>JALBWW010000005.1:5025000-9825000 GCA_023212625.1 Styphnolobium japonicum
AAACAACACCACTCAGACGATCTTCCGCTGCACAGGCTTGTGAAATGTTCAAGTCGCATATCAGCAAAAACCACATTGCTTCACCAACTGTTAAGGAGGGTCTAACTTCGCAAAGTACACTGATCATCTCCACCATGGTGTAATGCAGCAGGTGCTGAAAATTTTCGAAGACAATGTCCCTAGTAGCAACATCTTTTCCCTTCAAAACATTCAGTGTGTCTTGTACAATATTTGAGACAGGATCTCCTTCCTCTATGTATAGGGCCTTCCTTGAAATGGTCATTTCAGCCACATCTTCACTATATCCAAATTCAACAATCTGCCTGATTGCACCGTGGAAAACTGCTTGCAAATTAGACAACAATAATTCCTCAAGCTGGCTTGCAATAGGATCATTCCAATCCACAAGCTCATGCATATGCGCTTCCGGTTCTTCTCTATACAAATCTGACCCTATCTCTGATGAATTAAATTCATTTAAGCATTGTGAAATCTCAGATGGTAATTCATACCGAGGGAATTCAATCAGAGATGAGGGGAAATTAGCAGGAAGTATAGAAGGATGAGCTAATTTTCTCTTGTTCTTACTCCCTTTATCCTGCCTGTTCTCACCGCTATAATCAGCCATTTTATCCATTTCAGGAACAATTAGACTGAAGTCTGCGATATCTTTGCCTATCAATCCTCTATCTACAAATAGATAAAAACAGTGTGAATGAGGGATTAAGAAAAAAAAAATCTTTTTTTCGGGGGGAGGGATCAAAGAAAATATGAACTGTGAACACAATAAAATGGGGAACGAAATCCATACAGAAGTAACACCAATGCAAATAGAACCATTTAAATCAGCATCAAACGGTTATCAGGCAAGATTAAAATTTACGTTGACATAAAAAAATTAATAATAAATAAAGGGACTCCAATTTAACAAGAGAAAGAGAAGAAAACCACAAACCTTCAAGGAGAAAGAATTGAAGGACTGAGAGCAAAATGAGAAATTTCTTGTATCAAAAACTCAAAAACGATAAAAAGGAGACCTTGTTGGAATTGAAACTTACAACAAACAGGTTCTAAGCAAAGCTTATATAGTCAAAACAGAGACCAAGCATGGAAGCCAAGTGCAGCCATATACCAATAGGACACTGACAACCCATCACAGAAAAAGATAACCGATGCAATAAAAACCCAATGCCCATCTTAAAAAACCATCAAAACGAACCAGATACAACTGTATTTCACCCATTGAAGACAAGAATCCAGAAAAAGGCAAAAACTTTAATTTTCAAATCCAGGTAGGAACCAAATGTACCTGACACACGCATTGTTTCCATCCGTCAGCAATGGAACGTTACACAAAGGAAAAGGAGTTAGGCCCCTTGGGCGGTAGTAGTGTACTGCGGATTCTGCTGTTGAAGCTCTCTCGACTTTGCTTTCACACTTACACTTGTGTGTGTGTGTGCGCTTCTCACTCTGTTTGGGTTTTGGGTTTTGGGTTTTGGGTTTTGGAATTGTCCTTTTATACATAGGGGTAGTAAGTACTAACACTAGTGCGGCTGTTGGGGTTAGGCCCTAACCATACTACTCTTGCGGTTAACCCCATTCGGCTTTTATGGCCAACCCTGGTGGGAACACCATTAACCAAATGGGTGTACTTATGGGAAATAATAAACAGTGTTATAATTTTATAAAATATTAGCATTTGTATAATAAATCATGCATATATAATAATTTATTTTTTTAATTTTTTCACCAACGATTGTTAATTTACATTTTATTTTTTAAAGTGAACTATTTTCAGAATCTAATTCCATACTCACCAACCCCTTCTAAGATTCCAATTTTATTTCCCCTCTTTATTTTTTTTCTTTTTTTGTTTTTGGGTGTTTAATGCTAACCTTAGATAGATTAGGATCCTATCCCCTACAATTAAGATGCAAACATTTGTAAAACATCAAATCTGGACCATCCCTTTGAAACGAAAATTCAAAATATAAGTCACCAAATGTCTCATCAATGGTTGGAAGTGAAACTTGTACAATTGATACCTTGGCCATGGAAGATAACTCCTCCTTGACCCAAATTAATGCTTATTTTTTTAGATAACCTACAATTTGGGGAAGTTGATAACCATTATGCGTCACAATCCAAAAGGCATGTGTGTAAATCTAAGCATAAAAAATAAAGATTAATATGATACGTAAAACCAGAAAAGTCAGTTTTTTGGGGTGCAGTGGATTAGCACTGACACGTAACAAAGTACCAATTTAAGGAATACTAGTTATGGAAGGGGTTTTTTTATTGTTTTATTACTCTTGTCTAGGAGATTAGAACTCTATTTGTATTTCTATATGTGATTTTCTTTTGTTAAATTAAGGTTATTTGTTGTTTCTTTAACAACAACTATTAGACCCACAATTTATATAAATCGTGAGATTTTAATTGTCCTTAATTTCTTATAATATCCTCTCTATTACTTTTTTAAAAAAAATTATTTCAGTGTATTATACTCAATTTATTATTTATTAGTATTTTTTTGGTACAATATTATTTTATTTATTAATATGATTTGCAATGACATCCAATAGAAAAACAATAAAAAAAAATTAAAATTAAATATTAGAAGATAACAACATTATTAGTATAAAGATCATTATTTTAAAAATTATATTATCAGTCAGACCAATTTAAATCATGAATCAGATCACTAACCAATCCAGTCAAGCCACATAAATAAGTGAGTTAAAAAACGACTTCAAAATCGTTAAGTTGAATATGAACCATGCCAATAAAAAATTATGGTCTGAACAAGTTCATTTCAAAGTTTATTAGTATACAAAAAAAAATGGAAGAAGTTGCTAAGAGTTTGGATTTCAGAAGTTTGCAACCCATTGTTTCACCACTAGTCCACTAGTAATTGCTAGGATGAGGCTTACGATTGTTTGTTTGTTTTTTGTGAAGCTTACGTTTTATATAATATTACATTCTATTTTTGGGCATATAATGTAAAATATTTATATAATTTAAGATATATTTTAATTACTATAATAATTTAGTTTTGAATTAATAATATTATAAAGAGTTTTAATAAATTTTCACTTTCTTTTTACTTATTTAATTAAATAATTTATTTGTTATAATATTACTCACTAAAATTCTTCAATAGAATAATATTATGGTCTAAAATTAATTTAAAAAAAAGACTACTTAAAATATTAAAATTCTGTCTATGAAGATTAATGATATTAATAAAAAAAATAGGATAATAATTTTATATATATATACATATAATACTCAATTAAAAATTAATTACAATTCAACCATTGAACTGTAGTTATTTTATTAATGTAATGACTAGTCAAATTTTCAAAACCTTGATAAAGACACAATCACAGAAAATTAAATATTAATAAATTACTAAATCTTAAGGGGTTAGTCCAGCATGTGGTTTATGGTTAAACCTATTGTCAAAAATTTGAATTCTAATTTTGTTAATTATTCCAGCTAGACAATAAGGAATTTCTTTTTGAATTGTCTAGTCTCGGCATGAATGATCCGCCTTCGATTGAATTGGAAAAATATATTAGTCTTGAGTATATACAAACTGACTTGAGTACCACCAATCACGATAAAAAGAACAAAAGATAACTAATAGAAAATTTAATAATATATTTAGGAGGAGGTTAATCACAGTCGCGTTTATTATATGTATACCAATAAATGTTGAGTATCCGCTTATATATTTACACAAATTCTCATATAATAACCGAGAGATAATTTTTTATGTTATACAATCATAACAAAAAGTATGAGGTTGTTAACAAAATATTAACTAAGACATAAAAAACAAAAACAAAAATGTAAGCACCAGTGCAACACAAAGTTATATATTAAATTTTGCCTATTGTGATAAAGGTCTTTCAAATAGTCATTTCAAGCTTGATAAACTTCTTGAATTTTTGACAAGTAATAGATATATTTAATTTTAATTTATTATCAATGTAAAAAAAACCTATTATTCAATCACACATTGCTACATTATTATAAGAGTTTAATTTTGATAATAACTAACTAAAAGATTAAACATTTTTTATGGTTTCTCAAGATATGATTGAGTAATAATATAAAAAATATTATACTAAAAGTTACACAAATTTTCATAATAAACATGATTGACTGATGCTCTACTTATTAATATGCAAATTACATAAACTTATACATAATCTCTTATATTACATAATTATGATATGATTTAATTTTAATTCATTATTTGTATAAAAAATTTTTACACTGTTATTTAATTATATGTTAATATATTATTAAAAAAATTAGACTTTTTATATAATTATTATAATAGTCAAAATTTTTAAATAATTTTATAATATATAATTAGATAATAATATAAAAAAATCTATACATAAAAATTAAACTCATTATGATAAAATAAAAAACTTAATATATGTATATAATAATATACCCAAAGAGTGTAGATGAATGAGATGCCATAATGTTTGTCAAACGATTTTTATTTATTTCTTACATTTTGCAAACAACTAGTATACATTACATATAGACGGGACGAGTTAACCGGGCCGTTTAGTTGGAAGGGAAGGGAAGAAAAGGTTGGGATCTGGGAGAGGTGAAAGTGAAGGTGAATGAATGAAGGGCGGCGAAGAAATCTCTAAAACGCCCTCTAATTCGAAGGTATGATCTTATTCTGAACCCATTTCAGTTCTCAATCCTCTATTTTAGATTTCCACTGCCCTCGTTTTTTTTAGGGCAAACATCAGATCCCCAAGTTTAGAATTCTGTGCCTTGATTGATTCTTCTTTAGTTTTCATGGATTCATAGTAAATAATTGCTTATTTTTGGTCCATGGTATTGCTTGGCCTTGTAGGTAAATCATATTATGTGGTCTGTCATGTGTGTGCATCTGCTTTTTTTGAGAAAAAAAATGAATTGTTTGTTAATTTGCTGTTTTGAATGGGTTCATAATTGGATTGTAAATTAGCAAGTAATAATTGGATGATAAACTTAGATAGACTAGAATTTGTCTGAGCAATTAATACTTTTTGTGTTTAAATTGTTTTGCTGCTGTTATGAGTGGGTTGTTAATATCAGCTTTTGCCATAGAAAGGAACAGGCCCATAGATTGAAAATTGAGATACAAGTTTGCATATTTTCTAAGTCTGAAATCTTAACTCGTTATTGGGTGTAATCAAGGAGGTTAAATTCTACTGCTTTCTAAACCGCTGGCCAATTCTTGTGACAGAGATCGCTGTTAAATCAGGGTTCAGTTGATCTATATGCTGCACAGTGCAAAAATTGCTTGAAATGGAGAGTGATTGATACTCAAGAGGAGTTTGAAGAAATTAGACATAAAGTCATTGATGAACCTTTTTATTGTAACAGAAAGCCTAATAATTCCTGTGATGATCCTGCTGATATTGAGTATGATTCCACTCGAACATGGGTCATTGACAAGCCTAACCTCCCAAAGAGTCCAGAAGGTTTTAGGAGAAGCTTGGTGCTTAGAAGAGATTACTCTAAATTGGATGCCTATTACATCACACCTACAGGCAAAAAACTGAGAACCCGCAATGAGATAGCAGCATTTCTAAAAGATCATCCAGAATACAAAGGTGTATCTGTTTCGGACTTTGATTTTTCATCCCCAAAGATAATGCAAGACACTATCCCAGAGATTGTTGAGCAGAAGGATTCTGCTAACAAGAAAATTAAGACACCCAAAGATGATATTTGAGAACTATCAACATCACAAGTTTGCATGCTGTAGTAGATGGTCATTCTGGTTGATTTTTTAGATATTAACTCTAGAGACTGTGTTAGGTAAAACCGATCCAGTGGCAATGAAGAAAAAAATGTTCTTGTATCTTTGTCTTTTACTGTAATAGATCCTTATGTTGTTCAAACGTAATAGCATACCTAAAGTGATATTCACTACGTCTTGTGTTGTTTAAATGTGAACAGAACACCCAACAAGATATTCCCAATATTCTGATATGCGCCCCTTGTGTTGTTTACACTAGGCTTCTTTTTTTGTTTTTAAAATTGTTCTATTAACCTCCAGCTCCATTTTCTCTATTATCTCGCTACTTCTGTGTAGTGAATAGTTATAACTCCTTAAAACACTCTACTTCTTTCATGGAGTTTAGACCTGTGAAAACAGTTCAATGTATTAGGATTACTTGACACAAGTGTAATAAGATAGCTTTAATTTTATATGATTGAATAATTTTTATGTAATGAGTATTTTACATAGTTAACCATTAGATTTAAAGCTTTCGTCCTGTATAGAATTTTCAAAAAAATTGATAGTAACTTGAAATTAGTTTATATTCTATAGGAAATAGACCCTATGGATCTATATCATGTTAGCACAAAAAATCCAACGAAATGCAATTATAAATTTTCACTGTTCCACCCATTAAGGAGTAATACATTCACGATAATACGATATTAGCACTAGCTATCTTATGCCTAAATAAAGCAATTAATAACTCCTACAACTATTAACCTTTTATGTCTTTAGATACATACCATATTTTAAATCAACTAAATCATTGCTAGAGCAATATTTAGGCTTCAAAATGACAATATGGAAGTGTGTTAATTGAGAAGAAATTTTGGTGGAGCTTGATTCAACAAGTGTGCTGAGAGATAAAATTTCAACTACGAATTGTGACTTAGTTGGCAAATTGAACTCTATGTAGATAGACATAATGAAAGGGTTTGAAACTCATTGAAAGAATATTGTAGTAAGAACATTGTAGTTAAGACTAATCTGACGTCCAAATGAGAATTAATCTCATACTTAAAAAACAAGATGACACCTCATAATCTAACCAAAAGAAAAGATAATTTTTTTTTTCTATTTCATAGTTATAGACTTTGAATTACGGTTTTCAAATATGTGGTATAATAAAGGTGCTATAAGTAATTTAATTGTCAAAATTAGTTAAATGACCAAATTTAAAGAGAATTATATGTTATTTGTCCTTTCAACTAAAATCTATCAATTGTTTAATTGTGTTTATTGGTATATAATTCAACATCAAAATGACGAATAAGACTAGTTAAGAACCATTGAATTCGCGTTAACTTATAATTCAATAGTGAAAATGAAAATAACATTAGAAGTTGCTAGATAGCTGTGTAAACATTAATTAATGTTAATTGATTTGCATCTTCTATTAATGGTCTAATATTGAAAAGGTAAGCCATGTTCATTATTAAAAAGAACAATAAGGAAAGTTGAGACCTATTGAATTAGCATTTACTTATAATTCAGTAGTGATTAGTGAAAATGAAAATAACATAAAAATTTACTAGATAGCTGTATAAACCTTAAATTTTAATTTATTTGCAACTTCTATTAATGGTATTATATTTAAAAGGTAAGCCGTGCGATTTTGTTAAGTAATCATGTTTTTATTAAATGATACTCTAATTTTCATTTCAACTTCCGGTTTTTTTATAGTAATTTTCGTTTGTACTATTAATCTTGCTGTTGCATGAGTGAAAGAGGGAGAGAGAAGGAAGGAGGAGAGAACACAGCTCTTCTTAGTTAACAACTATACATATTTGCCTCACTATAACTCTGGCATTGACTGCATTGTACATTGTATACATGATTTCCCCAAAAATAATCATTAAAATCGGTGTCATACGTAATTACGGTCATGAATCACGATGCCTTCCTCGCCAATCTGTTCAGAGAAATGTTTCATAACCCGATAAAGAATACTGCTCCAAAAATGTTGCAATATTGGTTTAAATTCTTATCATGCCGGCCCCCTTAACATGCTTCGTACTGCTCCGAGCTCCGACCAAAAATGGCCGGGTGTCACTCATTCAATACGCGTGGCAGTCACACCATACGAGAAGATTAAGCCTTGTTAGTTGTTAGTAACCAAAAGTGGCAATTAACCCCTAAGGTTTCAATCAGGTTTTGTGTACTCAAGCAGCATATGCGGGGACCTATATATCTTCACTAGTGTCCAGTAAAGGACCTCTTCAACTCCAAGTTCACCCTCAGCTCTTGCAGCATATATATCCTCGCATATGGCTATCAACCTACATAAGAAGCATGCACCAGAAAGTTACCACAAGAAGTTTCTTAAAGAGGGTTACTAACAATCCCTAGGAGAATAAATCATGTTCAGTCACGTTGAATTGGCTTGACAAATTCTTAAGGGAAGAATGGGGAAAAGATTTATCATTTCTACTGCCATCTTGAGGAAAGAAATGCAATACCTGTCACAGGAAGGTAGGTTCTCGTAGGGAATTCTCATCCTTAAGTCAGAGCATTGGAGTCTGATAAAACGTCCAACAGCCAGAACAAATGTTATATAAAGCCCCCATATGCTGAACTTGCTGAGTGTGTCACCAAGAATACCCTCTGTAGCAGTATTACAATACTCTTAGAAACATTATACAAGGTATTATCTGGCAATAAAATGAACCATGGACATATATTTTTTTTTAAATGCCATGGCAACTTACGTGGTGGTGTCTCCTCGGATATTATGATTGCCATAGGACCTGTGAAACCTCCACATCCAATTAAACTTAAATTTGACGGATGAATATCATGGAAGGCCCACCACTCAAATTGTTCACGATTTATAATGAGATCAGCACTGACAGAAATATCCTGAAAATTTGAATTTGAATTTTTTTAATAGCAATTTAAGGAGCATTCTGAGGCAAAACATCTATAATGATTACAATAATCTGAGACATGAACACCAGTTCTCCTCTGTCTTCGTGGTTATCTCTCTCATTTTCAAAATTTTAGCAAATTCTAAATGATATCTAATATGTCTGAAGGAACGGTTCCAATGTTAGTGAAAGATTACAGCAGTAGATAATGAAGTTGATTAGTTTCTACAGGTCAACCCCTGGAATGCCAATATGCCATTGTTTTTTCCAATATATAGAATCACATGCATCCAAGAATTGATGCAATAAGCCCATAAAAAGGTTAGTTCAATAAAAGAGGAAAAGAGTGCTAATTTGAAAAGTACTCGGAATATGATTACCTCTACCAAAGGTCTGACGTCACCAGAACCAGTGACACGGAAATATCTTGGATAAACATTATAAATCCTAAAGCTGTTTATAGAGCCGTTAAGAACCTTTTGAACATCAGACTGGCTTGGAAGATATTGAGAATCAACAGATTTTTCATATTTCACAACTTCTTTCCCTTTTGGCCTGTCCCTTGAAAGTATCCAGGTAAAAAAGATTTCCATGTCGGTATTATACCAGTCAAGGGACTGAATCAATCTGTTCCGAACAACAAGTGGGACAAGCCACAACGTACTAGCATCAGCTTGACAGCATATCAATTGGATATCATTCTTATTATACGCATCCAAATAGCCATGGGGATCAAGATTGACATCAGAGTTGAGGGAATCCCACTGGATTCTTTCACAGAGAGTAGTTTGATACAAATTCAACCTTCCACTTACTGTCTTGATATCAATCTGAAAGCTAGCATCTTTAATGGGGTTTGCAATGTTTGTCGGGTTACCACTGCTATACATCTGTAAGGAAAAAAATAGATAACATATACTTGCATACATTTGTCATATGTTATATGTTTCTTTTTCTTTTCTTTTTTCTGGCTAAAATCCATAATTTGCAGTCAAGCTCACACACGAGGGCCCTAATGGTATCACAACTGAATACCAGCATTCCTATACTAAGTTATTGAGAATTTGACGTCATTAAATTCTTTGAAAACAAAAGTAACAAAGTAATTAAAATGAATAAAACCTTTCATCAACGAAATTATTATTATGCCTTTACCAAACTCAATGGTTTTGCATGTTCCTCAGAAGAATAGGCATATTAGCATGTAGTTGTCCTCATATGAGACTACGAAAGATATTCTAAAAAAATTTAACTAACAACCATTTTTACATAAAATTGTAATATCCTTCAATTTTATCTCCCCAAAAATGGTAGTCTTAGGACACTTTTTTTGTGTGGACTTTTCAATAAAAGAATTTCTATTAAAAGAAGGTAACAGAAGAAACAGAAGAGAACATTAATACATAGTGCCTTCCAAATATGTAGAATATCTCTGAAAGAAACTTCTCCAAACTCCAAAGATACGAAAAGCAGAGCAACACAACGGAATTGGAAAAATTATCTTAATCCTAGATAAATACAAATGGGAGAAAATGGCAATTGACGACCTACTTACCTTGATTGTTTATCGGGCATTATAAAATGTTCACTAAAGTTTCATCACATCCCACAGACACATGCAACACACACAGACAGGGATTGGGAGGAAATCAAAATTTTGGTTTCTGCCTTTGTAGCAATTAAGCCAATTTTCCTTCTTCATATTAAGATGGAAATATCACAATACTATTTAAGAGTAGGACCGACCTGGAATTTAAAGATGTCAACGTATTTTGATATAGGAATTCTTCTATAACGAGAGGAAACTTTATATTACAAATTTGTTTTTGATGTTTAAACCAAATCAGTTGCAGAGACATTAGTTGAATATCAACCTAATTTGACACTGCCTCGAGTATCAACCTATAGGTTTGTAACACAAATTCCAGGTCCTACAGGGCACGCCACAAGACCTGATTGGAATTTGTTACAATAACAATATGAAATTCAAGACAGTTTCTCAATGATATTTAAAATATATCAAATTTTTGGGTCATGTTCTAATAAATTCTTCAACTCAATATTTAAGTAGTAAAAAATAAATTAAATTCCTTTCAGGTTCATTAAATTTGGGTTCATATATTATTTAAAAAATCTAGAAAACAGAAGTGCTAGACAAAAATCATTTTGGCATCTATATGAAAAACACATCCCACTACTAATAATAAATTATGAAATCAAAGGATTTTATAATTTTCTTACCAGCATTGGAGCCCATATAACACAAATTAATACAAAGAACAGGCATATCCCATTGCAGCACTTGGTCATTCTCGTTTGCTTCTCCCCCTGTTTGTGTGTAGCTCTATTCAAGACCGAATCACATTTGACAAGGTACAAACTTGCATTTATGTCCTCGAGCTATCAAAAGGGGAAAAAAGATGCAGATGTTAGTTTCTAAACTAAGCAGAATTTAAAAGCAGCAAAGTGCTTCTAAGCTGTGAAACAGCACAGCTTGAAAAAGAAACTCTTCCAAATGGATTTTGATATGCACTTATATTCCAAAAATAAGCAAATCTAAACAGGCTGCTACCACCAAAAATTAAATTTAACATATGGCTAGTGATCTCCTAAAAGACACAATAGTGCCAGAAAAAGAAAACAAGTCCTATCTAATGATATGGTGTAGGCTCTGATGACAGAACAACATAGTTTTCTTCTTCTTCTTCTTCTTTTACTTTTAAAAAACAGTTTAGGAATAGTGGCAACCTTCTCAAGTTATATATGGCGCTACCAAATAAAATATACAGACCATACTCAACAAAGTATTGCCATTTTGGTTAACCATTTTTTAATAGTTTTTCTTTTTGTCCTTCCATTTGGAATAGGTTCGTGTTACCAAACATATAATCTTTTGCTAGTCCATCATGACATTTTCAAGTAGCAGCCATTTTTAAATTGAATGATCTGTAACAATAGAAGTTCTATCAATATGTATTTAAGATAACACAACTTTTCATTGATTTCACAAAGTTTCAATTTTTATTTTCCTGCAAGCTGTAGGGGCAGAAAAAAGAATGAGAAAAGGTCGTACATTCTTCAAGGGCAGAAAGGTTGCAGAAAACAAAACCAAAAAACCAAGTAAAATCTCTGGAAATAAATCATTCAATTCAAAGTTAGAAGTGCAACAACATAAAGGAGGAAAACCCGACAACAAAATGAAGCTGAAGTTCAACCTCCAACAGGAGAAAGATAAAGAAATTAAAATATCAGGAATAGTAGAATACATATATACTAAAACAGCTTTCCTATCACTTCTTTATCTGTCACAAAGTATTGCAACCAAAAAAGTGATAATTCTCCTAGTGCATTTGTCACACTGAAATCTGATGTTTAGGTTATATTCATCGACAGCAACATAACTCAAACAAGAATTTTGATACAATCAATCAATTATTTGAGTCCTCACAGTAACAGGGTAGTACTAAGATAAATGGATCATTGCAATTGATCAAAGTTCTTGCCAAAAAAGAAAAAGGAAAATAGAAAAAACAAAAGTGGAATAATGAAATATGAAGATTTTATTTTTTGTATGAAAGAGTGATTTTAGAAATAAATATTTACAGAACCTACCTTTAGCCAGTCATACATGGTGAGGGACGTGGTTGTGCATGACCAGTCAAGTACACATCGTAATTCATAAAGGAATGGCAGAGCGCGATATAGTCTATATCCTAAGTAATTGATTCGTGAAACTTCACTGGTCAAAAACTGCCGATACAATGTGCTCTTGTGAGGAATGCCACATCGGATTTGTACAGCCTGCAGTGCTAGAGAAACTGCTTTTGCAAGAAATATGGCACGGAGAGCTAACCGAGCTGCATGTTGTTTGGAAGGCTCCAATTGCCAATCATATTCTGTAACTGAATATGTGAAGAGAATGAGGTTGAAAATATAGAAAATCACTTTCCCCGTGGCAAATGAACAGAGGTATATTATACGGTCAAGCACAATCAGGAAGAAGATAGCCTGAATAGAAGAATTAACTCTTGTTAGGAGTCTATATGACATGGCAACTCTAGCCAGACCAATAAATACAGAATGCAATAAATCATCTGGTCATTATAACTTCTTTTCATCAAAGAGAAATGACAAGAAATTATTCATAAACATACCAATGAAGAACTAGTCATTCTGCTTTCAAATTCTATAAATTTTGACCTCTAAAGTTATCAGAAAGGAAAAGATCTAAGTGTTCCATTCCATTTGAAAAAAACAAATATCATTAATTAAACCATTTCAAAAGTTTTGGACAATTTTCCAGAGTAAAATATTTGAGAACAGCACAAATGTTGTCATACACTACTTGGCCTGCTTCATTGACCCAATAAACAGGTCAAATTTGTCTTGACATGAGTTAGACTAATTTCTAGTTTACAAATATAAATTATAGACAAATTTCCAGGCCAGTTAAAATAGCAGAAGGATAAATTAAAAAGGAACAATTATAGACATACCATTAAAATAAAGACAAATTCTTTTGGAAACTGGTCTTCAAGCTGATATACATCAAGGAATTCGCTTTTATTTTTTATGACAGACTGGTAGAACATGGCAACAAGAAAGAACACAATCAAATCCGCACAAAATATGTAGGCATACAGATCAGTTTCTCTCTTGCCTCCACCAATTACAGAAAGTATATGGTAAGGGAATCCCACTTCTTCCACAAAACCTGCATGCTGAGCTTTGAGAATTTCCCTGGCTACATCAGCTGCTGGAGTTAAAGACTTATTCCATTCTGCTGAAGAACACTCAATAACAGGAGAGGCATACACAACCTCAAAAACAACCGATGCAACATTGGGATTCTCTTGACTTCTTTCAATGCTTTGAACATTAACGCTACTAGCAAAAGGACAAAGATTTGGATTCTTTTCCTTGCATTTATCATTATGGACAATTCTGAGCAACTGATTAATTCCAGATTCAATCCTCTCTGGTTGAATCCCATCCTCTGGCCAGACGCTGACATCCATAGACACCTGGACAAAATAAGGAGGAGATTCTGCTCCTTGTGTGAGCGATTTCCAGTACCTAAAGAAGCTTCTGATTATCAGTTTTACCATGTTAGTCATCTGATTTAGCAGATCCCATGCTCTCTCTTGCCAGTTATAACTAGCGGGATCATCTTTTCTGTGGAGATCATTCCTCTTACGAAACTTGAAGTCGGTAGAAGACGTCCATTCACCATCTTTTGGCGTTATGGAGCTCTGAATGAGGGTAAATAAATAGACAAGAAAGAGAGGTAATGAGCTGACAACAAAGGAAGACATGATTTTGTGTGTTGGAAAACCTAATTCTCGCAACAGGCCTGGATTAATACTCAAACCACAATGCTGGATGATAATTTGGTATAGATACTGAAGTAAAATATAAACTTCTGTATAGATTAGCATGATAATCCAGAAGATGTAACTTGGGCCTGTATTTACACATAAAGCATACAAGAAGAGAGCCGCGAGATACACCATTGAAAGCAAACTGAAGTTCCATAAGAACACAAGAACAAAGCAACAGTAACATACTACATCATTATTGGAACGCATCTGGTACCATATATAACGGAAGATCCTTCCTAACTGCAGACTTGCAGCATCAGAACTCTTATCAGACTGCACAGATGATGAACGATCCATATACATATGCCGAGTTTTCTGACTCTCCATCTCATCATATATCCCATCCTCAATGTTTGTGTGCTCATTTGAATCAGAATCTTCTTGTGCGATGTTCAGAAAGCTCACTAGGTTATTGACTGCCTGATTTCCAATGGACTGTACCTGGGAAACACCATCTCCTATTAATTGTACAGCAGATTTCAATGGGTTTTCTTTAGTTTGCCCTTTAACTTTTTCCTTGTTTCCTGAACCACTAGAAGAAGTATCATTATCTATTTCAGTAATCTCACAAAGAGGAGAATCCACTGAATGCTTGATATACTCCTCTGCTGATGGAGTTTCCACATTCATGCTAGCAGATGACTCATGCAGTTCAATTGGAAAAACAGAATCCTCTCTTATTGTATGATCTAGTTTCCCCAGAACCTGTTCTTCTTTATCAGGGATTCCAATGTCATTATTTAATGTAATAGAAGTGCTCCTCCTCCTTCTTAGACCCTCACTGCTGTGAGAAAATCCATTGGTACAATTAGTGGATGAGTTCATGCTATGGAGTTGTATTTGCAGGTTGAGCATTTCAGATTTCATCTTCTCCACCTGCATGTTACGCTGTCGTTTTTTCTCCTCAATTTCACGAATTTGTTGTAATTGAGCAGTTTTCCACGCAGCCTTTTTCTCTTGCTCACGCACAATAGCACCAATTTGCTCTGCTTCCAGGTAGCGAGATACATAATCAAACTCTTGAGAGGAAAACATATACGACTGAAGTGATACCAGCACAAAAATGATAATCTCAACAAGTGCAGATCTTGCTGTAATCCGAAAACCATAATCATATTTATAAAACCCAATCATCTCAAAAATGTAATTCTCTGTCTCACACTTCCCACCACCTGATCCCCCAACAAAAGGAGACTGATAAGCAAGAGAAAGAATAATAAGAGCAAAGTTGTATATGCGCAAGAACTTGAATATTTTGTTCTTCTTCTTCAGTATTTCAAGTCTCATGCGAAAGAAGACCAGAGCAAAGGCAAGATAACCAAGATGGAGAATGTCATATTCAAGTGTTCCGGTAATCAATATTAATATCAGCACAAGATCTAACAGATGGCAATAGCAGTAAAGCCTCAAATAGTCAAGAAAAGTCCACATGCTTTTAGTTTCAAAAGAGAGATCTCGCCAAACAAATGTGTTCCTACGTTGAGACATAATCTGACGATATGATGATGATCCTGACAAACTGGGGAGGTGATCAGCACGAAGTTTAAAGCAAGCCAGCATGAAGACCACAAAGTAGCTGATCAACATCCGGGGATCATCAACAAGAATTCCTACAGCAGAAGAGGCAAAGAAATGTACAGGTCATTGAAGACTTCAATGTGCAAAATAATATATTAAATAAATTATATATGCATATTTAAATACTTGGCTGGAAGCCCCTAAAAATTGTAAAAACTGATGTCACTAACTTCCATTTGTAGTCTTTGTGCCATAGAGGGACATACTCCAGATAATTCAAGTATATGAACAAAGATAAAGAATCCATGAACCAAATGTAAAGGCCTCATAAAAGAAAACCTTCTAATGCCCTAAAATATTTAAATCACTAGAACCATAAAATGTAAAGGCAATGCCCATGGGATTCTTCCATAAAGTTGCAATTCAGAGATGGATAAGAGACTCCTACCAAGCCAACACTTTACACAATAATGGAAATGCAGAGTTGAAGTTTTCCAGCAGTCATGGCAATGAATCTCACTTGGGACACTGGAATTAAAAGGGAGCGTATCCTTCCAGATGACAAAATATTCCAGGATGAGAATGGAAGCAAACAAAAAGACAAATATGGGCCAGACTTTGCGTATAATTTGCCGATTCAGAAGAACACAAGCAGCAAGCAGTGCAATATACAACATGGATATTGCATTCAACAAGGTAAAGCTTGCCAGAAGTAATGCTATCATGTTTATCTCAAGACCATACAGATTAAACATATTCTCCATCCAAAATTTCAAATATATTTTTAAGACAGTTTTCTGTGTTTCAAACCGCTCCTTTCTCAAAGCAACAATCCGCTTCTTGTTCCATTTGTGACTCTCCTTGGAGCTTCCCCAAATAAACCCAAATGAGTACTTTCTACTATTACTGTTAGAGGATGCGGTATCAGGTGCTTGAGAAAGACCAGAGGTTATAATTCGTAGTGACTTGTTAGACACCCCTTCTTGTTTTGCAGATGGTGGATGTGAATTAGATGATGGTTTAGTTTCCTCATTGCATGTAGTAACATCATTGAATGCATCTTCTGTGGAAACAAACAATGGACAAGGTTCTTCCCACTGTTCTTTGTTTAGAACTGTATTTGGCATCCTCTCCAACCAACGGAAGACATTGTATTGAAGGGTACAAGCCACAATCACCAGCACTTTTCCCCTAAATCCTGATTCTAGACCCCAAAAGCCTGGCTGGCATACACGGAAACCCAAAAAGAGAGATATATCAGAGTACTTCTGCCCAGGAAACATTTCAGCCTGCTTGCCCCACATCTGAAAAAGATATTCAGCTGCGACCAGAAAACCTGTGTATGCTAAGAATGATTTGGATGGGATCCTAGAAGTTTTTGGTAAAATGGAACAGATGACGAGACCGAGCAGATACAAGAAACCAAATCCACTAATTGGGGACAAAGATGCATAAAACAGAGCAATAAACAAGATCTTCTGGCTGTGCCAGATAAGAAATCTTCTGATAAACCCAAGTGCCCCTGACTCCAACTGATCCAAGTGATCCTGCCTATTATGCTTGCTCTGCCTCCTCTCATAGCTATAAAGTTGCATAACAATTAAGACTGCCAGAGACTCCCAAACATTTTCAAAGGATGATGCTTTTGAGTCATATCCCAGATAAAAATAGAGATCTATTAATTTGGACAACCATGTCTCAAGGACTGAGAAGCTGCTCAAGCTATATATGAAGATAAACACCAAAATTGCATACACTTTTAATGGAAACCATAGCTGTCTTTTTGTTCTCTCAACAAGTTGTCTTCCAATAATCCACAGAAGGAGAAGGAATAGGTAGCCAAATGATATGTAATTGGGTCTCACCAAATATACCGTGAGAAGAATAGTCAAGAAAGCAATGTAGGTGCCACATGATTGGTAAATAGATAGGAATTTCTGCCCAATTGCACTGAGGTATGATGCTATTCTTCTCTCTGTAAAAAATAAAATATGAGGATGAAACATGGATCACAATCAATAAAGACAACAGCTGCAAAAAATAGTTGTAGTACAAAGACTTAGTTTCTCTAGACATTGTTTTCTACAAATACTAGGACTAGGAATATATATGTTTGCATTTAAAGCTTCCTAATCAGAGTTGCTTGATTACAACCTTTCCATCAACCAAGTAGATTCTGTGAGACGGCAAGCTGGTCCTAGAATAATTTTTGGTCCGACTGTCAACCACAATGTCACCGACAAGTAATTGGCATAGAAAAGGATGAATGTTATTTTATTCATTTTTTTTTTCTTTCAATTGAATAACTGATGTCACCTACAGTCACATGCTTAACAACTTTCTGCTATTCATTGCCAAATATAATGTTCAAGAAAATCAGTATATCAACCACCTTGATTTAACACCAAATTTATATTATTATATGTATTATTATCTACTATGTCTAGAAAACAAAATGTAATTTCAATGCACTATAAGCCATCTTTAAAACGTACCATAAGAGAAACTGTCTTCACTGTATCTCACAGAGGAGGAAGCATATACAGACAACAGAACAGATTTGTTAAGACCAGCTTTCAAGATGCCAAATCCAATAGGGGTGCTAGGGGCATGCTGTACAATTGCTGAAAATGAAAATAACATCTCATAACCATGGTTATGAATTGAACAGAAGCAAGCAAGCAAAGCTACTTCCAAGAAATCCCAGGAACTATCATCTTCAAGGAGACCTGCAACAATTCACAAAACATATGGTGAAACTTCCCTTCTCCTTATTACTTTATAAGTGAGAAGGCATATAGACATGGCATTGCTGTAATATTAAGAAGTATAAACCAACTAAATCTATTCCATACCTAACTGCATTACAACTTCCATGCTTATAGAGCCTTTTCTCTCCAAAGCAGTAGAGATCAAATTAATTTGAAGAATGTACAACAGTGCAAAGTGAATCTCACACAGAAGAATCAGAGCCTGTCGTATCTTTCTGCTGACGCTGTGGCTCAAAAGATATATCAAGAAGAATATCACTGAAGAACAGACAGAATAGAAGCTGATCAATAAACTAGCATAAGATACCATCACACTAGCATAAGATACCATCACACGATAAACTACAATTCAATTAATGGCTCATAAGAGTAAGGGATAAATTATTTTATTCCATGAATCAGTAAAATGTGATTAATTGCAAAATGAACATGTAAGGGTTTGATAAAACATACTATATACAGCATGGATGAAACCAGGTTTTATGGCAATGAGAAAGATCAATGCCAGCATGATAGCCCGAGAGCTTTTGCGCAGTCCCCATGCTATTGTGGCCACAATCAATACCTTAGTCTCTCCCTCCACTGTGGATAAGAAAGATTAAAACAACATAATTGAGACAAAAAATACATCTATGTCAGCCAAAAAAATTAAAAATAAAAATCAAACAAGCCAAAACTTAAAACCTTATTAAACAGAAAAAGAAAAGGAGCCAGAAGTCACAGAACTATTGGTCACTCTAGAATGGTCACAAAAAAAAAATCTAAAAAATTCAAGATAATAAAGAAAATTCTGATCATAAATTAACAAATCAAGTACCAATCCATAACAAGTAAGCACCATATAGGCGAACACAATTTTCTATAAAACTTCTTGGAATTTTGGTTTGGGAATGCAAATCATTCGTTATAATAACAATGATATTAAGAGTTTCACCAACCAAAACAATTTGAAGTCAGTATATTCTATATACCCCCTCCCCAAAACCAAACCCAAAAATAAGGGATGGAAAAGAAGAAAATAAAGAAAATATGATATTCAAAGAGAAAGCTAGGAGGGTAGATTAAAACCTAGGCAAGTAAATCTGGTTATATTACTGAAATAAGAAGATTAACATTAATAAGTAAAAATGACTGATACAAAGGAAGAGTTTCTTTCCCTGAACTTGCTTTTGGATAGGGTTGTTTATTTGGCTTTCATTTGGGGTTAAGCCCATTTCTGGGTTTATATGTGTGTGTGTGTTTGGGGGGGGGGGTTGCAACAGCCGGGTTTGAACCCAGGAGAGGCTGATGCACAGCCAGTTCCCCAACAGGTCAAAGCATTTTCAGGGGGTTTTATTGATGTAGAGTGATTGGGAGGCTTTATTGTATTCTTGAAATTTTTTCTACGATATTTCTGATTCTGCTTTCTCTATTTAGTTTCTTTTAGGATTGCTTCCTCTGCCAGTGAATATTTTCCTTCTCTTTCTTCAACAAATTGTTCTTTTATCCGGAAAAAAAAAAAGACTGACGACAAAGTAATTAGGAGATGTGAAGTGAAGATAACCAAGCCATAAAAATCCCAGAAACAATGTCTTTCAAGCTGAAATGTCTGCTACAACAGATGATATATGTAGGCATAGTTGCAAAGCTGTATAAAACCTTAATGACAAGCCTACATCAAAGATCCATGTAGCCAGCCTTAGTGAGGCTAAGCATTACTTAAAATGGTATGAAATCATAAAGAAAAATAAAATGAAAGGGAACAATCATGTAATAGGAGGTATGAGAATGTCAAAAGCAAAAGCAAAAGCTGGAAAAATAATAAAGCATAAATGGAACCGCTGGGAGCAAACATATTCATTTGCCACCACAGAAAATTTACAAATCATTTTATTTTATTTTTAGATAAATATTACAAGCCAAAATTTAACCATCCCAAATGATTGTCACTTGTCAGAGGAGTTAAATTTAGCAAGAAAAAAAATTAGCATACCTGCATATATACATACATATTCAGTAGCATATACAAATAAAAAGGGTAAATGGCTACACATAACTCTAAATTAAAAAGGGCTGTGAAGTTTTCAAGTAACAAGCATGACAAGATTGTAACTCATTACCTTTTCCAGAGGAATAGCCATTTGAAGATTGCCCACCCTCATCAGACAAGCAGAGGAAAACAGAATTGTTCACAAGATTACCCAATGCAACCAAAATTCCAAGACAAAATTGTGCAAGCAAAAAAAACCCAGGTATTGGATAGTGCCACAGACCCACCATCTCCCAGATTTTCATGTCCTGTAAACATGTATAAAATATAATAATTGTTTAAATATATGCTCATCTGTAATAAAAATTGTCATCCTGAAAGAGATAATTACCCGTCCAAGTTTCCAATTCAGAAATGCAAATGCTACATTAAATATATAGGTGCTAACAGCCCACAAGAGAATGAAGACAAGAAGCAGCCCATTCAATCGGTGCAGACGAAATAAGGAAGGAAAGGCATAGATAATGTAGCCAACATAAGCAAGTAGCCCAAATGCACATAAGCTTGCAAAATGGAAACTCCAAAAGGAAAGAGCAAACAAGGAGACCTGTAAAAAATTATGGGAAATTTATATACAAATCATTAGGTGTTAAGTGAATTAAATGCATATATGATATAACACTTTAAATGAGTAGATGCAAATGCATCTAAGAGATATCTCAAACAAGACTCACATAAAGCACATTCAAGGAAGAGAGAGAGAGAGAGATGTTTCCTTTCAATACTTCTAGTGGCAGGTTGGTTGCTGTATCAACCAAAAGATTACTACAAGTCCTACTGAGATTAAAAGCAACTAAATATTTATTATCAATAAATAAAATCATCAAAGATGCAACATCTGGATTATTTAGCTTCAAGCAGGTACCTCTTTAGGGAATTAGTCCTGAAATTCTTGTTTAAGGTTACTGTTAGAGATTTAAAATCATTCATGAGCATTCACCTAACAGCTTAAGCTTTTGGGAGAGTTGGTCTTTGACAGTTGACATGGTATTACAGCCTCTATGACCAAAGGGTCAGGAGTTCAATCATTTTCACCCTCATTCATCTAAATAAAGTTGAATTTCAGCACAAGGTAAAGTGGTCTGATGCATTATCCACGCTTCAAGTTCAAAGGGCTCTTGAGTGAGAGGGCGTGTTAGAGATATAAAACCATTCATGGGCCTTCACCTAACAACGTAAGCTTTAGGGAGAGTTGGTCATTGACAGTTACATTGGATAAGATGAATTTTTTCCTTATGAAATTGACTATTTCAATGTTACTTAGTATTCAGACCTAATTTCAATATTCATATCTTTCTATATAAATGAAGAAAATCTATTAGATTAAGTAAAGGAAATCATTCCATTATACATAATTTAGATTTTCACAACAACAAAAAATATATACATATATATAAGAATATTGTCACACTTAATTCTGACTGCACCCACAAAATTGTAGTGAAAGGCTTCCCCTTTGGTTGAATGAATAACTTGTCCACATTCAAAGCTTATCAACATTCTATAGGCCTAAAGGGTATTAGAATTATAAAAACCATTCTTAGTTTGTTCTAGAGATTGCTGTGAGATTTTTGTTCGAGGATTAATTACCATTTTGCGAATTGATTATGGAAGAACCCATTTTGCAAAATTTAGTTTCATGTTTGGGAACATAATTTGAAGAGTCCCATGAGTACAATTGCTTTGGTTTGCTTACTCCTAGGGGAAAAATAACTTTTTCTTACTAAATAACAAAAAAGAGTATATTATATTTGAATTCAAAAAATTAAAGTTAAATTAGTCAAATGATGCACAATAAATGGTGGAATCACTTTTGGCAAAATCAGAAGCAAGTCCCTACCTTGCTGTTCCGAAAATAAGAATTTGTTTTTACTTCTTAGAATTACTCAAAAAACTCAAGAAACAAGATGCATCACTTTTGGTATGTAAAATTGGTTTTGGGTCGGCAAGAAGAAATCCTAAACGCACTATATGGCATACAGGCAGCTTTCAAGACAATTCATTGACATGTTTCATAGGCCTATTAAATAAGTGGCCTTAGTTTAATCCTATCAACCTCCATCTTATAATATAGACATTTATTTAAAATTTGAAGTAATGCTCAGGTTCAATAAATGGTAATTGTTTATGATGTTTCAAGTCCAACAGGCTTGCATATGAGGGGGGTGTTCTTGTTATCAAAATTTTCTGGGGCCCTTGCCTAATAGTTTAAGCCATTAGGTCAAGTAGCTATTTGATTGACCCATGTTTTTGAAACATATGTCTGCAATGAATCAAATACAACATTCTTCATGTGAACCTATGGGTTTAAAACTTAAATCATCACCCCGAAAATATTATGCTTTTAAATTATAAATAACAATTTCCACCAAATAACAATGAAGAAATGCTTTCTAGAAAAATTAGAGACCAACACAGCAATCAAAAGAGGAAAAAAAAAATTAGGGAGAACTGCGATTTAGGTATTCTTGGAAAAAAAATTATTTCTAATGTAGGAAAAATTAACTGGATAAGTGGTAAACTATGTTCAAAGGGTGGTTAATGGTAACCAACCATATATTGGGCTGGTTTGGATAAGTTTTTCTTTTAAAAAATATTTTATAAAATGTAAAAGTTATTTTATGCTTGGATGCAATATTTGAGAAATACTTCATTTATGTTTGAACAGCTTCTCCATGTTATAAAAAAGGTCTTTTTCAGCAGCAAAAAAGTTTAGCTAGAAAAAAAAGGCACAATTTTAGCTTTTTTTAAATAAATAACAAAATTCATCCAAATATACTAAAATAAAAAATAATTTTTTTTAAACAAAAAACAGTATTTTTTATTTAAAAAAACATTAATTAACCACTCATCTAGTTAATTGTTCCTAATTGTAAATATTTTCTAGGAATTCCTAAATTGTAATTATCCACCAAAATAAACCATAATGAATGTGCTTGCTTATAGTTTCATGCTCAATACGATTAAATGTACACACCAATGAAACAATGACTATAACAATTAGAGTCATGACTCTACGATCATTCATCATTGATAACAGAAAGCAAATTTTATTATGTTTTCAGGAATATATACCGGGAAACCATACGTGAAAAAGTTGATACTAAAAGTCCGAAAAACAGCTCCTCTGAGTAAAACATTTGTGTGCCTCACACCAGATCTGCACATTTAATTAAGGAATTCAGCAGACTTTTAAGCCACATTGCATATTCCAAAAAATAAAAAACACCTGGTAACAAAAGTGAAGCAGCAGATCAAAAGTATTTATAAGAAAAAGATAATGTAATAAAAAATAAGCAAAATTTACATATGTAATTATCAGTAACCATATTTCTTTCAACCTCACTGTTGTTACATCATCTAAAAGAACTTCTCGTCCTAACAACAATTGTGAACGTAATTCAGCCCAATAATGAAGGTAAACATTCCCCATATAGAATACTTAAATAATTGAGTAATATCTCTAAGTTTATGATTCATTACACTAAGCAATAAGCATAAGTTTACTACTTATCTAATATCGTCCCTTTGCCTACAAAAATATGCAATATATGTTGAACCCATGGTTTCATATGATGATTTTGATGATAGCAAAACATTGTACTCATACATACATGTTTGTATATGAAAGTTGGATTTTATGCTGGTGAAAATGTTTGTGGATCTTTATGGCCAAAATCTGAAATCTGAAAGTTGTGGTTATTAATCTATGCAAAAGTGACAAGTATTTATAGAATCAAAGTGCTAGACTGCTAGATGTTGAAAGTATGAGAAAGTTGTTGCCGACCACCTGAGCAGAAATTGACAAAACACAAGAAGAAAGTCAGTTAATGAAGACAGCAAGTTAGTGCACTCAAATCTAGCAACCAGATTCGAGATAATTTTTGAGTGAATGCAAGTGGAAGGTCGGTTAATTCAAATTTCCTGAAGGACTCAAGATGATTTTGACTTAATGAACCAGTCAACCAGAAAGTTAGTTAACTCAAATAGCACTAACGGTCAGTTATTTTCCAAAAGGCTACAATGGCTAGTTGGAAAAAGATAACAACCACCGGGCAATGGCTAGTTGGAGTACTCTTAAGTTATAAAAGGCCAATTCCACTAGAAAATCATAAGAGATTCAAGTAACTTCAGACAAGGGGAATTATTTTGTGATACTTTGAGGGATTAATACTGTTTCACCGAAGAAGAGCTATTGGGCTTCTTACTTGCAAACCCACTCATTCAAGGAGTCCTCTTGCTGTGTGAAGTTGCTCTCAGCACTTGTCTAGAGTGCTGAACCCTTGTATTTCAATTGGGTGAATATATTTGCTAGCATGTTGTCATAGTTTTGTGAGGTTTAGGGAAATTTCCTAGTTCAGTTGCGAAACACTAGGGTGTGCTGGCCTTAAAGGCTAGAGTGCCAGACCCTGTGAAAAATACTCGATGTGCTAGCTTGGAAAGGCTAGTAGCAGAGAAATCCCTTGGGTGAGCAGGGGGACAAGACATAGGCCAAGGCTTTTGCTTTTACCTTAGCTGAACCGGGAAAAATTTAGTGTTTCCGACTCTTTTTCCCTTATCTCTTTTAGATCATTGCATAATTTCTCTGTTCATGCTTGATTGCTTGCTATTGTGATATTTTTCAGCCCACTCAGTTTACCTTTTAGTTGACTCATTCCGCTGTTGTGTGTAATTGTTTGTGAGCTTTTATGGTACATTACACATCTTGAGACCTACCCAGCTTTGTGAAAGTTTTCTTGGATTGAAAGTCCATTCTTTTGTTTTTAAAGAGGGTAAGTTTTAAGTCACACAATTCACCTCCCTCCCCTCCTATGTGTCATTGCATTCAACAGATATGAAGGTCAGTATGCCATTTAGTGGCAGCATCTACTGATTGTTTGCCTAATAACATGGTAATCTCCAAACCATTTAACGCCAATATACCCTTGACAAAAGTTTCCTTGCTGAACCAAAGAAACAAAATCAATGGGGACATTTGCCAAAACAGAGCTGTAAAGTCTTTCAAATCAGGAACCAACTTATAGATTTAATTTTAAGGCAGCATGTAGTTATACTAGTGCAAAGATCTCTTGCTAGATCAACTTGAATTTAAAACAGATTTTAAAAAACTACTTCCGCTTCTTATGCGAGTACAGTACAAAAGATTCTGGCTAATTCTCCATAAAGTGAACAAGGTAAAAAGGTTGTTCTTTCTCTTCAAACAAATAAATACACTGATCATTCATAAGTGTTTGAACAATAGCCTTGAAAGATATGACATAAAGCAAGTCAGATAAGTAGATTTTCATTTGATTACCTTGATTCACGAATGAAAAACGAATGCTTAGAGGGGAGAAGTTGCTCAGTCAAGCTACTCTCTGTCCTGGACATAATAAAACCCATCTCCTCCAAATCAGATTTAATGAAGGATAGCTGCATCACAAGAAAGGAACAATTATGAAGACAAAACAGAGTCAGACACAGCAAAAGCAAACCACGTAAGTGAACACCTACAATAAGGGGAAAACAATTTCTCGGTCATATATCAATTTTTATTTTGTATAAAACTATATCAGTTATTCTCCTTGTTGAAAGAAAAAAGGCACTAGTTCAGATAGATAATTTTTAGAAGCATGGTTCCTATCAGAGTACAGGATGACAGTTGTTTTGTTTGATACAACAACAACAACAACAACCAAGCCTTATCCCACTAAGTGTAGAAAACACATCAAGTAAGCAAAGCTTGCCAATCTCTTTGCATATCAAACAACAAAACCCCTCTAATGTAGCCATTAGCTGACCACCAAAAACAGTCTGCACCACAAATATCTAGCACTTGGACAATGTAAATATAAATGACTGCTAGTCTCAGAATCAGAGGAACACATCACACAAACATGAGGAGAAAGAGCTTTGTGTGGTATGCAAACCTGCAAAAATTCATTTGTATTAATCATGTTAAGTACTGCATTCCAACTGAAATTCAACTTAGACAAGGCCTCAAACTTCCAATTTCCAAAGGGGGTTAGTAAGAAGAAAGCTGTCCCGTTTTAGAGAATGGATTAGGAACTAGAAATAGGATTTACAAGAATACACTCCCGAGGATTCTAAAGTCAAAATCCTACCATCAATCAAAAAGGAGGGATAGATACAGTCATGCAAACCAAGTAGAGATTCCAATACCAAAGCTAGCCTATCATTGGATACCATTTGTTTTGAGCAACCCAGAAATTTACATCATAAAAAATTTATCAATGATGTACCAATGTTCCCTACCACTCAACAACGTTACCATTTAGCTCTTGGATGAGTATGTTTCCATACAGGCACCTCATCTGTTACTAGAGAGGTTTGCCCTGAATTCTTATACATTTGGCAGGAAATCAAGCACACTTGACCATCTACATGAAATAATTCCAATCTTACTTCAGCTCTCTATGTTCTCACCCCAATCACTTTGAACATCAAACTAGACCAATTTTCAAGATTTGAAAATCCAAGCCATAAGCATTGTAATATCCAATTGGATGTACCCATTGCTGTTCATGCATCATATAACAATAGTCCATAAATAACCATAAGCACTCCTAAAAAATAGCATTCCATTCAGTTTTTAAACATGGTGATCTTTGAGTTCCATTTACATGAAGGCTTGATGTTTCAAAAAGTTTGATAAGCAACTTCGGTGTGTTTGTAAAATTCAGTGACTGTCAGCAAAAATTTAAGTGGTGGCTATTAAAATTGTCCAAATGAAAACTGTATCAGTTTCATGTTGGGATGCAAATTGGCAAGGTTGGGGAATTTTTAATGATATCCACACATCCAAGCCACATCCATTACTAGCATGTACTTAAGCCTTCCTTAACCCAATCACAATAAATTCATCCATTTACCTGATTAATTTTGTAATTGGCTAAAATATAATAGGTGGAATATAACCTGAACATACCTAGGTCCTTTATATCACCAAAATTCATGAAATTAAAATTTACACAAACTGAAATCAGTAAATGGAAATAACAATAAAACCTACAATATAAGTCTGATATTTACTAGCCAGCTTTTTAACAAAAAATGCAAAAATAAATAAAATAAAATAAAATAAACTGTTGATTATTGTTGATTATTCTGATTTCTTTATTATGAGTGGGAAACATTGCTTTAGAGGTGGAATGTTTCTGATCATTCTTTCCAGCTAAGGGTGTTCCCACTACCCGTAATTCCAGCTTAACTTTAGGTTTTTTTTAATACAAATCCCTTATTTTAAGGGATTAGCTTCTGTACATGATATCTATAAAATGAGAGCTTGAAGGTTAATTAACCGATCAAGCATATTCAAATCAGTATTTTCAGTTTCAAGTTGGTATCCAGAGCCTCTGGAACTATCTCCGGCAAATCACCCGCCGTGAAATCATCTCCGGCGACTTCCACCGCCGTGAAACCATCACCGGCGACTTCCACCGCCGTGAAACCTCCATTTTTGGCCACTCCCACCACCAAGAATCTCCAGCGAAAACTCCGATCACTAAAATAAAGTGACCGGAGGACTCAGAATACCCCGGCCGTCATAACCCAGAAAACCCACAACCACCGGTAGCCCCATGCGCTCTCATGCGCCGCCACCAACGCACAACAACCTCTGCGCGTGGCCTCCACGCGCCGCCCTACAGTGTCTTTTTTCATCTTGGTTCTTCAGGAAGATCTTCAGATTGGCCCTTTCTGCTCCTTTTCTGGCCATCACCGCAGCCAAAACTCCTACTTCACTTCTGCGCGTACAGCCCACGCACGCGCCTCGGTATACCGCCCAATTGCCACCAAGATGGCCTCCACTTCACGTAATCCTCCTCTACCTCCGATTCCTCTAAAAAGTTTGGTTTCTTTTGCCTTTTCGGGCACCCCTACTATCACATCTCAGAAATTAAATGGCAAAAATTATTTGGATTGGCATGCTGCTGTTGATGTATGGTTTTTAGGCCAGGGACTTTCCGATCACTTGACCAAAAAGGCCGAGGACATCCCTGCTGATGAACAGGACCAATGGAAGCGAGCTGACTATCAACTGGTATCCTTATTATGGCAATCAATTGACCCAAAGCTATTGGTCCATTACCGTACCTACAAGACATGCCATGATATATGGGAGAAAGCTCGAAGTGTTTACTCCAACGATGTTCAATGCTTGTATGACTGTTCATAATTTGACAACTCTCCAAATGACAGATCATGACTTACCCTCATATTTGAACAAAGCCCTACCCACCATTGAAGAAATTAAACCTGATCTTGGTAGCGATAATCATAGAGTATGTTGGACAAGCTTGACAACTTGTATATGGTATTTGTTCTCCATGGTCTACACAGGGATTTTGAATCGGTTCGCAATCAAATCTTGACCAATGCTGCTGTCCCTAAAGTGGAAGATCTCATTAACCGCCTAATGCGAGTTCCTTCACCTACAACAACATTTGGCAGCAGTTCCCAAGCAATTTCAGATTCCTCAGCTTTTATCTCTCATTCAAATGACCGTGGTGGTCGAGGTTGTGGCTATGGTGGAAGAGGTGGTCGTGGCACTGGAAATCGGCCCCAATGCACTCACTGTAAGCGCTTGGGGCACACTCAAGATAGGTGTTACTTCCTACATGGGTTCCCTGACAAATCAGCTAATGTGACACAATCCTTAGCACCAAAAACTGCAAAGAAAGATGAATTTTGGGGTGCAAACCAGAATTCTCTATCAGACCAAGAGTATAAGGAGTACCTTCAACTCAAGGCAGCCCAACAACCTTCGTCTTCCGCTACTATAGCTCATACTGGTAACTACGGTTTGCCTCTCTCATTCTTCGTCTGCTGGATCCTGGATTTTGGATTCTGGTGCTTCCGATCACATAGCTGGTAATCCTTCCTTTTTCTCTACATTCTCATCTCCTAAGACACCACACCATATCACCCTCGCCGATGGTTCTAAGGCTAAAGCAACAGGCATTGGTCAAGCCTCACCTCTCCCATCTTTATCTTTAGATTCTGTTCTGTTTATACCCGGTTGTCCATTCAATTTAATTTCTCTTAGTCAACTCACTCGCACTCTTAACTGTTCTGTAACCTTTACTGTTGATTCTTTTCTTATACAGGACCGGGGTACGAAACAGATGATTGGAGCAGGATCTGAATCACATGGTCTTTACTATCTTCAGCCTCCTTCCTCAACCATATGTGCTATTACCGAATCTCCTGGTCTTCTTCATCGTCGTTTAGGGCATCCGAGTCTCAATAAATTCAAGAAGATGGTTCCCCATCTCTCTCATTTGCAGTCCTTCGAGTGTGACTCATGTCAACTGGGCAAGCATGTCTGTGTTTCCTTCCCAAGTCAGGTCAATAACAAAATAGAGTCTCCGTTTTCTCTTATTCACTCTGATGTTTGGGGTCCTAGTCGTGTCAGTTCTATTCAAGGCTTTCGGTATTTTGTTACTTTCATTGATGATTCCTCAAGATGTACGTGGGTATTCTTAATGAAAGATCGTTTAGAGTTGTTTACTATTTTTCAAAACTTCTTCAATGAAATTCAAACTCAGTTTGGGAAAAATATTCACGTTTTACGCAGTGATAATGCAAAAGAATATTTTTCTGCTCCTTTTAATTCTTTTATGGCATCTCATGGCATGATTCATCAATCCTCTTGTCCGCATACACCCCAACAAAATGGTATAGCTGAAAGAAAACACCGTCATCTCATTGAAACAGCCCGTACTCTATTATTACATGCCAATACCCCTTTAAAGTTTTGGGGTGATGCTGTTCTCACTGCAGGTTATTTAATAAATCGAATGCCGTCCTCTGTATTAAATAACCAAGTCCCTTATTCTATTTTGTTTCCTAAGGAACCCCTTTACATTGTTCCCCCTCGTGTTTTTGGCTCCATTTGTTTTGTACATGATCTTTCTCCAGGTTTAGATAAATTATCTGCTCGTGCTATTAAATGTATTTTTCTTGGTTATTCTCGGGTCCAGAAAGGGTATCGATGTTATTCTCCCTCCTTGCATCGTTTTTTCCTATCTGCAGATGTTACATCTTTGAGGATGCTCCTTACTTCACATCTCCTGTGGAACATGACTCCATCTCTCAGGTTTTACCAATTCCTTATCTTGATCCAGAAGTCTATGTTACTCCAGACTCACCGGTCTCAGATTTCCCATCTCCACCAGTGCCTTCTTTGCCTCCACCACTTATTCTTATCATCGCCGATCACACACTCCAATCCCGGAGGCTATTATCTCCCCAGATTTATGTGATTCATCTCCTGCACCTGCATCTCCACCTGCCACGGGCCAACCTGAACTATCAGTTGACCTACCTTTAGCTCTACGAAAAGGTATACGCTCTACCCAAAATCCTCATCCTATCTATAACTTCTTGAGCTACCATCGTTTATCTTCACCACATTATACCTTTGTTTCTGCCTTGTCGTCCATTTCTATTCCTAAAACTGTTCAGGAAGCTCTTTCCCATCCAGGATGGCGACAGGCTATGTTTGATGAGATGGCAGCCTTGATTCTAATCACACATGGACTCTGGTCCCTTCCCCTCCTGGGAAGTCTATAGTTGGTTGTCGATGGGTTTTCACTGTCAAAATTCCAGCCCCGACAAGGGTGGATGGCTTTAAAGCTAGTATTGTGGCTAAAGGCTATACTCAAATTTTTGGTCTTGATTATGACGACACTTTCTCTCCTGTTGCTAAAATGGCATCCGTACGACTCTTCTTGTCACTGGCTGCCATGAATCACTGGCCCCTCTATCAGTTAGACATCAAAAATACCTTTCTACATGGTGACTTGGAAGAGGAAGTCTATATGGAGCAACCACCTGGGTTTATTGCTCAGGGGGAGTCCAGACTGGTTTGTCGACTGCACAAGTCCTTTTATGGGCTCAAACAGTCTCCCCGGGCATGGTTTGCAAGATTTAGCCAAGTCATACAACAATTTGGTATGGTTCGAAGTGAGGCAGATCATTTTGTGTTCTATAAACATTCATCCTCTAATAAATATATCTACCTTGTTGTCTATGTGGATGATATTGTTATTACAGGAAATGATTATGAGAACATCAATAATCTAAAACAGCACTTATTTCAACATTTTCAAACTAAGGACTTGGGCCGACTACGATATTTCCTTGGAATTGAAGTTGCCCAGTCCAAACGAGAATTGCCATATCTCAAAGCGAAGTATGCTCTTGACATTTTGAAAGAAACCGGAATGCTAGATTGCAAACCAATTGATACTCCTATGGACCCAACATTAAACTTTGCCGGATCGAGGGGGAGCCTTATCCGGATCAAGGAAGGTATCGGAGACTTGTAGGAAAACTAAATTATCTCACCATAACCCCGGACACGGATATATCTTTTGCGGTCGGGTCATAGTGAGCGATTCCTCAACTCTCCTTGTAACTGTACCATTGGGATGCATTGATTTGAATTCTAAGGTATATCAAGAGTTCTCCAGAAAGGGATTGGTTTATGAAAATAGGGGCCATCACGTACATTGTTGCATATACAGATGCAGACGGCGGGGATCTCCTAGTGATGAAGGTCAACTTACGGGTATTGTGTCCTCATTGGGGGAAATCTCATCTCTTGGAAAAGCAAGAAGCAAAATGTAGTTGCAAGATCAAGTGCGTATGCACATCGAGCAATGGCTCTTACTACTTGTGAACTTGTATGGATAAAACAACTACTCCAGGAATTAAAATTTTGCATACGAAGCCCTATGCAACTCATTTGTGATAACCAGGCAGCATTGCACATTGCCTCCAATCCGGTCTTTCATGAGCCGACTAAACATATAGAGATTGATTGCCATTTCATCCGAGAGAAAGTCATCTCTGGAGAAATCACTACCTCATTTGTGAACTCCAATGACCAACTAGCGGATATCTTTACTAAATCCCTTCGAGCATCAAGAATAACTTACATATGTAACAAGCTTGATGCATATGATCTATATGCACCAGCTTGAGGGGGAGTGTTGATTATTGTTGATTATTCTGATTTCTTTATTATGAGTGGGAAACATTGCTTTAGAGGTGGAATGTTTCTGATCATTCTTTCCAGCTAAGGGTGTTCCCACTACCCGTAATTCCAGCTTAACTTTAGGCTTTTACAAATCCCTTATTTTAAGGGATTAGCTTCTGTACATGATATCTATATATATTAAAAATGAGAGCTTGAAGGTTAATTAACCAATCAAGCATATTCAAATCAGTATTTTCAGTTTCAAGTTAAAAAATGGCCTATTCCAAGAGAAACACGGAACTTGCATTACAAGTAACAAGTCCCTTTGGAAAATGCTCGTCCACAGATAACAGAACCTCACTGTGTTCGCACCCTTATCATCTCCACCAGTTTTACATAACTTTGTTGAATTAAGGGATCAAATGGCACCTAAATCATAATGGTCATCAAAAGCCAATCAATGCACAAAAAGAGAATTATAAGACTTCATAAGTAGAAAAGTTCCATTAGAATTCTCAACAACATAGACAATTTGTCAATCTCTTGCACAAGCTACATATTAGGCTCCACTACATTTAGAATAACAAATACCACAAGTAGAATGGATTAATTGAGAGTGGACCTGCAGTACTTAAAAATTAAAATGAGAAAGCCCACGATGTACTTAACTATTCTCTTCCAACCATATGAACCAAAAAAATTATAAAACAAATACATACCATTATATAATAAAATATGAGAGAAAGGCCGGAACAAACTTTGGGCCACTCAGAATTTGCAGATATTTTGTAGAGACCAATCATATCAGCTGTCCAGTGAATCATACGTGGAAGTTCCACAGGAAGTTGATATATGTAAAGCAGGAAAATATTGAAACATGCATACAGCTGAAGAGGCCTCCACCACCTTTAGAACCATATAAACAAAACATATGCCCAAAAAAGACTAAAATAGCGTCAAATACCACCCAAAGAGAGGATGAAAGACCATAAAGAAAACATCCATAAAATATCACCTGAAAAGTCCAAGAAAGTTGCTTGTTAAAGACCAATCAACGAGACCAACACAGCTACCAATGAAAAAAGGTAGAGAGGTCCATGAAGGATGGCTAATTCCAACAACTAGCTGAATGGCAGGCAACAGCAAGCAAGATGCGACCCGAAGATGAGAACCTTCAATACGAAAAAAAGGCAGAGAAATAATTGATAATAAAAATTATAACACAATAAAAGCTTGAAATTTGAATGACATCATTTACATCAAGCTGCAAGAGCCAGAACAAAAGAATGACGATTGTAAATAAACACACTTGAGAAACAGGAAGAGGGTGAAAAAGGTAGAGAGAAACATAAGGAAAACATATATGTCGACTGAAGAGCTTATGAACGGTGGACATAATACTGACCCCTAAACCTGTATTTATATTGATAATACGACTAATAATGACGCTAATACCCTTTACATTGGCGGACTTTAAGTAATTATTTTCCTAACCCTATTATACTTTCCTAAGTACTGAATTCGTTTCTAAATTCCTCTACACAAAAACATAACATTATACGCACTCATTAACACATTAATTTCATATATTTTCATCACATATTAATACTCAATTACCACATAACATACAGAATGAAAAATGTTCACCATACACTTGAGAATCTTTGCAAATCACAAGATTATTCATAAGAGTCTAGCAACTTCCCTTGCTAAAAGTCTGTGTTATACACTGTATAGTTGAATGGTCAGTGTGATATCTTCAAATTGGTAAAGCAAGTAAATAGATACAACAGAATAAAACGCACTGGTATTGCTTATTTTAATACATACTGACCAACGTCGTGCAGCGTGAAACAGTCCATCAAGTGTAGCTAGAACTTAAGGAATATACATAATTTTCATATAATGCAGTATTTATGCATGGGACTGAAGTCCACCTTCACTACAATCAACCAAGAAAAATTTTACTTCCCTTGCCACAAACAATTCAAAGAAGATTGCAAAACCAGTTGCATTAGCACATATCCTTGAGAGAAGACATTCATATGCCAACACTGGACATTTCATATTGCAGGCATACAATTGGTGTGTAGTAAAGAAAATAACATAGCAATCAAAAGATATAAGGAAAATAAATAAGAGGGTCAAATACACTACTTACAAACCTAAATGTTCAACAATTGATAAGAAATGACCCCAAGATGAATCTTGCCATGTAGTCAGAAAATGTCTCTTTCCATATATATCAAGTAAAGCAACAAGAAGTGCTAGTAGTTGTATAACCAAGAAATAAATTACATAAGGAGATTTCCAGGACTCAACTCTGCAAAAGCACACCCCAGAAACAACAAATTAGTATATTTACGAAAAATGATGAATCAGACAGTAAATGAAAAAGAGCTCAATCTCACATCATAAACCCAATCAGCTTTGCCCACCAAGCATCTGGTATACTCCATGAAATTGGCTTAACACCCCATATCACCAGATAAGTCACTTGAGAAAGCATTGCAACTACAGAAAAGATAACAATTGGCCACAGTAACAAAAACCGCCTTCGGAAATGAAATCCTACAACAAGTAAAAGAACATTAGTAATAATTAAATATAAAGACAACATCAACATAATGAGCTAAACCACAGTATCCAGCACACCAATTAGCAGTATCAAGAACACATCAACTCATAAGAATAACTTCTGCATACTAATGATCACAAGGACCAAGTTTTAACAGCCAAGCGAATAATAAACAAAAACATTAAAAAGGATCTACCAAGTCCCCCTTCTAATAGAAGCAACTACAACTCTGTCATAGAATGAATTTTATGTTTTAACACAATTAAAGGGGAGTGATTCATTAGATTGACACAATTATATCATTGATTCTGTTAGAGATATAAAATTATTCCCAAGCATCCACCTAATAACTTAAGCTTTTAGGAGAGTCGGCCTTCAACATGGTATCAGAACCTCTATGACCAAGTGGTTAGAATTCAATCCTTGTTGCCCTCATACTTCATAACTACATTAAATTTCAGCATAAGATAAATTTGGCATATGCATTGTCCATGCTTCAAGCCTAAGTGTCTCTTGCGTTAGAGGCATGTTAGAGACATAAAACTATTCCTGGGCCTCCACTTAACAGCTTAAGCTTTTAGAATAGTTGGTCTTTGACAGATTCTTATTCTTATTCTTTTTTTTTTAGGTTCCTCCTCAAGCACTCTTAAAATTGTAGAGGGACTCACTGAATAGACAGCATAAAATGCAGGAATGTAAGTTGTACTGCAGCAGCAACAAAATCTGTTGGAGTTTTACAAATAGTATATTTTGGCTAGAACAACCTTTTTCATGTGGGCAGCAACAAGAGTGAAGGTTTTACGGAAGAAAATCTATGTAAAGGGACTTGACCAACAAATAAGAAAATAAAAGAGGACAGTAGAAGAGGTACATAATAGATTCATTGTTAGGCAATCTGTAATGTGCAAATGACAAATAGAATCTGCTGATAAGTTATTAACTCATTGCTGGATAGCTTGGGCAATTAAACTACTTCTTCCTGAGTTTGGTGTTATGTGCTTCCTTCAGCATTACTTTTGCTTTTCTTCTGGAACAAGAAGATTGCTGTTTGTTGGAGATATAAAACCATTATTGGGTCTCCGCCTAACAGCTTAAACTTTTAGGAGAGTTGACTCTTGACACTATTGATAAGAGATGAGCCACCTGTATAAGGATTCTTCCCTCCTTTGAGCAGACTTCATGGTTGGAAAGCAGAACAGAATTGTTCATGACAACCAAAAAGCCTTGTATAATAGCTTGAAAAGAGACATTTCAAATATCATCTTTCTTGAGCAAGTGTTTATGAGTTGTTTATTTCTGGGAATGTATCCGTTGTGTTTCTAGATTAGTTGAGTCTTAAGTAGTTTTCTGTCTTCTGTCTTCCAGTGTTTTGCTCCAAGTACTTACTACTAGTACTTAGGCTCCAACCTTTACTAGGATTTTCAAATGGATTTCACTTTTTTCCTAAACAAAAATAAAAAAATAAATCAGGAGGCAATGTGGGAAAGCACAACTATTCATGTTTTTTAGGTTTTAAAAGTCAAACTCAAATTGCGAATAGAAATACGGTACTAGTCATTTCCATATATTTTTCTGAGAAGGGCTATTTACTGTCCACCAATCAGATAGGGGAGGGGGGAATAAGTAAGAGTTCCCTTTTACGTAGAATTCCCATGGCAGGCACATCATTTGCACATTAGTGATAAAATATCATTGCAGTTAAAGGCTTTAAGCAATAATAACTTGGAACCTAAACAGAGAGAACTAAGGAACTAAGCAGCTTACCTAATTGTGAAACATTATACAGAATGAGAAGAAAGGCTATCAAATCAACAAGAGAGATCAAACTCCAGTTGATTAAAGCAGCTGCAAGAAAGCAGAGCATATAAAATCAACACATTCTTCAATGATGGAGTTAGATATTCATACATGTGTCTATAGAAAGAAAGCAGACATAAATATCAGAAAGGTAATAATGAAAACAATATTCAAAAACAAATATACAGTTAATATTCTTCCTTTCATTGTCAGCTAGTCTAATATTCTTCCATTTAAATCTTAAGATTCTCAAAATCAAAAATCACACAGTACATATGGAGATACTCAACAATAGTTACTGCCTTCTCACTCTCACTTCAAAATCAATTCCAAATGACTAACTCTAACTTGTACGTTTTTATGATAATTCTTGTTTGGTTAGTCTCCAATCTTCAAACGCAATCTACGATACTACATGTCAAAAACTATTCAATTTCAACCATAATATAATATAGGTTGAAATTAATAAAAGCATGAAATGAAATGAAATCAAATCAATCAGTAATTATGAACAATTTATGGTGTTTGGAAATTAATAATGTCAGCTTCGCCTATACCATACAAGATTTAAACAATATGCAAATTTAATCCACCTTAGAAGCCGATATCGGAAGAACGAAGAAGCTCACTCTTACTTCGTTGAGAAAACAAAAATTGCATTATACGGTACCTGCTAGAAGCAGCGAAGGAAGTACGAAGCCGGCAAGAAACTTTCCCATTGGATTTGGAGGCGATCACATCGAGATTCAAATCAATCAGCTTGGAGATTCCATATTATTTTGTGAAAATGAGTTTCTGAATCGCGAAGAAAGCATTTTCCGGCGCAGAGAGAAACTCGCCGGAAACTACCAACAACTCGCGAAAACCAAAATGTTGGTTTTACACGGCTTCTCTTCGCTCTACAGTTTCAGTTTCAGCCCCTTAGGTAAGGCTAATAAAACAAACAGAATTCCGTTGATCCAGATTTTCTAAGCCACAAGCCAGAAAAAATAATAATAATGTTTTGTAAACTTGCACCAAAATGATAGGGAAAATGAAAATCGAATCAAAATTTCTCAATAATTTCAAGTTTGGATTGGATTGTATTCTTTCCACTTTTAATTATAGGAGAAAAAATGATATGGTGCTCCCTAAGAGGAAAGAAACAGTTTGATGAAAGGCTAGGTATTTAATTATCTGACTCGAATGCTGCGTTTGTCCAATGGGGAATTTTCTTTAAAAAAAATATAATGAAATTTGTGTTGTTTTCCATTCGCGGGCCTCGTAAGTCGTAATCACGTCGCTTATGCTTGAAGCCGGCATATATGGCACGCTGCAAGGGGGAAGATGGTCATTTGGGACATTTCGACTTGGGGGCCATTCCATTTTAAAACCATGACTCGTGGCGCTCGACAAAATTTAACAATTTGCCTTTTAACCTGATTTAAACACCGAATATTCGATTCCCTTTCAGAGTTATCCTGCCACTCTGCCATCCTACAAATTACGAAGCTTTATTTTTTTGATTAGTTATTGCAATAGTTAATTTATTTAATAATGAGACATTATATCATTAAATAACTTACAGTACAGTAATTTAAATTAAAATTTCATAATAAATAAATAAAATAAAATCATTAAGAGTGAACTGATAGTGAGGTATTTAAGTAGTTTGTATAAGTTCATAAATTTAAGCATTTATTTATCGTTATTGTACCAAAAAATTTCAAATTAAATAAATCAAATATGAATTATTCATAATTTTTTGATCTCAGATTAAAGAAATCATGTATAGTTTGGCTTGTGAGGTTGTACATTAAATAATGGGATAACAGAATGATTGGTGCACGTAACATGTAACTAATGTGAATAACTTCGAATATTTTTAAAAACTTTAAATGGAGTTTATGAATATAGACATAATTTCTTATACTGCACGGTCATAATAAAAAAATTATACTTTTAATTTAAGTTACAAAATTAATATATATATATATAAATAAATTTTAAAAAAATATTTTTTCCAAAATTAAATTTGTTAACATATTGTCCCTTTTATTTATTTCATTATTTAAGTATATCATATTAAAATTTATAAATTTAATTTATAAAAAATACTAACTAATTTCAACTCCGGTCCTAAACTATTTATATTTCATTATAGCTTTTGAGACCGGCATGATGGTTAAGTCAAAAGTTATTTAACTAGGCTGTGCAAGTATATAAGAGCAAGTACATCGTTATTCGTTATCACGTAGTAACAGTAAATTACAAAGAATATTCTCGTATGTCTTGTTTAATCAAATGTAAAAATGATTATTTTGTTGGCTTCAAATATAAGATTTTATGAAAATTTCAAATTTATGATAGAGAAGTCAGCTCCGCTTTATCTCAAATTATTGTGGATTTCATCCGCATGGTTGCTTAGCATTACTGGCGGAATTTCATTGGGGTGAAGGGCGGCACTTCATTTTTTTATGTTTTTTTTCTAAAACAAGCTTTAAAGATGTGTGCTGTTGTAGTAGTATTACATATAATAGCAATGCTATATTCTCTTAATTATTTAAAATAAAAAATATTAAATTAAAAAATAAAAACACTTACGTTCATTTGACAGATGAAATTAAGTTTAAAATTAAATCTTAAAATTAAACTTGGACCTTTTAATTTCAATTATCTTATTTGATGTGTATATTAAAAATAGAATTCTAATTTTAAGTCCAATTTCATGAAATTTAAAAATAATTAGTTTACATTACTCTCAATTCTTAATTTAAACATTTAAAAAATTTATTCAAAAGACTAAGATTTTTTTAAGTATTAAAAGGTAAAAGTTAAAAAATTTCTAAGAACTATTACCGTTTATAATACCAACATAGTCAGACAACGTCGTCGCCCGAGTGTTTCGGCAACGACAAAAGCAATATGCCCCAGATACATTGTCTCCTATACCTTCGACGTACAAGTCGCACTTCTTCTAATCATTGGCGCTGGCGTCCTGTAATCACTTTTGTCATCATCAATGACATCTTTTAGTTTAGTATCCATTGCAAATGCTGTAATACAGTAACGTAAACTCTATTGAATTTTTTATATAATTTTAAATTAGTGTTTATTAATTTAAATTTATTTATTATATATTTATAAATTTTTAATAAATTATTCAAATAATAAAATTTCAGTTCAATTCAAAATTATAATTCTAAAGTCTTAATTCTTTAATTATTCCAAATATAAAAATTAATATCTTCGTCAATTATAATTCTAACAGAAATAAAATTAAAATTAGAATTATAAATTCTAATTCTAATTCTGTCATCTAAACGGATTCTTAAATGGATTTAATATTTTACTTATCTCAAAAGTATTTATTATTTACTTCTTTAAATAATTAAAAAGATTATTAGGCTAATTCATTAAGAAAGATATAGAATTATTTTATATATAATGAGAGATCAATTGAGCATTCCTATCATTTTGCCACTTATTTTCTTTATTTATTATATTAAGATTTGATTCTTAATTTGTAAGTACTTAAAATTTTAAATAAGTTGTTTTCATTAGTTACTCATTTTAAACAATTAAAGTATTTAATTATTATTAGAAGTGATATTGAAAATATTTTACAATCTATAAATAACTTGTGTAGTTACAAATTTTGAATTATATGGCTGTTATGTCTTCCAAGAATTATCCCACCGCTTTTGTTTTTTGTTTTTTTTTTTTTCAACTTAATGATTTCATTTGCCCCCACAAGATTTTTAGACAAGTTTTACAATAGAAGAAAGAAAATAAAATGGAGAAAGAAAATTTAATTTGGTTTGTAAAAAAATATTTTTATTTAATTTGATTATCGAATTAATTAAGTATCAAATTATTTTAATTAATAATTTATTTACAGTTAATTAAATATTAATATTTAAAATAAAAATAAATTATTAATTAAATTAACTTGATATTTAATTAATTAAATAACTGAACAACTTTTTTTTTTACACAAGCTTAACGTCATCCTCCCAAAATAAAATCCCGAAAGCAAGCATTTGATGCTCAGATCACAAACACCACCTCTGAGGTTATTACAAGCTTGCGCATATGGATTTTTGACAAATTTTGAAGCCGTGGGATTAACTTATTTTATTTTTAGAATATTTTCTTTAAATACTCAAACGAAAAATTTTAGCTGAATTTTTTTAATATAAAATGAGTTAATCTAAATATTCATAATATAAGACATGACTTACACTAACAATAGATAATCAGACTAATGAGTGTTTCTGATTTGGTATGAGATTATATGCTTCCATTATAATTATAGGCGTGTCTATCAAATTTTAATTAGTCATTGTATTTCTCCTAAGTTTTTGACAGGCTTACTGAATAAAAAGTGGCCAGTGAGGTTTTGAGTTGGACCCTTGATGTGAAAGAAACAAGGAAACGGATCCGGCTAGTGGAAAAATGATACAAAAAATGACCCACATGTTTAGTTTTATACTATTTACTTTATTTTACAAATTAATCAATTATTTAATTATATTAATTAATAATTTATATATAATTAATTAATTATTTATTTTTATTTTAATAATTAATACATAATTAACAGTTTATAAATTATTAATTAATATAATTAAATATTTTATTAATTTTAAAATAAACTAAATAATTATTACTTTTATTGAGTTGACTATTTAAGTTATTATTTTAAAATGATGTTTTGATTTAGCTTATTGTAAAAAAAAATTGAATTGATCATTGAATTAATTTAATTTAAAATTAATTTAATTAATAATTAATTTTTATTTTAAATATTAATGTTTAGTTAATTATAAATAAATTATTTATTATAATAATTTGATACTTGACATAAATCAAATTAAAACACTTTTCTATTAGGTTAAAATAAAGTTTCCTTCTTCTTTTTTTAAATTTTGAGGTTATTTGCTAATTACAAACTAGTGGATTTTTTTTTACTTTTTATTTATTTTCTGAACTGTTTGACCTAGACAGTTGTGCCACCGCGTGGGAGAATTATAAATGAAAAACTAGAGTCACGTTTCTTTGTTTATTTCCACAAAAAATTATTTATTTTTATTTTTATATTATTTGATTAACTATAAATTTATACATTAATTAGTTATATATAAGTTTATTTGGTGATATTAGAAGGAATGTCACGTGTTATACAAGTTTCAATAGAGAATAAAGTAAGAGGCACATGAACAAGTATTGTTTTAATTGCAACGCCAGTACTTTTTTTGTTAATTTGCTGTCATATATATTTTATGCAAAAGTGGACCCTCATCACTTATAGACTTCAAAACTTGCTGTTTATATTCTTTTGCTTCGTGCATGCCTAATGTTTTGCCAAATTATCTGTACACTCTAAACCAGCAAAAATTAGTGTCTTGTCAATTTTTTTGTTTTTATGACTCCTTCCAGGTAAAGGTTGGGGGTTTGGGGTTTGGGGAAGTCTTCGAATTGTAAGCTATTATATTTATATATATATATATATATATATATATATATATATATAAAATTAAACAAATATTTATTAATAAGCTCGTCTTATTAAATTATTGTGCAGGAGTGGAAAAAATAAGAAAAAGGATAATTGCACGAATACTAAACACAATAGATCACATGGACAAAAATAAATAAAAAGACGCAACAGAGGTACCAAATATAGGCCGTGCGATACCTCTGTTGTGTGTATAAATTTGAATTATATATAAAATCAAATTCAATGAGTTTAAGTAAATTCACGATCATTAAAATTAATGTATGTATTGCGTTTATCCTATTTAATTTTTTAAAATAAAAATTAATGATTATTTACAAATATATATAATTTAAATATATATATAACATATAAATAAATAATAAAAACACTATAGTAAATTACACACCAATATTTATAAAATTTGTGAAAATGACAATAAACCTTAAAATTGATCATAAATTACATTTACCACATTTTTATTTATTTTTTGACTAAATGTTAACTTAATACAATTAAGTATTTTTTTTATAAAAAAACTCACTTATTATTAATAAGCTCTATGTTAAAACAAAAATTCTTTTTAGCTTAATTTTATACTTTCTTCTTTAAAAAATTAGATCAGCTTTTTTATTTTAAAAACGAGGGATATAATTTAACAAATGTACAAAAAGAGGAATATAATTCATATATGTATTTATTTTATTCTAACAAATGATTAATATACCATGAATGTTTATTATGTAAAAAAAGTTATAATCATTTTCTAATTGTATTTCATTTGTTGTAATTGTATTTCATTTGTTGTGTCATTTAGTTAAACTGCTTGTAAGCAAAGACCAAGCTTTAAATTATTTTGTCTATGTAAAACATAGATTATCATAATATATATGTTGTTGATAGTAATGACAAATATATTAAAGTGTGTATTTACAAGCATCTTTAGCGACGTAATAGATACAGGGTAGGATAAAGAAAAATTTGTCTTCATATAATAAACAAGCATATAGATTGAGATGAATATCACCGTCTCTACAAATAAATAAATATAAAAATACTGTTAATTTAAAAACATACTATGTAATATACATATTCATAATAATAATGTTAGGTTTGTAGGTATTTAAGTAATATATATATATATATATAAGATATATATGACATATATTCCTTACATATACAAAAGAACATATATTATATCTTACTTGGATTTAAAAACATAAAAATATGTAATATAATGGTATTAGTTGAATATTTGGACTTGTATTTATTAAAAAATATTTAATTTTAAATATTGATGTTGTTGTATGTTGGACAAATTTGTGTAATTTTAAAATTTTATGTTTATAGGCAAAGTTGTGATTTGTGATTGTGAAAAAAATTCTAAGTAAATTAAGATTTTTTTTAAAATTACAAAAAATAATAATGATTAAATAATTAAAAGCATGATTTATTTTTATAAATCAGTTGAGCTCGAAGATAAGGCAAATAAAACAATAAGAGAAAATATATGAAAGTACAACATTTTCTCATAGGATTTAATTTCTATCCACTGTCAGTGTAAAGTTTCTTTACACTGTCATCCAATTATATGTTGTCAAATCATTAAAATAGTTAGACTTTCTAGGTATTTGTTGTGATAGTCAACTTTTTTTACTGATTTGACAACACATGATTAGATGACAGTATAAAATTAACAATAGATAGAAATTAAACTCTTTTTCATATACATAATAGACATCCATGGTTTATAAATTATTTTGTTAAAATTAAATAAATACAGATATAAATTATATTTATATTAATAATATTTGTCAAATTATATGTCTTTCTCTTTTTTTTATTTAAAAGCCAACTTGTTGGTCTTGTAAAGGAAAAAATATAAAATTATACTTTTGTTGTAATATAAAATTCACTAATAAGTGAATTTTTATTAAATATATTTAACTATATTAATTAAACAAGTCAAAAAAATAAATAAGAATTTCGCAAATAATTTACTGAAAATACTAATTTGGCAAGAATGTCTACTCCACCGTCCTGCTGAGCTGCGCTGCCTCACATTCCTTATCTCCGTCTTCTCTTCGACTTCGAGTTTCCGATGAGAAGAGAACCCAAATCAAAAAGCAATTTCAGACAAAATGAACGCGTTGATATCAACGGCTCCTACCAACCGTTATCTCCCTTTCGTGTCTCCGGTCCTGAGCAACAGCAATCTTCCAAGGTTCCATTACAGTTCCACCCTTTCAATAATTAGAACCAACTTGTCACACTCTCTGTTTCGCGGCAAACTCTCTGTACGTGCCACTTCCGATGAGCTAGATACACAAACAGTAGATGATGAGGTACTTACAGAGGAATCCAACGAGGAAACCATGGCCTCCTCTCCATCCACTTCATCTGCTACAATCGACAAAGATCTTAAAAAGGTTAGTTTTGGGCACCCTACATCATCCTTGAAGTGCAATTCCAATCGTTTTTGACGATGCCCACTTCGTAAAAGTACTTGCTTTATTAGAAACATCTACACAAATATTAATGTATGGTATTCCAAGAGTTGGTATTTGCTTCACCAAAGTTTTATCTTTAGTTGAGTTTTATATTGGAATTTGAAAGGGTGGAATGTTGCTAAACCACTAGAGCTAAGATTGAGATTTGAAGGCACTTGCTATGCTCATGTCGGAAATTTACAGTTAATGTAAGTAATTATAGATATTATGCTATAACTGATTTCGGTGTATATGATTTCTGACGGTGGAGGTGATGGGAAAATCACTACTCACTAGGCTTTGGTGAACTCTGGATTTAATTCACTTGAAAAACGTTTATACTGTTAGATGTAGACGAGAGTAAGGCATTAGATAGAGTATACTGATTTTTATTTTATGTTTACATGACAGGTTGTTCAGAAGACTGCCTCAACCTTTGCACCAAGGGCTTCCAAAGCTTCAAAAAATCCTGCAGTACCCGGAACTGCCTTATACACTGTTTTTGAGGTTCAAGGGTACGCATCAATGTTGCTGGGTGGAGCTTTGTCTTTTAATCTCATATTCCCATCAAACGAACCAGACATTTGGAGATTAATGGGAATGTGGTCCATTTGGATGTTCAGTAAGTTTACACTTAGCAATTTTGATCTCAATTGAAAGTTATATGAAAGAGCAAGTGCTTGCTACTTCATGCTTTACCAGTTACCATTCTGCAGAAAGTTTGATTTGTATTTGAAACCACATGCTATTGTGATCTGTACTAGCTCATGCAAGATGTTGTTACGTTCATGGCCTGTGATGCTTTAGTTAGTGTAAACATTTTGTGATAATTAAACTCCTATGTATGCAGCAATTCCTTCACTACGAGCTCGAGACTGTTCAAAGAATGAGAAAGAAGCTCTCAACTATCTTTTTCTTGTCATACCATTGCTCAATGTTATAATTCCATTCTTTTGGAAATCCTTTCCTGTTGTTTGGTCTGCAGATACAATAGCCTTCTTTGGAATGTATGCATGGAAGGTATATATACTTTCTAGTTATCAAGACTTCCTGTTCGCTTTATTTCCTTGTAACTTTGTCATCTGAAACATATCTCTTCTTACAGTTTGGATGGCTTCAGAGAACGGACTAGGGAACCCAAGATGTGGCTTCCGACCATGCAGGCTCGTTGTCTCGTGACTTTCTCATGGATCTCAATTGTATATGATTCACAGCAAAGAGATGTGACATTTCTTGGAGCACTTCATTGCCTCAACACCAGGATGAACAAATTCTGTTATAGAATTGCGGCAGCATTTGCATTAGGGGAGCTAGATACCATCAATCCATTTTGCCTATTATCAATTAAAGAAAAGATCTAGGTTGTTTTGGGAGAATTGGGGCTGGGCCTTTTTTAGAGGATAAATCATGGAATGTACATTTTCTTTAGTATAGAAGCAAATCCAATATTGCTACAATAGGTGTATTAAGCAAATCCATTTTCTTGAGAAAGAAGCAAGGGAAAATTATATTGAAAAGCACCATTGGATAATAATATTTATTAAAGATCATATTTAATAGCATTAACCACTCAAATAGTTAACAATTAATCATTCAAATGACTGAGTCATTCTTTCATAAATAAATTCTTCCATTGGTCTTTAATAGTAGTTCTCCCAAGAAAGAAATGGTTCTTCGATTGGTGGTAAACAGTAAAGGTTATGGCTTTATCAAACACTAGCTAGACCTCTACAGAATCAATGAAGTTCTTTACCAGTTTTCCGTTTAAGTTGCAACTTATTCCAGGAAAGGTGCCCATGTTTTAAGGCTGCTATCCTCTAATCTGTATCTTGGCTATTTTCAATTTTTAATTTGCGTTTAATTTTGATATATTATTAGTGTAAAAAAAATTATACTGTCATCCAATTATGTGTTGACACATTAGATTTTATAAGTAGTTGTTGTGATGGTTAAATTCCTTTAATGATGTGTCTATATATGATTGGATGACAATATAAATTTTTTTTATATTGATAATGAATTCAAATTATTTTAGATAATTTTTGTGAATCGATCTGTTAGTGGATCTGTTAAGAAAAACAGATCTACAAGGGCTCCATTATTTTAGATACAGAAATAATATTTACAACACTCCTACACAATTTTTGTGTAATTAAACAAAATGGTGAATCAATTGGTGTGCAAAATGCTTTTATAGATATAAGTCGTTTTCATTTTTAATTTATTAGTTCCATATAATTATGAACGTGTTAGTTCTTATATTTTATTCCAGTCTATCTAGTTTCTATCGGAGGGAAGAAAAATAAATTTAGAAACGTATATTTGTTCTTGTTCCATTTTGTTATTAAACGAAGGGGCCCAATATTTCTGTCATGTAAACGATGTCGTTTACATTGCCGTTTCGGTTTTGACGTTTCTTGCGTGAGATAAATACCTGATTTTTGTGAACCGACCGAGCAATCTAGATTTTGTGCAAGTCACGTGCACTACCCTTACCTTACGCTAGTTTAAAAGGTGGTTCTGACTCTGTCTGTAGTGGAAGTGTGGAACAGTGCACAAGTAACAGCATTGGCAGAAATTGTTAGAAGATGCTTCTTGGATGTTCTCTGAGTCTCACGTTGTTCCTCAGCCTCTTCTCATTTTGTGCAATTGCTCTAGCTTCTTCTCAATGCTCTATCAGTGGTTAGATATGCTTACTCATTTCCACCCCCTATTATGTGTGTCTTTCTTTCATTTTTTCTTCTTCTAACTTCCTGGTTATGTTCTCCTCTTTAACGGTCTTCTCCCTTTGTATTTTCAATTCTGATTTTTTTTATATATATACAGAATACTTTTTCCCGCATCTGTGATGCTTTATGTGAATAGGTTGATCATTCTGCTACGCATAGTATGTGTTCGATAATTGGTCTTCATATCACACGTTGATGATTTTCATGGCTAATTTGTGCTTGGTATATAAGCATTCAATTTCAAACTTTGATTCGTGTCTTCTCTACTTTGATAATTGAAACTAGCATTTGTGTGGATTCTAGCAAATGGGTATCTGATTCTTCAGCACGCTAAATGATAATACACCCTTTATGCTGGTAAGCCTTTTGGATCACGATCAGCATGGTCAGTGCGATTAAGTTAACACCGTATGCAAATGGCCTTCACCTTCATTTATTCATCCAGATGTTTGTTTTGGATACTGAGTGATGATTACCATCTGCTTATTTTTTGAAAAAAATAATGATTTGTCAAATTTGATAGAATGGTAATGGTGATGTCAGTTTTGTTGTCAATTGCGTAATTCGCGTTGTATGATTGCAGGGATACCGCTAGTAAGAAATATCAGTGAGATTCCTCAGGATAACTATGGTAGGGCAGGTCTCTCTCACATAACTGTTGCAGGTTCAATATTGCATGGAATGAAAGAGGTACCCAACTTAATCTTTCTGAGCATTTTCTTTCCCTTTAGATATATTTAAGTTCATATTTATTAGACACAAGAATAACATGACAATCATGAAATGAAGTTCTAACTATAATAGTAAGCATTAAGCAAACACAGTGTCAAAGTGTCTTGCATACTAGGTTTCAAGTAGTAAATGTCAAGAAAGGAGTTCACTGGAGGAGTGGCAGACTGTGTGTAATACTTGATGGTTATGTCTTTTGTTTATTGGAACAAAAGAGTTACTGATAATATAGTTACACTATGCTTTTTATATTAAAAAACAATTTAGCTTTTTACTAAAATTCATAGTCCAAAATTGCTCATTTTTAACCATGGTTTTGAAGCTTTTTGGCAGCCATCTGTGTGGTAGATGAGTTCAATATGTCCTGTCTCTTATATCATCTTACCAAACTTTTCTGGAACAGGTTGAAGTATGGCTTCAAACATTTTCACCAGGAACACACACCCCAATTCACAGGCATTCCTGTGAAGAAGTTTTTATTGTCCTCAAAGGAAGTGGCACTCTCTATCTTGCATCAAGTTCTCTTGGAAAATACCCTGGAAAGCCAGAGGAGCACTTTATCTTTCCAAATAGCACATTTCATATTCCTCTTAATGATGCTCATCAGGTAAACCATTTGAAGAAGTACTATGAGATCTCTCCAGCTTAATTTGGTTTTGGAAAAAATTGAAAATTATATCATACGACCCAATCCTGTCAATGAATCTTCTGTACAATTTAGTTTAAGGTTCACCCTTTGATGCATGCGGTGTGCCTAAACACATTTAATAATAAAGTCATAAAATTAAGAATGTCCGACTTTTTGATATGTTGTGCACTGATCTCAACAAAAAATAGAAGTAGACACAATTTACACATCAGTATGGAGCTAATATCTTATTAACAGAACAGAACATTGGTAAAATGAAAGAAAAGATGTTGTTGAGACTAGGATCTTTGTATATATATTTGAAAATTGGGAATATAATACCTAACTTGGCATGTATGCCTATAAGTACTGTGCACACATTGTTGCTGAGTAAATGATGAGAATGATGACTTCATAAAGAAAGGTTATAATGCATCTCATTATGTTTGTCTGACAGCTAAGCTTTTTTGGGTTAGGGAGACCACATCATGGGGCTTAAATTTTTCTTTGAGAAAACATAACAGGCTAGCATGTAGAGTTGGCCTCACCGTTATAACCTGTAACTGTGTAACATATGAGCTGATTGAAAGAGTACAAATTTTGGCCAGTTTTGTTTGCAAGGTCAAATGATGTCCAAAGAAATGCAAGTTGATTGAGTGAAGTAACTCTTGGGAGTTTCTTAGGAACTTCCTAGTTCTATCTCAATAGTTTATACTCTAATGCATGCGTCAAAATCAATGAAAAGCAGGATATCGTAATTGTTGAGAATATCAAAAGTAGTGCATGCCCAATAAAAATAAAAAGATTAAATTTAAACATTGCAGAGAGCATTAGCCAATAAATGATATGTACATTTCTATAGATAAGATAATAAATTGACTACTTGTAAAAACTGTGTGATATTTACTCCTTGTGTAGTTTGATAATTTTTTTTCCTGATTGCTTTATTCAAGGTTTTCTGGTTCCCTATGGATTTTTAAATAATTATGGATAATCTGCATTGCAGCTTTGGAACACCAATGAGCATGAGGATTTACAAGTGCTTGTTATAATATCTCGTCCACCAGTTAAAGTGTATGTGACTTCTATTACCCATTCTCTTCATGTTTCTTACTTAACCAGTAAGTTGATACTCCTGTAGCTGCTTTGATTCACTCATTTCAAAGTTGATCAAGGGAAGCATGGCTTCAAAAGTATCAGTCATTTTATGAAACATGTGCATCTCTCTCGTTTTATAACATGGTTTAAGTTTCCTTGTAAGAGTGTAGACTCTAGACCTAGCTCTTCAAAATATGGCAACCTGCTGAAGCTCTATATTCGTATAGAGTAGTGCAGAATGCATTCTTATTGCCAAGTGACCTAGTACACGGTATTCCCGAAGACACTTGTATTAACCTTGGCTTTTCATTTTCCACAGGCTATGTTGGTTTCTTCTCATGCTTCTATGTTAATGGCGATTTTTTTAATACTATGAAAAAAATCATATTAAATGGATGCACTGAATTGCCTTCCTTTGCCCATATCACATTGGCAAGAGTTCAGTTTAATGAAACAGCGTGATTTAATGATTTTCATTGTCTTTCCGTAATCTGTTCTATAGTCAAGCAAAAGAAGATGCTTAGTGTGAAGTTTGTTTAAGAATTCCATATGCTTAGGTTCTTCTTATGCTGTTAAAGATAGACTTGCAAATTGCAATATACCGTATTGGTAAGAGAATGCATAATTCAAACCGAAACTGCATATGAACCATTTTACATCTAATGATGGTCTCTATACTGGACCATATTATGAGTCTGGTGACAAACGGTTGTTAGTTGGTGACTCAGCCCAAAATTTTATAAAATTATCTTTCTTTTGGCTTCGAAATCCATCTCTTCTATTCTACACGTAGGCTGGCTGTACATCTTTAATTTATGGGGCATCAGTGGAGATATCTTTGTTTCTTTTCCTGGTTTATCCTTTTTTTTTTCTAGCTTTCTAATTACTCATTAAGAATGTTTTGGCTCTTGACTAGGTTTGTATATGAGGACTGGTCCATGCCTCATACTGCAGCGAAATTGAAATTCCCCTATTACTGGGATGAGCAATGTTATCAAGCACCTCCAAAAGACGAACTATGATTTATACTCACAGTTTACATATATTGTATTTCCGAGATTTTCTATTGCTGAGTATTTTCATAACTAGAAATTTAAAATTGAGAAGACAGTTTTATTCTGTTTATTTCAGGTACAATAATTTTAAGGTGTATATAAGGAGCAAAATATAGAGTTAGTCTTGTATCACTGATTTCAGCTAGAAAGACTTGAATATTTGAGCCATTTCTTAATTTTTGCCACAATTTGGTCAAGATGGCTACGCAAAAGGAAGACCAAAAAACAAAGAAAAGACTGCAAAAGGGATGGAAGCATGGCAATTTTTTTGTACACCTACCCTTTGGGGTAATATAAAATTCCCCTCTAAAAAGAGAAAATTTGTGAACAGAGAGATGAAGTAAAACTGTAAATTTGCTACACTTGCAAAGGACGTTTGTCATTTTTTTTACCCCCATAAATACTGATCCTTCACTATGAAACAAAAAATAGTCTAAAATTCACATTTTGAGCTAAATAAACATTTGGAGACGAGCAAACGAGTAGTAGAACTTGCTTCATAACCACAATTTTACAATCTACTGTTTCTTTTTATTTGATCTTCTCCTTTCAGCCTCTTTTTCGGCAACCAGAACACATACTCCAAACCAAGCATATCGTGTATATCAAGATTCAGAGAAAGGCTGAGATTAATAATTTCCTTGATGATTTTCATTGTTATATTGAAACCCAAAGTAGCCAGTACTAACAGCATTAGCAATCCTGCATATGTATTTTCTTGTCTCCAATGCTGCGTAATTTTGCTCTTGTTCGTCAAGACTTGCAGAGTTTTTGTTGGGCCTCAAAACTTGTGGATCAGATTGGTTCACTTGATCCTTCAACATGTCTGCTTTTGCCTCAATATGTTCCCCCACCCATATGAATCCATTGCAGCCAAGTATAAAATCAACATCATACTGCTCCATATGATGGAAATGCTGTTTTTGTCTCTTCACTAAATTATGTGGGACTGTAAGCAGTTGACCTCAATTAAGCTGTCATGCAACTAAAAGCCATTAGTAACAGTGTAATACTTAAGAACATAATCCAGATAAACTTTTAAGTAACCAAAATATATCACATGCATCCATGGCCACCAGAATTTTATTCTCCCTCATTCCAGGTTGTTTGCATACATCTCAATCTTAAACAGACAGTTCGAAACCTTGGGGTTTTATCTCTGTAAGCAACAGTACCCACCTCATAGGATTTTCCTTTTCCTACCCTTTCCTACTTTATGTAACTTTCTTGAGAGGGAAAACAAGAAGCAAGTTAAGGAAGTAATATGATTTACGAGGGCTACAAACCTTTCCATATTTCTGACTTCTTGCTTGAAGGTGTAAGCCATCATGCTGGAAACCACGAACTTCAGCCTATATCATTAAGGACAATAAATCAATTGTTGTTATTCTTCATCTAATATTTATAAATAACTGGACTTACACAAATAACACCCCTCTCTTCAAAAATACTGTGCATATTTAGTTCATCCACAGCTGTCCGCTTCCTCTAGCAGTGGAAAGAATAATTCTGAATGAGGGTGTTGCAAGCTTAAGTGGGACAGAAACGCTAGCAGTACTATATGGTAAGGATGAAAAAGAATGGCAAAAAATTCAATTGAGTACTTTCAGAACTGCAAGTAATTGTGTATGATATATACTAATTTATCTGGGTTTATCAAAACTTCGAAGGACTTCACTGCATCTGATACCCTATAATTATTTTGCAATTGGCAATTGCACCACCTGACCTTGATTTACTGATTTTTTTTAAAGTTTCTTACGCAATTAGTGTTTCTTTAGACAAGGTTAAGAATTATACCTCGAGTCAGTTTATCCACTTCATGAGGAAAGACATAATGTACCACCAAAAGTTGACCCAGACCTAATACACACTTCAGGTTATAAATAATACTTGCTGCCCAACCAACATATTATCAGTTTAGACTACCAGAAACTAGAAGATCAAAATTAATCTTGCCTCTGCACCTAAGAGCTGCCCAAACCTGTCCCTAAGGCCCTATTCCATCTTGCTCAGTCTAACATTGCAAAATATCCAGAATCAATGCAAACCAATCTAAACATCGTTAAATAACCATATTCATCGTGAACTACTTATACCCTAGACAGCAGAGACTACAACAACAGAAGCAATAGTTTATTCACAGCAATTATTAAATACATATCTGCTTCCTGTTCATGCATTCTTCCTCTCAACAATAACATGATGCTCTGTCAATAAAAAGTTATGTCACTAATTTGAGACAGCAAAAAACAAACTCATCAAGACTTCCAATTCTATCACAGTTGCCTCAAATCAGATAAATATCTCTTTAAGCCTTTGTTTGTATTGAGAGAAATGGAGAAGAGATAATTAGAGAAGAGAGAAATAGAAGAGAAATGAAAAAACTCTTTTGTTTGGTTAGAGGAGAAATAGAGAAGAAAAAAAAAATAGTGGATCCCACAACTTTTTTGTTTCTCTTCTTAAATGAGAAGAAATAGAGAAAAAATGAGTAGAGGTGGAAATTTAACTAATATACCTTTCTTTTTGTTGTTTTATAAATAAATAAATAGGGGCAAATATGTATTTATAACAAGATTTAATTTTCTTTCTTTTCTATTTCTCTCTTAATTCTCTTAATTCAAACAATTAAAAAATCTACTTATTTTTTACTCTATTTCTCTTCTTCATATTTCTTTCTACTCTATTTCTCTCTTACTCTAAATAAAGCGTAAAAGCGCTACATACATTTTGTGAAAGAGATATATATACAAGTTATACAGATACTCTTCTGATAAAGAATTACAAGAGATCCAAAAAGGGAGTTATCATATACCTGGATACCATCAGGAACATTCATAGAATAAAGCATCAAAACTGCATCTTGACTGTAATTTATCTCCAACCTCCAACGCTTTTGAGCAACCTACACAGGAATTAATAAGATGAGGAAATGAAAAGGACATGAATGATCAGGGTATATTTTCACTTGACTAACAGGTTTATCAATTCAATAAATAAACTGAGAAGGGTTTTATTCCCATCATAAACCCCCCCATCCCCCAAAATAAAAAGAAAAAATTGTTAATGCCGCCTGCCTTCTTCCCAAAAACGATACAAGGCTACGCAAATTATCTAAATTCTCTGAACAGAATTTCCAGACCTCACGCAAGCCAAAAAAAAAAGAACTGAGTGCAGCAAGTAGTAAAATCCACAATACTGATTTTAACCATTACTTACCGAATGCGTTGAACATAAACTCCTGTCTTACCTTAAATAGGAATTGCTTCAAAAAAAGATGAAAATAGTCATAATGAGCTAAAGTACTCTCACATATCCCTCTTAACAAGTGAGTTACGATATCATTTCACATCATGTTCAAATGCTAACCGTTCAAAGTTCAAACAAATGGATTGCAGCAGTTGAATAGTTGACCATAATGATGCAGAAACATTTATCTTCACTATATTGCTTGACAGCAGCATCTTTTTTTCATATAACTTCACACAATTGGCAATACTTTTATGAGGATCATAAATGCATTGGTTTTAGAAGAAAGGTTAATAATTATAAATTATAGCTTTAATTTAGTAGGCTAATATATCAAAAGATTACTACTTTGCACGATGAGAAGTGGTAATTTTCTACCTATATAATACTTAGGGAGAATTATAACCAAACAGCTAACTTTTTAGATTTTACTTTAATAAAAAAGATCATTTAATCATTGTGAAGTTAATCCCTAATATGGAGTGGAGACAAGGATCAAGTACGTACAATTCTTAAGTTTTAGCACATAATTTATCCATGTTCTAAAAATAACTTATTTATCAAAAAGTGAATGCAATAAGTTCTTACTTTTTAAGTATTAAACTAAGATTAGAAAATTTTCTCTTTTCTGTGCCTCCTATATAATTAAAAAAATTAATTATTAATTATAGAAGAAAGGTAATAAGTAAATAATATTTGTTCCTTTTAAATAAAAAGAACATTAGTATTCATAATTTAATCAGGAAAAATATCATTCACAGAATAAGGAAACCAAAATTTGACAGGTAGAGGTAAGAAAACTAACAAAACAATCCGCATTCCCCACCCATTTCGGCAGAAAATATGGAAAGCATATAGAAAATCTCTTTAAAAAAAATAAAAACTTATAAGAAAAATTAAGGGAGATTCTTTGGAACAAAAGATTTTGGGACAATGCCATATTGCAACAAATATCGCAAACATGCATGATACTACAAAGCCTTATATATTATTTCCTCCGAAGATTGTTCTCTTCCCTACAATCCCACCAACCTCCTTTCCCCCCGTTTGTCTCCATCAACAATCATTTCTAACCTCCCTCCAAAGTCCAAGCCTTCTCTCAACCTGTGCATGCAACCATGGCTCCCACTCTCTCGCCTCTCCTTGCTGCTTGACTGCACCCATTTTCCACCATTAATAAGGTAAGGACAGGATGGCCTTTGGGAACCCATCACCATATTCTTCCCCACTCCAACTCCTCCTTGGCCTCCTGTCTTTCCTTCCCCTCCTCCTCACCAACCACCACATTGTCACCGCCGCTGCCACCACCGGTATCCGCCTCGGCGTCGTCCGAAAACCTGTCCCAGATGTCCCTATCTTCAGGGAAGCCCCAGCCTTTCGCAATGGGAACACATGCAATCTGGAAAGGATCCACATTTCCATGACATTGGACTCAAACTACCTCAGGGGGACCATGGCTGCTGTCCTCTCCATTTTGCAGCATTCCACATGCCCAGAAAACGTAGAGTTCCATTTCCTTTGGGCTAGGTTCGATCCTCAGGTCTTTTTCAGCATCAAATCCACCTTCCCTTACCTCAAGTTCAAGATCTACCGCTTTGAATCAAATAGGGTGCGTGGGAAAATATCAAAATCGATTCGCCAAGCATTGGACCAACCTCTAAACTACGCACGAATCTACCTCTCTGATATAATCCCGGGTTATGTGAAGCGGGTCTTATATCTAGACTCTGATATTGTAGTTGTGGATGACATTGCCAAGCTTTGGGAGGTTGACTTGGAGGGCAAGGTAGTGGCTGCGCCGGAGTATTGCCATGCTAATTTCACCGACTACTTCACAGACTTGTTCTGGTCAGACCCAACTCTAGCTCGGACATTTGAGGGTCGGAATCCTTGCTATTTTAACACGGGGGTTATGGTAGTGGATGTGGAAAAATGGAGGGATGGAAGGTATACACAAAAGGTGGAGGAGTGGATGGCAGTGCAGAAGCAAAAGAGGATATACCATTTAGGCTCTTTGCCTCCTTTCCTTCTGGTTTTGGCTGGGGAATTAAAGAGTGTGGACCATAGGTGGAACCAACATGGTTTAGGAGGGGACAATCTTGAAGGCAAATGTAGGAATCTGCATCCTGGGCCTATTAGTTTGTTACATTGGAGTGGAAAAGGCAAGCCTTGGTTGAGGTTGGATTCAAGGAAGCCATGCACTGTTGATCATCTTTGGGCACCATATGATCTCTATCGTCCAAACACTCATTCTTTGGAAGAATGAAAATCGAAAAGTGGGATGGGAAGGGGGAGGGGGGAGAAGAGAAAAGCCAGCTGAATGAAATCACACATCACATGGGTCATTGGGGAGCCAAGATTAATAAAAAAAAGTGGGAGCTTAACTAGAGAGGGAGGAAAGAAATTAAAACAACAAAGAGGTAAGTACCAATAACCATTTGTTAAATATTTTTTTTAATTATTTTGTTAATTTTCAGGAAATAATTGAGAATTTGTTGAGTGGACAAAAAAAAAAGTAATACTAAAGTAGTTTGATATGACTTTGGTTGAAAGTGTTACATGGGGAAGGGAGTAACAATATATAAGCTTTTTGCAGTTTGGTGTGAAATTAAGAAAAGGGAAGACCAGGCTTTGGTTATAATTAAAGCCTTCGTTCAAGGAACTCCAAAAGGCAAGGAGAATACTTGGAAAGATGTCGGCTATGGGTTTTATGTTTTTATATTTTCTGGGTTCTTACTTCTTTGGGTTGAAAAAAACAATTCATTTGAGCATTGGTTGTGGATGATGGTATCATTTTGCATCAGTGACTGGTTGCCGGATCGATGAACCTCGTCCAAATTTTACTCTGTCCCTGAACATGATATCTATGAATTTTAATATTTTTTTTAATATCCCCATAGATGTTGTACATTTTTTTTCAATTCAATTGCAGTTAGAAGATTTTTAAACTTTTTTTTTGACTGAACGTGCATGTTATTCATAGTAACTGTCTATAAAATTGATCCTAAAAAAATCTATGCTAACTATATTTAAAATCTTTTAATCAAGTTATTTTGTGTTTGATCCAAACTCGAATCCAATACTTGATCGTTGACAAGTTTTTGGAGATGAAGTAATTGTTGTTTACGTTTTAACGTAGATACCCATCAATCTAGCTAAAATGTCAAATTGGATTTAATTATTTTTTTGTGGAAAAATTTCATATTTATTAATATTTTTAATGTAGGACTCATTTTTTTAGAGCACGTTCTATTTTTATAGAATCAGAAAGAGAATGGAATCTAAAACATGGAATGAGTGATTTTACTTAAAAATATCTTATCCATTAAATTTAAAGCTTTATTTTTAATACATTAGTAGTTGTGAAGTTTAATCTATACTATAGATATAATAAAAATAAGATCCTCTTATTGAATTCAATATTTATTTATTTAAAATTGTAAAATTTTAATTTTATTATAATTAAAAAATTTATCATTTGAAATTATTCATAAAATTCAACCTTTTACTCCCATTTTAAACTGCATGATTTGCTAGAACCCTCTTATACATTAATACATGAAAGGATTAAACGAAAAGTGCGAGATGTGACTTATAGCCAGGAAAGTGAATCTAACGTAGATTTGTTTGTGACCAATAATATAAGGGTGGTGTCTCTAACTTCCATAAGTATTCCTATCATCAAGTATTTTTATAATAAAAAAATATTATTTAATTTTTTAAATATTTTTTATATTATTATTTAAATATAAAATTAACTTTTTAATTAGGATAACATTACTTTTCAAAAATAATTTAATTTTAATCCATTGTCAGTGTAAAAAAAAATTATATTGTCATCTAATCATGTACTGACACTTCATTAAAAGTGTTAGACTTTTGAGGTAGTTGTTATAATAGTCAAACTCTTTTAATGAGTTGACAATACATGATTAAGTGACAATATAAATAAATTTTACATTGATAATGAATCAAAATTAAATTATTTTAAAAATAGGGTAGAGTGACTCTTTAATATTACATAAGTTACTCTCGATAAAATGCATTATCTTTATGCAGCATTGACAGAGACCTTGAAGCTGCTCCCCACAATTCCTATACTAAGTTTTATAAATTTACTCAAAATCATCTTACATTATATAATCCAAACTGCTTAAATGTGTTTGTTTTGTAGTAGTTGGGAGAAAGGCAAACGAAAGCATTTTTTTTATAAATGTAAAATAAATTTAAAACAAACAAGCTTTAAATCTTTGCCTTGTTCTATTTTGTTTTTTATAGAGAGAAGTATCAGTATCACATGCTACATATGCATTTTGTGCTTTTGATTTCTTGGTTATGTTAGTAGCGCCAATTGATTTGATTCTTGCTGTGCGCGATTGAGCGTACTCAATCATCCCACTTTGAATCACTCGTAGTACTCTTGTGTATACATATATACATTTCTAAAGTGCTTTTAAGGGGAAGAATGTAAAGAGATTTTCACTTTTTTTATTTTATTTTAAAAAAACATATATAATAATTAAATATATTAAATGCACGTACTAAGATAAAATACATTAATTAAATATAATAATTATTAAGTGCTAGAATTCGTTAGACCGTATTTTTTTTTTCCAGATCTTAAAACGGTTTTGATAACAACTATTCAAAGTTCAAATCAAACAGTATTTTTTCTCCTGGCATTAATTCGGTAATCATACTTTTTTTAAAAAATATTAATTAAATTATCAAATATTTATTATTTATTATTTATATTTAATAAATTAAAAAAAATTATCAAAATTAATAATTAATAATTTACTATAAATATTATACTCATCAAAACACTACATAAATTCTTATTTTTCCAAAATTAAGTTAAAACCAGTACAAGTACTTGTTACTCCAATAGTTTCTCTGCATTCTCTTCTCTCCATTTTCTCATGAATTTCTTTAACTCCGTTTTCTCCGACGACCCAGATCCTCCTCAACCCGAATCCGAATCCAACAATGCGCCGCATAACAAAGAGCACCACGACCCGGATCGCGATTCCTCGCCGACGGGGCCCCGATCGGAAGTAGGCCCCAGTCCCGTTGCTTCCGGTGCCGGCGGGTGGAACTTGGGGGGTCTGATCCAAACATTGACTGCAAAATCGGAATCAATCATCGAAACTTACCGTCGCGATCTGCAGGAATTTGGCACCGGTTTGCAAAAGGAGATTGAGGTTGCCCAGGGTTCTCTCGAGACGGTGGGTCACGCCATTGACGAGTTCGGAAACACCGTCGTCAAAGGGACGGCTCAGATCATATCTCAAGGGAAGGATGCCATCCTCGCCGCTGATCTCGAATCCGATTCTGATAACAGCAACAACAGTAATCACAAACACAGTAGCGAAAAGAGCTTAAATTCGAAACGCTATAGTAGGTTTGATGCTCAGGTTCGTGCCTTTCAGGGTGATGCTAGCACTTACTCTGAGGGGCCTGAAGATTTGGATGACTATAATAAGTGGAAATTAGGGTTTTCCTTGGATGGAAAAAGTGAGGAAATTGAGAGCTTTTTCAGAGAGAATGATGTTATGGAGAGTGTTTACAAAAGGGTTGTTCCCAACATTGTTGATCACGAAACTTTCTGGTATAGGTATTATTACAAGGTTTATAGGCTCAAGAAAGCTGAGGATGTAAGGGCTAGGCTTGTGAGGCGAATATCTAGAGAAGAGGAGGAGTTGAGTTGGGATGTTGAAGATGATGATGATGATGACAAGTACCAGGGTGAAGCTAAACCAGGGCTTATGATCAATAACGAGGTTGGTGGTGAAATTCTGGGGAAAAAGGTAGATGCCCAGTTGCAACTTGGTAGCTCTGGTACTAGCAATGAGTTGGGAACAAAGAGATTGAATGTGGAAGAAGTGCACGGTTCAGGCGAGGAGGAGTCTAAAGTAGAAAGGAGAGATATTTTGTTGCAAAGTAAGGAACTTGGCAACCAGACGGATAAGTGTGTTGAGGAATCGAAAGCTGATAATTCGGTGGTTGTTCGTGAGATGGGTGATGGAAGCAAGGAAACTATTGAGGAAGCAGGTGTTTATAAAGCATCAAACTTGGAAGTGGACAATGCTGTGAACAAGAATGATTCTGCAGCAGAATCTGATGAGAGAGTGATAATGGCAAGGAAGGCGGAGGATGGCAAATCTTCTAATAAGAATTATGACTCTTCACTGGTTGGAAGTCAGCACTTAGGACATGAGGAGGAGGGCCTTGGGTGGGATGAAATTGAGGATCTTAGCAGTATTGATGAAACGAAAGCAACTCAGAGTGTGAGCCCAAACAAAGTTGATTTGCGGAAGCGCCTTAGTGCTGCAGATGAGGAGGAAGAAGACTTGAGTTGGGATTGAAGATGATGATGAGCCTGCTAAGGCTTGAGATAATTAATGCACTCTGTTTTGATTTATCAAGAGAAATATATATATATATATATATATATGTAAGTGTGATTTTGATAGCAGAAATATATATATATATATATATGCGGAAAATTCTGCTTTTTAGTATCCAATTTGATTTAGAGAAGTGTTTTCTCTAGCAATGACATCAAGCTATGCTTCTTATTGCATCAAATAATAGAACAATTAACTATCAGTATGCATAAGTCTGGGAAGTTTGGGCAACCTAACTCAGTTTTTAAGCCTTCTATCTTATGTTGAGGAGAGGTGGTAACATTATTTTTGTGAACTTCATTTTGAATTCTAGGTTCTACAGCTTTATGAATTGTAGGTGTTCAGCGTCTAAGGCAATTCTTTTCGATGGTCATAGCAGATGAGCAGATGAGCAGATGAGATGGCCTACTCTTCATGGTACAGTAATCTGCTGCTGTGACTTCTTATTGACAGATGGCCTTGATGGATTTCCTCAATAGATATTGGACGATTTTGGAATTATATGTAGTAATCTTTTTTGTTCGTTTTCACTAAGTTGGAATCTTATGTAGTCATTGACTGCGTAGTCACTTTGAGATGTGATGAAATGGAATTCTCATTTTCTTACTGGTGTGGCGTAATGCGGGCAAATGATATGCGGTCCACTTTTCCATCCTATACTCTAGTAAGTGCACTTCCCGAAGCTGCTGTTGAAGTATCCAAAAAATGCTTAAGCTTAAACCGTTATTCCCAGTTCCAGCCCACTGACTCATACTATATATGTATCACTTGCAATCGAAATATTTATTTGTTCAAGATATTGGATCCACCGGAGACTTCTTGCCTCTCGAAATATTGGTTCGATTAATCTCTCAATATCTCATTTGCATTCTAGTTGTCGATAATTGGATGCTCTGCTATCACGAACTCTTGACTTCAGCTAAGCGTCTGCAGGGTTTTTGTTTTTTGTGGTTTAATTTGATTTACAATTTTAACCAAAACTGAACTCTTTAACTTGGAGAGAATTTTACGAATTTTGAGAGAAATACATTAATTCACTAAAAACTTAACACATGACATAACTTAATAATGCATGTCATTAAATTAAATATAAAAATATTATATAATGAATTTTAAATTAAATTTGGACCGTTAAAAATATTATTCTTAAAATATCTAAAAAATTTTACTTGACTTTGTGTGTGTTTGGATTAGCTGTGAAAAAAAATTATGTGAAAAATCGATTATGTGTATAATTGATTTTCAAGAAAATTGATTATGAAAAAATTAATTTATATTTAGATACGTTAATTCATAATCGATTTTATAATAAAGAGTTTTGTTTGGATTATATAAAAAAATTACTTTTATGTATTAAATTATCAAAACATGTATGAAGTGATTGAAAAATTTATTTGATTAAAGGCAAATAAGTATTTTTTTCTTAAAATTTTCGAAATAATATAAAATTAAATAATTAAAAGCTTAAAATAATAATTTTTTAAAAAAATTATTTTTAGTTATAAAATAATAATCTTAACTTATAATCAATTTTACACATTTTAAATAAATAAGATAAATTTTAAATAAAATAATTTTTTATTAAAAAAATTTATTTTTTAAAAAAATTAATCTTTTCTAAATATACTGTTATTCTAAGTGTCTGCTTCTATCACTTTGTTGGTGTTAATTGGTTGGATGGAACCATTTGATACACACAATCAAGCTTAATTAAAATCATCGTTTCAAAAGAGAAAAAAGCACCCACTTTCTCGATATATGCAGAATATAAACTTTATTTATGCTTGTATACGCCTTCCACACTATATCTGAAAACAAGATGATGACAGAGAATAATGAAATCAAAACAAAATGAATGAACGAGTTTCCTGTGATATTTTTTTTTAAATCAAGAAGTGGCTAAAATCAAATTTGGAAAAACTCAGAAAGAGTACATCACGGGGCACTCCTAAGCCGTACAAATAGAATATTATTTAAATAGAAGAATTTAAAAATAAAAATAAAAAAAATGTGTAATTTTTTTTGTTAATTTATATTGTTTTATTTAATGATATTTTTAAATAATAAAATAAAATAAGAGAATATTATATAACACTCTAATCATATTTTATATATATATAAATATTTTATAATTTTTTCAATTTAAAAAATAAAAAATTACTTGTCGACTCCGTTTCCTCCCCGCTCTCTAAAAGAGCTTTGATATGACTATCTGAGGCACTCGAACGGTTCAGCCACAGGACCCAAGTGCATCCCACAAAGTCTGACAAACAAAACATAGCAATGGAGACCCCGCGGGGGGATTCCATATAGTCAATCTATCTGTTGAATTTCCTGAAGTTTGACCTGCATGAAAAGATTGGACTGCTATCTAGGCATTCACTGTTGGTAATTGAAAGAAAGTTGTTTCAGAATCCGTTTCCACTTCCGGATTTTGGATGTCGAGTTCAATGGCTGCCCTCAACGCCAATAACTCCGCATGTGAGCGCTGAACAGTTCCTCTGGGCTATATTTACATATGGAGATATATTTAGTAAGAGGAGTAATTTATTATAAGAGTAAGATGATTAAATATTGATCATTAAATATTTATGTATGATTAAAATTAAAACATAGAGTTATATGATATTTTTAAGTAATTATGTAATTTTTAAATAACATCTAATTTTAATCATGTATTATATATATATACATAGTACGTGTGCACGCAGGCTCTAATTGCTTACTAATGTCTTATTTTTTATTTAAATAATTACATAACTAATTGTTGATTCTATGGTTTTAAAAATTGGACCGGACTGACCGATCCGACCATGACCTAAGTACTTAGCCGATCTTGTTAGTTCAAAAAATCATTTTAGTTGTTGAATCGAAAAGAACTAAGAAGAACCGAGTTGAACCGGCGACCTGGTTGAACCGAACCGAGTTTCTGAAAATCGGCCGATTCTCTTTTTTTTTTTTTTTTTGCTTTTTTTGAATTTTGTATTACTTTTTCATATTTTTAAATTAATTTTTTAAGAGTTTTTTTTTCACATTTATATCTCAAAAGTCATAACTTTTTACTTGTTTGTCCAATTTGGATATATTTTATATCAATTTCACATAGCTTTTTAAGATCTATGTGATGAAAAATGAATTAATGAAGTTGGACTAATTGATTTTCAATAAAAATAATAATTATTTTCATAGTTATGAGTATTTTTAAAAGAAATAATAATAATAAATTTTTTAAATAAGGATTAAACTCTAATTTTTTTTCTTAAATCTCTGTTACTCTCAAAATAAGGCTATTTTAATTAAATACAATAATAAATATTATCATATGTAGTCAATTTTTATTATTCATATTATTAGATTTACTTATATATATATATAAATAATTATATATATATAATTATAATTATAATTATAATTATTATGTCATCTAGTTCAACCACCGATTTGACCAGTTGAACCAATCGAACCATGATTCAAAAGTTTCGCCGATTCCATTTCTAGTTCAGTTTTTAAAACATTGGTTGATTCACGTGATTCAGTTTATTTATTTTTATTTTAAAGAAAAAATAATAAAATAATTAGCGTACTAAATGTAACTTTCTAACTTTTAAAATGATTATACATGATTAAGAGATACTAAACACTAAAGTTAATTTTTGGCATTATATATATGACCAATGATGTAGTACAAATTTTGAGGTGAATATATATACCCCCAACAAATATATAAATCTCCGCAAATTCAGAAAACGGATACATTAATCCCAAGTAAGAAATTCACATAAAAAAATTCCCTGGTAAGAAATTATATATAAAGGCAAAATAGCAACAAACGAGGACCACCATATAGAAATGCAGAAAAGGGGAAACTTCACTGGAAGCATTTAGAACAATGCCTCCTTTTTCTTCCTGCAGAAATTGTATCAACGTGTAATTAACTAATTATCGAGATTAGAGATGACTACTTATCTACGCAGTCTATAAAATAATTAAAACAATCCACAACAGAGACTGACCCTCACATATAACAACGGTAAATAAGTATATGATCATAACTATGCATCCTGATGATGATTTGATTTGTCTAAAATGATGATTAAGTAACATAAATTACCATTCTTACAAAATTCTACCCTCTGAGATAATTCACACTCTTCAAATTTGAAAGCTTGACTACTCTAAAGCCCTTACCGTGATTGGCACACATAAAAAACCATTGTGAACACCACTAGAATCTAATCTATCTAAAGGTAGTTAAAAAAAGGGGTGGGGGTGAAAAACAAAAATGAATGAACCAGACTCCTCTAGCAGCACCTGGGGGTGGGCCCTGTTTGTACAACAAAATAAAATGCTCCAGAGTCTAGAGCAAATAACTGAGGCGTGAAAGCCACCTTTCTTGATTCGCGTTTCTTTCAACCCAAGTCTGCTTCAAGACTAAACTCGTTCTTATCCTTCAACACTAATGCTGGGTTCGGAAGTGGACTCTCCCATGTGTGATTCAACCGGGGAAGGTAATGCCAGAAGCCGTCCTTTTTGGGCACGCGGTGGAAGATGCTTTGCAGGTTTTCTGGATGGCACATTCCAGGGCAAGAAAACCCCAGTCCCACCACCAGCAAGTTTGCGGGGGTTCAGCGCCATAGGCCGCATCGGGGTTAGCATGACCATTGGGCCTCGAAGCATTCCCCATTTGGGCATCATATCCATAGCCTCATAGCCACTTACTGCTCCATTTGGCAAAGCATACGGGCTAGCAATGCCAGGTTGCCAAACAGTCATCGCACTTGTCATGGTAGGAGTTGGTGATTGGCATTGATTGGAGTCTGGCCGCACTCTAAAGAAGGTGATGCTCACCCTTCTGTTAGGGGATGGACACATTACGTGCCTTGCCATGTCAGCACTGTTTCCTCTCATCACTAAAAGAGACCTGCAAAGTTAAGGGTGTTTCGTCAATTAATCACATGTTGTTACTTATCAGTTTAAAAGACATATACTACTCTATATGATTAGCTCAATTGCACTGCATAAGACACATACTAGAATTTCAGGTACCAAAAGAAAACAAAATGAATAAATGTATAATTCTAATGATGATTATAATAATAATCACAATAAACAAAGAAGAGAAAGTTATGACTTAAATGCTAGAAACCGAAAACTATCATCAATTTTCGGAGACATGTCAATCAAGGTGCCAATCCTATCGATCAGTACATTGCAGTTCCTAATAGGACGTTGGGACCAAATGCTCAACAGAACTAAAATGGCCTAAAGCCACTAGTCAAATGATGATAATGCCATACTTAACATTCCATAAGAAGATCTCAGAAACTTTCAGACATTTAGTAATGCAGCACAAAATGCTTAAACTTGGTACAAGCTGAGGCTACTGTACTAATGAAGTTACTATCTGCTGCATAATACAAGTAGTCCACTTTAAACACATACTATATATGAGTGACATAAAGATTATATGGAAAAATAAGCTTTCCAGGGTCAGATTGGAGACTTCTAATGCTACCCTTATGCAAATACTGAAAATTGGCACTTCTACTACAATCTAGCAATTGATTTTTTTAGGACAACAATCTGTTTTTGTCCCTCCCTCCAGTGCCTGCAAGTTCTCTTTTATTCAAGAAAAAGGGAAAAGGAGAGAAGCAATCTAACCGAATGATATGCGTATTATATGAACACAATTGCATCCTCTAAAAAGCTTGCATTTCACATTATTCACTTACATGATGTTCTATAAATGTTGAAGGTACTTCTTCCTTTGTATCCAGCATTGTGACTAGAATCATAATTAATAAATGGAAGATTAGGACTGCAAAGAGTATAAGTTCTTTAATATATACCCCTTCTTCAATGAGAGCATGAGTGGCCCCTTGTAATTCCCATCATTTTCACTCATAAGGATACGCCCAAAAGCCATAGTTGATTCAGACAGAAGAAGCGTGGACAGAGGTTGATCCAGATGCGGTGGTTTCAAGAATGGCTGAGAAAATTCTCCCTAAAAAAATACAAAATTGTATACATATTGCTCAATAGTTTTTTCATTGCACCCAACAAATTGATTATAGTACCTATTTGACTAATGCATGGTAGAAAATAAGAGGATTAAGCAGGAAAGGATGCAATATTTACCTCTTCAAAAAAGTTGATGATACAACCATTTGGCCTTTTGTACTCTGGAAGTAATTGCCATTGAATAAGGTGATCAATAACACGTTCGAGAAGTGCCGGAATTGGCTCTATATTGCCTGTAAACAAAAATCGAAAAAACAAAAACAGAATTACGGACTATCACTATAGTTTAGATTTGGGACTAGAAGATCCAAATTACAGTTTTGTTCAGGTAAAGAAAAACTATTAGATTATCGAAATTTCTTTTAATAATTTTTTCTTACTTTTTGCGTCCTCCTTTATCTGTCCAAATAACGGAACACCCAGCTGAATTAGCTCTCTCTTGTTCCCCTTCATCTGTTTGTTGAATAGTATAAAAGTTTCACCTACATTTATACAAGAAGATTCAGTTAGTATTTTAAAGACTACAGACAATTGAACAGCATGCATTAATCATCATCTGTGTGTTTAAACCTGACGTGATTGACGACAAAGAAGTCAAACAAAAGAAATACAGTCTCAACAATGTCAAGAAAGTTAATAGTTTATGTCTTAAGACATTTGATTTATTATGAAGGATAATATAGAGCATGTACTATATTAATTTTAACTAAATCGAAAGAACTTTACTGTCATTTTGTAAGCAATATATTGAGGCAGTACATTACCCTAGAAAAGTCATTAGATAACCACACAAATAAACTGGAGCTGCCATAGACGGTGCAGATATATATTTCATTTATGATTGTAGATGACCCAAAAATGAGAACCTAGAAATTAGCATGAAATAAAGAAATAAAACATGAGAATATACACACACACATACACAAAGTCAATAGTGGTTTACCAGAGAGTTCCCCATTCTGGCCAGCAGCATGGATCTCATTCACAAAATCAGTCAGCTTGCAGAGTTCTGAATCAGTGAAAATGTCCTCATATAATTTTAACCCTTTCACAACATTCACCTGCCAATAGCAATCATCTATCAATCAGCAATAGCCAGGTGCTTCTTATTGCATAAACTAGTGGATATCAACTCTCTGAATCCAGGCCTCTTTATTAAAAAGAATGTATTTTGAATTTGTGAAAGAAAGAACTTGCCATATGCCCCTTCACTGACTCCTTTGCTGTGAAACCTTTCGTCAACTTAATTTGTGAAGAACGTCCTTCACATTCTTCATGATTGGAACATATATTAATGTTCATCGAACTGGCCTGCATTTCCTGCGATCCTGCAAATGAAACCGAAGAAAATCCATGCAAATTTTAATACTCAGCAAAAGAACATTATAATGCAACACATTTCCATCCTAAGCATTATATTCACAAATACAGTTGACAGCACCGATACCCTCGTTTTGTATATACACAGCATGCCTTGCGATCCCCCAATTAACTTAAAAATATATTTGAGTATTTCAATTCACTTAGAAAGGTAGCAAATTCCTTGGGTAGTTAACTGCACTACATGATCACCAAACTTTGGATATCTTGCGATGTATCAGTTCCAACTTGCACATTTAATTTATCCTTTACTATTATAGCGAATTCTTTGGGTAGTTAACTGCACCACATGATCATCAAACTTTGCTATATTTATCAGTTCCCACTGGCCCATTTAATTTGTCATTTAATGATAGTTAATGATGGGTAATGGGAGAGGAGCAGAGAGGGCACAAAACTCAAGTGTATAGCATTGTCACATAACCATTAGATTAGATGAGTATGTTAACTGAAATTTCACCGTATAACAATTGTTTTAACTGAGTGATTGTTGAGAAACATTTGCCGTCTTCCAACAAAGAAAGTAGCCACTCGTTGGTGTCCGCCACCAATGAGTCCAGTATATGGAGCCAAAAGAGCAGGCCCATGTCCGTATTTGAAACAAATGCATCTGGCTACCCAAACATGTTTTCTTTTCCATTTTTTCTCCATCTTCCTAATCATAAATCATTCATCGTATCCCTCACCCAAGGAGCAGGACAGAGTAGACCCTTCAACTGGGACAGGTCAAATACTAAGTGTCTCTTCATAATTTGTGTTGTGTTTCATAAATTAAAAATAACATTAACTAATGAGTGTCCTAAAAAGATTTAAAATAAAAAATATTTAATATTTCAAAATTTTAAGAAGTATTTAATATATATTTCTTTAAATAATTATATATCTCCTATTAACCATATTATTCAAAGAATAATTATTTAAAGAATAAAATATGAAATAATTTTTAAATTCCTAATATACTAGGATTTTGCTAACTAGTGTAATTAAGATACTGTTTAAAAAACATTTAATATCTTTTAATAAATGCTTTGATTTAAATTTAATATTTTATATTTTAATTCGTTAACTAACGAGACTCATTAGCAAATGCATAACTTTTAATAGAAAATATTAAATGTTTCTTAAACAATGAATGATACTTGTTAGAGAAATCAAATCTTTTATCTATTCTTTGTCTCTCCATTTAAATATTAACAGCTTAGGAAAAGATTCTAAAATTATACATCCTTCTTAATTGGTAATATATATTTTTTAATTATTAATTTTTTTTCTGAGACAATAGAAAAGACAATTTTAAATCCCTCGTTAGCAGCCCCTGTTAAAAATGAACATAGGGATTGGCACCCAAAATGTCCAAACACACCTACCAAACCCGAACCCGAACCCGAACCCGACGAAAGATGGAAAGAATTACACAAGTGACGTCAAGAAGACGATATGCAGTCGCCTCCGGTGGTCCCGCCGCCTGTAATAAAAATCATTGCACAAATTTCTAGATCTCTACATCTGCCTTGTGCTATTTCTCACTCCCCAAACTAACCGTAACACCGAAAACACCCCAACCTCTTCTTATGCCTCGTGGTTTCCCAACACTCAAAACCCCACTACAATCTTGAATATATATATATATATATTTCAAACACATGCTCTGCGTGTAATTAGTTTTGTTTATTTTAATATCATCTCTATTTTCTCTGTGAAAAAAAAGAGAGAAAAAGAAACTAGTTTATGGTTTTGCTTTGCCTAAAAATCTAGAAATTGAATAGTCTTAAAAAAAAATGTTAAACGAAGGAAGTCTATCATTGCGCAACAGAAATTTGACTTCAAAGAAGGTAAACAATATACAAAATCAATTTATATATTCTTTGCGAAATGGCAGGGCAAAAAAGATATAATTTTTTTATAAAACTGGAATCGTGGCAAAAAAATAAAAGTTTGCTCCTTTGAAAAGATACACAGAAAAGTTTCATCCTTTATTTCACCCGAAAAGTAAAAGAGGAAATTTTTTTATCACCAATAAATAAATAAATAAAATTCCTTCCATTTCCGACCGTTTCTTCCAAGCCAAACGCAACTAATTATTCAGAAATCTGAAAATTCCAAGTAAAAAAACAGGATCGGAAGTCCTCCTCAACTACCTCGCCTTTTGAATGAAATGAAAACCACAAACCTTCAAACGTTCATTTTCAATTCAAAAACAAATGAAATATCAAAATTTTCAAAGCTTTACTGGACCTTTTGATCTCATAAACATAAAATGTCAGGAAATTGAAACAAAAAAATCGAAGCTTAAACAAAGAATGATATTGAACATAAAGATCAAAAGAATCACCGAAATTTACCTGAATCAGTAATTTCACTGTCAGGGGAATCATACTCCTCAGGCTCATGATCAGCAGCTTCATCACCACCATTTCCAACACTTTCCGTCCCTTTCTCATCGATTTTCTCTTTCTCATCCAAGCAACTAGTCTCGACAGTCTCACTCTCTTTCTCACCATCGCCGTTTTCCTTGGCCTCTGTTACCGTCTTCTTCTCTGCAACCTTGCGAAGCTCCACGGCCACGTCAGCTATGGAATGATACTTCTGCATCTGGAGAACGGGGATCCAGTTGAGCCTCCGGCGGTGGATGGCGGAGAAGACGGAGTCGTAATCGGAGGTGCCGGCGCTGAGCTGAGCGAGGTGGCCGCAGAGGGCGTCGATGATGGCGTTGGCGGCGGCAAACTCGCCGCGGAACCAGGCTAGGATGGCGTCCTTGGCGAATGAGTCGGAGACGAGCATGGGCGCCGTTGCTGGGCCCACAGGGGGTGCTCGATCGGTGGGCGATGCTGGGCCAGCCGCCATGGGCATGAGGGCAAGGCAATTCTCGATGGCAATTTGGTTATTGTTGAGTGTGGATTGCTGCAGAGTGATCGATCCGAGATATCGGGTTCAATGGTGTTCGGCCAAAATCTCGGTGAAGGGGAATCGATTTCGGAGGTTGGGATTCGGTTAGAGTGGGAGAGGAAGAAGAGAGTTTGGGTTTTCAGTTTTCACAATCACATGGAGGGGTGGGTCAGTAGCAGAACGGGGTTTAGGAGTTGAGATTAAATATATACATACATGAGCTGCTCATGCTCATGCTCCTCTTGCTCTGGTGTGGCCATTCCGTACAGGTTGGTTCTGCTCATAACGTGGCGACATGAGACGGCACTTGCGTGGCAAACATGGAAATCAAATTGAGTTATTCTTCAAGTATAAGGAGCGTAAGACAATGTATGTAGTATTAAGGAAAATACTACGCACTAGGAATTTTTTACCCAAAAATTTTGATTAATAAATTGTTATTGTTATTGATTTTTAAATAAATGAATTAAGTGATTCTTATCGTTTAAATTTACTTAACAATTACCATTAAATTTAAACAAAAATTTAGTTAATTTCTATTAATTTTTTTCTAATTTTATAACATTACTTGTAGTACTAAACGTGTACTGTGTCAATTATGTGAGTCACCGTTATTTTTTTTACTTTGACCATTACATTAATTTTTACAGTGGTAATCATCGTCAGTGTATGGATAATAGAAGATATTTTAATAACTCACATAATTTATACATATATTAAATGATAGTGTGTATAAATAGTCTTACACACGATATACGTCAGAGTCTCTCAAGCAAGAATTTGCCTGGCTGATTTAGTGTATGTTTTGTTTAGTTTTAAAAATCTTAAAATTATTATTTAAGTCAAATATTAAGAGATAAGCTTTTATTTAAATTTAAATTTTAAAAATTAAATCAAACATGTTACTACTAACTTTATTCTGGACCTAACCAATAGTAGTGGAGTCGAGGGGGATCACCACGGATCATGGCCTCTAAATGCTCAAAAAAAAAAATTAAATATCTTTTGAATTTTTTTTATTTTTAAAATATTTTAAATCGTTTTTCATATAATATTATGTATGACTCCTTAAAAAAATTTATTAGTTAACTCCCTACCTACAAACTTTTAGGTAGCTCCCCTTGCAAACCAAGTTGAAAGTATGAGAGGAGATAAAGAAATGGAGCATCATCAAGTTGTTCATTTTTTATTTTAATCTTTATATTTTTATTTAATTTTTTTAAATTATATTTAATAAATTTTTTATATTTAAATTATTTTTTTAAAACTGTGACTTATCACATTAAAAAAATTCATATAAAGCTACTCTATATGTCACCATAAATTATTTCATATATAGCCATAACTATTCTATATGTCACCATAAAGCCACAACTATTCTATATGTCACCATAGAAAAGAGAATTCATGAATAACGAAAAAAAACACAATTTTGTTCTAAATTTCTAATTGTTTCTTCTTCTTTTTTTGTATTTTTCTGGAGTGAACTGTCAAATTCAATCATTGTTTTGTTTCTTAATTAACAAACAAAAATCCAATGTCCTTTTCTTTTTTTCCTTTTTCGTCGTGTTTAACATTTTCTTTTTTATTTGGTGAATCATGTTTAACATTTTCTGAATATATACATATCCTCTTTTACAATTCTTCTTTTGGCTTAATAGTATTTATTATAGGTTATGATTTAATTTACTGAGTTCATTATTGCCATTAGTGTTGTTATTCCCCCCCCCCCCTTCCTTTTATTAGCGTATAAAAATACAAACTTACGTAATACAAACAACTGTCTTTATTTTTTTCCCTCCCTTTTATGGCCCCCGGTGTAGATACAAATTAAATTTTTAATTTCGATTAATGGACCTAATGTTTCTCGACAAATATGTAACATAGTGATCAAATGTTAATTTTCATGGTAAGAAAAATATTATTTTTGGTAATCATTGAAGTAGATTATCATAAATGCCAAAGAATAAAAAAAGAACATATGTAATCATAGCTTGTAGTTTTATTCTTCTGAGTGTAACAAGGTGATGTATGTCCTTGCCAATACTTTGTTAAGGTACATCATGATTTTCAATTATGACAATTTGCCTTTGATTAAAAATTTGTGGATGTATGAAACCAATTTGATATGCATGGCACATGAACTAAAGATTACCATAGTGATCATAAAACAGATTCCATTTCTTGAAAAAAAATTCCTTTTCGAGGAAGGGAGGATATAAAATTTCACGAAATCGTTTCTTTTTTCCCCTAATTAAATTCAAACTAAGAAAACACGTGTTTTTTTCCCCACATATATAGGTTTTGTTTAAGAAAAAATAAAGCAATCTTGAACTTCAATACTCAACTTTACAACCAACGTGTTCGCTTTTTCCAATTAAAGAATAATTTTTTTAAAAATAAAATAAAATCAATAGAGTAGAGAATGTGATGGCAAAATTGGCATTTAGCATATACCAAGTTGGCAAGGCCAAAATAAATGACATGGCGGAATAAGTTAAAGGACTGTCCCCACGTGTGTGGGGTCCCATTGGCAATAGAACCATTCGGTCCACCCATGACCATGGTCCATGAATGAGCACCGCTGCACCGGAGACTTGGAGCTGGCGTAGGTGTTGTGGTGGTGGTGGGGGCCACTGAGAGCCTCTATTGTTGGTTGGAACTTAGCAGACGAGGAACGGAAGGTGAGCCATGGGTCCCACTCCAACATAGTAAGGTAAAGGCACCTTGACTTCACTTGAGGCATTGAACTTTGAACATGTGAGAGTGAGAGAGAGACGCTGTTGTTGTTGTTGTTGGTGTGCGCTGCGGTGTGCCGTGGTGGTTGTTGTGGCCTAGACTGTGCCTGTGTCCAACCAACCGCATGCGCACATGCTCTTGTTTCTTAGCACCAAAACGACGTCGCTGAGAGTCAGCCACATTACATGCGCCACTGTGCAATCTGTCGGCTTACTTTGCCTCGGCTCGGCTCAGATTTCAAAAGTCAAAAATTAATGAAAAAATAAGAAAAAATACCTAAATGTTCATATTGATAAATAGTGATGATTATTTAGTTTATTTTAAAAATTAATAAAATATTTAATTATTTTAATTAATAATTTATATATGATTAATTAATAATTTATTTTTATTTTGATACTTAATACGTAATTAATTGTATATAAATTATTAATTAATATAATTAAATATTTTGTTAATTTTAAAAATAAATTAAATAGTCATTATTTTTATTAAGCTAACAATTTGAATCATTTTTTCAAAAATGAATGACTCTTAAGGTTAAATTAGAGAAAATTATTTCTATTTAGTTGTTGAATAAAATTAATCAAGTTTTTAAATTAATTTAATTAATAATTTATATATTTAATTAATATATTTTTATTTTAATACTTAATACATAATTAATTATATATAAAGTATTAATTAACTTTATCCAATAATCAAATGAGAATAATTTTCTTTTAAACTAACGTAAAGGGTAATTTTCTCAAAACTAGTCCCCCAAAAAAAATATTTAAAAGGGGAGTCTTTCTTAGAAAGAGGTTTGCTGTCTCTTATTCCCTTTGTTATTGTTATTCCATAAAGTTTAAGAATTTTTGGTTTTTTAAGCTTTCCCGAGATAAGGCGTAGGTTGTCCAAATGCTTTATGAAGCCCAAGGTGGAAATGTTCCCTTTTCCCCCACCCACCCACTTGGTATTCTTTAATTGACATTTCACTGCAATTCAAGTATAGAAATAGAACCAACGAGAAGCTTTTTTCATAGAACATATAAAAAATATATAGAAATAAAGCAGTTTGGTAGAAAATTCAACATAATATTTGTTGCAAAAAATGGAAGATTTTTTCCCTTTTCTATGATCTGATAATTAAATGAGTTTGGTCAATTATAAATTAAGAAGAGAGTTTTTGGTAATAGAAATGTAATAAACAAATCATTGATACTTAGCATAGCATTGTAATGTAATGTAATGTAAGTTACACCCAAAAAAAATTACTGTGACTAGAAATGGCAAAACTTATAATTAAAAAAAAGACATTTTGTTTTTCCGCCTCCTTTTAGCCTCTCTTTAAACACCATATTATACAGTGAACACAAATGTATATTATAATAAAATGCAATATATACGGTTACCAAATTTTAAACACACTTACACTTTTCAATTTTATGGATCTCACACAAATGCACAATTATTTAGTTGGGCACTGCACTTTTTCGGCTAGCGTCCCGTCGGTGCAATGTGCATTATTGGGACGTTTAACATTTTCCTTATATATATATATATATATATATATATATATATATATATATATATATATATTATGTCACTTTACCATCGTGGATAAATTTATCCCTTAGTCTATTCGAAAGTAGAAACCGAAATTAACAAGGTTACCACTAAATTTGTTACCATTCTTCGAATATGTAAAGATGATTTAGAAGTCAAAGTTAAATTGTCACATAATATTGATGACAATTATGTTTGATTTAAAAACATTAATGAAAATTAAAATTTCAAGTGATAATGATAATGAAGCAAAAGAAATTGATAAAAATTAAAATTAAAATATTGACAAGACTGTCATAATTACAAGAAAATGCCGATATTACAAATGTTAAATAGGCCATGACAGGAAATTATCAATGACAATAAAAAATTATTAAAGAAAGTTATCATGTTATAGTAATAGTTGGTGACCACAACATTGAGATTGTGAAAATGCATTGAAAATTAAGAGAGAGAAAACTTATTAGCAGTAATTCTTCAAAAATGTACGAGATTGTAAAATGTGGAATAGTTATTACTTAAAGAATATATGAAGAAACGACACATAAATGTTTAAGTTTTTATAAATAAATTGATAATCGTCGCATAAAGCAACAACGTATATGTAGGATTTTGAATTCTAATGTAGGCAGTTACTTCACAAATTTATAAATAAGAAATTTAAACATCCTAGCAAAACGTTTTGAAACTCCCACACTCCTTATTGTTGTAGGAAAACAAAGCTCTTTAAGTATCTCTTTTCATTTCGTTGTTTAAATTTTTAATTATTTTCTTTTATGTAATTTACTTTAACAAATTTAATATATAATTCTTACTTTTTTTCATCGTCTGCTTTATTTTTTTTATTTTCTTGTTCTCATTTAACACATATTTTTCGAATGCTTTAATCCATTGAACACTTAAACTATAAATTTGATATTTTTAAGAAGTAAAACACATCACTCTTAAAAAAAATTCCTTTTTCTTAAATTTTTTTTACAGACCAAATAAATTATCGTCGCCTCAACAAATTTTGCTAATAAGAGCCATGGCAATAGGCAATAAGCTTGCGTTGCATTTTGAAAGAGGTAAAGTGAAAGGGGAGAATATAATTATAAGAAGACAAGCTTCCAGCCAATAAAAAGTAGATTCGTTTTCTTCAAACTCTTGACCCTTGCGCCAACCAAAAGAGTTCGAGTCGCAATCAAATCCTACAAATTTATATGTAAAGCTTATCATCGAAGTTGAAAACTCAATGTTGACAATATATATAGTAACAAACCCCGTTATCTATTGTTTTCTTTTTTGTCTGTTTATTGCATATAAGATTTTGTATACATAAATAAAAATATAGTATAATTTTAATTCATTGTTAATATAATTTTTTTTATATTATCATTCAATAATATATTGATATATTATTAAAGAGTTAAATATTTTAAGTAATTATTATGATAGTTAAATTTTTTTAATAATTTATTAATACATTATTAGATGATAGTGTAAAAAAAATTTACACTGACAATAAATTAAAATTAAATTCATAAAAATAAAGGGAATGATATAGAAATTAAATTTATGACATTAGATTCAGCACAATACAAAACTATAAGTAGTGTTACGTGAGTTATTAACTCATTAATAAATTTACGTCATAGATTTATTTTTTATTTTTGTTTAAACTACAAGTATTTTTATATTTTTTAGATATGAGATTAATTTCATTTAGATTTTAGAGTGTAATGATTATGAGCTCTTCCAACAATGACGACTCCATTAATTGAACATTTGGCCCAACTCTTGAGATATGAGTTACTTACCACTCTAACAAACTGTTTATTAATACCTCACGGTGTAGATAGACATATACAAATGAGAGGAAAATCATAAATTTCATTTTTAATATATTAAATTTAAAACATTATGTTATGAACTATTCAAAATATATTTGTCCAGAAAAACTCAAGATCTATTAATTTTTTATAGTAAGGTTATAATAATAAATATGAAAATGAATTAATAGACTAGTAAAACATATGATACCAACCACAGCTTTTATTATAATGTAATTTATCAATTCAATCATAAGTCTATATTCTTTCATTTTTTTTATTTCATTTTTCAAATCTACAAATTATAAAACAATTTTTTTATAAAAAATCATAACATAATATACCCTGTTTAAAAATCCAAAGCCCACATAATAGACATATCTATTATTAAAATGCGAAAGGTTTTACCTGTGAATTATTTAATATGAAAAAGAAAGAAAATAATATTTGTTGCCAAAAAACATGACAAAGACATGCTCACTTTCTTTTTTTGTTCTTTATGATTGTGGGTTTCCTTCGCTGACTTTATAAACTTTATTAGATTCTTTTTCTACCGATAATTTAAAGAAGCTCTTTATTATATTCTTAGGGGACAAGCTGAACTGAAATTAATATTTAAAAAAAACAGAAAATAAAAGATTTTTTTTTTAAAAAAAGAATGACAGCTCCATTCATGGCTAATCTCTTGACTCTTGAGAGCAGTTAAGGTAAGCTCAGCTGACCTTGGAAAAATAAATAAATAAATAAAAAAGGAGAATGACCCTTAACTCTTAAAGATTCACTTGAGAAAATGTATTTTTATTTAATTTTTTAGATAAAATTATTTAAATATTTAATTAATTTCATCAATAATTTATATATAATTAATTAAATATCAAGTAACAAAATAAAAATAAATTATTAATTGATTATATATAAATTATCAATTAAATACTTAATTAATTTTATTTAAAAATTAAATAAAAATACTTTTCTACCGACCTCTCATAAAGTTTCATTTTCCGTAATAAAAATGCCTCATCGCATGACCCTTTTGAAGTCAAAAGTGAAGGGTGCACACGCGAGAGGCTCGTGTTAAAAGTGGTCTTTCATAAAAGTGTCCCTATTCGAATGAAGAGGAGAACACCATCTCATGGCATCATCCCATCACCGCAACCCTGAAACAATTACAAAACCCATACATATATAAATAATAAATAAAATAAAAAGCGAAATTAAAAATTCAATTTTCGAAGGCAATTCTATATTTGCCAATCATTACTAAACATTTGCGACGTAAGTCTTCATCATAATGAAATCCTTTCAGGGATCCGTGATGCCATTGAGATTGATAGAATAATCTATTGTCTATTAATAAAGTAACTGTCTCTAACGCCACATGATGATTTTTTATTTCAATTAAGGTAAAATTTAGATTTGTTAATAATAACAATTTATGTTAACAATTTTAGTGTTTAGAACATCTTTTTGCATTTAGAAATTTTGTTTATAATTTATGTTAGTTTCATAATTTGAGTAGCAATCTATATTGATGTTTTAATAGTTAATATTTTATGTTTGAAATTTTGTGTTTATGTTTAATGAATATTAAAAATAATTATTCATAGATACGGGTAATTTAGTTTTGTATTTTTATTATTACTTTAAATAATGATTGTGTGCTAAAAAAATTATCTAAGACAAAAATTATATAAATATACATAAAATATCAAGTTAAAATTATATTGATAAAAATATAAAAATAATAAATAAAACAACTAAGTATAAATGAAACAAAAACTAAAAAATATCTGTGAAATTCACAGAGACACATACTAGTTATATAATAATTCTCTTAATTATTAAAAAAAGTATTAAATATTTTTTGTATTTTTTAAAAATAAATTTTTAAAATTTTAAATTAATATATCACGTTATAAGTAATTAAAAAATATTAAGAGGATATAACATTACTTACATTTATATTCAATTGAATAATTTTATATTTTCTTAATAATCTTCTGAATTATTTAAAAAAAATAAGATATTAAATTCATAAATGAAATCCTACAATAAAAATCTCATCCTTTTTTGTTATAAATTATTTATAGGATTTAATTTTTATTCAATGTTAATATAAAATTATTTTATACTATTATTTAATTGTATACTACCAAATCATTAAAAGAATTTGAATAAGACAATAAATATCTAGAAAGTCTAACTTTTTATATGATATACCAATATATAATTAAATGATAATAAAATTTTTATAAGTTAAAACTCTTATTTATATTGCATTGGTTATATGAAATTACTGGTTAAGAAAATACGCATAAAAAAAATAACCATTAATGCCACACACATTATCAATTATAAATTATAAAGTAAAATGAATAATTAGTATAGGTGATTCCTATAGAAGATAATTTGTAATATAAAAAATTTGAGAGTTGATTTAATTTATATATCAAATATTGTATTTGAAATCTTAAAAAATAAAAGGATTTAATTTTTATTTATTATCAATGTAAAAAAAATTACACTATCATCTAATCGTGTACTGGTACATCATTAAAATTGTTAGACTTTTGAGGCAATTATTATGATAGTCAAACTCTTTTAATAATTTGAAAATATATGATTAGATGACAGTGTAAAGAAATTTTACACTAACAATAAATCAAAATTACATTCAAAATAAGAAATGAGTGGATTTTAAAATCTCATGAATTTTAATTATTTAGATTTACAAATCTTAACAAATATAGTGAAGTTTGCTAAGATTTGATTTAATTTTAAATTTAATTATTTGGATTGATTAGTTTAAACTTATTATTTTTTTAATTTTTCAATAATATAAGAGTAAAAAGGTAAAAGAAATAAAATAAAATCCTTTTAAAAAAATTAAAAATATAAAAAATAATTTTTAAATCAATTTAAATTTAATTTTCTATAATAAATTGTAAAAATAAAAATTAAATTAAATTAATTATATTTTATTTTTGATTGACTCCGTGGGTATGAATTTCCATCCCGCCGAAGAATGAAATAAAATGACGTCTGATCCCAAATCCACTGAGAGCCCGTCCTTTGCATTGCCACTTCATCCTCCGGGTTGGGAGGAAGATTGCTACTGTTGAAAATTTGCAATGGGTCTTATGATAAATATTAAAATAATATATTTTAACATTAAATGACAACTATCACCTTAATAATTTAGTATATATATTCCACAATATTCATATTGTTGAACTTTTTCCTTGGTACAACATATTGATTAACTTTTTATTAAATGGATAAAAAAATGCAGAATAAAAATTAACTCTAATATTTATTTTTCAAATTAAATAAATATTCCTTTTCTTTTTTTCTCTCTCTTTTCATATACTAAATAACTTGAAAGGAATTTATCTCTCTACTCTTTCTCTCTCTCCTAACTTTGCTTTACTTTTTTCTTTTTTCATGAATACCAAACAGAGCATAAATTCCCAATGACAACTTTACCAAGAAGGCATTAACCAATTTTATTAAATCCTTTTCACCCCTAGACGAATCATTCGCATCGACGCATCCACTCACTTTTAATATGCTTGTGCCAACTTCTTTGGGAACTTTGCCATGGGGATAGAGAATCAAGTAGACAACCCAAATAATTAGTGTATGGTTCAAAATCCTACATGGACCATATAAAATAGGTTGAAGCGGCCATTCACCTTTTTTGGGATGAACATTGCAAGTGCCTGAAAAGATGCCTTATATTGGTTCATAACAACCATTCATATATAAAGTGGGAAACTTTGGAAGATACTTATTTCTAGAGAATTTTCCCTTAACTGCATGGTTGCCAAGAAAACAAAGGGAAAAAAACAAAGATAAAATGTAATGCGCATCGAAAAGTAAGAACTAATTTTGAGAAGGATCATTCTTCCTACTATTGTGCGGTAAAAGTTATTCTATTATATGAAACAAAAAATTGATCTTTGGATAACATCGAATAATTACATAAATTCGTTTTGCACATGCTAAATTTTAATGTTTACACAAAGTTACCAAATGATAAAAATGATTTTTTTAATCTTGATTAGGTATCTTCACATCATGTAAGGCGTATCTCGTTTAAGATATTCATTAGGGTACTAAAATTGCCTCTTTCCATAAGTGTTTTTTCACAAAACTAAACTTTTGATATTAATTATAGAAGTGCTTCAATCATTGAGTTTAAACTTATTTATTATTTAATTATTTCTTATAAGGAAAAAAAAGACTTTTTAACTACTAAAACTAAAAAGAATAACCAGCCGTTGTAAATTATATGTAAAACAAGATAAGTGACAATTAAATAAGTCCAAAAAAGCAGGTATTTAAAATATATATTTTAAACAAAGATATCAGTAATATAACAAATTAATTAGACATTAGAATTAAATTATAACTATATTAGACTTATAATTAGTTCATAATATTAATTTTTATGTTTGGATTGAAAAAACTTTCAAATAAAAATTTAATTTTGAAGAAATTTTCTAATTTTATTTTTTAGATATATGATCTAATTTTTTGGTTAAAAAGTCTATAATATTGTAGCCATAATTTTTAAATTATATGTATGTATTTTCATACTTCCATTAATATTTTATTTTGACAGCAACAGCTAGAAATAGCGATAGCAGTAGAAATGGTGTAAATTGTAAAGTATAGTAGTAAGTAGTAACAACAAAAGTTGTGATGGTGGTAATTTAGAGAATTAGAGATTTAGAGTGCAGTGGTAGTTGTGGCAAATTGTTACTAGCAACATTGGCGTTGGATACCATAGTGTTGATAGCAACGACAAAAAAAAAATTGTAACAAAAATGGTGATGGTAGTGAAAATTGTTGAACTATCGATTTGAAATTATTTAAATTATTATATCAAACGTAGAGTTTAAAGACCCATATTTTGAATCATAATGATCCAAAATATGAATACATATTCTTAATTATTTCATCTTAAATTTTGAATTCTCAATTAGAGTTTAGATTAAGAATTGGGAAAGTGTTTTATTTGCTTCAGATTAAAAAAATATAGCAAGTGCCACAAGTGGCATATGTGTCAAAATGTGGTACCACGAGCGATTATTGTAAACAATTTTCTTGGATAACTTATAGCATATTTGGAATACATGAAGTTTGTATAAAAAGGTAAAATTTTGGAGCTAACATCTTGTGGTCTATATAACTATATTAGTGCATCAATCCAATATGTCTGTGTTTAATAAGGGACTTTGATATTTTATATGAATTTTATATCATTTTAATTTTTTTTATGGGAATTGGTCTAATTCTTGTATCAGATATTGATCACATGACAGATTGACGGTTAGATTATTTTAGCAGAAGGCATTCGCCATTTTACCGTACGCAATCAAGGTTGGAACAATCCTTTTTATATATTTTAGTTTAGTTTTTTTTATATTATTTTCATGTGTTGATAAATTAAAATCAAAATTATTAAGATTTATTTTTAATTTACTATTAATATTAAAAAATTACATTATTATCTAATCATGTATTAGCACATCATATAAAGAGTTAAACTTTTTGGATAATTATTGTGATAGTCAAACTTTTTTAATAATTTGTCAATACATAATTAAATAATAATGTTAAAAAAGTTAATATTGACGATGAATTAAAATTAAACTTAAACTTAAACTTAATTATTAATCATAAAATATAATTTAATTAACAAACTAAATTTATATAAATAAATTCTACATATATTATAAAAGTTCAAATCTTATTTAAAATATTTTATAATCAGGATGAAGCCAACGTTTAGATAGCTGCACTCAAAAGCCACTTTGTAGTTCTTTTCTAATATAAAAGATAGAATACATAACTTTTTTTTTTTTTTTAATGTTCTTGAAAAAGGTAGATATAACGGCATTTCCGCTGACTTCATTCAACGCCTCGTGATTTGTTGGGAGGGGTTTACATATGTTATTATATAAATAAACATATAATCAACTTGTTGATTGGAGAAAAAAAGATTTAGTCATGTTAAAGTATATTATATTAGATTTAATTTTTGAAGTAGTATGTATAAAAAAAATGTAATTAAAAAGAATTTTAATTTTATGTATTTGACTGTATTTTATAAGATTAATTTTTTATTTTTTGAATAAAAAAATACCTTAATTTATATCAAAATATATATATAAATAAACAGATAATATATTAAATTTTACAATACACACTATATATATATATATATACATATTAAAATACTGTGCATTTTTAAAATAATTGTATTATCTACAAAAAAATTACTTTTCTTTTCAATTTAAATATTTTTAATTATCATTTAATGATTTAATTCATAAACGAGATCAACTGATTTAAATTCAAGCCGAATAAGAACTTTAAAAGATAAGAACTCTCCCAACAAATAAATCTGATTTTTTTATTCAATGTGATAAGCAATACGATTAAAATATTAAAGAATGCTCAAGTACGACACAGCCTACTTATTAGTGATTTTCTAAATAATATGATAATCTAAATCAGTATTATTATATTATGAATTAAACTCAAAAAGACAATCAAAATTAAAATTTATTAATTTAAATAATATTTTTAATTACAATTTTTAATATTCAATCAATGACTTAACATTGCCTGATCTAAGCTGTACCAAAAACTTAATATTCTTACACCTTTCATATCACTACTTTATTTTTAATTTTCACCTGGCGTGGAATATTACGTCTGGACCGGTAGACAGTGAAGCAGATCATGCCTCATGCGCTGCTGATTGCCTCTTTTAGATAAAAGAATTATAAAGAATACGAAAACATTGTTTGTTTTGTAAATACTTTTAACCTTTGGAAGTTTATTAACGGCTCTTCCTAGTCTGGAAGAATGACTTTTAACATTTAGTTTGAAAAAAATAAATAAATTTATTTTTAAAAAATAATTAAATATTTAATTATATTAATTAATAATTTATATATAATTAATTATATATTAAATATTAAAATAAAAATAAATTACTTATTAACTATATATAAATTATTAATTAATGTAATTAAATATTTAATTACTTTTTTAAAACAAAACAATAAAGAATTATTTTTTCTAAATTAAATATAAGGTCATTCTCCCTTCAAACAATTGGGTCAACTGCTAGCCCTTGACCTTTCTTGTGAAAGAAAACTCTCGCTTAAGTTGAATTGAATTTTATAACAACTTGTTCTCAAAATAGTATTTTCAAGCAATAAAACAAAAGGGGGGGAAAAAGTAATATGTCTCAATCTCTATAATTCTCCTTTTTAATTTTAAAAAATTATGTGATCGTCATAAGTTTTGGTTAAGCTTTAAATTGTATAAAATTTTATTGTCGGTTTTAATTTAGAGTGATGATAACACTTTATATATAAAGACTTCATTTTTTTTATAATTAAATTCACTTCTAAATTTATAATTTTTGTACGACTGTATTTACAATTCAATAATTTAAAAATAAATAAATTGTTTATATAACATTGCAGTGATGTCAAAGTCCATAAGATGAATACTTGTATCCAAAAAATAAAAGATTCATTTATTCTTCATTGACTTTGCTATCGTTTCTGCTTAATGCTTCTATTCTATGTATGCATTTCTTAGACACGAAGAAGCAAAGAGTACATACATTTGCACTATACTATAAATAATTCAGATCAGAAATACAGATTTTGTACAGAAAAAGCAAACAATAAAACAAAAACCAGTAGAGTTTTAGCAAATTAAAGAAAGAGAAAGTAGGTTAAAGCCTTGTGGTTGTAGCTGGACACTTCCCAAACAAGCTTTTGATATTTGAAATAAGACCGCATGGTGCCTTAGTTTCAAAATCACGGCACGCTACATTCTTGGGTGAGAGTAGTAATACTTACAAATCGTTTATCAAATTTTTTAAAAAGATTGATGGCTGTTGAAATTGAATTTAAACCTTAAAGTGAAGTATTTTGATCTTTTGCCAAATCTTGTTAACACAAGAAAAAAAAAATAGGTAATTTACCAGAAACACTTCATAAACATTAAGCATATGTAAGATTGTGTTAATTATGTTATTATTATACTTATTTTTAAAAATTACTTTAATATATGTTAATTATTAAATTAAATAATTATATAGACAATATCTAATTAAAAATTTCTCAAATGAGCCACCCATACATCTTATTCCTTTGTTGGGTCGGGTCGTTCCTTACATGTTACCATCAGTGACGACGTGCACCTCCCCGCATTCACCCATCGATTATGTCATTTATGCGATGCTGAGTAGCATTTTATCAGCTATTAATTGGTCGTTTTATCCCCCCTCTCTCCTCTTAACGTTTTTCCTTTTGGGTAATAAAATCAAATGAGTTTATTGGGAGATCCCTTGCAATACAAAAAGTTTTTTCCTTCTTAAAAAGAGGATGAATCCACCAGATCCGTGACCAACAAATGCCACTATAATTATAGTTTAAGTACAGTTAATTACACCCGTGGTATTCTTTATGCCCTAATTTAAACAAAGTATACTTGTATAAAATTTTAAACTTTCACTCTTGATATACAAAAAATAAAATTATGTGAATATTTTTTTTCAAAGGATATGAAATTTTTTAATGATAGTATATATTAACTTCTTGTATAGATATTATAATTATTCTTTACAATTATATTTTTATTGGAAACAACCTTTTTTCTCATCTCTTATTATATTTTTTTAACTGTACCTTGAGAACCACTAGCCCTTGCTCGCCCATGAGTCATGAGCTGCTTGTGTTGTAACTATAAAGGCAGAATCCTTATTTAAAATAAAAAGTATTTCTTCAAATTTTAAAGCCACACCACTTGATCGTTACTAACCTATTCTGATATCATACTAACTCACATCACATGCTCTCATATCTATAATAAATAAGTTTTCAAAAGAATTTATTAAAGTTTACATAAAGTAGATACAAGTCCTTTTAAAAAATGATAACAATAATTGTAAACACATCACACTAATATAAAATAAATTGATATCAAATAGTTGTTAGGCTTTAAACTATATATTTCTAAACCATTTTCTAACCTTAAATTATGAAAACATGAATTGAGTAAGTTTGTACAGGAACCCCAACCCACTAAACAAGCCCAATCCACCGGGCTCACAAATTTCATTAAATTCCTCAGTCCCTCTATTTCTTCAGATTGCCTCGTGGTGGTAAATTCATGGATTGGGGTGAGATATTGAGATGCTCGATACTATTCATGGCCCAAAATTGTTTAGTTTAGTTCTGGGCTCGTTGATTACAAATAAAAAATAAATAAAGAGCAAGCAATAGGCCCACTTCCACACCTACTTATTTTTATAAAGAGTGAGTTGTTAATTATTTATTGACTTTTGCTTTCATAATAAATATTTGAAAGTCTATTAAGTATAAATAATAATTACTAAATGTTTAACAATTCACCCTAAATATAAATACCTTAAAAAAATATAAGTATTTGAGTAATTTTCTATTTTCATAATTTTTTGATCAATCACTTTAATTAGCTCTTTTGGTCGAGTAGCTCTCTATAGTATCTTACTAGTTAAGCCCTTTAAAACTTTTATAGAATTAATTTATAATCAACAATTTAAAAAATAAATTTTTTTTACTATCTTTTAGCTAAAACAACTCTCATTAAAATTTAAACACGTACCCTATCTCGTAAAATGAGCTTACATACCGGCTCTATCAAACCTCAACCTCAGTAACTCTTCCTAAAATTTGAATTTGTATCCTATACGTGAGGACAAACTTACCCCCCAATTCAATTAAACCTCGATTGATTATTTTCATAATTTTTAAATACACATTTTTGTAATAATTGTAATGATGATTGTCTGCAATTAGGTCAGGACAGGCATACGCTACCAACCCAAGATGCCAGTCACGACAGGCATAGGCTACCAACCCAAGAAGGCATCTGGAGGAATATCTAAGGGTCCAAGACCATGTCATCTGTTCGTACCTATTATATCGGGAGTCTATAAGTTGGACATACAAACTTAGTACAAATTCAATGAATTGAGTGTTAAGAGTGTCTTTTACATTACCCCATCTCAAAAGGCTCTCTTAAAACTCAGGTCCATAATGGTTGACGTTGGAATTGATCTCCCCAAATATCAAGACGTTAACATCATCAATACACGACAATGTGGTCTTCTTAATTAATACAATAATACTTAATTGATTATCGAGTTATAGCCTGATAAAGCGTGCTGCTTTGTTAAGCTGGAATTAGTGAATTCACTTGAGCTTGGTTGAGATGGTTAGGTACGTGGGCGATAATTTTGAACAGATAAGAAGCCTTTAACATATAAGATTGTTACTAATATCAATATTGTGGCTCTAGTCTACAAAACGCAGCTGCAGATAAATTAAGGAAGAATCATTTTAGCTGCCACTTCTATGGGGCGTGATTGTTTAAAGAGGCTTGTATCCGATTGTTTTAGTGTATCTGCCCTTAATAAGCATTTGACAATAAAAGAAACAGTAGGAAGAGAAGTATAGTTGGCCTGCCAATAGCCTGCACGATGAAAAATGTGGATGAAGAATTCAAGGCAGCCTACTAGCTTGCATGATGCTCAGTCAGTTTGTCAACGTGATCCTTGTGATCAATAGCGAACTTCCTTCTCTTCAAACAGATTCAGGTAGATCTTAACCCGTAGCCCTTCATATCTTAAGGAATCAACTTCTTAACCTTAACGCATTATTTTTGAATGCGTTAGTTACTAATTGACTAATTGTCTTGCATGGAATGCTTACCATTTTGCTAAAAGCACATTTCATAGTTTTAAATTACGATTGTGATTCTGATACGATTACTATAGTTGCGAGTATTACTGTTATTACAATGCGAGTTGTGACCATTGTAGCTGTAAAATTTTTACCTTTAAAAACTCTATCACATTTCAAAAAATTTCTAAAATTTTATCTTCTAAATTCATAAAAAAAATTTCCCTCCCCACTTTAGATTGTGAAAATCTTACCACGTCCCACCCATAGATATTTCCCCCCATGGTCCCACCCACACATATTTCCCTACTCCCAAATAATATCTTAATATTTTTAATGCAGCATGTGAAAAGGAATTAAAAGTAAATAAATATTTTAAGGGCCAGTAGTTGGTAGTGTTTGAGTCAGGAAGAAACACAATTTGCCTACGTTGACAATCCTTGGCTCTAGAAGCTGGCCAATTACAAACATTCACATAGATTTAAGTTATTTTTCAAATCCACCGTTAAAGTCTTCAAGTCCATAGGAAAAAAAGATGTCCTTCGTCTCCCACTTTGGAAATTCCATAGTGTTCTGGTGTGGTATGTTATCCAGTGCAGTGTTCTTAATCCCAACTCCTAAGTGATGGCTCGTGCACACAAGTCCTCGGGTGGGAAGACTCGTAGGAAGCGTGCAATGGCTTGTAGAGCAAGAATGAATGGTGTGCTAATGGTAACAATGATAGTAAACGACGAATAGTGTGGAGAAAACTCGATTGGCCAACTACGAAAGCTTCATCAGCGCAACACCTCTGCATTGCGGGCGCAACACCATTACGTTGCAGATTTTTTTGGTGAATGAAAATCACACTGCAATTGCAGTGTGATGCGGTTGCAGATACTAACGCAACCACAATATTGCAGCCGGATCGGTACGCATTTCAAACCCTGGCATATTTAATAGGCAGGATATATATATATATTCAAATGCACTATTCTTCAATTTGACTACAACTCAATATCTTATTAGTTATGAGTTATGAGTTATGAGTTCCATTTGGGTGGAGATCATGAAACCTAACCTGTCCGCAAAACCCAGATGAAAATTTGATTTTTGAGGCAAATGAAATATAAGTAAACCTTCGACGTTTATAGAAGGGGCATTCACATAAAGCTGAACTTTGATTCGGCTTACTGATTTGAGTGACATTGTCCTAACTGCTAAGGTTTCCATTGAGAAATATTATTATTATGGTTGTATGCCAAAAATTGTACAATCGATTGTATCAATCAAGTTATTAGTTGATTGAGGGAATTAAGAATTTATTTGGTAACTTAGAATAATAAAATGGATAATACAAGATGAATTCCTATTTCTTTCTTGGTTCATAATTAATGACATTAATTCAATCACATTTGTCTTTTTTTTTATCTTTTTTCCCCCTCCCTTTTCTTTTTCTTCTTCATTCACAAATTATAGTTTTATTAGATTCTTTTCTGAAAGGTACAAAGGAGTCTTATGAATGAGAGAAGATAATGCTGAACATGGCTTGAAGGCCACCCAATCAATTCGGAAGAGCATTCTATGGTTAAGCTGAACCATTGCGGTCCATTTACTGGGGATTAAGCTTGTAACAGTAGAAATTGAATCTAAAAGTTACCTGCATGTAGTTCATATAGTTGGAGTAAATAGAAAATTGGATCTGTAATAACATTTTTTTAATGTAAAAAGACATATTGACTAAATAGCAAAAAATCTTATATATACTTCCTACTACTTAGTGCTAGTGAACTAGTATTCTTCCTCATATTTTCCTCATGGCAAGGTTTTGTGCAGAGATGGAAGGCTCCAACATGCTGATGGGTCTATAGGTAGAGGATTCCTACTTGACTCCTATTTGTGGAGTCCTGGGGCTTCAGTTAGCTCCTATTTATACAATTGGGTTGGGCCGGCCAGTTCCAACAAATGATCATGATGAGTAGTACTTCACTGAGTTCATTGAACTATTTTTTCTCACTTAATTATCAATTTTCTTCTGATTAATTGATAAATAAATATTTTTTTAATTTTATTTAGATTGAGAAGGGTGGTTAATAGAAGGTTAAATTACTTTATAAGTCCTTAAACTTTTTGAGAAAATTCATATAGATCCTCATACTTTAAATATTTGTAATTGAGTTCCTATAAATCTAAAAAATTGTAATTGAGTTCCTATAAATCTAAAAATTTATAATTGAGTTCCTGTCATCACAACATCATTAAAAATTATAAACAGTAACCGAAATTTAGAGACTTAGTTAATTTTTTTTGAAATTTTAGGGACTTGTGAAGTTTGTAATTAAGTCTTTATAGTTTAAAAATTTGTAATTGAGTCTTTGAATACAACATACCATTAGAGTATTGTTATCAATTTTTAATGTCAGGATTCAATTAGAAGTTTTTAAAATTATAAAAATTTAATTATAAATTTTTAAAGCATAAAGATTTATTTGAATTTTTTCAAAAAAGTTTAGCGACAATAATTTAACCTTACCGAAACAAGCAACTAATGTCAAGTGTGGTCCTCCAAAGGAACCCTATAAAAAATCCCTTTATGACCTTGTTGGTCCTGAAAATCAAAATCACATACAATCCAAGAATGCGACCCCTGAAGACACTAGCATCTTCGAAATCATCAGAGATTGTTGGAGAAACATAGTGCATAAGAGAGGCCTAGTAATTTACAAAGACAGCTCTAGTTAGAGGGATGGTTCTATGCGTTTCTCCTTTTTTCATATTGTTTATGATACAATACAATTGTGTTACTATTACCCATGTCCTGGAATCTTGAAGGGAGCATGTATACGTAATTAGTTATCGAACTTTTGAATACAAACACCAGAAAATCGAGATTACAGAACGATAAATTCAAGATTTCAAGTAAAAGAGGAAGAAAGAAGAGGAGAATCAAAACCAAAATATAGATCATCTCAACATATATAATTAGTACAAATACAAAATCATCTTAATAGAGGGAGAAAATATAGGCTTGCACAACATATATGTCCTTATTTTTATCTCCACTCAACAACCAAGATTAAATGCACAATACATTACCAATTAACATTCTTTGTGAGGCTCCCCGGTTCAATATTCACTGTCTCACCCTCTTTTCAAGGAAGTAGTCTTTCCAATACTTGATGTAGCTCTGAACTTCTTCTTAGCACGGTGAATAAAATCCGAAAAATGGTCTTTTTGGTTTTCATTTTTGTTGGTACCATTGGCCTCATGATCTGGTGGAGGGTTGCTCTGCCCCCGACCAATGTTTGACACGGTTTTGATTTTGTACTTAGCACGTTCAATGTACTCTTTGAAAGTGTCATTAATATCTTGTGATGTCTTACCTTGTTGCTCTGAGTGCACTCCGTGATGACCATGATGTCCCCCAAAAGGACCTGCGGCCTCTACCTTCGGTTTGCCTTTTTCTTCCCCTTTGAATGCAGCAGCTTTGGTCCCCTGGCCACCCTGCACAGTTCCTGCGTTTGTTGGGAAAACCACCACCTCTGTCTTTTTTGGGGGTTTCTCTTGCATGGGAACATACTGTGTGTGAGGTTCAACCTTCGCTGCTCTTTCTGAATTTCCAACAAGAGGTGAAGCAACTTTTGCTGCCTGGCCATGTACACTTGAAACTGCTGAGTTTCTATTTGCCACCGATGTAGGGGTTGAGTAATCAAAGTTGATGGGGATTACTCCTGCTCCTTCTGTATTAACCTTAAGATGTTGAGGGAGAGGGGGTTTGGTTTGGGTAGCAGTTTTAGTGGGGGATGATGATGGAGAATTTGAACCAGTGGTGACAGGTCTAGGTTCTTGGTGATAGCTTGAGATGCGATGAATAGCTCGGAGAGCATGACTACTTTCAAGTGCTTCACGGATTTTCCTGCACACACAGGAGTTTGAACTGTTGTTTTTTTCCATAGAAGGTGCAGTGTGTGGTGTACTCAAACAGGCTTAAGCTCTCAAGACTATGGGTTAGGTGCAGCACTGCAAGAGCTGCAGAAGCTTGTTTTATAGTAATTATCCGAGTGTCAGTGTGAAAAGGAAAGTAGGAAAGATTAGGATAATTAAAAAACAAACAAAAACATCTTTTGAATTGTGATCGTTGTGCTTGTGGGAACTGATGGTAAGTGAAGAAACCATCTGGGTAAGATTCCTAACAGCCACTAACGAGAGAGCTTTTTCTTAATGGGATGGGGTGGCAGGGATCAATTCCCATTTTCTTGTCCCCTATTTTCGGCTTTTTTGCACGAGTAATGTAGCTTTGAAAACAATTATCTAAATATATTCTATTTCAAACATATTCTCTAAATGTTATTGTTTTTTTACAGCGTGGTATTATTATTTTTTAATTATTTTACGTATATCACGTTAATGTGTAAGGCGTGATACACGTTATCATGCAAACACTTTAGGTGTGACTTATATGGACACATTCATACCAAAAGCATGATATACATAATCATGTTAAATACATTGACGTTACAATACATATCACACATTAATAAATGACGTGATAAAATAAGTACTGCCTAATACATTAACGTGACATTGATAATCTGGAAAAAAATATAATAAATTAAAGATAAAACTACAAATTAATAAAACAAAAGGTCAAAACTTTGAAAAGTCATAACTTTTAACTTGTTTGTCTGATTTAGTTGCATTTTGTATCGATTCCATATAACTTTTCGAGATCAGTGCAATACAAAAGCCAAAGACAGTTTGATCCAACGAAATTTTAAAAAACCTTTTATTTTGTGAGTTATGAGACTTTTTATGAAAATTGTATAAGTATTTCATGAAATCAATGTTAAATTCATTTTTTTAATGTTCCACGTGACACGTTTCACTGAGTTACGCCAAAGCGCTAGACGTCATACACATTATTAGGCCAACGTAGGAGGCGTGATATGTACTGTAATATCAGTGTGTTTAACGTGATCATGTATATCACATTTTTTGTATAAACGTCCACGTAAGTCACGCCTAAAGTGTTGGCGTGATGACGTGTATCACATTTTACGTATTTGCGTGATACATATAGAATAATTAAAAATAATAATGACACGCTATCAAAAATAACAATATCCAAATAATAGGTTTGAAATTGATTATATTTAAATAATTTGTTTACAAAACTACAGTACATGATTAAAAAAGCCCCGATTTTCTCCGCCTATCCACGAAACTCACAAGTACAAATATCACATTTTGGGCTTTCGTATGTCGAGCTGTGCTTGGCACATTTGGCGGCTTAGTCCTTGAGAAAAAAGGGGAGAGAGAAAACAAACGAACATAAGGGTTTTCAAAGTAGCACCTAGATGGTATCGGATTCGGCAGTCTCGTAGATTGGAGAAATAAGCAAACCATATTTGCAAGAATCATATGTGAGCTTCCCACATAGGAAACGTGATTCCGCTGTGGTCCTATGTGAATGTGAAGGTAAGAATAATGGCTTTCCGAAAACAACACTCAATTATTGAAATTACATCCAGTGTTGGTGTACCGCATACCAAAAAAAGAAAGAAAAAGAACCCATGATATGATGCTACTAGAAATTTTTTGGTAGTTGATTCTTGTTTCTTGATCCAACCCGAATCCTAATCCCTATTTGTATAAAAAGAATCTGAAGAGACCCCGGAAATTCTTTAATAATGTCTTAAATGCTTGTTCATGATTTAAGTTTTCAAAGTATCATGTTTAAAGTAAGTTATAGGTTGCTTTTAAACTTGACATGCATATTATCACGAGTGAAGAAATGGGATACCAAGATGTTAAATGCTTGTTCATGATTTAAGTTTTCAAAGTATCATGTTTAAAGTAAGTTATAGGTTGCTTTTAAATTTGACATGCATATTATCACGAGTGAAGAAATGGGATACCAAAATGTTAATGGTGTAGGGTCAGAGAAAAAGACAAATTTTATTATAATTAAATTACTTGTTTAGTTGTTATAGTTTCATTCTAAATTCAATTTAGTCTTTATAATTTAAAATTATTTAAAAGGTCTTTATAATTTTTAAACAAAACAAATTATTCCTTATAGTTTTACTTGAAATAAGGGATAAACCCAAATAATAGGAACCATTTTACATTATTTGAAGATTATAAGGACTTTTTTAAATGATTTTAAACTAAATTAAATTTTATGTAAAACTATAAAAACTAAATAAATAATTTAACATTTTATTATTCATTTGCATGACTTACGCAACCATGCCATTAAATATAAATAAATAAACAAATCAATCAATCAATAATTTATGGGATTTTAATATCGCTTATGTTGCACAAAAGAGATGAAAAAGTAAGAGTCATTCATTACAGTGGAAATTATAAAGAACGAAGCACTCCCAATTTGGATTAGCTGTGAAAAAAATATTATGTAAAAAATCGATTATGTGTATAATCAATTTTTAAGAAAATCGATTATGAAAAAATTAATTTATGTTTGAATATGTTAATTCATAATCGATTTTATGATAAAGAGTTTTGTTTGAGTTGTATAAAAAAATCGCTTTTATGTATTAAATTACCAACAAATATATGAAATGATTGAAAAAGTTATTTGATTGAGGGCAAATAGATATTTCTCTCTTAAAACTTTTGAAATAATATGAAATTAAATAATTAAAAGCTTAAAATAGTAACTTTTTAAAAAAAATTATTTTTAGTTATAGAAAAATAATCTTAACTTATAATTAATTTTATACACTTTAAACAAATAAGATTGATTTTATATAAAAACAACTTTTTTTATTAAAAAAAACTATTTAAAAAAAAATATTTTCCAAATATGCTCTAAGACCAAAAAAATAGCTTTCCTGCTTTCTTCTCACACCAAAGATTCCCTATTTCACCATCTTTACTTTTCGACCTTTACTCAATGTTTCTTACCATCCTTTAGAAAGAAAAGGGTATATTCCAAACCGTACACAATTTTACGATCAGTTTTAAGTCCAACTAAACTGCGCTGAAAAACCATTTTTTTACACGCTTTGGTAGACAGAGCACATAAACTACTTTAGACCTAAAGATCGAATGCAAACTCGCCTGGTCTACATATGTCCACAATGGTAATGGACAACTCGTATAATATACACCTCCCAAATCAATGATCTGGAAGCAATTCAAGAATCAAGATGCAGCAACCTAAAAGTTAACACTATTTTACGGGGAGAAAACTATAAATACTCTATTTCTGAAGAATATACTAATCTATAATAGTGATTACAAAGTGAATAATCCAGTATCAAGTCCATATGTATGTTAAGGACTGAAGGGCATACAATAAGCTCCTGGCAAGAGTAACAAAGTGATTTCACTATAACGCATTATATAAGTCTAAAAGGAAATTCCATGGGGTATGTTATATGTGGACGGTCAACAAAAAGTAGAAAACATCAATTTACAATAGATTACAGTAACATGCAACTTTTGTGATCATAAATATTTACAATTTTATATGCCAAAAGCATCAATCAGTAAATCACCATCTTGATATTCCTTTTAAAGCCGTTGGTTTCAGAATAGCTCATAGGCAAAGCCTGTGAAAATGACTGATGAGGAAGTGCAGAAATCATAAAATCACCATTGACCAAATTGTTACTCTTGGATTTTTAAGGCACGATTCAACATCCCCGGTGGCTTTATCTTGTTGGGCCTCCATGTATGTTCAATACTCAATGACGAAAAGTCTTCACTACCTGCTCTATCCGTCGCCGGCAAAGAGGACAATTGGTTAAGTGCGAAGAGCAAGTTGTACAGCAGCACATATGCCCACACCTGACATTATAACATAGACCTTAGCAGCTTTTAATTAGAATGTGAAATTAAATAGACAGCTCTACTCTAGGGGCTTTGAACATCTCAGTTTGGGGGATTGTAGCAGACATATATATAGCAAGCCCGTATAAGATGAGACTATAATGCAACTGAATGCGTATAATACAAACCCACCTGAGCCTAGGGTAAAGGTCATAGGTTCAATTCCCAATGTACCCAAAAGAAAAATTGATAAAGCATATAATACAAATAACAAAGAAGGTTAACTCAAGGGAAACATTTCCTGTAAAGCCGGACTTTTTTTTTGGCTGTAAAACTCATACTGAATTTAAGATTAAAATATAGCCAACAGACATATTTTTGGCCACATAACATTGTTTTGAATCACTTGGGATAGACATGCATTTTTTCTTTGTCGTGTTTAATAACAATCAATAAAGATCACAAGGACGAAATGGCAATGACATATTTTAAATCGATGGAGGAATAATAAAATTGGAAAAACAGGGCAAGAATTCTCTACAATGACTGACCGTGGACCAAATGAAAGGGATGTTTGCACAGCTTGGTAACACCTTTGTTTTGGGTACAAAATTTCCCAATTTGGATTTATGACTGCAGTACTTGCAATTCTGAATAAATTATTTCATTCAAACTTTTCAAATTAATAACCTAAAAGGCCAAAATAATATTGGCGATGCCTAGTGCCCTGTGTTTGGTTAATCAAAGTTGCCAAAAGCTGCAATTTTGGCTTTTATTTGATAATTTGTAATTGCATGGGAAGCAAGTGATGATATTTGAGGCACCATAGTATGTTATCCTATAGAAGCACAATAAACTAGAATTTATGCCTCAATCAAAGATGAAATTGATCCTAAGTTGGTAAGCATGACACAACTAAAGCCCATTATTTAGAGAACACCCAATCAGGCCATCATGCATAGTCAAGGGTGTGGGTGCATATTAATAACATCAAACTAACTAGCTATTGACATAAAAGGCTAAACATGATAATTAATTGGAGATACTTCATTCTGACAAGATATCTTTGCATATATGGAAGCATGCTTCTCATTCTCAGCGCCAGTGCTTCCTATAATAGCATGTTACAGTATGTAGAGAAACATACAAAAGATCAAGCATTGACTTCAGAACATTTTATGTCAAGCAAGAAAGAGGATAAGATTGATAGCTTACGGAACAAAAACAGCATTATAGTCCTGCTCGAGGCATATTACACACAAATCTGGCATTAAGCGATCCCTTTTAGCACCATCTGATAAGCTGTCAGCCTTTTCACCTGAGAATGAATCACAAATTTCAGGTATCTATTGAAACAGCCATTGCAAACTTAAATATTATAGAACCTTAGCAATTTACCTTCATTATCTTGTCCTGTCCTCTTAGCAGCAGCTGCAGCAAGAACCCTGCAAAAACAGAAATTAGTACTTTCTTCAGACTGATTAAGAATAAGACAAAGAGGTGAACTCTTGAAAGAAATGTTGAATGGTGTGGAATTGTATAGGGCATACTTTCACTTAAACTTGAGAGGTGAACTCTTGTTCAAAACAACATTGTATAACTCTTTTCCTGGTTCAAAAGCTTTCAATAATATTCAGTTTTTCACCACTAATGAGAAGAATCACCAGTTATGTACCTTCTTTGCATTTCGCAACGATGCCGTCTTTCCAAGATGTACCGAATAGCATGCTTAGCTATTAGATAAGCACCAAATAGTGTCAAGCTCACAGATGCATACTTATACCACCTGACAAAAAAATTTCAGTCAATCCAAAAATCTGGTACACCAAAACACACAATAAGCATCTATGCATATATAAAGAAACCTTGCCCATTTCCCAAGATTTGCAATGAGTTGATCAATTGTTTTGGGAGAGACATAAAATGGCCCTTTGTGGGGTCGCTGAATTCGAATGGTCCCAATGTCATCTTTAGCAGCCTGATCATACAGTTTAGAAATTATTAAAAAACAAAGTTTAAAAAAGCAAAGGATTAATATTTAATAGACACAAAAATGTCACCAGAATTCATAAATTGAACATAGAAAGGAAGACCTCGTATAAAAATAGAAACTGCAATCCCCTTTTCTTTGGAATATAGATTTTCATTCTAATATCATATGCTGTAATGCATTCAATTTGATAACGTGGAGTAAATTTCACTTCAATGTGTCAAATGATCAAATCTACAACAAGCTTTTCTGATATAAAATTGACACCATGAGTATTCAAGTCATCAGGTCTATATCACAGAAGCACATGTTTAACGAAATGATTGTTCCAGTGAGTAGCAGTGGAAGTATTACTCCTGTTATTTCTTGTATTGTTACCTATCTACTCTGTAACACTGCTAATACCGATTATAATGAAATTCTACAATATACAACACTCTTGGGAAAATAACTAGGGATTACCTCACCAACAACAGTCAAGGACGTTCCAATTGGAAGTACCCGTTCAATTCTCTTGACTCCAAGCATCTGAAAACACGGTTTCAATTATGCCAGTACAAAATAAGCAGCTAAGTGCTTTCACTTTTCTTCTAAATATTGTTGGGGGAGAGGGGGGAGGAAGGGAGTTGGATGGATGAACAACTAGCACTCCCACCTTCAGACCTTGGAGATAATCCAATGTTCCACGTACAAGTGATCGACCTGACTCTTCAAATGCCTCACTTCCAACAGGTAATACAAAACCTGTGGCACGCCGAGCTCCAACCACATGCACACGACCAGTCCCATCATCCTAACACATAAAAATGAAGGAGTCGTGATCTTAAATATTTACTTCAAGTGAATTTGGTTTACTTTTCACTAATAGAACATACTTTCTGTCAAATACTTGTTTTGGTGTTTTTATTATTTTCCTTTTTTCGGGGGAGGGGGGTGTTCACTTCATAAGCTTAAACATTAACTTTAAGAAGTAAATATCCCATCAATTTGATAACAAAATAACCAATAATAATAATTACACTAGAGGAACAGAGAAAACTGCACACCAGATACCAAGGAATCTCTTTACTCATGGATAGCATTAAAGCAGAATCTTGTATCCAGGAACCAGCATCATTGTGTTTAAGAAAATGTTGCTCAGCCTAAAAAGAAAATTGTAAAACAAGTTCAATATTAATTGCAAAGGGCAGATAAGCAAAATCCTTATAAAATGAGATTATTCATGCTCTTCGGAATATTATGTCAATGTACCGTTTCTTCAACTATTACACCTCTTAAACCACTGAACTCGCAGTTAATTGGGGTTTCAGAGCCAACTCTTCCAGAAATTGTAACAACCAAGGGTAATATTTCCGCATCTAACAGTTGTGCTGAAAAGTAAAGTAATCCAAAGCATGATCAGAAACCACAGCAGCACATATTGCATCACTAATTATAAAGTAAAGTAGTTAACTATAATACAATTGAAAGTGCATCTAAGAGTATCGATCTTTAATAACAAGTACTAATAGGAATACATATCAAGGAGGCCACTATCTCATGGATCATGTCTCAACAGTACAACGATTGTAAAAACTCATTGTCACCAAAAAGATTTTCCGACAAAAAGCTCAGCAAAAATGGAGAATATATCATGACAATTGATTATCAGCAAGCAACCCAAATAAGGTCAATCTCAGAGGCAACTAACATTTTTCAGCCAGATGCCACCAAAATTTAGCCCCTAGAAGCTACCATACAAAAAACCAATCAAACTTAAGAAAATGCTACAAGTACCAACAATTTGTATGGAATTAAGCTACCAATTAAGTTGCCTGCATTATCAATATGGAAAGGGAGATTGTGAATGTTGAACAGGCTGTTCTGAACTTTCTTTAACCAGTTTCAGCAACAATCTTTATTGTAAATAGCAATACAAGATTTGCTGAAACAATGCCATTGGTAAAAAAAAAATCAGATATGATTATATGCAATTATTATGAAATCAGCAAATAAACCGACTACCTCTACAAGCATCACAATGGGGACCAGAAAAATGCATCTGAAGATGAGAAGATATGTGACTCAGATCATGTTATTCAAAACAACAATGCAATTTAAACCCCCATAAGTACAGTCCCACACTTTTCAGCAAGCATAAGAAGAACAAAATATCTCCATAATGGAACATTCAGTTTCTGAAAAAGACACATACCTAGTTCCTTTAACTGATTGACCCGGGCAACGGATTTAAGTATTTCCGCATCCCTGTACCCAAAAAAAAAAAAAAACTTCATATGCTATAGAAATATAGAATGCCACTTACGCAAATCTCATGCATAGATTGCACAGACTCGATGAAGGGGAAAGGATAGCAATTAACTTACCTGCCACTGCTTCTCCCGAGAAGGTAAAGAGCAGCTGCACTCAAACAGCAACTGAGTCCACCCCAAGGAATCATCTTCATCGACCTTCAATTGAATGGTAAACAAACAACACTACTTCCGATCAGCAGGTAAAGTCATTGGCAAAAAACACAACCGTCAAAATCTATCAGAAATGCCCCAAAGAACCAGCGCAACTAGAATGAGGGGTTTCAGGCAAAAGGGAAAGTGCAGAGAATCAAGGTACTGATCGTGTTGCGAAAGTTTCTTTCTTTCTTCCAGAAAGTCTACAAAGATAAAGGGAAAAACGAAGCTTGTGAACAAAAATATGGGAGAAAGCGAGAGAATTTGATGCGAGGAGTAAAGGGAAGGGCAAAGGAAGAGGGTAACAACGCTGGCACAGTTTTCTGATGTGGATGTAATCACGATGCCTACCCTTACCATGCGTAAAACCGGACTGCTAGTCGATTCGGTCAGGGTATTAGGTCATTGGTTCAATTAGTGGGTCACTGATTGAACCGTATAAAATTAAATAAATATTTAATACATATATATATATATAAATACACACTATATATGATGATATTTATCATTATAAATAATTAAAATATATTTATTTTGAAAAAAATATGACTACCATGGTGTAGATCTCGAAAAGTTATATGAAATGGATATATAATTAGTCTAAATCGGACAAACGAGTCAAAAGTTATGATTTTTCAAAGTTTAAAATTTTTTTTTTAATTTAGTGACTGATTTGCTCAACCAACCGGGTCACCGGTTTTCATTCAAAACCGGCCGGGCCGGACCGATTCTGAGACATACCCGATCCAACTAGTCACCCGGACCGGTCACTTGGCCGGTTTACCTGTCCATTGGCCGGACCAGCCGGTCCGATCCGGTTTTAATTACACTGGTTAATGGGCTATCCTACAGCAGAAAATCAAATCCAAGCAAAACAATTTTGTTCATCCCATTCCCATGGGCCAAATTCTTGTGGTCACCAATTAGGTGCACTCATTTGGCTAGTGCTTACTGTCAGATGTCTGGAGCCTTTTTTTTTAAAAAAAATTTTTTTTTATTAAAATAATTAAAATTTATAATAAAAAAATCACTTTTTATATGATAAAATTAAGAAAATAAATTATCATATATTCATAATTTACTATATTAATGTTTATATTTTATAAAATTATAAATTCTTAATTTTTTCGTCAATAGTTATAGTTATATACTTTATTTAAGTGATTTAAACTAATTTTTCACAAAGTTCTTGACAAACTGTAAAAATGTTTATGGCTTGTTTTTCATACACATAAAATTTGAATGTAATTTGACTTAAGTATCTTAGCTTAAATGGCACTAAATATCTTTAAAATTTAATTGATTTTAAAATAAAATTTTAATTTATCTGCATTTAGTCTTTCATTCCCTCTTTATATTAGGTTATACAACTTATTCGCAATAACAAAAAATTGGTGTAACTTAAAAGAAAATGATTATGAAATGTATAAAATGAATATAATTAAAATTAAAATCCTATTGTTTTTGAAAAATTAAATATAGATGTAAGTATTAGTATATAACTTTTTTATGCAATGAAATTATAATTAAACTCAGGATCATCACAAAAACAAATCATAACTTTTTTTTTTGTCATTATCTTGAAATTCTCATACTTTCTTTTAGGGTGTGAGACTAATTTCTTTTGAGATAGTGAGATTATTTCTCTTTATAAGTGTTTTTTTTCTATAGGTTTTATTTATTGACATTACAGAGACCTTTAACCACTTAACTCAAACTTTTTTTTCATGAGTCACCTCTTATGGATAGAAAAAATCATATTATAATCTTATTTATAACAATTTTGTTCTATTTTAAGAAAATCTTAACTACCCAATCACTAATTAGTACAATCAAATTTGAAACGTTTTTTTTGGGTCATGGTGATTTAATACTTTTTCTTTATTAAAGTAAAAAAAATTATTTTAAATGATATGAAAATATCACAATACATGATAAAAATAGAAATAAAACATAATTATATAATTTTTTTAAAAAAATTTAATTTTAATCCAATATCAATATAAAAATTTCTATACTATTACTCAATAGTACATTACCACATCATTAAAAAGTATGAGTTGTAAAATAGAAATTTTTTAATGATATTGCAAAGTGTGATTAAATAATAGTATAAAAAACTTTTATATTGATAATAAATTAAAATCAAATCCTTAAAAATAAGAGGTATGATTTAATATTTTTTTCTCATGGATCAAACCTCTTTTTTAAGACCATGAAGTGTAGTCACATGCATTGAGAGTGAGATTAATTCTTACTTAACCCTGACTATAAATGTCATTTCGTAAAGTTTAAAGTCTTACCCTACATGAAAAGATGCAATAAAGTCCACCCAGACATAACTAAGTGACCAAACCTAGAATTATGTTATGTGTTGCTATTTTATTTTTTCCTTGTCCGAAACGAACTCGGGGTTGGAAAAAAATTGGGCCGCATGAGCGCAGAATTTGACGGGTCGGAGTGGGGGCATGTTGCTAGCTAGAATGGAATGGACTGACTGTCCATTCTAAAACTAGAACTAAAACCCTCGACCCAGTACTACTACTGACTAGTGACTACTGAGTATGGTAAAGTGGAACTAAAACCCCCGGCATAGCATAGCATAGCACAGCTGCACAAGAGAAGTGTCCTCCGCCTCTGAGGGTGAGACCCAGTTCAGTTGTAATTAATTAATGGCTTCGCTTGCTCTCCGAAGTTCCACTTGGAGGCGACTCTTCCCTTTCTCCTCTCAAATCTACTGTTACTCCCGAGCTTCACTCACCGCCCAATCCTCCCAGTCTCTTTATGGAAATAATGAGACTACCTCTGCTTCCAATCCCTGGTGGAGATCCATGGCCACTTTCACGCGAACGTAAGTTCTCCGACTTTGTCTATACATTAAATTACATAATTGCAACTCTCTCCTTTCACCTTGTTTTGCTCACAGAAAACCCCATGTCAATGTGGGAACTATCGGACATGTTGATCATGGCAAGACTACACTTACTGCAGCAATTACCAAGGTTTCAGCTTCTTCACCTTTCTCCTCCTTTCTTTAATTGTTCAGTCCATTTTAGTGCGAACCATTTCTGAAATAACTAAAATATATGCTCAAATATGGGTATGATTAGGAAGCAAAAATGTGTCTATCTGAATCTGAACCTTTCATCAGGTGCTTGCGGATGAAGGGAAAGCTAAGGCTGTAGCCTTTGATGAAATTGATAAGGCTCCCGAAGAGAAGAAGAGAGGAATCACCATTGCCACGGTTCGGACTTATACTACGTATTCACATGCAATGAATTGCAGTATTTTCTATCTCACTACTTTGAAAATTCATCTCCTTGAGAGATATTCATATACTTAATGCTTCAATTTTCAGGCCCATGTTGAGTATGAGACAGCTAAACGACACTATGCACATGTAGACTGCCCTGGACATGCGGACTATGTTAAAGTAAGCTTCAAATTTGGTTTTATCTCTCTAAGAAAGAAATGCTTAATTATAATTAGTAATTACCTAACGGCAATGAGGTGAACAAGTTGTGAAAGAGAAGATTGATTTTTTATACCTAGGATTCTTTTACTAATATATGAAATTAAGTCATTTTAACAGATAATTCTTATTTTTCAATTTACGTTATTTAGTGTTAAATGTGCCAATTTAACATATTTTAGTGCTTGGATAGCTAGATCTTCTATTAGTCAAAATGTAATTACAATGTTAAGGCTTGAGAAAAAATAGTTTTAGTTTCTAACAAAAACATTTTATCAAAAAAGAAAAAAAAATTCATGTTTTAGTTGCATTTCTTAGATTACTGGTACTGCTATATCTTATGAACATTAGTGGCACTAGCATTCCAGCATGCCTTAATGCACCTACCTGGTGTTTATCTGATGGTCTTCTTTAAGTGTAAATCACTAAATCATGCTTATTCAGTCTATTACTCTACTACATAAGTTATGTTTCTGCAAGAATGCACTCATTTTACTATGCATATATTTAATAATTATGACTGTTTTGCAGAATATGATTACGGGAGCTGCCCAAATGGATGGTGGTATTCTTGTTGTATCTGCCCCTGATGGACCGATGCCTCAAACCAAGGAACACATTCTTCTTGCTCGCCAAGTAGGTATTCTGTTAAAGTATTTTGTAAATCAATTAAGAATACTTTTAGGTCTAGAGTTGCCTTTTTTGCTTCTAGATTAATGTACACATTATCTATAAATGTATTGTGCAGGTTGGTGTGCCATCTCTTGTGTGCTTTTTAAATAAAGTTGATGCTGTTGATGATCCAGAGTTGTTAGAGCTTGTAGAGATGGAGCTCCGTGGTAGGGTTTTTCTCCAAGACTTTGCCTTCCCTCCTTACTCATAAAAAAGTTTGCATGTGCATAACTTTCTGTAGTCCTTATTTTGTTTTTTAAAAATGTATTATGTTAATTATGTACTTGGCAGAGCTTCTGAGCTTCTACAAGTTCCCTGGGGATGAAATTCCTATCATTAGAGGTTCAGCATTGTCCGCTTTACAGGGTACAAATGATGAGATTGGAAGAAAGGCCATTCTAAAATTAATGGATTCTGTAGATGAATACATTCCTGACCCTGTTCGCCAGCTTGACAAGCCTTTCCTAATGCCAATTGAAGATGTATTCTCAATTCAGGTAAAAGGACATGAACTTCTTTTGTGTTAGATAATCCTTTGAAAAATGCCAATTTATTAAAGTAAAGATGACCTTGGTTATTATATTCTTACAATAATTTTTTTGTCTTGTGGTATTTTTAATCATGTCTTGTAGGATTGCCTTACTGTTGACATGCCAAAGTGTGGCATTTATCTAAGGTTAAAATAAAGGATTGGTCCCTAAAGTTTTCACTCGTTTGTATTTTGGTCCTTATAGTTTTTTTCTTTGAATATGAGTCTCTACACTTTCCTACCGTTACCAAGTTAGTCCTTGCCATCACATGGCTTTGAGACAACGTTAGTTTTTGTCCTAAGTGTCAAACGGAATCTTATGTGGACCTTATGTGGCATGCGTGAGAGGTTAAATGAAGCTTTTTTGTCCACCTCACTTCATCCATCTCATTTCCCTCCAAAGACCCATCCACTTTACCAAAGTGCTTTCAACCTCTTTGTCTTCTTGTTCGTTCAACCCCAAATTTTCAGAGAGCTCTCATTCCTGTGCTTGAACCTCTGCCTTGAACTAGAATAAGACATCTGGATTTAAAGCGTTTTGGAGTTCCTAAGACATTTGTTGTAGTGTGTAAAAATTTAGATGGAAGATAACAACAATGGCTCAAGAAGATCAAATCCAAAAATGTAGCAGTAGCGATGGTGTGGTGGCATTGGAGGTCTTGGTAGATCTTCCAAAAGGCCAAAGCGAAAAAAGTTGCCACATAGAGGACTTGGTGTGGCGCAACTTTAAAATTAGATTGAAAGAACAACAAAAGAAAGATTGATTCCAGAACCAGAAAATCTATTGAAATGAGAAGATTCATATCTGAGAATGGGTGATACAGCTGACCTGAGACTAGCTAGGTCCCCAATTGATTCACCCACAACCTTCCTCGATGGCTTCCTGCTAGAAATGCTCATATGGGAGCATGAGCTGTCACCTTCCATGGCTTCCACAATGTGCAGCTCTCCAAACTCAACCAAGTCCCTAGATTCATCTCATATGAGATTGGGATGAAGTGAGGTGGACAAAAAAACTCCATCTGACCTCCCACCAATGCCACAGAAGCTCCACATAGGATTATGTTTGACACCTAAGACAAAAACTAACGTCGTTTCAAAGTAAAGTGACGACAGGGACTAACTTGGTAATGGTAGGAAAATGTAGGGACTCATATCCAAAGAAAAAAACTATAGGGATCAAAATACAAACGAGTAGAAACTATGGGGACCAATCCTTTATTTTAACCTTTATCTAATTTCAATCAGATATGATACCTTTGAAGATAGCGTTGCTACATAGTTTTTGTTTTGTTTTTTTTGAATGGTAGAACATCAAAATTTCTGTTCTTCATTGCTGTTAAGTGCACACAAACTCTGCATTGGTTTCCTCTTTTATATTGGGAAAACACATTATAATTAAACACAATGATTTCCCAGAATGTCACTTCAGCTGCTTTATATTTTTAATTTGTGTTGAAGGGGCGAGGAACAGTAGCCACCGGCCGTGTTGAACAAGGGATCGTGAAAGTTGGTGATGAAGTTGAGGTTTTGGGTCTCATGCAGGTCCGTTCATTGAGTCATTTACTGGATTCAGTGCTGCCCTCTAATTCTCATCCATTCCTTTTGATTAAACGACCAATTGCTGATATCTTTTGCTTTTGCTTCTATATTTTTATTTTCAATTAGTGATGAGTAATGATTTTATCATAGATGGCATTGGTTTATTGTTCTGTATCAGAAGTTGTGCTAAACTCATTTAATTGTAATGGTGGTTCCTAAAACTGAGTTTTCCTTTGTAGGGTGGTGCTCTGAAAACAACAGTAACTGGTGTTGAGATGTTCAAAAAGATTTTGGATCAAGGACAAGTGAGTGACTGTTATCTTCATCTACAAGAGCTATTGGCCTAGCATATATTAAACTAATGTGGGCTTCTACATTTTCTTAGGCCGGCGATAACGTTGGTCTTCTTCTCCGTGGTTTGAAACGAGAAGACATTCAACGTGGCCAGGTTAGTTGCAATGGTCAGTCAGGATTTTCACTTTTTTGGACCTTGTAGCAGCACGCAAGAGAACTGTATATTATCTTTATTTGTTTCACTAAAATTGTAGAATTTCCAATTCAAGCTATTAAAGTTGAGAGACCACTTTCCTAACACTGCCTTGTATTGAAAGGTCATTGCCAAGCCTGGTTCTTTAAAAACATACAAGAAGTTTGAGGCAGAAATATATGTACTCACAAAGGATGAGGGTGGGCGACACACTGCTTTCTTCTCAAACTATAGACCTCAGTTTTACTTGAGGACTGCTGATATCACTGGAAAAGTAGAATTGCCGGAAAATGTTAAAATGGTTATGCCTGGAGACAATGTAACTGCAGTGTTTGAACTGATTTCACCTGTTCCACTTGAAGCAGGTCAGTATGACTCGATTTTGTCTAACGTTATTAAAGGGAAAAAAAAGAGTCATCTCTACCTGTCCACCATACCATATGTTACCCAACCCACCATACATGCATTACCCATACGCTGCAATGTTATTCTCACCATTTGTTTTTGCTTTTTATGCTTGATCAGTCTTTTTAATGAGTCTTATTTACTCTCAATGCTGGAAGTGAGGAAGCTTGGCTTTACTGCTTTCTATTGATTTTACAGGACAAAGATTTGCCTTGAGAGAAGGAGGCAGAACAGTTGGTGCAGGTGTGGTGTCAAAAGTACTGAGCTAATATGCATGCTGTATGATTCAACTTGTAGTCTACACATTTGCAAAAGGGGTTGGAAGCCCTGGTACCTGACTACTGGCTTGAAAATACGTACCATGTGGTAATCAGTTAATATTTAGCGGTTGTGTTGGATGAAATTGAGGAAATTTTAGAGAAGCTTAGCTTCGTTGTCATTTTTGTATTGCAGAACCGTCAGCACACTCTTGATCACTGCAGACTGTTCCTGTTTTTATTAAAAATAATGTGAATCATCTTTATATGATTAACAGACCGAGCCCGTTGATGTTGGGCATTGCAAATCTTTTTTCTTTTTTTTAAATGCTCCTTTTGGTTGAAGCTCTATTGCTGATTCTTTTGGTTTCGGATATGAATAGACGAGTGAGACATGATTTTGTTAGCTCTATGGGTTCATGATATGTGTCTGACAGAACACCATCACATTTTGCAGTTACTGATTTACAGGACCTTCGGCGGAACCAACTGCGATGCACTGTAGCATGAAAATGTTAGACTGAATTCTGGGACGCTAGTATATCTATTATCAACTATTAACCGTTATCTATTTAAATGGCTAAATAAATTGGTAAAAGAAATGAAATTGTAAATGTAATTAAGAAATCAAAATAATTTTTTTAAATAAGCATACACTCAATTTCCCTTTTGTAAAACGTTTTCTCATTATTGTTAGCTTTCTTTTTAAGTTTTTTAAAATCATGATTATTCCACTTGAGGGAAGGGAAATAGGGATTTTATTGCAAGTGCTTCTTGTCCAACATATATATATTGAAGTGTTATGTTGTGTCACACTCCAAAGACGGTGTTTAACACGATTATGGATCATTTCTTAAAGTTGTGTTTCGTAGCACTTCAATTTGAGTGTTGAGTAAAAAAAAAATCTTTCTAAAACTACAACTAAAATGTAATTATTATTTATATAAAACAAATTATAATTATACTTTTTATTGTAATTATTCTATTATAATCAATAATTATGTGAAGATAATTAAAAAAAAAAACTTACCATAAATCGAAGAACTTGAGTGAAATATAATTTTTTTCCTCAAAAGTAATATAAATTAATAAATGTATCGTACTATGTGTAGATCCATTGTTAAGTTTTATTGGAATTGTGAAATAGAGAGTGCATTTTCGGAGTGTTGCTCCTCTCCAAATAAAATTCAATTATGCAAGGGATGCAGTGAAATTTTCACATATCAATGCATTAGCTGTGGCTGGAGACCCAAGAGAATGGATTCTAGAATACAATTTGACGGATTTGGATCCCAATTTGACCAGTTAGAGTTCTCAAGTCTCAACATAAGAAACGGGTTATGCTGGTCATAACCCTAGAAATCATTTATGTTAATCCGTGCAAAAATATGCATCCTTTTTGGTCGCACTGATATCGTGCTACGTGAAAAGGGAAAACCTGATAAGCAATTTTCACCAAAATAGTCAGTTGATTCCATTGCAAAATTCTACATTACACTTTACAATTTGTCTTACCGCTATAATACCAAGCAATGATTGTGTTACTTGCTTGTTTAACTGAAACTAGGTAATAAACGTAAACTACACCAGCTGAGCGCTGATCAAGCCAAAAGTCCACAATCTAGTGCCTTGAAGATCATGTAAAGGTTCAATTGCTTTGAAACCAAGATTGCTCTGCTTTGCTATCACTTCACCGAAAGCCATTGCCATAGACATCCAACAGACCAGATATAATGAGTGTTCCGAGCATTACCGGATCGGCTATGGCACGTACAGTTCTTCAAACCATATGTGATCACATCTTTGGAGATAGTACTCAAGCAAGCCTTAGCACTGCCACTGCTAGCAATGCTGCAGCTCTGAAGTAAACTTCTCTTATGCTCTTATCCACCTTCTGAATCATTTCCTCATCTTTTAATCCTAACTTTCCTGCATTCTTGCTTATGCTGACAATTGTATCCCTTAGCTTATTTACTGCCCAAGAAAGCCAAACCAGCCCAAATCCGAACCCAGTGTTGAAGAGCTTAGATGCACAAAAGGGAACCCTTCCACAAGCTAGCTTACAGATGACAGATAGCAGGACAGCAAGGCCAGTACCGGCAATGCCAGCAGAAAATTGAGTCAGGAGCTCAGGAAGCTCGGGGCCAGATTTCTTCAGTGAAAGAATTGCTGTTTTCCGACGTTGCCTCTTGTCAACCATCAAGGACAGAAGGCTCTCACATGCATGTAAGTAGTTCTTCTTGTACAGATCCCTCTCCCTGGCTACTTTCTTGTTCTTTTTTTGTGATGGCTTGACTTTGACTTTCTCAGGACTGCTAAGCAAGAGACAAGCATTAATTTAATATATTTCTTGAGCATTACAATAGGCATTGTATGCTAAGTAGATGATGAGACTATCCACAACCGAGGAGATATACATTCAACATAAATGAAAGAAATAATGCAGCCCAACAATTGAACATGGTACCTCTATTGATGTTGAAAAATTACCTATATCCACATATAATAATGATATTAAAAGAAATTCTACAAGAAGATAATCCTCCTTCATCAGACGAGTATTCCAAAAACAGTCTAGATGGATTATTCACATAGTGTGGAGGAAACAAAATGCATAACAGGAGTGCATAAATTTAACACAATATTGGATGAAAAGCCCTCACACACCAAGGTTCCATTTGTTTTACAGAGAATAGCATGATTATGAATTTTTTTTAATAAAAATTAGCTACCTAGAAAACATGTATAATTAAAAGTTGAACCCTATAAAATACTTTCAATTAAAAAACACTTCCTTAGAAAATAATATATCCTCCTAATTTCTTGGCGTTTGATTTGATCTAGAAAAGCACTTCTCATTCTTTAAAAAGTTATTTCCATGACTGGAGTTCTTTTCTTTCATTGATTTCTGCACCAAACATAAAAAAGATTTGCAATTTTTTTTAACACAAGTGAAAATAAAATACAATTAGCACATTTTTACTCTAGCATATGATGTGCTTGATGAAGCTCATCACAGCACAGGAACAAGAGCATACATTTAAACAGCCAAACTCCACATGAACATAAGGATAATCTCAATTGAATATTGTCAACTCAACTAACCCTCAAAGCAAATAATGCCTCCAAGACATCAAGAGGCAACTAAGATAGTATAAACTGCCGCAACCCATTCTTCTTAGGGATTTTCTTTTGACTAGAAACTACAGTATTCTTAACTCAGATTTGAAAATTCCTCTAGGATGATCATTTAACTTTTGGGGGTTACAATTGCCGTAAAAAAAAAATTAGCTGTGCATTCATTTTGATTTTCATTAACTAGGACATAATATTTAGCCTTCCTTTTCTATTTCAGATTCCTTCAACATCAATCAACTCAAAATCCATCCCCAGATGTCATCTAAATTCCTCCGTGGAGGGTACATAAGTTTGTTTTCTTAAATTAACTACTAAAATTCAATCTACATGCACAGGCTAATGCTGAGCAATTTAAACGCTAAACTTAAAGGGTGAAGGAGGAAGATGAAAACAGTTGATTTTGTTGCAGACCAATGGCAGTGCATATCCCAAAGTCAGGAGACAGGTCAACTGTCAAGGAAAGTATATTTTGCATACCTCCTTAAAGGAACAGTCAATGTAGAATGAATCTTCAATGTAGAGGAATGACTTCTGGCCTCTGCTTCATTTATATTCAGCCTGTCCATATAGAACCTCAGCAAAAGTCAGTTCCTTGATACAAAACTGACAATAATAGACTGTTAAATCAGTGGATTCAAAAGCTATAGGTGATATCTAATACTGAAGAATATAATGGCAATATCAAAAGTTGATTGAAAAATCAGTTGAAGCTAGGAATCAACATGCACATACAAGTAAAGCAATTGATTTAAAATAATTTCTATTAATTATAATATATGCATTTTAATTTTTCTATTTACTGCAGAATTAGATGACCCAATTTAATAAATTTTGTATAAAAAATCTAAAAATGAAAACACTCATACAGTACACACACACATATGCGGAGGGAGTGATAAAGGAGGTTTATTGTCCCACTAATCAATTTTTCAGCCATCTTGAATGACAGTATCCCAAACTAACACTACAGTCCCTCCAAGACAAGTGTAACAAGAGGTAACTAATTCTTCGAAGTGACAGAAATTTATCTTTATTTTTATTTGACCATGCTGCTTACATGAATTGCACTGGATATGCATGGCAGTCCACTGTCAATTTTGCACATTCATGGACACAATGTCATGAATGCAATACAATGGAGTCAACAATGTTAAGGCTTCATCATGCAGAGACTCCAGTATCTGACAATATACTAGAGAAAAAACATATCATTTGAAAGCATATTTTGGCCAAGCTTTTTCAAATTTGACGTTGAAAATCTAATTATTTTTTATTTTAATCCAAAGATCAACAGTGTTTACAAAGAAAATTTGCTGATCATTTTGTTCTACTAAGAAAAAGTAATTTGAAGTAAATCAAATAGTCCTTTGCATGCCCAGACAGTTAGAATTTCATGTCATTGATTGAAGCTTAAACAGGCCCACAGATTTATACCTACTGAAGTGTGGAACAAGCATAGACTGTTTTTCACCCTTATGTGAGTTTTCTGATAAGTACGACTCAGCAACTACAGAAAGAAAATCTTTCATCTCAATCCCAGTATCCATAAATGTGACTTGACCATTTGGATGAACTGTAATCTTTGAACTAAGGGCTGAATCTTGCCAAAAATCTAGCAAAGGCTTCTGGATGTAGAATTTGCTATCCGGGTAGATAAGAGGTGACAATGGTTGTTGAGGCTCATCAATGCCTGACAATTGCAAATCCATCAAGTCAGACAACGAAGATATATGTACACCACCTATCCCTGCTTCAGTAGTTCCAGACATGATGAACTGTAAAATTTTATCATGCTTAGTGCATTGTTCAATGATGCCAAAGCTGAAAAGTACTGCGTTTGGGCAGGTTGCTGCAACCAAAGATAAGTGAGATTAGTTAAGAGTACAACACATAACATAAAAACAAAAGATTTAGAGGCATAAATCATCTTAAACATTCATCTCAGCAATAAATGCAGGTACAAGAAAAGTGATCAATTAAATCTGCCATCTGCTCTCCAATTTTTTACATCTGAGAGAGCAAACCAACCTTCACTGAATAGATATTACCCTAATCTTTTGGTCATTGGATTTAACATCTCACCACTGAATTAAAATGCGAAAGAAAGATGCATAATCAATAAACAGAGACACACATAAGCTATCCCTAATAATATAAGTTGAGAAAAGTGACACATAATGTAGAATTTGTTGTAACCAGGTGCGCATCCAATGACCAATGTCGAATCTTCCCTTCAACTGGTAGTCCCGCTTGGTGGTCATCCCTTCCCAAGGAGATCCCCTGGCGCCCAAGAGCTAGTTGAGTAGCCTCTTTTCAAGGAGGAAAAAAATCACAGGAGGTAATCCTCTGGGTGGGCCTTTTCCTGGCCATCTAAGATCCCAAGCATGTTACTGGCGTCCTAACCTTTAGTCTTAGAGAAACCTATCCCTACTATCATATTGCTCAATAAAAAAATTAACATGGTTCAACCTATAGCAAACTATAGGCCTACATGACAAAACATAGAGAAAATTCACTATGATCAATGAAGATTACAAGGAGTATTCGCTCAACACTAAAACCATGATCCCAATACACCCAAATCCTCACTGTTGCAAAGATTTAGTACACTCTACGACTTAACTACTGATTTTACAATATATATATACAACACACTGGTCCGTACCACTGGGAGTGCCTTGAAAATTCCTTGTTGGGTCGCACCATATGCTTTCGGGTAGGGTCATTTGTCCGGCCAAAGAAACCCATAATTAAATACAAGCCACTTTATAACAAAACTCAACATGTATTTGCAGGATCATTACATCACTAAATAGAAATTATGTGGTATAGTTAGCCAAATGTTTTATATTTACACATGATTAGTCTATGAGAAAACAAGATAGAATCATAAGAGAATACACAACACAAGGTAGGGGTGGGGGGAGTACTGTTACATGTACCTTTGAAATATTCTACTAATAAATGGAAACGATCAGACAATTATATAACATTGTAGAAAAAGTTAACCATCAAATGGTTGGATCAAATACACAGCTCAACTCAATGAACTGCCTGCACACCTTGGACGTCAATAAGCAAGAGCCTTTGAGCTGAGAAGTCAACATTGACAAACTGATTGGAATTGAACCACTCATTTTGGGATTTCCTTGACTCGTCATATGGATTTGGCCTAAGACTAGGAGACTGATATCTGATAATTTCTGGTTTTGGTACTGAAGAGGGCAAGAATGGTTGACAACCCTGTCTTAAACAAAAATTCAAGAAAAAATAAACGATGTTAAGCAATTATAAAAAGATGATGCATATACAATTGTCCAAACTACTCATTCAGACAACCATAACAATACAGACAAAAAGTACAACCAGCTAAGCTACCTTGATTTCAGAATTGTAATAAAACATTATGACTTACTGGGGGCTGTTTCAATGTAAAAGTTTTTAAACTATCAAAACTAAGCGTGCAAGGAAATGTAAAACAGTCAATCCCAAATTCCAGTTGCGTTCTATATTATATAGATTGCGTTACTTTCCACGCCTGGAATGTTGATTAGCTTTATTATGTTTGAGTTTAGGTAGCTTCACTGAGTGTGTAGGACTATAGGTTAAGCTCCTATTTGAAGGAAACCAATTCATTCATACTAATATTGTTGAAATATAGATGATTCCTTAAAACCCCTTAATCAAAATCAATTAAACCCAGCCAAATCTCAAAACTTGCAAAGATTTTGACATCATAAACCATATGTTACCTTCATAATGCTGCCAAACATGGCCAGTTCTTGGTGCAAGACAAGCCCTGGAGGGCAACTATGAGAAGCCATCGAACATAGTTTCTGCAGCATTTTTGAGAGAACGGAGATTTAGAAACCAAAATTAAAAAATCCCCTTCCTTTTGTAGCTCTGTCACACCACCATCGACTTATCCCTCCCTGGACCTCACATCCCAAAGATTTTCCACGACCACGAGTTGGGTTTTCGGGTGGCTCCAAAAAACTGAAAAAGATAAAAAGATAAAAAGGGTTTTATGTGATCCATTTGTTTAATCCAGAAAATTCCGAAATGGTAGAATCAACGGATGTGAGAATCCAGGCTGGAGTGCCATAAAGGACAAGAAATAGGTTGTCGTCTCCTTCACCTTCCCCTTGGACTTGTTGGGTTTATTACTGTGTAGTGCGTACCCTCCCTTGAAAAATTGTGATGTAATTTGAGAATAATTTAATACGAATCTCAGTATAACACTGTGATTTAATTATATATATATATATATCGATATTGATAAGTTATTAAAAAAAGTTTATTTATTATAATAATATTTTTTATTTTTTATTTTTTATTTTTTTAATAATAAAATAATGTAATTTTTTATCAAAATTACTCATTTCAAAATTTACAACATTTCATTAAAAATATAATATTTTTTATCGCATAATTAATTAAGCTGTTAAATTAAATTTAATATTATAAAATAAAATAATTAAATCTAACGGTTTAAAAATTAATAAAAGTATTAGTCTTTACAAATTTCTGCTCACCTACATACCATTCATAATAATTTCATCAGTTAACTAAGTTGTGGGTATCCATGCTCCACGTGTCATAATTCTCTACCCTACCAGCTCAGCTCGTCGTGGCGGCACACATGCACCATTATCTGTCCAGGAAGGGGCCGCCCCATGCATGTGTGTTTTTTTTTTTTCCTCTTATTTTGTATTTGAATTTTTTTTAAGATTCAATTAATTTTAATTTGGTGTAAAAAATTATATTATCAATAATTATATACATTAATATGTAAAAATAAATATAATATCACGTATTTAAGAATAATTAAAAAAATTTATTACTATAATGATGTGATACTTTATTATTTATAAATGAAAATTAGAATTTAAAATTCGTATTTAATATACACATTTTTTCATATTCTTTGTTAGCAAGCAGCATCATGGCATGGACTTGTGTGTTGATTCGTCTGTTGATTTATTTATTTAAATATTTAATTACAAATTAAATTTTTTAATTATAAACTTAATTATTTTAATTTGAATATTAAAATAATTACCTATATAACTATGGTTTTCATTTTGAAAAGTAAATTCTGTATGATATAGGATCCTAATTATTAAAAATAGAAATTTTCGATATATATTAAATAGATACACGCATTACTTTAAAGGAAAATAAATATTAAATTTTGTATATTAACTGAAATAAATTGATAATTGATAATTAAAAAATGTGTGTGTGAAAGGTGCGTATACAACTAATAACATCACTTAATTTGAGATCAAATAATAGTAATTGTATACTATTTTAGAGTGAAACATTGCATTCTGTGATACGACAGTTGAAAAATGTTCTTTCACACTGTTTTTTTCACCTGATTTCATATAAACGAGTACCAAAAATAATAACTACTAAAATAAAATAAATTCTGTGAGAATAACAGCAATAAACGAGTACCAAAATGAATAACACTACTAAACTATATGATTCTGTTGCAGGTCAACAGTCTTACTGGTACTAACACATAAAGTAGGATTCATTTTTTTGTATGCCCATCCGAACTGAGTGGGTCTCTCTTGACTCAGGTCCTGTAATTCATGGAATTATTTTAATAAGTTTAATATTTTGTTAATTATTTATTAATTATTAATTTTATAATAAATACTTAAAAATTTATTAAATATAAATAATAATTAATTAATACTTAACAATTCATCTTAAATATCAATATTATGAAGAAAAAAAAAATACCAAAATAATCACATGTAACACATTCAAAACAAGAAAACTGTGAAAAGGAACTTGAGATTAGACCATAACTTGTTCGAGGCTGATACATTTTGTCGGCCGACTACTTAGAACTTGGAAAGCCCACGAACTTTTAATTGACTGAAAACAGACATGTGGTAATAAAGTCATCATAAGACAAAATGAAATGGTAAGTATCACGAAATCATTTGGTGAAACAAGATAAGAATGAGTTCATTTAAATCCAGATAAAAAAAATCAATTTTTTGTTTCAAATATTCTTACTAAAAAAAGAAGACTACTATGTGTGTTTGCAGAGATTTTACTAAAACCAATTCGTGTTATTAATTACTGGTATGGATGAATAATATATATATATATATATATATAAGAGAAATATATTATTATGAGAGGAGATAAGATTATTGAATCTTATATTAATGGTCAATATTATAAATTATTTAAAAGTCACATGACTTTTTAAAAAAATCACATAAATTTATATTTTAATATTAATTATTTATGTATGACTCAATAATCATAATTTGTTTCTCTCATTTTAATAATAAATTACTTTTATTAATCTCATAATAAATTACTTCTTTCACTTAATATGTTATATATATAAATGATTTTTTTTTCAATTTGATAAAAATTGGTTGGGCTTTTAAATTTGTATCAAATTTAAAATTGGTTGGTTTTATCATTTTTTACTAGGTTAATCGAAATTTAACTACCAATTGAGTGTTAATCAAGTTGATAAGTAAACTCGCTTTCATGGGATACGACGCAAGTTCGAATCTTATTGAGAGTCGCTCTAATTAAAAGGTAGTAAAAATCTTTATATTATAAGTTGCCGACTATGAATTAAATTTATAGGAAACCCAAAGGGCTATACCCATAAAGATATTGCAAAATGTTACTTGGTTAAAATGACTAATTAGGATGTTTGACTCGAAAAAAAATTAAATTTTAACTTGACTTGATAGAGAATTAATTAAAAATTTTAATTAAACCGATTAGGTGATTGAGTTGACAAGTTTTGTCCAATTGACTAAATTAGTTTGATCATAACTATATTTCTTATATTTATATATTTTTTTGTTTTAAAAAATAACAAGGAAATGAGACAATTCATTCAAAGTCAGGGTATTACCACAAGTATTAACAAAAAAATTATAATAATACTTAATTACTTATAGATTGTTACTAATAAGAGAAATCAAAATATGACATATTGTAGTCTACAGTATTCAGATTACTCCTTAATATTTTTTTTGAAATCCAATTAAATTTTTTTAAATATATTATTAAAATATTAATTTGACTTCAAAATTAACATTAAGTAACCGTTCTAATATATATATATATATATATATATATATATATACTCACATTGTAATAATCGTGTAACAGTGTAGGTCTTTCTAAAAGTAATTTAATAATCTTCTAATAAATATCTCTAATATATTCCTAATTACTTAAAACATATGAGTATTAAATGAAAAAGTATAAATATTTAAAATCTTAAATTTTTTTAAAACATCAATACTTTATTATTTAAATAATTATGATGATATAAAATTATTCTTTGTTATAGAAGACAAAAAGATGTACACTTGTCATTACTAAAACAACAATATTTGTAACTTGTGTAATAGTACTATGTGATTAAAAAAAATGTAGAGCCTCCGATGGTCCTTAAATCGGAAAAATTCTTATATATTATAAGAGTAATATTTTTAGTAATTTTTTAATTGTCATATTTGATTTAAATTTTATTATATATTTTTAATTCAATCTAACGACATGTATGGTTCTTTGATGTCATATGTTATACTTTTAGTGAAGTGATGTAATATTCTTATAATACATAAGAATTTATCCTTAAATTAAAAGGGTTTTGAAAACGTATTAAGGTAGACTAATGAGGTAAGGATATATTACCAAAGTAAAGTTGATGTTGCAAGCAGAGGTGTAAAACCTATTATTCTCCCAAATGTTATTTTATTTTACAAAATCACCCAAAATGTACCAAATATAAAATGAGTGATTAGTGAATTATATTTTTAAATGACATTAGTTATTAGAAGTTTATCATTGATTCAATAAGGACATTACTTGTATTATTTCATTGTATCAATTGAATTCGTATGAATTGGTGCTTGCATTGATTCTCCCTAATGGCATAAGGACTTTGTTATGTATAATCATAAGAATAATGGTTAAATTGAATGGAGAAAGAGTTGTATGAAATAAAGCATCAAATGAAAAGGGATTTATATTAAACCAATAAATTTTCAAGTCCCATGAATGATAGGTTCACAATAATGGAGAAGTTCAAATTTAGCCACTTTATATCAATTAATTAGCTTCCTAACCCCTCAATAGGGGTGCATTCACCCTAACTAATTAGGCATATAACTATGTCATTGTTGCTGATTCTAGCTCGGGTTAGTCTTTGAAAAAGTTCAAGAGAATGGGGAAGTTGAGATTTTTGACAAGTAAAAAAGTTGTAACAGTATTTTATGCAGTTAAAGAGAAGAGAACAAGCTACTCCTTCAATGACGTTTTCAGTCGATGACAACAAAAGTTATGACAAATGAATTGTTGCCTAATTTTTTGGATATCTATTTCTTGATGAGAAAGCAAGACAATGTGAATGTTGTTGCTTCAGCCATGCATCATCGCTGTCTTCGTTATTCTTTTTTTGTCATCACTATCTTTTCTTTCAGTTGTCGTGATTAAAGATGAACTAATTAAAAAGAGATCGAAATTATTGAAGACTAACTAATTAAAGAGAAATCCAAATTATTTTGGTCTCTCACTTATGAATTCAACATTAGTAAATTAGATCATTTTGCAAAATTCAATGTCATTTAGGGTAAAAATTTGTTTCACACTTCAGCCAAAATACATAATCCACTTTTTCTTCTTATTATAGATCATATGTCCTTATCGTGTTGGTACAAGTCAAAAGGGTTTCAAACTCCTTCCAAATTGGATGGCACCGAAGAATCCATATTAAAAAAATACTTTCACAACTCTCCCTAATCCTAATCACGTGGTTCTTAAATAATCTGTTTAATTAGATGATCTCAAATCTCTACTTAAATTTTAAAACGAACGTGATTTTTTTCTCGGAAGTGAGAACGGGAAACTGGGGCCGCCAAACCTGACTAAAATTTACGGCGTCACCACGCTTGTATCTTTTGTTTTTGCGGGATGACTGCACCCTTTGTAAGTTTTGCTTACCGTTGATGGACACGTGTCTTGAAAGCAAAGCGAGTCGGCCAAGGCAGGTAGATCAGAAACCACGCGCACAAGGCGCGTCACACCAATAATTCTATTTTCCATTGTCGGAAATTAAATATTTAAAGCCATTTTAAAGCCATCACGGTCCATTATTTCTCGTCTGTTTTCTCCCTCTTTCTTTCTTTCTTTCTCTCTGAATCGAAACCCTAGAAATTCATCGACGGAACCCTAGATTTTCTCTTCAAACTCTCACTTTCTCGAGATTAAGATTCAGGGTTGACACACCCCATTTCCAAGTCCAGGGAGTCCAATTCGTACCCGAATTTGCGCGCAAATCGTAGATCGGGTTTCGTTTCTGAATAATTCCCCATAAATTGAAGGCATTGTTGATGCAGTGCTATCGCGGCTTGCGCATGGGTAAGATTCTGCGAGAAACCTCGAGGCCGTCCTCTAATTCTTTATCCCCATCTCCTTCTTCTGCACCTGCAACAACCTCATCGACGTCGATCACCGACACTGTAAGGGGCTCTCACCAGTTCAAGATCACGGGGTATTCTTTATCGAAAGGAATTGGGATTGGGAAATACATAGCATCGGACACGTTCTCGGTCGGTGGGTATGATTGGGCCATCTATTTTTACCCGGATGGGAAGAGCGTTGAGGACAGTGCTAACTACGTATCGCTCTTTATCGCGCTTGCCAGCGAAGGGACCGATGTTAGGGCACTTTTCGAGTTGACCCTTTTGGATCAGAGTGGGAAGGAGAGGCATAAGGTGCATAGCCATTTTGAGAGGACGCTCGAGAGCGGGCCTTACACGTTAAAATACCGTGGTAGCATGTGGTGAGTTCTTTTTTTTTTTTTCCCCTTAATTTTTTTTTTTGATTTCATTATCTTGATTTTATGATAGATTTCCTGAAAATATTTTTTTTCCCATATGGGGTACTCGGTTAAATTCCGATGCTAATATGTTATTGAGTGTAGAATGTAATGTTTATCTGAGAAAATTGAAGTGTCGCTGATGGGATGTTATTGAAATGTTGAACAATTGTCTTATTCTTGAATAAGAAGAAGTTGAGAGCCCAGTCTTGGCATGAATAAGATTTTTCCGGGAGGTTTGGTTACATTACATTGGTGGGCTGAACAAGTTAGTACTAGTTTTTCTTGCATATTATGCGACTGCTATTTTTTATTTATTTATTTAACTGAAAATTCGAACTGGAAGGTTCTGAAGTGCTAATTTTCTTGGACTGTGATAGGTTACGTGTTGAGTATTAAGTATTTTGAATGTTGTGTGTATTGTTGTTTAAATTTCCATGTGAAGTACTGATCCAACCTATCTATCTCCTCCTGAATGCAGCTTTTGTGTGATCTTTTTCCTTTTGATAGAAAAAAATAAGTCTCATGTTAAGAAGGGTGTATCTGTACGATTCTGCTATTTTTCTGGAGTAGGTTTCATGGAGTGATACAAGGGGTGAAATCTTTTCTCCCTTGCTCCCACAGATATGGTTGTATGTCTGGGATGCCGTGGAAAAGGGATGAAAGGAATAGTAATTTTAGCATTTGTTTGAAGAAGTGGAACTGGGGAAGGGGTTGGTTTATGTTTATTTGGCAGGGGGAGTGTTAATGTCATTTGAGAAATGAGAAATATCTTTTGAGAGATTTACTTCTAGTCATGCAAATATGTCATTAAACTGAAGCTTACTTTTTAAGCCTTCAGATTATTTGAGGATGGGGTTGTTTTAGTATCCTCCCCTTAGACCACACAATGTGAACATATTTTATTTTCTGATATTTTTTAAAATTAATTGTCTCACTTGTATAAGTTCTATCATCTCCCCCCTTGAATGTATTTATGAATATGAGAGAAAATGTTAATATATGATTTTATTTTGGGCAAATACTCCCTAATATGGAACTGTTTGTGAGAAGGGAAGCCGAACAGTTTGGCAAAGGATAATTGTTTGATATTGGGTGTTTCAGGGGTTACAAACGGTTTTTTAAGAGAACAGCACTAGAGACATCGGACTACCTTAAAGATGATTGCCTTAGTGTTAATTGCAGCGTTGGTGTTGTGAAGTCACACACGGAGGGCCCTAAAGTCTATTCCATAGCAATTCCACCTTCTAACATTGGTCAGCAGTTTGGGCAGCTACTGGAAAGAGGAAAAGGCAGTGATGTGAGTTTTGAAGTGAATGGAGAAATTTTTGCTGCTCATAAATTGGTATTAGCGGCTCGTTCACCAGTTTTCAGAGCCCAACTTTTTGGTCCTATGAAAGATCGGAATACCCAGTGTATAAAAGTTGAAGACATGGAGGCTCCAGTTTTCAAGGTTTGATTAAATGCTCTTTGAGCTCCCTCTTTATGTTTTCAATGTGGTTGCATAATATGGTTTTGGTTATTATTTCTGTCTATGTCCTGATATACACATTGTACTTGATGATTTTTGCAGTTTATTACCATTGTTAGGCATATTTTTGCGACTGACTTAATGCCCAATCATGTGCACAATATCCTGCAGTAGTTGGGTGTATTGTTTTGAAATGTGTTTGCAAAAAATCTGGTTTTAGTGATTGTTTCGGTCTACACATCTTCTTATGAGAAACAAACACATTTCATTGTAACAGATATTTCTTCATACAAATGGACACTTAAATGTTTTGAGAATTCTATGGTACCCTTGCCAGTTGGCAGTATTATTGACTGTTGGATACTACTGCTGAACAAAATCTTGAAGGTTGAAGCAGAGTCCAATGGTAAAAAATGCAGAGGGTACCATAGAACCTCCGTTGTATTTTGATGCATAAAGTTATCTCTTTCTATTTATGTCATCATTTCTGCTCTATTCGCTCATTTATGCCACAAGAAGGAATTGTGACGGAGATTGTTGGTATTTTTCTGATGGCAGTCCGCTGAGAAGTGAGATTTGTCAGAGTGCATATGAAGTTATGAAAGTTTTTGGAAGAACAAAAAAATAAAAACTGGGATAAGTTCTTATATAAATTGACTGTAGTTATGAGTTTCTTTCTGGTTCCTTAGTTGCACGGTTCCTCTTTCGGAATATGAAATGAAACATGAATTTGGGCATTATAACAGAATTGATACTGTATCATATTGTAATGTGGTGGTTTGCATTTAGAATGGCAGATTCACTTAGCTGTTTGGTCATGGAAAGAAGTTATTTGAGGTTTTCTATAATATATGCTTTCAATGGGAAATTGATTCTTGTAAATCTATTTAATTGAGCTAGTTCCATTTTTTAGGTGCTAATTGATGCCAAATTGATTTTGATCTCTGAGGTTGATAAACACGATAGAATGTCTCGCCTAATATAATGTGATTTATTTATTTTCTTATATATGCAGAAAAAATTGATTAGAAATAAAAATAGACGGTGAAAACTTTTTTTCATTGATTTTTTTACTTTCTGTTTTCTGATATAGTTGCCTCGAGAAGGAAATTTCCTAGTCGTGTTATTTGTTAATACATATTGAAATATGTGGAATCCTGAGTAAGGCAAGTTTTTATTTTTTTATATTTATAAATGGAGGTTTCTCTGGTACTCTTCCTTTGTGAGGGTGCCGCTATCTATTAATAATTAGTGGTTAATATTTGTCGATGTGTCCTACTAACTTAAAATATAAATACAACAAGTTATTTTTATATTTATATTTCAATTAAACGAGACTCGTGGCTAAATAGTGGTCACTAATTACTAAGGGTGCCGGTGCCCTCATAAAACAAAGTGTACCAAAGGAATCTCCTTTATAAATATATATATAATTCCCAATTTTTTTTATTTGATATTTTGTTTCTCAAGTAGCCATTGACTCCATGCGGTTTCCATATAATTACTACATGCAATGCTTGTGTCTAATGAGATTGTGGTAGTATTTAGCTTGACAAATTAAGCTTAGCAATATGCATGTGGAATGACTTGTCTGCTGTGCCCTACCATATTCCTCTATTTTGCAGGCATTGCTTCATGTTATATACTGGGACTCACTACCTGACATGCAAGAGCTTACTGGGTTGAACTCAAAATGGGCAACTACCTTGATGGCTCAGCATCTGCTAGCAGCAGCTGATCGGTATGGCTTAGAGAGGCTTAGGCTGATGTGTGAAGAGAGTCTCTGTGAAGATGTTGCAATAAACACTGTGGCTACGACTTTAGCCTTGGCAGAGCAGCACCATTGTTTCCAGCTGAAAGCAGTCTGTCTCAAATTTATTGCAACCCCCGAAAATCTCAGAGGTGTGTTTTCCTTCTTTGAACTTTTATTTTGTCATTCACACGCAGCAAAAGGAAAAGTGCAATATTATGGGGACATTAAAAGGTCTGAAGTCAGTATGTAACTATGATTAAAAGTTAAATTTGTTACTGACAGTTATGCTTGTCACTATTATATCCTCCAGTATGAACTTGAACTAAAATATGCTAAGCTGTGAAGGATTCATCTGTAGTTGCTCTAATGGGATTGTTTTTTATTTACAGTTTCTTTATCCATGCGAATTTAATTCAGTGATTGGTCCTAAGTTGACGTCATAGTTTATATGGCCAGCTATTTCGCATTAGTAGTTAACCTCAGGAATTCTTTATACGGTTACGGTCTTAAACGCATCTGATTAGGATCGTTTATAAGATGGTTTTTACCCAAAATTTTTATTGTGGTGAAATGATCTGGACCAATTTTAACAATTTTTTTGTACATTTTTATTCTTCATCCAGAAATATAATGTCAACTGAAGTATTTTCTTCCTTTTTTGATTCTTCCAGCTGTGATGCAAACTGATGGTTTTGAGTACTTGAAGGAAAGTTGCCCATCTGTTCTGACTGAGCTATTGGAGTACGTGGCTAGATTTACTGAGCGTTCGGACTTCATGTGCAAGCATAGGAATGAAGTAATACTTGATGGCAGCGACATAAATGGAAGGCGGGTGAAGCAAAGGCTATAGTGTGAACACTGAACAGCTTTCTGTACAACCCTCTTCCACTCGCCTTTAAAAAATTCAGTGAGAGCCATAGATAGAGAGGGAGATGATAATCATTTATAGGATTAGAGGCAATTTTTAATTTTCTTAGCTTTCTTCATGTCTAGGAGATGTAAATGTAGTTTGTTTTGGTGCTGTTTCTCTCGGTAGGTTTCTGTAATGTAATGTCTTCAGTTTTTCTTCTTCCTCGTAAAACATTTGTCTGAAAGTATTGATTACTACTCTGTCTGTTTTTGTATTCTTTTACTTTTTGATTTAATTCACCTTTTTTTTTCTTTCTTTCTAATATTCTACATGTTTCCCATAAGTATTGTCCACTGAGCTCTGCGCTCTCTACATAAGTGTATGGGCTATTTCCACGTACTTACTTTCAATAATTACGAAACAATGGAAAGTACTTTTACACGCTGCCTTTTTTTTTTTTTTGGTGATTTGCACCTTTCTTATTTTTAAAAGAATTCTTAAAATAAAATGTTATAAAATTAATTTCAAGAAGTTAGATTTATGTTTTCAAAATTCATTTTTTTTTTTGTAATTAACGTTTTAAAGTTGATTTTATTTGAGGGTTTAAATTGATTGATCTTTACCCACAGAACCCGTGCGGTTTGAAACGGATAAGGTACCTACAAAGCGATTTTAAATTGTTATCCTTAATTGATAATCTTTTCTATCATTTTTAATAATTCTCAAATACTTACCTTATACTTGATCAGAAAAAATAATACTTATTTTATAAAATTTAATATTTCATTCCATTCCATTTCAAAAAAGATAGAGTAGACTTAGTCCTTTGGTCTTGTGAGCTACGGAGTCGAAGGTTCTTAATTGTAGAACCACCACAGCCACAACCCCTTTCGTTGTTCTTCCATTTTCCTCTCTCTTTCTCTTTCCCTTTTTCTCTGCGCCTTCATTCTTCGCCTTGTCAACATGGTAAGTTTCTTTCTTCTTTTTCTGCTTCCAATTTTGTGGGATTTTGTCTATTGAGTGTAGTAGTTTTTCCTTTTTTTGATATGTGGGGGTTTGTAGTTGTTCTTCTCCTACTTCAAGGATTTGGTTGGCAGAGAAGTAACAGTAGAGCTCAAGAACGATTTGGCCATCAGAGGGACATTGCATTCAGTGGACCAGTACCTCAACATCAAGCTCGAGAACACTCGCGTTGTCGATCAAGACAAGTACCCCCACATGGTATCTTTTTCTTATCTAGGGTTTATTCTTTCTTTCTTTTATCCGAAACAACACCCGTTTTGTTTCACGCTCTTCCCCAGGTTGGGTGGTTATAAGAGCTAGGTTTAAGTTGCTGATTATGCATCAAGATTCAATAGAATAATACCATACCTAATAGCTATTGATCTTTAGAATACCTAGATAATTGGTATTTGAGTTATTTTGTCAAAATTGTTTCCTTAATACTTCTAAGGATATTGATATTGGTTTTTGTTTAAGCACTTAGCTGTACATGTAGATTGATAATAAGATTATGCTTTAAGCAGGGTTCAAGTTGTGTATTGGTGGTGTACCAGAGTTTGGGTAGTTGTGAATGCAGCTGCAGATCATGATTACATTGTTCACGTCACTTGGAAAGTAAATTACGAAAGACTATATTCATTCAAAAATATGTGTAGTCTTTTGCTAAAGAAAAGTAACAATGCATTTTTCTTTATTTATAGAAACCTAAGAGGATTTTTGAACGCTTCTTTAGTAAATTAGTAAGAAGAGGAGAATAAGTAGAACTATGCGCTCACAGGGCCATGCTGATTGCTGAATTCAATTTATGCTTGTGCAGGATTTTTGCATTAACCTGAACTCCTATTACATTCTTTTTTCTGTGTTTTTTGGTAGGAACTCCTATTACATTATTATTAGTTATTTCCATTTTTCAACTCCTAACACTTGAGTCTTGTTGAATTAATTACTGTAAAGGAACACGCCCTTAATATTTGGCATTTGATAGACATTAAGTCTCTGTTTGTCAGTTTTTGTTTGATTGAGAGAGAGAGAGAAGAGGGGGAAAAGAAAAAGCTATGCTTTCTATGTTATGATTATAGTGGATTGATAATGTTTTTGATAGAAAATAGTGGTTTGATTAATTGATCTAGGGTTTCTAGGTTTTATTTGTGAAATCTGTGGTTTAGACATTAATCATAGCCCAAGAGGATGGTGGAATTTTATAGGTCTATTGGGTTCTTACAGGAACTTGAAATCTGAGGTTATATATTGTCAGGTTTCTTGGTTCTTTTTTTGGGCCAACATCAGTTTCTTGGTTGGCCTGTCTTTTTCTCGCTCTTTTTTCTACATGCCTGTGCACATGTTCATATGAATATGGATGCAAAATTGAAGGTGTGTGAGTGTCTGTTTGCTCCTGATAAGTTGTTTTCATTACATTAAATTTATGCTAAATGTTAATGCTTAAAGGACTTATTCAAGTAGGTTATGTTTTGTTTCATCTACATTTAGACTGAGTAGGAGTAGGACTACTAGGACGAAATCAATAAATGTGGCATATAATACTAGCAAAAGTAGGAGAAATTTGGGGATTTGACAGGGGCTAATAATGCTATTCATTCTTATTGCCATTATGTTAAATTTTTAATAATTGAAAAATATAGGGAGATTGAAGTGGTTATATCTCGTAGACTGCTGGAAATTGGGAAGTTTGTCAGGATTTGGTAGTTTATATATGATTGATAGCTTTGCGTTTGAAGGGTATTAATGCCTCATTATGTTTTATGGCCCTGAATTTTAGGTTATTGAGGTATGCCGTTAAAATATATATATATATATATATATATATATATATATATATATATATATATAGTGAGGTTGATGTGTTATGTTGTTACACTAGAGAAGATAGGATAAATGCAAAGGTGTGCTGCTATTATAGATGAATGAGGTGCAAAAGGTTTTAGAGTCTTTGGAGAGTCTTGGGCTTGTCCCTTAAGTCTGTATCAGTTTCTTGCTATGAACTTTAGGGGTTTTGGTTGTCGTAAAGAAGCAAGGACTCTGTGGCTTTGTCTTGTTTTTGCCATTCTTTGGTGTTTATGGTTGGAGAGAAATGCTCGAATCTTTCAGGATTCTTTTGCTACTTTGGATTGTATTTGGGATAGGATTGTGGTTTTAGCTTCTCTTTGGTGTTCTGCGCATGGTTGTTTTAGAGGGGTGTCTTTGTCAGACATGCAAAGAGACTTACCTGCTCTTTTGTATGGTGTAAACACCTAGTTTCTTGGTTTCTGTTTTCTCTTGAGGATGTCTTATCCTCTTTTATGTTTTCTGTTAATTTCTCTTCTCTCTCAATAAAATTTCTTATTCTATCAAAAAAAAAAATGAGGTGCAAAAGGATTTCGGAACATAGCTTTGGGTACGAAGGAGCTTAATAATAGAATTATGAAGATTTATACAAATTTCTCAAATCATCACCTGTTGCGTATGCAAGTAAGGATACTTTGTATTCTTTTCCTGTCAATTTTGTTATATTTGATTTCATTAATTTGGTATATGACTGTTATCACAAAAAATAAACTAGTTGATTCAACTGGTTGTTTGGTGTCAGTCGATGAGTATAGTCAGCCGATTTTGTTTACAGCCGATTATGGCAAAAAAGGTGGGTATAAAGATTTATTAGCTGATAACTGAAGTGTTAGCTGATAGCCGAATTTGAAGAGTTCTCTTCAGAAATATTACAAGAAAAGAGGTTTAAGTTAGCTGAAATTTGAAAAGTACATCAAATATTTGTTGCCAGTTGAACTATCAAGCCTTGAAAAATAGGGATAAAGATAAGATCAGTTTTAAGATATAGTGAAGCAGAGAACATGCAGAAGTGGTTGAAAACGGGGCTGAAGTTTCGGAGATAGTGGAATGGTCTTGATAGCCGTTGGTCTGGAATAGTGTGTCAGCCACAACGTTTGTTTAGTTGCTGAAATGTCGGGGAACATGGTTGATAGAGTAGTTATTTTACGGGTCTATAAATATGTTATGTGTTTTATTGTTAGGGATCATCATTCAATCAATAAACAACTTATCTTTTATGCAATTTATCTTTACCAGTTTACTTATCGTTATCAGCTTATGTAACTTTCATGCAAATTTAGCTTTTAGTTCATCACCCTACTTTAGATACTCTTTGGAGGAGTCTAAGAACCCACAGCTGAGAAACAGAGTCCCTTTCTCAGCGTTATCGACTGATTTGAGGGAATCAGTGTTGTGTATGTTAGTCGACTGATTGACTAATCATTTTCACAGCACAACAATGACCTAACTAACTTTAATGCTGATTCTGTTTTAATTATTCATGATATAGCCAGTCTTACTCTCATGCATCCCTCCTGATGACCATGTAACTATACTGGGTGTTCATATACCGTGTTTGTATTTGATGGCAGCTTTCTGTAAGGAACTGCTTCATCAGAGGGTCGGTGGTGAGATATGTGCAATTACCTCCAGAAGGGGTGGACATTGAACTATTGCATGATGCCACGAGGAGAGAAGCTCGGGGTGGCTAATTTGGTTGGTCAAGTTCTTGTAATAATATGAAAATCTGGTTAGAATATCATGGATGTTATCATTCCCGCTATAGAAACTCTTTACCATTATTGAGGATATGTATCATTGCTTTTTCCTTTAGTTTCTCTTCGAAACACTATCCTATTTTACAGTAAAAGGAAAGCAAGTATAATGCATAGATATCTACAAAGCTTAGTTCACCTGCCTTCGAACCACCTAACATTTATATCTGTTTATTGGTTTCCGAATTATGAGGCAGAAGTGATGATTGACAGATTTTGGGTGTATGCTCACCTCAAGCCTATGTTTGTAAGGTATAAACAGGCTTTTAAGATATTTTATCTTGTTTTGGTGAAATTTTGGTGGAAAAAAATAAACAGAATTTTCATCCCAAATTATGTTTGGATGATAACATTTTGTTGCTTTTGCGGTGAAAAAAAATTGTTTGTATTTGTATTGACAGAAATATTTTTGTAATTTGATATTATATTATTATTTTAATAATATTTAAATAAATATGACCTAATAGTTTTTTTTAAAATATTGTTATAGTTATATTTGTTGTGATTTTATTTTACAATATGCTAAATAAATTTAACTTTTTAATAAGTTTATTTTGCAAATTAATTAATTTATAATTAATTTTTTTAACATGAATTTATTAACAATTAAATTTAAAATGATTAATAGCTTTTTTAGTAATTATATATTTAAAAATAATTTTTATCAATATTATTTAAACAATATTTATTTAACAAAATTAATTTTCAGATAAATTTTTTTAAATATAAATCATTTTATTCAAACTCACTTTTAGTTAAAATAAAATTTGTAAAATTAAGGACATCCAAAATTAAATTTAAAAAATCTAATTCAAAAACTCACTTTTTCTTCCAAAATTGCTCTATCCACGCAATTGCATCACATATGTAAGAAACCTCTCATTATTGTTTAATAAATGGCTTGTGCATATCAGCCCCTTGTTTTTAAAGAAGAGTAGGGATGATGTTTGAGAATTTTGTGGTCTATCTTTCTAAGCGAGCGGATCTCGATCTCAAATAAAATTACATGAAACCGACTTATGCCATTTGAGAAAGTGAACATCATCCGTATAATTTCTTAAAAAATTAAATATAGAAAAATCACCAGCAATACAATATGATTATTGTGTACATCTAAAGTATTTAGATAATTTTTTTAGTGTTCATAAAGTGTTAATATGCTTTATTTAAATTAGTAGGAAAAAGTTTAGATAAAACTACTTAAAAAAATGCGTAAGTAAAATAACCTTACAACTTATGTTAATTCAAATACAGATGACAATAATATAATGAATTGACATAGTGATTAAGGAGATATATTTTCTATTTTGCCTATTTGGATTTGAATTTTGAATTTGACATGAAAATTAATCCTAAAATATTCTTACCGTAAAAAAATAAAAACTATGGATGGCAATAAATGTTCTAATCAAATTTGGCATGATAAAAGACTTTAAAAACCAAATAAATTGAAAATTTGTAGTTATGTGTAAAATAATGAAAATATAATTGTTATAATATATGATTATGAATCAAACTAAAAAAATTCAATGTATAAGAAGTTAAAATGATCTCATTCTTATTCGTATACTTACTTAGTAAATTAATAAAATACATAAGATTATAAATATAATTAAATAAAAAATTAATTAAATAATAAAAAATAATTAAATAAATTGTACTTTATAATTTTTCTGCTATTCTTTCTATTACTTGCTTTCGCTTCTTTTTTATTTTATTTTAAAATTAATAATTGGACGTGTATCGAAATCTAAATAATGTTTTTATTCTTCCTTCAAGTTTTTCTATTTTCCTTTTTTGGATCATTATGACGTATAGATAATCCTTGGATTAGACCCCTTTCCACAAAGAAAAATATATCCCGAGGAGGAGGAATCAGGATTCATCTACCTTTGCACTTGCAGTGCACCCAAAACCAAAACTTGGGTTAGTTTCTATCTCAGTTTTAGACCCATTCGGGCATAATCCCGCTTTTGAGGGAACAGACAGATAGATCATAGACAGCTTCAAACTCTTGAATATTGGGTGTAACAACCTAGTAGAGCTAACTAGTAGAGTAGACACTGTGGAATGAACAAAGTAGTGGGTGCAGTTGGTGGAATTGAAGGGAAAGGACAAAGTTGATGCCTTTTTGCTCTTCTTCGTCCAAGTCCAAGGCCAACCAAGGGTTTAATTTAAGGCTTTGCTGAACTGAGTCTGAGTTTGTAAACTGTAAATTGTGCTTTCATTTCATTCACATCAATCAAAGGAAGAATCCCCATTTTCCAATATCTTCGTGCATCAAGGTCAATGAAGATCCTCGCTTTAACCTGCGCTTCTCTCTCGCCGTTACCCCTTCATTGTTCATCCCTTGCAAGACTTGCTCCATTTCCCTCTTCTTCTTACAAGTGCACATCCGGCGCAGGTTAGTTGTCGCCAGCACATATGTCCTCTTATTAATTTATGTTCACTCTCTCTAAAAAAAAAATTGATTATTTTCATCCTTGTATTCATGATTTTGCTAACAGTTTTAAGGAGATGCCTCAACAAGGAAAAGGAAGAGGTGATGCTGCAAGGGATGCCAAAGGAGTACTATGATGATGTATGTATGCAGCTGCTTTCTCTACCACATGGATCATATTCTCGTTCTTGTTTCTCATTTTACATTTCGTTATGGAAAGTTGTATGAATTCATCACCACACAATAGGTTTGCATCTAATCAACGTCTCTAACGGCTTTATTTAATATGTTGATGTTGATAAAAACTTGTTAGTAGTTATCCCTTTGAATTTGGTGTTTGGTTTAGGGAATTATATCAATTTAATTAGATCAAACTGCTCAATTAAACATCTTGATAAAACTTATTAGTCATTACTCATTAGTATTTATCCCTTATTACTTTGTGAACGTGAAATCATCCCCCTTTAGATCTTTGAAGAAAAAACCACTTTAGCTTCACTCAAAACTTGAGTTATTGTTTTGTGGCTCAATTAGGCTGTGCTTCTATTAACAACCTTGGCAGAATATGTTTAGGGTAAATTTATCATCATGTCTTTTATGCCTGACATGATTCAGATATTCAATTTTGTTTTCTGTTTGATAACTATTATATCAAAATGTACAGTGGATGAGTGGACATTTTTCTTGTCGGTCAATGAATATGAATTATAAAAACATTGTGGCATGAGTGTGTCTCTTGGTGTGCAATCATGTATGCTATCTTGTAAAACCAAAATTGTTGGAAGGTTTTATTTGGGTAGATTTTATTAACCTTCTCTAGGATAGGAATGGCAAGCCCAACAACGTGAAAAGACAAAGGAGTTGCATCAGAGACGCAAAGAGGAAGAAGAGGAAGAAGAAAGAAAGATTGAAGAGTATCGTGAAATTGGCTTACGGTTGAAGGGATACCCAGAAGAAGATGTCAGAAAAGCACGGAAACTGATTTCAAGCTTTATAAGAGCTGCTGAAGAAGTGGAAGAGGTAATTTCTTAGTGCAGCAATATCCTAATCGTCATACAGATAAAATATTTTATCATGAGCAAGTGTTTATTTTCAATTTATAAATTTACACCTGATTGCATCGTAATTCCTCATAAAAATGGTCTCGCATGTTGTAAGATAAATGTTTAGGGCTTACCTAGCAACAGTATTGGGTAACCAATCTGAAGCTTAGAGTGCTTTCTTCTTGGCCATATAGGGGCGGTCATCTTTCTCCTCTGGTGTGAATCAAGCAACTAATTTTAACTGCAATCGACATCCTTGGTCACTCTAACTATAATATGGAATTCTATAAATGACCTTGCAAACTTAAAACTGAAGAATGCTGAATGCGTAGGTTACAGATTTGATACCTTGATCAGTAAATTTAACATGTTTGGTCAGAGAGTGGGAGAGAAAGCTCGTATTCTGCTGGTAGTGATCAGAAAAACAATTTTCTGCATTTGTAAGTAAAGGAAATTGTGATGTAGTTCACATTAGGAAAAAAGTGTAACTAAGGAAAAGCAAGTTAAAAAGAAAGGAAGTGAGTCCATTACATGGTCCACATCATGATAGCTTTCTTAACATGTTTTTGCATAAAAAATTTCCTCCCATGCAATTATATACAGTTTATAGTGATATAAGCTGTTTATTTATTGATAACTTGTGCGTCTTTTGTGCATACAAGTAAACAGTAATATTATAAAGAGAAGTTTTTCATTCTGGATGGCATAAGCCTTAATTTTTCTTTCATTTATGTTTGTGCAGTTTTGTGCATGTTTCAGTCAATGATAATTTTTGTTGAAGTGTCACTAGCATTCGATGAATATTGAATATTCAGTTACTGACTGACCTTTTTTTTTTCTGGAAGAAAATTGAGGAAGCTGCTGAGAAAGGAGAACTTACCGAACTTGTTTTAATGGTCATATGGAATCGCCTTGATCTTGCCCGGCGTGATGTAAGTTGGTATTTTAGCATCTGAAATATTCTAGTATGTCTTTCAATTAACTTTTGCACAGGATTTCATTTTGTGATGAAAAACAATTTGATTTGAAGATTAAAAAGAATTAGCATACATTTCTTACTATTTTTCCATGACCTGATCCTTAGATTGCAAATCTTCCGTCACAAAGTTCTTAAGCAAGTCATTTGCATTGTGGAAGACTTTGTGTACCCAAGTTATCAGATTTTTGGCAGCATGATCAATGCAGTGGTGTCTTTGTGATGTAGAACCATAGTTGTATTTAATGACAGACTAAAGATCAGAAGGGAAACAGTTTTTAAACAAAAAAATAATATACTAACATTTAGAAAATACTATAAATTTTTGTTAGATTAAAATTATAAAATAAAAAGTACTACATTCTTTTTAATTGTGTTTGAGTAAATATCAACTTCTTCAGCTTCACAAAAGAAAATTGATATCATGCATTGAGTGAAGGACTCCTTTAACAAGCGGAAGTTTGTGATACAGAAAATAGTAACTACTGATTAACACTGCATTGTTCTTGGCTAGAAGTTTTTATTATGACGCAATTTTTTGAAATGAAATTTGTGAAAATTATAATTCTCTCAAGAAATTTCAATATTGTTTTAAAAATGATACTGGCAAATGTAGTAGCCGATTATCCAACAGAAGGAAGAAAATATTTTTTAAGTATCATGAAATCCTTTCATTTATTAGGTGAAAGAGTGGGTATATATAATATAACTGGTGTTATGGGCCTAACAGAGTTCAGGCCAACTATTAATTTTCATCAGATTTGCAGTCTTGTGCAAGCTGTCAACCCTCCTTCTTTGTCATTTGGCAGGCTTTGTACCCATAAGGGAATAAGACTTATTATTATTGTTATAAGTGCCAAATAATTTGCTTCTCTGTATAGACATATTAAGCAAAGCATGATTATTTATGCTTCCTATTTTGTACCGTTCTATGTTGGATATCATTATGATTATTTGAGAGGGATTATCAGAAATGAATCTTAGAATTAGTTGCATGCCTATTTCTAAAATTTAGTAAATTTTTTTTTATCCTCTCACTATCTTGGTTTTTACATTATCACATCTTTCCAGGATGAAAAGGATGCTGTAAGAAGTCTGGATCTGTTATACAGAAGGGTTGAGGTAATAACTGCTCTTTTATTTAGGAGTTCCAGGCTTTCAGCATTCATTTCAGTGAAAAGCTTACCTCAGTCCCCCCTCCACGCACGCACACACAAAAGAAGAGAAAAAAAATGGAAACAGTGGTTTAGAATGATAATAAAAGAGACTGGCTCATTAAGATGGCTTTGGAGGCTCCTAATTTTCTGAATAACTTGCTGGATAATTCTACTTCCATGATGACAGACAAAGTTAGTTCTTTGATATTATTATGGAAACTCTTTTTACTGGAATTTTATGTCTTAAGAGCCTGTTTGGCTGTTCTTTGAAATCAGTAAAAGATGTTTTTAGTTTTTAGTAAAAAAAAAAAAATCTTTTAATTTTTCCAGGTGTTTGGCCAAAGTATAAAAGTGTTTTTAAGTGACGGCAGAACCAAAAAACCTGCTGTTAAAGAGAAGCAAGAAATTGCTTCTTCTCCTAGGAAGCAAAAGTGTAAGCAAATAAAAATTATTTTTAGACAAAATTGTTTCTTTCTAATATGCTTTTTATAGAAGCATTTTTTAAGAGCACAATTCTAAAGAAAAATAAATGTTTCACAGCAAGGCAAGGCCAAATGGGTACTAAGTAAAACCTCCCTAGTTTACTTTGGTGGTTGCATTTCCCCTGTGATCGTGATAGGGAAGTTTTCCGTTAAATGATTTGTTCAAATCTTCCTTTTAGTAGTTTTCTGCAGTGGCCATTCTGCTCTCATGTGCACCACCATTAAGAAAGGGTTCCATGGTTTTCATGGGACCTGGGGGTATCAGTTAATCAAATAGCTTTCGTGTTTCCTTAAACAATCTTTGTTGATTTTAATGCAAAAGCATATGATTTTGGTTTGTATTCCATTTTTTAAAATACATCAACAGTAATTTGTGGATATTTTAAAATTTAGATATTTTAGACCTTTTTCTTCACATGTCTGTACTTGCATAAACTTTCATATCGATATTGGCTTCTTTTTATAAAAATTCTAGCATATTATATATGTCCTGCACAGTTTAACTCAACCTTAATACTCCTTTTGTTCCTTTTCTTTTTATTTTCTGTTCTTGATTGTAGACTGAGATCTTGAAACGAGAGGCTACCCCTGCGATGAGATTGCTCAATGATCTTTTGATTATGTATGATGGCTTTGATTATGAAGAGTGGCTGAAGAAATGTAAAAAGCACATGATTGATACATTTCCGCGGGAGGATCCGTTTAGTGTTCTTGTTCCACCAGGATTTGAGTCATTTGACATAGATAAGGTATGCTGCACCTATAGATTACAGGGCTTAGACTTTAGTCAAGTTTATTTGTTTATAAATAAATTTGGTTAAAAGTGAGATGGTGCAGATACCATCTAAATTACAAAATTGTATATTAGACTCCACTTCTATTAGAATTCCCTTATATTAAATTTTTGTTTTCAATCTTGTATGGTATCAGCATCAAGGGCCATTGCGACCATCACTTGAATTTGATGATGCTCTTTTGAGGGTGGATTTTGTAAGGGAGGTGGATGCATTGCTGCAAGAGGTTCGTTCTGAACAGAGTGAAGTACAGAATGATCCAGGGTTTGACCCTGAATCTGTTGCTAATAGATTGAAACAACAGGAGAAGCAACAAACAATACGGCAAGTAGAAGCCCTGCTAGATTTAGCCGTTGGTTTATGGTAGTTCTTTTGCCCATTTCTCTGGTGACAAGAGGCTTCTGAGTCATGAAATCCCAGCGTGGTCTTGGTTTGTCTCCGTTTATTTATCTGATTGTTTATAGTTTTGAATAGGAATTAGTGTACTTAGCGTCTGAAATCCAATTAGCTTCATGGTATGATTTTCTTTTTCCCCTTCTAAAGGACATGTAAATGTAGGCATGCCAATTTACTGTTATAAAAACGTACAGGAGAAAGTTAGAACTTAGAAACGCGTTTTTTGTTTTTCTTTTCATATATCTGAATGTACACTCTGGGGCATCCTGTATTTTTTAATTAATCTAAACACTAATGGCAGTCTGAGTTCTTCATTGCTTAGCTAAGTACAAAGATCTCAAAGTTAAAATTTGAACCATATTGAATACAAAAATAATAATAAATCACCATTGAGGTGCTCTTCTAGCAAAGGTAATGGTTTGATTATAACCATGAGTGGGTGGTATTGAGCTAGAATTACTACATCTATGCACGTGCGAGTTCTATCCTTGGTGAGAAAAAGTGGGGGGAGGTTGGATGGAACCGGTCATTCATTCTAAAATGTGTTATTAAAGTGACCTAAGTATGTAAACAAATGGTGTTTTCATGAAAAAGAAATTCTTATAATTCACTTGACTTTTATTTGAAAAGTTATAAAATATGTATTGTTGTAAATTTTAAATTCTTTTATTTTAGTTGTGGGTATGATATTCGTTCAAATTTAATTGAATTTGAGTAATTTTGATTTTTAAATTAGATTAAATCAAATATTTTTTTAATGATTCTAAAGAGAATGTTACACATATAGTATATATTTTACCTTAAAAATAAGAGTGTTTATTGAGTTGGGCTCATCTACTAACTAGACTAATTTAACTCAAACCAACCCTTAAAGTATAGCTTGAGTTAGGTGATCGAGTTGCTTTTAGTTCAACTTGATCTCTATCTATTCGGATATTAAGTTTTGATTATTTCAATATAATGCAACATGAACCTACCTAACAATCAAAATTTTATATTTTGAAGACAAAAAATTAAATATAGATAACAATGTTAGAATATCTACAAAATTTCTTAGCATATCTTTAATATATCTTATAATATTTTAGAATATTTTTAGAATAACTTTAAAGATATTGTGGAATCAATTAGTCATTTAATTGATAAAGTAATTTTAAGAGTATTTTTTTAAAGTTCATTATATTTCCTGCTTTGTATCTTGATTTAATTAGAGTTAAAAGTTTTATTGTATTACTAGGCTTGAACTTGTACTAGTAGTACTATAATAATATTTAACTTAATTATTAATGTAAATAGGAATTAATGTTTTGTATTTTTCAACATACCATATTGATCAGAACTAACTCAACTATAATCAAGTTAGATTAGTTTGGATTGAGAAAATATTATCACTTAACCCAACTCTTTTGATCGATTTGATTTCTATTTTTATTAAAATAGACACAACTCATTATATATTAGTTTTAAACATTTAATATAACGCAATTCTAGATGCGTTGTAAAATTGAATAATTGAGGGTTATATTAGTGTTTTTAAAATCGGTTCAATCGGACCGATTAGACCATGGATACACCTTGTTAGTCTTGGTTTGACCAAAAAACTACTGGTGTAATTGAACCACCCAAAATGGGTAAGAACCCACAAACCATCAATTTAGTAATTAGAAATTTTATTTTATTTTAACTTTTTAGAAGAAAGAAGCGCAAGGGTTTCAAGGGGTTCTGTTGTGTTCAAAGTTGCCTCACCTAGTCACGCCAACTTCAAGTGGCAAAGATCCCTCCTTATGCGTTTCCGATGAGTTTCCTAGCGACAACGCTTCGGGTGGTAAGGATCCAGCCTACAAGGCAAGGTGAAGTGCTTCGTCAATGTAGGTCTAGCTCAAATGCTCCACAATGGTGTTATCATGGACATTGTTAACGCCTAGTAGGCGCACATCACTGAGGAGGTCAGAGCTTGTGCCATCAGGGTCCTAGAGCGCGTCCTTGCCGACAACCGAGCTCAGCATGTCCATGTGGCACAAAAGGCGCTAAGTCTAGGGTCTCTTTGAGAATTTCAATGAGTAAATCCTTTTGTTCTAAATGAGGAAAAGTTGTGAAAATCCCAAAAGCACACTTATTTATAAAGGGAGAGTTTTAACTCCAGGTTTCTCATTGTTTTGAGTTTAATAAAAATGAAGAATTAAAATTTTATGGAAAAATGACTTAAAAGATTGGCTTAATAAAGAAGTATCCTTATTTGGTTCTTAGATAAAATTAAACAAGTATTTAATTAATTTAATTATTAATTTGTATACAATTAATTAATAATTTATCTTCATTTTGATACTTAATACGTGACTAATTATATATAAATTATTGATTAAATTAATTTAATTATCTCAACTTTTATTATCTTTTTGAAGCTGGTTGGTAATGACAACAAGCAACAAATGTAGTGTAATCATTTTATAAATATAATTTTTAATTTTCACTTATAATTAATATTATATATATATATGTTTATATTTTTATATGTATATATTTAATTACTGGTTCGATTATCTTTTAAATCGTTTAAATTATAAACTGCTCTCATCTTCGATTTTCTAATTTAACTGATTTTTAGAACATTGGGTTGTATTGACTTTGCCTTTTTAGTCACCTCAAAATAAAATAAAGGCATCACACCCAATCTAAATAAATGTTCGCAGCCCAGTGTGAGCCCAATAAGGGCCAAGAGAAAGAGGTTTAGCCCAGTGGGTACTAAAGTAGGAGCATGACCCTGGATCATTTTGGAATGCTGAGCCAGTCACGTGCACGGAGTTACGGAAGTATCAAAGAGGCAGAGTGAACACACAGCGCACGTTAGCCCACTTCACGGTGACGGAGTAGGAGCAGGGTGCCCATGCTTCGTGTCCGTGCGCTGCGCACCCTAGCCTAGCCTAGCCTTCCACCTCACCACCCAACAAACTCGTATCTTTGTGTGTGAAAAGTGAAAACCACTTGTTCTACAAAATCTCTTCAAACTCTTTCTCTCTCTTCTCCTCTCACAAAATTAGGGTTTCTTCGCCCACTCTCCCCGTCGCCCTCTTCTTTTTTTTTTTACCCCCTCTATTCCCTGTGACCCCTTGCGTTTCAATGCCTGCCAATTTCGTCATCAAAGTGCCAAGCCGTTCGATTCTTGAGCGAATTTGGCATATCGTGGACTTTGGCGATTCGATTCAGTTCAAATCACTTCTTCTCATTTGACTATAGCGGCTCCCGGTTCCTCCTATGGCGCCTAGCCGCAGAAAGGGCGCCAGTAAAGCAGCGGCGGCAGCCGCCGCTCGCCGGCAATGGAAGGTCGGCGATCTTGTCCTTGCCAAAGTTAAGGGGTTCCCTGCTTGGCCTGCCACGGTAGGTGCTGCTTTTCAATTTATAGTGAAGTTTATATTTTTTCGATTGATTGTGCAGTTTAGAATGTCTTTTTCTTTGTTTGTTTTGAGCTTTTGTGTAGAGTTTGGTATTTTTGGTTTAGTGTAAGGGTTTGGCTGGTATTATGGATCCCAACTTAAATTTCATCACTTTTTTTTGGTTATCTATTTATTTATTTATTTTTGGGATGAGTTATTTGTTTGGGTCTGACCATCATTCTAGAGGGCAGATGGTGAAGGAAAATTCGGGGTTTCCTTACCTGAATTTTACTTTATCATTACCATACCTGAATTTTACATGCTTCATGGCTTGACCAAATGACAACCTTGTAGAGAAATTAACTGCATAACTCGAACGGGCCTGGATGTTTTCAAAATTTAGTTATTTGCTATGTTGCACGGATATGGGTATGAGTATATGATACGATACTTTATGATACGTAAATACATCAGTTTTGTTAAAAATTAGAATACGGGTACGACAATGTATATGGAATAAAATGAATTTATATTTATAGATGTACAAAAAAAAACTTTAAAATCGGTGAAATTCTTCGCCAATTTACTATAATTTTGAGGATGAGAAAATTGCAAGAGTGAGAATATGTTTTAAGGGAAGTAATCGGTGAGATCAGGGCTCGAATACATATCCCAATTTTTCAAGTAGTAGTAAATATGGATGCAGCGATATTATACGAGTATCGGTATCGGATACGGGTACGATATGGATACGTCACTATTTTTGGAGTATCCGTGCATCGAATACATATCCTGATTTTTCAAGTAGTAGTAAATATGGATGCAGCGATATTATACGAGTATCGGTATCGGATACGGATACGATATGGATACGTCACTATTTTTGGAGTATCCGTGCATCATAACTATTTGTATATTCTTAATTCTTTATTCTTTCCGATGGAGAAGATGGCCTCTTCTTCCTTAGGAACAGCGATGGAGCAGGTAGAAACTAGGGACCATAGGCTCAAACAGCCTGGAGCTTTGGCTTGCCCATCTTTCTCCTCCTCCTCCTCCTCCTCCTCCTCCTCCTTCCCCTCCCCGTGGAAAAAGAAATGAAGAATAATTAACATTCTTAAGTAAGATGGAAGAAACGTGGGGTTTTAGGTGCCATCCATTTTGTATGGTCATATACAGCTTCTATGTTTATTATAGTCACTCTGAATTTCGGTAATTTTCTTTATTCTTGGTTGTCGTAGATATTTTATTTGGATTACCAAGTTCTTTGCTGGTGGCAGGTAAGTGAGCCGGAGAAGTGGGGTTACTCCACTGATTGGAAGAAAGTACTTGTTTACTTCTTTGGAACCCAACAAATGTAAGTATTCAAAGCCATGTCTCATTTGTTTGCTTAATTGCGGGTAGTATGCTTTCATAACCAAGGCCAATTGAAGCTTAGTTTATGGTACATACATGATATCCTTAATATCATGTTGTTTGGCTTATGGATATGATGCTAAGTAGTAAGGTGTGAATGTGATTTTCTTGTTGATATCTCAATGATTTGGTATTTTCCAGAAATTGTTAGGTTGTGATGTTAATAAAGAATTGTCCTTCTTTACTGCCATTATTTCTAGGAGCTTGACCAGGCACGTATAGAGATTATGGTGTTTATGTGTCAAGGTGACTTTCCTTTTGTGTGCACAACTGGTTCATTTGAGAGTACATTGTCCATTTCAATATATATTTTTTATTTTTTTTGGGGTTAAAAACTATTTCTATAATGTTTTAGCAAGCTGATGGTTTTCAGTCGTTGTAGGCCACTTATGACGATAATGCTTGTTGATGAGATGCTTACTTTCAGTTAGCTTGGTGTGTATATATTTTGGATATGACCACATTTAGAATATTTTGTTATGTGATAAATTTTCTCTGTAGTTTGAGTTAATAATACTAGTTATCAAGTTTCATAGTTATATCTGATTTTACCTTTAGGCTTGGTTCTGGTTATGGGAGTCAGAGTGATGACAGCTAGAGTTGCAAATATCACTAGGAAAATAATATTTATATACATGTGTGATTATTTTGATCTCCATTTTAATTTTTAGCTTATTAATTTTTGGTTTATTTATGCGTAAAAGGGAGAAAAATGTGAAGGTTAAGGGATCTCAATTATTCTTAGTTTTTAGGGGTTTTTAATATGCTTTTTGCATCCCACTCGTAAGTAAAATTCATGTCAGTGATTCAACTGGACCCAGTTGGATCTGTTTGTTACTGGAAAGAAATGAGGTTAAAATATCACTCCCTTGTTATTTTCTATTCAGGAAATAGGAATTCACCTATAAGATTCAATCATATCACTGGGATTCACATAATAACTTGGTCTTCTATCTCATTGCTGTGATCGTCATCATTGTCTTAAAACTACATGATTCCTCTTTTTCCATGGTGTGCCCTCAAAGAATGGTGTCCATGAAAATTACCTGGAAGGTTACTGCTATTTTCTGTAGGGTGTGGCCTTGTAGAAAAAAATATATTTATATATGTTCCTGTTCTGAGAACTGGGGATTATAATATAAGCGAATATTATCCTGAGAAGCCTAGAAATTTCTTCTACTTAAAACATTTTGTTTCTATGCTGTCTTTTGTGAACCTTTTGATTTTTTATTTAGAGATGAAGAATTTTATATTATTAGTTTCTTTAGCTGCAACAATGTGTTTTAGTAGAATTGTGGATGATTGTTATTTCTTTTATAATGTTTGGTTACTTATCCCTTTTTTGTTTATGTATAACAGTATAAGTAAATTGAATCAGTAATCTAAAGATGCTATTGGGTAAAACTTACTCTTACAACCTATTTGGATTTTGGAATCAACTCAGAGTGAAGTTATTTGACTTAAATGTGCCCACATAGAAAATTTTATATGATTACCATACTTTTGAGGTTTGACATATAGGATTATTTTTGTGGACTACGTGATGTTTCTATACAAAATTTGATGCGATGTAGCATCTGAACCCTGCAATCATGAATCCTGTGCCCAAAGTCAATTTTGCAAATATTTAATGCATGCTTGGCACTTTCTCAATTATCACATAGTGATATAGTCTCTGCCTTTGGCAAAGTGATACCCTGGTTCCTACAGATTTTGAAAGGAACTTAATTGCACAATCATCCCTCTAAATTTGCTATAATATCAATATTGTCTCATAATTCTTATTAATTTAAAAAAACACTATTTAAATTGATGTACCTTCATATCCCTTTTTGTAATTTTTCATCTAAAAATGGTTTTTCCTAATACGTCCCAATGAAATACAATATCACTCACAGCATTTTGCAGATGACATTTCCAAACATAACACTGATTTTTTGAAAATCGATTCTTGCAAAAGTGATTGTCTTCAAAGTATGAAATCTTGAAGCTTAGCTAATGCACACTTGGTCAATTTCCTGCAAGAACTCTGCAGAAAAATGTTATAGCCCAAACCTTCTAGTGATTTTATTGGTGAGAAATGTTTTAGATATTGGTTCCCAAGTCAAATTTCGTGTATTTCTATGTCAATGTTTTGGTATCTAGTTGGTCCTTTGCCCCTTTTTGTCTGTAATAATTTTCCTGCTGTTGTGCAAGGTGGACTCTTAATTGTTTTCTGTTTACCCCATTCTTAAGCGTATATAGGCTTTACTAATAGGCATTTTTTGTGCTCTCTTACTGAGTTGAATAGTTGATATCCAAGGAAGTTATAAACTGGTTGAACAAGCAGTAAGAGTATAGTAATCTTGCTGTATATGCAGCTCCGACATGAGAATATTGATATATCTGCACTGTTAGGTTTCTCTTCTTCTGCTCAAGTGCTAGATTATAAAATGGGTTTGTTTTTTTTTTTTTTGTTGTTGTTATAACCTTTTTTGTCTTGTTCTAATCTGTAAACTAATATGTACAATTTAGAGGCAGGGACCGAATTGAGTCCTTCAGGTATTTTATTTTTTAACATCCTTTATTTCATGCTAAAAAAATTAATATAAGAAAGCTGTCAGTTCATTTAGTTTAGAGTTTGGCTTCTCTTCCTGTTTCATCAGGGCCTTCTCACATTTGTGATTTTATATGTTGTGAATTTCTGTGACCTAGAATGATATGATCTTGGTCATACTTGGTTGAAAATTTATACTGGATTATGAGAAATCATACTATCTAAAGTAAGGATACATTAAACTTCAAAGTCAGTACTTTCTTTCTTTTGTGGAGTGTGGTGGAGGAGTGTTTTGGCAGTTGCATTTGGGGTTGGACATAGAACTACAGCTTGGCACAGGATGGCATGATTTGGAAGCAACAATTTACAAACATCTGTGTGTACATATTTGAGGTTTTTTTTTACCTGATTTGGTGAGAGGTCTTCTAAGCAAATTTTAATTTTGAAAGTGGGGGATTATGTATGTAATTTGGGAATTGACAGTTCTTTTTAATTTTTCAAATGTTAAATAAGGTTGGATATGATTGAATTAGATTTGGTGTGACTAAATGTGGATAGAATCCTATTTAAGGGAAGAAAGTATTTAAACCAACCTGAAGGGGGAAGAAAGGATAATATCAGGACATGTGAAGTTTAAAATTTTAGTTTTTAATTGGTGATTTAATTGAACATATGGGCACAGTTTGAATAAATTTTAAGCCAAATGTGATGGTCTTATGTTAAATTTCTTATATCTGTTTTGCAATGTGAAATGTTAGTTATATTAATAGTAAATTATGGCTTTATTTGAAGCTTTTGTACTCTCTCCTAGCACTTAGTTGTTTTCCCATGCACCAGCCTGGCTTTTGTTCAGCTTGCAAGTTGTTTTAGTTTTGAAATGGTATTTTGTTGTACAGAGCTTTCTGCAATCCTGCTGATGTTGAAGCATTTACTGAGGAGAAGAAACAATCTCTTCTTGTCAAACGTCAGGGAAAAGGTGCTGACTTTGTTCGTGCAGTACAGGAGATTGTTGATTGTTATGAAAAATTAAAGAAAGATACCCAAGTTGATGAAGCCAGCTCTGGTGGTGAAGTTGCTGATGCAAATGTTTCAAATCCAGTTGACTCATCTGCCAACTTGGGGTTAAAGGATCAGACAGATGCTCCTGCGTTGACACTTAATTTACAAATAAAATCTTCAAATTCTTCTACTGATAGACATGAGCTAGTACGTACAGCTGAGGATGACGCAGCTGTTGCACTGAGGGATGAATCTCATGATAAGGAAGCAGCATTGGAGGAGCCTACCGATAATGCTGCTGTAAGATCACCTTTGCCAGTTACGTATTCTTCACGAAAAAGATCTGCAGACTTTTGCTCGCAAGGCTATGTAACACATAGACATGCACCAGTTCGAAGGTCTAGAAGCTCATCACGGGTCCAAAACTTTGTGATGCCTTGTAGTGATGGCGGAAAGAGTGCTGCAATTAATGCAGTTCAGAGTGTGTCTGTCAGAAGGAATAAACATATCAAGAAATCACCTGATCTTTCTGGTTGTGATGATGTTGATTCATCTGCTTTTGCCTCAAATGGTAGCATGGAAGACAATGGTTCTGAAATTCTCACAATTGATTCTGATGCTTTTAGCCTGAATGAGGGCAGTACAATTGATTCTAATTTTAATCTTGAACACTGCGAGACTATTGCGTGCCCAGAGGAAGTTGAGTTGAACAAAGGGCTTGATCTTGGAAAAAAGGCTGTAGTCAATAGGAAGAAAAGAAAACCAAACAGGAAGAGGGCAACCAATGATTCTGCCAAGCCAACCAGTAGGCCAGAGGAGGAGGCTGGTGTGCAGAATACCAGTCAAAGTTCCCAGAATATGTGTGTATATTCAAAAGAGAGATGCTCTGAGCAAGATGGAGATGAACACCTGCCCCTGTTGAAACGAGCAAGAGTTAGAATGGGTAAATCATCATCCACAGAGGCAGAACTCAATAGCATTGTACAAGCTCAGGAAAAAACCTGTAAGGAAGATATTATTAACTCACCGCAGCAGATGATCACATCCTCAAATTGTGAGAATGGTAGCCCTGCTGATGGAGGCTCATCTGTGCTGAATGGAGCTTTGGATAACATTTCTCCTTCGAAGATTTTAGCTCCATGTTCCGACTCTCAGTCTCAGATCTGTAAAACCAAGAGCGAGCAAACATTCAGCTGCTTTGTGGATGGTGAAGCTGCTTTACCTCCTTCCAAACGCCTCCATCGTGCTTTAGAAGCCATGTCAGCAAATGCTGCTGAGGAAGGTCAAGCGCATATGGAAGCATCATCTGCCATAACGACATCAAGTGCTATATCTGCTGTCAAGAGATGTCCGTGTATGGCCATTAATAATCAAGAAGGTAATGGTTTAGAACCGCAATGGTTGAATACTTGTGGCATTGATTCTTCTCATATCAAGATGTATAGTTTCTCAACCAGTTTAAATTCAATGATTTTGACAGAGAATAAATCATCTATACAAGTGGATAAGCAGTTGACCAAGTTCCAACAGCATGAAACTGGCAAGGATGTCCTCCCTGGAACTAGAGATCAAGTTTGTAAAGATCTTAGTGATTCTGTGGTTTGTCAGACTGCTAAAACAGATTCACAAATTCAGTTACACGGACAAATTTCTCCTAATATTGATTCCAAATGTTGTGAAGTAGGAAGCAATCAAGATTCACCGGATCCATCATTGCCACCAAATGATGAAGACAATGTCAGAACTGTGAATCATTTGAATACAGCATCTGATACATCAGAACCTAATGGAACAAGTCTTGATCCTGTGGGGGGTGCCAATGAAAACGGTATTTTTTTACCTGAAAATAATATTGATGTGCCTCAGAATGAGGTTGCTGTTTTTGAGGATACTGAGTTCTTGAAGCCAGCAGTCGGTGACAGCAGCAAATCAAATGACATGTAAGCTTAGTTGTGGCTCATAATAGTTCTTACCCTTCCAATTCTCCCACTCAAATCCTTGGAGCAAAAAAGAATGAAAACAAAACAATTTTTTAGTCTACAACTATAGCTTCATTATTTTCCCTTTTGTTTTGATTAGCATTTTTCATTATAGAATTTGGCAGGACAAACTTATGCTTTCCTCATTTAGATCATACTTTGTGTAAGTAGTTGTATTTTGCACCCTAAACTCTAATGGTGGGGTTCAGTTTGTTGGAATTCTACGGGGTAAACTGATTTCTTAATTAGTCTTTTAATGATAGTGAATATAAAGAGTTCAATTGTTGAATGAAAGTTATTTATGCTTCATTTCTTTCAATTCAAGAAAGATCATGTCTATTCTTTAATTTCAGGCCTGTGGTTGTGAAAGAGATAAAATGTAAAGGACCAGAGGAGGATATGAATTCTGTTTCAACATCTGATGACTTTTTGGGTGAAAAGGGTATTTTGGGCATTCGGTCAAGTCCATCCTTGACTGACGGGGGAGATTGCATTCCACAAGGATCGCCACCAAATATGTCAGTTTGCAATGTTTCTACATCAGACAGTAGTAATATCCTTCAAAATGGAAGTTGTAGCCCCGATGTACATTTACATCAGAAGAAAACTTTATCCGGTCCTGTTGATGGATGGAAAGATGGGTCCGTGGCAACTCAACAATCAAGATCCATGGGCAAGCCAACTGAAGCAGGACATGCTGCTTTGTTGTACTTTGAAGCAATGCTTGGGACATTGACAAGGACAAAGGAAAGTATTGGTCGAGCAACACGCATAGCTATTGACTGTGCAAAGTTTGGCATTGCAGCTAAGGTAATATGTTGGTAATTTTTTTTCCTTCTCCCTCCCCCTTTTGAAACTATTTCATCATTGAATTGTGAAAACTTCCCACCAAGGTTTTAAATCAAGGGCCGCATCCCGCAACATCTCGCCACAACCACGACACCCCGCAATTGCGGTCTGCATCGGCCGATATTAGCCTGCAATGGCGATATCAGCCGCAACGCGACCGCGATCGCAATCAAACTGCAACCGCGATTTAAAACCTTGCTTCCCACTTTAGATTAGTTTTACTTTTAACCTGGCAAATGCATCTATTTAGGATTTTCTTTTAAAAAATGTGTTTTTTTGGGCGAAGGTGGTTTTATGGAATAAATTCTGCTGTGATATGGGAATTATATTATACATTTATACTAGCTTTCATAGTCGTTGGATACATCCCATTTATTTTAGATGCTCCAGTTACGTTTGTCTTGGATATTTATGCCTTTGGAGACTTCATATTTTTACCTTTCAAGTTTGTTAGCTTTCTTGATTTTGACTAACAAAATTTAATTGCTCCATGACCTTTGCGTGCGTTGGCACCTTATCTACTTCTGGTATTATCTGGACAATGAGCTCCTGCAATCTGAATTTGCCAGGTCCACTTATTATTACCAATTAGTAAAAGAAAGTTGCAGAACTTAAATTGGCCAAAGAAACAAATCTAGTTTATGTGGTTTGTGATCATAGTCTTCTGATTCTAAAGCTTATAGTTGAAAAATTTATTGGAAGTATTGGCTTCAAATGTGAGGGGAAGATGGGATACTGGTATGAACGTTGAGATGGGAACACCTTCGATGTCTGATTTGCCCTTGTTCTTCAATATGACCTTGATCCCCCCCCCCTCTTCTTCTCTCTAAAATGATGTTAAGGTACAGGATGTGAATAGAAGGCTGATAGAAATTGTGTTTGTGCATTATAATTTTGAATTTTGGAAACTTCAGTATAGTGTCTAGGTAGAATTTTAATTTCCTTAGGAAGGAACATTTAGGTTTGTCAAGAACAACAATTTGGTGGTAAGGTCATTTGGCTAGCTTGGATCTTGAAGATTGTGTTGTGCTTGAGGTCGAGCCCTTAGTCAGAATACTGTTTCTGTTTTGGTAGAAAAAAATCCATGCTTGTATTAAGATTGAGCTACTCTTTCATTTGAGTCACTCTTTTATATTCTTTGATTATTGGATTTTTTTGCATCATTTAGCTCTCCTTTTTATTGTGGCATTCAAGTAGGATAGGTGTCCCTGTTGGAGAGAGAGGGAAGGGGCGTTAATTGCTTGTAAAATCATTTTAATCATGAGTTTAGGTCCATGACTATTGCTAATAAAATAAATTTTAAGGTCAAATTCAGATAGTCATAGTTATATGGTCTGGGATATGGTGGGATGTTATAGTTACATAATGAAAACTTTCTTGCTCTCCTTTTTAGTTAGTGCGACCACACTTGTCAAAAGGTTGTGTAGTGTTCTATATACTGATTGAAAATTGAAACAAATAAATTTTTAAATAACTGTTCATTTTCTATTTCTCTATCTATACTATCGTAGAAAGGGAATTCACCCACTTGGTATCTTTTTTTTACTTTCCCAAAATGCTAAATATTTTGTTTTTACTATAACCAAAAGGAGGGCAAATTTGTCATTAGAAATTAAATACGTGCCCACCTACACCTACTCCTATTTTTAAGGAAATTTTCTTTTAAATCATTATTTTAATATGTTACAGTTTAAGTTCAGTTTACATTCAGTTTTATAATAAGATTTAAAAAGAGAAATAACTGTCATGCCAGATTTTGTCTTGACAAGTTTACACCTGCATCGCTGGTACCTCTTCGAGTGTAGAAAAATGCACTAAGGTCATTCATGTAGCTATTGATGTCCTTGTAGAAATGGGGAAAAAAGAGTGCATCATATAATGTGTGAATTAGGATGAAAGCTTTTGGAATCCCAGTCTCACAGAGGAGTTTCATTGAATTTGTTTGTCTGAATATAACTAAGAAGTTGGCATATGTATGCATTTTTTGTAAATCTTCTGGACCTCGACGGTAGTTAAAATGATTCCATTGACTTTGCGGTTGTTTCCTGTGTAAAATTATTTCATATCACTTATAAAAACTTACATGACTTTTCATGATGACATGTGCATTTTTTGGGGGGGTTGGGCTGTGGGGGTGTAATTTAGGTCATGGAAATGCTTGCCCACAATCTGGAGACCGAGTCAAGCCTGCATCGGAGGGTTGATTTGTTTTTTCTTGTTGACTCTATTGCTCAGTTTTCTCGAGGTTTAAAAGGTAACATGTTTATTGCTTTGTTATTCTTGAATCTTGCTGAAAAAATAGGAAAAAAAAGGACAAGGCCAGACAGTGAATAATTAATCGGAATATATGCATGTAGTATCTGTTGATGTTGAAAATATGTCTAATTTTCCAGGTGATGTTTGTGGTGTATATCCATCTGCTATCCAAGCAGTCCTGCCCCGGCTATTGTCTGCTGCTGCTCCTCCTGGAAATACTGCACAAGAAAACCGTAGGCAGTGTCTTAAGGCAAGTTAATGAAGTTTCACGTTTAGTGAAGTTAAAACTATATGCTCTTTTCTTATATCTGTTTTGGATCGTTATTCTTGTTAACCTTTGCTCTAAATTTGTGCAGGTTTTAAGGCTGTGGTTGGACAGAAGAATCCTGCCAGAATCCATTATTCGCCATCATATCCGGGAACTGGACTCATATTGCTCAGCTTCAGCAGGTGTCTTCTCTCGACGGTCATTAAGAACAGAGAGGGCTTTAGATGACCCTGTTAGAGAAATGGAGGGTATGCTTGTTGACGAATATGGAAGGTTTGAATTTGTTGGTATAAAATGTTTGACTTTATTATTTTCGCTCACTTCTGGGATTGTTTAGTTAAATTTCATTTGATTTTACAGCAACTCAAGTTTTCAGCTACCTGGATTTTGCATGCCCCGAATGCTTAAAGATGAAGATGAAGGGAGTGATTCTGATGGAGGGAACTTTGAGGCTGTCACACCAGAGCATAGTTCTGAAACACATGAAGTGCATGAAATGACTTCTACAATTGAAAAACACAGGCATATCTTGGAAGATGTTGATGGTGAGCTTGAAATGGAAGATGTGGCTCCCTCTTGTGACGTCGAAATGAATTTGTTTTGTAATGTTGATGGAGGAAATGCCACAGAGTTTGAGAAGAATCTTCCTGTGTCCTTTGCTCCTCTATCTCAGAATGAGCCTCCATCTTCCCCACCACCACCGTCATCCCCTCCACCACCACCGCCCCCACCTCCTCCTCCTCCACCTCCACCTCCTATGCTGCACCTCATGTCTGCTACCTCTGGTCCATATCACACTGTAGTTGATTCAAAAGTTTACACAAATTCACAGGTATGTTTGACAACCTTTGCTTGGGATTTTACACTCTAAAAGAGTAGGTATCACAGAGAAGTGACAGCTCATTGTGTACTTTTTCCTTTCTGCTTGGGCTCATTTGCAGGCTGTGAAAGAGAACCCACTCCACTCTATGGCTCAGCCCTTGGCTGCACCAAGGAATTGCCAACCTATCACTGATGCAGTGCACTATCAAGTCCCAGAATGTAGAGAAATACAGATGCATATACCGGAGTCTACTTGCTCTTTCAACAGTTTCCCTGTGCCACCTCCAGACAATTTTCGGCATTCTGATGCTACTATGCATAATAAAGGGTACTCTTTAAGGCCACCTCACCCTGTGCCGTCCAATCAGTTTTCTTTTGTTCATGGAGAACAACATGTGAAGCATCGGAGGGAGGTTCCTCCACCCCCTTCATACTCCAATAGACAACACTTTGTGCAGAACATGGAGAGAGAGAACTTCTATAATAATCACGAGAGATTAAAACCATCTCCACATGATTACCGAGAGAGATGGAATGTTCCTGAGCCTTATGCTGGTAAGATTGTGATAACTGATGATTCATGTGATATTGGTCATGTATATTCATATTAATTGGCCATGCCATGGTTTGCTTTGGTCATGTACATTCAAATTAATTGTCTTTCTTGGGTAGGTCCTCGGTATCAGGACAAAGGTGTGCCTGCCCCATATGGTTGTCATCCATATGAATCAACTAGAATACCAGGTCATGGGTGGAGATTTCCTCCCCGGTCAATGAATCACAGGAACTCCATGCCTTTTAGACCACCCTTTGAAGATGCAATTCCAGTGGCAAACAGAGGTGCGTAAGCCTCTCTAACAAATTTTCATCTGTCATTAGAAATTTTTAATTTGATGATCTGTTTCTTTCTTTTGCATTCGGGGATATTAGTGGAAAATAGTAAGCTTAAAGATATCTATGTTTCAGGTCCAAGATTTTGGCAGCCAAGGTGAACAGAAATTACCAGGAAACCAAGGCTGGTATACTTCTGTCTATCCACAGGCCTCTTGAGTCGTCCTTCAACTAATAGTACTATTGGTACTTATATGTCACTCCTTTAATGTTAGGTATGACCCACTTTTTGGCCTGGGCTCGGGCTTTGTTTAGGAGAGGTGGTTTTTGGTCCATCATTCTGTACATGCAAGAATCTTTGGAGGAGGGTTCAGCAGAATTTGCACAGGACATGGTAATGATTTTGTATATATGTATTTTAGCCTCTTCTGCAGAATGCAGGGCAGGAAGAGTCATTGTAGAGATGTTGGAGAGGTGTAACCTACTTAGGTTGTCATGTATCAATTTTTTTTGCTCCAAATTTTATAATTTATTTCATGTAAGCCCTTATAGAAGTTAGATAAATATATATATAAATTTTCAGTGGATGTTTCTTGAAATTGTTCTCAATATATGGAAAAACTTCTTCCCTCGGGCAACACTCAATGGTATTCTCGAATGCATTGTTTGCTATTTTGTTTTGGCTGAGAAATGCGTTGTTTGCAATTGCATACACGTTGTGAATGCAGTGTAGCCTGTGATTAGGTGGCTGTCAAACTTTGCCCATGGGCGTGGCTCTGATATGCGGAGGCTGAGTGCATGGTCTTAGTGGCAGCCAACTATTCGGTCCTTGCCCCCCTTACATTAAAACGCGTGGGCCATTGACAGCCACTCCGTGGTCTATTGGAATTTATTAAGGTAGTTGGCATGTTCAACTGCAATGCCAGTGATAAGGATCATGAAGGGTTCATGACTCTTGTCAGAATTCAAATCTTCCAGGAAGACGTGCGATGCCACCTGTATGGCTCCTTTCTTTTTGGGATAATTCTCTTCCCCACAGCCAAATTATTTATAAAAGAGGATTGTCCGTCATTCATTCCAATTAAATATTACTCTATTTTATATTTATATACATATAGGGCAGGGAATCACTTATTGTGAGGGTCTTGTGGACTTCAACTATTGAATACATTATTATAGAATTTTAATTTTATTAATTTAATTTTTGAATAATGTAATATTATTATGAAAATTATCAGACATTTATTGGTATTTAGTCATATAGTTGAAATTTATTTATATTTTGAAAAGTATATTATACATTAAAATTAAGTAGTTAAATAAAATATTAATTAATTTTTAATTTTTCTAAAATTTTATAAGCTTGATATACTTTATGATAACTTTCAATCAACTATTGAATTGATGAAATATGAAATATATAAAAAATTATTCAATGTAATAATTGTGTCACAAAACTTACTTTTAAAATAAATGAGTTTATATATATATGTATATATAATTTGACGTCAAAAGGGTCTAATTATAATTAACTATCTATGCTGGGTAAAACTAGATAATAATCCATCACCATCCGAAAATTTTCATGATTTGTTGTTATTAGCCTATAATAGTAAATAATTGATATGGTACTCCAGTGGTCTGAATTTTGTAGCATTTTTAGAATTAAATTTCTTTCTTCCTAACCCAAAATGCAAGGTCATGCGAGCCATGTTATGATTCCAGGGTGTAAGGTGATCAGTCAATATTTTAAATAATATGAAGTGCGCAACATTGATTCATTGATGAACAAACACATTGGTTGTAATTATCATATTTGACAAAGAAAGTACTCATAAAATATTGGAAAATGTAGAATTAATATCTGGATTTATGGTTAATCAATTTAAAAAAATGTTGAATTGGAATTTTTTTGTTGACTTCATTATCAAAAAGATGAGGTTTGTCTATATCCGATTGTTGGGCCACCAACTCATTGAATCAGAATTGAGAATGAGAATACTATAAAATGTTGAATAGTGTGCTGCACAAAACATAAACATAAACAGAGTCAAAGTCTTGTGTCTAAATTAAGAAAGAAAAGAGAGTAGTAGGAAGAGTCTTTACATCTTGAAGGCAGGGAGAGAAATGGGTGCTTCGCAATCAGTCTCAGAAAGATCCATCCATGAATTCACAGTCAAGGTATATACTTACGTCAAAGTCTCAACTACAACAAACCCATTTTTGGGTTTTGGAGATCATTATCATTGTTATCTGGGAAATCTCTTAACATATTTATTGGTTGTGGTTGGCACAGGATGCCAGGGGCAAAGACGTGAACCTCAGTACCTACAGGGGGAAAGTTCTTCTTGTAGTTAATGTTGCTTCAAAATGGTTATTTTCATTTTCTAATCCAACTTTCTTAATATGTATTTCTGTTTCCTTTTTTTTTTTCTTCTTGTCAAAAGTTAAAAAGGAAGAAAAAAATCAATCTTCCCTTCTTCTCCTCCTATAATTGTTCATGGGTTAGCTAACTGAATTCATACTCGTTCAAAAAACAGTGGATTTACTGATAGCAATTACACCCAGTTAACTGAGCTTTACAGCAGATACAAGGAGAGAGGTATGTTTTGCAGCGACCAATTCATTTTCAACTTGGTTAAACTGATAGGCCAAGAAGAATTTGATCACACTTGAGAATATTTTGTTCTGTTGGTTGATGTCAGGTTTTGAGATATTGGCATTTCCATGCAACCAATTTCTGAAGCAAGAGCCTGGGACTAGCCAGGAGGCACAAGAGTTTGCCTGTACAAGATACAAGGCCGAGTATCCCATTTTTGGAAAGGTCAGGTTATGACTTTATGATATATTTTCTTTTTCTGTGGGATTGATATTACCTACATATTTTTGTGCTTTAGTACAAAAAAATACCATATAGTTCCATAATGAATGAAAAGACAATAATATAGCGATTGCTTGGTTTGATTTTTCAGACTATATTTTCTCGTAGAATGCAACTTGATCAAAGTTGTTTTAAGTTAATTAGTGATCGTTTGCAAGTGATTTTTCAAATGTGAGGATTTCATATTGCGTTAAGTATAGACAGTTCTGTTAGTTTTGATAAACTCATCATTGCTTCTGATCCCTGCTGTATAATACCATATAGGATGCCTTAAAACTATGATCAAAACTTCAGTAGGCATAAGAGTTGAGGTTGCTTAAACCATAATTAGGAAATTTCCTATGTATCCACCCCAAACAAGAGGCAAGTTCCAACTTCAATTTTGCACTTCGTATGACTTGACTAAGGATAAGGATAAAAGTCATTCTTTTTAACAAAAAAAAGGAAAAGGGAATAAAGATATGGAGATGAGCTTATTGTAATTTAGGAACCAAGTATAGTGGGCACAAAGTCTGAGCTCTGAGTCCTCTGACCCCTGATTGCATCCTATTTGCATTTTAGAATGTTTGCCAAGGTATGATGCTACCCTTTTTGAAAGATGCTGCAACATCTGAAATAAGTTCCTAAACGAGGTTGCTCTGTCAAGTTTTGAAAGAATATGTTAGTCTTTTCCATCATTAAAAAAGATCTTGAAATCAATGGTTTATCTGAAAGTATGGCTTACAGAAGACAAAGCGTCGTTTGATCCATTGAAATTGACTCCCACCTAGTGGGAAAAGGCTTTTGTTGTTGTTGTTGTTGTTGTATGTTAGTCTTTTCCGCGCATAGATTTTTGCTGAAATCCTAAAATTTTGCTTCTTCTTTTCCGGGACTCAATTATTTTCTCTCTCTTTCCTTTCTGCCTGGTCTAGTTAATCTTAACATCGCAAGAAAAGTATAAAAAGGTTGCTACACTGATCGGATCTATTACCTTGTTACTGCACAGCCGATTTAAAGATGAGTTTGTGTCTGTTTGTAGGTCAGGCCCTAGTTATTGTTCCTGTGAATCAATGCCCTGTGAGTCTGTAGCTCTGTGAACTATAGTTGGCTTAGATGACTTGTCTTTGAATTAAGTTAGTATGGTGTAAAATACAGAACCTCCATTGGTGAGAGACGGCTTTCATTATGCACCAAATGACTACATGAAGAGCTGGTATATTATTCTGGCTCTATCGTAGGTTCTTAACTGCAGTTGTAAGAGCATCAGTTTCTGTTAAACTTTGTGCCATTTATTTTGCTTGTGTTTGGTTAGTTGTTGACAGATTGGGTAATGTACTTTAAGTTGAGTAATGAATTCCAACATCCCTGCTGCATGCCTTACAATTGACATGTTTAATCCAACCCTGCAATTGTATTGGAAATTGAACTTGACAAAAAAACTGGTTGCCTCATAAAAGTATGAATATCGTCATATACCTTGGGTTACTTGAGATATGACTTGAAATTTTTTTTTATACGAGCATCAAGACAAAGTAGGATAAGGCTTGGTTGATTGATTAATGTAGCCGACCCCACCTAGTAGGATAAGGCTTTGTTGTTTTTGTTGTTGTTATATCAAGGCATAGTGCTGTTTTTCCCTCTGTGAAATTTTAGAGCTATCTGGAAATTAATTGTCATTAGCGGCTAGGTTTATAACTGTGCGGGTCTGTGGGATAGGTTTAGGACTAATTTTTTAAAAACAGACAAAAAAAAAGGGCAATGCTGTGTCTTGTCAAATGAGCCAATAGTGTAATATGTTTCTGTGGAAAGATTTGATGATGTGCTCCGTGTGACAGGAATTAATATTTAATAGGGAAAAAACAAAAATCATGAAGAGGATCTTTTTAACATGTTCATTATCTTTTTTGTTTAATCTAAACAGAGGGTAAAACAATGAGTAGCTTTTTTGTCTGTGAACGTTGAACAATGTGAGTAACTGTCAATCTAAATCTTTTTACTCTTAAAGAGCCTAGATGCATCTGTTCACTCTTGACTTATTGCTCGGAGAGTTATGCAATCCTTTAATCGCCTATCTACCCAACATTGGGTTGTTAACCTTATACATTAAATTCCTTTTATATGTAGATTCGTGTCAATGGACCAGATACAGCACCTGTCTACAAATTCCTCAAAGCACAGAAATCTGGATTTTTGGGGTCTAGCATAAAATGGAATTTCACTAAGTTTTTAGTAGACGAGGAAGGGCGTGTCATCCAGCATTATAGCCCAACCACCCCACCATTGGCCTTTGAAGTACTCTCTCTCTCTCTCTCTCTCTCTTTGTCTGTTTGTTTGGTATCCAAATGTAAAACGTGCTTATATTTAATTCACAAGTTGTTGCTTTGTCATCTTTGACAGAATGACATCAAGAAGGCATTGGGGGAGGCTTGAAAGACTCTACAACTACTTCAAACCATTGGTCGTGTTGAAGATATCTGAAACAAAAAATGAATATTTGATAGATGTTTCTTCTAGTGATTATTTATTACATATTTCATGTCTGGTTTTATTTGTGTTTTGTTGTTGTATTAAAATTCTGTTTTGGCCTTCAGATATCAGTTGTTATTTTGAAGTTGATTCCATGGAAATTGATTTGATTTGATTTGTTATTTGTTAACTAAACATCACTATGGGTCTGCTTGGTACAACTAAAACTTGAGAAGGCGAAAAAAAATATACTTCATTTCCACGTAGTTAAAAATCACTCATTCTATTTTCACATTCCCACTTTTCACCTAACTAAGCACATCCTAATAGAAATGTGAATTATTTTGGCTGGGAATGCTTTTTTCTCTCCCTAATTTACTTGTTTATATAATTTACTAGCATTGCAGTGAACCAAAGGTTCTAGGCTTGTGGCCAACAAGGGAAGACTAATCAAGTATTAGATAGAGCAACTCTACTTTCTCAAGTATTTTAATGGAGCCAAATTTAAAAACGGGTATTGATAGTTATAACTAATGGGCATCAGTACAATGTTTGGTAGTTAAAGAGATGGATGCCATCTTAACCGCTCATAAAATTTGCTGTGAAGGGATACCTGTATTAGTGTACTCCATTCATTTGTTTTCTTTTGTTGAGTCAAGTGACAAATATTTTCATATCTATGTCTATTTCTCTATCTTGAAAGACAATCTTTTTAGTGAGAGGGTAGTGATCAAACTTTAGCCCTGCATTAAAGTTCCACCCGGCAAATGGGGTTGTGGTGTAACTCTCACGTTACGGTAGGCCTGAGCTTGTGGGGTAGACAATCGCACTGTTGCACCACACAGATCTTATCCCTTTGATTTTGTTATACTCTTCAATTCTATTGAGACAAGGACATGAAAGCTTCGTTTAGCCAAATTAATGGATAACAATGTAATTAACGAATGATTAATTACTTAATTATATGAAATTACTCAATTTTTTTTAATCAAAACGAATTTTTTTTATTCAACATACTGACTTACTTTAAATTTTTATTGTTTTTAAAAAGTCATAATCTTAATTTTAATTTTTTGTCTTAAAAGTGGTCAAACGTAGTTGTCAAAAGCTTCCTATTTCAATTTTCAGCCCTACATACAAAATCATGACAGAGTTTTACACGTGGGCCGGGCCCCTGTAATTGAAAATTGATGACCACGGACACACGTGTAATGGATATAACCCAATAAGTCATAGAGGCTGGTCCAACGCTGCCCACTGTGTCTACTATTGGAACCATAGATGTGGGACCTTGTCCTTCAATGTAAGAACACCCTCTGAAGATCTTAATCAGGAAGTTCTTCAACATGAGGTGGATATGAGAGAATTTGAAGCTTTTGACGTGGTTTTATGGCTGCCGGCAATGATAAGCGGCCGGCATGTTGGGTCGACAAGGACAACGATTTGGTTCTGCTTTGTCGTGACACAGTACATGTGATCATGGAGTCTACTGGGGGGCATGGATGGGCCTTCAAGTTGTTGTTCCATTGAGAATACATGATTATTTATGGTCTCGATCGTGTGGAAAAGCATGTTCTACATTCAACATCAATGTGAGGATAGATACATCTATAGCTTTATCAGTAGTATCTAAGTGCATAAAATTTCCTCACTCCTCAAATTCATGAGAAATCTTAAGGTTTGATTTGTTTTTTGGGAAGATTTTTTAGTTATGCGCTACACTAAATTTCTCGTGAAAGGGGTCCATGAATGGAATAAGATATAAAAGCATAGTGTTTTGATCGTGTCTTTGACTGAGGATATTAAAAAATCTGATTGATGATAGTGATAATTACTATTAAAGAAAGATGTTAAATATTACATGGGATTTAAGGTCATTTGATCTCGTGAGAGGGGAAGAGGTATATATATAAAAGGGGACAAAAAGCAATGTCCATAATCTACAAGCATCTTGTACCGATTCAGCTTGTTCAAACCGAATATTAGCGGGTTGTCACGTGAATCATGTCAACCATGACTTGGATTAGAAGGGTTGAACCCCACTTTTCTCACTGTAGCAACTAAAAATGCCATCTTGTTCCAAAGTGGGAGCTCCATTTAGGATTTTGGGCTATTTGTTCTGCAGATATGCCTCCGTACGTTCTCTTAACATAATTGCATGATAATTATAAGACGTGGTTCAATTGGCAAACTAAATTCTTTGTGAATGAACTTTATTTGCAAGACAGAAGTTTGAATTTCATTGAAAACACTTAATGGAACAAGCTAATGCCTAAACGATGATTAGTCCTAGAAACACCTCGTGATCTTATTAAAAAACATAATTGTATGATAATAATCTCATTATTTAGTCATAATAACATCTACAATACTTACTACATCCACCGTCGGGTTTAATATTTTATTTGATCTATAACTAGGCAGAAATGTGCTTAGACCTTTTGTATAACTGTCATTAGAATATGTCTTTAGCAACCAACTGATAATAAACAATATATTACACATTATCACCATTTATTGGTTATTCATTTTTATAGATATAGTATAAGGGTATCCTCTGATGTCTTGATTTAATCAGTTAAAGAAAAGAAAATAGAAGATAATATACATAGTAGTTCAGTAGATGCAGATGCATCCCACAAAAGGGATGGCCATTAGCCATGGGAGGACAAGGAAGACCCTTAGTCAGTAGAAGTAGATGAACAGTCCCTCTCAAGCGGGTTTTTCAAAGGAGACAAGCTCATAGGTGTCACTTTGTCATCTTAGGTGGATAGTGGGACATGTCCCATTTCTGCAACCACGGGCCACAACATGTCATCCACCACATATTGTCTTCCTTCATATCTTCCACCTCTTCCACTATATATATATATATGGTTTAGTCTCTCCCCCGAGGACAATTCAGACCACAAATACAGCTTCAAGTCCTGAATAACTTCACTCCAACAAAGTTTGAAGTACAGAGCAAATGGCAACTAATGTATTCTCAGTTAGGGGTTCAAAGCTTCGGTCATGGGAACGGCGTTCCAAACAAGTTCGGCAGCACAGGACTCGGCTTTACATTATCTGGAGATGCACTGTCTTACTCTTGTGCTGGCACGACTAAACTATCACAGCTTGGGGCCACCCTAAGTTGCAGAAGTGGCTAAGCTAGAGCTCTGATCAAGCAGAAATTGGGGTTCCAATTTTTGCTGACTAGCCATACAGAGAGAGAAGCGATAAACTGAGGCTTGTATTGTACCCTCCGGGAACTTTGGGGGTGCCGGTACTGTAAAACAATCAAAATTGACGTAGTTTATGTTAGGAGGTAGGTAAAGAAACTAGATGAAGCAGGGTTCCTGCTGAATGTGTAAATTACAAACTAGCATATATAGAAATGAAGTTGAAGATACTAAGCCTTCATCAGCTCAGTCTCAGGTCTCAGTTTTGTTGATTGTAGAGTAGTTTTGACACCCACTTTTTTAAAAGAAAGATCACACAGTCTTTGCTTTTTTTTAGTTTTATGCTAACATTAAGGCAGGGGACTACACCAAATTTGGGGGGTTAATTTTCCAGAGTACATAAAATTATAACTCCATAATGTCCCGGGGCTTAATCATTAAGATAGAAGTATATAACTGATGACGTCCATATAATGGATTTTCAGTCATATTCCATGAGTGGCCAATGTCACTTTATACTTGCAATGAAAAAGATACCCAATTACTCAGTCTTGGAATCTGATGGTATCCAGAACATAAAGTAGCAAATAGTAGAAGGCAAAAACATCATTCGTCTTTTAAATGACAATCTGTTCTTTGGTCATTCTGACATCTAATCATGATGTTTTTAACTTCATCTAGTAATAACTTGAAAGCTGTCAGACTTTGCAACTAAATCTCCACGCAAGATTTTTGGTTTAAAGTTTTGTTTGGATTAGGAAAGGGTAGGAAGGAGAGAAGTAGAGTGAAAAGAAGTAAAGAGAATAGAAGTAGAGTAAAAAATGAATAGATTTTTAAGTTGTTTGGATTAAGAGAAGTAGGAAAGAAAAAAAAATAAATTCTATTATAAATTATATTTTTCTTTATTTATTTATTTATAAAACAATAAAAAGAATGGTATAATAGGCAAGTATTCCACCTTTACCTATTTCTTTTCTCTTTCTTCTTATTTTAGGAAAGAAATAAAAAAGTTATTGGACCCACTAATTTTTTTTTCTCTATTCTCTATTTCTTCTCTAACCAAATAAGAGAGATTTGTTATTTATCTTCTTTTTATCTCTTCTCCAACTTTCTCATACCTATTTCTTTTAAAACAAATATAGGCTAAGAGAGTTGGTATGGTAATATATGAGTTTGTAACTAGAGTGTGGTGTCAATTATTTATTAATTGTTGATTTTATAATAAATATTTAAAAATTTATTAAATATAAATAATAATTAATAAATATTTGACAACTTATCTTAAATATTATTATCTAAAAAATAAAGATGAATAACAGAATAACCCTTGTTTTAAAAAGAGATGGTCTGATCACCTTTTGAAAACTTTTCATTATGTTTTGGCTAATAACTTTTCATATGTTTTTTTTTGGTGTACAAAGAGAAAAGAAAACTTAACTCATAAGAAAGGAGATTACTCTAATATCTATTGTTGTAGAGTATCGATATCTAGGGTGAGTTGTCAAACATTTTATTAGTTATTATTTATATTTAATAAACTTTCAAACATTTATCGTAAAATCAATAGTCAATAAATAATTAGTAACTCACTTTAAATATCAAATTCATAAAAATATCAATGTTGTTAAAGTCGGACCGGACAGTAAATCGGAAAAGTTCCCAATTTAGGTTCAACCGTCTAGCCGAACTGATGATATCATAATTACGTATTATATATATATATATATAGGGAAGGGATCAACTTACACCGGTGTAAGACTTGATCAGTCTTACACCACTCAATAACTTTTTATTAAATAAATTTTTTACAAAATCTACCGTTAGATTGAAAGTTTATATTATTTAGATCATACTTATAAAATTTTACATTAATCCGAAATTGTTTTGTGACTCATTGATATACATTAAAATTAACGTAATATAAACTATTGAAATATATGAAAATATAAACTATTTGATTATATTCTTATTGATATTCAATTTTTTCAAAATTTGACACAAATGATCTACATGATATAAACTTTCAATCTAACGGTGGATTTTGTAAGAAATTTATTCAATAAAAAGTTATTGAGTGGTGTAAGAGTGATCAAGTCTTACACCGGTGTAAGTTGATCCATCTCCATATATATATATATACACGCGCGCACACATGACTTATAACATACATTATCAATAATAAAATGCATAATAAGATTTTAGGGTCTCAATTCTCAAGCATCATATCACTCTAAGTTGAATAGCCAAGTGATTGGAAAATTAAAAAGAAAAATATCTGATTCACATAGAATCAGTTGATTCACCAGATTTGTCTGATTTTGTCCGGTTTTGACCAGCTCAATTCGATCTAACCATGAATCTGATTATGATAGTGAATTATAACCAAATAAAAGACCAATTTATAATCCAATCAACCGATCCGATCCGATCCAATCCAAATAACCATAAAAAATACCATATCAACTCCTCGTAAGAAAACAAACGCTTGAACTATTATAGTATCATTATCCAACGATGCTCAACTCATTCTGAAAACCGTGCTTTTCAAATAAATTTCCACACTAATATCGATAAAGGGTAGATTATCATTATCATTCAGAAATTCAATCTCATTTGATACATCGCTTTTTTGTTTCTCATGTTACCGACGTTTAAGAAGCGTACTAAACATTTACAGTTTGGTTTCGTTTATATTGCATTACTTGAGGAATTAATTAAAAAAATTGATGTACTCGAAACGTTACCTGGTCATTTCCTAGAGATTGAAAACTTCCACATGTAATCGGCTTACATTTACAAATATAATAAAGGGGAGAAAATAAACTTACACTCGGCAAAGAAAAAAAATTTTGTACTTACAATAGCAGCATAACAGTGAACCAAGAACAATTTTCACCCACACGTGTTACTATGATTTTTAATGGTTTATATAGTCAGAAACATTTTTATTTCTTATCTAAGCCCATCTTTAGATAAACTAATCAGGTGGTCTCTCACTACTGCTACATGATATGAAGCGTTCAACGAAAAGCTACTGGGAAAAGATAACTAGATAAGGCAGTAAAACTACTGCAGCAACCAGAAGATACTAGTATTACAACTAGAGGAACAGAAAATATCAAACCAAAGATGGCCCAATAAAAGCAGTACTGCCAATTACCTTTTTAGATATATCTTGTGTTTCCCATTAGAGAAACTGCATAATTCACAAGTACACGGATTTTATTTGGTTCACCTGAAGTGTTTGTAGGCACCTTGGTTCACCTATTATACCACTCCTGCCACATATATCACCAGGTTTTTCTGATTGGGTCTAACTGCTTAGCAGCTCACTAAGAGTTCCCAGGTCCCCCTCGTGTCATTTGTTGGTACAGCCCTCACAGTAATTAAAAAAATAAGGAGATCAACCACACACCATTACAGATCAGAAGGAAGAAACCAAGTATAAACTTTAGTACTCAACAATTCTCTAAGACGTTTTCTGTACAAAATCTGGAAACAATGAGCAGCCCGACCTCAACTAGACGTATATATAAAGTTGCATATTTCATGCTACTACTTAGATTATTACACCATTTGAAACTGAAACACAGCAAATATGTAGCTCACTACCAATCAATGACATTCGATGAATTCTAAGGTTTATTTTGTTGTATAGACAGTAGCTCGAACTCTCTTAAGTTTTTTTTTTTCTTTCTTTGGCCTGAACAAAAATTTAGCTAACTCAGGAATTTAGTTCTGCATCTTTCTCGAAAATATCCCACCCATCATCAAGAAGAGCCTTGTGATCAGCTCTGGCTCTTTCCTCCTCATGCCCACTTTCAGAAGACAGGTTTTCAATTGAGGCTGCTCGGCTGGTCTTAAGTATTTCAGATGAATCACTATGCTCCAAACCCACATCGGATGTCAAACTTTTGTGGGATGAACCTGAAGAAGCTAAGATGCAACTAGTCTGGCTTGAGGTGAAGGATTTGCTCAATGGAATATTTGCGTCAAATTTCTCTTTTAGAAGCCTAATATCCTGACAAATAACAGAAATTTCTCCTCTGCAAAGTTAAATGAAAAGTAAATACATTCGATTAGAAATTGTAAAAAGATCACAATTACAAAAGTCATAACATAATACACAGATATGTATGTTGAGGAAAGAAAAAAAAATCTTCATGCACTAGTTACACTGAAACAGCAATTTTGGGGAAACAGATGTCAAACAAAATGCCTTCCACAAAATGATCAAATCGGAGAAACTTGTAATAAGATATGTAACTTCATGGTCATAATCAAGATTACACTTACAGAAAAGGTTGACAATCATTCCTATAATTTTTAAAACCAACAGCAAGTTTTGAGAAGAATCAATAAATAAGTGACAGCAGAGAGAATTGGGTTAAAAAAAGTATTTCAAGACTTGAGACAGGCAGGAAAATATAACTTCATTTTAAACAGAAAACAACTTACTGCAACATATCAACAACCCGCCCACGGTCCATCAGGAATTCCCGTAACTGCAGAGAATTAAAGGAAGAAATAAAAATCATAAAATGTTTCATGTCTATTCCATGAAATGAAATGGCTAAGGAGCAGGGGAAACACTAGCAACCTTTGAATTCTCTTCTGCCTCCTGCTCTAATCTTATTGACTCGTGTACTACCTTCTCCATCATTGCTTCCTGTTCAGCAAGAGCCTTTCTCACAGATTCCTCCTTTTCCAGCTTTTCATGCTCAACTGCTTTCCTCAATTCTTCTGCTGCAGCTAGTCGTGCTTCAAGAATTTGGCGCATCTGAAAGCCAGACCCAGGAGATGAACCAAAATAAGATGCTAGTAATAATATTTCTTTGGCATTGAGTTAAGCAATCCAATCGTGCAAAGAAATAGGTTTTCCATTCATAAACAATGTTGTTAAATGACATGTCCACTTTATGTCACAAGTTATAACATTGAGATGATTCTGACTTATTATAATCTCAGTGAGTCAGTAGGATGCACAAAACAAACTCCACTTATCAGTTTCTGCACATTAAGGTGCAAAATAATAATTTCTTTTGTCTCTAAACTGCTCATTTACAGAAAAAAATTACTCAGTCATATAATGAAGCAATGTGATTATTTGTATAGTGCAATCTTTACCCAAGGATACTTCTATATTTTAAAAGGATTACAAAATTTAATCTCAAAACAATTTCAGATCACCAATAAATAAAGTTGGTTCTAATGCATTTGAGAGAAAGTGTTAGGCCCATACCAACTAAAGTATATACAAGAAGGGGACGGGCAGGCCCATGACCACCCAGTGTACGAGAGGCTAGCAAGGGGAGGAGGTAGGGGATTATGACTCAAAAGAGCTGCTGGAGGAGGGGCTGAACATGTGGAGGCCGAGAGGAAAGAAGAAAATGTGTCAAAACAGAAGTTGTGGAGAACATAACCACCTGGACAGCTGGCAACAGGAGAATGGAGAGCATGGTGATTCGGTAATCATACCAGAATGAGAGTGCTGCGGATATAAGGGGAAAGGAGGGGCTTGAGATGCAGAAAAGGAGTGAGAGTAGTGGGAGGTAGCCTTTCTGTGGCAGGGGAGTCAATAGTCGTGAGCTGGGTTGACATTTTCCTTCTGTTGTTTTTTTTCTGTAATCAAACCAGAGTTCTAACTCTGCGTAAGGAGCTTAGTCTCCATCTCTTGAGTAGTGAAATTCAAGTTCCTACCAAATTGGTATCAGAGCTCCTAAACTTGGGGGCCTGAATGGTATCAACTAGAATCGAAGGAAGGATGGAAGATATAGAGAGGAGGATTAAAGGAGTCAGCAAGAAATACTTCAGAGGGTTGAAGAAATGCTAGCCGAGCTGTTGAGTAAGGCAGGGGCAGGAGAGGGGAAATGAGAATCGAGAACAGCTCCAGGAAGCAAATATGGAGGCAGAGGGAAGTAACGGAAATGGAACTTTACGCATGGCTGCTGGAGGAGAGGATTAGACGCTTGGAAGTACCTTATTTTACTGGAGAAGATTCATATGGCTGGATCTAGAGAGCTGAAAGATACTTCCACATCAATAGAGTACCTGAACCAGAGAAGGTTTCAGTAGCTGCTATTTGCCTCGAAGGAAGGGCTCTCAACTGGTTTATGGTGGGAGGCTCGAACCACCATAATCTCTTGGGGAACTTTTCGGTCAGCCTTGCTGCAGAGGTTTCAAACCGCTGCATCGGAAAATCCCTATGAGACGTTGATGAGTCTCAAGCAACAGAGTACCGTAGGGGAGTATAGAGAGCAGTTTGAGCTCTTATTGGCACGGCTGGTGCAAGGAAGTGTTGAAAGTTGCCTTCATCAGTGGCTTGCGGGATGAAGTGCGACTAGAAATCCAACTGCACTGTTCAGAAGAGTTGGGAGAGATGATGAAGTACAGCGTGTGGAGGAAAGAGACTGACTCATGGGTCGGGTCAGTCAGCACCCATCTGTTCGAAGTGGGTCAAGGTCTAATAGACCAGCCCTAATAGCTAAGGGGCCTGGGCATGGTTATCAAATCGTGAATTGAATTGCGAATTGGAGGGATTATTTTCCAAATCGTGAATGGAAACATATCGTGAATCGTCACGATCAATTATTAAACATAACATAAAAATTCAAATTATTAAACATAATGTGACAAAACAGAAGAAAATGTGGAGGCTGAGAGGAAAGAAGAAAATGAGCAAAACAGAAGTTGGGTGAGGAAAAGTAGGAAATATTAGCAATATCAAACCATCAACATAACATATAATGGCACTCCATTCCATTTAAAACAAGAGTAGAGGACCATTTTACATGGGTACAAAAAATATTAGGTAAATACATGTGATTTATTGTACCAAAAAAAAAAAAAAATACATGTGATTTACAAATAAATAAATGTAAATCACAAAATAGGCATGCCATAGACAAACACTGGTAAATCCTTCGCAAAATACATAATAAAACCAACCATAGGGCAGAGAGCAGAAAATTTAAAATAGGCATGCCACCCACAGGGTTCCAAAATAAGGAATTCTAAAATACAGAAACATGTGCAGAAAAGGCATGATCAATAATTTTCAATAAACACATCAAATTGTAAAGCACCTCATCAAGAATTGCAAGAGAATTATCCCTTTCATCAGACAAACTGAGGAGCCGAGATTGAAGTTCCCTCAGTTCAGTTGCCAGAATTGCCTTTTCTCCATAAACTTCTCCTGCATGCTGCAAAGAAAATGTTAAGGATAAATATTTTGTGTTCATTACATGTAAAGCAGTAACACCAAAGATTTAGTAACTTTTAGATACTATAATTTTTGTTAACATATACAACCATGTCATTTGCTTCTTTTGCATGCGCCAACATCGTTTTATACTCTTCCTCCCTAACCAGAATATCAGACCCTCCACCAGCAGCTTCCATATTGGCCTGCTCTGCAGCTTTCTCCTGAAGTTCCACTTCTCTCATCAAGTTGATAAGAGATTCCATTGATGAAAACAAGATTTTCTGCATCATTGTCAAATAATCATAGTGTCAAATTTTAAGGTCTTACCAGATTTCAACCACAAAACTGTAATTACATAGTTCTATATTAATAATAAAACTTGCACATTGCTATGATATTTACTTTTCAGTTTAATCATCAATAAGATGCCAAGTCATCATTCAATATAGCAATGATGATTTTTATGTCACTTTCATTTCTGCAATATATCATTATAAAGGTAGTATTTATAACATCCAAATATAAAAACCTAAAGCTAATAATACCTTGTTTGTTTTTGCTTCATCAATGATCTTCTCAAGCAGATCAATCCTGCATACTTGACTAGATTGGCTAACTGCATTATTCTCACCAATCTCATCTTCAACATCACTAGTTTCACTTACACAGAAATCTTGCTTAAAAAAAGAACCACTCTCTAAATTTTTACCAACAGCAATAGAAGGGCCAGAATCAAATTCTGATTGAAGACTGTCTTTAGCATTAGGTGTATGTCCTTGAACATGACAAACTGCTTGAGCCTCAGAACTTTCTACCTCAATCAAGGCAGTTTTACATTTTTCCAGTAAGTGACTTTTATCACAGATAGTTTCATAATCATCAGCTGAAGGACCTACAAAATCTACCCACTCTTCATTCAGATGGTTTGCACTTCTCTTGTCATTGTTATTTGTGAAAGCAGCCTCCTTGCTAAGGTAATTCTGCTTAGGTTCAAGCTCTTGACATATACCAAAAGAAATCAAATTTTCATCATCAACATCCACATGAACTCGTCCATGATCAAAATTTTCACTAGCTTCCTGCCTAAAACCATTTGATGTCTCCTGAGCAATCTTGTTTGAGATCTCTCCAGTGAAGTTATCTTCAGCGTTCCCAAAAATATTTAGCTCTTTAATTTCATTCATTCCAAGAAATTTATCAGTACCATCATTGGAATTACTGGCATTTGACAGTGTAGACTCATCCAGAGTCACATTCAGATCCGGTCCACCAGAAAAATCAGCAGTTTTGATAATTTCTAAAGATATAGAATGCGAAGCAGAAGAAGACCCCACATCTACATCTTCAACTAGACAACAGAGCTTCAACCTATTCCCTTCCTCCTCACTTTCAACTGCAGATTCAACATGTCATAAGAAACATATTAGTAAACCAGTTCAATGAAAGCAAGGTAGAGAGATATAGAAATGTTGTACACATTAAGTAAATGCACCTTCCACATTTATTGGAGCTCCAGGACCCTTATCCTGTGGAGGAGTTGCAGGAGGCAATCTTTTGTACATTGAAGGGATGACTTCATTGAGAACAATTCCAGCAGCAAGATCAGCATCTTTTGGGTGCTCAATAGCCACAGCCCTCAGTAACCTGGCATCAACCTGTTCAGTGCAAAATGATGAAACACCGGCTACAGTTAGAAGCAAGTATTGATGTCAAGCCAGACACATTCCCAGATTAATACATGTATACAAATACTAGTCTGGAAAGTTTAACAGTTTAGAAATTGGCTTTGAATCAGTAACCTTGTTCTCAAGCATATGGCACCTACCATTATTGGATTCTTAAAAGTGGGACAAGATTTCTACTTTTCTACTGATCATGTCTCGTGAAGCATCCAATTATTTAATATTTGAATACCCATTCAATTTCACAAATCAGAACAAGAAAACAAATAATACCAGATCAAGAGCAACTAATAATTACGATCAAATTAAAACAATAAAGGATTATTCTGCAATCACATTTTCAATACAAACGGTATCGAGCTATACCTGTGGAAATATCTCCTGCAAGCATCTATAGACCGAATTGAAACCCATGATCAAGAGAGACTATCTGCAAAGGTCCAAAAAAAGGAGAAGGGTTTTTTTCAATTTTGATGTTTTGATTATATAGATATAGAAACAAGTAAAAGCGATTCAAACCCAAAAGATATGCTAAATCATGATTTTTGAATTATGAATAGCAATTCATTTGAAAAAGACACTCAGGAACCCTAAGTTCGCTGTTTGAATATGAAGAGACTAAAAAAGGCATATACGCTTGAAGCTTCTTTTTTTCTTTTTTTTTTTCTTTTTTTTATTTTAAATTTTCCTTATTTTTTGCTAAATCCATGAAAAACAAAATCGCCGCAAAGGCTAAAGTGAAAAAACCCTTGCCACTTTCCATAAGCAGGAATGAAAATTGCCAGAGAAAAATTCAGATACCTTAATTTCAGTATGTCTAATAAGAGAGGATGGGAATTGGGAACCAAAAATTCATACAAAAACCGATTTTTTATTTTTTATTTTAATTTTCCTATACTATTGGAGTGAGAAGAGACCGTCGATGATACAAAATTACAACCAAACAAGGATTTTTTTAAGGAAAAAACAAATTCTCAGCAGCCAAACAAGGATAATTGAATTTGCGAAGAGAAGAGATTAGAGAAGCACTGACCAGACCTAGTGTGAAAGTGGAATTCCCAACGAGAACTTCGACCACACGAAAATTATGGATGGCTACGCTATTTTCCTATTCGTAGAGTTCCATTCTCTGGAAAGGAGGAGACTGACCGAGCTAAGTTATTGGATATAAGTGTGAATTTGTATGTAAAACTGAGGGTGTTTAAGGCAAAACACAGTTGAATTCGTCGGGGTTTCTTTTTTTTGTTTTGTTTAATATTTTAAGATTTAATTTTGATGCAAATTTAGTATATCATTAAATAATTAAACTTTTAAGATAGTTGAATTGATAATGAAACTTCTTTAGTGAAGTAATAATTCATGATTCAATAATAGTATAAATTTTTTTTTTATAATAAAATTAAAATTAAACTCAATATATTATATAAAACATAATTTAGACATAAAGATTCACATTTATTTCTACATATTTAAATTTACCTTTTATATTGATGTAGTATTATGTCAACACAAGATGATTAGACCACTCTATCAAAAGAAATTGTGTTAAATAAGAGAAAATAAAGAAAAAAATGCCTCTTTTAATAGTTAGGTTAGATACCTAAAAAATTATTATTAAATGTTACACAATTTTTTTTACCAAACATATAAAACCACATTTTAAGACATTTTTTTAAAAACTTATTTTTAAGAAGATATACACTTGCAAATACTTACGGTACTTTATATTATAAATATTTATTAACGAGTGTCTTCAATACATTAATTTAGAAAATTTATTAAGGGGTATTAAATGTTTTTTAAATGACATTAGTTAGAAGCAACTTGTATTATAATTGAGTTTAATTTTAATTTAATATCAGTATAAATAAATTTTACATTATCATCTAATTATATATTGACAAATTATTAAAGAAATTTGATTATCATAACAACTATTTAAAAAATCTTACACTTTTAATAATGTGACAATATATTATTATATGATAATATAAATTTTTTTTCTATTAAGAATGGATCAAAATTATTCGCATTGTGTTCTGTCATTCTAACTTTAAAATGCACTAGTGGCCACACAATTATACTGGAAGATGACTAAAGCTGAAGATTTCTTTTGCCTGATTGAAGCTCATCTTTTATTGCCCTGACGAGGCTCCCTCAGAGATCCTGAAGCTTCAGTTACATGTAAATAATCTTCATTCTAAGAATAAGGTATATTGTAAATCTCAACAAGCACTTATAATAATATTTACAAATAACTTATAAGAATCACTAACAATAATCAAACTTAAAATCTTTTAATTCAATATAATTTAATTCTATCAATTGAGGCAATTATTGTTGTCAACATGCTATAATTGGTAATGTCAGTGATTACATTGGTGCCACAGAGACAGTACAGAGGATGGAGATGAAGCGAAGTTTCTGATTACATTGGTGTTTGTGATAAGTGAAGTTTCTGAATACAGGACAAGAGAGTATATTGTCCCCGTTGTCCGTAGGCACTCTCCTAGTACGGTGTATGTTTTACACCATGTTTCTGCAATGTTGGCTCAGCTCAGCTCAATAATGTAGACTAGTGAGGCAGGCCCGTTTAAGTTAAAAGTTTTCATCTTTCTGAATGTGAGCCCATTCAAGGTTTTTTGTTTTATTTTATTGAACAAGAGCCCATTCAATTTTTTGCGAACTGCCAAGTTCCCCTTCTTCGTCTCTCTCTAGTTGTCAGTGACCCCTCCCTGGCGAGTGGCGAGCTCTGTGAGACGCAGTCGCGGCTGTGAGGCTAGCCTGTTGGTTAGGTTCAGGTATGTTCTCCAAAACCAAAACCCACACTATCTCCTCCTACTTTCACAAGAATCTCGAGCTCAACCTTGGCATAAGGTCTATATCTAGCCTCAAAGTAGTGTGGCGCAAAGACCCAGAACTAGACCGAGCCATAGAGGATGATAAACGTTATAAGCTATGCGCCCGTGTTGCTAAGGAGGTCCTCAACGAACCGGGTCAAGTTATCTCGCTGCGGTACCTTGAGAAACGGCGCGAAAGGATGCGCCTTAAATTGAAAGTTGAAACCTTTTTAAATCAAAACCCTGGCTTGTTTGATGTCTACTATGATCGTATCAAACCAAAAACCGAACCTGTTCGGTTTCTCCGGGTCAGTAACCGGCTTCAGCAATTTCTGGAGGAAGAAAAGAGGATTTTTAGGGAGAATGAGCCCTTGATTGTGTCCAAATTATGTAAATTGTTGATGATGTCAAAGAATAAGGTGGTTAGTGCTGATAAATTGCTTCATGTGAAGAGAGAATTTGGGTTCCCAAATGATTTTTTGGTTGATTTGGTTCCTCGTTATCCGCAATATTTTAGGCTAACTGGGTTTCCTGGGGAGGGCAAATCGTTTCTAGAATTGGTTTCTTGGAACCCCGAGTTTGCAAAATCTGTTATTGAGCAAAGGGCTGAAGAGGAGACGAGATGTATGGGGATAAGGGTTAGGCCTAGTTTCAATGTCAAGCTTCCACCAGGGTTTGTGTTGAAGAAGGAGATGAGGGAGTGGGTCAGGGATTGGATGGAGCTTGATTATATATCCCCATATGAGGATGTGTCCCATCTGGATCAAGCGTCAAGAGAGATGGAGAAGAGGACAGTTGGAGTATTCCATGAGCTGCTTTCTCTTTCATTGCATAAGAGGATTCCAGTGCCAATACTGGGAAAATTTTGTGATGACTATAGGTTTTCAAATGCATTTTCAAGCGCTTTTACAAGGCATTCAGGCATATTCTATATGTCCTTAAAAGGTGGAATAGAAACAGCAATGTTGAGAGAAGCTTACAAAGGTGATAAGCTGATTGATCTGGATCCACTGCTCGAGATTAAAGATAAATTTGTTGAGTTGTTGAAGGAGGGTTGGCAACAAAGAGCAGAGCAGTTGAGGTCGAAACAAGAGAAAGTTAAGAAAGACATGGAACTTTTGGCCATGGAAGTTAGTGAATAAAAACAGGCACGTGGATATGAAAAGCTTTCAATTTTGAAGATTTCATGAGAAAAAAGCTTGACCATTGCTGGTGGGTACAATACTCCACACTTCATATGACTGTTTATGTTGAGATGCATATATTATTTTAGAAAAATTGAATGGTTGCCATAGACTTTAGTACCCTGTTATTGAAAAATGCTTCAGTAAAAGTTTTTGGTTTAGTAGTTTATCTAGTGATCAATTTTTTTGTCCATGTCTATATTGGATAATCCGATAAACAGAGGTAGAGAATGACCAAAGAAGACACTAAGCGAAACCATTTAAAAAGACCTTGACCTAAATGGTCTTTCCGAAAATCTGATTTTTGACACAGCACAAGCATCATTTGATTAAGGATGACAATTTGAACTCACCCCACGAGTACCAAATCCGCCTCGCCCCGCAGCAGGGCGGGTTTAAATTGTGTTGCGGGGAGGGTCGGGTTTAAGGTCTATCCATCCCTACCCTACCAGCACCCCTATTCTTCGACAAAGAGTGTGTTTTATACTTGATGTAGCTTGAGATTTTTTATGCAATGAGTAAGTTTTTTAATAATTTGTATTATATTGTGTATTAGATAGTATATGTTGGTAGGATGCGGGTAAGGTTCGAGTTCTATTATTTATTTGCGAGTGGGGTGCGGGTTTTCATCTACAAAACTCGCGGGGTGGGTAGGGACGGATTGAAGGTTCCTTTAAGAGGTGCGGGGCGGGTTTGGGGTGGACAAAAACCTGCCTCTTTTCCAAGCCTACATTTGATCCTTGTAGCCGACCCCTGCTAGTGGGAAAAGGCTTTTGTTGTTGTTGTTATTGTCTATATTGTTGAGACCAATTTCGTGTATGTAGGGTAGAGAAGGATTGCTGTTTAAAAAATATGCCTTTTTAACTTGTATTATAATGGTGTTAACAGTTAACTTGATTTCAAAATGACAGAAATCGAAGTATTACATTCATTGAAATTTTTTTAATGTTGGAAGTTGAGTGTGAAAATTCAACTTACTCCATCTTGGTGGAATGCACTTATATCATAAACTTGTCCATATTGCAGAATTTAGCTATGTAACAGTGCACTTTTCATTGAACAGGACTTAATTATTTAAAGGGAACTATGTGGGAACCTATGAAATGCATGATAAAATACCTGAATTAGACTACATGATTAATGTTTGTATCTTCTTTTTATTCTTTCATATTTTAGCAAGGAGGTTGTAATGAACTTAAATTTCTGTTTGTCTAATTGATTGTGCTTAGGAATTTAATGACATGGTGCTTCAAATTATCCTTTTGATCCCACACCAAGCCTGCACTATATAGGATTGGAGTTAACAAAATTTGAAAAACTCCGAATTTCTGCTGGAGATATCTAATGTTGGATTTTCTGTGATAATTCAAAGTGATAGAAACATATTATCCATATGCTAAGGATGGAAGAAATGAGTTAGATTCTTGGATGATGAGCAAGTTTTGCTACCAAAGTACCTTCTCAGAGCAGCAATGAAGTTATTGCCTTCCATGTTTCAGGAACAGCTGGAAACAAACTCTGGAAAGTTGTAACGAACTTAAATTTGTCATGGTATCATGAATGTTACTTTAAGAGAATTGTTGCCCCCAACTGTTTTAATGTGAAACATCTTTCAGTTCAGCTCACTACTATTTAAACGAGGTGAAATAACATTTACAATTTTTTATTAGCTTTTTCGTTTTCAAGCAAGATAAAGTTAGAAATCTTCTTACCCCACTTTTGGCCAATCTTTGTGAAAGTTATGATTATGCTGAAGTAGTCTGGCGGACAGTGTTGAAGTTATATGGAATCAATGAAGATTTTGGGTCAACAACTGTTTTTAAGTGGTTACTTTTTTTTTTTTGGTCCTTGCTCGGTATCCCTACATTTTTTGGTGTGAGACTAATTCTGTTCGAAGTATTGAGGCTGCCTTTCCTTACAAGTGTTTTCTTGCAGGCTCAAAGCGTCATTTAATCGTTAAGTTCAAGCTTACTTACCACTTGAGCTACTACTTGTGGGTTAAGGGGTTAAGTGGTTACTTTTGACTTTGAGAGTGTGGGTGAAAGTAGACAATGCTCATCTAGCTTTCAGTCATTAACCCCCGCAACAAACATGGCTTTATAGGTTGTGAGCAGTAGACTTCAACATTTGTTTCTTAAATGCTCGTACTTTTTTTTTTTTTTCGTGGGATCTTAATTTCTCTCACTCTGTCTTCTAATTTGAAGGACCTTTTGCTACAAAAGTGCCTCCGGTTGGTTTCTCCCTCATAAGTTATGTATGTTGTTAATTTGTGGATTATCTCATACACCCTTTACCTACACTCCTCACCATTGTGAGATTATTTGATTAAAACATTGTTGAGGAATAAGGTTGGTGGTTCGACCCCATTTAGAATAGTTTGTTGTCACCTACTAAGTCATCACACAAAATGGATGAGAAATAGTAACAAGTAGGGCATCAACTCATTCTCTTGGTAATTACATTTTATAATTGTAATTCACCAGATAAACAAGCTAATGAATTTGCAAGTATTTAAGCAGCTCTACTTCTAAGGGATCATATGAACATTGAAACTCTTCTGGGTTTTGATGTATTAGACAAAGAGAGAGAAGAGATCCAACATGGAGAAAGTTAAGATTTATAATTTAATAACACTGGCTCTGACATTTCTAGCATTAGTGCCGAAGATGGAGAGCCAGATGAGGCCACCAATTATTCCACTGCCACCAGCATCTCCTCGCCCACTTTGTGCATCCCAATTTGCTCTAGTAAACTATGCTTGTGCAATGTTGCCATTCACCCCCGTGTCCCCACCATCACCACCCTCACCCCCACCCTCCCCTTCGTCCCCTGATTATGACCAGGGACACAGGGATCACCATAGACACGGCCACAGACATGGCCATAGGCACAGCCATAGGCACCGCAACACCCCTCCAGAAGACAACTGTTGCCGGTGGGCTAGGGAAATGGACAGCCAATGTGTGTGTGAAATTCTAGTTCGCTTGCCTCCCTTTCTTACGAGACCTTTGCATCAGTATTCAGTCGTGATTGGAGAATCGTGTAATGTCACTTACTCATGCGGTGGGCCACTGTGATTAGTAAACTTGCATTGTGATACCAGGAAAGCTTAGTAGTGGAAAAGAATCCAATGTTGTGGTTGGTTTTAAGGGTTGAAGTTATGGTTATCGTTTATAGTTCCTAGTCTTATTTGTTATTTAGCTGCTGTTTATTTTCCATTCACTGTGCCATCAGAGGTTGGAAACAAAGTGAGTTGTAGCATGGTAAAAGTATTCATATAACTAGATTTACCTGAATTTATATTTAATATGAATAGAACAAGAAGTATTCCCTCAGTTTTAGGCGTATTTCCTCAAAAACTCAAATTCACTTTCCGTTTTGAATAAAATAACAAATAAGGACCTCATTTTTTAAATATTTTATAAAAGAGGTCCTAAAATTTGGTGAGGAGATATCGAAATGAGAGAAGGGGCGTCAAGTATGAGCATTAAGACTAATCGTTAGGTGCTTTCTAATAAAATGAAATATCGCTAAACTACAAACTATTGGCCAATAGCTAAACTTTAATTCTAAACTAACAAAAACCAAGTTCTATTGGTTGATTACTGATCTTCTCTTTATCTCCAACTTTTTACCATTCACCAACAACGACGGGTTCCGCACGTGCATATCATTATAATCTTCTTGCCAAAAGTTCCTCTACTGACTGAAAACAGTGTACCCTTTTGCACCATCCATCAGCGTCAGCGAAGATGAAATCAAATGCAATTCGTAAAGAAAGGTTGGACTTTCACTCTTTCTTTTACAGGGAAGTTGGTGCTTTTACCTGCGATATTCCCATGTGAACAAATTAGTATAAAGATGTTTATATCTCCAAATTATAATAACGACAAATAATGTGACCCTTCGTAATAGTTAAAAGGAAATAATAATAAATAGTACACACCCCATTTTGAAGTCCATGTATAAGGCAACCCTCTCTCCTTTCCCATCCGTGGTACAGACAACAGAGAAAGCCATTATAAAATTCAGACGTGGAAACCAAAGTTAATAGCTATTGGAAAAACCATACTTTAGGAAGCTTTATAGCGGCGATCGGAGGAGAGTGACCGAGACAATGCGAAGTGCTTATATAGTTACATCATAGGACATCGTGTTTACCCTACAATGACGGTGATTGCAGTGCTCATAGGCCCCTTGCGTCCTAAATTCGGTGCTCACTTTGATCCATTACGAGTGGACAGTTTTCTCTTTTGTAGTCCCCTGATAAAAAAAAATTATGTATGAGTACTGCTGTATTAACCAAGCGTCTATCAGCAAACGGAATTTTATATCCACCCCACCATGGTCCAATCGAAGCCAACCAGGCGCAAAGGACTCATTTGGCTATGGGATTGATAATGAAATGTAAGATATATGGTATAATGTAAGATATATGAATGTCTTTAGATATAGTATAAGAGATTTCAAGCTACTAATTTTAGGTACCTTAATTTTTATCCAAAACTTTTTTTAAAAACATTTTCATACCATCATCTCATAATGTGTTATTACTTAAAAAAATTTGTTTTTTGTGTTTTTTTTTTTTGGTAACACAACAAGGTCAGTAAAAACACTTAAGAGTTTAATCTTTCAAGTAGTTATTGTTATAATTAGAATGTGTTTACATTAGTTATAAAAAAAATTATGTTAAAAATCAAATATGTGTATAATCAATTTTAAAAAAATTAATTATGAGAAAATTAATTTGTTTGAATATATTAGTTTACAATCGATTTTAAGACAAGTTTTTTTTGGATTGTATAAAAAGAATCATTTTTATGTATTAAATTACTAAAAGATATATGAAATGATTGAAAAAATTATTTAGTTGAAGGCAAATGATTATTTATCTACTAAAGCTTTCGAAATAAGTTAAAATCATTTAATTAAAAGCTCAAAATAAAATATTTTCTTAAAATGTTGTTTTTAGTTAATAAAAAAATAATCTTAACTTATAATCAATTTTACATACTTTAAATAAAGAAGATAAATTTTAGATAAAACAACTTTTAATTGAAAAAATTTATTTTGGGAAATAATTAATTTTTTTCAAACATATTCTTAAATTTTTTTAATGATCTAACAACATATAATTAAATAATAACAAAATTTTAAACTGACAATAAATCTAAATTAAATCCTAACAATAAGGACATTTAGGTCATGGTTGGAGTGGTGTAAGAGCTCTTCACTCATGTGGCCGGTTTGAATCTTACCCTGCTCGCCTTCCCTTGTGCCCTACCCTATTCTTAGACATCTAGTTGTTCCAAAAAAAGACAAAGTAATAACAATGGAGAGTGGCAGTGCTGACATTATAGAGATGGTGGCTATATATGGAGCATTCATGCCAACAGTAAAAATGGTGGTGGTTGTGGTGAAGGGAGATTGGGTAAGGATTTTGTCATTTATAAGAAAAAAGGACACAAGTTAAAAAATGCTTAGTGAACTAACCTTCAATAATTTGCTAGAATGGAATAAGTATTATTTTTAATTTGGAATAAATAATCACTCTCATTTTATAGAATGAGCATTTTTTAGATAATGGCTATTCTTTTTATATAGTAGCTACTAAACACATTGTTAGTCATTTTTATTCACATAACTTATATTCCAATAAGCTAAACCATAACTTAAACAATGTTTATTTTTCATATTGTTATATGTACAATGATAAAATTTGATTTTGGTATTTGATCTCTCTTCATTAGGTAAATTTTATCTTCAAAAAAGTTTAAAATTTAAAATTAAGGAATATTTATTATTAATATTAAGGCTGATGTTTATGGGCGAAGGGACGGGAACTGGCGGGCTATAGCCCCAGTCCCAACCCTAAAAACTTCTCTTAAACTATCATTTAATTTTTTTAAAAAAATCTTAAAAAATTTTTACGTAATTTTATCTTTAGTATCCTCAATAAAAGAAAATTTTTCTTACCCCCGTAAAGATAAATTTTCTTGACTCCGCACTCGGTGAGGTTGGTACAACATGTCATTCGATATTCATTTGTAAACCAATATATGGCTTTGGAGATAGTGGGACTACTGCTTCGACCAAAAGCTGAGGTGAGGACGGATACGGGAATCCAACTCAACTGAAAAAAAATGAATAAATAAGAGGAAATATGAGGAACAACAGAAAGGCGTTTATGCATTGTTTGAAAAGATGACTGTGGACCATTTTCACTTGGAAAAAGAAAATCATATTTAAGCCCTTTTGTTCCATTAAAACAAAAAAAAATCATATCCCACAATGAACCATGTGTGTGTATATATATATATATATCACGAATTTAGTTCTAGAATCAACAAATTCTGGTGGGTGACTTGAATAAATATTATAAGTTGGATTCCAGATGTTTTTTTAAAAATCAAAATACTAAATTATTCATTTGAACTTCTAAACCAAATACTTACTTTTAAAATATGAGTATGGTATTAAATTAAAAGCTAATGGTTAATATTTTAGACTTTTAGGTATAAAACTTTAGTATAAATAAAAATGGGAAATGATCATTATCACGAAAACGTTTTCGTGAAAAAGTTTACGAATCCACAAGCAATTGCCACATATGGATTATTCTTTTTTAGTTTAATATTTACTTGTTATATTTTAACGGAAGAATAACAGTACTGCTTTCGTTAACGATTTTGTAGAAAACAATTCGTTACAAATAGCACTGCTCAATAAAAATTATCTCAATTTGTCAAAAACAAAATTATCTCAAATTAAAAGAAAAAACGAAGCGAAGGTGGTGCCGCCACTCCACGGATGGTAGGACCGAGCACATCCCGCATATCATACGGAAAGTGATTGGTGTGGACCGTGAGGTTCGAAGGATTCAATGGGAAATTCTAATATACTTTGTTTTTGTTAATTTTTTAATCATCAAATTTAATTTAATTTATTTCAAAAAAATAATTTAATTTTAATTTAACAGCATGTATAGTCGTATTATATTTTTAATAGAGTAATGTAATATTTTCAAAATACCTAAAAATCTCTCTCACTGACGGTTACATAATTCTAAATCATTGTGCAATTGTACGGTTGCTATATGATTGGAGATGAAGCCCTTATCGTTGCATATGTTCAGACTTCTGAGGTCTGCATTTTTTGTTTCATCCATGGAAATCTTCCACAAGCAGAAGGTGCAATTGCATTAGGGCATGTTTGGAATAATTAAGATGTGGCTTGCTTAGAAAAGTGAGTGGAAAGGTGGAATCATTTTTCTAAAAGAAAAATATCCTTCCACCAGCACATTTTTTTAATTAAAAAAAATTAGTATTAGATTTATTTTTGAATAAATATAAATTCTTTTATGTAAATTTATACAAAAATATTTCAAAAGATTTTATATTCAAATTTGCGACAATGCATACATGCTTTTATAAGATTATAATTACTCATGAAAGAATAAACACGTTAGTGCTGCTAGATACGAACTAAAATAAGATTTTCAGGTAAGTTAGGAAGTACAAATATTTCAAAATGTTTATCGTATTCATGACGAATATGTAAGATATCATACTAGATACTTTTCATACACCATCGGATATGGCTAACCTATATCTTATATTTTTTATTTTCATTTTTTGAATTTTTATGCTAATATAGGTGAAATATCATAAGAATTTAATAAATATTAGTCTTCTATTGTATTTGTAATGACTATGCTAAAAATAAAAAAAATTCTACTTTTCTCATTTAATCATGAAATTATCCTACTATTATTTTTTTTTAGGATGTATTATGATGATTTTATATTTTTTTATGTTTTATAAGATGATATAATTTTTTTATATATTTGTTATGTCATATCTTACAATATCAGTATTTTAATTTTTTAAAAAATGTCGTATTCTTGTATCGTAACGGTGTTATATCTAATACTTACACCTATGTATCATAGCTTATAAGTTTCAAAGCTAAAGAAAGTTAACTCAATTGAAAAAATGGAGCTGGGTCAATATAAAGATTTTAAATTTAATTTTTTTTGGTAATCTCTTATTAATTAGTAAACATATACTAATTGTGATACACTTTGCCTTAATTGTGGAATAAATTATTCATCTCTTAATTTTTTTTAGCACAGAAAAAAGTAGAAATTTTGAATTGCTTGTTGTACTTGGCGAATAATATCTCTTTTTACAGCGAGCGTTATAATAAAATGATGCATAATAGATTTTCACGTATGAAATTACATGTGGATAATCCCAAGGAATATGAGTGATGAATAATAAATTCGTCCTAGTAATTATGCATGAGATATATAATGATGCTTATGCTGATGTCATAAGTGCTGTCAAGACTAGAAATGACCTAAGAAATCATTTTGAAGCTTCTTGACGATGCCAATGGAGAATGTTGAGGCCACGACATGCAGCAGGCTTGGTAGGCTAATAAAATCGTGCAATCAAAGGGATGTAACAAGTGTGACCGATTGTACAGGTGTCGTTTTGTTCATGTCATACTGCAATTAGAATCCACTGAAAAAAGTATATCAAAAGCCGACTTCACGGAAATGATGGTAAGACACCCCCCACTTTAATAAGTTGATATTGACTCAAAACACGAAGTGTGACTTAAGTCCTTGGGAAATGGAATTTTATGTAAATTAACTTTACTTATAATATAGAAATTTAAATTTCGTTAAAAATATCTTATAAGCTAATTGCGCTCATTTAAATGCAATGGATGCACCTAAAATTTCTAGACAAATAGATGGGGATAGAAGAAGAGAGAGATATAAAGGAAGTTACAAACTACAGGCAGCAGTGGGTAATTAATAGGCTCGAGATAGACACGAGCCAAAGTTGTTATTAAATTTTAGATGAATGGTCATATATATGAGCTAGGTAGAGTATTTTAAAAGTCAATCTGCTTATCATTAAACACGTTTGTTTACTTCATTAACACTTAAAGGTGCATAATAATTAAGCTTGAAAAATACGTAGACAAAGGTGTTTATGATTAGTTTTTACATAATCTAAAGTGTAAAGGTTAATAAAAACTTATTATAATATGTCAAAATTCACTGTATACCACCAAAAATTGAAGGACACCAGACGGTTCACATTTTTTTGTTTTGGTCCATCAATATGGATTATACAATGGGAAGATAATTTTTTCCTAAAAAGTTAAAACCCTCTCTTCCGCGGAACGCAAAAACTTTACAGATTGAACCAAATGACACCAAGGGCTTGGTATAACTAGCATGTTGCCGCAGCAATAACACTCTCGGAAGCTGGAACTCCAAGGCCAGAAACAACATTGGCAGTGGTGGCGTTGTAGAGAAAGTGAGCGACGATCATAGCACTTGGCTGAGCCACAAGCTTCTTCCATACCTCATTTGCTTCTTGGCCATGCTTTCGAAACACGGGTGTGGCATCTAGTCGATGAATCTCCCATCTCTTAACATTCCGGAGCCTATGAATCCTCCCCAACTGTTTCCTTGCCAATTTGCACGTATTCGCCTTCATTTCACTGATTGCTTCTTCAAGTAACTTCCGCTTGGTTTCTTCGTCTGCAAATGCTTCGCTACGAAAATATCGATCAAATTCGGGAACACCAATTGCTTTTCTAATCCCTCGCGAATAATCCCCGTTGGGATTGAAAAAGGGTCTCAGTTCATTTACCATTCCGTTATCAAACATTTGATCAACCCGTTCTGCTACATAGGAATGAAGAACAGGCATTGACACGTCCACCCAAAGGCAACAGAAATCATACCTTGATCGGAACTTGTAGTCATCGTCGTCGATTAAGGCCTCGATATAGGAGTTGGAGCCTCCAACGATGATTGGAAGCTGCTCACTGCCCGTGATTGAGTCAATGGAAGCTGATGCCATGTCACAGAAATCAGTGGCTGTGAACTCTGTGTTGGGATTCTGTGTTCCTAGTAAATGGTGAGGCACCCCACGTTGCTCTTCCTTGGAGATTTTGTTTGTGACTATGTCAAGTTCTTCATAGACTTGCATTTTGTCAGAGTTGATGATTTCTGCTGGGAAACATGTGGCCAGGTCGATGGAGAGCCTAGATTTCCCCGTGCCTGTGGCTCCCATGACCAACACTACCTTCTCTTTCTGTTTCTGCCTCACATTCAATTTTTGGCCACTGCAAGGAACATTTGTTAGTGGTTGTGTTAGTCTGCACATTAACAGTGAGATGGTCATAGTGATCTTATCAACCCAATTTCAGAGAAAAGGGATCTAATCAGCAACAAAACCAACAAATTAAGTAAGAAAATTGAGAATCAATTAGGATAAAGTCGTGGCACAGAGAACTTAATTTGATTAGGAAGTAACGCATATCTTCAAAGCTCACACAAGAACTCTAGTAATAGTAGTATATTGAGAATGAAGAAAGGGTTTGTTGAGTATTTATAGCATAGGCAAGCCGAAAGTGTCACTCTCTGCTTCTCTGTTCAAGATTATAAAGTAGCAGGAATTGTTTACAGTCAACTAGAAAGGAAGGTAGTGGCCTTGACAAATATTCTGCCAATATTTATATTACCTGTATGCCATATAGAAATGTTACTGGTACTCATGAGGCTCTTGGAAGCTCTTCAAGGTCATGGTGTTTCTTACAAACCAGTGGGCACAGTAGGTTCTTTCTTTAGTGGGTTATGTGGCAAAGAGCAGCAAATTGCACAAAGAATATATATATGATAAGGTCACTCTTATTATTCCCCTCCATTTGTTAGTCTTGAATTTTGTCCTATATATATAAAGGTTTTCTGCAAGTTAGCATTTAGTGATTAAAACAGCTTTTCCACGCATCCTATCTCACAAGATAGGCTTAATTAAATATTGCTATTACTTTATATAAAATTAGAAAATTTTGAATTTACATTGCCTTTTTATTTCGGACATCTTTATTATTATTATTTTTTTGTCCTTGTCTAGGTATCCTCTTACCCTTTGGGATGAGACTAATCATGTTCGAGTTATTCATATTGTCTCTTCTCACAATTATTTTTTTTACAAGCTCGAACCCTCTAACATTACAGAGGTTCCTCAACCACTGAGTATAGGTTTGTATACAACTTGAGCCACCCCTCATAGGTGAATATCTTTGATTTAATTGTCATTAGAAAATTATATGTGTAGTTTCCAACATAAAATAAAATAAAATAAATTAAATCTTAGTAATTAATTGTAATTAAGAAAATATTGTGTATTTATACAAATTAGTGGGCTAACTCGGCTTAACTATACTAATTAAGGTGGGGTAATACGTATAGCAACTTCCAATACGAAAAAAAAAAGTTAACAAGACATATTCCATTATTATATTTGTGTATAAGATAGACCAAATTGAGGTTATCAAAAAGAAAAAAGATATACCAAATTGATTAGTATTGATTGCGGGCTAACATCTTGTCTTGACAAAATTCAAGTAGAATCAAAATCAAATTAAATTGTGACGCTTGTTAATAAACTTACTTATAAAAAGAGTTACGCCTTCATTAATAACTATATCTGTTAATCTAGCATTAAGCACACGATTTAACAATTAATATGTCCACTCTTCCATAAATATAGAAACGATGATGTGAAATAGAATCATGACCTAAGCCAACAACAGCATTTGTTCTGGTGATCTGTAAGGAACGTACTTGGCAACTTTTAAGATTGACACTGACTCTGATCTTTCATGCATGAAGGTTGGCTATGGCAAATGGCAAGATTACTTGAGATTCGTATAGGATAAACGTAATGGATCCTCGTTCGAGTTGATCCAACTTAATATGAAAGGTCCTTTTCCCTGGCAAGCACCTTATTATCTTCCCCAAGTCCAACGTCCAGTTCAATGTGCAGTTCAATTTCGCTTGGCCAACGATCTTAATTTATAGGTGACCACAAATCCATTTATGTTGTCCGATACATAGCGGTAGTGAGTCCAACTATAAGGTTGACATTGATAGAATGATCTTCCAAGAAAATAGAATCTATAGTTTGGGCAACATGGCTTGAGAGTTCAATTTTTCAACTAATCCAAAGAATGAGAGTTCGACTGCTTGTGGTTAAGCTATAGACGTACCTTCAACTATAAGTGATGTCAATGCCCTATTGCATATGTCGTTGTTGATGTTCTTTTCTATTAAAGTGTGGTACAAAATTAGAATAGTACATATTCCACCCTCAAATTGCCAATATTGAATGTAAGTATCGTGGTTTTGTGCTGCATCTTAGATGAAAAAATAATGAGAAAAATAAGAAAATCATGGTTTTATGCTGCCCAATTTGTTGACTTAAGGACTAATTAAAGGAGATATCGTGTTTCACATAATTGATAAAATGCCTGAAATAGAAGTATTCAGCAAAACGATTCACTGGATAATATATGTTAATAAAATCATACAGCTTTTTTCTTTTAAAAAAAAAAATCCAATGACGAATTACTCTGATTTATTTGAGAGCATATCATATACCATTTCTCTTTTATTCAATTAAAGACAAGCTATCTACAATAAAATAAAAAATTTCACGTAGAAATTTCTAAAATCCTTGTCCCTAATAAAGGGAAATTACTTCAATACTTATCTTTTTTTTCAACATACTTATATTTAAAGTAAGTTATTAAGTATTCATTAATTATTATTTATATTTAATAAATTTTTAAATATTTATTATAAAATTAATAATTAATAAATAATTAATAACTCACCTTATCTTAAATCATAACAACTCCCCCAATAAATTAGTACTAGTAGGACTCAAAGCCATGACACTGTAATTAACAACATTACATGCTGACTTACCTTTCGACTAACCCCACATATCTTTAGAGTAATACTACAACTACCCACGGTCTCACGCACTATTTTAGCCACAAAAACGTTACAATCTTGTACAAAGTTTGTTGAATTTATGTACGGGATAATATATAATAACAGTTAAAAGAGATAAAGAAAAATAGACAAAAGGTGTGTATAGTTATGAAATTACACATGTGAATTTGTATATGAAAGTTTTGATATGAATATGATACTTTGCGGGTGCGCACATATATATATATATATATATAAAAAATAAGTGTAATTATGATTCACTGTTATTGTAATTATCATTTAATTATATGTTTATAAATTATATTTAAATAAATATGATTATTATAATAATTATTTAAAAATTTTAATTTTTTTAATAATTAATCAAAATTAAACTTATTTAATAATAAATAAGTATATTTTTTATGTATAATATTTGTCAAATCCAAACCCGTACTAGGTTTAGTCGTAATATTTATTGATCAATTTGGCAGGCAGCATCTACTTTTTGGCGTTTAATTTGAAAGAAGAGTTAATGGAAATAACTGTTTGACTGTCGCCGAATTTAAATTATTGAACCAATTGGTACCGAAGATGAGGTATCCCCTAATTATTAACTATCCAACTTTATATCTTTATTCATGTGGCTTCCTTAGCAGTTTCCGCACTGCAAGAAGAGACAAGTTCAAGAATCTACTAGACAAAATTATTGTTAAATCTCAACTCAAAAGTGAAAATCAGTTATAAGAATTTGCATATTCTTATTTATAACCTTTGATATTATTACTAACTTTTTTTTATCATTAAATAATCTTAATTTTTTTCTTTCTTTCTAAATCTCTATCTCACTTAGAATTAAGTTCATGTATCTATACATAGTAAGAAGAATTCTATGGTGATTCACATTTTTTAAGAGCATGTCATACTTTAAATTGTTGTGTTAACAAGCGACCTAAATTGGCTTATTTAATGAATACTACATGTCATACTTTAAATTGTTGTTTTTCTCTTGATTATATTTTTATTGAGATCAATTTTTTTAACGTCAGTTACATGTTTTTAGATGTATCTCTATTACAGTTGGAGTCACACAAATCTCAAACACAAATAAATATTATCAGAGATACATTTAGAAAATTTAAACACCTCTGAAGAGAGATATCTCCAGTAAAAATATAATCAAGAAGAGTAAATGCAACATTTATGCATTAAATAAAACTTCATGTCAATTTATAATTCATCAAACAACTTAAAATATAACATGCCCGTAAAAAGTGAGAAGCATCATAAAAACATTTCTATAATATTTTCATTTTGTTTTCTTCTTACTTTGATGCTTACAGACAGAAATTGTTAAGTCACTTGATGACTTGATGTGGACATTTTAGTTTCAAACTTTTGTATCTTTAAAAAATTCATTATAAATTTATTTTTGTCATTTTTTTTAAAATGGAATATATCGACTGTAGTTTTTATTTATTTATTGTGGAGAATTACAGTTTCTTTTGATTTTTTTTTTAAAGTATGTATGACGCTTGATTTTAGCATTAGTTGATGCTATGAATGGGATGGGAATATATTTTTGTTTGACCTCTTTCCATACGGGGATAAGCATCGTGGCTTCTGAAAAGAATGAGTAAAAATTAAATAACTTTAAGGAATAAAGGATTTTAATTTTTAATTATTTCTTTACGCAAAAAAATGATAAAATTTTCATTCATAGTCACATCTAAGTTCAAATTTATTTGATTATAGAAAAAAGAGAGTTATAGAGACAACGTTTGGAAAGATAAAAAGTCACATTCCATGTGTAAAGTAATTATTAGAAAATATGTAAATTTGCTTCTATTGTTTCAGTCTGCAGAGCTTCAAGTTCAATCCGTAAACATAAGCTCCTCATTCAGTGCTTTTGTTACCTTCATTCTGAATGATATAACTCTTAACTGGAAAAAGCACTGAATGATGAGGCAGAAGAGAATATGGATCACACGAGTCACATATATACACAAAAATAGATAAGCACATGCATGATACAAGAACAATAGAATTGAATAATTATAGTTGACTCTCATATACTCACAGTCGAAATTTTTTATTTGTGAGTGTTCTGGTCCAAAAGTGAAAGTTGATCCCTTTTGGCCACAAACAAAATCAAAGGATGAGATACCTGCAAAAGACACCCTAATGCTTAAGTTAGTCTCTGTAGAAAATATATCTTATAGAGGGGAGAAGTTAGCTTACCTTTGAGGGAGTTTTCCCTCATATATATATGTGCTTAACTAGACTAGAAAAGTAGGATAAGGTCTTGAGCCATTCACATGGCCTCGAGCCATGTGCTAATTTGATGGTTACTTTTGTTGTTTTTGATGGGATGGGTCTCTGAACTTCTTTAAATCCTTACCCTATCTTTCTGGTGTACTTTGCAGATAATTCTGTTCTATTCAACATGTTAGATTATCTTCTATATGTGACTCTTGACCACATAGGGGAATATATGGTGGCATCTTGGTTGGAAATGATGGTATATACCCCTTATAGCGATAACCCGTCATTTATATATTGCATAACATGCCTTGTTTTGTTGCCTACAATTTACATGCAAAAGGTTTATACTGATTGTTCTGTTGACATACTGTAGTCCTGTTATCTGCTAGCTGTTTAAATTGCTATTTAATATTTTATTCTTCGACCAAGTTAAATTTTTTTAGAATACATGTAAGGACTCAGTCATGTGCTGTCAATGTTCAAATTTAGAGATGTTCCAGCTATTGTTTCTTTTTCTTCTCACCTTTCATTTGCCTTCTGTCTATGAAATCATTAGTGACAGCATCTCTTTATAATTTAACCGACTTTCAGAAATCTGGAGCTGATGCTTGATTTCATGACAGCCAATCACATTTACACTTGCGCAAAGATAAGGAAGAGTCCCATCACTCCTTGATTGTGTTAGACAGTGATTTTGAATTAACTCAAGTCGAATCACCACGCAGCAGTTAACACCTCCGAGTAGTCTAGATTTCTATTAGGCAGGAAAGCAGATGCCCCCAAATCCCAATCATTTAAAAACCATGGTATCATTAGTTTCTTTCAAACATGGTATGGTAGGATTCAAATGATAATCATACTACAGCTACTGTCAATTTGTCTCTCACACTATGAGTGCTGTAGAAGTGATCAAAACACTCAAAATATATATCACCACAATGAGGAATTAAATAAATAAACAAAGCTTTAGTCAGACAAGTGCACTCCCCCCAAACATTTGCATTGCTTGGCCTTAAGTCATCGACCAAAGCCATAGGCAGCAGGAAAAGACCTATACTCTCCAGCAGCTGACCGGCTGCTGCTGGATGTTCAAGTAGTTTCCCCGTTATCTCCTCAAGGGGTTCGTTAAGCATCTGTTGGTTAATATAATGGCCGCAACCCTGCAAATCAAAAACAGAAGGCTCTCCAGTCAACGATTTGACACAGTGATGGGGCACTATCTGCTTCGGGCAAGCACATGAATTCAAAATGATTCTGTGAACGTAGTCTACGAAAATTAAAGATAGAAGTGTACCTCATGAAAAACGAGTGGTATAGCAGTTGATTCAGCTTGCAATCTACTTCCACTTAGTTCCTTCAAGGAACAATTTCCATAGCTTAGTGTCTGAATTCAGCTTAGTTTCAACTTTCAACAAGAAAAAACTCCCATCTGTAAAGTAACAATGTCATACAGTATATTACTGAAATCTGAATTTATATGCTACTAGTTTGACATGAAAAGATAAATCTACTGATGCCTAGTAGCTATAGATCAGTTAAGGAAATAAAAATGTGGGAAGTTCCAATTGTCAACTAGTTGCTATGATGGAAGCAAGTACAACTTCATCTCGAGGAAAGAAAAAACCAACGACATAATCCTGTTGACCCTCCACAAAAGGGGAAAATATGCAGGGAAAAGGGTTGAAGGAGGTAGATATGAACATTAAAATTCATTTTAGTTTGCACTTTTACAAAATAAAAAGTATACTTAAATAACAAACCACTCACTTTCCTTTGTGCGAATATGAGGCGTTTCTCAACAATTTCAGTTGTAGATCTTTTGCAGTTTTTTCATAAACAGTGCAAAATGTTCATTTTTCTTGAGGAATGTGCAACTGCCTCCTCCTACAGTTTGTCTAATTTCTTGATTTAACAAAACAAGGGCCGTGAAGCTTAAAGATCTAATAGTATGGTAATTAATATGTCTGATTTATTATTTCTTATAAGATGAATAATTTTGTATAGAAAGAAGTCAGTTAACCTCATGTTGCCTTAACTTATTGTAGAACGTCTATCTTGTCCCTTCTGCCATCATGTAATGCATGGAATTTGACTATAATAATCAGAATCATACCTGGTACTGTATGCATGCAACTGCCTGAGGACACACTTACAATTGATGAGAACATTAGGAGTTAAAAGGTACCTTTATTTGAAGCTGCAAATATTTGACATAGTCAATGATGTCGTCCAGTATATATGCGTGACTGCCCTACAAATTAAATTCAGTTCTCATGAAGTAAATTTTGTAAAATTCAGTACATGTGAGCAGCTTAAGTATTACTCCGAAGTGTGCTGAAAGTAACATTTTTGACAGGTATGTTTTGTTTTCATTTATCTCTGAGATGAACTATTCAGTCTTAGGCATATTCCCCAAGCAAAATCGACCAATCAAGACATCATAGAATATATTTTTTTTCCTCTTTTTCCTTAGCAGTGAGATGTCTAATTTCAATTGATATATTCCTATTCTGGAAAATAGATAACCATCAGTGTGCTCAGTAATTTACATTTAACAGAAGTAGAACATCCATTTTATGTGAATTTTACCCCTGCCTTTTCAACCAAAGTCATTTATTCACTAGAACTTGAATGAATTCCATTGTTGAAAGCCAATTGACCTTCTAACATTCTAGGGGAACAGATGACACATCATAATGACACTGTCTCTGGACATATTCAAACACTAATTAATGATAAATTGACAACTTACTAAAATTCCACCTTTTGTAAGCCAATACTTATTCATAAACAACCGATTACCTCTGCTGGGTTTGGAAGCAATTCGTGTAAGGCTTTGAGGTTTTCAGCTATACGCTGCCTGCGTTGCTATATTGTAGGGTACATGGATAAGGAAACTAAATTGTGTTAAAGAAATGGAATAAGATTGTCAGTTGACAAGGACATAGTGATGATATCATATATATCTGCATTTTGAATTGAGCATGTGCCCTTGATTTTGGTATGTAAGGAGAAACCCATTAGTGTGACCAATGGCAAGTTTTACTTACACGATCAGTGGCACATGTTTTCTGTTTTGAGGAGCTGCATCCTGGTTTGGGAAGGAAACCAGGCCCACCAAACATTACCATTGGATCAAGTCGAGAAGCATTATGTTTATCTCCAATTGATTCTGCTGTCCATGAAGCGTGACTCTATTACAAAAATATAGTAGAAATTATTATCGGAAATTTCAGAATGATGAAAAGAATATTAAAAAGATTTTAATGATTGCATAGGAAAAATCTCTCTGAATTCAGATATATGCATGCTGGAAAGGCATTCACTGACCTCAGCATAAAAAAGATGATTTTGTGTACTTTCAAATTTAATTGCTTCTTCACATTCATCAGGTCTCCAAAACCTCACCTGCTGAAAACATGGATCAAAATCTTCAATTTAAGTAGTCATCCGAGGCATACAGCTTTATCTGGGTATATATGCATTGATATGCCTGAAAGACAGTATTCATTTTCACTACATTTACTCAAATTGATAGCTTTTCTGTTCAATGGGCTTTACCTTCCTAATGTCCAGGTCAGTGGAGCTTTTCCTGAATCGTTATAAAAGAAGTTTCTGTCTGTTCCATTGACCCCATTAACATCGTTTATGCTGCCAACAGGTGGATAATTGCTCCCAATCATATCTTCAGTTGTAGTCTTCGGCAGATAAGTTGAGGATTCTGCGAGATATTCAACATAATTATGAGACGATTTTGGGAGACAAGTCCAGTGGCTCCCATTCCTTTCAGATGCTGCAATAACAAAATTTGGGTTTGGATGATCCTCAGCTAAATGAGAGACATGATTGCTGGTTCCTCCTGTGTCACAGGACATTAGCTGCACAGGGTTCTGTTGGTTACTTTGTCCTTCCATTACTCCCAAGTCCCACGTTAAAAATAAAATAAAATAAATCTGATTTATATCATCTGCAAGTAAATCATATATTACAATGAGAACCTTACTCTCAGAATCTTAATTAATAGCTCAAAGTTGCATCATGGACCAATGCATCATAAGAAAATACCTACATTTGTAGCATGAATAAATGAATGTAACTTTCTTATTAGACGGGTTAAAGTAAAGCTAACACCTTTATACCTATAATATAATATTACTACTACAAATGGCCGCGCAGGCAAAAACGAAGAAGACAGACTTTGAACACGGTTGTGTGCCTAATCCTTCTTCAAGCTACATCGCTAACACATAACAAGCTTATGTAAATAGGAAATAAAAACAATAAAATAAATAATAACTATGTAATTAAAAAAAATGGTAAAGTAAAGAACTTTCTCACTACCAACAGCAAAAGAAGCACATAAAAGGAAAGGGTATGAAGAAAATGTTAAGATTGCAATGTTTTGGCAGTCAAAGCAACAGTTTTAATCCTGCAGAAATGAAATGGAGAGCAAGAAGTTGGAATTTCTTTGACAAAACGAAAATGAGAAAGACTGAGAGTGAGTGAGGGAAAAAGATTTACCTGGGGCTGGGTCTTAGTTGCAGAGAGAAACGGCGATGAGAAGGTGGGCGTGCTCTGCTTTCTGTTAGCTCTGTTTTTGCGGAGTACGTACATGCAATGCAACGCAAACGCCATCTGCTTCCATATTGGACTGTGGATTTTGGTTCCCCCTCTTAATAAAGAGTAATATATGTTTACATTATTTTTTTAACATTATTTTCATACTTGGTTAATGATAAATAAATTTTTTTGTTAATATAATATATTATTTAGTTAATAAATTTTGGTAATTAATCACTTACAAGCTAATAAAACTCATTAACCAAATGATATGTTGTATTAATCAAATATTTACTCATCATTAACTAAGTGTAAAAATGATGTAAAAAAAAATAATGTAAAAGAATCATTATTACTGAATAAAATACCAATTATAACCCCTGTCTTATATTATATGTGAGCTGAACTGAAGGCTGAAGCGAGGTTTTTTTTTTTTTTTGTATATATATATATATATATGTAAAGTCATTTTAGAATAAATTTTAAATTATTTACTAAAATATGGTGATTTTTTAAAAAATTATTTAATGAATCCCGAATGACCATAACATAAAGTCAAGAGATTTCCTTCCTGAAGTGAAATTTGATATGTGTGAGTTGATAAGTATGAGATGATCTTGAAGGTAAAAACCTTAGGTTAATATGTCCTTCATTTTTTCTCATCTTTCATCTCCAATTCTTCTTTTTTTATTAATCTTCTGAACTCTATATTTTGTTTATACTCTCCTTCCTCTAGTTGTTGAGAAAATGATAACTGATAAGCAAGTTTTTGCTTGCACGTCTTTTCCTTCGTCTCCATCTTTTTATACAAGGGCAGAGCTTGAATTACTAGCTCAAAAAACAGAAAAAAAAAACACCTGTTACTCGAAAAAATGGCCCAAGCCTATCTAAGAAGAAGTCAGAAAGGTTGCTTGCTTACTGGGCCCGGTCCATTACTTGCATTCCAAGAACACCAACGTCAGTCATAGAATATTAGAATCCCAGAAACACACACAAGAATATTCCTCCGTTTCTTGAAAAAAAAGAAAAAAAACAAGGTTCTTCTTATTCGCAAGGATTTGCATTAGCGATTGTATTGTATTATCCCAATCCATTTGTTTCCAATCTGTGATTCCATTTCGTAGATCTGCTTGCTTCCCTTGCTGCTGCCATCAACTGATTATGGTTCTTCACAGAGAACACGACCTTCTCCTTTCTTCCCCTTTCACAGACCCTCCAAAAGGTACCCTTTTTTTTTTTTCTTTCTATTCGACTCAAATATACCAAATTATTTTCAAAGTTGCAAGCTTATACGTAGATTTTATTCTTGCTTCTGAATTTTGATTTAGTTGATTTATTTTTAAAATTGAATTTGCATACCCAGATCCAATTTTGGAATTTACCTAGTAATTTTCTTGAAAATGAACAGGAGATGGTGCCAAGTCCAGTGGGATGTCGATTGAAAAGAAGATTGAGTTCCTTGAGAGCTTGAATGGAAAGGTTGTTCTTTTACACCCAATGATTCTGCATACTCCATTTAGAACGATAATTGTGCTCATTCTGTTAAGAAAAGCAATTTGTAATTGTGTCTTGATTGCTCAAGTTTTAAGTTCTTCTATCGGTACTGTCTCTGTCAACCGTCAAAATAGTAAGTATTGGTGTCTCATTGCTATTTGCTATGGAATTTTATGAATACATCAGAGAAATTCATTAGTATCTTCCTTTGTTTGTCCGGGACCCAAATATCCCTTTACATTTATGGACTTGCAAATATTCATCACATTTAGACATTTGGTAATATCACTATATGAAACCAGTGAGGTGACATAGTATTTAATTAGCATAGTGTTTTATGTGATTGAGTGGCTATTTTGAGGGTTTTAAATGAAAGAAGTCAGAATTTCTGATTGGTTTCTGCCTCTAATCACAAATGTTGCCTCTTTGAATATTTTATTTTTAACTAAGTCTTTTAAGTAGTTTCCTATTTGAATTCCTTTCCCAAATGAACTCACCTAATGAAGGTATTATCAGCGGAGTGTGTGCTCTGTATGTCACTCTAGTATTTTAAAATGGAGGATAAGGAAACATTTACTAACTGCAGTTGAACAATTGCTTTGTACCAATTGACTGGTTATGTGGATCTCACTTCCTTTTAAGAAATTTTACAGCACTTGTAGATAGCTATGAACTGAATTTATGTGTGTCGATGATATACTGCAAGGCTAACTACTCAGTTTTTTGTTTACATTATCTCCTATGCATCTGATCTTTGCTAACTGTTGATATAAATTTTTTAAACTTTCTTACATGAACTCATGCCTTTACTTATTCCAAATGATAGCAAGTACAAGAATTGAGCTCTCTAATTTTATTATTAGGTTATGAATCAACTTGAGACTAATGTTACCTGTTTCAGGTTTCAAATCGAAGGTCTCGTAGGTGGTTAAATGATCGTCTCTTGATGGAACTTGTCCCACAATTAAATGCAGAGGAAATTAGAGGCTTGTTTGCTCCACCACCTTGGGGTAATTATCTGAGATGACTGTACGTGTTATTCATTGCATTCATTCAAGTCTGGCACTTCTATAGTTTAACTGCCTTTAGGCAAACTAGAATTGAATTCTTCCATGCATGAGAGCTTACTAAAGTTATGTGGTTTTCTTCTCTGTGTGCATGCTTTGTTACCATTGAAGTGCATGGGAATGAAAGGGGTCAAATTCAACAATTTACTTCAAATCTGTAGAGCACTTTGATAGTGAAACTGACTTCAAATTGTCAGTGATATGTTCTAATTTTATAGTCATTAGCTGATCTTTTCTTTCTCTCCTTTTTTGGGGGGTAATTAGCTGATCTTTCCTTTCTTGTTTCATGTTAATAATGATTGTGTTCATTTTACAGGTGATGATGTTCCTCCTTCAGCATTTTCCATGACTAATGTGGGCGAGTGGGACAGATTCAGGAATATAGACATGGATAAAGAGGTTATATTTAGCGTCAATCAGTTATAACTTCAAAATTCTCCTCTTTTTTAAAACATTTGTTTGGTATGGGTCTGGGTGCCATTCACGTTGTGACACATTGGTAGTGCTTGAGTCTCTAAGTGCACTTATGTGTGACATGTACATATGTATGTGTGTGTGTGTGTGTGTGTGTATATAGGTTTATGTGGGTTTTCGTGTGAAGCTGTGAGTGCATGCATGAGGATTGGCATTACTTTAGAACAAGGTGAAAGTATAATCTCTGATTCTCTATATGCTGACTGCATGGTTAGCATGTGAATTTGCATGTTGATTATATCTTCATGTTTTGTGGTGACTGCTTACAAGCGTCTGACATAGGTGTTGTTTGTTTTGGTAGGTTAATTTGATTCATGCCCTAGAAAACTCTTTTGAAAAGAGGAAAGATCACATTGATGCTGACAAGATGGCAGTATTGAAAGCTTGGCGTAGAATTGATTGTCGAACAAGAGAGGCACTTCGCCGCAGCTTTCTTTCCGAACTTATAGAGGGTTATGAGGTATATATCTGATTAGTGATCCCCCTGTCTTCACCCCTAAATCACCATGGTGCATAGGAAAGGGGCTAAACTTTTAGTGCTTGTGTGCTTTCCATTTGCTATAAGCCTATAACTATAAAATATGTTTCTTGGCTTTTACAAGGAACTTTTTGTTTTCTTTTAGGAATGTGTACGGGCCTTCATAACAGAAAGCATAGATGGAGATGTTCTTGAACTACGAATTCAGGATCCTTTTCATAGATTGTTACTGCATGGCGTGTGTGAGGTATATCAGATATGCTGCTCCCTTTGTTAGTGGTGAAAACTTGATGCTCTATTCTTTTTGTTAATATCGAGAAAATTGTGGCAGATCTTAAGGTTCATTTGTTTTTACGAAAAATAACGAGATAGTTGAAAATGTTAAAAATATTTTCAGATAAAGATATTTTCCCTGAAAATATTCGGGTGAAAACATTTTGTTCAGGAAAAGCCTCCATCAATGAATTGTAACCAGGAAAATATTTTCCTTTCGAGTGTTAACCCAAACATAGGAAAATGTTTTCTAGACAATGCTTCTTTACACCAAACAACAGAAAATGTTCTCCACACCAAACACCCAAAAATACAGAAGATATTTTCAAGAAAGATATTTTCGTAACATCCAATTAATTTCACCCAAATACATTAAAATCCAAACTAATGTTACTCTTATACGTTTACCTGAAGTGTCTAATTTTAATTTTGGGGGAATATTTTGTGAACAGTTCTACAACCTGGCCTCAGATACAGTATCAGATCAGAATGGTGTGGAGTCGTCAAAGATGACAAAGATAAAGAAGAAGAAAAGAGGTTCTCCTGAGCTCCCAAATATCACTCTGTCCCATTTTCTGAAAATGTCCAAGGAAGGAAGTTGGTAGTTCCTTCATGCAGAGCTGATATTGTTTGTCCATATAATAAAACCTGCCTTTTGGACCCGGATGTACTATGTACAATATTCAGTATTATTCCAGAATATCACTGTAAATTAATTCACCGACCTATTTTCAACTGGTTGATACCATCAGTCAACATAAGTTGTTGATTGTTTTTGGTAGATAATGTTGTAGCTGATTAAATCTGGTTTTAATAAAATCATGTCTTGCGGTTGGGCCGTTTCATACTTTCATGAAATAGGAATTTTGATGGATTATAAGAGATGTGTACGTCTATATAGATGAAGAAGTGAGAGAAGTGTTATATGAAAGTGTATTAAATGGATGAGTGGTTTATTGGAAGAGTATATTAACAAATTTTAATCAATATGCATGCGGTAAGGAAAATATAAACTTATCTCAGTGGTTATGCAATTCTGAAATCTTAATCATGTAATTATGACACACGCATATACATATACAGGAGGATGTTTAGTGAGCGTATCAATTTTGATCATTAAATTTATATGAATAGTTAAGATTAAAAGTTATTTAAAAATTATATAACTATTTAAAAAAGTTAAATGACTTTATATTTTAATTTTAATTTTAATTATACATATATGATTGACCAAGATTTATTTATCTCACTTTTATAATAAATCACTTTTCTTACTTAGATATGTTCATATATGTATTATTGAATAATTTTTTATAAAATATAAATTTTATCAATGATTAAGCAGAATAAACTGGATATTCATACTATTTAATTTTATATTTGACATTTACTTTTTAATTCTAAAGTTTATGAAACCATATAAACTTGATTTAACTAACCGTTAGAATGATGACATAATAAAATGTTATTCAATGTTATTCAATATTCTTCCGTTATGAATCCTTCGGAATTTGGATACTGGGTCGAGAGCTGTAGCTGCTAGCTTCATTCCTGTTTTCATCAGATCAGAAAACCTCCATCTTCATAGCTATCTTCTTCTTCTGCCTTCAAACCAAATATGGTTCCCATCAAATATTACGTGGTACACACCCTCTCTCTCTCTGTTCCTCTCTCCCTCGTGTATATATGCTAACATATGGTTATGCACATACTGTGTTGATGATCGATGATTAGGTGGACGCGTTTACTGACTCGGCTTTCAAAGGAAACCCAGCTGCGGTTTGCTTGTTAGAACAAGAGAGAGAACAGAAATGGTTGCAAGCAGTGGCCAACGAGTTCAATCTCTCTGCCACGTGTTTCTTAACTAGCATCCCCGACTCGGCAAGCACCGTTGACTCCAACAACCCAACCCCAAATCCTAGATTCCGTATCAGATGGTTCTCTCCTGTCACCGAGGTATCGGTTCCTTCTCTCACGTCCGTACACAGTCTTAAATTGTTTTATTTATTTTCTCCTATTGTCACAATCCACCTAAGTGTTGGTTATTGCCCTCTTGGGCGTGTAGCAATTGATTGAGTACTGATAGATAGTGAATAGTAGCGTCATTGAACTTTGCAATATCACTGTGGCAGCTGAAACTTTGCGGTCATGGTACTCTGGCAGCAGCACATGTACTCTGTTCTGGTCCTGGTTTGATGAAGTCCAACGTTATTGAGTTTGTCACACAATCAGGAACTGTAGGTGCTAAAAGGGTTTTGGATAATGACATAGCAGAGACCTTAATTTCTGAGAAAAGTGAGGGAAGGCAGTGCTCCTCCATTGAATTGGATTTTCCTCTTGTTCCAATGGTTGAATTCAATTCTGCGGATACTTCACAGATTTCTCAAGCACTGGGTGGTGCTTCTGTAATTGATATTAAAAGGACAACCACAAAAGATGATCTCTTGGTAATGCCACCCATCATTTTCACTTTTCATCTTCTTATGTTTTCATATGCCTTAATTAATTTTCGAACATCTTCTCAAAGACATTGACATATCACATTATGTTGCTTTAGTATCAGACTAAAATGCAATGTTATTTGGTTTGTTCTAACAGACATGCTTCTTCAAGGCAGAAGCAGAGTGGTCTTGACTCTTGACTCATTATCAAAGATTGATGATATTTATCTATTCATGTCTTTTACAGGTTATACTCCCATCTTCTGAAGCTGTTAAAGAAGTACAACCTGATTTTGATGCACTAAAACAATGTCCTGGAAGGGGGATAATCATTTCTGGGGTTGCTCCTCCAGAGTCTGCATATGATTTTTATAGTCGATTCTTCTGCCCCAAATATGGAATTAATGAGGTAGTATGGACTGTAAAGGCTTTGATATGCTAAAATAAAAGGGACTAATCTGTTTTACTATGGCAAGAGTAACACTGCTATTGGATTTTCACTTTTGTTACATCAATTTGGCCGTGTCCTTTAGGATCCTGTTACCGGGAGTGCACAGTGTGCCTTAGCAACCTACTGGAGCAAAAAACTGGAGAAGCATGATTTTGTTGCCTATGTGGTGCGCCTCTTCTCTCTTTTCAGACGCTGGTTTAGAGTGACCAACTTAATCTTCTGACTTATTCTTGTTGATTGTATTGTTGTTTTTGCTTTCAGGCATCCCAAAGAGGGGGTGTAGTAAACATTCATCTGGATGAGCAGTCCCAGAGGGTGTTGTTGCGTGGGAAAGCATACACTGTGATGGAAGGGTGCCTTCTAATTTGATATGGGTATTTGGCTGTTCCTTTAGGGTCAGAAGTGAGATATAGTCTTTCGAGAGCCAGTTTGTGCCTAATGGAGAAGAAATTCAACCTCAGAACTTATAAGTTACCCTAATTACCTTTTGGCGATTCCAGCTCTGAATCGGTTGATTGAAGACATGTTTCAGGTCCTTGTTTATTTGTTTGTTTTTCTGTCCTGGATGTTTGGGTCCTTGTTATCATGTCAAACAATAATATATCTAGTTAACCATTAAATTTTTGCCAGTGTTTAAAAGGAGAACGCACAAGTGGATGAAGGCCACTGGAGTGTAGCAAAAATGAAAAAAAAAAGGGGGGGGGGGGGTGATCCTGTTAATAGATATAAATCACGTTTTCCACATATACATAATTCCCTTTGCTAATTGTGTGTAATCACTGAATTTAGGAATAACTTCCTCTGCTGATTCTCTGTAATCCCTGTAATTTAGGAGCTGTTATCCCTTTATTTTAGGCTCGGTAACCAAAGTTATTTATCCTATCCCATATTGTGAATAATACAGATTTCTTCTTATACCAAACTTGAATAGATTCAGGGGCTTCTTTGTTCATTTCTTTGTGCCCCTCTGGATCTTTCATTGTTCAAGGCTGGGACTGCCAAAAAAAGAAAAAGAGGGAGGGAAACCTTTAGAAAACAGAGTATCTTATATATGGAAGCTTGATGGATTTTTCTTCTTTTTTCTCCCCCTTGTCATGCCTCTAAAGGTTTAGAATTCTAATGGTTTGTAGGTAACAAACATTTTTCTATATTTCTTTCCGTCATTGATTTCGTCAGGCGAGTACGTACATCATTGAGTAAATATTAAGAATCAAGTCCACAGAAGATGGGAAATTCGGTTTTACCCAATAAATCTTGTCCACCTCTGGGAACCCTCTTGAAATTAAATATTACTAAAAAGACAAATTAGCCTGGATGCTACCTTCTGATTGTGTGAGAGCACTGGCATTTATTTCTGACTTTTCTTTGGCTACAAAAAATGTTTAGGCACGTTTTCTTGTGGTATGATCCAACCATGTGAGAATATGGTGAAAGGTACGTGCAAATGCTTCTGACTCTGAGGAGACATGCCTTGCGATACTATTATATCAAGAGCACAAAAGGAACCCTGCCGCAAGGAGTGATATGTTCCGCTAGGAAATGCAAGTAATATGATTCTTGTTTTAGATATATAGAAACAGAGTAAAAAAATACTAAAACAACGCTTACCCATGATACGTACTTTATGGGAAATGATTCTTGCATGTCAATTTTCATTTACAACAAAATTCTACACATGAATTAGTTACTGTACAAGACTTGCCCAATTTTGGATTGCCTAATTTGTATCACTATTGTTTATACTTTATACGGCTATTCAGAACGTAAACCGGTCAGGTAAATAGTTGTAAAGTTGGCTAAAATTGGCCAAAATCTAAACCAATTTTTTATGAACCAGTTAACACTGAATTTTTTTAAAACATAATGATATATATATATATATATATTAAAATTATCAATCATAAAAATATTAATAATAAATATATGAATATATACTTATATGATGTAATTATATGACTTAAAAATTATCAATAATAAAAATATTTTATTTTGTTTCTTTATAAATAAATGTAATGGTATATATTGAAATTATCAATCATAATATTATCAATTATAAAATTATCAATATATATATAATGTAATTATAATATCATTTGGTTCAACCGATCAATTTAACCGGTTCAACCAGTTAAATTGAAACCTAAAGTTTTACCTTATCATTGTCTCTTTTAATTTTAACAACGTGTATTATGAAAAATAATATATTAATAGTGTGTAAATTTAACTGGAGAAATCTGGTGCACATATATCTAAGGTCTAGTTGTATATAAGTGTTAAAAGTTTAGTTTTAGAAATGAGTGAAGTTTTCTGAGTGCATAAAGATTGTCTGCATATTTAGATGGGAAAAGAACAGGTCAGTTTGGGGGGAAATTTTTTTTTCATTCGTTTTAAAAATTAATTAAATATTTAATTATATTAATTAATAATTTGTATATACTTAATCATGTATTAAATATTAAAATGAAAATAAATTATTATTTAATTATATATAAATTATTAATTAATATAGTTAAATACTTAATTAATTTTTAAAATAAATTAAAAAAAATTTCCCTCCTATACAGTCATTTTACCTATTTAGATTATCTCCGTTGCCCTAGCTGCTGATATGTCTGGCAGTTTCTCCGAGCGTGTTTCTTGATTTGTGGTCTGTGGTTTTATTTCTGTTTTGGGTTTTTGACTCCTTTAACCAAAAAAAAAAACCCTTTATATATATATATTTTAAAAAAGAAAAGCTTATCATCTGTAAAATTTGGTTAAAATTTTGTTTTTAATAGAAAATAAACTAATCTAAATATACATTATACACCAAGGTGGTGTTCGTTGCTTAAAAAATTGTACATTATTAGTATCACTAAAAATTTAAATAAGTTTAAATAATTTTTTAGCAAAAACAAAAAGAAATCCCAATGGAACAAGTTGCGGCGGCTCTGGAGCGTGTTAGAGCGTTGACTAGTTTTAACAGTTGAGAGTTGAGACCCCCGTTTCTAATTCTGGTCAGAAAATCTGCTAAGTTGTTTCATGTTTGTGTGTCTATGGCAAAGAAACCTGTCAAATACTCGGTGGTATGTTTGTCTGTTTTTTTACTGTCTTATTGCGAATTAGAATTAACTCGTCATGGGTGTGCTCTGACTCTGAGTCTGAGTTGATAAGCAGGTGGACGCGTTCACTGAGTCACCATTCAAGGGAAACCCTGCGGCAGTTTGTTTCTTAGAGGAAGAGAGGGACGACGACTGGTTGCAAGCGGTAGCCGCCGAGTTCAATATCTCCGAGACCTGTTACTTGTCTCGCATCGACCACCTCAATGGAACCTCTGATCCCCGCTTCGGTCTCAGATGGTTTACTCCTGTTACTGAGGTAATATATATATATATATATATATATATATATCTGATCCCCGCTTCGGTCTCAGATGGTTTACTCCTGTTACTGAGGTAATATATATATATATATATATATATATATAGAGTGATACCTCTATCTTATTATAAAAAAATAAGAGAATAAATCTTAAACATTAATTCTTATTGGTTATGATTAAAAGTTATTAGAAGGTGATATAATCACTTAAAAAAATTATATAACTTTATATTTTAATTTTAATTATATATTAATGATTTAATGATTAGGATTTACTCCTCCCCATCTTACAATTAGCCACTCTTCTATGCCCATACACACACACACATATATATATATATATATAAACTTGTTTTTACTGATTATGTGCTGCCCAGTTTTTCCTAATATGCAGACTCTATAAGGGAATGTTTTAATTCAAAAATTCTCCTATCAAGACAGTAATCTGAGTCTCTTTTCGATGAAGATGTCAATACTGTTGCTTTGCTTTTTGTCTTATATTTTAACTTAGGAATAGTTGGGCAGAGTGAATATATTCACGATAATTTTTAGCTTCCCTTTTCATAATGTGAATGATTTTTCAATAATTTCTGACAGATTATATGTATTCTTTGAGCTACATGATTTATTAAATGCACTATTGCTTGTCCCTGGAATCTGGACATTTTGTAAGTTAATTTCTTTTTAAAATGAAGCATGGTTTATAGCATACTGATCGCCCACAAAATGCTTGAGTGGGGGGGTTTTCTAAACCATTAACATTATCTGGACCCTTTATGCAGGTTAAACTTTGTGGCCATGCCACATTAGCGGCTGCACACACACTATTTTCATCTGGTTTGGTGGATAGCAATATTATTGAATTTGAGACGCTATCTGGAGTATTAACTGCCAAAAAAATCCCAGCGATCAATATCACGAGTGCCTCAAACTTTCAAAATGGTGAAATTCAGGATGGATTTTATATTGAATTGGATTTTCCTGCTGACCCTATTACAGAATTCAACTCTGCTGAGACTACACAAATTTCTGGGGCATTGAACGGTGCTTCCATAATTGATATAAAGAGGACACAAATTGGAGACGACTTACTAGTAATTCCTAAATATGCTCTCTTCCATTTTTATCATTGTCTGGTATACATTAATTACAGTTGAATTATTTCCCAGTAAACAACATGTGCTTGTGATACTGGTGTCTGGTGAAGATCACATTTTCATCATCGTTATTTATAGATGCGCCATACATATCTGTTAACCTTCTTGATTATTGGAAAAAAGAACAGTATATATCTCATGCTACTCTACTCTTACCTGCAAAATAGCAAGTATGTGTTTAGAGCAATTTGTGCACATCAAACATTATGAAGCTTATCATTTCTCCTAGGTTGAAGTCACATCTGGAAAATCTGTCACAGAACTACAGCCACAACTTGATGCAATAGTTAAATGTCCCGGAAGGGGGATAATTGTTTCAGGTGTTGCTCCTCCGGAGTCAGGATTTGACTTCTACAGTCGATTCTTCTGCCCAAAATTTGGAATCAATGAGGTAAGTGGTTGACATATTATGACTATAATGTTCCTCCAATTGCATTGGCGATGTCTCCTTAATTATGCAATAAATGAAGATAGGTAGGTCTAAGTAAGGTAAAGTTCGGAGTTTGATTTTGAACTCAACAATATTGATGCAATTTTTGAACTGCATAAGCCCTTAAAACGCTAGTTCTCTTCTTTCCTGTTGTTTTACCCTACAGACTGCTGCTGTGCTACAAGTGTTTGATGGTAGCGGATCTGGGGTCCAGTCTAATAATATAAAACAAGCAGTTCACTAGTTTAAATAATGAATCAAGACACATAATATTATTACTACCAATTTTTACAAGGTCCACTGTTGCTGGATCATTTAGTAGAATGGGAAGGATATTATAGAAAGCAGATGCAATCTTCCACTAAATTCCACATATTAAAATAGAATTAATGAGATAATGTTAAATAACTCATTTCCTTTCAGGATCCTGTTTGTGGGAGTGCACACTGTGCCTTAGCATCCTACTGGAGCAAGAAGTTGGGGAAGTGTGATTTCAATGCTTATCAGGTACTCTCCTTTCACTCATTGGGATTATCTTTGTCATTGTTGTACTAACTCTGTAGATTACATTTGAGCAGGCATCACCCAGAGGGGGAGTTCTTAATATTCATCTTGATGAGCAGAACCAAAGTGTGCTTTTGTGTGGGAAGGCTGTTACGGTGATGGAAGGGTGTCTTCTGGTCTAGTCCTGTTCCTAGAATTGCAGAATAAGTAGTTGCACCAATATATGCATCGGATGACAAGACCTCCTTTAATTGTAATTGGAGTGCTGAACTGTTATGATGCTTTATAAAAAACAGTCTTCTCTAAGCACTCTATTTGATATACACAAACTTGGGTATGCAGTTTGCTAATCACATTTGTTGAGTTGAATAAATTGGTCAGTGTCATTGCTTTTGTTAGCAGATCCCCCAAAAGAAATACTGATGAGTAATGCATCCATATGAAAAAATTTCTCGCCATAGCTAGCCATGCCTGGGGACTATATTGCACGTTGCATATGATGAAAAAACATTGCAACAAAGAACAATCTTTACGAACTAAATTTCCATATTGAAAAGTGAGATTCCTTTAATATTAGTGATTGAGAAGTTGGGTACTCTTCAGAATAATGCATTTAAAAGTCTAGGCATACTGCATTCCCAACCCCATGCCCACTTTTTCAGGTCGGTTTTGGTTTTGGTAATATATGAGAAGGGAGAATTAGAGAAGAGAGAAATAGAAAAAAAAATAAATAAGCTCTCTTATTTAATTAGAAGAGAAATAAAGAAGAAAAAAAATAATAAGTTTTATAATTTTTTTATTTTTTTTTTAAAGTGAGAAGAAATATAGAAAAAATGAATAAAGATAAAAATTTGATTAATATATTATTATTTTTGTTGTTTTATAAATAAATAAATAAGTGTAAATATGTATTTATAACAAAATATAATTTTTTTTATTTTTTTTTTATTTTTTTAATTCAAACAACTTAAAAATTTATTTATTTTTTATTTTATTTATTTTTTATTTTTTTTACTTTATTTCTTTCCATTCTATTTCTCTCTTTATCTAAACAAAATCTTACTCATGAGCACTTGGATACGTTGTCACAATCACCCGTGGCAAATGCTTCATCCAAAGTGTATAGAATATGTTATCTGTAGTACTTATGACGGGACTTTTGATGGGAACGTGTAGAACATGCTGTCTCCGGCCAGAGCCCGCCAAGATTGAATTCTCCAAGTCCCATGTTACCAATAATTGCTACTTTAGTGGTCTACTTTCTACTTGGGGAAGGAAAACATTTACGTTAGTGAATAAAACTCAAGCTAATTAGAGAGATCGTTTGGTCTACGACAAGAGTATCTATAAATACACTTTAACGCTCAAGTGAAGATGTGAATAAAGAAGGTATAGTGTTTAGTATGTATAGTGTTTAGGTTAGAATGATAAACATATTTAGGAATCTCCTTTCCTTATATACCTTGATTGTTACTGTCTAAAAAAAGGAGGGAGAGGAAGTTGCCAAGTTGGTCTCTTGAATCTCTTCGGTCACACGTATAGGCGTAGGTTAGAATGTGTTGTCCAGTCATAGGGCAATAGGCTAAATCTGATCATGCCACGCCCGTAAAAGCCACGTTTCTTATGTGTAGAAAAGCATATCCGATAGCATTATAGGCCCTTTGTATTAATTTTTTTAAGAGTGGTAGTATTTTTTTAAATAATAAAAGTATTTTTTTAAAAAGTTAAAGAGTTTAAGTTTTTTAAAAAAGTACTTCATGTGTAACAAAAAAGGACTTCATGTATAATAAAAAAGTACATAAAGTACTTTTTTAAAAAACTTGAACTCTTTAGTTTCTAAAAAAAGTACTTTTATTATTTTAAAAAAACACTTCTACTTTAAAAAAAAATAATACAAACGGCCCTATATCAATTAAGAAAATTCATCCCCTTGCACTTTTGATTTTGGGACATTCTTTGGTAGTCTTTTTCAGTTACTAATGTGATAAGTTGTCATGTATTTATTAATTATTGATTATTTTTAATAAATTTTTAAATATTTATTATAAAATTAATAATCAATAAATATTTAACAACTTCGCACACCAAACACATGGATTGTGTTTGAAATCAATTAAAAATAGATGTAATTTGATTTAAATTGAATTAAATTAATTTAAAAATCAAATTTTATATATGAAACTCATTATAAAAAATTAGATTTGAATTGATTTGAAAATCAATTCTTATGTTTGGAATTCATTGAAAATGAAATTAATTTGATTATATTACTTTTTTAACATTATATAATTATAAATAAAATTGTTAGGTTAGTGAAGTAAAATAAAAAAATAATCAATTTAAATAATTAAATTTAAAATCAAATCAAATTCACTCAAATCTAATTAAATTTGATTAAATTTTTAAATACATACAACTTAAATCAAAATTTTGACTCCTCTCCTTCTTGACTCGGCTAGTTATTTATATTTTATACCCTTAATTCCATTCCCTGCTTCACAAAGTCTATCCTTCAAAATCGTGACTCTCTTCCTCAGTTCCTCGTATAAGAATATGGCAACGAAACCTGTCAAGTACTGGCTGGTATCCTTCTGTCTTGTATTTCTGTGTGTTCATATGTTGTGACTTATGATTTATGAATTGATGCAAGTTGATAACACAGGTGGATGCCTTCACTGAGTCACCCTTCAAGGGGAACCCTGCAGCAGTGTGTTTGTTAGAGGAAGAGAGGGAGGAGAAATGGATGCAAGGCGTAGCAACCGAGTTCAATATCTCGGAGACGTGCTACTTGACTAGGATTGCTGAATCCGAGAGCTCTAATATCTCACTATATGGAGCCTCAATAACTCGTTTCCACCTCAGATGGTTCACTCCTGTTACTGAGGTGAATTTTCTTGATAACCCTCTCCTCCACCTCGAAAACAAAGAAAGAATTCGTTTTTAATAAATATTTGACTTATAAGAGTGTGTTGTCTTCAAAAACAATAGGAACAACAATGGATGCCCAATGGGAAATCTTTTTTCATTCTTTATTCAGTGTCCTTTTCTTATAGCATGCTGCTCCCTTGTCAAATGCTTGAATGGGAGTTTTCGTAAATGTTTACATTCTTCGTATCCTTTTGTAGGTTAAACTTTGCGGCCATGCCACATTAGCATCTGCACACATTCTTTTTTCATCCGGTTTGGTGAAATCCAATATTATTGAATTTGTGACTCTGTCTGGAGTTTTAACTGCTAAAAAGGTCCCAGGGATCAATACAGCAGGTGCCTCAAAGGATGGGTTTTTCCTTGAATTGGATTTCCCTGCTGATACAATTACTGAATTCAGTTGTGCTGACATTTCACAAATTTCTGGCGCTTTGAATGGTGCTCCAATTATTGATATAAAAAGGAATACCATTGGAGATGCAGGTTACCTCTTGGTAATTCCTAGTGTCCGTTTCTCACTTTTGTTTTGTTCTCCAGCATATGTTAGTTTCATAACAATTAATTTTCGAGAAGAATACAGCATACTTTGGGGTTTGGATTGACTGCACACATTGTGTGTCTCTGTGATTTGACCATCAAACACACTAATTGGGTTATGTCTGCTAAACTCTTTTCTTGTGTAATATATTCTGTTTAAAGATATCATCTGTTAAAACCTGTTGGGAAATAGCAGGTTTCCAGGTGAAAGAGAAAGATATATATGTTGGAGTTGATCATGAAAATTACATATTCCCAGTGTAAACGGTGAAGCTTGTGATGTTTTGTAGGTTGAACTTGCTTCAGGAAATGCTGTTGCAGAACTAAAGCCAGATTTTGCTGCAATAGCAAAATGCCCTGGCGGGGGCATACTTGTTTCTGGGGCTACTCCTCCAGAGTCTGGATTTGATTATTACTGTCGATGCTTCTTTCCAAAAAATGGAATTAATGAGGTAATATGTTTATGTTAGTACCTGGTCTCAGCTTCTTTGTGTTGTTAAGTGGCTGAAATATTAAACAATCTCTAACCTGTTCCTAATTTTGCAATAAATCACGACAAAAGATCCATAAGAGGCACGCATCACATTAAAACATTAGTAGCATTAGATGCATCCACTGTGCTTAAAATACCATATACCATACAACTGAAAACCAATCGTTGGGGACTGCATATTCCCTCACCCTCATGTTGCTTATCCTCTTTTTCGCCCATTCAGATATCTGCTGGATATGTGGGCTAGCAGCTAATATTGAGTCTAATTTGATTACTAAAAGTAGCGTTTTTCGTGTGTAAATTGAAACGCTATCTGTTCTACCTATAATCTTTCAAGGTCTACTGTGTAGATAAGAAAGGTTATCTTCTAACTTTTTCTTCTATTGTCAAGAATTAGGGAGATGTTGAACCACTTGTTGATTTTTTTTAGGATCCTATTACTGGGAGCGCACAATGTGCCTTGGCACCCTACTGGGCCAAAAAGCTTGGGAAGTGTGATCTCAGTGCATATGCGGTACTCTCTTCTCTTCACTCAATGGGATATATTTTTGTAATTGTCATACTAACTTCATGGGTTACTTTTGAGCAGGCATCACCTAGAGGAGGAGTTGTTCATATTCATTTTGATGAGCAGGGCCAAAGGATATTGATGCGTGGAAAGGCTGTTACTGTCATGGAAGGGCGTGTTCTGATTTGAACTGGATTTTAACATTTGCATAGAATAATAGAGAGCCAATCGTTGTATTATGTTATAAGATCGCCTAGAACTGAAATTGGATGCCTGAAGTCTGAATTTTTTTTTTTTTTGGGTACGGTAATGGTATTTTTAGGCCAACTTTCGCATCAATTGATGCATTTAGAAGACAATGTTGGCCTAAGATTCGAACCCAGTAATCAAGGTTGGGAATACAACTCCCTCCCTGTACTCCTTACCCTTTTCTTAAGTTGATGATTAATAAATTAAAACTTTGTGTCATATTCTCATTTGATATCAATAAAGTCATTTATAATATATATATATATATATATATATATATATATATATATGGGTCAGGATTAATTAACACCACACCATGACTCTTTTTAATCCAATGGTTCAAAATTAGTTCATTTAATAAAGAAAGAAGATAGTAGAGGTTGATTTCAATAAAGAAAGAAAATAATGAAATATAAATTTAATGAGAGAGAATAGTAGCAGTTTCTATTTTTGTTTTTCATCTTCATAAGAGCAAAAAGAAAAAAAGAAAAAACCCTGCTAATCTTGAATTGAAAATATCAAATCTATTATGAAATAAAAAATAGAGTAAACTAGCAATTTAGTCCTTGAAAATAACTTACACTCGCAATTTAGTCCCTGAATTTATTTTTACATTTAAGTTAGTCCTTAAAATTTTAAAACACACAGCAAGTTAGTCCTTCTGTTATTTTTCCTTTCCAAATTAAATGGTAATATGTGATGTGGCATATTAAGTGCTTACATGTACTATTAAATGCCACATATCAGGTAATAATCGATCGGTTAAGGGTAAGCTCGGTCAGTTAAGTTGATGGAAAAACTGTTAAGGGGATTGGTTGGTTGGTGAGCTGAGAGATAATAGGTTAGGGACAAGGTCTGCTCAGTCGGTTAGGAGATTCTGAGGCGGTTGAGTTTCATATTTTTCACCTAAACGACATCGTTGGAAGGGCTAGGCATGTGGAGTAACCTGCCATGTGACATTTAACGGTACACGTAAGCCCTTAACACATCACATCACGTGTTACAATTTAATTTTGGAAGGAAAAATAACAGAAGGACTAAGTTACTATGTGTTTTAAAATTTTAGGGACTAACTTATATGTAAAAATAAATTCATGGACTAAATTGTAATTGCAATCTATTTTCATGAACTAAATTGTTAGTTTACTCATAAAAAATATAAAACCTTCTCGCTTGGCTTGTTCCATTTCTCCAATGTAGTCAAATATATAATGAAAATAACATACCTACAATTTGTGTGAAATGACATGGCTAGGTGAGAGTAGTTCAAGGTATTCTTTAGAATATTAAATAAAGTGGTAAGAACGTAAGAGTATGACAAGCCAGCTTACAAAGATGTGTGTATAAATGCTAAATGGTTTTAAATTAAAAGGTTTTTTTTTTTGGTAAAATTTATTATGTTCTAATCGGAAATTAATGTGTAAATTATCTTTTAACTGCTTTAGTTTGACAAAATTTAAAATCATCAAAGAAATTGAATCCATATATACACGTTAGTTGCATGCCCAAAAAACAAAATTGTCCTTCTCAATATTAGATTATATATTTGCTCATTATCAGGCTCAACACCCTATGCTAGGTTTGAGAGGCTCCAGTTTTATTGATTGGAACTATTAGTCAATATATTGTTTATAAGTTATTTCTCTTAAAGACCTAATGTTAGTACTAAGTCAATATTAAATAGTATTAAGTTGCATATCATACTAAAAATAATTTCAGTATACATGTACTATTCCAAAGCAAAAAAATATATAGTAAAATATTATGTTATTAAAATTATTGGAATCATATGAGTTATTTCTCTAAGTGCTTGTTTAGAGGCAGAGTCAGGACTACAGGGTTAGTGGTTGCCCCTTTTGTGAGGCAAAATTCGATTCGAATCTAATTTCTTATATATTAAATTTAAAAAATTTTAAATAGATGAATTTTTTTGGATAAATAGAATTAAGTGGGAAAGTAAAAAAATATATATATATATGTTGGTAGGAATGTGAATGTGAACAAGAGAAAACAAATTCAAACAAATAAAAAAATTTGTATTACTAATGAATTCTTGTATGGTGCTTCTTGTCTAAGAAGGCCTCACCTATTATAATTGCTCCACTTTCTCAATCGAGAGTGGAGATGTAGCGTATTGTGGGATGATGTTTTAAAACTTTTTCACATCTTAATTATTTTTAAAATATTTATTATAAGGCTTAATATCTATAAAAAAAATTTAATATTTTTATAAAAAAAAGTCTTCTAGAGGTTCCTTGAAAGCCTAAATGTACTCTTTAAGGATTTAGATTATTTTTGAATTCTCATGAATTAGAGTTCTCTATAACATTCCCAAATATTCTAGGACCTTTTAGTAAGTTTCAAATCGTTCTTTAAAGTTATAATATATATATATATATATAGTCTTTGATTTTTTTTCCAATGTTTTAGAATTTTTTAAGCAGCGTGGCAAAAAATTAACCCCATTAAGGGTACAAGAATGTCGTGGCATAACAAAATGACATACTTATTAAAAAATTGAATAAGGTGACATTTAAACCATGAGGTGGGCATTTGAACTTTGAAATTGCAAAATCTCGGGTGTCTGTGCACACCTTCACCACTTTGCCATTATCCACAGTTCCACACCCTCAATTTAAAAAAAAAAAAAATTCATAGAATATACTAGTATTGTTTATAGGGTGTCCGCACTAATTGTAAAAAAGTGACTCCCCTAAAATAAAATAAGTTTCCTTCTTACGCTTTCTTTGTTGAAACTTTTGAAAGCTCTCTCACCATCTCATTTTTTTTCTCATTCGTTTTATTGTGTTTGAACTTTGAAGTATTTATGAGACTACTTTCTTTTTTCTTTTTTCTTTTTTCTATTGAATACTAAAACTTTGTCACCGTTCACAATATCAACAGTATTTCTTCTATTTCTCTTTCTTCATTGAAGCTTATCACTCTCAAAAAGGCAAAAATTTCAGTCGCCAACTCACTATTTTATTGGACAGAAGTAAGTACATTTCTCTCTATTTGTAAATATTGTTCTTTAATTTGCTACAAATAAAGTAAGGTATTCATATTCTAATAGCTTTCAGCTACTATTTTTTTTTTATCCTTTAGACAAATAATATCCATTTTTTTATTTTCAAATTTGGTTTCCTTACTTTCGTACCACGATGAGCTTATTATTTAACGATTTTAAAATATGAAATCAACCATAAAACATATTTTTTTCAATTTCAGTTACAGTAGTTAATTATTATTTTATCTATTATATATATATATATTTAGCAACTTAATTTTGTAGATTTTCATAATTTATTTTTTATTATACATATTCAAATTTTTAAACATAATCCTGCTGGCTCCGCCAACATTTATTTTAAATCCTAAAAGATACCTGCGTCATAATGACATAAATCAAGAATTTAACTTGACATAACTAGGGATATTATTCATCCTCAACATATAACGTAGCTCCTTATTCTCTCAAATCCTCAACGTTCTCCTGCAGCAAGCAGTTTACTCTAATGGACCACTCCATTGCTTCCCAGGTATCATCTACTTTCACCACTTATGAACTTCTTATAATTTCGTGTATACAGTGACAAAGGTTCTAATTAAATAGTTGAATTTACATGTTTTTCTTTCTCTTTTCCTTGAATTATTCCATTGCAGACTTATGCCTTTAAACTAAACTGTCCCAAGTGTCAAAAGAAGGTGAAGAAATTGTTATCAAGACTTAATGGTATTATCACTATTATGATGTGTCCCCCTCTTAATTTATTTCTCTGAATATGAAAATCCATAGGATCTTTGTTTACATGTAACTTTCTAGGTGTTTACTCCATCAAGATTGACGGAGAAGCAGGAAGAGTGACAGTGAAGGGTACAGTAAATCCTAATAAGCTTGTTGCGGTCATTGGAGAAGCCATGAAAGAACAAGAATATTCATGTGAAGCCCCGACCCCTCCACCACCAAATGAGCAAGAGAATAACCACATGCCAGTTGGTGCTGGTAATGGACACAGTCAATTCAAAGGTTATGAACTAGCAGACCTGCAGGAATTGGCTAAAACCAAGAAGTTGAAACAATTGGAGTATACCCAAACTAGGAACCTGAGGATGACCTTCAGTGAAGAAAAGGATGATGGGCCTTCCCGAAAGGGATCTGATAAGCGACCCCCATCAGAGCCCAAGAAAGCTGATGACCCAAATCATTTTGGGACTGGTGCTCTCCTCCATGAATCAAAGGCTGCTACTGGCCCAACTCATCTTGCTGCTTGCCCTCCTTACTGTGCTGGTGCTCCTGGTGAGTGTGTTGAAGTGAGGAACTCGCCGCATTGTGCTGAATTTGTGGTCACTTATGGTGGACCTTACTATACTCCTCCCTACCACCATGTCATGCCACCCTACCATGGTTACCCTTATCCTCCGCCTCCCTACAGGAGCTATCCGGAAGCAGTCGTGCCCCCACCGCCGCGGCCTCCACCAGCAAAGGCCAATGATGTCGACCTGTCTTGTGATGATGCGTCAAAATGCAGAATGATGTGAGCTCACAATTTGTCCCGGTGCAATAAGTTGATGATTTCCCTCAGATCCAGCGTTATTGTTTTACACTTTTATTTGTCCAAGTTGACATTTTATGTTTTCACTGTGTGGTTTTAATATGATTGTATTTGTATCTCTATGTCAAGGAATTTTTGTATAGGCTTTTTAATTTGTGGACTCAAATGTTTAAATATGTTCTATGTGCCGAACCTTACACAAATACTTCACCTCACTGCAATGAACATATTGAGTTCACAAACTAAATCTATAGATTGGTTCTATACAAAAATTTGCAATGTCTGAAGGTTGAATTTCCTAGAAAAATCATCATTTACGGTGGAAACGCTCATTTGAGAATTTTTTTTAAAAAAAAATTAGTAGCTGAAGCTAAACAAAATTACACCAGCATCCATGTATTACACTTCGAAAATATTTTTTTTAGCTATTAATAAAATAAGACCCACGTGAACAATTCAGCAAAAAAGATAAAATAAAACAACATGAACCAAGATGGGTGTTCCTGTTCTCCTGTGAACCCCATCGTCTCTAATATATAAATAATCTTCAGATATTTTTATTTATTTAAGTTTTTTAATTTTAAAAAATCAAAATTTAGAAAAAATAAACAAAAATAAAAATATGTAAGATATGTAAAAATTATTCATATATAAAAGTATTATTTTTCTATTCAAAACCATCACCATCGAATTCGACCCAAAGATTCTCCAAAACACATCCCCAGCCTATGCAGCATAAGATCAGCCTATGCAGCATAAGATCACCGTGAGGTCTCTGGCATGGATAGTATACGCTAAGGTATTGTTGATTTGTTTGGATTGGCGTGTTTGGAGAGAAAGGAAAGAAAAGAGTAATTTTTTATTTTAAATTTATATTTTCTTGTAATTTTTTAAAATGAAAAATTATTATGTTTTTTTTTATGTTTATAAATATTTTATAATTATTTTAATTTAAAAATAAAAGATTACCTCTCACTTTCTTCTATCCGTCCTCTAATCCAAACATATTATAAATGGCTGTCACAGGTGTAGTTACGGTGAGGTTGAAAGCAGAGGAACAATCAGCTCCGTGAAGGCTTGATCTTGGTCCCACCAAAACCGTCTTGATCAACGGTCAAAGAGGGACCCATTGATGGGAATAGGCATACCGTTGATCCGTGTAGAGGTCAAACCAATGAAATACTCATCAGACCAATGATTGACGTAGACTATTATTAGTAATTGTTTTTATTCTAAGAAAAGTGATTTTGAATTGAATTCTATACTTAATCAAAAGCATATGATTAGTACAATAATTAGAGGTTGAAAGAACTAAAAATATTAATTATATAATAAAATAATTGGTTTGTTATATTTCACGATTTTTATTACATCTACTAAATGTCTAAACTGCACAACTTTAGCATACTCACATAGATAAATAATAATAAAAATAATTAATGACAATCCAATTAATAAGCATACAGAGTCTACAATATTTAAAAGAATATTAGCATTTTAAAAAATTTAATTAGCTTGTAAAGCTTAATTAGCATACATTTTAAATTAAAGATTAACTCCAAAAATATGAAAAAGACTGTAACACATACCTAATAAGTGATCCATACAATATCCAACATATAAATTGCTAAGATTTATCAAAAGTAAATAATTGAAATTTTTAATCTCAATCCTTTTTTGGCACATAATTTATCTCAATTCTAAAGATTTGTAGATGCACTTAATTTTCATTTTTAGAATTAAAAGTCATACATACGTTTTAAATGAATTGAATCATTTATTCACAAATATATATATATATATATAAGAATTTCGATCATATGTTCAGTCAAAAAAAAAAAAAAAGAATTTCGATCATATGAAAGAAATTTTAGACAAGTATTTTTTTATAAAAAATTTAAAATTTTGACAAGTATTCATGAAATTTATTTTTAGTTGAAGCTCAATATAATTAAATAAGTTTTTTTAATATATTTAGTATTTGATTCAATTAATTCATTGTTAGTATTAAAAAATGTCATCATGAAATATTAAATATTTTTTAAAATTTAAATAGAATAGCGTTTTTTAATATGAATTAACTAATATAAACTCACGTCTTGATCATTAGAATATTTGATACAGTAGTTTAGTTTGCATTTTTCTTAATTAATACGTAAGGGGTGTTTTTCCTCTTTTGTCACTACTGAATACTATTGCTTTTAACCTTTATATAAAGAATATTTGTTGTATATCATTTCTATTTCATATCAATTTTTTTATACAAAGCAAAGAAAATTATGTTAAAATTAAGAATAAAATATATTATAGAACAAGTTAATTAATTAATATACTATAAGAATAGAAGTACTTATTTACATAAAAGATAAGATTAAGACATGTTTCAAAATTCGAAGTCAATATTAGAAATCATATTGAAGTACGCACCTAGTTTCTGAATGAGGAAATGCTGACGAGAGCGAGCGCACTTCAGAAAAAAAAAGTAATGTTTCTCAGTTTTTTTATTCTATTTAAGTAAAATTTAAAGCCTGGGGGCGCCGGCGCACATGCGCGACCCACAGCATTGTCCTTCTGGATATCTTTTCTTTATGAAGAAAAGTTTTGCAGTACCCTACAAAGTACATAAAACATTGAGCTTCTGGATTTTATTTTATTTTTTATGAAGAAAATTTTAAGTGAAGAAAATGTTTATTTTTAATTTAAAGTTAAAATAAATTATTAACTTTAATTAATATTTATGGTGATATTATAAATTATTTATCTTAAATTTAAGAGTAATTTTACTGTTAATATAAAAAAATTTATATTGTTATCCAATCATGTATTGTTAAATCATTAAAAGAGTTTGACTATCACAATAATTACTTTAAAAATATAACACTTTTCATAATGTGTCACATAATTAGATGATAGTGTAAAGTTTTTTTTTATATTGATATTGAATTAAAATTAAATTCTAAATTCAAACCCAAATTATAATTAAGATTAATGGAATATTAGATGTGTCAAAATGAGCTGGTCCGAATAATTCAAAAAAAAATGTGGGTTGAGTTGAGGAAATTTTAACCTGAACCAACTATAAGCTGACCCAACATAACCCAAAAATAGACTGACTCGACTAAGTAAACTTTTTTTTGTTATATATTTAATTTTGCTATTATTTATTTGAATTTTTATTTGAATTTAAAAAAAATCAAATTTAGTGAGTACATCTAAATCTTTCTTTTATGATTTAAGAAATACTTTATGGATATATTCTAATCATTTATGTCAAAAATAATATAATAAATTTTTGCTGTTTATGTTGATGCCACTTAATATAATATGTTATATTTATACATAATTTACATACATAATTTTTGTGAACCTTAATTAATGTAGAAGTTTAATTTATTAATAATTTATTATTATAAATACCAAAAAAAAATTAAAAAAAAAACTTGAGCCTATAAACCAGGCTAAGTTAACCCGTAACCTGCATAAACTAAGCTGGGCTAACTATTTATTAATTTATACACATTATGACTTAACCTGACTCAACCTAAAATTAGCTTACCCGAAGGGGGTAGCCGCCTGAATTAACACGTTTATGAAAGATACAACCCATTGGGCCAATAACCGTTCGCTGCCCTCATGAGTATATCTAGTTAGATACAATGAGGCAGTCTTATTTGACGACGTTAACATCTGTGCTGTCATAAAAAGGTACAACACCAAATTCTTTACCACAAGGAATGAATCAATAGAGGCAACTCCCATCAATTATAAATAGAGGTGCCTCCCCAGTCCCCACTCTCCCTCCACGTTCAACTCTAGCTAGCTCCCATACACTTGCTAGTTCCTCCAATGGCCATGGATAATTCCAACTTTCAACATCTCTTTACTCTCCTCCTCCTATTCATGATTGCTCCCTCTTTTGCTCGACAATCTTTCAGGCCCAAAGCCCTCGTTGTCCCAGTTACAAAAGATTCCTCCACGCTCCAATACGTCACTCAAATTAACCAAAGAACCCCACTCGTCCCAGTGAACCTCGTCGTTGATCTTGGTGGCCAGTTTCTCTGGGTCGATTGTGAACACAGCTATACCTCCTCCACATACCGCCCCGCACGGTGCCGCTCCGCCCAATGCTCGCTTGCAGGAGCTAGCGGCTGCGGCGATTGCTTCTCAGCTCCAAAGCCGGGCTGCAACAACAACACCTGTGGTGTCACACCGGACAACACCGCCACCCACACCGCCACCGGCGGTGAGCTCGCCGATGACGTCGTGTCGGTCCAATCCACAAACGGCTTCAACCCGGGACGAAACGTCGTCGTGTCTCGTTTTCTGTTCTCATGTGCACCAACTTCCTTATTACGAGGACTTGCCAGTGGAGTCTCGGGCATGGCTGGCCTGGGTAGAACCAGAATCTCGTTTCCCTCTCAGTTTGCTTCAGCTTTTAGCTTCCACAGGAAATTCGCTATTTGCGTATCCTCATCAGACGGTGTCATTTTCTTCGGAGATGGCCCTTACGTTTTTCTTCCTAACGTCGATGCCTCCCAGTTGCTCACCTTTACGCCACTTTTCATCAACCCAGTGAGCACAGCTTCGGTTTTCTCACAGGGAGAGCGTTCAGCTGAGTATTTCATTGGTGTGAAATCCATCAGAATCGATGAAAATGTCCTGCCCATTAACTCGAGTTTGCTATCCATAGATAGCCAAGGCGTTGGTGGAACAAAGATTAGTACATTGAACCCTTACACGGTTTTGGAGGCTTCCATCTTCAAAGCAGTGACCGAGGCTTTTATCAATGGGACTGCTGCTAGAAACATAACAAGGTCGGATCCGGTGGCGCCGTTCGAATTTTGCTTCAGCAGTGACAATGTGCCCGGCACACGGTTAGGGGCGTCGGTGCCCACCGTTGAGCTTGTTCTGCAGAATGAGAATGCCATTTGGAGGATTTTTGGAGCAAACTCGATGGTGAATATAAACGATGAATTGATGTGCCTTGGGTTTGTGAATGGTGGTGAGAACCCAAGGACTTCAGTAGTCATTGGAGGGTATCAGCTGGAGAACAATCTCCTGCAGTTCGATTTGGCAACATCCAGATTGGGGTTCAGCTCTTTACTCTTTGGAAGCCAAACTTCATGTATAGACTTCAACTCTACCTCCACTGCATAGAGGAGTTGCCAACTTAGCATTGTTGGGTGGGTCTAAACTTTGAATAATTAGTATTATCTTGTTTTCATTGATAATAAATGGCCATGAAATTCATGTGGGGCTTGACCACTAGTGGTTTGATGTACACTTTTTTTTTTCCTTTCCTTTTCATACGTGGGTTTCTCTCTGTATCTAATATAAGTTTGAAATTTGAATGCTTTGTGAGGAAAGAAAAAAAAGAAACAAATATTGAACTTTTTAATTAGTATATATTATGAATGCTCCGAAGCATTACCAACATGAATTAATTATAGCGCCATATCTGCTTATATAACATCCATATAATCTTTATCTGGTCGCATCAGATAATATTCCTTAGAATAAAGGGTTTCGAGACTTCGAGTAACCGGAAAACCGGAAACAAATATAGAAGTAAATATTAAACCCAAGCATGCCACGGCGAAAGAAGAAAGCCGCCGTGATTTTCAATTAGCAAGCCAAAGTTGCTGGTGGTATTACTGCCGCTAATGTCGCATCCCGCATTGGGTTCAGCTTGCACCCCAAATCCCCCTATGCTACTCCCAGCAGGAGGAGGAACAATAGCCAGTGGTTCTAGCGGCTGATACTCTGCAATCTGAAGGCTTTTTAACACTAGTTTTGAACTTCACCAAAAAAGCACCAGTTTTGAATATAATTTCTCACTTTAATTTATTTTTAATTTTATTTCTCAAAATGGTGTAACTTTTTTTTTAATTGACAAGTCATCAATACCCTTGACAACTTATTAAGTTTATTTATTTATAATTAAAAATGATGTATCGTTAATACTTTTAATGACTTGGTGAATCAAATATTTTTATTTTTTTTATTAATATTTATTATTTAATATAAATTATTTTTAAAAAATTGTAAGACACAACTCAGACTTGAAAGAATTCGTCAAATATTCTTAAAACGTTAATTCATTAATTTTTTTAAAAAAAGGATAAAAAACTGACTACAAGTGCAATTTAATATACTTTTAAAAATGAGATAAAAAATTGGTGAATGAGTTTTTCATATCAATTTCATTTTTGAATTTCTCAAATTAAATTAAAATAGTTATCTTATAAATTAGAGAGAAATGTGTAATCAAATTAATACGCAAAATACAATTCACTGTTTTTTTCACTCCGGCATTGGGCTTCTTCCCTTTCTTGCAAATTTGCAATCATCAGGTGAGTAGGAGTATTACTAAACGCTATCGTTTCGGTGAAGCAGAAAGCAAGTACAGCGATTAGGGAGGAGCACAAGTCTGTCCCGCTCCTCGGTGCTTGAAGGTTGAAGGCGCAGGCAGCTGCTCATCTCTGCCACCATGAAGCTCGTCAGGTCTATCTATCTTTAGCGTCTCCCTCAATTTCTTACTTCCTATTTGATTTTGTTCACTTTTTTTTAAAAAAAAATTAATCTGAAGCTGAAAGCCTTTATATGAAAACTGGAGCAGGTTTCTTATGAAGTTGAACAACGAAACTGTATCAATCGAGCTCAAAAACGGTACTATTGTTCACGGCACCATTACAGGTTTTCCTCATACTCTTCCCTCTTCCACCAGTATTATATATTCTTTGACAGTTGACATTGTGATTCTGTTGCTAGTTTTGTTAAACCCTCATTAATTAATTCCTACATTTAGCATTAGAGCCTTTAATTAGGTTAGACTGTTCATATCAGTGTGATAGGTTACCACTTATAACATAACTAGTATGATTTGGAATTCTTTTTTCCTAATTTAGTGCAGGCATATGTTGATGTTTGGTTTCACAGAGTTGGTTGTAGTTTTTTCAAGGGAGTTGCCATTTCTGACATGCAATGAGATTGGACAGCTTTGCTGCATTCTTGGTTTTTCAAGTTCCGCTTATTCCTCTTTTCATGGTTATACTTATACCTTACATAACGATTGAGTTGTTTAACTTGTTTCTTGTCTTTTCTGTTTTGGAAGATGTTTTACCCTCCCTTAGTTGTTGTACTGTCCCTCTTTTATCTTTAATTAATTTTCTTTTTCTATAAAAAAAAATAACAATAATGTTTGTTGTAAAATAGTAGCCATTACTGTTTGAACTTTAGACTTGGAACAGCAGGAAGATGTTTGTTACTGATGACATTTTGGCAAGAGGCATCTGAAACCCTGGAGTCTGGACAGCTTGCTTGGGTGGCAAATGTATTGCAATTATGTTATATGGCAGTAACCAACTCCTAGCCTTTGGATTGAACGAGTGTTATTAAGACTCTTAAAATTTAGAATCCCCACACTGCGTCTCTATCATTTGGAATCCTATCCTTTATGGCTGTTCTATTCTGTTTTACAGACGGACTCCCAGTTCAGCCTATACATCTTACCTAGGCCAATCTTTTCAGAAATACACCATTCTCCTCCATTGCTTCTGATTAAACCCCATGCTGCCTGTATTGTGGAATTTTATATTCAACGGCCATCTGGATTTTGTTTGACTAAGTCACATAAATAGGAAACTCACAAGTTGTACATTAAATCTTTTATTTGTTATTGTATTGAACTTCGTAATTTCTGAGGCCCAGGTGTAAACACTAACCAGCTTCATGAATAGTCAGTGAACATAATTACGTTCTTTTATGTATGTTTATGAGGGTAGTGAATCCTTGTATTATAACTAGGCATATCTTGCTACTTCCTTATTATCAAAACACAATATAATTTAAGCACCAAGGAATTTCCTCATCAGTAATTAGTGAATACATATTAACCTCATGTCTAAATAAAGAGCTTGCCACTTAGTGTCCCAAAGCCTTTTTTCTTTTGGGGATGCGGTCAGAAGTGTTTCAAGTTATTATATCCTTCCTGACAGCTTGAATCTTGAGACTTTGCTGGTTGAAGAGACACCTAGGGTCAAGCCTATGAAGCCAACTGCTGGTATTGTACATTATTCGACTGTGACTACAATATTTTTCATTCGGACACTTTATGTTCAGGTTGGCTGTTATCTAGTGATTTCTGGTTTTCAGAGTTTTAATTTTATTTCCAGGGAAGCCTTTGGGGCGTGGCCGAGGACGTGGACGTGGTCGGGGCCGTGGACGTTGAGTTGCATATTCACAAATTTTGTGGCATGCGGTTGTATTGTAGGGAGAATCTCAGAGCGGTTTTATGGACATCAAAGGAGTGTTATTGTTGATTTAGTCAATGTTGCTATTTCTTATACAAGTTCTTTTAAGTTCTAATGTATAATTCCTTCCTGTTGGCCTAGAATTGAGTAGGGCGGGGTTTGCGATGACACTTTGTTGATATTAATGCAATCGAGACTCGCAAAAGATGTCTAATGTCTCAACGGAAGAAAACCGCCTATATTTGTAGATTTTGGGATAAGGCGAACAAGTTAATCGGAATTACCGATGATTGCCTTTGTTCGTATCATAGTGATGGTTCTGTGTGCTAATTCTAGCACTAAAGATTTTTATTACTTATGCTGGACCTTAAAATTGACATTTTTTCAGACGGGATGGGGGAACAGGTATTGCTGGTTGGACACTTGGACTGACTGTTGAGCCATAACGCCCCCAGTTTCCTTGAGATTTGGCCTTTTAGCCTTTTTATTTGTTTAGAGAAAAATAGAGAGAAATAGAAAAGAAAAAATTAGAGAATAGAGAAATAGAAATGAGGAAGTCTTTTATTTGATTAGAGGAGAAATAAAGAAAGAAAAATAAATAATAGGTCATACAACTTTTTTATTTCTCTTTTAAAATGAGAAGAAATAGATAAAAAATGAGTAGAGGTAAAAATTTAACTAATATTTTTTTTTGTTGTTTTATAAATAAATAAGGATAAATATATATTTATAATAAAATTTAATTTTTTTTATTTCTTTTATAATTTTTTTAATTTAAACAACTTAAAAATCTACTCGTTTTCTACTTTACTTCTCTTCTTTCTATTTCTTTTTATTTTATTTCTTTTGTAAACAAAACCCAAAACCCTGCAACATTGATTCAATTTTCGGTTAGGATTTTGAAATGAACTAGAGTCCTTGAACCTACCAGTAGTTCAGGTAGGTTAATCTATTTCCTTTTCCTTTTTCTTTTATTGTGTTTTTTTTTTTAATTTTTCCTCTAAACTCCTTCCTTTTATTTTGATTTCTTTCTACGTCTAACATAAACTAAAGAATCTGATGAGTGTCATTTCTATTATGTAAGTTTTTTTTTTGGGTACATTATTATGTAAGTTTTTATTTCCTTGAAAATTCAAGTTTTTCATGGCCATTTCTTCTAGTTTATACGATGAGGACAAGTGTCAAAAGGCCATTTCTACTTTGTAGTATTTTTTAAATAATAATATTAAAAAATATAATTGTATTCATTTAATTCAAACTCTGATTCGTTGGAACTCGAATCTTTTAACCATGTTAATATATTTAAATTAGTTTTATTATACACATAATACACACGTTTGTTATATTAGATATTGTCACAACCGTCTTAAAGGGAGTCAACGATGAGAGGAGGCAACTAAAATTTAAAAATTAATTTTGGGACTCGCTACCAACCAATTATTCTATAAAAAACGGAACGGTGCGATTGGACATCAAAAAATGAACGGTCTGCGTTTCAGAGTTTAGGTTCGAGAGTTGATTATGGGCAGAGAAGGTGTTAGCACCCTACACCATCCATTCTAAGAATGGTTACCTATTTAATCTATTGTTATATTGCTAAATTAGTTAAGTTGGTTCTTTATTATTTAAAAAAATATTATTTATTTTATTTTGACATGTCTCATCTTGTCGACATATTATCAAAAAATAATAAATGATTAAGACAGATAATGGGAGGCTAAATAACCATTATTGTATGAAACAGATATAAGCCCACAACATATTGCGTGAAGGTGGCAAATGAAAATTTTAAATTTTAAGGAAAATATAGAGTAAGTGATTTCAAAATGATTTTCAAAAATAAGAAATTTTTAGAATTTGTTTGTTAAATGCTTTTCAGAGAAGACCTTTCACAAAAGGATTTGTTAAATAAAAATTTAATTTACCACCATCACAAAGTTAAGGTTTTTTGGATTTGTTCACACTTAATTTTTTTTATGAAAATATTTTATTTACTTTTGATTATTAGACCTCGTCAGCACCTTTGGAAAAATCTAATATAAATACCTCAAGAATTATTGGGAAGAGTTTAATTGATCGCCTCTTACCTAAACTCTGAAACGCAGATCATTCATTTTTTGGTGTCCAATCACATCGTTCCATTTTTTATGGAATAATTGGTTGGTGGCGACTCCCAAAATTAATTTTTAAATTTTAGTTGCCTCCTCACATCGTTGACGCCCTTTAGGACGGTTGCGACAATATCTAATATAACAAACGTGTGTATTATGCGTATAATAAAACTAATTTAAGGTATTGGGAAGAGTTAAGGGTTAATGTGATGATTGATTAAGGTGAAAGATATTTGTATTGGAAATCATCTAAAGCTCTGCCAGCGCTTATGGCAAAACTAAAGAGAAGTTCCTCACCGCCGGAAAGTCAAAATGTCGCTGCCACTTCAATTAATTTTGATTATTCTATCGTAGGAAAATGTTAATTCATCATTAAAGTATTTTATAGAAACATGTTAAGAGAAATACAAATGGGTAAAATAAATAAAGATAAAAATGTCAAATATAGAAATGGCCAAAAGCTAACTACAAAAAAAAAAAACAATCAAAACTTAAATAGGCATTGATGAAAAGGGTGTCGTAGCATCACAAGCAACATAACTTTTGCTCAAGAGAAGCAGTGTGTTGGTGGAGTGCGGAAAATGATGGATGATGATTTTAATTAAAACTTTAAATTTGAACAACACTGAAAAAAAAGATCAAAAGGAAAGAAAAAGAAAACATTAAAGAGATCGTATTACCTATTACCTGGTGGCAGATTTTCAATCAAGATAAGTTCTTTGCATTCAGGATCTCTTCTCCTAGATGCATTCCTTTCTCTTTCAATATATTTTTTTTAAGGCTTCCTTACCCTTTCTCTGTGTGTTGCAGCCCCTTCTCCAATTTTTTCCTGGCTCCCCCCTCTATATTTTTCTCTTTTTTCTCTATGCTACGGCTCCTGCCTCCAGCCTCCCTTAGGGTTTTCTACTCTCAGCTATTTATAACCCAAGCAGGTAAACACCCTAATCCCTAATCAATTAAAAAAATTAAATCTTTTCCAATCAATTAGGATCAATCTCCATAATTTATGTACAATCATAATCAATCTCTCAATGAATGCTTAATCATAATCAATTAATATCAATTTGCACAATCATAATCAATTTATCATTTATATTTCAGATCACCATTAATGGGGGGATTAATTATGATATTTCAATTCAAATTTGTTTCTTTTTCATATATTCCTTCTTATTAAATTTTATGGAACTAGGCTTAGAGCTCAATAATGGATATTAGACAATAAAATTATCTATGAGCTATATATTTTTTATTTTTTAGAAAATGCTTGAACAAATTTGGATGTCGACAGATATATATAGGTTTTTTAAATTATAAATGTGTTAATTATTTTGATATTATTTATAATAATTTTTTAATTAAATTTATTTAAAAAATTAACTTAATTATTTTATAATTTAATTATCTTAAAAGAAACATAAATAAAATTTTCATAACAATAAATTTTATCATCAAGTATTTAATATATTTAGTGCTTAACAAGATGTAAAAAAAATTATAAAAATATAAAATTTAAATTATTTGATTAGGGTTAAAATTATTTTAAATTAAACATTTATTAAAGTATTGATATTTCAAATTAAACTATAAAAAATATAGATTTTGAAGTATAATTGATATTTAATTAATTTAAAAAATATTAACAATTTGAATATGTTATTATTTATCATCTTCATTAATCACACTTATTAATAAGTAAATAAGAAATTGATATTTAAATTAATATAAAATTTAAAAAGTTAGAATAATTAAATTTATCGCTTAAATAACATAATAACATAAAATCAAATATAATTAAAATTTGAATTGGATTTGAACTTTTTTAAATAAATTTAAGATACATAGACAATAAGGCTACGTCAAATGAGTAAAAATTTAGAGGAAAAAAAACTCATGTATGAGTGACACATGACATTGGCCTTAACTGTGTTTTATATCATAGTATTAGATTAGATTATATTATATTATATTAGATAGATTAGATATTATTAGATTAGATTAGTAATAAATATAATCTATTATCTATTAAAATTTTAAGAGATAAGAGATAAAAATAAGTTTCAAATAAATAATTGAAATTTCACCAATATTTAAGAAATTTCAGGAGAAAAGTTTAAAACCACAAATCTCAACATATTTAAACACAAATCAATAAAATTTTAAAATTCAATTTTTAAAATCATAAATAAGTGACACATGACACAATACATTTAAACACAAATTTGCATTAAAGAAACATGAATTTGGAGAGAATAAAACACATATTAGTGACATGTGACATATGTCTAAATTGCATTAATTGTGTTTTATATAATAATATTTGTCTAAATTACATTAATTGTATTTTATATAATAGTATATAGATAAGTCGTGGTTGATCTTGTTATTTTTTGTGTAAATTAAGGTATTTTATCGTTCAGAATGCGAAAGACTAATTTCACGGAATACAGTCATGTGTGTGAAGTAATGACTCCTCCCAATTACATTTTTTTCATATACATCATCCAAAATCTAAAACTTGTTATTTGACTACGCTGGGTTTACTCTTTTATTAATTAAGCTAAACTTAAGACAACTAAAACTTGGCTCGATTCATTTATTCTGAATAAACAAGTGTAATGTAATTAAGAATGAATTTTGGCAATGAAAAAATATTAATTAATTGGAAATAATTTAGATAATAAAAATAGTATAAATGAATATATAAATAATCTTACCTATTATAATTCATCTTAAATAGGAAATTTATTTATTATCAGTTTGGTATCCATTAAAATTACTGGTAAAAAAATTCAGGGACAATTTTTCATATATATATATATATATATTATAAAACTCATTTTAATTTTTTTTTACTCACATTTTCTTGAGAACACAAAACTAACTCTTAAAAGAAGGGGGTAAAAAAAAAAAACAATTGGACAAGGTAGGTTCTGTTTCTATCTTATTGTTGGATTGGTGTTGCGCTTAAATTAGCCCCATCGTGCTTAAATCCAACCAATTAATTGATAAAGACATGAGACTGACGAGCATATTATCAGCTTGAATTAAAGAAGTTCAATCTTGAAAACAGAAAGGTAGCACGACTAGGAACTTAAAAGGCAGGCAAAAAAAAGAAAAGAAAATGCAACAAGTAACTGCACTGCACTAAGCTTTTGGGCTCTATGGACAGAATTTATTAGTGATTTTCCTTTGAAAAATAATAATGTGTACTTTCACAATTTATACACTTAAAACTCAGGCCTCTCAAACATTAGACCATTGCATTTTTGCAAAGTGGTAAATCACTATAATATATATATATATATATATACAGTAATCCAATAAAAGAGTAAAAAGTATATATTTCCTAAAAAAATGTGTATATAATATTACTCTAAAAACCAAAGAAAATATATGATAAGGAAAGGAGCTTGCATGTCATCTATCCTAAATTTTTAATGATATGATATTAAATTTTGATAAAACTAATTTTTATAGTTCCGAATTAAATCAAGATGAGACTGAGTTAACTCGATTTTAGATATATAAAGTATATTTTTATATAATATTTTTGTTATTTTTTCATTACTTATATAAATTTTTTTTATATTTATTACTTTTTACTCATAAAAAATTTAATTTATTTGACAATTACATAATAAATAAATGACATAATAACTAATCATAATACTTAATAACAATCTAACGTCTTAAAAAATATCATAATAATATATAAAAAAATATTAAAAAATAATAATTTACGTAATATCACACTAAGTCATGATAATCTAAAAAATGGTCCAACTCTGACTTAAAAAATACATCAAATAAAAAAAAAAAGGAACCCCCAAACACCTTAGATTAAAACTAAACTTTTAATTAGAAAAACTAAACTTTCGGACCGTAGGGGACCGAATTATAAACACCCCTGCCCAAAAATCAAATGGACTAAAAAAATCAAGGAAGGGGGTTTGGTTTGGTCATAAATATGATGACAAGCACAGGTATTGACAGCTCAGGAGTACTTGTCAGTTTCCTTATTCAATTGGTTCCTTGCATATGACACCCTTCGCATGATTTGGGATTTATTATTTAAGTGCTGACAGTGAGTCTTATAAAATTTAAATTTAAATTATTATAATTACTAATACATTTTTTAAAATTTTAATATCAAATATTATATTATATGTTTATTAGAGATAAAATAATAATAATAACGAGATAATGAAAAATTGGGGATTAAATATTATTTCACATTTGTTTAATTAAAAAATATAAAACAGTTGAAAGAAGTACTTTTTTGCTAATAGTTTTATAATCTAATAACATTCGGCTTCCTCAAGAACTGGATTTAATTTTTTTTGGTAAATTTCAATATTCACACTCAACCCACATTTTTTCATTCTTTATTATTATGAACTCTCTTTAATTATAATTTCTCTCATAATATATTTAACCTTCTTTCGACTTTTTCAATTTATGTCTCTCTTTATTAAGTAGAGAAATATAAATATTTTATCATTTTTTTCTATTTTATCTACTATAAATTTCACTCGTTCTTTACCAAGCAGGGCTTAAAACTTTGAAAGATGTAACCAGACTTGTATAAATTTGTCATCCAATGACAAACAAAAATAATTTTTTTGAAACGCAAATGTTTGTTAACGGAAAAAAAATTTTCTTTCCTTATTTCATTTGGTGATAAAAATAAATATTCGTTACATATTTTATTTTCGTATATCACTTTGTGATATTTTTACACAAGTGTCATTTAAAAAAAACATTTATTAATCCTTATAAAAGAATTATAATTAATTTCAATCACAATTGGAGTGATACAAAAGTGTTATAAAAAATATATCCAGAAACAAAGATTCTTAAAAAAAAAAGAAGAAAGAAGAGTAAACCACCATTTTTATTCTTAAAAGATTTTATGAATGTTACATTAATTTTTTAATAATTTTTTATATTAAATTAATTTTTTAAAAAAATTAATTTAATGTCAAAAAATAAGTATAAAAAATCAATTTGATATAAAAAAATTAACATTTAAAAATTAATTTGATGTAAAACATTATTAAGAAATTAAACTGATGTTACATATATCTTTAGATAACTAATTTAGTGATTTACCCAAAAACAAAAAAAACTGAAAACATTTACTGAATTAATAAGAACATTAAATTAATTTGATAAACCCTACTTAATAAAATTCAAATTTAATGATATCAGATCATCTGTCTCTTTCAATTAATTCAGTGCATAAATGATCATTTGATAACGTGTTTACTGAAGATCTTTTTCCTAAAAAAGGTTTTGTTTTTTCTACGTGGCAAAATCTGTGTGGTGAATGGAAAGAGCAGTGCACGGCGTTCACCTCAGGGGCAGAGTAGGAAATCGCTGACCTCAGAAACCGTCTCATGTTCGTGTCGGGTCACGTGTGTGTGAAGGTTGAGACTTAAGAACGAGAACGAGACAAGCACAGTACCTGTTCCCTTCCTTCCCAAGACAAATGGATTGTGACCCTTAAACCGATCTTTTACAATATTTGTCAACTGAAATCCTCGTCCTTTCATTTGGGTTTGCTTCAAAATTTGATTTTTCCTTTCACTTCCTCTGCCCTTATTCTTCCTGTTTTGCTTCCTCTGTTTCAGCTTTCTCACGTTGTTGATCACTAATCATGTCTAATATTTGAGGTGACAACCCTCTCTCTCTCCTGAATTTGATGGCGTGGGCTCTATTTTCTTAATTTCGAGATGCTGAATTTGACAATACCTCTGTTCTTTTCCCACATACGCATGGCATTTCTCATGTTTGTGTCTTTTTATTGATTGTTGTTTGTTTTATGTTGGATAGAAAGCAATCTTTGTTTAGAGCAATTTGTGGATGTTGCAGTAAAAGGATTTACATTCTTCTGCAAATTATTTATCTAAATTTTACTTTCTAATGTAATTATATGTTGTGTTATGAATTGTAAACCCACGCTTATAGTCTTATACTACTTTGATGCTTCTATCATTGGCATCTGTTGAACGAAACCAGTTTGGAGTTTTTGAGTAAGAGTGTGTTTGATAAAATTGAAAAATTCAGCACTGAAAATCAGTACTGAATTTTTAGCTGGTAAAAAATTAAATTTTTAGTGTTTGAAAAGACTTTCATTTTAACTGCTGAAATTTTAGGCAACTATTAGTATTTTATATAATAAATAAGACTATATTAAAGGAAACCATTTTTTATTAACAGTGACCTCTCACGTATTGAATGTTTACATTACTTATTCACTTAATTTCATTTTTGACATATGTCAAACAAAAACAAGTAAATCAATTTCAGTGCTGCGGAGTTTTCAAACAGCCCCCCGCCCCCCTTCTCCTCCTTAGAATTCTTGATTGAGTGTGCACAGGACGTAGGAGGTTGAGTTCTTGAGTTCAATGTGTGGGTTCTCTTTGGAAATGTTCGTACCTGATACCTGAAGTAGGACATGCCATCAATGAAATGTTGTCAATGCATATTCATGCACATGGAATTGCCTCAACTGCATAGTGCATACTGATCTTGCTGATAAGATGTGAATTGAATATCTTAAATTATTGGAACACTTATCTCCATTCTCCATCAGTCTATTTAGGATATCTAAATTCATAGATGATTGTTATGCAAGATTCCTCTTGTTGTCTACTATGCTTCATACGTTATTTCTAGTATACAGTCATGATGAAGCATCTTTTACAAAGTGTGTGTGTGTGTTTCTAAGTAGCCTACCTCTTGAATGCCGAGTACTGGATTAGTTGTTATAATCACTAATTCTCAGCAATTATAAAAATGTTTTCTTAAAACCAAGTATGTGGTGCCTAGGATGTTTATTAAGGATATAGTACTGTTGGTCTTATGTTATTATCAATTTAGTTTCTAAAGAACTGATTCAACTCTGACATCTTCACTGTATTACTTAGATTGCTTCATAGATGCATGTATTATTTTGTAATGCAATATCTGTCACAACTTGTTCACATTCACCTGATTAGCAGTGTGTGAGCATCTACATGATATGTTATTTGGTATTGGCAATAGCAACATTTTGGCTTCTGTTGATGTTACTGGCCATATTCTTCTTGTCATATCATGCATTACACCTTGTACTAATCCCAGGTTTTAGAAAGCACACGTTTGTTTTGAATTTCAACCCACTAATTTGTCAACTGTTTTTTTTTAGATTATTTGAGGCAACTTCAGAAAGTTCAGCAGATTCAATTACTCTCCCACAATACATCAGCATCAATATTTTCATTGAAATTATAATTAATGTTAGTTGTCTCAATATTTGACCTTTATGCTAGCATGTATCCTATGTAGCCCTCTTCCCTATGCCAGGGCCATTTTGGCTATGAATTGTGATGTACTTCAGTCTTCAGGTAGGGAGTGGAAATTACTTAGGAGACATCTACGGAAATTTATGTTTTTCCTGGGGCTTTCAATGCACTAAACTTGCTCTGGAGTAATATTTAAATATATTATGTTAATATAAAATAAAAACGATAGTACCATTTGACAATTGAATTTGAGTTTGAATTCTTCTTGGACACTGAATTTGTTTCAAGCTGATTTTCTCATTTCTGTATATATATTTTTTGTATATATATACAAATCCAGTATCAGATTGGCTTCATCAATCTTGGTCTGGATTTTATTATAATTGATGTCCTGACTCCTGATTGAATCAGTACTCTGTTTCTGTTCAACATGCAAATACATAGGATTCATTCATGCAATCAGGATCATTCATTTGCCATGTATGATGGCTATATATGTAGGAAGTCGATTCTAGTCTCTATATAGTCTTAGTGGTTATATGAAGTCGACTATACCATAGATGGGTGTCACCCAATCATATATACTGAATGTCACAAAGTGGGTATACTTTTAAGGGGAAAAAACAAAAAGTAAGTTGGATCAGAAAATATATCAATATCAAAATAGCTGATGATCTTTGTAAACAAACAAGCAAACAAGGTCTTTAAGAAACTCCTCTCTAAAGCCGTCATGAATCATGATCCTTCCTCACCCCAAGCATCCTCTACTGACCAAGTAGCTAATATTGGATTTGCTAGAGCAGCTTTTTGGGCTAAGATTGTGTAAGATGGAACTGGAGCAATCCTGGAGTAGGTTATGAAATATGGTTGGCAGACTCTCTCACCCTGCTTACAAATATAGCAATAGCACTGGCTCTCCTAATTATAAATCTTCACAAATTATCAACTGTCAAATCCATCCCAACTGTCCAACATCACCACCATTCCAGAAACAAAGCCTCAGCAAGTTATAGTGGGTTAAATGTGTTCCTGATTAAATATTTCTTATAAATTCCTTATATTGGGAAATCTCAACTTTATAGGAATATAAGAGTATCTTTAAAGAAGTTTGTTTTTGGCAGCTACAAGATTTGGACTCAGGGTCTGTGGATATTTCAGCCCTCCCATGTTATATTGTTTGTGTTAGGAATGCTTTCTTTTTTTGGCCGTAGTATGTGTTAGAAATGCTTGGGCCAGAGACTGAGGAAAAACAGTAGATTGGATATATGGTGTCTTTTTTAGTTGTATGGTGTTTCTACTTCAAACTGTGAAAACGCAAGGGTAGCATACGGCTATGCTCATGCTACTGTTATGCTTTAATGTTGAGTTCCTATGGATACACAAAGGATAATGACAAGATGGATAGCTAGATTGTACTTCTAAAAATGAAATTGGCATTTTAAAGGTTGGCCATTTTAATGAAATTGAGTATAATGCAGTTATGAAACATGTTCATGAAGTAAGCATAGCTTTATAGGCATACATTCTTGTAGTCATCATCGAATTTTGGATTGAGGAGTTGTATGTTTTGGTGGTTCAGATAAACTAACTTATTCTTGATAGTCCTGGAGAGCACAGTGCAGACACTAGTCTTTACATTTTTTTGTGTTGGCCATGTTTGCAAAACATTATATGCTCATTATTGACTAATGTATGAAAAAACTAATTTATTTTGTTTTCTTGTATTCAGAAGAGTGCAGGTTTGTGTCTTTTTTTTTATTCAAATTTTGTTCATTTGACAGTCAGAGGATTATTGCTATGTCAGTTGCACCAGTTGAGAGTATCGCCTCATTGAATAGCGATCTCTTCTATAACATATTACAACGTCTTGATGGCCAAACATTGGCTAGTGCGGCATGTACTTGTGCAGCATTTTGTTCCATCTCAAAAGAAGAGAGTCTATGGGAAAATGTATGTTCATCTGTGTGGCCTTCAACCAATAGGGAAGATGTCAAAAGTTTAATATCTTCTGTCGGTGGATTCAGAAAATTCTATGCAGATTGTTTTCCGCTTATTGTAAACAAGGAGGTTGCAGAGTATCAACGGAACAACTATCTTGAGTACCCTGACGATTGGACTGAGGCTGAATATTATGGGGACATGAATGAATCTGAAAGCATCTCTCCATCAGATTTTGTTTCTATTGTAGATATTAGGTTTAAGGATAAACCAATCTGCTCTAAAATTCAGTGGGGAATTCCAAATGCAAATGGCTATGATGGTTGGTTCTATAACTGCCCTTTCCGGATTGATCTTCTCACTTATGCAGATAGAGATGATAACAATGATGGTGTGGTTACCCTTTCAGTATCTGATGGTCTGCCACCAATTACATCCATGGAAAGGGAAAGGAAAGATGGGAAGCTGTGGCGGGAGCTTCGTGATGGGCTCCAGCTTAGTTGGATTATGGTAAACAGGAAAATAAAGCAAGCTGCTAATCTTGCTAGCTGGAGCCCTCTTGGTGGTCAAAGGCATTGGCCAACAGATAAGGACTTTGTTATTCGTTTTGGATCTGTTCTCCCTGCCAAGGACATTCTTCCTTCTCAAGTAGTGGAGTGCATCCTTATTATGAAGTTTAGAGTGGTTCACACTGAAGAAGTGGGGGTTCAAACAACTCTTAAATTAACAGAGCTGAGCATGCAGTTGGAAGACATGGAAGGTGCTCATGTTAATGGAAGAAACAGTTTGCTTATTCTTAAGGAAGCACTTAGCTGCCGAAGGAGCAAAAATTATACTGAGGTACTTGAGTCTTGTCATATGTACTCAAAAGTGCAGAATGAGTTAAAAGAGGAGAAGATGAGAAACGAAAGTAGGTTGGATAGACTTTGTATTTTAAGTGGCATTGCTGCTTTTATGACATTCTGGTACTGCGTTTTGTGAAATGGTAGTTCGTTGTTCGTTTTAACGGAATAAGATTATGTTGCTCTAACAAATGATCAACTTTGTCACTCTTTGTAAGATAAGATTCCTAATAAAGAAATTAATTTATGGAAGTTTCACTGGTTTGAGATTTGAAATTCTCTCATTATGAAACTTTTACAAATTGACTGTATCAGCAGCAGGTATTACGAATATGTTTGACTGTTTCCTCCATCAGTCTAAAAACTATAAATATTAATCCTACACTTGTTGCCGCTAAATCATTCACCAAATTTACATTTAAAATAATTAAAATAGATCCTTTCATTCTAACTATATGATTAGGATATATTTCTCCAAATTTCTATTTAAAAAATTAAAATAGATCCAAATTTTCATGCACCATATATGAATTTTCAAGACATGCAAACGCATAATGGACCCAAATTTTGAAATAAAGATGTCTATGAATTGTCGGTTTGGTTGGTAATTTGCTTGATATCTTGAAGAATCCAAGAACGAGTGGTTTTCAGCCTTCCAAGTTGGCAATTTGCTCATAACACTTATGTCACATGTTTAGTTGTTCCCCTTAACTCATAAACGTTGACCCCAGTCGATGGTTACCGTGCTGTCATGGATGAAGCATTCTAAAATCCTACAGGAAAGCATTTCATTCCAGGTAATCTGGTTAAGTTTCAAGACTTATATATATATATATAGATTCCTTTATATATATTTGATAGTGATTTATTTATATTTTGAATCGCCTTTGAATATCACTTTCGAAGCGGATACGTTATTATTTATTTAAGTTGCATGAATGAAATTGACAATCTACTAGGTTTTAGGAGTTATTCATTCAAGAAAATCCTAGCAAACGGAGGCATATAAAACGGTTTTACTTTTACCTTTCCCCGATTAACTCTATTATTGGGAAGATTAAAAATTGCGCGAGCAACTTTCCCTTATTCAATATGTAGAAGAATCATAACCCAAAATTAGATAAACAATACTGAAATCAGAAACAGACTTGAGGAACGAAGAGTAAGTATTTTGACTTGATAAGTAAGCCAAATTTGTGGTACACAACAAACCTATCCTTACAAAGCCTTCTGGTGGAAACTTGAAAACCAAAGCTCCAATTTTCTATTTTTAATGTCTAATCGTCAAATGGGTATTGCTCATACCTGATTGTACAATCATGGAGCACCGAACGAGCTCCTATCCGTTTCTGACATGTGCTGAACATGGCCGTTTTAGCAACACCAAGACAGGTTTTGCAGTCAGAGGTTGTCAGATTAAGGTTGCAAGCAGCATGTCCATAGGCAAAGGCATTAGGATAAGGAGAAATGTTGTGGTAATCGTGATTTTTCTGGGTTGGAGTCACCGTCTCCAAATCTCCAAGAACATAGGCTAAACTAATAGCAAAAGGGTCACCTGAGGTGTACATCCCAACGTTGCAGAGAACGGTAGTGATGTTGGTGTTGGGAACACTGTCAGCAACACTCCACATGCACAACAAACCAATCACAACTGCTGCTATTTCTGAAGGAATGCCCATCTTCCTATTGTCTTCGATTAATTTCTAGCACACTCTGTGTGTGGGTTTAGGAGTCGCCTTCACAGGCTTTTTTTCCTATTCTCTGAGGCTCTTCTCCTTCTTCTTTTGGTTTAACTTCGTCCATGTTCCAATATTCATACCAAGCTTTTGTCTTTTGTTAGTTGTTCAATAATTGAAGCTTTCATTTTTCTAAATTTAATTAATTTAATGAACCGTTTTGGCCCTCTATTTTTATAAAGTCTTGATCTTGATGCTTTTCTTGCCATTGAAAGTTCAACGATCTTGGCCTTCCATTGCTTCTCATGGGTACAGGTGAAAGTTCCAGGCTTGAAAGAACCGCTGACTATTTTTATAATTTGTTATAATATTGATAGGTATTAACGTTATTTTGTATTAATAAATTTTTATATTATTAAAATATCTTAAAAACTAGTTATGTTATGCTCTACATGGGTTATTTGATAATTTAGATTTTTATTTTTTATTTAAAATTATATTTGTTTATAATTATAATTTTAAATATGTTCAATTTATTAAAAAAACTTTATAAAAATTCTTATAAATATATAAAAAAAAAAGTTAATTTTTTATGTTAGAGATAAATTTTTTATTTTATTTTACTTGTGCTTTGCACGTATTAATTTATTTTTTACTTTTTTTTAAAATATTAAATTTATAAAGTATTTTTTAATAAAAATTCTTAAAAGTAAATGAAGGAAACATTATAAATTAATTTTTTATGTTAGAAAGATTGTCTTTTTTTAATTTCACTATTCAATTCTTTAAATTTTAATTATATACTTTGAACACACTTTACCTTCTAATATAATTGTATTTTTAAATTTCATTATTTTATATTTTTTAATGTTACCATGTATTTAATGATGCTATTAATTACTTCAAAAGACAATTTTACTTATATATATAGATTAAGATTTTATTTTTTTTACTTAAAATTATATGTTTATAATTATTATTTTGAATATGTTCAGTTTATAAAAAAAGTTATAATTTTTTTAAGAAATAGATAAAAAATGTGTTTAAAATTAATTTTTTATGTTAGAGATAATTTTTATTTTATTTTACTTGTGCTTTCTACATATTAATTTATTTTTTTATTTTTATTTTTTTTCAAAATAATGTTTTTGTATATAATTATGATTCTGGAGATGCTAATTTATAAAGTATTTTTTAATAAAAATTCTTAAAAATAAATGAAGGAAACATAATAATTTAATTTTTTATGTTAGAAAGATTATCCTTTTTTAATTTCACTATTCAATTATTTTAATTTTAATTATATATATAATTTGACAACACTTTACCTTCTAATATAATTCTTTTTAAATTTTATTATTTTATTTTTTAATGTTACCATGTATTTAATAATGCTATTAATTACTTCAAAAGACAATTTCACTTATGTATATAGATAGATAAATGGTTGATCCTCTTTATTTTATAGTTTAGATTTTAATTTTTTAATTAAAATTATATTTTTTTATAATTATTATTATGAATATGTTTAGTTTATAAAATGTTTTTTTATAACAATTCTTATAAATAGATAAAAAGTGTTTAAAATTAATTTTTTCATGTCATATCAATTGAGTTATCTACTTAATTGACAATGTTATTGCATGTTAAGTAATTGTATTTAGATAATAAGAAGTAGTATTTAGATAATAAGAAGTCAAGGAAGGGATAGAATTTATATAATTTTTTAAATTAATTTATTGAATGTAAATTATGTTATGAGTCTACACCAAATCTCATGGGTTTGAGTTGTTATGTACTTATATTAATAACTAATCTTTTTGTGTCATGTAAAGCACTACACATTGGAAGATGCTATATTATGCTGATTTTTTTTACCTTATTATTTAAAAATAATTAGAAAGGGAATCTTTGACTAATGAATCCGAATTCCTTATCTTTTTAATATTGTCTGAGTTTAATCTATATTTCAAAAAATTTATTTATAAGATATTTCTTAAATAACTAAACATAAAAAATGATTTAAAATTAAAAATATAAATATAAAATATAAAATAACTCCAATAACAGACAAATGGAGAGGAAAAGAAAAAGTGACAAAATTAAATTATGTCAATTTCTATAAGCTTAGCCACATAATTTTTCTTTCCTCGCCTTAATTCCCATAATGAAGAGGTGGAAACATTTTGAGATGGTTGGGTAAATTAATTATGGGATGAAAATGATAAAATTAGTACTACTTTACATTTAGAGATGGTTTGCAAGATAGTAGGTTGGTTTTTCTTTTTATTATTTTCTATTGAAATGGGTTCATGTAACTCATGGGAAAGGATTTTCGCCACATGATAAACATACATTTATTAAATACAAACAAAAGAAGGGGGAAAATGAAATTCAGTTGACAACAATCACCACCCATCCTAACCGAAATGTCAGAGATTGGACTAACCTGTAAAATGTATTGTTTGTGGACGCCTCATTCTTACAGCACAACTTTTTTGAACATGTGCAAATTGGCTCAATATGATTTATGTCTGCATCTGAGAGTGAAGTGGATGATAAGAGATATGAAATCTACACATGGTAAAAGGATAACTTTCATAGTTTTATATTAAGAAAATTTTAAACATAGGTAGGTTGCTCTAATCCCTCTAGTTATGACACGTTACACCTACTTTGATTCCAAAAATCCAATTCCTGCATATATATAAAAGCATTTGTTTCAATTATTTAATCATATATTAGTTTTTCGTATTAAATTGTGCATATTCAAGTTATTGGCAGTTTTTAATGTATAATCAACTTCCCAAATGATCATAGGTGTAAATGTAATTAATTGTAATTAAAAAAGAAACCACAGCACCGTAGTCATTATAATTGATCAGTTTTATATTTAAATAAATATTAATGTACATTTGAATAGTTGCAAGAGGTATTAAGTCTGTTTTTCTAGTATCTAAAATCGATTATACTAATTTCTGTGTAATAGGCATTAAATTTCGGTGTCAACCCACCATTTATATTAATAATTATTATACTAATTTGAATTCCATTATAATAATCACTGAAATTAAAAGGTTAGACAACTTCCAATTATTTTTTGAAATGCACATTGTTTGAGCAAATAAAAGCTGGGTGACCAATTTTAATGGCACTTTTCGAATAGGGACGACATCTCTGATTATTTAAAATGCAATCGACACGATGTTTAGAATAATTGCAAGCGTCAATAATTACAATAGGCATTAAACCTATTTTTATAAATCATAAAGTGTGTTATCACCTCATCACGAAAGATACTAAATGAAATATAATTCGTCATTTTTATATTTAAATAATTATTAGTGTATATGTGAATAGTTGGAATAGGCATTAAATATGTTTTATTAATTAGTATGTAAATTTTTTAAAAGTAAATTTTTGTGTCAACCCACGATTAAGTTAATTATTCTCTATTTTATTTTTTAATTTTAATTGCCTCAAGAAGAAGAAAACAGATACTAATTGATGTTATACCAATTTGAATGTAAGATACTAATTGAGGTTATACTAATTTGAATGAATGTAATAATTGTTAGTAATAATTATTATAATAAATTGAATAATCAATACACTTATTTGAACGTTATACTAAATTGAGATAATAATATACTGATTGAAAAACTATTAAATATTATCATTGATTCTCTCAAAGACAATTTTACATATAGATATAGATTATCAATATAAAAGAATTTAAGTTATAGATAAACATTAAGCGATGTAAAAGTAGAGGCTTGCAATTATTATTTTACTTTATTAACATACCTTGACGAAAAGCTTATATTAATACAAAATTATTGTTAAGTTATTATTTGGTAGATCGGTCGTAGAAAATGAAACAATTATATAAGTAGCTTAAATATTATGATTTATTGACTAAAAATTAAAAAAAAAACAATATTTTTATTATAGAAAAAATTTTCAAAAAAATTTCATTTGTTATTCTAATTAAAATATTTTTTTTATAAAATCATAAAAGAAACTAGATCAAATGCCATTATAAATAGTTAAATACTACTTTTAGTTTTGTTTTTCATGACTTTTTGCCTTAAATATCATAAAAATATTATTTAATATTGACTAGATAATAATCATAATAAGTTATCAACAAAAAAGATCATATGTTTCTGTAAAAAAACTAGACTTCATTGTTTGTGTATAAAAATTAAAATTATTTATTTTTCTCATCATTGAAAAATTAAATTTTCTTAAGGAGAATTTTAGTATAAAATTAATTTTTTTTAATAAAACACAATGTTGTAATTTGATCCATGTCAATCTTATTTAGTGGGATAAGACTTGGTTAATGTTTTTGCTTAATTTTAGTAATATTTTTCTGGTAATGGATATATTAAAAAAATAGTATACACCTAAATAATAATAAAAATAATTTAAAATCCACTTTTTCTTAAATATTGAAAGCTAGCACAATGAACCACCCACAGGATTGCCTTTACAGGGCTATTAAGGATCGTCTTTTCTTTAAAATTGCTCATTTAATATCAATAGATTGGAGAATTATTATGATATTATGATAAGTTTAGTATTTATAATAAGTTGTCAATTATTTATTAATTATTAATTTTATAATTAATATTTAAAATTTTATTAAATATAAATAACAACTAATAAATACTTGATAATTCACTTTGAATATTAATAATGAATAAAAAAAAAATACCAAACTAATCCCTTTACATTGTGACATCGTGATATGAACAAAGTCTGGCGGAGCCAATACTAGAGAACCATGCTCTACTTGTTGCCGGCCATTTAAACTTTGTTTTTATATGTTGATGAATGTCCGGTCATTTGTCACTCAAAGTCCACTAAAATTTAAGGGATGGTTCTAAATTATCTGGCTTAATGAAAATTTAAATAATTTGATATATGATCATATTTTCCATTTTGCAATAAGAGAATTATGATCACATTTTCTAATATAATTAACTACGTAATTACGTTCTGTAACAAAATAATTATTTGAATGGATCAAAGTTCAAACTGTTAAACTCTCTAGAGATTGTTTTGAGATATACTATATTCTTATTTATTAACTTAGTTTTCTCAAGTTTGACTCTGGTTAGAGGTTCGATGGACAGATACGGCCATTTCAAACTATACCACGTGAAGTACGCGGTCTAACTCATTAGATGACAACCGAGCACCATGTTCGAATTTTACTGGTAGTGTAAGCTTAATATTAGTGAAAGTATTTTACAGTTAAAGCTACTTCATCAAACTTTTGAATACGGATTAATCTCACATCAAAGGGTGTGAAAATTGATAATGAAAAAGGATTTGAGAAAGGAATTGAATTATGTCTAACCCAAATGAATGTTTATACAAAATTAAACTCAAATGATAGTATACATGTATTGCATACTTTGAATCATGTGGTTTATGAAATTTGTACAATAAGGCTTCTATGTTGTATTGAAATCAACACTTGTGCTCAAAACCCTTCATTAAAGGTCCAACCGCTCTTCCTAAAGATAAGAGCCTAATCTAACTAGAGAGGAAGCTAAGAACTATGACCTTTTGACATTGATAGAGTAAGATCTTTTGCACAACCATTGTTGGCAAATGACGACGGCCACCCCAATCCTATTTCACAGCTACGACAAAAAAGTTAGGGAAAAGCCACTTGACACGTGAGTGGGGAGATAAAGAGTGGAAGACAAAAGAAAAGAAGGTAAGTTCTTTTTTTCCTCTCAACTGAAAAACACTTCTTACAAAAGATTAATTGAAGCATTAGAATACTTTTTGCAAATAGTCCCACCTTGATCTTGTTGTAATCAGAAGGGACTCAGCTTATACTTTTGGACCAGAACATATGGGTTCCAATTTGTCCAATTAAATTCAATTTTCCAGTCCAAGATACACGTTTCCTCACACCATTCGAGTTAAATCACAATCCATTCTGCACATATTATTGCAGTGATTTGTAAAACTCAAAACAGCATTGCTGTAGTGTTTGAATATTGCAGTTGCTGAGAAAGGTTCTACAATTCGCATCTATATGTGTAATGTATGCCTAGAGACTAATTGTGTAGGCCCCTTAAATCAAAATAAGTTAAAGCTACTTTTGGCTTAGTTAACACGAACAACAGAAACAGCCTAATTCAATTTAATACTCATAAACGCATCATATTTGGGTACCAAATAGCAAAAAAAGTTCTCACACGATTATAAATAATTGATCCCTTAACACTGTTAGACATAACCAAGTCTCACATTGGTGGGAGCAAGGAAGGAGGCTCCTCATGGAGCCTATAAAAGAAGCCTAAGGGATTCATTTAATCCCATCTCAAAATCTTCTCTTCTTCTCTTGTATATTTTCTTATATTCTTTGTGAGGTTGTTCTCTCCTAATATTTAGAGAGAGGTATTGTAATTTTCTCCTATAGTAAAATTCTTCTAGTCTTGCCCTGTGGTTTTTCCCTTTATTCATTGAGGGTTTCCACGTTAAATATTGTGTGTTTAGTTCTTATTTTCTCATCTCTTATTTTAGTTGTGAGACACTATTCCCATCACTCTGGTACCTAACAGTGGTATCAGAGCCATTGGTTCGAGGTCCGCTGCGGTAAGCTGGGAAAGTGTCGATTCTTAGTATGCTCTGTGGTTGCAGTATTATCTGATCTTCCACATCAGAAAAGAAATTGCTGGAAATAAAGTGTGGTAGCGTGAAAGTGTTTAGGGAGGTCCTGGCTAGGAAAGACTTGGTATTTAAGCGTGTCTATTAGTGACTCGCCTTTCTTTCCTAGGAACTTACCTGGTGCACTATTTACGGACTACATCATTGTTCCAGTATACGGCACTATTCAGTTGTACAGCACTATTTCACAGATACGGTACTATTCATAAGTGTAGTTGTATACTTTTGCAGTGATTGTTAACGTGTACTGGATTTGTTCTAGTGTACGGAATACGTACAATACTGTTCACGTATACGGTACTATTCACGGTGAAATAGTATAATTCGGTTCAGTTCGTGTACAACCATGGCAGCAAAATTCGAGATAGAGAAGTTTAATGGGAGTAATTTCTCCCTGTGGAAATTGAAGATAAGGGCAGTTTTGAGGAAAGATAATTGTCTATAAGCAATTGAAGGTAGACCCACAGATATGAGCGATGAAAAGTGGAAAGAGAAGGATGACAATGCTGTTGCCAACTTGCACCTTGCAATGGCGGATTCAGTTTTGTCAAGTGTTGCAGAGAAGAAGACTGCAAGGGAGATTTGGGATGTTCTTAACAAATTGTACGAGGTGAAGTCACTTCACACCAGAATATTCTTGAAGAGGAAACTCTACACTCTTCGAATGAGTGAATCCACGTCAGTAACGAATCACATCAACACTCTAAATATGCTATTTGCTCAACTCACAGCATCAGATTTCAAAATAGCGAAAAATGAACGTGCGAAACTTCTACTTCAGAGTTTACCAGATTCGTATGATCAACTCATCATCAACATCACAAATAACAATGTTGGTGACTCTCTTCACTTTGATGATGTTACCGGTGCTATTCTTGAAGAAGAATCCAGGCACAAGAATAAGGAGGAAAGGTCAGAAAGTTCAAAGCAAGCAGAGGCTTTGACGATGATGAGAGGCAGATCAACGGAACGTGGCTCCAGTGGGAGTCAAAATCATGGTAGATCAAAATCTCGAAGAAGGAAGAATCTTAAATGCTACAATTGTGGCACGAGAGGGCACTCGAAGAAGGAGTGTTGGCATAATAAGCAGAGTGGAGAAAAGAATTCTGAAACATCAACCTCCCAAGGTTGTGTTGCAAGTACCTCAGATTATGGAGAAATCTTGTATAGTGAAGCAGCGACCAGTTTTAAAGGCGGAAAGAAACTTAATGATGTCTGGATAATGGATTCAGGCGCAACATGGCACATGACTCCACACCGAGATTGATTTTGCACTTATGAACCTATTTCGGAAGGATCTGTGTTCATGGGAAATGATCACGCCTTAGAAATTGCTGGAGTCGGTACTGTCAGATTAAAAATGCATGATGGTACTGTTCGCAAAATTCAAGGGGTACGACATGTGAAGGGCTTGAAGAAGAACTTATTGTCCATTGGGCAATTGGATGACCACGGGTGCAAGGTCCACACTGAAGGTGGAATATTGAAAGTAGTGAAAGGCAACCTTGTGGTGATGAAAGCAGAGAAGATCACAAGCAATCTATATATGCTTTTGGGAGAGACGTTGCAAGAGGCAGATGCATCAGTTGCAGCAGCCAGCCAAGAAGAAACAACGATGATGTGGCATCGCAGATTAGGCCATATGTCAGAGCGATGCTTGAAAGTTCTTGCGGAACGCAATCTCTTACCCGGGCTCAAGATGATCAATTTACCCTTCTGTGAGCACTGCGTGATAAGCAAGCAACATAGATTGAGATTTGCCAAAGTAACTACTAGAAGAAAACACTTACTGGACTTGATCCATTTTGATGTATGGGAATCACCAGAAATATCCCTATGAGGAGCAAAGTATTTGGTGTCATTCATTGATGATTACTCCAGGAGATTATGGGTGTACCCAATCAAGAAGAAGTCAAATGTGTTTCTAATATTCAAGGAGTTCAAAGCACCAGTAGAGCTTGAAACTGGGAAAAGAATCAAGTGCTTGAGGACAGATAATGGAGGAGAATATGTAGATGGCAATTTTCTGGCATTCTGCAAACAAGAGGGTATTACGAGACAATTCACGGTTGCACATACGCCTCAGCAGAATGGTGTAGCAGAGCGGATGAACAGAACTCTCCTAGAAAGAACAAGAGCCATACTGAGAACAGCAGGATTGGCCAAATCTTTTTGGGCAGAAGCAGTCAAAACCGTCTGTTATGTGATAAATCGATCACCATCAACGGCGATTGGTTTGAAGACACCTATGGAGATGTGGAACGGAAAGCCAGCTGATTATTCTTCTCTACATGTATTCGGATGTCCTGTGTACGTGATGTACAACTCCCAAGAAAGAACAAAGTTGGATCCAAAATCCATGAAATGTATATTCTTGGGTTATGCTGATGGTGTTAAGGGGTATCGCTTGTGGGATCCCACTGCCCGCAAGCTTGTTGTCAGCAGAGATGTAGTTTTTGCAGAAAATGAACTGCAAAGTGAGCAGACAAATGACAGCACTTCAAAAGAAACTGTTACAGTGCAGATGGAGAGAAATTCTCGAGAAGATGATTCTTCTGAAGCAGAACCAAAGCATGAGGAACAAGAACCAAATGAGGTTAATGGTGAAGAAGTTCGGCGATCGTCACGCCAAATCAGAATACCATCATGGCACTCAGACTATGTTATGGCAAGCCATGATGCATACTGTCTTATAACTGAAGAAGGTGAACCGTCAACCTTTCAAAAGGCTTTGAGCAGTTCAGATGCTTCTCTATGGATGATAGCAATGCAGGAAGAAATGGAAGCCTTACATAGAAATAAAACATGGGAACTTGTTGAACTTCCAAATGATCGAAAAGCCATCGGGAACAAATGGGTCTACAAGATCAAGCGGGATAGCAATGATCAAGTGGAACGGTACCGTGCTAGATTGGTGGTAAAAGGATATGCTCAGAAAGAAGGCATTGATTTCAATGAGATATTTTCTCCAGTGGTTCGACTTACTACTATCAGAGTAGTGTTAGCGATGTGTGCTGCATTTGATTTACATCTTGAGCAGCTAGATGTAAAGACGGCTTTCCTTCACGGAGAGCTTAAAGAAGAAATTTATATGCTCCAACCAGAAGGTTTTAAAGAACAAGGAAAAGAAAACTTGGTTTGCAGGTTGACCAAATCTCTGTACGGTCTAAAGCAGGCGCCCAGATGTTGGTACAAGAGATTTGATTCCTTCATAATTAGCCTTGAATACAACAGGCTGAGTTCAGACCATTGTACATACTACAAGAGGTTTGATGATAATGATTTCATCATTTTGCTATTGTATGTGGATGACATGTTGGTGGTAGGCCTCAACAAAGATCGAATCCAAGAATTGAAGGCACAGTTGGCTAGGGAGTTCGATATGAAGGACTTGGGACCCGCAAACAAGATTTTAGGGATGCAAATTAACCGAGACAGAAAAGATAGGAAGATTTGGCTTTCTCAGAAGAATTATCTAAGGAAGGTCTTGCGACGCTTCAACATGCAAGACTGTAAGCCAATATCTACCCCACTTCCTGTCAATTGTAAATTATCCTCAGGTATGAGTCCTAGCAGTGAAGCGGAGAGGATGGAAATGTCTCGAGTACCGTATGCATTAGCGGTGGGAAGCCTTATGTATGCTATGATATGTACAAGACCAGACATTGCACAAGCAGTGGGAGTGGTTAGTCGGTTTATGGCAGATCCTGGTAGAGAGCATTGGAATGTTGTTAAGAGGATCCTACGATACGTGAAAGGAACCTCAGATGTTGCATTATGTTTTGGATGATCAGAATTTGTTGTCAGGGGTTATGTTGATTCAGATTTTGCAGGTAATCTTGATAAAAGAAAATCTACTACTGGCTATGTGTTTACACTTGCAGGAGGAGCGGTAAGCTGGTTATCTAAGTTACAGACTGTTGTAGCTTTGTCTAGTACAGAAGCTGAGTACATGGCAGCTACCTAAGCTTGCAAGGAAGCTGTATGGATACAAAGGTTAATGGAGGAACTCGGGCACAAGCAGGAGATAACTACTGTGTATTGTGACAGTCAGAGTGCCTTGTATATTGCAAGGAATCCAGCCTTTCATTCCAAGACAAAGCACATAGGTATTCAATATCACTTTGTTCGAGAAGTAGTAGAAGAAGGAAGTGTGGATATGCAGAAGATTCACACCAAAGACAACCTAGCAGATGTGATGACAAAGCCAATCAATGCTGACAAGTTTATTTGGTGTCGATCCTCCTGTGGTCTATCAGAAACATAAGCAACATGGAATGGCAAGACGGAAAGAATGGTGTGAAGATCTGCTTAACTTAATCAAATCTTCAAGTGGGAGAATTGTTAGACATAACCAAGTCCCACATTGGTGGAAGCAAGGAAGGAGGCTCCTCATAGAGCCTATAAAAGAAGCCTAAGGGATTCATTTAATCCCATCCCAAAATCCTCTCTTCCTCTCTTGTATATTTTCTTATATTCTTTATGAGGTTGTTCTCTCCTAGTATTTAGAGAGAGGTGTTGTAATTTTCTCCTATAGTGAAATTCTTCTAGTCTTGCCCCATGATTTTTCTCTTTATTCATTGACGGTTTCCACGTTAAATATTGTGTGTTCAGTTCCTATTTTCTCATCTCTTATTTTAGTTGTGAGACACTATTTCCGTCACTCTGGTACCTAACAAACACGGCTTTTATTTTACTACATGGATCTATCTGGCGCCAAATGTCGCGTACATCTGTATGTTTCTCTTTATCTCTCAAAGTATCTACATTCTGCTCCTTCCCTGCAACTTCAAATACTTCAGTCGGCCATGAACTTCATATTTTTATAATTTTATATGGAGAAAAGCGTCCACTAGCTTGTGTGCTCATTGTGTACGAAATCTGTACCTCCATCGCTGCATGTTGGGGACGACACACAAATAAGTACGTTCCACGCGTTGGCTTTGTTGGCCGCTATTATGTCTTTTTTAAATTAGAAACAAAGGATAATTAAGAAAAGGGTGCAGATGTAGTGAACGAGAGAACCCATTTAAGAAATGTGTAATTAAGATCAGCCTTATGGAAGAGGAGCTTGAATGGCTCACACAAGGCAAGCATCAAGGAACGCGCATTGGTTTATGATTTTATATGGAGAAAAGCGTGCACTTGTGTGCTCATTGTGTACGAAATCTGACGTAGAACTTGTTGTATGAGAGTTTATGGAGCTGGTTGATCTTCAGAAGCCACAGTCATAATTTTTTAATATGTCATAATATCAGTATATCTTAAAGTATTTTAAAATAATTTAAAACATCTTTAAAATATATTGTGAAATTAATTATTTTTTTAACTAAGAAAGCAATCATCTGAGTATTTTTTTAATTTATTATATTTTTTTTTGTTTCTTTATTTAATTAAAATTGACCGTTACCGTCTTATAAATATACTATGTTTCAAACTTTGAGTTTGTCAATAAACTAAGGGCGGCAATTGAATTAATTAATCCACCATCCATTTAAACATCCATATCTAAATATATAATGGATTAGATAGATTGAATTAATTTTAATTAATAAATTAATCAAAATATTTATTAGATATTCAATGAGTCTTTGAGAATGGCCACGTCATCTGTATCAATCAGACTCATATTAAAAAAAATTCAAAAAAAATCATTCTTGTCAGTGTTGGATGAATCAGACCGGATCGGCTAATCGAATCGTGAATCAGTCTTTCTTTCGATTTTAGTTTAATATCAGAATCGGATTCATTGTTAGACCGGGTTGAGTTGGTTAAAACCGAAAAAAATTGATAAACTGATCAGACCAGACCGGTCATATTTTTTTTCTTTTTATTTTTTAATTTTTTAATTTTTCAATCACCTGAATACTTAACTGAGAGTGATATGAGACTTGAAAATTAAGACTCCAAAACTTTATTATATATTTTAATTTTATTATTGGTAATATGTGATATGGGACATATATATATATATATATATATATATATATATATATATATATATATATATATATAAACGTTCACGTGAATAACGTTCCTTATATATATGAGAGCAACAAAATACACTATTTATGACGGTTATGACCGTTAATAAAATTAATAATAGTTTCCACATCCAGACAAATGACGCACAGCATCGTTTCATGGAGTGTCAAAAATTATTTGTGGCCATCAAAACAAGTGTAGAAAGCAAATGAAAAGTAAACGTGTCACAAATAGTTTACATATTTAACCACAGTAAATTACTGTTACAAATAAATTACCCAAAACAAAACAAAAATTGACGGTAAAAAATACAAATACAAATACCCAGCCTGTTAAGGCAATTAGCAAGTTAAAAGAACATATATTGAAAAGACAAACAAAAAGGATTAAGATCACATTCTTAGTAAAATTTTCCGGTCGGTTCACACTAACCAATTTTAAACCAGAATTCCATACACTGACTTTAGAGACCCTATATGCACAAATAAACATTGCTGATTACGTATTGATTAGTTACCTTCTCTGAAGTTTATCACCCTGTCCCATTGAGGAAATTTGGTTGTATGCTTTCTCCTCTGCACCGCAGGAACACGACTCAGATGCCGCTGTAACCTTCCCATCATGATCGTAAACTCTGAATTTATTCAAGTTTGATGGTATTCTTTTCTCTACATCATTCTTTGACCTGCAAATCCAACAAAATTATGTTACCACCTGAAATTCCAATCAAGATGGAGCAGAACTTCAAAAGAATCAAGTTCAATAATCAATTTCAAGTTGTAAAATACAAGAACTCTTTCTCATGAAAATGGTGCTTAGCACGTTCGTTCTTGATAGATGTTAAATGTAATTGTTTACATAAGGAGCTATTCTATTTATAGAAACATAGAATAGTTTGCGTATTAGCTGTCTTAAACAAACTAACTAAAAGCTATATTAATAACAGACATAGAGGCAACCCAACTAATACACATATAGGCTGATTCATTCATTCCTTCACTCCCCCTCAAGTTGGTGCATGTATATTCTTAATGCCCAACTTGGTAAGTAGAAACTCAAATCTCTCCCTGCCTAAAGGTTTAGTAAAGATATCTGCCACTTGATTCTTTGTATCAATTTTCAAGGCTTCTATATCACCCGACTGAATCCTTTCTCTCACAAAATAGCAGTCCATCTCTACATGCTTTGTCCTTTCATGATAAATTGGGTTCATTGCAATGTGCAATGCTGCCTGATTGTCACAAAACATCTGAGTAGGTCCTGTTTGTGCTGTGTCTAACTCATCTAGCAGCCACCTAAGCCATATTAATTCACTCACAGTTGCTGCCATAGACCTGTATTCTGCCTCTGCTGATGACCTTGCAACAACTGTTTGCCTCTTTGTTTTCTAAGAAATAGGAGATCCTCCTAGCATAACTAGATATCCAGTACATGATCTTCTGGTGAGAGGACAGCCTCCCCAATCTGCATCACAGAAAGCCTGCAGCTTCAAGTCATTTTGGGTTGACAACAGAATTCCTTGGCCAGGAGTTGTCTTTAAGTATCGAAGGATCCTTTCTACTGCATCCATATGAACCTGCTTAGGCGTGGTCATGAACTGACACAGAGTATTTACGGCATACGTGATGTCTGGCCTTGTAATTGTCAAATACAACAGTTTTCCCAACAGTCTTCTATACCTTGATGCATTAGTATCTGGATCATCTTTGTTAATTCTGAGATTGCAGTTCTGTTCCATGGGAAACTTGCTTGGCCTGCTGTTTTCCATCTTTGTTTCATGAAGGATGTCCAAAGTGTATTTTCTTTGACTTAGCACGATGCCTTCAGGTGACCTGGCAACCTCAATTCCTAGGAAATACTTCAAAGTTCCCAGATCTCTGATGCTGAAAGTTTGATCAAGGTATTTCTTTACTGTTGTCATAAACTCAGAACTGTTCCCTGCTAGTATGACGTCATCCACATAGATCAGTGCAGTGAGAAAAACTCCTTCTGCCTTGTAGATGAATAAGGAATGATCTGCCCTTGATTGTGTGAAGCCAATAGCATTGAGTGCTGATGTGAACTTCTGATACCAATTCCTAGATGCTTGTCTCAAACCAGAGAGTGACTTTTTTAGCTTACAAACACGAGTGTCTCCTTTACTTGCAAAGCCTTGTGGTATTCGCATATAGACTACTTCATTTAAATCTCCATGTAGGAATGCATTATTCACATCTAATTGGTGAATAACCCATCCTTTCTTTGCTGCTATAGTTAGCAAACATCTTATGGTAACAAGCTTTGCCACTGGTGCAAAGGTCTCATGGAAGTCCTCTCCTTCTATTTGAGTAAACCCTCTTGCAACCAACCTTGCTTTATACCTTTCAATATCTCCATTTGGCTTGTACTTTATTTTGTAAACCCATTTTGAGTCTACTGTGTTCTTGCCTGCTGGAAGTGACTCCAAAGTCCAGGTCTCATTGCTTTCCAAGGCTTCAATTTCTCTTTGCATTGCATCCCTCCAATGCTTATGTGCTACAGCCTGTCTAAAGGTCTTTGGCTCATCTCTTGAAGAGATGGCAGCTAAGAAAGCTTGATGTGAGTAAGACAATTTATCATAAGAAATATAGTTAGAAATAGGATAAATGATAGAGTTACCTGAGGAACAATTGGATGTGGGTGCCATAATGGAGGATGGTAAGTCAACCTTATAGTCCTTTAAATGTTTAGGTGGGTACCTCACCCTCTCACTATGCCTTTGTTCCTTTTGCACTCTATCCTTTATGTTTTCAACCTCATTATTGTCTATTGTCGGATCAACTGTATCAGTTGTTTGCAGTTCTTGATTGTTTAATCCTATCTCATGTATATTTTTGTCATAAAAATGGGTTAGAGAATCAAAACTGTCTTCCCAAGTGACATGTTGATCATTAAAATTCTTCTCATGCGGAACTTTAAAAGGAAACTCATTTTCATAAAAGATTACATCTCTGGACACAAAGGTTTCTTTGTTTGTTGTGTCATAAACCTTGTAGCCTTTTTGTCGAGAGGGATATCCTACAAAAACACAAGCTCTCCCCCTTTCATCAAACTTTCCTTCCCTCCTAGTTTTTAAAGCATAAACAAGACAACCAAACACTCTTAAATGGTCATAGTTTTGTTTCTTACCAAAAACGATTTCATAGGGGGTTTTGTTGTTGATTATTTTAGAAGGCAACCTATTAATGAGATACACAGCAGTGAGTACACATTCACCCCAAAAGTGGATGGGAAGTCCTGAATGAAATCTAATGGCTCGTGCTATTTCTAGGATATGCCTATGCTTTCTTTCCACTACTCCATTTTGTTGTGGAGTGTAAGTGCAAGTGAGTTCCATTATGATTCCCTTTTCCTCATAAAATCTTTGCATACTGTTTGAAGTGAATTCTAGGCCATTATCAGATCTGACCTTTTTTATTCTCCTTTGAAATTGAGTTTCAATCATGCATATAAAGTTTGCAAATAATGATCAACTTCAGACTTATAATTCATAAGATACACCCATATACCTCTACTAAAATCATCTACTATAGTGAGAAAGTAATGAGCTCCTGAAGTAGAACTTGTAGCATGCCTGCCCCATATATCACAATGAATTAATTCAAAGCAAGAATTAGATTTTATTGAGCTTAAGGGAAAAGGAAGCCTTGTTTGTTTGGCCCTTATACAGGAATCACAAGGAACATTATTATGACTACTGACAGGAATGGGTATAGAGCCTATACTAATCATCTTAGCATTTGAAGTGTGACCTAGTCTAAAGTGCCACAATCTGGAATCTATGGATTTACCAACCTTCATGACCATTCCTCCATCATTCACTGGCTCAAGAAAATAAAGTCCATCTTGATGCCTACCCACTCCAATCTGCTTCCTCGAGGGTAAGTCCTGTATGGAGCAAGAATCAGCCATAAAGGTTATAGCACAGTTATATTCTTTTGTAAGTTTACTAACAGAGAGCAAATTGCAATGAAAGTCAGGAATATGCAAAACATTATTAATATTCATTCCATTAGGAAGATTAGTTTTTCCTATTCCTTTGACTTGTACACTTGTACCATTTGGAATTTTCACAGGTTGCTGATTAGAAACGATGACTTCATTCAGCACACTTTTATCACAAGTGATATGATCAGTTGCTCCAGAATCTATGATCCAGGGCTTATTAAAGAAACATTTACCTGCCATGTTTACAGTTGGTGAGGGTTTCTGTTTTCCCATCACAGGTTCTGTATCAGTCTGTAATTGCTGCATAAGTCTCTCATACTGCTGCAATGACAGGCCTGGAATAGGGCTTCCTTCAGCACTTACCTGTGCTGCTTTAGATACCCCTTTCTTGCTGGTCCAAGAACCATTCTTTTCTTTTCTTTCACGATTTGGCTTTCTCCAATCTTGCGGATAGCCTATAATCTCCCAGCATTCATCTTTGGTGTGTCCTACCTTTTGACAATGGTCACATGTAGGTCTTTCTTTCTTGGTTGTTCTGCGATCATTTTGAAACTGAAAAGCAGAAGCCTCTGCCATTGGTTTGTGCATGGCAGAGATTAATCTTTGTTGTTCATCTTCTGCCACCAAGTGGTAGGCATGTCCAAGGGTCAATTTTGGTGCCATACTAAGTATTTGAGTCTTCACTGTGTTGAAAACCTCATCTAGGCCCATGAGGAAGTCATATAAATATTCCCTATCTTGCATCTGCCCAAGTTGCTTCTGCACATTGCATTTGCAACCTCCACACTTGCATTCGGGCCATGGTGCAATAGATTGAATTTCGTCCCACAACCCTTTGAGTTTCGTATAGTATGAAGGGACTGATTGTTTTTCTTGTCTAAGGTGTGTGATTGCACGACGCAATTCGTAGGCTCTAGGTGCACTTCCTTTGGCAAATCTTTCTTCAAGGTCCATCCAGATCTCTCTAGCAGTAGCGGCATATCGAACACTTCCTCTTACTTCCTTGTCCATTCCATTCTTTAATCAACCTTTAACCATGGCATTGCAGCGCATCCAGTGGGCCAAGTTTGGTGAATCGACCGCTGGCATGGGAATTGTTCCATCAATGAAGCCAATTTTGTTCTTGGCATATAACGCGTTGCTCATATCCGCGACCCATTCACCATAGTTTCCATCGTTGAGAAGCTCACTGACAAACACTTAACCAGGTTGATCCGAGGCATGAAGAAAGAAGGGGGACATGATGTCAAAGCTACCTTCATTGCCTATGGGGCTTTTCTTCTTTTCTTGCGGAGGAGACAGTGGATCGCCATCCTTGGTCGAAGAATTCTTGCCATCTTCAGCCATGATGGATGAAAGCTAGCAAGAACAGAGTCTCCAGATTTCGGCTCTTGATACCATGTAAAATACAAGAACTCTTTCTCATGAAAATGGTGCTTAGCACGTTCGTTCTTGATAGGTGTTAAATGTAATTGTTTACATAAGGAGCTATTCTATTTATAGAAACATAGAATAGTTTGTGTATTAGCTGTCTTAAACAAACTAACTAAAAGCTATATTAATAACAGACATAGAGGCAACCCAACTAATACACATATAGGCTGATTCATTCATTCCTTCACAAGTCTCCAAGTAAAAAGCACTTGCATAGACATCCTTCTCCAAGCACATGCAAATGTAGGCTTATATAAAACAAAAGGTATACCAAGAGCAACATTCTTCAGAGCACGCCTGGCCATCTCCGGATGATTGAACGCATATTCTTCTGAGCTCCTATTATTTTTTACCTGCAACAAGGTAAACAACCATGTTCATTATTGAAGAGATACATTACAAGGAAGAATAAAAGATATTTCATTTAGTAATTCCAGGTGGTCCAGAGAAGAAGGCATACTGTGCTGAGGAACTCTGCTCTCAGTCCACTTGCAAGCTGCTTCCTGATGAAAGTTGGAACAGCATCGGGATCTGCAACTTCCATCATGTCAATTATTTCACCCTCACCGGGCAGAGTGATTGCCTTTGCCACAAATTCCGAGATAATCGAAGACACAGTTCCATCAATAAATTCACATGATACAACCTCATCATAGAGAAGACAAAAAATAAAACAGGTAAACAAAATGAATAATCTTAAGGAAAAGTTGCCCACGGCATACTTTGTGGATAGATTGCCCATCAGGAGCTGTAACTTTTATCATGTCCATTAAAATAGATTAAGGGAATGGATTAAATATCCATCCATTGAAGTAAGTAATAGATAAATTGGATGATTTTAATAATTTTTTATAAATCTTAAATTTATTAATGGTTTATCTTTTGTCCAACCATTATGAATTAATTCAAAATCCATTAAATCTTTCCATTTCACACTTCTAAAGTAAATCCTAAGAACTTGTTCGAATGCTATTCCGCTTTTTAGGCTAATTTGCTCCGTCAAAATCTGTACCTCCATCACTCCATGTCGGGGATGAAACACAAAGAAGTATGTTCCACGCCCTCGTTGACTTTGTTGGCCGCTAATATGCCTTTTTGAAATTAGAAACAAATGATAATTAAGAAAAAGGTAGTGAATGAGAGAACCAATTTAAAAGATGTGTAATTAGGGAGTTGTTATAGTACCATAATAGGTTTAATATTCAATGTAAATTATTAATTATTTATTAATTGTTGATTTCACAATAAATGTTTAAAAGTCTATTAAATATAAATAACAATTAATGAATAATTGACAACTCACCTTGAGTACCAATACTCTAAAAAATAATATTAGCACCAGAGTAATCTCCGTGTAATTAACATCAGCCTTATGGAAGAGGATCAGCTAGTCAAATTTGATTAATTTGGCAACTTCTGTGAACGGCCTCAAACGTTTTTATGTTGAGTGCTTGCCCTGTTCATAGTGCCATTAGATGCACATGATATATAGACATAATTATGTCTGCCTTAATTTTGTTTCTATATATATTAATGCAACAATAAAGTTAGTCTTTGTGATTATGGTTACGGTTTCAATCATGAAAATACTCACCACTCACGATGATAATAAGATTATGTATATATAAAATTTAAATCTTCTGTTTTATTTTTATGTTTCATTTTTGTCTTCTCAATTACATATTGATAACCCATTATAAAAATATTATTGTTACTGAGTTATTAATATTTAATTAAAAAAACAAGAAAAAAGAGACAAAATATTTAGTTGCCTATATCTGACTCTTCCCAAATAATGAGAGTTTTGTGCACCAAAACGCACCCTTTATATAAAATTCAATCTATGATTGCAAACTACATTCTCATGGAACCAACTAAATGGAAAGTCCAGATGAAAAGCACTTATATTTATTTATATTTTCCTAGTAAAGATACCTAATTAATGGAAGGGAAAAGTGATTGAGGTTAATTCATATAATTGTTCCAATGAGCTTTTGGTGATTTCTGTGTAGTCCGTGCCACGGAAATACTCAGTACCCTTCGCTAACGCAATATTTTTTATTTATTTTATTTATGTATAAATTCTAATCCCACCTTCGGTTCTTTTTAAAGATTCTATTAGAAGAGGAATATAAAAAATTGCATTTTGGCTTCTCCATTAATTTGCATTGGTGGCCACTTATTTTTGCATCCATTGGCCTTCGAATGGCGACACCAGTTGGTGATGCTCCGTCAAGAAAATAAATTAAAGGAAATAAAATAAGAAAACAGAAAAAGAGATTAAAGAATTAAATGAAATTTTTTTAATATTTAAATATTTAAAATAAATAATGAAGAGGAAATAAATCATAAATAAAAAAATAATTAATCGTAATATATTTTATATTAATATGTAATTATATTAATATTATATTTTAATAGTAAAATCTAGACGAAATTTAGAAATACTTCAAGAGTATAGTTGTAAATTAGTTAATTTCTTCTTTAAAACTCTTTAAATAAAAAAATTTAAAAAGCACGTGTTAAAGAATTTTTCTTTCTTTCTTAAAAAAATATATTTTAAATAAGAGATTTGTTTCATTTAAACATTTTTATATTTTTCTTATATTATCCTTCATTTAAATATACCCTAAATTTTTTTGGCTGTTCATAAGTTCTTTTCTCCGTACCGAGTATCAACTGTAGATAAATTGAGTAATTCACAAGTTATTCTGATTGACTTGATTCAATTTTTTTACAAAGATAAAATTTAGCATTACATAATATTCAATAAAAATATAATTAAACTCTTTTAGATTAACCTTTTTCTTGACTCATTTTATACATGATATAAACTTTCAATCTAACGGTAAATTTTATAAAAAAATTATTCAATAAAAAGTTATTGAGTGGTATAAGAGTGACCAAGTCTTACACCGGTATAAATTGATTCCTCTACATATATATATATATAAATCGCTAAATATATTTAATTTTTTAAAAAATTAAAAATAAAATAAGACCATTCAAATTTTATTTAATGAGAGAGATAATTAGGTTTTATTTAATGGACAAAAATATCTTTAGAAATAAGAAGAGAAATCATTTTAGAATTTAGAAAAAAAGTCGTAAAATATTATCTACCTTCTTGCTTGGTTGTCTTCTACTATTGTATTAAGGTTTTGTTCCCATTCAATTTTTTCATCGCAAGCGGTAGTAAGAAGCTGAGGTCCTTAAGTAAACACACTAAACCTATGTGCTTCTCTTTTATTTTGGATTTTATTTTCTAGAACTCTTTTGAATGAGACAATTTCATCAATAAACATTCTTTCAATCTTCAAAGAGATTTTATATTAAAAAGTATTATTGTTCTGACACGTGTAAGATATGCAGAGGTTCAATTGGGTGTGACTGCCATCAACGCTTATAAGCTTTTTCTCATCAAAGAAGTCAAGGATAATGTAGGTGCTGATAATTCCCTTGATGGCGTCTTGGGACTTCTCAGATAAGGAAGAGTTATTGACGACCAGGATTGTGATGGTTTAGAAACTATTGATTTGATCTGCCAACTTGGTTTCAATGATTTATTGTAAGCCACTCTATGGGCACACTTTATCACTCAATAAAAAGAAATTGTCATTCGCATATTATTTTCCAAACTTATTGTAAATTAAAAACTTTATTTATTATTGTTAGTCATTATGTGACAACACTTGACTACTCAATAAAAAAAATAATTGTTCACATATTGCTTTTCAAGCTTCATGTAAAATTAGAACTTTAATTACTATTGTTAGCACTTCGTGTGAACATTTGATCATTCAATAAAAAGAAATAATCATTTGTTTATTGTCTTTCAAACTTATTGTAAACTACAAACTTTAATTATTGTTAACCACTATGTAATAACACTTGACTTAAAAAGAAATAGGCATTATAAAACTAATAACACTTATATATTTAAATGACTAAAATAAGCTTTTATTCTATATATAACAATATGTTATGAAATACTCATATTAATGGGATGCCTATTAAAAAGAAAAAGAAACGATAGGATAATCATGGAATTTGTTATTTTGCAGTTCTCCTTTTGTTTCTTGGTTGTTGTTTGTTAGTTTTTTTTTTTTAATTTTATTTAGGTATTTGTATATTTTTTAATATGAGACTTATTTCGTTTGAAATATTGAAATGATTTTTATATTGTAAAGATTTTTCAATTCTTAAACTTAAACTTACTTACTACTTGAGCTACCTTTCAAGAGTGTTAGTTTTTAATTATATAAAGAGAAATATAATGACTATGTTTTTTTTTGTCTTAATCATCTTGATTATGTGGTTGACATATTGAAAATTAGATTTAATGTTGTGATTACATTAATCAAATTAATATTTTAAAAATATGCAGCTTTATAAGCTATAAAACTATATATGTCAATTAAGCTAATTCTAAATTTTGTTGCAGATTGATTAGAACTCAGTTTAGGCATGTGTTGCAACTGCACGTACCAATTAATAGTGCAATTTGGATTCTCTCTAGTTCTTTTGCCTTTTCAGCAGAAAAAATAAAGGGAAGGATAAAAATGATGAAAAATTAATAAGAAGAGAGATAAAGAGATTAGAGAAAGGCTGAAAAAAGAACTGTAGGAAAATATCTGAATGACTGTATCCTTAATAATGACAACACAAACTTATTTTAATCGATTATTTAAAAAAATTATCATATTAATTTTGATTTATGCCATTCAACGAGCTTGGGCCTGAGAACGTGAGAAGAATGTCCGGACCCATGCTTGTTAGTAAGTCCTTTTAATGTTTTGACGTACTTCTCAATGTTCTCATAAAGTTATGTCTACAATGTAAACGTTCATATCAATGTTTTGAATTACGATTACGGTTATAGTGTGATTATTGTGATTGCAGGTATTGTAGTTATTGTGATGCAAATTGCAACTGTTGCTGCGTAAATTTTTTTAAATTTGTACAAAATGTTAAAAAAGAATCATATAATTATTATAATTCTCATTATATCTTTATTTATTATATTTGATAATTTTTTACTCATTTAATAAGACTTTGTATCATTTATAAGACAAATTAATCATATCTATGACAAAAATAACATTATTATTGTAACAATAGTTACAAAAAGATCATTTGAAGTCCATTGCTCAGTCATATATATCATTAGTTAGTTAAAGAAATTTGATAATAGAAATGTAAACATGTTTTAAATAAATTTTAAAAAAATGTCTAATAGTTTACATTTTAACACTTTTAAACTCTATACATATTCTATTTTTATGGTGAGGTACTTTCTTTTTTTATGGTGAGAATCTATGCATATGCTTTAACATCACTGATGCTTGAATATTGAGAATCAAAATATTACTTACTATGATTGTTTTAGCAATTGATAATACTTATAATGAAATTTTAAATAAATGTATTTATAAAAATAACTACATGTTGATATGATATGATATTTTATATATATATATATATATATTCAAGCATGCAATTGATGACTGAAAGCTGCAACCTTGTGGTGCTACACTGGTGCCCCTGCGCGAATGGATCTCATTTGGTTGGAAAAGATGGTGGTAGTGGTGACTCACTAGAAGAAGGGAAGGTCGTTAGCACGATGCTGTTGCGGTGCTATCCGTAACAGCAATGTTGCGGCTGTATCACTTGATGCGATTCACAATTTGACAATTTGAATCCCTGGTCATCCAAACCGATAGAGTTGGACTCTTTCTGTGCATTTGGACGATTGACGCCGCCCCCCTCCCCCCCACGTATTAGGTCGTTTCTTTGGTTAACGGCCAACAATGCCCATATGACAAATGACCTTCGGACTAGCTAGACGCCATCTTTCAATGTCCAGTGGATGTGGCGTCTGTGGTCATGCAGAAGAAACCACGTGCATGTCCTCAGACTGCGCCATAGCAAAGGTAACTTGGTTAAGCCTAGTTCATCCCTCACACCATTACAGGTTCTTTGCTGGGCTGCTCACAGATTGGTTGTCATGGAACATTGCTCCTTATGGAAATTGGGCTCTCCTATTTGCCACAGCTTGCTCGGTTCTTTGGGGGCGTAGGAATTGTTAGACATAGGAAGTCCCACATTGGTGGGTTCTCTTCCTGGTGCTCCTTATGGAGCCTATAAAAGGAGCCTCAAGGGGATGGTTTAAATCATCCCAAAATCCTCTCTTCCTCTATTGTATATTTTCTTGTATTCTTTGTGAGGTTGTTCTCTCCTAATATTTAGAGAGAGGTGTTGTAATTTCTTCCCATAGTGAAATTTTTCTAGTCTTGCCCCGTGGTTTTTTCCTTTATTCATTGAGGGTTTTCCACGTTAAATATTGTGTGTTCAGTTCCTCTTTTCTTATATCTTATTTTAGTTGTGAGGCACTATTCCCGTCACTCTGGTACCTAACAATGGTCTCAGAGCATTTGGTTCGTGGTATTCCGCTGCAGTAAGTTGGTGGTTAGTTGGTGTTCCAGTATACGGCACTATTCAGTTGTACGTACTATTCACAGATACGATTACTATTCATACGTGTGGTTGTATACTTTTGCAGTAATTGTTAACGTATACTGGATTTGTTCTAGTGTACGGAATACGTACAATACTGTTCACGTTGAAATAGTATAATTCGGTTCAGTTTGTGTACAACTATGGCAGCAAAATTTGAGATAGAGAAGTTCAATGGGAGTAATTTCTCCCTGTGGAAATTGAAGATAAGGGCAGTTTTGAGGAAAGATAATTGTCTAGAAGCAATTGAAGGTAGACCCACAGATATGAGCGATGAAAAGTGGAAAGAGAAGGATGACAATGCTGTTGCCAACTTGCACCTAGCAATGGCGGATTCAGTTTTGTCAAGTGTTGCAGAGAAGAAGACTGCAAGGGAGATTTGGGATGTTCTTAACAAATTGTACGAGGTGAAGTCACTCTAAATACACTATTTGCTTAACTCACAGCATCAGATTTCAAAATAGCGGAAAATGAACGTGCGGAACTTCTACTTCAGAGTTTACCAGATTCGTATGATCAACTCATCATCAACATCACAAATAACAATGTTGGTGACTCTCTTCACTTTGATGATGTTGCCGGTGCTATTCTTGAAGAAGAATCCAGGCGAAAGAATAAGGAGGAAAGGTTAGAAAGTTCAAAGCAAGCAGAGGCTTTGACGATGATGAGAGGCAGATCAACGGAACGTGGCTCCAGTGGGAGTCAAAATCATGGTAGATCAAAATCTCAAAGAATGAAGAATCTTAAATGCTACAATTGTGGCATGAGAGGGCACTTGAAGAAGGAGTGTTGGCATAATAAGAAGAGTGGAGAAAAGAATTCTGAAACATCAACCTCCCAAGGTTGTGTTGCAAGTACCTCAGATTATGGAGAAATCTTGTATAGTGAAGCAGCGACCAGTTCTAAAGGCGGAAAGAAACTCAATGATGTCTGGATAATGGATTCAGGCGCAACATGGCACATGACTCCACACCGAGATTGGTTTTGCACTTATGAACCTATTTCGGAAGGATCTGTGTTCATGGGAAATGATCACGCCTTAGAAATTGCTGGAGTCGGTACTGTCAGATTAAAAATGCATGATGGTACTGTTCGCAAAATTCAAGGGGTACGACATGTGAAGGGCTTGAAGAAGAACTTATTGTCCATTGGGCAATTGGATGACCTCGGGTGCAAGGTCCACACTGAAGGTGGAATCTTGAAAGTAGTGAAAGGCAACCTTGTGGTGATGAAAGCAGAGAAGATCACAAGCAATCTATACATGCTTTTGGGAGAGACGTTGCAAGAGGCAGATGCATCAGTTGCAGCAGCCAGCCAAGAAGAAACAACGATGATGTGGCATCGCAGATTAGGCCATATGTCAGAGCGAGGCTTGAAAGTCCTTGCGGAACGCAATCTCTTACCCGGGCTCAAGATGGTCAATTTACCTTTCTGTGAGCACTGCGTGATAAGCAAGCAACATAGATTGAGGTTTGCTAAAGTAACTACTAGAAGAAAACACATACTGGACTTGATCCATTCTGATGTATGGGAATCACCGGAAATATCCCTAGGAGGAGCAAAGTATTTGGTGTCATTCATTGATGACTATTCCAGGAGATTATGGGTGTACCCAATCAAGAAGAAGTCAGATGTGTTTCCAGTATTCAAGGAGTTCAAAGCACAAGTAGAGCTTGAAACTGGGAAAAGAATCAAGTGCTTGAGGACAGATAATGGAAGAGAATATGTAGATGGCAATTTTCTGGCATTCTGCAAACAAGAGGGTATTACGAGACAATTCACGGTTGCACATATGCCTCAGCAGAATGGTGTAGCAGAGTGGATGAACAGAACTCTCCTAGAAAGAACAAGAGCCATGCTGAGAACAGCGGGATTGGCCAAATCTTTTTGGGCTGAAGCAGTCAAAACCGCTTGTTATGTGATAAATCGATCACCATCAACGGCGATTGGTTTGAAGACACCTATGGAGATGTGGAACAGAAAGCCAGCTGATTATTCTTCTCTACATGTATTCGGATGTCCTGTGTACGTGATGTACAACTCCCAAGAAAGAACAAAGTTGGATCCAAAATCCAGGTAATTTATATTCTTGGGTTATGCTGTCTTTGTTAAGGGGTATCGCTTGTGGGATCCCACTGCCCGCAAGCTTGTTGTCAACAGAGATGTAGTTTTTGCAGAAAATGAACTGCAAAGTGAGCAGACAAATGACAGCACTTCAAAAGAGACTGCTACAGTGCAGATGGAGAGAAATTCTGGAGAAGATTATTCTTCTGAAGTAGAATCAGAGCATGAGGTACCAAGACCAGTTGAATCCGAGGCTGTAGAAGTTCGACGGTCAACTCGTGAGAGAAGGCCGCCAAATTGGCACACGGAGTATGTTACGGAGAGCAATGTTGCATACTGTCTTTTAACAGAGGATGGAGAGCCATCAACTTTTCATGAAGCTACTAGTAGCTCAGATGCTTCTCTGTGGATGACAGCAATGCAGGAAGAAATTGAAGCTCTTCACAGAAACAAGACATGGGAACTGGTGGAATTACCACATGGTAGAAAGGCCATTGGTAACAAATGGGTCTACAAGATCAAGCGGGATAGCAATGATCAAGTAGAACGATATCGTGCTAGATTGGTTGTAAAAGGATATGCTCAGAAAGAAGGTATTGACTTTAACGAGATATTTTCTCCAGTGGTTCGACTTACTACTATCAGAGTAGTATTAGCGATGTGTGCTGCATTTGATTTACATCTTGAGCAGCTAGATGTAAAGACGGCTTTCCTTCATGGAGAGCTTAAAGAAGAAATTTATATGCTCCAACCAGAAGGTTTTGAAGAACAAGGAAAAGAAAACTTGGTTTGCAGGTTGACCAAATCTCTGTACGGTCTAAAGCAGGCGCCCAGATGTTGGTACAAGAGATTTGATTCCTTCATAATTAGCCTTGAATACAACAGGCTGAGTTCAAACCATTGTACATACTACAAGAGGTTTGATGATAATGATTTCATCATTTTGCTGTTGTATGTGGATGACATGTTGGTGGTAGGCCCCAACAAAGATCGAATCCAAGAATTGAAGGCACAGTTGGCTAGGGAGTTCGATATGAAGGACTTGGGACCCGCAAACAAGATTTTAGGGATGCAAATTAACCGAGACAGAAAAGATAGGAAGATTTGGCTTTCTCAGAAGAATTATCTAAAGAAGGTCTTGCGACGCTTCAACATGCAAGACTGTAAGCCAATATCTACCCCACTTCCTATCAATTGTAAATTATCCTCAGGTATGAGTCCTAGCTGTGAAGCAGAGAGGATGGAAATGTCTCGAAAACCGTATGCATCACGGTGGGAAGCCTTATGTATGCTATGATATGTACAAGACCGGACATTGCACAAGCAAAGGGGAGTGGTCAGTCAGTTTATGGCAGATCCTGGTAGAGAGCATTGGAATGTTGTTAAGAGGATTCTACGATACGTGAAAGGAACCTCAGATGTTGTATTATGTTTTGGAGGATCAGAATTTGTTGTCAGGGGTTATGTTGATTCAGATTTTGCAGGTGATCTTGATAAAAGAAAATCTACTACTGGCTATGTGTTCACACTTGCAGGAGGCGCTAGTTTGGTTATCTAAGTTACAGATCGTTGTAGCTTTGTCTACTACGTAAGCCGAGTACATGGCAGCCTACCCAAGCTTGCAAGGAAGTCGTATGGATACAAAGGTTAATGGAGGAACTCGGGCACAAGCAGGAGAGAACTCGTGTATTGTGACAATGAGTGCCTTGTACATTGCAAGGAATCCAAATTTTCATTCCAAGACAAAGCACATAGGTGTTCGATGATCATTTTGTTCGAGAAGTAGTAGAAGAAGGAAGTGTAGATATGCAGAAGATTCACACCAAAGACAACCTAGCAGATGTGATGACAAAGCCGATCAATGCTGACAAGTTTATTTGGTGTCGATCCTCCTATGGCCTATCAGAAACGTAAGCAACATGGAATGGCAAGACAGAAAGAATGGTGTGAAGATATGCTTGATTCAATCAAATCTTCAAGTGGGAGAATTGTTAGACATAGGAAGTCCCACATTGGTGGGTTCTCTTCCTGGTGCTCTTTATGGAGCCTATAAAAGGAGCCTCAAGGGGATGGTTTAAATCATCCCAAAATCCTCTCTTCCTCTATTGTATATTTTCTTGTATTCTTTGTGAGGTTGTTCTCTCTTAATATTTAGAGAGAAGTGTTGTAATTTATTCCCATAGTGAAATTTTTCTAATCTTGCCCCGTGGTTTTTCCCTTTATTCATTGAGGGTTTTTCACGTTAAATATTGTGTGTTCAGTTCCTCTTTTCTCATATCTTATTTTAGTTGTGAGGCACTATTCCCGTCACTCTGGTACCTAACAGGAATAAGCTTATCTTTGAAGGTTCAGCTGACCATCCCTCAATGCTAGCTCCCAAAATTGTGGCTCTTTCTAGGGAGTATAGCTCTGCGCTGCTCACTCAGCAAGCTTCTTCAGCTACTATCCCACGCATGCAGTTGTTTCATGTAATGTGGCATCCTCCACCACGTGGATGGGTTAAAATTAATGTGGATGGGTCTGTATTTCTGCAGCAAAATAAAACTGCTTGTGGCCGTCAGGTGGTTTCGTCACTGGCTTTATGGTGAACTTAGGCACCTGCACTATTACTATGGCTGAGTTGTAGGGTGTTTACTATGGCCTTCACACTGCTTTTAACTTGAGTCTCAAGAAGGTGATTATTGAAGCTGCACTCTAAGAGTGTCTTGCAGCTCATAGTTCTGGCTGTGCTCCTTGGCATCCCTGTGCTTCCATTCTTGCATTGGTTCTGGATCCAAGGAGTGGGATCTTACGTTTCAACATGTTTTCCGTGAAGGGAATGGAGCTAGAGACCTTCTGGCCAAGCATTGTCATTCACTCCCTCATGGCTTTCATTTTTTGGGCTCCCTTCCATCTTTTGTTTGAGTTGCTTTCTTGGCTGATGCCAGTAGTGTAGGTTTTCATCGAGTAATCCCTGTTTAGCTGGGCTTTCGGCCCTTTATTTAATGAGTAATAATATGTGCACATTATTTTTTTCATATCAATTTTACACTTAGTTAATGATCAATAAATTTTTTGTTAATATAATATATTATTTAGTTAATGAGTTTGGTAACCACTTACAAGCTAGTAAAATTCATTAACCAAATGTATACTGTATTAATCAAACATTTACTCATCGTTAACAAAATATAAAAGTGATGTAAAAAAAATAGTGTGCAAGAATCATTATTGTTGTTTAATATGATGCTCTATTTTGTAGAAAAAAAAGATTGTAACAACAGAATAAGTATAATTGAAAAATACAATTATTCTGTTCATATTTATGTTACTTTGTTTTTTAACAAAATAATTATATTTTATAACTAATATTTTTATTGTAATATTTTTGTTATAAAAATTTTTTAGTTTAAAAATAATCTTTTTAATGTGACGCCTCCCCTCACTTTTAGCATATATTCAAAAAAAAAGTTTACTATTTCCATTTTCGCACGAATTTTATTTTGATTTATTTTCGGTATAAAACTTTTGTGTAACCGTAGTATTTACGGGCCCACTAACAGTAACAGACAGCACGGGGTCCACTCATTGATCGTGAAATATGGGCCTCCTATTTGTTTCGGCCATTATGAGCAAGACTACTTGATATCATTTATTTAATATTTGGGTCAAATGCATTTACTTCCCTAATTTATTAGTCTCATTATACTTTTCACCCAAATTTATATAACTGAAAACATTATACCATAATTTAATATTATTTATTACAATCTTCACCCTTTTATTAAAGTTAAATTATATTTAAAAATTGTCAACAATACCCGTATCTTATCTTCTTCCTCCTCTAACACACTGACCTGAGTTACTAGAGGCTGATGCACCTTTGGTCGTGGCAAGCCACCTCCCTAATCATCATTGCCACCTCCTCCCAGCTTTGCTACTACGCTTCCATCCTCACCTAAATAAAACCTTTAGCCTCTCGTTTTCTCTCACCCAAAGCTTCTATTATTTTGCACCCATTTCACATATAACACCACATCTCTCTTTTCCCTTTACGTAGATTCGAAACATTTGGGAACTCAAAAGGAACCCATATTTATTTCTGGTTTTTGCTGTTTAGTGCATTGAGTAATTGGAAAAGCATTCCTTTCTGGAGTTTTCTGGAGGCTTTGTTGGCAAGGTGGGGTCCAATGGCACCATAGCCACTTCCTCTTGCAGGTCATATATAATTGTCTTCGGGCAGTTCCCGGAAGGGTGATCTAAGGGGCATAGTGTGATTGCGATACTGAGTGTACTTGACTGGAGCTGCATTCATATCATGAATGGAGCTTTATAAATTAGATGCTATGAGTTATCCTTCAAAATGGCTGAGTTCAAACGAACTAATATAAATTTATAATTATGTAGGGAACTAAATGCTTATAAGACAGAGATGGCTTGAGCTATCACTAAGAACGAATCTGGATTAGAAATTTATGCTGGCAATGTAGTAATTGATTTGAAGTGTGGTGGCAAGCAGCAAGAATGGAGTGTAGCACAGGAGAGTAGCATGAAGATAAGAAAGGGATAATATTGTTGACCATTTATGTTAATTATTTTTAAATAACATTTAATTTTAATAAAAGGGTAAAGATTACAATAGTCAGTATTAAATTATGATTTAATGTGCTCAATTATATATATCAAAGTGGAAAGCTCAATTAGAATAATAAATTAGGAGGATAAAATGCATGCGTTTAACCCTTAATATTTACAAGTTGGTGTCCATTTTGATGCTCCCCAATACAGGCAAGAAATCATTTACACACAAAAACGAAAAAATACAGGCAAGACACATATAGTATAGTGAGTTTTCAATTAATACTACAAGTAAAGGGTAAATAACTAAATATTAAATATGTGTGTACATTTAAAAAATAAAAAATAAAGAAAGCCAAAAAAACAGAAAAATGAAAAAAATATGGTGTTTTTATTTAAAATGATTTTCCATTTTAATTAATTAATTATATATTATTAATTTATTAAATAAAGATAAGAATATAATAAAAAAATTTAAACATTTGAAAGTGAAAATGAAAAACTACTTTATTTTATTAAAATAGAGATTATTCCATGTGAATTTATGTTTCTAGAAGCGTTAGTGATTTTTTATTCTCCAAACAAAAATGAAAAGGAATTACATAACGTTTTTAAAAATTAATGAAATTATTTATTAAATTCATTCTCAAAATACATATCATAATAATCATATTGTATAACAGAGTATTCTAGAGGATACTTTATTTTAACGTTAGGGTACACGTGATTAAGTGAGAGTTTATAATTATACTTAAAAATCACTTATCATTGGAGGATTGCTAATAATGAGAATCGAACTTAATTCTACAAGCGAAGTGTTTCAATTTTTACTAACTGAATGAATATTAATCTTGTTGAGAAAAATAAATGTATTGATAAAGTATTTTCTTATGTTTCAATTTTTATTCAATTTTTTTAAAATTAGGAAGAAAATAATTTTTTTAAAATAATTACATAAAATTGTTAATCTATTTTACTTAATTAATTTCATTTAAAAGAAAACAATGATTAACTATTATTTTAAGATTTTAAAAATTAAATGTATATAATAAGAAGAAATATAAAATAAAATTTAATACTATGTATGTATAGATTAGAAAGAAAAAGAAACATAAATATGAAATTCATAAGAAAAAAAGAAGTTAACTGAAAGAATGATAGTTAGGAGGGAGCCGATGTAGACGTCAGTGTGAGATCTAGTTCACTTTCATGTACATAAAATTTAACTACAATGTTGGATTTTGAATATTCTATAAGCACCTTCTTATCAGAGTCAAGTTAACTGACGCTTGGGTTATAATTAATTACACACCTAGAAAATGATGAGTCACCTTGTAATTTTACCAAAAAAAAACATTTATCATCTATTTATTTATTCACCTACCAATAAAGTAAGTAGTTGTATTATTTTTTGTATTTTTAATTCATGCATTTTATAACTGAATTAAAATTGTCTGCTAAAATCAAGAAACATTTTAATAATAATAATAAAAAAAAAATAAAATGAAATGTTTATATATATTTAATTTATTATTTATGTATTACATTTTACAAAAAAAATTAAATAATTATCTTTTTTCATTAACAATTATCCATTTTATACTTTACTTTCTATCCAAACCTTTCTAAATGAGACGAGCAGTGATATTTATCACGAAGATATTTTTATGAATTCAACCACGAATGACGATTTTACACATTTTACCTTTTTAGTTACAATATACAATTGGAATTTTTTTTAAAAAAAAAAGTCATCTAAGTTACAGTTATATTCGTAAGTCTTTAAGAAATGGGGATTATTTTGGTATTTTTATTAATATTATTGATACTCAATGTGAGTTATTAAATATTTATTTATTGTTGATTATATCTAATAAATTTTTTAATATTTATTATAAACTAACACTCAATAAATATTTAACAATTCACAACTTTTTTACCATCTTAGGATAAACAGGATTCTTATTTTCCATTTTGATGTAAGTTTAGGAAATATTCTCACAATGATGCATTTTGAACAGGGTCGGAAGTAGTGATAATGACTTATATGAAGCCATATTCAACACCTAAGACTTATGTATTTTAGAATTTTTGGTTACAAAGTCATATGCTAAGAAAACAACTTAAGGGTAGAGTTTTTTTTATAATTATTTTAATCAAAATCTTATGCACCATTTAGGATTTTAGAGTGAATCATATTTTATTAATTATTGGAATATAAAGTCGTAGACCTTATTTATGAATTTATTAAGATATTAATTTTTTTATTATATTTTATGATAATCATATTTAGGAAGTACGACTTATAATCCCCACCTCCACCACACTACGCCTACACATCATCTCCTCCTCTGCCTTGCCACTACTAAATAGTGATTTAGCATAGTTCTCCATTGTAAGCTTCTAAATACAATTTAGTGATTTACATTATCGATATTATTCTATCAAATTTCCATGTGCTGATGAAAGTATGAAACAATCTTTTTTTGATGTTTCCAAAACTGAGTACAAGTCACGTTTTCAAGTATTTATTAGCCTAATAACATCATTTTAGTCTGCATTAATATTTAATGTAAAAGAATCTTTTCATTAAAGAATAAAGAGTAACAATATTAGTATAAATTTACACCAACACTTTTCACGTATTAGTATATTATACCATGTTGTCCGTGCATGTCATTGGATATATCCAGAGATATGATTGAGAGACCAATTAATGACATGCAACTGACAAACTAATAATATACGCACATATGTGTATTTTTTGTAGGATCTCAAGAACATGTGCAAATAAAGAAAGAAATGAATGGAAGGAACAAGCACTTTACAATTACAGAAGAATGGAAGCAAAGTTTCACTTTATTATTATTATTTGTATTTTCACAGTTGTAATAAAGCATTGTTTTGCTGAGTTGCTCTCATGTATGCATTGTTGTTTTCAATCTACTAAATACTAAATAAGACTAATATAAAATATAATAGAAAAAACCTTAAGTCATACATCCTAAATACCACTATTATAAAATATAATTAATTTTTTTTAATATTTTAAACAAGGCTTAAGACTTCATATCCTAATAATTTAATAAAATATGATTCACCACAAAGTTGTATATGGTGTATACAACTTTGATTAAAATAATTTAAAAAAAATTCATCCTTAGTCGTTTTCTTAATATACGACTTTGTCATAAAAACCCTAAAATACACAAGTTATTGATGTTGTATACAACTTCACAGGAGTTGTTATCACTACCTTCGACTCCATGTTCAAAATGCACTATTGTGGAAATATTTCTTAAACTTACACCAAAATTAAATATAAGAATCCTATTTACCTTAAAATAGGAAAAAAATCGACAACTTACTTTGAGTATCATATTCATAAGGATACCATAATAATTTCATTACAAAATTAACTTGGTGATAACAATCATTTTCCAAATTAGACTTTTATTAAAAGTCTTTGCTAACAAGTGCTTTAATTAAAATAAAAAATAAAGATATTTAATATTAGAGGACTGCTAGGGAGCCGGACTATTTATATACCGGTTTAGCCCAAATAGTTTTAAAAACAGTGGGTCTCGCTTGTTCAAACAAAATGAAATCGATACACTTTTTAAATATTTTCTCACCCGGGCTCCATCCTGGATTAGAAAAGTAAGGTTATTTAGGATTTTTCTTAATATTATACAAATTTAAAACTTATTTAATATTTTTTAAATAATTAAAAACATTTATTGAGAGATTTAAATATTTACCCAGTATTAAATAACTCAAAGTACTCATCCTCCTTACTGCAAGTGCTATGCAATCATTGTCATTGAAGTTATATCCCGTGGCCATCATCTTCTCACTCATTTAAGGCATGGAGTAGTAGCTATCATATTTACTCTTGGACTAATTTTTAAGTAGATACGATTTATTATAAGTATTTTATTTAATAATTGACGTGTGTAAAATTATTTTTTAAAAATAAATATATTTATAACATAATTTATAAAATTTTACACATATTTAATATTGAATGGAGTGTTTATAATAAACCATACCTAACTAAAAAAATTTCTTTACTCTTTGATAATTAATGTTTTGGGCATGCACGTGGTTTAGGATGTCTTAATTTATGTGTGTAACGTGATTGTCTTAATTGAGTCACGGCTAGAATACTACGTGCGGTTCAACTTTAGGTAGTTATCATGCCAACGCAATTTTCCCTCCATAAAATTTAATTAGAGTTCAGTTATATTTGTTCGCTTGATTAAAGAATCTTGATTGATTAGCGTAAGTTAAAAAGAAAAGAAAAGAAAAAACAAGAAATATGCACACACTCTTTAATTAATGGTTATTACTTATATTTTATTCAGTGAAAATAGTAGAAGAATTGTCTTTTGCAACTCTCTTACTCTTATTTTTACGGGATTTTCATTCATAAAACTATCATTTTATTAGCTTTGTCTAATCCAATGCTCGAAACCAAGAGTCCATAGGTATCTCAAGCCAAGAGAGTAGGATTATTATATGAATTAACCAAAATAATTGATTGACGAATGAGCATAATTAACAGGGTATAGTAGCCAAAGACAGATACTACTTCAGTACTTTTTTTTTGTTGTTGAAAGATATAGGTCGCAAAAATTAGCGCTCATTACATATAATAAAGTCATCTTCTGTTTACTTTCTATTTACCATGTCTATGGCAGTCGTAATTGCAGGGTACAAGGTCCTATTTAGTACATCATGTACCTGCATTATCATATGCAGAAGAATGCATGATAAATGGACAGGATGAGAAGTGTGGTGGTCCCCTTCGCATTGAGTGAACCATTTCCTTCTGCCATGCAGTCACGTTGAATTAATTGGTCCGTAGAAACTAGATTGAAAAGACATACTTAGTGGGCAATAGCCGCAATACTGAAGCAATTCCTACGAAGATCTACTCTCAATTAAAAATAAAATTGATATAATTTGATTTGATTTAAGTTAAATTAATTTAATTTAAAATTTAACTTTGATGTTTAAAATTTATTATAAAAAATTAGATTTAACTTTATTTAAAATTTAATTCTTATATTTAAAATTTATTTTCATTTGATTTTATTATTTTATTTTTTAATCTTATAGTATTGTAAATGATATTGTTAGGTTAATAAAATAAAATAAAAATATTAATAAAAGTAAAATAGTCAATCTAAATAATTAAATTTAAAATTATATCAAATTCATTCAAATCTAATTAAATTCGAATAGATTTCTAAATGAGTTTAATTTTAATTAACATTTTTTTACATTGTTATCTAATCATGTATTACCAAATTATTAAAAGAGTTTGACTATCACAAAATTCATAACAACTACCTCAAAAATCTAACACTTTTAATAATATGTCAATATATAATTAAATAAAAATATTAATAAAATAAAATAAAATAATTTTTAAATATACACAACTTAAATAAAAAAATTAAAATTAAATTAAATCTTATTTTTTAACATTTCAAACACACTATATACGTGACTTGAAAGGAGACAGCTCAATGTACCTGCATTGCCATATGCAGAAGAATGCATGATAAATGGATAGGATGAGAAGTGTGGTGGTCCCCTTCGCATTGAGTGAGCTATTTCTACTTCTTCCATGCAGTCACGTTGAATTAATTGGTCCTTAGAAACTAGCTAGAAGAAAAGACAAACTTAGTGGGCAATACTGAAGCATTTCTTCTGAAGAACTACTCCTTATATGTGACTTGAAAGGAGACAGTTCAATTACCAGGGTTTTAATGAAGGGAACAGATAGATCGTGGAGTCCCAGCCTCCGCAGCTCGTTCCCTGCAACTCTGGAACTCATCACTCGTCAGTACCGGAGGAGGTAAATAACAACACACGGAAAGAGAGAGACAACATGGGGCCTGCACCACAGTTGATGGTGGATCTTACGGTTTTTCTCTTTCTCTTCAAAATTTTCTTATTCCATTAGCTTTTGAAACTTCTGTGAAAAACTGTTGGACTGTGAGCCGACTTTTAATAAATACCACAACTAAAATAAGAGATTGAGAAAGAGGAACTCGAACACACAATATTTAACGTGGAAACCTCAATGAATAAAGGGAAAAACCACGTACAAGATTTGGCAATTTACTACGAAAAGAAATTACAACACCTCTCTAAATATTAGGAGAGAACAACCTCACAAAGTTAATACAAGAAAATATACAAGATATGAAGTGAGGAATTTTGGGATGATTTAAACCATCCCTCTGAGGCTCCTTATATAAGCTCCATGAGGAGCCTCCTTCCTGCTCCCACCGATGTGGGACTTGGTTGATGGTCCGCTAACAATTCTCCCACTTGAAGATTTGATTGAGTCAAGCATATCTTCACACCATTCTTTCTCGTCTTGCCATTCCATGTTGCTTACGTTTCGATAGGCAGCCATAGGAGGATCGACACCAAATAAACTTGTCAAGATTGATCGCTTTGTCATCACATCCGCTAGGTTGTCTTTGGTGTGAATCTTCTCGCATATCTACACTTCCTTCTTCTACTACTTCTCGAACAAAATGATCGAACACCTATGTGCTTTGTCTTGGAATGAAAGGTCGGATTCCTTGCAATGTACAAGGCACTCGACCGTCACAATACACGTAGTTCTCTCCCCTTGTGCCCGAGTTCCTCCATTAACCTTTGTATCCATACAGCCTTCCTTGCATGCTTGGGTAGTCTGCCATGTACTCGCCTTGAGTAGACAAAGCTACAACAGAATCTTAGATAACCTAAATCTTACCGGCGCCTCCCGCAAGTGTGAACACATAACCAAAAGAGTAGATTTTCTTTTATCAAGATCACCGCAAAATCAATCAACATAACCCCGACAACAAATTCGATCCTCCAAAACATAATGCAACATCCCGAGGTTCCTTTCACGTATCGTAGGATCCTCTTCACAACATTCCAATGCTCTCTACCAGGATCTCGCCATAAACCACCGACCACTCCCACCGCTTGTGCAATGTCCGGTCTTGTACATATCATAGCATGTTACGAGGCTTCCCACCGCGATGCATACTGGTACTCGAGACATTTCCATCCTCTCCGCTTCACGCTAGGACTCATACCTCGAGGATAATTTACAATTGATAGGAAGTGCAGATATTGGCTTACGCCTTGCATGTTGAAGCGCAAGACCTTCTTTAGATAATTTTTCCGAGAAAGCCAAATCTTCCTATCTTTTCCTGCTCTTGCTAATTTGGATCCCTAAAATCTTGTTTGGTCCCAAGTCCTTCATATCGAACTCCCTAGCCAATCGTGCCTTCAATTCTTGGATTCGATCTTTGTTAGGGCCTACCACCAACATGTCATCCACATACAACAAAGAAATAATGAAATCATTATCATCAAACCTCTTGTAAGACGCATAAAATGGTCCTGAACTCACCTGTAATCAAGGCTAATTATGAAGGAATCAAATCTCTTGTACCAACATCTCGGCGCCCGCTTGTAGGACCGTCATGATTTGGTCAACCCGCAAAACCAAGTTTTCTTTTCCTTGTTCTTCAAAACCTTCCGGTTGGAGCATATAAATTTCTTCTTTAAGCTCTCCATGAAGGAAAGTCGTTTTTACATCTATTGTCACAAGATGTAAATCAAATGCAAAGACACATCGCTAATACTACTCGATAGTAGTAAGTCGAACCACTTGGAGAAAATATCTCATTGAAATCAATGCCTTCTTTCCGAAAGCATATCCTTTTACCACCAATCTAGCACGGTATCGATCGTCTACTTGATCATTGCTATCCCGCTTGATCTTGTAGACCCATTTGTTACCAATGGCCTTTCTACCATGTGGTAATTCCACCGGTTCCTATGTCTTGTTTCGTGGAAGAGCTTCAATTTCTTCCCATTAACGCTCATCCACAGAGAAGCATCCGAGCTACTAGTAGCTTCATGAAAAGTTGATGGCTCTCCATCCTCCGTTAAAAGACAAGATGTGCAACATTGCTCTCCGTAACATACTCCAGTGTGCCAATTTGGCGGCCTTCTCTCACGAGTTGAAGTCATTTAACTTCTACAAAACCTGGATTCAACCGTCTTGGTACCTCATGCTCGATTCTCCGTCGTAAGAATAATCTTCTCCAATTTCTCTCCATTTGCACCGTAGCAGCCTCTTTGAAGTGTCGTCATTTGTCCGCTCACTTTGCGCTCATTTTCTACAAAAACTACATCTCTGGCTCGACAACAAGCTTGCGAGGCTGGGATCCTACAAGCGATACCCCTTAACATCGGCACAAGATAACCCAAGAATATACATTTCCTGGATTTTGGATCCGGCCTTTTGTTCTTTCTTGGGAGTTGTACATCACGCACACAGACATCCGAACACATGTAGAGAAGAATAATCACCGGGCTTCCGTTCCACATCTCCATAGGTGTCTTCAAACCAATCGCCGTTGATGGTGATCGATTTATCACATAACAAAGTGTTTTGACGCCTCAAAAAGATTTGGCCAATCCCGCCTGTTTTCAAGATGGCTCTTGTTCTTTCTAGGAGAGTTCTGTTCATCCGCTCGCTTACACCATTCTCACGAGGCGTATGTGCAACCGTGAATTGTCTCATAATACCCTCTTGTTTGCGTAATGCCGTAAAATTGCCATCTACATATTCTCCTCCATTATCCGTCTCAAGCACTTGATTCTTTTCCCGCCTAAGCTCTACTTGTGCTTTTGAACTCCTTGAACACCTGAAACACATCCGACTTCTTGATTGGGTACACCCATAATCTCCTGGAGTAATCATCAATGAATGACACCAAATACTTTGCTCCTCCTAGGATATTTCCGGTGATTCCATACATCGAATGGATCAAGTCCAAGATGTGTTTTCTTCTAGTAGTTACTTTTGGCAAATCTCAATCTATGTTGCTTGCTTATCACGCAGCGGCTCACGTAGGAAGGTAAATTGACCATCTTGAGCCCGGGTAAGAGATTGCGTTCCGCAAGGACCTTCAAGCCTCGCTCGACATATGGCCTAACTGCGATGCCACATTATCGTTGTTTCTTCTTGGTCATTCTTTGCAATCGATGCATCCGCTTCTTGCAACGCTCTCCCAAAAGCATATATAGATTGCTTGTGATCTTCTCTCGCTTTCATCACCACAAGGTTGCCTTTCACTACTTTCAATATTCCACCTTCAGGACCTTGCACCGAGGTCATCTAATTGCCTAATGGACAATAAGTTCTTTTTCAAGCCCTTCACATGTCGTACTTGAATTTTCAAGAGCACGATCATGCATTTTTAATCTGACAAGATGACTCAAGCCAATTTCTAAGGCGTGATCATTTCCATGAACACGTATCCTTCCGAAATAGGTTCATAAGTACAAAACCAATCTCGGTGTGGAGTCATGTGCCATGTTGCGCCCTCGAATCCATTATCCAGACATCATTGAGTTTCTTTCCACCTTTAGAACTGTCACGCTTCACCTATACAAGATTTCTCCATAACTGAGGTACTTGCAACACAACCTTGGGAGGTTGATGTTTCTAATTCTTTTCTCCACTCTTCTTATTATGCCAACACTCCTTCTTCGTGTGCCCTCTCATGCCACAATTGTAGCATTTAAGATTCTTCCTTCTTTGAGATTTTGATCTACCATGATTTTGACTCCCACTGGAGCCACGCTCCGATCTGATCTTCATCATCACAAAGCCTCTGCTTGCTTTGAACTTTCCGACCTTTCCTCCTTATTCTTGCGCCCGGATTCTTCTTCAAGAATAGCACCTAAGCAACATCATCAAAGTGAAGAGAGTCACCAACATTATTATTTGTGATGTTGATGATGAGTTGATCATACGAATCGTAAACTCGAAGTAGAAGTTACGCGACGCTCATTTTCCGCTATTTTGAAATCTGATCGTGAGTTGAGCAAATAGCGATTCAGTGTTGATGTGATCCATCGACGTGGATTCACTCATTCGAAGAGTGTAGAGTTTCCTCTTCAAGAATATTACGGTGTGAAGTGACTTCACCGTATAATTTGTTAAGTACATCCCAAATCTCCTTGCAGCCTTCTTCGCAACACTTGACAAAATCAATCCCATAGCTAGATGCAAATTGGCAACAAAGATTGTCATCCTTCTCTTTCCACTTTTCATCGCTCATATCGTGGATTACTCTTCAATTGCTTCTAGACAATTATCTTTCCTCAAAACTAGCCCTTATCTTCAATTTCCACAGGAGAAATTACTCCCATTGAACTTCTCTATCTCGAATTTTGCCGCCATAGTTGTACTCAACCGAACCGATTATACTATTTCACCGTGAATAGTACCGTATAATGCGAACAAAGATTGGTATGCGTATTCCGTATACTAGAACAAATCCAAAGATACGTTAACAATCACCGTAAAAGTATACAACCACACGTATGAATAGTACCGTATTCCGTGAATAGTGTCGCATAACCTAATAGTGTCAGATATCTTGGAACAAAGGATTTAGTCCGTAAATAGTGCACCAAGTAAGTTCCCAGGAAAGAGAGGTGAGTCACTAATAGACACGCTTAAATACCAAGTCTTTCCTAGCCAGAACCTCCCTAAACACTTTCACGCTACCACAATTTATTTCCAGCAATTTCTTTTATGATGTGGAAGATCAGATAATACTGCAACCACAGAGCATACTTAGAATCGACACCTTCCCAGCTTACTGCAGCGGAATACCACGAACCAATGGCTCTGATACCACCATAGGTACCAGAGTGACGGGAATAGTGCCTCACAACTAAAATAAGAGATGAGAAAAGAGGAACTGAACACACAATATTTAACGTGGAAACCCTCAATGAATAAAGGGAAAAACCACGGGGCAAGACTAGAAGAATTTCACTATGAAAAGAAATTACAACACCTCTCTCTAAATATTAGGAGAGAACAACCTCACAAAGAATACAAGAAAATATACAAGAGAGGAAGTGAGGAATTTTGGGATGATTTAAACCATCCCCTTGAGGCTCCTTATATAAGCTCCATGAGGAGCCTCCTTCCTTGCTCCCACCGATGTGGGACTTGGTTGGTCTGCTAACAAAAACAGTACAGATCTGATAGTCCGAATTCATCTCGATTGAACAGTACAAATCTGTGCTATATGTAGAAATCATATTGTTGTTTTGTGAGAAGCTAATAATTATTCTATAAATTTGCTGTGTGTACAGACGTATTGTAACTTGACAATATGTTAGTGTACCATGTGTGCACTCTGAAACCCCATATGTACACTTATCTGCAACATGTATAAATGCGAAAGTCGGTGATGTCACAATAAAAAAGTAAAATTGCGTTTTAATTAAACTTCCTGCTTTGTTAATCACTTGATACAACACAAATACATATGAGATTTATAATAGAGCATAGATTTGAACCGTGTAATTCATATCTCTCCGTGGAAGATCAATCCGCTTCAGAATCTTCCCTCCGAAATGGAGGGATCCAAACAAAAACCCAACTCTGCTGTGATTCACTGATTCTTTGAGAATGACTATATCACAAACGAGGAGCAATTTAAGTAAGGCCTGAAATATTGGAAACAAAGTCAAAGATTACTGTCTACTGGGTACTCACATTACTTGAGGTGAGAATTTAGAAATAAACTCTTTATGTATTAACCCATGCGTGTATATAGGGCGAAAATGGATTAAGTTAGGCCAAACTTTATCTTAAATAGGTATTGTTTAATTTCGTAAAATTTTGACCTTATTTTTATCTATTATTTATTATAAGTTTTTTTTTTATTAGGCATGACCTGTCATTTTTTGTAAAAACATAAAAGTTCAGTTTAACCTAAAATCTTATTTAAAAACTTACATTACATAAAGGTCATTAAATAAACAAATAGACTCAAATTTTATATATTTTAAATATATTTAACCTTTAACAAATTATTATATTATGTATAAAATAAATAAATTATATTAATATATAACTAATAAATTATATAAGTATCATAAATTTTTAATTATATTTTTATATAATAAATAAATAGATCAATTTTATTAAGCTAAATAAATTTTTTTAAAGACGTATGACTTATCCTATTTGACTAAATAAATATTTTAAAAAAGATAAGTATAACTTATTTAATAAATAAGTTAAGTCAAATTAAGTAGGACGAATATAAACTAAGTTATAAGTTTTTATTAGGCTACTTAACTTTATTTTACTCTTAATCTTACAATAAAAATTTAATTTTTTTGGGTTAAAATACATTTTGGATTTTTAAAATAAAATTTAATTAATTAATTCATTAATAACATTTTAAAATTAAAATCATAAAGAATCGTCTGTTCCTGGTAGAATTGATTGCCACGTGAACAAATTATTGGGCCAAGTTGGTAATCACATCAGCAAGTAGAGTGTAATTATATCAATATTCTTTGTCAGCCCCTTGACATTTGTGTGTGTGATTTAAACTTAATTTTAAATTGCGAAATTGAATTGAATGAATTTAATTTTTAAGAGCGAATAAAACATTTTTATTTTTCAGAAGTTTAAAATGTAATCTAACCTAAATTTTTTATAATAAAATAAAGATAAAGATTGCTATAGGATCACAACTTGACACTCATCGTCAACTCTACTCCTCTACTATTGATGTGTGATATAATATATCACATCAATAACAATCAAAAGTTGCATCACGAACGCTCGTGAATGTCAGCTCAGTTAGTATGAGCATATGATGGCTTTGGAAGGTGGAACCCACCCAATTCCCTTTCCCGTTTCCTTCTTGAATCCTTTAGAGGGACCTCTAAGTCCCAGTGGTGGGAACTTCCTAAAATATTAAAAAAAAAAAAAAAAGTTGCCTCACGAACTTTTCTCAACAAAAATTTAAAATTATTATATAAACAATGAGGGTTTGCTGCATTAATTTAAGGTTTCGGATAGTTGACTTGCATGGTCAATAGTGGGCCTTTTTTTTTATGGTTGCTGCTGGCCTTTTGGTAAAATGGACTAATGAGTGGAGCTTCGAGTGGGAGAAAAAAATAGATAAATTAAGAAAGTCGAAAAAAAGAGAAAATTAATGGTTTTTAATTTTTCGTTTTTCTAATTTATTTATTTTAAACATTACGAGTAAGTGTAAGTCACATGCACAATTACTTTTTAAATCACCCATTTTTAATACATATATGTGTTTTTTTTAATATTTACATTATTCCATTGTGACAGCACCTTATATTACTTCTTTTCTCTTAATATACACTAGTATAGAATTTGAGCATTGTTTGGAGCATAAAAAATATAACATTATAATTATAAGATATTATTTATATGTATTTTTTTTATATAAAATATAAGATATCGTTTTATGGTGAAATGTTAAGTTTGAATGAAAAATTTTAATTTAAAAAGTATATACTATGACTAAAAAAAAGAATTTTATATGAGTACAACTACAAATATTTAATGTCTTGATTATGATAAAATATTGGTGTATACTCTGATACATTATTAAATATTTCATATAATACATAAAATGACTTGAACCCCAGTGCTCCAAAATAAGCTTAATAATAATACATGTCCTTTTGTTAAATTATATAATGATTAATAGTAAAATAAAGGAATTTAAAAGAATTAATGGGATTTTTTTGAAAATTTGAATTTATTTTAATATTATTTAAATTAATTATTTTTATGATAATTATAAAAATATTTCAAAAAATTAATAAATTTCATTTAATTTAATATTAATAAATTAATAATATTATGTAAATTAACTAATTTTTTTATATATATAGTATACATCCAATTATAATTTTGTATATAAGAAGCAACATTTTTTCAATTAGAATACATAACTGTGTTAAGTAATTGGATATGATTACATAAAAATAAATGTAACTTAACATGATTACATTATTTTTAAAACACATTTGACTCTTATGTTATCTTTCGAGTTAAACTAAATCAACTAATATTAACGTAAATCTCATTTGAATCGAAAATAATAATAATAGATGAACATACTTATACATAATTTTATGTTCTACAATCCTACATAAAGATTATAGATACCTTATGTTATTTTAAAATTTCAAATAGTTACTTGTTTGAACCATAGAAAGATCATCAAAATGATAAATTTATAAACAAATTTACAATTATAAGAAAGGACACGTTTAGGAACAAAAAAATTAAATATGTTTTTGTATAAATCTTACTGCAACCTAATTTTAATTCATTTCATCCTGTCTTTTTACAATAGTTGTTCATCTTGGTTAAGATTATAAAGACATTTTTTCTTATTATTTTTATCAAAGATAAAACATTTAAACAATGTGACATATATTTGTTTTTTTAGAACATATTTTGGCAATATTTCCAATACCAAAGTATATTGTCCATAAGATATTGAAGGTTCTTTCAATTATACATAGTAAGAATGTAATAATAAATAAATTATAAAACTCTCGTACATAATTGACTTTGACAATTAAAGTTCTACCTATGTTTAACATGTATGCATAAATTAAAGTTTAACAAGTATTTTCATTAAATGTATAATCATATTTAAGTGATTATTATCAAAAAATTTAAGTAACATTTGTCAATATTTTCACATGTTAAAAGTTTCTCTCGATGATCTTAACTTTCATCACAAATTAATGTTTAATATGCATGCATATAATCACAAATCAATCACAAAATTAACATTTAACATGCATTCATATAATTATAAAATTAATCACAAATTAATATGTAACATGCATGCCTATGCCTAAATTAAGGTTTAACATACACTTTTATTAATGGTTCTTTATTTATTACTTTAAGTGACATTTATCGAGATTTCTTAAATAACCCTTTTCAAAATATTGTCTCGTAATATATATATATATATAGTCCTCCCCAATTACTCGTACTCTCCGTCTAGCTATATATACACACTTGAATATGATGGTGCACTTATTTTTATTTCTTGGGTATGATTTTTTTATTTACAATTATTATTTATTTATTAGATAATATTTTTATTTTTATTTTTATTTTTATTTGATTTTCACATATTTAATTTCATCCCTAAGAAAAGCGTCCCAAATCTTTTTGCATATAAATAAGTTTATCCATTGTCACCGCCGTAGATTCTCCAAAATGGTGCCATTGAGTTGTTAAAAATTAGATTACTGAAACTGTTTAAAACTCAACAAGGCCTACAATTCCAAACGTTGTTTCAGTGGTAGGAGATGAGACCAAAGTGCCCGTCAATTTCTCTCGCTTTTACTTTTTAATTCATGTTATCAAAATGAGAAATTCTTAAATGTTAAAGTGTATCACATCAACGGCCGTGAGTATCTCTCATTTAACTATAATTTTAATGTTATAGTTGAAGTGGTAATATCTTCTTCTAGTAGTATCTAAGGATTTCTTTAACAAAATTTTGAAAGTTTTGCTATGCCTGAGTTAAAGTTGTTCTTTAACCATCCAAAACTAAAGAGTAAAGGATATTTTCATTAGAGGTGTTCATGATCCAGCCTTGTACGACAATTCAGCCTTGATGTGAAGTGTTTGAATTGGGATTAGGTGTTTCTTTTAGATTTGATGTATTTTTTGAACCACTTCGGCCCAATTCGGTATTACGTAAATTATTATTTTAAAATATTTTTTCTTATATATTTTTTATACTTTCTATAATTTTAGTTATTATGTCCTTAACTTATTATATAATTGTCAATTAAATAAGATCTTGGCATGATAAAAAAGTAATAGATACAAATAATTTTATATAAGTTGAAGGAAAATAATCAAAACTACATAAAAAATATTGTGTATCAAAATCGAGTTGTTCTAGTCTTTGCCTGGCTCAACTCAAACCCCAATATGATTAGGCCTAGGCCATATTAATTGACATGATCAAAACTTTATGCCATGAACAAAGTCAAGTTTAACTCAACCAAACCCAGCCATTAAGAGCATGTTTGGAGAAGATTAATTCTTTTCCAAAACAACTTTTTTTAAAAAAAAATTGTTTTATATAAAATCTATCTTGTTTGTTTAAAGTGTGTAAAATTGATTATAAGTTAAGATTATTTTTCTATAACTAAAAACAACATTTTTAAAAAAATTGTTATTTTAAGTTTTTAATTATTTGATTTCAGATTATTTCAAAAGTTTTAAGAGAGAAATAATTATTTACCCTCAATCAAATAACTTTTTCAATCATTTCATACATCTTTTGGTAATTTAATACATAAAAGTAATTTTTTTATATAATTCAAACAAAACTCTTTTATCATAAAATCGATTATAAATTAACATATCTAAATATAAATTAATTTTCTCAAAATCGATTTTTTTAAAAATTAATTATATATATAATCGATTTTTCACATAATTTTTTTTTCACAATTAATCTAAACACACACTAACACTTCTAATTTCCCTTGAAAAAAAACAACGAACTTTTCCCACCTTAATTAATCATTTCCCTCCACATGGTACGTCAAGAGGCATAGATAGACTTTGCGTAGACAAATACATTAGAAGTCGCACTTGTGTAGGTGTATATGCTACCAAAAGTTAATTAGTTGGCATAGTAATGAATCATTTATGGTATGTTTAGATATTAGAGGAGGAAGGAAAAGAAAAAATAAAGAAAAGAAATAGTAAGGGAAAACAAAAAGAGAATGGAGAGTTAATTAATAATTTTTTAAAAATTAAAAGAACTTTAAAACATTCATAAAATTTTGTAATTCTTATTTTCTAAAACTCTTAGATAAAATGAAAGTTTAACTAAAACTTTCCATCCCCCACCCTTCTCTTTTACTTTCCTTCGTTCAAACATATGTTAATTGTCATAAATATGCTACCAAAATTACGGATTTTTAATAAAGAAGAAGAAATAAAGGTGTATCATTGGTGTCTTTGATACATATATGACTATAAGAAATTATTTTACTACTTATATATATATTTTAAAATATTAATATATAAAGTAAGTTATTAAATATTTATTAATTATTATTTATATTTAATAAATTTTTAAATATTTATTATAAAATTAATACTTAATAAATAATTAACAACTCAATATAAATTTCAAATTCATCATAATATTATTAGCTGGAAGAGTGGGGGTGTGATCTGTGTTTCTTATCACCAGATGATTTGACCAAAAGATGTTAGTGCAGAGATATTGGTAAAAATTGACCTCTCCGGCCAGTCTCCCAGCAGAACCACTTTTTGGTTACAATATCTCCAACGCCTAGTCCCTTGTCTTTGTGCTTAGCCGCTGACATATTTGTATATTAAAATTTTATATTATTTACTTAATTAATAAAATTTAGTAATTATTTATTTATTAATTAATAACTTATTAATTAAATAATATAATAAATTAATTAAGAATTTATTTATTTTTAATTAAATTAATAAATAAATAATTATTAAAATTTATTAATCAACAATATATTATATTAAATAAAAATTTATTTATTATTAACTAAATATAAAAATAATATAAAAAAAATGCAAATATCATTCAACTTCTCTCATGCCACCAAAAACCACGGGCGGTCTAAAAAAGACACAACTAACAAATCACAACACACCCTCAGCCTCAGAAGCATATAGCCAAAACTGTCTGGCAGACCAACCAGTCAAAACCCCCTCGTAGCCAAGCTCTCTCTCTCTCTCTCTCTCTCTGATTTTTACTTACCCAACAAACCTTCTTAGATCATCATCTTACAAAGGTAGAAATTCTTGGATAGCTCGCGTATCCACCTCAAAGTCATACACCTTTTTAAAATCTCTTTCTCGCGTACACACAAGACACGCATATCTGCAGGTCTACTTAAATTTCTAGACCTTCTCTCCTTGGAAGTTCGCCTTACCTTCTTTTCTCTCCTAATTTTATTGGGATTAAAAATGGTTTGATTTTCAGCTCAGATGATGACACTGACACTCCTTTTCGTTGCCTATTTACTTATCATGAAAACCCAGAAGCCAATTTTTCCTCTTTCCCACTTTTTTCCCATTTTGGGGTTGGCATTTTGAAGAAAGATAGATAATATTATTACAGAGAAAAAATCGAAAGCCTGCTGTTGCAAAGCCTTGTTGAGAACAATGGCTGCGCCGCTAGGTAGCAGGCTTCAAAGCATGTTGCAGGCTGCGGTTCAATCGGTTCAGTGGACTTATAGCCTCTTCTGGCAACTTTGTCCACAACAAGGGTACGTAATTAATTTGCTTTCTGAAAACCCATTTGTTCTTGACTAGCTAGTTATACACAAATTGTCCATAAGATTATTCTTCTAATGATTCTTAGTCTTACTCATCGGAATATAATATCAGTTTTAAGGTCATATATGTTGATTTAGGATTCTGGTGTGGGGTGATGGGTACTACAATGGGGCAATTAAGACTCGGAAGACAGTGCAACCAATGGAGGTTAGCGCCGAGGAGGCGTCTCTCCAAAGAAGCCAGCAACTTAGAGAACTCTATGAATCATTGTCTGCCGGAGAGACAAACCCGCCAACTCGCCGGCCTTGTGCTGCCTTGTCGCCGGAGGACCTAACAGAATCTGAATGGTTCTATTTGATGTGTGTCTCATTCTCTTTTTCTCCTGGTGTTGGGTAAGTTAAGTTACATTATTTACTAGCTAGCTCTCTTTAAATCTTTACTTATATATTCTAGCTTTCCCTTTACATTAATCAGTTCTTTAAAACTCTTTTTAAATGTTGAACGGTTGAACCATATATCCATGAATCTTTGTATCAGATAGGTCATTTTCTATATAAATAATTTCAGTCCAAAATTCAAATTTCCTTTTGAAGATAAGTGGAGCGATAACTTTAGTCAAGGGCGAACAGAAAAATAGTCACCTCCAGTGAAAGAGAAAGGCAGAGGCTGTTGTGAGTTTAAATGCAACAACAGCAGCTGCAAAAATTTAATAAGCTGCCAATTGTGCTAACTTAGCTTTCGAAAACAAACTTCTTCCTTTCTTTTTTAGGAGAAAAATAAAGACGTTAAATCATTTTCTCTTAAAAAAAGTTTTGGCTGGAAGTTGTCAACGTACGTAGTATCAATGCAGTTCGCCCCAGTGCGATAGTCATTTTGGTGAGGTAGACTGGCAGAGGCTGTTGTGAGTAGTTTAAATGCAATAGCAGCAGCAACAGCTTCAAATTTATATAGTGTCAGCAAGAAACAAGAAACACAAGGTGAAAAAGTATGATAGGATGCCAAGTGCCTATTATTCTGAAACGAAGTTGTTCTTTAATGTTGTAAAAGAGAAGAGACGGTAAAACGTTTCCCAATTAATTTAATTTTTGGTTGGAAGTTGTTCACGTATGGTATCAATTTGTCTCTGCCAAAAAGTTAGCTGAGGGTCTTTATTTCTTCATCCTAGATTCGAGGGTTTCTCAGATTCTTCTTCAGGAGTAAATGAAGAGCAGTTCGATTATGTAAATTTGTCAATCTGACAACCGTGATATTGAGAGTTATGTTAGAATGTGTTGGGGAATATATTCGGAGCATTCTGTCAAAAAAGAATTTGCTGAGCTGGTCAAGTATTTCGTTGCGCATTATATGCTTGAAGAGGACGGCAACTAGAGGGAGTTGCTTTCTTCGAGAAACCAGACAAACTAATGCGCTCATAATTCAAAGTTAAGATAGCTGCAAAAAGCTGCCACTACTTACTAGCATTCTGCATTCGGAAGTTTTCGCCATCACAGTTCTCTCTTCCTTTCTCTCCCTTCTCTTCAGGTTTATACTTTACACAATACCCTTTTCATTTGGGAAAACATATTAGGGTTCCGAGTTTGGATGATAGCTGTTTCTATAGCTTCCTAGTTTCTCCCAAATTGCTAATACCGTTTTCGAACCCATCAGAAGGATAACATCAATTGGTCCCAATATGAAGATGGGTGCATGTTCCTACCAAATATTGCAGTAATCCTAATTGGCTCTCAAATTATAGAAGAGGTAGGCTGAGAATTAAGGCTGGTCCATATATATATAAAGCTATAAGGATCCAGTTGATCATCTATATATATATATATATATATTCTTGATAGACTATTTGAGAGAAGGACAAAGAAAAAGTTTAATAGAGTGGAGTAGGATTAGGGGATCTAATAATAATGCACTAATTTAATGGCGCTATCACCTATATGAAGCAACTCATTAATTGTTACTGCTTAGGCTCTATATAATTATTCATGTAAAATTGACAATGCAATAACATGTTCATTCAAAATATTTAGAGTTATAACTGACATGAGTAAATTGATGCATGAAATTAAGTCATTAATTAGCATGTTATTGCTAAGACAATGATGCAACGTTGCACTGGTGGCAATTTATTGACTATTGAATTCTACGCTGGTTTCACTTATATATACTCCTTTCTCTTAAATTCAAATCGGCAAATAATCTGCCAACAGGTTTCTTGTGTATTAGTATAATTATTGCATAATAAAATTGGCCAAAAATTGTTGAATTGTTGAGTTTGACTTATTATCGGATGGTGCACTATAAGGTTGCCGGGAAAGGCATATGCTAGGAGGCAGCATGTATGGCTCGCTGGAGCAAACGAGGCGGACAGCAAAACATTTTCAAGAGCTATTCTAGCCAAGGTGCTCCAATTACCGCATAATTGATACTGATAATTTTAATTATGGAGCGCGTTTCAATACTGATACATGATTTTTCACTTCTCAAGAAAAGCACAAAAGTTGCTTTTACTTTTAATGAAAGTTTATGGTACTATAATTAATTAATATCTGCCATGAATGAAGCTTAATTTACTAACTAGCTTATCTTCTGTCTCCTTTTGGCAATGACTGCAAACTTTTCCACCGTTAGAGTGCTCGTATACAGGTAACAAGTCTTCTAACTTGTGCATTTCTGGCCTTCTAATATGTAATTTTATGATCCATTGAAGTCCAATATTATAACATAGAAAAATGACCAAATAATATACTATATGGATTTGTGCCATGCAAACTACACAGACCGTGGTGTGCATTCCTCTATCGGACGGAGTCGTTGAGTTCGGCACAACGGACAAGGTAACATTGTTTCCCACGTAAGTCGTAACCTTGTTTCTATTTATTGAACAACCATGTCTTCAGTGTATGTTTGTTTCTTAGGTTCAAGAAGACCTTAATTTCATCCAACATGTCAAGAGCTTCTTCGTACACCACAACCCTCTGCCGCCAAAGCCCGCCCTCTCGGAGCACTCCACCTCCAATCCCACCTCCTCATCGGACCACATCCCCGCCGTCATGTACACCGTGGCGGACCCACCAGCCACCAATCCCAACCAAGACGACATGGATGAAGATCATGACGACGAAGACGACGACGAAGACGAAGAAGAAGAAGAAGCCGAATCCGACTCCGAAGACGAAACAGTCCGTAACGGCCGCCCACCCTCGACACCAGACGCTGCCGCCACGGTGGCGGAGCCAAGCGAGCTGATGCAGATGGAGATGACAGATGATATCCGGGTCGGGTCACCCAACGACGGGTCGAACAACTTGGACTCGGACTTTCATTTGCTAGCGGTGAGCCAATCAGGGAACCGAGCTGACTCGTATCGGGCTGAGTCGACCCAGAGGTGGGGCCCGATTCAAGACCCACTTGGTTCGCTTCAAGTTCAACTGCCGGCCTCAGGTAATTTGGTAGTTAATTAGTTACACAGACACATGACATGACATGATATCTTATGACTACTGGCACTGCATCAACTCTATCAACATTAAACACACAAAAGAAAAAGAGAAATGATAATGAAATGACTTCATTAAATTTGGAAAACGAAATCTTGTAGGACCACACTAGCTGACGCAGAGCGTATGCCATGTGGTCCATCCTAATAAATTCCTTTGCCTTAACCTTTATGGCGGGGCCACTTGTCTGACAACACCCCATCGGATGGAACGAGTTATTTTTTGATAAACCGTATTCTATTCAACAATTAACACAATTAACACTTGTAAAGTTACATATAAATATCTTTATAACTCATAAAAATTTATACATATTTAATGTACAAAAAGTACTTATATAACCTACTTAAAAATTTCCTCGGATGTAACTGCTGAGCCACCTTAGGGTAGCCCCTGCTCTGCACATTATATACGTAAACCAATATCCATGCTCCCCATGCAATATATAGTCAAAGAAACATATAAATTATCAATATCACATGTGATATCAGTATAATTAAATATCAATGATTAAATTAAAAATAAAAATATAGTTTAATTGGTAAATGATAATAAGAAGAATTAGTGTGTAAGCTAAAGGAGGTTGAGTCAGTTGAAATTGAAACATTTCAATTATAAGGTTTGTTTAATCCTTTCAGCTAATAATTCCCGAGAGATTTATAAGTACCATTATAGGTACTTAAGAAGGATTTTAACATGCTCTAATATTAGAATGTAGTAGCTTCTACACCTTTGAAAAAAATTTAGATAGGTACGACTATTATAAATACTCTATTTAATATTAAATATGTGTAAAGTTATGAATGTCATATTATAAATATATTTATTTTTAAATTTACACATATTGATTGTTGAAAAAAATACTTAAGTAAACAATGTTTACTTAAAAATTACTCCCGTACCCCCTAACTTTTCCTTGAAACCGAAAAAATGAGTGTGTAGTACCTTTCTTTCATTCTAAAACAAAATCTACACGCGCGCTTACTAGATATTTGACAGGGGCTCCACTCCCGCTGACTTTTTACCCAAAGAAGATGAACATACATGATATAGGCTCTTGCATAGGCAGAGTGAGGGAAAGATTGATCTGCTGTTGAAAGCAATGGCTCATGGCTCACCGCTTCATCGGTTGCAATCAAAGAGGGGAAAAAAACATCTTGCTTATTAATTGAATTTGTCTGGAGCAATTAAACATTTAAAAAATCAACCAGTAACCTATCCCATTTGATAATTTGGAAGATAAATCCTATACATAATTGATTTCACAAATCAGGTCTTAATTAGCGTTATCATTATTTCAAAACAGACCAAAAACTCGGACCGAAATGAATAAAATAATTAAGTAGACAAAACGTAATATTCTCCTTTTGTTTCCCAAAAACAAAATCCATAAATTAATTTTCAATGAGGGTTGGCTCCATATTCTTGCTGTTAAGTATCAAGTCCTCATTGACCCTGATGGGCAACTTCCACTCCCCTTGAACTTCTATTCACCAAAAAAAGAAAATCTATATATTAATTTGTTCCTGTGCGTGAATTTAATTTGCAGTACTTCCTCCATTAGAAGACTTGACACAAGAAGACACCCACTACTCTCAAACGGTATCCAACATCCTCCAAAACCAGTCCAGCCGGTGGGCCCATTCACCCTCCATTGGCTACATGAATTACTCCACCCAATCAGCTTTCGCCAAGTGGAGCAGCCGCGCCGACCACCACCTCCAAGCGGCGGCGGACGGCACCTCTCAGTGGCTCCTCAAGTACGTTCTGTTTACCGTCCCATACCTGCACGCCAAATACCACGACGAGAATTCACCACAAACCAGAGATGCCACTGCCGGAAGTGACCCCGCCGCTCGGTTGCGTGGCAAGGGGACACCGCAAGATGAGCTGAGCGCCAACCACGTGCTGGCGGAGCGCCGCCGTCGCGAGAAGCTGAACGAGAGGTTCATCATACTGAGGTCGCTGGTGCCGTTCGTGACCAAAATGGACAAGGCGTCCATATTAGGGGACACCATAGAGTACGTGAAACAGCTGCGCAGGAAGATCCAGGATCTAGAGGCGCGTAACCGACAGATGGAGGGCGAACAACGGTCGAGATCAGCGGAGCTACAGGTACAGAGGACTAGTAGCAGCTCCACCAAAGATCAACAGCAGAGGAGTGGGCTCACGGTCATGGTGGGGCCGGACAAGAGGAAGGTGAGGATCGTAGAGGGGAGTGGGATGATGACGAGGGCGAAGACGGTGGAGTTTGAGAAGTTGACGTCAGTGCAAGTGTCGATCATAGAGAGCGACGCGCTATTGGAACTGGAATGCCCGCACAGGGAAGGGTTGTTGTTGGATGTGATGCAAATGCTGAGGGAGTTGCGGATAGAGGTGACGGGGGTGCAGTCGTCGCTGAACAACGGGGTGTTTGTGGCGGAGTTGAGGGCCAAGGTGAAGGAAAATGCAAACGGGAAGAAGACCAGCATTGTGGAAGTGAAGAGGGCCCTTAACCAAATTATACCCCATAGTACTGAGTACTGACTAGCTACATTAGTCGTTAGTCTTTGAAGGATGTGTGTTTGGACTTGACTCACAAATCAACATTCCAAGTGGAAACTGGCCACTTCCCGTACACGGTACACCACACCATGCCACCAATCACAACCTTCTGGATCAGGAGTCATTCTTACGTACCCATGTACCATGTGGTGTGCGTGGTTTGGCTTAATGTATATCTGAAATCAAGCCAGAGGTGTTGTAATAAACAACATATGAGAAGCTCCCATATGTAAGTGCAAATCGAGAAGGGTGGTCAAAGAAATCTAGGAATCTGCATTGTCCTTTAGGAGACTAGTGGAAATTCTATTTAGTACAGTAATTGCCGAAGTACTGATGTGGCAAGAATAATTGAAATTGATTTAAGAAAATATGTATAATTACTTTCTAACTAGTATTCAATGAACTGTTCATGAAGCATGCATAATTGCATACTAAATACTATAATTTGGAAATTATTTCTGATTAAATACATAAATTATTAGTAGTAAAATAAACTAATAATATTAGTAGCAGGTTTTAATGGTGCTGTTTCAATTTGCTATTGTAAGGAAAGTGGTTGTCTGCTCTGGCTCATTTCAGTTTCATACATGCATGCACCAGATTGTGTGACTGAGAGTCCATATCTAACTAACCCCAACTTATTAGTTTCCATGGCAAAAGAAAGTACAAATCATGCAAATGAGTTCAGCTGTCAAGATAACCTAAGAGTTAGACAAAGGGAGACAGCACTACCCCTGTCTCCAACATCCATGATCCAGCAGAGCCTTCAAAACTAGAAAGATAGAAATTAAAATGGAGAATTTGCTACCAATGTATTGATTTGCAGTTTGTTCACAGCACTTGAAGTGGTGCAGACTGTGGGGTCCAGCCATAAATGAAAGAAACAAAGAAGTAGTTGAAGTGCAGCAAGAATGAATAGCCAAAATTCAAATAGTGGAGGAGGAAATTTCTTCTCCTAGCTAGGCCGGTGATTGTTTTTGCCATCAATGTGCAACATTCGGTGGAGGATAGGCTGGTTGGAAGCATCACGCGGGGAGTTGCAGAAATGCAATATGTTCACACTAAATTGAGCCTCTATAAATAGAGGTGAGTTTCGTTCATTCAAAACAAAGAAGGCAGAGAAACCTTCGAGAGGCAAAGGAGCAAAAAAAGATGTAGCTCGAAGTAGAAAGTGGAGCCTTTGACATTGAAAGGAAAAATAGAGAGTGTGAGTAAATCTTAATAGTATAGGGTGTAGGGAAATATACCGAGAGAAATTGTAGTATCATTGAAAAATACTATATTGTTGTAACTTGTGTGAGAGAGTGTGAAGAATATATTGTAATTTATCCTTGATATAATAAAATATTTTTCAGAAATTATCCTGTGATTTTTCCCTCTATATTAAAGAGTTTTTCACATTAAAATCTAATAATGCATGCAGGTCCCACAATAAATAATTACTATTCACATGCTTACTCAATTTTATCTAAGAAATCGTTTCTCAAGCCCAACACAGACTGCGCTCCCCAACACCATACCCAGTTACCAACCTAAGCGCCCTCTACCAGTGATAATTGCTAATGCCAAAGCTAAATCCCATTAGTCAACCAAATTCTTTTACAGTTCGATTATGGAATCTTGCTAAATCGGGTACATATGTTGGCAATCTTTAAGAATGGACATAAAAGAAAATGATTGAAAGATGAAAATACTACAGGTAGACAGCTCTTCTGTTTTTTTAACTGAAAATATAAGAGGGAGAAGGTCCATACTATGAACTCCTGATTTATCAACGAGCCTTGCATGAGGTTGCGAGATTGCATCCAAAAGTTTTTACTACATAAAACTAGAACTAAAAAAAGTCAATCACAAAGCACAAGGAAAATCAAATGCAATTTAAATTACTGAACACAACGTAAACAACCAAAATCCATGTTCTCTAAAATTTGATACGTCCGCTAAGAGTCACAACAAACATAATTTGATCAAGTACTAAAAAATATTGAAGATCCTATACCCAATTCCTCTACTAAAGACCTTTTTAGTGTGAGTTTATCTCGTTTTCCATTAAGGATTGCTCCATGGTACCATTTGCATCAGAATTAGCACTTCTGTCACCTTTGTCTGAGCATGGGAACTGGTAACTAACACGTAAAAGTAACCCATTTCTGGGCATGCAAAGGAAAACCTCAATAAAACATATTTATCCAGTATTCACCCATCCTATTACATCAGAGTTTCCAATACTGTATAAATAGAATCGCAGGACTTGTCGATAGACGTTTTAGATATCATATTATATGGAACCTTATTACCGCTCCAACATTCGTGGGGTTCAAATATTTGTAGTATAACCACAGTAGTTTTGGTCTTAAGTGTTGTAACCATTAATGACATCCAAGCATAAAAAGCTCGAAATCCTAATGAAACTAAAACAAGGAAACATTGAGCTTCAAGTATAAGTCATATTTACAAATATTCTTCTTATCTTAATTTGGAGAGGAGGATTTCATTCTTCTGGTATTGTGTTCATTGCTAGGCCCTTTATCACATGCCGGCATTGAAACCGGAGAGAGAAAAAGATAGAAGTCATTCATAAGTGAGCAATGTCAAATGATATAATGGCTATACAGTGGATGAAAAAAGACTTGAGAACATATGATGGAAGGAGAAAAAATATATTATTAGTAGACTGTGCCAAATGGAATGCTATTAGGTCACAAATGTTGAACAACATGGAAATTTAAGGTTCCCTTTCAAATAGTGACGATAGTTATAACCTGACAGTACTATAAATGTAAAAAACATAACAACGAAAAATTGACTGTTAACACTATCATGTGCCAAGAATGAGGAATGATCTAAAGGATTATACAGTAACATGTTTTTATGGAATTTTTCACCTCATACCAACAGATATAAGTCAAGACTAGAGGGGGAAAAAAACAGGGGATTTGGGGCAACATAGAAAAGGCAATTCATCTAAATAAAATTGTATGCTTCAAAGATAAATGTTCATAACATGTGAAAGATACCAGATGAAATCTTCTGAAGTAGGATCAACCGCACCCTGATCCTGGTTTCGGCACTTTGAGACCCTATTGTTAAAAACCAATATGCATGCAATAACTATAAAGCAAAATCAATCAAATCCATACCTTAAAAGGAATTTAAGTGACATATCTAGTTTGTCACCGTTGATCTCAATTCTCAAGTTTGGAAATATTGAACGAATCATCTAACCACTGTATCAGATGAAACAGAATGCTGCTATATTTGAAATTTGAATTTCTAGAGCAGAAAAATAGATAGCACCTGCTATCTTCTTTACCAAATAAATAACTTGTAAGCATCACTAACTATAAAGGCACAATAATAACTACAGCACATGATGCCCTATGCAAACAGAAACAAGCATATAATTCGAAGTGACTACACTAAAAAAAGACAATCATGTGTTCAAGATCTCCTGGTAGCCTATTATACCTTTCTGTTATACCTAAATCACGTTTAGGCAGAAAATGCAGGGGCAGATTGAAAGAAGAAGGGGCCTTAATTAACACAAATAGTTTGACAGGACCTACAAAAGAACAAATAAAGTATAAGCATTGTATTATGATATTATAAAGCAAAACAAATAAATGAATAGATGACATGAAGCAAATTCATTTAGATTAATGTTTATCAACAAGCAAAGTCAATAATTACCAGGGTTGGTCTCAGACCCATCACCCTTTGATATCAATGTCCGAACTGCCCATAAATATAACTACCAGGATAGGCAGCCTTTAAAGAAAACATGAAATATAACCTCTCCCACTCTCCTTCCTCTGACAAAGCATATTGCAACTTCATCTGAAAGAAAAAATATCAGCAAGGAACCTTTCGTGAAAGCCAGTCAGCTGCTTTACTTCTAGCAAAATCATCTGAAACCTTAGGAACAGAAGTTCCGTGAGAAAAAATTTAAGACAGAAATGTGCGAGGTCGTAGTGGGCTAGCTCCAAGAGCCAAGACGATTCCCTCTATGGTGAATCTCGTTGATCATCAGATTAATTGCAGTTTGTATATTTGAACATGCATTCATCAACTTCTAGAGTCTTCTGATTCCTAGCTTGATATCCCTCATTTTGCTGACATGCTTTCTCCTTAAATGATGCCTTTACTTCAGTTCCTGTTAGAGCCATCTCCTGAAAGCAACAAATTCAGGGTGCGAATCCAAGATATAATGACTTGATTCATGCAATTTCTACCCAGAAAACATACTAGCTGCTTATACTCAGAATGCATTGTATTAAATTCAATGCTCATATCCTGCTGCACTGTGGTGCATAAAAGCAAGATAATGTCAGAAACGGTCTCCTATCAATATGATAACAACGATTACTAGACAATGCCATCAATAAAAATTTCAATTTCTAATACTTCAAAAAAAATTCTTTTACTTTTACTCACATATTACGATTAGAAGTGCTTCGCATTGCTTTATCAAGAAGAACACATCACCCAAAAATTGAAATTAAAATTGAAATTACAGGGATCACTCCAAAAAGCAATCATTGGCCACATCTTTTAAAACAAAAACAAAAAAGGAAGTTTCTTCGGCCATGTTTTAGCCCCATGCATATAAAGCATGTTGGTTGTGTCAGCATCTTGCCTTTGCAAGGTTGAGATAGAGTCGGGGTTAGATTTCACTCTGGTGGACTTAAGGAAAAAGCTACGGGGCTATAGTTTTTGGCTAGTGGTAAATGCTCAATCTAACAAGTGGTATTAAAACAAGGTCACAAGTTGGAATCGTGGAAAGGCACTAACTGCTCGGAGTGTGCTAGGAGTGAGATTGTTAGTTGTAGGCCATCACCTTTGTCTTAGTAACACTCATATAGAGTTGAAGTCAGATTAAAATGTGGCGTTAATTTGCTGATGAACTTAAGTGAAAAAAGTTGTGTCCTAATAAATAAATATAGCTTTTGGCCTAATAAATCACAAACCCTTAGACATCATTGATGGTATGGAAGATGACGGACCAATCCAAAGTGTCTGCTGCTGTATAGGTCATCTCCAGCTCTTCTATGCTTCCATTCTTCAAAACCACAAATCACACAAATAATATATCTGATACCCTGCAACTCTGCTCATTGCTAAATTCAAAATGGAAATTGGGGTGCCAAGTGCCAACGAAAAAGACCTATATATACAGTCATTTTATATGAATTGTATTGTGAATGCAGAATTACCCTTTTGATAAGTAATAGATATATCATCACTTGACAAATTGAGCTTAATGTGACTTTACCTCAACTTCCAAAAACTCCTTATGCCCATGGCCAAATTGACACTTAAGTAGGAATTAATTCCACACTTAAAAATGCAGAACATCTCGTATTCTTATTAAAAAAAGTTCCTTGTATGTATTAGTAAAATTCAATTTGTAATATTTGATTAAATTTATCTTTTAAATTTAGTTGTTAACAAATATATTGTAATTTATTTCATTAACTTTTTTTATTGGTTTTCAATTATCAATTCTATCATTAATTTTAACAATAAAGGAATAAATTGTACATTCATATAGATTATGAAATAAATTGCAGTAACCTATATAATATTATATAAAAATGCAAGAGGAGTTAGTGTCATGTGTTACTCATTCGTGAATTTTTTCTCACCAAGTTCTTGCTTCTTTGATACAAGTTTGTTATCAATTCAACAATCACATTTCTTAGCTGAAGATTAAATGAGATTTGAACTTATCCTAATATTTTAATATGCAACTTTGTCATCAATTAAATAGTATTATTTTTGAACTGGAGATCAAATGAAAATTGAAATAATCATAACATTTCAAGATTAAATGATAATATAATAACAAGTAGATTAAATTTGATTTTTCAATTTTTTTTAAAATCATTTAAACTTTTAAACCATAACACCCACTCTAACATTTAATATGCTCGCATGCAGATGCACTCCAGTTCCGATTTGTTATGTTACGTGTCATTCATTTGTGAGTTTTATTTTCTAAATTCTTGTCTCATTGATTTAGCTTTGTCATCAATTTAACAATCTAATTTTTTAACTAAAGATTAAATAAGATTTAAACTTATCATATTTTTTCAAGATTAAATAATAATATCCAAACACATACATTATATTTGATTTTTTTAGAATTTTTAAAAATTATTTGAACTTTTAAATCGTAACACTCACTCTCACATTTAATAAGCTCGCATGTGAAAGCATTCCAGTTACGATATACTCTGCGATGCCATATCTTTTTAATATTCATTGACTTTTCAAACAAGAGAGGTCATTAAATATAATACAATACTCTTACATTATATTTATTAAAAATTGATGAATGTTATTATATTTTTTATTTGATGTTCTTGTCAAATCTAATTTTGTGTTTATTTTAATGATGTAATAGTTTTTCGGTACGATTTTGTTAATAAGCTCAATGTAAACAATAATAATAAAAAATCTATAAACTAAACGTGAGGATTATTCATCTCATGATCTATCCGTTTAACTACAAATATTAATATGTAGGTGCATGTTGAATGGTAGTTAAAATCATAAGAGTGTAAATTGCATATGCAATAAACTTGAAAAAGTTTTTTTTAAAAAAAAATTTAACAAAAAAAGTAATGGACTTAACCAATAACCTTTATAGGTCATAGGAGAGACGTCAATCATGGGCTCAAATACGAGCTGGTAGTGGCCCAATTGCAGAAAATGATTGCTTTTGTGAGGTAACTTAGATTTGTAGATGGATTGTATTTGTATTTTGTATTAAACAATTTATTGATAGAAGTGGGAGAATTATTAACTGGCAATCTTTTTCTTTTATGTGGTTATATCGAGGCGCGCGTGAACACTTAGAATAAAGAGGAGAGAGAAAGATGACTTTGTGAAGAATCAAATCTCTAAAATTAACATCTTAAAAACATAAGACAGTGCCAATAAAGTTATAAATTGGTTAGTTACGAAATTTTATTGTAATTTTTTTAAGTGTAAATTTATGTATTTTCTTGTTCAAAAGACGAGAGACTAATTTTATAAAATATAATCAAGTGTATGAAGCAAAAATCTTTTATAATTATATTTTTTTTATATACACCATTTCAATAATTGAATTTAAGACAAAATATTTAAAGTGAACAAACTCCTTACACTTAAATCAACTCAAATTAATAACTTGGTGGCAAGTGGCAACTACAAATTTAAAAAAGCAGTCGGATCTCGGATATAACAATTTTAAGAGTATATTAATACTGAAGCATGCAATTACAAGCGGGACAGACACTTGTGCTGTTATTATTTAAAATTAACAGCATTACATGATCAAAGAATATATATCTGATAGCGCAACAATTAATTTGACGCGGCCCGGCTTCTATGCATGATTTTTTTAATATAATATCAAGCTCCATTTGTGTGCCTTAATTGTTCTCCATTCAAGTGAGGAGCTAGTAAGTCCATTCCTTTGGAAGAAATATCTCTGGAGAAGATTTTTGATTCTGAGAAATAACACTACATTGCTTGGACGCATCTTTCTGATCGCTTTTCCTTTTTGTTGAATTATTATTGTACACTTCTCTGCATCTTGGTTTACATTTGGGAACTGCAATAAGATGAAAGGCCGTGGTATTAGTGAATTTTCCTCCCACTTTATCATGTATAAAAAGGTTTAATTTTTATGGCATTTGCTATTACCAAACATGGTTAGTTAGTTAAAATTCTAGAATATTTTAAACATTTAAATATAAAGATTTGTATGAAATTAAAACAAATAATTGAGAAAGCTTGGATATGAGACCTTGCGGGGGAGAAATCTGCACACCTAAGGAGTGCACATTAAGATTTAGAGCTTGAACAACTCGGGCTGGAAGGAGGACAGGAGCACAAGCTGCAAAATAATTATTATAGATATAAGGTCCATAAATCCAAATTCTGCAAATTACTATGAGACGTAGGACATATAATATCATTGCGAATAATGTGCCGGTGGTGAATAAATACATACATATATGATCATTGCGAAGAAATACAAGGTATCCTACCTGGCTTCTTGCCTGGTTGGAAGTTTGTGCCTGCTCTTTGGGGTAAGAACACACCGGTGCCACATGATCTCTGCCCGGATCCTAAGAAAATAGCTTGCATTCCAGGTCCACCATTGGCAAGTTTGGGCCTTTGATACCATGATCTTGAGGTAGATTTTGAGTACTGGAGTGGAGAGCACATTTCAGTAAAAGAAGAAGCAACTAGGCATATGAAATGGTAAATAAGGCAGCAGAGAAATAAATTCAGCGAAAAATACCAAATCCACATTTGAATTAAATACATAACTATAATTTCATTAATTTGATCTTTCTGTCTCGTTTTGGCTGTTAATTACTATATACTATATATAGGTTAATTAAATCCTTTGAAATCGGAGTAAGAATTAATACATTTATATAATTTAATATATTTTTTTATAAAAAAATAAGTTTAACCAATCCAACTATTATATTATCTTGCTGCAGATCTTACGCATCAAATTTCATAAAATTTAAATAACTACAAATATGTGATATCAAGCAATATTTTTTTGTTTTGTTTGATAAGCATATTGTAAGGTAGTTTTAGCATAAATTGATGGAGTTAAAAGCAAACTTGGATTAATGTGAAACTTTATCATGAGCATGATATCAATAATACAGACTTTAATCCAATGAGAATTTTTTTGTGAGGATATAAAAAAATTTGGGATGTTGTCCCAGCAAATGTAAGTAGGTGAAAAGGTATTAAAGTTAAATGACTTAAAATTTAAATCTATCTACTACGGAGAATATTTAAATACCATATCATTACTAAAACAAATTCTATCTAATGCTCCCCATAATATATATATATATATATGTTTATTAGAAATGTAAAAATCATAAAGAAGACAAAAATAATGATGACTAATTGATAGTATGTTTACTAGCATTTAGCATTAGTTTCATGATTTTTTGTTATTGGTTGGATCAGGGTCAAGAACCATTTTTTTGGTTTTTTTTTTGGGGGGGGGGGTGTGGTGAACAAGTATGCTACTGCGGAAGTCAAGTAAGAATTTACTGCGGAAGTCAAGTAAGAATTTAAAAACAGGAAAGGAATATTAACTGATTTTTAGTTTTGAGATTATATTATTTGTTAAATTTTTTAATTTATTATTTTTTGGATGAAAAATTTAAATTCTATTTAATATATACACATAGTCTTTGAGTATAGATTCAAAGTAAAGTTCCTGATAACTTTTTTTTAAATATGTGTGTGTCTATATATGTGTGTGTGTGTGTGATTTTGTGACAAAAATCTATAATCGCTATAAGGACATGGAAAGTGAGTTTAATTTGGAATAAAATCACTTCTTTATGAATATCCAATCAAAGTGTAAAATATATATCTTAATGTGAATATTAATTGATCCAAATACTGTAATTCAAAAATATTGAAGCAATTTTCATCAAATCAAATGTTTATAAAATATAGATAGATATACTATATTGCAAACATATATTGGGAGGAAGTTACTATTAATTAAACATCGCACTGAACAAGGCCCATTTTGTTAAAATGCCGCCTTCAATCAGTCCAATGTCACCTTTCATCAATCTAATGTTAATGTTATTAATATTGGATTGGAAAGTAAATTTGGGAGATTTTTGTTCAAAGTTAACAAGTTTAATCATTTAAATTAGTTGGTTGAATTAAATAACAACATCCAAATAATTCATATATAACAATATAAAATATATAAAAATATTTATAAAATATTAAAAATATTAAGTACTTTATTTAAAAAATAACAATGATTGATCAGTTTAATAAGATTTTGATTAATTTTCATCAATCAAGAAAAATGTGATCATAAATTTGATTATGAGGATCAATAATAATTTTCTAAATATCTAATTCATAATTAAATGATTAGACCGTTTGATCTGAACCAATTATGAAAATATTGCAGTCCACAAACCTCCAAAATATATTCCATACCAGATTGATTATGCGTGTGACTAACAGGGCATGCGTCACGACATATCTAATTTAAGATTGTATGGTTCAGAACTTTTCTAAAAAGCCAATAAAGTTATCTACTTGTGTAGGTTTGTTTAATCTTGATCCTTAATGTTTCTTTTTATTTTTTTGTTAAATTAAAGAAAATTCCTTGAAAGTCCAAAGGAATAGTGCTTATATTTGATCGAGCACTCACATTAGTGGTGGATCCCATAGCACTTGTGAGACTCGGGTCAAATTTTGGCATTGTTTCTTCCGAGCACCGTAATGCCACTCTAAATTAAAATCACTAATTGGATCCAGAAATTTTTTAACCAACATGTTAAAACACACCTTTCGTTGTTTGAGATATGTTAGAGGGATCTAAATTTTGAGCCACATCCTCAACCATTAATTAATATCTGCTTAATCTGTGACTTTTTTGTTCTCAACTCCAGAGAATCGCTGCCAAAAGTACAAGATAATATAATAATATCGTAACGGCTGCATTCTGAAGGGACGAAGAGAAACCATAATTAAAAAAAAAAAAAAAGAAAGGGAAAAGGCCTGGAATATCTACAGTGTGCAACTTAAGAGATCCTTTTGGTTTCAAAATAAAATTGTGTGGGAAGGAAGTCGAAATGCCAAGGCATATTCTTTCTGTTCCCACTAACACTTGAGATAGCTGCATCTTCTTATACTAAAAAGTGGGATAATTAAAAAGCCTATAATGCTAGTCTTCAAATCGTGGTTTGAAACATGCCCAGAATATGGCGATGTTGTTTAATTAAATAGAACAATATTCACATTCTTAATGATCAGTATTTCACTGGCGGCTTAAGTGCCTAAACCATCCTTGGAATATCTGTCCTCTCACATCTTTTAAAGTACAAATTAAACTACAGCCTAATCAACGCCTAAGCCTAAATAATCATATCCTTCAAATCATACCCGCATTCCCCTACCAAAGTTTTACACAAACACAGAGAGTAATCTTGGAGTCTCTCTCTCTCTCAGCAGCCACAACCAGAGAGAGGGATTGAATGGATGTAAATAGAGCAGTACCTGTGATTGTGGTTCTCTAGGCAATTTGTGATGACGTTGTTGATGCATTTGCTGATAGTTTTGGTGCCGGTTCCTCGTATATACCTGCAGGAAAATTGAACAACATATAAATATACTAAACAGAGAAGTCAAATGCATTTTATCAATTCAATAAAATAGTTCACTTTAAATAACACCAACCGCTCTACTCTTAATCCGTAAAGTACATAGAAAGACATAGAAGATATATAGAGCAATCCAATAAATCTCGCAATATAATGACGACCCAGTTGTTTATTTGGAACACCAAGAAAGAAACTAATGAGAGAAGAAGGAATGTGATGAGGACATAACATGAAGAGAAAAGAAGACCTTAGTGTCGCATGCCTCGTCCAGAACATGAGAGGGTAACCAGAGCATTCCTTCTTCAAAACCAACTTCACCATCATCATGAACAGAAGCCATGGCCGGAAAGAGAAAAGCTTATTGTTATTATTATTTTTGATTTTGACGACAGTTCAGTTGCTATCTTGTTCTGGAACGGGAGAGAGGCTTTTAAAGCTCCAAATTCTGACCTGCAACTTAATTAAATAGCTTACGTGGGGGTAGTGGGGAGGAAACAAAATAATAATAATCAAAAGGCATAGAAATAAATAGGGAGATATAGGTCGTTTCAGATCGACCTTAGGTACTGTAGTGTCTGTCTGTATTTTAGAATTAGAAACCTTGTTGGCTATGGTTGTGGACGTGGGTTGGGTTCGGTAAACCCCTCCCTCTCTGGTTGTTGCAGTTATTCTTCACGTAAAGCTCTACTGATTGCTCCATAACCTTCTCGTGCGTCTTTTGGTCAAACTATCTCCTCGAATGTTTTTTTAATACTTTAATTTTGAATGTGAACTCGTTGTTTTGGTGATCAAAATGCACGTAATCATCCCAACAGAACAATGCAGAACAATGATTAATAATTTAATGGGCCGAAGAAAAAAATAAAGAGGCAGATGTTATCTAAGCCTTTGTACGTATGTGGAAGCTCGTAGCAAACTTTCTTACCCACCATACCAAATCCTCCCAACATCTTTGAAATAATAGGATGGAACAATTGTCTAAGCTGCATTAATAACACGGCAGCGATTCTCTTCCTTTCTTTTTCTTTTCTAATTTTCGTTTTCTTTCACTGGAGTAGGAAAAATTGGCCACTTCTGATTAGATAAATGACTAATAATTCATTAAGGTTTAGGTGAGTTAGGAGAAGATGATAAATTGATGATAACACCTGGATTCAGTCTTATGATACAAACTAGTATATAATATCCTACTCTATTTCCTTATTCAGATGAAGTCAATTCCTGATTGAGGACTAAGGTCAAGCTGAACCCTATTATTCCAGTCCTAACCTAATGGTCATAAACATAACAAACCGGATTTGTGTGAAGCAGGTCATCAGTCCAATTAACGAGATCAAAATCATCAGAAAAGTTATATATTACTCAAAAATTATACTAAGGTCAAGCTGAACCCTATTATTCCAGTCCTAACCTAATGGTCATAAACATAACAAACCGGATTTGTGTGAAGCAGGTCATCAGTCCAATTAACGAGATCAAAATCATCAGAAAAGTTATATATTACTCAAAAATTTGAAGATCTGTCATAATGCTAGTAGGCCGGATTATGGTTGGTGAAACTGAGTCAATAAAGGTTGTACGAGTTTTTTGGTTATGTATGTCCAAAATATACAATACATTGACGTACCAAACCAGCAAACAGAGCGAGCTAAACTGCGTACGCATCCAGACTCAAAATTTAGGTGAACAAAAATCCCATCTTAGATGGGTTGGGAGGCCGGGCAAGAAATTGCAACACCATAAAGCGATTCTCTAAACAAAAAAAACTGCAGCTAATAAAGAAAAATAAACTGAAAAATCCTATGTATGTTGAATATGGTAACTGGGAACTGCTCTTCATCCACTGCTGGCTTGAGAATCAATCGAAACAACTATAACATGCAGAAATGTTGGCACACTTAACCAACTTCCACAAATTTCTGAAGCTTCCTGATTGGTTTGAAAGAAAGATCAGCAATAGCATGCCCTATAAGTAGATCAAGCAGGGGTAGTAAAATTGTGACAAGTTACCAACAAACCATCACGAATAGATTGAAGTATTGAACCATAAATCTTCTGATTCTGCCTCCTAAATCAAGGTTCAGTACCTGATTTAAAATTTGAAATCATTGCCGAGTTGTCTTACATTCACAAATATGAACAATCCAATTATTTCACAAATGGGAAGAACACTCTGAAAAACCCCAGCCAAAAAAAAGGTTCGAGTCTTCCACTTTATCTTAAGACTCCTTCAATGCAGCGCTTAGGATACAATGCTTGAAACATCACTCACACACATTTTACTGGTTAGATCCAAGAGCCTGTGAGTCTCTTCATCCAACTGAACATTGTCCTTTTTCATCCTCTCAGCAACAATGAGAGGCATTTTACCAGCTTTTGCATAAGTTTTGAGAAATAGGTTATATATCTCAGTATTTACATGGCCAGCATTCCGAAGGATAACCAACAATTGTTCCGCCCCTTTAATATGAGCTTGTTCCTCGAGGATTTTGAATGCTTCTCTTACTAACCTTTGATCAGGACTCCATTTTTTCACGCTAAAAATAGCTTTCTTAAAATGGTCCAGAAATTTTTCCACATCCTTCTTTTTCAAATACCCCCATGTAAATAGCTCCCATGTAGTGTAGCAAGGACTAACGCCCTTTTGCACTATCTGATTGTAAAAAATTTCAGCCATTTCCATCTGGTCTTGGTTAATGTATGAAGCAAGAAGTATATTTGAAACTCTGACATCATTGGTCCCGGAAACTGACTCCCACTCCCTATAGAGATTCTCAGCTCCTGCAAAGTCTCCGAGCTTCACAAGTGATGATATCATGCAAATGTACTCATTATCATTCATTTTGCGAAAGTGTACCTTCATTTTCTTCCAGATTCGAATAACTTCATCCTTATTCCCCATGTTTGTATGCAAGCTAAGGAGAGAGGAATATCCAACTCGAGTTTTCTGTGAGGTTCTATTCTCCATCTCTTTCAAAGTAGATCCTGCTTTTTCAAGGCAAGCATTTTTTATGTACAAATTGGTCAATGTACTATATGTTACCCAATCCGGATCTATTTTTGCCTTCTTTAGCTCGAGCAATACTCTTTCTGCAGTTTCAACATCATTCTGTGAAGCACAAACAGTTAACCATAAATTGAAAGTAACAACATCTGGTGAACTGTTCATCTTTAGTTCCCGAATAATTTCAGGAATCTTTTCTAGCTTCCCATTTGCGATGTAGAGAGATATGATGTGATTATAAGGAAGAGGACAGCTCAAGAAACCACATTCTGACATTTTCAACATGAGAGCCTCAGCTTTGTCAGCCAAATTGTTTTGGACATAGGCATGGAGAAGAGAGGTGCAGGTTGGTTGGCCTCTCAATCGATCAGGAAGATCCTCAAAGAATTTTTCTGCACTATTTAAACCACGAACTTTAGCTATCAAGTCCAAGTGGACAGCATAGTCTCCTGGCACTAGCTTGATATCTTGCTGCAAGGTCATCCATTCACAGATCTGCATTTGCAATAAAAAAAAAAATTCCAGATCAACCCATTCAAATTTAGGGCCAGTAAAAATCACTCCAATTACCCCACATCTTGTATTCATGAAACATGGAGGTATATATAACAAATTCTTCCAGGCAGTCGCAGATTGTTTCAACAAAATATACCCAACTTGTTAAAATTTTAGAGAAAGATAAGCAAAGCTAGCGCTTAGCAGGTATCTCTCAGGACTCAGGGTATTAAAAACTTACAAGTTACAATAATTAGAGAGTCCAAAGGATGGGGCTTTCTGCTTAATTCTCTAAATCCTTAATCTTGAAAATTAGAAAATGTTCTCTTTCACAGTCATGTATACCTACTAGAGCTATACTATAGCATGCAAATGATAAACTCTAGAACCAAAGACAGATGAACGTGTAAAAGAGAAACGCAAAGAACCAACCTCGAGTGCGTGTTTGAAACGCTTGCTCTTGCGAAGCTCACGAACAATACGATTGAGCTCGTATTTGCGGGGCGTGTGACCCTCTTCCTTCCATTTATTGATGGCAATGACGGCACTGCGTTTTGAGTACACAAGGCTCAGAAGCCTCCGGCCCAGCGTGTCTTGGCCGTGGGTGGACCTTGTGGCGGCGGAAGTGCCTGTTTTTGCTGACTTCTGTACCGTCGCATCCGTCGACAAGTGGCGGCCAACTGCAAGATATGTTCGAATGGAGCGGAGCAACATTTGAGTTGAGTTGAGTTGAGTTGTCAGACGGAAGTAGTGAGGTATATTGCCCCTTAAACCCTAATTGTCTTTTTTTTTTTCCAGCCATATTTTTCAATTCTATTATAATAATAATAATAATAATAATAATAATAATAATAATAATGACTTTTTTATCTGAAGTTTTATATAAATATTTTTTATTTTTTAACTTCCATTTTATCATACTTTTAATTTTATATATCAAAATATTTTTCTTTTTAAAATAAAATTATGTTGATAAATCAACTTCTCAACATAATTTTTTTAATATACATTGACAGGTCAGGCTCAAACTGACTTTTCAAATTAAATTTTTATTTCCGTTTAGTCAAATATGTTAAAAAGTTTGTTTAAGTTAAATTAATTTCTCGATTGTGTTTTAAAAAAATTAATATGTGTCGAGAAATCAATTTAAATCAAATGAACTTCTCAATTAAAAATATATATTTTAATAAATAAAATTAAAAGTGTAGTAAAAAAAATAACAATATTTATATAAAAAAGTCTAATAAAGAGTATAATTTATATGATTTTATAAATTTAAGATTTTGATTAATTCGTAATATAAATTGCACGTGCCTCCAAATTAAGGTTGTTTTGTCCAAAAAAAATATAAAACTGCTCAGGCTGTCTTAGTATAAAAATTCAAAACCCATACCATACGATACGATACGATAGGAACACCTGAATATTAGATGTTTATTTTGGGACCAGTTCAAGAGCTTGTTTTGGTGCGTCAATGGCCGATCACTCCAGCTTCGCGGGTCGCAATGAAGTTCGAGTGGTGGTGGTGGGTGACGGAGGCACCGGAAAATCGAGTCTGATTGCTGCTATGGCCTCTGAGTCATTCCCCGAGACCGTCCAGCCCGTGCTTCCGCCCACTCGTTTGCCTCCTGATTTGTACCCCGATTCTGTTCCTCTTATCATCATTGACACTTCTTCCAGGTCCCTTTCCTACCACATACGCATCCCTTATGCCACTGTCACTCCTCTACCATCTATTTTTATTTATTTATTATTATTGTTACCTAACAGGTGTATAGGTATTCTCTTGACTGAATTAACATTTTCTTTGGGACACAAAAATGTCTGATTATATAATTTGTATGGTAATCTCCTTAACGGTTTTTATTTTCTTACTCGCAAGCCAACAGCATCAAAGCCACAATTATACTTGAATAAGCCCATGTTATTTGTTTTGTTTAGCTTGAATAAACAAGGAAAGCGCAATGAAGAATTGATGCGAGCTGATGCTGTGGTTTTAACATATGCTTGTGATGAACCTATGACCTTTACGCGTCTGAGTACTTACTGGCTCCGTCAATTGAAGAAGTTGGAGGTTGGTGGTTTTACTTTTGTTATTGACATTTTCGATAAAGGAATGAAGTATGAATGGCAACTTGCAAATAGTTCTCTATTGTTTATCATGATACAGGTGAAGGCACCTGTAATTGTGGTTGGCTGCAAGCTAGATCTACGGGATGAAAACCAGCAAGTGAGCTTAGAGCGTCTCACGACGCAGCTCATGCAACAGTTCATGGAAATTGTCACCTGTATTGAATGCTCCGCAGCTACACTATATCAGGTATATTGTTTTGCTGCATTATTGTTACTTGGTGATGCTTATTTATTGTTTGGCCTAGCAAATAAAAGTAGTCTATTATATTATTAGAAAACAAGATGAACATGAATAAGTGGATCATTTTTTATTGTTTAAAGATCACTCAATCCTATAGTTTATTTTTTTCAGTGCCATTCTTTGCAATAATCTTACAAGTAAACCAAGTTTCTAATGCATTTCCCTACGCCAAAATACAAACCAATGGTTAATTGAAAGTCAAAATGATTCTTAATCACCAAATACAAGAAGTACAAAAGATTTCTTTTTTAAAAAAACAGCTAAGTGTGTTCCCATTTCTCCTTTCAAGTCAAGTATAAAGTAAGAAACTCATGCATGTCTGCAATAGTGCAATTCTTTTGCTTTAGACATATAAGGATATCTTCTTGAATTTATTGGAGTTATATTTGACTCCCTATTTGCAAAACTTAAGTGCCTGAAATTTAATTAATAATTTTGATTACTTTTAGGTCCCTGAAGTTTTTTATTTTGCCCAAAAAGCGGTACTGCATCCAGTAGATCCATTGTTTGATTATGAAAGACAAGCTTTAACAGATCGGTGTGTAAGGGCATTAAGAAGAATATTTGTTCTTTGTGATCACGACATGGATGGTGCCCTCAATGATGAAGAACTTAATGAGTTTCAGGTTTATGATAGACTTGGTTTTTTATTTTTTACTTTTATTTCATATACTTTGAATATTTAGTCTCTTTTAGCTCCTTTAGTCTTGAAAATTCTCAAAACTTGCGAATATATCAACAGGTTAGATGCTTCAATGCACCATTGCAGTCATCTGAAATAGCAAGGGTCAAAACACTTGTACAGCAGGAAGTACCTGAAGGAGTCAACCTGCTTGGTCTTACTTTTCCAGGCTTTATTTATGTCCACAATATGTTTCTAAAGAAAGGGTCTACAGAGACATTATGGGCTGTTCTAAGAAAATTTGGATATGATAATGATTTAAAACTCCGGGATGATTTCCTTCCAGTTCCATCTAAGCATGCTTCTGATCAGGTTATACATATTTTCTTCACAATTTTGTCTGCCTGTTTGATTTAAATTGGAAGAGGTTAGAGTACGGGTACAACCATTTAATTGTTAGAAGTTTCAATAATGGTGTTAACCATAACAGAAAATATGTGTAATTGTTAAACTAGGAAGACTAAAATGTTACATATGGGTTGTACTAGTAATATTAGCCATTAACTACTATGTTTTCTCAACGTTGATGATTGCCCAAAACCAAAAGTGTATCTGGGCTTTTGCAAATATTAGCCGTGAACTACTTGGGTCACTATGATTGGTGATTAGGAAAAATCAAGTATAGATTTTATGTTTGTTCTTAAAAATGACTATTATGTGTTGTGCGGTTATTCATTGTCCAGATCTTTCCTTATGTGTTGGCATTCCTTTTGTAAAAAATATGGCAGTTTGGATTGCAATTAGTTTACAGCTAGTACTTGACATATTATAATTGTATTCCTTGTTGCTCATTGTTGACCTGAAGTGAGGGATGCAAATATTTGATGGTATTGGTTTTATGATGCATGCCTGTTCAATCTGATGATCATTTTCAAAGAATCATGAGACATAGTATGCACTTTTTACCAAATACTACATTTTCCTTTGTTTTAGGTCATCAAGTCATGACAAATATTGTTGTAAAGGTGTTTTACAATTCCTAATCAACTTAGAAATGATATGCAAGAATTTACTTTCTTTGACATCATCCTACAGAGTGTGGAGCTGACAAGTGAAGCTGTGGAGTTTCTGAATGGTATCTTTCGATTGTTAGATACAGATAAAGTATGTAATAACTTTTTTGATTATCAGTGTCATGACCACTGCTATGTGCTTTAAACACCCCCTCCCCTTTAGGTGGCATTCCATGTGTAATATACTTTTTCTAATTTGCTCTTTTGAACCTTTATACTTTCTAGGATCGATCCCTACGACCTGCTGAAGTTGATAAGCTATTTTATACTGCTCCAGAAAGGTGAACTTGCCCTTTGATTGTCCCTTCTTTTTTTTTAAAAAAAAAAAAACAGTTTCCCACTAATGCCATATGTAGTCTGCATAATTAAATTACTCTTTCTTACTATGGATGAAGTACCCTAGAATTGGTTGACTGCCTCTTACAGCTTGAGCTATTGCTTCAGCAGTAAGAGGAGAGCTTATATAAGTCATAGATTCAAAACTCAATAACATAAGAAGAGCTGTATAAGATACAACTTATGCTTGCTGAGAATTAGTAGGTTTTTGTTTTCCTGTGAAAGATTCTGGTTAATTTATAAATGACTTGCCTCTTGAAGTTGCCAATGCATAGCCCTTATAGGAATTGACTTAAGTGTACAGGAGGAAGAGGAAGAGGAAGGGGCAAATTTGTAAAATATAAATCTCAAGCGATGGCTTGATGGGGTAATAACGATTCATGATATGTTTGGGAATTCAATTGAGTTCTTAGGTGATTGTTATTTTTCCCATTACTGTAGTTGGTATGCTCACAGAATTATGATGAGAGCTTAGGGTTGATTGTTGGTAAGTTCTTCTTTTATTTAGTCCAGTAACTCCAGTTACAGGGTTTATTTTCTTTCTTTTGATCTAGTCCTCTAGGCTTGTTTAGTGTCTTATTTTTATTGATTGTGAGTAGGTTGTAGCATTTCATACCATTGTCATTATGGTTACAGCTTAGAAATCTCTTATTTTGGGGGAATGGATCATTCAGTTACTTGGGAAATCTGAACCTCCAAAATTGCGATAGATGCTTACTCTTATTAGTTGTGATTCCTAGAAAACAATTAGTGTGAGCTTTTCTTTTGGCGTTTGCCATTGCTCTTGATATTGATGCAGCATGTCAGAAAGTTGTTGTTGATCCTTAATTTATTTAATTAATATAAACCCTAACCCTAAACCACTTATACTACTTTCCTTCTACGTCCTACAACCGAGTTGGTTAATACACCATGAAATATTAATACATATACAATTTATTTTATCAAGTATTTTGTGTGGATATCATGTTGTACCTCTAAATATGCTACATTTCTTTCTGAGCTATTTTTTTGTTTCTTTCTTTTTGGGAAAGGGAGGGAGGAGATGGTGTTCTTTTAATGTATAACACTTACTGGACTCTTTCATGCTACCAGAATTTACTTGTTTTCATTCATTTATGTTACATGATTAGGGAGAAACCCCCAAGTTTTGATTTATCAAGAAGATTAGAAGTCTAATTAGGACGATTGGTGCAAGCAGCAATATAGAGGAGACATCACTAAAATTTTAGGATATGTGTAGCAACTCTGCAAGATTTTATGTTTGTAATGAACTGTGTGTTTAAAAGATTGTTTATCTTGGGACTTTGGTCTTTGTCTTTGCAGCATTAAAACAATTTTTTGTTCTACTATCTCAATGATAGCATCTAATTATTCTACTACATTATGAATAACATCTGAGGCTATCATAAGATCAAATGGTGATTTGTGCTTAAACTGAACATATGTGTGGTGTTCTCTTAGGTTAGCAATTGCCATTTGTTTCTTGTATCTTTCTGAATTTTTATGTTTCCTATGAACTAAACTTCATATGTTTTGCGTGCTATTAGTAAATTAGATTAAGACGTAAGTGCCTTACCGCAAGTCTGAGACATTGATAATTTGTTCTCTTAATGTGGAAGACTGAAGGAAACGTTTGCTACTTAAAAATGAATATAAGGCATCATAGTCTAACCAATGTTCAAACTGTGTTGTTGTTTGTCATGAGATACAGAAGTGACAACTGCCAACTATCTGGCTGTGAGGGGTTTGATAAGTTCCTACGAGTCTTTTGTTGCCTTTATCATATGGCATTTGGGAAGCCTTGCTTGGGTAGATACTGATTAGATGTTCCAGCAATGAGGGAATGCTTCTAAGTAAAATAGAGGTGGAAAAGAATTTCAAGAAGTTCTTTCTTTCTTTATTCTTCTTCTCTTGGGTGTTCATGCCTAAGCTTATATGTTATTTTTTCAAAATTTGATAATTTCTCGTCACATTCTCTACATATTGAATGTGTCCTTTAGTTATTAGAGTTCAGGAAACAATCTGTTTTCATAACCTTAGATACACAACCTTATGAACATTGATAGTTTAGAATTTTTCAGGCGAAGCCTATTTGATAGTAGTATAGATTTTAATCCTTTTATCTATGTTCAAAAGTGACATATTCTTTGCAAATTTTTCTGTTTCTCTTTTTTTGAATACTTATACATCATACATATCTTGAAATAATCCTATAGTGGTCTCTTAGTTTTTCCACCTGAAGTTATACATCTTAATTTGCTACTTGCTTTCGAATTTCAGCCCGTGGGATGATGCTCCATATAAGGATGCAGCTGAGAGAACTGACACGGGTTACATATCTCTGAATGGGTTTCTGTCTCAGGTGCATATTACTTTCTGTCATTTATTCTTCAATCTGTCATTATTGGATAAATCTCTGAACGGATTTTCGTGTTACCTGATTCTAACTATCAGTAATGTGTCTATGATCTACAATGGCTTTTTCCTTTCTACCACAAGGTTGAGGTAGGTCCTAACTCCTAAGTCATAAGTTAACCTGTTTGGGGAGAAAATTTGTCAATGATTATTATAATCAGAACCAGGACAAACACAATCACATGTCTTCTTCTTCACATAAAATTGTTGAATTGACATGCCTATCACTATCAGTGAAAATAGTGATCTTGAGGTAGTGATCCACCATGCTTGGAAAGATGCATTGAAGGAAGTTACTCATTGGTTTATTTTCAATTATCTTTGTCTCTCTTTGCTGCATCTTTTGGATGAGATGGGTTGCTATTCCCTCTAATTGCTTTGCTTTACTTACTTTATTTATATAGTTTTGTATTTAAGGTAAATTGAAAAGAATTGTGCTTTACAATTCTTCTCTACATTTAGTTGGAAAATGAGTTAGTTATTGATATATCTCTTAAATTGTATGGTGCAGTGGGCCCTTATGACATTACTTGATCCACCACATAGCTTGGCTAATTTGATTTACATTGGATATAGTGGTAATCCTGCTGCAGCACTCCGTGTTACTCGTAGAAGATCAGTAGACCGCAAGAAGCAAACAACAGAAAGAAATGTGTTCCAATGCTATGTTCTTGGTACTAAAAATGCCGGGAAATCTGCTTTGCTGTATTCATTTTTGGGAAGGTGTGCTTCTGAACCAATCACTAACCATAGTCAATGTGTCATATGTTGCTTCCTTATATTTTGGTCTATCAGCATGTGAAATTTAATTGGCTTATACTGTTTATGTTTGTTTTCCTTCAAAGCAACAATTAACTCTGCCAATTTCGTAGGCCTTTCTCAAATAATTATACTCTGACAACAGTTGAGCAGTATGCAGCAAATGTCATTGAATCAATAGGGGTGAGTATTATGATGAGAAAACATGATTGTCATTTAAATGATTTTGAAAAATGATATTTTCTTCCTCTCATGTTTTGCCTTAATCTAATATACGCTATTGCTAGTAAGTATAGATGTTGTGGTGGAAGTTAAGTGGGTACAAGATGCAGTCTATATACTCATAATACTGATGTTTACTATATAGGGAACTAGGAAAACTCTCATATTGCGCGAGATACCAGAGGATGGAGTATCAAATTTTTTGACAAATCAGGATTTTTTGGCTGCATGTGATGTAGCTGTTTTTGTGTATGACAGGTGTGGTGCAAAATGATTTTATGTGGTAACTGTTTTGCTTATATAAACTACTCGCACCATATTGCCTGATACTGAAATAAGATATTTTAGAACTGTTTAAGATCCCTTAAAATGCCTGCCTTGCATGCTGTGTTTCCCTATGAGCTGGTTAATTATCAATATTTGATGAAATTCGCTGAATTATAAACCAAGAAGACTTTAAATCCTGGAAGTCTTAAATCTTTAACCTATGGATCATTTTAATTGTATTGAAAATCAATGTGAAGTTTAATTTGGCTTGTGTTTTTTATGGTTCCTGACTTTCTAAAAAATCTGGTGCAATTGAATTTCATCACGTACAATATATATAGATTTATCCTGACAATTGGGAAGGACATAGGATTTTACGCCAAAGCCAAAGTTAGCTACATAAAGGCTAGAACTAAAGGAAGAAAAGGAAAAAAATGAAAAGAAAAGAAACGACATGCATTATTATATGCACTTTATATTTTTAGGTGAGGCTATCTTATCAAGTCAAATTCGTATTAACCTATAAAATTGATTGACATACTAGTATTAGTACCAGATTTCGAGGCTCACTTACATGCCCATTCTATTGGGGCCTTGGGTGGAATAAATTTCCCAGATGAACTAATCTGGCTTAATTCTTAGTTGCATGTTTGTAGTTTAAGTAATTTTTGCATTTTGCTCCTGTTTCATGGCTTGAGATCTCCTTTCCATATTTTCCAGCTCAGATGAATATTCATGGAAGAAATCCAGAGATTTGCTTGAGAAGGTTGTTAGACAAGGAGAACTATCTGGTTATAGAGTTCCTTGCCTCCTCATTGCTGCTAAGGATGATTTAACTCCATACCCAAGGGCAGTACAAGATTCAGCTAAGGTATTTTGTTTTCAGCTCATGATTACCATATCATTGCATATATGTCAATGATTATGTATAATTTCATAGCTATACCTGTGAGTTCAGTATTTTATCATCTATTTATCTTTTGTATAGGTTACTCAGGAATTGGGAATAGAGGCACCTATTCACGTAAGTATGAAATTAGGTGATTCAAGTAATGTGTATAATAAGATTGTTAGTGCTGCAGAACACCCTCATTTGAGCATTCCAGAAACTGAGGTTGTGAGGAAAAGAAAACAACACCATCGGCTTCTCTATCATTCTCTTATTTTTGCCTCAGGTGTGTTTCTTTTAGCTACCTCTCCCCAGAACTTGACGCATACACACAATTTTGCACAATATCCATTTTTCTGTTGTCTAAGTGTCAACTTTTAAATAGCTTTCTATCTTGAATTTACAGTTGGGGCTGCTATGGCAGTTGTTGGTTTTGCAGCTGGTCGTGCACGTGCAGTGAAGAAAAATTCTTCTGCTTAGTCATTAAGCAACGGTTGTTCTAATGCTGCTAACTTACATTAACTGTTGACTTCGTGCGCAGTATTTGTGCATTCTAACCTTGTTAGGCAACCTAAAGTTAGAATATTTGATGTATATTAATTACTAATTACATTTATTTTTGTCGTGAGGATACCTTGTTATAAGGCTTCCTAAATATGATTGATATCCAATTTTATTTTATTTTTTGTTTTCAATTTGATTTTCATTGTGGATATTTTAATCATATCAAACCATTTCAAGGCATATGATTGGTCAAATTAAGTAAATTTGAATTTTTTTTGTCTAATTTGATATCAGTTATATAATTTTTTTGTCTTTGATAATATGTTTATATTGGTTTTTTTTTTTCCCCGAACCCTGTTATTTCTTTATTTTCATTCCTTCCCTCCACCCCCTTCGGAGACTAAGAAATCAACGCTTGGAGGAAGGCGATGAAACGTGAAAGCCAGCTCCAGGTATTTAGTAATTCATTTAACACTTTTCCTCTCACAAAGGGTTCATGTTAGATGTGTTCATATAATCTGTCTTCTTTTCCTTTTTTTTCTTCTATTTTTGAATGATTTTTTTTTTCTGTTTCGATCTAACAGGAATGTACAAGTGAGGAAATAGTTTAGAGTTTGTATCTCATAAATGTAAAAACCATGTGTATGCCTGTACTTATCCTTTCTTATTAGTTGTTTCTTATGGATGGAGTGCAACAAATCGGTCTTATATCAAGTTGGTCCCCATAGATAGTTAGATACAAAGGAGGGGGTTTCTCTGTAGTTCTGCATGGACACAACAGCCTGATCTACCTCCTAGCAACAATTGAACTAGAGTCTATCCAAAGTTCAAGTGCAAGCAAAGACTTCAAATGGTTGTCTAAGATTTTGAGTAAAGTGATGCTAGTTGCACAAATCATTAATGACACATTTGTTACGGAGAATGATAATTTTATTCCATTCTTTATTCTATAGAATGGGCATTTCCATAATTGTCAGTAAAAAAAAAAAAAAGCATGGATTTATAATTTCATTCCATGCCTCATTTTACAAAATCATGATTACCATTCTCTCATATAGAGGTGTACAAACTTTTCTGTGAAGTAATTTTGCAATATATATATATGTGTGTGTGTGTGTGTTTGAATAAATTTTTTATGAGATGTTAACTCTTGCAATTATATGATAGTATCCTTTCTCTACGAACATGAAAGTAATTTTTATATGGAAAAATATCTTCTTTAAAGTTATTATGATGTTTAAAATAAAAACTTACTAATAAGTTGTATGAAAGTAATATTTTTTTATTATTATTATTGGTGTATAGTGTCTCAAAAGTGAGAGTAATGTTACCCATACATTCATAACTTTGGGGTTTCACAATACTGTGGGTGGCTCTTTTTGAATTCTTTTAAGCTTTGAGTAAGTAAATTATTCCAAAAGCAATTGAACAAATGCGAAGTTTAAAAGAAGAAAAATCGAGATAAGAAATGATACTTGGATAACATTTTATTTACAAACTCGCATGACGCCACAAACTTGCACAATTAGAGATGACTTCATTTAAATCTTAAGCCAAAAGGTTTAGATAATATCAGAGCCCCTGCAAGAACTTTTTCTCTCGTAAACTTACATAAAATCATCTGATGTAAGTTTGAAAAATACAAGGAATGTACAAGTATCATTACCGAAACCTACAAGCCTTCATTAAAGGACAGCTTCTTTGGTTGTTTTCTTCAAGTCCTAACTTGTAAAACCGCCGTAGATGATTAAAGATCAAAGATCTAATTACAAATCATTTTTTTCATTACTTAAAATAGGGGGAATTGCCAAAAGTGAATTCCTGAATCATCAATGGGAAGAAATTTGTGAAAGATGAGAATAAATAACTGGACAACAGATTGATGTGAAAAGTTAGCATGTGGAGATCTAAAATAGTTAGAAAGAGTTAAACTACAAGATCTCATATTGACGTCCCTCAGCTCCAAAGAGGACTCCCGGTCGGGTTCCAAACTCCTCTATCCCTCTCTCTGGGACCCCTGCACTGTGTACCTCACTCGAATTTCTCGCTAGCTAGGTCCTAGCCCCGCCGTCATAACTCTTTCTAACCATTATTATTATTATTATTTTGGCTTTTGTCATTATTCATTTCCAAATCTTGCGGGATGGTTATTTGGTTCCTGATCACATCACACTCGAAGAGAGAGAGAGAGAATAATGATCTTGCTAACGTTGCAAGTGGTTTCAATCGTTTATATTCTTAACCAAGAAGAATGTGCATGATATGATGGCAGTCTCGGCCGCAGAAGACTCTCCTTGCCTATTTTGTTAAGGTGCTAGAGAAAGACAGCTGGAAAAAAAAATCATAATCCACTAACCAGATGCCAAGAAAATCTCCACAAGCCATGCAGGGTTTGGACAAGTAACCGTCATTGCTGTACTAGTTTGTACTGGTACCCTGATCGATTTGAATGAGGATTTTGTGCACTATGTCGACTTTTGTTTTTGTACATCTTTTTTAAAGTGCATGGTCCACATAACCCTCTGGGATTCAATTCCCTTCATGAGTACTCTTCCGGAGAACATAGCAGCGAAAGAGCACCAATCAGGCAAGAACAGCTAGTTAGATAGTAAGCCTATTGGCTAGAGTGAGTGGGCTTCGATTCAATCGTTTTTCTGCTTGTTCTGAACTTGAACCCCATTTTTGAGTACCCAAATGCTCGTTAACGTCAATTACTTGCCCTCAGCCCATTATGCTTTAGCTTGAATCAGAGCAAAAACACAATAGACACATGATATCAAGGACATTGCATGCAAATTCCGTATATGTCCAAGCACTGTGTAATGTGTATAGATGGTGGGAGACAAGGAGGGTGGGGGTTTCTTGTATGGTTCTTACTTCTTACCTTTTACCTTAAATTGATAACAATTTTGGCAAATTTTGTTTTCCACATTCGCACAGACGAATGGGCCGTGTACTGCCAAAGTGATCGAAGTGATGAAGCCGCATCATATTACATTGGTTTTCTATTTACTCATATATAAGATTTTATATAAATCCAAAGAAAACGCTTTTTCGAAAACAAAGAAATTGATATTCTGAGAATCCTCGCCAAGTACTTGATAGTGGTGGGGCCTCAAAGGATACCCTTTAGATTCTTTGGTTGGCATCAATTTGGCATCTTTTGAGAAAAGAAAAAGTAAGAACTTGTGAAGGTGGGGAAATTTTTTTTAGATAGACACTAGGCATTTCATCCTAAAGGTTGATACGTGGAAAGCGATATTTTAAAAATATATGTATTTATAATATGATTCATATAATTTTATATATATTTAATTTTAAATAGAGTATCTATATATAGTAGATAATACTTATTTAAAAAAATTTCTAATTTGGGTTGGGATGAACACCTTACTAGTTGTATGAGTCAAATTATCCATGAATATTAAGTTACCCAAAGTATCAATAAATAACGATAAATCTACAAAAGCAAACAAATAAAGCGATCCCTAACATTTTGTTGCTACCCAATATTCATTTGTAGCCCCATCCATGTTTCTCATTTGGCTTAGTGTAATTCACTCCCAACTAGCTAGCTAGGCTAGCGTATGCATGCCGGCAAAGCTCTAATTAAGACAAAGACCCATTTCTCAGGGGATCTCATTCATTTCTTAATAGGCTTATATAAAATAATAACTATTTTTTAATACTGTGGATCACTCTGTTTCTTCCTCCATGTATGGGATTGAGCTGTGAAGTCCATAACGCTTATGAATAACATCAACTTGTATGCCAAAATGATCATCAAAATTCCCTTGAAAAAGGTTTTATCTTTGGGAACAAAAATCTCAACCACCACCAACAACAACATTGTCATGTATGATCGAGCACCATGGAATAGTCTGGTGGCCTGGGTTGGCAGCCACCCTGTTTCGTGGACACTGTCATTGCCTTGTATATATGGCTCTTATCTTATTCTTTTCCGTTATCGTAACTTATATTGTTATGTGGGTCTCCTTATATATAATTATATGGCTTTGCATGCAAGGGATCCTGTCAACTCCTCTGATATTGGCCATGCTGTGCATGTAGGGTAAGCAACTATCCAGCTACTTGGGGATATGTCTCAAAGATGTTTGGTGTAATGGATTTGATCTACTTCAAATTGGGAACTCAAACGAATTAAAACTTGACCTCTAGAGCACTTGAAACCCCCGAAGAAATCACACAACACAAATGGAATGTGGATTAAGCCTATATGACATGGATCCAACAATAATAGGAATGATATAAAGAGAATGAAAGGACTAGCTAGTATTCAAAGTTCAGAACATGTGACAAACAACAAAGTTGAACAGGGTAATAGCTATAACATTGAGAGTGATGAGTGGAAAACCACATATATATTGGTGGGGAATACAATTTTTGGCGTTTGGAATTAAGGAGACTAGAAGGATTCATAATTTCTCAACTTGTGGAGTAATACTTGATAAATATGTGTGTGTGTTCAAGCGGTCCTCCTTAACACCGTTAACACGTCATGTTTTATTGCTTTTCATCCACATATGGACGACAAAGAAAAGTCCACCATATATAGCTATCCAGTATCTATGATAGACAAAGATTTTGGACAGGGGGGATGCAGTGTGAGCAGCATATATGATCTGCGGCTAAAGGACTCAAGAGGGGGAAATGCCAATTTCTTTTTCGTTTCTTTTTTTTTTTTGCAAAATAAAAATGTCAATTTCTTGAGTTGTCTTGGTGAGATTGTGGTTTATTTGTGTCCAATGTTGGGTGGACCCGATGGGGGGTGGGGTTGATTTGAATAGGAAGGATAGGGCCTTTTCTTGCTAGTGATGGCGCATATACGACTATTATATGCACCCTATTTTATTTTATTTTTTCAATATATTGAGAAATTATTGCTGTTGAAGAAATTACTACACTAGAGAAAAATATACAATAATTAACTACCACCACCAAGTGCACCCTTATGGGGGCACGTATGTGTAGTCTATGTGACATAGGGCATATCTCCACCTCATCATCATTTATAATGAGTGTGTTGCTTTTCATATATTGTCTCGGTCTAAAAGTGGAAGCTGATCTTTTCTGGTCACGAACAAGAGCAAGGGGTTGGGTACCTGCAAAAGGCACTATGATTCTTAAGTTAGTCTCTGTAAGAAATCTATCTTATAGAGAATGAGAAAAGAGCTACATTTGAAGGAGTTTCCCTACTATATATATTGCTCATAAAACTGAATAAGTGAGCTCTTAGTTAGTCATTCACGGGCTTGGAGTAGTGTGCTGATTTGACTGTTGCTTGTAGAGTAAGTTTGTTTGATGGGATGGTCTCTGGACAAAATCGACCCAGTATAAGCCCCTTGCTCGGTAGTCGGCGAGCTAAGGAAGTAGGCGAAACAAGTGTCGAGTAATATAAACTAGCAGATCCCGAAATTAATTTGTCAAGCGCCATGCTTAGGTTTGACAAGGATTTAAACTGGGAAAACCTTGATTTGCGTTTTTCGATCGGCCTGACCGAGCTCTATTTTTTTAGGAGCATTAGGTTAGGCGAAACCTGACTTTAATGCTGCCGAGTGATTTTGACTGCTCGGTCTTTGAGGGTGCTAGGTTGGGGGTGTGGCAAGTTTGAGATAAATCTGCTAAGATTGTGATGGACTTGGAAATCCTGGGGTCAGAAATCTGTCGTAACTTTGTACCTGATATTAGAATGAACTAGGGTTATGGCTCCTTACTTGGAGTCAATCGGGAGTTGGTTTTTTATCGAGCTTGGGCTCAGAATTAGTTGCTCATGATTGGATTTTGTTGCTTGGGATCGGAATCTGACCGAGGTCGGATCAGACCTGAGTGTGGACAAGAATCTAAGAAGATTGACTCGTCAGGATTAGAATCTAACCGAGGCTTAGTATCATATCCGAGTGTGGACGAGAATCTAAGGAGATCTGACCCAGTACATATATAAAACCTTTTGTCTTTCATTATTTGAGCAATGTGAGACTACTATTTTAGAAATTCTCTCATAGTTATTAGATGTTGAAACTTGAAATCATGATTTTTACTTAAATTATTATCTGAAAGAACTTAGTATATTGGTGCATCATCACCATTCCTCTTTGGTGAGAGAAATTCATGGTGTTGTAGAAGTGTCATCGTGGAAAGCCTGAGGTTAGGGATATTCGTAATTTTGGCTTTGTTTTTTTTTTTTACAAAATTAATTGGTTTAGTTTGATTTTTTATTTTCATTTATAAAATTGAACCAAACTAAACCCAATCACATTAAACTCATATAACTATCTTTATATCTTTTATAATTTATATATTTATAAATGATAATATTTCAATTTTTTGTCATTTCTATAAATATTTTTAGGCAAATTTGTAGTTTATAACTATTGAATAATGTTTTTATTAGGATTTTTTATGCAAACTTATTTTTAATTGGGTTATAGAAAGAAAAAAATAAAGTTGTGTATGAATTTTTTTAAAGAAAAAAGTGTTAAAGCCAAAAGTCGATTAGATCGAATAGAACCAAACTGATTATAATTGGTTTTACTTGGTTCAATTATCCAATCATAAACAAATCGATCGGTTTTCAATATAAGAAAATCGATTGGTTTAATTCGAATAAATTTTTGCTTAAAATCGAACCAATTCAAACTACAAGTACCCTTATTTAAGATAAATGATAGGGACACAATGAAAAATAAATAAGATAAAATAAAACAAGTAAATACATGAGGATTTAGCATGGTTCCATAAATCACATGCTACGTTGGCAGAGAGAAATTCGTTTTTCAGTTTGAGATAAAAGTTCATACAAAAAAATATCATCTTTGAGTTTAATCCCAAACCCGATTCTAAAACTCTTGTACACTGCCGTTCATAAATCCTTATGACTTCATTGATTCATTCCCTCATTGGGCTTACGTCATTTTTATGCTTACACTAACGTTCTCTATGCTAAAACTCCTCCATTTAAAGAATTAATTCTTTGATTCTCAAATATGTTGAATAATATTATAATTCATAAATATTCATAACCTTCTTATAATATATCCATATGTAGAATATGTTTGTCTTTGTACTTTTTTTTTCTTTTTGTGGGGAGGAGGGAGTATGTTTACTATTCTCTTTTTCGTTGATTTTTTTTTTGTTAATGAAATTGAGGGAAAGACCATGAAATGAGTAACTATCTTTAATTACTTTATTATCTTTTTAATTTGTTTATAACAGCTAAAGTTGGAAAATCAACGTTAGAGTTTGTTATAGAGTTGAGCTTGAGTTCTAAATTTATCAAATTTTAAAGGACTTAAATATAAATTCTGAGAAAATTTAATGTAAAATAAAACTTGAAACCTAACACGCATATCAACTTCAACCATCCTATTACAAAGTTTCTCACATTTCATATCAATGATGGCCAATGGAGGCGACGCCTCTCTTTGCTTTGGGAGCAGTGGCCTCTTTTAATTTTACTTTTATAATTTTTTAAAACAAGCTTTTAATTTGATCCCAATCAAAAAAAATATTAAATCACAATATATTAGTTCTTTTTTTTTAAATTTTTTTTACTCTGTCCCGATAATATAAACTAACATTTAAACGTTTATAGTAAACAATTATTTTAAATTATATACTTATTAAATTACATATCTTAATATTTGTGTTATAAAATTTATAACATAAGAACTATATTAAAAACTTAATTTTAAAATTTATTCATTTTTTATACTTTAATTTTAACTCTTAAAGAAAATATTTTTTTTTAATTTTTTACTTAAACATCTAAATAAAGAAAAGAAAATTCTCCCCCATCTCTTTCATTCCTTTCATTTCTCTTCTTTTTTTCCTCCTTTCCTTCTACCAAACATAACATTAGTTTTAAAATACTTTACTTTAAAAGACTTACATTTAATTTCAACTGACAATATTCCTTTATTAATAGATGATTTATAACTATTATTGTAAATCTTAATTGAGATTCATGACATATCATAAATTTAAAATGAGATAACCTTCTCTCTTTCTTATTTTATTTTTTTTTTACAAAAAAGAAAGTTTCGTTTCGCGTTATGTACTTGCCACTCAAAAGTTGTTTAATATGAATAATGGATGTAAATATCTTTAATAGAACTTTTAACTAGCAAAGTCGGGCCCTTCATATGCGAAAAAGTTTCCAATGTACAATGATTAATCATTCTGCATTGCAAGTTGGGGGCAATATTTTTGTGCTGAACTAATCAGCATCCTTAAGTACTTCAACTACGTAATTTGCAATCACACAAACGAAACTGCCGTACCAAATTGCATCGTTGTCAAATCATGTTACCTACCTACTGGATGCAAAATCCTCAAACGGTAGACAACAAAACACCAAATAATCAATTATGGTATTTTATGTACCTCTATAATTAGATAGTGTACCCTATAGTTCGACCAGCATAATTTGTCCCGCACAAAATCAAATGGTCTCATACCTGCTAACTTATTTACTTTTATAGAGCCATGTAACTTAACTACTGAAATGTGCAAGGCAAGGTTCATTAGTTAGGGAATCATACATGCTGATTAAATATGTCATACCCATGACAATGCTACTAGGAGTGTCTTTACCTTGTTATAAGGAACATTTGCTATATGGAATGTCAAATTTTTAAGTATTTTGGATATTTAAATATGGAAGTTTAAGATCCTCATATTAGATATGACAATTTAAAATTACTTAAATTCTTAGAAATATATAATACTTGTATTTGATAATATGAAAATCTTAAAGATTAAAAGAAATTTTTTTATTTAAAGATATTCCAAAATTTTCAAATATCTCGGAGTATTACGTTTTTCCGAAATGCATGACATGTCTAAGAATAAGATCTTAGATTTAATTATGAGAATCTTAAATATTTCCATGTATAAAGATGATGTGGACATAAAAACATAGACATCTTACCATCATCCAAAATGTTGGATATTCTTTGATGATTAATAAAAGTTTAATGCTTTGTTTGGATGAGAAAAGAAAATGAGAGAAAAGAAAATAAAAAAAAATGAAGAGAAAAGTAAGTTTTCATAAGAGTTGCATAAAAAGATTATATATATATATATATATAACTATGTAGAATGACAAATATATCTTTATAATATATGTAATAACTTATAAACATAATTTTTTCATTTTATATTTCTCATCATATTTTTTATAAATTATTAAATAAATATATTTTATAGTTATCAACATTTAAATTATAAAATTTAATTTAAATTTATTTTTTAGTAAAAATAATTGATTAATTATTTATAATTTATATAAAGAAATTTAAATTTATTTGTTTAATAAAAAAAATTGATTAATTATTTATAATTTATATAAAAAAACAAAAAAATCTCTCTTTTCCCATCTTCCCTCCTCCCCCGCCCGCCTCCCCCGCCCCCAAAAACACACAGACTTCCCCTCACCCCCACCCCACGGTTCCACACCTCCCTTGGCTCTCATTTGGCCCCCCCCCCCCCCCCCCACCCCACCCCACCCCAACACACCGACTTCCCTTTCCTTCCCCACCCCCTCCCCTTGACCACCATCCCACCCACACCCCGTCATCACCCCCTACTTGTCCCGTATCGGAGTTTAGTGATTTTTTTTTATTTTTTTTCCTTTCATATCTAAACTTGCAGTTATGAGTACTGTTTTTTGAGTTTTGAGAGTGTAAGGAGAATGATTGACGTTAATAGTGGAGTAAAAGATTATGGGCGAAGTTAAAACAGCTTCAGCCTTCTTCCCCATTTTCTTTGTATCTCAACAAAGAAATTTTTCACGTGGGTCCATTGTGAAAAATTTCTTTCTTTCCCTTTTTTATTGTTATTCAAACGAGAGAAAATGTCAAGTTTTAGTCATTTTCTTCCTCTCTCATTTTCTCTCAAATTAAACACACGCTAAAGGAGGAGATGTTACCCTATTCTAAGATCGCATATTTTAAATTTTATTGGAGACTTATGGTAGTACTTACAAACTACCCACTAATAACTCTATTTTTTTAAACTTAAATTATTCTCATGCGAAAAAACTAAAAAGTCTCACATGTCTCTACAGCATTACCAAAGATTCCACTGAGGTTTTGTTTGATAAAAAGTAGTATATAATTGATAAGTTAGCTAATAATGGATAGCGAATAAGTTAGCAAATTAAATTTAAAGTGTTTGATAAAATTAACAATTGAACTAACTGATAAATGTAAAATGATATAAAAGAACATTTTTAATTAATGCTTAAATTTCTTCTATCAATATATAAATATGACAAAATATTTATTAATTATGTATAAAATAAATTTATGTTAATTAAACTAATTATTAAGATATTTAGAAGTTAAAATTTTAAAATTTATATTTTAATAATCTAATTTATTTATTATCATTAAAAAGTTTTTATTGGTAAAAATTATTATTTTAAATTTTCTTTTCATTTAATTTTTCATGCTTTATAAAAATATATGTATTATAAAAATTTGATACTTATAAGAAGTGAGAGTGTAGGAATTGATATTTTTTATTTTATTTAATAGAGGATAGGAGAGGAATTTAATTAAAATAATGAGAGTAAAAATGAGAAAAAAAATAATACGCTATAAGTTATAAGCTCAAACGCTACTTCAAGTAGCATTTGGAAAAACGTTATAAATTCTTAAAAAAACGTTATAAGTTACTGATTACTAAACAATTCTATATTTTTAAATTCATTATCCGCTAGTTAAATCCGTTATAAGCTAGTGGATTGTACTTACCAAACAAAGCTTAGTGTAAGTGTACCATGAAGAATGTTATAGAATAAAATTAATTTGTAGAACCGACTAATGTAAATCTCAATACATAAAATGAAAGGGTGAAGTTATAAAAACTTGAGGTAGTTGATAAATGCTCATACCAGATTAAAAACCTAGAATAATGCCTGCATATGTGTTACAGTAGGTTGCACGGATACGGGTACTACACATATCCATATTGGTACAAGTACAGGTACGAAGAACGATAAAATTTCTCAAACTATAATACCGGTACGGGAAGGTATATATATATATATAAATATATCTTTTAAAAAAAACAAGTCATTAAATCAAGAGATAAATATCATTTCTACAACATTCTAACTCCAAATTTTCAACAAAACTCCATAAAGAACATTGAACAAGCAAAAGAAACCTAAACAGGATACATTGTTACATTTTTTTTCTTTTGGGTACAGCTAGGTCGACAATGAAACCTCAGAAGCAGCATTTGCGTAGACACTAACTATATCCCCAGTATCGAATCGAGAAAAAAATTGGGGGGGGGGGGGGGGAGTCCCTTTCCACTTTAAATCATCTTTTGAAGATATTAGCATTAGTACCTCCATGTGACATTAAAATTAGGGGGCATGCTGATTGCCCCAAAGATTTTTCTCACTGTGAAATGATATGGTGAGAGAATATGTGCTTAAAGTACCTATATACCTCACAAATAAGGTTCCTAAAGCACATGATGTTTGGGACAAAATGATGCATGTGATGGCTGAAAATTGCGTTTCACTGTCATCCAAACCCTCCCCCAAAATAGGTTAACGTATGGATGGCTAGACTCCACGATTAGCCACTGCCTTCCTCTATTAAGGAATGTCACACCCAACATCATCGCTTCCCCTGTCTAACCAACCATCTTCCCTCGTTCTTGTGATATTGCAAATTCCTCCAATCATGCTCATTATTCTCTCCCCCCCCCCCCCCTTTTTTCTCTCTCTCAATTTTCTCATATCTAAACCTTAATAAAGGTCACATCAATGTAACGAGGGTCTCATACTTAGATGATATAATCCGAGTTAAAAATTCTTTAATTAAGGAAGACAGTAGGGCTATATTTCAATTTGCAAATTGTTGATAACATGATGGACTCTGAGGAGTGGTAGGGCAAGCACATGGATGATACTACGTGATGAAGTCAGTCCATGTTACTCTTTTGGGGTCCCTCCCTCCTTTTTGATAGTTACCAGGCATTGGTACTGAGGTCGTACGCCACAACTTGTTTTAGGGTTGCTCTTGAGGGAGAGAGTACAAGCAAAAATCCTTTTCAAACCCCTATTTGATTTATTACCGGATTAAGAAGCCATGCATTTTGATCCCTCACTACAAACCCCTACAATTCCATGAGCGAGATTCCAAGCCCATCCATTTTGCTTTAACTGACATAGCTGTAGGGAAGAGTTCATCTCAGCATTTTTTGCCCATTTGATCAATAGTTTTCAACATAAAACATGTGTCACTTAGATTATGGCTTTGCGGATGGATGTGAACATGCTTAAAAAGTTAAGAGGACGTATCAATGGTTGAGGACTAGGATTTATTACCAGAATTTCGAGTTCGAGCGAATGCAATTGAAAACACTTATACATGAGTAAAAAAATTTCCTGTATAAGCACTGCCTATATAGTAGACACTGTAGTTAGAGACTCACGTGCTTAGTGTAGGCTTAAATCTAAACAAAGTGGGTACCATAAGCATTGCTTGTACACAAAAAAGTAGAAGGAAATGGACTACCACTCCTTATATAATTTGAATTTCGATGGTGAAAAAGAAAAATCAAACATGTGGCATAACAAAATATCTTAATCAAAATAGTACAGTTAAGGTTGGGGTCTACTGACACAGTTTAGTTGGTAAATTATGCACCATGACCAGCTTTCCCCCTTCTGCTTTATTTATTTATTTATTGGTAATGTGTCTGTGTCTGTTCTGCAATCAACGTTTTTTTTCTTTCCTCAATGAATTATGCTTCCGGTGTATTCTAGAAACATAAAAAGTATAAAGAATAAAATAAAACAGAAACAAGCGCCACAAAGGTGGGAGAACAGAAGGACGATGTCCAATATAACTAATAACTATAATAAGTTAATAACTACCATTAGGACATTCAGAAATTTCAAGCTCCAAGCTTCCAATAATCATAACAGCCAAAATCCTAAGAGAGTAAGAGGAAAAAAAGAAAATGGGAAAATGAAATAGAAAAAAAAAAAGAGAGGGAGAGATAATAGTAGTAAAATAAATTCTGCTTAGAGACAGAGAGAAATAGAGGGAAGCTCCAAGTAGACATCGCCAAAAATATCTCGATTCCCACTTTCCTTGCACCTGCTTGGTCTGGCAAACTTTGTTATTCCCATCTCATCCTCGGCATTGCCAACGTGCTCTTCCAACTCACCACTGCACTCCTCCTCTGCCCCAATATCTTCTTCACCACAGGCTTCATGGTTTTGGGTTTCAGCTTCTTCTTCGTCATTGCTCCCTTCATCATCAGCTACTTCATCACCACAATAAGATGCCACACTCTCAAACAGTCGAAGCCTAAGCCTGCCATTGCTACGCTCAGCTTGAAAATAAGGATCAGGAGAAGATGAAGCTACAGCTTCCAAGATTAGCCTACCATCTTCACGATGAGGCCTAACTTGAACCCCTCCCAAATCAGTAAGTGAAGTCAGTGGAGGTGGAAAGCTGCTAGCTCGGTTCAATCTTTTAGACACAGAATTTCTGTTAGCTTCGAGAGCATGTCTCGTGAAACTGGAGCTACTTTCTAATGACAACAAAGAAATGTCATCACTGCTATCACTGGCATTACTACCAGTCTCGCAGCCTAGACTTTCAGTGCACATTTCCAAGCTCTTTGCACTGAGCATTGAAGAGTAGCACTTAACAGTAGGGTGGACATAGACTTTCTCAGCTTCAGGCTCCTCAGTTTTGTTACAATGAGAAATGCTGGAGAGAGATTGAAGAAAACTCCAGCCACAGCCACTAACTTCAACATTTTTGACCCTTTTCATGTCACTTTCATTGTTTGTGCTGGCCGGAGGCGGTGTGGCAGTGTTGGTGGGGGGGTTTTCATGGGTGTCAGAGTCTAAGAAGGAAGAGTTGCTGCTACTGCTAGGCCATCCAGAGGGTCGAGAAAGGTTCGACCCTGGTGGAGCCAATTGGAGCCTCAGCACACGTGGTTCGATAAGCCTGGGTTCAAGACAAGATTGCAACCCTTGACAGACACTTGAGGAAGACATTTGAGTTATATCCAAAATGAAAAATGTCAAAAGCAGAGGAAAGGAACAGAGCTAGGAAGAAACAGAGGTGTTCAGTTTAACAAGGGTGTTAAACAAAAGATATCAATTGGTTTGGCTCAAATTCAAGATGGGTTCCTTCGAAAAGAGAGAAAGAAGCAGATCGAGAAGAGAGGAATGGATATGAAAGAGAAGTGAAAAGGGTGGGTCTGTATATATAGTTGGGCACTGGTAAGGTTCTGTTTGTAACTTTATTGTGTAGTGCGGCGAGGGTCCCTAACAAAGAAATGGTAAATAATATTTATTTTATTCTTCTCACGCGTTAGAAAGAAAGAAAGGAAAAAGGACATATGAGCTCCATTGCATAATTACACAGCATTAACTTTTTCAGTATTTTGTTTTAAGACCATAAGGTGTACTCATACTTTTTGAATGTGAGATAAATTTTCGCTCGGATGTCGACTTTGATCATAAGATATTTCTAATGAGATTCAAATTCCTACACTGCAATAAAGTTCACCCACACATAGTTTGTAAACTAAGCCACACATTGTGCTTAATAACATTTTAATTTAAGTCATGTTTGAATCAACATTTTTTAAATTGTTTCAACCGAGACCCCTTGATTTTGTGTAACTGCTTCACTTCTGTCTAATTATTAACAATCTTTGAATCAGTCATTGTGGTTATGGCTAGTAACAAAGATGTAAGAGTTTTGCAAGAAAAAAATCAGTTTGAAATCAAATTCCTACGTGACAATTTAAGCTTGAAAGAATTAGTGATAATAGTGCAAGTGCAAGTGCTATGCCAACATGTCACTGATCTTAACTGAGGTCGTTTCAAAATTGGGTAGAAATTATACATTCAAACTAGTACTTTTTCAACAAAATAAAAGGCCCTAGTACTTTTCATCTTTCAATATACCAAAATGAAAAATTACTAAAATCAATTGCCACATCGACATTGTCAGTCTTAAGGTAATTGCGAGCTAGATAATGTTTTACAGATTTTACAAAATTGAACTACTTCATTGAAAAATTTAGAAGTTCAAGGACTCGGTTAAAAATCAGAAATAAACTAAAGGAAAAGGCGAGCATGAATATAGACCAAGTGAAAATCACGATAATCTATATTGAAAAGATAAGGTAAAATACATGGGAAAGAACAGTATGGTAATAATGCAAAGAATTAGAGTGGAGGGTATCTATTGAACAGTTCTGTTCTATGTGGGTTTTAAGAATATTTGCCATGCTCAGAATGGCTTATCTTCATAAGCTAGAAAAACCAATTTGCTGCCACATAAAATTGAGAGGAAAAAAGATCCTACTCTGTGTGTTCAACGGAATTACCTGCTTTGCCTTCTATTTATGGTGACCATGGATCTGGCATTACGGTCTATGCAACCCAAAAAATAAGCAGATTTACCTGGGCAGCACCTATAATCCATCTTTGACTCTTCCATTATTAAAGAAAAAATAAAAACAAGCAAACTTCATAGCTTTCCGGTCAAATACATAAAATAATAGTAATAAATTTTGGTGTTATTATCATTTCTTTCCTTTGAAGATTCAAATATCAGCTATTGAACTAATACCAGAAATACTCACCAAAAAAAAAAATTTGTTCTCAATCTGAAATAAAATGTAGATAGGTCCTGGTCTCCATTTAAAATACAGGTCAAAACAGAGTCAAAGTTACTTGGACATCGTAACTTCTGATAATTGCTGCTGCTCGCATTGGTGCTGTTTTTTGCAACCTCAGATATTTTGAGAGAATCAGAGAAGGCATAGGGCTCTTTCATTGAATATAAGCTAATATAGTAGTATTTTATAGTCAACCGACCAAACAAGAGGAACCCGTGGAATGAATACTAAAAATATTTGAATAATCCCACTTTGATGTCTTCTAAGATAAGAGGTCTCTCAACTTTTCTTGACTTCTTCCAACCGTCATGAAGTTTACAACACACTTATGGCTATTTTATATTTCTGGTCAGTCAGAGAAAAAGACAGCATCAAGCCATCATTTCATTACCTTCCCTCCTTGTCCTTCGCCTTGGCCTTTCTAGTTTCAAGTCTTTAATATCGACTTAACAATTAGCCAAAACTGTATGGAAAATGCATATATTATTTTCTTTAACATATTGAAGATTTGCTCAATCAAATCGAGCAATTCTGCACAAGCATATGGTCTTCAACTTCAAGTGTCTAGGCTCTCATCTCTTAGTATAAACTTTAGTTCATATTAGCTTGCTTAACAACACAAGTGAAGAAGAGAAAAGATTGAAAAGCTGGGCATAAATAGCAAGCTCTTAATCCGTTTGGCTATCTGCTAACGACCAGTTGAGGAATTTGTCATTGCATAAAAAACGTGAAAAGTATTGCAAATTTTGGCTCTGACATATGTAGATTAAAGGACATTCACTGTACACGTCCCTTTCCTCTTCTCATAATAAGCTACGGGAAAGAACCTGCAGGCCGAGAAGACTGTCACAAATTCACTGAAAATAACCTCTTGAGCTTTTTTTTGTGATAAAAAGTTTAGGGTGAGCTCGTTCTAAGGACAAGGCAAACCAGATTGCCTACCAAGAGACCCCTAGATTCGAACTCAAATCATGCAGTTGAAATGAGCCAAAAGTCGAACAGGTGAGCCAATTGCCTCTTGATCTTTATTTTAGTGAACAACAATGCATCCACACTCACTATAGCATATGAGGTATCACGGAGTAGATGTTGTCCACTTGCACCCACACAGACATGGATTCACACACAAAAGGAGCAAGTTGTGGGCCTTGTGGCTGTGGTTCTTACACCATGCAGTAGCTTACGCCATCTAGCACAAAAGACGCGCACAGCCTTGTCTCATGACTGAGAATTAGAGTTAATGACGAGTCAGTAAATTATGGCAGTGGCAGTAAGCCAGTAAATGAAACTAAACGTTGTCCAGCGAATAATTGTTCACCCTAAATATTGGAAATAGTAATAGTAATCTTTCTTTAGCCATTCGTGTCTGGTCATTTATATGATGTCCAACTAGCCCAAGATACTGCAATCATAGATATCAATTGGCTTTCCGTACTGATATTGCAATAATGCTTTTCATAATTTCTCCATTATAGAGGTTTGACTTTGAAGTTATCAACTCTCTCAACAAACTATCCAACCATATTGAGATAACAGTGGCTCTTAGCACATGAAAACGTGCATTTCAAATCTCAAATTGCAACCATTACCAAAGTACCACAGGCATATAAGAATAATTAAGAGCCAATAACATACCTAAGCAGTGGTCAGGTCACATCAGTTTACAATCAGATTATGGAAACAAAGTAAAACATTGTTCGCAATCAGTTTTTCCGCGTCCAACCTTAATTAGCATAGATTAATTGATTGATTAATTGTGTGGCCCCTCTTAACATTGCAAGCTACTAACATTAGTTTTCAGACAAAGGATGACGTAAAACATCAATTATACTGTACCAAGCTTTCTTTTTTTGGTAAATACTGTACCAAGCTTAGTTTAGAGACATACACAATGAAGTCTATAAAGGAATATTATTCCAATAAAGGAGCATATGTTTATAAATGCTAAAACCATGAAGGCAAGAAGAGAGGGGGCCTAGAATTTCTTGCTGGTTTTGGAACATCCACTCACAGTCCTTCCTAGCTAATTGCTCTATATATATTAAGTATTTAACGCAAGAAAAATAGGGAAATTAAAAGGGAACGGTAAAGATGAGGGTGAGGGGTATTACCAGCTAATATACTCTGTTCAAAAGTTAATTCAAGTTAGCTAATTGACTTCAAGTTAGTTGTATTAGTTGGAAGTTAGTTCTGTAAAGCTAGTTATATACAACTGTCAGTTAGTTAGCAAGTTAGTTTTGTACAGCTGTAAATTAGTTAGTTCAGTTACTTGTTGGTTTCTCCGTATATAGGATGTTATATGTATCATTCTGAGTATCTATGTTACTACCAAAAATATTCCGAGGAAATTATCACTGTAAAAAAGAAGTGTGGAATTGATAAAAAATAATAATAATAAAAGTTTGATGTGCTAAAACAAATACTTTGACGACAATATTGAAGTTGTCAATAAAAACAAAGCGAGATTTAAGGACAGTCCAAAATTTAAAATGGGGGATAATGACAATATTGAAGTTGTCAGCAACAATACTAAAGTTGTCGAAATAAATTATCTAAAGCTTAATTGCAATACTAAAGTTGTCAAAGAAATAATGAGCAGCAACCATACTAATGTTCACTATTGTCATAAGATATCGGTTAATGACAACAATGAAGTCCGCAACATTGTCGAAATAAAGTGGAAATCAGAAACTTAGTGGCAATTCTAAAGTTACCAAAGGATAGTAACAATATTGATGTTGTCGAATGATGAAGAATCCAGAAATAGGCGATCGGAGGTAGCAACAATGATATTATTTTTTAAGGTTGACTTTTCATCTAATTTTTTCCTTGATCTCAACGCAGCTCTTGCAAGTCCTAGATTCTAAGACAAGAAGTATCAACATTGTCTTCTAACATTTGAAGTGAGGAGGACGGTAGACCGGGATGTCTGTTTATGGCATAATGGCAGATGGCATGCAACGCAATGCCACAAGTCAATAGAACATCAAAAGGAGAAGCAATTTTAAATTCAATATCAACGTGGGCATGCCTAAAACAGAATAGATAGGAGGAATAGAACTGTTAAATTCCAAAAACCACGCTTTTTATACATTTGATAACATATACGAAATATGAATCCCTGATATATTGAGACAAACTTGATCTTTACCTCATAGCCAACCCTGTAGAGAGATGTGATGGTAAAAGTGAGGAAAGTATATATGATACGTTGTTGCCTCCATTTAATCCAGTTAGTTGTTACTAGAGAAATTATTTATTTAAAATATCAAATGGGAGAACTGGAATCCCCGAATGACAATTTTTCACTCCCATTGCCATTTGCCAGTTATATTATCCAAAATTATAATGACAATATAGAGGATAAGGTAGAACTGTGTCAAATGGTATGGATTTCTATTGCATCAATAACAGAATAGGATAGTCCGATACAATCGAAAGAGAAGTCACGACACATGAAGATTTTGAATTTCAATCTGTATCGTTCTAAGTTTTTTCTCAACATTTGACAATTCTCCTTGAATCTCTACTAGCTTGTTAAGTCTATTCTGCGCTTGATCTTGGTAAGGTTTGCTAAGGACTTTCACATAAGTATCCAAATTCCCTATAGTTTCAGTGAAATCCTTCTTCATGGCCTCTTCAAGTTCATATGCCAAGGCATCTGCTGTCCTTTTCACCTTATCTATCACACTCTGCCTACGAGTTGGGAAATTTGATATAGCTAGATACCTGAAATAGAAACAAATGTCAACCCAGATTAGCAACAAGTCAACAACCTAATCATGCAACCAATTAGAATTATTTTTTAACCATTGTACGAAATTCTCAAATTATGAAAAAAAGGCATGTCAACCGTCAACACATGGTCAAGTACATAGAAACCCGTGGTACTGCAAAAGAATTTTTTTATATATATGCTTTCAACACCTGCAATAAGACCAGAATTGAAATATACTGCAAAAAAGTAGAAACTGATCAGTTTGTGAGATGTTATGCCTCGTAGCAATTATCAGTGTGCAAAGAAGCAACAAGTGGCAAATATAAACTCCAAGCCCTAATTAAGAATCTTAAGATCAATGATAATGAAGCAGGTTCTGTAAGAGTAGGCTGATATTTTGAGTTGAATCATGGATGTTCATGTTCCTGTTGCTGTAATAGTGCAGGTCACAGCCCAGAAGCGAGCTACATTTAAGCTTTTAGCACCATATGATTGCTTACATCAGCAACCCTAGGGCACTTAAATCTGATTTAGAGATTAAGTTCTTTAAATACTATATTATGTTCTTAGTTGTTATATTATCCAGTAAATAATATATGTGCTCTGGAGTCATCTTTAGTTATACACATTGTTCATCCTATATGTATATTTATGTTAATGTTCTTCTAGTAGCGATGCTCGTTCCATTCCATCCAATAAACTTAGTAGTGTGCTACTATTAGTAATCTATCAAATTTCTTTATTCTTCATGTTATATCATATGTACAATCAAATCCATAACACAGATTCTAGGCCATAGTGTTCAAATTCCTTATTTTGTATAAACCATAACCTAGCAAATAGCAATTAAAGATTCCCCCTTCCCTCACCCTTGCCACTACCCAAACCTCTTTAACCTAGTTAGTACAGCAACAATGAACAAGAATGTGCCTCGTCACTATAGTAACTAAAGTTTTTCACTTGCAGTAAAGGGTTTTAGCAGTTTCAGAAAGATGGCACTATATGATTAAAATTAAGCCTTTCAGTATACAATCTCAACGAAAATAACCACTCCAAATCATCCTGTCATGCTTAGTCTCAACTCTCAATAGTCTATTTTTACCAAATCTTAATGGAAAACTTGAAAGAATAACTGAGGAAGAATGAAATAAGAGTATATGTAATTTTTAAAAATCTTTTGGATATCAAAATGATTTAAGAAGGTTTTTATTAGTTCAGTATTAAGACCTGTAAGAACTTTACAATAAACCACGTCTCGATTGAATTACATCGGCAAATGGCAATGAAGATAAAGTTTCTTATATCACATTCAGCTCAACAAACAACAGAAAACTCTATTGTGAATATTACTAAAGTAAACACTCTTGGAAAACAGTTTTCTAAGACCTCAGCCTAGGGTAGGGGAGGCCAATGGGGTGGGTCGACCCACGGACCTACACATTTTTTACCCAACCCACCCCATTAATGACGGGTTGGTTTGGGTTTAAAATTGCTCAACCCGCAAGGTATAGGTCAGTTATCCAATCATTATATATATATATGCACACAAAAAAAACATTTAAACATAACTAGTTATTTTTTTGGTTAACCTTAAGTGGTACTTTATTTTGACAATTGTGTTCATTAATGTGGTTAATAGTAATGGTGTCATTGGCTTGCAAGAGACCAAAGAAGAGAGAAGGTGTTGCTGCCATGTAGATTTTTATGTTGATAGAAACTTATGTTACGTTTGTGTTGATGTTGTAATCCTAGGACGTATGTACTTTGAAACTTATGTTTTATGTTATGTATTTTGGAAACTTATGTTATGCATAATGGATTTTGATTTCTATTTTAACATGTTAATTTTTTTCTAGGTTCAAGTTCAACCCACATATGAGCGGGTCGGGTTGGTTCCAGTCAAATGAAAAAACTCTCCAATCCCAACCCATTGCTTCTATAAGTGGGTTAGGTCCAAAATTATCCCAAACCCAACCCAACCTATGTCCACCCCTAGCCTAGGGGGAAATTTGGTGAATGAGTGGTGCATTTCTCAAGTGCCTCAGTAATATTTTTTTTGGGTACATGTTACAACCCAATTGCAAGGTATAGGACCTAAGTCCCACATTAGAAGTATGAGATTTTGATGTGGGGTTTATATGGCATTGAGCTCTCCAACCTTGACAGTTAGCTTTTGAGGTGTGATTCTCTCAAGATTTGTATCAACTGATATCAGAGCCTTCCACCATGTCTCTCAGTTGCAAATGAGTGGCACAGGTGGTGACGCCGACATTGAGGTGTGATTCTCTCAAGATTTGCATCAACTGGTATCAGAGCCTTCCACCATGTCAGTTGCAAATGAGTGGCACAGGTGGTGACGCCGACATTGCAGTGTTCGCCTTGCAATGTTCACCTGGAACTAGTCAAAAGGGCTAGTGCACAACTAGCCCGCGAAGGCATCGGAGCTGCGGAGCGTGGTGGCATGGTTGTTAAAATCGCGAGTTAACTCGTGAACTCGTAGAGTTTAGGCACCAAATCGAGCCAACTTGCCTCCCAACTCAAACCTTCGTAAACTCGGGTGAACTCAGTAAACTCGGGTGAACTCGAGTAAACTCGCGAGTTCAAGACCAAGTTTACCGAATTTGGACCATTGTGCCGATTTGAGCCAAAAAAGGCCAAAACAGTAGCGTTTTGTTTCAATTTTCAAAACTCATCGTTTCAGCTAGGTAGAAGATGCTCTGTCGCATCCTAAGTTCTCACCACCATAGCCTCTGCTCTGCTCGTCTCGTTGAAGCTCGAATTGCGTCACTGGTGAGCTGCTCATCTCGCCATTGCTCCTCTCACTGTTGATCTGCTCCGCATGTGTCTTGGTTAGTTGCGTCTCTTAGCTTTCTGGGTGGGTGTTTGTTGTGCAAGTCCCGCCATTTTATTGTGTCTCTATTGGTCATGGCTGTGGGTTCCTGTTGTACGTCTCTATTTTGAACTTATGCATTTTGTGGGTGCGTGTTGCAAGCTCCATTCTGTTGTGGGTGCATCTCTATTGTGGGTGCGTGGGTACATATCTGTTACCTAAGCTTGTTGGTGAATAATTCTGCTTTTTGGTTTCATGTCATTCCAGCATGTCTGAAATGTTGGTGCCCCTTATGATTTGCTCATTTATGTATGGCTTTAATTTTTACTATCATACTTTGTTACTTTTTATTTATTTATTATGCAGTTAGAGTGTTGAATGTTGATTATGCATATGTTATTTTATTATGTTTTGGTACTATGATAGTATTTTTTAATATTATTTTTGAAGTAGGTAAACTCTTACGAGAAGAGTTTACGAGTCGAGTTTACGAGTAGAGTTTACCAAGGCTCCACGAGTTTAGGTAAACTAGCGAGTTTAACAACCTTATGTGGTGAGGTTTATATGGCTTTGAACTCTCCAACCTTAACAGCTAGCTTTAGGGATGTGGTTCTCCTAAGGATCGTAGCAGTACATTGCCTCAATAATATTTTATTCTTACAGAGAAGTGCAGTTTAAATATGATTTCCTTTTATAAAGGGTCTAAGATCAAAGTGTCATCAACTATCAAGCATGCACATATTTTGAATTACAATCCTGAGCAATCAGAAAGCAACTCAAATTGAATAAAATATATTACCCGCCAGCAGAACAAATGCCAAGAGCAAGAAGATCTTCCAATGTGGTTGGCAGCACAGATGTCAGAAGTGAAGCAGATAAACCAGCCACACCTAGTCCACCAAAAGTCCCTAAGAACTAATTTAAAAGGAAAACATTTTAGGTCAGATTGGTTTAGCGACAGTATAATCTTGGTACAAAATTCAAATGAATAATAATAATTAAAAAAAAATGCTGAAACTTAGTTCACAAAAGCAAACTATAAATAAAATCTTTACTACTTAAGAAGGTTCAGATGGTATTCACTTTAGTGTATAGGTTGCCACGGTCACACAGATTAAATAGGGCATCTTTGCAGACATCACCAAAACAAATAACTATTAATGAGAAAAAGATATTACCTTTTCTTATTATGTAGCTCCATGTGGTGTGACCAAAAATTATTCTAAGGACCACTTAAAGGCATTATTAAGTGGCATTGAAACATTATAATAAAAAATGAAAGACAAAGCAGCAACCTGACTAGATCATGCAGTGCTGAAGTGGTAATAATTTCTCAACTTTTAAACATGTCTATAATCATTCATGTAATTTTGAGGCTTTTACAGCACCTGACTAGCGCCACAGTCAAACATAACTTTTTCTGAATGTTAACTTAAAGGCAATAGATATCCTTCCAACTCATTGTTATCAGCTGGTTCAGCTCTTCCACAATTTAATATTTCATAAAGCAGCAAAATCACTGGCAGAGATTTTGTGACATCTAAAATTTCTTTAGTACATTCAAAACCAGCATACATTATGCTTCTACTCAAGCAATTAATCATGCACACATTTAAACGAGTAAATCAAGAATTTTACCAGATTGTTTAATTGTGCATTGTTCGAACTTCTATTTAAAATGGGTGGGGGGTTAATTGCACATGTGGTCCCTAATCTCACAAAAGTTTGATTTTAGTCCCCCAGTCACAATTGCAGCAATATTGCCCTCATAGCTTTCAAATTGATGCAATTATGTTCCCCTATCAGTTTGCTGTTCAATTGAGGTGACATGGCACTCTTTTTTTGCCGATGTGGAGATGACAAAGCTCTCTCTTTTTTCTTTTAATGATGTGACAGTATCCTTGCTGACATAGCACAAATCCACATCAGCCAAAAGTGTGGCACATCACCCCAATTGCCTTTGATTTAAGGGCAGTCTGATGGAGGGACATAACTGCACTTAAAAGAGGAAGCGGGGGAGAAGAGAGAGAGAGAGAGAAAAGTTTTAAATTATTTCACAAAGAGTTCCAAACTTACCATCTCACGGACTTCTTGCTCAAATGACTTTGAAGCTGCACTGCTGCTGAAGTTTTCAATCACCTGAATGCCAGCTTGATCCACTTTCTTTAGCAATTCGTATGTCTCAAAATTTATCTGACTATTTTCATGAATCAATGAAGGCCATCGTTTTTCAAAAGACTCCTTGTATAATCTCCCTTGTTGGGTATTTTTGGAACTTAACCAATTTTCGTATTCTCCAAGTATTTTCTATATTCAATCAATGAAAAACATTGTTAGCCAAACAGAGTCAACAGACCCAGCTAACTTTAGACATAATATACTAATCATATAATCCAGTATTTATATGATTTGATGTCTTCGCCCTCTTGGGGCTATCCCAAGCAAAAGCAGGATAAAGTTGATAGTCAAATCAAATTATGCTGATAAGCAAGAGAGTAAACATGATTGCAATACAATCTGGATTCACTAGTTGAGGGCTACACTAAGATGGTAAACAATAAAAAAATAAAAAAAATAAAAAAAACTAAGACCCTAAACAGGTTACAGCCAGCAACTAACCTGAGCAGCTGACACAGCGGGACCAATTATGTCATTCTGAATTCTTGAGGTAGCAGGCATTGCATATTTTTCTCCTTTGAAAACATATGAAGCAATAATATCTAGATTTGACAATTGCAGAGTAGCTTCAACAAGCTCCACAACACGTGATTTTGTAGTTTCAACCTGTTAATTGTACCAAGGTATATTCAAGAACATAACAATTAAGAGGGATAAAAATCCTCCTGAATTAAAAGATTATAAACTTTATTATAACATACCAAAGATAAAGTTTGTCTCCTCCAAGAAAGGCTCTCAGTTTCCATATTCGTAGCAAAATCATTTACACTATTAACAACATCATTCACTGCAGTCAAATCTTGCTTGGCATATCGGCAGTCTTGTGTCAAAAGAGTTTCACATGCAGAAATTAGTCTATCTGCAATTCCAATAGGTGTTTCAAGTTTGAGCCTCATTCTGTCCATTCCTGGGATTGTTGACCCATCTAGAAAGCTATACAAGAAGTTTTCAAGCTCATAGAAGCTGTTGGCACCATAATGAGACCCAGAGACTGATAATTCTTCATTAAGCTTCCCAACATTAGAGTTAGCCATAAGTTTTGCTTCAAGAGCAGATCGAGCAGATACAGGATACAATATCACGTTTTCAGTATTCAGCAATCTCTGTACATTGTCCTTAATGAACGACATTGCTTCCTCAAGCTGCATTGAATTGTGAATACATAATGTAAACCTACTTTGGTTATTTCACTACAAGAGAACTACTTGAGATAATATCAGTAAGACAATAACCAATATGAATCAAAAGACATAAATAAACCTCACGAGTATTCTGATATATGTCAGCTTTGTTCAAAACAAAAACCACTTTCTTTTTCCACTGCTGAGAATAACGAAGAAAATCAACCTGAAAAATAACAAAAAAATAACACATGTCATACCCCTGCCTGGGAAATGATAACCTATTATGCCCCATCCACAAAAAATGACTGACCATACCTCACTTCCAGTTAAAGGGCGATCAGCAGAAATAACAAAAAGAAGCAAATCTGCACGGGGTACAAATTCCTCTGTTAGACGCTGTTGTCTCTGAAGAATCACATTAGTTCCAGGTGTATCAACAATGGTCATCTGTTTTCAAAAGAACGAAAAAACTTCTCAGAGCACATCTAATTGCATACAAAAAAAATGTGGCAAGAGGGTATAATATAAAAAACTGTGTCTGATACACATAAAGGACAGGGAGGAACCATAACAGAATTAAGAAAACCAGAATTTAATCAACTTACTTCTTTAAGAATTGGAGCAGGAAGGTAGCAGATATATTGACCATCAGGATGCCTTTCACAAAGTTGTTCTTCAAAATCTAAGTCAGTATATCGTAAAAATGTGATCTCGTTAGTTGTTGGAACAACTCCCTCTTTGAGATATCTTTCCCCAAGAAGCGCATTAATCACAGTAGATTTACCAGAGTTGAATTCCCCCTGGTAATATCAAGATTTCAATAACAACAAGAGGCATGATATCATGTCAAATAACTTCTGCACTCAGCAGCATTCCTATTAAGTGTGTATGAAAATTCTATATAAAAACCAGTTGAATTTGGCATCTCACCCAATTACCTTTTGAGTTAGAAAGTTTAGAATAAATGATAAAGGGGAAATGATCAAGCTTAAGAAACAACCAACTATTCATCCTAAGGTGAAAGTTGGACAGTTGTTTTAATGACTGCTATGGCAGCAATTCAAGTCCTACAGTAATATCAAAATATCAAAATGATAAACAAAGAACTTCAGCAAAGACATTGCAGCTTATGAGTGAGGTTGTAAGTCACAAGAACAATGTGCTACCCAACTAACCAAACATATTGCATTGTTCCAAGTAGAAAAACACGTACAAAGTACAGTGATCACGAACTAAATGAAAAGACTCTTCTGAGAAAAATAACTTCTGAAGTTTGTAAAGTCCGAAGAATCAACTATTCACTATAAGTGAGCCATGAATCAACGCTCTAGTACAATGCTTATATACGGAGGTAACCAGACATTCAGGAGAATTAAAAGCAGGACAATGAATACCAATGAGGAGAAAAGTTCACAACAAATAGCACTTATTAGTTAAATAGTTTCTAAATAGATGTATTAGAAAAAGACTTTCTTTTTGAAATTTAGAGCTAATACCAATGTATATCCCAGGAACCAGAATTTGTTGAGATTCAGCACACAATTACCACTATAACCAGTAAGAATGGCTCATCAATTTGAGAAACTGCATCATTAAGAAGTGAAACCTCCTCCATCTGTCATTTGAAACCAATCCCAATTCAACACAAAGTAAACAATATACTGGTCAAAATACAGAATGATGAAAAAAGAATTACTTCAAATACCAAATGTTTTAATTAAAAGATCACCAGTGGTGCAGCTTTCTTGATCACTTCTATAGCTTCATTCAACACTGATCTCTCTGTTTCTATTAACTGTTTCTCTCTATCCTCCAGCTTAATAAACCCAGCCAAAACCTCTGTTTTACTCTGAAAATCATTATCCACGCTCAATAGTTTATGCTCACTGACTTTCCCGCCGTGATCATCTAGTGTTCTCTTATCATTTGCATAACCAGTGTCAAATAGTTTGCACAGGAAATTATCATCAAACAAACCAAAATTTTCCAAACTAGTAACAAAACCACTAACACCAGAAGTAAGTAAACTTGATGCCTCAGCATAAGACATATTTTTTCCACATGAAGTACACAAGACAAAAATAGGTATCTTCACATTCTCACATACAGAATTAACTTCTTGACTGACATGTTTCCCATCACCACTGCCATATATAAGAAAATCAGCACCTTCGGATTTAGATGCATTTACCGCAGCATCTACAGTTTGGACAATCCTAGCTACCAAGGGAAGAACCACTAATTCAGATTTGGAATCCAACATTGTATTTCTAGCAACAACAGTAGGAAGACCTGCAAGGACGAGAGAAACTCATAACCTATGCATGGATTTTGCATTTGAGAGAAGGAAAGGAATACAAAAAAGCAGATAGCTTGAAAGAAATGATGCATTGCAGAGGTCAAATAACACACAACCCAAATGTCAAAAGCCTTAAAAGTCAGCTAGGATCCATGCATCTCATGAACTACATCTTTAAATTTTTACAACATGATTTTCTCTGCATTGCCAATTCTCCACCAGATAACTTCCATCTTTACATACTAATCTATTAAAATGATTTAAAAATAGACCTGAATGAATTTAAATCAGCCAACTTAAGCAAGCAATTTGAGAATTATCTTTTCTTTGCTGCCTTAAAAGATAACATTAATTCTGGGACTCGGAGAGTCATTATAATTTTATAAGGCATCCAATTAAATGAGCATGTGATGAAGCAATGCAATGCAATGCCAAGAAAGGTTGAAAAGAAATAGAAAAGAAAGGAAGCATTTTGAACATGCACTAAAATAATAGGAATAGCATAAGATTAAGAACCTTGATCAGAGAGTAGAACCCCACTAGAACCAGCAGCTGCAGCAATATCTACGCGCTCGGAAACCAACAAATACGCGCGGTCGAGAACCAGCGACTTCAACAAGCAAGCAGCCTCGTAGAGCCTACCACCACTTGCCTCGTTGCTAGTGAGCACCACAATCCCAACCCATTTTGACACTGCCTTGTCGATCAAATCTAGGGCATCCCCACCGCTCAGAACCTCGTCAGGGTCCAATTGCAAGACGAGAGTAGGGGCCTTAATCTCAGGCCTCTTGTACCCACCTGGGTACAACGTTCTGGGCTGTACCTGTGGCTGCTGATTGGGACGACGCCCTTGATGTTGCTTGTATTGGTCGGAACCATTGGAACTGTTGGAGATAGAAGTGATGGAACTATGGGGTCGCCGAAAGGGAAGTGGGGAGCGAGAGAAGTGGGTATGACGGGGAATAATTGCAGCAAAGAGTGAAGATGGGGTTACAGAGCTGCAGTGGGAGAGGACAGGTACCATGGGTTTGAGGAACGGAAGAAGCAGAATGAACAAGATTGGAGTGTGACTGTGATTGTGTGTAGAAAGAAACAAAGTTATGAGTCCTGACCTGAGAAAGAGAGAAGAAGAGAGAATGAGAGAGATTGCGTTATCGGCAACAACGTCCACTGAAATCGTCGTTTTATCTTCTTATCTATCAAGTCCAAGCGAAGGAGTGGCTCTGGCCCAATAAAAATGAGCTTGGAAGTTGGACTTGGAACCATCCAATTCAATAATAAATTGTTTTAATTTTAATTTACTTAATTTCTAACAAATAAAATATATGAGTTTAATTTTGGTCTACAGTGTGAAAATATAAATTTTAAAAAAATTATATGATAATATATTAATATATCATTTTAAAAAAATAGACTTTTTAAGTAATTGATAATTAAACTTCTTTTAATAATTTATCAACATATGATTAAATGATAGTGTAAAATTTCTTTACATTAACATTGAATCAAAATTAATATATATATATATATATATATTGTTTTATTTGTATATTATTTTTCAAAAATATAAGAGGCACATACAATGTCAATGTGAAAAAAATTAATTAATTATACAATTATTAGAATACAGAGTTGTAAAACAAATCAGTTTTGTCTGTTTAGACCTACTCACAACAGACCATAGGTTAAACGGGGTGTGTCAAAATTGCTCTCATAGAAACGAGCTTAAAAGCAATCAGTCTAACTCACCTTGCATTAATTTGCAAGCCTAAACAAGCCAACTCATGAAATTGATTTTTTTTACATGAATCTTTTTTTAAAAAAATAAACTTAATAATCTCAAATCAAATATTTTATTACATAAACATAATATTGCATACTTTCATTTCATCCAAAAAAAAAATTCAAACAAATAAATAATACAGACTCATGACTCATACACAGTCATAAGAAAAAGAAATCAAATGTCCAAAAATCTAAGTCAAATAACAAAATGTAAAGTGAGAACACAACTAAAAATTTTCATTTCAAGTGTTTAACATTCAAAGTTTGAAGTTACAAATAAATAAATAAAGTTTCAAACGAAAACTTTCTATAAAAAAAAAAAAAAAGTTATCAAGTACTCGTAGGAAAGTTAAACAGGTTGATTTAAAATTACTTGCGTTTTTACGTATGAATAATTTCTAAACTCAACTTGCATAATTTATGTCGATAAACGAGCTACCTTGATGAGTTTAACTATTTTGACGGCTAATCAAATTCAAACAGGTACAAATTATTTATAATTAATTTATTATGATTTTAAAAATTATCAAGTTTAAATTAAACATCCATAATATTTTTTAATTTATATATTTAAGTTTATATTAGCTTGCCCTTGGTTGATTAGGTAAAACCATAAATTTGCTTTTCAGTATCGTAAGAATAATTTTGAGTTAATTTTTGTATCAACCAATAATAAGTCTCTCGTCAGAAGCTAGCCCAATAATTTTTTGTAATGGTTACCTTTATCTGGAACTGCTGGTTCTCATACACTGTCTCTGGGAAAGAAGGAAAGTTAACGACCAATGGCCACGCTTGCTTCCTCACCTTCTTTGCTCTTCTCTGCATCCTCTTCCAAACTCCTTCCACTTTCACATTCTTCAACTTCGCGCCTTTCTTTCTCTTCTTCCCTCCATTCCTCCTCCTCTTTATCAATTTCTCCTACTTTTCTAGCATACCCTTTTTCAAGTTCTAAACGTTTTGCCAGTCATGCCGCCTTCAGTATCAATGCCAGTGCTGCAGAGAAGAAGAAGGTGCTCATCGTCAATACCAACAGTGGTGGGCATGCCGTAATTGGCTTCTATTTTGCAAAAGAGCTTCTTGGTGCCGGCCATGCTGTCACCATACTCACCGTTGGTGAAGAAAGCTCAGACAAGATGAAGAAACCCCCTTTTAACAGATTCTCAGTTAAAGATCTTTATCTCACTCTGAATATGAAAGACATGTTTTTTTTGCAAGAGCAATGCATGCATGCCTGTGTTTCTGTGTGTGTGTAAGCCTGCCTGGATTTAGCTACTTGCAATTAATGGACATTGTGAATTCCAATCATTACATCAAGATTTTTGTGGGATTTGAAAAATATTCAGGAAATTGTGGGCGCTGGAGGAAGCACAGTGTGGGGAAATCCGGCAGAAGTAGGAAGTGTTGTAGGAGGGGAAGCGTTTGATGTGGTTTTGGACAACAATGGCAAGGACCTTGAGACTGTGAGGTTTGTTGTATTAATTCTTGTACGGTTGTATTCAATGCTTGACTTGTTTGCCTTCTTTTTAACTCAAAGTGGCTGATGGACAGTGGCAACCCATAAAATTTGTTTTAGCTGTATGCTAGCATACTGCAATCGTCAGACTTCTGCTATAAAAACATAAACTTGTCACTTGTCAGTCATAAGCAGGTGTTCTTAGATAGACATCCTAATCTCAATCTTCACTTGTAGGCCGGTGGTAGATTGGGCAAAGAGCTCTGGTGCCAAGCAATTCCTGTTCATCAGTAGTGCTGGAATCTATAAATCGACAGATGAACCTCCGCATGTTGAAGGGGTATGTTGAATATCAGTGATTCACATAGCATTTGTATAACAATTAACAAATATAAGCTAAAGAGAAAATCCGCTCTGGAGCAGGATGTTGTTAAAGCAGATGCTGGCCATGTTGGAGTGGAGAAATACATTGAAGAAACTTTTGGGAGTTGGGCAGTATTCCGGCCACAGTACATGATTGGGTCTGGCAACAACAAAGACTGTGAGGAGTGGTTTTTTGATAGTAAGTGGAAATATCTCAAACAAGCTTTATTTTTAACCTTTAATCCATATGCAGTTTTTGTTGCAAGATCTACATTTCTTGAAGATCTACTCATTGACATCTATATATAACTAAAAAAATGTATACTGTCATTTGTAGGGATTGTTCGGGACAGACCAGTGCCAATTCCTGGCTCAGGATTGCAACTCACTAACATATCTCACGTTAGGGACTTGTCCTCGATGCTTACTCAAGCCGTTGAGAAACCAGAAGCTGCAAGTCATAGCATTTTCAACTGTGTGAGTGACCGTGCAGTGACTCTAGATGGATTGGCCAAACTATGTGCTCAAGCTGCAGGGCGCCCGGTTAACATTGTGCATTATGATCCAAAAGCTGTTGGAATTGATGCAAAGAAAGCTTTCCCTTTCCGCAACATGGTAAGAACACGTCTTCTACTCTTCTACCTGACAGGAATGTCCCAAAAGTTAGAAAGTTACGTGGTGGTAAATTAAAATTTTCTGTTGGGAGACATCTCTATTTTAAATTAACAACATTATATGATCTTAACAAATTTATCAAAAAAAGTTTAACGTATTGAATGTCTTGCTTAACACAAATCATTAAACAGATTAACCTCATCTGTTTGGCTGAACCCTTCAAATTCTGGGCCCTAATATGCTGCTATATATTGTACAATATATGGACATTTATCAAGTTTCAATTACATTTCTTTAACCTTCTTAATTGTTTTAGCCTAACAATTCATATAAACCATCATGTATTATGCAGCACTTCTATGCCGAACCTAGAGCAGCCAAAACTAAATTGGGATGGCGTGCTACCACAAACCTCCCTGAAGACCTAAAGGAACGGTTTGAGGAGTACATAAAGATTGGGAGAGACAAGAAGCCCATACAATTTGAGTTAGATGATAAGATATTGGAGGCCTTGAAAGTTCCAGTGCCTGTGTGATCCATTTATATATATATATATAAACATTGATTAGACAAGATTGCAAGACTTCTTGTTACTCAATTTAAATGAAGTGTATTAAAGAAAGTTACTTCTCTCCCTATTCTTCTCATGAAAGACAAGAAAAATTTTGATGTTTCAATGTGTGTCTACATATCAGATCATAGGTTATATCTAGTAGATCTGCTTCGTAAAGTAGCTGGATTTGATATAGTGCTGGAATCTTAACCTTCGAGAAAGATGAGAAACAAGAAGAAGAAAAAATGAGGGAAATAAATCCAATATGATGAACCAACATAAACCACAAAGAAACCTATAGATCTTAAGCAGCTCAATTAGGATACTTTCGTAAAAACCTTGCCAATGCAGTCCCAGTGATATTATTAACTACAACAGGAGAAGCAGTCAAGGTGTGGCGGTGAGTACTTGATCTATACAAATTGGTGTCAAATGCTTGACTGGGAAAATGAGACCTGATACAACCCAAAACAAAGTAGATACAGAAGCCATGAAGGAAATATCTAGCAAACTTTGGAGGAGAAAGTATTATATTAAAAATAAAAAATAAAAAACAAACAAACAAACAAACATGCTACGAATAGAATGAGGGCAGAAAATCACGATAGGAAAAGAGGAGGAAGAGGGTGAGAGTTTTGTATGAGATTATTCTCAAGATGGGAACTTGACTGAAATTTCCGTTGAAATGGCTGTAAAATATCTTTTCCATTCCAACTTGTACTTGATCTTACAACCCATCATTTCAAGTGCTCACTAAACGCACTACCAGTGCTGATAAAAAAAAACATTACAAATTTCAAAGAAGAAACAAAAAGCGAAAACAAAACACTATGCCCATAGCTTTCAGACACCTTGCTTGCAACTGGTTTACATTGTTTATTCAGCTATAGCCTACAAGGCAAAACCACAAAAATATGATGCAGTCATAAAGTGTTCAAATAATCTGCATATGGAATCAATTGCAATAACATATGCTTTAAAGGAGAGCAGAGACCCACCAATCAAAGATAACAAATTCCAAGAAAAAGACACAATAGAGCCGAAAAATTTCTGAAGCTAATACCATTTCCTGTCTTGCCAGATATATTAAGAGCATATAACTGGTAAACTTCAAAAATGTCAAGTTATGGAGTACAAAAATCTAAAATACAACAGATTATAGCTAGCTATTGTGTCTGAAACAAGCCTGTCTGTCGAAAATATTAATTGGCCTACAAATTAATCTGAAGCAGAAGTTGCATGCCTGAGTCCTATGAATCTTCCTAAATTTGAAGGCCCTTCAATTTTGATTCCAATTCATCATGATCGGCATCTTCTTCAGCCTCCTCATCAATGTCTTCTCCTTCAGGATCATTCTCATCCAAAGGACCCAGCATATCAGGTGAATTTTTAAATATATTCTTCACCTCATCAATCCCTTCATCAGATATGAAGTTAGCATTAATGTTTAGTAACTTAAATCCAGGTTTTTGCACAACAGCTTCAGCCAACACCATAGCTCCTGACCTTGTGATCGAATTTGTGCTCAAATCAACTTCATTTAATTGGCCATGACCTCCTTCTAGTGCCTTGCTGATCAGAATTGCACCTTCATCCTTCAGTTCATTCTCAGACAAATTTAACTTGGTAAGGAACTGTTTTGATGATATACAGGCAGCCAAAGAAGCAGCAGCTTTTGCAGTAATGTCATTTCCAGCCATATCCAAAATTTCCAGTGACGGTGCAGATTCCTTGAGTGCCTGAGCAAGGGCTTCTGCACCATCATCCTCCAAGTTCAAATAACTGAGGTATATCTCTGTAAGATCTGCAAATGCAGGTATAGCTTTACTTAGAGTAATTCCAGCTTCCACACCAAACATGTTGTCACGCAAGTCAAGCATCTTCAAATGCGTACAAGTCCCAAGTGCTTCAGCTAGGGCAACTCCACCATCAGAGCTTACCCTGGTAGATGAACACCGAAAATCTTCCAAAGCTAGGGAACGTTTCACAATTTCAGATATAGCAACTGCCCCTTCATCTCCAGTCATGTTATTATGGAAATGAAGAACCCTAAGCTTCTCAGTAGAAGGAATCAATTCAGAAACTGCTTTTGCCGCTTCCTCTGATATACCATCATTCATCAAATAAAGCTCCTCCAAGTTATTTTGTGATCTTAGGAGTGACTGAAATGCTCTAACCCCCTTTTCACCCATGGCATTATTTGACAGGTTCAGATACCTTAAAACACAACCTTCCAGCGCTGAAGAAAATATAGTCATCACTTCAAGAGCTTCTGCTTCTGGTCTTCCAGCAATAAAATCTGATAGGTCTACTTCTTCCAATTGATCCTTACTTGATATTAGGATGGGTTCAGCAACACGAGCAGCATCCAAACCAAAACTTCTATTGCTGAAACATATCTTAGTATAAGAGTTTGGTCCCCTCAATGGTTTCAAAAGTTCTGCAGCTTCCTCCCCATCAATAAAGGCTCTGCGACCCCCAGATATGTCAAAAACAGTTTGACCAGTTGCACTAACCTTTTCAGATATCAGTTCTCCATCCTCCTTCACTCTTGGGCCTCTTTTCAAAACCTCCAACATGAGCTTACTTGATTCCTTGGCATAAATTTGCACAGCAGAACTCCCATCACCATCAGGCTCCTTCTCAAAGCGTTGGGTTGCAGTAGCATAAGCTATACCCTCAATTTGCTTTGCATCCTCCTCAGCCTCTTCTTTGCTAAGCAATCCATACTTTCTAGAGAAAATGGATGGAGTCGTAAGGTTTTTGGTCATTCGTTCTACAAGCATTAGCCTAGTACTCTGGCTAGGGGGCCATAATTTGATTGAAAGTGGGCGATGTTGGTATGCCTGTGCTGTAGAATCCATACCAAGGCAACCTGGAAACAATTGTAACGACAACATTTACATGCTTCTTACAAAACCATAGGATTCACTAATTTACTAGAAAACAATAGGATAGAAAGCTGCTTCTGGAAAATGACAATTATATATTGTATATCTACTCTCGAACCAAAACGTAAATTTAGGGATAGCTGCCACAACAATGGAAACAACATTCAACTTTGGGGCACTGGTTTCACAATAAAAACAACACACCTCATAGTCCCAGACAGAGTAATGATGTCATGAGAAATACGATTTTGGTAATACTTATCTCGTCAGCAACAAACTTGTCAAGATAAACCCCGGATGTAATCAACCATGGCAAAGAAAGATAAACTGTTCTTAAAAAAATCTTTTGTTAAAGAACCATAATATGCATATTATGATATAGTGTTGCAAAAATCTGGCATTAACATAAAGTTTTTGAAAAAAAAATCTATAAATTCTTTAATTTGTAAATGTCAATAACTACAGTATTAAATCAAAATCAAAGAACCATAACATGCATATTATGATATATTGTTGCAACAATCTGCTATAATTTGTGTAAGTCAATAAATACAGTAAAAAATCCAAAACAAAAACAAGTCTAACTTTGCCAAATTAAACATATTACGCATACCAGAGACCTCGGGCACATGAATACAAAAGCACAAATAATATGAACTCTATGAGATAGCATGAACCTTAAAAAGTAAGGATCCGGTGTTTCAGACATAAATATTGTTTCAGCATCTAAAGCGAACATTTTTAACAACTATGTTACTTGAATAAGATAAGGAGCTGGGAACGACATTACAAAGAGGGGGGAAAGAAAACATGTGCTCCTTGAGGATTCCTATGCTTTATTCAAAGAGTTAAACTAAGAAGGGAAAAAATTCCATGAATCCAAACATCGTTTCATTTTGCAAAAAAATTTATGGGAAACCAAACAGAGCAACTATGGCACCATGCCGGAAACAAACTTAAAACGAAAAAGGGGCAAAAACGGGAGAGTAATTGACTGAAAGTGAATATAACCAGGCACACAGAGTGAGCGAGATTTTCGACAAGACCAGAGGAAAAACAAAAAGAAAACGTGGAACGGAAAGAAACGAGGTAACGGATTGAGTACCTGACTGAGAATGCGATAGCGAGGAGGAACAGCGAAAAACCCTAGATAGAAGGGACAATCAGAGAAGAACAAGGGTTTTGTTTTTGTTTTTTCTGAAATTCGAAAACTTTGATGACAATTGGTGAGAGGCCTTTTTATGGTGCCACTGGTTTCTGGTGGAGCAGGGAAATTAAAATTAAATTAAATTAAACTAATGTTGGATTGGATAGATCGAAATTTCAATATAAAATAAAATAAAATATATAATAATATAGCAATATGGGAAGCGTGCATGTGGAAATTGGAGGGAAATGATGAAAAATACAATGAATCTTGAATCCAACCTAACTTTAAAATACCACGTTGAAGCCCAAGCGTGGGTTTTCCGCTTCCTCTCCTCTTTCTCATGTCAGATGACAACAAGAACCTCCTATTCCCATTATATTTACTTCTTGCTGACGTCGCTCAGACCCAAATTGTGGTTGTGGCCCTTGTGGGAGTTGATATTATTATTTCTTTTTGGGCCTGGGCCTGGGTGAATCTCTGATTGCATGGGTATCAATTTCATGAAGGGCCTCAACATCAACAATTTGGGCCATGACCCACAGGTATATATATATATATTTTTATGCTTACCTGAACCAAAAATTTTGTTTTTCCATAAATGAAAAGTTATGTTATTCATATAAAATCTTGTGAGTTAATTTATTGTCAATCCATACATAGAATTCCTTGAGCATGCGTGTGGGGTCTGAAAATCCAATTTATTCGTGGCCTTTTTTAGGCAATGTCCCAAGTTTAAACATGCCGATATCATTTTTGTACTTAAGCAAGTAGTTAAGGGTATACTTGCTTTTGGCTTTAGATTAACATCTTAAGTGAGTCGGAATCATATTTGAGTTAATTACTTCAGGGGGGAAATTTTGTGTTCTAATTATTAATTATAATTTTGGCTTAATAATAAATGCTTGATCCAATAAATGTTACTAATTCACAAATTCGATTTGTGAGGGATGTTGACTTTAAGAATATTTGCGGGGCATATGTGACTTGTGGGTGGTTCTCTGCGTTCGTTTGTTTCTATAAAGTGGAAAACCATGTATAAGCCAAAGTTTTATCTCGAGGTTTGATATGTTGGCAAAGGTGACAAGGAGTGGGGTCTGCATGTTGTGAAGGGAATTCTTGCAGTGTCCTGTTTGTTGGACACTGCTGGGGAATTTTGACATTTGGATGATGAAAGACTACAAAATATCTTGGACTAAGCAATTCACCATTGATTCATTGAACCTTTTCATGCTACGAGGAGATTGGTGAGAGTTGATGAGAACAACGAGGTTGTATTGGGATAGTGTTTCTATTCCCCTTATCGTCGCAAGATGGAAGCTATTTACCCGAGGGATCACTTGGACATATATATAGTTCAAGTAATTAGGTTGAATAAAAATTTAAGTGGAGATTATAATTTTTAGTTACGACAATAATTTGATTATACCAAGAAAATTACCGTATTCTATTTTAATCTTGTACTTTTCTTCTAATAATAAGACTTGTTGACGAGCTGAACATTCAGAACAGAATGTAAATTAAATACTGTGGTATAAACTGAGACTGATTAAATGTCTAAAAGTGATTATTCAAAATCATAATTTTATTCCATCTCAGCAGTCGTTTAGACTCACTTTGAACTTCAAAGGACCACGTCCAGCTGGCTGCTGGTACAATTTTGGTGTGATGACGAAAATATAGACCCAGTTAATTAAATATGTGTAAATTGAGTCAATAAAAAAATATTAATTTAAATAGTTTAATTTTAAACACATGAGGCGACAAAATTTTATTAGCTGGATAATTTAAATGTATACAGGCTATTCAATCCAACTTTTGACACCTCAAATAGACCCCCACCAACCTGTAATTTAACCCCTTCTGTGAGTAACTAAATTCTGATCCAAATATTAAAAACAAATGAATGTGCATTTAATTAAATAAAAATATTAAAAGTATGAAATCCAACCATTTCAGTTTGATGATTTTTGGCAATAATAAACCATGTCCGCACCAAAAAAATGATCATTTGGGTCTATGAAGTTTCTTATGAGTAATTTATCCGGATGGACTACCTCATTAGAGTTTTTTTTTAAATGAACATATTTAATCTTTATGTTTTTACGGGAAAGAGTGAGGTGAATATTAATTAATGATGGATATGCAATACGATTATGAAACTATGGAATCTTTTTTAAATTAATTTTAATTTTAATTTACTATTAATATAAAAAAATTATATTGTCATTTAATAATATTTTAACACATTATTAAAAAATTAAAATTTTAAAATATATAATAATCAAACTCTTTTATAATATAATAATATATAATTAAATAATAATATAAAAAATTTACACTAATAATAAATTAAAATTAAACTCTCGTAAATTTTAGTCTTTAGCCTTTCAATAATGCTATTTTAGGAATTAGCTGCCAGTTACCTATCTGCCTGGTTGTGATTGATGTTGCTGTTGTACCAACAATAATCACAAACCTATTCTTCAACATGCAAATAAATAAAGTTCACATGTCATTATTTCATTTGTAACATTAGACGAAAGGGAAGATTTAACAGTCTATGAAACGAATTAAACAATCCAAGTAACTCTGAAATCAAAGTTAAAATTCAAAGAAGTAATATATGAAATTCAATTTAGTACAGTAAATCAATATGCTCCGCATTCTCCTTATGAGAAGACTGTATAATCATTTAAAAATAAATATGAAATTTATGGACTTGAGCTTTTAACTATTGGATAAAATTGTATAAACTCATTCCTTGCACATCTCAAATGAACTCAAAATATAAAACCCAATCCTTTTTTTATTCTTTTCCGGTTCAATAAACTCCATATTAAACCTAAGCCTGGTAGAAAATATAAAAACATTGAACGCTTTTTAAGATGAAATGTTTTCAATGATTGAATAATTCAAAACAAATATTAATGATTTGTTTCCCTTTGGTCCACCTTTCTACCAAAGATTTGTTTCCTTTTTGTTTAATATAGCGGTGAGGTGGGTCCATATCATTAGTTGTCCTCCTCGATGATGTTATCTTGGTAAGAAATAGTGCATATGTTTCTTCCAAACGAGGAAAATGGTATAGGTCAAGATTCTTAAAGGTGAGGACAATGAGTCACATACAGTTCACTTTTGATAAATGCTTCTTGCATATCATTTAGTTAAGTTGATGTGTAAAAAAAGTGTATGATAAAATATTTACCTAAATTTAGTTAAAATTTATGTAAATTTTATGTAATTTAAGAAATATTTTACTATGCACAATGTGATTTTTGTTCGTGAATAAAATATTATAATAATTTATTAATTTTGTGGGGAAAACCCTTAAAATTTTAAATAAGCGGCATTTTTTATAAATTTTATTAATAAAATAATAAAAATTTAATACTTACATAAAAAATTTAAAATATATAATAATATGTGAATATATAATTAGATGATATTCTAAAAAAAATTTAAACTGGATCAAAATTAAACTATTTTTTAATCATATATTATAACCATATCATATACTATCAGTCTATGACGTTGGGTTCTTCAGTTCGTCACTGTAGCCACAAAACTCAAAACATCCTTCTTTTTTTAATTCTTTTTATGCGTGGGTCGTATTTATTTTCTGGAAGAACAAAATGGAATTTTGCAGAAAATTTGTGGGACCGGGTGGTCTACCGAGTGGAGAAGGCAGGTATATAGCTTTTTCCCACCAACTGGAACATGGAAGTTGGAAGGTATGGTTGTGGCCGGAGTACATTACCGACATTATCTTTTTAGAGAGAGAAAGGGGAAGGAAGCTTGTGACTTTGTTGTTGGATTAATTTAAGATAGTAATTCCTTTATGTGGCAGCAACAGCAGCAGAGTGAGGAGAAGAAGAACAGAGATATAACTGAAAAATGGTGAACCTTTCTCTACTCACAAGAGCACCTTCTTTGAGCCTCACCACCCTTATGTAGAACAAACCACTAGATTCATCCATCCCTTAAGAACTGAATTTGTAAGTTTCTCATCTCTCTCTCTCTCTCTCTCTCTCTCTTTTTTACTTCTGCAAATCTGGGTGTGTGTGGCTGGCTCACTTGTCACTACTCTCCCTGCCTTCCTTTCCACTTGCATTGCACTTGCAGCTGCATTGCTTCCTTTGTTTTCTGCTGTTGGCTGGATTTTGTGGGGTTGGGGTGGGGCTTTCTTATTTCTGGTTTTTCTTTGTTGATTTTGCTGGTCAAGGCTAAGTGGTTTCTTTTCTTCTTTCTCTTTCTTTGTTGATTTTGCTGGTCAAGGCTAAGTGGTTTCTTTTCTTCTTTCTCTTTCTTTGTTTTCTTTTCTTTTGGGAGGGGAGTGTGGGGAGCTGACAATTTCCGTTATATATTTTAATGGGAATTTAAGCACGTAGATGAAAGTTATGCCTTTATTACGAAATTCACGGTAATCTTTTTGCACTAATTTAGGGGGTGTTGGTTGAAGCAAATTCGGTCACTTTGAGATCTGGGGTTGATTCTCAAAGACAAGATCAATGAGCAAATTGAATATGTAATCCTTTTTTTGGATAGACAATTGTTAATTATTGTAGAGAGGTTGTATTGTAATGTCAGGGAGATAGAATATAAGATTGAAGTAGATTACGATTTAAGGTTGGTCATGCTAGATACCCAATTAAGATCGTTGCATAGATCTAACCAAACAGGAAGTCACCTTGGCATGAATGAGACTATAGGATTAGGGAGCCTATATGTGTGTACCCCAGATCAGAACTTTTTGTACCATAAAGGCCTTTAAGCGTAAGGTACAAGGATCTTGTAATGGGGGGATGTGACCGAGTTGGAAGTGGGGTGATTCAATATGGTAGAATCCCTTCTCTGGTTAAGCTGATAGACAGTTTTGAATAGACTAAGCTTCAGTTCTCCGTCTTTTAAATCATGACATAATGAAAAGTAACTATTATTGAGAATTTCATGTGCTAGGAAGAGTTGTGCAATTTCATTTTTTTCTAATGACTTGTTATCGAACAACTTAAGCATTATGACGTTGATTTTTGACTTGATCCTCCTAAAGGCAAAAAAATGTGCATTTTAATAAAGATTTACACATTGATGGTTGTCCGTTGCTTTGCAGCTTGGACATGGGAACTCTGGCGCTTGAAACTAAGAATGTAAGCTCAGATATATACCTATCGCTGGGGCTTAAAGAACTGGGTAAAGGAGTTATAGGAGTTCCACGGGTATTATCCCTTCTTTCTTCACTTCTTGAGAGATCAGTTCAGAGAAATGAAACGCTGTTGGAGGAAAAGCATATAAAAGATGTTGTTACAGTATTTCATGGTTTAAGAGCGCCTACTCTGAGTGTTAGTAAGTACATTGATCGTATCTTCAAATACTCGGGCTGCAGCCCATCCTGCTTTGTTGTTGCGCACATATATGTGGATAGATTCCTTCAGCACACGGAGGTCAAACTGACTTCACTTAATGTGCACCGGCTTCTGATAACAAGCATTATGCTAGCAGCAAAATTTATGGATGATGCGTAAGTTCAAGTTTGAAATGAAATAAATGCACATATTATCTCACTGTCATTGTATCTTATGGTTAGAATTTTGGTGCTTTGTCTAAAATTTATCTATTTGTGGGTTGACAATGACAACCTAAGCAGTGTTACAATATGAAGAATATGCTAAATCAATGATTAATTTCTCATTGAGGATGGTTTAAAGGAAAAATCCGGTTCCCTCCTACATTTACCATTTTGATTAGCTTGTATCCTCTGTATTTGTTTTATTCAGTTCAACCTGTTAAAGTAGCGCTCCACATGCTTTTGCAGATTCTTCAACAATGCTTACTACGCAAAAGTTGGAGGAGTAAGCATATCTGAGTTAAACAGGTTGGAAATGAGCTTTCTGTTCAGCATAGATTTCAGACTTCAGGTTAGTGTAGAGTCATTTGGAAGATATTGTTCGCAATTAGAGAAGGAAGCAGCAGAAGTAGTCCAGATTGAACGGCCAATGCAGGCCTGTCGAATCAAAGAAAGCTGGTCAAACAAAGATGATTCTACTCGTGCTTCCACAATTGCGAGATGAAAATGCGCATGCACTTTAATGTGTCGTTGCAGTTCCACAGTTAGGAACATTGTTTTTTGGTAATATTTTTAGGGACATTTTGATGGTTGGTTATGCTTCCTTTTCTCTTCATCGTTTTCCTGTTATCCCCCCCCCCCCCCCTTTTTTCTTTCTTTTTTAAGCTTGTAACTTGTAACCAGGGAGATTGTGATGAAATTTTATCCATGCATTTCATTTGAGTTTCCTCTAGTACCGATACTGGTTTTGGACTTCTGAAAGCAACATATTACTTGTCTGATTATTACTTCTTGACGACAGGAAGCAGTTGAGACGTAGTCCTTCTCAAAGTCTCAGGAAAAAACAATGGACAAAATATATTATATATATTTCTATAGAAGATATTCTTCTCACTTGTTATACACGTGGTTTGAAATTTATGTTTTTCATTCCTAGACTTCAAATTTGAACGTAATACTTGGCTTTCCTTATTAGTATGAATATTTGACTAACAACTTTCCTTGGCATCAATATTTAACAGCTTGATTCATGATCAGTTCAATTAACATGTACTTAGTGTTTTTTGAGGTAGTTCTACAAGCAACGTGGTAGCAGCAAGACATGTTAGAATCCCAAGGGAAACTGGCCAAAAAACAAAAAAACCCAAGGGCAATAAAATGGTTTTATGTTTGTGTTTATACTTTCCGAGAGGATTGCCAACGAAATGCATTTTATCAACGGTACCCAGCATTGACAATTAAATATCATAACCAGCGTTCTCTTGTAAGCCAACTACCTTGTTACTCACAACCAAATATTAATCAACAATGTGGAGGAAAATAATATTACTTCAAGAGATGCCATTCTTAAAAATGTCGAAATAGCATTACGTACAATCCTAGAGTAAAAAGTAACTCAATGCTACAACCAAATGACTCTTCCAAAAATAACCTAATAAGCTCATTTACGAAGAATGATCTGCAGCTCTATTTCTATTTCCTAATTAAAACATTCACAGGCTTTGTACATTTTCACCTTTCTTCATTTCATGGTTAAAAAATCTAGGGACCCTCACGAGTCAGTTGAACGAGGTTTAGTAAGTACACCTGAGAAAAATTTGCGTATGTCTGGTACGATGCAACGAAGCACGCTGCAATACCTGCATATTTACAAGATGGAAAACACTTAAATATGACCTATGAAAAGGTAGCATTCCAGGATTAAAGGCAGCCAGTCCACCTCGCGCCCCAAGGAAAAAGCAGTAAACTATGGACGGACTAATCAGGTTGTAGAATCAAAAGAATGTAGTATACCATGGTTTGGCACTCAGTTTATCAAATTGCTCCAACACAAACAGTATACATGCTTGCTTTAATGACATAGCATTGAAAGCCTCTGACAACTCGTACATTAGGAAAACATTTTCCACAGAAATGTCCTAAGAAAAATTTGAGAAGTCATGGGATTAAATTATATCAACATATAAGAAATTTAAAAACAAACAAAAAAAGAAAGAAAGAAAGAAAGAAAAGCAACCGTGAAACTCAGTTCTTGGTCTACCTGAGCAATAGCATATTCACAGAGACGCTTAAGACCCTCAAGAAGATACTGATCAGCAGCTCTGAGGACATCCTGAGCAATATACAAATTGATGTCTACCGTTCCTGTGTATATAAATCTAGAAGCGACAACAGAAAATCAGACAAACATTATCAAAAATAAAAAATAAAAAGTCATTGAAAAAGGGACGGCAGAAATTGCACCTCATCATCAATTCAAAGACATCCCATTTAATATTTGGAATCTCTATATCTTTGGCTTCCCTTTCCTGCATTACACATCTTAAAGACATTAGTATGGATATTTACACTGAAGTGCTCGAGATGCATTTGTCCTATTTCAATTGCCAAGTAATTCAAGGCGCACAAAATTTCCATAATGTCAGTGGAGCAAGATAGTGAGTAGCATCAATGCATTAGTTCAAAAATACCAAGCGAATGGACCAGCCATCACCATCGAGTGCCTATTTGAATATTTACAAAAGATGGAGGCAGTTACAGCTAATCTACTACTTTTTATACAGAGAATATTTGTTGCCAAGGTTGGAACAACTTTTATTGGGATACCATGTCACAATGATTGAAAATAAAAGAAAAAAGAGGACTTAAACAGAGTTTCAAGATTAATAAATGCTTACCCTGTAACCACCATCAAACATTGCACGAAATATATCAGAAGAAGCAAGTAAACAAATTCTATGAGCATAGAACCTTTTACCTGATGAACAAAGGATGATACTATAAATTAGCACATAAACCAAAATCAATTATATGCATACAAACAACAAAATAATAGAAAATAATAATAACTCAGATAAATTTAGCAGCAGCTTCTCCACCTTCAACCAAGAATGTGACATCAGAAAGAGTAGGATTGTTTACGTATTGCTCGCCTAAGTACACCTACAACAAATATAACCAACAATAAATATTAATGTGGACAAAAAAACATTTCATTTTTTCCATGTTCATTTCCTTAACATACACAACAGCAAAATATCAGCAAGTCAATTGTCAAAGGTAATAAGTATTATACCAATTTGAATAATGCAATAATGATGATCTAGAAAAAATTCTCCAATAAACACGGGGAAAGGAAATTTTCGAAATAAATGAATGTGATAAGCCAATGACACATCACTAGCAAAATACCTGGGGAGTTGGTGATGGAGGAACAGCATCAACAAGAGGGACAGATGTGGCTTTGGTAGCCAACTTGTAAAGTGCCAACGAACCATCACCCTTCTGCTTAAGGTTTGTAGATTCCAGAAGATCCATCAGCAACTCTAATCCTGTAAGATTTAGCAGCATATTGATTGAAGATACTTAAGTACTATAAGTGAGAAAATATGAAGATGTACAAATCAAAGTTTCCTACCATTATTGTCAATGAAAATATTTTTACGATCATCAGGGGCACATAAATGAGAAAGAGCAAGAGCCACACGTCTTTGAACAGCCTTTTCTGCAAAGCGCATAAGATATAACAGGTGTTTAAGAACCTGTCAGAGAAAGGGAATTGATATAAGAATCATGTGCAATAATGCTAATAAAAAATTGAAAAAATAATAGCTCGATTTGATTATAATCTCATCTATGACTAAAATCAGATAAATCGCCAGCCATAGAAGTCGATAATTTGCAAGAAAACTCACTCGCCCGTGCATCTTCTCCTCTAATCTTTTTAACGTCTTTGCTACACACTCTTTAGTAGGCTGCAAGTAAATAACAATTATAAGGCAACCCAACTAATAATTAGAGAGGAGTTCTACCAAGAACCTTGACAAATAACTAAATTATCACCAAGAAAACCCAGTAGATTAAATGCAAATCTATTGATTTTACTACAGAGAAGAGGAAATGAACATACTTGAACTTTAAAATCTCCATCCTGTAGTTTTTGAACACCACCAGCTTTAATAATATCTGCAACATTGTCCTATCATAAAAAGCTGTTAAATCAGTGGAAGAATATCACTAAGCATTAATGATCAATAAAGCGCAACATACAATGTTGACCAAGTAAAGAACGAGGAAGCTAACTTCACCTCATTATCAGCAAGACCATAGAGAGCAAAAGCTGCATTATGTTGGAGGGATACATTCTTTGAGCCGAGAAGATTGAGTAGAGGCTCTACACCTCCATTATGAGCAATACCAGCTTGATTGTGTGAATCCTAACATATGAATTATATTAGCTAAAAAAGGTTATGAAAGAAAAAGATGAAAGCAAAAACGTGCATATATATAATTGCAGAAGTAATAAAGCACGATTGTATCATCATTCGTCGCCATTTATCTACAATTAAGAAAATGTTCATCCAATAAGAGTTTGAAGAGTAAGCTATAAGCCCAAGAAAGTCGAATTTGCAACGACCGTTTACTATTCACACCAGCACATTAAGACATGTGATAAACTACTCCGAAGAAACAACCATATATCATATATGCTTTGTCATCAGCATGTACTTCCAAGTTGCAGCAGACAGGAACCCACCCCCCACCCCTCAAAAAATATATATATATCCAACAAAATAATCAAAGACTGGCCAAAAAGATAGAAAGAAGAAAGAAAAAGATGCAGAATAACCTTTGGCTAATTTCTTTGGTTGTAAAATTATCAACCCTCTTACAATTCTAACAAAACTTTATGCGGGGAAAAAAGAAAAAATTTAATGACCATTTTGCATTTTTTTGCTGAAGTTTGATCTCTTAAGGAAGCAAGAATTCTGAAAAAAGACCCAGTTGGTGATGCATTATTATACAATAAACTTCTACCACGTCCCCCAAGAAAAAGCAGAGATAAAGCCAGTGTAATAATGCATGTACGGGAGTTCAGCAGCCCATAAGTAAAGATAATTGTTGCAGACTTGCAGGTCAATATAGCATGGTAGGAGGAATTCTTCCTTTAAGTCTAAATTCACCACATCACTTTTGCACACAATCATAAAATTTTTGACAATACATTAAAAAAAGGACCCACAATAACAACTCAGCATATATTTAGTGAATGTGTGTAAAAATGACGTGATGAGTATGGACCTAAGAAAAATTCCTCTAAAGCATAACCAAGCAACCAGAAAAGTCAAATCACTGTCAAAAAATCTGAATTCAAAGGTCATAAAAGAAAGTAGTGAGGATTTTGAGGGCAATTCCTACATGCAACCAAAAATTTATATAATATAGCACTATGGCTTATCAAATATTAAATAGGAGAATATTGGAAAATCCTAAATCAGCCACTGTTATGCTAATCAAAACTTCACTCTAACGTCGTATGTTCATTATACAGCAAAGTATTCTTTGTAGTAATAATCACCTGTGCCAACCTCCCAAGCGCAAAAGCAGACATTTCCCTAAGTTGTGCATCTGGAGACTTAAGCATGTCAATTAACGGTTGAATAGCCCCTCTTTGGGCAATGTGCACCTGCATGAACCACAAGCGTTTCGAAGTTAATAAGAGAAGTCCATAAATGACAGAATTATCATATTGCAAGTTTGCAACACACAAAACTTGATCCACCTTGCAATCTGAATCTGTTGCAGCAAATTGACCAAGTAAAAGTGCTGCTTCTCTTTGACTCTCTGAACAGCAAGAACTGTCATTGAAATTATGAACTTGAGGACATTACTTGGGCGGGAAAAGTACTAATATGGAAGTAACAGCTCACTTGCCGCAGGCGGCTTTAAATTTCAACGAATAGAACAGTCTACTAAGGATTAGAGCTTACAGGAAAAACCAAAACCAAAGTGCAACGTTACCTAAGTAATCCGACGACTGGTTGTAAAGCCCCAGCTAGAAGAACTTCTTTCTTAATATTCGGGGAGGAGTGGACCAGATTCCCAATCACACCAACCTACAAAAGCGCTAATTCAGATAGTGCTAGTGGCCTAGAAGTATTATGTACGCAACAAAAGCATATGCGTGTGTGTGCCTATATATATATATATATATATATATATGTAAGGGATTATATTCAATGCCTAACCGCTTCGCAATGTATTGTAGAATCCTCTGATCGAAGCATTAGTATAAGAGTGGGTAATGCATTGCATTCAACAATCTGCAATTTATGATTCAAGTCAGCAACTATAACAAAAGAATCTATTAGAGAAACCAAGTAGCTGTGCAAAGTCATCTACCTGGTTTTTATTGTCATCATTTTTAAATGCAAGAGTTCTTAAGGCCCCTGCAGCTGCCCTCTGTACTTTTGTATCAATGAATTCAAGCAATTCAACAAGAAGAGGGATACCACCTTCCATCCTGAACAATGAACATACAATCTATGTAAGAGGCAGAGAACAGGATGTTGGTAGGATATGTCTCGAAAGTATGGAAAATATAAAACCTGACAAGGGTTTTAATGCTGCTATTTTCATGTGCAAGGTTGGTTATTGCATCAGCTGCTCTCCTAACAAGACCAGTAAGTGCTCGAGAAATGCTACTGGTCTTGTGCCTCCTTAACAAATCTACAAGATAGGGCAAGGCTCCAGCATCAACAATGAGTTGTTGATACTCTGGCTGTTTAAGATATAGACCAGCAGATATCGCATCAGAGTTAAGATATTTCATGATTTACAAAAATCTGAAATCACATAAAAAGGGAAATGGCTTCAAAGAAACACTGAAACACCATCTTCATCAAAACAATGGCCACGTAGTGTTACAAATGGAATGCACGTAGAGATTCAACAATGTCATTGCATATTATAATTGAAGAAATTAATCTAATACACCCACATTCCCTACACCATTGCTGATGGTCGTTCCTTGAGCATGCGCTTAATAAAAATTGCGGAGGAACCTTACATGTCTACACTCAACATGAACAGTGTGGCATGATAAATGAGCAAATTATTCATCCCTTACATATTCAATAAGCCTTTGAAAACTAAACTTTGTGCTTAATCACCAAATAAAATTCATTTTAGTAACATACTGTCACTATATTCCTAGTTTAGACGATTGAAAACTAAGGAGAATTTCCATTGTCGCCCTCTTAGTTGCCAGGACTTTGTTGCAGGCCATTTAAGCAGAGTATCAACTGGTACATAGTAAATACACCCTTGACCCTTGTCTTCAGTACAGACACACACCATGACAAAAAAACTATCTACATTTCAATGATCATAACAAGAATGGATTCTATTGTAATAAATAAACTCCTAAGCCCTAAACAATAATTATAATAATAGCTAGCTCAACCATGAGCACTGCCTCTCTCACATTCTTTAATATTAATTTTGAACCTTGATGCCCAAGTCAATCCTATAAGCATCCTATAAAGGTTTTGTCTCTTTCTTAGCTCAAGACAGCTACAGAGAAGGATTTCAATTTGACAGATTCTAGAAAACAACACATGACAATTAGAAAAAATTTCACAACCTAATCACTGGAAGTTTCAATCTATCAGCCTGCAGATAATTTTACGACAAACAGGCTACAGAGAAGCTTCTGAATATAGGCAAAGGTTTATATACAATTAATGGTTCTATAACTAGCAGCAATGACTCCAATGAGAATATATCCAACACTTAATTCACAATTTCACATAATTGAGATTTGATATCCTTAACCAAAAAAATAAATTAAAAAAAAAATCAATAGTATTTAATTACTTTAACAGCAAGAAGCCCGAGAACCAAAGCACATCCTTTCTCCACCTCATGCTCCAAATACAAAGGACCACCATCGCCTCTCACAGGGCTCGGCTCCTGTAGCTGTCTCACCAGAGCAGGCACAGCACCACAGTCCACTATAGTATTCACATTTTCCTCTGCAACAATCAAAAGAAAATGAAAATTCAGTAACGTTGCCAAAAATAAATAAATAAAAGAATAACGCAAGCAATTCACATCGCGGTATTTGCTAATAGTGCATCATAGCAGACACTGCAATTAACTGGTGAAACAGCATAAATCTATAAGCAAGTTCACACAATTAAAAGAGCATAAGCGGTACCGTTTTTAGCGAGATCTGAAAGGACATGGACGGCGCCCTTGGCCGCTTCGCGATCTGGTTCAGTTGAATTGAGGACGGCTAACTGCGCAAGAATCTCACTGGAAAGATCCCGGTGAGGCTCTTGAGAATCGAGAGCCAACACCTTGCGATCACGTTCGAGTCGGCATCCTTCCTCTTCTTTGAGATCACGTTCGAGCTTCCTCTTCAAGCTTCGCCTGGCAGTGGTCTTGGAGTTGGAGCGCCGCTGAACCATGGAGGTTTTCGAGCGTGGAGAAGAGAGAGAAGTGGGTACAGAAGATGTGTGGTGTTTTGTTTTGTGTTGTTGGGTGAGAAAAACACAATGTAAGGTTGGTGCGTCCCTGTCTTATAGCGGTCACTTTGTCAATAGCCCGCCAATCTTTTTTTCTGAATTTTTTGCTATCGTGCGCATCCCGCCATTTTATATTTATAAACTGGCTGCTAATTTGCTCCGTTATTAATCTCTCTCTCTCTCTCTCTCTCTCTCTCTTTAAAGTTAATTAATTAAGTGTAAGTTTAATAACAAAAAAAATAGGAACCGTCTTGGATAAGCAAAATGCTGATGCATGCTCGTTTAAAATTAATGTTAAGTAAAAATATAATATTTATTAAATATTATTTGTATGTATTTTCCTTTTATATATAATTCTTATTTTCTTCTTATAGTAAAATCTTAAATTGAAATTAAAATATTTTTATTTATAAAATATGTTAAATCATTACTATAATACAAATAATTTCACTTACCAAAAGAAAAAAATAATTTCACATGAATATGGAGTCATAATAGAGAACCACATGGATCATATATTTGAATAGCATGAGATACTATTGTACTATAATTAATTAGTATTTACTCATGATAATTGGCTTGTAACATATTCACACTCTTCACTAATTATTTTTAATTATAATTTATTAAATATGTAAGACAAATAATAATAAAATTAATTAAGATTTGACATGAATATTCAAATTCTTTAATTGATGATATAATAGGGAATTAAAATAAAAAAGTGATTAGTGAGAAATGTCAATAAACAATTTGAAGTTTCAATAGCCCTCTTTCACATGTTACAAGAATATCTAATGTAAATTTTGTGAGCTCCAACATAAACATTATATTAGTATATTTATTATTCAAAAAATTTAAACAAGCATTTCATTTAATATAATTAGTTATATTTTATTTTTTAATTAATTATTGTATTTAAAACAGTCATGATTAGTTTATTCATATTTAAAAAAGCATGAATCTATCTAAATTTGAAAATAAAAAACACTTTACGAAGATATTTTTGAATATCGATACCGAAAGACTAAAATTGAAGATTAAATATATTTCAAATTTTTAAATGAAATTATATTGAGCCCCAACTTCAATTAAATTTAAATTTATGGATAAATGATTCAATCTGTTTATAACTTACATGACTTTCAATTTTAAAAGTAAAATTTGTGTTTAGCTGTTAGTCTTTAAAATTGAGATAAAATTGTGTGTAAGTAAAGAAATATCAAATTGAGATAAGATTTGATAATTCTTTTTTCTTTGATAAGTCTTAGCAATTTATACGTGGGATCTTGTATTGGACCCTATTAGGCATGTGTTACAAATATTTTTGTATTATTGGGTTAAGCTTCAATTTAATATTTATGTTAGTTAAGGTTAGAAGTCAATGAAAAATACTTTGAATTATAGTGTTATTTTCATTTTCATTTTCTTTTAGTACCTATCTAAAAGTTGTGTTTAATGCCTATTTATTATTACTAGAACTAGAAAATCACCCGAGCAATGCACAGAGTAATATGATATAATATAAAGTAATATTATACACAATTAATGTAATTTTAAATTACTTTGATGTTAATAAAGAAAATTGATAATATTAGTTAATTATGAGATATTGGTAATAATATAATATATTGAAATCATTTCATATTTTAAAATATTTTTTCAATTATTTGAATTTTAAAGTTACTCGTAATATTTGTTGATAATAAAATATGAGAAACACATAATTTGAATTTAAAATTATTAATTTCTAAAAAAAGTCATCATAAGTAGAAGATTTGTTATAATATATTTTAAGAGAATTTTATATTTTTTATTTCAAAATACTAACATTATTATCACATGAATAAGATTTGAATGTTATTTTATAAATTTAAAAAAAAGTCAAGATGCCATAAATGATAGAAATTTTGAATAGAGATTTTGATAAAAGAAATTCCATAATTGATTAAAAACCAATACTGATTGAGAATCAATGCTCCTGTTTATTTCTTATTATATAAATATAGTTTAATATTTATTTTCACGTTTAGAAATTTTCAATATATTATGAGTACATTATACGTAAATTATTGTGAGTACGATACTCGACAATATAATTAAATAAAAAATATCAAATTAACTTTAGAAAGATATTTATCGTCTAAAAGTATAAATATAAAAATTGAATCGGATCAGTCGGTAAATTGGTGAACCGGCCAAGTAACTAGTCTGAGTGATTAGTTTGATCGGGTATGTTTTGGGTTCGGTCCGACTCAGCTAGTTTAAACTGAAAATTGGTGAATTGGTTAAGTCATGAAATTAAAAAAAAAAAAAAAAACTCTTAAACTTTTGAAAATCATAACTTTTAATTTATTTGTCTGATTTAAACTAATTATATATCTATTTTATATAAAAATTTTAGATGTACGCCATGTCGTTCATAATTTTTTTAAAAAAAATTAATTTATGAGTTATGAGCATTTTATTGAAAATATTATGGTTTTTTTTTATAAATTAAGTATTAAACTCTTTTTTTTTCCTTCAAGGTCACCATTTCTCCCAAAATAAATATATTTTAGTTATTTATAATGATAAATGTCATCATATGTAGTATGTATTTATATGTATATAAATATTTATTTAATTTTATGCGATTCGACTAGTGGTCCACTAATTGAACCAGTGACCAATTGACTCAATACACTGACTGAGTCGATTATCGGTCCAAGTTTCATAATTATGTCTAAAAGTATTGATGAATGCATATGCGATGAAACACGTACCTAACAATGAATCTCATATGAACGGAGAGGTTGTTGATAAAAATAGGTAAAGCTTACTACGACAAATGGGATATTGAGATGAAATTTACTAGGGATGTTCGCGGTTTGGATTGGTTTAGTTGTAGAGAGAAAATTCATCTGAACCAAACAAATCAGTTTTTCTATATCAAGAACTAATTGTTTTTTTTTTAATTGCATAACCGAACCAAACCAAACCAATTGCAATCGGTTTCGTTTGGTTTGGTCCAATCGATTTTTAACTCAACATGTTTTTTAAATAAATTCATACACAACTTCACTTTGTTCTTTTTATAGACAAATTAAAAAAAGTTGGTATAAAATCCTAATAAAAACATCACTACATAATTATAAACAATAAATTGGTCTAAAAATATTTATAGAAACAACTAAAAATTAAAATATAATCATTTAGAAGTATGTAAATTATAAAAAATATATAAATAATTATATGAGTTTGGTTTGTTTTGATTTCATAAATGAAAATCATAAATCAAACTAAATCAATCGATTTTCATAAAAAGAAAACTAAACAAAAACCAAAATTATATGATTTTGCTTAGTTTTCAATTTTTCAGTTTGATTTGCCTCAGTTATGAACACCCTTAAAACTTACTAGGTGCAAAAATGTTATTAAAAAAAGTTGAAGTATAGAAATTATTTAAGCAATAATTATTATATAAAGGGACAGAAGTTTCAAATGTCATTGCATTGTTATTGGTGATTTTTATAGATTGACTTTCTCAATTTTATTAAATTTTTTTTTCTATAACTCTTTGTTCTTCTCACATTAAAATCATAATCTTATAAGGACATTTATTTCACAAAATCTAGCTTCAATTTATAGTAATACCTCCTCGAAGGGACCACCAAATTCTTAAAAAAAAGCCTTCAACATCATTCAATAATCGAGATTTGTTCACAATTATCATAAATTCAACAAATTGTTGATGATGTGAACTTTCCACCATATCGTTGTTTTAGCTTTGACAAAACATTATTGCTAAGATCCTCGTTAACACTTAGTCAAAAAGTATTTTGCGGATGAACTTATTTTGGCAATTATAAAATGTGTAAAAAAATGTCACAATTTAATATGGCGCTTAAAACAAATAGAAAAATAATTTGTAAACATGAAAATAATCCAACCTGTAAAATTTTACAAAAAGACACTTATCATTAATATATGTAAACAACTTGACTACCTGTATAGATTAAACAAAGTTGGCAACATAGATGTTAATAATGCAAAATCTGGTAAATAAAACCTAAAGATCACTTTTTTTCAAGGGTTTCTTTAATTGCTTTATTGGTTCATCACTCAATTTTTTAATACCACATTTAAAGGATATTATCATAGAAAAGCAAGGAAAGAGTACAAGTTATAAGAACACTTAAATTACATATAATAAATATGAATTAGACAATTACTAAAGTTAAAAAATGAAGTCAGAGAGAAAACAAAAAGAGAAAGATAAAAACAAATAACACAAAAAATAAAATAAAAAGGTAAAGCGAGAGAATAAGAGAAAGAATACCATAAACAAACTCGCTGGCGATTGGACAAAATATTGAATAATAGAATAAGAAGACCAACCCATAATATAGAAATTGTGTTGAAGCAGTGTTTTACTTATTTTGAAACAAATATTATGGATCTAAGAAGTTATTTCAATTCTATCATTATATTTGTATATTTGAAATGGCGCTCGTAGGTTTTGAAAGTAAACGAGTCCAAAGTACAGGTTTAAGTATAGAGAAAAAGGTGCAGGTGCATGTTGCTGAAAAAATTTTAATAGGGAAAAATGCATATACTTTACATCCTTTTAAAATAATCATTGAATTTTTAAATCTTTCCAAAATTTATAAATAGACCCTTACATATTTAAGTTAAACAAAAATTATTCATCACTCATGTAAGTATTTATTGACACACATGATCCATATAATATATTTAAAAATTTTAAAATATTTTTATCCTTTTAATGTAATTTCTTTCGAATCATTTGATATTTTTATATTTTTAGACATAGAAATTAAATAAAATGTATATATTTTTAAAATAATATAAACAAAATAAATATTTTATCAGTATTAATTGATACATGTAAGTCACGTGATGAATATTTTTGGCTTAATTAGTAAACAAAACAGTCTATTTACAACATTCATAAAATTTAAGAAATTATCATATTGATTTAAAAGTTTCTAGTGACTATTTTAAATTGAGATAAATATTAGAGTATTTATGCATTTTTCCATTTAAATATAAGTAAAGTTTAGCTATTATTTTGTGATTAACAAAGAAAATGTGTAAAATAATATAGCCTAAGTACGTTCCACTAACATTAATGTATTTCAATGTAATATAGCCTATTTTTTTCGGGTTTATGATGAGGGTGTTCTCTTGTCTGAAAAATAAGAGACTAATCTCACAGAGTATTATCAGGTGCATGAAATAAAGTCCTCTTTTAACTATAATATTTTCATACGTACTATCTCAAAAATCAAACTTGAGACAAGATAATTAAGGTGTTTGATTCCTTTATACTCAAACTAACATAAGTTGATAATGTAATATAACCTATGATGTCACTATATATGGTCAAAACTAAAGAATTGGAGTTAAATCAGATGATTTTCAATGTTGCATTTGATCTCGGCCTAATTGTGGATGTTCCGTACTTTCTTAAAAGTAAAATGGAGAAGGTAAGGCCGAAAAGCTAGTGAGTTGCTTGAAATATGGATTGTTGAAACTTGAAGGAATGATAGGCCGAACGAAGAAATTCCTATTCGTTCGAGACCCAACTGAAGATTATTGTGATCATGACCCAAAAATAAAACCCAAGAACCGTGATAGTCAACGATTGGGATGGAATGGGCCTTCACAGCAAAGAGCAAACAACATGCTTAATAAGTAAGATGGTCTTGAAGGAACCTCGTGAAGTTTGTGGGCCTATTTCGGCCCATCAAAGCTATTTGATGTTTTTCTTCAGGATTTTTTTTTTTTGGATAATTCATTCATGCGAATAAACAAGAGTAGACTCCAATCGTTTACAACCATTCATACAAGTCGCAAGTCGCATCGCAAAATGGAGCTGTATATAAAGTTCACTATACTGTAGCTGAACATATATAACAAGAAATACAATGGATTCTCAGTTTCCTGCGTATTATATCAACTTAACTATGATCAAGTATATGAGAATGGTAAAATGCGTTAATCCGTGTATCATATGGTGCTTGATGCTTTCTTTGTGACACATTTCATGTGAACTTCATTATATCATGCATATTGTCCCTAAAAGAAAATAAAGAAACAAAAACTATGCTCTTTATATATCATGTATCTTTTTCTTCTAGCTACTAGATATCTAACTGGACTTTAATTATTTGAATATTGGAGCTCATGTTGAAGTTGAACAGCTGAAGCAGCAAAAGATATTTTAGAATGGGGGAAACTACAATAGCCATATCAGTACATGGATGAAACTGCAGAGATCTAGATCACCCGATCAAAAACGAAAATGAAGGCGGGTGGGGGTAGGCCTTCGATATATCAATTAAAAATATGGTCATTCCCAATTGCAAGAACAGGAAAAAATAAAAACAGTAACACACAACATACGTAGTAGTAGCCTAGCTGTCAAGCTAGTAGTTGTCGGCGAGGGTGAAGAAACTTCCACTCGGGTTTCCGAGACATGGGGTATCCTTGCACACCAGATTTGCAGCAATTTTTCACTGCTCCACTCTCCTAAATTTGTCCTTTTCCTCCTTCGTTTATCCACATGGAAACCCAGTACCCACACTACTAAAATCACACTAGAGTCAATGCCATCATATTCTAAATCTTATGTATATACTAGTTAATTAGGTGTTGGTCAGTAGCGGATACTGTGATACATTATATATACCAACTATTATTATAATTAGGTGTTGGTCAGTAGCGGATACTGGGATACATTATATATACCAACTATTATTATAATAATCCAATCAAACAAAGGACAGAATTGAAGGCACTCAGCCATGACCATCTCTGGTCATATATATACAAACATAGCTATCTAGTATATAGCAAGTAACCAAGTTGTCACGTGATTGTACTGTTTGGTAGCCCTAACACTAACGCACTGGTAGTAGTAGTAGATTATAGACAGTATAGTTACTTATTATAGTACTTGCAGTTTCTTTTTATTATTTTGCAGTGGTTGTTGCTATTGCTATTGATTATGACAGGGTTCTAGCTAGATCTGTGCGTGCTTCATTGGAATCGGGTTATTGAAGTTACGTGGTAACACTACCAGGCCGATCCGATTCAATTAGATAGACAGCTTGCTTCACGAGACTGATGTGATGATATGAATCTCGAGTATAGTGATGGTGCTAGGCTGCAAGCTAGTTATATTAAATGTTTTATTTTTATATTTAATATTTTTTATTTTAATTCATTCATTAGTGTGCTGGAAGTATTCGTTGACAAAATGTTACTATATATATATGTAATGTATATATACACAATATTTTTGGGAATTAACGATCTAGAATATTTCCACATTGATATGATATTGTTCACTTTTAGCTTAAACCCTTACGAATTTATTTTTTGGACATCACCCAAAAGACCTCATCCCAATAGAGACATTTTTCATGCTTATGAACTCATGATCCTCCCCTTATTTAGACAATATAGGACTTGTTTGCACCTCAACAATCCTCCCCTCAAACAAAGGACCATGGTTCAGCATCCCCTCCAGTAGAAGCATCTTCGAGTATTCAAACTTATACTTGTATCGCCATTTGCTCTCCAACAGAATTTGTTGCCTAACCACCCAATTAAGAAGACTACAGCAACAAGACACGCCGCCTAATCACCTCAACGTCAAGAGGACTTTTGACATAAGGAATCTTCGACTCAGATCCATCAACGGCTGTTCCAATACTCATCCTAATCACAACCATCGACTTTGATACTACTTGTTGGGAATCAAGAATCTAACATATCTCTACATTGGTATGATATTGTCCACTTTGAACTTAAACTCTCGTATATTTACTTTTTAGACATTACCCAAAAGGCCTCATCCCAATGGATGATTCTCTTCTTATATAGGCAACATGAGACTTGTTACACCTTAACAGATATTAATTATTAAATAAAAAATTATTTTATTTTTTAAGTAATTAGAATAATTTAATGAAAGTAAAAAATTATTTTACAAAACTCGTTACGTAATTACCTTCTACGCTACCCATGTGTTATATCTACCTGCATCTCAGGCCCGGGTTTGACTCATGGAGTCTGCGAGTAACATGGTCATCCAAGTCAAACCCCTCTATCAATTTCAGAGATTAATTACAACTATTAATTGCATAGCATCTCGTTTTCGTAGAATAATACTTTTAAGTCGAATCCCGTTTTACCGTACCCGCATGTGTGCCATGTGTCCTCCCAATAATGTGTATGCATGGAAGGTGAGGAAAGGATTTTCAGAGACACATTGTAATTCAGCAAGTATAGCAGATTGAGTAGAGAACCTCTGCTTTTTCTATACATGTTTTTCAGCAACTTTTGGGGTCAGAACAGAATAATCACTTTGATTTATATTACCTAGATTTTGAGCAACACTTTCTGTGTTACTGTGTACACAACTCCACATTTATGTCTTCGCTCAAAAGCACACTCACAAATTAAAACCATCAGTTCAGTTACCCATTTTTTGTTAAAGTACGTAAGTAACAAGTTTAATCTCTCTCTCTCTCTCTCTCTCACACATATCAGGGCTCCATGATCCGGAGGAGAAATTATTAGGTATAATTAATATAATATTTTAGGCCAATAAAAAAATAATATATGAATAAAATAAATGAGTTTCATTATTTTTTTATTTTATTTTAACTACATATTATTTTTTTATTAATTTAAAATATTATTGTTTAAAATATTACTCTAAATGCTCTTAAAAATTTCTCTATCCAAAGGGTAGCAACTAGCAAGCCTAGATATATTGCAGAAAAAAAAAATATAAACAAGAAGTACAGGATTAAACATAACTGAGCTTGTGATAGGACGTGTGTTTGACAGGATTTCGATTCTCTCGAGTTCCTATAAAATTGCAGGAAGTGCAGTTCTGAAACAGCCGTTCATTTTAATTTATTAAAATATATTACATGATAAAAAAACTATCAGAAGACAACATCTATTTTTTTCCATGTATTAATTCATTTAGTAGTACTTGAGAGTTGAGACATGTCATTACCATCGAAAATAAGTGAACCAAACAAAGACACGAATTTTTTAAGCCCTTCCACGGATGCCAAATGCGATGGGTCTTCAGTGAACATTGTTGACGTGCTTAATTTAATATAAAACCTCAAGTTAACATTGCATGACTGAAACACCATTGATGCGCTTCTCAATGTTTCCAGCAGGTGATTGCTTGTAGAAAACAGAGCCGTTGCTGAGAAGGTTGTATCTGTTTGAAATTAATTAAAAATTAAATTAATTTGATTTAAAAATTAAATTTATATTTAAAAATTGTTATAAAAAATTATATTTAAATTAATTCATAAATTAATTTTTATATTTGCAATTCATTAAAAAGATTAATTTAATTTGATTTTATTATTTTATCTTTTTACCTTTATATCATTATAAAATTAAAATGTTAACAAAGATAAAATAATCAATTTAAATAATTAAATTTAAAATCAAATAAAATCATAACAAATCTGATTATATTTTATAAGATTTGTAAATTTAAACAATTAAAATTAAATTATTTCTTATTTTTTAACATTCTAAATACAATATTTGATTTACAAATCAAATCAAATTCTATCTTTTTACATTCTAAACACATTTTTAAAATTTGAACGAATTTCTCAATGGATTGGGCGCATGGCACATTTTTGGAGTTTCAGCGCCACAGGTTAGGCCAAGCTTCCTTAATTAAGATAAAACTTAAACTTTAATGAATGACATGGCATTTTATCAAGGGTGGATAAATGTTAAAGAAAATGAACGGCTGAAATTTTAAAAACTGCACTCCCAGCAGTTTTGTAAGAATTCTAGAGGATCCAAATCCGTTTTAATAATAGTGTTATAATGTAAATTTTATGTTTTTTTTTACATGAAATTGATTTAATATTTGTAACAAATTAATTATGAGTATAAATTTTATGTAATAATTAACCAATTCCTTATATATGAAAAAAATGTAAAAAATTAGCTGTTTTATTTTTGTCGTTACTGAGACGGGATGAAACTTCGTTTAGTGAATCTCCCGTGACATTACCAACTGATACTACAAACACCAACTGGCATATATATATATATATATGCAACCTTGATTGAAAGGAACAAAACATCTGACTATTTCTCAACCAGCTACATGTTCGCGGATTTTTTTAGTTTGTTTCATTGTTAGAGATTCCCAACATATAAAGGGCAAATTGTTCTCACATAGGATTTTTTTTTTTTGGTTTTTCAAGTATTCTTACATGGAAATTAATTTCTCGATGTATTAAAATTCATTTAAGGGGTTTATCTCTTTTAACAGATATTTTTCCATATATATAGATAAGGAATTGAACCTTTGACCACATGTTTAAAGAGCTTAAATATTTTCTACTTGTGCCACACTATATTAGTATTCTCACATAAGATATACCCATCGATCATTTTCTTTTTGCTACTAGACAGTATCTGGTTTACACCATCTTTCAAAAATCTTAATTTTATAATTTTATTATCTTTATATTTACACATTTCATATTTTCATATCACTTTTAGATCATATCATTTTTTATTAAATATTAATTTAATTATGCATAAGATACTGCAAGTATATGAATTTTGATCCATTATCCCAATTAATATATAGTTATATATTGCTATATCATTAACACGTGATTTGATAGCATTATAAACAAATTTTATCTTAATAATTGATCAAAATTAAATATAAAAATTAAGGAATTAATTTTAATTTATTATCTTTATATAAAAAATTTATATTAGTATCTGATTATGTATTATTATATTATGAAAAAATTAATATTTTATTTAATTACTTAATTATTATCATAGTTAAACTCTTTCAATGATGTAACTACATATAATTAAGGAGATTATTTTAGTACCTTTTATTTTTATAAGAATACCGATATCTTTAATAATTAATGGTTAATGTTTAATCACATATATACTTGATTGAAATATAAATAAAATAATTATATTTCAATTAATAACACAAGTAATCAAATATTAACCACTAATTATAAAAGAATATTGATACCCTTATAAAAAAAATATAAGGGTATCGAAAAACCTCTTTATATAATTAAACATAATATATAATTTTTTTACATAAATAATGCATTAAAATAGTATTATTCAAGAGGAGTATGAATCAGAATACAGTTGTATGCAGTTGACTTGGCTTTTATCATTTGAATGCATGAGATAATCGGGAGAGGTATGCCTAGACAGACTAGACAGTTCGTCGTGTTATTGTGTATGAAGAATATTAAGACAGATAGATGGAAATGAAAGTCATTCATTGATCAATACAAAATAAACATTGGAAGGGACAATATCTTATCACAATCTTTCTATCTTATATCCTATATACGCATCAAATATATACGCCTAATGTTCCCAAAAAGAACCATATACAATATTGGCCCCACTGAGGTTTTTTTTTATGTATCTACCACAAATGAGATTTGAATTTTTTACGACAGTGTAAGTTAAAAAATATTTTTAAAAATGATGCAAAATAAACAGTAAATCTTAAGTAGCAAATTAAATTGGTCGAACACACCACGCTCGAAAAATAAAACTGCTTGGATTACACCATGTTCCAATCACAATAATCACTTGGACCACTCATTCAATTGAAACGTCAATCATCTAACCACATAAATTCACCGAACGGAAAAATTTCTTATGACTTACTATTTATTTTACATCATTTTAAAAAATATTTTACAACTTATATGATAGTGAGAATTTTAAATATCATTTTATACTAGTTACGTAACAGCCCCCCTCCCCAACAACTGATGTAGTGCGAGTTGGGGTTTAATCGTTTGCTTCAATGAAATATAATATCGACGAAATTTTCCAATAAAATCGTTTTATATTTCCAAGGTGAAGCATTTCTATTTTTTTTCAATATATAGAACCAATCAAAATTTTAAAAGTGACAAAGTAGTTCTTCATTCATTTTTTTAATATCATATTATTAAATTTATTTGAATATTATAATAATTATTTAAAAAATATAACTCTTTTAATAATATTAATATATCATTAATTGACAGTTTAATTTTTTTACTTACAGTAAATCTTATTAAAACTATTTAAAAAATAGGATAAATAATCTAATATGTCAAAGTAATTAAGTATGTTGTACTAAAAAAAAATTAATTAGGTATGTATTAATGATGAGAGGTTTACGTCATTTATAAGAGAACCAAATTTTAATTTTGTACCGTCAACGTGAAATAAAAAAACTAATATGTAGGTGAGAGTAATTATAAACATAATTAAAGCTAAATTGACAACAATGAGATGAAGTAGACCGTTAGTCACGCTATAAAAAGAAGTGATTATCATCATTAATTAAATCGAAATTGAATTTGATTGAAAAAGTAAATGATAAGTATCTCTCAATCTAGGTCCCCTGACACGTCGCAATCCGTCGTAAGCAGGAAAAGAGAAAAGCGACAACGAAAGTGTGCAACTACTTCATGCCACGGATCGTCTACCAAGAAAGAAATGAAATGTACCTACAAGTACTACACATGTACCGTGCATTAAACCCCTGGAAGCTTTTACGAGGGTGACTTGGATGTTGATGATGGAGATATAAATCATTTGCAAGTCTTTATTAAATATTTTAAGTTTTTAAGAAAGTTAATTTTTAATATGATATTAAAGTCATCAAATTTTAATTTTTTTAAAAAAGCCATCAAGTTCGATTTCAGCTGTTTTTTATTTTTTTAATAAAATTAAATTTTAATATAAAATAGAGTGGATATAAGCATTTTTTATGCTTTAAAGCTTAAACTCAACTAGTTATCGTGTGTGAGAGTAACATGTTAAAAATATAAAATAATTTATATATCTTTACCTAAAAGTTTAAAATCTTTTGAGAATTAGTTCATTACATAATATCAAATCTTATATGATAAAGTAGTTTATGCTTCAAGCCTAAATAACTATTATATGAAGAGACGTATTAGAAATATAAAATAATTTATATACATTCACTTAACAGCTTAAAATTTTAGGAGAGTTAGTTCATGACATGATATCAAAGCTTCTAATTGTGTTTAGAATCAATTAAAGATGAAATTAAATTGATTTGACTTTACTTGGATTGACTTTATTTAAAAATCAAAATTTATGCTTATAACTTATTATAAAAAATTAGATTTGAATTGATTTAAAAATTAATTATTTTGTTTAGAACTCATTAAAAAAGAAGTTAATTTCATTTCATTTTATTATTTAACTTTTTTACCCCTATATATAAGTGAATGATATTATTAGATTAATAAGGAAAATTTTAAAAAAAAATAGTAAGTGTAAAATTTTCAATTTAAATAATTAAATTTTAAATCAAATCTAAACTAATTCTACCATATTTCATAGGTTTTTTAAATCTAAACCATTAAAATCCATTGATTTTAAAAAATGAAATTATTTTTTATTTTTTAACATTCTAAACACACTCTCTATAATTATCTAGTTAGGAGTTTTGATCCCTATTGTCTTTATTTTTTAAAATAAAGTTGAATTTCAAAACAAATTAAAGTGGGTCTGTGCATTGTTAATGCATAAAGCCCAAAAATTTCTTTTGTGAGAAGCCTTATAAATGATTTATATCTCTAACAACTAACAAGTCTCACCTTAAAAGAAGAAGCTTAAATAGCTGATTTTGTTAAAATTGTAAATGTAGAAGATACAATGGGATAAAAAAAATGGCAGGTCAAAGTTCGAGTAAAACAACTTGAGTAGAATTCAATAAAATTAGTGTTACTTGATTTATAACTTAACCGTTAATATATATTTTTTTGGTAGAAAAAAATTTAGAGGGAGGCAACGAGGAACATAAAATTTTTGGATAATGGAAGCAAACACAAGGATAATATCTCTCTTCATATAAAAAATAATAATTTGGTGAAATTTACTCATTCATTTACTTAACAGGGACCATGTTCAAAAAATAAACAGATACGAAAATGACAAATTATTATTAGAGTAATAGATTTTTTTTTAAATTAATTGGGTGCATGTGCTCATGATATCTTCCAATATAGGTCCGTCATTAGAAGAAGAATAAATTATTTCATTTTAAGGTCAAAATATATTATAAGTCTTAACAAAAATTTATAATAATACTTAGGCTTATTAATAAAAATTACTAACAATAACCCAATCCTATCTGTCAATTATTTCTTTTTTATTATGGTAGGTTAATAAAATCTTGATTTTTTTAATTATTAATTGAAGGTGAAATAAAAAATAGAAATGCCTTTGTGCATTAGTGGACCACAATTCATCTTAAAACTTGCAGGGTTACGAAATGACTAAGGATGTGGTCCGCAATATCTCGTATGTGGGGACTTGGCATTAATTTCCTAACCGTAAATGCATATGCAGAGATAATTTACAACATAGCGGACCTTAATCCAATTAAATCTTTATGGTTTCCACCAAAAAAAAATAAAAAATTCATTATGGTGTTAAAAATCTTCTTCGATGCAAAGACATCTTACCCCTCCCCTCCTCTCTGGGCAGTTATAGCATGCCCGACCCAATTAATTGTGAAGAAGGAAAGTGTCAGAAGGAGGGTAATTTAGGTTATTCACGTTGAATAAAGCTGTGTCCTTGGCCTTTTTCAATAATGGCTCAGCCTTATCCTATGTTTGATATGTATAAAATAAGTAAAAAAAAATAAAAAAATATTTTTTTTTTGTTTGATAGCATAAAAATGAAGAGATTCTTATTCTTTTCTTTGTTATGGCCTACATTATTATTTATCTCTTTTTTTAGAAGGATTGGAAGAGAAAAGAAATAAATTTTTTATTTTATTTAATTTATTAACTTAATTTTTTTATTGATAAAAGATAATAAAATAATTTGATATTTATTTATATACATTTTCATTTCTTTCTTTAATGAAACCAAATAAAAAAAAGAAATAACTCTTTTAATTCTCTACTCCTTTTATTTCTTTTTTTTTCTATTGTATTTTCTTCTTCTTTTTTCTATTCTCTCTGTAATACCAAACAAGACCTTAGAAACAGCAATATCTGAGATCTATACAGAGAATGACATACGTATCTTGCTCTTTTTAATGGCTTTTACCATTGCCAACTCAGAAGTCAGAACTCATAAGATTCAATGGGCTGTGCCCCAGGCATTCGAAGGCATACCCTGACATTAGTATCCGGACATAGAGTTGTTAGTACAGTACCTTCTAGTACTTTAAGGCGATGGTAGACACTCTTCTATCAAGAATACCTATCAATAACTCCAGAATTCTACATTCTTAGAAAAATGAGCATCGAGATTCTCTTTTTCTTCTTTTAATAACGGAGCTAGTGTATTGCACGACTTCTCTATCTTGACAAGCAGATAAACAAATAAGACCGATCATCTTACTTTCTTCTATGATAAAACCTTGCCTTTTGGTTAGGTTTTAAAATAAAGAGGTATGCACATCTAGTGAAAGGGAGCATCTATTTATATTCTATCAATATTATTTATTATAATCGATTTTTTCTTATTTTTTTATTTAAGACTTGGCTCTTTATTTTTTTTTGTAATATAGTCCATGTTAATTTTTTTTGTCACATGATTTGAAATAATTTTATTAATTGTAATAATTTTTTTATTTTTTTGTTTAATTCATGAAAATTAAAATTATTTTTTATCTTCATGAAATATTTTTTTATTTCTTTTACTATTGTGAAGGAAATTTTTAATTTTTAATTTATTTTTATAGAAATTAAATTAAATTTTGTTTTTTTATGACCAAAACTTTCATGATATTTTATTTTATATTTAATGTATTTCATGAAAATAAATTTTAATGTATAAAGAATTTTTTTATTTATATATATTATTTTTGTCATCAATTATAAATTTAATATTTTTTAAGACGTTTAATTTTAATATTTTTTACATTTTTTAATGGATGGCTGTGAGTCCCTCTTTGTTAATTATATATATATATAAAGAATGACATTTACTTTTGCATTTTATTTATTTCTTTTCCCCAACTGCCTCTGCCACAATCTTCTATTCGCTTTTACTCATACTCTTTCATTTGACGAAGCCAACTTCGGATCACCGTCACAAAGGACTCATTGAGAAGAGTTTGAAGGAGACAATGGTTTCCAAGAGGAAGCCTTTGATCTTGGAGAAAGTTTAAGGTTTGGGTGTAAAGCATGGCTAAAGTTAGTCCTTTCAAGGATGAACTGGATACCAAGAAAGTAACACCGCAGAATCATGCGCATCCCTTGCTACCACTCCAACAATAGCGAAGAAGGAGGTTGCAGCAAAGAAGAAGGAGGTGAAGAAGGGTTGTAAAAATATTACCTTGACAGAGTTTCAATTGCAGGGCAAGGAATTTGTATGAGATAATGTTGGATGGGAATAGGTGGAAATATTTTATGTAGAGCAATGCTAGGATTAGTAAGGATGTTGGTCAAGAATTTAGCATTTTTTATGGGTCAATGATAGGAATTGATTTGGAGTTGCAAGAAGTTAAATTAATTGTGCTGAAATAGACTTTAACATTTCCCCCATTTGCTAATTTGTTGATTGCTTTCAATTAAGGTTCTAAGTGTGCAAAGTAAATCATTGTCAAAAAGTATTTCTATTCTTCAAAAGGAGCCAAGAAAGATGGCCAAAGATGCTACTCTAAGGGTGATTTATTCTTCGTTTGTTAAAATATTTGCAAGTATCATGACGAGACTTCCATTTAATTTTATTTAAAAATATTCTAATAAGAATCAATTATGTATTAAAATATTTTTAAGAATTATAATATTTAGAAAAAAATTAATATATATTTTAATACATCGCGATGGTCATGAAATAATTTGTTTAAATATATTTTTAATTGTGGGATTTCATAAAATAATTATTTTAAAAATATTTTAATACCATGAAATTAATTATTTTAATACTCTAGTGAAATAATTTTTACATTTATATTTTTTATCATGAAGAATTACACCCTAATAAATAAATAAATAAATGTCAAGGCTCTACAAAATAAAAAACCTAAATGCCAAGATTTTTTTTTGCAAAATTGATATAACTTATTTAATTGGTAAACCAATTCACTTTTTATCGTTTTATTAATGTATGAATTTTAGTATTATTAATCAATAACTGATATTTATTGGTCCATACACCCAATCTTTTAAGGTGCATATTAAACGTCACCTAAAAAGTGAAAAGAAACAGAGTTTCCAATCAACATGTGATTAGTACAAAATTGTATTCGACTTTCTCACCAAGTAAACTGTCCAGGGTATCTTATCTCTTTCTCCCCAAGTTATAACCTGACGTAGTTGATAAGATATTAATCTAATAAGGTGTTTTTCATTCTTCGTGAGCCTAAAAAAATGCCTTTTATGCTTCATTATGCTTATCCATCAACCTAAAGTGGGGTTATATAATTTGAAGTTATTTGCACGCATGCCCAAATCGTCGTTATTCGGGACACTTTTGGCATTATGTATCTGGTTCCATCCTTTGATAATGCCATTACCATACATAAAATGTTCGTAGTGCACCTGAAGGTTCTTAAAGAATAATGTTGTGAGATAGGGGCATTCTTAATCTATAGTTATAAGACATTAAAGCAGCGTCAAAGCTTGGTTTGGTGGAAATGCATGGGTATCAATATTCTTTAAAAAATGTATGACTTATTGACTTGGGTCTCAATCAAGTGTTTCTACGCTGCCCCACCATATTAGTCACTTCAACCTCACAGTGCATTTTCCTCTTCCGTTTGGTATCTTGGGTCTTAATTTTTATTCGATTTGTGAAATACGCGGTCATCATAAAATTTGGGAATACTGAACAAGATTGCCCACCAACTACTTAAGCTCAATCATGCCATTCGCTTCCCACATTGATCTTGAATGTCCTTTTAGTAACCTTTTCAATAATTATTTCGCCCTAATAATAAAAGAATGAAGAAACTAATAGATTGAATGGACCAAACCAACCATTTAAAGACACACCACCCATTTTATGGCACTTTAAATCTGGGATCCTCATTTTAACAAATGGTTCATTTATACCCAAACAGTAGCAACTAGATATCTCTCTTTTCTCTTTAATATTTTATTCTTGTGGGGGAAGCCTATGTTTTTAATTCTTATCACTCAAGTTTGTCTTGACAAAATATAGCAATGCTTTAGAATCTGCTTTTCCAAAAGAAGACACAAACTCCCCTTAAAATAAAGTAAGCATTGATAGGAAGCCATTAGTTACTACCAACCATCCATTAATCAAGATGTTATGGTGCAAACTTTTGAAGCTTTTAACTCTTATTAAAATGACAAAAAAAAAATAAAGAAGTTAACTACTGAGGCATTGGACTTGGAGCTTGAATGCCCTTTACTAGGGTAATTTCTAGCTTTTACTATGATTCTTTTGGGGATTCTTTTCAGATTCATCGAAAAACTTTGGAATGTGCCTTTCGATATTGCCACGTTGCTAATTGAAGACCGGCCTCAGTTCTATATGTGAAATTTTTGTGAAATGAAATTTAATAAATTTAATGTAGTGACTGTTACAAATAATACAGATAAAGTTATCATAATTTAGAACTCGCCCTCGATCTCTCCATCCATTTTCAGTGTTAATACATACATACATATATATATATATATATATATATATATATATATTACAAATTTACAACTTTCGAGCAAAAGGAAACTTGCTTCATACAAGCATATGGCAACCTGTTGAAAATGAAAATGCACAGATTCAGAGCAGTGGAATATTTTTGCGTGTGTGTATTTGCAGAGCGTACGCGTCGCCATTGTATTATTAATATTGATATTATCATTATTGTAATTAATTTTCCTTTGTCCCTCTATCTATTAAATATGACTTTTTTTTTCTTTCCTAAGTCGTGGTTAACTCAATACAAATATTAAATTAAGAAGGAAAATCTAGGCCCGCTCTTGCGATGACTCTTACTCCAAGATATATATTTGTATAATTGTATTCATGTGCTCTGAATTTATTCAGGAGAAAGAAAAGACGAGAAAAAGGCCCATGACCATGATTCCATGAACCCTTTTTAAAATGAAATTAAGTTGGTTTTTAAATTTTAAATTTTAATTTTTTTGTCTGTCTAAAATGGGAGTGGGTCGGATAGTAGGGATCCCTGAGATTTGACCCACTTTCGCTATTTTGTCGGGTTCAGGTTGTTTTGGTTTTGGAACACATTCAGTCATTCAGAGTCAGAGCCAGCAGCCGCTCACCCAAATCAGCCAACTTGAAGCCGCCAAGCTCGAGGCGGCTCAAGCTTAATTTCCCTTCTTCCGCAGTTCCAGTTTGACCCACATGACCACGTCCCTTCCCCCTCTCTCTTTACCCCTTCATTTTGAAAAGTTAAACTATAAGAGGTTGTAAGAAAATTGTTAACATAACTGCTGAATCATTAAATAATTTTATAATTTAATTAATCACTTAACATTAATTATTTTTTAAAAAATAACTTCTTAATTTAGCTTTATTTTTAAAAAAAATTTCACTATTTGTTTTTTTTTGGGTACTTTCTCATCTTTTCCTATCATAATTCTTTTTTTGGTCATAAGGGATATCAAACGGGGGATAGTGGACATCCGCTTCTGAGGATGACCACTTGAGTCATTGGTCAAGTGACCACTAATTTATGATTTATGAATTATGAAAGAGGGAAGATATGAAGAAAAAAGTTATATCTATGGGATTTTACGTTTTTTACTTATTTCATGTAATTCAATAACTAATATTTATATAAAAATTCATAATTAATTTTTTAAATCACTCAATGATTTATTAGTTATTAAATCAAATACTTATAAACTTAATTTTTCAATATTTATATATATATTTTTTGCAAATAATATTACTATATCTGTTTATCAATCTTTTAATCGCTTTACAAAAGGGCAGGAAAAAAAAACTTGTTTGTACAAAGGGTTGGAAGTTGGAACAGAATACAATTTAACGATACTTGGTTAAAGGTAATTCTTGTACCAGTTAGATCCATTAAATTGTGGTTTTATCGTTGGACTACTCTGATAAATAAGAAAACGCGGTCCAATCATGCCATTAATTTATCCAACATAACTGTACTTTCATAATCAGCTTGTGAGTTTAAAAAACGGCATATAGGATCAACCCTTCTCATTTAAAACTAGGACAAATCTCACTCGGCTTGTCTTTTATGACTAACGAAATCTAGTCATGTGTAGAAGTACATGTTCGCTTGCACCTTGATTTCAATATAAAAATTACAAAAAGAAAAAACAAAGTCAGATCATTAGCTCCTAATATGGACTCCCACTATTTCACTTATTATCATGCCAATTTTAAGATTTGCATAAATGATAAAGGGGTAAGCACTAAAAATCCAAGAAGTATTTACACTCAGCAACAGCAGAAAGGGATCCTCTCAGTATCAGAAGAAATGTTGATCCTCGTCAAAAGAGAGCTTCCTATATGGAAAGCAATTGATGGGAACTAACTGTGAAGGATAAAATTTGTCACGCTAAGGAATTCCTGAGGAAATTCCCTTACACATGGACAAAAACAGAAGCACACAAAGCTGAAAATGGTTGGGGTCCCCCCTTCTTTCCACCCCTCAAGAATCCCCCACTACTCTTACGATGAAACCTAGAACTTAATCCTGTGAATGTCGTGGAATCCCATCCACATTCTGCTGTGAAGTGTGAGCCAGTCCACATCGAACAGGTTGGCTAAAAACCAGGGTAAGAACCCCAATTTATATTGGCTAAGCCGTGAATATATTGTGTTAGTTACCTAATGTCATAATCGGTTCAGTTAAGGATAGTGAGGTGCGGGAGTATATATATTCTGCCACGGTGCTACCTAACTTCTCGTAAAGTGTCCTCCTGCACTTAAAAAACAAGCTTTGAAAAATATCAGAAAGGCCACAAGGAAAGGAAAACCAACGAAGACAGTGACATAAGGCAGCAGATATTACAGGCTATTTAATGCCGTGGCATAGGCGACCAGTGGGTGGCTGTGTGATGCCAACAGTGGGAAAGAAGTACTACACTGCAATCACCAAACTCAACCACCAGATCAGGTCCAAAATAATTCAGTGGCGCATACTATAAATGAAACTATGAAAGGCTGAAAAAGTTAAGTTAATGGAAAGAAAATGTAGTTTTTGTCCTGTTAGTTTTGTAAGAGAAATCATGAATTAAAAAAAATTTATTTTTATTTTTATTTTGTTTAAATTATAAAAATTAAAATTTTAAATTTGCTTGAGTATTATAAAATATAAACTGCTTTTAAAGTGTGTTAAAAATTGAAATGTTATATGGTTTTTCTGAAATAGTTAGGTCCTGTACATTAATTTTATTCACGGGAGAAACAAGAAAGTAAGAAACTATGGACGAGTAACATTTTTTTAAAAAAGAAAAGATTTATTGTTCAGTAATATTGGTCGCACATTAAAGATTTTCTCTCTTAAAGTCAAGTGAGACAACTAGAATGAATTAACACCTTTAATTTCTACAATTTCCCATATTGAGTAATTTGTATTCCTAGAATGAACTTAGACTTATATCTCTAAATACACTAATTGAAAACCCTTGAATGTGCGGTAAAATTTCTAGTTAAATTGGTTTTTCCCATTGAGTATAGATTATATTTTATCAAAATAAAAAACACACATTGTCTATACACTTAATATCAGGTGAATTAAGTACGACATAATAAACCCAAAACGTCATGATTTTATAATTTTCCGTTTCCATTCTCTTTCGGGCATGGCATGCGTCAACATGCGAAGTGAGTACCAAAGTGCCATCGCTGAACCCGACCGTGTCCACACCATAACTCCCTGGGCCCAATGGTGGCACTCAGCTCAACACAAAGGAACGACAAGATACAAAACAATAACAATTGGGTTTTTACATTTTACAATATGATTACTTCAACGTTCTGTCAAACTTTTACACGAAACATGTCATGAACGTGCCATCTAATCAATTCGAAATGAAAATGAGTTCTGGTTCAAGGACCCAAAAAACACTTCAGCCTTTTTAGTTTTGAAATAAAAATAGGATGGTCACGAGTGTCTAGTCGTGCTCCACCTCCACAAATCACGCAGCCATTTTGGTGAATTCCCAATTTACCGTTTGAAGGCAAAGAAAAAAAGGAACGGTAATTAGCAAGTCCAATCGACGTGTCTCTGTTTGGTAAAACTTTGTTTTTGGTACAACTAAATCATCATGATGTCACCACTCCTTCCTTCTCTCCCAGAAATCATAATCAGAGAAACCATCGTGAAAAAGAGAGGAATAACTAATTACTGATGAAGTAATAAGTAACTCCACCAGCTAAATTATTAAATGCTATAAACTCTGACAATTGGCATAGCTAGGTAAAAACTTAGCATTTTTTTTAAAATTTCATAATAACCTGACCTTGTTTAAAATTACAATTACAGCGTTAAAATCTAAAAAAAAAAAACTAGCGGCCGTTAGCGAGAGGGGTGACGGCGGAATCCTTGCAGGGACTAGACGGCGGGCTGGGTTTTCCCGGAGCAACAAGACGTTGCACAAAGCTATCGATTCTGTTTCCGTTAGTCTCCGTCAGTAACCGCTTCCCGCCAAACGGTAACGACTCGAGTCCCCTCTCTTTCAGCACCTCCTCCTCTTCCGTCCCTCTCCCTCTCCTCATTGTCTCATTTCCCAAACCAAACGCCTGCACAAAACAACACACCATCAATTCAACTCATTCCATTTTCTTTTCTTTTCCCTCATTTTCTAGGAAACCAAACAGTATTTCGATTCTGACAAAAACAAACAAACAAAAGAGCCATTCATTCAGGTACCTGGATTCTGACATAGTCCGTACGGTTCCAACAGAAGGCGTTCCCCAACATCTGGTCAATGGTCTCGGAAACACCGTCGAGCACAATGTCAACTACCGACGGCGTCGTGCACTCTCGATTCTCACATGCCTTCGCGCTCGACGATCCGTTGCCTAAGGAAAGGACGAAGAGATCCTCCACGCCGTTCACCGACGGAAAATCGCGCTTGTTATGGAGAACGTGCGTGACGGCCGCCGCCGTAGGGTTGTTCATCACCAGGCCGCCGTCCACGGCGGCGCAGGAGGTCTTGCCGTCGACGGAAGTAAAGTGGAAGGGCTTGAAATGGCTCGGTGTCGCTGACGTGGCGCGGCATGCCTTCCAGAGCTCGAAGTTGAAGCTTGGTGATTCGGATGCGTCGGCTCGCGAAAAGACGAATGGCGCCGAACTCTTGAGGTCAAAGCAAGGGATAAGCAGCGGTTTACACGTGTCCTTCAGGGTCAAAACCCGCCCATCCTCTCTTCTCTGGAACACTTGCTTCAACACGTTATCCATGCTTCTTGACGAGAATCTCCGGCGCCGGCGAAAAACTCCGGCGGATTTGAGCTTGTAGAGTTCGGAGTTTCTCTCGGTAATGACATGGACGGCGTCTCTGGCAGTGTAGAGAGGCCTGCCGAAGGCGTCGGCGGCAGTGATCATGGCGGCGAGGAGGGCGCCAATGCCGGTTCCGGCGATGATGTCAAAGAAATCGGCTATTTGAGCGTGGGGATTGCAGGTCTGGAGACGGATCTGATCCTCGAGGTGGATGAGGGCGGCGCCGGAAACAATGGCGGTGGTTCCTCCGCCGTCAATGCTCAGTATGCGGGTTTTGTTGGTGGCTTTGCAGTGAGAGAGCCATTTCTGCTCCAGTTTGGAGAAAATCTCTAGGGTCACTTTACTGAGCTCCATTTGGCTCTCTCTGTCTCACACACTAAAGCAAATTAAAGATTTTGAATCTTTGGGTTGGATTCCAGGGTGTGTGTAACGTAATGGAAGAGAGAATAGAAAGGATTGGAAGGTGAGAAAGCAAAGTGTGTGTCACGCTTTGCTGCTGAGAAGCATTAATGGCAGAACTGAAGGATGCGCGTTCTGTTTTGTACCCTCTCTCTCTCTGATTCTATGGTGTGAGCAGAGTTGGTGAGAGTTAAAACAAGAGGAAGTAAAAGGTGTGTTTGGGAATGGGGTAGTTATATACGCGACTCTTTTATCCTTGTCCCTTATTATTTTATTACGGTGCACTACTTTATTTATTTATTTATTATATAATAATAATGTAATCTAAATATTTATTTTCTCGTTCTCTTCTTTCCACTTTCGTCCCGTGAGAGTCTTACGTATTAGGACTGTCTTTGCACGTGCAAGTGCGCGTGCTGTTATCGGGTTGCGGGAAGCGCGAACCTCGGCTTTTTAGTCGGCTCGGCTTGCGCTTGCTCAATGCTCTCAGTCAGTCTAGTACTACCACCAGCAGTCATTCCTCTCGTCAAGTTAGTATTTTTGTATAGATTACTGGTACAAATAAATAGAATGCTCTCCTACAGTCCCCAACAAGGCATCAAGCTAGCAGTTGATAATAAAAGACTACAAAGGTTTTTTTTTTCTCTTTTCTTCTTAGAAAGGAAAAAAAAAGAAGTAGAAAAGGAAATAATGCGATTTGCATAGCATGAATATAAATGCTTGAGCTCAATTTTGTGCATAGCATTTTGTTTTTATCTTTATGGGATTTCCCCCACTTATGCACAAACATGGGCTTCCTATGCATAAAGTAACTTATAAATGAGAGTTCATTTAATTTTTTTGGAAAGACTTTTGCTAACACCAAAACCTGTCCAAGGCTCAAAAAAGAAGTATTAAGTAAAATAATAAAAAAGAGCCCAACTTCACTGCTTATTGATGTTTCATCGAAACAGACAGACCTGAGATTCACCCTCAGGGATTATTCAAAGTTAACAACAATGCGTAAGAGGCCCGTAGAGGATAATCTTTCATTTATAACTCGGCTTCTTTTCAAAGTCTACAGTATTTTTTTTTCCTTAAACAAAATAGTTGGGCCTCAATTCGGCCTGCAGATGATGGTCTTTTCTCTAGTTTGACAGCCGAACTTCTATTTTCTCCTTTCAAATTAACTTTTTTCCAAATAAATATTGTGATCCTTTGAAGTAAAAATTAAGAGCAGGTTTAATTTATTTTTTATTTTTATTTTAAGTTAAATATGTTTTCATTATAATTACAAAAATATCACTTTATTTTTTATTTTGTTTCTTATTTTCAAAATTTTATGAAGGAAATGTTAAAAACAACTTTTTATTTTTTTTACTATTTTATTCACAAAATTTTTAAAACAATTTTAAAAATAAAAAACAAAATGAAAATAACTTGGTATTTTTATAATTATAATGAAAATATTTCTAATTAAAAATAAAAACAAAAAATAAAGTAATCCTGCTCGTAATACTCTTTTGTCAAATCATAAATTAAATTTATCAATTATAACGCAAAAATATAAATTTCTTTCTTACAGAACTTAACTATAATTTATTTTAAAATGCAACTGATAATATGACATTGGGAAATATTAATATTATTATTATTATTATTATTATAGTGTAATGGGAGAGAAATTGGAAAACTGTTCCATCATCTCCACCACCGTAGGTATATAATAATACACATTTCATTAAGAAGATTGAATCGATCACTAACAAAGAAGTTATAATAATATGATTCAAAATACCTGTGTAGACTAGAAAACGATTCAAAAAGATTTTATTACAGAAGGAAAAAGAACAAGGATATTGGAAAATCCGGACAAAGGGTCAACTGGTCAAGAAAAACAATCCTTATTCCAGCTATTATCTGGATACGGGATAACCATTCCAATTGTTGGAAATTAATATCTGTACAAAACCAGATATCCAAATATTGAAGAAGATATTAATTATTATCAAATAATCATATTAATAATTTAATTAAAATTATATATCACTTTAGAGGACTGCTACCAATTAAGCCTGACCGTGATGTGGAGCAAACGGAGAAAGAATCTACAACTTTTGGGATGAGGGAGCAGATCAGACAATGGAGCAGAAAAGATCGAGTTCTAGCGACCAATGAAATGACAAAACACCATCCAGATATAGTCATATAGATAAACCTAAAATAACAACATGAAAACAAATAAATGTTCACACAAATGAGCAACAAAATGACAGGGATTGCCGGCTCAAAAAATTAAAACATGCTAAGGTATGATAATAACTCAAAGCAAATATTATGTGTCCTTTTCGGTGGTACAACCAGCACAGAGTAGTAAGTAAACAGTAAACTCTTTATCAAAGTAAAAGGTAAGTGCCTAATGCAAGAACAGCTGCAGTGATAAGGCAGGAAGCACTGAGAATTGCAGCATTATTGCTACTTGGGTCTGAACCAGGTGCGGTAACAATAGGCGGCGACACTGACAGGGATGCCTCATCACCCTCACCGCCGAGATGAGAAGCTAAACTTGGAGGGCTGAGAGCAGTGGCAAGTAGGCTTGATGAAAGTCGAGTAATATGGACCTTGATGTGAATTTTCTGTCCAGCTAGACAATGGCCGCCGTTACTACAAATGAAATAGAAGTCGCCTGGCTTGGTGAGGGCGATGGAATCAGAGCCAGAGTGGTAGAAGGCCTTTGCAGAATTTGTGTTGCAGTGAACGTAGTCCTGGTGGCTCACCTCCATCACGTCATGGTATTGTTTGTGGTAAGAGAAAACTGCATGTTCACACTTAAGATGTAATTATAAATATTTTTGAGTTTGGGTACTCTCAGATGTTATTATTAATGAACAGGCCAACAAGATACTAATCGAGTGTTAGAGTGTATTGTAAATATTACTATATATCAATATTACTTCCCCCCCCTCCCCCCTCTTCATTTTGGAATATATAGACAAATGTTGACCATATATCAAGATTGAGGAATAACGATTACATGCACAATCTTATATTGATGCATATGTAAGATATATAAGAGGGGTTATGTGTGTGTCAATTTGTGTATCTCATAATAAATTTTGAAGGTATATCCGTATTCATTAATTTCCAGTAACCCCGAGACTTTGGCATATTCAGGATTTAGATGCATTAAGTGAATGCCAAAAGTGCCAGAATTCGTGAACACAAATTTTAAGGAATCTAGAAAGAAAGATGCGGAAGGAGGTATAAATTATAAAGTAGCACTTACGGAGAGTATCACCAACATGGAACCTCTTGTTAGAAGCCCACTTTTTGTAATCTGGGTGGTCTATGATAGTCCACCCAGCAGAATCTCCCACCCTGTAAACAGCAGCCATGGAAACCTCAGAAAGAATCATCAATGTCACCGTCACAAACAAGAGAACCATAGCCATCAAATCCTTGGTTGAGGCAATGAATGGTGAGGAGTTCAAAAAAGATAACCAAATTAAAAGGCAGAAGACACATGCAGAAGGAGATGAAAATTTAGTTTGGTCAGTTATATTGTGTGAACTATATCCTGCTCTTTATATAGAGCCAAATCATGATATACACCTTCTGGGACGTCCACGTAAGTGGAAACTGAAATTTACGTACTTTTAAAATCAATCTTGGGGAAATTCACGACCCCTTTTTCCTTTAAATTAGACACAAAAAAAAGGAGGGAAAAAAGAAAACTTCAGTTCACTATAATATATTGATTCACTTGAGAGAGAAGGATGTTCCTCATGACATTTGATTTATGTTTATTAGCAAACTAACTAATCAGAATTTTTACAACTTCAAGTGCAATTCATTGTTGCTTTTCTTAAGTGAAAAAACAAAAAACAAAACAAAACAAAAAACCACAACTACCTGTGCGCAACTGCGCACACTATAATTAGCCATAGTCATTGGCGAAATTGATTTATAAACTCACCTAGCCCGATTTAGTGAGGCCAGGCCCAGACAGAATTGTTGAGTCAATTCATATAAGACTAAGTCCAACCCTTGGTCATAGACAATTTTAGAGTCAAGTCAAGCTTGAGACCCGGGTTAAGTAAGCCTAAAAGCTCAATTCATCCGTCTATTTAATAAAATTGTATATTATATTCATTGTTTGTTCTTCCTTTCATATTTTATTTATTTTTATTTCTTTTGGAGAAGGTCTAGTTACATAAAAACCTTGTGTTTTGTATGTGTGCGAAACTTGTTAGATTGTAATGGATACGTGCATGGAAGTGTTGATATGACATTTGTAATGGATACGTGCATGGAAGTGTTGATATGACATTATGACACTATACATATTTAGAAGTAATTTTCGTAGTGAAAAATGTGATTTTTTGTTAAAAAAAGAAAAGAAGGAATGTATAATAGAAGCATTATTTCTTTTGTCTCTTTTTTTAATTTTTGCTGTAAATTTACTTTTTTCCTAAAAAATAAAAATGATACAGGTTGACTTTTTGGGATTTTTTTTTTAAAATAGGCACTAAATTAAACTTAAATTGATTTTATTTTATATTTTTTTAGAATTGTTTTTTAAAAACTGTTAAATTGAGGCAATTATTTTTTTTATTTTAAAAATGAACAAAAAATCTTCATATGGAGTTTGGCAGCCCAGCTTATAGGCATGGACTTGGGCCATGACATGATTCTTGAGGATGGGCTTAGGCCTAGCCGCCAAGGCACAAACAACTCAAGCCATGGGGTTTTGGTCCAAACACGACATGGAGGTAAGTCGGTATGGTTTTATACGATTGTGATGTGATGTATAAAAATAATAATCCATAAAATATGTTTTCGGATGATGATGCAAGCTATCTATTAAATTTTTGACACAATAAGTTTCTATAATATTATTTTCTTACTTTGCTGTGATTGTTTTTTCATTATGTTTTACCTAATTATAAGGACTATTTTGCATTGTTTGAAAATTATAATTTTTTTTAATAATATTAAACTATAGAAAGTAACTTAAATTTGGAGTGAAATTATAAAAATTAAATAAGTAATTTAACTAGTTTTTATTTACTTCAAAATACTATATGTAGGGAGACGATTTTTTATTTATTTATAAAAAAAACATAGTAGGTGCCACTATTCCAAAACATGAAAAATATTATCTTGTTAGTTTATCAATAATATTATTACAACTGGTATTTATCAAAAACATTGTGAATTAAAAAAAAAAAGCTACATAAAGTTGTAGAATAGCTAAATATAAGGTTGGTATATATTTAAAAAATTTACTTATAAACTTATTGTTATTATAATTAAATTATTTTAATAATATGATAAATATAATCAAATAATAGTATAAAATTAATTAATTAACATTAAAAGTAAACTCTATTACACTAATAAGTAATAAGATTAAAATTAAACTCATTTTAAAATTTATTAGCGTGTTTGTTAATTCATGGGCTGGGTGATGGTTGGTATTGGAATTAGCCAAACAATCCCTTGAAAAGAAAGACTCGAGAAATTTTCTTATCCACAAACACAAGACAAAGGCTTCGGCTACACTCAGAGCTCTCAATCTCATGGCGACGTCCTTCTCTCCAACAACCCCTATCCGCTCCACCTTCCAACCACACCAAAACCCTCCTAAAACCCTCGTTTCCCTCCGAGGTGCGTCTTCTCTTTTTACAACTCAATGGGCACTTTCTCCAACACCAAAAAATGACCTTTTTTTATTTTATTTTTATTGATTCTGCAGAGTCCTTTTACGGAGGGTCCAATTGCGTCAAACGCTGCGGGGGCACCCTAAGTGTGCGCTCGTGGAGCTCTGCTGCAAGCTACGTGTCTGTGAAGCTTGCTGGTGGCTTCACAGTTTCTGGCAGACCCATCATCTTTTCCAGAAGGTTGTTGCAAAGGTGGTAACTAAGCTCATTGCCATTTTCAGTGCCGTTGGTGATTGCTTTTAATTTAACTGCTTTTGGTGGGTTCTGATTGGTTTACTGTTTCGTTTTGAAATACCCCAGAACGGGAGTTGTGAGGGCCGCAACTATTGAAGAAATAGAAGCGGAAAAAGCATTTATTGAGAAAGATGTTGTAAGTCTCTCTGCCTAGATTGGTTTAAGAAATATAATGTGGTTAAATTGGGAGAATATTAACTGTCCTTGAATTCTTAAATCTTTTTTTTATTTATTTGGCGTTCCTCAGAAAAGCAGGATGGAGAGGACTATTGAAAATGTTCGGTCAAATTTCAATTCCATAAGGACAGGGAGATCAAACCCAGCTATGCTTGACAAAATTGAGGTATAGATGCTAGAGCTGGCTTACTTAGTGTGTTACTTATTTAACTTGGTATGAGGACATGGACCCAGTTTTCAATCTGTTGGCACTGTGGTTTTGTTTGTTGCACCCAATTTAGGCCAGTTGGGCTTATATTCTTTGATTTATTTTTATTTTTATATATCAGTTATGCAGTGTTTGAAAAAATGCAGTGAGAACCGTCTATGTGTATGTTTTGCAGCTTAGCTGCCAGCTCTGTGTAGATTTGCAGAACTCAAAGTTAATGTGTGGTCAATTGACTCAATTCCCATTGTCTGTCATGGTCACTTTTCCTTGCATGATCCCTGTATCTTATTATCAGCTTTTGCTTTTCCCACTTGTATTCCTTCAGTTGGTTTGGATTGTTCGAGTATTTTTCACTAATGCTTCGTCTGATTGTCACATTGCTCTTTCATACTACTAATAAATAATAATACTATGGAGCCTCCATTTGTCAAAGGAAACTACCCCATCAAATTGATAACTTGGCTTTTGATTGGCTCAACTCTCATAGCACACATTTACTTATATAATGATAAAAAAAAAAGAGATATGAATGGAATCGCCTGTTAACTAAATGCAAAACTAAAGTGATCACATGTGATGTATGTAGTGTTTATTTTGTAAATAGTTTTTTCTTGTAGATGAGCTGTTTCATAACGTGTTTCTAGGTGGAATATTATGGAACTCCAGTTAGCTTGAAGAGCATTGCTCAAATTAGCACTCCTGATGCCAGTTCTCTTTTGGTACAGCCATATGACAAATCAAGGTATGTTAACAATTATACTTGATAAACCTGAAAAGTTGAAATAGATAAGGAACATCAAGCTGATCTTATCCATGCTTATTGTATACTTCTGGTTCATATATGGCTTGCTTGCTATGACTCAATATAGCCTAATTCTTCATGTACTCTCCATTAATTCCTGTATATTAGTCGTTGATTGAAAATATAAATATTATTGGATACAAGCCCATCTGAGGCATTCTTCAATCACACTATATAAAACAATTTTTTAAATTATAGTTGAATGTGTTGATATGGTATCTTGTATGCAGAGTAATTCTTAGCAAACTCTTGGTTATTCATGTTGGTTTTCAGCTTGAAGGCTATTGAGAAAGCCATAGTTAGCTCTGATGTTGGTATGACTCCAAATAATGATGGAGAATTGATACGATTGAGTATCCCTCAGTTGACATCTGATAGGAGGAAGGTATTTTCCAGTTCCATTGATGCTGTAGCGTCTAGGTTCATTCTTTTATGAGAGTCCTCATGACTTATCATTCTTTGTCTGTGAATCACATTTCTAGCTTACACTGACTGAAAGTAATATTCCTAATTGGTTCTCATTTCTTATTTAATTATTAACAAAATGACATAGCATCCCCTCTTCTATAGCCATGAGAAAAGTGAGTTTTCCAGGAAAAAAATTACTTAATATTCCTGGCCATAATGCCAATAGAATTGTTTTAGTTACCTATTTATTTGTATACTAGATTGGTGCCATTTTTATATACAAAAATCCTATGGTATCTTCTGAAGGTCTAAATGAATATGTGGATTTCATGATTTCATTTGAATAATTTAAGCTATAATTTATTTTTTTGCTTTTCTTTTCAGGAACTATCGAAAATAGTGGCTAAACAAGCTGAAGAAGGGAAGGTACATTTGCAAAAAAAATTGACACTTGAGATAGTGAATGTGCTCTTGTTTATTGCAAACTTAAGCCCATGCTTAAATTGTAAATTCCAAATTTTGTTTTCTTTCACTGTTTTCCTTTCTGAAACTTGTAACCAGGTGAGGAATAAACGTTAATGACTTGTAATAATCAAAGCACTAATATGAAGAGTGCTTCTTGTTTGGTTGTTATACTGTACTATTAATTGCTATGTAAATCATAGTAGCTTTATATGTTATGTGTTTCTAGGATAAATGTTTTGGCTAAATAACAGTCGTATGTGATTTCCTTTGGAATGATTGGGCATAATCTTTTTTTAATAGGTGGCTTTGAGGAATATAAGAAGAGATGCATTGAAAGCTTATGAAAAACTTGAGAAGGTTTAAATCCTTGAATTACTCACCTTTCTTAACTCTCTTCAGTAATTGCTTCCTTGTCTGCCATTCCTTCTCCTTTTTTAGATTGTTAGATTTCAATGTTTTGTTAATCATTTTGTTGGAATTTTCTCATAGGAGAAAAAGCTTTCAGAAGATAACGTGAAGGACCTGTCAAGTGATTTGCAGGTAACTTGATACCACCCTATATTATCATATAGGGTACCATGAACTTTTAGCCCATTTAAAATTCCTGCTGCCATCTCTCTTTTACTTAGGGATGGAGCAATAGTGTGAAATGGATCAATCAAAAATCCAAGCTGCAGGGTGCACTGTGACAAAAAAGAACAATCCCCGTCACCAAGAAAAAGAAAGAGTGGAAAGAGGGATTAGATTCTGCTCGCTATGCATTTGAAACTTTCATAGAGTTGCCCATGAACAATATAGCGAGAAAGATAAATCAATGTTTGATTCCATATGTATCGAAGAATGGAATTGATTTTTGGGAGTTGCTGACACATGACAATTTTTGTTTGACTTCTTTATACCTTGGGGATGCACTTCCCATAGCAAGCATTTTATTTTTGGGGCACCTGTTTGTTCAATATCAGTGTGAATCTCCCTGTTGGCAAAATTAATTTAATTTTCTTTTATTATTGGTAAGTGATGGACTTACAAGCCAAGCTTATAATTTAAAATAAAAAATAGAGACTATTCTCATTGTATATTTTTCTCATAGTAATCGTGTTATCTTTATGTAGAAGCTGACGGATGAGTATATGAAGAAGGTTGATACCATCTACAAACAGAAAGAAAAGGTATTATACATTTCCAATTAACTGATATGTTCATTAATCGCATATGACAGATGGTAGTTTAATGAGATACTTAAACATGGATTACATGCACAAGACCTCTTTTCTAATACTACTTTAGTAATTACTTCTACGAGTTTTTCCCCCTCTTTTTGCTCCCTGCTCCCACCTCAATAGTTTTATGGTTTACACTACTTTAGCAAGGCACTCAGTTCATTTGGAGATGTAGACCGACTTGGGTGCCACTGACTTGACTGTGGTCAAGATTAGTAACTTTATTATACTCAACTGTAATCCATCCCATTTGTTTGGGTAAGTCAGTTTAAATGCAGGGTCATTTGAAAGTAGATAGGGAAGGTTTTGCAATAACTTGGCGGAGATTTTACATATCATGGAAAGTGGAAAATGTAAACAAAATCTAGGGCTCATATAATTCGTTGTATCTATTTGTGGTTGGAAAAGAAGGATATCAACAAACAGGAAGTTGCGGTTGATTATACTTACATCTTGCAAAATCAAATGATGCATGAATTGGATTATGGTCATAAGTATTAACTTTTTCCTAATTTTATTTTCTACTCCCTGTTTTTTGCATAATTATTTGGGGTTTCACAAGTAACTTCTTCTGCTTGTCTTTCAGGAGTTGCTGACAGTTTGATGCTTCCATACAGAAAGTAAATGTTTCGAGTCCTTCTCTCTAAAGAAGGTCAAATTTTGTGTACGCATTGTTCTGAGTTGGATAATTGGTGCATATGTTTATATGTTATACAGAAGACAACTTTTGAATTAAATAGATGCTTTTTCAGAAAGAAAAGGTGAATTCATGCCTATGAATTGGATGATTTCTGTACTTGTATCATTGAAATTAGACCCTTAGAGTAGATATTCTAATTTTGTGAAATATTCCTAATTGAGTTCCTTATGATTTTTCTTGAGCGCGTGGGAAATCCGTTGGACGATGTTATAACCACAGTTTAGGTAGTTTATATAGCTGATGATTTTTGCTTTCCGCGAAAATATGGGATGTTGATATGAAACATAGAACTAGACGCTCCAAAAGCAGTATACAAGTTTGTAGTCTTCATTGGAATCGGCTTTTGTAGGCAAACAAATTATCCGTGCGTACTTATAGACAGATTTTTTTTTTAATTAAAAGTTATTTTATTTAGAATTTATCTGATTATAAGTTAAGATTATTTTTTATTAATTAAAAATAAATTTTTTTTTGAAATTATTTTAAAATTTAAATTATGTGATTATAAATTATTTTAAAATTTTTAATAAATAAATAATTTTTCTTAATTAAATATTTTTAATTTTTTAAGTAATTTAATATATATAAATAATTTTTTATACAATTTAAATAAAATTATTTATTTTAATATTGTTTATAAATTAATATATTTAAATATAAATTAATTTTTTTACATAATTTACACTCCTAACCTATCAATAGTAGAGGCCCAAATTGAAGAAACGAAGTTGAAACAGTGAGATAATGTAATCTTATTAATGGGATGTCAGGCATGTCTTGCGTCTGGTACATTTTCATTTCCTCCCCCCCTCCCCTCTTTTCTCTTATTTCCTTTTTTTTTTCTGTGCTCATAAAGTCACAAAGCAGTTATAAAAAAGCCGTTAGCTTACAAAGGACAAACGATCTTTTAAAATTATAATTTGAAGAAAAATATTAAGAAATAAGTTCTTACTTAAATTATAATTTGAAGAAAAATATTAAGAAATAAGTTCTTACTTAAATTATAATTTGACAAATTTTAAAAACTAAACTAAACATGCTACTAAAAAATTAAAAGTATATTTGAGCCAAACTCTCGTTTGCACTTAGAGAGAAATTTTAATAGAAAAAACTGAATGGAATTTTCATTTTAAACGTAGTTTAAGTATGAGTAATATTTTGTTACTTTTGCAATGAAAAAAAATTTGTTTGTGTGTTGATAAAAATACTCTTATAATTTGATATTATATTATTATTTTAATAATATTTAAACAAATATAACTTAATAATTTTTTTAAATAATATTATAATTATACTTAAAATGATTTTATTTTACAATATCCCAAATAAACTTAACTTTTTAACAAGTTTATTTTGCAATCAATTTATTTATAATCAATATTTTTAATATCAATTTATTAACAATCAAACTCAAAATAACTTACATATTTTTTTGGTAATTACACATCCAAAATTAATTTTTATCAACATTATACAAATAATATTTATTTAACAAAATTGATTTTCAAATAAAGATTTTCAAATATAAAGCACTTCACTCAAATTTACTTATAACTAAAATCAAGTTCATCCAAAATTAAATTTACAAAATCTAATCCAAACACATATTAAACATCTAGAGCTAAAGAGAAATTTAACATCATCTACTTGCTGTGGTTAATAAAGGAACCTGCCGCTGATATTTCTTCTTGAAAGAACTTTTATGTCAAATAGCTAGCAGTGGCTGGATTGAGACTGGTGTCCCTTTGTGATTGGCATAGTGGTTCTTTGCAAGTGATAGCTACAATTGGATCATTTGTGTGAGGAAGGTAGTCAAGGATAGTTCTCAAGCTATATGGCAAGACTGAGGTGGTAAATCTTCTCCACACATTCAATTATCTGTCATGGGTCAGAAAAGGCTCTCCCTTCTTTTAGGATAACATTTGTTCTTATGATTAATTTAATTTTAGAATAACAAATCGTATCTAAACTGAGGACAACTTGCATTACAAGTCCATATAACTCCTGCCCATGCCTGCTGAGTTGTTGTGTATGAAGCCAGTGACAAACGGAGGGTGCTTAAATGTATTCATTCATTCCTGTCAGTTTGTCTCACTTTCAGCAAACAAGTTATAAGTTCAAGCAGCGAGCTTGTAGCTCAATTGATATTAACTTAAATCTTTAAAACTTGTGTTTGATGTTGGTGTTGGAGGTTTTATCCTCCACTAAGTCACCTTTCTCCCTCCCATTTCTAGATGCTTGCCCCTCCTATATAACCAAAAAAAAAAGGGTCAGCGAACTTGAGTTTTATCGTCTCTCTATATTCTAGAAATCTTTCAAACAATCATGGGTCGTTTAAGCTAGTCTTTTATCCTTTGAAACATCAGCGAACTCAAAGTAACTAGGTCAACAAAGGTGTGTATTCTCAAGCAAAAATATTTTGGGAAAAGAATCGTGTTAAGTCAATAAAAGAAATGGCACGATTATATGAATTCCAGGTATTGCAAATGGCAGGGGAGTTTAATAATCACATTTACTCACTGAAAGAATCACTTTTCTTATAATTAATCACCTATCAAATATGTTGAAACAACACCCTTGCTCGGTTACGACTAGTCTTTTTCTTTTTCGTTTCCTTTATTCTTTTTAATTGTTCTTTAAGATTACCAAAGATTTGTTTACTTCGTTGGAAGCCAAATATATTGATTTGAATTTTGGGTGTAGTGGAAAATTGATAATCGTTAATGAAAACATTTTTTTAATATAGTTTTAAATGAAGAAAAAGCATTAAATTCATAAACCTAACATTTAAGTTTTGAATATTGGTCTAGAGTGTTCCATTACAGCTTGCAATAGAAACATTATTAAAAAATTTCTCAACTTGAAAAAAATAAGCATTATCGGAACAAATTAAAAAACATTTATTTTTGATTATTTTATATTAAAAATAATTTTTTTAAAATCTTTTTCTTAAATATTTTGATTATAAATTATTTTAAAGTAAAAAGAATTAATGCAAACACACTACCGATACTGCAATTAAAAAATATTATTGTGTTGCTTCGTAGTCGAATTAAATATTATATTTCTTAATCATGGCGACCTCCACGATTAGCAACGAGACAATTTCACATTCCCGGAAGTCATGTATTCAGAATGCCACTCCCACGTGGAACAACCAATGTTTGCCACTTCAACGGGTACGTCCAAATACAATTAATTAATATTTCTACTTTTGTCCAACACATTAAATTAACTAAAGATTAGATTTCTTTCTTTGGTTCTATCATTTGTTAAAGTTGAATGGGTGGGTTTGTCGTAGCCCACTAATATATTTTATTATTTTTATCATCAATTGTGCATGTTCTTTAATATAAAAATACACACATTCGTAAAGAAACTAGCTTAGGTCAAAATACAATAAGCTCATCAATTAGCTAGTTTAATAAACAAGTATTATACTTACATCCCAAATAGCGATTGGTCATGTGCAGGTGAGTTTAACCCATTAATCAATGACCAAATCTAATTGAAGGTGCGTATAAACTTAGTTTTATATCTCAATCATGAGGGCATTGCCAATAAATTTATGGCACAGGACAAGTGGAGGGAGGGTGGATCCCTCTCCTAGGGTTTCACACCTTATTATATGCAAATAAAAAAAAGTGTCGGAAAGCCGATGAAGGATGCTTTTATTAATCCTTTTTTTCCAATTTTATAAGATTGAATCATTTGTTTATGCCTCAAGAGTAGAACTTGTACATGTATTATATTGATATGGTATAGTATGCAATAACGTGTACTTTTATTTCTTTTCTTTTTTTGAATAAAATAGTGTTGCTTTTTTTAGTGTACTATATATATATATATATATATTTTGCTTTGATTTGCATCACTCTTGCATTAAAATAATACCCCTTTCTCTTGTCTAAAGGATGCAAAGATTATTATCGAGGATTTAACAATAGCCAAAGCCATCGAACAAGAATAAAGGCATCTTTGTGTGCATGGAGGAACCTGCTTTTGATCACTATGATATATATATAATGATTTCATCCCCTCTTTTTGATTAGGGTATTTTCAAGTTACAAGTTACTTCGGATTCAACCTTTTTATTGAAGTAAAAGGAGAGGACCAGGGGCCTCATATACGGTCATTGATTGGTAAACAATTTTATTCCCACCCTCCAAAAACTCTTTCCTCTTTCTTTCTGTCACCAAAAGAAGATGGACTGTGGGACAGGTTTTGTCCCATATAAATAAGGCAAATAAAAAGAGTATCATGTGGACCTAATGGAAAGCTTATATCTGAAATAAATACTGGAATCCGCAATTCAAATCAGCTAACATAGTTAATTAATTTAGGGAAAACTAGGGTAGTTTAGGAAAGATCATTTTTATTTGGTTTATTTTAAAAATTAATTAAATATTTAATTAATTTAATTAATAATTTATACATAGTTAATTAATAATTTATCTTTATTTTGATACTTGTTGTTAACCGTATATAAATTATTAATTAAATTATTTAAATATTTAATTAATTTTTAAAATAAATAAAATGAAAATTATCTTATCCAAACTAATTTTTTGAGTATTTTTTCATTAATTTATTAACAGAGTGGCTGTGCTACAAAAACCAATATATATATGTATCACGTGAGTTATAAAAATTATTATCTTAAAAGCTACTTTTATACTTAACAATAAATATTATATTTTTTAATTGAGGATATGTTGTATAAGACCTTTTTATATATATTTTTATTATAAATATATTCTCATATTAATTTTTATGTCAATCTAAATTAAATTATTTTAAACGATTTTTAAAATGCACTTTTCACATTAATCTAATATATTTAGAATAATTAATTAATTTTCTTAAATACTAATATAGGATTTGAGTCTAAGTCATTAAAGTAGGAAGAGTACTTTCTTAACTACTAAGTTAACTCCTTGACATCAATAAAGTAAGGTGCTTTCCAATACAACTTCTTTTATATATATATATATATATATATATATATATATATATGAATTTAATTTCAATTTACTATCAGTGTAAAGTTTTTTTACATTATTATCCAATCATGTGCTGATACATCATTAAAAGAGTTAGACTTTCTAAGTGTTTGTTGTGATATTCAAACTCTTTTAATAATTTAACAACACATGATTGGATGACAGTGTAAAATTTTTTTACACTGACGGTGAACCAAAATTAAACTATATATATATATATAGTTTTCTTATTTGTAATAAAAGAAATTCATAGTATATTAATAGAAAATCATTTTAATTTTTTAATCGGTTTCTAACATTAATTATTATATTTCTTGTTCTAATTACGAAGACGTATTTTTTAATTAGAGAAAGTAGAGTTTCTCAATTACAATCAAATTCGTAAGGTAGTTCCAAAAGATATTTACTTGTATTTAAAATTTGTGTAAAATTAATTTTAAAAAACCATATAAAAAAATTAAATCTCAAGTGTCATAAACAAGCATTAAGTACTTTTTAATTGAAAATTTTAAAAAAATATTAATTAAAAGTGGAAGATTTTAATTTTAAGTCTTTTGATTGTAATAGAATTTTACTTCTTTGTAACTCAACAAATTTCGTTTTCATATTTGTCAATCGGTTTCTAATATTTATCACTGTATGTTTTTATAATTACTATATAATATTTATAATCAAGTTCTTATAATTAAGTAGCTTTTAAAAAATCGCTTATTTATTTTATATATATAGTAGGCAGACAGCTAGTTAGTAGCTTGTTCAATAACGTACAAATATATGTTTGTTTGAACAATAAGTAATTCTTAATTAATTACTCCCTCCATCCTGCAGCTAGCGCTTCCTAGTTTGATGAGAAAAGCTGTATGTTAACTAAACCCTGATATAAATTACCAAAAAAAAAAAAAACTAAACCCTGATATAGCAAGTTCATTACCTTTACGTGACTCGTCATTAGTGTGCGGAGCAAGCGAGACGATAAATTCATTTCATACAAAAAGTTTAATCCACAGAGTCACTAGTAACATTTCTTTTTCTATTATATTAATGACCTGTTCTACTGATAGATATATCGACAGAGAGAAAGAGAGATATCTAATCTAACAAGGCTTTTTTATATGATAATATTTCCTGATTTTGGCTTACTCCAAGATAATGGACTTTTTTCTTTATTCATAGAGATTAATGAAAATACATATAAAATGAAAAGAGAATACTAGTTAGACCATCTGCAAAGTATGGATGGAATCATGGAAAGAGCATTGGATTCAAATTGACTTAATTGGCTAATATTCTTCACATTCTCTTTATAGAATATATTAATTTAAACATTGTTCTTTCCAACGTAGTTGAAACTTGAAATAATCAAAATAAATTTTAATGGTAATTGATAAAATGAAAAAGTTGACAAAGTTTAAATTTCACTCCACGCTACCCTCTGCTAGAGTAGCCACAGCTGTTGTCACTAACAACCCAAAGGCAGCCAATTACTTTAAAGTACCCTCACGAGTCTCTTTGATTTGATGTGTTTCATATATATAAGTTGGCTCCAAATACGGGTATTGAGGTATTAAACAAACTATATATAAGTTTATTTAAATGATATATTTTATTTCTATTATTAAGAATTTATATATTTGAATATTAAATAATAAATAGTATAGTAGTTTATTATTATTATTACTATATTTAACTTTATTCTGTTTTATATTCTATTTTTTTCCTTATACGATAAAACAAGCCTCGAATTAAAAAAAAATCATGGTTAGACACTCAATAGATATGAAAATGAGATCGGGGGTCTTTCATTCAATGCTTACAATTACACGTTAGCATAATCATTTTTTGTGTAATTAATGTTGGAAGTTATCCAACGGAAGTGAATTCACAATCTCATCATAATTACTGAAAGTGGATGAAAAGGAAAGCTTTGGTTACATGGAGAAATTTAGTTGACTGAATTATGGTAAGTTCATTCCTCAAAGCAAACCCATCGCTATCTCATCATCATTTTAATAATGAAAATGATAACAACGGGTTGCATTAGCGAGAATATTTTCAACTATATGAAATTGTGGTTTAAAAATGAAAAGAAAAAACAATATGAGAAGTCAGTGGTCGAGTGCCACTTGCACAATTAATATACATATTTATTATTTTGATGTCAGAAAAGGTAACACAATATCTTAACGAAAACCACACGAAAACCGTAAGGTGTGGCATAAATTAAGCTTAACGTGAGTGAATTTTATTAGTAGTGTAGGAATTTGAATTTTATTAAAAGTATCCTATAATTAGAGTAAAATGAATATTTAAATAGAATTAGTTTTATATTGAAAAAATATAAAAAAAACTTATAATTTAAAAAAATTAAGAATTTAAATTTAATTTATTGTTAATATAATTTTTTTATACTTCTATTCAATAATTTATTAGTATATTATTAAAAAAATTAAATTTCTTAAATACTAATTATAGTAGTAATCAAACTTCATTTGTGAATGTATAATTTCTTTACATTTAAAATACATCAAGATTAATTCCTAATTAAACATGAAAAGACATAAAAAGGTGTTTGGTGTACACGTAACACAAACTCCAACCCTACTCTTCCGGGCCCCCAAAAACAACACCACAGCGATTATTGTGGTTTTGATGGATCATGGCCTATCAAACGTCAACGTGGCCGTCTCTTCCAAGTTCCCAACACCCTGATAGAAAACCCTTCCTTCCTGTGATTCTGACCGTCCGATTGGATCCCAATAATCGAACGGCTCATACGAGTCCGATTGGAAACACAAGGTTGATGGTTGGCGGTGCCACAGTGGACGACAATCAGAAAAAAGCAAAGGAAAGGAAAAAGAGGTGTCACGTAGGATTTTAAAGTGGTAGGTCCCCACATGAAGATGAATTTGAATGGCTGGGTCCCATAAAGGAATATGAGAAAATTAAAAGAACAATATAATGATTTAATAATAGTTTGACTCACTCCTCAGTTTGGGAAGGTAACCCCCCACTTCCCCCATCAATCACTTGTCCTTGTCCTCCTCGTTATTGTCTTCCTGGATATTTCTTTTCAATCTCAATTTTCAACTATATTCTATCTCAACCATCCCACAATATATTTCTTGTAAAAACAATTTTACATTAAAAATCAATCGAAATTTAACTCTTTTTTTAAAATATACTAAAATCTTATTTTGTTTCTTCATATTTAATTTAGTCTTTAATATTTATAAATTTAATTTAATTTGATTATTTTATCTGTGTCTTTATTATTTATTAAATAAAAATAATGATGTGTTTATGTTAAAAGTAATGTGACACTTTTATTTTATCAGCGTAACATTGAGTTAATAACTAATTGAATTATTTCACCAAAAAATGGCATAATTTTCATTCATAAAAGGCTAAATACCAACTAATAATAATATTTTTTTTGTAAGAGAATCCAATCAGTATTTAACTCAATATTATGCTGACAAAATAAAAATGTCACATTATATTTAATGATGACACATCATTATTTTCATTTAGTGAATAACAAACACACAGACAGAAATACCAAATTAAAGTGAGTTTATAAATATAAGGATTAAATTAAAAAGAATTAAAATATCAAAAATAAAATTAATAAGAAAGCAAAATAGGGTTTTATTCTTAAAGTATTTATTCCCTTGTGAGGGTCAATAATGTTACTGCAATATAAGATGACTTCTACTTTATCCCAAGCAAATTATTTTCAATTATTATATGCATGTGTTTAGCTAGCTTTTATTTTATTTTATATATGATTAAAGTATAATTTGATTATATTATTTTTTAATATGTCGTACTTTAATTAATCATAAAATTGACTATTGACTAATACGCGCCATTCAATATAAAATGTATTTAATATGATTTAATGAATATTTTAATTGATTAATAATTGATATATGTCTAGGTAATCGTATATTGTGATATTTTTTTAAAATTATATCTTTGAATAATGCATATGATGAATTTAAAATGATAAACTTAAACTAACTACAACTTTACAAGATAACTTTGTTTTATATAATAATTCAAATAGTAAGATTGAGGAATGGAATAAGAAATTGAAAAATCACAATCTAGTCAACTTAAGAAGACGGGGAAGAAAGAGATGAGGATTAGAATAATTAGCTAGTTTCATATTTTAATACATTTGAGTTAAGATTAAATGTATTACAAGCTTTAAACTCATTATTTTTCTATCCTCAAGTTTGTTTCCTCATCTTGTAACCAAAATACAGATTTTAAGTTTTTCACCAAAAAAATTAGAAAATACAGATTTAAGTTTTTCATTGTGAAACGCTTTTAATTTTTAATGATTCATTGCATTAATCATCATCAATAGACTTAATTCTTATTTATCTTATAAAAACATAGTTTGATAAATAAAAAAATGAGGCATCCATGGGGTTGTGAGATTCAAGCGCTATTATAAGAGTGTGATGAATGCTTTAAATTGTACGAATTGTTAAAGCGTATGTTTAAAGCATGAAGATATATAATGAAAAATTTAAAGTGATGCATCTTAAGAATTGAATGTAATTAAGAATGGATAATCCGTGAAAACAAGAATTATTATTTGCTTCTATTTCTAGTTTACATACTGTTATTTAATCTTATATGAACTTTCTAGCTGTATTGTCCTCAACATAGCCATATCTTTCAATGATCTAATATTTAGTTTATTCCAACTTGAAAATAAGTGCTTGTTGATCTATTTTGATTTGTAAATTGTTTCGTTTGTTTCTTGCATCCTCATAATTATATTGTTTAACTTTTTCCACATTATTCTATATCAAATTGCTTCAAGTTCATTTTTTTTTTAAAAAAGAAAAGACTATCGTTTGAATATCTGCTTTAGTACGTTTGATTATTTGATTTTGAGTGGCATTTTATCTCTCTTAATTATTAATTACTTATTTTAATCGGGGCTTTAGTTTCGGTTATTTTTTATGGTCTTTGCATTCGGTACATCTAATATTTAATATAATTAATTTAAGAATTCCCCGTAGTTTAGTATTTTGTATTGCCCCACCCAACTGCGCCTCACTCACTACAACTGCGCTTGGTGGGTTGACGCTTGCCTACACGCGCATCTCAAAACGCGTGTGCATCGAAGTGGGAGGGTGAAATTATTTATTTATTTGTTCATTTTTTATTATTATTGTCTTCAAAGAAAAAAACATAAATAAAGTGAGACAAGACATCAGACATAGCGACTTAGGTGCGCATTTCATATTCCATCGGACAACAACATCTCTGCCATGTTGGCACCAGCAAATCACGACCGTCTGATCGGATACCTATCCAACGGCAACGATAGTGCCAAAAGGCTCATCAGCAAATCCGAGCCGTCCGCTATTGCTTCGTAGTAGCTTTAGCGTGCGTAAGTGTGATACTAATGTGTGAATTGTGAAACAAACATTTAATTGTTTATATTTTTACCTTTTTAATATATAAAAAGGGAAGACCATATTATTATATGAATATTTTCCCCTATTAAAGCAAACAAAATGAAATTAAAATAAAAAAAAGGAAGAGAGAGAACAAGAAGAAGTGAACTCTTCCCTTCATAAGCCTCAGGCTCAGCTCAGCCAAAACAAAGCCTGTGCCAGTCGCCGCCGTTAATGGTGGAATTCCGGTGCGCATCTAATTTTCAGACACGGTTTTGGGTTCATATTGAAAGTGATTTCTCAGTGATTTTGATTACATGAGAGAAGGGCGAAGCGCATGGACAGAACCAGAGAATCCAGAAGGTCATCCATGGCCACCACCACCACCACCACCACCACCAATGGATTTCCCATACGCCGACATCGAACTATAGGTCTCAGAGAATCTTCTGGTATCAATATGAATATGATCCCTTTTTTCCCCTCTGCGTTTGTGCGTGTTTCCTATGATTTGCGACCTTTTTTGTTTTGTTTTTGATGACAGAGGAAGAACCGGTGGAGTTGAAGGAAGCTCCGAGTAAGAGGGGTAGGAATCGAGATAGAGATTCGTTCAATAGGAACAAGAGGAGGAGAGTGTGTCAGTCTCTCAGGGATGAAGGTGATCACAGCACAGAAGAGAGCGTTGGAAATGAACAAGACCACGACCTTCTAGAAGCTGGAGTTTCTCTTATGCGTTCCGATCAAAATCATCGCCGGAGCTTGACGCCGGCGAAACCTGTAGTGCCGAAGCCGCCGTTGAAGATAACCGATGAAATGATCGGCGTGACAGTGCCCAGGAAGGCTCGTTCAGGTACTACAAATGTGGTTTTTTCGATGAAGTCTTGTTTTGTTTTCCTTTCCTCTTTCTTTGTTGCACTCTTTTTTTGGTCTCTCCGAGGACTAAATTTTCTTTCTGCAGCTTCTGTGAAAAGGTCGCATGAAAGTTGGGTCTCCGCGAGTGGTGGTGGCGAGGAGCAGAATTTCCGGCAACGTTCGAATTCCCCGGGCAGACGCAGTGTTGAAGCGGCGTCGCCTTCTTCTTCGAATGTTTCTGTTCGGAAGAAGATGGTCTGCGATTGCTTTTCTTCTTCTTCTTTCTTTCTTTCTTTCTTTTTTGGGTTTTAAATCAATTTTTGATTTTTCTGATTTTTCAGCTGTTTGTTGCAGAAAGCGATTGGATCCATTCCGAACACGCCCAAATCGTCTTCGTCAGATATTGAGATTGAGATAGCTGAGCTTCTATACGGTTTAAGGACTTCGAAGAACCATGAGTCTTCTTCGCAAAAGCTTGAAGCAAGCGATACGCATGGCATCAATCATGAGACCTCAGTTCTACCACGCAGCACTAGTCCTTCATCTAATCCCTCTTCGGATGTTGGTGGGTTCAATTTTTGGAGAATTTCTATCTCTCTCTTTTTAAAAAAAAAAAAAAAAATCTTTTATGTGGTTCTTTTTTTTTTTTTTTTCTGACCTTTTTCATTGGCATCCAGAGAAGAAGAAAGTGGAGGACTCAACTGCTGAGTTAGTCAGAATTGAAAGTGAGCAACTTGCAAATGTGGAGATGCTTTCACCTGATCTGGCCAATATATCGGATTGTCATGATGATAATGCTACTGGTCATCAAAAAGGATCATTTGAGGAGGACCTTGAGAAATACAATTTGAATTCAGGTGCTGGATGTGGTGTTACAGCAGATGGAAGATCGCCATCATGCACCAAGTTCGATGTTGATAAACAGGATTCAGCTTCTGCCAGAGTGTGAGCATCAAAGAATAATGCTTTATTTTTATTGCTCTGGAATATACTTATTGGGATACCTGATTATGGACCCCATTTCCTTGTGGCTCAATTTATTAGGATGGCTGCTGTTCCGGAGGCCAACAACCAACGAGTAGACAAGTTTGTGATTGATTTGATGGTGAGGATCCTTCTTGTTCGCATTTCAATTGCATTTCCTTTGGTTTTTGCTGTCAAATATCTGAAGAGTGCCTTTCCAACAGGCTCCTCCTCCTATGATGCTATCCCCAGAAGGGGATGACTTGTCAAGGGGTGATTTCAAATCAGAAACTAAAGCTTTGGCACTGGATGTCAAAATGGTGAGTATGCTGATTATGAATCTTAAATATTTTTGTTCGCTGTTTCCTTTGTTTCATACTCCAACTTGTCACAATTTCTGATGCAGAAGAGGGAAGATAGTATCAAGGTGGAAAGACTAGTTAAGAAAGAGAAAACGCCGGAAGAAATTGAAGAGGTGAAGATGGACGTGTTGAAGGAAAAGTGGGATGTGCTAAAACTTGACTTGGAGAAGCCAAACAAAGATAATGACAAAAGAACAAAGACAAACAATAAATTAGAAAAGCGGGATAGGAATAAGGAACAACCTACTAAATCGTCAAATCCCAAAGTGGAGAAAACTGGTAATTTAATATTTTAGACTTTTTAGATATACTGTACAATATGTCAACTCTAATTCTGACGCATTTGTTGATTAGAAGTCTCTTATGCTTATTCTTTCCTTCTTCAGCTCAATCTAGTTCAGTGCCTTTGTCAGCAGCTGTATCAGGAAGGTCGAGCAGTCTATCTTCTCTTGGGTATTAGATCATTTATTACTTCCCTAGGAATATGCTTTAATTTTCATTCTGATACTTCTCTAATTTTACCATGTTTGGTCATGTGAATATTGTGACTTTGCTAAGATCAATAACTATGTTTGGCAGATACATGCCGCCCGCAGTTGCGAAGACGGATAAAACCACAGGGTCGTCGGCAGCACCACAGGTATTATAATTTCTCACAAAATTTGTTCTTCTAGTTGTACTTATTTGAGTCCTTTCTTTATTCTCACGTCTTGCCTATTTATATGGAATAGTATCATGAATAATTCCTGCATAATTCGAACATGCAGCATATGAATTTTGTTCTCTCTCAACCTCAACCGAAGAGATGTGCAACCCATCATTACATTGCTCGTAACATCTTCTCACACCAGCAGTTTTCAAAGATGAATCCCTTTTTGCCAGCAGCTGTTGCCTCTGGTTCTTTGTGTGGCACAAAGCGCAACAATGTCAACTGCGTGCCCTCTGCAGAAAGTATGGCCGTTGGGAAGCAATTGCAAAAACACTTGGCAGATGTAAACCAAAATGCTGCACAAGAGAAAGGGTTGGCTGCCATAAGTGATCCTAGTCTTACTGCAATTAGAAGTTCTAATAATGCCAACCCAATGGATTCAACACAAAGGATGCAGCTTGTGCTTCAGCAAGGTCCACATCCTGGGTCAACTGGCAGTCTAGTGGTATGATCTTGTCATCTAATTACTTCTATACAGTTAAAAAATAAGGTGTTATCTATTTTACTGATTGCATCGGTGTGCATTATTTTGGAAAGTCATGTGCTTTAATTTTTAATGTAGCATGGTCCTGCTTTCGTATTTCCTCCGGGCCAGCATCAATCATCAGTAGCAGCAGCTACTAGTCAGGCAGGAGGTGTGAATTCCACCAGCAATGCTTCCTCATCTAATAAATCTCATAGTTCTGCTGCCGGATCTCTTGGTACCTCCTCAACTTTGCCAGCAGTTGCTGCTGCAATGAGCTTTAGCTACCCAAATTTTGCAGCCAATGATGCTCCGTATGTGACAATAGTTCAGAATAATGGGTATTCATTCCCCTTTTCAACTTCTCTTGGAGAAACTGCAGCGATCAGAGGAACAAGCCCAGCACAAGCAGCACACATACTCAATGGGCCTTTCTACTCTTCTCAGATGTTCCATCCTCTTCAGCATCCACAACAGCACCCTCACTCACAAGCACTGGTTCAACCAAATTATCTTAATGCAAGCACATCAAGTAGTTCATCATCATCTCATAAGCAGTCACAGGGTGCGCAAGTTAATGGCAATAATATTTTGACGTCCACAACTATGCAACTACAACAGTCACAAAAGCAACAGACCTCACTGTCTCATCCTCGCAAGCAAGAGACTAAGATGGGTGGAGAGAACGCCCCATCTGTTGCTAATCGAACAACTTACCCCCTAAAGAATGTGCATGGGCAAAACTTCACCATTCCAGTTCAGCCAGTGAACTTTTCTTTCAGGCCGTCTGCAACATCAGATATTGTTGGTGGCAGCAGTGGAAATTTTGGTGACAAGCAGCGACAGCAAGAGGCTTTAAAAGGGGGAGTTGAGATTATACCATCTCAAGCATTTGCAATATCATTTGCTGCATTTAATGGCACCAGCGTTCCTTCAAACCTTAACTTCTCGTCCATGGCACAGAACCCAGTGATATTTCACAGCCTGCCTGATATTGCATGGCAAGGATATCAAGCTGCAAGTACATCTCATACTACTCAGCAAAAGACTCATTCAATTACTGAAGGGAAGAGTGGAGGAAGTTCTTCCCTCCAAGATGGCGAAAAGAAAACCACTCCTGGGAAGTCATCAACCAATGGGCCAACAACCCTTGTTTTTGACAATTCATCAAAGAATCTTAATTTTGTGTTATCTCCCATGAATGGAAACTGGCCCAGTCGTTCCATTGCTTCAACTGGAATAACAAGTGTGCCTCTTTCTAGTAATGCTTCAATTTCTCAACAGCCACCACAGTTGCTTCAGCTTCAGAAGCAGCATGGTATGCAACAGCAGCAACCTGCTATGGCTACTCGATATAAAGCATCATCCACCAATACTACTTCTGCTACAAAATTTGTAAACAATGCCCCTGTTTTCTCACAAACTCATTCTCAATGCAAAAGTGTTAACCAAGTTTCTCACTCAAAGACCTCGGGAAGAACCACAGATTCTCATGTTCATCACACATCTATGATAACATCTAATGCCCCAACCCTCAAAAGTTTTTCTCAGGAGCAAGGAAGAGTTTCACAGGGTCATATGCAAATTTCTTTTGGGGGAAATTACATAACATCTCTGCCACAAGGGCAACAGCTACACAATAACAACCAGCTTTTGTGTACAACAGTTTCAGGAACTCCACCTAATGGGGGCAACTTGAAGCCAAATTCGGAGGGAAGGAAAGTTATTTCGTCAATGAACACCTCACAAATGCAACAAACTGAAAATTCTTCTACTGGGACAAGCCAAAATTCTTCCCCAGTTTGTGGGAGAAATGTCCCATCAATCTTAAGCTCATGCCCCAGCCACCTATCTGAGATGAAGTATTAGAAATCAAATTGTATACTGCAGAAGAAATTCTCTGCAACCCCACTCCTGATCTTTTGCAATCAAAGCATATATCCTGGAGGCCCTTGCTGCTACTACTTCTTGTTCAAACTGCACTTTTTGGGTCTGTTACCGACCACCCATACATTCATTTAAGGTTGCAGGGTAAGTAGCTAATATCCCTTATGTGGAAGGGACGGATGATTTTGTGTCTTAGCAGCCGGGTGTTGGAGTTTTGCTTGCAGTTCTTTTCAGAGGTGGCAATAATATGAGAGAAGCGAAGGCAATTTTGATGTGGGATACTACGCTCATCTGAAATTCAATCTTGTGACAGGACGGGTACCACCACTTTTGATGGTGAGACTCGACAAAAAGAGTGGGTGATAATGAAAGGAAATTGGGATCCATTAGGCCTACAATTTTGAAATCGAAGTAGGGACTACTATCTTGTCATACTTCTTGGTTTGTTGGCTTCTGGAAGGCTGTTACGTTCTCGTGGGGTCTAATTAATTTGACGTGTCAAATGAAATTCTATTATATAGAATTGTAGATATATCATGATGTTTTTTTGCTCCCATAGCCAGAAGTATACTTAAATTCATTTTTTAATGGAAAAATCTGCAATTATTTCTATCAATTTTGTTGTTATACATGGTGTTTTTTTTTTTTTTTGGTTGTAAATTAGAGTATTCTCTTGATTAAAAGATAAGAGACTAATCTTACGTAGTATAATCAGACGTGTGAAGCAGAGACTTTTCTCAACTATATTTTTTTCATACACAATGTCTTAAAGATCAATCCAAACACAAAATATTTAAAGTGATTGAATTCCTCCCATAACCAATGCAAGTTAGTGTTATATATGGTGGATTGGGGACATTGAAAGTCACAAATTAAAACAAGCAGAGTTAATGAGTATGCCAAAAATCCGGAAATGGTTAGTCTCTTTGCTTTTTAGCGTTTTCTTATTTCTTTCTGTCCTATTTAGAATTAATTAAAAATAAAATAAAATAGATTTAATTTAAATTAAATTAAAGATTAAATTTTATATTTAGAATTTATTTTAAAAAATTGAAAAAATTAGATTTGACCGAGTTTTTATATCTAAACTATTAAAATTCATATTTTTTTTATAAAAAAATTAGAGTAAATCACCAAATTTGTTTATGAAAGATTTCATTTATGTCATATTAGTCCTTGAGCAAATTAAATTCAAATTGAGGTTCTTAGATCTAAAGTCTGGTATGCAAGTTAGTCTTGACATTAAGTTGTCTATGTTTTTCTTTAAAAAAAATATCCACATGTGACACGTTAAATTGCCGACGTGGAACTCTTTTTTCACACTTATGTCATTTAAATCTAGTGTGTCATAAGGAAGAAAGCCCCTAGCAAAATGACGTCGTGTAGAAACTCTAAATTTCTTTTTCCTTAACTTCCCTTACTGGTAATGTTTCCTTCCTTTGCTGCAACTTCACTTGTTTTCAATAATTAAAAAAAAACTTGCATGTTCCTGAACGAAATCAACAATCCAAAAGTGTTCTTATAAATCCAAAAAACATTATGTGGAACCAACCAATACATCATTGTAAAACCCATTAGTCTCCTTTATTTGGAAGGTCTTGACATTGGCATAAAAGGTTTTCTTACTTAGATGCACCTGAATCTATGTTAGAATTTTGGGGTTATTTCTTTAAGTAGGTTGGAACCATCTTCATGGAGCCCAATAACCCCCAAAATTCCCATCACACCCAACACTATGTGAGTGGGACCCATTCTAACTCCACACTTGTCATCATGTCCCATAAAACTTCAGGTCCTGAATGGTGTCGAATTCTACTCCATCTCCTCGCGATTCCTTGGAAGTTTTTTGACCACCCAACATCAAACCTACCTCGATTTCTCCAAAACCCATCAACAAAACTTCTCATTCCCATCAAGCCCCAAGTCACGAATCATCATCAATAATTTCAGCGAGCTAATTGATACGAATGGACAGTCCTCAAGGATTTAAAGGGACTCACTCCATTTCACGATTTACAGGGTCATCAGCTAAAAATGGAGGGACGAGAAAATTTTTTGGGGAACTTCTAACTAGTGTATGTGACGACTTCGTATGCTTTTAGGATGAGTTCTTTTTTGCCATGCTGAATTAAACGATCTAGATGTGTGAAAATGATACTCATGTCAACAAGTTAACATGCCACATATACACATTCGTTAAAAGAAATGGAAGCAACTTGACGTCGAAATTAACTTAAATAACAAACAATTGATTCAGGGACCTCAATATAAATTTAATTTGTTTAGGGACTAATATGATAATAGTAAAATCTTTTAAGGACGAAAATAGTAATTTACTCAAAAAATTATTTCTTGATTTTTAAGCATTTTAAATGTAAGATTTGATTTATAAATTAAATCATATGTTAGTTTTTAGATTTCAAACACGCTCCATGTTTCTTGATTGATTTGATGCAGTCTCAATCCCCTGAAAACTCAGCTGCTGGAATTCCATGTTTATGGACCAAAAATCATGATGGTTTTGAACCTGTTTAAAAGAAAGAAAATGACTTCACCATGATGATGATCCTTACCATTTTTCTCATCATTGAGACGATTCTTCCTATTTGTAGCTTTATATTGCTGGGGTCCTTAGCTTGGAGAAGGGGTTGGACCTAGACTGACCGAAGACAACAATTTTCCTTTATCTTATGAAATAGAATCAGTAAAAGGATGATCCTCAAAGATGACAAGAACCCCACATATCTAAATCATAATATATTTAAGCAAGGAGAAAATAAAATAGCTTAGAAGTTATGTACCAAAAAAAAAAACATAGCTTAGAAGTTTGAAAAGATAAGTCACTTTGCAACCAAGTGGGTTGTTGGGCTATTGTTCTAATGGCAGCAAATAGAATACTGGGAGGACGAAATTATCTTTATGGGATCAAATATTATCCCTCCAATCGTATTTGGACCTTTCTGTTTGCTACTTCTTAATTGTGTATTTGGTTCACATAATTCATTCACGCAACCTGAAATAGCTCCTTTTAGTTGGAATTGGAACTTGGAACATATATACATTGTCATTGACTCCTCACTCTAGCTAGTTTTGTATTTCACCATTACATTGAATTTGCTAAATGCTAATATGGTAACAGCATTCTAGAATACATTTTTGAGGGAACGCATTTTAACTGGAAATTTTGAACCACAAGAGCAAGATACAATCATATGAATTGCACCAACACGAATGAGAATTTGACCTTCAACACTTACGACTTGGGCTTGAAAATTAGACCCAAATGTGAGGCGTATGGTTAAATTAATGTCCAATTTTAAGAAGACATTGGTTTTTCTTAAGAGTAATGCTAACCAACGCCTAAAAACTACTTGTTAGTGAGATATTAATGAGAGACAATTGTAGCATTGCCCATAAATATATCAACCCATGTGATTAGGATCGGGTTGGGTGGAGCTGACCTCTTTGAGAATTCTAACTCCTATGCCTAAAAGATTGTTTTCAGTGTTGCAGATTAGTGCAGCTTTAAGAATACCCTGATAAGTGGGCTTGGTCATTTTGGTTGTTATATAGTTATCTGAAAGTTAGGCAGGTTATGTTTAGAATCAATTAAAAATAAAATTGAATTGATTTAATTTTAAAATGAAATTTTATGTTTAGAATTCATTAAAAAAGTAATTAATTTGATTTGATTTTATTACTTTATTTGTTTACCCTTATATTATTATGAATGATAATGTGAGTACTTTTTTGGTTTTTCCTTTTGGGTCAGAATCAAGAAAAACCCACTGAGAAATTTTGTTTTCGATATATGGGAACTAAGATGAAATAGCCCAAACATATTTAGGTGGATCTTGGTACGAGCTAAAGTTGGGCTAGGATGATGTCTGATTTTCCTCTTCTTGTTAATCAAATATGCTTCTTGGTGATCGTGCTAATCAAACATGCTAACCAATCGTAAGTGATGATTAACTGAGCAGTGATGCGATGCCAATTGACAGAGTGTACATTTGCTGTTGTAATTCGATAACATTTTCTTTAATTTGATATTGTTTTTCAATTACCTACCTTAAAAGCAAATAAAAAATAAGTTTGTGTATGTGAATTCTTCCTATTATTAATTAGCATCTTTGACTCTTTTGGAATTAATGATTTTTTCTTGGTAATTAAAAAATATAATAGGTGGATAAGTTATTCTACAATCAAGGATTGTGATGCGATGCCAAGTAACATAATGTATATTAGCTGTTGTAATTAATTGGATAACATTTTCTTTAATATGCATATCAAATAATAGGTTATTCTACAATCAAGGCATGGCATTTTTTTTAAAGATAAGATCACGAGTTATTGTCACATTTTTTAGATGTGAGACTAATCTTAAATTAATGTTTGTACATTGGCTATGTTCTAGCCCCTTGTATTGCTGGCAAAGTTCACTTACATGTAGTTCAATTTATCAACTAAATCATTCTAATTATTGTTTTATAATTAGTGATGAACGTGGAATTAATGTTGTTCTTTATATGTGTGTCTTTTATTTTTCTTTTATTATTTCCCTTTTGTGAAATTTGGGTTATATTTAGGTCTTGAACTTTGTAAGGGAATCAGTCCAAGAGAAAAAAACAAATGTTCCACAATATAATGTTACATTTGCCTGTGTATTTCGCTTCACGAGGGTAGAGATGACCTACGTAGGGATTCAAGTCTTTAAAACTTGGGTATGATGTTGATGTCAGATGATTGATCTCCACTAGGATACCTTTCCCTTTCCCCTACTCAGGTGGTTGCACATCCTATGTAACAAAAAAAAAAGATAGATAGTTGGTTTTTTTTAATATATATATATATTTATATATATATATTGAAAGATGACAAAGAACACGTTATGATTGTCTAATGCTGAGTTTGAATTGTCTTCTCAATATTTGGAGAAATTCTCAAATACTTTGAAAGAACTACACCACTCAACTAAAAACATAACACATGGTATTGCATAACTATACATGCTGTTGGGATAAATAAAAAAATATTTTAATAAAATTTTAATTAAACTGACGATTAAAAAATTATTGAGAGAATTACTTCCAGAGTATATAAGATTTTTTTCAATATTTGACACCTGCATTATAATATAAATGTTAGGTACAGCCAAAGTTATCAAACTCAATAGTTTACATAAACTCGTGGAGCCTCTGTAAACTCGTAAGAGTTTACCTATTTCAAAAATAATATTAAAAACGTATATCACAGTACCCAAATATAATAAAATAACATATCCATAATAAAAATTCAACATTCCAACTCCATAATAATGCAAACAAAAGTAACAAAGTATGATAGTGCAAATTAAAACCATACATAAATAAGCAAATCATAAGTAAAAAATGCTAAAACTTAAAACAACTTAAGTCAAGAATATTAGGCTCTAAACTTCATACTGTCTACCAAAGATAAGCGAGATATAACATTAGAAATGACGAAGATGGTTCAAAGCCTTAAAGTACAATTGAAAAGTCAACCAATGAACACCAAAACTAATTATCTATGCTTTACAGTATGTTTTGAAAATTTTCTATCAATCTATTATTGATTTTACCAACACTTTGCATTATTTAAATAGCCATTCCAAATTTACCATTTCAAACATGAAAGACTTAGAAGAACCAAATGGTAACCAATTCCATTATAACTAACAGCAGCACAGATCAGAGAAAATAATTTATTTTAAGCTAATCAACAAACTTGATTACTAATTTAGGCACCAATCACAGATTCTAATAATATAACTTACTCCCTCTTTTTCTTCTATCCTTGAGCGCATAAACTGTAAAGCACAAGAAGAGGAATCAAGTCCAACAAGTATAGTAACCATTTCATAAGAGTAACAACAGAGGAACATAGTCATAAAAATGATGGTAAATGAAATCATTAAGACCAAAACTAAGACAACAAGAAATTACACAGCATTCAAGAATCAAATGATAGGACATCCTACCATATAAATGTCCTAAAATTAGAAGGCACAAATGCACAACATGTGATTGAAAAATGAAGTGGTAAAGCAAAAGAACAGGTGGGACTCCACATGAAAATTATGTGAGAAAAACATTCAAGACAAATATTTATGGCTTCTGTAATTATCCACGACCGATTCTTCTAGCATGATAACAAGTGACTAATCAAGCACATTCATGCAGTCATAAAGCAAATTTTGCCTAATTGTTAGGCACCTGAAATAGTCAAAAGAGCATATCACAAATCCCACAATCATCAATGATAATCCTTACATCCATAGGTAACCAAACCCAAAAATTGAACATTTAAGAAAGCCTTGTAATTCAAACTTTATATCAAGCAAACTTATGAGAGCAATAATTTATTTCTAATTAATCACTTTTTAATAGTTACAAAAATTATTTTTTTGCTCCTGATACTGACCCTTCCATACAGTCGGTGTCATAAATATTCCCAACGCTCCAATGTAAGGCGTTGAACCCTAGACCACACTACTAACAATTTTCAGAGTGTGGCCATTCTTATCCCTATCTTTTGACATTCAGGAGTTGAAGAATCAGACTTTTGATTAAGACCTAAAAATAAATTAGGTTGTTATGATATTTTGATAAGTTTAGTATTTAAGATGAATTGTTAATTATTTATTAATTGATAATTTGTTATAAATATTTAAAATTTTATTAAATATAAATAATAATTAATGACTATTTGATAATTTATTTTAAATATTAATATAGTAAATAAATAAATAAATATCAAAATAATTTCTGAAATTAAAACTATTTATCAATTTAATCAATCACTTTTTAACCCGTGTTATAAAATTCAAACCGGCTTAGTCGGCCTGACCGGTGAACTAGTCAAGTAATTGGTCTGAGTAACCATTTAAATCAATCTTGTATTAGAACTGATAGAAATTGGTCTAACTCAGTCAATTTTGACCAAAATCGGTAACTCACTGGTGGTTCATGTAATTTTAAAAAAAAATAAAAAAAATCACAAGATAAAAGGATTCGATAGAAAGTTAAAGGTCAGAGTCTCGAAAGGGGTTGATTGAACATTGAAGGGCCACCACCTATGGGAAGCTACTCTCACGAAGTCGGAAGCTGCTCAGATGCCCACCACCACCGCAGCTTGAACTCGGGGATAAGATGCTACACAAATGTCGCTTAAGACAAGTGAAAATGCTATCGATCGCCTACCAAGTTACCCCTGTCACCATCACCTCTACCACTATCGTGTAAGTCTCTAAACAAAAAAGAGTAGTGACTTCTATTTGAGGTAAAATAGACATATGTAATTTTATTTTTATTAAATATTTTTCTTTAATTTAATTATATGCGATTAGACTAATAATTCACTAATTTAAACTAATAACTCAATGATCCAATAACTTATCGGAGTCGAGTTTAATTCCTATGTTTTTAACCGTTACAAAAAATTCTCTTTTTCTCCTGATACTGACCCATCCGTACAGTCGGTGTCATGAATATTCTCAACGCTCCAATGTAAGGCGTTAAACCTGGACCATACTACCAACGGTTTTCGGAGTGTGGCCATTGGTGTCCAATGAAGAAGCTCTCTGGCTGAATAATCATACTAAAGAAAGAAAAAGAGAAAAGGTGCAAATATTATCTGTGTTATAAGTTATAAGTTATTGTTTGGTCAAACTAATTAAAGAAACGGGGCTAACATTTAATATTTCTCATAAAAAAGTAAAATAATAATTTTGATTTATATCCCTAACATATCTAAATCATATAAATTTAATGAGATTATATTATCAGAGTTGTTATCTGACAATTTTGTGAATTAACAAGGTCTAGAAGCACTGGAAATTGCGTCACACCATAAAGGAAATCCAAAGTTTTACATCTAAATCATTTAAAATGGAAAGTAAGGGTCAATTTCAGAAACAAAAATTTGATGGAATATATGCATACAATTTCCAATCAATGGAAGAAAAGGAACACTTTATAATCATTTCTCCATCCTTTACTCCCACTATTCGCTGGTGGCAATTTTTTTGGGTACAAACAAAAGGAGATAATGGAAGGATAATGACAGGTAAACAACTCTTAAAATACATAAAAATAAATATAATTAATGTGTATGAGTTATTAAGTTTTATAAAAATTTATAAAAAATATTAATATATTTGTCTATATATGATATATAATTAATAAGAAAGGAAATAAGGAAGAAAGGGAATAAACTAAAAATGAAATAATATTATTATCCGTATATTATAAAAACTTGATTTTAATACTATTTTCTGACATAGAAATTGGTTTTTATGCGTGATTTAACTGTGTATAAAAACTAAATAATTTCTATGTAGAAATTTAAACAGTGTAAATATTATATCAAAGTTATAACGCACAAGTTACATAACAACTAAATAAAAAGTTACCATAAAATTGAGAAGAAAAGGACAGGACAATATAGCTTTGTAGTTTGGTAGATCCCTTGCACCCATTAGCGGGAATCTCTGTGGAAGTCATTTCTGTCTGCTTGCCTCTCCTGTGCTTTTTAAATTCTACATTTCTACCTTCTTCTCCACAGCGAAACTAAAAATTGTTTTATCAACACCCAACCGGCAAGCTCATCATGTCTTCTAACTTCTCTACCCACTATCACCTTCCCTCTTTCTCTTCTTCTAACCATCTCACTCTTCCATCTTCTTCTAACCATCTCACTCTTCCATCTTCTTCTTTCTCTCTTCATCACTTCTCCAAATCCTTTGTGGGTAAGTCTAATATGCAATAATTTCGCCAATTCATTTCTTATACATGATGAATATAATCATGACCATCTTGTGGCATTCAGCTTGTGTTATATAGCTGCATTACTTCTTCTTTTTATGATTTTTTGTGTCTTCAATTTTCTTTTCTAATATTATGAGTTTATGTTGATCAGAACATTCTATCCGCAAGATAACCTAAGAAAGTGTGACAAAGCACAGATACATTGCATACTTATTTTATAGCAATCATGGCAGCCAAATGGAGCATAAAATTCATTAAAGAATTATTACATATTCTTTTCTCTTAGCAATCTTACTTTCCTTCACTATAGATATCCTTCCCTTGCATATCATCTGACTTCCTTGATTATCTTAAGAGCAAAGCAGTTTTAGGAGCTTAATAATTCTACTTTCGTTAAGAACTTAGTGATTCAGGTTCTCTAACTTGCCGTTCTAAAGATTTCACTATCAAGCAGCCAAAGTTGTAAGATGTGTTGTCAGTTGTTCTCCCTCCCCCCCAAAACGAGTGGAGTAGTTTTTCACTTGAAGTTGGAAGTAGTATAATACTTAGTTTTAACCAACAAAAGTAATTAAGTGAAAGATTAGAGCATGTTAATTTTGCACGAAATTAAGATCCATTAAAAAAAATTTAATATCCATCCAATCTATCCATGATTCATTCTAATATATGGATATCCAATTTATACATTAATCTATTTTAATGGATAGGATGGATGGATAAACAATCCACCAAATTAAAATCATATTTTTTTTAAAAACTAATCTCTCTCGATGATATTATGAACTAAGTATATATATACATACATATATATATATATATATACATATACATATATATATATATATGTATATATATATATACCGTATTGCTGAAAATATGCAAGCAGTTAGAATGGGAGTGGATGACGTGACAGTAAATATACTATTAGATATTCAATAGATATTTTAGTTAGTTGATTATCCATCCATTAAATAAAATTGACACAACCATCAAATTTATTAAATTTATTATTATAATTAGATTAATATGGCTAATGGATTAATGCATCTAATTAACACCCTGAGAGTAATTTTTTTTTTTTGATTCGTTTTAAAGTGTATTGAGAAGGGTGTTTTCCGGTAGGAAACATTTAAAACAAACAAAGCCATCTTTTTATACGTAGGTCTCGTATCGTCCGAGGCTAGAGACAAACAACAGAACTTTGTTTTTCGCCTAAGATGCAGAGCTATGTCCAAACCACGAACTCATAAGGTGCTTTAAGATTTATAGTTTGAAGTTTAAACTTATTTCTCTGCTTGGACCTTTCTTAATTACCTTTTTATGCCATTTCATTTGGTTACTACAATTGTAAGAAGAAGGTTTCGATGACGAATGAGATAAAAAAGCGAGTGGACGCTATCAAATCGATATTGGGTTCCATGGAAGATGGAGAGATAAGCACATCTGCTTATGACACAGCATGGGTTGCTCTTGTAGAAGATGTTCATGGAAGTGGTGGCCCCCAATTTCCGTCCTGTCTTGAATGGATAGCAAAAAATCAGCTTCCTGATGGTTCATGGGGTGATAGTGAATTATTCTCTGCCCATGATCGGATTATTAACACGTTAGCTTGTGTTGTTGCATTAAGATAATGGAATATGCATCCTGAGAAGTGCGAGAAAGGTAATATATATTGAACTATTATTATTAGTCTTAATTAGATTAGAGATTTTGCCAGATGCCAATTTAACATGGTATAATTATAATATCCTATAATCATTAATCAGTTTTGTTAGTGTCATATATATAGGAATGGAATTTTTTAAAGAAAACCTTAGCAAGCTTCAGAATGAGAATGGCAAGCATCTGCCAGTCGGGTTTGAAGTTGCTTTCCCTTCACTTCTCGATATAGCTCGCAGTTTGAACATTGAAATACCGGATGATTCCCCTATCTTGAAAGACATCTTTGCAATGAGAAATGTAAAGCTCACAAGGTATTCATTTTGTCTCGACCCTAGTTTTGGCCATAATTACGCTTGCGAGCGGTTGCGCTGGGCCCATCATATATGTTCTGTTTTCATTATGTAGAATCAAATGAATACAATTTTTTTTTGTGGGGAGTTGTTATGGTGTCTTTATAAATATGGTTCCTAAAGTGAGTTATTGTTAGACATTAATTAATGATTAGTTTTACAATAAATATTTAGTATATTAAATATAATTAGTAACAACTCATTCTAAATATCAATACACTAAAAGAAAGAGGAGTATCATAGCTAGTAATCCCTTTTTTGTGGGAAATTATATGAGTCACTTTTTTCTCAGTTATGCAGAGTTCATTTTAACGTGTATGTCATTATTGTTTGTGTCTCTGTGGGCTGTGGTATGGGATAGAATACCAAGAGAGGTGATGCATAAAGTGCCCACAACTCTGCTCTATAGCTTGGAGGGGATGTCAGGTCTGGACTGGAAAGAACTTCTAAAACTGCAGTCTCAAGATGGATCATTCTTGTTTTCTCCATCCTCCACTGCCTTTGCGCTCATGCAGACTAACAATAAAAACTGCCTCAAATATTTGAATAAGGTGGTCGGGAAGTTCAACGGGGGAGGTAAACAAAGTGCCTTTTTCTAGCCCGTGCACACAACTAGAAGAGTTTGCTCTTTTATGACCTTCATTTAACCTTTCAAATATTATATATATATATATATATATATATATATATATTCAAATATTTTATATATATATAGCATATCTAGTGAGAGGAATGATTTATTGTGAGAGTGAAATGAATAAATCTTCACCATTGGATCATCCATATATGGTTAAGATTAAAACATAAAGTTATGTGACTTTTTTAAGTAGTCATGCGACTTTTAAGTAACTTCTAATCTTGATCATACATGAATGATCTAATAATCAAGATTTGCCTCTCTCATATCTCATAATAAAATAATACTCTCACTAGATATGCCTATATATATATAATTTTATTAATTTTGTTTATATATAATTGTTTATATGGCTATATCAGTTCCAAACGTGTACCCAGTGGATTTGTTCGAACATATTTGGGTGGCGGATAGGCTGGAGCGCCTGGGAATATCGCGATATTTTCAGAAAGAGATCAAAACCTGCATGAGTTATGTTTATAGGTAAAATTAAATGAAGTCATTAATTGTGACGTGCCCTGCTTATTATTATTGTAGAATAACTTAGACACTTAAATTTTTTATTCACCGAAAAAGTTAATTAAGTGAGTGTGAGCCAGAGGCATGCTAAACTGAGCAATTATAATTTATAATGAAACTATATACCTACAAAATTTTCAGATATTGGACTATGAAGGGCATTAGTTGGGTAAGAAATTCAAGTGTTCAAGATATTGATGACACAGCAATGGGGTTCAGATTACTAAGATTACATGGCCACCAAGTTTCAGCCGGTAAGCATCTATCTAGTAGTATTACTGAATATGCTAAAATGAATATCATTTAATAGTTTTTATTATCTTATTGGATGGTGATGAATTTTGATTTCATATATTTGATAGATGTGTTCAAGCACTTTGAGAGAAATGGTGAATTCTTCTGCTTTGTTGGCCAGTCCACACAAGCGGTGACAGGAATGTTTAATCTGTATAGGACTACTCAAGTATTGTTCCCAGGGGAGAAGATTCTTGAAGATGCCAAGCAATTCTCGGCCAAATTTTTGAAGGAAAAGCGCGAAGCAAATGAGCTCGTAGATAAATGGATCATAATGAAGAACTTACCTGAAGAGGTAGGGTAATCGATGTCCCTAAGAAATCGACAACTATGGCAAAGGAGAAATTGGACCACTTTCTGTAGAGGTGCTTAAGGATGTAGTTCCCACTAATAGATAGTCTTTGTCCAGGTGGCTTACGCTTTGGACGTGCCATGGTATGCAAGCTTACCTCGAGTGACGTTTGGATTGGCAAGACTCTTTATCGGTACGTAGTTTGCTCCCCTTACAACTCTCTCTCTCTCGCAAAAAAATTAGCTCATTATTCTATCCCACAAAAAGAATTAGGGTGCTAGGATCAAACTCTTAAAAGCTCTTATTAACCCTAAAACGAAGTTTTAATTTTTAAAATTTTGTTTTCACCCTTACCAAACACAGCCTAAATGAATAGTAAGCACAAAGGAAAAAGAAAATTTAAAACATGTCACATAATTAAAAGAGCTAATATATGTTGTCGGACTAAGATGCATTAACTTTTTTTATATTCTGCATCGTTACTGTACTTTCTTGTGCGATATTCTTTTCGAAAACGAATTACTCATTTTCACAGGATGCACTACGTGAACAATATAATTATCTGGAGTTTGCAAAATTAGATTACAAAAATTGCCAGGGGCTGCATGTAAAAGAGTGGGGGAGAATTCAAAAGTAAGAGCAACGAAAACTTTTCCAATATAATTTTTCAGTCAATTTTATTAGTCCTTCTCTTCAACGCAATTGTCATTATTATTCATTAAACTTTTAATTTTGCAACCTATCAGGTGGTACTCAGAATCTAGATTGGCAGCGTTTGGATTGAACAGAAGAACTCTTCTGTTAGCCTATTTTTTGGCAGCAGCCAGCATATTTGAGCCTGAAAGGTCTTATGAGTGACTTGCATGGGCCAAAACCACAGCTTTACTAGAGACAATCACATCCTATGTTAATGATGCTGATACGAGAAAAGCTTTTGTAAAAAACTTCAGTGACTGCATCAACGGGCGACAATACTCCATTGACTGGTAAATTACCTTTTCGTAGTTTCTACAAATAATGCAAACATGCCAAATTATATCTCAAAACTTTATGCATAGAAATGTTTTTTTAAAATATTTAATTATGATTCTTGGCCCCTTCTTGGTCCTGTAAATTTAGAGATGTATGTAACATGTCTTTTTCAATGCCCATTGATATGCATATCAAGTGGGCTACCTTTAGTCAATGTTTTCTCCGGTGTGATAAACAATTTTCTTTTTCTTTCTGTTTCCCAACCATTTTGTAGAAATGCCTAGTCAACCCAAAATTGACTTGTGGGCATTCTTATTAACTATTATTCTGCTAAGAAATTATAAGATCCATTAATTTAACGAACTGCTTTAACTTTACGTATGTTTTGGCATGATGGGGGATTCGAAATCCAATTAATCTAGGTGGTGGGAGCTTCTAATCACCCAATTCATACAGTACTGTAATCAGCAGGGGGTGAAAACTGAAAAAGAAACAAAATAATTCATATACATGCCTACGTTTGTGCCTGTGTTTTCACTATTCTTCCTTTTTGTCGAGTTTTTTAAGCGTTTGCATGCGTTATTGCCCTTGAAAGGTTTATTTGCAATCCTGTATTTTAGCCTTGAGAGAAAATGAACCGCCATTTTGCAAATTGCATGTGCTTGTTTTCAGGAGGTTGAAGAGGAACCGAATAGGGCAAGGACTAACGGGGACTTTGGTTGCAACCATAGACCAACTCTCGCGGGAGATACTTTTGTCTCATGGTTGAAATTAACCACGATATGCATGACATTGTAAGTGTGTGTTTGGATTAGTTGTGAAAAAAAGATTATGTGAAAAATCAATTATCTGTATAATCGATTTTCTTGAAAATCGATTATGAGAAAATTAATTTATGTTTGGATATGTTAATTCATAATCGATTTTATGATAAATAGTTTTGTTTGGATTGTATAAAAAAATCGCTTTTATTTATGAAATTACCAAAAGATGTATGAAATGATTGAAAAAGTTATTTGATTGAGGGCAAATAAGTATTTCTCTCTTAAAACTTTGGAAATAATCTGAAATCAAATAATTAAAAGCTTAAAATAACAATTTTTTAAAAAAAACTGTTTTTAGTTATAGAAAAATAATCTAAACTTATAATCAATTTTACACACTTTAAACAAACAAGATAGGTTTTACATAAAACAACTTTTTTTTTTAAAAAAAGTTATTTTGAAAAAGAATTAATCTTTTCTAAACATACTCTAAGTCTTTCATTCCTCAATCAAATGTGACGTAGTTTCTATTTTATGACAAATTTCCTTTCTATGTTACTTATGCATGAAATGTGAAGCTTTAGTACGTTTGAAACAAAAAAAAAATTTGTTGACTTCATTTTATTCGTATGTGAATCACAAAATATGAATTAGAATGATTTATTAGTGGTACGTTATATTTGGAAAACTTATGAATATTTGCAATTTATTTGCGTTCCAAACATTATAATTTATTTGTGATTCTATTGAAATTATTATCTATATTTTATCCCAAACAATAGAGTTTGTACTTGCCACTTGAGCAATAGCACTGGTGGTAACGTGACTCCTTATTAAAGGCCAACTACGTTCAAATTCCCCTTTCCCCAGCTAGCAAATGCTAGTTCCCTTGAAGAAAAAAACATTAGAGTTTGTTTGTATTTCAATTAAAATTATTTCTTTTAAACTGGAATATTTCATTTCTATTCTGTTTACGTTCTAAAAACAATAGATAATTAATTTGCACCGGACTTCAGTCCTGAATCTGACACTTTTTATATTTATAATAAAAAATAGGAACTTTTTAAACTAAAGGTACCTGTTAACTCGCCATGTGAAAAAGAAATCAGGACTTTGAATTATATTCAAAACAAAAATGGAGAATCAAACAGAAGTGGTCCATTACTACCACCAAATATTGTACTGGTTCCAATGTCTACGATGTTTTGAGTTTTTTCTTTTCCCGTTATTGTATTATTATTAGTGGAAAAAGTGGCTTTCAAGTTGGCTAAGTGGAGGAGACAAGTGTCAAGGACAAGCAGAGCTTTTGGTTCAAATAATAAACCTAAGCGCTGGGAATTGGATTTCAATGGAGCTACTGTTCAATCCCCAATACCAGCGACTCCTTAAAATCACCAAAAGAGTCTGCTATAGACTCCGTTGTTACCAAAAGGACAAGGTTAGTGACAAATGCAAGCTACTTTCCAAATGTTGATCTTTTGGCTGCATGCTTAATTCATTATCTTTACCTTCCCCACTTTCCATAGATAAAAAGGCACAAGTTAGTGTCTCAAATTGTAGTGTCCAAAAAGTTTAGATAGATATGCTGCTTGGATTATTAGTAAATTGAACTAAGCAGCTTTAAAGGAAAAAGGACTACAGCAATAGCCAAATTGAGCACAATATTTAGCTTTCACAAAAAGCAAAGCACTTGTCACTTAAATGGTGAGGTGTGTAGCATATATATAAGTACTGCCTAATTAAATTTCCCAACTCAACATCATCCAACAAACAAACTTTGTCGTCTATTTTAGATAGTTCTGCAGTTCTTCAAGTTTGATGAACTCCATAATATCTCTTGTAGGAAAAAAACTAAAAGAACTCTATAATACCTAATGGCTTCATAAAAAAACAAAGGCAGTATATTTAAACTTGCACTCTCATCAGCTTTTCCTCCTAGTTTCTTAGTAACATTTGCAGTTTTCTGAATAATTTCTATCAGGCACCTGAGAGCGGAAGCTTCGGTATGAACATATACAACATCACTACCCCAGAAGCAGAGTCAGAAATGCAAGAGCATGTGCAATTGGTGTTCCAAAAATCTCCAAATGACATTGATTTTAATATCAAGAATACTTTTCTCACAGTGGCAAAGAGATTTTACTATACTGCTTTCTGTGATTCAAGGACCATAAACTTCCATCTTGCCAAAGTTCTCTTTGATAAAGTCATTTAATCAAATTATTTATTGTGTTACATAGATATCACCATCACTTGTGCATAATTAACCTAGCCTCAACATATGATATTTCACAATTCCAGTTCAGCCAGTGAACTTTTCTTTCAATAACAAGTGTGCCTCTTTTTAGTAATGCTTCAACTTCTCAACAGCAGCCAGGCCCGCCACAGTTGTTTCAGCTTCAGAAGCAGTATGGTATGCAACATCAGAAACCTGCTATGGCTACTCGATGTAAACCATCATCCACCAATGCTACTTCTACTACGAAATTTGTAGACAATGCCCCTGTTTTCTCACAAACTCTTAATTTGAAAGCTCTAACCAAGCTTCTCACTCAAAGAGCTGGGGAAGAAACACAGATTCTCAGGTTCATCACACATCTATTATAACATCTATTACCCCAACCCTCAAAAGTTTTTCTCTGGAGCAAGGAAGAGTTTTACCTTTTTGTCTGTTACATAGGAGAAATCACTTGCAGTTTTCAGGAAAGAAGCTAAATAAGCTCATATGTTTTCTTCAGTTCAGTTGTTGTCATGAGAGGCATTATGTATTTAGTTCACATAATTCATTCAAGCTACCAGAAATGGCTCCTTTTTGTTGGAGTTGGAACTTGGAAGATATACACATTGACTCCCAACTCTAGCTAGTTCTGTATTTTTCCATTACATTGAATTTGTTAATGCTAATAGTAACAACGTTCTGAACTTAACTACTCTATTATGTTGTTCGATGCATGTGTTATTTTAATATTTTAAGGCAACACATTTTATATGATGTATTAATAGAAAAGGATTCAGTTCGTTATTTCCTACAATTATGGGTAAAAAATTTAAAAATGAGTTTTTAATATAAAGTTATTCATGAATTTTTCTCTTACGTGGACACCAAAGTCAACCCACTGATAAGATATTAGTGAGAGACAATTCTAGCAAAGCTCACAAAATTATCAACCCATGTGATTAGGATGCGTTTGGGTGGGGCTGACCTCACTCTCGTGCCTAATGGTGGATGAAGATTTTTTTTTTTTTTTTATGGGTGAGAATGAAGATTGTTTTCATTGTTGCAGATTAGGGCAACTTTGAGAATAATATCCCAGACAAACGGGCTTTGAGAATATCCTGCCTGTTGTCTGGAAGTTAGGCTTTGTTGCCCAATCTTGTATTTCTCATGACCTGGGGAAAATAAAAAAGCTTTATGCCTATCTTAATTTTGTGAAATTTATGACTGAATATACGAGAATAGATTATACCAACTTGCGTTGATTTAAGTGGAAGAGGTTCGATTACCTTAAACATCTTGTCTAGGGTTTAATTTTTGGAGATGTGTGTATGAAGAAAACGTAGTTAGGAAAAGTCTCTGCTTTACGCGCATGACCGTATCCCATGAAATTAGTATCTTATATTCCAAGTGACAGGATACCTTAATTTACACAAAAAAAAATGAGAATAGATTATGATGAAAACTCAAATCTCGAACAATCACTATTACCATTTTCGTCAACCAGATTTGAAGATCATGAAAAAAAACTGCACAAGACCGCATAGTTTTTCTGATCTTGTAAATAAATTAATCAAGTGTTTTTTCAATAAAGAACCCATTTTTTCTATATATATTTTTTAAATTTTTTGGATCAGCAAGTAGAATTAGAACACACTGAGAAATTGTGTTTCAAGAAGATGGGAACTGAGATTAAATAGCCCAAACATACTTAGATGGATCTTGGTATGAGTTGAAGTTGGGCTAAGATGATGTCTGGTTTGCTTAGATTGGGCTGGATCAGGATCGGGAATTGTATAAATGCATAAGATTCACATATAGCGGTTTGACTTTAGTCAAAATCAACAGGTTCTTTTCTCTTGTTCATCAAATATGCTTCTCGGTGATCTTGCTAATCAAGCACGCTAACCAATTGTAAGTGTTGATTAACTGAGCAGTTATGCGATGCCAAGTGACAGAATGTAAAATACTTAGCATGAAAGCATATTCTAAGCTTTTGATGGCAAAGGGTAAACGAAAATCCAAAAGAATAAAGAAAAACAAAGAAAGAAAGAAGAGTAAAAAAGCTTAAACCTATCGAGTAATAAGTTTGTGCTACCCTTCTATATATAACTATTTAGCATCTTTTACTCTTTTGGAATGTTGTTCTCTCTAGAAGTATCTTCTGTTTTTCTTTTATTATTTTCTAGTCCCGTTTTGTGAAATTTGGGTTTTATTTAGGGCTTGACTTTTGTAAGGGAATCATGCCTAAGAAAAAAAACAAATATTCTACAAGTGGCTTTTTCCTAGCTTTCATGTCATAGTCGCGAAGCATGACTGAGGTGATCGCCTAACACTAGTTGACAAAGGTTGTACAATAAGTCATACGCTGTCCATGTTAAATGGTCATAGTTTTTAGCTTTCTCTCTAACTAGACCAAGCTCTTGTCATTGGAAGGAATGGTTGGATCTTTGATGAGAGGGTTGGACTTGTAGGATTTTGAGCTGTTGATGAGGAGTTTTGAGTCAAGGGATAAATGGTTTCAGTAGACCACAACATATTGTTCTATTTTTAAGTATGTTCCATTTTCCCGTTGTTTCTTCCTTTCTCCTACAATTAGTTTATTGATACTTGTATATCTATCACAAATATTGTATAACAATTTACATGTCTATGTTTCAGGTCTTGAACCTCCATCATCTCTTTTCGAATTGTTAAGGCCATAAAGAATGGTCCAAATTATAGTTTGGCATATATGATATATAATGCCATAATAAAGACAAATATTTTGCATGTATTTCTAAATCTTGAAACAGTGAAGGCAATAAACAATGGTGCAAATTTTATTGTGTTTCTGGTTATTATTAATTAGTAGCTTCCTAACGACGAAACCATTAAAATATGCAGCCTCTTTGCTATTTGCATGGAACAAACTTTTAGATGGCTGATGCACTTATTTGCCAATGGCAAATGTCACTATAAGAGAAGTTGAATGAAATGCATACATTCATGAGTCAGAAAAGTTTAAAGGAATTAAAGTTTAAAGTTTAAAGTTTAAATAGCTCTTTGTCAACATCAACACATTCAATGCCATATAAATTTCTCCACCAAATTGAGTACTTGGTTGGTTTTGATAGTTAACAGATATACTGTTCGAATTGCTACTAAAGTTAATTAATGGAAAGCTTAACAGAAATTAAAAAATGTTGCAATTGATCTAAGTACTAATTAGTTCGCAATCAAGTAAGAAATAGAGAACTATACTACATGGAATAATAATTGATACAGTTTAATAGGTTTCATAACTCAACACTGGTTGGGGCGTCGTAAGGAAGGTTAAGTCTAAACAAAATCAATAAAAAATTAAAAATTGTGTTAATGAGACAATAATTACAATTATATATATAAATTTAAATTTCTATAAAATACAAATACTTAGATTAGGGGCTTTGTTCAGCGTTTTTGTATCCCGTTACTAATTAAAATGAGTTCATATTCACTGATTAAGAAACTTGCCACTTTTGAGATGTCAAACGTAAAGGTTATCCCACAATTTCTTTCCGAATTCTGAGGCCTTCTCCATAATTGTACTGATCCTTACTGTTGTTATCGGCTAGCAGTAGTAGTTCATTGCCATGACCCCCTAATTCCAAATTTCCAATGCGTTTAGACTTTGAATTATAATTATTAGACGCATCGAATTCATGTTTAAGATGAGAAATTGATGAAGTTTTAAAATAAAGTGAGTTCAGTCTTTACTTGATTTAATTACAATGAATAGAGAAAATAAATTAATAGGTTGTGCACAGTCCTCCCCACAACCACAATTCACAAACCACTAGAAATTGCAGCGAGTTGTAAGTACAAGTATACAAATAGAATACAAGCTCTAATACAGTAGTACTAGTAGGAGCTTCTTATGGACACATCTACCGTATGAACTGCATGCATGGCACGCAGGTTACAATTGGGTGAAGCCTAACAAGACAAATTGTTTGGTTAATAAACATACTAAAGAAGAAAGAGAAGACACTAATATTATCTGTGTTAAGTTGTTGTAATTTGATCAAATTAAATAAATAAATAAAATCAATTTAAACATAGTAAAGAAAAGGCACTAAATTTAATGTTTTAAATAAAAATAAACTAATAATTTTATTTACATTCTTAAGTTTTTTTTTCTTTTACAATAACAGGATCTTTAAATTTGTTTTTTGGCCGAACAATATTAAGAACGCATTCCCATGTCTGCTTGGTGGTGCATCCCTAACATATCTAAATCATATAAATTTAATGAGATAATTATCTTATTATTATGGGACAATTTTGTGAATTAGCAAGGTCAGAAGCACTGGATTTTGCGCCACACCATAAAGAAAGCAAGGGTCAATTTCAAAAGCAAATTTTTGATGGTATATATGCATCATCTCTACAAATCAATGGAAGAAAAGGAACACTTTATAATCATTTTCCCATCCTTTTATTCCCACAATTCACGGTGGCAAGGAGCACAAACAAAAAGAAAGAATGGAAGGAATGATGGGTAAACAACTTTTGAAAGGCATAAAAATAAATATAATTAATGTGTATGAGTTATTAAATTATATAAATTTATAAAAAATATTAATAGAATTATTTATTAATTAAAAATTTATCTATGTACCATTTCTAAAGAAAAATACTATATAATTCGGTTATTGTTGCCTGAATTGTTTCGACTGACATGACATTTTTGTTATTGCTTTAATTAATATAGGTTTTATTTATTTATTTATACTCTATTTAAAATAAAATAAAAAGTTAAATTACTTATGAGAGAGCCGGGTACTATCCGGTCATTGTAACCCGGGCTCAGCTTTCATTGCTAAAATAGGAAGTGAGAGAATAACCTCAAATTTAAAAATAGTAGTATTACTTGTAATTAAAGTTTACTACTTCGAATTTTTTATACTATTTTCTTACATAGAAATTGATATTTGTCCATTATCTGATTGTGTAGAAAAAATAGATCAACTCATATATAAAAATTTAAATAAATTAAATTTTTTATGAAAATTTTGACATGCAATTAATATCAGTAAATTACCATAAAAAGTGAGAGAGAGAAAAATTACGGAAGGAAAAGGTCAGGATGTCCTCAATTCCGTAGTTGTGGATGATCATGATCCCACGCACCCATTAGCGATAATATCTTGGGAAATTATTTCTGTCTGCTTGCCTCTCCTATGCATTTTAAATTCTACCTTCCTCTCCACGGCGAAACTAAAAAATGTTTTATCAACACACAACCGGCAAGCACATCATGTCTTCTAACTTCTCTACCCACAACCACCTTCCCTCTTTATCGTTTTCTAAGAATCTCACCATTCCATCTTTTTTTCTTCATCACTTCTCGAAATCCTTTGTGGGTAAGTCTAATATGCAATAATTTCGCCAATTCAGTTATGATACATGATGAATCATGGCCATCTTGTTGATTCAGCTTGTGTTAGCTGCTATCAGTCTGTTTCTGTTTATAATGTTTTTGTGTCTTCAATTTTCATTTCTTTAAGATTGTGAGTTTCTGTTGATCAGAATATTCTATCCACCGGAATCTGCCATTTGACATGGCCAGGATAACCTAAGAAAGTATGAGAAAGCACAGACAGTTGCATGCTTATTTTATTTGCAATCATGGCAACCAAATGGAGCATAAAATTCATTGAAAAATTATTACAGTATTCTTTTCTCTTAGCAGTCTTACTTTCCTTCACTATAGATACTCCCCTTGCATATCATATGACTTACTTTGTTATCTAAAGTGCGAAACAGTACTTTAGGAACAGAATAATTCCTTTTCGTTAAGAACTTAGTAATTCTGGTTCTCTAACGTGCAGCGCTAAAAATTTCACTATCAAGCAGGCTAAAGTTGTAAGATGTGTTGTCAGTTGTTTTCTCCACACCCAAAAAGAAAAAGGAAGAAAAAGAAAAAGAATGGATAGTTTTTCACTTGAAGCTGAAAGTAATATAATACTTGCTTTCAACCAACAAAAGTAGTTAAGTGAAAAATTCTATCGTTTTATATATAGGTGTTGTGTCGTCCGAGGCTAGAGACATACAAGAGAGCTTTGTTTTTCGCCTAAGATGCAGAGCTATATCCAAACCACCAACTCAAGGTATGGTGGAGATTCTTTAAATAATAATAATTATTCAAATAAATAACTGAATATAGCTTTGGTAAAGTGTATAAAAACCAATAATTGCGTGTTATATATGCAGAATGTCCGGACGTATTTGAGGGTGGTCTGGCAACGATTAAGTGGCGTGAGATTAATGTGGAGGATGACATAGATGAGGAGCAAGCTTATAAGGTGCTTTAAGATTTATAGTTTAAACTTAATTGTTCTACTTTGGCCCTCTCGTAATTACGTTTTTATGCCATTTCATTTGGTTACTCCAATTGTAAAAACAAGGTTTCGGTGACGAATGAGATAGAAAAGCGAGTGAACGCTATCAAATCGATATTGGGTTCCATGGAAGATGGAGAGATAAGCATATCTGCTTATGACACGGCATGGGTTGCTCTTGTAGAAGATGTTCATGGAAGTGGTGGCCCCCAATTTCCGTCCTGTCTTGAATGGATAGCAAAAAATCAGCTTCCTGATGGTTCATGGGGTGATAGTGAATTATTCTCTGCCCATGATCGGATTATTAACACGTTAGCTTGTGTTGTTGCATTAAGATCATGGAATATGCATCCTGAGAAGTGCGAGAAAGGTAATATATATTGAACTATTATTATTAGTCTTAATTATATTAGAGTTGTCGCCAAATGCCAATTTAACATGGTATAATTATAATATCCTATAATCATTAATCAGTTTTGTTAGTGTCATATATATAGGAATGACATTTTTTAAAGAAAACCTTAACAAGATTCAGAATGAGAATGCCGAGCATATGCCAATCGGGTTTGAAGTTGCTTTCCCTTCACTTCTCGATATAGCTCGCAGTTTGAACATTGAAGTACCAGATGATTCCCCTATCTTGAAAGACATCCTTGCAATGAGAAATGTAAAGCTCACAAGGTAGAGATTCATTCTGTCACAACCCTAGTTTTGGCCATAATTACGCTCGCGAGCGGTTGCGTTGCGCCCTAGTCTATTTTCATAATTTGATAATATAGAATCCAAGCAACCTTATCTTACAAAATCTGTTTCTGGGAAAGTATATATTTGCAGTGATGGACCCAGAAATTTTGGTCAGTGAGGGAAGGGTTATAAATACATTAAAAAATAAAGTTATTAAATGTTTATATTTATATATATAAATTATAATATTATAAAAGTTGGAGTTTAAAAAGTTCCCTAAATCTTAAATTCAAAATTAACCCTTCGTTTTTTTAGCAGTGGGTGCAAGTGCAAACATTCTTAAACTTTGAGAGCAAGAATTAAAAAACCCATATATAATTGTAAAATTGTTTTAAACAAGTGTGGGCATATTCCCCTAGATCAACCAATGTAGGTCCGTCACTGTATACGAGTCACTTTTTTCTTACTTATGCAGGGTTTTATTTAACGTGTATGTCATTACTGTGTTGTGGGATAGAATACCAAGAGAGATGATGCATAAAGTGCCCACAACTCTGCTCCATAGCTTGGAGGGGATTTCAGGCCTGAACTGGAAAGAACTTCTAAAACTGCAGTCTCAAGATGGGTCATTCTTGTTTTCCCCATCCTCCACTGCCTTTGCACTCATGCAGACTAAAGATAAAAATTGCCTCAAATACTTGAATAAAGCGGTCACGAAGTTCAATGGGGGAGGTAAAGTGCCTTTTGCCCGTGCACGCAACTAGAAGAGTTTGCTCTCTCTTTAAATTTCATTTCACCTTTCAATCTCCATTCCCTCTCTTTTATAATAGACAAACACACGCAAACACATATATAATATTTATTAATTTGATTTATTACTGTTTATATGTCTATGTCAGTTCCAAACGTGTATCCAGTAGATTTGTTCGAACATATTTGGGTGGTTGATCGGCTGGAGCGCCTCGGAATATCTCGTTATTTTCAGGAAGAGATCAAGGCCTGTATGAGTTATGTTTATAGGTAAAATTAATTGAGTGTGAGAAGATGCTTGCTAAGCTAAGCAATTATAAGTTGTAATGGATATATATATATATATATATATGTACTTATAACGAAAATTTCAGATATTGGACTGAGAAGGGCATTAGTTGGGTAAGAAATTCAAGTGTTCAAGATATTGATGACACAGCAATGGGGTTCAGATTACTAAGATTACATGGCCACCAAGTTTCAGCCCGTAAGTATTTATTTAATAGAGTAAACACTTATTTTGTTCTTCTAAATATATAAGTGACATCAATTTAATCCTCTAATAATAAGTGACATCAAATTGGTCCTTTAATGTTAAATTTTTTTATATCAAATTAGTCTTTCAATGTATTTTTTGACATCAAATTAGTTTTTCAATGACATAAAATTAATGGTCCTTTAAAAGGATCAATTTAATGTCATATAATTATTAAAGGATTAAACCGATGTCACTTGTATTTTTAAGGGACTAAAATAAGTGTTTACTTTATTTAATAGTATTACTGAATTATTACCATCTAACATAATAGTAAAGCTATGCTAAAATGAATATCATTTAATAGTTTTTATTATCTTATTGGATGGTGATGGATTTTGATTTCATATATTTGATAGATGTGTTCAAGCACTTTGAGAGAAATGGTGAATTCTTCTGCTTTGTTGGCCAGTCCACACAAGCGGTGACAGGAATGTTTAATCTGTATAGGACTACTCAAGTATTGTTCCCAGGGGAGAAGATTCTTGAAGATGCCAAGCAATTCTCGGCCAAATTTTTGAAGGAAAAGCGCATAGCAAATGAGCTCGTAGATAAATGGATCATAATGAAGAACTTACCTGAAGAGGTAGGGTAATCGATGCCCCTAAGAAATCGACAACTATGGCAAAGGAGGAATTGGACCATTTCTGTAGAGGTGCTTAAGTATGTAGTTCCTACTAATAAATAGTCTTTGTGCAGGTGGCTTACACATTGGACGTGCCATGGTATGCAAGCTTACCTCGAGTGGAGACAAGATTCTATATTGATCAATATGGTGGTGAGAGTGACGTCTGGATTGGCAAGACTCTTTATAGGTAGTTTGCTGCCCTAACAACTCTCTCTCTCTCTCTCTCTCTCTCTCTCTCTCTCTCTCTCTCTCTCTCTCTATATATATATATATATGGCTAAATCATTTTATCCTCTTCTTTAACAAAAGAGAAAAATGGTCCTTTTCTATCCTCGTATATGTAAATTATTTTCTTTAGTGATTGGCAAAGAGAGGTCATAATTAAAAAAATTGGACTTGCCGACCTTGATATATAAACTTAATTGCATTTCTTTCATAATTAAAGAAATTTACCACACTTCATTTTATAACACCATTCAATAAAATCTCCATTAATACTAATTGATATACGGCTAATTTGGATTCGAATCACATTTTCGGAAGGAAAAATATTAGATTATCATTCTTCAAAATCAAAATGATAGGGGAAAAATTAGTTATACAAGTATAATTTTCTAGCAAACATGTCATATGAAATCACATAATTCATATTCTGGTTACAATTCATAGAGGTTTTGAGCTATTAATTAAAACTAAAATTAAATAGATTAAGATAAAATATGTTAAAAAAAGTTATTAATATAATTAAAGAAATAGAGAATGTATAAACTAGCAATATAAAAAATTTCAAACAATTTCTCATCACTTGTCATTTTAATATAAAATAGTGAGAGTGACACGCATATATTATTATGTAACACAGACTTACACCCCTATAAATGTCGTTGGATCCATATGGATATAATATGATAAAAAAGAAAGTAATGAAAATTAAAAATGTATTAAGAAATTACCTTTTTTGTAAGGAGTATTGCTACAGGTTCTGTAACACAGAACATTACAGATACACGTGAATCCCATTTTATATGTGGGATCTACTCGAAACCCACACTTTTAATTATTTGTATTCAGGCTGTTTTTAAGATAATTTTTTTTGGGCCATTTAGCTTTTCTATTTTGTAAGAGATATATATGAATTTTCACTCGCTTCTTCTAAATTAACTATTTTAAAAGTTTAAATTAATAACAAAAGTTGTAATAATGATTTTTATTAATGTCTCTAACACACATATGCATTACTTGATTCTTTTTTAAACTTGGAAAATAGATCAGGCACAAGCTCACTTAACTTTGTAATAAAATTTTAATATAATGAGAAGAATAGATAAGGCACAAACTTTCATATCATGTCGAGAAACCAATTACTTTAAAGACTTAAGTTATTAAAAAATATATTTAGGAATAGTTTTTAACTTTTTATTGATTAATATCTCGGACATTTCTAGTTTGATAATTTTAATGTTTTGACACTCACCAAACAGTCTAAATGAATAGTAAGCACCAAGAAAAAAGAAACTCAAAAACATGTCACAAAATTAAAAGAGATAATATATATTACCGGACTAAGATTCATTAATTTTTTTTAATATTCTCCTTTGTTACTGTACTTTCTTGTGCCATTGCCCCCCCCCCCTCTCTCTTAAATCGAACTACTCTTTTTCACAGGATGCCCTACGTGAACAACAATAATTATCTGGAGCTTGCCAAATTTGATTACAGCAATTGCCAAGCGCTGCATCTAACAGAGTGGGAGAAAATTCAAAAGTAAGAGTAACTAGAACTATTCCAATATAATAATGCTTCAGTCAATTTTAATAGTGTTTCTCTACAACGAAATCGTCATTGAACTTTCATTTTTGCAACGACGTCTATCAGTTGGTACTCAGAATCAAGATTGGGAGAGTTTGGATTGAGCAGAAGAACTCTTCTGTTAGCCTATTTTTTGGCAGCAGCCAGCATATTTGAGCCTGAAAGGTCTCATGAACGACTTGCATGGACCAAAACCACAGCTTTGCTTGAGACAATCACATCCTTTGTTAATGATGCAGAAATGAGGAAAGCTTTTGTAAAAGAATTTAGTGACTGCATCAACGGGCGACAATACTTCATTGGCTGGTAAATTACCTTTTCGCAGTTTCTACAATGCCAAATCTTAACTCAAACTTTATATATAGACCTGTCCTTTTTTTTTGGTCTATTTAATTATGATTCCTGGCCCCTGGTTGGTCCTGTAAAGTAAGAGATGTAGCATATTTTTTTCGATGCCTATTGATATGCATTGAAGTGGGCAACCTTTAATCAACGTTTTGTCCGGTGTGACAAACAATTTTTTTTTTCTTTGTTTCCCATTCATTTTGTAGAAATGCCTAGTCCACCCAGAGTTGATTTCTGGGCATTGTTATTAGCTATTATTCTGCAAAGAAATTATTAGATGCATGAATTAAATCAATTGTTACAACTTAACATTATGTTTTTTTCGATTATGGAGGATTGGAAATCCAATCTAGTTGGTGGGAGAGACTGGGAGCTGTAATCACCCAATTCATATAACAGAGTAATCAGCAGGGGGTGAAAAGAAAGAAAAATAATTCATATATATGGCTGCGTTTGTGCCTGTGTTTTCTCCCTTCTTCCTTTTTCGCGTGTTTTTTAAGCATTTGAATCATTGCATGCATTATTGCCCTTGAATTGTTCATTTGTAGTCCTGCATTTTAGCCTTGAGAGAAACTGAACAGCCATTTAATTTGCATGTGTTTGTATGCAGGAGGCTGAAGAGGAACAGAATAGGACAGGGGCTCGCGGGGACTTTGGTTGCAACCATAGATCAACTCTCATGGGATATACTTGTGTCTCGTGGTCATGAAATTAACCACCATATGCTTCACAGTGTGAGTCTTCCATTCTTCACTAAATGTAATGCAGTCTCTATTTTCATGACAAATTTCCTTTAATTTTCTGTTTTACTTGTGCATGAAATTTGACCGCTTTAGTACGTTTGAAGCATAAAAAATTGTATTCAGGAAAACTTTTATGAATATTGATAATCAGTAAAATTTAACTATAAATAAATTTATCTCATTTATAATATTTGCATTTTATTTGCGTTCCAAACATTAGAATTTATTATAATTCAAGTGAAATTATTATCTTTATATTTTATCCCAAACATTAGAATTTGTTTGTAATTCAATTAAAATTATTTCTTTTAAGCTGAAATATTTCATTTCTATACGTCTCTTTACGTTCTAAAAACATTAAATTTAACTTGGATTGGCAATTTTAATGTCATTCAGGCAAAGATTTAGTCTCCATTGAAACAAAAGTTGACTAAAAAATATTGTTACCTTAAAAAAAACCTGACATTCGATACTGAATGTGACACCTTTTACATTTATATTTATAATTAACAACTAATTTTTTAAACTAATGGTACCCGTCAACTCGCCAAGTGAAAAGGAAATCAGTGTGCTTTCAAATTCAAAACAAAGACAAAATCAAACAGAAGTGGTCCAATACTACCCGTCAACTCGCCAAAGTACTGGTTCCAACGTCTTCAATATTTTGAATATTTTTCCCCTACTGTTATTATAGTGGAAAAAGTGGCTTTCAAGTTGGCAAAGTGGAGGAGACAAGTGTCAAGGACAAGCAGAGCTTTTGGTGCAAATAATAAACCTAAGCGCTGGGCATTGGATTTCAGAGGAGCTACTGTTTAATCCCCAGTACCAGCGACTCCTTCAACTCACCAACACTGTCTGCTACAGACTCCGTTGTTACCAAAAGGACAAGGTTAGTGACAGGGCAACCATTATATCCTAGCCCTAGGTCCTAGGACAAATGCTAGCTGCTTTCCAAATATTGATCTTTTGGCTGCATGCTTTTAATTCATTTTCTTTATTACCTTCCCCACTTTGGCACTTTCCATAGGTAAAAAGGCACAAGCTGGTGTCTCAAATTGTAGTGTCAAAAAAGCTAGATTGATATGCTCCTTGGATTATTAGTAAAGTGAACTCATCAGCTTTAAAGAAAAGGGATTAAGCACAGCAATAGCAAGTTGAGCACGATATTTAGCTTTTCACAAAACACTCATGATTTCCTTGTGAACAGAAAACAAAGCACTTATCACTTAAATGGTGAGGTCACTGAGGTATTTAGCATATAAGTAGTGCATAATTAAATCTGCCAACTTAACATCATCCAACAAATAGACATTTGTCGTTTATTATAGTGCTGCACTGTGCACATTCTTCAAGTTTGGTGAACTCCATAATATCTCTTGTAGTAAAACATAACAAAAAGAACTCTATAATATCTCAATGGCTTCATAAAAAACAAAGCCACTACACATTTCAACTTGCACTCTCATGTGCTTTTCCTCCTAGTTTCCTATAGTAACATTCGCATTTTTCTGAATAACTTCTATCAGGCACCTGAGAGCGGAAGCTTGGGTATGAACATATACAACATCACTACCCCAGAAGCAGAGTCAGAAATGCAAGAGCTTGTGCAATTGGTGTTCCAAAAATCTCCAAATGACATTGATTTCAATATCAAGAATACTTTCCTCACAGTGGCGAAGAGTTTTTACTATGCAGCTTTTTGTGATTCAAGGACCATCAATTTCCATATTGTCAAAGTTCTCTTTGATAAAGTCATTTGATCAAATTATTTCGTGTATTGAATAGATATCACCATCACTCGTGCATGATTACCCTCGACATGATATTTAACAAAAATATATATGTTTGCAAGTATTGAAACCAATAAACTTCACTAAAATCTTATCTCACTATTATCACTTGAATTAAGCCTGAGTCGTAGTAACAAACAATTTTTCTAAAAAATTATTGCCTTATCGGTAAACTTGTAATAATTAAGGCTTCTTTTCACTTGTAATAAAAAAAATTCTATTTTTTAAAAATAATTGACATCAAATAATTCAATAATAACATAAAATTCTTTACAATAAAATATTAAATCAAAATTAAATCTTTAGTTAAAAAGTGCAAAAAAATTGCCCAAAACAATATTGTTTATACAATTTAAATTCAAAGTAACAGTTACATGTCACATAGGTCTTCATGGAGCACAGAAACAAAGTCCAATATTAGTATATGGTTGCCTTAACAAATAGACAATAGAAAAATTAGCGAAACAAGAAAATAGCATAAAATACAAAACATGAGTAGTCTATGGTTGGACTTATTGAACCATCAATCTCCTCCATTTATCATGCCCCTGCGACAAAACGAAAAGAGATAGATTATAATACCCGTATAAAGTTTGACATAGAATATTACTACTAGACTATCAAGTACTTTATGCTTGATCAATTTCCAATATACAAGTCTTATCCCCTGTTAATGCCAAGCACTCCTAACTTATGTTATTGATTTAACATTTTAGATCACAGATCTATGATTGCTGGCTCTGCTGTCATAATGTAACAACAAAGTAAGAAACCTACAGTGAAAAAGAGTGTTACTTATTGAAATTCCCCATCTCGAATGGAGATTAAATACAGCGTGGATTGCACAAATTTAGCAAGTGGACTATTATATAGTAAAACACGTTAAGGTGTTCTCAGAAGATCTCTTTTGACCATGTTGGTTTAATGGTTTCCAGTCCCTCATAAATGTAGGCAATAGTAAAAATGGAAGACAGCCAGACAGGGCGCGTATGAACACATGAGAAAGTTGGTGGAATGGTCTTCAGCATGAAGTGGAGCTTCACCAAATCCTGCATTCGCAGATTTCGTTCTCCATTTCTGAAAATATCCAATAGCAAGAATCATTTGAAGTTTAATCCCCCACTCCCACCTTAGTCGTTTGTCGCCAAGTAGAATTGTTAGTACTTAGTAGTCCTATAAATTTGGGTCAAGAAATTTGCTCAAAATACCGATTCATTATTGCCTTGTAACAAAGTTCTGTGCTTGAGATATTGCCGTATATAGATAACTGATGACAATATGGAATCAGCAATATAAAGGATAAGCTGCAGCATGACCAGATAAGTTAAAAAGATAAGCAATATTGAGTGCTTGATAATAGTGTCGCAACTTTGGCTCTTTATTTCTAACAAACTCTTCTCAATGGTTCTCCCTCTCAACTAATATCGTGGTACTAAACAGAGCTTAATCAAGATAAGTAGGCTCTGTAGTTTCTTAGGGGGAGCATGTATCGCAATAGTCCAAACCAAATTGTTGGGAAGGAGGAGCCTAAACGTGGGGGAAATCTTTATCTACAGGTTAAGCCAGATACTAAATCTTGACCAAAAATCTTAAGGTATTAAGTTGTTCTTCCACTTATATAGTCATCACTTATTTCATTCTTTCTTGGTGTGAGACTTCTTTCACTCACATTTGAATTCCTAATACAAATCAATCAAGCCTATCCCAAACTCCATCACACATGACACACACAGCACAAAGAGAGAGCATATAGATAGCATGATGAAGCACACATTTGAACCGTTTACATGTATAGTAGTATTTGCTGGTTTGAATAGCAATTTTATCAGGGGATTGAAGGACCAAAACCAACTCCGACTTTTACATGTCTTTGCACCCACATGTTGCTTTTACTATGGAGCAGAAAGGGGCAGCAAGAAGCAAATTTTAGACAGGATAAGCATAGATTTGCTTGTAGTAGGAGTTCCATGAAGTCCTTTCAAATAGTTTTGTCTTTTGGTTTATGAAAATGCATGGTGGTCTTGATACTTCCTCCAAAATTCAATAGGATTTCAAATGCGTATCTTGTAATATCTCACCCACAAACAGCACTAAATCGGTAAACCTATCAATGCAACTACCGCAATTCATGCAAAAGACATATCAGGAAGAACAGTTAAGCAGTTTGCACTTCCATCCATTATGAGCTGTAAGTATTCCTTTTTCACCTTCCTTTTCGGGTAGCTTCTAGGGCCTAGCATAACAAGATTAGGGCCACAAATAGAACATATCATTGATATTCTTTCTCCACCATCTGCAAAAGGTTAAACGAGAAATCACTCGAGCACAATTCAAGCGTTAAGGATATGGTGGATAGCTTCAAAACCAAAATACAAAAAGGATAGGGTAGAAATAAAGTAAAGGTCATTGATCAAATTCTCTTTCAAACCAAGACAAGGATAAGTGAGACTATTCATAGACAAAGCAAAGGTCATCGATCAATTTCTCTTCTAAACATGACTTGATTCACACGCTCCCTAAAGGACCCTTAAATTATGGCTGGTGCAGATGAAAAAACCAAGAAACCACAAGACCAGAAATTTTCTGTCAGTTTTTATCTTGCTAAACAGAAAACAGAAAAGTTACTTGCACACCTTTTTTCTTACATCTTCTTCGTAGCATTGTTTAATATAATGAAATTACAAATGCAAGTTATATTCAATACATATTGGATATGAGACAAGGTGTGGTGTAATGTAAGTGAGGTGTGAAAAAAGTGGCGAGCAAATGTCGTTGTCTAAGAGAGGGAAAAAAAAGGCGAAAACAGGGACTACCATGCCTATCAAAGATTGATGTCTTGACCTTGGAATCTAATTCATGTTTCAATTCAAGTAAGATGATCTTTTAGGATCATTTTCCACTCTCTAGCTCTTACAACACACCATGGTTAATGCCTTTCAAGTTCACAACCTAGTGAACCTACCAACAGGGTTACCTCTAAACAATACTTATGCATAAGTCAGGATTCTAGCAGTACAGGAATATTTTCCAAAAGAGAACATATCACTTCTTCAAAATTATATTTCTAATATATGACTGGTTATAAACTAAGATAGTCAGACACATGTAACTTAATTACCACACAATACCTAACCTACATATTTGCTTTAAGACACAAAATAAGCTCGTGCAACATAGTTTCTTAGAAAGCAGATTTAACCATACTCTAATTCATCAGAAGTGATTGGCCGTTTAAGAGGGATGATAGACTTCTTTTCAACATCACGAGACAATGCCTTCCTCATATCTGAAAACAAGGCACAAAATGATAAAAGATAAATAGCCGCATGAGCTTTGTTAAAAGAGAAGAAGACCAAGTACAGGAACATGGAAGCACACCTAACTCATCTTTTTCCCCAGAATAGTAGCCTTGCAGTCGTCCATAAATTACATAGCCAAGCTGAGATGTCAATTAGGAAAGATAAAAGAAGTACTTAGTTAGCAATCCAAACTTTAGACTCAGGAAATCCTAATCTATAATAATTGAAAATAAAGTCCTAATCCAACATTGGGATCTCCCATAACTCAAACTAATCCCTAAATTATTGATAATTAATTTGTAAATCCCCAATTTACAATTACATCATAAATTAATATAATAATCATATATGTCATCCCCTCAGATTGCATTGTTACCAAACTGATGTAGAACAGATTAACCAACAACACAAACCCAAATCTTAAAATTCTGTATATTGTCAATAATAATGCAAAAGGTCTTCAAAGTTATAAGATATTGAAAGGGCAAGTAGTACAACGGAAAATGAGGACAGACAATAAAATTCATGCATGCTTTTTAACAGCTAAAGAGATGGAAATCACATGGTGAGAAAGGTCTACGATGAAATGAAAAAGTACAGAAACATTACCTTTTCATACATCTTGATAGCTGGTGCATTTGACGCTCTCACAAAGAGATCAACAAAGTAAGCCTTGTTGCTGCAAAAATCACATTCTTTCTTATAACAAAGCATCCATGTAAACACAAATTCATTAATCTACCGGTAACTCATTAGGCAGAGTCAACACAAGGAAAGGCTTTGCTTATCCCCAACCCAACCCCTCATATTTAATGAACTACTCCATTTAATCTTTTTTAAATTATGCAAATTAAAATGACTTCCTCATTCCAATCCAAACTATTGAGGTAATGGACTTAAGAAAAGTCATACAGATGAGAGAAAAATATCACGTCATTAAGTACAGAAGACATAATTTGCCAGAAAACTACAAGGAAAAAAATCAATTAAGATCATGTAAAGAGGACAATGGAAGGTTTCAGAAATTTAAGATTCAAAAATCAAACATATGCATGTCTTACATATTTTCACTGATGTTTTCCAACAGATTCATCAGTTTCTTCGCTAATTGCTGCCGACGAAACTCTGGGGCAACGGTTACTGCAGTTATATGACCATGGCAAAACTCTCCTAGCCCCTCTACTTTCCCCATAACTACAGTCAAAATATCTGTGTTAATCCCACATTGTCTTTCATAAACTCATAGGAGATACAAACATCACATAATGAAGAAGATGATGATAATGATATGACTACCAAATTTATCCATCATATGACTCAATGGACAGTGAATTCAGTACATAATCTGAATTAATAAGAGAAACATAAGTTACATCATGCATTAGCAGATGCAAACACTAGAAGGCAGCTAAAGTGTCATTATCATGCATGCCATTGTTCACCACTGCTTTAAGTTATATATCTACCAAGAATGGTTTCTTGATCATATCCCTAACTGTGAAGTATATCATGTCATTCCTGAGCAAACAAAATTTTCATTAATTCACTAACAAGAGGGATTCAGGTGAGAAAGCATACTTGAAAAATGCAAGTAACTTACTGTAACCCATGATTCGGTTTCGGGGACCTTTGGCAACATGGAAATAGTCGGGCCATCTTGCAAGATAGGACATGTAGAAGGACATGTTAAACTGCAAGAGGCGATTAAGGACGCACAAAGTGAACCAAAAAACATCAGCATCAAGTTCCAAATGCTTAATTGTCTCTTGCAACAGAGGTAACAAGAAAACCGGAAAACTTTTTCCTGTATTCTTGAAATGGAAAGAAAGCTTACAGTTTCGGTGAGATGATCAAGATTGACGGACGCAAAACAAAGGAGATCGTTACAGCAAAACCTGCCTATAGTTGTCATGTTGCGAGAAAATGCAACACGTCACGTCCCCCTCGAAGCTTGATCTCTGGAGGCTATATATATGTTAACGGTGTGATCAAAAGGATACTGGTGACTGGTGACTGGTGAGGTGGGAGGAAAAAAAACACTGAACAATAAAGAAGAAAAATCAAAACAAAAATTAGAATTACCGGGAAAAAAAGAAACAAAGAAAGAGAGTTTATAAATAGAAATAAAAAATATAAAAAGAGAGAGAAAGGCGGGTAAAAAAATTCCCAAAAAGATAAAACTTTTGTTTTTATTTTATTTTTGAGCACTCATCACGTTCAACGTGAAACTAATCTCGTTTAAATTCTTAACTGCTGAATTGAAGTTAAACCACTTATCATATATTAAAACTTTTTCATATCTATACTAAATAGTAAATAGTCCATGCTAGTATGTTTCTTTTTAGTATGTTAGTTATGATGAAGACTAGGTGTGGTCATTCTATTTCCATTCCAAATATCAGGTGAGATTTGCCTTTTTTTTTTATTATTATTATTATTATAGAAAAAGAACAGCTAAAATCTAGCTGAAATATTAGAGGATTGGGGGTTTGAATCTGGCTCGTCTACCTTTGTGGGAGACCCTTGGATCAAGTGTACTATTTGTGCAAGTGGAGGTGAGATTGGCTTTTGGCTTAACTTATATTGTTTATTCTAATGTTTATAATTAAATTGTAATAGCGTCTTTTTGACGTACCGCAATTACATCGTTTGATTTGTATAGTTGACTCAGTGAGAAAAGACTTTTGTCACTGTTGTTGCGCAGTCCTTCATCGTTTATTTTGCACTGTTTCAATGAGAACACCGGCTGGGCCTCCTCTCTTGAATTCGTTTTTGGACTTTGTAGCCAGCATCTGACAATGTTTTTATTTTGTTTTGTCTGAAAATAAAATTTATTATTTTATTTAAATAGTTAATATTTGTTCAAAGTATTCAAATAAGTAAAACTATACACGATTTAAAATTTCTGACATCAAATTACTAGGGCCAAAAGAAAAAGGCATTAAGTTTAGGTAATTTGCACAGCCTTAGGTTTAAATTTTTATGTTGTATTAAAAAATAATTAACTATGTAAACCACATAAGAAATTATATATTTTTCCATGCATCCAATTCATTGTTGAGAAAACATGGATCATATGAAAAGAAACAAAACGCGCACAAATTTGACCTTTGCTACAACAGCTGTCAGAAAACTCTCAAAAGATTATAGACCACATCAAAGTAATGTTTTTTCTTTGGGGGGGGGAGGGAAAAAATATCCTAAAATAAGTTTATTTTCTTTTTTTTATTGAAGATCAACTTGTAAAGAATCTTGACATGTCAATATTTAATCAAGGACGTGCATAACTAAGAATTTATTTTATTCGGGCATCACTAGACAAATTCACTCTAGAATCATATGACATGCTGAAAGGCGGTAAATATGCAACAAAGAAAAAAGAATAAAAAACAAAAGAGTCGGTCCCTACCCGACTTGTTTTATTTATTGGTTTGATCCGGCGTCAATGAGACAGAGAGAAAACGATTGAAATAAGAAATTTGTTTAAAAAAATAAAAATGTAGCTTTACTAAACTCACTCGTGAGAGTACATAAAATACAGGCGCATAGTCCACGTGGCATAACGCATAGGAGTACACTTGGCAGTTAAACGTCTTGTTGGTACACGAGTCCCAATCTTCCGATGCACGAGAACAGGTTCTCTTTCTCTTTCTCTTTCTTTCTCAGTGTGAGTGTGATATCCACATCCATCACCCATGGCTATGGCGAAGCGACCCTGCCCCTCCCAAAACCCTAGAATCCAAAACCCGAACCAGGTTAACCATGTCCTCAATGCATTCCTGGGTCTTTCTGAGTCCCCTTCTCTCTCCCTCGATCTCGATCTCTCCTTGGAGATGCTTCTCGAATCAACGCCCTCCGATTCCGATCAGACCATCGTCATCGATCGCGCCCTTAAAATGGGCTCCATGCTTCTCGACGCCGCCAAACACTCCTCCAGGAAGCGAGCTTCCAAACACAATTCTCTCGCTTGGCCTCTCCCTCCTGACCTTACCATCAAGGTACTCTCAACCGATCATTTGCATCTCTGAATTTCATTTTATTTTTAATTTTCCAAATTTCTTTGTTTCATGCTGGTTAGCTCTTAATTGGAAAAGAGTTCTCCGAGTATCTGATTCTCTGTTTGCATTGTACACAAATGATGATTATACTTTTTTGATCGTGGTAAAACTCAGTGCTTAATAACCTTCTTTTTTTTTTTTTTTTTGGAGAAATGGAAAAACCGATTTTATCATTATTTATTATGTGAAACTACGTTAGCTTAAACATTGCTTCTGCAAGGAAGTGAACTTTTTGGGTATTGATTCCGTGTTGTGATGTACAGGTCTTCTCAATGCTTGATACCCAGAGCCTATGCTATGCATCGGCTACTTGTTCTTTGTTTAACAAATGTGCTCAAGATCCTTTGTGCTATGCAAATCTTGATTTGACAACGCTTGTTCCAAAGGTTAACAACTCAGTTGTTTCCACTATGATTCAGCGAGCTGGAAAGGCACTAAGGTAAGGACTTTTATATCTCACTGATCCTTTCCATGCTATATTTCTTTTGTTCCAAAGTAAACTTTAACTAACTTCATACTTATGATTATAGGATATAATTTATAATGATATGAACTAAACTAATCGCCCCGCGAGGTGATCATTTCTCTATTGTACTTGACCTTTGCTCATGAAAGGCAAAAAAAATAAGGGGATATTTGGTTGCATATCGATTATTTGTTTGGATGGTCTGCCTCATCTGTATTGTTTCCACTTTCTATTAGTGACTCATCTAGTCATCTCTAATGATGTATTACATTTTCCTACCTCTAAATTTTGGTCCCTGTTAGAAATTGTTGTGTAACTAGTTTTATAGCTTTAGGTATATTTCCTATGTAAGCTTTGTTAGCTCTATCAGCTAGGAAAAGACAAAACTATCATCCATTTTAACCTGTGCTAACTTCTTGAGCATGCATTATGTATTTTTTCCCAACTATCTTCTCTCATTCATCTATTTTAATTCGTTAATAAGGTCTCTTAAGCTTGGTGTGATCCCTGGTGCTACTGCTTCGCCTGGATCTTGTCAACCATTGGTTTATACCATCAGAAATGCTATTGTAGAGGTATCTAACTTTTCATGGAATGATAAGAGATCTCGACAAGGGAGAGAATCTTCCATTCTTACAAGATCCTGTTTAAGCCCTTTGAGTAGGGATGGTGGTGCTCCAGGGTATGTTGTTCATGGACTTTAGAGTTCAGAACGTTTTGGGTGACTTGTTTTAAATGGGCTCTTACATTGTCTTTTTGTAGGGCTCTTTTGAGAAAGTTGAACTTGTACAATATTGAAAGGATGGATAATGCATCCCTTAGTGGGGCATTATCAGCATGCCCTTCTCTCCTTGATCTGGAAATTGTTGGGCTGTAAGTTAGTTTCCTTCACCTCTCTTTCTCTCACTACTTTGCCTTATATGCTTTTTTCCTCACTGCTATTGGATATAAGAATATCATTGGTTAAATGTCTTCAACATGAAGAAAATGGAACTCTACCTCTAAGATGAGTTTACTTTCTTCCGATCTGGAATTCACACTTTTCTAAATTCCATCTGTCATAGTTAGACTGGGAATTTTGACCTTTTGTTGTGAGTTGTGACTACAATTTTGGTTAGTGTTATTGTAATATTTCTTTCTTTCTTATTTTTAAACTTGATATGAATATGCTGTATATAAATATTTTTAATTAAAAATGTGTCATTTTTCAGTTTTTAGTTACACCTCCGATACTTGAGTTAATTATCCTCTTAAGCATTTAATATGTATCAGTATCTGTGTCTTCTTCACATACTTTCCACTAATTTATTTCATATCAAAGAAAAGGTTGTTTCCAAATTTTATTTTTCATTGGCAATAATTTTTTTTTTTAAATGCCAGTCATGTTGAATTGAGGCAAACATTAATGTCAGTAAGTGCAAACTGCCACTTGATCGAGCGTTTGTTTTTTGAGTCTTCTAAAACAGGTAAGTTATTTTCTCAGCTATACTTTGCCTTATAAGTCTCTTTATGTCTCTGCTTATCTATTTTTAATTTTCAGGTAGAGATGACAGTTTGAAAACGCCAACCTGTGTTGAGCTCGTAAAAAATTGTCCTCAACTAACTTCTTTATCTCTTAGAGGGTTTAAGCTACATGATTGTAAAGTTCGTATACTGGTTAAGGTATGTTCTCACGAAATTCTTAACTATGGCAGTCTCTTGTTAATCCTGGGTAAATTTCTTCTATTATTTATTCTCCTATTTCTCACTTTTATCATAGAGGAAAAAAAATCCCTCTGAGGACTATTAATTTCAACCTGCACATGCAGGGATTTCTGAAACTGAAATATGTTGATTTTTCAACATCCTATTCAATCACTGGAAACTTCTTAAGGTCAGCTATCCTTCTGTTGAGATTATCTCTTTATATCTGTTTTTCTGGCTCTATTATCTCTTAATATGAAAACTTTTTCCTTTTCAGAAACCTTGGAAGCAGCAATGGTGGGAATTTGCTTGAGGTCTTAATTTTAAGGGATTGCATGCATCTGAAAGAGGTGAGAATCGTAATGCATCTCCAATTCTTTGCTTCTTTTCAAACTGTTCCCTCTGAAATGCTAATACTTCATGTGCAGATGGAAGTTGCTAGGTTGTTGACAGCAATTCTTGCTGGCGATTTCAAATTGCTTGTACATCTTGTGGGTACATAGGAATATGTTACGTTGTTAAAAATAACAGTGAAGTTTCTGCTAGGCTCTCAGTTTTGCTTCTAGTTCTTACTATTGCCTTTAAACAGGATATATCCAATAGGGAAGGCTTAGCATCTGAGGGTGACTGGTATCACAGGTGCTACAACTCTAGGTAATGATTATCATTGGTTGATTTGATGTCTCAACTTTGTGAATGACTGATTTTTTTATCTATTCAATTACAAATTTGGGGCTCTCTGCTGCAGTATTATGCCTGTAAAGCTGGTGAAGGAAGCAAGGCCCGATATGTGTTTGGTGGCTGAATATCCATCAGAAGGAAGGTTATATATTTTTCCAATAGAGTAATTGGTACACTGACTTTCATATTTGCAGGTGGAGGGGTTTTTATTTTCTTTCTAAAATTTGCCAATTTTGTGCTTCTGGATTGTGTTGCAGTTACATTGAGTCATTTGATACTGATATGAACAGTGATATAAGTCTGCCATCACAATTGAGCTTCCATACTTCAGATGGATCGATTTTTATGAGTACATCTGAAAGCAGCTACAATAGTGATCAGGGTAGTGGCAATGAGGATGGCCAAGATGCCAACTATGTGATTTATGAGGAAAGTTCAGACGAGATAGACGACTTTGTGGCCCTGTAGGGGATGCTCATTTTATGGCATTAATTGAAAAGGACAACAATTTAGTGAACTTGGTATACTCTCTCTCTCTCTCTCTCTCTCTCTGGAAAATTATTAGTCCTAGAACTAGAAGTTGATTTCTCTTTAAGAAAGCATTTATAAGGATAGATTAGCTTTGCTTCGTGGGTTGACTTTGGGCCGCTATGAACTACTTTGGAAGGCTTATCAAGGAACAAATATAAGATGCTTTGGTGAATGCCATGGCTGACATGTGACAAGTTGCATCTAGTCTTTGTATATCCCATGTTGGAAACTAGAGATGATACTCTGTGCCACCTTAATTTTATCAAAAAATGGACGGTACAACTTGATGCTTCGAAGTCAGTTGTATTATTTGCAGTCTGTTTTCCTTCTAAATTCAATGTTTGTTAGATATGCTTTGTTCCCCTCTTGCATTTCCTAATGTTTGTGCTTTATGTTTTATTTATAAACTAGGCGAGCAGCAGAGGAAGAAGGTTAAGGCAGGATATCAGACTGTGGACAATGGGTTTTCTTCAACTTCCATTTTGTCCTTGGCTTCATTGAAGTTCATTACTGTGGAATTTTCAAATTTGCAGAAATGTAAGTATACTGCCGCTCTGGGTTGGTGCTCCCGCCCGCCTTCTTTCATTCTCTCTCCCCACTTTTCCCGAAAGGAAAAAATAGATTATTTTTCCTCTGTATTTAGTCCATATATCTATGGAAGAATTTTTTTTTTTTTAAGGGGGCTTTTTTTGGGGGGGTTCAAATATGGAAGAGATTTTCAATTGTAATTTGTGCCCTTTCATACTGTCTAGCTAATACTGCAACAACAACCAACGTGTTCTCTATGCACCTGGGGCGCGAAACTGTTCTGTAATTACATATTAAACTGCTCTGTAATTACATGTAATAATGATATTCCAATCCCTGCGTCTTGCAAATATGAGTGAGCAAGGAACAAATTTGCTCAGTAAAGATGAGATGAGAAAGACCATCAGCAGCGTACCCAAAAAAAAAAAGAAAGACCATAAGCATGGGATCAAGTGTCAACTCCAACTGGGCCAAACGAGGTTCGAGAAATCTTAATCCAAGTATCTAATATATCTAGTATATTCGATGCCAGAATAAAATGTTAATATTTGATACGTGTTTATAAGATAATCGTAGGTGTTTTAAATATCTTTTATTCAGTGAAGATGCCTATGTTATAAGCAAGAGTATGGATGGCCATTAGGTTTGATTAATTTTTATGAATTGTCAATTTCAGTCTTATTATAAATATTTAAATTTAACGAATTTAATTTCTTTAATTATAAATTAAATAATTTTTTATGATACCAAGAAAAATATTATCAAATAATATTTTTGAATTAATAATGCTATAATTGTTTTTATTAAGTAATTGTATAATATGTAGTTGCTATGTTATTGAAACTTCACAAATCATATGATATAATAACATGAGATAAATATATTTATTAATTTTAGTTATTTATAAAAATTAGGAGGCATATTTAAAAATTTGAATTCAGGTTTCTACAATTTAGTGTGATTATATAAGAGTGTCACGTGTGCCCAGATATTTAAAATGTATGCATTAATTAAACATATAAATAGATACTTGTATGTAATAGTTTTGAATCTTGAAAAGAGAAGATGGAACTAGAAAAGCCGTTAGGAAGGGGTAGCTGGAGAGTTTGTTGAAACGTCAAATTACGTTATTAATGATTGTCAATTCCTTTTAATTAAGTGGATACAATCTAGTTGAAATTTAATTTTAAGTCACTATTAAGTGTAAAGTTTTAATTGTATTATCACATCATCTATTAAAAGGATAAAAAGTAAAAGGATGGCTTTTAGCTCAAGTGACAAGTTTTTTGAAGGACCGTTTGATTTCGATGCCAAATTTTACGAAAGTCTTTAGGGTTATTCTTGTCTTCATCTTTGTTTTTTTGGTATCGGTATCAAACTCATAAAAATATTAAGCAACTCCTGAAGTCTCATTGCTTTTATTTTAGTTTACCTCCTTTCTTTTCACACCAAGTTATAAACTTCTTTTGTTAAAAAAATAGAAAAGGAAAGGTAAGACACATTCTACTATGCACCTAAAGTAGAATGGATGATCTATGTTATATCAAAATTACTTGCGATGACGGGTGTTGTCTTATTTTTTATTTTAGGCTTAAATATGTGTTTGGATTAATTGTAAAAAAAAAATTATGTGTATAATTAATTTTTAATAAAATTAATTATGAGAAAAATAATTTATGTTTAGATATGTTAATTCACAATCGATTTTATGATAAACAGTTTTGCTTAGATTGTATAAAAAAATTGTTTTTATGTATTAAATTATCAAAAGATATATGAAATGATTGAAAAAGTCATTTGATTGAGAGCAAATAGGTATTTCTCTCTCAAAGCTTTTAAAATAATCTGAAATCAAATAATTAAAAGCTTAAAATAACAGTTTTTTTAAAAAAGTTATTTTTAGTTATAAAAAAAATAATCTTAACTTTAATCAATTTTACGCACTTTAAACAAACAAGATAGATTTTAGACAAAAACACCTTTTTATTGAAAAAAAAACTGTTTTGGGAAAGAATTAATCTTTCCCAAACATGCTCTAACTCCTTAATTTTATATCTAAGGTTCATTTACTTTTTTCCTACGTGACCAAAAAATGATTTTATCATCATCTTTGTCGTTGTGGCTTGAGGATCCTCAACATTGCCAATGCTCCAATGATCCTATCGTGCCCTCCTTGTCGACCTTATTACTGGTGACCATTGAAAAACTTGCACCGCTAATGCTTTCTTCTCCTTATTTCTCATTATCGAACATTTCCCTTTTAGAGTTCATGAAAACCACGAACCTCTCCCTCTTAGTTCATGAAAACCATGGAGTCACCGACAACCAACTTCTTGTGATTAGCAAACTTGCTCCATCCATAATTTAGAGGACCAAATTCGTTTCCTCTTCTTGTTCCTTCTCTACCTAGCCTCCCTTTCATTGATACAGTGCAAGTTCACCACCAATTATTACCAAAAATCATGCCCCTAGTTCTCAGAAATCATCCAAAAGACCGTGATCGAGAAGCAGTTATCCACGCTCACCATAGCAACTGTCATCCTTTATCTTTTCTTCCACGAGGCTACGATACCTCCGTCCTCATCACCTTCAACACCTTCAACAAAGCAGAGTACTAACATAAACCTCTCCCTCCCCAGCGACATAAACCTTTGGAACCGAGTGAGTGGCAATAATAAAGCAAATAAGGGAACAAGCTTCGATGGCAAGAAACAAATTTGGTGACTCACCACTATTGATCCTATTCATTGAACCAACCAACACATTTTTCTTTGAACCATTCACATTCTTTATGGTCCAAACTGCTACGTTGCAACCCAGCACCCTAGTAGCAAAGTCCAACATGTCCCCCGATGGAGCCACGCACCACTTGGTCTCACCCTAGCTTGGTGCCCTACACATTCAATCACCAACTTCATCACAATCTTCTCCATGCTCGAGTTATCAGCCACTTGACTATGAGGGCTTCAACTTTCAGCTTAACTTTCTCAAAGTAAAAAAAAAACAAATTAACAAAAAAAAATAAAAAATAAAAATAAATTCATGGCAGGATTCCTAATCCCATTGTGGCAAATAAAATAAAATTTTATAAATAAGTATTTGATGGGCTTAGAAAACCATCATGAGATTAAAAAAATATAAAATCAAAGAAAATTATAAATATAAAAAACTTGATGAAAGGAATAAATTTAATTTTTATTAATAAAATAATTGTATTAAAAAATAGACATTTCATTAAACCTATCAAATAAATTTTCATTTAAGAAACTTGATTTCCACATATTTCAAAACGTATCTATGGTATTCTCTCTTTTTTTTTTAAAGGCTCATTTCTTAGTTTTTTATATTTTAGTCCATTAACTATTATTTTATTTTCATTTACTTTTTTTGTCTTGCATGACTCATTTTTTTAATTTTAATATTTTATTTCTCATCGCATATGAAAATTCTCTTTTTTAATTTCCTGAAAAAATTAAATTTTTTTTGTGTTCATAAATTTTTTTATTAGTGCCATTAAAATATTATTTTATTTTTCACAAAAATTAAATTAAATCTTATTTTCTTCGTAAAGATTTACAAAGTATGATATTTTATGTTATTTTTAATGTTTTTCATGAAAATAACATTTAATTTATTTCTTTACATAAATGTTATATTTTTTAATGAAAATTTAATTTATTTTTTTAGAACACATCTGTAAACCATGGCTCGGAGATGTCAATAAGTTTTTTTTTAAATGTTGATGTCACTACTCTATGTTATCTTATTATAGCCTATAGTAATTGTCGGGTGGAAGTCAATACCTAATGGCATGAATTTAAAAAAAATAAAAAAAAGACTAAAATTTCATGGATTGCCAATCCCGTCATGCATTAAAAAATTTAAAGAAATAAATCAACCAATAAAGTCCATTGCTTACCCATACATATATATGATGGTTCTTGTTAATTAGAAAAGATTACTAGGGAAAGGATGTTTTTTATTAGAAAAAAGTTTATACTAGCTACCACTATTAATTATATATCATTATCATTTTGTTAATACTTGCTAATTCATTAACTTAATAATTAAGGATGTAGTTTTTTTTATAATTAATTTTTTTGTCATGTCATGACATTTTATTTAATCTTTATTATTTCGTGGCAAATTTATTTTATTTTTATATTTTTCCTCACATATGAAATTATCTTTTATTTTCAATTTTATCTTCTACTTACTATAAGCTTTCTTTCAGCATTTTATAATGCAAGTTTGGTGACTTAAGCTTCCATATTCAATGTTGTTGTACTTCAATTTCATGTTGGCAGAGTTTTTAATCCTAATTCAATTTCATGAAGAAAAAATTAAATTAAATTAAAATTTGATAATTAGTTGTGGCTTTTACACATTGTAAAATGGAAAACATCAAGAGTCAAGATTTTCAAATGGGTCATTATAAAGGAATAAATCCCATCATACAATTATTATTTTTAATTTAAATAGCATGGCGAGATTGTCAATCCCATTGTGAAATTTGGTTTTTATTTTTTATTTTAATTTAAATACTATGACAGGGGAATTTATTAAGGTAAAATGCATATATATTATTAAGGTAAAATGCATATATATAAACTTAATAATTACAAACTTGTATTTTTTCTTTTTTGAAAAATTTGATTCCTTACCAAATCTCAATTTATCATGAAAATTCATATCATTCCACGTTATTTTATCTTTTTTATTTCATGACATATGCAACTTTATTTTATTTTCATTTTTTTCTTACAACTAAAATTATCTTTTAATTTCAATTTTATCTCTGGCAATTTTTTATCTGAGTTTAGAGAAATGATTTTTTTTATTAATTTCATTCTTTCATCACAAATGTACTTCAATTTCATGTTGGCAGAGTTTTTAATCCTAATTCAATTTCATGAAGAAAAAATTAAATTAAATTAAATTTTGATAATTAGTTGTGGCTTTTACACATATTGTAAAATGGAAAACATCAAGAGTCAAGATTTTCAAATGGGTCATCATAAAGGAATAAATCCCATCATACAATTATTATTTTTAATTTAAATAGCATGGCGAGATTGTCAATCCCATTGTGAAATTTGGTTTTTATTTTTTATTTTAATTTAAATACTATGACAGGGGAATTTATTAAGGTAAAATGCATATATATAAACTTAATAATTACAAACTTGTATTTTTTCTTTTTTGAAAAATTTGATTCCTTACCAAATCTCAATTTATCATAAAAATTCATATCATTCCACGTTATTTTATCTTTTTTATTTCATGACATATGCAACTTCATTTTATTTTCATTTTTTTCTTACAACTAAAATTATCTTTTAATTTCAAATTTATCTCTGGAAATTTTTTATCTGGGTTTAGAGAAATGATTTTTTTTATTAATTTCATTCTTTCATCACAAATATATTTTTTCCCATTAAAAAATGATTTTTTAAAAAATGATTTTATGTGTTTCATGCAAAAAAATATTTGTAGAGGGTGAGAGTTATTTTACAAAAGATTTGAATACAATTTCATATTTGTAGAGATTTTAATATATAATTCTTAATAAACCTATACAACCAGTTATTGGGTAAAGTGAGAACCGTTTAATTTATTCATTAATCATTTTATTAATAATAAATGCACAAGATTTAATGATGCATCTACAATCTCATTTTCTAATGGAACGTGAAACCTCTCCCAGTGGCTTAAATTTAACACCGATGGCTCAGCACTACCTAATTCTGTTGAAACTTGAAAGGATCATTCGCAACCATTTGGGCGAATGAGTGACAAGATTATCTCAAAAGTGGGCTTCGGTTCAGCAAATTGTGCTGAACTTTGGGCTCTTAAAGGAAGGTCTACTTTGAGATTTGGATATAGGAATCACAATATTGTAGGTTATGTTTTCTGGTAAGCATAGTTGTAGGTGGTTGTTGCACACTTGCACCAGTTGTAGCATATTGAGATCCTTCAGGGGTGTTTACGGATTGGTTTGGATTGATTTTGAGGGGTAAAGTCATCCGAACCAAACCAATTGTTTTTATCATATAAACAATAAATCGATTTTGTTCAGATTTAGAAATCGAACCAAACCGAACCGATATTAATCAGTTGGGTTTGGATCGATTTTTGGTTTTTGATCATTTTAAAAAAATAATCTTATTCTTTTACTTTTTTATAGCCCAAAAGATAATGTAGTCTATTTATACAATAAATAACATATTTATCCATTTAAAACAAATAACAACAACTTATTTAAATAAAAATTAACAATCTTGTAGTATAATGATCAAATACAATCACAATCAAACTTCTAGTGTAATAGTTAAGATATTCAACAACATATACCAAGTTATTTAAAATATGTATATATATGATATTTTAATCAGTTTGGTTTGGATCGATTCGGTTTTAAAAATTAGAACCGAAAATCGATCCAAACCAATCGATTTCTAAAAAAAGAATCAAACTAAACCAAAAAATTCAATTTTAATCGATTTTTAATTTTTTAGATTTTGTTCGATTTGGTTTAAATTTAAACACCCTTACAAATTGATACAGTTGTGCGGATATTCTGTCAAAAAGAGCTCATGAGTCATGATTTACAATCAGAGACAATCTGCTATCGACAGCTTCTTAGTTTTATTTTATTTTTATATATAAAATGATAGTGAAGATAAGTTATTTTATTATTACAAATTATAATGCCAGTTACATGCCTGTAGATCATAAGGGCATGCAAGGGTTCATCTAGATTATTGCATCATAAGGTGTACTCACTCGAAGGCTTCTTTTCTTATATGAAAGTTACTCACTCATAATTTCTAGATGCAAAGATTTTTTTTTTTAAAGAGGAATAATTACGAATGTGAAAACTATTGTTTAATGGAGAATTTGAACCTCTACATTTGAAGAGTTAATTTTTTTATGCGCTTGAGATTAAATAAGTTTCAACGGGTCATTACCATAAAAACGTTCTTTATAGGAACTTGGATGAATGGAAATAATTGGATTATTTTGAGAATAATGTTATACAGCGGAAAAAAAAAATTCTTGGCTATCTAATGTATTTCTTATTTTGGACACCATGCCATTGCCATGTCTTAACTTGTTTTGGTTAAATTTTACTTTAAAAAGAAGTGTATATATAATGACTTTATTGATAATTTGTAAATAAATTTTATCCTAATATGTAATTATATAATAACAAATTGTTATAGAAGTTTGATTATCTCAATAAATATTAATAATATAACAACACGTTATTGTATAAGAAAATTTTGATACTTTTTATTTTTGTAAAAATATTAATATTTTTAATAATTAGTGATTAATATTTAATTACATATTTTATATAAATATTAAAATTAAATTAAATAATTATATTTTAACTAAAAAATATGTAACTAAATATTGACTACTAAATTAAAAAAACATGAATAATCTTACAAAAAAATATAAATTCTGTTGAAACCTCCATAATATAATAATGTAAAGTTTTTTTTTCACTCAAGTTTCACAAAATTAAACTCATTTAAAAAAGCATCAATAATCTTACCAAAATAAATAAATTCTGTTGAAACCTCCATTATATAATAATGTATAGTGTTTTTTCCACTCAAGTTTCACAAAATTAAACTCATATTTAATTAGGTGTTGTGATAGAAGTAGAACAAAATCAGACAGAAAGAGAGGGTTTGGAATTGGAAGGGGGAATGGCGACGAGCACGAGCAGTAGCAGCAACCAACCATACAGACCCTACCGCCACCTGAAAACCCTAAGCGCTCATCAAAGGGCGGTGTCGTGCGTGAAGTTCTCGAACGACGGAACCCTCCTAGCCTCCGCTTCTCTCGACAAAACCCTAATCATATGGTCCTCCGCCACCTTCTCTCTCCTCCACCACCTCATCGGACACTCCGAAGGCGTCTCCGACCTCGCCTGGTCCTCCGACTCCCACTACATTTGCTCCGCCTCCGACGACCGCACCCTCCGCATCTGGGACGCACGCGCCACCACCGGCGGCGACTGCGTTAAAACCCTTCGCGGTCACTCCGACGCCGTTTTCTGCGTGAACTTCAATCCGCAATCGAATTACATAGTTTCTGGCTCCTTCGACGAGAGCATTAGGGTTTGGGAGGTGAAGACTGGGAAGTGTATTCACGTTATCAATAACGGTCACACTATGCCTGTGACGTCTGTGCACTTCAATCGTGATGGTTCCCTGATCGTTTCTGGTAGCCACGATGGTTCTTGCAAGATTTGGGATACGAGCTCTGGTACTTTGTTGAAGACCCTCATCGACGATAAGTTACCTGCTGTATCTTTTGCCAAGTTTTCCCCCAACGGCAAGTTCATACTCGTTGCCACTCTTAATGACACCCTTGTATGTTTCCTTCTTTTCTCCCTTTCTTCTTTTCACTAGTGTCATTGGATTTCATTGTCATTCATTCATCTCGCTCATTTGATCCATATGAAATTTATCTTTCTAGAGCATAAACATTCATCTTGGTCCTTTTTTGAAGTTTTATGATTGATGTGGGATGGGATAAAGTTCCCATATGTTTACTGATTTAATGGAAGAAAAATTTCATTATATTGTTTGAAAATTTTACTAGAATAAGATGGAATGGTAAGAATTATAAATTTGTACTTACCATATTATCCTTACTTCATATATATTAATCTTAATTATTTATTTTATAAAATTTAATTTTTTAAATAACATTTTATTTTCATGTACTTGCTCCTATAAAAATGTGAAAGTTTTTAAATTTATTTTAAATTAAGATAAATTTGTAATTTTGATTTATATTTTATAAACATTAATTAATTCCATCTCATTCCCTCTAATTTGGGGGAAAGAAAAATAGAAGAATATGGTGGTATGAAATGGAATGGAAATCTCCTCATGTCATTCTTTTTCATCATCTTTTAAAACATCCAAACAATAGTATCTCTTACTATTCCATTTCATTTCATGTTTTACCACCAATCTAAACATAGCCTTAGTGTCATCAATTGGATCCTCAAGTCTTGTAATGACTAATACATTAAAATAGTTTTTAAATGTTATTTTTTGACATCAAATTGGTAAAATAGTCATTTAATGTTATTTTTTTACATCAAATTGCTCGTTTAAATATGCAGATGTCATTAGGTAGATCCTCGAACGATGAATACATTAAAATAGTTCTTAAATTGTCGATTTTTGACATTAAATTAATCATTTAATGTTATTTTTTGACATTAAATTAGTCATTCAATGTCATTTTTTTACATTAAATTAGTCTTCCAAAATAATTAATTTAATGTCAAAAATTATTAGATGACCAAACTCATGACATTTATATATTTGGAGGATTAAAGTGGGTATTTACTCATCTTTCTTTTATTATATTTATCAACGACCAAAGCAAGTATTGAGGTAGATGAGTTGAATTTGATCATTAGTCCTGCCAGCATTTTGTGAACTGAAAATTTCATATTTATGATCTTAACTGAGGTTTTGGGGTTGGTGAAACAGTTACTTTTATTCTTGTTTTGTATGTTTAAGCTGATGGTCCAATAGTTTAGCAAATTGCTGATTTTCTTTTATACTCATTCCTGGCAAAATTAAATTTCTGGGTGCAGAAGCTATGGAACTACTCAGCTGGGAAGTTTTTAAAAATTTATTCAGGTCATGTGAATAGAGTATACTGCATAACTTCCACGTTTTCTGTGACAAATGGGAAATATATTGTTAGCGGATCAGAAGATCGCTGTGTTTATTTATGGGATCTCCAGCAGAAAAATATGGTTCAGAAACTTGAAGGCCATACAGATACTGTAATATCTGTTACCTGTCACCCAACAGAGAACAAAATTGCTTCGGCTGGCCTTGATGGTGATAGATCTGTGAGGGTTTGGGTACAAGATCCCTGAATGAAAGCAAAACTGTATGTGGATTATTTTCCTCTCATGTCATACAATATGGTTTTCTTCTAAATTTTAACTGCATGCTTCCTTTTGATGTTTTAGTCTTTGTTTGTGCATGGATATGCATGTCTGATTTAAATATATTGTTTTGTGTTAGTAATCGTCTTCCTGAATCACCTCCAGTTGATATTTGGATGTTCCTAATTGCTAACTATGGGGAATTTTCCTTCTAAAGATTTCTTTTTTATTTGGTTTATGAAAGTTTATTAATTGGCAATGAACTTCAGGTTTTGTTTTCCTTGCCGGGGAAACTTGAAGGTAGGGAACAAATGTCTGCCTAATTAGTAATTGATAATACGATCTTAATCAGAGCTTTTAATCATTGAATCAGAGATCTTGAATTGTGTATCAACTGAGATAAAGAATGGTGTATCGTTGAAACAGATACGAATTGTATCTGCTCTCTGGGTTTGGTTTTTTTCTGACAATTGATATTTTGTTGTGCCAGGGACTCTCCTTAGTCAATGTTCTGTCATCTCTAATGATACTGAGAAGTGGCTTGCGTATCTCCAATTCAAATTCTGCCTACAGGTTAATGCATGTAATTTGGATCGTGATTTCGAGGCAATTTATGGCGCTTCAGTATAGGAAATGAAAGTTGAATTGGATGTAACTTGTAAAGCAAAAGGATCTAGTTTACTGATATAACCTCAAAATTACTATCAACATGCCTGTAGTCTATCAATATTTTTGCATGATGCCATGATGCTCGTTGGAAGTTTATTTATTTATTGCTTAAAATAAAATGTAATGCACTTAACAGAAACAGTTATCTATTTCTTATATTCTACTATTGACAATCGAATGACTCCTCACTATTCATCGGGGACTGATGTATTTTTTCTAGAGCTGACAGGGATATTTAACATCAAAATTGGAACATTGTTCATGAAACAGAAAAATGAAGAGATTAAAACCCGACGGCAAAAAGTTAGAAATATATAGTACTCTTCCCATGCCGCTTCGTCTGCCCGTCGTCTACCATCATCCCCTTGCTCAAATTCATTTCTCGAATCCCATTTTCTATCCGTATATTTCTTGCTCCCTCAATGTGACAAGATTTCCCAACAAAAACATAGTGTTTGGTGTCAACGGAGGCTTTTATCATCCCCTAACGTGATATTGGTGTTTCATTCACCACCAGTTTGTAACCGGTTATAACAGGTACGAAAGAGTAAAAATATATTTTAATTTTAAAGTGTATAGTGTTATCATTTTTGGTTGGATTAGTACATTAATTTTTAACTAAAACATGTTTGTTTATAAAGTAATATAAGTAATAAATTTAATATTTAAAAATTTAAATTATTTAAATAATTAATTTTAATCTATTATTAGTGTAAGTTTTTTTATATTATCATTAAATTATGTATTGATACATCATTAAAAGAGTTAGACTTATAAGATAGTTGTTAAGATAGTCAATTTTTTAATAATTTGACAATACATAATTAGATGACAGTGTAAAATTTTTTTTATAATAACAGTGAATTAAAATTAAACACATAAATAAATAACAAATCTATTAATTAAGTATTCACTTAACCTATGTAAAATAATAATTAAGCATGACAATATAAATAATAAATAATAATTTTATTTTTAAAACATTAAAATATTAATTTAATTTAATAAAAATTAAATAATCAATTATATTATGAGCTATTTAACAAAAATTACATATTACTTTTAATTTAATTTAAAATATTTTTATAAAATCAAACTTTTATCTATTAACTTGTAATACAAGTATGACTTAAAAAAATTTAACCATTGATCAATTTTTATACAAAATCAATGATTGATAAAGAGTGGTGGATGGATCCACCACCTTTTCCTTGGTGGATGGAAAACGTTGCCGGTGTCAACCCCATTGACTAGAAAGAGTCTTTGTCATAAATGAAAATGGTAGGGATGTCAATGCGGCGGGGCGGAGGCGGGGAGTACTTCCCGTCCCCGCCCCCTATATTTCTCTTGTCCCCGTCTCTGATTCCGTCGTGAAGAGCTTTTCTCCCATGTTCCCATCCCCACGGATCCCCATGGAGATCCCGATAATTCATAAAAAAATTATAAAATTACAAATTAAAATTTAATAAAATTTTAAAAATTTATATAAAATTAAATTATTAAATTTAAAGTTATATTATAACAAGTTCAAACTTAAATAGTACAATCACAATATTCAAATTAAATAAAAAAAATTATGAAAAGACCAAAATGTTATTAATATTTATGATATATAACACACATAATAAGAGATATATATGTAATTTACACGGGGCAAGGACCCCACGGGGCGAGGGGTATAATCCCCATCCCTGTCTCCAAATCACCTTTGAGGGGATTTTATCCCTTATCCCCGTTCCCGCAGAGAAAAATATTCTATTCGCGGAGCTCCGAATAGGACAGTCCTCGCGGGGATCTCCACGCACAGGTAGAAATTGACATCCCTAAAAAATGGTGTCGTCGATGATATGGAGCCATGGATTATGGAGGGTTACCTCGATCATCTCTCCCTCCACTGGGACTCTATCATCTTGGTGAGCTTTTACTCTTCACGCCTTTCTTATTTTTGCCTCTCATCACTTGGTAATTGTCGCTGCTACTATCTTTCCTATCCAATTTTCTCTACTATCTTCTGTATTGTTTGTGCCCACTGCCCTATTATGCCAAAATTTCAACTTTTTTTAAGTAATTAAAATAAAATCAATTGCCTAAGAGTCCTAGCGAGAGAGGCACCAAGACCCTTTAACCCGTACCATAAATTTTGTAATTTCCAGATACTAGAAAAATTAATAGACATGAATATTGGAGATTTGAAAACAAAATTGAAATTCTAATGCAACTGATCCCCCCCCCCCATCTTTTCTCTCTCCCGAGCTTATGAACATCCAAGAGGTTTTGAAGATGACATTGACCTTCTTCCTCTAATTCTTCTTTCTTCTTTCTTTCTTTTTTTCCTTTGGCCAGTATTCCTCTGTTTCTCAAATTTAGGAAGAATGATATCAAATATATTGCTATAAATCACCCATGTTCTGCATAGGACTAGTGATTGCTTTTGAGAAAGTTATTTGGAATCTGGGATTGTGTTCTACTGTACTTACGCATTCAGTTAAACGCAGCAGAAATAGAAAAGTAAGGCATATTCATAGATGATTGTTGAGCCCAAAGAAAGAGTTATAGATGGTGGTGAAGACTGAAGACACATTTTGGTCGTAGGAAGAATCAGTGAATTGTATCATTCCCACTCCTCAGTTAGTCAATTGTGCTCACCTTCCCCCCCCCCCCCCTCTTGCTCTGCCTCTACATGTATTTTCATATTCAACTACAGAATAGGTGTCGAGGCATTCATTCACATTACTGTAAAGTGGCTTGGAGATCATAGGATGAAGAGACCTGCCTTGACATTTAATCCATATTTGACCTTGTCTTCACTTGCTTGGGTGTGCATGTACTACTTACATTAACCTGTGCTTTGGTTAGATTAGCATTGAGAACTGTTCCTTGCATGTATGAAAATAAAAATAATCAAAACATTTGTAAGAACTAAGAAGCAGTTATCCAACACTCCTTTGAGTCTGTTGTAGTTAGCTTACTCTCCCTGTTTCCTATTAGTCTGTTGCCGACGAGTTAAAGGGTTTATCCCTACATCAGATGCTTATGCTTAATTTTAAATTCAAAACAAAAATGAAAATCCATCAACAATGTCATACAATGTTTCTTCTTCTTCATTTTCCCCCCCTCTCGTTTGAAACAGAAGCTCATTCTTGAAAGTGAGATACCACTCAGAAATTTATTATTACACACACCTTTAAGTTCTACACAGACCATATATCTAGTAACCATTTTCTGCAAGCAGATTCTGGAATTTAGAAACGATAAGAAGAGACTACAAAAGTTATAGTTGAAAGCAAATGAAGGGCAGGTATTATGCAATTGAATTAGAAAGGAAAAGAAAAAGAAGAGAAAAGGAGGAAAAAAAGGGACAAGTTTAGTAGTTTCATATACGCTGATCACATCATTGTTGAAAATTGTGGCTGGCAATATCAATTTAACACTCAAGAATAAGATTTAACACCTCTATAATTGACTACTCATTCTTCCAAGCATACAAAATCAGAGAGAATCCAAGACCTTGCAACTGGGAATCCCTAAACTGCTGAGAATAAGCCCATGTTAGTACAGAAGGATCCGAAACAGATTGGCCTGCCCACAGCTTCTCAGTTGAAATGCACGTTTGGAACATAAAAACTGCATTGCCCATAGCATTCCCAAAGAGCCAATTATGCACATCCCAAAACACTTCCACCGGAACCCCATCCACCAAAATGGTGTGATTGCCTCGGAATTTCCACTTGAGTCGCTTCACCTGCATCACTGTCTTACTGTCAATTCGAATCACAAGACATGGATCGTTAAGCCCAACTGTGTCACACTCAATTGTGACATCGTGCACTTGCCCCTTGTCACAAAATTGAGCCTTTGCACCGTAATACTTCTTCCCATAAATGTGCTCTCTCTTTGCAATAAAAATGGCATCAGAGTGAGCATAAGCACAACCACTGTCAATCTTCTTGCATGCCTCCTTTTTCAGATCCCCTAGTAGCAAGACCATTTCTTGGTTGAAGACAACCGCTAAATAAAATCCCTCCAATGGCTCAGGCCCAGAACCAAATTTAGCACAACTCAAGTCCCAAAATATATCGATCTTACTAGATTCGACCTCCAAATTCTTAGACCCTTTTCTTTTTGAGAACAACCATGGCTTTATATCAACCTTGCAGAGGCAATGATTGCCCAACTCATCTATTCCCACACTCAAGCCTTGACCCATCAGATGTTTTGTCCACGAGACTGTGATTAAGCAAGAACGGCCTCGTAATTTACACTGATAGACACAAGTAACTACATTTTGAGCTGCTCTTGTGTTACTTGACGAGGATGAATCAGCAACCTGAATACCATTTTCCCCAAAACAAGAAGGAAACTCCCTCATGGCAACACCACCAGCAGGAAATTACCTGTACTCGTTTCTAATTTCTCTATGGTTTGGCCCAGCAAAAAAACTGATCTTTTTCCTGCTAATAAAAGTTGAACATGATCATATAAACAGAAGGGACTTCTACCTCAGCTGATTCGAAGAGAACTCAAGGAACCATGGCTAAAATGCTTCAGGACCAGCTCCAAAAGACTTCATTTTTTTACCTGGGTTTCTAATTCAATTTCTTCAGAATGGGCTATTACAGAGACAGAGAGAGAGGAAGGGAGGGACAGATAAAGAGAGAGTTGGATTTGCTTTACCAGTCAATTCTGTGCTGAGACTAACTGGAGTAATAACCAATATGACTGATTAAAATATAGCAGGGAACATAAAGGAACAGGTAGTGAAAGGAGAGGTTGCTTTAAAAGCACATGGGGTACCAAGGAGGCAGGGAGAAAGCCTAGAATTGCCCTATCCTATTGCTATTGCTATTCTATGCATGAATGTAGCAAATGGCAAACTGGGTATGTATTTGCTGCAAAGACTGGCATTTATTTTAGGAGAATTCTATGGTAACTTGAATGTTATATTACTAATTACCTCTTGTTAAAACGGGCGAGTGTTAAATTATTATTATTATACAAATTTTAATAATAAAAAATGTAGAGATGTCATAAAATCCTCTTCTTTCACACTTTACTCTCTGTTTTCTTTTTTAATTTTATAAAAATTATGAAAAGTAATTTTTGAAAATGATAATTATAACTATGTCCCTGCTAAGGTCTTGAGGAGGAGACAATATTGTAAAGCTGTGGGAAATAAAGGGTACTCTATCTTACCCTATAAATATTCCTACTTCAAGTATTTTTATAATTAAAAAATATTTTTTAAAATTTATTTATATTATTATTTTAATATAAAAATTAATTTTTTAATTAAAAATAACACTATCTTTAAGAGTAAAATAGAGTGACCCGACAAATAATTGTGAGAGAATGATGAAAAAGAAAATGTAATAATTAATCATCACTCTAATCTTTGTTTTTTAATGTCAATCATTACTCTATTCAGTGAAAGGATATTTGTAAAAAATTGTTGATTGAATAAATTTTTTATTTTCGAATGTGAGAGTAATAGTTTCTTTCTTTTTTAAGTTTCCTTAAAATAACATGAAGGTATTAATTAAGTGGGCTCTTTTTTAATTGAAACATGAATTAAGAACTAAGTATACATTTCCAGAGTCCACGATCCGTGATAGGTTATCCAATTCCAAGTGTGGCCTTTGCCATAATTAGCAGGAACAATTGTGCTTAAGATAACCAAAGTTGAGTTTAATTAGCACCAGTTATAACTCTCACAGTCTTTAATCAGTTAGGATTAGAAGAAGGTTAAAGAGCTGAATATTTTATCTTACTTGAGATTTCTTTTGACCCTGGAATTTAAATAAACCATGGTTGCTTCAGCAAGAAATGATCTCATTCCAATGATCATCTTAATCCATCCATTGCAAAAATGGGGAGGGAGAGAGGAGACTATTTCTCAAAGAGTTCCGTAAGCTGTAGTGGCAAATTGCAGGCCGTTTGACCATCATGTTCAACAATTAATTTCATGACATAATGGATCATCTTTGTTTAACCAAACAAAGGGTTAGGTGCCCCACCAGGGGACAACTAGATTATGGACGGGCCAACTGCTTGGAATTTTGCTTGATGGCACTGTTTGTCTGTTCAACCCTTTTTATCCCTTTTAAGAAGAAAGTGGGGGAAAGGTTGTGTATGCTGGCAGTCATTTTTACTAGTTTTTTGGAATTGGTCCCAATTTGAATTTTGTAAGAAGGAAAAAGAGAACACAGTTCTGATGCCAAATACTAGACAACCAAAACACTTGAGTGGTAGATTTCTCTTTTAGGTTGTAGAAAGATGAGGGATGGAGGAGGTTGTCGCATTTCAATATTAAAATATATCATAAGTTTTAACGAAAAATTATAATAATATTTATTAATAAAAGATGACCAATCAAAATTAAAGTCCAACTTTTAATTTTAACTCCATTCTGAGTCAATTTTCGTTTGAGAGTGCTGGATAATCTGAACGACGTGATTCTCATCCTTTTGGACTTGGTTCTAATTCATAAATGATAAATGCTGCGAAGAAGACAGTAGGGAAAGAAAATTTATAATGGTGATTAAAATGGGACATTCTAGTTAATGAGCCAAAGCGTGTATCACGGATTCACGGGCAGTAAGAATTTGCTTTCCGTACGTTCCATCCATCTGCGTGAATTAATATTTCACATCGACGCAAGAGTATGAAAGAAAGTTACATGACAGATTATTAAAAAAAAAAAAAAAAGTTACATGACAGATTGACAGGCCATGACTCATGAGACAGCAGTCATACTGACTTTTTATTAGGAATGGTCTCAAAAGAAACTGGGAAAGGAACGACGAGAATCATTCAAGTCTCAGGAGGACACTGACTTTTGCTACAGTTACGAAGGCTCAGGACAGGACCCATCAGAATTAGGTGGCAATGAACAATCTTTATTATGGGATGGTTGGATGATTTTTTTAATAAAAAATTATATCAACATTTTTTTATTTTTATAAAAATAAAAATTATTTTATATTTAAATGTAATATTTAAAAATATTTATTTTATAGTTGAACAAAAAATTTATGTTATAAAAATATTTTTTTAAGAAGTACAAAAAATGTAGTTAAAAAAAGTATATGTAGATATTTAGATTAATTGTAAAAAATATTATATTCAAAATTAATTATAAGTACAATTAATTTTTTTTAAAATCAATTGAGAAAAATAATTTATTTTTAAATATGTTAATTTATAAGTCATTTTAAGATAAAATTTTTCTTTAAATTGTATAAAAAATTACTTTTTATATATTAAATTATTAAAAATATATAAAAAAATAATTTAATTAAAAATAAAATAATATTTTTCTCTCAAAAATTTTTAAATAATATAAAATCAAATAATTATAACTTTGAAATTTTTACATTTTTTAAAAAAGTTTTTCTAGTTCATCGTGAATCAAAATTAATCTCGAAACTAAAACCCACATGACATGTTGATGTTATTATTGACCTTAATTGTTGACAACTACCTTGGATGACTCGGTACTTTCATCACATGGGGAGGCTAGGCTGGCAAGACTTGCTGATAAAGGCTGATCAAAGACTTCGGTGTCAATCCTAATTCTCACATCTATCCGATCCAACAAAACGCATAAAATCCTTCATTGCTGTTGTTAAGAGTCATTGATTGTAAGGTATCTAGATGCTCTTATTACAAAGAGTGGTGGCAGCAGCAAGACAAAATGTCATAAAGTTAGTTCCCTAGTTTATGCATTGAAGTTTAAACTTTTTTCTGATATACCACTTACAATTACACTAACACTATAGGAGAGATAAATTATCCTGGATTTCCAAGCAATGTTTTGTCTGATAGACTTTTCCATTTGCTTTAATTATTCCACTCCTGTTTTGTTGTTTTGTTTTGTAAGTACAATTCTTTATATATTTCGTACAGTACATATTGCCTTTTTCTTAAATGAACTGTACAAAGATTCCTAAGTGCTGTTTGACAGTGGAAGGGTACATTCGTGAATGGGATTGTAATCTTTAAATGGAACTTCTTCTCAGCTAGACCCACATATTTTCAGGCTAATTAATGAAGAACGCACTTTGAAGAGGCTTAGAAGTGGAGAACTAATAAGGGGCACTGAATGATATGTGCTGCTTAATATTTTTTTAAAAGTACTTTTTTTCTTATAAAAATATTTTAGTGTATTTGAAAGAACTTTTATAAAAAATTTGAAACAAGAAAAAAGGCACTAAAATTTAAAAATATTTTAAAATTTTATTAAGAAAAGTTGTTAGTTTTTTTTACATTAATATAAAAAAATTATATTATCATTCAATCATGTATTATAAAATAAATTTAATTATTATAATAATTATTTTAAAATTTTAATTTTTTTAATAATATATCAATACATAATTAAATAATAATATAATTTTTTTTACATTAACAATAAATTAAAATTAAATCTTTTAATTTTTGGCATCCAACTTTTATGAAATATGTTCATGACACCTTTTGCTTCTAAATTATAAAACCTAATGTCGCTGTTTTTGCTTACATAAAATCTTTTCTGTATTTTGATTTCAGGGCAAAAATGCTTTCAGTCAGAGAGACGTCCAATTTTAAAGAGCATAGGAGAAGATCCTTGACTGAAACCATAAGAGTAAAATTAAGAAGAAAACATAAAGTGCTCGCAAAAATGTGGGGGGGAAAATAACACTTTCACTAGTGATCTTTAGTCATTTCAAATCATGTTGTGATCCGGAGCAAACATTATCAATTCTACTTGGCCTTAAAGTAACCATCATTGTGTGGGCGCCCCATTATGATACATTTGAGGTCAATGGCCTCGATGAGAATTTTAACATAAAGGTCGTGAAAAAAGATAAAAGAGAGTCACGGGACGAAGGAACACACCGAATGAGAGTTCTCATAAATCATAATCGCTTTTCTCAGTGCGGATTGCACAGCACTTTTTGACTCTTGTGTTGTGCGTTTTAACGTTTAATAGTACGAAATCACTAGATTTGGCACCCATACTTTAGGATATAAAATATTAATAAATAGTTATTGATGAGGAAATTCGTTTTTTTTAATTAAAATTTTTTATTTGTATTTTATAAAATTTAAATTGTTTTTTAATAAATGATTATTAACTTTGACTACACTCTACACTTTAGAAAACTCATATTTTCTTAGATTATTAGGTTTAACTCAGAATCTGTGTATTATCACATTAAAACATTTTTAAACAAGCACACATGTAGTTATCTCTTTTCCCCCCTAATAATTAATCCTTATTTCTAAATATTATTAACTGTTGGTCTTTTAATATATTATATTATAGTGCCTCTTTAAATTATATTATATTTATGGTCGATTTTTTTAAACATTTTTTTGGATATTTATACTTATTATCCAAAATTATTAGTTATATATATGATAAATGTCAATTTATCAATTTTGAATATTCTATATTTTAATTCTGATCACTTTTATTTTAAAAACTAAATTATTTTTAGTGATAGATGGTTACAGTTATTAAATAGTAAATTTAGTTTAAATTATAATTAAATTTAAATTGATAAAAAATCTGACCATCCTAACCCACGAGTGAGACAAAAAAGAAGGGAGAACCATTCGATTTCCAATAAGCTAATTGGACTTAAGACTAAAAAATTTATCTTTCCTCAAGTACACAACATACGCATAAAAGGTTGGACCAGAAGGCATTGTCCCAACCCAGTTCGGGCCCATCAACACAAAATGGGCCAAGCGGAATTCTGTTCTACACTTTTTCTCCCTTGGTTGAAAATTCAGTGACATTTTCCTCTTCACCTGCAAGTGTGTAATTGAATTGAATTAGTAATGTATTTTTACATTCCAACAAAAGATAATGATATAGTTTTAGTCTTGCAGTAAAGACATGGAAGGCTATACTTTCGACTTTGTAGTTTGTATTGTACATAGGAAAAAGGGGTTAAATTAATCTGTATATCCCTATTTGTTTTAAAAAAATTTAAATAAGTCTTTATTGTTTAAAAATTATAAATGAGTCCTTATAATTTTTTTTAAATAATTAAATGAAATCTTAAATCCAACCTACCATTAAAATCTTATAGGGATCCAATTAAAAATGTTTTTAAAACTACAAAAACCTATTTATAATTTTTAAACTATAAAGACCCATTTAAAAATTCTCATAAAGTACATGAACCTGCAAATTAATTTAATATAGAAAAAAAAAAACCGTAGCAGGACGTAGCTTTTAATCCTGTGATTGGATTTTAATGAACAATCTTGCCAGGTAAAAAAGTGGAAAGGTGGGATCAAGATTTTCAAATATACTTACTGGTAGAATTTAGTTGTATTTGCTAATGCACATTAACCCTAATATTACAACTTTATTTATGCCATGAATCCTTGCTCTTCTCTTCCGTAGTCACCACTTCCTGTATCAATAAATGGTTCAATACAAATAAAGATTGCAGGTCATCTCCAACTTAAAAGACGGTACCCTCTCATGATTGTGAAATTGAAGGTGGATTATTCTTCCACTGAAAAGAACCACAAAGTTCGTGTTTATAGCAGGTTTTGCAGCAGCAAAAGACACCCCAAATAAAGAACTGGTGCATCAAGCCATACTCCTTTAGAGAAATTCTTAGGTGGGCATTGCTTGCATAAGTAATTCATTCAATAGTTCACGTGTGTAAAGGTATTCGATAAAAATAAATACATTTATAACGTAGCTTAAATAATTTTACACATATTTAATGTTGAATGGAATATTAGGGAGTGTCTATCCAATAATTTTTCACTCCTAATTGAACTGGCAGAGAACCATCAAATTGAAAGGTATCTCCTTCATTCAATTATAAAGGAAACAACATAATGATTGTAGTTAAGCAGCAATAAGGACACAAACCAATTCTAAGATTTAGTGCTTCAGATCCCATTCATTATAATATTCCCACTTTTCCATATCTATTTTACTCGGCCTAGAATTTGAATGAAAAAGAAAATATATCGATTATACCAATCAAAAAGATAGTTTTTATGGGGTGCCAATTAGAATGGTCTAATGGCCCAAAAAAAAATAGAATGGTCTCTCAACATTGAGTAGACCCGTATTTTGCTAGGTTCAGTAATCCCTGATAGGCTGATACCAACCAAATCAATATATCTCACAAATCTACAAATATCAAGGGTGCTAGACGGGGTAAAACCGTAACATAAAAATAAAAACACAATGAATGCTTGACATATATGAGTGGCACTGACCCCATCATGTGAAGAAAATTATCTATATTCTGATATTACTTAGTCTGAAATTTAAAATAACTTTTTACAAAGGAAATAATAAATCAACAGTGTTTTTGCCTGTTTTCACTAGGTAGAAAGTGAAGAGTGTCCAATTGTGGCCCAATAAGCATATAAGAAATTACACCACCATACCAGGACACATAAAATCAACAGTAGCATTCGAAAAGCATGAGGAGAGGTCATTTAAATTTAGCATAACATCAACAGCAGCAGTCAAAAGAACAGTGTTCTGGCCCTGATTTAACAAAGTTCGATGGTAAAGAGCGTTCAAGTGTGGCCCAATAAGCATAGCATAATTACACCATACCAGGACACAAACAATACCAGCAGTCAAAAAAGCAAGAGGAAAACTTGGAATTGTGCAATCCGATCCAAAAGGGCCTCGGCCAATTACCAATCAAATCAACCAGGTCCATAAAAAACTTCCAATTTGAAGAAGTTAACTTCAAGAGGCAATAGACCCAGTCCTCCCCATCAAATAATCAAAGTGAAAGAGGAGCAATCGAAACCCACTTGCAGATTGCAGCAGAGAAACTTGTTTCCATATTAAAACCTGTGCGCTTTGCAAATTACAATAAATGAGAAATCTACCAATATAGCCATTGCACACCAGCGTACAATTACATGACAGTTCACTGAAACTGATAAATATTGTCTCCATTCTCCAAGTCTTACATGTCCTACTAAAAACTTAAAAAAATAGGCAGCTGAATAAATAAAAATGCAGTCTGTATTGTAACTATAAAGAAAGAGAAAGAACACAAATTGAACATACATGAAATCAGGCATCAGCACCATCTAAGCCTTTTGCAGCAAAAGGATCATGAGTTGGACCAACATCCTGCCCAATGTGGCGCTGCACAAGTCGTTGCAGATCAGCCATAACCTTATGTTCCCTTTTGGCCTTCTCTTCATAGTTAAACATAGCCAAAGCACGCTTGTCCTCCGCACTATAAACCTGGTTTTCTTTCCTGATACGAATAGCATTCATCCTTTGATGCCTACTACCACTCATCACATAACCAAGGTTTTCAAACTTCTGAATTTCCTCTGCAGAAAGACCCACTTCACCTCTACGAGGAATACGCTTCCCTTGTTGAACATACTGTGCAATCGCATCACCTTCACCAGGCCTAAGAGCACCACCATAACTGATATGCCCCTCAGCTCTAGGCAACGGCATAGGCCCAACCGCGGGTTCATCATCCAAAACGGGTTGTTTCTTCTGAGACTCGAACAACTCTTTCAACTTGAGCGCCTCAGCATTGATTTCTGCTTCCATCACCTCATCTTCCATTGCTTTACTCGTTGCATCAGCTACAGCACCCGAAGAACCCTCCAAGTCCTCTGAATAAGAACTCTCACTTTCCGTTTCAGTTTCAGACCTTCTCTTTCTTCTTCTGCTCCGTTTTGACCGAGACCTTGAAGAACGCTTCTCACTTTCACTCTCTTCACTCTCATCTGAATCGCTATACCTTCTCTTCTTCCTCTTCCCTTTCCTTTTACTACTACTTCTTCGTTTACGATCTTCTTCAGACTCGCTCTCCTCGCTAGACGATTTCCTACTCCTACGCTTTGAACTAGAACTCTTTCGCTTCTTCTTCCTCGAACGCGAATCGTCCGATTCAGACTCGGACGAACTCTCCGATTCACTACCTGCGGATTCAGATTTTCCTTTCGGTTTAATCTCCTTGTTGCTCGAATCGCTTTTCCCAGCACCGTCATCTCCGTATTTCTCAGAAATTTCTTCAGCTTTATTATCGTCCAAATCTTCGTTCTCGTACCTTGGAGGACTGGGCGTCACGTTCCAAATGCAATGCTTCAACGACTTCCTCATCTTCTGTCTCTTTAGCCTTCGGTATTCCTCGAAGCTCAAACCCTTCAACTCCTCGTCAGATTCAGAATCAGAGCGATCGCGGTCCAGATACGAAGAACCGTTTCGGCGACCGAATTTCTTTGGCAAAGCGTTACCGTTCGGAGTTCCGTTGTTGTGTCTAGGGCTTTTGTATTCGGGTGATTCCGATCGACGGCGGTGATGGCGGCGCCGGTTTCGGTCGTATGAGTCATAGGTAGGGCTACGGCGGCGGCGATAGTCGTCGGATACATCGGAATCAGGGGTGCGGCGACCGTTTTCTCGGTGAAAACGGTGCCGTTTGTCAGGGATTTCGACGGTGGAAGTTAGCCTTCCCATCGCGGAGAGGAGAGAGAAAGGAATACACGGGGCCTTGTTTATTTTCTCTGGTTTCTTTGTTTTTTTCTTTTTCTTAAGGTTAACCTTACAAATATAAAAGTAAAGAAAAAAAAAATACACATTTAAATAATGAACAGTACACTAACATCGTTGGGCTTTTCATTGTTTGCAAGAAATGGGTCACTCTAAGTGGCAAGCCTAATGGACTACTTGGCTGGCTGCTTTCTCCAACATACTTCAGATCTCTAATATAAATCTTTATCTAATTCAATTGGCAAAAATAATTTGAAAAATCATACTTGCATCGTCATCAATTGATTAAACTCCATGCTTTTAAAAGGATATCAGTAATGAAGTATCGAGCCACGTGTCATTGTAGAAAATCACTCTGGCATACCTGTTCAAATATTCTTAGCTGCTTAATGAATAAAAATAAATCTTACTCAATAACACTGGTTATAAGTTAAGTCTCTGTATGATACTTAGGGAGCGAGAAAATTTGTACACTAACATTAGTTACAAGCCACGTGTATTTAATAGTAACTATCCACTCTATTTTATGTATTTCATTAAATAATAGTAAGACTTCGACCTCCGGTCGGATGTTTCAGGCGCAGAATTTTCATGTAGATAGGATCTGAGAGACAGCCACAAAGCTTCTCAGTATCCCAAGTACCGTGGGGCAGTACAGAACTTTTCACGTCAACAGGAGATCCAGGTCATCTAGGTTGGACGTTGTATCATACAACTTGTATGGTTAATTATAGGAGGAGAATTTGGGACCCAAAGATCAGTCCAGAACTTGGTGGTATCACCATTACCAAGCTGCCATATTAGATAATGTATGAGGACATTACCGAAAAGCTATTTTTGTGTAAAAAGTAAACAAAATCAAACGTTAATAAGGTGATTTATGTAGTCTTTCTGCTTGCTAGAAAATTCGAGTAAGCCAATTAGCCTTCAATTTTTCAGACAGATGGTACATTTTTATTTTTATTTTTTTGTTACATTAGATATGCAAACACTTGAGTAGAGAATAATTAAATGTGGTCTAGTTTGAAAATCAAATTTATAACATTAACACCACACTTAAGTTTTAAAAACTTAAACCAACACTAATTGAATTAAAAGTTGGTTGGCAATTACAGTTTTATTTAGACTTAAAAACTCATAAACCAAAAATAGGTTAAAATAATGTAAAACTTTTTAAGATTTCTAAAATGCCATTTTTAACTAATTTAGTCATTTCATATTTTGAGTTTGTGAAACACTTTACGTTTAACGTAGTTGTGAAACATTATAACTGCTTAAAATTGGAGTCATTATATCCCCTAGTTCTTTAGGTCTTTCTAGATTGAAATATAATAATAAATATTGGAATAAAATGACAAGTAAGATGGCTGGGGATTTTTTGTACTTTTTTTTTTTATTAGTTTATTATAAATTATCAAATATTTATTAATTGTTATTTATATTTAATAAAATTTTAAATATTTATTATAAAATTAATAGTTAATAAATGATTGACAACTTACTCTAAATATTAAATTTATTAGACTACCATAATAATTTCTTAAAGTCTATATATATTTGTCCGAGTATTATTTTGTTAAAAAGAATTGTATTTTCCCTTAGTTTAATGCTACCAACATATCAATATGATCAGACGATAAGTAAGATAGTGTATATAACATTTCTTATATGGTATAAATTATATATTACGAGATATTTTCCTTTTATAAAAAATGATTTTTTTACAATAAATGTATTTTTGAATTCACTTTTACATCAATTGAAATTAAATTTCTCTTTGAAACAATTTTTTATTTATAAAAATATGATTTAATCTTAAGTTTTTACAGTCACAACAAAAACCTTTACGAGTTAATTGACATAAAAAATCTGAGACTAAGCATAGATTATGGTATATATAAAAAACAAAAAGATGTAATGTGAAAAAAGAAAAAAACAAAAAGAAGTCAGGTAAGTTACTAAGAGGTATGTTTATAATTATTATTAATTCTTGAGATTATAACAATCTTTTTTTTTATCTTAAACTGTAATATAAGTATATAACAAAATCTTTTTTTTTCTAATTTTTTATTCCAATATTTTTTGGATTTAATTTTAATCTATTGTCAGTGTAAATTTTTTTTATATGTCATCTAATTATGTACTGACACATCATTAAAAGTATTAGACTTTTGAGGTAGTTGTTAAAATAGTCAAATTCTTTTAATGAGTTGATAATACATGATTAGGTAACAATGTAAAATTTTTTTAACTTTATACTAACAATAGATCAAAATTAAACTCTTATTTTTTTTCTAAAATTATATACGCTCTTATTTTAAAATTTAATATGACATAAGATCTCTTATTTATGTAAAAGAAGTACGTCTAATTTTAAAAAAAGTTTTCATTAAATAAAAAAAGGAAAGAAACCTGAGTGATTATGTAAAAATTTAGGATACTTTTATTAAAAATGATTCAACATTTAAGAACCAAAGCTTTCTTATGAGGATAAGATTAGATTATTATCCAATCAAAAAGAAGTAAGACAGAAAACAAGACTTTCAATTATGCCATTGTAGGAAAGAGAAGCAAGAAGGATCTTGGACACAGCACACAACTACCCAACAACCCTTAAATAAAGGGCCACAAAATAGGAATATGTTTCAGGTTTGGACATAGGTTCATGGAGGGATATGGAAAATGCCGACTACGCTATCCTGTCTCCTTCCTTGTCCTTGCGTTGCCATGGTTAGTCACGTAGTAAAAACCAACGCCAGCACACAAACGCATACAAAAACAAGAAAATTTGAAACGAAACTAACGTTTTATTTTTAATTTAAATAAAAATAAAATAGTATTTATTTTAGTTATTGTGACATTATATTAAACATTAAATTTGTCTTTAAATAATAATTAATGTTATTAATTTTATTATTTAAAGATTAATTTAATGTTATTATAAAGACTTATTTAATGACAAAAATATAAAATTAAAAGATTAATTTAATGTCATATTTATTTTTAAAATATTATTTTAATATATTTATAAATAAAAAATTAATGTAATGTTGAATATATTTTTAAAATACTAAAATAAATATTTAATCTAAGAAAAAATTATCCTATATCACGTGTCACATAAGTTATATACACTTATCTTTAGCTTTAATTATTAAAAAATTTAATACTAATTATTATTAATATAAAATTATTTTTGCATTATGAAAATAGTATACTAAATTGCTCAAATTTTATTATTATGAAATATTATAAAATTAATATGATAGTAATACAATATGGGAGTCTGTTTTTGACGAGAAATAATTTAAAAAATGTATTTATATGAATTAATTAATTTTAATAATCAATTCTTTAAGTTACAAGTGTCATGTTTTGATTAAATTGATGAATTATTTTCAGTGTATATAAAAATTGAAATTTAATTTTGATTTGCAAAAAGGATGAAAATTAAATTCTAAAAATTTCTGATTATTATATAAATATTTAAAGATAATGATAACTTACGTAGGTAAAATAGCAAAAACAAAAGAAAAAAATTGGAATGGTATCATAATTAATTTGATATTTAAGATAGATTATTTATTACTTATTAATTATTAATTTTATAATAAATATTTAAAAATTTATTAAATATAAATAATATATAATAATTAACAATTTACATTAATAAAGAAAGAATGAATACTAAAGTAATTCCTCCCATTCACGAATCACGAGAGACATGAGTAATAAAACTTGTAAACACGCTCATTCATAGATAAATCATAATCCCCCGTAGACCCCCCCCGTATTGTGTATTTGTATTGTTGTGTCTTCTCTCACGCACTTCCTAAACCCCCCTCTCTCTCTGTCTGTCTCTCACTCTGTCTCTTTCTCGCTCTAAAACCTCAAATTCCAAAACAACTTTGGAACACCATCCCCCTTATACTTGTAGGGAACCAACTGATTCATCGCATGGAGTCCTAGGTTTCGTAGAACATCCTGCAATTCCTCTTACATTGGTAAGCTACGAACCTTTGCCATCTTCTCTCATGTTTGATGTTGATCTGATCGTTCTCCGCCATATTCTTTAGCTTCTACCTACTTATGTTTTGTTCGTAAACTCTGATTTTCAGAGCCCGAGGTGGATGTAGTTCTAGCAGCCACGGAATTCGCTGGATGAGTTCGCTTGCACTGTACCTGTAAGCTTTTCGGTTAGAGTTGAATGGGTGTTTTTTGCGTTTGGTTTTTCAGTTTACCCCAGCTGAAACCGAGACGGTGTTTGTAGAATTAGGGTTCTGTGAGAAATGAGAGAGGGGTTGAGATCTCGGAGTCGATTGGGGACAGAAAAGGTTTCTGGTGGCGGAGTAGTTCAGAAGGAAGGGGGTGGCATAAAGCAAGAGGCTTTTGATTTGAGGGGTGAGGGTTTGGTGCCTCAAAGAGAGGCATTCAACTTAACAATTGAGAAGAAGAATGTGGTTGAACAAGTGGTAAAAGAAGAATGTGACTTGGATTGGGGTGTTAGTACGAGTGGAAATCTTGACTTAGCTGAGAATGAGAACAATAGGAGTTGTTTTAGTTGTGGGGATAACATTAAAGAAGCTCACTTTGAGAGGAAGGCGAAGAAGGAAGAAAACTCAAATAATAAAGTGTTGTTTGGTGGTCGAGTATTGCGCTCAAGGTCAAAGAGGGGAGATGATAAAAATTCTTATAATGGAGAGAACAATAGTGTGTTTTCTGGGAAAAATAGAGAACTCGGTGGGTTTGACAAGATAAAAGTTAAGACGGAATATGAAGAAGCTGGTGAATTTGTAACTAATGGTTATGAGAAGGAAAGGGTTAAGATGAAAAAGGAAGGGAATGGCAAGAATAATTTGAAACGAAAGCGTGGGAGGCCTCCCAAAATAGAGTTGAAAGAGCAAGATCAATTAGTTGGTCAGTTGCAACGTAAGCGTGGAAGGCCCCCCAAGGCTGGCCAAAAAAATCATCTTCTGACAGTGGCACATAATAGAAAAGGAAAGGCGGGCCTTCAAAAAGGTCAAAAAGGTTTAACTATGAGAGATGGTGCAAATATGAATGCAATTGATGATATGTGCTTAAGGAGATCTTCTAGGAAAGAGTTAGAAAAGAAGGTATTTTCTCCGGTTAAGGAGAGTAAATTTAGGAAGGTTGTTGCTGAGAAAAGTGGAAAGAATAAAGTAAAGCAGTTAGTGAGGGGACAAATAATGGAACGGCTCTCGGCTGCAGGCTGGACAGTTGACTATAGACCTAGGAATGGCAAAGAGTACAATGATGCAGTGTATGTTAGTCTAGACGGAAAAACTCACTGGTCAATCACCTTGGCGTACAATAGGCTTAAAAAGCATTATGAAGCTGGTGATGGTGAAGGTAAGGTATACAGGCCAGGTTTCAAATTTACACCAATACGAGAAGAGGATTTCAATATACTAACGAAGGTAATTAACAAGAAAAGAAAAAGTAAAGAGAAATGGATGCAAAAAGGGGAAAAGGGTGGAAAGATAGTTGATGGAGTCAAAAGAAAAATTAAAAAAGAAAAACTAGGTTCTAGTGCAGGCATGGATAAGTCAATGAGGGAAAAAATGAAAAGGAAATGTTCACTTCTTGAGGAGGACAACCCAGATGTTACATCACCTAACAGGATGCCGGTTCTGGTCAGAGATCATAAGCGACAGAAAACACAAACCAAGAAGCGATGTACTTTGTTGGTTCGCAATGCTGAGGAGGAGATAAATTCAGAAGTTGATGGATATGTACCATACAATGGAAAGCGAACTGTGCTTGCCTGGATGATTGATTTGGGAACAATCCTGCAAAATGGGAAGGTTCATTATATGAACCACACAAGGAAATGTGCGATACTGGACGGTAAGATCACAGGAGATGGCATTCATTGTGGCTGCTGTAATGAAATCGTAACAATTTCAGACTTTGAAGTTCATGCAGGAAGCAAAATCTCTGATCCACTTAAAAATATATATATAGAGGGAGGAACTTCTCTCTTACAATGCCTGCTAGATTCATGGAATGAACAAGATGAATCTGAACGTAATGGTTTTCATATTGTTGATGTTGCGGGTGAAGACCCAAATGACGATGCTTGTGGTGTCTGTGGAGATGGTGGAGACCTGATCTGTTGTGATGGTTGCCCATCAACATTCCATCAAAGCTGCTTGGATATAAAAGTATGTATTTTGATGTGTGGTTATAGGGACTTTTTTAATTGATTTTGATATAATTGGTCTTAATAGAATTCCTTCGTTGTTAATTTCTTATTAGGAGTTTAGGATAAATAATACTTTGTTATGAACTATCCAGTTGTCCCTTAATCCCTTTTCAGTTAGTGGCCATTGTGTCATTACAGAAAAAGGACTTGAATTTCTGCCAACTCGGTGCAAATTTTATTGGCTTTTATCAACATTAGTGTCTTCTTCTTTCCTTCTTGCTTCTTGGTATCTTATGTTATCTTTTTATATATGAATGCTGGCTAGGATCAGCTTGTTTTGGAAGCTGTATGGGGCATAACCTATGCTTGGCCATCAATTATTATCCAGCATTGGAAATTGTTTGTGTTGCTGTTTAGATTGTTCACTACCTAGTATAGGTCTATTTATAACCTAAATTCATTATTGAAAAACTCGTGACGGATATGCCTTCTGAATTTCTGGCACATTTCATGAGAAGTAATGGGAAAATCTTATTGTTAGTCTATACTTTATAGTTTCTAGATGTATCCATGATATAGCTGCATGGAAAATAGTGCAACTTAATGTACTGGGTAATAAAGCATCTTTTTTTTGTTGCAGAAATTCCCATCTGGCGACTGGCACTGCATTTATTGCTGTTGCAAATTTTGTGGGTTGGTTGGTGGAAGTACAAACCAGAGGGATGGCTATGATGATTTTACTGTGTCTACATTACTCACATGCCATTTATGCGAGGAAAAATGTATTTCCTTTGCATACATATATTCTTTTGTTAATTAGATACTCATTTCTCAAGATGAGTTATTTTATTTCCCTGCCAGAAATGAATGCTACTTTTTATCTTTTGTAGATCACAGATCCTGTATTGAGGCAAATGGTGCCAAGACTGATGATTCCAGACATGCCTTCTTCTGTGGAAACAGATGTCAAGAGGTCTATCCTATTTTAATATTTTTTCATGTTCTTGAATCTTGATCACTGCTTGTAAATTTTTGTTGGCCTGGTTGGTTGATGCTAAGCTATTCTGTAGTAGTATGTTGAGTTGTGCTAGACTCGCAATAGTGGCTACAATTTTAATGGTTTGTTGCTTCCTGCTTTAACACGTGGAAAAATTTTATGTAATACAACACATATTTTAATATGAGATTATTTTGTCATATGTGTAAGTAGCATATTCAATATCTTTCTTCTTTGGGGTTTCTCTTTTTTCTCAATTGAGACATGATACATATTTCTGAACTCTTTTTTGATTGTAAAGTTTATGTTTCCAGATTATATTTTGTCTTTGATTTTTTATTTAGATTCGCCTGTTTCAAGTAGAAGAATGCCTTGTATGACATTAAATATTTATTTGGATTTTAGTTTACTGAAATCTGAGAAATGGAGCTTGATTTATGAGGGACAAGAGCTAGGCTTTAGATCATAGATTTTACATTTTAGACCCACCAGGTGCATGTGATCAATGCAAACACTTTTGAGTGTGATTTACTGCTCATAAATTTGTCAGCTGTTGATTTTTAACATGAGTAGACTTGGCAATATGTCTGCACTGTGCATTTGCTAATAGTTATATTTGATGATTATCATAATGCAATATATTAAAATTTATGCTTGAATTAGAGTACCATATCCATGATGAGGGAAGTGCTCCTTCCCTTTCTGATTCATGAAGACCTTCAATATTATTTACAGTTTTTTGTCCACATTTGAAGTTATCCCTGTTGATGGCATTGCTCAATCTGTAGACATTTTCTGGTCATTATAATCAAACTAATGTATTTTGTTATTTGTCCTCCCAGTTATCTGAGAGACTCAAAATGCTTCTTGGGGTTAAACATCAAATTGGAGATGGATTTTCTTGGACTTTTATTCGGCGGTCTGATGTTGGCTCTGATGCTTCTCTGATAAAACCTCAGATGGTTGAATGTAATTCCAAGCTGGCTGTTGCATTATCAATAATGGAGGAGTGCTTCATGCCATATATTGATCGTAGAAGCGGGATTAATCTGATCCACAGTATTCTATATAATTGTGGGTAAGGTCACATGGCCTCTGTCTTTTATGTCATTTTAACCATCTTTTGGTTGACCAGATGGTTGAGTTGTGCCAATAACTTCTCCTTGAAATTAGTTTTTTTTTATTTTATTTTTTTGGTAAAATGGATCTTTGAAAGTTCTGCAACTTACGAGTTGAGAATTGAGAATAAGTGAATCTCATAGGAGTTGGGAAGGAAAGTTTGTCTGGTGAGACTTCATCAGTGGGGGTTGGCAGGTGGAATTGCACGATTATTGTCACTGAAGGAGGACATTAGTTTTGGAGCTTTTGGGCAAGTTCGCCCCAACCCTCTTCTATTACTAACTGTCTATATGTGGATGCAGAAAGTGAAATATGGCAATAAATATGAAGTTTCTGAATATGTTTCCAAATATGTATGGTTTAGTAAATTGGATTGTATCCCCCCTATATTCTCTCTAAAAAAAGGAAAACAAAAAAAAGATACTGACAAGGATCGGAGTGGTACAAATGGAGGGTCTTGTTAAATAATTTCTTGTTAGGATTCTGTAAATTTTGTGCTAGAGGTTTGTTCCATAGATACAATAATTTACTTCATGTTTTTCTAAAGAAAGGTGTAATGTACTAATGTACTAGAAGCACTTATTTTAAATATGGATACATCATGGAACAATCAATGGAAAAACTGAGGTTTGTGCTAGAGGTTTGTTCCGTGGATACAATAATTTACTTCATGTTTTTCTAAAGAAAGGTGTAATGTACTAATGTGCTAGAAGCACTTATTTTAAATATGGATACATCATGAAACAATCAATGGAAAAACTCTGATGTTAGTTATTAATATTATAATTGATTTTCTTTAAAGATAAAGACAAATATTGCAGGCTTCAAAGTTATATTATAGCCAGCTGAGCTTGTGCTCTTGAAGAGAATGGAGAAGCGGTACTTTCGTTCTTGATTCTTCTCATTTGAGGTTCCCAAACACGAGATTGTAGAACAGAAAACAACCCTTTGGAGGGGACTGGAGGAAGGTTTAAAAGCATTACAGCATTACAAAGAGGATAACAATGGAGGGAAAAGTTGGTTTTATTTAGGAATAACTAGGACCCTGATCTGGACTAGTTTATGTTTTTTAAAGGATTTTGTTTCTTGATATTACTAATTCCATGCTATCCTCGGTGATTAATGTGTCTGGAAAGTGCTTAAATCATTATGGGCTTTTCCTTTTTGGGCACAACAGAAATTTCTTAGGGTACAAACTGGGGATTAGCATTCTTTTCTCAGACTCCCAAAACATTTTTTCCCTTTTCCTTTGTGGTTTAACTACCTACACAGTGGGTTCCTCTTGAAAGAATGAGCTTATAAGTTATAACCATATAGGCTGCTGGCCTTTGGTTTGGAGTTCAGACATCTTTGCAGATTAAAATGACCACTTGTGATGTGCAATGGTGATACTATTTGTCTATACTCAAAAACAACAGTTAGATTTTCAAATGTTCTGCCAACTAGTGTCATTGACCAGTGACTGGAAGTAGTAGACCACATTTCTCTGAATAAATTGCATTAAAAAATCTCTAGATTCATGTTCTTCAATTCAATCTGTGACAAGATAGTTTCTATGAATCCATGACCTCTTCAATGCTCTCTTATAGGTCCGTTAGAATTTCCCCTATGCTTGATCTCTTCAATGCTCATGTTTAATAAGTAATAACTATATTCTGTTTTTTTTTTTTTGTAATATATGAAATTCTCTCATGCACACAGTTATCACTTATCATAAAATTTCAGTGAATAATATTTTTTAGCTCCCCATGGTTTGACTCAAAATCATTTTGCCCCCATGTGGTTTAAAAAGTAACACTTTACTCCCCTTGTGGTTTGCTCTGTTTTCACTTATCCACCCTGTGGTTTTTTTGGATCCATTTTTTAACAGAAAAAAAACATGTTAGAATTTAGAAATCTGTTGCTACCAAACTTTCAAATGTGATTGTGCATATCTCATTTATTTTATAAAAAGTGAAGCATTGTTGTTTTGTAACATGAAGAAATCATTAATAATTTGTTTATCCTCTTTTTTATGCTATTTTTTTTGTAAATGAATGTTTAATGTTCCCTGTAAACATTTTAAACTATTGTAGCTTTTTTTTTTTCCACAACTTAACAAATGTTTTCCATTAAAAAATGGATGAAAAAAATCAAGGGTTGTTATGTGATAACATAGCAAACCACAAGGGGTAAAGTGTCACTTTTTAAACCAAAGGGGCCAAAGTGATTTTGAGTTAAACCACAGGAGGATAAATTGTAATTTACCCTTTTCTTTAAAATGATTTTCATAGTCTTGACATTCACATTTTAGCAAATACATGATGATGTCCAAATTTCATGCATCTAAAAATCTAATTACTGTGTTAGGATGGATAGGTATTATTCTTATACCATGTGTGGTAGTTATATTATTATTATCTTTGTCAGGTCAAACTTCAACCGTCTGAACTATAGTGGATTTATTACTGCAATTCTAGAGAGAGGTGACGAGATTATCTGTGCTGCATCTATCAGGTAATTTGTCTACTTAAATTTTAGATTTGCTTATAAATGCTTTCATGCAGCTTATAAGCGATCAATAATTAGTATGCATACAGAGTGAAGACTGGATATGGAATTCTATATTTTGTGGGGCCAAACAATTTATATTTAATTTCCTTTGATATTTTATTGTAAATGGTTGGGTTTAATGTTTTTGGTACTTGCTTCAGTTACCATCTTTTTTAAAATATATATATATATATATATATATATATTTGTGATATAGGTTAATTCTCATTGAGATGTAATCAATATGATCTTTCTTTATATGATTGTAATTTGTAAATGGTCTTTTTTAAAAAATAGTATGTATTTGTGATATAGGTTAATTCTCATCAACATGTAATCAATATGATCTTTCTTTATATGATTGTAAACGGTTTTGTTTGACTGTCAAGAATGGAATCTGCTCTTGATCATGTGCACTTCATGCAGTTAAAATCATCAGTTTGTTATATCAAGGTCTATTATTGCAGAAGCTTCATAATGTGACAATAAAATCGTGTTGGTAGCCTGTCTGTCTTATTAGTTAAATATACCTGTCTCATCATACTTTTTGGCAATTGACAGTAAAGAAATTTGGATTTTCCATTGTCTTCTTTAACTAGTCACTTATCAAAATGTTCGAGCTGGTTTATAAAAGATCTTTTTGGTACATTGGTTTATAAAAGATTTTACTTGTCTACTACTATACTTGTGGGACACCTATGTCGAGTATTGAACATTGTGGGTGCTGTTGAACAAGGGGAAGGTGAAATTTAGGAAGGAAAAAAAGAATTCAATTGATATGTTTTATTTTTCAATTTTTAAAGTTTTTTTAATTAAACAACGTAATCTTATTAACTAATCAATTTTTTTGTAAATTTTCTCAATAGTACTCTATAAGAACACACCTTTTGACTCAATGTTACTACTTTTAGAATTGAGATGGGACCATTGATTGAGAGTAGAAATATGTTTCTAGAAAAGTGTTTGATTATAAGTTGTGATTTTGTTTATAGTTGATAGCTTTAGTTAGTCTTTTTCATTTGTTTCCAGTTTCCTTAGATTGATACTATGATATGCATACTTAGCTATTTGAATATTTAGAGTAAATTATCTTTAATATAGTTAATTGGAAAAACCCTTACAATTGGCCTCCATATTGAAGTTTCAATTTAATAAATTTAAAACGAAATATAGTATTTGTAGAAAGCTAGGAGCTGTTAAAGTAGAAGCTTAACACTCCTTTAAAACAAGCTTCTGGCTTTGCTTTTTGATGGGTTGGTTATCCAATACTTGAAGCGCTGCTCTTTTATTTACTGCTTAGAACATGTTTTAGAGTGTTTTGCAAATCAGTAGGATGTTACCTTGTTTGCTATTTTGAAATATTCTTTTTATGAAGTTACCTTATTCATCTGTGATAAGATGTCATAATCATTAACTCTCTCCTTGGTTTTCTGTCCTATAGCTAAGAATCAATTTCCCTTGTATAGCTTTAATGAAGTTTTTTTTACGCCATTAACACCCTGGGTGCATGCTGGCAAGTGTGTAATCCACCATACTTTGTGAAGATTCTTTTTGGCCGATGGAATAGAGCGAGATTGTTATACTGATTATTAAGTTTATTAATTGGTCAAATAGGATCCATGGGAACCAACTAGCAGAGATGCCATTTATTGGGACCCGCTATATGTATAGGCGACAAGGAATGTGCCGCCGGCTTCTAAATGCCATTGAATGGGTAATTCCAGAATTGTTATATTTGTCTCTTCAGTTTTAGTTGCACAAATTTTGACTAAGACTTGCTTATTATTTGAGTCATACAGAATTAATTTCAAATTTGTAGCTTTTGCTTCTTTTGAATTCTGTTCTGTTAGCCTTTTTTTTTGGGCTAATGTTGCTTCTGTCACATTTTACAAAAGTAAATGATCATTGATCTCTGCCATATTACCATAACGGTGGGCTATTGTTTTAGCTAGATGCAGAAACATTGGACATTTTAACATGAGGAGCTTAATCTCGTTTTTGTATTTGGAAGTTGAATTAGTCCAACAAGGGAATCGGAATTAATTCCTTTTGCTTTTTGTTTCTAGAAAGTGGATAAAATGAAAGTAGATTTTAGTAGGTGCTCTACTTTTTTTATTTTCTTAATATGTGTATGTGCTGCAAATGAACAGAGTACTTTGGATGGCACTGAATCATAAAAAGAAAGTACTATTAACTATTCAGTAAAATCTACTTTCATTTTCTCATATTAACTATTCAACCAAGTCAAAAGCAGTTTTAGCTTTTAATTTAAGGGCCCAGAATATATTGTTAGTCTTATCTTGGACAGAATCATGTTGCACTTTGGTAGATGATACGTTTTATGTTGGCAAAATTTTAGGCGTGCATTTGTAGAGTAACATCTTTCTGTTTTTAGTTTTTCATTCGTTTTATCTGGTTTTCTTTGGACATTTCATTTTGCTGACTTCAAAACTTCTGTTTCTCTGACTGTTACTAGGCACTCGGCTCTTTAAATGTTGAGTTATTGGTCATACCAGCTATCTCAGAACTCAGAGAAACTTGGACTTCTGTTTTTGGGTTTGAGCCACTTGAATTGACAAGCAAGCAAATAATAAAGAACATGAATCTGTTGGTATTCCCTCATGTAGATATGTTACAGAAAAAGATATCAAAGCATAAATTTGCTGATGGAAATCTGATTCCTACAGAAGGTACATTTTCATAGACACTTGACAGGTCCTTTTAAGCGGGTGTGTATGCCTGGATACCGACATCCTTTCTATCCTTTTTCTTTCTCTGAAAATTTGAACTTGTTTTTGTCACAATGCATTTCGTTGCAGTTTCCAATCTTCAGAAGAATCAGACAATACACAAGGTAGCAAATAATTGTGAAGAGGCTGGCTTATCTGGAACTGATTTGATCATTTCTGATGGGATCCCTCCCTCAAATGCATGCCAGATAAATGATAACACCATGCCTGTTGAATCTGGTTGTCGGCTTCCTGGTGGCTCATTGAATAACACACCTGACATTACTAGCAACACTATACATCATAAAAAATGTCCAAAAGATGTGACATGTCAAGTTGTATGTCAGGCAGTTAATGATAATTTGGCCGTGGAAGACAAAAGTACTGCAAATGCCCATGATTATGTGAATGATTCTTGTTACCAAGCTGAAGACACAATTACATATCAGAATACTAGTTGTGGTTGCATCATACTGAACCATGACGAGAAGCCAATAGATTTAGATTGTCAATTGAACAATTGCTGTGTTACTTATGAGGACAGGCAATGTCTCGCTGTTTCCGGTATTAGCACTGAAGCTACTAAAGAAGGAGAACATTATGTTGGTGCTTCCTTGGAGGTTACTGAAAACTTTTCCAATGAGGTCAAAGTAGCATGTGAGATTGTTACAAACAACAATAGTGCTGAAAATTCTGCACACCGTGAGGCAGAAAGTATTCCTACAAGGGAATCAAAAGATTCTGCTGACAGTATTCACCATGATTCACATAAGATTTCTCACAGTTGTGAACTGAGAAGCAATACTGATCGTGTTCAGCCATACTTCATAGGATCAAGAGAAGTACATGCTGAATCTGTTAATGGCTGTGGTTCTTGTTCTGGACCCAATGACAACTGTGCCTCCAATGAAGCAGTTCTTTCAACCAACATCTTGATGCACCTTAGAGCACAGAACATTACTAAAGACTTGCCTGTTAATTGTGAAAAAAATTCCAGTGTGGTTAGTGCGCTAAATGCGGATGAAGCAGAAGTATGTTCAACCAAAACACCCAATCTCCAGACAAATATAAATTCTTCAGGTTTTTGTGAGAAGATTGCAGATGTTGTCAATGAGAGGAGTAAAGCATCTAGTGCAGCTGAGGCCAATTCCCTTCCAGCTGATACGAACATAGTTCCCAACAATAAGCCTTGGATGAAGGGGCCTTCAGAGCTAGCTGAGCCTGATTTACAGGTTGATCAAACTGCACGGAACAATCCCTTGTGTAGCCCAAACACTGCTTCTGGTGTGGCTCTTCACTGGCCATCTGCTAGTGGTGCATCTTGTGGTAGTACTGAGGTGATAGTTCTATCAAACCAAGCCAGTTGATTTCTTTGTTCCATTTGAAGTTATAAGTAGGTTATCTGTTGGGGTTATTCATTGACATAGGGAGTCTTGCAATGCATTCTGGAAGGGTCACAGATAAGCCATTGATCTTGTACTAAGGAGGTGAGGCCCACCTTCTTATGTGACGAGATTTGTCTTTGTTGGAAAGTATCCTGAAAAAAAATCTAAAAAAAAGGAGGTTGTTAGAGTAGGGCGATCTTACCTTTAGACAAAAGATGTCCGGAGGTTAGCTCCATTTTTGGGGGGTTGGAGGAGGGGGCGAGGGGAGGAACGCCATGAGGGTCGTGTATTTTGTTGCTCCCCATGGTTATGGTCATTGTAATGTAAATGGAGAAGAGCAATGCTTTTGTTATAATCCTAGCTTTTATTTTCTTTTTTTAGGCGTTGCGCTTTATGCAAAACAAAAGTTCCTTATAAAAATGAATTCCCCCATTATTAACTTTCGAGGTGCTAGAGATTGACACAATAAATGAGCGTCGTGGGTAGTAGTCTATATCACTCTTTTATTATCTCAATTTCTAACAATAATGTGCAGCATTTTGGGATAGGTTTAAGCAGAGTGCGAGATAGCCAGTGATTGGGTGTACTTGTAGCACACTTTGGTTTGATTTAATGAATGTTAGATTGTGTTGGTTAGGGGTGATTATGGGTTGGGTTGATTCGGGTTTTGGAAAGAAAAAAAATGTCTAAATTAATCAACTTTGACTGAGATAATTTGGTTTGATAGTTTGAAAAAAAATTTGAACAATTGGAAGGTTCGGGTTATCGAATTGTCTAATTATTATTTTTTTGTAACAAAATAGCAAACAGAGAAGGTTTTTTTATAACAAAATAGCAAACAGAGAAGGTTTTATACATATATATATATATATATGTGTGTGTGTGTGTGTGTATATATTACTTTACGAAGAAGGCTTTAAGTTGTAAATTTTTATAACATAAATAAATAAGTTAATAATTGAAACATTATTATTCTAATATATTTAAAACAAAATAAAAATAATTGAATGGTCAAGGCTCGAAAATGAAAATTAAAGATATATCATTACATCTTAGCTTTTTAAATGAATGAAAAGTTAAATGACAAAAAAAAAATATTTAAAATTCTATTACTTTTTAGGTCATTTCATTGAGTCATCAAGTTATAATATACAAAATTCGTAAACTAAATTAATCTTAGTCAATTTTGATTAAATTGAACCTAATTAAACTTGATAACTCAACCCAAATTAATTTTTTTAAAGTGGTTTGAGTTGGTTTGTTGGCTGTCAACCCAAACCAATAAACACTCTTAGTGTTGGTTTAACATTGAAACTTTCAAGGCTTCAACTTTTTTTTAATTATATTTTCCATTGTTTAGGTTTGTAAGTTATTAGTTCTTGACAAATTATAAAAATAGTATATTTTGAAAGTAAATTAATTAAATAGGTAAAGTTAAGATTAACTCATTAATAAAAAGATTAAACAAGTAATGTTAAGATTAACTGCAATTGAGGAAACATTACACAATTACTAAACAGATAATATCAAGATCAAGTAATTAAAATGACATAATACTTTTATCTCGACACTACCTTAATTCACGTTGACATTAATAGACACTCTTAATTTACATTCGCTTTAGATTATTTTACTCACTTTTAACCTTTAAAAAGTTGAATAATAATAGTAATAATAATAATAATAATAGAATAACTTTCTTTTTATAACTAAGAATACTATTATTGTTTCTCTTCTAATATTTTTCAAGGTGGAAGGAAGGGTAACTAAAAATCAATAAGAATCAAACTATAGTATATATTTAAAGGATTTAATATCAACATGATGTGACATATGTGATAGATACTTAGATCTCTTAAACATATAATTAGGAATTTGATTCCTGATCCATGTCCCTGCAGTCGCACATGGGAGATATTATGAGAAATTAAAAAAAAATTAAAAGATTTAATTTTGATCGATACTATTATTTAATTATGTATTAATAAATTATTAATAAAATTTGATTATCAAAATAATTATTTAAAAGATTTATCTCTTTAAATGATTTGTCAACATATTATTAAATGATAATATAAAAAAAATTAATAGTAGATTAAATTTAAAAACTCGTGTAAATATTTTTGAGTATAATGATCGCAAAAACACTGTTATTTATTCCAAACATTGCGAACAACTATTTTGGATATATGCTATCCAGTAGCAACTAGACTGTTCCTCCGTCGATAGCATTATTATTAATTTATTATCTGGATGTCCACGCAAGTCCTTATCATAAGTTTGTATTAAAAACAAAATACTATAAACTTTGTCTTTTTTAATCTCTTGCGCTCTGCCACTGGCTTCCCTGGAAATGCAGCAGCTATAGTGATTTCTTTGCACCCAGCTCAATTCAGGGACTGAATCTTTATGGAAAAGGAAAAGACCAAAAATAATTCACTGAGTGAATCTTCTGCGTGGCTTATCCCCAGTCATCTCATTAAAAAAATAATAATCCAGAGATTAAAAAAATAAAGATGGGAAGGGGACACAAAATTGGGATTCCTTGATTCTGTCTGTTTGCCAATTCTTAATATTTCTTATTTTACTGGTCTGCATTTGGCTTTTTCTGAGCCATTCATTGTCTGGATGCAACGATTCTGCGCAATCAAAAGACTATTAAGTGATGAGGTTGCACTTGTTTATTGATATGGACTTGTCACAATTTTCACTGTCCAACAACAGTACTTAATTAATCAAGGCCAATCAATATTATAATTATAACTGTTTGTATACACAGCAGCCGAATTTGACAAGTTACATTATAACGACGGAGTTAAATAATGAGTCAATATCTAAGAAGAGACCATAGGCACAGACAGAATTTGCTACTCGCATTTACGTCTTTTATGCTCCATCTGAATTTCAATCCATTTATTTTCCAGTGTTCTGCATAGAACCCTAACGAAACTTAACTGGGATTGGGATATATGACATGAAAATAAAGGCTATGGAAGCATTCATTGGGAGGGCTCAGTGATACACTATCTACCATGACTCATGCCATAGAACAAAGACTAGTCTTATGTTTCTCTGCAACCTGCAGAGTGCAGAGTAGTTTCTGCTTTGGCCGATTAGAATTTGCCTTTTTCTTTACTACTTCCTTAATTGATATGCAGTTCCTAGGTAAACTTGTTTTCCCACTTAGTACTTTTGTTCCCAAATATGAACACCCCAAGACTGTCATTCTCCAAACTAATGTACTTGCTTGTGTATGTCATCTTCTAGTTAATTATGCTAATGTTGTCTACAAAATCTTCAACTACCGTCATGTAGTAATCAATATAAACACCAAGGTGCAAAATTAAATGAAATCCTAACAATACGGCATGTTAATTGACCACAAAAGTCTAGGAATTTCATGTTTCTTTATAGTTCCTTGACACATACTCCTATAGTGCTATAAATTATGAACATATTAAAGAAGGTTTTCCGTATTGACTAGGTATCCCGTATCCTAAACTGAGAAATACGAACAGAAGTACCCCATAATAAAATTCGTGTGGTTCAAGTCCCTCAAATTGAAATTAAAGCAGAGTACCCTTTCTCAAAACAAAACCAGAAGTATATAACAAAAATGAAAGAAAAATGGAATTGATGGATAGATGGAGCAGAAGACAATGAATGCGCGTGACTGAGGGGACCAACGTTCATTATAGGTTCCCCACCCTCAAAAGAAAGAAATCAAAGATGTCACACTACGTACTCTATACTTACTTACTACTAATAAAATAAAGAAATAAATAATGTGAATATATGAAGCAGCAGATCGATTAATTAATTGAACAATCATTCGTGGCACCCACGTTACATTTTCAATTTACATTTTCAAGAATCCAAATTCTAACACCCACCACCACCGGCGGCGACGTCGTCGGAAATGGGATGCGGCGGCGGCGGCGAGGAAAATGACATGAGGCTAACGAGTAGATCAGCAAAAGCACCCAGAATGAACTTGTGGGTGCTCTTTGGGTTGAGTGCAAGATAGCATAGAAGAAGCTCGTGCAAGATGTTCCAATTGGACTTCACATCCATCAGCAGCTCGGGACGCGCCTCCACCATCTCCTGCATGGACCGCCGGAAGTCCATATAAGGGTCCGGCGAGTAGGTTGGCACGGCCACGCTACCGTTGAAGAAGAGCTTCTTCTTCTTCTTCTGGCCACCATCGGCGACGGCCTCAGGCGGCGGCGTTAACGTTGTAGATGAGGATGAGGGTTGGGTGAAGTGAGTGTGGGTGTTAGTGTATTCAATGAGAGAGTTGGAGAGACCAGGGGAGGAGAAGAAGAAGCGTTGGGAGGCGAAGGCGGTGGCAAAGTCGGCGGGTTCGGGTTCGGGTTCAAAGGAGATGGAGGTGGAGGTGGTGGGGGAGATGGTTAAGGTAGGGTTACTAGGGTCATAGAGAGAGTTGAAGTTCTTGATCATAATTGAGGGTGAGGGTGTTGGACATGGGTGTGAGGAAGTGGCAGTGGCGGTGGGGCTCATAGGAGGAGATTCTGATTCAGGAGTGAAATTTGAGAAACAGTGGTTGAGGTTGAGGTACCTGAGATTTCTTCTTCCTATTCCCGGCGTGCTTGGCATATTTAATTTGTTTGCAAGTGCAAAAGGAGGCGAGGTGTGAAGGAAAATGAAGATGCCAAGGGAGCCCTTTAATTTGCTTAGTGATTATATATAATATAGTACTATTGTGAGCTATGAAGAAGATTGAAGATTAAAATGAAGAAAGAAATTAGAACATTGTGTTGTGTGGAAACTGGACCCAGTTTCTTTAACCAACTATTCTTTTCGTCCAAGGAGCGTAACTGCACGCTCGAAGAATCTCTGTCATTTGTAAATATGAGTACGTAATTGGGAACTACGTACACTAAACTACATTTATCTTTGTGACATATTTTCTTATCTACGACCAGAAGAGCGCGTAAAAGCCTAGGATAGCCAAACCATTCCGGTTTTCAGTATAGTATATCCTTGATTGGGATGAAAGCAAGCTGCACATGGGGAATAGGTATCAAACAAAAGGAAAGCACAAACCAATAATAAGCCTTCAAGTGGCAATGTGGCATTGTTAATCGGAAGCATATTCACTAATATACAAACTGAACCCACACGAAAATAAAAACATTAAAATAAGGCATTTGCTAAGAGTGTGTTTAGTGTACTGATTAAGGAATACAAAAATATTAAATATAAAAGTATAATTTTTAATATTTTAAAATATTAAATATTTTTTTTATTAAAAATTAAAAAATATTAAATATTTCTTTAATAATACTCTAAAATTACTGGTTATCAGCACCTTAAAAGGTAGAAGGAGTCCAAATAGTATGAGACAATTTTATAATGGGCTGGAATAGATCCACTGTAAAATCATCACACAGGAAAGTGATGTATCGACGGCTGTCATTTCATTATTCATGCAAGATATCACAATAACGACTTGTCCTAAATTGGGTCCCACTCCCACCCTGTTCCATAGTCATGCGTATAAGTTAAAGCAGATAGTTACATACATACCATAATTTATCATGCCTTTATTTTCACTAATTATTATTTGAAATGTTTTACTATGCTGACGTTTTATATAAATAAAAAATTTTAAGAAATTTATTATTGTTTTAAGAAGAAAAAAACCACATTTTTAGGTAAGTGATATTCTTTTTGTACAAATTTTATCAATAAAATTTAAAATTTAGTGTCTATATAATTGTCAGAAAGATATAATTTTCTTTATAAAACATGTAAGTTTTTTCTTAAAAGGATACAAATTTAATAAATTTACTTATTTGTTAACAAAACTTATATAAAAAGGTTACCACATAGCCATGCCAACTTATTTCCACAATAATGATATCTTTTTTAAAAAAATCTATGCAATATTTTTTTTCAGGATATCTTTCGTGGGCAATTATGAGGATTAATTCTTCGAAGTATTGAGATCCATTTAAAAGATTGACCTCTCCCAATAAATGTTTTTCCATACACATAGGTCAAGAATCAAACTTCTAACCATATGCTTAAGGGTCTCAAATATTTATAACTTATAACATACTATATAACTTATAACATACTATGTTGGTATATCTATGCAATATGCATGGTAGCAGATCCGTTATTATTTTGTCCACGTTCTTATCATAGCTTGGCTAGGCCAGCTCTCCATTTCCCTGCAATTTCCATATCACAGAAGCCTAGCCCCTACTTTAATATTCCATTGTTAATGTACGTACCACTGTATTCACTGCATTGGAAGCAGCAGAAGTGCAGAACCCACCGAAGGAAACCGCTTGCTTAATCACAAGGAAAAGAAATGGCCAAATGAGAGCTAACTTCAAAGTTCAAACACTAATGTCTTATTCTTTGGGAAATATATAGTTAGGTCACCAATTAAAATTTTACTCTTCAAGGAGGATGTATAGAAGAGATACCCAAAACGACTTAAAGTCTCAAGAAAAAATAAATTTTTTTCCAAGTAGAAAATCTCTCTTAGATGAGAGTTGAGACTCTAAAATTATGCCATGTATTTCAGTTTATATAAAAATAAAAATGTTGTGTAATTGTATATCCAAAAAAATACTTACAAAAATGTTAATGCAATTCAAGTTTTATCTAAAGTGAGACAAGTCATAATTTCGAACCCAAATTTCTCTTAGTCCAAGCTTTAGCCTAAGGATGAATCATATGGTGTGGTACAAGAGAATTTCTTAGGTAGATATGGTTTATAGATATTCTATTTAATATTAAACATGTGTAAAGTTGTGTAAATCATATTATAAACATACCTATCTTTAAAGAATGGTCTTACTTATGGTCATTGAATGGGGTACTTATAATAGGCAATATTTACCTAAAAATTACTTGTGGTACAAGCTATAAGGATGGTCCAACTAACCTTACGGTTATCAAGGCTTCACAGCAAGAACGTGGAGGGGGGTGTTTTGCTTAGCATTTAGTTGATGGACGAAACATTTTGCTTCAGTTTGCATCCAGGATCTAATCCCATTCATTCTGGTAAACATAACCATCAATTCATATTTCACGCCATGCAGTGAGAAAATTAATTATATAGCTACAAGTTAGTTAGCCTTTTTAACTAATATTATATCATTTCGTACAGGAACAAGATTCATGTTCCATCCCGAATTTATTTATATTTTATAGAAGCTAAATTCTTCAAGAAATTAGGAATACGAAGTCAATATTGAGTTGGTTCAACTGGAAGAGGTACTTGGAAGACATTTATATTTGAGTTCCAATTTCATCTCTATTAGTAAGTAGTCAGAATTGGTGGTTATCTCTATGCAAGAGAGATTTTTGGTCGCCAAATAATTAGTGGGGCTTTGTTCCTCTCGCGAAAAACCTCTTCTCGCTTATCTCTACATCAGAATATCTAACACAAGTATCATAGAATTGAGTCAATTGATAGATACAAGTAAAAGGCCGTTATATAAAGATCCTAAGGATATGATTTTTGTACGTGAAAGATTTGTAAATTATTTGTATAAAAATTAAAGAGTCCTTGTACAAAAAAGTTTATATTTTTCTTTAAAAATTACTATGATGTTTATAAGTGAAAAGATAAATTCAAATTTTCCATTAGTGAGAGATATAACATCAGCTGATCAGTAGATAAACGGCATATAGTTGAATATTTAGTTTTATGCACATCTGTCATTAAAAAAATTATGAGTTTCCATGCTCTTTCCAATATATATATCAGAATAAAAAATTTCGTATGTTTTATATTTCATTTAATTAACTTGTGAAAAGAGACCTTTTTCATTTGTTCCCTTAACACCAAATACCAGAACAAACTATATACCGTGTGCTTGCTGCAGTGAGGAAAGAAATACGGTTTTCTTTATTACAGAAAAACTCAAAAAAGGACACCAATTAAAGAAGAGGATATAAAGATGGAAGTCCTTTTCTCGATACATTCAATATAGATCGATGTACAGTACAAGATCTTTATTCTTCTTACAAAAATAACTTTTGTGATTTTCTTTTTTTGCTAAAACTAAACAAAAACTAGAAATAAATCCAATCATCAACTTATACGATAAACGAAACCAATTAGTTAATGCAGAGTTTTGGACATCATTACCAGGAAACAAATACCCAACAATTCTCAGCATAATTAACCAACTTACTAACATATTGATAGACACTATGTGATATGTTAATTCACATTTTTTTTAATTTTTGAATAAGATTAAAAAAATGAGTAAATAAAAGGTGTTTGAAATCAATTATAATTATAAGATGAGAAGTTAAAGAATATTTGTATGATGAAGTTGAGGAATGTTTGTAAGGTACTTATACCTGTGGTATTTATAATTTAATCCTTTTATATTTATATTTAAATCAATAATATATAATGGTATTTTGGGAATAATAAAGTTGAATATTAAAATGGAGAATCTCTTTTTTTTGGTAACCACCCTAATTAGCCTTTTGGGTTAAGTGGTACCTTACGATATCCCTACAAGTTGGATCCTTTGGGACCCTATGAGGCTAATCTATAGTCAGCAGCTTAGAGCATTAGGGTTTTTACTACCTTTCAACTAGAACGACTCTTATTGGAATTCAAACTTGTGTCCTGTCTCGTAGGAACGAACATGTATATTAGCTTAATCAACCCTCAGTTGGTAGAATCTCCTTTTTAATAGTATATATTATAATACTAAAGATAAGAAAATATATATGTGATAGGATCTATCCCTCTCTAGAACTATGATTTTTTTTTTTTATTACATACAATATGCAAGGCACTTGGATAGAGAATGAGCGAAAAGCGGTTGTTCTCATTTGCTCTGATGAATCTTATGAATTCCAATGCTCCAGTGGTGAACTGGTAATGAGTACCTACAAAGGCACTCTGATAGCTAAATTAATTACTTTATTGGTACTCAGGAGTAAAAAAGGATGAGACGACTTACCTTTCTGGAAGCCTTTCCTTGGTAATATAAGGTCAATCTGCCCATGCTCTCTTGCATGTAGTGTTGAATAAGAGGACTTGATTACAACATGAGATTGCAAGGTATTTATGGGGTGTCAGTAGATGGACCTGATGGGCAAAAGATAGGTTTAAGACCAAATACGGGGCTTATAGTGAGTGAGTCTCTTACTCGGGCCGAGAAGGTTGAGTTTGATACATTGGGCCCATTTTTCTTTTTGTAGCCCCCAGCCCATTTGTAGTTTAAACTCGCTAAATAAGCAAACTCGATTAAAGTTTTAAGTGGGTGACAGTCGATTGGCCTTTACAACACATGTTGCGTCAAGGATTGGGGACTGGTCACTTCCTTTACTGTACGACAGTGCTGCATGTTTCTCGGTATATGGGCTTTAATGATATGTGTTTGTGCACATCTTGAGACGTTGATGTCTTCGCCTATTATACGGTTGCAATTTGTAGGCGTCGTTGCAGTTCTTCTCTTTTCTTCGTAAGGATGTTTGATTTTTCCTCCTACGCTTCTATTCTCACTTTCTCTTTAACAAAACTTGCCCCCACGCTTTCTCCATTCTCTCTGCAGTGTTCTTATTCTCCTCGACTACTTCGAAGACGATTGCAACAACTTCAAGCTTCTCTGTTTTCATCCATTCCCTGCGATAGGTATACAGTCTCTGTTATCTTTTTCATTTCTTTTAGGGGTTTAACAGGTTGGTTCCCCTTCCACAATAGGGGAAGGTTTAGAGGTATTTTCATCCTTGAAGTTTTCTTTTGGTGATTTTCTACAGTTGTCTTCTTCATCAATGGCTCATCATGGACAGGGTGACACGGTGGAAGAGGCTGCAAAAAATATCCCAGAGGGTTACGAATGGGTAGATGCTGAGGCATTAGGGATTGGATCAACCATAACATTGGGAAAGGTTATAAGGGATGACATGGAGTTCCCATATAGGATCTTTAGTCTAGACCACCATTGAACAACATCACGTACCGTATTTGCGAGTCCTAGGAACGTGTTTGCTACTCTGCTGCTTGGAATGAGGAAGATTTCTTCTATGTATACGAGACATTCTTCATTCAATTCGGCATGTAGCTCCCTTTCACCGATTTCCACATCGAGGTTACGAATAAGCTAAAGGTGGCTCTCACTTAACTGCATCTAAATAACTAGGGCTTTATCATGAGCTTTAAACTGATTTGCAAGGTAATGACAAAGGTTCCTACGATGGATTTCTTCTTCTATTTTTTTGAGTCTAGACACCAGGCAAGGATAAGAATGGGACTAGTTTGATGTCCCTTTCTGAGAGAATCGGGGGAAGGCTGCTAACGCAGTTTGAATATTCTTAGAAAAACTTCAAGGACGACTTCTTTCAAATTACTGCTCCCAATGGGTGTTCCTCAATGTTCTTATCTCGTCTGCTTTAGTGGATCTTCTTAATTCCAATGCTCCGGTGGCAAACTAACCGTGGGTACCTTGAAAACACTATGATTGCTAACTCAAGTTTAAAAAGAGGGTGAGATGACTTACTTTTTCTGAAAGTCTTTCGTTAGTATATAAGGATAGTCTGCCTATGCCCTCTTGCGTGTAGTGTTGAGTAAGAGGTACTTGATTACAACATGAAATTGTGGTATGAGGTTGGCATTGACTCTTAGGCTGTAGGCAAGGAATTTAGGTGTTAATAGATATGCCTGATAGGCAAAAAATGGGTCTAGGTCCAAAGATGGGGCATTATTGGGAGTGGATCTCTTATACCCTCGCATGTAGTATACTGGTCTAGTAAAAGATTGAACTTTTGACGTAAGAGTCTTAAAAGCTTGACCCGACAACGGTCTTTTTAAAGTCTTAAAAGACTACGATCGATAGTTGAACTTAATGATAAGAAAATCAGATGGGATTAGTCGGTTCTACTAGTTTAATCGGGAATCGGTACCTCACTGATATGGTATATCCTAAAAATTTGTTTAGCATGAAAATTGATTAAGAATTAATAAAAGATGATGAATTGATCAACTTGGATTAGTCTAATTAGGTTTAACTTGTCTTTTTTTTTTTAATTCTTGTTAATTTAAATAATGTTATTTTGATTTAAAAACTGAATGTAAGTCAATCTAAAAAAAATTTGTATGAAATGCTTAAACTTAAACTTTATATAAGTTTTAAAACTAAATGTATAATTAATTGTATATCTTTTTGAACTGAAATTAAAATTTTTTAAAACAAAAATAGACTATAATACTATTACCAAATGCTTTAAACTCTCAAAAAATAAATTATAAACTATTTTTTATCATTTGTAGTGTTTTTTTATAATTATTTATTTATTTATTTAATATATAAATATATTTAAATTATTTAATTATATTTAATTTAACCATAATTAAACCGTTAAACCTTGGATGAATTTGATAACCGGTTCAACGAACAGATCAATTTTCAAATCCTTAATTGAACTACGATAGGTTTTATTTCCCATTATTGTAAATTTTCATTTGATCACGCGTAAACCGTCATTTGTCAACATCTGATCACAGTCAAAGTGTCTAATATTAATTGTTTATCTTTGTCTTAATTTTAACCCTTTTCCTAGGAGATTTCCGGCCATATAATTAAGCACGATCCCATTTCTCTCACCAAATATTAAATACCATACATTTCTATTGACCACTAAAATTATTGTGGGTTAGGAGCGACATGGGTCTTCGCCAGTCCTACTCAGTAAGAGTAAGGACACTGCAGTGGTGCAGCATAACAAGTGCTGAGCGACCTGCCAAGTGCCATTAATTCAGACAGAGAGAGAGGGAGAGAAAGCTGGGCGTCTTCTTTCTTCGGCTATATATATATATATATATATATATATATATATATATATATGAGCTGTAGCATATGAATCAAATGGAAACTTAATTTGGTCAGTTTATTGGCCAACTCAGTCATGCACCAATCAGTGCTCCCTCTTGCATATATTATATTCAAGCAAAACCGACAGTTTAACTGGTGGATGTTGTGAGGTAATTCAGAATTGGTCAAAGTAAGAATGAGTTAGTTGTCAATGAATGATGATGTGGCAAGTTAGTTACCATGTGTTGACTGTTTGTTAAGAGTCATTAAGAATGAGTTAGTGGACATTGTTATATAATGTAACTGTCATTTGTAATCAAGCTAATGCTGTGAAGTGAATAAAAATTTGATTCTTTTCAATCTGGTGTGTGCAATTCTCGAGTACCCTCTTTTTCTTTCTCCTTTCTTCATACTGTGATAGAGTGTGAGTGTAAAAACACTCGTGAGATTGTTTCAACAAATTGGTATATCAGAGCGAGGTTTTCTCGATTCTTTGATCAAGAAAGATGGCAAATTCGAACTCAACTTCGAATGGGCATTTCCCAGCAAACCTTCCAATCTTCAAAGGTCAGAATTATGATCGGTGGTGTGCTCAGATGAAGGTGATATTCAGGTTTCAAGATGTGCTTGAAATCGTGAATGATGGTGTGCCCGAAGTTGGCCAGGAACGCCATCAAGCGCAGAGAGCAACAATCGTGAGCAGAGGAAGAAAGATTGTAAGGGTTTGTTCCTAATCCATCAATGTGTTGATTCGCATCTTTGAGAAGATTGTAGATGCGCAGACCGCAAAGGGTGCATGGGACATTCTCAAGAATGCGTATGGTGAATGTTTGAGAAGTTAAAGAAGGTAAAATTACAGACCTCCGTCGCCACATATGAGCTTGCAAATGACAACATCAAGAAACCATTGGCGTAATTCTTCACAAGATTGTTGACATTGACAAACCAGATGAAATCTTGTGGAGAAGTAATGAGTGATTTGATGCAAATAGAGAAGGTTCTAAGGACTTTGAATTCAAGTTTTGACCACATTGTGGTGGCAATAGAAGAGTTAAAGGACCTTAAACAAATGAAGTTGGAGGAGCTTTAGGGATCTTTGGAGGCTCACGAATTGAGAATTAAGCAAAGGAGCTCGGAGAAAGCCACTGAGCAAGCTCTCCAAGCCCAAATGAACAAGAAAGTGAACGTTGATGGAGGAAAGAACAAGAAAGGGAAGGGAAAATGGAAGAACCCGAAACAAAAGGGACCAGTTGAGGGCTCAACCAACAACTCCAAGAATTCTGGTGAAGGTACAAGAAAGAAGGGTGGTGGCAGTAATAAAGGGCAAAAGAAATTCAATAAGAAGAGCATACAATGCTATAACCGCCGTAGAGATGGGGTCATTTTGCAGATGAATGTCAAGCCAAAGAAGGATTCCAAAGATGACAAGAATGTCGAGGTGCACTTTGCTCATGGTGAGGACAGCGATTCGTATGTTGTGTCACGATGGCTATCACAAATTTGGAGGATGACAAGTCCAATTTCAGTGGTATCTTGATACCGGTGTTCCAACCACATGACAGTAACAAAAGTGGTTCCCGAAACTTGATGAAACAGGTGAAAAGGAAGATCAAGTTTGCGATAATGATCTTGATTGTCTCAAGGAATTGGGAAGGTATGGGTGCAGAAAAGATGGACAAGAGTACGTAATAAATGATGTCCTTTATGTTCCTGAAGTATGAAAAGCAATTTGATTAGTCTTGGTCAATTGCTTGAGAAGAATTACTCAATGAAGATGGAGCATAAGGAGTCGGGAAAGTGTTTGATAACAATGGAAGGTCGATCCCGAAAGCTCCTTTGTCTAGAAACAGGACTTTCAAGATTGGAATCCATGTTATTGATCACCAATGTTTAGCTTCCACAATTTCTAATGAGGATTGGACCTGGCATCATAGATTTGGACACTTAAACTTCAGTGAGTTTAAGTATGCTTGAATGTGAAGAAGATGGTGTATGGCTTGCCAAAATTAAAGTGCCCAAGCAAGTGTGTGAAGAAAGGTCTGTCATGCGGCCCAAGCGATCCAAGGAGGCCATTCAAATCGACTTGCCAGGGAGAGCAAAGCAAAGCTAGAGATTGTATACCTAGATGTGTGTGGCCCTTTGAGGTGAAAACACTAGGAGGTAAACAATTATTTTGTATCTTTATTGATGAATTCACTAGATACATGTGGGATTTATCTCATTGAAAAAAGAAAGTTTTCAATGTCTTTAAAAGATTCAAAGTAATGGTTGAGAAGCAAAGTGGTTGCTATATTAAGTTGTTGAGAATGCAGATGGTGGTGGTGAATACACCTCTGAATTTGCAAAGTTCTCGTGAGAAAGAAGGGATAGAACATGAGGTCACTGCTCCATATACACCACAAAGATAATGGGATCGGCCGAAAGAAGAAATAGGACCACTCTCAACATTGCAAGGAGCATGATTAAAGGGAAGAAGTTACCTAACCAATTCTGGGGAGAGTCATTGTCAACAGCAGTGAATATTATGAATAGAATCCCAACCAGAAAGTTACATAAAAAGACACCACAGTAGTCTTGGACAGAAAAAAACCTAGTGTCAAGCATTTCAGATTTTCTGGTTCCTTGTGTTTTAGGCATGCCCAACAAACAAGGAAGAAATTGGATGATAGAGGCCACCTATGATCTTGATAGGGTACCATCCCACTCGGTGCCTATAGACTCGTATGATCCAAAATGCAGAAAAGTGGTGGTGAGCAGAGATGTGGTAATTGAGGAAAGCAAGTGGGTGGAATTGGCAAAGAGCAGCCCACATGATACGTAACTTAACAAATGAAAACAAAGGGCAACAATGCAACAATGGTGTTAGAAGATGAGCAAGCTGAAAGTGCAGAACCAGAACAAGGTGTGAGGAGGTCAAGTAGAGTGAGAACACAGTCAATTAGACTGAGTGGATATGATGTATTTCCTGATTCTGCTATCAATGAGGAAGGTGACTTGTTGGAGCAGTAATGTCATAAAAGCGTAACTCGTTGATCCGGCATTGAATGATTCAAAGCTGGTCATGCCATGAAGGACGAGCTAAAGGCAATTGAGAAAAATAGAACTTGGGAGTTAGTAGATAAGCCACATAACAAGAAACCTATTGATGTGAAATGGGTTTATAAGGTGAAAATGAGGCCAAATGGCGAGATTGCCAAATACAAGGCAAGATTAGTGGCAAAGGGCTTTCTACAAAAGCCGTGCCTTGATTTTAATGAGATTTTCGCCCTCGTGGCAAGGTTGGAAACCATCAAATTAGTAGCAAGCAAGGGCAGCCTACAAGGGATGGTCAATGTATCAACTAGATGTCAAGTCGGCCTTTCTCAATGGGCCACTTGAAGAAGAAGTTTATGTGAGGCCCACCGTGCTTTGAGAAAGAAGGGCAGAAGACAAAGTTTACAAGTTAAAGAAGGCACTCTATGGCCTAAAACAGCTCCTAGAGCATGGAATAGGAGAATTGACTTCCTAACTTTCGCTTAAACTTTGTGAAATGTACATCGAACATGGAGTGTATGTGAAACATTCTATCGGAAGTAATTTTCTCGACACTTTGCCTCTATGTTGATGATCTCTTGGTGACTGGACCGATGAGGAAGAGATGATGAAGTTCATGGGAAGCATGATGAAGGAATTTGAAATGTCGACCTTGGGAAATTGTCTTATTTCTAGGGATGGAATTCATAACAACAACCACAGAGGCATATTCTCAAGATCGAGGAAGTATGTCAAGACATTCTAAAGAGATTTCATATGTTAAATTGCAATCCAGTGGTCATGCCAATGGAAACAGTGAGTCAAACTCAAGCAAAGAAGTTGATGAAGAGCTAGTTGATTCCACCCTGTATAAGCAAATCATAGGCTCATTAAGATACTTGTGCAATACAAGACCTCGACTTGTCCTATAGTGTGGGCTTAATGAGTAGATTCATGGAGCAACCAAAGACTTCTCTACTTGGCGTACCGCCAAGAGGATTCTGAGGTATGTGAAGGGAACCATGGATCATGGTGTGTTGCTTCCCAAGCGTAATGAAGAAGGCAGCAGCAGAGCATTTGGCTACTCGCATTCCCCGGTACCGGTGGAGATCAAGATGATAGGAAAAGTACATGTACCGGTACTTGTTCATGTTTGGTGGAGCACCACCTCATGGTGCTCAAAGAAGCAAGGAATTGTTGCACTCTCCTCATGTGAAGTGAGTACGTGGCGCCTTCTTTGCAAAGATGTCAAGGGTTGTGGTTTGAAATGTTGCTTGAAGAACTGAAGTTAGAAGGGGTGGAAGAATGAAATCGTTAGTTGATAACAAGTCAAGAATTGACTTTGGCAAAACACCCTCGTGGCTCATGGAAGAAGCAAGCACATAGAGAGGAAGTTTCATTTTCTGCGTGACTAAGTAAATAAAGAGAAGTCGGAATTGGAGTATTGCAAGACCGAGGAGCACTTTTTGCCGATATACTCACAAAACCACTGAAGAAAAACAGATTTGAAGAACTGAAGAGTAAGATAGGAATGATGTCTTTAACCAATGTGAATTAAGGGGTGTGTTGTGAGGTAATTCAGAATTGGTCAAAGTAAGAATGAGTTAGTTGTCAATGAATGATGATGTGGCAAGTTAGTTACCATGTGTTGACTGTTTGTTAGAGTCATTAAGAATGAGTTAGTGGACATTGCTATATAATGCAACTGTCATTTGTAATCAAGCTAATGCTGTGACGTGAATAAAAATTTGATTCTTTTCAATCTGGTGTGTGCAATTCTCGAGTACCCTCTTTTTCTTTCTCCTTTCTTAAGTAACTTTCTGGTTGGGCTTCTATTCATAATATGCACTGCTGTTGACACTGCCTCACCCCAGAATTGGTGAGGTACCTTCTTCCCTTTAAGCATGCTCCTTGCCATGTTGAGAGTGGTCCTATTTCTTCTTTCAGCAATCCCATTATGTCGTGGTGTATATGGAGCAGTGACCTCATGTTCTATCCCTTCTTTCTCACAGAACTTTGCAAATTCAGTAGAGGTGTATTCACCACCACCATCTGTTCTCAACAACTTAATATAGCAACCACTTTGCTTCTCAACCATTACTTTGAATCTTTTAAAGACATTGAAAACTTCGCTCTTTTTTTCAATGAGATAAATCCACATGTATCTAGTGAATTCATCAATAAAAGATACAAAATAATTGTTACCTCCTAGTGTTTTCACCTCAAAAGGGCCACACACATCTGAGTATACAATCTCCAGCTTTTGCTTTGCTCTCCCTGGCAAGTCAGATTTGAATGGCCTCCTTGACTGCTTGGCTGCACAGCACTCTTCACACACTTGCTTGGGCACTTTAATTTTTGGCAAGCCATACACCATCTTCTTCACATTCAGCATACTTAAACTCCTGAAGTTTAAGTGTCCAAATCAGTGATGCCGGTCCAATCCTCATTAGAAATTGTGGAAGCTAAACATTGGTGATCAATAACATGGATTCCAATCTTAAAAGTCCCTTGCTTTCTAGACAAGTGGAGCTGTGATCAGCCTTCCATTGTTATCAAACACTTTCAGCTCCTTATGCTCCATCTTCATTGAGTAATTCTTCTCAAGCAATTGACCAAGACTAATCAAATTGCTTTTCATACTTGGAACATAAAGGACATCATTTATTACAGACTCTTGTCCATCTTTTCTCTGCACCCATACCTTCCCAATTCCTTCAGAGACAACTGCACTGTTATCTGCAAACTTGATCTTCCTTTTCACTGTTTCATCAAGTTTCAGGAACCACTTTTTGTTGCCTGTCATGTGGTTGGAACACCCGGTATCAAGATACCACAAATTGGACTTGTCATCCTCCAAATTTGTGATAGCCATCAGCGACACAACATCTGAATCAGTGTCCTCACCATGAGCAAAGTGCACCTCAACATTCTTGTCATCTTTGGAATCCTTGCTGGCTTGACATTCATCTGCGAAATGACCCCATCTCTGGCAGTTATAGCATTGTATGCTCTTCTTATTGAATTTCTTTTTGCCCCACTTATTACTGCCACCACCCTTCTTTCTTGTACCTTCACCAGAATTCTTGGAGTTGTTGGTTGAGCCCTCAACTCGGTCCCTTTTGTTTCGGGTTCTTCCATTTTCCCTTCCCTTTCTTGTTCTTTCCTCCATCAACATTCACTTTCTTGTTCATTTGGGCTTGGAGAGCTTGCTCAGTGGCTTTCTCCGAGCTCCTTTGCTTAATTCTCAATTCGTGAGCCTCCAAAGATCCCTGAAGCTCCTCCAACTTCATTTGTTTAAGGTCCTTTGACTCTTCTATTGCCACCACAATGTGGTCAAAACTTGAATTCAAAGTCCTTAGAACCTTCTCTATTTGCATCAAATCACTCATTGCTTCTCCACAAGATTTCATCCGGTTTGTCAATGTCAACAATCTTGTGAAGAATTTCGCAATGGTTTCTTGATCTGCCATTTGCAAGCAGCCTACGTATGACGGAGAAGGTCCGTAATTTTACCTTCTTTAACTTCTCAAAGACCACCATACGCATTCTTGAGAATGTCCCATGCACCCTTTGCAGCTCTCGCATCTACAATCTTCTCAAAGATGTTCAGATCAACACATTGATGGATTAGGAACAAACCCTTACAATCTTTCTTCCTCTCGTCACGATTGATCGTCACTCTCGCGCTTCAGTGGCGTTCACAGCCAACTCAGGCACACCATCATTCACGATTTCAAGCACATCTTGAAACCTGAATATCACCTTCATCTGAGCACACCACCGATCATAATTCTGACCTTTGAAGATTGGAAGGTTTGCTGGGAAATGCCCATTCGAAGTTGAGTTCGAATTTGCCATCTTTCTTGATCAAAGAATCGAGAAAACCTCGCTCTGATATACCAATTTGTTGAAACAATCTCACAGTGTTTTACACTCACACTCTATCACAGTATGAAGAAAGGAGAAAGAAAAAGAGGGTACTCGAGAATTGCACACACCAGATTGAAAAGAATCAAATTTTTATTCACTTCACAGCATTAGCTTGATTACAAATGACAGTTGCATTATATAGCAATGTCCACTAACTCATTCTTAATGACTCTTAACAAACAGTCAACACATGGTAACTAACTTGCCACATCATCATTCATTGACAACTAACTCATTCTTACTTTGACCAATTCTGAATTACCTCACAAGTGGAGAAGAGCCTTCCAAAAAATACCTGGTGGAGAAGAATTATAAAGTGCTGTTACCGTGATATGCAGCCTCAACATCCAGCATTCATGTACTTGCTCCGTGCTAATTTGATCTCTGCTCTCTGGCGTTAAGAACAAAATTGTCAATTAACACTGGGATTTGGAAAAAAGTTATCAAGATACTGGAAGATCTCCATATTTTTGCTGAATGAAATTATGGAAGATACAGGGTGTCTTTGCATGGATTTGGTAGTAGTCACATTGATTTTGTTTGATTTGGTTTCTCTAACGTAAATTGACAGTCTAGCTAGATTAGCTAAATTAATATTACTTGAATCTATATATGTTTATTTCATCATGTCCCACTTAGACCATGCTCAACGTGTGTGTGTCACATCGATCTTATAAAGTGCGTTGGATAGGAATAGCTCGCGATGTCGGGCTGATCATCTATCTCTGCCTGCCATGCTTTAAAGCCTTTATGAGATATATATGCTATTTAATTGATCTGAATATATGACCGTGATGAGCCATAGAAATTTTGTAAATTAATCCAACAGGTTTTTAATTACCTTATATATGATGAAGTTCCAGGTTCACTACTGCCTTATAATTGTTGGGCAAATGCTAAGGAATCGAAGCGCTCTAATTTGCCATGGATTTTGCCTCTGTAATTACATTCGAATCGCGGTGGATAAAGGATAGCACTCATTCAGGAAAGAAAACCAAATTTATCAGCTATCCAAATAATAATAATAATAATTTTTAAAAAAAAAAAACTCATTTTGAAAAAAGAAAGTAAAAGAAACGTTTTTGGGTCCATAAAAAATTTAAAACACTAAAGTTAAAGCCCACTTAAGTGTTGACTTTACTTAATGGTGAAAAAATAATGAAAATGGCCCATATATAGCAATAAAGCAATGGCCCAAAAAAAACTAGATTATCTGACCCTCGTTTTATTCCGGCACTGATTACGGACGAATTATAGGGCTGGCATCAACATATGGGCCTTCAAGCCTTCCAAACTTCGCCCCGTTCCTCTCGCTATGGATGTACATCTTGTATGAATTAATAAAATATTTAAAATTATCTAGTGTTCTGCCAATTTTTTTTGCAAATATTAAAGTATAATGTTCCAAACTCAGAAAAAGAAAAAAAAAAGAAGATAAGTATAGTGGAATAAAGCATATAAAAAACAGTACAAAAAAGAAATAAGTACCAGTGTACCACTAAGACCACTGTACTTTTACAAACAGGCAAAGCCAAATTTACACTAATCAAACTCCCAGTGACTTCATCTATATATATATATATTTTTAAACCCTATGATCTGCGGTGGCCATGGATGTTCCCATGCCACCAGGCACCAGGTACGCAACTTATAATATTGGGATCTTCACGTGTCCCCCACTTATCCTGCATGCATATTATACGTATTCCGCAAAAGCGTAAACCCGGCCAGTACAGAAACGGTGACCTGATAGCTTTAGCTATTAGCCTATTACATGAAAGCCTAACATTGTATTATTATTATATAATTAAAATGTCACTGCCACTTCATTTGTTTTGATTAAGCGTAGCCGCTGCCGCCACCGATGCAGCCACACCACCAGGGGTGGTTCTCATGTCCTGTTTGTTTCTAATCTCCGCACCAATCACTCTCTCTGCATCTTCTCGCGTCACCGGCTTGTCCGCTGGCAGCTTCTCCCTCGCATCCTGCATGCATATATACACATGCATGTGAAGTAATGATGTCACATCTGTTATATTGAGTTAACACAACCATATATTCGCAAAGTTGTTCATCTGAGGAAGTGAATTAATATTTATCATAGGAGACAAGACAAGTTACCGATAAGACATCAGACAATGTTGTCCTCTGTAGGTAGGGTAGAGTCCGTGTGTTCCGAGTGGCTGCTGACTGGGCTGTCGCGCCCAAACCGCCAGGCTCTATCTCATTCCTTCCCGTGGCTCTGATTTCAGCAGCTTGTATTGCAGCGGCGTCACTTTGATCCACCGGCTTCTCACCTGCTCGAGTTAACGCAGATGCTTGAAGTGCCTCGCCAATGGTTATGGCATCTCGATCCAAAGCCTTAGCAGGAGCACTCATTGGCACATCGGGTTCCACAAACTGTCCCACAACTTGTTGGCCGACAGACTCGGTGATGACACGGTTGCCACCTACTTTAGTTTCGGACAGGCTGACGCCTTGGTCCCTGGCAATGTCTGAGATGTCGTCGCGGTTAGCAAGACCAGCAGTGATGTTGACTGTGGCAGCAGATTGCATGACGGCCGCAGGGCCACCTTTCTGTGTTTGCCCCAATGCCTGGTTCTCCGTTGCCTGCATAAGAGCTGCGTCTCTTGGCGTGATGGCTTTGGATGCCAATTCGCCGGAGACATTGAAAACGTCGCCGTACTTGATGGGTTGCTGCTTAGGGAAGTGGTCAGGTTGAGGTCTTTGTGGCTGTTCCTGGCTCATGATGCTAGTTGCAGATTAGTTTGACAAATGACAGAGGATATATATGGGCTATACAAAACCAGTTTCGCTATTAAAATGTGCTTCGAGTGGATTTAGTGCCTCGGTTCGAATTTCGAACTCGGAATATATACAGATAGTCAGATAGTAGGAGTTTAATGGAGGAACTGAGAGGGGGTATATTTAACACGTGTCAGCAGAAGACAAATGGTCATTTAATATTTTTAGTTACAGGTGGCGTTCAAGCTACAAAGTGCATGACACATGGTATCCGAATGTCGTACAGTGTTTCAAGTACGGCAAATTGAGGCACCTGGCAAGTTCCAGAGAATTACGCGTCCTCTCGAACTGAGCCTCTCTCGTTCTCATCTCGTCCTCCACCGAGTGAGTAATAAATTAATGATTAATGATGAATGAACATGCAAACTGCAGTATAAGCGAATGACGATCCTCCCAACTGTAGGAATGAAAGGGATTCAATATTATGTTCCGTTCTTCTATCTTTCATATTGTCTTTTTAATTAAAAAATAATTATAGTTAATAATAATTTTATTTTTTTAATTTAATTATCCATTTTTTTTATTGAAGAGACAAAATTAAAAACAAAAAACAGGAGAAAATATAAGATTTTAAAGGAAAGTGTGAATATATAATTTATTTATATATTTATAAAAAAAAGTTCATTTCTTATAGATGTTAATCATAAATAAGTCTTTTTTCTTATATATTTAATTTAATTTTACTTTACATATCAACTCTTTCTTAATAATTTCTAAAATTATTATTAAAAATTAAATTTCATAATTTTTTTAATTATAAACATGAATTCAAATTCAAATTTTTATTTAGACTATCATAATAGTGTATTAATTTATCAATTAAAGAGCTATTAAAATAATTATAATTACATGTGAAAATTTGTAAATCCTTGATTTTTGTAAATATAGGCATTTAATCAAATATTTACCACCAAATGGTTATGGGTTTTTGAATTTGAAATTTTTGTTTAATGGCTCAATTTCTTTTAATTTGTTCCTAATATTTTTGGAATTGTTATGTAAAAAAATTTTAGCTTCTTAATATTTGTAAATATAGGCACTTAATTAAATAAATTTATTATGTGACCATTCAATTTTATATATACTTTTAACCAATTTATCATAATTATTTAACAATATACATTGTTCATTTAATAAACTTGTGCATCGCACAAGTAATAAAACTAATTTAAAAAAATGATAGTTGCACACAAAATTTTGTGAGATATGTGCATATCCTAGACCAATAAAAAAAATACAATAAACCAAATGTTATCAATAGCTTGCATAGAAGTATTTAAAGAGAATGTGAATGTAAACTTGTGCAAGTATCATTACTCTATAATTTGTAAGTTCTAAATCTAAAATAAATGATTGGAGTTGTAATATAATTATCAACCATATACGACGTAATTTTTTTATAATGACGATAAGGAAGTTTAAACTTATCAACTTCTATAATTACTTAAATCACTCACCATTAGTTTACTTTTAATAGCTTAATTATTTATCCCAAAATGTTAGATTTCTAATTAATTACTAAAATATATTAATTTTAAAATTTATTTTTGTGATATTGTAAGTTTGATATATAGACAGTGAACTATATACAAACTCAAAAGACAAAACTAATTATTGTTTTTACATATACATAAAAATATTTAGAACGAATTAGAAGAAAATATATATTCAAAAGCTAATAAATTCGAATTAATAATAAATAGTTCTAAATTTATAAGAGATTATAAATATGCACATACAGCGCCAAAGCAGGACGAGAATGAACAATCAGTGCAGGCTTATCTTTTTATATTGTTAGTGACAATTTGAGAAGTATTTTGTTGAAACTTGGAAATGAAAAACATAATTGATAACCCCAGGGAATAAAAATCAAATGGATTTGACATTACAGCATCTTTGGAGATTTTCTCTTATGTTCTATAATTATGTAGTTCCATAATGGAATATAGGTTTGCAAAAGAAGAAAAATGGGAAACGTAACTTCATCAGTATTTCAGTCTCCAACTTACTCCATAAAGATTGAAGCCAAAAGTGTTCAATTTAAATTTTAGTTAGAGGTGGGGCTTGCAGTTGCACCGTCCACACAACTTTTAATATGCGCCCACAGGCGACATCAGGCTTAATTTCTCTTAGGCGCTTAGATAACCATAGCACTGCTATGAAAATACATATGTATATATTTGAGGTTCTAATCTATTTGCAAAAAGTATAATGTTACGTGAATGAGATAAATAAATAAAAATAAAAATTGTATTAAATAATTGAATTATACTTGAATTAGTGTAAAAGAACTGTTTTAAATATAATATTGTATAAATGTAAAATTAGTAAATTTAAGAGTAAATACTTATTTTGGTCCTCCAAAGATATACATAAGTTCATATTAGTCATCTATTTATAAATACATTAAATTGATCATTTAAAGATATATAAATGTGATATCAAATTAGTCCTTAAATATCTTATTTTTACCATTAAATTATTCTTTGGAAAACGACATTAGTAACATTAATTATTATTGAAGGACCAATTTAATGTAATTGATAAATGAATTAAATGACTAATTTAATGTCACAAATATTTATAAAAAATAAAATGAGTATTTATTCTAAATTTAATTATACATAAGTAATTAATAATCTATACATATAAAATATTGCTTATGTAACGTTACACTTACTAAAATATCAAACTTTTTTATGCAGATCACCTCTATGAAACATGGGAGGGAAAATGAAAGAAAATGTAAAGTCACTTACGAGTTGAAGATTAAAAGTTTAATGACATACAATTCTGCAGGTAAATTTAATGCAGTCTTCATATAATCCCATCACAATTTTCAATTAAGTAATGATACATATATAGTTAGAATAATTATACAAAATTCAGCTAGAATTTTATTAGATTTTAATTTCTATTCACTGTGAGTATAAAGTTTCTTTACACTGTCATCTAATCATATGTTGCTAAATCAGTAAAAGAATTGACTATCACAACAACTACTTAAAAAGTCTGACTATTTTAATGATTTGGCAATACATGATTGGATGACAGTGTAAAAAAACTTTACACTGACTGTAAATAAAAATTAAATCCATTTTATTAAAATTTAAGACTAATTGTTGGATAAGTTAAAATGATAGGATCATTCATTCGCTAAAGAGTCAATAACAATATAAACACATTTTATAAAAAAATTTAGCAGAATAATTATAGCTATATACTATTTTCCTTTTTAATTTGATTACTGTGTGCTCTCATTTGGGTGATTACGAAAAACACATTGTTAATTTGTTTTCAACTTTCTTGCTCTCTGCAAATTGTTCTTGTACCACGTGATACCAACCAATTAAGCCCGTAGCTACAGCGACGAAGCTGACCAACGACAGGTTTACTGCAGACTCGATGTTTAAATCAACACAAGCATCATTCTCTTACTGTTTATTATGCACAGTAGTGCTAAGAGCATCCTATGTAACGTGCCACTTATGGTTGTGAAAAAACATTGACTTGATCACAATAACAGGAGCCCCATTTGTTCTCTTCAATTCAGACGCATGCTGCAAACTGCTCTATACAGCAACGGCAAATTAAAGATGATCATGCGTCAGACGCAGCATTATCGATCAATCAGTAACTAGCAATTTACTATCGTGATCGAGAATTAAACCTAGAAATTCAGTAAATAGATAACCAAATCGTAAGGTTCAAACTGACCCACCCCACAGCCAAACAGGCCACATGAATCGTTATTTTATTAGAGAACAAAATCATAACAAAAGAGGCCACATATAATATACTCTCATATATTCCCTCTGCTCTTGGGCACCGTCACGACCAGCTTTCCGCCGCTGCAAACGGCGGTGGCCATCTCCGGCCGGGTAGACGCCGGAAGTCTGAACCTCCATAGATCAAGGCCGAAACGGAGCTGCTGCTGCTGCTGTTGATGACCCACCACCGTGAGATCACCACCGTCCATTCGTTTGATCACGATTTTGTTTATACCTGGAAGAATCTCGATGGCGTGAGCTCGCACACCACCACCGGCGTTGGCGTTGGATATGTTAATGTTGTTGCAGGTTATCGATGACGCCACGAAACGAAGAAACTGCGTGGTTTCCTCGATCGAAACGTCGGCGTCTGAGTGGAAAGGTAGCTCCAGCACGTTGGCGAATACATGAGGAAGTCTCCATAGCTTCTTCGGGTTTGAGTTTGGTGTCACTGTCGTCGACGAAACGACAGCGTGCTGGGAACGCAGGTTGTTTCGCTTCTTTGCGGAAGGGTGAACCTTCATGGTGAACATGGTGTTCCAGCTTAATTCCAAAGTCCTTCTAATTAAGTCCTTGTTTGGATACCGAATTTTGATGTTTGCAGAGGAGATAGAAGAGAAGGGGAATAGGTGTTTGTGTGTGTGTGTGTTTGTGCTAGATATATGCTGCAAGTGCAGGATAGCTACTAGCTAAGGTTGGAGAGGGAAATGGGTGTAATTCATGGATTATTATAGGGATATGTTTGTGGATGGTGATATATAGGGACCTCACCTAGATTTGGTTGGACAAAACTACCCTCTCCAACTATGGTCTAGCTTTGAAAAAGGGCATACCTTGCTTTTGCTTTCTTTATCCGCAGGAATCGTGAAAAGGGTTCAGGCCAAACGAAAGGAATAGAATCCGTGTTAGTTTTGGGTTCGGAAATTGAAATGTTATGATGCTGATTATATTTGTATAAGTGGTTCGTATAAATTCACGAATCTGTGTATCCACGCAGCTTGCAAATTAGGATAATTTTATTATATTCCTTGACACAAGATAAAAAGATTCCCATCGGAATCGAATAGTCAGACTCCACTTTGGGTGGGGTGCTCATTACCATTCAAACCCAAACCCAAGCCCAACCACACTCTTAAAAACTTTGCTTACACACACACACACATATATATATATATATATTAAAGACTTTACAAACTAGGATTTTATTTATAATTGGTAGTGTGATCTATCTATGACGAATACAATGCAACTATATATTCAATCAACAATTCCATGTCAGTCAGAGTAGTTTCGTTCACAAACCTTATTCTGCTATTTATACAAATTTTGTTTGATGAGTTTCTGTTGGGATTTGTTATCTTTATTGCGATTGTATTTGGTTTCTTAATTTTCTGCTCTATCCTGTGCTGGCTGAGTAATTAATAGCTGGTGGACTTGTTTTTAGCTTTTTTTTTTGGCATCAAAATCTAGTTTCAAAAGAAAGGATTTAAGGAAAACGCTCCACCGCTTAGTGCTGGAGAGTTACAGCATTTATGCATGCTTCAATTGAATACTGTGTATTCTGCAAATTAAAGAGTTTGAAATATTTTTATGCTATTTAATTTTAGGTTCAATGTCTACCTTCGGATGGCAATAGTTTTTTTTCTTTTCTTTTTTTCTTTTGGTCTTCTGTCAGACAGTTCAATAGACAAATTTTAAGAAATGGGGTTGCTCTCTTTAGACTAATGATCGAACCATCAACAGGTCGTCCGTGGAACCCGAGAACCTTGAGTTTTGAGAGAGAAAGCCCAATAGTGCCATAGACCTTGAAATAAAGAAAGTTGAACAGTGCTGTACATCATGTGACTAAACTTTGATGAGGCCCCCTCATCCATCACTTGTCTTTTGTGAGTTCTGTTTTCTAGGTAGATATATGTGAGTAGTATTATATTATATATATACATAACATTTTTTATATATTTTTAAGCTATGAAATAATATTCAATAATTTTTACTCTTTTTTTAAATTATCACATAGTTCATTATTTTTTTCCCTATCATATATATATATATATATATATACTTTTTTTACAAAATTCACCATTAGATTAAAAATTTATATCATGTAAATCATTTGTGACAAATTTTGAAAAGATTAAATATCAATAAGAATATAATCAAATAGTTTATATTTTCATATATTTCAATAGTTTATATTACGTTAATTTTAATGTATATCAATACATGATAAAAATTTTCAATCTAATAGTAAATTTTGTAAGAAATTTATTCAATAAAAATTATTAAGTAGTATAAAAGTAATCAAGTCTTACACTGATGTAAGTTAATCCCTCTCTTATCAATTTTTTAAATTATCACATAGCTCACTATTTTTTTCCCTATCATATATATTGTAAAGCAGGGTCATGATGTTACAATTATGTTTCTCTCGGCAATCCACCATGGGTCCATATTGAGTTATTGCATTTAGTTACTACATATGCTGTTATTAGTCGGAAGCTAGAATATATACTCCATTAATTACCAGTTAATAAAGAGTACCGTTGGTTCAATAATTACCTGTTTATGAAACCATTTAAAGTTCAAGAGTCTAATTACGTTTAAAGAATGATGAAGACCTAACTTCAACAAATCCTGGTACCTATGTCATGAGACAACTTTTTAAATTTGGTTGTATGACCGCCATTATATATATATATATATATATATATATATAAAATATTTTAAGTGTGTTTTAAATTTTAAAAAATGAGATTTGATTTGATTTGTAAATTAAATTTTGTGTTTGGAATATTAAAAAATAAGAATTGATTTAATTTTAAAATTCGTTTGATTTAAGTTATGTGTATTTAGAATTTTACTCAAATTTATTTGAATTTGAGTGAATTTCATTTAATTTTAAATTTAACTATTTAGATTAAATATTTTTTCTTTATTAATTTTTTAATTTTATCTCACTAACTTAATAATATCATTTACAATGATATAAAGTTAAAAAAAATAAAGTTATAAAATCAATTATTTTTTAATGAGTTCCAAACATAAGAATGGAGTCTTAAATTAATTTAAATATAATTTTTTATAATGAGTTTAAATCAAATTAAATTAATTTTATTTTTAATTAATTTTAAACCAAACCTTTATTTTTAATATATATATATATATATATTTTGAGCATTCATTTAAAGACGACAATGATAAGTACAAAAAAAAGATAATGACTTTTTTAAAAAATTATAAAATCAACAAAAAGACATAGAAAACTTTTTTAAAAAACTACGAACAAAACAGGGTGCTACTGCTAAAAGCTTAACACGAATCAACGTACATATCTCAAGTGGAAAAATACTTATGTACTGAGAATAATACTATCAGTAGATTTTCAATCATCAAATTTGATTTGAGTTTTATTATATAATATTTTAAATTTAAACTAATAACATGTATTATTATGTTATATTATATGTTTACACTTTTAGTAAACTATTGTAATATTATTACAGTCCGATTTCTCTTTACTCAAATTTTAAAATACCTCCTTTAGAACATGCGTTTGTTAATTATTAACATATAGCTCTTCAGTTCTTTTTGGAGTAAGGGCTTATTTGGATAGAATTACGTTTAACTTATTTGAATTTATCTATTATAATAAGTATTTATGAAGTATTTTTATGTCATTTAGATGAGTTTATTAAAATAGCTTATGAAACATTTATAAGCTATTTTAGGCTTCAAACTTATTAAAATAAGTATTTGCGAAAGCTAAAAATAACTTAGGTATTAATTGTTTTTATAATATTTTTTTACAAAATTAACCTTTAGGAATTGACACAATTCATAACATATTTTTCAAATGTACGATATTTATTCTAAATGATTTATAAAAAATGTGTTTCAAAATATTTATTCAAATGTTATTTAGCTTATTTTAGACTGTACTTATAACAATAAAGTTTATTAAATAAGCTCTATTTAAATAAGTACTTATATAAGTTATTTATTCAAATAGGGCCTAAGTGAATAATATGCATATTAAGTGGAGAAGAGTTGATTTTAATTATTAAATTTTACATGAATGATTAAGATTAAAAGTTACTTAAAAGTTACATAACTACTTAAAAAAGTTAAATAATTTTATATTATGATCTTAACAATACATAGATAATTTAATGATTAAAATCTACTCCTCTTCCTCTCATAATAAATTACTACTACTTTACTAGATATGCCATATATATATATATATATATATATATATATATATATTCCCTTTATCAGTTGAATAACCAATATAGATTTAAAAACCTTAAGAAAAACTTGTACTTATGGATAGAGTTTTTTTTTCTCCCTCCTAACAAGTTCTGGTTGGAGATTTGCTAATTCTGATATAGGACTATAGGAGCTTTGGGGAATTAAAATTAATGGACTATACTAAGCCCGAGCCCCAAAGATCGGTTGGGAGCCAGTGATGCAGCATATGTGAGTTGGGTATCAAACGGGACTTGTTGTTTTGTCGGGCAACGATAGGATTGAAGAAATTAAGCCCAGATTGTTGGTTCATTTGGGCTATATTCACTTGTAAGACTGGACCGGCCCGAAAAAAAGGTATCGGTCCAAAAAAGTATGGCCCAAATTGTCAGCTCATGTGTTGCATTTTTATACCAGCCTGTTATTTGTTATTTTGAGCCCAACCATAACAAGTTTGAAAAATGAAACTTACAGGCCCATTCCATTTAACAACAAGTAGGAGTCGTCTTGGGCTTTTGCCACGAGTGTGAGATCATGAGTTGGTGAATGCCGGCAGATCTTGGACTTTGATTTTATGCCGATGATAAAATTTCGATAACCAAACAAAGTAATTTCACTATGGGATTAACGTTACCGAGTCATCGGTGATGAAAATCTTCTTTTAGTGTTTGGTTCACAGAATCTTCTGATTGTTTGTGACATAGTTGTTATAATATTTTCAAGTTTATCGATTATCAATAACTATATAATAATTTAAGAAATTTCCCTTATAAATTAATTAAAAATTACATAGGACCCCAAGAGTTGAATAACAAATTATATGTTAGTGATTTTAGTTACGCTGTTATGATAGATTATATAGTTAATATAATACTTGATTTCTTTCTCGGTTGCAATTACTTTGAATGGGTGAGCAATCTTATTAACAAAATTTAATTTTGTTTCATACCTTTTGTATTATAAAACATGATAGTTAGAAAATATTTTTTAAAAATATTTTGTCCTATAATATTTTGTCTTTATGCTTCTGAGATGAAATGTATGGTTTTTTCCTTAGTCAAATAATTAATATTTTTATGTATAATATATGCTAATCTTAAGATACTCTTAACATATTATAAAATTAAATTAAATTAATTGATACAAAATTTTATAAATAAAACCCTCATAATATAAACCTAAATTCAATAATGAATGTTTTAATAAGTCTCTTTATAAAAAATATTGAGTAATATAAAATTAACTTATTTATACTCATAAAAAGTTATATCTGTCTAATCCTATAAGAATGTAACTAATACATAATTGTGAGATTTTTTTTTTAAGTTAGATTTTTAAGATGAGTTATTAATTATTTATTTTATATTTGGTATGAATAAAATAAGTGAAAAAAAAGAAAGAAATATTTTTTTTTTGTTTGATATCAACTTAAGGGTAAAAAGGAATAAATTATTCTCTTTTTTTTATAGGCCCTCCATTATTCCTTTATTTTTTTTTTTTGGAGGAATTGAGAGTTTTCCTACTTTATTTATTTTACTAACTTTACTCATTTTATTAGATGAAAGATAATAAAGTAATTTAATAATTATTTATATACATTTTTATTTATTTTTTGATGAAACTAAACAAAAGAAAAAAAATACCTATTTTTTTATTAAATGATAACAAATAAAGTGAGTGATAATTCTTTTAATTTTTTAATTTTTTATTTTTTTCATAATACTAAACAAAATCTTATCAATTATTAATTTTATAATAAATATTTAAAAATTTATTAAATATAAATAATTTTTAATAAATATTTCATAATTCAAACTTTAAAACTATTAAGCGGAAAGTTACAGTTTTCCATTGGCAAATGTAGCTATTTGGCATAGCTTTCGGCAGGCACAATAAAGTATAAGAAGTAAGAACGCTTTTCTTGGACTGCTTTTGTGACTTTTAATGGTTCCACCATGACCAAGCAAAGCAAAGAACCATTCCAGATTTTTGTTAGTAACGGGTAACGTCACTCGTATTAATATATTATATGCAAAGTGAGGGAAGGGAACCTAAAACCGACACCAGTAGGTAAACTAAACTTTATACGTACAATGAATATTGTTTTGTTGTTGAATGTTTCAGCATTTGCGGGGTCCTAAACTCAAACCCAACCCACTCACCAACCATTCTTCCTGTCCAATATATACTATAGATTACCACTGTTGAGAGTCATTTCAGATCCGTGGATTCTGCCTCAAACCCTCTTTGCAGTTGATTTTTCACTTTCCATCCCAGTTTCATTGCTTCCAAAGTAAATAAATTTAAATTTTAAAAAAAAAACATAGCTCGAAGGAAAACCAGCCAGCTCTATCATACTCTTTCATCCTTCAATCGTTTCATTCCACTTCGGATCCCTTCTGGAATTTTTCTCTTGCATCAACCGGTAATTTTTTTGCCTCCTCCTTTGTTGAGAAAATGTTGATACCCGACAGTGCAATTTTTTTAAAAAATTGTTTGGTTTGAATATATCCTATTTGTGGTGGTGCTTTATTAATTTCTGTCTTTTTCCCTTCTTTTTTTTCTCCCACAGTGTCTGAGAAAGTTTTTGTGGCTGATCTGAATCAGTGAGATTGTTATCTGGGTGGTTTAATCAAACCAGTTCTGGGGAATTTTTTCGGTTGCATGTTCAGTTTGGATCCATTGGGAAGGTGATTTAGGTTGCTAATCGTATCCACAAAGATTTGGTTTTTGTGGCTTGTTTCTTATACCTTGTACTGAGTTGTAGCAGCGCAGTGGATCTAGTAGAATACACCTTGAATCTGACATTATTGTTGCCATGGAGACGCTTGTTGTTGTGGCACAGCATAAGAACCAATACTACAGCAGGTCCAACCCACAAGGCCATGCTCAATTTGGGTCTTCACCTTCCAGGGACTTTAGGGGCATCAATTGCAGGACTTTTCAGTCTGGGACAGGTATACTGCCAACTCCATTGAGATCTCATAGTTCACCTGTAACTGTAACTAAACAGCCATCTTCATCTTCCCCTAAAACACCATCCCCTCCTCGTGCAAATTCAAACTCTGATAACAAAATGCATGGAAAAACTACTCCAAAGAGCACCCCAATTCCTATCAATGGCAAAGCTTGTAGAAAAGAGAGAACTTTCAGTGAAGATGTCCCTGGTGGAAGCCTGTTGCTCTCTGAGCTTTGGGCTGGACCTACCTACTCAAATTCACCACCACCCAGTTCCTTGCCAATCCCCAAGTTTTCTGTCCGACCAAAGAGGACTGTGTCTCTTGATCTACCTGGTTCCTCCCCTGAGATTGAAATGCGCCCAGTGGCTAAATCTGCGCCCCCCTCCCCTAGCAGGGAGCATTCCCCATCTACAAGAGATCTCTTTGTTAATGCTGATTCTGCGACTAAGACCCTGTGCCGCATTCTCAATCTTAACATCAATGATGAGTGAGACACAATGAGCACACGGCTCCTGTAAATAAGTAGTTTTTATGAAACTGGGTTAGTGTTTGATCATGTATATAGAGACCAAATAAAATTTGTAGTTTGAGTTGGTTTGAGTTTGTGTAGCTTTCAGTAGTGTGGTGGTGCCATTGACAATCTTGGCTGTGGTGGGTTAACAATCTTCAGATTTTGGAAATTGGATCAAGCTTAGAAGTGGAGAGGGTAACAGGGTGTATACTTGAGTAATCTCTTGAGAGCAAGGTTTGCTATGGGTCATACAACTTGATGCAAGCTTCCATGAAAATGGTTAGGGAGCAGAATGGTGGTAACGGGTAGGAGTGGCATGGAATAGAAGAAAGTTACATTCAAGTCGAATCCTGAATTTATGATGTGTAGTTCTCAGCATCTTCTCCTCATTGAATGGTTAACTTTCTTTTAATCTGACATAGGATTTAGGCCTCTTGCTTTAGATACTATGTACATACTGTAGAATCTTGCACTTACAAAAACCCTTTAGAGTACTCTTTGGTCTTTTCTTTCTTCTTTTTATAATTTTTTTCTCGTTTCTTCTTACCATCATCTTTTATCGATCTATCCTAATTTGTTTTCCTTTCTTTCTAGTTATCTGACGTTTAACAGTGTGCATCACTGTTATTTCAGTCTCCTAGATGATCTGCTGTTTACTAGTTACTACCTCGCTCCTAGTCATCTTTCTTTCTCTCTGTTAGTATCTTATTTCTTAGCTGCCCTCAGCGAGGGTTTAGTTTGCCCCTTCATTATCTTTTCTGATTTTTACAAAGAAAAGTTGGAAGGGATTATAGTCTTTTGCAGCATCTGCTTCGGTTTTTTAGGATTGATCTGTGTCACACCACCTGCTAGTAAGACCCTGTATATTTCATTTCTGGTTCTGGGTAATGCTTCTTTCCTTAGTCCTAGACTCCTAGTCTTCACCTGGCTTATCTTCCATGGAGAGTGTTGACCATGCTATGCCAAAATTCAAGGTAAGATCTTCCTTGATGGTTATTTAAATGCTTCTGCTATATTCTTTTCATGCCATTAAATTGCAGTTACTGAGAATTGTTCAATGTGTGAATCAGGGAGGCAAAACTTTACCGAGGCTGTTTCAGTCATAAGATTGGTCAGTTAAATTGCAAGTCAGTTTTTCTCCATGAAGTACCTTTGTGGCTCGTAAATTTGTCTGTGTTTCTTTCTTTGTGCTTCAGTAATTCGTGTAACTTGTTAGGTCTGCTGAAATAAAATGTTAGTGACTATTATCTATGTACCATGTTGTATCTGAATTAAATACTTATTCTGTTCATTAATTTATGTAGTATTTCTTCGAAAGCTGTGGCACGATTGTCTGCATTTTGATGAACTTTATTTTTTGTATCTGATGTTGATATAGTTGTTATTTAATCTTAATAAATTGAATTGTGATGGTCTTAATATTGATTGGGACTTGGACTATGAAATATTCAGTAATGATTCTCACACACAAAGATTTCGTGTGATGTTAAAACCATTCCAATTGAGATTGGTCTATTTTCCTGCGATGGCAACTACATGTTTGGTTCCTTCGTACGAACCAACTTTTATGCAGGAAAGTGGCATATTAAGTTTTAGTAGTGTTCATGTAACATAACTCAATTATTTTAGTGGTCTTATCTGAGTACTTTGTCCAGCTCAGTCCATATGAGCTCAACGATTCCTCATTTCAATTTTCTTTGCGTTGTTTAATGTTTGTCTGTTGCCTCTATTCTTTCTGCTGTAAATGAATGGATATGGTTGCAACTTGGAACCTGCTAATTTTGATGGGTTGCAATTTTTCCATGAGTAGTGATATCAATGGATTCCATTTATCACTTTTTTTTTATTGGAAGGATTCAATCTCTGTAACTCTCTCTTATTGCACTCTTTCTCTTCCCTGGATATCAATTGGATTCCATTTTAATGCTTTTTTTCAGTGTTTTTTTTTTAGATAGAAGCTACGGACACGAATGATTGATTTAAATTGTTCGCGCTTATCATACTCTTATGAGAAAATCATATTATCTTTCTCTTCCAACAGTTCATATTTTCCAAACTTGATAAACAGTGAGAAAGTTTAGAAATTTGTAATTCACTAATTTTGGTTAATTTAAATAAAAAATTATAGTTACGAAGATAATTTCATGGTTTGATATTTATTTTGTTACTTGTATATTTTATTGCATGTTTTATATATATATATATATATATATATATATATATATATATATAAGGGTTATTATGAGAAATGAAATAAGTAAATTTTGATTATTAGATCATTGTATGATCAAGATTAGAAATTACTTAAACGTTATATGATTACTTAAAAAAGTTATATGATTTTATGTTCTAATTTTGATTATACATGGATGATCTAATAGTCAAGATTTATTTTTCGTACTCTTACAATAAATTATTTTTCTCACTAAATATGTCTCATATATATATATATATATATATATATATATATATATATATATATATATATATTCGAAAATATATATATATGGAGTTATTCATAGAGAACATTTCCGACTGTTTCGTGAAATGGGCTAGTGCTGACTCACAATGATGTTCATTTCTCACCCGTAACAACAATAGCAGATGCCAAAGGAGTCGCTATCTTTCAGGTTCCTTTTGCTTGTTCTTTGTTATCATTAATTGAGCATCTTAGCATATTAGCATCCTCAGTTTTTAGTACGTTGGGTCCCAACTCCGTTGTGTTCTTGAGTTTATACCTGAGTCGCTGCACCCTGCCTTCCCAAACGTCAATTTCTCTGATTAATGGTTCTCCTAGCACAAGACTCACCAATTTAAGGTTACTGGTAGTTTTCATGCGCACTAAGTCTTGTTTGCCACGTGCTTTCACTTTCGGATGCATGTGGTAGATTATGGTTGGGTAGTATTCGACTAATCATCTGTAGAAGTTCTTTTATCATTCTGCCTGAACTGAAGGAATGGCTAAGAAGCGAAGGGCCTTCCCAATCCATACTCCAAAAGTACTTCTGTTGCATAATAATGGAAACAAAAATACCAGTGAGTTATTTGCTTCAAAATCCTAAGCTGGGATTTCTTATCCCATCTGCCCGCAAAACTGTAGTTACTATAGTTGATTAAAGCTGATCATTTAATCATTTAATGTAAACAAAATTATCACACTTTTTTTTGGGAACATAACTCTTTCCTCTTTTTCAAGTCCATTTACTTCTGTTTGTTGCTTTAATGATGATCCCAGTTGTTTTGAGACCTTTTTGTTGCCTATGCCTAATCAGGACACATAATAGTTTAGGACTCAGGTATTAGGAATGTAGGATAAGAAATTTGGTTATTTGCATATGGCTTTGTAACTTAGTGGCACCTTCTCCGGTCATTAAAGGACTGTGGTGTTCAAGGTGGAAGATTTGATCTCCTCATAATCCATTTCCCAAATTCCTTACTTGGGTTTTAATAGTAGTCTCTTAGAAAAAAGAATTTTGGTTATTTAATTAATCAAAACGGCTTTTAATCCGAAGTTTGAAATTTTGGGATTCTCTCTGTTTATACGTATCGAAGTTTCTAATTGTGACCTAATATTCAAATATTTGGCTAATGGGGAGTACTGGGTAAGGAAAAGGACTTTTAACAAATGTATATTTCTCTGTCAATCAGTTTTTAAGTATTATAATGGTACAAATGTATATTTCTCTGTCAATCAGTTTTTAAGTATTATAATGGTTTGCTGGATTTTTTTCTCAATCGAGGGGCGTGAACAGAAAGGATAATAATAATAGAATACATGCAGAGAGGGAATCTTCTTGAGAAAAATAATTTATTGGTCCCCATCTACAATAATAAGCATCATCATCATCAACTCAGATAAAATGAAAAAGAAAGCACTGTTTTCAGTCATTCATCATCATCTGCTTCACCCGAAAACAATGGGGGGAAAACCAAGAAGCAATCAAATTAGTCATTTCTTGAAATGAACTCTAAAACCTCTCTTATCTCTATTTGCAGGGGAGAGGGGGAAAAAAACAAAAACAAAAACAAAAAACTTCAAAAGGGTGAAAAAGACCATACTGGTCCAAAATGAAATACTATCATGAAATCCTAATCAAGGATGAAATTTTTTGACTTGCTGGTTATCCTCATCAAAATTCAGGACTTTGGGGCCGCGGTGCAAGTAAAGCACGCAAGGAAGGGGACTTGAAGTTAAGAATGACCATTACTATCAAAATCTGAATTTTCTGCTCCATCTAACACCATCTCTTGGTAACGACATTCTTGACTGCAGAAAGCTTTCTCCCCTCTGCAAAACACAAGCCAGTTCATACTCCTGAAGTTTGCTCATATGAAAACTAAATAAGACAAAAAATAAATCAGAGAATTGCATTCATGTTGGGATTGTGATAAGAAGCACATGGAGTGCAAAGGCAGAGTTACATGTCTTTCCGATTAATCTATCACTTTTGATTCAAAGTATACGTAGCATTGAAAAGAATGAAATGAACCTTACCTATAAATAAAGATGTCCTTTGTCTGCTCAAGATGCTTCTTGCAAGTGTAACAGAAGTTCAGGAAATTTACCGAAGCATAGTGTGGGTTATTGGGCAGAGAACAATAGCTTTCCACAATGCAATTATCGAATATATGGGTTGTTCTTGGAATAGGTCCATGGGATATCACACACGTATACTCCTCAGAAAGCTCCATCTCACTCAAAGACAGAACACCTGCAACAACTGCACTTGGAGAATCTTTTGTATAAATTCCTGAATTTTGCGAATCCTTGGTTTTGGTTCCAAAATCAGCAGCACATGTTTGAGACTCGAATGAAGAGAATGTGGAAGGTGGCAGGGGAGGGATTTTCACTCTAAGCTGCGTTCCAAACAGGACATTTCCTTTGGTGGGTTTAGCAGAATTCTCATCAATTGGCTCATCTTTAAGTGCACTCACAAGAGCAAGGCCAATGCCTTTTGGCTCTATCTTGTCCCACGAGCTTCTGTTTTCTGAGGGCATTCTTGGGGAGAGAGTTTCTGTTCTGTTGTCATATGAGAATGGATTCCCAAAAGGGGATAATGCTCTGGTGTCAAGAATTGATGTTGGGCTTCGTAAAGCCTCAGCTCCTGAGAGACACTTAATGGTGAAATCTCTAAATTTTGATGAGCCAAATAAAGATGGGATAGTTTTAGAGTAATTTTGATTTGGAGATGGCTGGGAGCTGTGATCAGCCATCAAAGCTGGCTTGGTTACTGCTCTTGATCTATTCCTGAGCAGCATGAGTTATCTTTTCTGTGACCTCAAAAGGAAAATTTGACCTCCACTGACAAACTGAAACCCGGATGAAGAAATGAATAATTAGATTCAAAACTAGAAAATGAGTAAATACTAGCTAGAATGATGCAAAAAATATACAAGATGCGTGATTAAGAACTCACCCAAAATAGCTAGAGTAGAGAGATATTACGAAGGAGCCACTCTTATTGATGCAGGTTACAATTTCCAAAAACACCTTTCAGGTTCAAGGTCCTTTTCCTGCTATAAGAAAAAGAATCCCAGCGTACTGGGAATGTTTCTGAATTTGTGACAAAAAAACCCAAACAAAGAAGGTTGGTCTGAAACTGTCAGGCAAACTGAATTGCCTCCTCAAATTCTGTAGCATCCATACCTGTGTAAACTAAAATAAAGAACAAAAAAGCTCCCTCGTCTTCCCTTATTAATTTTCTTCAAGAAGAAAAAGCATCTATTCTCATAATAATCACTCGTGTGCAAGCCATGCGATTAAGAGCAGCTCTGCCATATACAGTAGAACTGTATCTGCTATATACTCCACTCTTCAGGAAGAAATCGCATAAATCGTTTTGATGCTCCACATGAGAAAAAGCGTATAAACTGTCTTTGTTTCTGAGCTGTTGGTGCAACTTCAGGCTTGCCAAATGGCCCAAATTTCTCTCTGTGACTTCCTCTTTTTTCAGTTGCAATTCTGCAACTTTATGGAGAGCAAACAGAAAGAGAAGAAAAAGAGGGAAGCTTTCGACTTAGGAAAGAGAGAGAGAGAGATAGAGAGAGACATGTTTGAATATGGCTTTTAAAGGAAGGAGAAGCAAAAGGAGTCGTGTGCATGAAAATCAAACGTTAATACTTCAAAGTTTTGCTTTCATTTTCAATCTCACCTTTCAATTTTTTAATTTTTATTTTAAATTCTCTCTCTCTCTCTCTCTCTCTAAATCTAACTGTCATTAAACAGGCTGATATTTTTTTGTCTTTTCTAATCCTTTCTTCACCGATCCAATGTATTTTGTCTTGACTCTCGTGTACAGTGTCTTAGGACAAGGGAACCAGAAGAAAATGGGTTTGTTTGGTTAAATTTTAAAAAAAAGTATTTTTTTAGACTTTTTTTAGTATAATTTTTTTTAAAAAGAAGTTATTTTACATTTATATACAATATTTTATATATAATATTTGTGAATTACTTTTGAGTAATAGAAAGACTTATAAATTTGTTTGGATAAAAAAGAATAAAAGAATTTTTTTATTAAAAAATTAATAAAAATATAAGGTATCCAGAATAAAAGACGTAGGATATACAAAGAGAAAAAAAGTGATGACAAGAAATATAATTTTTAATGAAAGTAAAGGATATTTTTATCAATAAACTATATTAAAATATATATTTTTTCAGAAGTTAGAAATTATTAATTTTTTTAAAAATTAGTAATTGAGATTTTTTTTAACTTTAATATTTTAAAATTTTTTTATCTAAACATACATAAAAATTTATGAAATTTTTTTTAAAAAAAGTGCTTTATTTAAATTTTTTTTTATCTAAATGCACTCAAAAAACTCTTGTAAGTTATAACTTATAAATAAGAAAAAAAAATGAGGAATAATTGATAGATCTAAATTTTTTTTTAAAAAAACTGATCATTGTTTATAAATTAACTCAAAATATTTAAAAATAAAATAAATTATTTTTGACAACAAAATTATATAGTTATAAACTTATAATCATGTAAAATAATTATGAAATGTAAATAGAACTATTCCATTTGATTATTTGTCCTTAATAATTAAATATCATCACAAATTAGTCATATTGTTCTTCCAATAGAATCTCTCTCCCTTCTAAGACACGGCAGTGGTAAGAATTGAATTAAATTATAAAACATGGCACACAATTTAAACCGAAAGCTTTAGGTGAACCAATAAGTTCTTTTTTATTTATTTATTTATTTTAAGGATATTTCTAAAAGCGATAATAGAGATTAATTTCTTGAAATATTGATATTTATTTATGAGATTAATTTTTTTTAATAAATATTTTTTCATACATATAAATCAGAAATTCAACTCTTAACTAAATATGTTTTTTATATATTTCCTGCACTGGAGTATAGGACCATTGCCATCGACGTCGTTTATGTCTTGCATGTTGTTTCTAAATTCTAACCGACCGGGGTTGAGTATTGGAATTCTTTTTTTATCATTAACTAGGACACTTATATAAATTGAGTATTTATTGAAATTTAACAATATATATATATATGTATATATAGAAACACTTAAATTTGAATGGTCAAATGATGCGAGTTACATAACTGATTCAATTGTTTTTATATTTTTTTAAATTTAATTTAAAATTTCAATTTTGTCTTATGAATTTAAGCATAACATTTTTATCTCCATGATTTCCTTATTTTCAAATAATTTTCAATTAATGCAATTTTGTGGCATTTGTTGAATCGTTAGAAGGCATTTAGTCATTCAGGTGAATGGGTGCACTATTAGCTCTTTCTTTTTGTACATTTTGATGACTCAGATTAGATATTTGTGTACACTTGTATAAATCACTTTATTGATGATTGTACTTCGATATGCAGACCCCTTTTATGCAAAGTTGTAATTGTAAGTTGAGTTAAACTATCAATTAATAAATTATAATCTTGGTCTAATAAATTATTTCCATGGACTGGTTCTACAAGTTAACTTGTTGCACTAGTGCAACATCCCATGTGACTAAAAATTTTAATCCCAATTTGACACAAATTTTATGGACAATTAGTTGGACCCAAATATTTCTAAAATTTTAATTGAACTGTACCTAATACACCCTTTATATTTGAGTGTTAAGTATTATATTTTAAAAAAATTGTTAAACTAGAATTATAGCTCATAGTTTACCACTTGAGCATTGCATCGATGCAACAAAATATCTATAGTATACCACAGACCAACTTTAATACTTGATACAACTTTATGTATCATAAAATTTGCCTTTATTAATATCCCGGTACACATTATAATTTTGATATAACACCAAATAATTTTTTTGATGAAATGTTTATATATCATTTTAATTCTTGTATTAAAAGTGGTTGACTTTTCTATATAGAGAACCCACCTATATAGAAAAGTAGTGTAAAAATATAAGAAGATTATTGATATTTCGATAAGGTGAAGCACTCTTACTTCCTGTACTCTTTATTAGTTTATTATATGTCACAATGGAAGTTATGGTTACAGTATGGCTATTTGGATATGTTTATTTGAACTTATTTATTATAATAAGTGCTTATAAAATATTTTTATTTTGTTTAGATTAACTTATTAAAATAATTTATGAAATTCTTGTAAGTTGTTTTGAGCTTATTTTCATAAATTAAAAATTTAATTTTATAAAAATAAGCTTTGTAAAGGTTAAAAATATATTAAGTACTAGTTATTTTTATAATAATTTTTGACAAAATTAACCTTAAGAGATTAGCACAAATTTATAATATATTCTTCAAAGACTTAATATTTATTCTAAAGAATTTATGAAAAACACTTCTTAAATTATTTATTTAAACGTTATTTAATTTATTTTAAACAACACTTATAATAGTCAAACTTATTAAATAAATTATATTCTAATAAATACTTATATAAATTATTTATGAATAACTCATCCATTTAGAGTCTCACCAAATTGTGCTACAAATCTTTAATAAAAAAATGTGCTACAAATCCCACTTAAAATTCCTTTTTCCTTCTGGGTCATGATTTCTATCCCAACCAGTGTTTATGGTATTCCCCTTCTACAAAACATAACATAGTGGGTTAAATTAAAGGATATGTGGTGGGTGGTCCATCTACTCAATAGGAACAAGTGGGACATACATAAAAATAAAAGAAAATAAAAAAGGGCTTGATGGAGTGGTGGGGCCCAATATGATGGGAACAGGCAGCAACTTTCAGACTCCGGTCCAGCCCAGTGGCAGAGACGTACACTCCTTCATTGCCCTCGTGGGATGGGACCCATATGTAGCCTCCACGTAACCTACTTCTAGCTCCTCACGGCTAAAAATGGACCTTACCCAAAACGGAAAGAAAAATAATTTAATAAAAAAGAAAAAAATTGGCCAAACACTCAAATTAACCAGTTAAAAATATATGAAATATTAATTTAATCTTTTAATAATTTTTAATATTAAAATAATTATTAATTATTAATTTTTTTACATTAAATTAATTTTTTAAAATTATTTTTTAACATTAAATTAATTATTTAAAAAAAATAATTTAATATAAAAAATAATTAAAAAATTAAATTAATATCACATATATTTTTAAAAAATTAAATTAGATATTTATTCAAAAATATGTATATGTTTTCATTCAATTTATCAAAATAAAATAATAAATTTAAACTAATATAAAAGTATAAAGTTCAATAAAAGAGTGACGAATAAATTTTGATAATTATTAAAAGATAGTGGCAGTGTAGGATGTATTATTTTTTTGGTATGTTTAGAAAAAAATTACATTTTAGGCTATTTCATAATAAGTTTTAGTTAATTTTGTTTAATAAGACATTTCAATTATAATTTAAACAAACAGTACAGTATAATTTACTTATAGCATAATTTTTTTTATTAGTTGAGTTTAAATTCAATTAACTGTTAATGTAAATTTTTTTATGCTATTAATTAATAATATATTAATATATTATTAAAAGAGTTAGACTTTATGAATAATTATTATAAAAATTAAATTACTTCAATTATTTAGTAATGTATAATTAAATAATAATGTAAGTTTTTTTTATATGAATATCAAAATTAAATTGATATTAATAACAAATAAAAATTAGAATCCGTATCATTAATAAATAACTATAACATGTAACTTAGTTGAGAAACTAATCAATTTTATGTGGGCAAATTTTATCTCCAGTACATGAATTTAAATCTACTAAAAGTAATCAGGACAAATTTAAATCACAGAGATTATTCACATACTCTTTTGAGTGTGGACTCCTTGTAATTTTACCAAAAAAATTTAGATTAAAAAAATAAAGATCCGTTACTTGGATAGGAATATCAGATATTCATGCCTAAAATAAGGAAAGCAAAGACATGGGCTTTCGTCGAAGTTAAGAGGCTGGGAATTAAAGTGGTAATATTTGTTGACTTATAAAAGTGTTGTAGTTAATTCTCAAAACACATTTTACGGTGAAGATAGCGCTTAGTTTATAAACAACTTGAAAGAGAGACATTTGTACTTTCTTTTTTCCCTGCTGTATAAGCTTCTTATACTGACACAGTTATGCATCTTACAGATGGGAGCTTAAAAAATGGTAGGATTGTTACACTTAAAGTAAGAATTTTTTTTTCGAAGTAGGGTTTTATGATGATTTAAATTTAAATATGATTTATGTTAAAGATATTAAGTTCTGCATATGGGTGGTTTCAGTAAGATTTAAACAAATTACTGATTGGTAACCAATTTTTATTTTTATTCTTTTACAGATTTTCATAATAACATGAAAACAGAAAACGTGGAGAAAGAAGAGTGTGGAAATTGGTTATTGAAGTAGTTGATATATTCTTCAAATTATTGGATAATAACATGGTATGCTTCGTCAAATACTGCAAACGGTCCCAAAATTATACAAGAGAAAAGTGGAAATGAAAAGATTGGGTGTGAGCCATTTCATTTTAATTTTGGACGGAATAAAAGAAACAAAAATCATTTCTGGTGTTAGGAGAACTAGTAAGAGGTGGTTTTACAATAGAGTGTTGTTGGATAGATCAACAACATAGCAATAAAAGGAGAAAATGATTTACAGGTGATATTTGTTCCCTGCAAGCAGAGGCAACTGCAGCTATTGTATTTTTTTAAAATAAATTTATTCTTTAAATATTTATATTTAATATTATTTTTTTAAAAATAAAATTTTAACGAATAATAATTTTTTATAACAATTTTCTTTTTTTTTTAAATTATGCTTACTTTATCAAAAGCTATTGTCATTCACAGGCATGATACTAACAAGTCACAAGCTCTATTAGCATAATTTTATTATAAATTAATTGCTTTTCAGTTTTCACAACATGATAAGTTTATTTTAAAAGTGATTGTTTTATTATAAAATGTAGTTATTAAAAAAAAATTAAAAGTACGTCACAAGTAGATTTTGCCTTCCCTGTTCATTTTACCATTTGAATGATCACTCTTTAAAAATGATTTTATAACAAAATAACTGTTTTTTAGTTAAGCTTTTTTAGTTAAAATCCATTTTTGTTCACATAACTTATACCCACGAGCTCGATTAATATAATTTTATAATAAATATAATTATTCTTCATAATATTATGACTTATTTTAGGAGTAACTATTTATTATACAATAATTATTAAAAATATAAATTGAAAAAAAATAAGAGTGCAAGATATGCCGGTGACAAAGATGATGTTAATAACTTAATATGTATTTTTTGTAAAATAAACATTAAGACCTTAATAAAATTGTTTTTCACCTCAAAATTTGTAATTTGATATTGTTATCACTAAAAATAAACTAGTTGATACAATTGGTTATTTAGCGTCGATGAGTAGAGTTAGTCGAATTTGTTTACAATCGATTATGGTAAAAAATTGGATATGAAAATTTATTAATCGACCGTTGAAGTATTAGTCGATAGTCGAATTTAAGGAAGTTTTATTCAGAAAAATCACAAGAAAGAAGGTTTGAATTAACTGAAAGAATACCAAATGTTTTATGCCAGCTAAACTACCAAGCCAGGAAAAGTAGGGATGAGAATAGAACCAGTTTTCAAGGATACAACTAAGTAGAGAACGAGCAGAAGTAGTTGAGAACGGGGCTAAATTTTCAGATATGGTTAGATGGTCTTGATAGCCTTTGGTCTGAGATATTTTGTTAGCCACAACATCTATTTAAGTTGCTGATATGGCGGGGAACATGATTGATAGAATAGTTATTTTATGGGTCTATAAATATGTTCTGTGTTGTGTTGTTAATCATCATTCAATCAATAAAAATCACTTATTCTTTTATACAGTTTATCTTTACCAAGTTTACTTATATTTACCAACTTATGTTACTTTCATGCAAATTTAGCTTTTAGTTAATTACCCTACTTTAGATACTATTTAAAGGAGTCTAAGAACCCACACATGAGAAACATAGTCAATTTTATATGTTAGTCAACTCATCGACTGATCATTTTTACACCATAACAGATATACAAATAGTTTTTATAAAAATATAATCCAATGGCAATGAAGCTTTAGACCCACCATCAAATCTACATTTTTTAGCCCATCCTCTCTTAAATTTTTATGTGTCTTTAGTTTAGTTTTTAAAACCTTAAAATTATGATTTGAACAAGAACATTAAGAGACAAAACTTTTACTCAAACTATGATTTAGAAATTTTTAAAAGATTTAATTTTAATCTATTGTTAGTGTAAAAAATTTTACACTGTCATTTAATCATATGTTAACATATTATTAAAAGAGTTAGATTTTCTAAACAGTTATTATAATAGTCAAACTCTTTTAATGATTTAATAATATATAATTAAATAAGAGTGTAAATAAATTTTATATTAACGACAAATCAAAATTAAACCAAACATGTTATATCCCTAACAGACACATAAAAAAAGGGAAACCACGATAGAAACTAATCTCGTATAAATGAGAAAATTCCTTTGGTTTTTCGTCGATGAAACATAAGTCTTTTTTCTCTGTTCCTCTGCTCACTCTCTTTGGAGTAACAATTACTGAATTACTCCTATTTTAAGGAATAATAATTTTTTGCAATACATGGGAATATTTATTTTATAAAATTTTCACTTCATACCAAACACACCGTAAATGAGCATATAGAATTGTAGCACTACAAGACATCATGTCAGTCTTCGATCCTCGAGTCCTTCCATTGTTTTTCACGTTTTTCTTCAGAATAAAGACGAGAGAGGCGCATCTCTATCTACCAGACATTCATTCAATGAAGACATGAAGTTGTTCTCTATCAACAAAACCATTAATATCTGAACAAGCACTTATTTTTCCAATCCAACAAAACAATTGTATCTGAAGGGTGTACGTGGTCCAGTTGGTGACGTCCTATGGGGTGGAGAATAATTGGGGCCCAATTTAGAAGTCATCTTTTTGCCCATGCTAATATTTCATAAAATAAAGAAAAATAATATTTATATCCATATATTATTTACATATACTTTCTTTATAAATTACTAAATAATACTTCAAACCTCAGTATAACTTTTTTTTTAATGATTTAAACTTTTTAAATACACTAGCGTATATGTACAAGTCTCATTTTCTTTGTGATATACTAATTACGTTGCCATCTCTATCAGTATCATATTAGCTGACTGGTATCAAACAACATCATTTTCATTAATAATTAATTTATTGCGCAAGTAAAAATCACATATCTCCATTTTTATTTTCTTGGTGCTGACAGGTGTGAAGTATGATTGGTACGATGAGAAAAGTTAACTGCATCAAGGATGGAATAATAATTTTTTTTTGCCAACAATACTACTTCCTATTTTAGAGCATTATTTTGGTACTTGTTTTTTTTAAAAATATTATTAGTTAAAATAAATTGTTAAATATTTATTATTTATATTTAATAAATTTTTAAATATTTATTATAAAATTAACAATTAATAAATAATTAATAATTTACTTTAAATATTATAACAACTTTAAAGTAATTTCACATTCAAAACTCATTAAAAGAAAAGAAAGAAACAGTTACCAAAAAAAAAAAAAAAAGAAAGAAGAATCTTTCGCTCTATACTGCTGATCGAAAGTTTATTTATTTTGGAACTCATTTATCTTAGAATTTATTTTACACTAGTTGATTTAGCTATTCTGTAAAAAATTGCGGTAAGCCAGTTACGAGTATAATCATCCAAGTAACCCAAATTTTAAACTGATTAACCAACTATGGCCTTCGCAATAAAAATCACCAAATCCATGCCCTACATGCTGACCACCACTACCACTACCAGTGCCTTCTACTTAGCCTTCAGGCTCGTGCACACAAGAAACAAATGGACTTAATTCCACGTTCCTACTAAACATTTTTGTCAGAAGGCATAAGTTGCCTCTCAACTAAGTTGACACATTAATTAGAAAGGGTTAGATGCCATGTCGTGGCTAAGATAATTTTACTACTCCGTACTCCATGAATCATAGTTATAAGAATCTTCGGACAATTAAAAATGGCCGGTCACAAAATTGATGGCTGTCTGGTTTAATATATTCAGCTACTCAATTTATCTGAATAAATAAAATGGGTCAGAAATATACAATATTTGGTAACTACTGATCAAGTAAACTGAGCTTGGTTGTTCCGTGTAGTACTAATCTAAGGAAAAAAAATAAAAGAAGACATTGTTACTGCTTGAGTTTGCTATCATTTCTGGTTTTCTTCCTAAATTCTCTATTCTCTGGAGGGTATTGCTTTTTTATTAACAGGTTGCACATTGCTACTTTGACAGCTTCAGCTGCTGCCAAAAGAACATTCTCATCAACAGATGAAGTTCCCTGCAACGTTTCTAGCAGCTTCTCTCCCCCAGGTATCTTATCATCTCCCAGAACAGCTGGCTCTTGCTCAACATCAATATCAGCAATTACTCGGACACGAGCCAAAGAAGGGTAACTACAACCAGGTAAACTAGAGACACCTGTTACCATCCATAACTTCCCTGTAGAGGGGCTGTTCCCCAGGCTGGTAGGGACGAAGGCCTCCCCTGCAATAGAAACCACCTGCAGGGGTCCCATCAGTTTTATAGTAAAAATATCATTTAAATGCTTGACTTTAAAAACAAATATGTTCCCTCCGGATTTGTGGTTATCTTTGCTTTCATAATGCGAACACGAGTAGAAATCTAACTTCAAACATAAACAATAGATATGAAGAGATGGCAGAGACCCTAAACTAAATATGACATAGTCACGATACAAGTCAAATGCCATTTCAACCATATGTCATCACAGCCCTTACCTTGGCAACAGAAATTGTTTGTGTGGAATGATTGCAGCTCAACAATGTAATTCCTTGCAAGCTACAATGGTGTCAAACAAAATTTGTCAGTTAACCAACACTAATTTCTCCTGAAGAGAAATATGACAGAATGCAATAGGAGAGTGAGAAACTTGCCTCTGAATGGCCACTGCAACAAGCAAACCATCCAGGGTGGTGCATAAATCAGTAACAACATGGCCATGCTCCTTTGCTTTACCATTTGACTCTAAAAGTCCTGCCTTTGAAAGGAGAATATAAAGAACAAGAAAGTGAAAATCAAGTGTAACAACAAGAAGAGATAAGAACTGGTGCCTTATTGAAATCACGAGCATTTATTATAGGGTAAAATGCACAAAGACCCCTTCAACTTTGGGTGAGTTGCAAGTACAGCCCCTCATCTAAAAAAATTAGCAATTAAATGCTTAAACTTTTTAAGTTGTAGCAATTAACTTTTCCATCCAATTTGTGATTATCACCTGACATGTTTATATTTTTCTCCCACTACTTAAATTTATAATAATTCATAAAATAATATTTCCAATTTTTTTTAAAAGCTGAATAGAGGTGGAGAAACAGAAGCATTTGGCATATCAAACATTATCAATTTTGACTTTTTATCTACCAACCAATCACAATGCTTTTCAATATCACAAAGCAAAACCCCCTTTAAGAATTCAAATCCTATTAGACCACTCAAACGTACAGAGAGCTGCATGGTAACAATTTGATAATGGGATTGGTTACTGCAAAGAGAATAAATCAATCTAAATCACTTATGGGTCTTCAAGGATTCTGAAATGCATCAGTTTTCAGGGTTGAAAATAAGTAATGATTCAGGCGAGGAAGATTAGTGTCTTCCAATCCAATCCATGTGTGTCTTTGACTTTGAGGAGTGTCAGAGTCATGGAAACAATGAATGGTAACAGCTCATAAAACCCAAAGAAAGAAACATTGTTGAATGAGGTGAAGCTGCGAACTCAACTCACCGAAATGCAAGATCTGAATGGAACAATGAAACCCAAACTGAAACAGATCAAGACAGAGTTGTAAACGAAGTTGGGGTTTTGTTTCATAAACCCTAAACCCTCCAAATTTTCAATGCTTCAGTTTTCTTGGAATGAAGTCCCCATCTATAGCCCACCTTGTTCATTTTTTTTTAAATTTGAAAATATTAATATAAAATAATATGCTTTAAATAATGGCAGAAAAATATAAACAAGTCATGTGATACTACTACATAATCTGTTAAATTTAACAGCAAATTGAATGGAAAAGTTAATTTCTACAACTTACAAAGTTTAAGCATTTAATTGCTACAATTTTTTAGTTAAGGGGTGTTTGTGCATTTTACCCTTTATTTTATTATTATGTTACCACAATAGCTACCACCCTTATCTACAAAAGTAGCCACTGGGGAAAGAGAACAATGGTTCTACCCTAGTTTCAAGTATTGACTGGTCCAGTAATATTTTCCAAAACGCATTTATGTTGAAGTGAATAAAACAGATTATATAATTCTTGGAGCCTCTGGGATATATAGAAATACCTTGATTGCAACCTCACAAGTATCTAGGAGTGCTCCAGAGGAAATATCCCACAATCGGACCTGCATAAAGCAATCCAGGTAACATTTATTTTAAAAGAGAATTATAAAAGAAAATAAACAGGATGACTAAATTGTGAAAGGTTGTTTTAATTACTCACCGTTGAATCACCGCTTCCAGAGATAAGAAGGCCTTGAGGGCATTCCTGAGCATGAATGAAGGCAATGCAAGAGACAAACCTGAAAATAGATACATATCAATATCTAGAAGCTGGAAGACAACTTTTACTAGCAAAAATCATATCAGCTTCACTCGTGTTAGAAGAAAAGGCAAAGTAGGGAAAGAATTCTGTTGATAATGTCAGGAGTTCTGAAATTATTGAAAGATAATCTTAATAATTTGAGGTGGATCATACTCAATAGGGAATAAGCAACATTCAGTATCTGTAATCACGAAAAGTTGCTGTTGTTATCATTAAGACATCAACTAGGGTAGTAACTAGTAAGTATGTGATTAATAGAAGCTACTCTTACTCTGTATGACCAAGACAGAAACACTGTATGTCGTGAGCTCCATTTAAGGGCTTGTTGGGAAAATTAGTAACCTGTGACATGGATATAGTTATAAAAAATACTGAAGAAAAATACATAATTCTCACTCAGTCGGTAGAAATGTTAGCTTACACGAATTTTAAAATCCCGATCAGCACTAACAATAAACCGACTGTCTGGGGAAAATTCCTGCAGAAGACACATATTTAAAGTAAGGAAGAATGTAATAATGATGAAAGGAAAGAAATAGAAAGATAACTTAAAACTAAATAGAGCAAAAGAAGCAACAAATGGGTGAACAAGAAAAATTAAAATATATATCTATATAATTTTTTTATCTTCCTGCATCATGAATATGTAACAGAGATGGCGGAAGATTCACTTTAAGTGAGAAGTCAGACTGCAGGTTCCCAAGCTTAAATTCCACGAGCAAGCAAGAGCCAATGAATAATAAATTAATAAATACCATGATGGTAACATGAAAATATAATATCTTCAGATAACAGTGTTCTTGAATCTAACTAAAGATATTCTACAAGACACCAGTAGATTCATCATAGGGATAGCAATAGAAAAATGATATGTAATAACATAACTCACCAAGCTAGTGATGATACTGCAATAGTGAGAAATAAGCGGTGCTGCTTTCTTATTAACTAATGGATGATTGCCATCAAATCCAGTTAGATCCACAACCCAGACAACCCCGAATTTGTCAGCAAAACACACATAAGAGCCATCATTGCTTATGGCAACTGCACTGACTCTCTTTTCTGAGGACCTGTTTCATTGGTAGCAAAATTTTCACTAGAAGAAAAGGAAGGTATTATGAATGCATGCACAGAATTTAGTTCCTCAAATGACCCAGTCAGTTAAAATATCATGCTATGTAAATCTGCCAAACCAATGCATTAATACATTTTTCTATATCAAACATCCAAGCCATATAGATTAGAGCTTTCTCCATGACGAACATGTTCAATATTTTCCCTGTCAAGTGGCCTACTGAGAAACCATATGAGCTTAAGAACTTACACAGTACAGATGCACTGCCAAAATTCTGCTGACCATATCTTTACAGTTTTATCATCCCCAGCAGATACAAAGAGCTTCCCTTTTGCACCAAACCGAATAGCTCTAATAGAATCCTTATGAAATGGCCCACCAGAGTCATCGACTAAAGAAACTGCAGAATCAGCACTGTATGGCCAAGTTAAATCATCACCAAAGTTAACATTCTTAACCCCAGATAAAGAAAGAAAGAAAGGAAAAAGATAAGAAGATACTAACATACATGATATTTTTGTAGGGGGCGTTATAAACATACTTGGCTTTTAATACCGCCTCAAGCTATTTTCCCTTTTTTTTTTTTTGTTTTCTTATGTTTTTGTTGATGTAGTTGTTGTGTGTGATGAGTGTAAGGGGGAGGAGACTTTCCTCCATATCAATCTGTCGACTCAAAGTTAAAGGCTAAGGAGGGACGTGAAACTAGAATGGGATAGTAAGGTTTTGATTTATGGAGAGGATTGTAAATGAGATGTACTCCACTTTCAATCTTACCACATTTTTCTTTTGGGACCGAATAAATGTAAAGCGATTTTCATTCCAAAATTTCCACCTGCTCAAACAATCATAGCCAATTTTAAGAAACTTTGGGGTTCAAAAATTTCGAGTCATAGTCAATTATTTCCCAAAACTCGAGCGCGCTTCTATTTGTCTTTGTTTCTAGAAAATCCAGACAAAAAACGAATGCCTTAGTAAGTCAACAACTGAACAGAGCATAGATTCCAAGTTTGAGTAGATAACTATTGCAGAAAATAAACTAGAAAAGTATAAACTTAGTAGATTACAGAGAATTGCTCAGCTTCCATATCCATACTTAAATTACAAAGCGCGAAATCAACTAACGAAAAATAGAAAAACTTACTGAAGGTCGAAGACACGCAGGTCAGGTCCAACTGCGACGGCAACGGACTTTTGGTCCGGGTGAACTGCAATCAGTGCCGGAGCTACTTCAAAATCTTTGTTAGCTTCACCCTCTTCCATGTTCCAAGTTGCTGCTAGTTTCGAAAATCAAAACGTATAGCGTTAGCGAGCCTCCATTTAGGGTTTCGCGGTTCCACGCCCTCCAAATTTTTGGATCTACAATTGAGCACTTACGCATCATTGAATGAAAAACATTTCAAGAACCCTATATTGAATGAAAACATTTTCAAGGGAAAATAAAATAAAAACTGAAAGCTTTTAATTACTAGAAATTAGAAAATAAAGCACCATTTATATATGGGCATTTCATTATTATTATTTTGGATTAACGATTGTTTGGCTCTTTAATCCTTTTGTGAAGTCTCCTCTCCATTAACGACTAAGCTAATTAATAATTATATATGATTATCTATCAAATTATTTTATTAGAGCAATTAATATATTTCTATATATTTAATACATTTATGTGAGCTATTTTCTCACATCAACAAGCTTACAAACATTGTTAATCATCTCAAAAAGTCTATAAAAAATAATATCTAGCATACATAGTATGTGCTAGTTTTAATTTAACTCAGGCCCATAAGTAGAAGGAATAAGAAAACCTTGGACTCAAATTGGACAGGGGCCGCGCGAACGCAGGCCCCCTCTGCCACAAATTATGACGTAGGCTCCACCACTTGGGTAGACCTTAGACTGGCACCCTTCCTCTGTGCAATGGAAGTCACCAGTCTAGGCCATGGGCCTTCATGATCACCCATTGACCCCGTCCAGGTAAGTATGTTGTAATTGTTGGCCTACCTTCTGTTTTATATTGGATACAACCCTTTCCAAACTCATGTTCCTCCAATGTGGGACTTCGATGCTAAACTCTCCGCAAGCATCTTTCCAACCTATTATTTCTCCGGTGTGGGACTTCAATATTAATTCAACTCTCCACGTTCCACAATGCTCTTCACATAAGACTCGTAATGCCCTTATTGGGGGAATTTATAACCCAATTTAGCTTCTTATTAAGGGATCCAGTAACAATGAATGCTAGCCCTTGCAGGTATCATCTTCCCAAACGTACTAAGGTTGAAAGAAGTATGATAAGAGATAGAGCATTTGTCACAATATGACTCAATTTTTCAACAATCCTTGCCCTCAAACACTAATTAGAGTGATAATTAATAGACATGAAAATGTAAAATCCATCTCATAGCTAATTTAATTGCCACATTGTCAAATGAACAGCTAATGAAATTTTTGTAACACAATCTGTCTGAGCTACCTTCGGATAGATAGAAAAGGGGAAACAGCTAAATGACGAAGTAGATCTTTGCCTAACTATGAAGTAGTCCTTCATCCATAGTTTGCAAGGTCGAGTAGCACCTATTTGTCGCCTCTTTACTGGTGTGCGACCTTTACTGTTTTGGTTCGAACAGTACCTCACCTCATTACCGCATATAATCAACAAAAAAACAAGGACAAATATTATGGTTTACATACAAAATAAGGAAGCATTGAACAACAGATTCTTTGTCTCAAGTTGAAGGGATCCAAATCCCCCAGCAGAAGCACAAATTACACGAGAGCCTAGAAAGTGAAGGTCTAAATTCTCAGCAGTGTGCAACCAAGAATAGCCCCACGACACCGTGTCATTGGAGCTGCCTGGCGCCAAGTTGGTCTCTCACTCCCAAGTGTGAGAACATCAACATCAGACAACGACTTAATGTTCCAATTCCACCTGTCAGGGCCAATGACGCCTCCAATCACATATAACTCATCACCTATCCCAATCATTGCAAACCCAATTCTCATTTGAAACTCAGATGCTGAACCTACGACCTTTTTCACTTCTTTGTCCTGCTTGATGACAAATCCGTGGCTCATCACATAAAGGGCATCCCGAACAACTGCCATCGGTCGATGGAGCCACCCACATTCCTCGATGGTCCATCTAGGCCCTGCATTGTCTAAAACATGTACCGTTGACATATCCTTGTGCAATACATGCACCTTTCCTCCAATCACTACTCCTGAACAGGCTGAATTATGGGTGCGATGCAGATCAGGCATTGGAATCCAAACATCCTTCTCAGGGTCATACATTTCTGCTTGAGATATTGATTTTCTGCAGCTAGTGAAGCCCCCAGCCACAACTATTTTTCCATCCAAAACACAGCATGCAAACAGAGAACGGGGAACGAGCATTGCTGCACAAGGGGCCCACTGCCGGACTACAGGGTCATATGACCAGACTTCACCTGTTGCAAAACAACCATCTTGGTGACCAGTCAAAGGATCAACACCGTCACTTCCACCACCAATCACAAACAACTTTCCAGCAGTAGATACAGCACCAAAGCGTGAAAGGTGCCTGATTCTTGAGGGAAGAACGGGAAGCGTAATCCAGAGATCTTGTAGAGGGTCATACAACTGCCATAAGTTCTCTGGGTCAAAAGCACATACACATAACAGATCCTCAGATGAACCAACCTCCTGTCGAGCTTTAAATAGTTCAGGGCTACGAATGACTGCTCGCCAAGAACGAGAGACAAGCTCTAACTTTGGGTGGAGGCAGAAGGGAACCCTTGCAAGACACCTGATTGCAACAGCATCAGGAAGTCCTTCAATCAGTCCAGACATAATAACCACTATTTCATCTGTGTCTGATAATTCTCCACCACTGACTTCCTGCTATACTGGAAGGTGCACCTGCAATCACAACATATATCCAGTTACGTATACTGATACTGTGATACTGGAGAAATACAAATCCAATATATAAGAAGTGGTACTAATTTGAAATGCATGGTCATTAGAATGGTAAAGACATATTATGAATGAAAAATTGTTGTCTAGTGTCTACAAAGCACGAGCTATTGATATTTCATTTTAGATTTAAAAAACCAGAGGGGGGGGGGTTCACAGAATAGGATGTCATCAAGGTAGATTTTCTTCATTTAGATATCAGAAACAAATGAAATGAAATGAAATAATACTTTGAATATAACTTATGATGTTCTTTACTCCCTTCACAAGTCATTTGTCATTGAACTTCTTCTGTATTTCAGAACTCGACAAAAGATGCAGGTCATAGGCTCATAGAGCTAACTGCAAATAAGAAAATATTGAATTATAGTAAATATATATATATATATATATTTTATTCATTATGATTAGTAATATGGTAAATCTTATAGTCACATACAGACCGAAAGGATCTCAAACCAGTGGTCCTCCCCCCACCTCATGGTAAAACACATGGTGACAATGTAGAGACACTTGCACATGATAGTTTCTACCCTCAGAATCACCCAAAGATAAGCTGATTAATTAGATAAAGCAAAAAAAGCATTCTAAAGCATCTAACATTTTCACTCACTTACCCGACGCAACTGTCCATGTGCTCTCCATAGTCTTCGATCATCAGTCTACATTTTATCTACCTTCTCTATCCCATCTTAGAATTGAGACTGCATATTACATACAAAAATACTGTTTCTATCTATCTCACTCCCCTAAGAAAATAACAACAAACAATTTAAATTTATTGCTTGACTGTTCCTTCATAAAAATTATAATTACTCACATCAACCAGCCCGACCCTCAAAACTTTTGCAGGCTCATGCATCTAAAATTTAGGACCTTGGTTCATTCTAGACAATTGAAGGATAAAATCTACTACTGCAAGCACAAGACTAACATTTTGATAATCTTTTAAAGCACATAAGGCACAAAACTGCAACCCAAGCATCATCTTCTGTTGATTCCTTATATTAAGGACAAAAGAGATGAAAGAGGGACTACCTTTAAATAACATGTCCATCCCTATACTGCACACATGGTCAAGTCTTAACTCCATTTTTCAATGTACTTACGGGAATTTCTGGGAACAATACATGCTATAATGGATAATTAACCAGCTGGACCTAATTACCAAACCATGCCCAAAAACAGCCTTGGGCTTGGTAAGTTTTATTTGTTTATTTATTTCCTTTTGGTTCAGGGGGAGGGGGATTGCCACTTGACAAATCTGAGACCCGGGATGGGTTAGAAGCACAGACTGGTTGCATTCCCATGCCTGGACCTGTTAGTAACAGTTATATAGACTCTCTAAGCTGTGACTTTAAGTTCCACAGCACAATTCCATGATCCTAAAATACAGAAACCTACGAACTAAAGGGTCAGGAAGGTTTAGTTTAGCATTTAGCATAAAACTTCCAACGCTAAATGTCCAACCCAATGCCAGAGCAATAAAAAATGGAAACGATTGAAATGTGAACAGGAAAGGAAAAACCAATGTCAGAGACATCTAAGTCACTGAAATTGTAAATTCCAACACTAAATGTCCAACCCCAATGCCAGAGCAATAAAAAACAGAAACAAGTGAAATGTGAACAGGAAAGGAAATACCAATGTCAGAGACATCTAAGTCACTGAAATTGTAAATGGGTCATGCCAGCACACCTTTTTTTGTCAAGCACAAACTAGAGCAAGATATTTCTTGTTATTTAGAAAACCATGAATGACTTAAATTGAACCTCAGGATGTAATATAGATGATGCTCTGAAGCAAAAACAAAGGTAAAAAGCACATTGATCTGTAAAAGGACAAATGAATCCCATTGGAAAATTTGAGCTATAGAAACACGTGCAAAGAAAGAAGCTTCATTAGCTTCTTGGAACCGCCCATGGCGGAGAGAACCCAAAGCGAGACCAATATAAGAGAAAGAGAGACAGGGAGAAGGAAAAGCAAATACAATCATCATTTGGATACAGAAGTTGAGGAAATTGCATTGCTTTAATAGTAGGCTGTGCATGGGTTCAAGACTTCAAGTACAGAAATAATGGACAAGATTCCACCAAGGAAAAGAAAGGAAAATTGATTGAACAACAATATCAGTTCCGAGCTTTAATTTAATGCATGATCCAAAAACGTCTTAACTACAGAACAATAAAAAGGCCACACGCATTCTACGAAGAATTTGAATTTAGGCAATAAAGAGGCCAAATGGGAAAAACCAGACTCGCAACCACCGACTTCGTCTCGGATTCATCAACCAATTCATGCACAAGCAGTAGAATACATCTCTTGATTTCAAATTGGTATTCCAACCCTAACATTTCAGCACCAGAAAAATAGCAATCTAACAAAATAAGGGCAAGTACAAGAATTCTCATGTCCTAAAACAAAACCCAGTTGAAATTCAACATAAATGAAGAAATGGATATTCGATCAACTCCAGAAAAAATAAAATATTATGCAAATTAGGCATCATTCCATAGTTTATACAAAAAAATAAAATAAAAAATGCCCAGCAGAGTGATAGAGGAAAGTCGTTTACCTGAAAACTAAGACAAGAGCGATGAAGGAAGAAATTTGAGTGTGATGGAGAGAGAGAGAGAGAGAGAGAGGGTGGCGTTGAGAAGGATTTGTCGGGTCTTGGGCGAAGTGTGCCTGCCCTGCGAAGAAAACTTGCACGGCTAAGGAAACAACCTAAGAGTTACTCCTCACAAGTTACCACAGAAGCCAGTCTTGATGTTATCGTTGTTGTGTCTCACTCCCACCTTCCTTTATGCCTTATGCAAATCAATTTTGAACTTTTTCTTTTTCTGCGTTATAGTGTTACACATCATGATGATGATAATAAGATAAATAATGGGAACACTCTGTTCAGTTTCAATTGAATCTTCTTTCCTTCAGCTTTGTAGTTGCGCACCCTCACACAAAATACCTTGCAAGCATATTCTTAATTCCTTCCATTTCCTTCCCCAAATGGACGTTAGGTTGACACTTGACAATTGCACGTAGCGAAGGAGATAACAATTGACAATTGCACGTAGCGAAGGAGATAAAAAAAAAAAAAAAGATAAAATGCAACAAACCCTAATTATAGGTCAAGTTTAGAATTTAAAAAATCACTTCAACTTTCAAAACTCATTAATTCAACTATTTAAACTAACAAAATAGTATAACATCTCTTTTATGAATTTACTATTTAAATAATTAATAAAAAAATAATCATGTGTTATTTTTTTTCACGAATTTTACTTTATATTATTAATATTTATTTTTTAAATTATTTTTAGACCTTTTTTTTGCACTCATTAACTTTCACATTACTGTTTAAGCGATTCGAGAAAATTTCAGACGATAGTGTGAGGTTAATGAATGTTCAAAAAAAGAATACTATAAATAATTTCAAAGATAAATATTGATAATTTAAAGTGAGATTAGTAAAAAAATAACATATGATTACTTTCTATCAATTATTTAAATAATATGCTAACAAAAGGGTTATTATACACTATTTTATTAGTTTAAAGAGTAAAGTTTGTGAGTTTAAAAACACAAGGAAGTTTTCTAAATTTGACCTATAATTAGAAGGAATTCCTTGGATTTTAGCCTCAAAAAAAATTAAATGAAAAGTATATTATATAATGCTGGCCCATTCAAACTTATTAGCTGGCTATGTTTAGTTAGATATTGACTCTTGATTTTCAACCGAACAAGGGAATTGATTTACTTATTTATTTTCTTGTGCTAGGGATCAAATCTGATTTTATATATTAGAAATCAGGAATCTATAATTTCTACGGACTATCGCTTGTATAGTGAAAAATTGTTTTGAAGAATATTTGTGAAAAAAGTTACGGAACAAATTCGTATTAAGCGTTTCTTTGGGAATGTTTAGAGGTGGACAAGTCACAACAGCATGCTTTATAACGAGAAAAAAGATATGCACTTGACGGACTTTTTTGCTTTATATATAGTAAATTCCTTGGTAATTAGAATCTCATTCGAACTTTACAAATTTCATTTAATAAAGTTGCCTTATGTGTCCTTCTCTGGTCCTTATCTTTTCTGCATCATGTGTTGTGTCCCTAACGCATGAGTAATATTGCGGATATTGAAAGAAGCTGAATAACTTTCAATACAACATCTTTTCATAGGCTTTACTTTTGAGCATGATTTGTAACCAAATTGTGCAGACGCAATGCTTTCATGCTTTTAGCGTTAAAATTAGGGGTAAGGCGTGTCAATAGCCAATCCTTAAAAGGGAGGGCTGTTTATATATAGGCATGCCAAATCCAACTAGGGATACTTTTTTTTTTCTCGAATTTTCTGTCTAAAAATTTTGCACAGAGCAGGCCAAAGAATAGAAGGTGGAAAAAAATTGAAAATGATTCAGATTCAATCTCTTCATGGAGAAGCAAATTAATGGATCGATATCACTGTATGTCAAATATTTGTTATCGAGAGAGATTCACAATAGCACATGCTTAACTCACTAGCTCACCCCTATAGTACTTCTAAACAAGACAGCAAAATACATGAGATCACACTCGCATTAGAATCTGAGCACATGAAATTCACATTTAGATGACAATGCATGAAACTAGAGAAATAACAACAGCACTGAGTATAAAGGGGTATTTCCTTGATTCTTCCACTACATGCTCTTCCGTTTGTAGGGGGGAGTGTTTTGGACCCCGCTCCTGCATTCATTCAGGCAACATAAAACATAATTAATGGCTTCAGGGAAAGAAAAACGTAGGGATAATTGTATATTATCTTTTACTTAATTGTCCAATTTATACCTGAAGGTTGAGGAATGCATGTCTAAGAGATTACAGCTGGAGCTTCAGGTATCATGTGAAGAATCTGCAGGAGGACTAGTTGTCTAGTTGGGTAAGTAGGCGGGGAAGTTACTGGAGTTGTAGGTCCATTACCGCCTGATTCAACATGGCCAAGTTAGTCCTTTACTCTAAGTTCCAAATGACCTATACCATTACACCAGCTAGCAGGTGGCGCTTTGACATCGCAAGCATCTGGGAGTGACATTGCATGTGTCTGGTTGATGTTGATGACCAGTGTTGCACCACCTCCATTAAGTGCTGAACAAAGACACACTGAGCAGCTGCGAGCAGCAAGAAGAGGATGGGGTTGTGGAATTTCATGGGACATAGCTTAGACACGGAGATAGACCCAACCCAATGTAACCCCTTTTGGCTACACTCTGCTCTAAGGCTAGGAGAATCCATTAAATCTGACAAATTTTTAAGATCTACAAATGATTGAGGAATATATTGATACAAGGAAATGTGTAGGTCGTTGGCGTTCAAAATAAAATAAGCAAGTACCTGAGGAGATGAAATTTATACTAGATTCTTGCTTAAAAGAGACACGCAGACAGGTTGTAATAGATGGCCAACTTTTTAGTAATTTAGAGTTGTTTGGAAAATCGAAGTTTGGACCTTCAATTACTCGTGTCAATTTAGCAGACGTAACTTTCACGTAGGGAAACCATCTGATACTGTAGCAGTGATGTTCAAGTTTCTCGATGGCTATTTTGGTCGAGAAGTTGTGACTAAAGGGTCTGTAAACAAAAGTTACAGGTCTTAACTTCCAATTGTTGTTTAGTAGCCACCATTTTTATTAAAGGGGCTTATCATCCATTACTTATCTAAAGTGAGGCTTATTATAAAGAGAGTCCGATGAACCAAAAAAAGAAAAAGAAAAAAAACATTCTAGAGTAGTCTTCTTAGAAGGAGTGTTCATAACCGATCAAAACCGAAAAAACCGAATCGAAAAACCAAAAACCGAACAAAACCGATTAATTTTGGTTATGTTTGGTTTTGTTTTATGAAAACCGATTGATTCGGTTCGGTTTTCGGTTTTCATTTATGAAACCAAACCAAACCAAACCAAACCGAATTCATATAATTATTTATATATTTTTTATAATTTACATACTTATAAATAATTATATTTAAATTTTTGGTTATTTCTATAAATATTTTAGGCCTATTTATTGTTTATAATTATGTAATGATGTTTTTATTAGGATTTTATACCAACTTTTTTTTAATTGGTCCATAAAAAGAACAAAGTGATGATGTGTATGAATTTTTTTAAGAAAAAAATGTTTAATGAAAACCGGATTGGACCGAACCGAACCAAATCGATTGTAATTGATTCGGTTCGGTTCGGTTCTCCAATTTTAAAAAAATCGATTGGTTCTTAATATAGAAAAACCGATTGGTTTGGTTCGGATAACTTTTCTTTTTAAAACCGAACCGATCCAAACCGCGAACACTCCTACTTCTTAGCATGTATTTCTTTTCTTTTCAGTTTTTTTGTCTCGCTTTCTTTTTCTTTGCGGCGGATAAAGTCAACAACTCAATCATTGAGCAAAAGAGGCATTGTTCTTGTGATCATTGTTCGTTAGCGCTTAGTCTGGAGCATTCAGTTTCTTTTCTTTCTTTTTTCTTTAGACTCCCTTTTTTAGGGGGGTCCTGACTCCCGAGCAATTCGTTTTGGTCCCTTGGATATATAGATGATTGCACTGTGTTTTACGTTGTATAAAAAATACACTTGTCCACCAGGTCTCGTAAGTTGAAGGAAATTGATCCCGTTTCAAGAAGTTATGGCACCAGAGTCTCTGAGGACATTTGATTCCATTTGAAATGTTGATGAATTCTTATTTTCCAGAAAGTTCTTCTTAAGCAACTTCTATAATATTCGTAGTTTTGTTTCCTTGCGTGGGGAGACGACGGTTAATAAATAATAACAAAACAGCTCAGCTAATTTATATGAACAAATAGTACATCATCCTGAATAAGTAACTTCATATGAAATTCTATTGAATATTACTTATTCATACAACTAAAGATATTTTCTACGGCAACGAAAGCTAAACTTAAAATTTCAGCACTCAAATCTCTATAGACTCAAAATCAGAACTTGGTGACGGCTGAGACACAGGAAACAATGACAAGGAGAGAGAGTACCAAGTGCGAGGGGACTTCAATAGTGCTTCCATCAGATAAGCCACCGTCTGTTGATGGGACTGTTTTAGACCCGGCACCTGCAATTAACCAAAATTTTAATAAAAAAACATTTTCTACAATATTGTTTAACTGTTATTGGTATGCCTTTAACTGTTTTTCTAGGTTTATTATGCTATGCAAATTCAAAGTGCTGTATACCTGAGGGAATGTCTGTAGCTGAGGGTGTAATTGAGCCTTCAGGTGATTCAGTTGAAGAATCAGCTGGAGAATCAGCTGGAGAACCACCTGGAGAGCCCACTGGAGCAGTTGAAGGAGATGTTGGTCCATTGCCAGCTAAATTCATGCCATCAGAACAGTTATACTAATTTAGCCTATTCATAATATATATTTTTTATTTGTGGTAAAGAAAAGAGAGGGGGGGGGGGGCTTATTCTTTACCTTTGCACTGGCTAACGGGTGGTGTTTGCACTTTACAGGCACCAGGGAGAGACAGAGCAAGAGTTTGATTTATGGTGATTCCCAAAGAAGCCCCACCATTAAGGACGGAGCAGAGGCACTGTGGCGAAGATTGGACTACACTTGAGAGCTGTGAGCAACATGAAGCGGATGGGGTTGATGAACTTCCCGTTATATAGTTCAGGCACGGGCTCATGCTAGTGAGTGCACTGATGCAACCAGATTGAGCTGCAGCTTGAGTCCACAGGATGGCCACCAGGACCACAACTAGACCCAGGACAAACCCTCTAAATGCCATTAGTTCTAATCTTGGAAATTCTCAACGATAAATGGCGCTGGGCTTCTTTCAGAGCCTGGATGTGGATATGTTGTGTGCTGATTGGGATGCTAATTGATCTTAGTGAGAATGAAAAGAAATTGAAGAATGAGTTATATAGAAAAAAGTTTCAAGAAATGGACAAGCAAATGTAGGTTGCCTACCCTTTCTAATTGAAGACCTTCTGTGAAAAGGAAGTGCTTACCAATTACCATAACTAGTGGACTATTTAATCTAATAAAAGCATTGTAACATTCCAGAATATATTTGACTCTACCACCACAACATGTATGGGGACCGAATCAACCTTAATAATGTTTTGAAGAACCAAAATTCAAACATATTAAGAGAAGCTAATTAAGAGTATTGAGACCGAATGACCTCAATCTTTCTCAGTACGTATATGTGTTTTGCCTTAATTATCTTCACATTGTCTAGTTTACTAGTTTAGTATTAAACTATGTTAAATTTAAAATGGATGGCCTATGACTAAATTGAGTCATTCACAACTTTGGTTCTGAAATATGAAAAGCTCCATTCTAGCCAACCATACCAAACTATTACTGGGGTAATCAACAGGAAGATTCCTCCCCTATAAATGTTAGTTAAGGTAGTTGAACTCCTGTGTCATATTCAAATCTACCGATTCTCTCCTCTTGAATATTGTAGAGCCATTGCAATATATAAATCATGTATCTTTAATCAAACCCAGCACCGTCCTGAGACACATCATTGTTCTTCAAGCCAAGACTGATCCTCCTGTCACTCATGGGACAGCTCAGTGCTTTTCAAATGACGGTAATATCAGCCCTTATAGTGGCTTCAGTAAATTTGGTTAAGGGGCAGATTGGTACGCCCTGCACAACCTCTATGATCAGCAGTTTCACCCCGTGCGCCAACTTCATTACAGGAAGCACCAATAACGGTTTAACACCATCAACTACGTGTTGTGAATCATTACGGTCTCTGATGAGCACCAGTATGGATTGTGCTTGCCTGGTAATATCAGCCAATGCTCCATTCCAACTACCCATTAACCAAGCTCTTGCTCTCTTCCTTACACAAGCATGCAACATGAATGGAGTGTCTGTACAGTGCAAAGGTGCAATTCATGTTCCATTGCATCTAATTAGTTAGAGTGTTAGACATTTTTTATTACCTTTTTTCACATTTTCTTTTCCTAATAAAACAATTAGATATCTAATAGTCAATTTGTGTCCATTGCATTTGCAGCCTCTGGTTCCCCTTTACCAGCTCCAGGTAATTTTTAATTCAATTGCTTTGACATTTTTTTTGTTTTTTTGGTGAATAATTGCTTTGATATTTTAGAATCGTAGCAATCATCAGCCGAATAATGTAATTCTGATACTGTTTATATTCTTGCTTATGGTAAACTAAATCCCATAACACTTTTTTTTTTATAATTCGGATACTTTAATGTTTTTTTTGGATGAAATTAGTTATTATTGAAACAAGTTTATTGGCAGGCCCAGCTATACTTGGATCAAATGGCCCAACTATCCCACCCATTGCTGCTTCTCCCTTAAGCCCACAAGGTAATTTATTAATTTGCCTAGAAGTTTAAAATCTTGGGCTAAGAGAGGAACATATAATAAATATGTAATATGTATTACAATTTAATAAGCATAAAAATGTCGTTTGCACAATAAAATTTTAATTTAATCTTTACATTATTTCAATATTTATATAATAATTAATTCATCTCTTGCATTGAACCCAAATCTTTGTGGGTTTTGCATACAGAATTAATCCCTTTATTAAAAAAAATGGTATATAAATTAATGTGCAAATAATATTATTGTTACAATTAATGAGACTTAACTTTTTATTTATTTTTCTTCCAGTACCTGCACCAGCACCATATGAATCAAACCAGTGGAAGCAGAAGCGCCCGCGAAAACTCCAAGAAACCGACCAGTTTTGACTCCACACGTCCTTCGGCATATCATCCATCTTGTGTTTCCTTGTCACCTTTTGTATTTTTATTTTTTTTTGGGTGAATAAAAGTGGTAGTAAGGATAGGTTATTGAATGCTTTTGGTCACCAATAAAATTGTCAATCCTGCTCCCTGTGCTTAGTATTTCAACCTAGGTGCCGAGACACACCCAGGTGTTTAATACCTCATGTTCAACAGCAGACACATATCTGACATATATAGGTGGCTTTGTCTTTCTATCAGTTTCTACGTTCACAATAAAATGATATACGCTGAGGCACATATATTCTTTTTTATATTATGGCTTATGGATCAGTCGTAATTCATAAATGTTTGAACATGTCAGAATTTTATGCATAATAGTCTCCGCAGGAGATGATAAAGTTATTTATTTTGAAAACAAGTAAACAACACCAAAAGCAAATTACTATGTAGTAAAGATATCATGCCGAATATGATTTTTCATATTTAGTTTTTTATTTGTGTGGAATAGAAAAATTCATTAAGTCCTAGAACACCTAAAAAATCCGTAGTATAGAAATAAACACATCGTAATTTGAAGGGGTTGGCCAACTCATTTGGCTTGGGCTGCTTTGCATTTTTATCATAATCACTTGAAATGAGAGAATAGGAATATAAATTCTATAAGTTAATGGGTAATGTCCTTGGGTTATGGAATTTCTAAAAGAATATTTGGCTGGTAATCCAACATGTGTGTGATTTTGCCTTGAATAATTGGGTTCAATCATTCGATTAGCATGGTTTCGATTCAAGTTTTAAAAAAATATTTTTAAAAATAATATGTCTAAGAATAATATTTTTAAGAATAGTGATTATTATGTTTAATTGAACAAAAATATTTTCAAAAATGATTCCAACTATTAGTAGGTCAATGGTGGCCTAAATCAGTGATTGTCAATTGCCGACAACGACGATGGGTGATCGAATTTCAATGACTAGTGACAATGGTCGAAGGCACGCGGCCACCGTCAACTGTTGATATAGGTAAGGGTGGTTGGATTCTAGTAATTGGTGTAATGGTAGAAGTTGTCGTTGCCGACAAGTGATAGCCACCATCAACCGTCGGCAGTGGCCAGATTCCAATGACTAATGTGATGGCCGAAGTTATCGGTTACACCATCAACTGCCAACAGTAACAGGGGTGCCTGGATTCCAGTGACTAGTGGAGTGGTCAAAGTTGTCACTCACCTTTAATCGCCAAAGGCTACAAGGATTGTTGGATTTCTAGGACCAATGCGGTGGTTGAAGTTGCTGGCCACCGTCAATTGCCAGAGACGACGTGGGTGGTCGAATTCCGATGATTGTCCATCGTTGACGATGATCATTGGTTGTCGATGACAATCGCCGACAATGATGTGATCATGGTTGATTGGTGACATGACGATATAATGGTAGATATTTGAACCTTTTACATAACAAAAATATTTTCATATCATGAGTGTTGCAAACTTACCTCCCTTAATAGGAATAAAAGTGTAGAAATGTTAGACAAAAATCATTTTCAAAAATAATTTTTGGATGAAAATATTTTTTTTTCTTCTAAAACTTGTATTAAATATGAGAATCCAACATTTTAATATAAAAATTCTCATAAATAAATAAAAAATCTACAAACTAAACGCTCCATAAAGGAAGTGTATTTCTAATGCAACATGTGGTGGTGCACCCTTAACATTAATTGAGAATGAACTTCGTCTGGATTAATATGAAAATATCTTATCATACAAAAAAAAAAAGGTATTTGTTGATTGAAACCATATATTTTACTTTATTTTTTATACTATGCTCATTACTTATGTTCTATTTGGATAGGCTTATATATAATTTATTTGGGCTTATCTACTACAATAAATGCTTATAGAGTATTTTTATTCTATTTGGATAAACTTATTAAAACAGCTTATAAAAATCATATAAACTATTTTGGACTTATTTTCATAAGCAAAAATTTAAGCTTATGAAAATAAATTTTTGCGAAAGCTAAAAATACCTAAGTACTACTTGTTTTTATGATAATTTTTGACAAAATTAACCTTAAGAAATTGACACAATTCATAACACATCTCTCAAATACTTGATATTTATTCTAAATGGTTTATGAAAAGCATTTATCGAACAGTTTATCCAAATATTATTTAGTTTATTTTAAACAGCATTTATGATAATAGAACTTATTAAATAAACTCTATTTTAATAAGTATTTATTTAAACTATTTATCCAGGGCATTAACTAGTTTCTAACAATAAAATAAAATTGTTGTGGTGATTTATTTTAAGCCCTTAAATACTGACTATATAATGAGTGAGTAATTAAGACAAATTTGTACTTAGGCGCTTATGAAATTAAGATTATTGTGTTTTCTTATTTAATTATATTGTTTTTCATTCTCTAAATAAGATATTTTAAGTAAAAAAATATTATATTTTTAAAAAGTGACATTGTATTAATAAATGACATTATATTGGTCATCAATTTATAATTATATTAAATTAGTTATTTAAAAATATATGTGATGTTAAATTAATTTTTAAATATCATATTTTTATTATTAAATTTGTTTTTAAAATGACATCAAATTAATCTTAAAATTAATGATATTAATTATTATTAAAAAACTAATTTAATGTCACTAATAAATAAAAAACAAACATAATATCACATATATATTTAAAATATCAAAAAACGTGTTTCCTCGTACATAAATAACTAAAAAACGAACTAACTCTTGTTACGTTAAGTTTTTAAAAATATAAACGTTTCTCAACAAAAAAAACAAATAAGAAAAATTCGTGTATTATAACTTTTGAAAAAAAAATTTACGCTTGTTTCCTCATTTAAAATTTAAATAGTGTAATGTACCAAAAAAGTATTAAAATAGTGTAAGAATAAACACACACACAACAATGACATAACCGTAAAAAATATATTTATATTTGAAAAATACACTTACATCTCAGCTGCTTTCCAATTCAGTGACTTGTTTTGGTTCCATCCCACTTCCCTTTCGCCTTCCCCTACCCTAATTTCTCTCTTTCTCTCTCACCGGAAGCTGTTACCTCCGCCGTCTGTTGCCGTCTGCAGGGTATTCCGGCGGTACTTGTAATTTTAGATCCTGAGATGGGTTGGAAAGCTGCTGAGAAACTCATTAGGCACTGGAGAATTCTCAGAGGGGACAACGTAAGCCAGCCACCATATATTATTTCCTTTCCCCTTACTTTTCCTTATTGTTTCACTTTCTAATGGCATCTATTCTTCTCAATTCATTTGTAACAGGTAATGATAATAAGGGGCAAAGATAAGGGTGACACGGGGGTTATTAAGCGCGTAATTCGCTCTCAGAATCGTGTTATTGTTGAGGGTAAAAATCTGGTGAGACTATTTCTCACTTTTCCCCTTTCTCTTTTACAATTTTAGATTTCGTTAATTGAGTATGTCAGCTTGAGAGTTTTTTTCCAGCTATTTCTTCACCATGGTTTCCGTTATTTTACTCAGCAAGTGTTATAACCTCTTGTAAGTAAACTACAGTAACCATAGTTCGAGAGAAAAGGAAAACAAGGAACCCAATGTGGTTTTAAAAATTCTCTGCAGGGGTTATCAGGTGAATTGGACAGTCACTTTAAGGTGTTGCATGGAAAGTGAAGTTATAATCCTATAATATAAGTATATGATGTTCTTATAAATTTATGATGACATTGGGCCTTCTATTTTTCTAATGTCAAATCTTACGCAGGATAGAACTTCTTATTTGTATCTTTTGACAAGTGTATGTAATGTATTTCGTTCCATTGTCAGTGTGTATTGTGTCAGAATCTTAATCAATTGAGACATTGAGCATGGGATTTTTGTAAATTTGCACCATAGATTTTTCACTCCAATGCCTTTTGACTTCCTCTTTATAGGTAAAGAAACATATCAAGCAAGGGCAAGGTCATGAAGGGGGGATATTTACAGTGGAAGCCCCACTCCATGCCTCAAACGTGCAAGTTGTTGACCCAGTGACAGGGTATGCACGTGTTCAAAAATTGAACCAGTGATTGCATCTCCTGAGGTTCAAATAAGATTATGAAAGTAATCAACTTTTACTTATGCAGGAAGCCTTGTAAGGTTGGAATTAGATATCTTGAAGATGGTACTAAAGTCAGAATATCCAGAGGACTAGGAGCATCTGAGTCCATAATCCCTCGTCCTGAGATCTTGAAGATAAGAACTACCCCAAGACCTGAAGCCCGTATGTATCTAAAGCTTGTGCTTTTTTTCTTGTTTAAGTTGTTTTTTTTAAGTCTAATGATGTACCTCTGCTCTTCTTCACTTCATCTCCTATAACATATATAGTTGTAGTTTACTATATGCATGTCATCATACTTGGCATTGAAGAAGAGCAGGCCGCCTTGCACTTTCGAGACATTCTTGAAACTGACTCCTCCTTTTGTAGAAACACACAATTACAGTTAGATACAGGCAACACAACAATATACAGAGATAAAAAAATAAAAAAGTGTGTGGGGGAAAGATTTTTTTTTTTGTTTTTTTTTGGGGGGGGGGTACATTATCAGTTGAATTCCCTGTTGAAGAATCTTAACCATCCATGGTCTTAAAAATCTTGCTTCTAGGATGTGTATAGGTTAGATGATTTTTTTCCTTCATATTGACAAAAGCATGATGGGCACGCACTCAAGTAGAAAGCTACATTTGTGTAATATAACTCTGTAATGCATTGATTAGAGTAATTTGGATTGATGGATAAGTCTTCTGTAATATTCAATCTTGAGCCAGAAGCTAGATTCAAGGAATAGGTAGTTGACGGGGACTCTAATTCTCCTGCTCCAACTTCAATCTCTTCACTCTTCAGCTATTCTTCAACCTAGTTTTGTACAAGGCTGCTTACTTTGCTATTTTCTGTACACTAATGTCTTTGTCAGCTAATTAGTTGACCCCTCAGTTGGAGTAAATGTGCAAAACTTAACTGCATATATGGAATTCAGTGGGAACCCTATGCTTTGATAATTCTCAAAGATGCATTTAAACATTTTTCAAAAACCTGCTGAGTATCTGACCCTGTTTGTTATTCATTTTTTACAGCTGGTCCCAAAGATACTCCGATGGATCTTGTGTTAGAGAAGACTTACGATGCTAAAACAGGGAGGGGCATGCCTGAACTTTAAAGAGATTAGGTACCTTATTCCAATTAGGTAGTTAGCTATCACAATGAACAGGATATGGCATGAGTTTGCCACATGTTTCATGTTTCTGTTCATCATGATTTGGTTAAATCGCTTTCAGATTTTGTGGTTTAATGTGATCATATCTGGGAGTTACGAATCATTTGTAACTTTCTTTTACCTAAGAGTTTATATATTAAATTATTAATAGTAGCTAGCAAATTAATAAATAAATTTAAATAATAAATGGCTCTTCAGCTGCTCAAGTGAAATATTTTGTCTATTCAATTGGCGCTGCCTTCCTGTTGGTGATGGACATTTCACTCCATAAACTTATAAATTATTGAGTGAAAAATAGAACCCGCTTGATTGTTCTTATACTCGCTAACAACTTTTTATGGCTGTGGTGATTAATTAATTGGGTCCATGCTTGATTTGAGCTAGGTTTTTCTTGCCATAGACCAATCATTTTATAATCAAGACGATTCGACCTTTTTAAACCATACGTCTACCGGCTGAGCTAAGATATCAAATTAGCATTTTTCCAATATTTTTTATTATCAATATCAAAATGTTTTCTTATAATAGCAGAGACAATGGACAAGGCAGCACGTTAAAGAGTTCACTTTGCGCTTGCTTTCTACTGGAAAATCATATTTTTACACATTTTTAAGGTAAGAGTCACAGGATTGGACAATGGACAAGGTAGCACGTTAAAGAGTTCAATTTGCGCTTGCTTTCTACTGAAAAATCATATGTTTTAATTTTTTACATAAATTTATCACAAGTATAGGTATTATTTTGATAAAAGAAAACAATATAAAGAGATAATTGAAAAAAATGAGAAACTATATACCCGTTCTACTTGCCAGCAACAGCAATTGCTGCTTTTGCTTATTGTTATGAGACACGTACGTTGACACTCATCCTCGTGCATGCCATCCCATTCCCTACGTATGTCCTATTTCTCTCCATATAAACAACATAACATAGTGCCCTTTTCAAATCAAAGAAAGAGTAGAGCAAACTGTGAAGTTTGTCGTTCTCTCTGAACACACGATGGCGATCAAAGCTAAGCTTTCTTTAGCTATCTTCCTCTTCTTCCTACTAGCGTTATGTGCAAATTTAGCTCTGGGCACAGAAGAACCAGAGCTAAAAACGTGTAAACACTAGTGCAAACAGCAGAAGCAATATAGTGAGGTTGACAAGCAGAAATGTCTGCATAGCTGTGACAAGTATCGTCAGATGAAAGAAGAGCGAGGGAGAGAAATAGAAGTGGAAAGTCGTTGGAGGAAAGAGGAAGAGGAAGAGGAAGAGGGGAATCCGTTCGTTTTTAAAGATGAACATTTTGATACCAGAATCGATAGAGGATGGCAGAGTTTGGGTTCTCCAAAAGTTTACTGAAAAATCCAAGCTTCTTCGAGGCATTGAGAATTTTCGTTTGGCCATTTTAGAAGCTAGAGAACACACTTTTGTGTCTCCATGCCACTTCGATCCGAGACTGTTTTCTTCAACGTGAAGAGTATAAATAAATTTTTAAAATCCAATTCTTTACATTTTCCATGCCATTGTTTGGTGGTTACATCATGAGGATACCAGCAGGCACCCCTGTATATGTGGTTAACAGAGATGAGAATGAGAAGCTCTTCCTTGCCAAGCTCCATATACCAGTCTCTACTCCTAGAAAATTTGAGGTTACTTACTTCACAAACTAAGCTTGATCAAGATCGAGTAAATCAACATCTATGATTGAGACCACATGTTCACTAATGTAGTGAAAAAGAACAAGAAGACAATCAACTTTGTTTAAAAAACAGAAGGAACAGGGTATACAGCTAATTATACTGATCTACAGAAATTGTGGTGGTGTAGGCATTTTATGGGCCTGGAGGCCGAGACCCAGAATCAGTTCTCACAGCATTCAGCTGGGAACTACTCGAAGCTACACTCAAGGTAGACCCTTTTATCGTCAAATTATATAGTTACATTTTTATTTTTCTTCGTCTATTTCATTAACTTGGTTTGTTTTCTACCTCTACTTGAAACCAACCAGACCCCAAGAGAAAATTTAGAGAGGCTTTTTGAGCAACAGAAGGAAGGAAGTATTTTCAAAATATCAAGAGAACACGTCCAGGCCTTGAGCCCCAAACGAAGCATTTGGCCTTTCGGTGGCCAATCGAGGGGTCCATTCAATCTTTTCAGCATGCGTCCGTGTGTCTCCAACCATTATGGTCGTCTCTTTGAAGTTGGTCCTGATGAAAAGAGCGAGCTTGATGAACTCAATCTCATGCTTACCTTCGCTAACATCACTAAGGTAACAAGAAGAATTAACCTCTCTCCTTACTATTATTTACTCTGGCATTTTATGTATCTCCTTAGTTATAACTAATTATCTTGCTGCACTGATTTCATATATAATATAGGGATCTATGACTGCTCCACTCTACAACTCAGATTCAACCAAGATAGCACTGGTAATTGATGGCGAAGGGCGTTTTGAGATGGTTTGTCCACACGTCTCATCCTCCTCTGAATCGAATAGAGGAAGATCACCCTCACACTCACGACGACAAAAGAGCAGCCCGTCGTACCATAATTTCAGTGCCAGCTTGAGGCCCGGAGTGGTGTTTGTTGTTCCAGCTGGGCATCCCTTCGTGACCGTCGCTTCCAAGTTCCAACAGAAATAACCTGCAGATAATTTGCTTTGAGGTTAATGCACGTGGGAACAAGAAGCTTACTTTTGCAGGTATGCAAGTGTATGGCATATATATAATATATATTCATGCGTCTTAATCACCATTACGTAATTGCTTTGCTCTTTTGTTGATTCTTAAGTTTGTTCTAGTTATCTGATGAAGGATTTCAACTTAATTATGTAACAGGGAAGAGGAACATTGTGAATGCACTGGACAGGAATGCGAAGGAGCTGGCCTTTAATTACCCTGCGGAGAAGGTGGACGAAATCTTCAACAGAGATGAGGAAATATTTTTCCCTGGCCCTGACAATTTCGAGGAGAGCGGGGAGCGTGGTCGTGCTGATGCGTGAGAGGTTCAGAGGAAACTAGAAAAAAAGAGTAGATGCTGGAGGTGGAGGTGGTTGAAGATGAGGCGTGTAGGTTAAGCTTAAGGCTGAGATTCTGAGGGTTTTTTCTTTTTTTTTTTTTTTTGGTAATATTATGTTAGTGGTGATGTAAATTAGATGGAGTATGCAAATGCATGGGTGTAAATGAAATAAAAAGGCCACTGATTGATGGTAGCAAAACAATAAGCTGTTATACGAGAAAAAGAAAAAACCAAGATGCTATCTAATGCCATCAGTTATTTTCTTTTAAGTACGTTAGTAAAAGTAAGTAGTAAAAACGTTACAGCATGAGATTGAAATGAAGAAAAGGAAGTCATACAACGTGCATAAGACATAAGTGAGGGACATGAGGATTCAGGGATGGCTTAAAATTTCCCAAGGATAAGGTGGGATATACATACTCTCCTCCTACGCTTGAGTCTTCAGTTTGGAGTTGTTAGATTACATCTTTAAATCGTAGATCATTTTAGCAGATGGGGGAATTGACATTGCTGCTGGGGATGCATAGTTTCCGTATGTGTTTAACCCCTGCTAAAATCAGATATTGCTGGCTGCTGGGTTAATTGGCTTTCATTTTTGGGTGAAGGGTAGTTGGGATTGGTGGGGACTTCGGGAGACGTGAATTGGCTTTTGCCTTTTGTTCGAGCTGAATGCAATACATATCCATTTATTATGTGAGGTATTCTATGAATTGTAAAGAGTTTAACAATAATTTTGTTTTTATTAATACCTTTTCTATAGATAATTTTTTTCTATCAAAGTAAATTATCATTAATGTTTTGATTTGGAATATTTTAATTAATATTACAATAGCGATATAATTATGTTCGAATTTATATATAGATGATAATTATGATTTTATTTATTTTTTAATGTAGAAGTTATAGAGAATATAAAAGATTATATGACCTAGGAGGACACCAGAAAATGTGAAAGTTTATTTGAGCTGATATGCTTACAGAGCATACTTTAGAAAGCAGTGGATATAGGTTAACTCTGGCAAATTTCACTACATTAGGTAAAAATGAATAACAATAATTACCACTTTATTACATCGTCTTGGTTAATTTTATTTATTGTGAGGAAAACCTTGGTTAATTTTATTACTTATTAAAGTGGGATAAATTTTTCTATTTGAGTTTAACTCAAGTGTTATGATGAATGAAAAATTGAGTAGAGGTTACGATAATAACTTTTTATATACAAGCAAAATATAAAGGAGCAAAAATATAAATTCATTTTAGTTTTCTCTTACATCCCAAATTGAAAGTAGTTTTGTTATGTTCAGCAATCTTACTTATAAAAAAGATATAAAATATCATATTTTTTGTTATAAGGACGAAAAGAAAAAGACAAAGAATAAAACCAAAAAGATTACATCCTTAAAAAGGCAATCCCAGAAGCATAGCCAAAAAAAGGTTGCTCATCCCATGCGAAGGAGAATGCATAATCTTCAATGTATCCTCATGAGACACACTCATTTTGGCTAGATAATCTTTACATTGATTTCCCTCATGTAGAGTATGTTCCACTCTAACAGTCCAATTCAGCTTAAATTTATCTTTAATTTGTTGGATCAAATGAGCAAATCTGTGATATTGCTTATGAATTTACAAAATAAAAGTTTGATACAATTTTGTATAAATCCAAATAGATAAAATATATAATAGACAGAGAGTAAATTTTTTAACTAGAAAAATCATATGAAAAAAGGACATTTAGAAAGAACTGTAGAACAGAAAAAACGTTACAATCTTCTTTTATTTGTAAAAGAAAATGGGAAATGCTAATTATCACAAAACCGTCTTCGTAGATCTACGAATGACTTGCAGCAGTGATTCAAATGTTTTTTCTTTTTAAATTCATAACTGCTATATGTCACAAACCTTTTTACGAAATCACCACGAATGATGTGACACAGCAATGTTGTCTTTTTTCTTAATAGATAAAAAATAAAATACAAACTCATGACATAACTAAAACAATGGATTCGTATCTATTCGTAGCAAAAGTTTTCGTGCCATTTAGCATTTTTTGTTTTAAATTTTGTTTGTTATATTTGAATAAAAAAACGATGAGACGAGTATTACATATTATTCGTGAAAGATTTCGGAAAAATCTATTCGTGTAAAATATCACCACTCAAAAGAAAATAGTCTGGGCCATGGGGTCAAGGGTTTAAGACAAAAACGTTATGCGTGCAAAGGAGAGCAAAGCCCGGCTTTGGCTCTCTTACTCTCTTCTTTTTCTTTCTTTTCTTTTGTTCTTATTTCCTGCTCTCTTCTCGATTTTCTTAAGTTCATGAAAACTTTCTTTTCAACACTACTCTGTTTGCTGATGATTTTAGGAAGCCATTCTGAAACGGGTTGAAAAGCACCTGAGAAAGATTATCAGACTCAACAATTTAAGTGAGTTTGTTTTTAATCTTTCACTTGGCTTTTTGTGCTTTTTACAATTTATTTTTTTAGAATAAACACTTATTTTTGTCCTTTAAAGATACAAATAATATTATTTTAGTCTTTTAATAATTGGTAACATCAATCAAATTGGTCTTTTAATGACATAAAATAATCTAATTTAATATCACACAATTATTAAATAATTAAACTGATGCCACATATATTTTTAAAAGAATAAAATAAATGTTTACTCTTTTTTTTATCATTTCACTCTGTATCGTGAGTTATTGTAATGAAATGATGATAAGATTCACTGGCAAAGATAATTGTGAAGCGTTCTTAGAATCATCTTATTGTTGAGTACATGATTCTTATCCTAGTTAGACAAATTCTTAGTTTTTTCCACTTATTAGCGACCCATGCTAATGGGTTTCTGCCTCCGGGATTGGTCATGGACTTTTTTTTAGTTCATAGTGTAGAAACAATGCGATACTTAAGTGCATATGCTAAGTTATGAACTTTAATTGGGTTTCTAGGATTGATGATGAACTTATTTATAAAGGGTGTTGATGGGTTGTGTTAGTTTTGGAGTATTGTTGGAACCAACATATTCATAAAAGTAGTGGGTTAGGTGAGAAATTATTGTGTAAACTATAAACATAATGTGCATGTAAACTAAATTAATAAACAAGTGACATATTATCATTTTATATTAAATAATTACATAAATTTGTATGCCACACAATTATTTTATATTTAAAATAATGATATGTCAATTATTTATTTACTTAGTATATATATACCACTTGTGTATACTATGTTTACATAAGTATTTCTTAGGTCAGAATAGGTTAAAAAAAATCACTAGACCTAAGACATCCCATATATGTTATGTATCAGGTTGAATTCATGAGTTTGTCAACTGGAGTGAATAGACATATTTTTACTCAATTTATTTTTCTTATTTTGTTGAAATGATGTTATTTAACTTAAGTTTTTTTTAAAAAAAATATTTTGCTTACATAAAATGACATTATTCCACTTAATATATATACTAAGTAAATATTTTGTTGAAATATTTACTTAGTTTATATATACCACTCGTGTACTCTATGTTTATATAAGTATTTCTTAGGTTAGATTAAGTTTAAAAAAAATCACTCAACCTAAGACAACCCATATATGTTATGTGTCGGGTTAAACTCATGAGTTTGTCAACTGGAGTGAAAAGACATATTTTTACTCAATTTGTTTTTTCTATTTTGTTGAAATGATGTTATTTAACTTAAGTTTTTTTTAAAAAAAATATTTTGCTTACATAAAATGACATTATTCCACTAAAGTTTTTTTTTTATAAGTAAAAATTGAAACGATAGCGTTCTATTTATCATAAACCAAAAAAAAAACTATAAATGGAATGACGCCATTTCACTTATAGATCAAGAAAATAAAGAAAGAATGAGTGAAATGACATTGTTTTATCAGAAAAGAATAAATGGGTTGGATTAGTTGTGTACGGATTGAAAAGCCGTTAAAACGAGTCAAACTCGTCGAGTCGACCCGTTTTTCGCATAAATTATGTGAGTTGGGTTTCAAAATTAATAATCCGTAAAAATGCGGGTAATTTTGGATTGGCCCGTTTAACTCGCGAGTTAAACGGGCCAATCCGTGGAGCCCGTTGCCCACCCTGCATATCTTTTTCTTTTTTAAAAAAATTTCAATTTGTTTGTATCTAAAGAAAAAAATATAATTTAAAAATTAATTAAACAGTCTTTTCACAAATAAAAGTACAAAATGTACGTACTGTACATGCTAGTAATGACACAACTCACATACAAACACATTTGTCAAACTCCATAAGTTTATGTTATTTATTTATTTATTTATCTTTTAACCCTTTAAATGAAATTAAAGTATTCAATACTATGTCTATGTAATGTAATATTTAATTTGAGATTATAAAATTTAAATTTATTTCAAAGTTTACAAGTTAAAAAAAAAGTTTCGCGGGCTGGCCTGTTTAGACTTGCGAGTTGATGCGAGGCTAATCAGACTAACTAATTTGTAATCCGTTTAAATGCGAGCAATTTTAATTCGGCCTGTTTAACTCACGGCCTGTCGAGGACAGGCTTAAACGAGTCGAGTCAGCCCATTTAATAGCCCTAACTATAACCTACAAATGAATCTAATATCTACAGGTTGTGAGATTTCTAATTCAAACCCAACTTATAAATTTAAACTAATCTATCATTTATAAATTAGACTGGGTCAATTTAGGCATGTTCACAACTAGCCCCAATCCCATTAAACACTTCTACTTAACCAACTTGCGTTGGTTTGAATGAAAGGAGATCGATTACCTTAAATATTTTATCCCGAATTCGATCATTGGAGCAGTGTGTATGAAAAAAATGTAGTTGGGATGGATTCCCACTTCACACGTATGGCCGTATTTCGTGAGATTAAGATATGTTTGGATGGATGGAATGAAGTGGTTAGTAATAGAGTGAAATGATAAAAAGACCTCAACCTATTATTTGAAAGTTTTTTAAATAATGGAATAAAGTGGTTAAGGAGGGGAACCCAAACCATTCTATACCACCCAAACCCCTAATTTTTCACATCCTCCAATTTGAGGGGTTTGGGATGGAACATTTATTTTTTTTTATTTTTTCTTAGTCATTTACAATTTTATCATTCTTTTATTTTTAAATAATATTGTGGGCAACAAAAATTAAAAGGATAATATTGGAAGTAAAATGTATAATCCACTCCACTCCATTAATGATCATTGTGACTTCTAAGCAATGGAGTGGAGTTTTCCTCCATTCCCTAATTAAAACTTGCAAATTAATAATAGAGTGATATACTTTTACCCTTCCACTCCATTCTATTCCAAACCACTCTATTATAAACCACTCCACTCCATCTCCTTCAAAACTCCCAAACATAAGTTTAATTTCTTACCTTTCAAATAAGGAGATACCTTAATTTACAAAAAAAAAAAAAAAAACACGTCTACTTATTTCTATGGAAATCTGACTGGTCACTTTACGGTTACTACTATTCTGGATGCTTGAAGTATAATTCCAAATGACTCGAACAACGCCAATTTGGGGAGATTCAAATTTTTAACATTTTTCACCTCTCTTTTTTCAGTTTTTTGTCTTTCTTTAACATGCCTAAGAATAATGTACTGACATTGTCTATGGAGTAGGCTGATTCTATTATTCTTCCAACTTGTTGAAAGAAGGCTACAAATTGCCAATTGGCCTTGTTAGGTTTGCAAAATATTTTTCCTTTATCTTTAAACTTTTTTCTTCTATCAGAAAGTTTGGCTTTCTTAGGTTTTCCAAGCACGAATTTTGTGTTTACGTCTCTCAAGCCAGTTCTTAATTTAGGGGCAGAATTAGAATAATTTTTTTAAAGAAGTTAAAACTATATTTTATAAAAAGACAGAAATTTTTAAGAGTTAATTTTTTAAATTAAAATTTTGAGAGGGGCATAGCCCTCAAAGTCTAATGTAGGTCCACCCATAATTAATTTTGATTAAAATATGAAAAGATTCATTTTCAGAAATATAACTAGTTCCATTTTCTGAAAATGTTTTTATTAACTTTGAAAGATAATAATTCTGAAACTTTAATTTTAAATTTAGTTTATGACTTCAATAATTTAATTATGGAAATGACTTTATTAGTTTGACAATTTAGCCACTAAAAGTGGATTAATAGTGAATAATTTGAGTAATTTGTAAAAAGCTAGTTTAAACTTTCATACCATCGTCGTAACAAAAAAAGAAGTTTGAAAATTATTCTTTTTCCAAATTTAGGCCACAATCTTCCTTCAATTATACGGGCTAGTTATTTAGTAATTTTTGTTTCTTTTTTGTCAAGACTCAGTGTATTCCAAAGTTTTTAACTAAGGATTAATCATTATTTCTAGTGCGTGATTATTATTGATCAAGTATTATTTTGACACTAACAAAAATTGATCATGAGAGCACCAAGTTAACTCCTGAATATACTAGAGTTGACTTTACAATCACTGGACCAAGAGGTTTGATTAGTAATTTTTTGTTTTACAGGGATTACTTTGTTTTTTTTAATAGACTATTTCAAATCTTACTCAACTTCAATATTTATATTCATATATCACGATTTGTGCCTCCTTCTTACCGCGGTACAATTATTTGGTGATTAAATTGGCAAGTTACAACAATCTCTCAATTTTCTCATTGCCTACTTGATGATGTCATGAAGAAGCTTGCAAGTTTTTTTGTAGCGCTGGCTGGGTGCCGTGAAGCACAGATTACCATTGACAATGACACCAGTGCCACTGATCACCTCCAGCATCACAAGCAGCCAGGCGTTAACTTGGAAATTAAGCCGTCCCTACACTATAGTATACCTAATGCCCCATACTAGGCTACTACTTATATTCTGGCTGTCAAAGGCCCTGGTATTTGAGATTGGTGTTCACCTGAATTTAATTAGTTTCAAATTTTAATCGTCACGATATTATTTGAATTTAGATTACTTGATAAGATAATAATCGATTTATTCTTTATTAACTGGGAATATTATATGAATTTAAATTATGAGAAAGAGATAGACTATATCTCTTATTATGTAACCTGCAGTTAATAAAAATAATTAAAGAATGGAGTTTTAAAAAGACAATTAAGTAATGATTTATATATGCAGATGTATGCATGGTTGTTTATCCAGAGCCAGAGGAATCGATCCATAATCGACAAATTATACCATAGAGAATATCCCACCCACCCACCTACCCAAACTCACTCCCACAGGCTTCGCTGATGAAATAATTGGTGACGTACTTTCTCATCGGGGGAACACTACAGAAAATTGTGATTCATGAATTCTGAGTAATAAGAGAAGGGACAGAAACAAACAAATTCCTAACCCTTTTAAGAATTTATCTGTCTTTAATAATAGTTCAAGTTCTTTAGATTTTTTAAATGATTTGGTCATTCCTAACCCTATTCCTGACCTTTACAGTGAACATCAACTAGCTGTCGATCCTCAGAATGTTCATAATCCTCCTGTCCATGATCACCCACCACCAAGAAGATCAACTAGAATCATCAGACAACCTTCATATCTCCAGGACTATGTTCTATCCACTAATTGCACAACATATCCTATTCAACAATTTTACTCTTTTCACCAGCTAGCACCTGACTACAAGACTTTTATTAATCAAATCTCCACCATCTATGAGCCACAGTTTTATCATCAGGCCTACAAACATCCTCATTGGCAGCAGGCAATGACTGCTGAAATCAAAGCTTTAGAAGCCAACAACACTTGGTCTCTAGTGCCTCTTCCAAACAATAAAACTTGCATAGGATGTAGATGGCTATACAAGGTCAAGTACAAGCCAGATGGAACAATTGATCGATTTAAAGCCAGACTAGTTGCCAAGGGCTATACTCAATTAGCAGGAATTGATTTTTCCGACACTTTCTCACCTGTAGCCAAACTAACCACTGTTAGAGTCTTATTGGCAGTAGCAGCTGTCAAACAATGGCATCTCTTCCAACTTGATATTGATAATGCATTCCTCAATGGAGACCTCTTTGAAGAAGTCTACATGGAACTGCCTAAAGGATACAAAACTGCCGATCCCAATTTGGTCTGCAAACTAAACAAATCTATCTATGGCCTAAGACAAGCTTCCAGACAATGGTTCTGCAAATTCTCATCCAGTTTGATAAACAATGGTTTCACTCAATCTAGGAATGACTACTCTCTTTTTACATCAGGTTCAGCTGACACTCTTGTCATTTTGCTAGTCTATGTTGATGACATAATCCTAGCTGGTCCTAACAAACAAAGACTGCATGAAGTTCAACTTCTGTTGCAGAAACTATTCAAACTCAAATTACTTGGCAACCTACACTATTTTCTTGGTTTGGAAATTGCAAGGTCAAGCAAAGGAATTTCTTTATCTCAAAGAAAGTACACTTTGACTTTACTTGAAGACACTGGATTCATTGGAAGTAAACCTCATCATACACCAATGGATCCAAACTTGAAGCTCAACTCTGCAGATGGAGAATTATTGTCTGATTCTTCTCTCTATAGGAGATTGATTGGCAGATTAATTTATTTAACCATTTCAAGGCCAGATATATCCTACAGTGTTTGCAAACTTAGCCAGTATATGCAGTCACCTAGAACACCTCATCTTCAAGCTGTTCACAGTCTTTTGCGGTACCTAAAATCTACTCCTGGCCAAGGTTTACTGTTTCCAGCAGATAATTCTCTGCATCTCAGTGCTTATGCAGATGCAGATTGGGGAAGTTGTTTAGACACTAGAAGATCAACCTCAGGATCTTGTGTCTTCCTCGGCAATGCTCTTATCTCTTGGAAGACAAAGAAACAACAAACTGTTTCCAAATCTTCAGCAGAGGCTGAGTACAAATCTCTTTCTTCTGTGTCCAGTGAAGTGATATGGTTAACAAGGTTGTTAACTCATTTTGAGGTTTTCATAGACTCCACTATGATTTATTGTGATAATCAATCCGCAATTCACTTAGCCTCCAATCCTTCTCAACATGAAAGGTCAAAACATATTGACATAGACTTTCATTTTATAAGAGAATTGGTGCAAGCCCATAAGATCAAACTGCTTCACATTAAAGGACAGCACCAACTAGCTGATGTGTTCACTAAGGCATTACCTGCAACTCAATTTTCTGCATTGATCCGCAAGTTGGGAATACACAATATGTATTCTCCACCTTGAGGGGGGGTATTAAGACTTAAAGTATACTGAATTTTGCTACTATTGCTAACTGTATAAGCATGTTATACAGATTTATTTCCTTTGTAGGTTCAGTATACGTAGGTTAGTCTTTATGTTAATTTAGTTAAATAGCTTTTTCAATTTTTGTTAGTTAGTTAGTTTAGTTACCTAAAGTTTGTTAACCGAGCCTCTATATAAAGAGCTCCAGTAAATTGTTGTCATTCAATTTTTCAATTCAATAAATTCTATTTCAATTCGTCTTCACTGTTGTTGAGATTTCAATACAAATAAAGGACTTGCTCGATAGTAGTACGTACAGCAATTCAGCATAGAGAGAACCATGGAGGGAAAAACAAGAGGTTCTGCATGCACGTGGATGCAGCAAATAATGGGTCATAGAAGCGGCAAGTGAACAGTAATCCTACGCCAACCATGATATCACTCACTACATACGTACTCAATTCAACCGAGTCAGTCTGCAGTCTGCACTGCAACACTTAGTAGAAAATGAGTGGAAGTGAAGTAGGGTTTAATTTGACTTCTTGACTAACCAAAACCCGAAGACCCCATTTATAGTCCAAATTGATCCAACGCTCGTGTGGTGTTCTGATTCAAAGTCATTAAGTTCTTAGTCTGGCGACTGACACCTTGTTTAACAAGCAAAAATAATCAGAGATTTCAGATATATGAGTACTGGCCTAATTGTGACATCACCTCATTATATATATATATCGTTAATTTGTCATTCTCTCTTGCTGATGATACATATGCATACCCATTCTCTGTTTAGGATTTTGCTGTTTTGGTGCTACGTTATACGTACTTCTACAGGACAGACACTTTTACTAAGCTCCAGTATGTACAATCTCAGAAATTAACCATTCACAGATCGAGAATAAAATCCCCTTGCACGTTGCTTTACAAAGAATGTCCATGTTCAACTTAAACTTAATTGTTACGTACTGAAATTTCGAGAAAGAATCTTCAATAGGGGATGAGAAAGTAAGAAGCGACGAAAAGAAGGAAGGAAGCTTTCTTTCTTATATATGCTGCTTTTGTTGTTTGAGCAAGGATGATGGCATTGGCGTGGGCTAGGAGTGGAGTGGTCAGAACTTTGACGCCTTCCAAAGCCAATGTACTTTTATCATGGCCCTTTGTGCAACTTTCAAGCGTGCGTCAATATTGTCAGAATTCTCTCTGCAAAATGTGTCTGTCTCTCTGTGTGAAACTTGGAATTATGAGACTATTCTGTTATTTTTTTATTAAAATAAATTGTGAAATGTTAATTAATTATTATTTATATTTAATAAATTTTTAAATATTTATTATAAAATTAATAATTAATAAATAATTAATAACTATCACACCCCTCAAACTTATAATATATGATAGTTTATGCATCATCATCATTTACCGCTTACCAGGTTAACCACCGTCTACTGAGATGTGAGGTGACCAGAACTCGGGAGTTGGGACCAGTCTCTGGGCGCTTTGAAAGCTCAAACTGATCAAATTTAATCATATATGTTACTACGTTATCACTCGGGTAGTGCTCTATTATTTAATTTAAATTGAAGGATGTACAATTCATTATTATCATTATATGGTTGTGATACATAATTTTCTAGTTTGTTACTCGCAGACACACAATATATATATATGTGTGTGTAAGTAATTTGATTACTAATGATATATCAAGTATCATTATTATGAGTGAGAACTGTGGCAAAATGGTTAGAATAATGATAATGATAATCATGATCCTGGAAGCCCACGTTTGGCTCATAATCATAATCCTGAAGCTAGGTCCATTTCATCAGTGCCCTTCTGTCCTATAGGTATCAAGTATCAAGTCCAATGCAAATGCAATTCAAAATTGCAGGCGAGCCTTTCTTTTGTGGTAGCACTCGTCAATTTGGTTATGATTAAGTGGTCCACTCTAAAAAGTCTAAACTCCAACCAATGCATGTTGAAGTGCACACAACCCTCGCATGCATTACGTATAACCAATAAAAGTGAGAGATAACAATGCATAGGAGTATTTATTTATAAATATTTATCATTGAAATTTGAAAAATAAAAATGGGATTGTATCAATGCTTTATTAATCGTACACTCCAACGCAGGCCATTCTTACCAAAAAAAAAATCTAATTTTAGTTATTATATTTTCCATTATTAAAGTCCTTATGTAAGTTTATTCAAGAATCAATTACCACTCACCAGTCCCACTGCCAAACAAACCAAATATTAAACCATCCCTAGTTTCCTTTTCCCATGATGTCATGTGCTAAAAATGATTGTCTAACACATTGTTGGAGATCACACTCACTCACCTCACGCACACAGCGACAGCGTGAGCAAGCCAGCATGGGAATGGGGATGGGATGATCAGGATCCCAGCGGAGCTGACGCGAATTGATGATCCAATGTCCACCCAATTTTTTAGGGTAGTGGTTACGGTGTCCATATTTGTTTTTTATTTTTTATTTTTAGAGTTGTTGAAGTATTTTTATACGTATAGTAATCATGATAAGTTGTTAAATATTAATTGATAATTGATTTCATAATAAAAATTTAAAAGTCTATTAAATATAATTAATAAATAATAAATATTTAACAACTTATCATAAATACTAATATCTTAAAAAAAAAAATACCAGAATAATCTCCCATATTTTTGGTTCAGTATCTTAACGAGATAAAAAATATTAATGGGTTGTAGTTCACATAGTACCTCATTTGGTCTTTAACATTAAGAGGCATCAGATGTTGGGTGGGGCGATTTAATCCCGCATAACATTTTCCCACTCTCCCATATATCTCAATAGAAATCTCCCAAATTATATATAAAAAAATATTTATGAGTTATTAGTTTTCATAATAAATCTAATATTTGACATGAGATTTTTAAATACACTTAGGTCTCATTTAAAAAACAGAATTGAACTTAGGATTAAGCCTTAAAATTAGAATTGGACCTATTAATTTTAATTATCTTATTTGATTGTACAATACATTTAGAATTCTAATTTTAAACACCAATTCCATGAAATTGAAAAATAACCTATGATGCACGGATACTTTAAAATTAGTGACGTATCCGTATCGTACTCATATCCAATACTGATATTCGTATAATATTGTTGCACCCGTATTTTTGTCGTATTTATGTGCTTTTTTTTAATACCTACCGCCCCTCAAGATATTACTACTTGAAAAATTTGAGATATGGATTCAAGTCTCGTTCTCACTAGTTACCTTTATTAAAATATATTCTCACTTTTGAAATCTTGTCATTCTCAAAATTATAGTAAATTGGTAAGGGATTTCACAAAATTTAAATTTTATTTTCTTTACATTTATATATATAAATTTATTTTATTTAATATGTATTGTCGTACCACTATTTTATTTTATTTTTAAAACATACGTATTTACATATCGTATCGGATACTCGTACCCATACTCGTGCAACATAAAAAATAACTAATTTATACTACTTCCAATTCTTAACTTGGACCATAAAATTTACAATTCTAAGCATCAAACTTTTTTAGAATATCAAAAGGAAAAAGTAAAATACAATGTTTCATATTTCATTTACAACTTGCTTACTCCGTCAACCATCGCTGCCCGCAAGTGCCTTTTAGAAACTGTCGTTGGAAGCGTACTTTTGGCCACCATTGCCTGCAGCATGCTCCCGACCAATGTCGTCAACAGTGCGTTCCGATAGCCATCTTGGGCGACATGCTCCTGCAACCATTGTCGATGAAGTGCTTCGGCCATCGCTGCCACCAGTGTGTTCAAGTAACATCCTCCGCCCACCTCATCGCATGCATCATGCTCCAACTACTTTTGTCAGTAGTGTCATTTGGCAATCATAAAATTCAATTCATAATTACAATTCTATGCATCAATTCTTTATTTGTTCCAAATATAAAATTTAAGATTCCTAGTTAATTCTAATTCTAACAGAATTGAAATTGAAATTAGCATTTTGAACTGTAATTTTAATTCTGTCATCCAAACGAACCCTTAATGTAATACAATATTCTTACATCTCATCAATGTAAAATTACTAAGTATAATTAATAATCAATACATATTTAGCAATTTATCATAATAACTTTCCTATAACTTTCATCATTTACTCATTCTTCTCCTTTCCTCTCCTCTCCTCTCTATAATTCTCGTGTGTCAGCTAGGGTTGTCAAACAAGTTAATCCGGCCCATTTAAGTTTGCCCGCAACAGATCGTAGGTTAAACAAGTTGAACCAAAATTATTTACATTTAAACAAGCTACAAAATAACTAACTTGACTCGTCTTGCATAGACATGTAAGCCTAAACGGGTTGACTTGTTTAATAATTTAAAAATAAAATAAAATTGAACAATCAAAATTCATTAGCCAATATATAAATCTTAAAGTTTAGCAAATAAGTCATAAATCAATAATAAAATAAGTCACAAAACAAGTCTCAAATTTTAATAAATAACCATAAAACTACATCAAATTATAAATCAATAATAAAATATAATAAATAAAAAAATAAGCAAGTGGCCTGCGAGTTAAAAAGTGCAGTTCAAAACTACTTGATTTATGCTGGTCACTAAAATAAATGTTTAATTCACATAATTCATATGATTAAATAAGTTAAGTTGACAGGTTAAACTTATTTAACTCGTTTTGAGAACCCTAGTGCCATCACAATGCACACCCCACTTGTTAATGCAATTTCTTTTAGCAACTGAAATTTTGTTTTATTTTAGGTATGAAAAATTTGGCGTGTGTTTGAATGGGAAATCATGATTAAGGCAACATGTGTCAGATTAAGGAACCATCGCCCGTTTAGCCAAGTGGTAGTAGTACTCCAACGGTGTCCAACCCGTGGTAGGGCCTAGACTGAGACAGAGGGTGGAGGAAGCTGATCAAGTAGGTGAACAATTTGAGTACTTACATGAAAAAAAGTGCAAACGCTCCTCCTATTTGGTTGGTATTTGGCATCTGTGGTACAAGCCATGATCATCGTTGGAAACTACCTTAATTTGGTGGGAGAATTATAGGACACATGCAATTCACGTGATTTCCAGCTACGAATCTCAAAATTGATCAAAATCCATCATGATTAATTAATTTTATTTTAAAAAACATAAAATTGTATCTCTTTCTCTATATTATTTATATAAAACACATCAATAGTTTTTTTTTTTATATAAATTCATGTATAATTTAATATTTTTGGTTTTTGCACATCAATGAAATTAACTTCTTCAATCTTCAAATACTTTCTTATAGGTTTCATAACAATTTTACTGATCTCTTTCTTAGAGAAATTTTTTCTTTCTATATTATCATTGACTTAATCATTAGAGGTTGATAAGAATGGTCTTCTTATGCAGATTCACTCTCTTTTTTATTGGACTTTCAGCAGCTATAGGATCGATCCTGTATCAACAGAAGCTGCATAGGGAAAGAAATGCTGACTTAATTAACACTAACCTTTGCAATTGCAGTCCTTGTGAATAGTGAATTATAATGGAAAAGTCGAGTAACAATGCAATTTGTTCTTGTCTGATGCTGTTTTTCGTAACTGTACTCTCTGATGCTGTGTATCGTTATCCCAATTACTTTATGTATGAAGAACTGGCCCTGACGGTATCGTCCATGCGTGTGCACAACGTTACCTCTCTACATAAGAAGCAGCAAATTATTAGAAGGAATATAACAATGCATGGTCAAATAGTGTTTAGCTTTTGAAATATTTGGGAACGAGAGCCCCAACAGTACTGCTTCTCTTTCCTTTTTGGCCTCTTCCTTGGTATCTCCATTTACCTCGCTGTTTTTATGTCCTTCAAAAGCAGATTGTTTGCTTCACTAAACAGAAACCAGTGTGCCATCCCCCCTATCCCCCACTTGAAATTTTTTGTCCCCTGATATCCTCGATTACAATTACATTCAAACCTAAAAAACGCTAGCCATTATTTTTATTTATTTTTGGTCTAATTGAAATACAGTGAAATTATTTAGGCAATAATTGCACTTTTAGATTATTTCTCAATTAATAAAGTTTAAGTTCCAGAAACGTTTCTGGAAAGTGTTGGCCCTTGGCTACTCCGATCCTTTTGATACGCTGATTGGACAATGACAAATAAACTAATAAGATTTGACACTGACGCAAACACAACTCAATTACTTGAAGATTAGCTTCCAAAAGTCAAACCATTGCTCCATTATGAAAAATCAACACCCTATTAGTTTTTTCTTAAATTAAATTAAGGGAGGAAAGAAAACATATATATGATAAAGCTAGCGTTTATACCTTATTTTCTTCCTAAGATAATGCTAATAATAAACTGAACTATCATACTTGGCCTTATTATTATCAATAGAACAATGTTATTTATGTAATTATTCTTATAATCAGCTATAAACACATTTTTTTTTTGGTAAAAAATAGTAGGGGGGAAAAAACACCTTTAGAAACATATATTACAACTACGGAACTACCAACTATTAAAAGCAAAACACAATGATTTTATGGAGGTCCTTCTCAAATCTGAAGCTTGAAGACTTGAATATTGTTTAGTCTTCAAGTTGACCACAGAGTTTGAACATTAGTTGCCTCCACGAAGACTTTATGGAGGTCCTATCCTATATATTTTTTATTTTTAAATTTAGTTTGACTAGCCTAGTTATCTAATAATTAACTTTGCATATTTCCAAACTTGCCATCCACTTCTGTCCCAAATAATTCATGTGCAGCAACACTGAATGGAAATCTTGTAACCAAGCCAATGCAATGGAACGTGGACAAGAAAGAGAACACATAACACAATTTGAAAATGAACATGCGAAAGCAAATTCTAATAAGAAGCATATATTATATATACCATGAAACATGGAGCACGTCTTATCTTAAGTTCATTTATATTCAGATATTAGTTTTGTTCTAACTATAAAAATGTTTATAATGTCATTAAAAAGTTCGCTTATGTGATTCTCATAATTTTTTTTCTCATAAAACCACGAGATATCTCTACTTCCTTTATATATATAGAATTAACATCTACTCAACATTAATTTTGCCTTAATCACCAAATTTTTTTAATAAAATTTAAATTCTTATATTGAATATTCCGCCACGTCTCAACAGCTGCCCCGTATTTTGAAAAAGATAATGAAAAGTTTTTAATTGCAGAAAAAAATAGGAAAAACTCATTTTTACTTCTCTGTCCCTAACCACATGGCTATCAGATCTGAGTTTGGACCGTACGATTCAGAAGAAAATGTCCCGCGCGAGTGTAGAATCGTGTACCACGCCACGATGCTGAGAAAGGTAGTGGACAAGTGTGTGTGCTTCACGATCGAGAATAGCGCGCGGTGATAAGTTGAGAGATTATTGAAAGGTAGTTGAGTTGGGCACGGAAAACCAATGGAGTATGGTGCATATCCAATGCCCTTTTGTTTGGGGTTAACAAATTGTTCTTGCTATTCATTAAAAAAAAAAAAACAAATTGTCCTTGCTTTTCCAAGTTCCAAGTTTTCAAATTTCAACACTTTTTTTCCCACTTCCATTTAGGTTTAAAAAAGTGAAAATTAAAACCAAAATAACCACAGTATCTTTGCAGTTCCTGTCTGAACTGGAAATAATAGACCAACAGTTATACTTATCCTAACCCATAAGTATTTTTATCCTAACTACTTTTATAATTAAAATTAATGTTTAATTTTTTAAATATTATTTATATTATTATTTTAATATAAAAATTAAAATTTTAATTAAAAGTAAGGATTATAGGATAGAGTGACTCAACCAACAGAACATATGTTTGTCACATCAAGATTTTCTTAATTATTCTTATCGTATTTATGCATAAAGAAGGCCTGCTCATTAAAATAAATAGTTGGGTTATCATGTTAAAATAATATTATATTAAATGTTTTTATTTGTAAATGGCTCAACTAGTAGTATGGAGATGGGATTAAAGGTTAACATATTCTGAACTTAAAATTTATTTAAAAAAATTCTTTTTTGAAAAGGTAGAAATAAAACTTTTCTTGTCCAACAATAATAATTTAAAAGGATTTAATTTTAATCCATTATCAGTGTAAAATTTTTTTTACACTTTCATCCAATCATGTATTGACACATCATTAAAAGTGTTAGACTTTTGAGCTAGTTGTTATAATAGTTAAATTCTTTTAATGAGTTGGCAATACATGGTTAGGTAATAGTGTAAAAAAACTTTACACTGACAGTGGATCAAAATTAAACTCTAATTTAAAAGATATTAATTCTTTCTCAACTAATTATTAATTAATTAAAGTGATAAATGATTTCAATATTTAAGAAGAGGTTAATGGTTTGTATCCAAAGTTGAGTATCCCAATATGCATTGCTTGCCATTTTATCTTTTTATATTAATTCATAAATCCCTTTTTTATAATAATAATAATAATAATAATAATAATAATAATAATAATAATAATAATAATAATAATAATAATAAGAAACAAAGGCTCCGCTTTCATTCATTTGAGAGGGAAAAAAAAGTCAAGTATCCCAATTTGCATTGCTTGTCATTTTATCTTTTTATACTAATTCATGAATCCCTTTAATAATAATAAAAAAGAAGAAACATCCGCTCTCATTCATTTGAGAGAAAATTTCTTTTATAAACAGTTTATACAATTTATATAAATAAAATTAATAAAAATTGTATTATGTCATTATTTTAAATAAAAATAACTATTTGAAACATAAACTTATATACAATTTTTATTTAAATAAACAATAATAATGTATTATTAGTTTATCTTTATTAGTTTAATAATAATAATAATAATAATAATAATAATAATAATAATAATAATGTAAACTAAGTTTACAAAAAACAAAAATCTCAAGAGATAACTTGTGTTAAAAACTTCAAATAACCACCAATTAGATTTTCCAGTCGCACTGTCTCATCTACTACTAGTATTAGTGTGGATGAGTCGGGGAATCAAATTCATCAATCATCTTGTCCCATAAATACTTGGTGAATACTTTGCACAAATTTCAGGAGGGTTGGGCAGGTTGTTGGTCAATAACTCCAGAAAAGAAGTTGCATCCTTAATGGTCCACATTATAGGATTTGACAACTTAAATGAGAACCATTATTATGATGGGTGTGAAAATTTATTCTTTGAAAGGATCAGCGTAGTTCAACGAGAAACGCACCTTGCACTACCCTTTCTTTTTAGACTTATGCTGGAATTTAAAATATAAAAAAATTAAAATATTTAAACTTATTAAATATTTTTTTAATTAATACTTTTTTGAGTCTATTTTAAGTATTATTTTGATACAAGACACAGAAATTAAGAAATACAAAATAAGTTTCAATTATGATTTTTTATTATTAAACTACCTTTATTTAATTTTCAACAATTAATTACTTTACTTTATTATATCAAATTATTTCTTTCCTACTCAAAATAATAATTAATATTTTATTAATATGTTAAAACGTTACTTATAATCAATCAAATTTTTTTAAAATGGATCGAAGATAGTAATTAAAAGTATGAGAGATATTAAATGATTCTTTCCTTAGGACACCACACCCTTCTGTTCATTACATCACTATAACCTTATGTCATTCTCTATCAGGTTAACCTTTCCAAATTTTAACATGAAAAATTCTAAACATAATGATGCAAAAAAGGAGTGCAAGCCTTTATTTTCGAGTAAAAAAATATTTACAACTTTATTCTTTTTAATATTGTGTTGTGCCAATTGAAATTATTCCTCTAAGCATGGGCTGAATTCAGAGAATGTATACGGTATATACATTGACTGAAAAGACATTGATGTTGCCCCAAGAATCATGCCCGAATCAGAATGAAAGGAAAAGGGGAAAAAAAGGTCAAAATTTGGAATTGGGTATAAATAATGACTTACTAGTAAAAGCCAATAAAGCAAAGTAAGTTGTGCGCATTTCCTTCTTCCCTTTTCGTTACAACTTTCATCTTATTCAGAAAAAGAAAACACGATGTGTTGAAAACAAAGCCATAAAATTTACTACTCATTAGTTTTAATGCTTCTCAGTGAAATTATTAGCTGCTACAAGAAAAGAAACTTCATATCCGTCAGAACTTGCACATCTCTTTTCTAACACAAGCAATGAGTACCCATCACATCTGTAATGCTTTTTATGTTTCTGCAACAGATAAAAGAAGATGAATGAATAAGATAATTAAGTGGGTTTACTTATCCCCTCCCTGTAGTGCAAATATTTCCTTGTCATCCTTGGTTTATTTCAACTTTTAGTTATTCAGTAAAAAAAAAAACACGAGTTAATAACAATTACATTACCTCATTCATGAGAATTAAGATGCTATTTGCATTGAGCCAGAAAGCCATTAGTCTGCCAAAAAGAATGTGAGCCGCAAAACATCCAGTGTCGGTAGTTGTTGGCAAAACCATAAACTCTGCAGCTGCAACAAAGAGGCGTGGAGAAGGTTTAGAAGATTTAGACAGAAAAATTACAGAGAAGCTGAGAAAAGGAGAGAAGGCAAAGGACAACCTTCTTTGGGACTGCGAGGTTGACAGAATGTCTCCATCACCATTGGGGCTAGCATTCCTCACAGCAGTACCCACCTACAAGAGGGGGACCAAGCCAAGCAAAAGAATAAGACTTGCATGAGATCTCAATTCTCAACTAAAAACTTTATTAGGAAGGCAGACATGGTCAATTTCATTACTGTCAAGAAATCTATGAACTACATATTCCATGAACTTATGCAGACTGAGTCAACTAGCCTAAAATTCTGAAATGAATAGCCAAGAACGGACAATCTAAGAACTTATTCCATTAAATGCATCTTCTGGTCTGCGATGTCTATCTCGTCTATTGAGAATAAGCATAGCTAGACCGCAAACTATCCAATGCTTAAGCCAGTATTATCAGATAAAACTTGCTTCTGGGAGAATGTTTTGTGATTAAGAGGAGTAAAGGAGGAAATTGTATCTTGTCTTCACTGAATTTTTAAATTGTAGGAAACACAATTAATAGCAAATCAGAGTTTGATTTTTACGTAAAATCTAAGACATCTAAGCAAGATACAAAAATAATGATGTAATTTCCTTGTTGAGACGAATTACCTTGTATGGTACACTTTGCTGCTTCAGTTGCCTCAATTTGTCAAGTCGATTACACGGAATAAGTATTATAGGCATTCATCAAAAGAAATTCATATCAGTGTAACTGTAACCATGTGAATGTGGCAACAACTCTTCAACTTCAATCCTGGAACTGGAGCAACTAGAGCTTTTTTTGATTCGGTTACGGCTAGTAGACTCAACTTCTGCCAGGAATATGCTATAAACTGGTCTATGATCAGAGAATCTTGACTCCCCACGTACATAAGATAATTGGCGGAGGCCTCTTCCATACCACAAGATACGATCACACCTTCATGAACAAAATTTTGTATTAGATTTACATAAACAATCATATAGTTTCAAAATAATGACCCAGGACATTTCTTTTGACAACAGTATCATACATTTGTTTCCCCTCTTTTTCATTTACATTTGCCACTACATGTATTCATACAGGTGGTTATTTCCAGGAAAGAAGACTACCATGCAGGAGTTCTTCTCTTTTGTTTTGAGCGTCTTTCATCGCCTGCATATCTGTCTGAATTGTTTGAATACTTGTATGTGGGAGGGAAGTATATTTTCCCTTCATTCCATCCTTCAAAGACACGACCTTGTCTCTGCTCTATATGCAGCTGAAAGAAAAAGCTATCAGATGGTCAGGTTGATCTTAGAAATAATTTGTGAAGAGGAGCAAAGCTCTGACATCAGAATTACTTGTAAGGGGACAAAGTATCATGCCTGGTCATTCTCTAACAAAACCTTCCAATTATGCATCTCAACAAGAGCTTTTGCTGCACGGTATGAAAGGGCTATCCGATAATTTAAATCCCCCAGCCAAACTATTCGACTACACCAATTAAACCAAAGTTTAGGCCTTGACCAGGGTATAAGTTAGGAGCTAGGAGTGAATTTTATTTAGATTCACAATCTACAGGCATCAGATGCATAGTAAATATTCTAGGAAAAGAGATGAAGGGCTTACTCATGTTCCAGAATTGTCTGAGGAGAACTGTCATCACCCATGCCATGAACCCGCGGAAACCTTGTCTTTCTGAGAATCTCCATTACATCTGAATTTCTCCTTAGCTCATCACCCTCCTTTTGTCCAGAAGTCAAATGACTACAGATGAAGCAAAAGCTTGTTTGGTGCAAAGACATGCTAATTGATATTGAACCCTGGAAAACCCAAGAGAATGAGATTGCTTCCTTCCCTGGTTCATTATAAACTCTGCTCTTAAAAGAAAATTATCAAATGTACCTTGTTTCCAAGATATCCCATCAATCCTCTGCCAACACAAGACACTTTCATGTTGTGAACATCATCTCTGATATCACTTTTCACCCAAACTGTTAGAAATATCCCAACCATTTGCTTACTAGCAACCAAACAGTATCTTGAGTGCCCTGTCTGTCTATCTCTGTCCTCCATAGAGAAACAACCTCTATATGACATTGGTGAATATTGTGTTGTAACTGGGGAGTCACCAGGTCCGTTTTCATCGTCTGAGGAAGCCCATCTATAATTGGGGTCATAGTCACTTGTCCTGTGACCAAACATCATTCTATCACAGACACTGAGACGGCGATCAAGGCATGCTTGTGGCAGTGACATGTCATTGTCCATTCTCATACTATGACTCAAGGACTGGAAGGACCTCCGATGGAAGAAAGAGGTTGCCTTCTGCCTCATTGATCCCTCAAAATCAGCATCTAACTCTACAATAGGATCAGGGAGTGGTGAAGGAGTGTGACATTCACCACTTGTTCCAGGAAGACTGTTCAGGGTCTTCCTAATAAGAGATAGCCATTTTCTTGCAGGGCCATTGTCTTCTGTGCCCAAAACGTTACCAGCATTGAGAGGTACAATTTCTTGAAACCTGAGTGCAACAAAAGGCAAAATATTTCAGACCGTGAACTTTTGCATAAAGGAGAGGACACATTATATAAACAGTAACTCACCCAAGAACATAGATATCAGCAGGCGGCGAGGTGTGAAGCCAATCTTCCAGACTCAAATAACTTGGAGGAGATTTTCCAGCTACATTCCAAGTGGCAACAAAGATTCTGTATCCAGAAGGAAGGAAGAACTCAATTGATAAAAATTCTTCTAAATTTATTATAATAATAAGGACGATAATAATTAAGTACAATGCACTGCAACATGAAGCATACCTATAATTATACACATCTGTAACCTGAGCTGCATCGAGGTCAATCTTACCTCGCCGCATTCTGTCTGAGTGCCTTCTCTTTGCTCTCTCTATGCATTAAAATGGAGATTATAATCTGAGAGAGATTAGTAGGAGACAAAAAAAAAATAGAAAAAAGAAAGGCAGAGACAAAAGATTTCTGAAATTGTAGCACTACCCCCTACTAAATTTCTTTTTATCTTTATCTAGGTGGGGTTTAGGAATGGTGTGGTCCTAAGAAATACCGAGGTGTTTGGTACTGAACCTGTTTTGCTTTTCTTGATAGTGCATTCCTCCCTCTCTGAATAGTTGCTCCTCCACTCTTCATCAACACCTGAAAAAGAAAAAAAAAACATAAAGTTAATAAAGCTGTGCTCTTTTCGCTGTTAAATTTATCATCCCACACAATCAAACACAAAAAAAAAAAAAAAATTTTGGTAGCAAAAGGTAGAAACCATGCAAGGAGGAAAACAACAAACGGCAGATCTTGGGGTGCAAGTAGCAGACCGATTGAAACCAAAAAAAAAAATGTTATACAAAGACAAAAGGAGTTGCAGTACTAGAAGAAGAAGAATGCAAGTTTGTTCAGGGATCAGAAAAATATATAGAAAATTTGGTCAACTAGAGGCAAGAGAAATCTCATTTTTGTTGTTCACATGAAACCTTAGATTCCCAATCCCAGAGCCCAAATTAGATTCAAATCATGCAAAACTTGACCAATCACCTCCGTAAAGGACATCGTCTGCCTGAAAGTCCTCGGCTTTGCTCTTGATATTGAACCACTTCTTGACCAATGTTTTGGGCCATGAAAGCTTCATCATGAACAAAAGGGTAAGCAATGGCAGAATACAAATGCAAAGGAATTTAAAGGAGAACTTTCATTTTTCAAACCTTGCTTTTCTTCAAGTTCTCATCTCTCATTGTTGGGACAACTTCATATAGCTTTCTGTGTTAACAGAAACAATGGTGATGGTGATATATATTCCTTCTTCAATGACTAGTCTTAACTTTCTTGGGCTTTTCTTGAAGAGGGGGTTCAACAGAGGAAAATGAAGTAAGCAAGTATAAGACAATATTAAATGTCAGGCCCCTAATAATATGGGTTTCTGTTCAATTCGTGGTTCTGTTTATGTCTCTATTGAAACAGATAAAACTGAGGAAAAAGACATAACGGCTTTGATGATCAAAGGGCAAGGAAGAAGAACACAAGTACACAACAAAGAGGGAAAATCCAACCCTCTGTTTTCTTAAGTAATGTAAAGAAAACAATTAAGGGAACAGAGCAAATCCCAGTTTGTCAGCATTTTAGCCAATGTGCTACCGAATGTAGGTACCAATCGAAACACGCACTTGGTCAGTTTTCCCCTTCTCCTTCCACTTGTGTGTTTAGACTTAAAGAGAGGATGAAGTGACGAGGAAACAAGCAGAGAGGGACAGCCCTGATACGTAGAACTATGAGCCTAGGACTATGAGATTCTGGGGGGTAGAACAAGACAATGTAGAAGTTATAGAGAGAGAGAGGGAGTTTCTCTCTTGCAAAACCTCGTTCTGGGTACAGAGCAAAGCATGAATTTTTGAAGGGGAATGGGAATAAAGTGCAGGCAAGCTTCGCTCTCTCTCGAGGCCTTTTACCCCAAATCCAAGGACGACCCAAGCTTAGGGACTTGGAGAGAGAGACAGAGAGAGAGAGGCAATGGTTATATTGGTCACCCACTCACACCCAACACTGTCCGGACTCTCTCTCTATCTCTAAAATGCACTTAAAATGTGCACTTTCACTCTCCAAACTTGTAGTCCTAACGAGGGTCAGTAAAGTTAGGTTTGATCTAATACCCAAGCAGTAGTACTATTATCCCATCTTAAATTTGGTCTTCTAGCAGAGAAAAGCAGTTAAAGATGAGAAAAGATAAAGAGGATGTGTAGAGGGTTGTTTCCCTTTCCCTCTTCCCTTCTTTAATTTCTCTTATTTTAACAATATCTTTGAATCTTTGATACGCACAAAAAAAATATTTTCCCCGTCTATCATTTTTTTTATGTGTAAGAAAGCCTATTATAGGTGTGATTGAACTACCTCATTTGGTAAAATATCTTATAAGCCTCCGGTATCTGTGCAAAGTTGAAGAGAATGTTTGGTGTTTGGAGGAAAAGTGGAGAACTACTTCTGATTTCAAGGGCGCATTTTGTAATTTGGACTTTGATAAATTTGCTTTGGTTCTACAAGTAACAAGCTATTGTGTCTCCTCAAAAACTTCATTTGTTGTTTCCGGTAATGAATTTCGAGTTTGGAATTTTAGTTAATTTTAGTGTGCCTTTGGATAATTTGAGAGAAATTGCTTTTGGAAAGAATGTTTTTTTTAAAAAAAAAATATTACTTTTAAAATAATGAGTTTTATGTTTAAAGATATTTATTTACTTACAAATAATTTTATGTGAATGAATTTTCTTTAAATTATATAATAAAATTGGTTTTGTATAAAATTAATAAAAAATATCATAATATCATATACAAATGTTTAATGTTGCATTGAATGAGACAGATAATGAATTTGTCCTCAACCCAGAATGAGACAAAGTAACAAAACGTTACTTTTTTCTCAACTTATGTTTACGGTGTTCAAGAATCAAGGTAGATAAATGTGTTTTGCCTTCAGTTACCAAACAAGTATAGATCAAGACCAAAATTAAACGTAAAGGCCAGGACTGCGTTTGAGTTCCAAAATGAAGTTTTCAACCAAAAACCAAACATGCCCTTGAGCTCACGTCCAAGAAGACAAAAGGTGATACTTTTCATTTGCTGCAAGCTCGCATTTGCACATGGATTGATGTATTATAGTTTGCTTTAGGTGACGCGGCGTTCAATAACCTAGTTGTTCACATTGTCACATAAATGTAGGATCTTGTTAGGCCAGTAGGGGGGTTCATAACCCTAGTTCATCGCACTTCTTAGCCCACGCGATCTCCTTGGGTTTTGTGAAACTATCTATAAAATCATAGTTTAATGGATTAATTAGCACTTAAGTATCAAAGTTATTGATCTTAAGTCTCCTCCTTTTGTAATCTTAATGGTTTAATCGTAGTAACATGGCACATATGGGAGACTGTGTCTGCAATCCCTCCTAGCTTAAGATTCTCATTTTTCAATATGTTATTTGCATTGTGCAATCAATTAGCTTGCAAGTTTTGATATTCAAATCTTAATTAAACTAATAGAGTTGACGGCAGAAAGCTTCAAGGAATCCTAGCTCAATCTTCCAAATGGAATTCCAAAACGAACCCATAACCTAGTGCCCCACTGGCTTCACTGAAGCTTCCACTAACTACCATATAAACCTTAGCCCCAATTGTTCATAGGTTGTCAAGGCTTGTCCATGTGGTTGTCCCAAAAAAGACCCACCATCGGGTTGTACTTTGGAGAGAAAAATAGAGGGGAGGGAAGGAACGGGAGTTAGACAAGTTTCCATTTTGTCAATTATATTGCCGGTGAGTTACGCTTATAGCTTATATCTAATCAATCATAAATATTCGCCTATTGGAAGCTTGCTTAATTAAGTGGTTGCCCATGTTCTAGACTTCAACAAAATGCCCTTGTTTTTTCCTTCCTTTAAGCGGTCTTAGAAATCATTCACCAGACAATAATTTCCAAGACAGGGAAAACATTTCATTTGGGTCTCTTAAAGTGCTTGATAATGCACACTTGTTGACTGAGAACCATAAATCCTGAATCTGACAGGTACAAGGTCTCTATAGCATTAGTGTTTTTTTCCCCCTCTTTAGATGCACACAAGAAAGACCAGTATCAAAATTAAAGATCAACAGGGCCCCATTCCTGGAATGCCTATCGAAAGTGGTAGCATTTACACTACAATTTAAATATTCTAAATTGCCTAGTGAAAGGTTGCTGCCTTGATAGTTGATACTACGTTGTCAAGAAAATTGGGATCTATCATCCAGGGGGAAGACACTATAATTGGATTCAATAATGAAATCTGTATGATTCTTGATCAGGGTTTTTCCTTCTCCTTTAATTGTTTCTTTTTCTTTATTTACAACGACTTGTAGACTCCTCGAACTATATCTGCCACGTGGTTGTCAACTGCAACCATTAAATTATTTATTTATAAGAAATAAAGTTAGGTAGAATGAATCAACTCAGAATCATTTATGTTCACAATATATTGAAATTTTTTAGACTAAATGATTGAACAACAATTAAATTTTTTATTTAATTTTTTTAAACCATTCAAATCATTTACACATGTCACATATAGCAATGTGAAACAATAATTATCATCATCTTCATATATGGGATGAGTGATTTATTGTGAGAGTGGGAAGAATAAATCTTAATTATTGGATCATTCATGTATGGTCAAAATAAAAATATAAAGTCATATGATATTTTTAAATGATTATGTGACATTTTTAAATGGTTATGTGACATTTAAGTAACTTCTAATCTTTACTATACATATAAAATTTAATGATTAAGATTAACTTATCTCACTTTTTATAATAAGATAATATTTTCATTTGATATATATATATATCTCTCTCTCTCTATATATATATATATATATATATATAAGAACTCATAATACAGACTTCATAATTGTCACTTGTCAGAAACTCCATGACCAAATTCTTTTATAAAAAAAATTACTTTGGTTGGGGTGTTTATAAGTGAGTTTTCCATCCAATATATTTCGAATTAGGTTAACGAGGCAGTCAAAGGATGCATCTTTAATTGTACTTTGGCCAAAGTATCTTCTTCTCTGGGATGGAATATGGGTTTCTTTCTGTATCTTTTGCTTTTTCAGATTTGAAACATCCCTTATTAAGCCACCATTCCCTTTTCTCCTACACTGTCTTCGTAACCGTTTAACTTGAAGGTGTCAAATTGGCCTTCTATTTATTTTACTTTCTTTTGTCGAATTCTTTAGACTGGGCTTTTTTTTTTTTTTTACCCTTGTCATTTTCTTCACAATCTGGCAAAAGATAGAGGTACGCCTCTGGGCCTGTTGGCTGTTGTACACTTGTACTTGACGATGTAGACATCCTGCCTTTTAATTTCTCAACTGTTTTTATCTATATACGTATTTTTCTACACTACAAAATACAAATGATGGTATGAAATATAAACCGACAGATATGACTTGGATAATTAAATTTTAAATGCATATATTTATTTACTTAAAAAAGAAGATGCAGCAATAGAAGTTTCACCTGCTATCACCCCCCTTTTTTTTTTCAGTTTATTGGACAATCAAAATTTGGACAAAATGCTCAATCATGGAGTACATCCCTTGAACGACCACAAACAATTCTCGTGTCTCAAGACTCGTCGATTTATGTTAATAAAGGAAAGCAGACAACAAATATTCAGTTATAATCATATCATATAGGACACTACATTTTAGCACACATAAGATCGCACTCATCATTTGTCAATTTAGGATCATAATACATGCATGCCATGGCAAACCTAGCCAGCCACTCTTAATACAGATCTTACGTGGGCTTCTTTGTTTGTTTTTTTTTTAAAAAAATTGTAACTTTTTTTAATATATTATTACTACTATTTTTGAATTGAAAGTTTTGATCAACACACCCTTTTCTAAATTATTATTATTTTATTACAATTTAAGGGAGGAGGACAACGGATAGTTGTTGTTGGGTTTGGAGGCAGAAACAAAAAAAATTGAACAGAAAATGGAATAAAAGAATGAGGCCAACATTCAAGTGACAAAGCAAAGCAGAAGAGAAGGAAGGCAGCCAAGGGAATGAAATATGTTTTGCCGCTTTGGATTATTATTAAGTTTAGGTTGGTCCTCGCGGGACGAAAACCTCAGCACGAGGCCAGTACTGGTAGGAGACTGTAAATGATCATATGCATTGCGAAGCTAACGTTAAGGACAAATGGAGCATTGGGGCTGTTGCCAATTTAAGTTACAGAAATGACTTGCAGTTTGTGTGAAAACAATGCCCAAGAAGGAAGAAATAATTTAGTTGACTCTCTATTTTATTGGTGGGAGAATTAAAGCAAAAGGCTGATATTGATGTGAAACTTTTCACGGTGGGGTAGAAAATGAGAAGGTTTTCACCCAAACAGCTCTGGTTACGGTTATGAGTCCCTTTCCTCATTTTCATTGAACTAGGCAAAAGATCTTGTCACCGTCTTTCATGCTGTATCATTTTCTGAGCTTTCATCACTGTCTTTATTTTCATTTAATCATGAGGCCTATGGCCTTTTCATTTTGTGTATCTTCCTGCCAGTCCAAACCCACGCAAGCAACCCTTTCTTAAAGGTAAAATTTGGCAATTGTGTAGACTACATGATTCTTTTTCCCATATCAGAAAATTTCACAAAGATGCTATACTCTTCAAGAAGTTATAATGATATATTGCGGAAGGAGGATCACGGCCTGATTTGGTAAGTAACCCTTTACTCTCTAGGTAAAAATACTTCAACCGCCTAAGATTATATAACGGGAGCATTGTTTTTTGTTCTTGGCTTCATCCAGGCACTCAACAGACAAAAGAAGGCACAATCTTTGCTCATCAACATAGCGTTATCTCAAACTGATAGTTATCCAAGATGTTCTCAGTCTTCATATTTAACTTGTTCAACATTTTTTAATCCTTCTTAGTCAGTTCTATTTTAGTTTGTTACATGCTTTCAATCTCTGTCTCAATCACTACAATTGTTCATACAGCATATCAGAATTTGGTAATATTCTCCGGTCCTCAGTATAAATTACAAAAGTAGAAGGCTCATAATTTCCTTCACAAACACATCAAGCTCTATTAGATCTTGAGTTATTAGTCTTTTGACTCTTTCATTCCTCACAAGGCCATAGTTGAAAAAAAAAGTTTCAGGATGCCCTTTTCTTTCCATCCTCAGCTGTCACTGTTTTTGGACCCAGCAGCACTCTTTGGCATTCTACCCCTACAATTTAGAGACATTCTTGTGCACACATTCAATTTGTACACCGATCAATTTATTTTTGTGAGGATGTCTCATAGGTGATTTGAGATGTTGGACAAGTCTTAAAAACCAGTTTGGAAGCTGCAGCAGGGCCACGCCGCGGCATGGCTTAGTGCACGCCGCGGCATGGGATCCACGCCCCGGCATGGAACAGTCCACGCCGCGGCGCGGAAGCTTCGGCCAAGTTTCCTGTCAGGGTCCCGAAGGTTGGGCGCCGCGGCGTGAAGAAGCCATCTTGGCGTGGACATCTGCTATATAAATTCTGTTCGATGCAATAAAACAGTAGGTTAAACTTTCAAAAGGGAGGCAGAGACGAGACAAACTTGTGAGAGGCTGCAGAATAGGGTTGTCTTGAGAGGAAACACCATTGATAGGTTGAGATTGCTAAGGTGGAGAGAGTTCAAGAGAGTGGAGAGATTGTAAAGCTAGATAGGAGGTTGTTCCTATTGGATAGTTTGATCCAAAACACTTGTAATCTTGTTCTAATCTTAGTGGATGATCTCTAATGCTGGATGTAGGCTATATTGGCTGAACCAGGGTAAATCTTGTGTGTTGTTTCTCTTTACTCCTCTTTAATCTTCCTTAATTTTGCTATTTTGCTTTCTTGGGATTGGTTTCTACATAACCTTTCTATTTCCGCATATGTGTGCTTGCTGTGATTGCTTGGTATTGGCTAAGTGGTATAATCACAACAATTTTGATAATTACTTATGGCGGAACCTTAACTTAAAAATCTGAAATCAACTGCAATTATGATTGGTCCAGTATACAGAAGAATTTTTCTACAACTGAACCTATTGCTTGTCCCAATCAAAGTAATGAGGCAGAATGGTCATTAAAGGCATTACATAACGTCATGTTATTTGGAGCTAGATATCTCTTTCATGGGCGGTGCACAACTTAACTGCAGCAGGATATTCCACCAAATATTGTGAACGATCTTAATAATGACATGCAATAACCAAGAGTTAAAGACCAACTAAACAATATTTAGGAGCATCAATGCATAGATGCAGTAGATCACTTCTCTACATCATAGAGAGAAGGAATAACAGTTTGTATTCATCAATACTATAAATGGCAGCATGTATAGATGAACATCAGCACAAAATATCATAAAGGTGAGAGTCTATAAGAGCTGCCACTAGCGAACAGTCAGAATAATGGCTAGCACTTCCAAAAACAATAACCACTACTAATGAAGATGTCGAAACAAACTAAATCCAGTCAAGTCTGACTAGACTTATGACAGTTCACGATCTTACAACATGGAGAATAGGTTATCATATTTTAGCTTGAGCTAAAGAGTATAATGCCATGCTACTCATACATATAACATGCGAAAGCATTGCTGACCAAAAGTGAAATGAAGGATAATAAGAGTTTATTTTAATCCACTGTTGTATAAATTTTTTTACTCTCACTCAATATATGTTGACAAATAGTTAAAAGAGTTTTAATGTTTAGGTAATTGTCTTAATTAATTTTTTTAATAATATGACAATGTATGATTAGATGATAATATAAAAAATGTTTACACTAACAGGGAGTCAAAATTAAATCTGGATAATAATATGTGCTTTTCTTGCTGGACCACTATCATTCTCTAGAACTATTATTCACATGCAGTCACATGGGTTCGAGGCTAAAACCATGAGGGACCAAAGTTAGAGCAAGAAATAATTATCTACATCTGAAAAACCCACCTATTGCAAGCGATAGCCAAAAGCCTCAAAGACACACAAGTAGCACGAGTGGCCCAAGAAAATGTGTGATGGCAATAGCCAATACTAGTACCAAAAAAGAAGGCAAAAGCAGTTTCACTTTGTTAGATTAAAACTGTCCTAAGTGGAGGAAGAAGCACACTAAATGTCTTGCATATAAAAATCAGTATCATAATCATCAGAAATTGTAAGGTTTAATCATCTTATCATGATCAGGGATATTCATAAATTACATAAAGACTTAAGAGTACAATCTTCTGAGTAAATCTTTTTTAATACAAGCTTCATATAGCAAATTCCTCTGAAACATAGTAGAGGGTGTCTTAATAAGCAGCTTATTAAATCTTATGAAGCAGAACAAGATGAATTCCCTAAAGCCGTTGATGTGGCCATATGTGATGGAAAGCCCCTCCCTAAAACAAAGTAGATACTGGGCTCGTTCATTTTCCTTCACAGGAAAAAAGGTGACTAAAGAACCATTGATTTAAGATTATGTCAATTCTTTCCTAAATACTCAGATTATTTCTCCCAGCATCTTTTATTTCTATACAATAACTTTTCATCTAACAGGTTTCATTCTTTAATTTAAACTCCAGCTCTTCATAATTTTGCACAATAAGAAGGTATACCAAAGGATCTTTAACAAGAGGTGATACAAATCATTTGCGACATTGGCTAATAGCTTTGAAACATTAGAACAGTGTGCCAAGGGGTTTACATAACACTCTGATAACAAGTACACACAAAATACTTCATATCATTACAGATGGTTCACCCAGTACAATAATGAGCATAGCCATAGGTGCATAGATTTCCACGTAAGTAGTCAGTAGACTCAGTACAGTTTAAAATGGTTTTGAATTGTTAATTGTACACGTTTAGAAGTTCGAATGGATGCCAATCAGAAGTGCAAAGTCGCTTGGTTTTGTTTTTATACAACTAGGAGATCTGCAAATATGCAAATAGTAAGTGTTACAGATATAACATTTTTTTAAGCCTTTACCTAAAAACTTAAACTTTTAGGATAAGAAAAAAAATCACATTAATAACATTCATTAGTCTACTACAACATCTCTCTTTTGATCGTAATAAGGAAAAGAAAATGAGAAAGAATCATCCAACCATGGTCCTCTTTCGTCCTCTTTATCGCACTGCAACAAGTTGTGAAGTATGGCAATAAGTACCACATCTTGAAAAAAGATATTAATTTCAAATATTTAAGAGGGAAGGTCACGCCTTGGGCCAGCTTGTTGCTTTGATGACTTGCGGTATGCAGCAAGTATCCGATCCATCTATCGAGAGATTATGGTATCACTTGTTCATAACTTCTGTTTGATCAAGCGGAAAGTATATTAGAGCAGAATAGTAGTCTTTGGTCCCTCGTTAGAATATTTGACTCAACTAGCATGAGCTTGTTGGGCTAGTCTCAGCTTATTTGGAAGCTAAAGGTGTCAAGGACCAACTATCCCAAAAGCTTTAAATTATTAAGTGAAAGCTCATGAATGACTTTATATCTCTAACATGTCCCCTTACCCAAGAATCATTTGGGCTTAAAGTATGGACAATGCATAAGTCCACTTTATTTTGTGTTCAAAATTTAACTTTTTATCTAGAAGAATGAGGGCCATAAGAGTTTAACTCCTTTTGTGTTCGAAATTTAACTTTTTATCTAGAAGAATGAGGGCCATAAGAGTTGAACTCGTAACCATTTGGTCATAGAGACTTTGATATCATGTCAATGACCAACTATTCCAAATGCTTAAATTGTTAGGTGAAGACTTATAAATGATTTTATATCTCTAATAAGAGACAACTTAACAAAAGTTCGTTTGGTGCAAAGAAAGTGTAACCGGTAGTTATTACTCTTTTTAAGATCTGTAATTCTTGCTTTTTCCCATTATATCATTGATCTATGTCATAAAAGATTCAACGAAGTTTTACATTGGCTGTCAACAGGCTAACACAACCCTCCTTTTTATCCCGACTATGTAAAGAATTGAAATTTGACTTAATGAAAAACTTGATTGTTTGAAGGCTTGCAAGGAAATTATTTTCTGCATTCTCTCCTTCTTTCCCCTTCTCTTATTTTTATGCCACAACTGTTCACGTAACTTTTGGCATGTGTTGTTGTTCACAGCCATGTAATAGAAGTGTTCAAACTCTGTTTTTTGCTATATTTCGGCATTAATCAATACCCATCTTCCTAAACATCAAAGCCTTAATCTATTCTTGCTCATAAAGCCTTAAAATTTCAGCAACTAATATATGACTGAATTATTTTCTGAATCTCAATCATACTAACCTCAAGACCCTATTTTTCTTCTTCAAACCTAAACCTTCATATGAACAAACTTTGGGATCCTATGGCCATATAGGCAATAGTAGGGCAATTCCTATGTCTATCTATCCTGTAGGAGTCTTTATCCAGATTCATTGATTAAAACTGATGCACAAGACACAAAGAAGCAACAACAAAAGCAACGGTGACATTTATGACTAAGGTAAAAACTGGAAAATAATAACTATTTCCAATAACATTTGCTTTTTTGCAATCTCTATGGTATAGTTAAAGTGAATACTAAGGGAGAAAGGACAAGTTGAATTACCACATGACGAATGCATTGAAAGAAGGGCTCTTTCCTGAACATACAAATCAATGGTTTTGTCTTCTGGTAGAGTTGAAGTAAAGCTTTAACCAAAGTCAATTCAGACCTACACAAAATACACTTGACTTCCTGTAAAACAGATTGATGATATTTTCATATTACATAACTTGAGTAAGTCTAACAGAGACCACTGGTCCTAAGGAGATATTAAAAGAAAATGAACTCACCAACTGATTGGTACCATTGTTCAGTAACATATTTGATGTTGTTAAATCATCATGCATAAGGCCACCATCATGTAATTTGCCAATTGCTGTCAGGTAGTCAAAAGCGAAAGGTATCCTTAAAACACTAGGAAATTTTAACGCCTTGAGGTGAGAGACAATAGAAAGCGAACGCCTTATTGAAGAAATGTGTTAAAGTTAGAAAAAGAAAATAGTTTGCATTAATTTTCCATATAAATTAACTACAAAGCATAACATTCATAATAAAAATAAAAAATTATAATGTTTAATTTACAAAACCCTAAGCTGCTTGTAGTCAAGAGTCCCAAAGACTGATAACTAGTCATTGTTTTAAATTTTGACTATTTTACCCCTTTAGCATTTAGCTAGTTAGTTGGCTAGACCTTAAGAGATTTTTTTACTGTTAAATAAGGAGCTAAAGAGATACCTTGCCTGAACCAAAAAGAAACTCCTAAGGCACCAAGAGATGCTAACCCCTTCTTGTGCCTCACCTCAACACCTTAGGCATGGCTTTTGGTGCCTTTGACTACACTATTGCATCACCAATTTGGTAAGCCATATGGTCCAGCCGCTCTTCAATGACACCATGTGACCTAAATTCAAGAAACATATCTTTGACCAAAGCACCCTCAACATATTCAAAAGTTGAAGTGTGCAAACATAGGATCCACAGCATAGAGCACCGGAGTACAAACCCCGAGTCGTAATGCTTTGGTCATGCTTCCAACAATTGATTGGTGGAAAATGGCATTTCAAACATAAAATAAAACAAGGCCAAAAGTATAGGACATAATCAGAAATGCAACTTTATCCTGATCCTCACTGCATTTAAGCGCTTAAGCATAAGTTTAGCATCCAAAGTTGGATGCCTATACTTGTTTGAGAAGCATTCCTTGACGACTTCCTTCCCACAAAAGTAGACTGGACTCAAAAACCCTCTAAAATGGAATATCAAAATCAGCAACATAGGGATTTGCAAGTAATTCAGGTTAATTAAAAGTACTCTAAGTAGTTAAGTAATACCTATGATGTATGGATACAAGTATGAGTATTAGATATGACACTGGTACGACACGAAAATATATTATTTATTAAAAACTTAGGATACGGGTATGGCATAATATGACATAACATATATTAAAAAAATTATAAATATCATCTTATAAATCATCATAATACATCATAAATACAAAATAATAGTTGGGTCATCCATCATTCTATAATTAAAGGAGAAAAGGGAAAAGAAATTTTTTTTATTTTCAGCATTAGTCATTACAAACACAATAGAAAATTAACATTTATCAAATTCTAATGATATCTCACTTATATTATCATAAAAATTCAAAATTCAAAAATAAAAATTATATGGTATAGGCTAAAAGTATTCACTAATGTATGAAGAGTACCTACAATATGGGTAGACAAGGTGCTTCCTAGAATAATATAGAAACATTGATGAGGCAATGTAAGTGTAGCTTGATTAGAATCATCCAACCAACAGGAGTGGTAAAGAAATTAAAGAAAACTCCAAAAAAAAAACACTAGTCGTACAAAGTTGTTTCTTAGTTGGGCTGGGTTTTACAAATTCATAGCTATGCACACTTACAGTTTCAACAGAATGAGGGAATTATCTGTTACAGGTTGGGAGTAATGAACCTAATGTGGAGTCGAAGTATCACTTGCAAGAAAAAAGTTATGAACCCAACTTGGAGTCCCACATCGAGAGTCATGAGCCTAGATGTGAGGTTTATATAGGGTTGGACAACCTTTCCCTTATAACCATAATTTTGAGGTGGAATTAGGCCCAATTTCTATATAGAGAAGTTTCGGTCTTAGGCGCTGGGACACTGAGGGGGTGACCAGGGAAGAATGAACCTGAGTAGCCCGTCGTGGACGCCTTTTCTTAAAGGGCAGGAATTGTTACAGGTTGCGAGTAATGAACCCAACCTAGAGTCAAAGTATCACCTGCAATGAGGGAATCATGAACCCAACTTGGAGTCCCACGTCGATAGTCATGAGCCTAGATATGAGGTTTATATAAGACTGGGCAACCCTTCACGTACAACTATAGTTTTGAGGTGGAGTTACGTCCAATTTCTATATCAGTATCTTTTACATCCGCTTCAATCTCCATGTATTGTAGTAAATTCCTTCTCATTAACTTAGCTTTGTGGCCACAATTACGGGGAAATGGCAATACAATGAATGGGAAAGTTAGGATTTTGATCTTTGAGTACGCAGATATATATACATACAAGTAACAGAATATATTGAGTGGAAACCTACAAGGTTGAGGTGAGGAGAGAAGAAGAAGAAACAAAAAAGCAAGAATGGAGTAGAAGGCCCGATTGGCATGAGTCCATGACCCAGCCACCTAGATGGGCTCGTCGCTCGTGTGAGTCTGCTGGCTTTGTATACCCTCATGTACAACTACTTATTTTTGTACTCGCAGGCGTCTTTTTTTAAAAAAAATAAATATTTATTTTAATTATTTAAATATATAAATGACATTAATTTAATTTTTTAAATATTAAATTAAAAAATTTTAAAATTAATTTAAAAAGTAACATTAAATAAGTAATTTAATATTAAAAATTAATATTTAATATTATTTTAATATATTTATCATTAAAAGATCTAATATCTTTAGAAGAATAAAATAGGTTTTTTTTTAGTAAAAAAATAACTTAGTCTTTAAAAATATCTCTTACTTGTAATGTAGTTCATAAATTTATTCTTGTATACAGTTAGTCCTCAAATTAATAAAATTTATATCAATTTAGTCCTTTTATTATTCTTGGTTTACCATATTAAATAATAACCCCTTACGTGACATGTTGCTCGGTCCTTCCCTTTGAGATACAAAGTTATTTTAATTGAGCGAGTGAGTAAGTGACTATTCTGTGTATGAGAGAATTAGGGTTTAGTAAGCTAAAATGACATTGTATCTTAAAAGGAAGAGTTGAGTAATGTTTCACGTAGAACTTAAAGTTTCACAGACTTAACGTGTCATGTTAAATGTTATTATTTAACTTGATTAATCATATATAACAAAAAAATTAAATTAATATGAATTTTATAAATTTAAAGACATACACAATAAATTTAATGAATGAACTGCAAATTAAAAATATTTTTAAAAATTAAGTTAAATATTTAATTTCTTTTTTAAGTAATGAAGTTTGTATTTGTAAATATTTATTTTTGTCCAAATTTACAATCACACTCTTTAATTATAGAGTCTTGTTAACAATATTTTAAAGATATTATTTAAAAAATATTTAATATCGACACTCGTTAATAAATATTTTAATTATTAGATAACATTTTAATTTTATTATAATTTTTTTAAAATATTTATATTGTCCACATACCGTACAATTACTTTTTTTTTCCTTACATATTATTTTTTATTTTTCGCTTTGTATTTTTTCTAATCTTGAATTTCAGATGAGAAATTATTATATATTTAAAAAGAATCGAATAGAAGAAAAACTATAATTGTTTTTTTTTTTTATCATCATTGTTTTAAAAATTGTACAGGCCTGATTCCTAATCGAGAAATCCCTAAAGAGCAATGTATTTGTTGGGTTTGTGAATTGTGATTCTAAGTAGCAGAGAAGAGAAGATAAGAGAAATTAACTATCCATTTCTGCCTTGTTTCCCTTTCACGGTACTCTCTTCCTTTCACTCTCTTTTCCCTCTCTCTCTCTCTCTCTCTCTCTGTGCTTCTGGGTCTTTGTATTTGTTGCCAAAAGTCCATACTTCTGTACTGCAACTCTTGCTACACCTGAAATCAATATATGACACCAAGTGGGTTTTGTTGCAATTGCTCCAAAATTTATCAGGGCTTGTTGTCTGGTTTATGGGTTTTTTCTTTTTTTTTTCCCTTTTTCGAAAATTCATGACTATTTGCCTGTTGTTACTGCATGCGCAAGTTTCGTTCTCTGTTTTTGTAGAGTTTCTGAAATTTTCATAGATTTGTGCGTTTGATGGTTCTCAGTTTCTAATAATCGTTCACATTTTTCTCTCAGTTTCATATGATCAGCTTATAAGTTTTATGCTTTCTTTGATTGTTCTTTTTTGCCCGCGTTGTTTTGTTTGTTAGATATATGATTATGAAATAAGTCATTAATTATTGGCTTATATCCGAAACATTTCTTGTACTCGTTAACTATTGTTCTTTCTGTTGAGCGATATTTGAAAATGGCATCTTTCACTGCAATACTTACTGTTTGTTTTCACTTTTCAAAGTAGCATTATTGTTACTCAAGTACTCAACCCTTTATGATGGTATTCTTGGTGATTGACATTTTGTCCTCTTATAAGAACAACTTTCCTGTGTTCTTTTTCTTTTTGGTTTATGTGTATTTTGTATTTTGTATTTCTGAGTCTTTAGAACCAATGAACTGAGCCCACAAATTTTGTTTGGGATGATTTGACATACCCTAATGACTGTTCTTCGTTTGTCTCACTTTGGAGATTGAATCTACATTTTAATCACATCCTTTAATATGTGAACAGAGTTGTTTTCATACCATGAAGAGGACAATGCCCTGGAGTGATGATGATGATGACTCATCACCAGATGAGTCCTCATCATTACATTCAGACTCTGATCATGATAGTAAAACTGGTGAGAAAAAATCAACAGGTATTTTATGTACAACACCATTCTTCATTTAATAATTTGGTGAAATATATGTGGAAGTCTGATTGAATGTGGATCATTTTTCTTGTAATAAAATTAGCGAATGTTGTTGATAACAATAAATTCGTGAGTGAATGATAGGTGCAAATAGTATCCTGACAACAAATTTGCTTAGTAGAGTCTGTGAGTATCCTAGTTCCTTGAACAATGAATGTGCATTGGTGCTTATTGTGACTATGACCCACATTTTGTGTTTTGTGTTGTGGGTCCATTTAATAAATTTCTCAACAAAGATAGCATCCATCTTATATCTCATATTGCTACAGATATTTTCTGCACGCCTGCAATGTGGATTGACGCTCATCCTACTCCTAGCTATGAAACTTTGGTTTAGGTAGCTCTGTCAGTGTTGATTTGAATATTTCTGAACATTAGGGAAGGATAAATTGGACTTCATTTACGGTGTAAAATGATCCCTTGATAAAATCTCACACTAATGAAACACTCTCATTATGTAGCAATCACCTGAAGTTCATTTCATGCTTTGCATCTGATAGATTAGAAGTTCCGGCTAAAGCAGAAAGGTAATTGAGAGATAATATTATGGAAGAGAAGTCGCACAATTTGATGATGCCCAATTGTAGTAGTGATCGTTTGTTTCTCCATGTTATGGTGGATAATGATGAGGATTAAAGCTGTCCCCAGCTTGAGTTAGTGCAGGATATAGGTCCTGATTGCTGTACAGTTGCTCATAGATAAAGTCCTTTGGAGGATGTATTACCTAATGATAGCTTTAGTTAGAGGAGTTGATTCTGATTTCTATACATGCATAAAAGAGATAGACTAATTTGAGTATGCAATTAAAAAAATGTGGGGTGAGTGTGGATAATGGAAACTCAAATGAAAAGGAAGTACTACCACTTATTTCTTTCTTTTGAGTTCTTGGGGTTACTAATACCACTCCTTTAATGATGCTAATTATAGTACTATTCATCTTTGCAGAAATTCTAGTAAATAGCTTCTTTAGCATCTAGAATAGATATTTGTCAGCAAACTGAAATGATAATATCAGGATTTTTTAACCTGGTTTGGTTGATGAGTTCCTAGGATCTGAAATCCATATTATGATAGCTTCATTCTATGTTGCTTTTAAAGTTTGACATCTTGAAAATGTCCTCACTATTTTTATTGCTGCAAGATTTTTCTTTACTATTTTTATTTACTTGTCTACAGGTAAAAGTAGAAAGCAGAAAAGTGCTGCTATTGATTTTGAAGCTTTGAGGCGACATGGATATAAAGGTGGACCTTCAGTCTTAAAGGTACCCCCACCCAAAGAAGGGGATGACACGAAGCAAGATTGGACCTGGTCCACAGGAAAGGAAAAGCGTGTGAACAAAGAGATTGAAGAATCATATGAACAACGACAGAAAACAAGAGAGGCTATTTCCGTTGGAGAGCAGCTGTCAACTGCTCAGACTAGGAATGAGAAGAAGAATCTTTCATTCTCTCAGAAGGAAAAGAGGAAAAGAGAGCTTGGTCAGGCAAGCAGAGGGAAAAATTATGTTGAAGAAGAGAAGAGGTTGTTGAGGGAGAGTGGAGTCTATTCTGGTTTTGATGCTTGATATACGAGGCTAGCATCCCCTTCATCTTGTAGAAAGGTACTATCTCGTGTGGTTTTCTTGTACTGAAAAGATTTAGTTGTAATTGTGGTTTAAAACTTGAAAGATATGAATTGGGAGTAATCTACTATGGTCTCAAGGCAAATTTGGAACCATTTTAGGTGATAAATGACTGAGAAATAATAAAATTAAACGTTTTTGGAAGAATTATTTCTCATGTTTAATGTATTTCATTGAGGTGCTTCTATTTAACAGGTTCGGACCAAAACAATTTTTTTCAAATTACTTTGAAAAAATCATAAAATACGGAGTTATAATAATGTGGAGAATATCAAATTCATACAAAATTTGTGACGCTTTTATTGTGATTATTAGATTATAATATGCGAAGTGCAGTTTTAAAAAAAATGCCAAACCTGTCATATCAGGCGCTTTAACAAAATAAGTTGAACATGGAGAACTAATTTCATCAACAGCAATAACCTCATTGAATTGGGAAAAGTCATGCTGGGAGCCTCGCATATACATACGAGGTGACAACTTCCTAAATGCTCATCAGCTCATACGCCAGCACATGTACATGCGATATAGCCATATAGGCAATGGCAGCTTATTCCCAAATATTATTTCATTGTCTATCCCCTTATATTTAGCCAACCCACTGGCCCCTCACGTATTATAATTTTGTTTTAAAACTATTGCCTAAGTTTATTTTTATGCCTCAAAGTTCTTTTCAATTTAGGAGACATTGTAATATAACTGCAAGGAGCAAGAAGTCTCCATGGTACATACTTGATCATTAGATTTTACATCAAGATTTGCTCAGCAATCATCCAATGGTTAATAGTACTGTTAACTAGGCAGGATACCGTACCAAAAGATACCACACAATTCTCTTAATTTCAGTCAGTAAATATTTTCTCAAACAAGTGGATACCATGGACAACTCAGAACCAAGATCCAAAATTTTCATGTCAATTATTGGCCATTTCTGTTTTCAAATTTTAAAAAGGGGGGAAAAAAGACATCTTTTTCCTAGATCTTTATTGTAATGTTGACAAAGACCTACACTGCAATCCTCAGGTTGACGGTTTTGCCAGCTTCAAGGGCAAAGTAAGTTAAATTGCACGACCAACAATGCTCATCTCACTGATTAGCCAAATCCTAACCAGGGTCTCGTCTTCCCATCTCAGCCCAAAGTAGCAACATGATGCAGCGCCAGCTGCCAGCCTTCTTGACATGTAAATTAGATTGACTTAGGCGTTGGCTTCTTCTGATCACAGAGCGGTCACTCTGGCAAGAGTTGCTGATTGATTGCTGGAGAGTTTCCTGTATATGCCTCTAATTGTAGCTGGGGTTGTTCTGCAACAGCCACCTACAAGTGAAGCCCCTAACTCACACCATATGTTTACGTAAGAGACAAAGTTTTCATCCGAAACATCTGTATTTTGCTGTAATAATGACAACGTAACATTAGTATTGCATAATTCAAGAAATATCCCAAAATGTTTTCTTTAAAAGGATTAAATCACCAATCAATGATCACCATTTGTCACCTATTTTGGTCTCTTAACAAATATAAGGTTATATGATATGCAGTACTTATCAACTTTATAAAACCAAGGGACATTTTTGACTGAACCCTCTATTACGCACTTGTAAAATACAATGAACTCAATAAACATCATTTAAACAACTAAAGGTTAGGTTGGGTATAGAATTATTTCCCTTTTCTGCATTCATGTCCATCTAGGTTCCATTGATTTCTTATTTGTTATCTTAGCCCACTTTTTATATGATAATCTAGATGCCACAGCTTTGTCTTCGATAATCAATATCGGTTCAACTTTTATAACAAATTTGACCTGTCTATCCTTGAATATATATATATATATATATATAATAAAACAGTAAAGCCAGATAAAAGGAACTTACCACCCACACCTTTTGGTCAGCATCGTAACTTTCCCCACTGTTTGGATATATAACAATTGGTTTTGTAGTAACCTGAGGAAATTTCAGGTGAATCAAGGATAATTGTTCCGTAAATAACTAATCGACTAGCACGTACATATTTTCTTATATGAAGTTAACACAAAAGAACGAGGAAAAAGAAACATTGTAGTTTTCTATATTTCAAAAGACAACAAATAGTTGCATAAGAATATGAATATCAGGTATAGGGTTAAGTGCTATAGTCAAAGAAGTCTCCGTTCATATAAGCTATCTTTATAAAAGAGTTAAATGCTACTACTAATACCATATTTTGCAACTCTTAAACCTATATAAACTAACATCCATTTCTATTTATTGTCCACCCGAATAGTATGTGATTTATAAAAAGGAAAATTGCTTGGCAAGGTAAATACTGACACTTTCAGAACAGAAATTGCATCAATTAATTAAGATCCAAGAAAATAGGAAGGGTTGATTGAAACAGTAAATGAAGAAAAATGAAGTCCATCAATTAACTTAACTGTCATCTGCACACAACATATACAGAGACACCTAAGTAACGGATTCAATTGGAAAAGAGAAAACCTGAGGTTCTACCTTCTTAAGTGATAATATCAGGTCATGTATATATCTAGGTGGGGTACAGTTGATTCCAACAGCAACAACTTTGTTGCATGATTCAGCAATGGAGCCACATTCCCCTAAAGAATCACCGCTAACGACATTAATTCCATCCTTAGAGTTAAAAGAAAACCATGCTGGAGTCTTTATGTCTTCTTCTTCTAGAAGCTCTGCATAAGCCTGCTTAGTCAATAAGTATAGTTAGAGAAAGTCTACTGGAAGTGGGAACTTTCAATTTTTAAATGGCCAAGCTTATTATTTCCCATCCGATACTTGATTATTGTGTTGTTCCAGAATAAAGGGACTTATTTTGGAAGTTCAATTAATTCTACATGTCTTTGTGTCTTACTCATTATATGAAGCTTGTTGACTAGCAATTTTACCCTTTCAGAAAAGCTATAGAAACTCCAGAATAGAAAATTAATGCTTTCACAGTTTCTTGTGGTCTAGTCAAGTAAATAGCATATTTTAGGCCAAATTATGATGGGGAAGATTATTTTAGATACTGATAGGAACCTTGTTTATTGATAAGGAAAATGGAGCCAAGCTCCTCACAACAGAGAATAATTCTCTGTAAATTGACAACAGAACCAAAACAGACAGATAGTGCAAGCTCTTCGAGAGGCTTGCTCTCTCCCTCCCAAATTCTAACCCAATTCTTGCGTACCTTTCCTCTTCCCCTTCCTTTCCCTCTTATAGTAACTGATAACTGATTTCCCTCCCTTTCTCTCTCTCTCACTTGCCACATCAGCATATTCTGTTATGCTCCCCTTATGAGCATGCTTATTCTGCCCCAACGTGCCCACATTGTTCCACTGCATCCCTTCCTAGCCCTCCTCACGTACACCATATTCCCAAGGGTCTATCAGATACAAAAGACTGTGTGGATTGAGAAAGATTGAAAAGACAGAAATAAAGCCTTGATAATGAGGAAGATTACAATAAAGACTAGTGTAAATATTGAGAGCAGTTGTTTTGTTTTCTCTGTCCAGACATATCATATGACAGCCTGACAGGTCTTCTGGTTGCGGTTGAAACCATATATTTTGGCAAGAGTGCATGACGAGGAACAATATACATAGAATGAGTGATTACAAAGAAAACTAATAGAAAATGAGGCTTTATATACAACAGAAGAAGTAAAACTTGGATGTACTAATATGCCTGTATTGGATACGAGGTATTAATGTGAACATCTGAAAGTATGGATATGGTGGACATCTTTATATTTTAGTTTGAGGATTTTTCCTCAGTGCAGGATTGTTGCTTGTTCTGATTGCTTTTGTTGAAAAACTCGTTACTCGAAGAAAACATCCATCAAAAGTTTAGTTAATTCATGGTAACGTGGTATGAAAACTTGTCAATCAAAATGAGTGAAACTAACCCAACAGAGGATCTCTTCAATTATCAAGAATACTATTATATTTTAGCATTTAATGTCCGAAGTTTTAGGATACCTGAGCTTCTAGCTTATTTGGCACTGTTTCAAATGCAATTAGGTCGGCACCTGAATTTGCTAAAATTTGAACTCTTCTCCGATGGAAATCTTTAAGAGTTTCCAGCGTGATAGCGTTGCCATAATCCCCACTGTTAGGAACAAAAATATGAAGAAACTTAACAATTGCAATAAAAAATACCAAGTTATATTAGTGCTGAGACTAGCACCAAAAGTCTACCAAACTTCAGCCTTAGTAAACTGCTAAAGGTATGTTTGAATGGGGGAGTTTGGAGCGGAAGGGAGGGGAGGGGATGGTTAATTTTTATTTTAAGTAAACATTTCTTTTATTTGAGAATTTTTTAAAACGAGAGATTATCATGTAACATTCCAATCATCACTAATTCATCTTTATAAGCATTTTATAATTCTCTCAATTTAGAAATGAAAAATTACATTTCTACTCCCCTCCAAACTCCTTCATCCCAAACATAACCTAATGGTTCTAGTCAGAAAAGCTCAAAAGACCTAGATATTCATTTCAGAGAATTAAACCTTCTCAAATTGTTTCTTTTAAGAACCAAAAAGATTTGTGCCAAAATAACAGATGCCAAGAAGAAGAACAGGGCACATAATGGATGTTGAAGATCATTTAGATTGTTAACCAATAAATGGGCTATAGAATAGATAAGAACAAGTAAACAAAATCGTAAGTGGTGCTTCAAATACCAGATAGTAGTACTAGTCATTTCACCTGTACTCCGATCCATCAGCCAAATAAGCTCCATAGCTGCCCACTGAAGCTGCAATTAGGATTGGGCGTTGTTTGAGGATTCTACCATCACCCCCATCTCCTGAACCTGAAGTGCATGTAGCACATCTTTCATAATACACATCTCGGGCGTCACGAGCGATTTCAACACTTGTTCTGAGCAGGGCTTCACTTTCTTCATCAGAATAGCCTTTCGCTTTAAAACCTTGAATGGTGGCCTACGCACAAACAAAACAACTACCTAAAGTTTAGTTGTAGGAACTAGGAAGACACAAAAAACAAAAGAGAAGTTCACCCTTGGCAAAGAGCACTCTGCACTCACCTGATAAGATGCTGTGATTATAACATCTGCACCATTTTCAAGGTAATCAAGGTGTACCTGCTCCATCATTCATACACTTAAAAAGATTAACGATCAGCATTTGTAAAATGAAAGGAAATATGAATCAATATTGTGATGAGATAGATAGATAGATAGATAGATAGATATATCTATATATATGTGTAACATTCGACATACAAGGACAACCTCAAAAGAGTCGAACTAACTAACTGTAGCTAGCTTTCTGTTCTGGGACGGGAAAGGAAGCAAGAGAGTACCTGGCGAATGAGGTGAGGTGAGGAAAGGAGGCATTTGGCGCTCCAAAGGGGATCGTGGAGGTTGGCGCCGTGGCGTTCGAGCTCCGTCGCGAGCCCTCCGTCGATGACGGCGGTGCCACCAGCATGACGAAGGAAATCAGTGATGAAGGACGACATTTTTGGCGGTGAAGAGAGAGAGAGAGAGAGAGAGAGAGAGAGAGAGAGAAGTGTTCGTTCTGACCAAGTTCGAGGGAGTGGGTTTAGGTGGTGTGTTCTGGACTCTGGTCTGGTCTGTTCACTCGCTATTTAATTTGAAGAAGTATTTTGAAATTCAAATGAGGGCCTACACTACGCAGGCCTATCGCTATCTTTGGAGTTATTATTATTTATTAGGATCAAAATCACTTTACATTATTATTTAATTATATATTATTAATTTATTAAAAATATTTAATTATTATAATAATTATTTTAATATTTTAATATTTTTAATGATGTGTCAGTACATAATTAAATAAAAATATAAAATAATTTTACACTGACAATAAATTAAAATTAAATTCTAAACTTAATATAAAATTATTAGATGCTCACGCAGTGATATTTTTTTATTAAAATATAATATGTATATTATTTTTTATATATTAATATTAGAAAAAGAATGATGTGATACAGCATTTAAAATTTTTTATCTAAGTTTTATCTTTATTATTATTTAGTAACAGAAAAATGAAATAATTACGGTTTAAATATCACGATTTCAACATTTAAAAGTTATTAATTAATTAATATTTTTATACTAGTATTTATTTTATTTTATTTTATGTTATTTTTAAATAAAATATTATTAAATATTTTAATATAAAATATTTATTAAATATTTTAAATAAATTATTATTAAAATGTTTTTGTGAAATATTTAAATATATATATGATGAAATAATTGTGTAAAATTATAAATTTATTATCGTTATATGAAAAATATAAGTTAAAATACATTCTACTCTCATCAACTTTATCTCATATGCATTTTACTTCCTAAAATTTTAAAAGTTACAATTTACTTCCCTAAAATTTATAGATAGAGCTTAGAACCTCTAAGTTGCAATTTACTAGCATAAAACCCCTCCTCATCAAACATTGTTGAATGAAACATTTGAGTTATGTGAATCCAATCATGAAGGACTAACTCTATTTCTTTCAATTTGGACTTGAAACCTAGGAACAAGTTCAATTCCTAGTTCATCCCAGAATTTATAATTTTGAGTTTTAGTGGAGTTGGTAAGCAATTATTTTTTATGAGATATGATGATAGTTCAAATTTCAATAAAAGTCGCGTTAGTTAAGAGGCAACAAAAATATTTATACTTTAAGTTGTCGACTTTAAATTAATTACATAAAATATTTAAAGGATCTCTTAACTTATAGAGATATCATGAGGCGTCACTCTTATGAAAAAACTAATTAGAATTATTGACAAAAATAAAAATAACAAATATTTTATTATCATTAAATATTGTTAACAATTATTGATAATATGTAAAAAAAAAATAGCAAATAAATATCATACATTGAATGTGTGATTTTTTTCACAAGAGGACCCACTACTGAAGTGGGGCCTGGGACCCCTATAGGGGCATGTGTAATTCCAAAATCTCAAATATAGAAACCATCAAGCAAATATATTTTCTTATACACCGCACTTTATACATTAAACAACATTAATTATTTAATTTTATTATATTATATTTAATTGATTAACTCATACTATTTTTTTACTATTTTTTATCTTTTTTTATGAATTTTTCGTGCTGACGTGTGGTACTTTATTCATTCAAGATCTTCTTATATATATATATATATATGTATATTAGTGTTTTTATCTATTCATTTTAATTTTATTATTAAAATTTAATTTTATTTATTTTATATTAATTTTTAATAAAATATTATATAAAAGAATAGTGTATTGGTTTCTCATAAATTTCATTCCATCTGTTAGTCTCTTATTATAAACTTTTTTTCTCGTACATGACTCTTGTATGCGACAATTTCTGATGTAAAATATCTATATTGTCTAGTTGTTCTGTTATTTTTTTCCAGTAATATATCAATTTCTAAAATGAGTTACTTTCTATTTTCTAAAGTATTGTGAACTTTATTGGTGTCATTTACTTCAATCACAATCACTCTCGCTTGCGCCCCACTAGTATGTGCAAGAGATAGTGCTTGTCGATTCGAGCATTTACGACCAAGCTGATTAGAGATCCATTATGTGAATCTGGAATTTGTGATAAGCATGATCCACTCAATGTCGCTCATGCCTCCACATCATACACTCAAATGGCAAAAAGGGAGAACATTTTCTCAGCGGCACTCGAGTCCTTCTGTTTCTTACGAAACCCGTGTAGTTAACATTGCACCGGAATCATGCCATCAACTATAACTATAAAATCTGAATACTATACAAAACATATAGAAGTTTAAATGGCATTTGGGTGCTGATTGGAACATTTGGATTGCCACTGAGTTGTAAGATGCTCTAGTGTTTTCAGCACATCCGTCTCAACAATTCAGAAGCACTTCGTTTTGTCTTTCATTTAGGCATCTGGACTTTACACCAACTTGTTTTGAACTTTTAGTTTTTTTATCATTCCGATTGTTTCATCCAACTTAAAGTCACTTTATATGATTCTCATAACATACTTACATTAAATCCTGAACTACATGCTTTGTTCTTTTACTTCTCCCCACCAGTATATGTTCTTCATTATCTTATCACAATAAAACTAATAACTGCAAACGGGTTTGTAGCTATTGGTTCCATAAGATTAGGGTACGATGATGATGTTAGAAGTTCTATTTTTACTTTGCTGACTATTCTCCTTTTCTACTCATGTTCTCACACTTCCAATGTAAAAAAATAAAAAAACCAGGCCAGTTTTCTATAATTGCAAATACTGTCCATGTTTTTAACAACATGACAATAACGTTAAATTTCCATTTCAAGAAAAAATGACTATTTATCATAAAGATATTATTCAGATCTATCTCCTTTGCATGTTATTAACAGAGAAAATATGGAACTAAACATGTAGGGTAGAGAGAGAGAGAGAGAGACTTCACAGATATTGAGAAACGGTTAATTGCAGAGTACTCTGTTTGCGAGCTGCAGGAACAGTCAATCCATCTCTCTCAAAAGGCATATACAGTGTAGTGAAGAAATGCTTCAAAGCCTGGTCGTAAGAGAAATGATTAATTAATGATCAAAGATTAAAGCCTACGAAATCTCTGGGTTCTTAGAAGGACAAGTCAATATTATAAAGAGAACTTTCTATTCTCTTGTTTATTAGTGAAAAAGAAAAGAAATATAATAATAAGAGTTTAAATTTGATGAAACATGTCTAAAATTTTTTACACTATCATAATGTATTAACACCATTAAAAAAGTTTGACTCTCTAAGTAGTTATTTTGATAGTTAAATTCTTTTAATTATTTGTTAATATATGATTCAATTATTTGGATGATAATATAAAAAAAATTTACACTCAACCTTTACAACATGTGATATGTTTCTTTGAAATAAAAATTGATTAAAACATATATACACCTCAAAATTATTTTACTCATATACAAAACTCGAGCCTTTACAATATGTGAATTTTTTTGAAAAAGAAAAAAGCAATTACAATATGCATATATCTATATTTTATTTTATTTTATTGGTAACTTATCTCAATTATTTTATTGATCTAATTGATACAAAACTCGAGCGTATAAACCCTCGAGTGTTTCATATCACTTCCCTAATAATCATCTGGTGAGGTATGATTAAAGCTACCAGATAATCTAAAACGTAATGTAAGTAAATTCCATGTTACTTAGCTCAAAAAGATAAACCATTCAACTCAATGCTGATGATAAACTATTATCTATTACCTAGATAAAAAAAAAATAGAGCAAGAATAAAGATAAGATCTAGGGGAGATCAACTCAATGCTGGCGATAAGCTTTTCTTTAAATAAAAAGTAGAACAAAGATAAAGATAAGATTCATGAGAAATCAACTCAATCATGATGATAAACTATATTATCTAGATTAAAACTAGACCAAAAATCAATCTTAAAATTACAAGATAAGTTTTCAAGTAAACTAATCTGGATTAACTTCAATATTCCGAACCCAAGCTGTTTCGCTTCTCTTTCCCGCTAAGATGATTATCTATGACCATGGCAACATCTCCCAGAGTTATTCAATTGACAGCCCTTCCTACCTCCCAGACCCAGTCGTGTCAAAGCTTGAATTTTTTTGTAAACATCAAATTAAAAAAATAAATAAAAATAAAAACTGTACTGAAATGGAAAAGTCCAAAAAAAAATTGTACAAATTTAGGAGAAAATTGAAATGAAATACTAGTTGCAATGCATATGTTTAAGCCATTAGGATTAAGCTAGTTGTGAAGTTGAGTAAGTTCAAACTTCTGTGCAGTTATTATTAAAATAAAATAAAATGCATATGTTCAAAATTGAATCTAATTGGCCATGAGTGCGGTGGAGAATAATCAAATGGCCATATTTATTGGTCATTAGAGGATTTTGCAACACATGCAAGTATATCTCTAATCGACGCCATCATTTTTAAGAGACCGTAACAAAGCATTAATCGATATCAAATATAACACTTGACAGCTTAGCTAAACATTATAGGGAAAAGGACTGAATAGTTCGGCTGGAAAATATTTCTATTTGGTTCGTTTTAAAAATTAATTAAATATTCAATTACATTAACTAATAATTTACAAACGATTAATCACATATTAAGTATCAAAATGAAAATAAATTATTAGTTAACCATATGTAAATTATTAGTTAATGTAGTTAAATACTTAATTAATTTTCAAAACGAATTAAATGAAAAATATTTCCCAGAAGCCGAACTATTCAGTCCTTTTCCCAACATTATACTACGTACTTTGCCACAGCCATCAAAGGGTTTCTTTCCTCTCTTTCTGGGAGAGAAAATCATATTGTAAGATGATCCCAGTACTATCCTCATGAGGGATCCGCGTCTATTGATCAGGTGCATTCAGCTTACCGGAAGGTGTATGCATCTCAAACCATCATAGAAGAAGAAAACAGATTTAGAGATAGCTATTGAAGGAGTAGGTGAGGACTTCTGATGGAAGAATCTCTAAAAGTGAAGCAATTTCAAGCTTTGTAATTAATGGCTTGTGGAACTATTTGCATTATTGTAAAGTACATTGCATCCTTTGTAACTCGAGGAATTTCGAGTTACAAAGATTGTACAACAGGTAATCAACTTCCAGGCTTGAAAAATAAGGGCTTTCTTATTTGGTGTTGGTATACCAATATGCCATCTGCATATAACAGGCATTGTAGAAGCTCACATGATTACTTCACTTTTAACCATCCAGAATGAGGTTGCCCTTAGCAAAATATTGGCGGAAAGCTGTTATCCATGTATGAATTTATTGATCCTGCCCAAACACAAAACTATCAAGATGCCTTGTACTCAAACAGAAAATTGCCAAAATTACTGATGACCTAAGAAGCATGGGCACTAACACAGACACAAACACACAGCAAAATTTAAAGAGTCCCATTAGAATTTGGAATCGTCCAATACATGTCTAACATGGACATGACTCCTCTTTTTAAAGTGTTGTGCTTCATAGCTGACGATGATTGTGTTTCTCGGATAAGGTAAACCAACAAATGAGGAATCCAATTTTATGATAGCTAAAACCAAAAATTAACACAAAGAAACTGATATATGGCTGGTGCCTTCTGCATATTTTTCTAGATAAAATTAGTAACATAATTCAACATACTGCCCTGAGTTGTTCAATGTCAACTTAAAGAAACTTATTTTATTTACAGATTTTGTAATGTTGGAGAATAAACTAATGAGAAAAGGGTAGTTTAGCAAATAAAAATTGCAGAAGGAACATGCTTTATGTACTAACTACTAAGGGTCAGCTTGTTTGAATAGGTGGAAAATGAGAATGTGGGAAAAAAAATGTATTTGAACACAAAGTCCAGATACATTGTCATTTTTCATCTGCACTTATTAATATCTGAAGACATTTCCAATTTTCCACCTTTCTCATTTTTCACTAATTCAAACAAGCAGACCCTAAGTATTATATGTCATACCCACACAAAGAAGTAAACATCAAAATAACGAGAATAATTATATAGAAGCTGACTATAGGATAGTTATTGATACACTGTTATGCAATGATGTTATGAAATATAAAAGCGCCAACAACATTGCTAATACAACCAGGTCATGGCCAATGTCAAAAATAGCAAAGGCAATTAACTAACCTTTACACTGAAAAGAACACTACCATCAGGAACCTGTTCACCTGCTGTAACTTGAAGCCCATGCACATAGCCAGAAGAGGGAGCCTTTACAACATGCTAGAAAAAGAAGCACATAACAATGTTAGTTATAACTTCCTGAATAGATAAACAAAGAAGAGACAGAGAGGAGTTTCCAACATTTAAGGAGCTACTCTACAAACCTCCATCTTCATTGCTTCTAATACTAATACAGGTTGTCCCTCCTCTACTTTCGTTTTGTTCTTCGCCAGAACCTTAACCACCAAGCCTGCCATGGGTGCCACAACGCTCCCTTGAGGGTTGGCCGCTGTTTCAAATTTGGGCTTATATTGGGATTCTTCATCTTCAGATAACTTGAGGCCTAGTTTCTCTCTAAAATAATGATGATAGGACCCTTGCCATATATGAATATGCCTTATTTGCTCCTGAAAATCCCGAGGAAAACTATGTTAGCTTTATTAAAAAAATTATTGACAATCAAGATAGATACGGCACCATAGTACTTTTACTAAATCAATCCATATACACTCCAAAATCATGTATGTAGAGGAAGAAATTTTACCTTTGAATAAACAGCTAGATTAACATCATTGCTTACACCATCAGTTTCAACTCTAAAATAGTGATCTCTAAAACATGTTGCTTTGACTTCTACAACAGGATATCCATTTTCTTCTGTCTGAAAGTATATAATATCGTCTTGAGTCAAAACTTAAAAACTAGAGAACTTGTGGCACAATAAAAAAGGGGGGGGGGGGGAACATCATTTCATATGTTATACTTAGATGTTACCTCAATCAGATATCTCCCATTAGGCTGATAAGTTATGCTAAGCTTGAAGATCTTTGAGCTACCACTACCATATTCATTATCCCACTCAAGTTCTATTGTACGCTTAGCTTGATGATGGGCTCTAAAAGGCGGGGATGCATACCATATAGGGAGTAAGCCGCTGCCCCCTGAACACACTGGCAGATGTAAATACCTAGGAAATTTATAGAAACAATTCAGAACATTACACGGCAAGAATGGGAAAATTTACCAGGGGGATTTCTTGCTAATATGAAATGCTCTTTCTCAATGAGACAGGCAGCCACAAGGGAAGCACTAAGTCTAGCAGCTTCATATGTTTCTTTTGCTGCCGCTAAATTGGTAACATCAACAAAGAGGTCTTCTTTGTAGTTATCAATAAAATGAGTCTCCACATTGCCATTTTCAAATGCCCAGTGATTAGCAAGCTTTATAAGAAAGTTGATATTGGTTGGTAGACCTGCAACCTGTGGAAGAAGATATTAGCAATTTAAATGTGGAACAAGATTTCTAAAAGATGGAATGCAGCTAAAAATAATTTTTGATTTAAAATCACTTGAATTTTCTTCTTCAAGAGGAAGGGGTGTGAAATGTTTTAGTTTTGTATGAGTCTACATACTCTAGATCACCCCCACCATGTCCACCCTTGGCCTCAAAGGTAACAAATACATTATCTAACAAAGTGTAATTCATATAGAATCTCAATACAGAAAAAGTTCCATTTAATGCAAAAACCACAACCATGACCTTGATAACTTCACAGTGCACAGCAAAGGCATTACAAAAATTTAAGTATACCTGAAACTTTGACAAACAATCCTTCAGTTTGACCAAGGCTGCAGCACGATTTTCTCCCCACACCACAAGCTTAGCAATCATTGGATCATAGTGCATGCTCACAGTGTCTCCTTCTTTAACTCCAGTCTCCACCCGGGCTGCCAAAATAGCAAATTTTTATTAAGTAAACAAGAAAGGCCCACAAATCCATCTTGAAGTTTCATGTTCTTCCAACTGGAGAAAGTGAGGGGTAGATTTTCAGCTCCACAATAAATAAATTACTTGGCTAGTTTTAGTATAACTGACCTGCAGATGAGACTGGAACATGATAATGATGAAGAACTCCAGTTGCTGGAAGAAATCCTTTTGGAACATTTTCAGCATAGATTCGAGCTTCAAAAGCATGACCTGCCATCACAACAAAGAATTATAATATACAGAAACTTTAAAGTCTCTGCATAATAGATGGAACTTCACACATATTCTCACACTAGTATAATAAATAATCAACAAGCTCAAATCATTAACTATTGGCTTATGAAAATTTTCTATATGTTCTTCATTTTCACAAAAACCAGTTCATTTTGCCTCATTATTGGGTCAAATTTAGAGGATGTCACTAAGATGACCTTCTCCAACAATTAGTCATAAATAGTAGGCAGTAGCAACAGTTTTTTCTCCATGCAGAGTATATCATAGAATTTAGACCTAATTACTAATATATGACCTCCAATCACCTCAGTTTACAACTCAAAATCGCATCTTCAAACCTGTAGGTACCTTCTATACATTAAAGCCACACAGAAAATTTTGCTCTTTGATAGGAAGCTGGAAAACATAGCACTATTTTATTGAAAGCACTCACTGGAATCTCTCCTCTTCTACTGATATCAAGCTGATATCAATATCAGTTGGAGATTCATACATGCAGAGATGAAAATACACTCACAAAACAGAAAGAAAACAGAGACACTGCAGACACTTCGAGGGGTCTGCTTCCTTCCTTTCCTCCTTACACTCAATACTTGCCTACCCTTCTCCCCCTCTTCCGCTCCACTTATTGCCTTCAGTCCAACTGATTCTGTTCCTTGCCCCACCTGCCACGTGTGCAGGTTGTTACATTGCAAATTCCAATGATGATTATCTCTCACATTTCCCTCACTGCCCACATGAACTCCAAATCCCCTGCTGCCCTTCACTTTCTTCCTAACATACACTCTTACACTGTCGTGTTTTCTTTTTTGTGGCTCAGGAGAAACCAACCAAATGTAGAAGTAAAAATGTAGTCAACCACAGACCCATCCAACTGTCAACTTCAATCCATTCAGAAATCATTAAGTTTAATATGAAATTAAGCAAAGACAACCCTGCAACTCACCCCCACCCACGCACTCAAAAAAAAAAAAAAAAGCAGGGGGAAGAGAAGAAATTAAACAAAAAAAAAAAAAAGCAAAATCACCTGATATGGGTACTTGTGATTGACTCAACGGAAGAGCTTCTCCATTGGCAACATGGATTTGCCATTCAACAAGATCTTGACCAACAATCATCTCTGTGACAGGATGCTCCACCTGTATTAATCTGCCCCTTGTTAATACATTGTAAACCTTAATTTTAGGGCAAATTGACAGTAAAAATTAATCCAAGCACCTGAAGACGGGTATTCATCTCCATAAAGTAAAACTGGCCAGAGACTGTATCAACTATAAACTCCACAGTCCCAGCATTGTAATAATTAACTGCCTTCAGGCATCAGAAAGAAACTTGAAATCAGTGGATGATATTGAATGGAATGAATATTAGAACCACATAAAGATAAGAGTAAAATAAAAGGGGAAAAAAAAGGAAACAGCCCCCCATGTCTCCAAAATAGAAATAAAGATTACTTATTACAGTTTAAAATTCTATTCATTATGAAAGAAGACATGTCCATAAATTTAGCACAAAGAAATGCACATAATCAGAAGAGAAGCCCAACATAAAACAAGAAAATAAAGCAGAAAAAGAAAAAGAAAATAATGTCTTAAAGCCTGCCAAAGATATCGTATAATTATTTCTAAATTTATAACTAATTAAAATAAATTAGTTGGGAGGTAAGTACTAAGTATGTATTTGATAAATCTGAAAAACCTTATCTCACTAAAATTCAGTATTGAAATTTCATTGAAAATTTTAAGCATAGAATTTTTTTACACTTGAAGACATTCTCATTTTAAGCATTGAAAGTCTATAAAAAGAAAATATTGTTATATAATAAAATGAATGAGCATACATTAAAGGAACAAGTTATCATTAAATATAATAAATAGGGTGTATAAAAGGAAAGTCACTGCAGAAAGTATACAGCAACCCGCATTTGCTGAACATTTCAGCATCTTTACTATCCTGTTTTTGGTCAGTGTTAACAAATACCACTAAAATATTTTCAGTGCTAAAATTTTTTATTTTGAGTTCTTAAGTGAGTTTTTAAACAGGTTTTAAGTCTAAATTACCCCAATACATTGATTGGTCATCATTTAGACAAAAATGGAACTTGACACCAAATAGACTTCTTATTTTCATTGATAACCCTTCATGTGATCTGCAGTTTTGAAATGCACAAATTTAAATATTTGATAAGTGCAGAGGCAAGACTTCAAAAAATAGGCAGAGAAACAATCATGCAAAATCTAGACAAACACCAATTTGGCTCAGTGTTGGCATGGGATTTTGCCAGCAAGTGAAAATTGGTTTAACAACATCACATTTTAATACAATTTTAATTAACATAGCGTCATAATTTGTATAATTAATATAATTTGACTAACATTGACATAGAGATTATAGTCAAGAAAGCAAAAAATGATACATCTTTTGAGAGGAAAAGAGAAAATTGTCAATGTAATTCTAAATAAATCTGGTCTTAAATACAAATTATCTGAAGGCTTAGCAGAAGCCAATGAACAAATGACTTAGCAAAAATCAATGAACCAATGACTACAGATCCTTCAAAGCTTAATGAAGCTATCGCAAATGGCTTAGAAAGTACAGTTTAGCACATTAAATCAAAGGACCTTACCTTTGCTGCAGAAACAGCAGCTTGACCCAGGTGTGCACGAAAATCAGTAGAAACATTTGGCTGCATGAGTCAATGTAATATTACAAGTGCAAAACTCCAACAAAATTAAAAATATTAATTAATATTAAGGACATAGAATGTAAGCCTTACAGCTGGAGCTTCTTCAATTATTTTTTGGTGTCTTCTCTGCACACTGCAATCTCTCTCATACAGATGCAGAACATTCCCATGCTTGTCCCCAAATATCTATGATGTCAAACGGAAAATAATCTATAAAAAAACTCAAGTCAAAGAGACATGGACAATATTCATTGATGACCATTATTTTAATCCCATTGTTCCAGTAAAATTCTGAAGAAGTGAAAACATAATCTCAGGGCTAAAGAATATCCACTAGGAGGCACTTTTTTATTTTTCAGAAGAGTAAGCAATCAATGAGGCTTCCAAGAGAAATATCACATCAAGGGTAATATAATCAATATAAATACCTGGACTTCTATGTGCCTTGGCCGTGTAATATACTTCTCCAGCAATATCGTGTTGATACCAAAAGAAGCAGCTGCCTCACGTTGTGCTGCTAAGAATGATTCAACAAATTCATCTGGAGTGTGCACAATCCTCATACCCTACAATGTTCACATTGTCAAAATTTCATCAGAATGAAATTGTAAGCTCATGAATGACAAAGATCACAAAATGTAATAACTTGTATAAAAATAAATATCAAGGTACCATGCACCTTTCCTCCACCTCCATGGGTTGGCTTTATTAAGATTGGATACCCAATTTTGTCAGCTTCCAACTTCATTTTATCAATATCTTGTTCAGTTCCATGATATCCAGGCACAAGTGGTACGCCTGCTGCCCCCATTATTCTCTTTGATGCACTGATGGATATATAAAAACATTGATCAGCTGAAGATGCTTTATAATATATCTCACACAGATAAAAGGCCAAATTGACTCTCGCTATTCTTGGTCAAGTAAAGGCGCCCTTGCAGGATTGGCTATAATAATGATAGAGGAAGAAGGAAGTCCCTTGAAATTCCTAAAGATATCCTTCCTTCTCTAAAGACACCTGGATCTCTTTTTTTGGAAAGAAAAAGTTTAGGGGTAAGCTACCTCATTCCAAGGCCAAGGCATGCCACGAGTCTCAACGAAGGCTTACAGTAGTATTTATAGACTGCCTATTATGGGGGATTGCTAGTAGCGAGAATTGAATCTACGCCTTTCAAGCAAAGTGTTTCAATTCTTACCAGCTGAACCAACCCATGTTGATCTCTGTTACACTGTAGAATAATGCCAGGCTGGCAGGGATTTCAAATTTCATATCCATTGGCTAGTTAATTATTTAGATTATGACTATACAAACTTTATTAGTAGCCAATAATTATCCTTCGCTAACACGAGTGCATTACGCCTATTGCTTATAGTAAGTGTGAAACATGCACAAGGCAATGAATTCCAATATAAAACCTTATTACAAACTTCCAAGTTCCCACCTCTCACCTCTAATAGGGCGCCCTTTATGCATATCCAAGTTAAAAAAACAAACTCAAAATAGTAGATGTGGTTGATATTCAAAACAAGAAAAGAATGAAAGGAAGGTAGGCAGGAGACACAGGACTCTCTCATACCTTTTGTCACCCATATCACGGATGGCAGATGCCGGAGGGCCTATAAACGTAAGACCCTTATCTTCACAAAGTTGGGCAAAGTCAGCACTTTCCGATAGGAAACCATATCCAGGGTGGATAGCCTAATTACCAAAAGAACACATCCTTTCAGAATAGCATGACTAGAAGTTTAACTAATTAAAAATAAAAATAAAAATTCAAGATCACCAATGCATATAAAATATAGAATATGTGAGATGCTTAGATACCCATCAATTAGCTAAGATTTATGCAATGACATAACTAAGAAGTAGCATATATCAGTTTAGCTCAGTGAATCAAAGACCAGGCGTTTGTTAACTTGAAAATTAAAATGCTACTTACAGTTGAAGGCAAGCAAAGACCCTTTGTTCAATTTTTTATTTTTTTTTTCCAATAGAGATTCTGATGAAGTAAGCCAAGTGAAGAGTTGACCTGCGAACCGGAACGTATGGCAGCATCAACAATGGATGGACCATTCAAGTAACTGAGCCGAGCCGGGGGTGGTCCGATGCGTATAGCCTCGTCAGCGGAGCTCACGTGCATCGCGTCCTTATCAGCGTCACTGTAAATGGCGACGGTTCGAATCCCGAGCCTCTTTGCGGTCCTCATGATCCTGCAAGCTATTTCCCCTCTGTTGGCTATCAGAAGCTTCTCTATGCGCTGCTGCGTGGAGAAGCTCTCCCCTCCTGAGGGAACCTCCGAGAAGGCTCGCACGCAGACATGGAAGGGTCTGATGCTAAGCTTTCTGCGGAACAATATGAAAGAAACCATAGAAGCCATGGTTTGAGTCGTGCAAGTAAGGAATGAATGAATGAATGAATAAATATAGGGACACTGTTTTGGTCATTTAAGGTAACGTTCTTGTGGGTAGTTTTGTACAATCCAAATAATTGTCGCCATTATAAAGTGATGAATTGATAAGCGTGCTGTGCTGTAATGCATTGGAATTGGATATGGATAATTAGATGTGGTTGGGGGTGAGAATTCTGCAGTTGGTCTTGCTTATTTTTTTATAATGCCTGCTAGAAGCCGAGTCAGAAGTCGTCAACTAAAGGACTTGTATTATTACATGATCCTTTTGAAATGGGCCTCAGGTTTGTGGACTTAGTTTTTCTTGGCCCATTTATATGAAACAACTAGTGAAATGGTTAAACTTCAATGAAGATGAAACTATGATGGCGGCCATGGTTGAGGAAAAAACCAATGCTACTCATATTCTGCCCCCATATTATATTCTCTTGTTCCGTCCTGATCCAACCCCTCTTCCTTTTTATTTCAGGACTCGACTAAGAACTTGGACATGCGACCAAAAACTCTACCAACCACTGCACTACCCGCAACCTTGATAGAGATCAACTCCCTTTGGTTGGCCATAATTCTCTTATCCTATGTAGCATATGTTTTGGGCGTGAGCTTTTACTTAAAGGGTGTTAGATGATCCGTTGGTGATGGTAAAGACATTTGTATCTATGAAGACCCATGGTTGGGTACACCATGACATTTTAAGGTAGTTCCCCATCACCTTTTTGAGAACCATGATCTTAGGGTAGCTGATATGATAGATAATGGGCAGTGGAATAGTTCACTTATTTTTCAGTTGTTCCTTCCTCATGTGAGGAGTCAGGTCAAGTGTTACATGATATTTCATACTTCGATCTTAGTTATTGTTTGTCTTCTATTTCCTTCGTATTTGCACCTCGAAAGGCCAATGATGTGGCTACTAATCATTTAGCCAACTGGGCTGTCTCTGCCAATAGTTCACATGTTTGGACTTTGGACAGATCGAGAATGCCGCATGAGTGCATTATTGATGTTGTGTTGATTAACTCTGCCTTGTGCTAAAGTTACTTCTCATCTAAGAAAACTAAAGGGTTCGCTACTAGCTGAAAAAAGTCGTCGTCAACTTATCTAATATATAGTCTAATGTAATAATATATATAATTTTTACCTGACGGGGTTGAAGTTTGCCTAAAGATTTATTTGTTGATTAACGACTAAAGTTTAAACTATGAGCTAACCCTTAAAAAAATTATTTTATTTTATTTTATTAAAGTTCGTTATCAGAATCAGAAATAAAGTTTGTTATGTTTTATATTTACTGGATAAATATAAATGCATATTTAATTTGAACATTTAATTTGAACATTAAACTAATACAAATATACAATTAGTTTGACAAACTCTATTTGATAAAGTTTAAATAAAAAAATATATCAAATCAATTATCACTTTATATTAATTCAATAGGCTAACTACTTTATACAGGGTATCTACCAAAAAATTTCCCAAAAAAACATAGCATATAAAAAAGTGGGAGCTGTTGCAACAAGAAAAGAGGCATGGCCTGAAACAAATCAGACTGAGGGAACGTTTGAAGGCGTGCACATGGGATGGAAAGAACATCAAACGGTAGTTGGGGCGTGTGGCCCACTGGGTTTTTCTTCGCATATGCTTATACTTTAACCTAACAACATGATGACAATTACAGGATTTGATGAGCTTTCGGCTTTTGGTATCTTCGATGTTTGGGATGGGGACATCGCATCCCCCCATTCCTATTCCCATGTACAACGCATACCTGTGCAGTATATTGGCATGGCATGGCCACTCCACAGCCCATTCCTAGCTATCCCTAATAAAGCACGATTAGGCAATTAGCTATCTAAGTTTGTATTTATCTTCCTGGGTATTGAGAGTCCCACATTGGATAGTGATATGGCCTGAACAGTGTTTATAAATGGGGGGCAACCCTTACTCCTTGAGCTAGCTTTTGGAGTTGAGTTAGGCCCAAACCCAAATTCTAAGATGGTATCAGAGCCTCTCGAGATCCGTTAGGCCACCCAGAATGTCATCCTCTGCAAACTTCACGCTCAGGATGTTCATCGCAGGCGTGAGGGGTGTATTGAGAGTCGCGTTGGATAGTGATATGGACGCGAGCAGTGTTTATAAATGGGAAACCCTTACTCGGTAAACTTTTGGAGTTGAGTTAGGCCCAAACCCAAATTTTAAGACTGGGACTAGACTAGGAGGACGCATGGAGTAGCAATATTCACATATGATAATGGTATCCTTGTTTGAAAAACCTTTGAACAAAACATTATATAGTATATCATTAAACATAATGATGCATGCACCACGTGTTTGACAAAATATGTGGAGTGAAAAGACAAGTACCCATGGTATCATTTTGTAAATGGGGCGAAATGCAAAATGCATTCACTTAGAAGCTCCAATAGATTAATGGCTTTCTAATATCTTTTCTCCTATCCATCAATTGTTATAATGACTATGATGTTTTGTTTATATACTCCTTTGTTTCTCTTTATTTATCGTTTAAAAAATTATTTTAATTTATTTGTCATTTTAAAAAATTAATGAAGTATTAATTCTTTTTCAACTTTGCCCATATTCCTTAGTATCTCCATTAAATAGAATAAGAGAAAACATTCATGGAGTAATATTATTTTAAATATTTTTATAAAAAGATAATTTTATCAAATACAAATATTTTTTTTATAATTTATATTATTCAATGACTTTCTCAATCTTTGTACAAATACCTTAAATAACAGATAAAAAAAAAAAACAGAAAGCATGATATTTACATAAATATTCTTTGAGGAAAAAAAAGTCCGAAGATGAGCTGTTTCTTTTAGAATTACTATTTGCATTCAGGATAATCAGGACCATGTCCAGATGAATTTAACTCAATTTAAGAGCCATATAGTTCGTGAAACTGATGCTCCTCTTCTTGGTGTTGACATTTATAACTGACTTTAATAAGATTGATGGAGATATAGATAGATAGCAGCCATTTCAATTTGACATTAAAGGCTTTATGATGACCTAATGAGTCACAGAATTATCCGCATAAAATTTACTCCACGGTTATTAAGGCTTCATCAACTCTCTCTACTACTGGAACTGAATCGTTATTACTTTTCTTTCATATATTTTTAATATATTGTGTGCTGTTCATGTATAATTAATAATATTTGGCACATAGCTTTTGTACTTTTATTAAAAGGTGAAATAAAAACTTATGAGGTAACCAAATTTCGCATATCACTCCGTTTCTTTTTCTTTGTTCATTAATCATTATTGGTGTCAATTATGGTTAGTATAGTCAACTTGTTTAAAGTTTGTGCAGCAGCAGCACCCTTGTTATTGTTAGAAACAGAAGCATCTTAATTATGCAATCTGGGGCAGCTTTTTGGTGCAAACATGTACACACTTATGCTTCCAAGGCTTCCATCAAAGTGGGAGTGAGACAGTGAATTTGACAATGGTTGATATGTTTTGTTATTGCTAGGCTCATAATAAATAGGGCTGTAAATAGGTGAGGCAAACTCATAAACTCTTAAGATTTAATTTATTTTGACTTAATTTATTTATTAAACAAGTTAAATTTATATTTTTATGTCTATTTAATTAAATAACTCAAGACTTAAGTTTGTTTAAAAAATTATTTAACTTAATATACTGATCTATTTATTTATTATAATAATATATATTAAAAATTTATAGTATTTATATAATTTATTAATTATGTATTATATAATTTATTTATTTTATACATTATATATTATATAATTTATTTATTTTATACATGCTGATCTATCCTATTTACACGCTAACTCTTGAACAAGGAATTCCTTGGATATATCTACTCTGCTTTTATAAACTCAAGAATCCTTTTCCTCTTTTGCCAGACCATTCAGTATCACACAAGTTGCTATATGTGATTCGGTAGATCCATCCTCACGTGAAATGGTTCCTTTGTGTTAATTTTACTCCATCAATCACTTTAGAATATAGTTCCTTTCAATTTATAAGTTCTATTTATACAATTTCACAATTATAACTAATTAAAGAAAACTACATATATGATTGTACAATTACAAACTCTATTGATTTGAAATAGAAAAGTATTTTCCCTAAAACGTGAAGAGACATAAACAGGAAATAGTTTTCTTATTCAGTTTAGTTCACTTTTAAATTTAGGATAAGGAAGAGATTTGAGCAAATTTGTGGTCCATTAATTATTTTGTGTCATACTACCACCGAGAGATTAAAATAGCTGCATCATCACTTTACATAAATTTATACTGACTATAAAGCGGTGGTTCTAAATTAGTTAGTAAATTAACGGATATGGAAAATTAAATTAGAAATCTTAGAGGATGTTTGGTTTATTTTTAATTTTTATTTTTAATTAAATTTTTTTATTATAATTAAAAAAATATTATATTACATTATATTATATTATTTTTATTTTAGATCATATATGTGTATTATTATTATTATTATTATTATTAATAAATAATACCAAATAGGTGGCCGAAAACATCAGTATGTTGTTCTTTTGTTTTTTTATCTTTTTATATATTTTAGGTTAAAATATAAAGAATTTTTTTTAATTATGAGTCAAGTTTAGAAATTTTCCTTATACTATTAAATTTATCAACTCGACACTCTAAACTAACAAAACAATGTATAATAATCATTTAGTTAACTTACCATTTAAATCATTGATGAAAAAGTAGTCACTTATTTTTTATTAATCTTACCTTAAATCACTAATATTTATCTTTCAAATCATCTTTAAACTTGTTTTTTTTGTACTCATTAACCCCACACAATCGTTTGAGCGGTTTGTGAAAACCTCAAACGGTGGTGTGGGGTTAAGAGGGCCCATAAAAAGAGGCTTATAGATGATTTCAAGAATAAATATTAATGATTTAAGGTTAAATTAGTAAAAAAAAATTAACATGTGCAGTCACGTAACTATTTTTCTATCAATGATTTAAATAGAAGATTAGCAAAAAAGTTATTATATATAATTTTGTTAATTTAGATAATCATGTTAATAAGTTTAAAAACACATGAAAGTTTTTTAAACTTAATTTATAATTAAGATGATTTCTTACATTTTAGCCTATATTTTATAATAAGTACGTATTCTCACACTATCATTTTTCACCTTATTTAAAAAATTAATTTAATCAGAGAATTCAAGAAGTGAACAGCATTGGTTAAATCAATTTTATTATTTACTTAATCAGATGATGTTATAGATATATATTTAAAATAAATAAATTATAATTATGTATAATTATACATAAAATATATACATATATGTGTATATATTATTAGGAGAATGACCCATATAGTTAGCTTGGAGAAAAGTATTTTCATTTGGTTCGTAAAAAAATTTAACCAATGATTTGTATATAGTTAATTTAACCATATATCAAATATTAAAATAAAGATAAATTATTATTTAATTATATATAAATTATTAATTAAATTAGTTAAATACTCAATAAATTTTATCTAAAAACTAAATAGAAATATTTTTTTAACCATATAATCTTATGGGTCATTTGCCTTATATTATTTTAAAGTTCAACCCGATTTGAAATTTAATTCTACAGTCGTAATAATTTTAAAAGCCCTCCATTTCAAGATAAAAGAGGTAAAGAGCTGCCATTGGGGCTTAAGCTGTGCAGATTGTCCTTCACTATCTTCGTGAAAATTAGTCAAATTTATCGGAATTTATCGGAGCAATTCGTTTATCAGTATAAATTATATGAGTCAGGTTTTAAAATTAATAACCCGTAAAAACCTAAATAAATTTTAAATCGATTCGTTTAACCCGCAAGTTAAACGGGCCTAACCTGCGAGACCTATAAGCCATCAGCATAATTTTTGTTTACATTTTTAATTTTGTTTATACAAAAAAATTTCAAATTAAAACTTAAAAATTAATTAAATATTTTTTCTCAAGTAAAAATATAAAATAAATGTATTGTATAGGCTAGCAGTGACACAACCCACATTCAAACATATTTGTCAAACTTCATAAGTTTATATTATTTATTTGTTTGAATTCTCTCTTAACCCTTTAAATGAAATTATAGTATTCAATATTATCTTTATATAATGTGATATTTGATTTGAGATTATTAAATTTAAATTTATTTCAAAATTTATAGGTTAAAATAAAATAAAAGTTTCAAGAACCAATTCGTTTAGACCCACAAATTAATATGAAACAAGTCAAATTAACTAATTGATAATTCATTTAAATACGAACAATTTTAACTCAAATATTTAACCTGCTAATCGGGTCGAGTCGGCAGTTTGATAGCCATATACCTTACTCATGATGTATCTTGGGTTCGGTTCGATACCCAGCCCCTCCCCTTTGCCCCTTAACCCTTTAAATGAAATTATAGTATTCAATATTATCTTTATATAATGTAATATTTGATTTGAGATTATTAATTTTAAATTTATTTCAAAATTTATAAGTTAAAATAAAATAAAAGTTTCAAGAACCAATTCGTTTAGACCCACAAATTAATATGAAACAAGTTAAATTAATTAATTTATAATTCATTTAAATATGAACAATTTTAACTCAAGTATTTAACTTGCTAATCGGGTTGAGTCGGCAGTTTGATAGCCATACACTTTCCTCATGATGTATCTTGGATTCGGTACGATACCCAGCCCCTCCCCTTTAGATAGGTTCCAATAGGGAGTCTCCCCCCCCCCCCCCCACACACCAAAACAATAAAAAAAAAGGTAAAGAGCTTCAATTTGTTATTATCTTGTTATTTGTGCTGCTGATTTGATAAATTTGTACACGAACTTTTTTCACGTGTTAGATGAGTATTATGCACAAATTTAATTCATACTTTTTTTACTAATCACTAAATAATATTTTTTAGTTAAAAAATTATATTATACACATACATGATACATCACAAAATTTTGCACATTTATCTAATCCTTTAAACTGTTTATCTTTCCTTTGTGATGTTTGATTCTGAGATATGGGTGGATACTTCTTTTATCCTTTTGTTCAATAATTCAATTTTGGTGTCCTTTTCAAAACAAGAGTCCAAAAAATAATACTTCCCCACCAAACCTAATCACAAAATATTATATTCAAGATATTGGATGATAGCAAAATCTATATTTTTATTTCACTTGAAAGTCTGCCCACTTTCTCAACCACGTAAAATGAGGAGTCACGTCACGTGTCAATACAAGCCGAATACCTTTTTCATATATAATAATAATACTTGTATCAATTTACATTTATACATTTTCCACCACCTTAATATAAATAATCAAATACTAACTTATCTCTTTATAATATTTTTAAATATTTATAATTCTATAAATATCTCAAAAAATCTACAATTATTTTTGTTTCCTTTTTTTTGGTATTTTATTTTTTTTTAGGCTTCTCAAGATATTCTTCTTGTGTGACTGTGAGGATTAATCTATCAAAGTATTAAGATTTATTTAAGAAGTTGATTTTTCATAACAAATATTTTTCTATATACATGATTTTTTTTTTATATTTCATTTAGAATTGTTACTACGTAAAATTGGTTTTAATGTCAAAGAGCATTAAACATCTCAAAATGGAGTGGCTTTATTTTATCAATATTTTTATTAAGATTTGTGAGCTTAATATCTTGACTCATGATACTTATAATGAATGTAATTCCTTAATATTTGATGCGATATTGAAAAATTACAAGAAAAGAAAGTATCATTGCCATCTGCTATAGTTTTTGACTTAATAGTAAGCGTTTAATCTAACAAATGATATCAGAATAAAGTTATGAGTTTGAATCACCAGGTGACACTGGGGGAGATTGTTAGCTTTATTTAATAAACATCTCCATTATGATTTGTAGGCTTAACATTTCAGTCATGACCCTTGTAATGAGTGCGGCCTCTTAGCCTATGTTTGTTTTGAGAGAAATACGCAAGAAAGAGTTAGAGAAGAGAGAAAGAAAAAAGAAATAACACATCTCTCTTATTTGGTTAGAAGAGAAATAGAGAAGAAGAAAAAATTTAATAGGCCCCATACCTTCTTCTTGTTGTTTTATAAATAAATAAATAGTAGTGAGTATGTATTTATAATAAAATTTAATTTTTATTTTTTTTATTTCTCTCTTAATTATCTCAATCCAAACAACTTAAAAATCTACTCATTTTTTACTCCTTTTATTCTCCCTACTTCTTTTTACTTCATTTCTCTTCTCGCTGTTTTTTTTTTACTCCACTTCTCTTCTCTTTACTTTTTTCCTAATCCAAACAAAACCTTAATGGTTGATTTGATTTTAAAAAATTAAAAAGAAATAAAAATCCACCCTTATCATCAAGAGTTTAATTTTGATCAACTCTCAGTGTAAAGTTTCTTTACACTTTTATCTAATCATGTATTGCCAATTCATTAAAAGAGTTTGACTATTATAATAATTACTTCAAAAGTCTAACACTTTTAATGATATGTCAGCATATAATTAAATGACAATATAAAATTTTTTTATACTGATAATGAATTAAAATTAAATTCTATCATTAATTATAACTTTTATCTTAATAATAAACACTTAACACGCTACTATAACCAGATGACGGAGTTTTTGACTGCAAAAGCTCCTTTAACATTGAAAAAAATACTTGTGTATCTTAAAAATAATATTTTTAACGGTTTTAAATTTATTTAAAATTTATTATATAGTAAACTATGTGACAGCTCATACTTATTTTATGTGTCATGTATTATATTTTTACTAAATTAGTATATTATTTTTAAAATTGATAAGAATTTTATCAATATTTGTTTCACACTAATCTAAGTAGCTTGTGTCAGTGTTTTTTTTTTTTTCACTACTAAATGTATGAGTAACAATACTTAATCAGAAGGGAATAGGAAGCCATCGTGCGAAAAAAAATTATGCAAGGTGCTAATTCACTTCGTATATTAAGGGGCAAATGTATTGTCATATATTGTTACTCAATCCTTTGACCTTTGATAGAACCCTACACGACAGTAACCATTGACCAGTTTGTGTAACCTCTTTACTCCAGCACGTACTTGTTGACGTTCCCACCAGGTCCTTGGGGTGATGAATGATGCATTTAATTTAGAACCACCCATAATAATCAAGACGTTAATTATGGTGATGCCGTATTTGTTAAAGTAGAAGAGTAGCTACGTATGAACTTGCGTCAGTTAATGTGAAAGAGATTTTTTTACTTTAAATATTTTGTTTTGAGTTTAATTTTTAGAGTAATGTATATAAAAAAATATAATTGAAATGTGTTCCTACTTCACGTAATTGACCGTATTTTATAATATTAATTTTTTATTTTTTAAATAAGAAGATACTCTAATTTTAAAAAAAAAGTAGCTACGTACAAATACAATCCTAAGAAGGCGCGTTAATATAAGTTGGAATATCACGTGTTGTTGAACTCACAAGCAAGCACACGCTTGAAAACATTAGATAGTATACTACAGATACGTTACACATTGAAGACTTTTGGGTTTTAAGTCTTAAAGAACGGCGTTATTAAAACTCGGATCAGACTCATTGGTCTGAGAGGTAAATTGATGAACGGGTTAAGTAAAGATTAAGTAATTGGTTCGAGTGATTATTTGTATTAGTCATGTATTAAAATTAGTTTGGTTTGATTTGACTTGTCTGATTTTAGCTAAAAGTTAATTACTCGGTCAGAGTTATTAAATTTTAAAAAATATTTTTAAATTTTAAAAAATCATATGTTTATTTTATATAATTTTTTGAGATTTATGTAATGTTGATTTTAATTTTTTTTTTTTAATTATGAATATTTTAATAAAAATATTAAAAAAATTATAAATTAAGGGTTAAATTATTTTTTCTTCTTAAGATTATAATTTTTTTTAAATAAAAATACTTTAATTATTTATAATAATAAATACCATTATATATATTATATATTTATATATATATGTATTTAAATATTTATTTAATTTTATATAATTTAACTAATAATTTATTAATTAAATAAGTAATCTATTAATTTAATATCCTAACCGAAACAACTACTTATCTTAGTTTAATAAATATCCTTTACACACATATCGTATTTGGTGGTGGTGTGATTGTGACATGGGCAATTATTGATTTATTACCTTAGTCTTATCAGCTACTTTAAGTATTAAATTTTATGACTTATATATATATATATATATATATATATATACATATATATACATACATATATATACATATATATATATTTGGTTTCTCATAATAATAATGTGTGATTAATTCTTTTAGGTACGATCATGTTATGAGACTTTTTCAATAATCGTTTGTATAAAAAATTAAACTTGTGTCTTTACTTTAAAAATATAATTCATTTATCATTGTTAACTTATTTTATATAAAAAAAAGACTAAATATATTTTTATGTAAAAAAAATTACAATAAATTTCACAAAATATATTAAAACCTTGTAACCTATTTGGTGTCCGTTTCTTAATACTACATAATGCACCTTTTTTACAAATGTATATAGCAAAATATATATAAGTGATATAGGATAGTCTATCAATACTCGTGTTTATAAATAGTAAAATACCCTTAATAAATAATTTTTTGGTCTACCAATTTTTTTTTTATGATAAGTAATATTTAGTACTTTATATTTTTAATAATTAAATTTAAATTAGAATTCATATAATAATAATTTTATAATCATTAATAATGTTAAATTAATTTAAAAAAATACCACAACAAATAAGTACACAAAATTCTCTCAATACACTGCTAAAAATAAGAGTGTCTCCACAGTCTCCACTGTATTTCCCACGAAAAAAAACGTGTAGTTCTCCAAATTGGAGTATGAAATTTATTTGGGCGGCGACGGCAGTCGGTGGGTGGGTGGATGATGAGTCATGGCTTATGAGTGATGCCACCATCTTGGCCTTAGCCACCACTCACTTAAAACTACAACCACACCGTGTCCCATCATCCCCACAACAGCTCCTCCAATTCCCGATTATATTCAATTTTTTAAGGAAAAATGAATTTTTAGTGCGGTTTGATAAAAATAATATTAATTTAATTTATTTTAAAATTTAATTATATTAATTAATAATTTATTTTTATTTTAATACTTAATATATAATTAATTATATATAAATTATTAATTAATATAATTAAATACTTAATTAATTTTTAAAATAAATCAAATTAACATTATTTTTATCAAACTGACTTAAAATGTCATTTTCTCGTTCTTTAATTATTAAGAGTCATTATTTTTCTTCATACCTTTCAATAGTTATTAAATATTAATATTTCTTAAAAAATATTTTAATTACTTAAGTATTTGTTAATTAATATCTTAAGGGCATTGATTAAATAATTAAAATATTAAATATTAAATACAAAAAATAATGCATATAATATTTTAGAATTTTAAAAAATATTTAATACTTTTTATTAACTAAATAAAATATGAAAAAATATTAAATATTTTTTAAACAATATCATAAATAAATTTTTTAATATTTTACTTTTATATTTAATACTTGATAACAAATGCCAATAATATATTTCTTACAAAGACAAAACTATTTAAATACAATATATAAATAGATTTAATTGGTTCAATGCTTAAAATTGCACTTCTTGTCTTAACTATTGAAATTCAAATAGTAGAAGAATTAGTTTTAATTAAATTAAATTAAAATTTTAATTCAATTCATATAAAAAAATAAGATAGATGTAAAAAAAAGTTATAACTAAATTATAATAAAAAATAATAATTGATGAATGGATAATATCATATGATTTTTTTTTGTTACACCATAAGGATATAATATCATATGAATTTCACAAATGGGGAGTTGAATCAAATAATTACCTTTTCTTCACGTAAAAAATTTAAACCAAAATTTCTTCTTCAAAACTAACATAATGGTTGACCAATAAACTTAACACCAACCAAATTACATATTAAAGAGTAATTCCATGTAAAAAGAAAAAGATTAAGTAGCAGTTTAGGATTTTATCCTAAAGTGATATTTTTTTTTAATTTCTATTCGCCATAAAATGATGATAATTGTCAAATATATAATATGGGTTGGATTTCACAAGAGGAGCTGAATCAAATAATTACTTTTTTTAGTACATCATAAGAGTATTTTTAATTTTATTATATTAAATAAAAATAATCCAAGTTACATGTTGATGCAAATGGTAAAGGCAACTAAATCATATAATTTCATGAAAAATATAAACTTTTATTTTAAAAAAGAAGAAGTGAGAACGAGGGACTATAATTTCATGCTTTAACTTTTGGAGGATTTTTTTGTTGGGAGTGTTAATCTTGCTGGACTAATTTTACTTTTATCGTTACTTTCGCACAGTAATAGCATTGTTTTTTCAGAACCATGGTGGCAACTAAAATTATTCTTCGGAATAAATCGATCAAAAAGTCACGTATATTTGATATATATATATATATATATATATATATATATGAGTAATAATAGACAGCTAAATGTTTTTGGCAGAATTTTTACTTTTACATATTTGACGAAATTTAGTCAAAATATTTATATTTAAAGGTAATTGTTATGTAATCAATAAAAATGTTCATTCACTCTACCTCATATTTTGTCAAATTAATTATGTTATCTAGCATATTTAAACCTTTTTCATAATTGCAGATTTTGAATCGAGTCAAATTATTTATAAAAAAAAAGTTACAGAATATTTTTTTTATTTGATAAAAAATAACCGGTTTTTATCCTGTTCAAATCAATTGATTTTTTTTTGGGGAAAAAAACTTTTTACTTGATTTATTATGAGTAGGAGTGGCCATGGATTATGTTGGGTTAAGTTTAGGGAAGTTTTGGATTCAACTTACTCATAGAAGTAATGAGTTGGATTAGGTTTGAAGATTTTTTTTTTCTCTAACTCAAACCAACCTGACCTGCTCATATGTGGGTTGGGTTGACTTTAATCTATTGGTTGAACTTGAATATTAAAAAAAATTAACATGCTAAAATTAAAATCAAAATTCATTATGAATAACATAATATAAGTTTTTAAATGGCATAACATAAAACATAAATTTCAAAGTACATATAACTTTAGGATTATAAGTACGATCAACATAAACAAATAACAAAGACACATGTAATACAACTAACCAATGACACTATAATCAAAGTTTCATATCCTCTTTTATTTTTTGTAAGTCAATAACATCATAACATCAACCACAATCAACACAATTGTCAAAATAAAGATAAATTGAAACCAACAATAAAATAATAGTTAAAAAAACTAGAATCCTAACTAGTTAAATGAAAAACATATAGAATGATCAATTATTATGATCTACAATTTCATCTCTAATAGCAGACATATCTAAGACATAATGGAATCATCATTAACAAACATTAATAATTAAACTATTAGTAAATGATTAAACAAATTAAGCAAAATTTGTATAGTACATTACCTGCTTTAATATTTTTAATTTCATCTATTTGATCCCATAAATTGATGTTTATCAAGAGTTATTAATTAATTCTAAACACAAATCAATACCTCAACAATGGTGGATTACGAAGAACTACGAAAATGGTTAAGAACTTATCCTCCAATATTAAATGCATTGTAATTTTAATTTAAAATTTTCTAAGAAATTAATTATCTACAAAATTATAAACTTATATAAGATTTTAGAAATCCTAATAAAAAGTGATAAAACATTCCAAAATATTTTCTTTTTTTAAAAAAATGAGTGAGTTGGGTTGAGTTGAATTTGTGCGAGTTGTGAGAGTTTAAACTCTCTATCCGACCCATACCTCATAGGTTTGACTATTTTAAACATAAACAAACCCATAGACCAAATCTAACTCGTCAATTATGGGTTAGGTTAAGTTGAGTAAAAATGTGCAGGTTTATGAGTCCACTTGACCCGCTATCCATCTTTTAATTATGACTGTGTTTGGAATATAAAAAAATTGAAATTTAATTTAATTTATAAATCAAATTTTATGTTTAAAGTATTAAAAAATAAAAAATGATTTAATTTTTAAAATCTTACCGATTTTAATAGTTTATATTTATAAATTCTGTTAAATATATTGGAATTTGTAAAGATTTAATTTTAATTATTTATTTTACCCTTATTAACTTTTATATTTGTTTTTGTAAAAAAAACCTTTTATATTTGTTACAATATCTTTTACAAAGATAAAAATGTAAAATGAAATAATCAAATGAAATAGTTTAATTTTAATATACTATTAATATAAAATTTCTTTATATTATCATATAATCATGTATTGCTACATCACTAAAGAAGTTTGACTATCATAACAATTACCTAAAAAGTCTAACTCTTTAATGATGTGCTAAAACATTATTGGATAATAGTGTAAAAAAACTTTACACAGTGAATTAAAATTAAATCCCAAATGAAATCAAATTAGTGCTTTTAATGAATCCCAAATATAAAAATTAAATTTTAAATTAATTTAAATCTAATTTTTATAATAAACTTTAAACATATAATTTAATTTTTAAATTAAATTAATTTAGTTTAATTCAAAATTATTTTTGATTAATTCTAAACATAATTTACAAGCATATTCAGAACAACTGAATCTGAGTCATCAAATTTCAAATTCAACTGACCAAGCTAATACTTATTTTATAATTATTATTTTACTAACCTAAAATTAAAACTTTTATTTTTATAAGAGATTATGTCAAATATTTATTAGCTACCATTTATATTAGCTGACTTCAAATATTTATAAAAAAGTTAATAATTAATAAATATTTTAGAGAAGTGTAACAATTCTCTTCCTCTAAAACATGAATCAAAAAAATTTACTTGCTGAATCCGAAAATCTGACTCTTATGTGTCAAAATTTCATAATCCCAAGATAGAAACAAAACATCTTTGAAAATTGGAATACTATCAAATACCACAATCACCGTGTCCAATTTCAAAGTTCAAAATTCATTAATTAATTCCAAAACTCTCATTCCAGGAAAAAAGAAGCATCAGTCACTTAAATATTTGTAAGATTATTTTTATTTTAATTCAAAAGTTATTCAGTTAAATTATTTCTCTTAAATATTATAATTATATTTTTTCTAAAAATAAAATAAAATAATCCAAATAAGGCAGTAAATATTGATATCAGATTCAAAATTATTTCTTTACCAAGTTTTTCACTTTTTCTGTTTTTGTCTTCTTTCTTCATCGACACTCCTCCAATGCTCAGGACAGCATGCCACCAACCTATACAGCATAAAGGGGCAAAGGCATAGCAGGAGAGAGAAACACACACAGAAAGACAGCATTGTGTTTGTGCACAACAACACACAGATCTAACCAACATGGGTTGAGACTTTGAGATAGCAAATGGAAAAAAAGAGAGAGAAGAAGAAAATTTAAAATTAAATAAATATAAAAAGAAGAAAAGCAGCTGAACTTGATCATCGCAGCCGGTGCTAATCCAAACCGAATTGTTCAAAGTTTGAATTTTTATTTTTATTTTTGGTGAGTAACTTGATTTCTCAGTTCTAAGCTTTTATGTGTTGCAGTCCTTGAAGGATTGATCTCTTGCCCACGGATGTAACTGTAACCTCTTTGTTTATCTTATTCTCCCCTCTCCTTACTGGGTGTTCGTGTTTCAATTCAATTCTCCTTTTGTACTGATCTTCAGTTTTATTTTTTATTTTTCAATTTTAATCAGTGGGGTTTGATTGATCAAGTAGTTTCAATTTTATGGTTTCCATCTCATGTATGATCATGACAGTTCTTGTTAAAATTTCAGAACAAATTGTTGATTTGTCATTTTTTGACTGTTAAAAATTTTATGTTCTTGTTTATTGACCAAATTTTGATACTTTTTGTTTTATTTTTTTTTGGGTTTTGTGATTGATCAGGTAGTTTGTACTTTGTACTCATTCCGGCATATCAGATATTTAGTCATTAATCTTGGAAACTGGGTCCAACTTATCAGGTAATTTTTGTGCTGTTTCAGATAATTTTGAGAGAGAAAAAAAAAAGCGTGGCTTTGATTTGTCTCAAACTGAATGTTTGCGTTCCTTTCATTTTGTTTATTCCAATGAATACATAGAAGCAGCAAAGGAGACTTGGTTTCCCATCGTTTGTGTTGACTTTGTGGTCAAACGCAAATTCGCGTGGTTCTGGTTTTGCTTCATCGAAATTTTCACGGATTAAGTTCCTACAACATCAGAAGACAGAGTGCTGGTGTCCTTGGCCGGAGTGATGGCGACTCTGTCCCATGCAGATTCTAAGAGAATGTATTCATGGTGGTGGGACAGCCACATAAGCCCCAAGAACTCAAAATGGCTCCAAGAAAATCTGACAGGTAATGCCTTCTTTCTTTCTGGCTTTGGTAGCAGTTCTGTTTAAGATGTTAACATAGTTATTATTCATGACTTGGCACCTTAATGGCTGGAGATTGAATTGCACCATTTATTGTTTTCTTATCAATTGGGGAAAGAAATGTTTGTGATATTAAACTTGAAAGGAAGTCTAATTGGGCGTTTGCTTTTCTTTTTCTTTTTTCTTTTCTATTTTTTTTCTTTGCTATCATATAACTGAGATTGCTATGAGGCCTTATAAATTATAGTTTTAAGAATATTTTTCTGCTAAAAGCTTTAGAATATTGGACTGTTCACTTGAAGTACCTCTGCTAACCTTTTGTGAATGTCAATACATATTTCACCCTTTGGCAATGTCTGGCACAATGATAGGATCTGGTTTATACCGGTTTACAGTGTCACTTTGGAATTTATTTGCGGTCATGATGCGCTCCAGTTGAGACTTTATTAAGGCGATATATGAATTTTTATGGAAACATTTTATCAAAACTGCAAGTGTGTATTTGTATATATCTTTTTGAACCTTCTTCATTTGCGTATGTCTTCTTCAGCAAAATTCTTTTACTTCTATAACTAAATATGTTGAAGCATGAGGAGACAGGATTTATTTTGTTTTATAAATTATCAGTTCTGTCCTCTAGGGACACGTTACATGCACTTTGTATGGTAGTCTTTATATGATGTTAAACCATATCTACTTCCTGTATTACATCTTTCTTTTCAATTATATCATTTACTTGCTTAATCACTCATAAGAGATGTGACAATCTTTGTTTTTGAAATTTTGCTGTTAACATTCCATGTGGTGCTCTCTGCTTTTAAACACATTTGAATTTATCAAAATGATATCTCCTCTTGTACAGATATGGATGCCAAGGTGAAGCAAATGATTAAGGTTATTGAAGAAGATGCAGATTCCTTTGCCAGGAGAGCGGAAATGTATTATAAAAAACGCCCAGAGCTTATGAAATTGGTTGAAGAGTTTTACCGGGCATACCGGGCATTGGCTGAGAGATATGATCATGCAACTGGAGTGATCCGCCAGGCCCATCGGACCATGGCTGAAGCATTTCCTAATCAAGTTCCTCTAGTACTGGCAGATGATTTACCTGCAGTTTCTCCCACAGAGACTGAGCCACGTACTCCAGAGACACGCCACCCTTCACGTGCATTTCTTGACCCAGATGAATTGCAAAAGGATGCTTCTGCTCATTTCCATGCTATCAAAAGAGATGGAGCTTATACCGAAGAACCTGATTCTGCTATAAACAGAAGAGGTTTAAAACAGCTCAATGATCTCTTCATCCCTGAAGAACCTGTAAATCTTGCGAAGTTTGCCGAAGGGCATGCTAGAAGGGGGCTCAATTTTCTTGACACAGAGGAGGGGATAAACAATGCAAACCATGATACAAGGGCTCATGTATTTTCTGAGTCTGAACGGGTGACTAAAGCTGAGATAGAAATTTTTGCCTTAAAGAAAGCCCTTGCTAAATTAGAAGGTGAAAAGGAAGCTGGCTTGCTCCAGTATGAGCAGAGTTTGGAGAGATTGTCTAATATTGAGTCAGAAGTGTCTCGTGCACGAGAGAATTCTCAAGGACTTGGTGAGCGAGCAAGCAAAGCTGAAGCTGAAGTTCAAACCTTGAAGGATGCTCTCACCAAATTACAAGCTGAAAGGGAAGCTAGTCTTCTTCAGTACCAGCAGTGCTTGGAGAAAATATCTAATCTGGAGAAAAATATTTCTTTTGCTCAAAAGGATGCAGGAGAACTTAATGAGCGAGCAACTAGAGCTGAAACTGAAGCTGAATCCCTAAAGCAGGACCTCGCTAGAGTAGAAGCTGAAAAGGAAGCTGCTCTTGTTCAATATAAACAGTGCTTGGAGACAATATCAAAACTGGAGGAGAGATTAGTACAAGCTGAGGAGAATGCAAGGAGGATTAATGAGCAAGCTAATATAGCTGAAAATGAAACTGAGGCCATGAAGTTAAAAGTTGCTAAACTTACTGAAGAGAAGGAAGATGCTGCTCTCCGTTATCAGCAATGTTTGGAGATAATTTCCAGTTTGGAGCATAAACTCTCTTGTGCTGAAGAGGAAGTGCATAGGCTAAATTCCAAGATAGATGATGGGGTAGAAAAGTTGCATAGTTCTGAACAGAAGTGTCTTCTCTTGGAAACATCAAATCACACTCTGCAGTCTGAATTGCAGTCTTTGGCACAGAAGATGGGGTCTCAAAGTGAAGAACTTAGCGAGAAGCAGAAGGAATTGGGTAGACTTTGGACTTGCATACAAGAGGAGAGGTTGCGATTCATTGAGGCCGAAACTGCTTTCCAAACTCTTCAGCATTTGCATTCTCAATCTCAGGAAGAGCTTAGATCTCTTGCTGCTGAGCTTCATAGTAAGGCAGAAATTCTGGAGAATGTGGAATACCGTAGGCAGGCTTTAGAGGGTGAAGTACACATGGTCAAGGAGGAAAATGAAATTCTAAATGAGCTCAAATTGTCTTCATCTTTGTCTATAAAAAATTTGCAGGATGAGATATTGAATCTGAGGGAGACAATAGAGAAACTTGAACAGGAGGTTGAACTGCGAGTTGATGAAAGAAATGCTCTTCAGCAAGAAATTTACTGTCTTAAAGAGGAGCTTAATGATGTGACTAAAAGACATGAAGCTATGATGGAGGAGGTCGGGTCAACTGGCTTAGACCCACAGTGCTTTGGCTCATCTGTGAAAAAATTGCAAGATGAGAACTCAAAGCTGAAGGAGACATGTGAGGCTGGCAAAGGTGAGAAAGCAGCTCTTCTGGAAAAACTGGGGATCATTGAGAAACTTTTGGAGAAAAATTCTGTTTTGGAGAATTCCCTTACAGACTTGAATGCTGAGCTGGAGAGCGTCAGAGGAAAGGTAAAGGTGTTGGAAGAAACATGCCAATCTCTGCTTCTGGAGAAATCAACTCTTGTTGCTGAGAAGGCCACCTTGTTTTCTCAGTTACAAACCTCAACTGAAAAGCTGGAGAAGCTCTCAGAAAAGAACAACCTTTTGGAAAATTCACTATTTGATGTGAATGCTGAACTTGAAGAATTAAGGGTAAGGTCAAAGACCTTAGAAGACAAATGCCAGTTACTTGACCATGAGAAGTCCAGTATCATCTCTGATAAAGAAACCTTAGTTTCACAGTTGAACATCACTCGTCAAACACTGAAAGATCTTGAGAAACAACACAGCGAATTGGAACTAAAGCATTTGGAACTAAAAGGAGAAAGGGAGTCTGCACTTCAAAAGGTAGAAGAGCTACTGGTTTCCTTATATGCTGTGAGGGAAGAACATTCCAGAGTTGTGAAAATGAATGAAGGTCACTTGGAAGAGAAGGAATTACAAATTCATATTCTACAAGAAGATGCAAATTACCAGAAAAAGGAATACGAGGAGGAACTGGACAGAGCTATACGTGCTCAAATTGAAATTTTCATCTTGCAGAAATGTATCCAGGATATGGAGAAAAAGAACATCTCCCTTCTAGTTGAGTGTCAAAGACTTTTGGAGGCATCCAAAATGTCTGAGAGACTGATTTCTAAATTAGAGACTGAAAATGTTCAAAAGCAGTTTGATGTGAATTCTTTGTCTGAGAAAATTAGAATACTAAGGATCGGGCTGCTTCAGGTGTTGAAGACTCTTGACATTAACAGCGAGCATTTGTGTGAAGATATGATTGAAGAAGACCAGGTGCTTCTGAACCATATACATGGCAAACTTCAGGAAACACAGAAGTATTTTGTCACAATTTTCAATGAAAGCCAGCAAGTGACCATTGAGAATTCAGTTCTGGTTACATTCCTTGGGCAGTTGAAACTGAAGGTAGAAAATCTTTTGACAGAAAGAAATGCCCTTGATGAGGAGTTCAGGATCCAGTCTAAGCAGTTCTTGGCATTGCAAGCAGAAGTCCAAAAGATATTAGAGAAAAATCAGGAATTGAAGTTGACAATAAGCAAGGGAGAAGAGAGAATGGAAGTAATGACAACTGAAATAGAGAATCTACGCAAACAGCTGTCAGACTTGGAAGAGGGTCACAAAAACTTACAGGAAGAAAGTTGCAAGACATTTGAAGAGAAAAAATCCTTGATGAGAAGATTTCTATGTCTGGGTGAAGAGAAAAGAAAATTGGAAGAAGAAATCTGTGTCATGATCTGCGAGACAATAGCTCAATCTAATATTTCTTTCATCTACCAGAACATTGTCTTTGAAAAACTCCTGGCACTTAAAGAGCTAAATGAAGATTTTGATAAACTTTGTTCGGTAAATAATGACCTTGAGGAGAGATTAAAAACAATGGTGCACAAATTAGAAGATGCAGAAATGGAAAATTCACATCTTAAAGAGTCATTTGTAAAGTCAAATGTTGAACTAAAATTAGTTGAATCTGTCAGTGATGAATTAAGTTGTCAGATTAGGAATGAAAAGGAATTGTTGTCTCAAAAGGAAAATGAGCTTTTGGAAGCAGCAGAGATGTTTTGTGCTTTACACACTGAGAAAACAGAATTGCAAAGAATGATGGAAGATCTGAAGAGTAAGTATGATGAGGCCAGGGTGATACTTGAAGACCAGGCTACACAAATTTTAAAATTATCCTCAGACAAGGATCGTCAAAATGAAGAGCTTGGATGCCTTTGTGAAGTGAATCAGAAGTTGGAGTCTGAAATGAGGCACCTACATCAAGAACTTGGAGAAACTAAACTGAAGGAAGAGAAGCTAAGTTATGAACTAAATAAGGGAAGAAATGAGATTGAACAGTGGGAAACGCAGGCTGCCACACTATATGATGAACTGCAGATTTCTGCTGTCAATGAAACACTATTTGAAGGGAAGGTCTGTGAGCTAGCTGATGCATGTGAGAATCTTGAATGCAGAAACTACTCTAAAGTTATGGAAAGTGAACAGATGAAAGAAAGAGTTAGCAAGTTGGAAGGTGAAAACGGAAGACTGCGTGGACAGTTGGCTGCTTATGTCCCAGCTGTCAGTGCTTTGAATGATTGTATAACATCCCTGGAGATGCAGACTCTTGTACATGCAAAACCTCATGACCATGAAGAACCAAAGGTATTAACATATTATCTCAGTATTTGGTTGTAACACTATTGTATGTCTGTGTGTGATTGCTGGTTGGGGCATGACATTTGACAGGTTTGGGTTGGGTTAAATCCCCATACTCGTTGCACTCCTGTGTGCTTTGAGGCACTGTATTGAACTGTTGAACTAAATGCCCATGGTCAACCCCTAGTATAATATCTCTTTTTCTGATACTTCAGTTACATAATATGACTTCATAACAACCTTTATCCCAAGAAATATGGAGTGACAGATTTGGAACATCGGCCACACTCCATCCGATGTTTCTCACAATCTGTATAGCTTGGAATGCTTCATTTTCAACAGAAGAATCGTTTGCATTGTTAAGATGTAGTGAATTTGCTTTGTTGATTATATCAACATTCTGAGCATTTGGGTTTTTGACAGATGGTGCATTGTATCAGTGATTCCAAATTTTCTGGGATAGATCGATTTCCAAATCTATTTGATTAAAATAAAAAATTTTTTTTGCCATAATTTAGTTATTCATCAAGGCCCTTTTCTTAGATGTCATGCAAGAAACTACTTCATAGTATTTCAATGCTTGAGAACTTTGCAGAAATGTATGCTGCTGCTTCCTTGTATGTTAATGGCGGGTCATCGCTGGGTGATTTTGTGTTAAAGTGAAATTAATTTCCTTTTTTTCAACTGCGAACCAACTATTATTGCATTTTTTTATAGATATAATCTAGTTTGCTTATAATCACCACTTCCAGGTTAAAAATCTGGTGAATCTCCAATACACTGAAAGTGGTCCACAAACAGGTGAAGATCAGACTGCTATGGCACCAGATGCACTTCCAGACTTCCAAGACATGCGGAGAAGGATCAATGCAATTGAAATGGCTGTTAAACAGATAAACGGAAGCTTCAAACCCAAAGATGAAATGAGAGAGATTCAAGAGTTAAAATCTGGAATTAGCTGGCATCAAGAAAATATTCAAGCAAGCAAGCATGTTACTCAAATGGAAGAAGCAAAGTCAAAGGAGCATCAACATGGACCCACTAATGAACAGAAGACAGGGAAATCAAGGCTAGATATTCCTGTAGCAGAGATTGAAGTTCTTCCAAAAGACATCATGCTTGATCAAATCTCTGAATGTTCATCATATGGGATAAGCAGGAGAGAAACTCTTGAGGCTGATGATCAGATGCTCGAGTTGTGGGAAACTGCTGATAAGGATGGCATTATCGGCTTGACAGTTGGCAAGTCACAGAAAACAGCCGCTGGACCTGCTGACAACCATCAAAGAGGAGCAAGCAAGGAACCCAAAAATAAATATCCTTCAGCAGAGTCCTTGGTTGAGAAGGAGTTGAGTGTGGACAAGTTAGAGATCTCAAGAAGATTGACACAGCCACATGAAGAAGGCAACAAGAGTAAGATTTTAGAAAGACTTGATTCTGATGCACAAAAGTTGACAAACCTTCAAATCACCCTACAAGATTTGATGAAGAAGGTGGAAATTACTGAGAAGAGCACGAAAGGAAAAGGTGGTGAGTATGATACAGTGAAAGGGCAGCTTGAAGCTGCTCAGGAGGCCATCACTAAGTTGTTTGATGCCAACGGCAAGTTGATGAAGAATGCAGAAGAGGGTACCTTGTCCTCTGTTGGGAAGGGTGCAGAAGAGTCAGATGATAGTGGAAGCGTCAGCAGAAGGAAAGTTTCGGAACAAGCACAAGCACGGAGAGGATCAGAAAAAATAGGGAGACTGCAGTTGGAGGTGCAAAGACTGCAGTTTCTGCTTCTGAAACTGGATGAAGAAAGAGAAAGCAAAGAAAAAACAAGAATTGCTGATCGAAATTCAAGAGTCCTTTTGCGAGATTATCTCTATGGTGGGACGAGAACAAACTACCAAAAGAAGAAGAAAAAAGCACCCTTTTGTGCATGCGTGAAACCTCCCACCAAGGGAGATTGAGTCAGCAAGCATTTATCGGCAGATTGTTAGCATAGTTACTTTGAAGTTTAAAGTACATGAGACAACTGAGACATTAGCTTTCTTGTTTGTAAATTTTGCATTCTAGAAATGGTTTAAGAACCTACATATTTTTCTTTTTGTATTGGAGAGGATCTGGCATTTGTGTAGTTTAGAGATCCTGCTGTACATGTCGTGCCAAGAGGAGGCTAGGATGGAATTTTCGCCATTTCTTTTTATTCTGAATAATTCCATCTTTTTATTTTTATTTTTTATTTTCCTCTCTGGTTTAGATGAGTGGTTCATGTTTTGGTTATTACTTTCTTTAGCATTGTGGTGCTATGCACTTATCTTCTTTTCTTTGTTTTGCTTGCGTCTAAGAATTCTTTCTTCAGCATAAAATGCAATGGACTGAAGAGACTGTGCATCTCTTGCACTATTAAGATTCAACAGGAACAGGCTCACCTGTTTGCGTTTCTTGAATTTCTTCGTTCTACTTTTGGCCTTGTTTGATTTCCTGAGAGGTGCACTGCCATTGAGCATATGAGGAATTATTCACTGTTCCCAGTGTCAGGATAAGCTACGTAGCGTCGAGAGAGAGAAAAGTGAAGAAGTTATGTGAGTGAAGCTAACCTTTACCTAATGATGAGCATAAATTCTAAATAAACTCCTGTCTAATTTGAGGATTTCAGTCTTTAAGAATGTCCGATTCTTAATCACTGCTAATTATGGGCCTAGTCCATAATGTGCGTTGTTGGGCTGCAGACTCAGCTCATGCAGTGCCTAAAAGGCTCTTGCTGTAGACTCAGCCTATTTGATAGTTGAAACTTGAATTGTAACTAGAAAGGAAAAAGAAAATTCCTACTCTTATTTTGTCCTTTTAGGCTTTTTTTTTATAAGAATATACCAAAAAAACAATTATATATCGTTTTACTATATTTAAAAAATTATGTATCAAAATATTCTTTTTTTTATATGTTAAGAAGTCAACTTCCTAACGTGTTTTTTATTATTTAAAATCTGTTGAAAAGTTGGTTTGGAAAAACTGATTTCTCAACAGAATGTTTAAATTTTTTTGAATTTTAACGTTGAGAAGTTGATTTTTCAATAAATTTTAAATAAATAAATAAAAAGTACGTTGAAAAATCGATAAAAATATTTTGATATATAATTTTTGAAGTGTAATAAAACGGTATATATATATTTTTAAATATATTTATATAAAAAAAAAGGGTCCTTTTAAGCCTTGAAGAGTAAGTTTTTAAGCTTGAAATCTCCTTGATGTAGAAAAAATGTGAGCCGGAATGAGTCAGCATTACCACTTTATTTTATCCAATAAACTTTGAATCTAGACTAAATTCTGACTATGTAACACTAGTCAGTAATTTAGTTGTAATAGTTTCTTAATAATTTCAGAGGATTGCAAATTGAAAATTAAAAAAATAAAATAAGACCAATTTCAAGCTCTCAATTTTTTTATTGAATTTAATCTTATCAGTATAAATTTATTGGTTATAACTTATAAATGGATTCTCTCCGTACTTCAAAGAAACGTTGTATTTTGCTATTATTGCTATTCCTCCTAATACATACGCCTTTTTTTTTTTGTTGGGTAATTTGATACTTGACGCATGTTACCTGATAAGCACGAGACCTTATGATCAGAAATCCACTTTAATTTGTTCTAGGACATTTCCAAAGGAGGCTTTTTAACACAGTTGGTAGAAATGGAAACAAAATTTTCGTATAGTATAGCTTATAAAATAATTTCTGAAAATGTGTAAAATGAACAGTGAGTCGTAAGGAATAGTTACGACTTCCATGAAGTCGTATTCTATAGATACGACTTTGGGTAAGTCGTATTTGATACATACGACTTAGGGTTAGGTTAATTTTTTTTTTAATAGAAGTCGTAGCTACTAGCTACGACTTAAGGTTAGGTTAAATTTTTTTTTTAATAGAAGTCATATCTACTAACTACGATTTAGGGTTAAGTTTTTTTTAAAATTTAAATAGAAGTCGTAGTTGACAACTACAACTTCTGTATAACTTAGATTTTATAATTTTTTTAAATAATAATCATGTCGTTATTCAAAGAAATGGATTTGGATAATATAACAAGTTTAATTTAAATAATATTGACTCACCGCACTACCGTGATATGCACTGTCACGTGAAATATATTTGTCACGTGAAATATATTTGTCACGTGAAATATATCGTCGCTTGTGAAGTAAGTACCATTGTATGTATTTTGAGTTGTCATGTAAATAAAAGTTACATGTTTCACCGTCAATGAGTCGTTCATTACGGTGCATCCACAAGGCAATCTAATCATGATGGCATTGTGGTTAATACGACTTAGATTTTATAAAATTTTAATAATAATCATCGTGATTAGATTGCATTGTGGATGCACTGTAATGAACGACTCATTAGCGGTGAAGCATGTAATTCTTATTTACATGACAACTCAGAATACAAGCAATGGTACTTACTTCACATGCGACGATATATTTCATGTGATAGTGCATATCACGGTGGTGCAGTTAGTCCATATTATTTAAGTCAAACTTGTTATATTATCCAAATCTATTTCCTTAAATAACGTCATGATTAATATTTAAAAAAATTATAGTCGTAGCTATTAGCTACGACTTCTATTAAAAAAATTAACTTAACCCTAAGTCGTATGTACCAAATATGACTTACCCAAAGTCATAACTATAGAATACGACTTCATAAAAGTTGTAGTTACCCCATACGACTCACTGTTCATTTTACATCTCTCCGAAAATTATTTTACAACTTACATTATACTGAAAATTTTATTTCTCATTTATACCAACTGTGTAAAAAAGCCACCAAAGGAACACTTTTCAATTCTCATTGCAGTTACTTTTCATTTGAATAGATTATCAAGCATGATACATAAAGATTCAACAGCCTATGTAGGAAATTTTCTTCCAACTCAGGATGCAAACTTGAGAAATTAATATACCCATGCATCTTTGACTTTTCTATGCCTCTAAATCTTCTGCAACATGATTCACAAACTCTCATGCCACATACTGTAATGGTAATTTGGCTGAGACGAAAACGTGCAAGCTTTGCGAGTTCTTCAAAACACTTTGATACATGGCTCAGACATTATTCCAACCCTCTGGTTCATCTTTCTTGGGATTCGGTTTGCATGTATGAAGCATGAAGTTGCATGCTCCAACAGCCTCTTCAACTGTCAGATATATCCATTTCTGCCCTATATTCTCTTGGAACTTAGATTTGTTTAGTTTCTTCATCACCTCGCTACCAGGATTGACCAAAACGAGCTGCGCACATAAGAAGGGAAGATTAAAAAAAAAAAACAAAAACAAATCAAGCATTATAAAATTGGAACTGGCTATAAGAAAATCTTAGAACATAATTAGCAGATAACAAGAGAAAGAATTACTTGTAGCCCTCTTCTGTCTGCAATTTTCTTGACCTCTTCAAGCATGCTTATTCCACTTGTATCAATGTTCCCAACAGCTGCCAACAAAATTACATAGCAAGTTAGACTGGAAATTCTAACAACCAGATTGTTCATTACGGTATTTCTCAAATCCATTAATTACCAGTCATATCCAATATAACATACTGCAAACTGGTCTCGACTGTAGCTTTAATTCTGTCTTCCTCTTCATCAATCCACCTTGTGATCCTATGAATAATAACAAAGTTTTCTGGTAAGTGTCCACTTCTATTGTAGACCAGAATTGTTTGCATGCAAGAGCAAAACTGCAAATCTGCAGGTAGCTTACCTCTCTCTTAAATAGCTTGCATTGGTAAAGTAAATTGGTGCATCAATCTCAAGAATTAGGATTCCAGGAACATGATTTGCATCTGGATATTGTTCAACATTTCTGTATATCACAGAATTTGGAATGTTGCCCAAAACAAATGTCCTCGGCCTTGCAACAAATAAAAGTACCCGAAGTATAGATATTGCAACCTGCATATGCATAGCAGCATAGGAAAGCACGTATTAATTTCATTAAGCTTTATATTAAACCCAGAAGTGAGTATCATAAAATTCTGCAGAGTGGGAGAGTTGAGAGCACGTTGATACATACTGCTATGACTAGGCCAATTTCAACACTGCCAAAGACCACGCCAATATATGCACTCATGCACACGACAAAATCAAATTTGTCAATCTTCCATAGATGGATGGCTGCTTGATAATCTATGAGGCCAAGCATTGCAGATACAATTATGGCTGCTAGCACCACCAGGGGAGTGTAATGGAACAAGGGTGTCAGGAATAATAATGTCAACATGACTGCAATTGACATTACGATGTTTGATGCTGCAGTCTTGCATCCAGCATTGTAGTTCACAGCTGAACGTGAAAATGGCCCTGAAACCATATTCATTTTTATGTCACATGTGTTAGCAGTTGGTATAGAAAATTGAATGATTTGTCGTTCTTGTGGGTGAAGGGTGAAAATTAATCTGTAGAGATCATGAAACAAGGTAAAACAAGAAAAGGGTATATATTTTTGTAAACACTTGGCGATGGTCTTGCTGAGCTTAGCACCAAGCTTGTATGTCATATGAGGTATATACGATCTAGATATTTGGTGCTAATAGTTAATAAAACCTTTACCTGTTGTGAGGTAGCAAGAGGTGAAAGAACCAACTATGTTCATGGTCCCAATAGCTATCATCTCTTTGTTGCCATCAATATGGTAATTTTTAAACATTGCAAAGCTTCTTCCCACTGCTATTCCTTCCTGCACACGTGTTAAAAAAAATCAAATTGGAAAAAATTACATGATCATCAATTCAATCCTCAAGACCTTGTTGACATCTACTTTAACAAGAATAGAAGACCTAGGACTCAGCTATTCATTTCCGAGATCAAAAGTATTGTCTTGATTTAATAGGAAAATATGTAAAGTGGAGATCAAAGTAGATTAAATGATTCACACGTACAGATTTGATATTCAAATTTCATGAAGATCATGGTAGCTATAAAGCTATATGAATAAATTAAGAAAATAACACGTGACATGCATATCTTTAGAAATTTGAGAGAGAGCGGGATGACATGAAAAGGGATGGAATGGAAAAAAAAAAAGTTGTCTTCTGTTTGGATGATTGATGAGGGAAGAAAGGGAAATGTAAATTACAAGTGTAAAATTTCAATATTTCCTTATAAACTTACATGAAGAGGTATATGTTTTTGTATCAAAAATAGTTATCTCTCTAGCATTGCTCCAGGACGATTGACATTGTACATGTCATGTGATCTGATGTGAACGTATATGATTTTGCCTGTTCAACATTCTTCATTTTTTTTTAAGACCAAACACAACTAACAAAATTTGACTATCCAAATCTCCTCCACCTTCAAAGGAGAAGGACCATATGATTAGACTAAAAACTAAAATGGAACTAAAAATAATGTTATGGCTCAACTTTGTTTCTTTTTCTTCATCTTTGTTCCTTCTTTGGCTAAGGATCTGATTGTTTAGAGTTGGGATTTGTCTTTACTCTGTATTGTACACATGTTAAGTCATGGGCCATGTAACAGAGTTGCCGTGTAGCACAGGCATTAGGCATGCATACCAATAGAGGAAAGTGAGAATGAGAGGTACTTACCGCAAGGGCTATAATGCCAGTGACAAGACCTGCTTTGATGGCTGTGCTCATATAAGGCGACACAAATACCAGATCTGTGAGGGACGGTGGATTTAGCCCCTTCTTCAATTCTCCTATCTGAACACATGTACAATACACAAGGGCACTTGCCACATCAGATCCCTACCCCTTTCTATTATAGTATTATTCAAAGAAACAATTTTATTTAATCACGTATACCCGAAACCGCCCAATCTTGTCCATTGAGATTGGAAAAATGGTCCATAAGAGCATTACAGGACCCACCTGATCAGTTTTTTTTTTTTCCATAAAAGAAGTTCACTGGATGAATGGTGCTGGTGGGGCCCAATAATGACCTCCATTCAGGGTCCCACCCAGGGCAGAGTATAGTTGTTGTGGTGGATAATTCTTTGTTTTGCCCATTGACAAGAACTTTAAAAAACTTTAAAAGCGAAAAAAAAATCTTATTCTTATCTACTCTGAAATTAATCTATTTAATGGTTTAAATTTTAGTATAAAATTATTTTAATGACACAAATTTAATTTTTATATCATATTATAGGACTGAAGTTATGCTTGGTTGTGCGGTGTGGGTGAGTGTGAGTGCGATACACGTAAAGATTAAAGAGACCAATATTAACAAGGGCGTGTATGGTTATGGAACATGGAAATTGGAACTGGAATTTTGGAAATGCTCACCACTTGAACGCCGTGCTTCTCGGCGTGAGTGAAATAAACCAGCAAACTTCCCAATATAACGGACGTTAACGGTGCCATTGCTGACACCCAAAAGAACTTTGGTTGTCTTTTGCTCTGCATGTCGTTCAAATCAACATCACATACCCAAATTACAATCAATTATTTATTTAGTTAAATGAGAAAACATAAACACACGAGTTCAAGTTCGAAATCTATGTAACATTATGAAGGCAATTATTTCTCTTTATCAGTTGCATAGAATACTTGTTCCAAAGTGGGAATCATATCGAATCTAAGGAAGTTTAATTAATTTGGGATGATATTATTTAACTAATAAAAATGGAAATATTATTTACTATAGTATAGCTAGCCAGCATACTACTTTGTCATGAGCTGAAGACATCACGAGGAAGGATCTAATGTCAATTGCCTCTGAGAAAATTTGCTGACTTTAATTAGCGAATCGAGAGTGATGTAGGTAGAGGTTAGGGTTGAAATTCGAGTCAATCAAAAGATTAAGGTGATTTTAAAATCCCATTTCCAGAAACGTAAGGCATAAATAAATACAAAGAAAAGAAGTAATGCGATTGGGATCTAATCTGTTCACAGTTAAAAGTCATGGCTCTTGTTATGAATATATCATTTAGCCGTGTTTGTTTTTCTTCGTTTAGTTAGCATTACAACCTTTGCTTGGAAAAGAAAGTAAAGGATTGCAACAAAATATATGAAACGTTAGATTGTGTCATATATGTTAATATTATTAATAAATAAATAATATTTTATATAAGATTATTAAATTAAATATTAGATTTTATGCAAATGAATATGGATTAGGTATTACTTACAAAGTATCTTGTGACAAGGAGAAAGAAAATGAAGCAACACCCTAACACAGCGCTTTCCCACCTCCACTGCAATAAATAAGGAAACAAAATTATGTCAGAGTCAAAAAGTAAATGCAAAAACGTTACATGACATTCAACCAAATAATTAGTTCGAGAGAGGGGAAGATTTTTTCTATTAAAATAATTTTGGAGCCACGGTGGTGGTGTGGTGTGGTGCGTAAAATTTTACAGCAGAGGATGAAGAGGACAAGAAGCCAGCTATAAAGTTTTGTTTCAATTTGTACCTCATGAGTTTGGGTAAAAACAGAGCGCATTACTGACACGAGATCGGCCCCATGGGTGAAATGTTCAAGGCCTAGAATCGCTTTTAGCTGCTGCAGGCAAACCACCGTGGCTGCTCCTCCCATGAACCCTACTATGGTTGCATGTGACAGAAAATCCACGATAAACCCTAACCTGCACTCCTCAAGTGTTGCACGTGATTAATTAATATTGATATTTTTTTTGGAGTACAATTAATATTAGTATTTGAAGAAAACAATATACTCGATAGATTGATAAATATTGCTATATATCAAAGGAAAAATTAGATTTATGGTGATTGGTGAAGGTAAATTATTGACAACATTTGAAATTAGTTTTTGGTATGTTATATACATGTATGTAGCATACTACTATACTGTATATTTGAAACTGATCAAAGCAATAGACCAATCACACTCGGTAATTAGTGGATTCCAGAATTTGATTTAAAATATATAATGCTAAAAATATGCGTTACGAAAAAGAATGATTGGGGGGGGGGGGGGGAGGGAATCTCATTGCAAAATGCAAATGGTTTCTACAAGACAAAATACCAAAAGACAAACTGCAGAAAATATTGTCCTTCTTTTCAACATGTTGTTTTTTTATTGCTTTGCACTTAAATAAGTTTCTTAAAACCCATTCATATTTTATAGTCTAATTGTTATTATCGACAGCAAGGCTATGCGTGGGATTCTGACTTTTATGATTCTGCTGCTACTATAGTACTAGTACTACAACAATGAATGGAAAATCATATTTTTGTACATTTCTATTATATTATTTTTAATTTTTTTATAGTAGATAGTAATTTTATTGATAATTTTTATTATGATTTAAAAAGTAAGTTACTAATATATTTAAAAGTTATTGATATAAAATATTGTTATTTGAAAATGAAATGTAAGTTTCTAGAATAGAAAGTGACTTCAGAGCATTATTATTCATAATGATTTACCTAAACAGACCCAATGAAGCCTGCAAAACTCCAGCAAAGAATGTAGCCGTGAAAGCAAGATGGAGGAAAAGCTTTGGGTTCTCGTTGGGATTAACCTCATTACCCAACATCGAACCCATGAGGAGGGATCCAACCGCCACAGTCCCCACTGCCAAATCCCTGGAGCTACCCATCATGGCATAAATCAATGGTGGTATAAAGCTCGAATCTGCACTCATACAAACGTTTCCCACATATACCAAAATCCGGAGGGAAAAAAAATCCCATTAGAAAAAGTAATAATTAAATCGACCAAAATATTTACTATATATGCTTTGAGTAGTTGAGTTTGTCAAAAAGCAAGTAAGTATTGATGATCAGAAGCAACCACTCACATAGTCCAAGAATTGGAGGCAGGTTGGCGAGCTTGGCGTAACTGATGCCTTGAGGAATAGCCAAGCTAGCGATGGTGATGCCAGCTATAAGGTCAGATTTCAAGAACTGGGGGGTGTAGAGTGGTGCCCACTCGAAGATGGGGAAGAAGTACTGAAGGCCAAGCACGAACCTCTTGGAGGCTGGCTGGTTCTTGAATCGCCTCAAAGGGTCATCTGGGAAGAAGGTCTCCTTGAGAGAGTACTTCAGAGACTTGAAAAACGGCTGAGGCGGTGGCACGGCCACGCGGTGCGCACTCTCAAAGTTCATGGCCGAAGGGTACGCATTGTCTGCGTTACCCATGTCTTCAATTCTATTCTTAGCTAGCTAGCTCGGGCACAACACAACTAGACAAGATATAGGGTATATATGATATATGTCTGTGACGTGTTTGGGAATTGTTATGTATATATATGCTGCAGCATCTGCTAATTAAGTTAATGAAAATGCTTTGGTACGTAGCTAAGCCAACTCTATATATATATATATATGATGAATGGATGATGGTGAATAAATGGCGGTGGATTTGTGAAAAATGTTGAACTAGAAACGGTAGAGGCGGTGGTGATTGAGAATTGAGAAGAAGGGATAAGGATGAAGGAGAAGAAGAGAAGGCAAGGAAGGAAGGGTGAGGGTGAGGGTGGTGCTGAGACTGTAAGGAGGGTCTGAATGATATGGCTTTATATAATGGCTCTATGGGCAATTGGGCATGTTAATTTGTCCATGTGTGTGCGTGGGACGATTCTCTTGAAGTTTTTAGTGCGCTGGGATGGACCCACTTGAAGTCATCATAACATTAGTGGGGGGAGGGGGACATCAGAAATGCTAGCCAAACAGAACCTATATATGCTGAATTACTGTGGAGTTGGACCTGCCCACCTCGTGCTCTTTTAATGTTCTTCTTTGTGATATAAATCATAAAGCTTATAATTTGTGTGCCAAACAGTGGAAGCAAAATCAAGGAAGCTCACGCATCTTGTTCAAAGTTTGGAATATATATGGTGTTTCACTCCCGAGTCCCTACAATCATTGAACCTTACATTTCCCCCGAGTGACGTGGGAGATGGCGTCGTCCATGAAATGTGTTTGACGGTATAGGTTGGGTGGGTTGTCGATCGGTTTTTATTATTAAAGATCAAAACATGTCTACAAGATTAAAAAAACATTTTTTGTTTGAATTAAAGATCCCTACACAATCCCACCTAATGATCCTCAGGATTTATTTGCGAGAGATTACAAATTGAAATTTCATGAAGAACACAAATGGATGTGTTGTATATCCCATATATTTGGGAGTTGCGACCCCAATCTTTCACTTATCACATGTCCCACAAACTTATAAAGACCAAAACTAACGTATTTATGGGGGAAGAGGAGGGGGGGAATAAAAAAGAAGTTATTTTCTTAATTGAAGACTGAAATTAATGTAATAATGTTTATTTAATATATGTTAAAAATGAATTTTGGTATAAACGAAAAAGGAACCACACATCACATCATTAAAAACTTGGTGCTTTTTTAAAAAGTGTGAATTAGGATTTAACTAAAAATAACAACGAAAAAATTAATTAAGTATATTTTATGAAATTAAAATTAAATTAAATTAAATTAAATGTGTATAGATAAATAAGAGTCTCAATACCTCTATTTATACTATCATAATTATTTTAATAAAGTAATAAATATATAAATATATAAATTTGTAAACACCAAAAGTCACACATAGTGCATAAAAACATTACATTATATATAGGTCCGTCTAAAACAGTATTAATACAATCCTACATAAATACAAGTATAAATTTAATAATATAAAAATATTTTTTAGTATGTGTTTAATTATAAATTTATCATTTCTATTATTATTTTTCAGAGAATTATATTTGAAAATTTTTAAAAAATATTTCTATAAAATCTTCTCTTTCCCATTTTCCCTTTGTTCAAACACACACACACACATATATATATATATATATTAAATGTACATGTTGAATTATTTTATGATAGGCAAACTCTTCAAAACTATCGACAAACTTCTTGTTTTATCAAACTCCAATTTCATCATTGATTACTTAAACACAATAAACTCAATTTAGTTCCTTATTCCTTAATTCATCCAATCTTTCTCATTGGAAAGGTCAAATTTGACCACAAACAAATCATTTACGGAAAGTTATTAGAGTTTAATTTTCATTCATTGTTAGTGTAAAAAAAATTTACACTGTCATTTAATTATTTGTTATCAAATTATTAAAAGAGTTTGACTATCATAAAAATTATCTAAAGAGTTTAATTTTGATCCACTGTCAGTGTAAAGTTTCTTTACACTGTCTCCTAATCATGTATTGCTAACTCATTAAAAGAGTTTGACTATTATAACAACTACTTCAAAAGTCTAACACTTTTAATGATGTGTCAGTACATGATTGGATGAAAGTATAAAGAAACATTATACTGACAGTAGATTAAAATTAAATCTTATCTAAAAAGTCTAACTCTTTTAATAATATGTCAATATATAATTAAATAATAATATAATTTTTTTTACACTAATAATAAATTAAAATTAAATCCAAGTCATTACGCTGCGAGACAGTTTCAGTTTTGACCAAACTACCGAAATCTAGAGCTCGACGCTTACACGTTTGACAAGAGATAAACATTGGAATGGTCAAATCGATTACCCATAATACAAACAAATAAATAAATAAAACGAAATTGCTGTTTTGATTTGAGGAAACCGTCCAAAATGTTGCGGCTCATTACTTTGCTGGTAACGTTACTTATGATTATATTCATTTTGTGAAAATTAATATGATTAGATTGAGTAAAATGATATTTTTCTGTTAAAAATCTACTTCGCTCATACTTTAGTTTCTTATTATAATTACGTATCAGTTTTCAAATTCATTTATCGTCTTTGATATGCACAAAATGGTGTTTTGTATCAATTTAAGGGTAAAAAAAACCGATTTTACGTGTTTTACATTATTCCTTCCTCCTTTTTTTTAAAAGATTGAAAGAGAAAAGAAACAAAATTTTTATTTTATTTACTTTACCAACTTTATTAATTTATTAGATGAATGATGATAAAATAATTTGACATTTATTTATATACATATCTATTTTTTTCTTTGATAAAACCAAATAAATAAAGAAAGACATTTATTATTTTTCATTAAATAATATCAAACAAGACTAGTGATAACTTTTTTATTTTCTCATTTTTTTCTTTTATTTTTTTTCTATTGTACTCCCTTCCTTTTCTTTCTCTTTATAGTATCAAATAAAGTCTTCAAGTCTTACCAAAGATAACAAAAAGAGTAACCTAAAATGTGTTTAAATAATTTTAAAACTAAACCATACATTAATTTAAAGTGAAAATTAAATTGCAAGTGAGTTACATTTTTTTAATTTACTCAGATTATAATTGAATAGAAAATGTGTAGAAATGCACTTAAATTAAAATATAGCTACATTAGTTATGTGTACTAAATTTGTGAAAATAATTTTATTAATAGTATTATTCTATTTGCAAAATATTTTTTTATTAATTTTCCTTCCTAATTAAAAGGTATATTATATTTAAATTTAATATTTTTTATTTATATGATTTTTTTTGTTTTTAATCAAACTTTTTAATTTTTGTAATTCAATGGCTAACTATGGAAAAATGTGTGGAACTTCATTCATTTTTACCCAATGAAATGGGATTAAGTTATTATTTAATTACTTGTAAAAAAATAAATTAAATGGGTGGGTCAAAATGAAACAGTTTTTTTTACATTAATATCAAATAACGTGTTCGCACATTATTAGAAGAATTTGACTTTTTCAATAATTGTTATAATAATTAAATTCTTTTAATGATTTATCAATACATAATTAAATGATAATATAAATTTATTTTACATAAACAACAAATCAAATTTAAATTCATAAAAAAGTAATGATAGCCGCACACATATATGAGAAAATGTGTATACTTAAAATTATTTAGAAAATGTTAAAGTGAAATTAAGTTATTATTCAATGGCATATAAAATTGTTTAAAACAACGCTTGTGTGTTAATAATTTGTATGCATAAGTACGTAAAGATGCTATACATTGTACTAAATTAACACCCACGTACATATAATAATTTTTATTTCTTTTGTCACTCACACATGTAACAGTTACCTACGTACCATCATTGTATTGTATTTGTGTCATTGCATTCAAAAGGAAATTATAGAGTAATGACATCCATACTGGCATGTGTTACATAAAGAGAAACATACTTTATTAGATTTTTGGCCTAACTCATCCTTTTAAAATTGGCTTGTAAAGTGAGGAATGTCCAAATTTTATAAGCTTTTATTAGGCATTATCTCTAACCAATATAAAACTTGGGTTACAATGATGCTCTTATTAGGCATCATTGTATTTGTGTCATCACATTCAAAAGAAAATTATAGAGTAATGACATCGATAATGGCATGTGTTACATAAAGAGAAACACACTTTATTAGATTTTCGGCCTAACTCATTCCCACAAAATCAACTTGTAAGGTGAGGGATGTCTAAACTTTATAAGCTCTCATTAGACATTATCTCTAGCTAATATGGAACTTGGGTTTTTCCCAATACACCCCTTACGCCCATTACTATTGGGTTTGGTTTGTGGATAATATGGTAGGTGGTCCATCAATGAATTTAGGATAGATATGATACCATATTAGATTTGGATTTAATTTATATTTTATGTCAGTATAAAGTTTACATACACTGTCATCCACTCATATTGTGATAGTCAATTCTTTTACTGATTTGGCAACATATGATTGGATGACAGTGTAAACTGACAGTAAATAAAAATTAAACTCATTAGATTTTGAGTCTAATTCATCCCCATAACTAACTTGTAAGGTAAATAGTGCTCAAGCTTTATAAACTCTTATTAGGCACTATCTCTAGTCAATGTGAAACTTGAGTTTTTTCCAATACATTTCTAGGCAAGTTGTTAGATTACCATATTTTAGGCAATGAGGATGGTTCAAGTTCAAATTGCATGATTGAACAACATGGATGAAAAGATTTTGAATTCAATTTTTGCAGGTGATTTTTTATTAATAAGTTATTTAATTTATAAGTACCATGATAAATCCTTAAAAAAATTTATGACATACTTTAACTTTAGAATGAGACAATCTTTTTTCTTCTTAAACTTTTTATTACAAAAAAAAATTAGCATATTTTAATCTAGTGATTCAACAGCTTACGAATATGGATTTTATTTCTTTTGTTTTGTTTATTAATAGTTGTGCCTGCATCGTTATATAATTCTTCAGAATCATACGCTTAAAATATTCTATGTATAAGTTTGTCCAAAAACCAGACTAATACAAGAACATCCCGTGACCAATGTGGCAACTTGTGGGGATGTTTTTACAATAAAGAAAATATAATTAAAGAAGCTATTATTTTTAATGGACCTGCTGCTCGTTCAAGTTTTGTGATCCCATGAAATGAATAAGAGTTGTGAAAACTGGAAGCTTGCATGGATCGCATAAAAAAATTGGACCAAATGAGGATTATTAGTCTTGAGCGATGTGAGTGCATGCCATATTCTTCACTTTATTGCATAATTAAAGAAACAAAATTCTGTGTTAGTTGCACTGTGACAATGTCACGGGCATGGGCATGCATGGCCATGCATGGGCCGGACTCTTCCAATAAGACATAGGAAAATCTAATTAAGAGTTCTATATATAAAATTGCATTCATCATGTGGTAACATTATTGGATACTTCTTAACTAATTTAAAAAGGTTGGCTACGTAGCCTTATATATATATATATATATATATATATATATATATATATATATATATATATATATATATATATTGAACACTTAACACTGGGTATAAGACTAAGTTATTGTCTCTTATTAATTATAGAGTTTAAATTTGATCAATTTTTAATGTAAATTTTTTTACACTATTATTAAATAATGTGTTAACACATCATTAATTAAATGAGTTTAACCTTTTAAGTAATTATTGTAGTAGTTAAATTTTTTTAATGATTTGACAATATGTGATTAGATGATAGTGTAAAGAAGTTTTACACTGACAATTAAATAATAATAATACTTTAACCAATATTTTTTGGAATTTGTGTAAATTATATAATAAAACGTAATCTTAATTTTTCTTTTTGTAAAACACTTTTTAATGTTAATATGAGATTTAAATAGTATAGATTTTACATTTATTGAACAACTTTACTACTTGAGTGACATCTTCAAAGATACGATTTAAAGATGCAACTTGACTTTATTATTGAATATATAGATACATTTTGGGTTAGGCTTGTCTTAAAAGGTCTTATAATTAAATAGTTCAACTGCCGTTTTTAAAAACGAAAAAAAATCTCATTAATTAGGATCCTGGAAGTGGTATACGCCTATACGGTGTAATTGTATGATTGAATAATTGAACTGGATAAGGCAAGCACATAAAGCAAAAAGGGAATGAGCCAGCGAGTTGCAGGGAGAGAAAGAGTTGAGAGTTGAATCAAATAAAAGTTCTTTTAAGAATCATTGAATATTAAGAATCATAAAGAAATAACGAGATCTTAGATACTGCTGTATAATTAACGAATCTATGGCTAACTGAGCAGGATTATATTGCTCTTCACCACTGTTACGCACTTCCCAATTAATGCCACTCCACTTGTACCCAAAAAGAACTTCGAAAGAGGGCGTTATTAGTTATTAAGGAGACATTCTTATGGGAAGAAACTGTCTACCACATGTACTCTACTTAATATTAGATATGTGTAAAAGTTAAATGAATTATGTTATAAATATATTTATTTCTAGAAGTATTATACATATCAATTGTTAAATGAAACGCTTATATTAATTAAGAATTTTTCCTTATTATGATTAAATGAGTAACTTACAGGCAATGAATGCCAACAAAGCTCAGTTTAAGGTAATTATATAGAGAGAGTATAATTTTAAAATATTGAGTTTATATAATTGAATTAAAATTTTCATTTATTTTATTAATTAAATTACTAAATATAGATTTAAGATGACAATATCATAACAGTCTTGTAATTATATGCCCACCTGTGTCTGTTCGGGCAAAAATCCGAGCAAAGGATTTCGGGCTCAACAGTATTTTTCATATCAGAATGTATCTTATAAAGAGAAACCTCAACTACTACGAAGCTTCATCCTCGCTTAAAATTGCTGGTTTTTTTTTTTTTTTTGAGGGATAAAATTGCTGGTTAAGATTATTATCATATTCACATCTGCAATTAAATAGCGCACAACACTCCACAATAAAATATATTCTGTTCCACGCTATAAAAGTCTGCTAGTGCTAATAAACAACACAACGCCACTTTTCATTAATAATTATTGAACAATTAGTTATTAATGACAATAAATTGCTCAAACTTAAAAAGTTTGAAGGATAACATTATCCTAATCAGAATTAGGAAAATAAATTAAAACTTCTATAAAACTAGAAGACACAAAAGGGTTTTTAATCTTCAATTTTGGTGGCATACTCTCTTTCTTGATTTCTCCTCCCATGTATAATTACTAGAGTTTAATTTTGACAGTGTTTTGTCAATTATTTAAAAGAGTATTACTATCACAATTATTACTTTAAAAGTTTAACTCTTTTAATGATGTGTCAATACATAATTGAATGACAATGTAAAAAAAAACTTTTACAATAATAGTAAATTAAAATTAAAATCTTAATTACTATTACTTGTCACGAGTTAATGTTTGATAAATTATTAATATATAAAAAATGATTACAAGACTAAAATAATAACAATGTAAAGTATTTTTCCCCCTCATTTGTGGTTTTATTTAATTTATTGTACTTATAAAATCTTAGTTATAGTATTAAAACCTATATGCAACTGCAGGAGTGATTTGTATAAATTTATTTTAAAAAATGGATTCTTAAATAGTATTAGTGGGTTTTAAAATAAATTATCAATATAAAAAAAATTTATCAGCTATATATGATATATATATATATTTAAAGAGGATGGTTTCCGACATTTCTTATTTTGTGATATGGTATTGGGTTACTATTAGATATCCACGGCCTTTGATGTGTGGTACTCTCCTACTCAGCCGTACCAAATGGTCCTGTTTCATAAGCACAATATGAAGATGGGCATGGCCGATGAGTCCATTCCATTCCGATTCAGCTGAGTTTTGGCCCCACCACTTTCCGTGGTGCAACTTCTCTTGCAGGATTCACCCAGGCCCCAGGATTCCCTTGCCTTCAAATGTTGAATCTTCTTTGTTTTCTCCCCCGTGTCCCGTTCAGACAAACACCACACTCAACTCACAAGACACTCTAGATACGAAGATATATCCTTGATGAATAGGAAATGATGTTCCATCTCAACCACTCTCTTTAAAATACCTATTGTAAACCAATTGATTCGATTGCTTTATGATTTTGAACTACACAAACTTGGCTGGGAAGAACATATAGACATTTAAAATATCATGATGACATAGTGTCTTGCATAGCAGTATGAGCACGCGCCCCGCAACAAATGCCCCATAAACGTTAAGATATAGCAACTAGTTAAAATGTATCAGCTTTTGTTGAAAGAAATCTTATCGTGTATTATGGCTATTGTAAAAGTATAACTTCTGGTTTGAGTCATTGACATTTGGGCTTGCGATTGCTTCACTAATGTTTGAGTCTCACACTAAATCGTCGGCGAAGAATTTTGGTTTACATTTTTTGGTTAATTGAAATATGTAGTTGACAAAGTTAAAAAGTGGTGGAGTTTTTCTAAAACAACTTGTACTCTGTATTATGTTTCATCTGATGTTGACAACAGCATTATGTAGGTTTTTGAAAAGAAAAAGCAGAGGAACCGCCGGTCATTATTCAGAGTTACATCAACATGTAATCCTGCTCTAAAACTTAGCTCTCTTTTGTATATCCATTTAGTGTTTTCTTTTTGGTGATATGAGAGAATGTATCCTACACCTTGCTTTCTATGCAGGTCATTATGAGGCTTATCTTCAGTTCTTCACCGTCCACCTCATCTCCAAACTCTTCAGTCTTCATTATTAGACCCTTCGATTTTTTCATCATTGTGAAAAATTGTTTCTAAATGTAATATTTGCATATATGCTTCGCTGTAGGTATTTCACACTTCACTCACAAAGATTTTTGTCATCCAAATTTGCTATTTTTAATGAATTATTTGTTTATAGTAAAACATGGAAAACAAAACTAATGAAGTGTAGAAAAAGGTGTACAATAGGGGGGTTTAAGTTGACTTCATCGCCATTATTGATTGACTTTCTGTGTAACATTCATGGAATCAACATAAATAGTGAATTATGGCTCCCGTGTTTGTTACAGTTGGGACACCTGCACTGTGGCTGAAACCCACTATAATAATTCTAATATGGAGAACTGTAGTTTGTACCACCAATCTAGTATTTATTGACCTCAACCGATGCTAACGTCTAAGACTGAAGATGTTGTTAAGGTTTACCCCTATTTAGTCCTTTTAGCTTGCAACAAGAGCATTGAACCCTGTCTTGTGCAGATAAAGCTGGTACTTGGGCTTTTGAGAATGGGCCTAAATAGGAGTTATCAATATCAATCATATCATCCTAATGGAATCAGATAAAAGAAAATTTATATGGAAGTTAGATGAAGGTGTGGTGGGTGTGACCACCTAAGGTGGATGAAGTCAAGCCCTAGCTGAAGATTGTGAGGAATGGTCGGTCTAGTGCTGATGCAATTCTTGCTATATAATATTCACAGAAAAGGCATGGGGGATGTGAGATATGGATTTGCTTAGCCTGTTGTTAAGCTCAATCTCAGAATTTATCAATAAGGGTCACAAAAGAAAGCGACAGGATCTAAGAAAGGGAACTATATTGATTTGCAATAAGCTAGGGAAGTCATGAGAAAAGTGAAAGGAAATAGCATTAATGCAACTACATCACATGGGTGCTTTCACGATAACGTGTTTCTTAATGCATATCATACATGTATTTGTCGACAACTATCCTGTATTGTATCCATCCATATCTCCTCATTCCCTTTGCGGATTAAAATATGCTTTTTTTTTTCTTTTTTTTCTTTTTTTGTGAGATTAGAATGAATCAAAAGGGACATGAAATGTATGATATGGATTAGAAACACCTTTAAGCCTTCTCGCTTTCTTCAATTTCTATACTATTCTTTGGGCCTTTCGTTATACAACACCTTTCAGTTATGTTCCTAGCTTCTTGTCACATTGCACTAAGCTATAACCCACCACCATTTGTGACCAGAAAGAATCAACAGGGACATGAAATGAGTACAAATCCATTGCAAATGCAATTTGAGTTGAACAGTGGTCCAAACATAGATTAGAAATGTCCCATTTGATTTTCTGAAGAGGGCATCAATTCAAATTCTGCAATCTCTACCCATGCTGATTTATTGACCCCACTTAATATAATTTGATGTCTGACAACTCCTAAAAAGAAAAAATCAGTAGTTGACCCTCCCAACATAAAATTATTTGGTTCCGTCCTTGATAACCGTAAACCAAAACTACTCATTTTCTTGTCTTCTGATGGCTTAATTATATTTGTGTAGTAAGTTGTGAAGAACCATGTCCACAATCTTCTCAGTTCCCTTTGGTTTAGTTTGTTGAATATAATTTTCTCAGGGAAAACTCAATTTTTTTATGTAAATTGGGAAATGGAACCAGTACCACTGCGTTTGTTATCCATTTTACTTAATCGCAATTGCAAATATGTATATCCAAGGCGCCTACGGCCTAAACGCCACATATAGTGCTTTCTTAACCGTATCATTCACTGCCGTAGCATATTTGTTTGTGATGATAGCTACTGCAGCGGATGGTGTGTGTTACGCTTGTGAATTTAATTTGTTTCTTTTATAATTTTACTATTTTTTAAACTCAGAAATTCTATTAATTTTCATTTTTTAATTTAATTAATGATGTATATAATAGCAATAGCTCTTAATCTAATTATTTGTGACTTAATTAAGTTTTTTGCTACATTTTTCTTTATATATATATATATTTTTTTGTGTATTTGAAATTTGAACTCTAATTAAGGAAATGAGAAGACTCACTTATTATTAAGTGGGTAACCAACAGGCCAAAGACTTGATGGCTTATTGTGTTCATTTTAATACTTGTTTGATTTACCATTTGGAACACGAGGAATCATATGGCTTATTGTGTTCATTTTAATACTTGTTTGGTTGACCATTTCGAACACGAGGAATCATATTTGAGTTGTTAAATTAATAAAGATGAGCGATGGTGTTTGTTATTATTATTATTATTTTAGAAAATCACGTTTATTTAGCCACTTAGCTCGATTCTATGTTCCAACTGGATAAAAAAACCATGTGTTTGGACCTTTTGGTGCATATTTTACACAAAGACCCTTATTTTTTTTACAATCTAAACTAAACACACATAAAGATAACATAGGACGTAATTGATAAATTGAATAACTAAAATGAACAAAATTACAAAAAAAAAAGAGATGTTGTTTCAAACAAATTCTTTTGTATCAACATAGTATGATATAAGTGGTAGATACTTAGACCCCTTAACTATATGATTAGGGATTCAATTCCTGACCCATGTGGATAGAAAAAATCTATTGGAAAATATCAACCCCTTAAATGGATCTTAATACCTCGAAGGATTAGTCTCTTCAGTAACGCACGGAAATACTATGAGAAACAAAAAAAAAATTCTTTTATATGAAACACATTACGGAAGGTAGCTGCAATACTAACGTGAAATAGAAAAATCAGGATGGTAACAGAAAAAAACAGTTTTGAAAGTTACTACACATGATAACTTAATTTGTATAACTGTTCCGTGTAAAAGCGCGCGTTTAGCATTTCTTTTTTAAAAACAATAAGGAACAAAGATAAACAAAAACAAAATATAAAAACCAAAAATTTAATTAATCCTATTTTTATTTGGAATTATATGATATTATTAATTACACTTATTCATAAAATAAAATATTAATATTGTTGTGATTTAAATAAAAACTAAAATGCCGAAGTATTTATTTCATGCTTCATATTATTGAAATAGAGTTCTTCAATAATCAATTACATCATTCCTTTTTCTTAGCAAATAATTTTTTTGCTGCTGAGATAATCAATATCCTCTTAGTGTGTGTTTGGATTAGTTGTAAAAAAAGATTATATTAAAAATTGATTAAAAAAAAATTAATTATGAGAAAATTAATTTATGTTAGATGTGTTAGTTCATAATCGATTTTAAGATAAAGAATTTTGTTTGGATTGTATTAAAAGAATCAATTTTATGAATTAAATTACTAAAAGAGATATGAAATAATTAAAAATTTTATTTAGTTGAAGGCAAAAGAGTATTTATCTCTTAAAGTTTTTGAAATAATATATAATTACATAATTAAAAACTCCAAATATAACTTTTTCTAAAAAAATTTAGTTATAAAAAAATAATCTTAACAACTTTACACACTTTAAAAAAATAAAATGAATTTTAGATAAAATAATTTTTTATTAAAAAAAATTATTTTTAAAAAAAAATTCCCCAAACATACTCTTACATCCTTATGGAGTAGGCTGGATGAACTCTAGCTCAAGACCAACTCTGGTCCACCTTTCGTATTACTATTTTCCCCAAGCCCATGTTTTCCTCTCTCGAAGTTCTCTTCTTTCGACGAGCCCAATTTCAGCCCAATATATTAACAACCCACACCATAATCTTTTAAACAGTTTCTTCTTATTTTCTACTATTATGATATTATCCACAATATTAAAAAAAGGGAAATGTTGATTAGTACGAAGGCATTTTCGTGAATGACTCACGAATGATCTGTGTTTGTACATATGGAGTTTTCTTTTTTCTTCTTTTTATTTGTTATATCTTTCATAAAAAAAAGGTTCGTGTAATATAGCATTGCTGCTAAAAACAAATGCATATACTGTACTTATCCATCAATATATATATAGTCTAAACAACACTTAACATCTGTGCCTCGCTCTCATTACTTCTCCTTCGCTCATCTCTTCTTGCTCTTCTTCATCCATGGACAACATGTATCTGAACTCATCGATTCCTCCTCCTCCTATAGGCAGTGATATGACAACATGGACATTAATTACCTGGATTCATTACCCCTGATTACCGATTCACTCCTAGTGACCAAGAGTTGATCAGGTGTTACTTGAAGCCCAAGATTAATAGTGGTTTCAAGGTTACTGGCCGAATTCATGACGTTGATGTCTACAAGCTTTCTCCTAACAACTCAATGGTTGATTATTAATTAATTAAGCATTGTTTTGTAGCTAGCTATATCTATCTGCATATTCATCATCTTCTTCTATTACTTTTTCTTTCTTCAGTTTAGGACATGCATTATTTGTTCAGTTATATAGCAGTCCATGTCTTTTTCTACGTATCTGTAAATGTATTTGTCCATCATCTCTCTTTCTTTTCTTTTTCCCCTTCTTTAGTTACTGAGTTTGCACTATATTTATATCTGCATATTCATCATCATCTTTTTTTTCTTCTTTAGTTTACCAAGTGCATTAATTGTTTCCTTTAGTAGATATATTCATCTTATATTTTTAAAAATTTTCTTTATCTTTAGTTGTCGAGTTTGCACTATATCTATATGTGCATATTCATCATTATATATCTTCTTTTTCTTCTTTTTTTCTTTAGTTTACGAAATACACTAACGGTTACGTTTAGTAGATATATATAGCAGTCAATTTCTTTTCTTTTTTGAATTAATTGGTTCTTTATTTTGCCTTGTAACCTGGAAGTTTTCTTCTATATGTATAGGTTAATCATGTCTTTTTTTTTTCCCCTTTAGCTGCCGAGTTTTCTCTTTCTTGAATATATATATATTTCTTTTAATAGAAAGTCCATCTTATCAACTTGCATTAACTTGAGTAGAAGAGACTCAGTCAACCAAGTTTGATCTTCAGAATAATGTGTATGGAGAAAATGTAATTGGGAGAAATTTCCACTTCACATTTAACCGTATTTCGTGGGATTAGTCTTTTACTTTCCGAATAAGGAGATACCCGATTTATACAAGAAAAAGAATTCATCTTTAATTTCTTCTTTGATATATTTTTTATTTTAAAGAATGTTTGATAATTAAGTATTGATAGACAGTTGATTTTTAATTATTTTACGTTTACTTAGATAAATAATTAAATATGAATGCCAACTCTTTGATATATTTTTTATTTTAAAGAATGTTTGATAATTAAGTATTGATAGACAGTTGATGCCTTTTTGTTTAATTATTTTACGATTACTTAGATAAATAATTAAATATAAATGCCAAGGAGAGAATGCCACATACTTTTACATACATACATATCATGGGGCGAAATTGACTTTATCATCATGGGGCATAATATACATAGGCAACAAAAATCACATGAATGTTATGTGATAAGTGAACAAAATTTAGGAGAACAACGTATTACCTTTTTTTAAAAAATACAATAACAAAATAAAATGAATTTAAATAAAAAAAATGTGATTTAATATTTTATATAAAAAGCCTAAAACAGACATGCAACAAGATATTCCAACACATAGCTCAATAAATCTCCTTACAACCAAGGAGAAACCAACCAAGAAACAAAAGGGGAATAAACATCGTTAGCCTCACAGTACTACTACTCCAAAACTTACATAGCACTTGGATTTAACTATCTCATCCCAAACCTTGCCAAAGAATGAAGATAACCAGTTTTAAATACCCATCTCTAGTGCTCTTACATCCTTCATTTTCTGGAAAAGCTACAGCCACTAGACAAAACTAAACATATTGTTTGTGCTCATTAGAGTGATAACCAGAGCGTTCTTGTCTTAATATTGCACCCCATGATGAGCAAATGAATAACAAACTGAATATCAGATTTAAACAGATCAGTAGTTAGTGGTTACGGTCAGAGTCTCTATGGGGGATTCCCCTAGATCACGTATAAATAAGCATTGAGATCACTTGTATCCTCGTTGTGAAGATTGAATAAGAATCGGTTTAGAGTCCTTCTCTCCCTGACTCTAAGAGGGGGTTTATCATATCCACTTTCACATGTCTTTTTGTTATTTGTAGGAACTTTGTAATATATCTGATATACATTTGGAGGAAAAAGCAGACATGAATGTAACCATTTGATATGTGTTGAGATTGAAAAGAATCCAGATTTGAAATTTATAGATCCTTCAGAATTCAAACATTGTCCCAGAATTAAATCCCACACTCTAAAATTCCAAATAGTTCCCTTCTGTAGCACTTGTCTCCTTGCAGAAATGCTCCTCTAAATTCAGGAAGGAATAGAACCCGGATTTGCTTCTAAGAAAGAACAACTATGGAAATGCCTGCCTTAGGATTGAGAAGTCGCGTCATCCTTGTATTCCAAGCATAGTCCAATTGAATGCTCGTAAATTTTAAAGTCCTAATCCCCTAATGCTTTTGGATGCACTTTTTTTGTTTTTCATTTTATGTATAATAGTGAAATTTTGTGGGTTCTTCTTGAGTATCTCACATGTGAAGTCATAATATAAGCATTAGGCAGTTTGAAGCATGCCATAAAGATGACTTGTCACTCAAAATAAGGATGGCCAGTTTCATTTAAAATTATTAAAATAGGTTCAGTTCAAAATAATTGAGTAAAATATATCGTATTTTGATAGACTAAAGAAAATTGAATTAGTTCAGCCCACCTAAAAAAGATTGCTGGCCCATATTGAGCCAAAATTGACCCATTTGATAACTCTAATTATGAACTATTGAACTTAATATTCTACTTTATGTTTTTTTCTATTTAAAATCAATCAAATGTCCATAACATATTAGAAAGAGAGAGAGAGAGAGAGCGGCAAAAGAAAAGAATTGGAATGAAGGGAAAGTGAAAAGCAACGCACGCACGCACAAATTCAAATATGAAAAATGGGTCAAAGTCTAAAAGTGTATTCCGGGAAAAAGGACTGAATAGAGCACGGCTAACACTGCTTCTGGGACCAGACCGCCTTCTCTTCTCTGCGGATTGTCTATGCTAGCGAGGAAAGGAACTCCACATTTGCTTGCTCTCATCAATTCAGGTTCTTTTTCTCTACTGCTCTTCGCTATTTGTGTTACACTTGGTGGGGTGGGTGGCTTTGCTGCCTTTTTGCTTTCTGTGTTCTACGTGATGAACTTAATGTTGCTAATATTTCCAGGAATGACACTCTTATATCAATGATTGTAGGAGGGTGAAGTGATTTTAGTGCAAATGGAGAAGTATGAAATTTTACAACAGATTGGCAAAGGTTCCTTTGGTTCTGCTCTGCTTGTGAGGCACAAGCATGAAAAGAAAAAGTGAGCATCATTCCAAACTCTATTTTCAAATGTGATTCAAGATATCCTTTTGTAGGTTTAATTGTTAATGAACTCATCATGTGTTTGGGTATATTCATATTTATTTATTTATGTTGCTCCATTTTAGGTATGTCCTCAAGAAGATCCGCCTTTCCCGCCAGACCCACAGGGCCCGTAGATCCGCCCACCAGGAGGTAATACTCATTGCTCTTCTGTTCATTTTTGTCAATATCACATTTTAATTTCAATGTATATTTTGCAACACAATTTTTTCTATTTATTTGTTGGTTTATATTTTAAAATGTGAAAAATGATACTTATGCTGTCAATATCACTTGGTTCCTTGTTTACAGATGGATCTCATCTCTAAGGTCCAAAATCCATTTATTGTGGAGTATAAAGATTCCTGGGTAGAAAAGGTCAGCCTTTTTTTTTTTTAATCAAAACTTTCCAGTTCTGTTGCTTTTTCTTGTCTTTATGTTTGCTCAACTTACTAAGTCTGCCAAGAGCCTAAATATTGGTTTATGTTGACAACAGTGACTTATTCTGGACTCTACAAATTTAATGATTTGTTCCCCACTTGTCTGTTTACGAATGCTGATTTTTTTTTATCATACTAATGAAGATCTTAATAGTGGAACCTCTTTTTGTAACACATTATATTGGTTTTATAATTCTTGTTGCTTAATTTATGATTCTGAAATTGGCAAACTGGTATCTTCATATCAGGGTTCTTTTGTATGTATCATCATCGGCTATTGCGAAGGAGGAGATATGTAAGTCTTGATTCACATTGAATTCAAGTATTTGAGGAACTCAGAACATTTATTGAGGCATTGTTATTTTTTAATTACTAATTTATGTAGTCCTTTTATAATTTGTCTTTGTTTTACAGGGCTGACACTATAAAAAAGGCTAATGGTGTTCATTTTCCTGAAGAGGTTGGTCACTGTTGCAGCAACTCCTTTTACTTCTGAGTTTCTGAGCTTAATGAATAATTTTCATTCCTATGTGCGAGCTTTTTGGAACTTAATTAACTAATATATATCAACATTTTCATACAGAAGCTTTGTAAGTGGCTTGTTCAACTGCTGATGGCACTTGATTACTTGCATGCAAATCATATTCTTCATCGCGATGTCAAGGTAAATGACTTATCTAAGTTCAATAACTGTAGATGTTATCTAGCTTGGATATCTGAGAACTTTGAGGACCAACTTTGTGTTGACGTTTTTTCCACTTCGGTTTCAGTGTTCAAATATATTCTTGACAAAAGATCAAGATATACGTCTAGGTAATGGCCTTCCTCATTCTATCCTCATACTGCACTTAGACTTCATGAAGGTGTTTAGAATTAGACATCGCTAAGTTGTGCCTTGTTTTTTAGTATCCTATTCCTATCTTATGTTGTGTATGTTGGATGCAGGTGACTTTGGTCTTGCTAAAATGTTGACATCTGATGATCTTGCTTCCTCAGTGAGTGTTATGGCCAAGATATTCTTTTGGTCACTGTTTATGCTTTTTTACTTGATTACTTACCGTGTGTTCTTGCTCTAAACTTAGGTTGTTGGGACTCCAAGTTATATGTGCCCTGAGCTTCTTGCTGATATACCCTATGGCTCTAAGTCAGATATCTGGTCTTTGGGTAGTATAGATTTCTTTTGTACTCACGAGATCACCTAGCTTAATTACACTTTTCTTTCCCCTCTTTTACAATATCTTTTCAATTGCAATTGACATTGGTTATAATATAACATTTGCCAGGATGCTGTGTATATGAAATGGCTGCTCACAAGCCGGCTTTTAAAGCTTTTGTAAGTCATAATCTGAGGCTGGAAGTTATCCACAATTTTTTTTAAAACGAAACATTATTCACAAAACTTTTTTTATCTCAAGATTGGGAATTTGCTGGGGGGGGAGGGGGGTACAATAATTCATTTGAAACACCGAATATTACGTTATTGGGTTATTAATGTCCATGGTGATGTTTGAGCTATTTTATTTTGGAAAGCATTTTGCTTCTTATTCATTTATGATGGCATATTGACTTTCAATATTTCACATTTCTGAAGTTTGGAGCACAACAAAAAACTATTGACTTTTTTGTTGTCTTCTCTCTGAGCAGGATATGCAAGCATTGATTAACAAAATAAACAAGTCTATGGTGGCTCCACTACCAACGATGTATTCTGGTTCTTTGTAAGTCCTCCATTTGCTAAGAATATTAAGTTCTTTAGAGTCTTTATCTGTCTTTTCCTCGTTTTATGTAACTGTTATGTTAGTTCCTATACCTACAGTGTTTGAATAATGCCAATGCCTGGTTTATGTGAGCTTACATATTTTGTTTAACTTTTGATATACTCCCAGATATGGATATATCTTATTGACTCTCGTTCTTGATCTTTGTACAGTTACTCATAATTTTTTTCCGCTCAAGTTATGGACCTCATTCAATGACTTGATTTGTGTAACTTATTGTGATATATACATATATTTCTTCTTTCAGTCGAGGGCTTGTCAAGAGTATGCTGCGGAAAAATCCAGAGCTTAGGCCAAGTGTATGTTTTCTCTTTTGAGTGTTTCTTTGCATTTATCAAGAGTCAAGACGTGCATTAATTGGTGAAAACTAGTCTTTAAAATTAAATTGTATGCATATGTCGTTGTCTGTACATGGCTTACTTCTGATTGTCTTTGAGTGATAAATATGAGCCAGATGTCATCACAGCCTGATAAATTTAGATGCAAATTTGGATTTTGTGGTCTCATATTTTCTTTTTTCTTTTAATTATAATTTTGACTTTTAGCTTGTCACCTTATATGGTATAAGGTAGTGGAGCAATTCTTCTTGATTAATTCCGTAGTGTTCCATTCCCAGGCTCTATTCTTATGGCATATTGCTTTTTGAGCGCTCCATATTACTGTAATGAGCTATTTTCTGAGAAAGTAAATATATGGGATTTCAGGAACTTTAGCTAGTTTTACACTTCTACTTAACAATACGTACGGGATCTCTTAGTCATGAGAAATTCAATGTCAAGATAAACCTGGAAGTATATTGATTGAGGTTATGCTTGGCAATGTGCAGTGAGACATTGAGCATAAAAAATTGTAGAGGCAAACATTAAGTGTCAGAGAAAGAGCGATTTAAGTTTCAAAATAATTGTTGGTTGCCGTTGCCAGGATTGGGTAGAAAGATTAAAAAATTGTTAATCTTCTTTGGTTGATAGGAGCAGAAGTGAGAGGAAAAAGGAGACAGACAGGTTTTTTTTTTGCGTGTGTGTGTTTACCATCATGGATGTAATTTATACTACTTTCATGTTCTCTCACTTTCACATTTTTAATTGAAAAAATTGACAAAATTTAAATTGTAAAAATGTCACTTCCCTACTTTTTGAGGAGGATATGGATGCAGTTGGAAAGGGAGAAAAACTTCTGAGCATGCATGAGTAAGAAAATAAATAAATAAATAAATGCAGAAGCCTCTGACATGCATGTCAAGAGGCTAGTTATAGGACCATCTGTTTGGACCTCTAATCCTTTGCATTTGGTTTCTAATTTTACCATACTTTTGGATGCAGTAAAATTGAAAATTATGTGATATAACTCTTAAGGTAGTGCCAGCCTTCACTTTTGTTCTCTCCATCTATTCATGTGTTGACAAAAAATAATAGTTTTCATTCCTTGTTTTTCTCATTATTGTCGTCATCATTATTAGTTTTATTCTCACTTCTGTTTTATGTAGTACAGCTTAAAGTTAAAACTCTATTTAAGAATTTTATATTGAAATTTGAAGCGTAAACATTTTTTAAGTTGAACAAATTTCCTTCATACATTTCATGCAAGGTACTGCTATATTTGTTAATTTTAATTGTTTGCTGAAGTGTACTTTGTTCTTTTTCCACCCTTACATAACTTGTTTATGCAAATTCTGTTTGGTATTGTCCGTTGGTTAACTTTTTTTCTGGTGGATTTATTCAACACAAATTAAGAGCAGTTTGTTTTCACAGGCTGCAGAGTTACTAAATCATCCACATCTTCAGCTGTATATTCGTAAAATTCACCTAAAACTAAATAGCCCCAGAAGAAGTACTTTTCCATTCCAATGGCCTGAGTCAAACTATGTAAGGAGAACTCGGTTTGTAGAGCCAGAATTTGTTTCTACTCTTTCTGACAGAGATAAACGCTTGTCATTCAGCAATGACAGGGCCTTGAATCCTAGTATTTCTGGAACTGAGCAAGGTTCTCTGTGTTCTACTGAAAGAGCACAAGGATTCTCCACTTGTTCAAAAGAGAAAGTCTATGAACTATCTATTGGGTGTGCCCGTGAAGAATGCAATACTAACAAGTCAAAAGCCACAAAGTTCTTAACTGTTGATAGGATGACAAGATTTAGAGCAGCTAAGGATTCTGCCTCCCCCAGACGGCAGACAATACCGTCAAAGATATCCCTTACTGGTTCGAAGCCTGATTCAGTAAGTTCATGTTCATGCTCTACACTACTCAATGGCTCCATTTATCTTGATGGCTGCTAAAGAAGAAATAAGGAAATAAAAAAAAATTGAACTCATGCTGAACTGATTGAATTTAATTCTCAACCTCTTCCCAATGATGGGAATTGATAATTATGTCATCTTCAGATCATACTTAAATTAAATTTTAATACAGGGAAAATTGGGTTTGAAATGCATGCGTGCGTGAATATATGTATGTACGTCCTCTATTAGCAATGTCAAATATCATGAGATAATGATTTGGCATTAATTTTCTTGTAAAGCTAAATTGGTTTCTGTTTGCTTATCATTTCAGCTTCCAGCATCTCATACTTCAGCTGGAAAATTTTCTCCATCAACTCGGAGAGCATCCCTTCCGCTGCCTACAAGAGTCATGGCCACAGCAACCCCCCCATATAGAGCCAATGTTGGTCTCCTTCGAAATGTGAAGTCTCCTGATGTTTCTGTTAATGCACCACGAATCGACAAGATTGCAGAATTCCCTCTGGCCTCTTGTGAGGATCCTTTTTTCTTCCCTGTCCGTGGAACGTCATCAACATCAGCACACTGCTCTTCTAGTTCTCCAAGGTGTGCTGCTGACTGCTCAATCACAAAGGACAAGTGTACAATCCAGGTTGTGGACAAAGCCAGTGTCAGTGATGCTCCTCCTGATGCTCCAGGTCCGTATGAAAGTGAATGCTCTGAGCTGCATGTGACAACTGGTGTTTCAAGCCATTCCTCTGCTGAGTCGTGTCAGCCTCGGTTCGACACCTCGTCCTACCAGCAACGTGCGGAGGCATTGGAGGGGTTGCTCGAGTTCAGTGCACGGCTCCTACAACAGCAGAGGCTTGAAGAGCTTGGGGTGTTGTTGAAGCCATTTGGACCTGAGATGGTTTCTCCAAGGGAAACAGCTATTTGGTTGACCAAGAGCTTCAAAGAAACTTTGGTCTAAGTTTTTCTGATTCAGCCTTGCCATCGGGTAGTGTAAATTAATGTAGTTCTATATTTTTGTCGTTAGAATTTGAAGAGCGGCTTCTATTATTCAGACTTGAAGGGCACCATATAGACTGAGTTTTGAAGTTTCTGTTTCTTCACACCATTGCCATTTTCTGAGGTGTCCGCACCCCGGAGTTGCAAATGTTGATCATCTAGTGTGATTCTCTATTTGGTGCTCGTGCTTTTCCCTTATAATTTTTTTAAAAATAAATTACTTTTCTTAAATTTTAGTATAATTGGATGAGTTTGTATATATAAAAAAAAAAAACTAAAATTTTGCTTAAATATTACATACAAACATAGAATGATTTTTGTTTTTCTAAAAAAACCTTGAAAAAGAAAAATTGTTTTGAAAAACTCATTCCAACCAACCCTTGATATTTTTGCATATCATATGTTCTGTCATATATATAACATTTCATGTTAGGCCTTGAGCCTTAGAATCCTTAGTAGAAAAAAAAAAGATTTAATGATACTTATTTATTCATCTCATTTTTTCACAACATATTACTCTGCTAGCTTCATGATTCGTCCTTTATATCATTATATAAGTAAAAAATTAACTCTTGAACCTAATGATTGGGACAGGACCCTGACCACTGGACTTGTGAACTGCGTTTCGTTTATTTAATGGTTTTTTTTTTTTGGTGAAAAGTGAATTGCGTTTCAGGTAAAAAAGACTGACAGTGACCTGTCTCGGTCTCGATTGAGATTCTTAATACAATAATAGTAAAAAGTTATTAATTGATATACCTCGAAGATAAAAAGTAATCGCACAAATTGTTTAGATTTAATGATTTTCTCACCAATAGATCAAAATGAAATGATTAATTATTTTTTTTTGGAAAGTTACCACTTACCAGTATTAAAAATTAGTTATATATTTTAATAAATTTTTTTAAATAAAATATATTCTCATTAAAACCATTAGAAACATAAATGAACAGATAAATGATTGTAAATAATTTTTATTTAATTTTATTGTAAAAATAGGAAAAAGATCGTCGTGGGCCATTTATTTAGTGCGTAAATTGTGGGGGTAGGCCCAAGAAAGGTAAAAAGCTGCCACGGCAGCCCAAATCTAGGGAACCTTGTACTGAGAAGCCCATAGTAATCGTCGTCTTCTCTTCTTGTTCTGCAAGTGCAAGAATACGAATACGATGGTGGAGAGATGGAAGAAGCAGAGATTGTGGAACTGTACGAGCTTCACTATTCGGACCTTCTTCTCTTATCATCTTCAACCAATGCTTCTTCTTCGTCGTCGTCGTCGCCTTCAATGATCCGAACCATAATGGAAACCCTAGGACCAATGGGTCCAGGCCTCCTCGCCATCACTGGTGTTCCCAACGCTTCCAAACTCCGTACGGAGCTTCTCCCACTTGCTCGGAACCTCGCTCTTCTCGACCCCGAAATCCGTAAACGCGTTCTCAAGGTAGTCCCTTCCCTTCCCTTTTGAGTTTTGAACCATTTCATCCTTTTCGTTTTTCTCAAATTTTTATGACTTTTCAGTAGGAACAGAGATATCTTTTAATTTCAAACTCAGGGTGTGTTTTGTTTGTTTTTCATTTTTATTATAATTATAATAAAAATGAGACTTCGTGTGTATTTGGATTAGCTGTGAAAAAAAGATTATGTGAAAAATTGATTATCTGTATAATCGATTTTATGATAAAGAGTTTTGTTTGGATTATATAAAAAAATCGCTTTTACGTATGAAATTATCAAAAGATGTATGAAATAATTGAAAAAGTTATTTGATTGAGGACAAATAGGTTTCTTTTAAAACTTTTGAAATAATCTGAAATTAAATAATTAAAAGCTTAAAATAACAGCTTTTTTATAAAAGCTATTTTTAGTTATAGAAAAATAATCTTAACTTATAATCAATTTTACATACTTTAAATAAACAAGATAGATTTTACATAAAACAATTTTTTTTTCAAAAAAAAGTTCTTTTGGGAAAGAATTAATCTTTTCCAAACATGTTCTCGTTCTTCCTTGTTTTTAAACTTTCTCAAATTTTTGAAAATTAAAAACGAATGGAAAAAACGTGGTATTTTTTTTGTAATTATAATAAAAATATACCTAACTGAAAATGAAATTTGCTCTTAATTTGTAGTCTTTTATTAGTTCACATTTGCGTGTGTTAGAAGCTTCATGCTAGCATAGCATTGCAACCCATGCAGCCACGCTTGAGCTGTATTTGTTTTCAGCAGTGCAGATCCTTTGATGAATATTGGCTTCTTTCCGGTTGTTTTTTGACTGCATTACTGTGTAAACCTACTCCTATGAGCATGCGTTTCTTGGCATCCTATTTACCGTTTGTTTATTAAATTTTCTATTATACAAACATCAAGCTGGGGTTTAGTTTTACAGTTAATTCAATATCGTAGGTGGTCTCATTGTGTTTGCATGCTTTTATAGGAGCACAACTTGGGTAGTGATGTTCCTTTGAGAAATCCGGATAGGAGTGTGTCCTCCTTTGCTAGGCAACTGAAATATGCCAAAGCTCCTGAATTGATCAAAAGTACTCCAAGTAGCGGAGCAGATTACCAATTACATTCTGAGGAGAATCCTCAAGATGTTGAACAAACGGTGAGAGAATGTTATAATATGGAATTCAAGAATCTTGGAAGTACTTTCAAAGAATTAGGATTTTGCATGATGGAGCTAGGGCTATGCCTTGCTCGAATATGTGATAAGGCTATTGGTGGCAATGAGTTAGAGCAGAGCCTATTGGAATCATGTGCAGCAAAGGGGCGTCTTATACATTATCATTCACTGTTAGATGGCCTCCGCCTTAAAGAAGTTGAGAGGCGCAGAGAAACTGGCAAAAGACGGGCTAATATCAAGAGGGATCAGGGCTACTTAATTATGAACGGGCAGAAACCATTAGAAGGATCAGAGTCAAACTCAATTGCCCATGATGCTAATTCATGTGGAATTCATTCGAATTTGTGGCAGCAGTGGCATTATGATTATGGTATATTCACTGTCCTAACAGCTCCCTTCTTTCTTTTGCCATCTTATTCAGAGACAACCCAAACAGAAGATCCATTTCCTGCATCGTGTTATGGCGAATGTCCGTCACCAACTGGGCATACATCCTTGCAAATATATGATCCCAACAAGAAAAGTGTCCTCATAGTGAAGGCCCCTCCTGACAGTTTTGTCATTCAAGTTGGGGAATCTGCTGATATAATCTCAAAAGGGAAGCTTCGCTCAACCCTGCACTCTGTTTATAGACCTGCAAAGTTAGAAAATTTAAGCAGAGAAACTTTTGTTGTATTTCTGCAGCCTGCATGGACTAAAACATTCTCTATCTCAGATTATCCTCATGTAAACTCGATGTTCAGTGGTCAGTGTTTAGTGGCATCTGATGATGAACAACAGATTGGGCAGGATAATTATAAACTGAGTCACGAAATTCAGAAAATAGTTCCACCACTTTCATCACGGTTGAAGGATGGGACGACTTTTGCCGAGTTCTCACGTGAAACAACAAAGCAGTATTATGGTGGTAGCGGTTTGCAATCAAAGAGATGACTAGTTTCTGGTTAGTCCTGTTTCAATGTATACCCTCCGTCAAAGCAATAGATTTTGAGGAGTTAACCTTACTGATTATGCATTTCGGTACATTACTTTTTTCTAGAACTAGAATAATCATATAATTGCAAAGTGAGTTAGACAATAGAGACACGCTGCATTTCAGTTAATAGAATGGTAATAGATTTGGGAAGCTGCTTATAACTTCAACTGGAGAACTTTATATTTCCCTTTTCCTATTTCTCTCCCCCTCTTGTCTGTTTTATACTTCGTTTAAGGTTGATTCCAGTGGTTACCTTCATGTTCAAGCGATCTTCAATCTTGTTCCTATAGAGGCTCTATATAGGAATTAAAAAAAAGCCGAAAAAATGACCTTATCATCCAAGTAAAACAATGCTTTTTCTTCCAGTGGCTAGCCAATAAAGAATGGACGTGCATCTTATGCCTTTTCTCTTTCGGCCTTTTTCCGCGCTCACATTTGGTATTGTGTCAGGAGATATTTGCCAGGGAAGGTTCGCGTCTCGGTTTTTTGCCTTCATTCACCCAAAATTTTTGGCTTCAAGCCTTAAACCTTCGACCTGCACTCATCAATTTAAGGAACGTCTTATACATCTATTATAGCTACATAACCCATATAATGACATTTATTAAATGTCTTTGCTTTTGTTGATGATGTATTCTTTTTCGCTTTGGATAGTCTGTGAGTAGCACACTGCAACTACTGACCTGGAAATGAATGTTGGTGTGAGGTTTGCAATTTTGCATCCAGAGGAGGCTGTCTTTCTTTAGGAAATAAAGAAAACAGAAAGCAATTAACCAAAATAAATGAGGTAGAAGGGAAAAAGAAAAGAAAAAAGAAGCATATATACTTTGTTTGGAATAAACACTCTTTTGGTGCTGTAAAGATACGTGTTTATTAGTTAAGAGTCTTTTAATGTTAATTTTTGACATTAAATTAATTTTATAATATTATTTTTTATATCAAATTAATCATTTAATGTTATTTTTTATATTAAATTAATTTTTTTAAAAATTAATTTAATATAAAAAATTATTAAAATTAAACTCATGACACTTATATTTTAAAAGACTTAAATGAATACTTTCTCTTCAAATTTATACAATGAAGTAGCCACTGGGTAGTAGGTTTCGCAGGTCTCGCTTTCTGTGGTCCAAAAGGATAACCAAAATTGACTTTAAAAGTAAATAATTTGAAAAAGAAAATATATCTTTCACCTGAAAATAACAGGAAAGCACATTTGAAGTGCAAATGCAATCCAAAGGGAGAAATTATTATTTAGAAAATGAGGCAAAAGGAATAAAGTTTAAATCTTTTGTCAGTTATGAAGGACAAAAGAAAATACTTACAAAACCAAAAAGCTAAGGCTGTAGTTTCTCATAGCCTTTTTCTTCTTTCTTCAGAAAATTATGAGAGGAGATTTAAGATTGTGTTCATGCCCGTGGCCAAAAAATTGAAAAAGCACACCAGCTGATGACGTCTCTATGCACGCGCATTTTAGCACAGGTCCCCTTCTGGAACTCAGCTTTTGTGTCCAATACTGTGGAGAAAAATGGTTCTGCTAAAACTTGTTTGGACTTCCTAACCTGTCGACCTTGGACGTTGCCAACTCCTGCGACAAGAAGGAACACCGTTGCTCAGCTCTCTCTGACATTTTCCCGTCGTAATGTCAGAGCTGCAGCGGCTGATTGCTCCTTCAAACAGGTGCCAGAATCAGTAACTTTCTTGAATGGTCCTATAGATAGGCTCTTGGAACAGGGGAATAGTTATAAGACCAAAATGAACATGTACTAGTTTTGTTCATATCTTGAACCAGATGAAACTCTTTTATATCCTCATTTCTACTTTTCTAACTATATCTGAAGCTCTTAATTTGTGACATCTACAGTTGCAAGTAAATCTATCTTCAGAATTTCAAATTGTTTTAAAAGAAAACAACTCCATTCTCCCAAACAAGGAATAAAACTTATGTCTACTACGGGCAGGGGTGGCTACAAAAATTTACATTAGTTGTGTCTTGGACTTAGCTGGTTTGATTTAACCTTCGTATATTCCACTGCTAGGCTTCGCTTCTTGAATGGTCCAAGTAGTCCAACTGCTAATAAAACAACAATGATGTCAATGACCATTTGTAATGCTTACATGTCAATTCAAGGAAATAGTAATGGTTTGGTAATTTGCTTTGCTCTGGTCCTCACTAATCATTTCATGGCTTTTATGTGTACTTTTTGAGGCGCAGGTACATGTTAATCATTTTTTAATGGTGTAATTGATGCACCCACAATAGCTATTCTCACGAGCCATATGATTTGAACATAATCCAAATAAGATTACATATCATAATACTACAATTATTACATTCTCAAAACTATCCCTAAATCATTTGTCTATCTTGCATTATCCTTTGTCTTCATAATTAGTTCGTTCTCACTTCTCGGCCAATAGCCAATATTTTTGTGTCTCCTTTAGAATGCGGGACTAGTTCCTTTTTCTTAATCTGTAATGTTATATTATACTCCTAGGTCCACTACTATTGTCATGTGAATTGTATATACTTAAAGCACGAATGATAAGTCTTATTTATTAGTATTGCTTGGTAATGATAGTTGAATCAGTCCCTAATAATAATAGCTCAATAATATGTTGAACAATGATAAAAATAACTTTTTTTAGTCAGGACAGTGCATAATTAAACAAGTGGCTATGTTTCAATTGAATAATGTTAGGGCCTGCGACTGCGAGAGGAGCAAAGAAATATTGTGTTAATGACATTGTCACCAAATTCTTCTCCCTATGCCCTAGTCTCTAATATATAGCAGAAAGCAAATAACAGTACTTTTTCTTTCTTTGTTTTTTACCAGTGTGGGCTTCATAACAAAGTACTGCATTCTGCATCACATGGTGTTTGACCATTCCTTAGACCCCTTAACCCACTTTATTATTTGCTGACCAGACCTTGCCCTCAGGACATTAGCGTTTAAACATTCCTGGTTCCTCAAAGATCCCACTATATATATATATAGACCTTTAGGTTGCCACCTCTCTAAAAGCAATAAACATTCAAGACCACCCTCCACAATAGTTCACTCTCTGACATGGAACCCAAGTTCACAATCAATTGTCGCCGAAATGAATTCCTTCCAACCAGTGGCACTCATTTGCCGGAGAGCCCGAGAGTACCAATGGAGTTTCTGTCAAGGTCATGGAGTGCCTCTGCTCTCGAGGTCTCCAAAGCACTTGCACCTCCTCAACCACCTCCACCTCCTTCTTCTTGCATAGCCTCCAACAAGTCTGCTAATGGCTCCTCTTGTGGGACTAACTCTATTCCCAAAGAAACTGCTGGTCAGTCTGAGGAATTCTCAACTATGTCTGGGAATCAGTTCTCTTTCGCTTCCTCTGCTACTTCGCAGCTTGTCCTTGAGCGCATTATGTCACAGTCCGCAAGAGAGGTTTTTACTAAGCTCTTTTACGTTCAAATCATAGCACCATACGGAGCATGGAACCAGAACATTGCTTCACAGACTGTGTTTCTTTCATCAAATAACTACATATTATATTGCTTTTTTTTTTTTTTACAAACCAGAGCCATTGTCATTCTTTTCACGGAATTGTTTTCCTTTTATATAACTCCATTTGGGTTTTAAAGTCATTTATGTGTGATGTATGTTATAGGAAGTATCGCCATTAACGTCAGGTAGACTATCTCACAGCAGCGAACCTTTGAACGGTGGTGGTTCTTTAACCGGAACAGATAGCCCTCCAATTTCTCCTTCTGATGAGTTTGACGACGTTGTTAAGGTATCTCTCTGCTCCTTTCCCTTTTCTTTTGGGTTGGTGGGGCCGTGAGGTTGGTGGAAGGAAGTGACTGTACTTTGCACTTTGCAGTGAATAATAGTGATTGCTCACAAGTGCAATAATATTGTATTGCATTGTTTCGCTCTCCCTTGTCTCCTGCCAACCTCACTTTTCGGTGCCATGTTTTGGTTCCGTTCCGTGGTAAACTACAACTACTACTATTTCTTGTTTTAATCTGGAAAACACTGTGTTTGCTTTTGTCTCCTCTTAGATAAAACTTACCACATTGTGTTAAGAGGGTTTTCATGGCCGAAGACTGTCTTCTTAAAAGCCACCTAAAGCAAAATAAAATATGTCTTAGACTCACAAATAAAATTATATTTTGATTATGTACCAAAAAATATATATATTTATATTATATTTTGATTAATAGCTATAACTTTTGACATAAGCACTTAATCCAACACCTACAAAAATAAATTACTCACTCTTGGTGCTTACTCCTGGAGGTTTCCATGAGAGTTAGGATACTTTATTTCCCCACCCCCTACACACACACAAAAATAAAGGTGAAAAAAAAAAGAATGGGAACTAGAGTTCTGAAGAGGGTTGTGACTTTTCATTTCAAAATTCACATTTTGAAGATAACTTATGGATGAGACCGGCAGAGAGCTGAAGTGGGTAATGACGCACATTACTGATCAAAGGTGGAGCCATGGTTTCCAGTCAACCTACCTGCTTGCTGATTTTTTTTCACAACAGGACAAAGAGACTGACTGTCGTGTCCCTTCTCTCCGCTTTCACGTAAACAACTTTACGGAATCATCCAATTTGGTTAAAGATTAAAGTGTTATTAATAATAATAAATATATTAAAATAACTTATTATTTTTTTAATATTAATTTAATATAAAAAGTAATATTAAAAATTTATTTTAAATTATTTATTATTAAAATATTAAATTAATAATATTAAAATTTTTAAATAATTAAAATATATATTTAAGATCTAAGATTTAAGACTAAAATAATTATTTAATCCATAAACAGCCTTAGTCTCATCTTGGTAGTAGGAAGAAAAAGTCGGATTTGGCCTTTTACTAGAAAGAACAAAAATGGCACAAGCGACGCAAGACTTGTAAGATATGTTTGTTTTGAGAGAAATAAATAAAAGAGAGTTAGGGAAGAAAGAAAGGGAATAAAAATAACACATTTATCTTCTTTCATTATAAGAGAAATAAAAAAAAATTAGTGAATTCTGTAACTTTTTTATTTTTTTTCTAAAATGAAAAGAAAAATAAAAGAAATAAATAAAGATAGAATATTTATTTATTATGTCTTTTTTGTTGTTTTACAAATAAATAAATAAAAATAAATATATATTTATAATAAAATTTAATTTTTTTATTTTTCTCTCAATTTTTTTTCAATCTAAACAATTTAAAAACCTACTTATTTATTATTATATTTTTATTCTCCTTATTTTTCTCCCTTCTCTCCTCCTTACTTCTTTTCATCCTAGGATTTATTCTCGCACCTTCAATTATATATACGAGACAACCCATTCATCAAAAAAATAATATACGAGACAACCCCTTTCTTCACTGCAAGAATGATGAAACTAATCAATGAACACCAACAGGAATAGTGAGAAAAAGACATGCTAGTGACTTATGAGTGACAGCCGTGAATATTGCCAGCAGTTCTGTATTTTTTTTTATACGGAACAGTTCTATAATGTTAAATCAATGCAACGATCACGATCTTATTTTTTAAAAAGAAAAAAAAAACTCAAAAAAATAATCTGAAGTTGGAATTACTCATAAAGTTGAGTATATGTTTACCATGTAAAATCCAAAGAAAAAGTAATGCTTGGCTTCATCAATTTGTTGCAGTTTTTTGGGGCAAACAATTCCATTCACTCCTTATTCAATGGTGGACGAACTAGTGCTGCTATTGGCAATGCCACGCCTTGCTCAGGACCTAAGACAGTTGGAAGATGGTTGAAAGACAGAAGAGAAAAGAAGAAAGAAGAAACCAGAACCCATAATGCTCAGCTGCATGCTGCTATTTCAGTGGCTGCGGTGGCCGCTGCTGTAGCAGCCATCACGGCTGCAACAGCGGCCTCATCTGCACCCAGCAAGGATGAGAAGATGGCCAAGACAGACATGGCTGTGGCTTCTGCAGCCACATTAGTTGCTGCGCAGTGTGTGGAGGCTGCTGAAGCAATGGGAGCTGAGCGAGACCACCTTGCTTCCGTGGTTAGCTCTGCTGTGAATGTCCGCTCTTATGATGATATCACAACACTAACTGCTGCTGCGGCCACAGGTAGAGTTTTTGCATTCATTGGGCACTAATGTCCTATAATACGGGATAGTTTTATTATTATTATTATTGAGAAGAAACCATTAAGCTACTGCTCTTAACCGAAGTTGATTGACTTTGAAAGATCTTTGCAAAATGTTATTGACTTACCCATAAAGAAAAGGCTAATTTAGTTGTTTCAACGGTAAAGAATCAACCCGGATATATAGTTTAATTGTTGATTAGTCCCTTAGTACCATAAGGATAAAAAATGTCTCACATTCATGTGCGAATGGGTCGTGAGAGGTAGTAATAGTCCTGTTTTATATTTTCTCTCCTTATATTCCTTCATATGCAGCTCTACGAGGGGCAGCAACCTTGAAAGCAAGAGCATTGAAGGAGGTGTGGAATATTACCGCAGTGACACCACTCGAGAGAGGCATAGGGATTGGAATATGTGGCAAAGGCAATGCCAATAACAGTAATTCTAGCACCAGTGATAGTGGGGAGATTGTCAATGGAGAAAATTTTCTGGGTGCCTGCAGCCAAGAGCTCCTTGCTAAGGGCAGTGAATTACTCAAACGGACCCGTAAAGGTAATGTCAATTAGAAATGCTGCTATTAGCTCTAACTCTGAATCTTTTCTCTCATTTGCAAAAAGATTAAACTCCATTTTGCTGATAACTGTAGGTGATCTTCACTGGAAAATAGTTTCTGTTTATATACATCGAACTGGCCAGGTAATTTTTCTTTTAAAGATTCATAGCAGATGGAATTGGTTACATATCCATTAATCACAATGCTTGCAAACATTTCAGGTGATGCTGAAAATGAAGAGCAGACATGTTGTAGGAACCATTACCAAAAAGAAGAAGAGTAAGCTGCGCCTGCCATTAACTTCATAACTTTATTTTGCTTGCACAGAGGCCTAGAGGGATCCTGACCATAAAAAGAACTCATAACTTGTGCTCTTGAATTTGCAGATGTTGTGCTAGATGTGTGCGTGAATTTACCAGCATGGCCGGGAAGACATCTGTTTGATGATGGTGAAAAACGACGGTATTTTGGATTGAAGACAGAATCAAGGGGGATTGTGGAGTTCGAATGTAGAAATCAAAGAGAATATGATATCTGGACTCAAGGGGTTTCGAGACTTCTTTCCATTGTTGCACAAAGACAAAACAGAACTGGGATTTGAACACGGCATCTAATACTAATTACCAGGAAGTGTCAAGCTAGTGCTGACCGCTGAACTTAATTCAAACTACATTATTTAGCTGTATTTTGCAGATGTTTTTAACGTAAACTAATGGACTTTGTAACTTCGGTCTGAACATACCATCTGATGTCTAAATTTCTAGAACCGTAGGAATATTTGTTTTTTCATTGCTACAATGCATCTATCAAGTCCCTTAGAGCTAAGAATCTTTCCACTGATGTACAATATCACGGATGGCAATCAGATTGGTAGACTATGGTTAGAGTGAAGATTTTTCCTCCATCTGTTTATTCGGGAAGAACTTTCAGAGATGCAATCCATAGCTGGCTGCGGACAACATAGAAGTATACTAATACTTTCGATGTAACGGCTATTACTAATTCACTTCTTGATCTAATAAGGAACAATAACTCTTGTTACTTTTCACTTATAGATTATATCTTAATTTCGAATGAAGTATTTGCTTTTTTGACTTTGAGATGGCTAGCTTGCATAAAATGCAATCTCAATCAACACTAAATGGAACATCCAACAACCCAACGCCAAACAAAGGGGCCGCAACACCAAAAGAAAACGCTCCCACGTGAAGTTCCTGGATTCTACTAGTAAAGGAGAGACTGCCAGCTCAACAATGGAAAACCACTTAAAGACAAAGATTAGGCCAGAGATAGATTTTGCTTTGTTGGCAACTCTGAAATCAAACATGATCGGGAAAGTAGGTGAAAAAGATGTCAATTCCATTGCATTTTGAGGATTGCCAATGTTTTCAGATTGGACGCCGCTTACCAGAACGGACTTGTCTTTCTTCACGTGCATATATGACGCTAATGTGAAATGGACACGCGTTATAAGACAAACAATGATACTATACCTAGACAATTTCTCAAAAGTAAACCTGCCACTCCTCATATACGAGGGCAAACCTTCCCCAACATGAAGTTCCTCCCTCGAAATTCAAAGAGGAGCAACCTCGATCAATTTAGTTAGATTCGACTTTCGAGTCTCAAGGCCAGAGTGGTGAACTAACTTTGGAAACCATACCAGGTAACCAGGCAACATATATAAAAGCGCAAATAAAAAGCGTAATAGAGGACTCAAAAAGAAGAATGGGGGAAAAATGGACAATCGCAAACGAATTTACAAATTCAGTGCAAATTTCATCGTTAATCAACTATTTACCAACAACTTGACAATATTCCATATTGTACGAGACTCCAATCAACAGGACAAGGCAACAAGATTTATTGTTTGATAAGAATTGTTTTTTTCACCCTCGCTCCCACAGAAAAGAAATACGTGGCAAGGAAAGGAATATATGATGATACGATGATATCTCCTCAGCTGTCAGCAGCTCTAAAAATAGTGAGAAGAGAGAGGAAGAGGTTGATGATGTCCAGATACAAGGAGACCGACGCCCAGATGTACTCATCGTATGAGTATCTCTTGATCAGGTTGTCTGTATCAAATACGATGTATCCACAAAATATAATTGATGCCACACACCCATAGATCATCACTGACAACTTACCCAGCGGAAAGAGAATCTGCAAGGAAAGGAACACTCTTTAAGAATTCAACTAAAACGATTACACGGGGGTAATACATAACAAGCAAAAACTTTTCAAGACCAAAATACCTGAATCAGCGAAAAGACCATAAGAACTAGCACAGCACCGAACAAGAAGGGGCCGAGAAAGTTGAAATCATGGCCTCTCCTTGCGGCCCAAAATGTGTACAGAGTAAGACCGACCACCACCACAGTAGTCAATATGACAGCTTCCAGAATAACTTTCCCTGTATCCAGTCTCCAGTCTCATTAGAAAAAAATTCAGGACCATGCCAAAAATAGGCAATTGTAGCTGAAAAATGCAACTTACACAAGAAAAATGCAAAAGCCAATATATAAGAGAGAGAAGCCCTAACGTGTAACAACCAAGATCCCAAATTGGTTTCTACTGTTAATTTCTTCTTTCATTGCACATAACGTAGATACATAAATACAGATTATTGCCAAAATAGGAAATAATCAAATCTCATCATCTTTCATCTTCAATGAAAGGAAGTGGGTAAGAAAGAGAGATTGCATCGATCTATCAATATTTAGAAGCCTAAATTAACCAAGAAAATAAGTACTAACAAATAGCATTGACATCCTCCTCACACAACCCAGATACAAAAAAGCATTGGTATTTGGTGTAAACCCTAACTGCAATTCTCCCCTAAAAACATCGAAAGATGAGATCAATCAGATCATTGTCCCTGATTCGAAATGCTAGCTATGCAATCGGAATTAGGCAAAAATAGAATGACTCCATAAACTAATCAGAATGACACATCAAAGTCTAACAAAGTTTAACCAAACAGCCCAAACTCAAATTCTAAGTTCTACAATTAAAACAACATAAACCGTATAACGCCGTCAAAATCACAGCTTTATAATATCTAAAACCTAAAAAAATTAAATCAAATACATATAGGAAAAGCAAATCTTCTCATTATCAAACAAAAAACTGTTTTTTTTTTTTTTTCAAATAGAACAGAGAAGACTCAATCTTACCGCTAGTAAAGGCGCAACTCAATCCAATTACAAAAGCCAGAGAAGTAGTGAAAATGCCGAGGAGGAGGTAATTGACGGGGTGCTTCTGGTGATAATAGTAAAGGGGGCATAACGCTGCAACATCCGCGCAAAAAACAACAATTCCGTTAGGGCAAAATAATGTAAACACGAATGACGTAATAGAAATTGATGCAAAAGAGTGAGGAGACGCACTGATAAAAGGGACGAAGATGAGGACGATGTAGAGAGCCAAGCCAGCGCCGGTGCTGGCGAAGAAGTTGGCGATGGGGCGAACGGAGACGACGAAGGAGGCAACGGCAATGGTGGCGAGCAACTGAATGGTGATGATTGAGTAGACTTTGCGAATGAAGGACCACCGCAGTTCTGGGCTCTCCAGCATCATCGGATACAGAGGCCTCGCTCCGCTCTCCACATCGTTTTTTCGTAGAGGTTGATTCCACATCTTCCAAAACCCTTGAAGCTTTCGCCTCTTTTTTTTTCTTTTTCTTTTTCCTGGAAAAGACTCTTGACTGAGAAAGTGAGGGAAACGAAAGGAAAGAGAAAAGAAAATTATAGAGCTTCTTGATCTCTTGTGTGTGTGGAATGCGGATGGGATTGGGTTATTAATAAATAAAACTTAACTGCTAAGTAAGAAAGAACTGATGAGAAAGTTCGTGAGACATCCCGTGCCTTACACGAGCGACAGTGACACGTGAATTGTCATATCATCGACACGTGTACGGGTGGAGATGTTCTAGACTTTTCCAACGGTGATTAGCATTTGTTGTTGTATCCAGGGTGGCATTAGCATTTGCGAGATCGAGAACGTGTGAGAATAATTTTCCCCTCTCATGGGAATGGGAATATGCCTCGGGTGGGTTCCTTCTCGCCTTCTCCATTTATTTATTTATTTATTTTTGATACCCCATTTGCTTTTGTCTTTTGAAATTAAAAATGGCCGAAAAAAGGGCGTGAAATAAAGTCACAAATTTTAAAAGATTATGTTTTACATATAACACGATTTTGTTAATTATTGTCAGAAAATTTTCTTTTATTAATACTAAAGATGAGTAAATAATATTTATAAATATAAATTAAAAAAATAGAGTCTAGAATGATAAGCTCCAAATCCTCTTATAATAGGATATTATGCTTTTAGAAAACTAATAACGATTTAGAGAAAATTTATTTATGTTGCAGTAACTTATGGGTCCATTGACTCCATTCCAATATTAAGAGTATATTATAAGTGTTAACGAAAATTTATAGCTTATTTAAAAGAATTATTGATACTAAGAATTAAACCTAAATTCTACAAACAAAGTAAACCAATTCCAATTGGCTTATACTTCCTCATTTTTTTTATCATTATTATAAGTTAAGGTTATTTCCAACTAATACTCTTGATTTATTGTATAAAATTTTGGATATTATCATTTAATAATATATTAGTATATTATTAAAAGAGTTAAGATTTCTTAAACAATTAATGTAATAGTTAATTTTTTTAATAATTTAATAATATGTGATTAGATAATAATATAAAAAAATTTACACTAACATTTAATTAAAATTAAATTTTATACTCTTATTAAGAGACTTATTAAAATATACAGTAAATAATATTCATCAGTGTAGATAATACATTAATTGCTACCTTTGTTTCTTGAATATATTTTAGAGAAATGCTGAATAACACAAATCATTTTCGCACGAAATCATTTACGAATTCATATGCACCGTTATTAATATCGTTCACGAGTTTTTCATTTGTTTTTTAAATTTTTATTTGTTGAGTAAAATTGTAAAATCATTTACTTATGTTGTGTCACATAATTTGTAAAAGTTTTGTGAAAATCCATTCATGTTATATAGCGGTACTCTATATTTTAATTCTGCATATTAAAATGTGAGCATTAATTACCTTATCTAATTGTGAAATTTGTATATAAAAACTACATCGTATTCGTACGCATTTAAGAATTTGGTGGCAAATCACCTAGGAGACAAAAGCACGTCTTGTGCAAAAGTTAAAAATCATGGTCCAGATGTACCCCCAAAAAAAAATCATGCTCCGATGAAGATATGAGGCATTCTACTAGATTGAATAGTCATGCACAAAAATATGTTTTGATGGCTATAATTTGTGGAGCGCCAAAGGTTAATGACAATAATGTCCAAATCAAAATTTGGATTTATCACAAGGTTGTTTTAAGTTTTGACTTATTCTCCAATTAATTTTTTTTCGTTTTGGACAATGTTCTAAAACAAAAAAATAATATTCAAGATAATGAAATCTTTTATACAAAAATATTCGATGCAATGTAAACTCCGTTTTTCTCAGAATTATTTCTTAAATCACTCATCCACTTTCTGATTAATGTAATGTCCAATTTACTCTCAGGGCAATTTACAATGAATTTTGGAATATTTATATAAGAATATTTTATTGGGTTTGATATTAATTAACTATTTATATTTAAAAAATACAGAGAAAAAAATTTCAAAAGTGTTTAGCTAAATCAAATGGAGTGGGGGCAAAGAGAGTGCTTCAATTTCGGGATTTGGATAAACTCTCCTTATTGCATTTTACAAGTATATATGATTCTTTTCAGGTGAAAACTATTATCAAGGACAAAATAAATTTGTCTATACTTTGGTATTTGTATATCATTTTAATGTGAGACTAATTTTGTTCAAAATATTGAGATTATTATTTTTTACAAATATTTTTTTACAAGCTTAAACTTATGATATTATAAAGGTTCATTAATTGCTAAACTCAAACTTATTTACTATCTAAGTCACTCCTTCTAGGTATAACATAATTATGGAATTTACCACATTGCTTTGAATTTTTTTTTTTTAAAAATAAGAACACAAAATTCCGTTAATCCACTTGGAAATCAAACCTAGTTTTTAACATGCAGTCATAATTTATGAACACAACAATTTCGTACATGGGTATGTTAAAAGACAAAATTGAATAATACCCGACACTAAACGCCAATGAGACTATGCGCAGCTACCAGTGAAGATAAAGCTTCGTATATGCAAAAGCCTAAATCTTGCACCAATATCAAGCAGAACATAACAAAACATCATTTGCTCTGGCACTTGGCAAGCTCAAACCAAACTCAAATTTTCAATGCTTGTAGCCTGTAGGCATAGACCCTGTGTCTGGGATCACGAAAAGATTGAAAAGCCTGTCCTCATATCCCCACCAACGTACCTCTCTCCTCCGATTTATTGATTGATACCTGTGGCAGTAATTGGCACTGGGTTGTGTTCAGAGAAAAGCAATTGCTCTTCGTCCCCGTGTGCTCATTATGTGGTGAGCCATAAGGAATTTTTCAACGAGTGCAAACCTTAACCCACTGGTGCACATTTTGTTGCAAAGGACTATGGTCATATGGAGATGCTAGATGATCATCCACTAGGCTTGGTTAGGGAAAATGTCGCGCTGTATTTGGAAGAATGGGACGAGTACAATGGACCCTGCGAGGACTATGAGTAGGATAACTGTTGCCTTCTTCGGGCCCTGCTTGAACGGCCAGTGTAAAGATTGGATGAGATTGACATTCAAACATTCCGTCATTTTTCTTCTTCTTATAAAAATTGATAATTAAATAAAAAAATAATTGGCAAAAAAATTCTTTAATTGGCAATTTTTTCTTAGTTATCAGTTTTTGACAAATGTGGATAATCCCAATCTTTCTTCGGCCAAGTTCGATCCACTTGAGTACCTAGCTAGCACTTAGCAACATGAAGTGAAATTTAAAATCAATGAATGAAGGGTTTGTTTAATTTTTACTTTAATTTAATTTTTTTCCAAATTTATTTAGAGAGATATTCTATTTTGTTGAATCCTAAATATATATCTCACTTTGAAAATCAAGATATTAAGTTTTAATATTTGCACAAACTATGGGAAATATATATATGCACATGCAATCAAGACCATTAAAAAAAAAATTATAGTAGGATCAATGTGTTATTTAATGATTTGCATGTGAACATGAGAGGAATGTGTGAGTGTAAATATGCTCAAGTAATTACGTTACTCTTAAGTTTTTAGTTTCTTTAATCACCCTCATTTTTCTTCTATATTAAAAAGTCGGAATGGGTTTAATAAGCAGTACTTGATTTTATCATTAGTTCGTAAATAGTAATTTTGCAGTTTGCTCTTTTTGATTTGAAGTTGTTAGGACGGCACCGATATATATCTACCATCCTTTAATGGTTTCTATAATGAATGGCTGTGAGATATTCATTATTACACTTTGAACCACAAAAGTACATTTTTATTTTTCTATTTTTTTAAGGTAATTCTCTTTTAATTAGGAGGTGTTGGGTGTGCATGCATTTGACTACAACCTTTTGGATATATGCACAAGATGCTCATTGTTTGATACATTGGTATAAGATGACTATAAGCGCATATAAGATTTCCTCTATTTAGTTATGATATTCATTGTGTATAAATATATGATAACCTTTTAAACTTATAGAAACTTTCTATGTCTAAGTATGAGACTTGATCATAATTTATATATTACTAATTTTACACTAACAAACCAAAGGCCTTTTCCTATATAATGTTAAAGTCTCAAATTCTTAATCCTCAAAACTTAATATCGTCCATAAATAAGCAAACAATTCACGGATAAAAATCACCAAGAACTAGTTTGGCTTTCATCATCTTCACACTACTAAATTTCTCGCATCTTATCTAATTCCATTTCTTTTAAACTCCCAACTGATTCAAGGCCATTCAAAAAGAACTTACCCAAAATGGAGTGAGATTTCTGCATAAGCTCCCCGCTCCCTTTCCCTCGTTTTGGTGCACTAGTTTGCCAATGGAAAAGAAAGATGCATATATATATATATATATATATATATATATATATATACATATATAAAATAGGTTTCTCTCTTCTACTACAATATTTGCTAAGCATGCTCGCCTAGTAAGCTTATTTCTTTTTCGAGTCATACTATTCCAACTGGCGCTGAATTGAACGGACAAATTTGATGTACAATCGCGCATTACATGCTCAACACTAGTGAAGGTGGTTATGAAATTACAAGGTCGTTTACAGTAAAGCTAAGTTTGACTCATAAGTTATGATGCACAAATATGAGTACGGGTATTGAATATGACACTGGTATAATATGGGAATACGTAATTTTTTAAAAAATTAAGATACAAATACGACATGATCTGACATAACATTTATATCAAAGATAGATAAAATAATTGAGTCATTCCATGATTAAGGGAGAAAAGTAGAGAAAATATATTTTATTTTTAGTATTAGTCACTACAAACACAATAGAAAACTAATTTATCAAATTCTTATTATATCTCACCCATATTAGCGCAAAAATACAAAAATAAAAAATAAAATTTATAAAAAATAAACTCCAATAATATATTTGAAGTATCTAATATCATATATCAATATCTGATACAAATACATATTCAACACAAATACGACAAATATTTTGAAGTATTAGTACTTCTTTCATAATTAATATGAAGGCTTGAACTCTTTAGGAAGACTCTCACGCCCAGACCTAGCTAATTGTTCACACTGACCAAATGAATCTTAGTTTTTGATTTAGAGATCAACGTGTGTAGACGTGCATGCTCTCAATTGTTGATTATATCAGTCCCAATACCCATAAAGGAAGAAGTCATAATAACACTTTTTCTTACTTTCTAAATGACTGTATAAAATGTTTGAATTGATTTTTAGGAAGTCTCAAATTATGATTTAAATAAAAAAATTTAAAACAAAATTTTTATTTAAATTATAATTTAAGATTCTTCAAAAACTAATTTAAACATACTAGTAATCCATTTGATTACAAGTAACTTTATTTTCTTGAGTATACTGTTATTAGAGTTGTGTAATTGTAACATCAGAAGAGAAATAATACTTATATATTTTATCTCACATATTTTATATATTTTTATTTATTTAAGTTTTTTAATATAAAAATAAAAGAGGAAAGGAGAAGAGGGAAGAGAAATAAGAAAAGAGAAAAAATAAATATATAAATATATATGTATAAATAAATATATAAAATATGTAAAATAAAATACATGTGTAAATATGATTTCTCACACGAGAATATATGACTTTGCTTGCAGAGGTAATTATGCACTGATACTCAGCAAAAGCACACAATACCAGCGACAGCGACATATCGGCAGATCTATAGCATCCATCTCTTTTTCTTTTATCTACTGTCCTTTTCATTTGCTAGTATTTACGATTTAGCATTATTCTAATTGTCTCATCCTCTTCACTGTCTGACGCAGAAGGAAAATAAACAGAGAGTAAAAAGAGTGGCGGAATAAGTACTAGTGCGATTGGTTTGTTTTTTTATTTTTATTTTTAATTAGATATGATTTTTTATAATTATAAAAATATTAATTTATTTTTTATTTTTAAAATTTTGTAAAAAAAATAATAAAAATATTTTTTTATTTTTCTTTTATTTTTTTCATAAAATTTTAAAAAATAATAATAATATAAAAATAATATAATATTTTTATAATTATAATAAAAACATACCTAACTAAAAATAAAAACAGAAAATAAAGTAAACAAACTAGCGGTTCAGTTGCCATCTAGGAACTGACACGAATTAATCTAAATTAATCTAACTGAATATCTAAATTTTCATGAAAAAAATTCAATTTATAAATGGTGGATTGATTCAATTCTATGAGTTGACTTGGGAAGATTTCCACATCATTTCTTTTTTTTTCCTCTCCTTTTCTATGTTTATACATATCCAAGGTGGCTATTAAGCATTAGAGAAAATCTGCAACCAGACATGTATTACCGGCTCCCTACTATCGTTCTTTCCTAACAAAAAGTTCAAGTTGATCTACCCAAACCATTTATTTGACATTTTTTTCCATAGATACATCACCATTTCGGATTTAAATATTATGTATTTTTTTTGTTTTTTTTAATTAAATGTTCATAATTTAGTAATAAATTTTTTTCTCTTAATTAATTATAAATTATCTTTTAATTGTTAGCATTCAATAGAGACAAAAAAAAAAAGAGAGAAAAGAATGAAAGAAAAGATTTAATTTCCAAATTTTCACATGTGGGGAGACTAAAATTCGGAATTCCTATACGTCCCTAGTGTTTGTGTGATGACTTGAGATAGTAGATAGGTCCACGCATAAAGAGGGAGGTGCGAGGGGGGCAGCTCGTTTTTTTTTTTTTTTTTAAGAATAATGAATGTTTTGGGCTCAATAACGAGAAAAAGAGAAATGCTTTAGTGTGTGCTACGTTATTGTGTGACGTTTATGAGAAAGTGAGAGGCAGAGGAGAGGAAACAAAAAGAGACAGAGGGTGTAAATGACGTGATAGAGAGAAAAGAAAAAAATAATTAAAAGACTAGTGAAGTGAAACAGAGAAAGGAAAAGTTGTGGAATAAGGTTTGCAATGAAAAAGATTTAATTGCAATTTTTATTGTAGCATTTTTTTTTAAATGAAAAGTTTAAATTGAAATAGTATAATCAGCATGTCACAGTGTAAAATATTTAAAAATAACATTATTGAAGTTTGAAAAACCGGTTTTCGTTTTTCTTTTACTAGGGAACTTGATGCGCAATAATATTCTTTTTTATTTTAATTTCGTATTTCCTTGTTGATTTGTTTTCCTTCATCAACATGTTTATATTTAGCTAGTACTTTTTTTTTAAAGATATAAAATTAACATGATATGAGTTAGTTCTTGAAATTATATTTTCCCTAGGGGAGTGCCGTGGGTCAGGGCATAAGAGTGAAGCGATATTATTCCAACAGTACTGGTGTAAAAGTTACAAAATGTGCATATCGATCTGGAAGAATACATATTCCTGACACGCCATCTTTTCTCATAGTTCAGCCGATCATCTCTTAATAATCCTATCCATTTGCTCAGTTCTCAATCTCGTAGTGATCGAAGAAGAGAAATGGATTCCAATACCAGATCTCTGTATGGTAGCATCTTACAACGAGATTGGAAGAAAGTTTTGGAGATTTACAAGGAGCATCCAAATATGCATGCCGCCAAGATCACCAAGGCTGAAGACACTGCACTGCACGTGGCTGTTGTTCACGGCGCAGAACACATAGTTGTGCAACTGGTTGATGAAATTAAGAAGACCGAGTTTGCCGAGAAGACTCTTTCAGCTAAGAATAAGCGAGGGGATACCCCTCTGCACTGCGCAGCCTCACGGGGCTCTCAGCATATGTGTGAGCGCCTCGTAAGAGTTGCTGGATCCTTGGTTTACCATCGCAACAACGAAGGAGAAACACCTCTCTTCTTGGCTGCTCTTCATGGTCACAAACAAACGTTCCTTTTCCTCCATTCGAAGACCAACAGGAACTCAAGCGCAACAACATTCTCATGGAGAAGGAAAGGAGGAGACACAATTCTGCACTGCACCCTTCAGAGAGAATACTTCGGTGATCCATCAGCACTTGCATTAATTTCAGTTTAATTAATTACTTATACATTTATTTGCTACTATACTTTTTCTTTTTTGTATATATATTTGTGTGGCACAGATTTGTCATTTCAGATAATTCATCTGTATAAAGACGATCATATTGCCAGCTCCGTCAATGAAAGAGGAATCACACCTCTTCATGTCCTTGCCAGCAAGCCTTCCGCCTTTGAAAGTGGCACCCGCCTTCGATGGTGGACCAAAATCCTATACTACTGTAAGTATATACATCGACTATCAAGTGTGACAAGACAACAATTCGATGTCTAATAGTAATATAATTGTCTTTTGAGTCCTGTTTACTCCACCCGTTTGTACACATATTATTCTTCTTACTGTACAGGTACAATTGTAGAAAAGATTGTGCCGCCAACTGAGTTCCAAGCTGTGGACGTAGAAAAGATTGACAAGACCATGGACGCCAAGAGGAAAACACTGATTGATGAAAATATGCTCCCCAAGAATTACCGCACATGCCACGAATTCTTTGCCTTCTTGTGGAATGTAGTTCTCAGTGGTAAAAGTCTCTCTGTATCTGTTCCTTTTCTTTATTTTTTTTATCAACATTAATTCCTTAATGGTTCATGGTACTTCTAATATACTTTAGAAAATTTCTAAATGAGCTGCCAATGCTTATAGACTCTGGAATGGATACCACTTATCTTATCTAACAATTATCTGAATTCTGTATTTAACATATATGCACGACTGCCCTTGACCGAGCTGATTTTCAATATCAGTTATAAAGGGTGGTACAAGCTCGGAGACGGGAAACCCAGCTAGTGGTCAAAATACATATTTTCCACTTAACTATGCTACATGTTATGAGTTCCTCCAGTGTTCCTACATACATGTTTTCGGCCTTTCGGGATTTGGTAGGCCACGATCTTAATCTTTTCTACTTTCTAATAATTTCTGTGTTCTGTTGATGTTTGCCCCTCCAATGCATGTTCTATCCATCATTATATGATTGTTCTTGATGGTTTGCTTTAAAATGGTTACTTTTGGCCCACCGCTGTCATTAATTTCGTTCTTTATGCCTCTTTCTCCTGATGCTTTTTTATTTTGACTATGTACATGCTTATAAGGATTATTGGACACAAGGAAGATAAAAGAGAGACACGTATGGTGTACGCAAATCATGGATGAACTTGTAAAACAACATTCCGAGTATGAGTATTTTTTTGATGGTACCGATCCCTCTCTAGATGTATCCGAGGACGAGGGGGAGAATTTCCTTTCGGTGAAAGATAAGTTCAAGAATGGGAATGGAGGTGAACAGAACCAGCAAGGTAATCAACCGAACTGTGTCAGAGTGGAGCAGAGTCAGAGTAGCTCAGACGCCATTTTTCTTTCTTCTTTTTTTAGGGCCTTGAATTAGAAGAAGAATTAATATATAATACAGATTTTGAGTTATATATTGGCACTTGGCAGGCACAACTTCAAAAAAAGACAATCAACAAAAAGAAATGGAGAAAAGAATGACAGTATTGTTAACCGCGGCAAAAAATGGTGTGATCGAAATGGTGAAAAAAATCCTGGATCATATTCCAGTGGCCATCCACGACATCACCACAGAGAACAAGAATATATTGCTAGTGGCAGTGGAGAACAGGCAACCTCACATATTTGAGGCTGTGACGATGACTCACGACGTAGGGACCAGCCTGATACAAACAGTAGATAATGAGGGGAACAATGTGTTGCACTTGGCAGCCAAGGTATCTAAGTATAAGCCTTGGCAAATACCTGGCTCTGCTATGCAAATGCAATGGGAAATTAAGTGGTACCAGGTATAGATTTAATTAGCTTTAAGTTGAATTTGGGGTCTATTTAATTAACATTCATCCAACTTAATTCTATTTTTTAAGAAGGGTTTGTTGCCCTTTTCTTCTAGGACTGCATGGGAAGGGTGGTTTTTTTTGTTCCACTTTTCTATGTGTTGCTGTGTTATCTATGTTCCCCCTCGATCTGCTTCCCCACCCAAAAAAGAGAGACCTGCACTATACATATGTAACCTAACATTAAACTATGCACAAGGAGTGAAACTCCATTTGTTACGTATATATATCAATTTTTTTTTCTTTTAAGCAGTATGTGAAAGAAATTGTGCCACAGCAGCTCATTTTCCAAACCAACCATAAAGAATACACTCCAGGGGAGATCTTCACTGAAAGTCACAAGGATATAGTGAAAGAAGGCAGCGAGTGGCTTAAGAGCACCTCAGAATCTTGCTCTGTTGTGGCTGCACTTATTGCTGGCGTTTCCTTTGCCACATCTAGTAGTGTCCCTGGTGGCACTGACGACCAGACTGGTAAACCAACCTTAGAAGGACAACCTGCATTTAACATATTTGCTATCACCTCACTGGTTGCACTTTGCTTCTCAGTCACTGCATTGGTCATGTTCCTTGCCATACTCACATCTCGGCAACAACCAAGAGATTTCCGAAGAGACTTGCCATTCAAGCTTCTTCTGGGGTTGAGTTCGCTTTTCGTATCCATTGCCTCAATGCTGGTTTCTTTTTGTGCCGCGCATTTCTTTGTGCTTAAGGATAAAATGAACAATGTGGTATTCATCGTTTACGCCGCTACTTGTCTACCAGTGTCTTTTTACGCAGTAGCACAGTTTCCACTGTACTTGGATCTTTTGAAAGCCATCGTTACAAAGGTTCCACAGCCAAGCTACAAGGAGGATGATCTATAGGGTGGTTCTTCTAGTTTTTTCGTCTGTTTTCAGTGTTATACATTAATATTACCTTGTATTGTAACAAAAATAAATACAGTATAATTCCTCCAACCCCCCCCCCCCAACAAAAAAAACGAAATTCTTGAATTTGATGGATTTTAGTATTTTACTTTGTGGCTTTTGTTGTACGTGCGGTTTGTATGAAATTTTGAGTAGTTTTTTTTATACAGAATTTATCTTCACCAACCCTTCACAAATTTGTGAATTCATTTGCACCATTCAAAAAAAAAGTTATAATGAGAGCAAAATGTTATCTAATAGCTTGTATGGAAGTTTCAAAGGAGTTTGTTAAAATAAAGATCATAAATAATGCTATCATGAATAATGCTATATCATTGAATCTTAATTTGACCCACTTATAATTAATCACTTTAAATCATTATCGTGTCTCATTCCTTATATATCCTTTCAATTAAATATTGACTCAGTAATAAAAATTAACTCTGGTAATAAATTCTCTTGTAATTGTCAATTCTTTTTGTTAAGTTGTTAATATTTAATTAAAGAGATAGAAAAAAAGATAAGAAAATGGATAAAAGATTTTATTCCCCTCCTAAGATATCCTAATTACTAAATAGAAAGTATTAAATGAAAAATATAAACATTTAATATCTTAAAAATTCAAAAAATATTTAATATTATTTAATGAAGATGATTATTAGGCTCACTCATTAAGAGGATGAACAAGGATTATATCCTCCTAATGAATAGCCTAATAATCTTCTTAAATATTTAATTTTGAGTTCCTAATACATTAAATGCTTATAATTTTTCATTTAGAATAATTATATATCTTTTTAATGAATAAATCTAATAGTTATTAGATACTTTTTAATATTAAATATTTTTTGGATACTTAAAATATTAAATGCTTCTATTTTTTCATTTAATACTTATATTTTAAGTAATTAAAAAAAATATGTTAAGAGAATATAACACTACTCTTTTATTTAATATTTTTTATTTTAAATAATTGAGAGAATATTTAAAAAATGTATTGAGAGAATATAATATTACTATGAAAATATAGAATTATTCAAACATCATTACAGTAAATGAAGCGCTTCTGAAAACTCTTGCGTGCCCCGGAATTCTCTTTCCACTTTATGAAAGTTAGGCAATTTCAATTTGGCATAGAGAGAACAATCAGGTCTTCAATGATGAACCCTTCGAAGAGAAGAGAGCTTTGGTAATAATTTTACATCGCATCTGGGTTTGAGAGCAATCACGTGACCCAAACGAATTCTCCAGCAAGTCTCCTAATTAGCTTCTGGTTAATGGAAAACTAAAAATACAGACAGGTACATCTCCAGGGAAATTTAGGCAGGGAAGGATGCACCTTAATAATAATAATCGTGGGGCACATGCCCCTACTCAATATATATATATATATATATATATATATATATATATATATATATATATTAAAGTAGTGGTATTTTGTTTTTTTAAAGTTTGCCAACAAGTAAATTTTATTATTAGTTTAAGTTATTTCATGTGACATATAAAAAGTTGAAATTCAATTCTTTAGATTTCTCTCACACATCAATGAAAACAATGATATAATTAGTGGCAACTGCAAAAGTTAAGAGAATATTCTCTATTATAAATATCATCAAGAGTTTAATACTTAATCATCTGAAAGATGAATAATTGAATAATTTCTTAGTTTCATGTATAAAAAGAAATATTTAATAGTATTATCATTTTAAAAATATGAAAACGTGAAAGGAAAAAATACAAATTTATCTTTCATTATTTTATAATAATATATATCTATGTATAAATATAAATTTTTTTTTTTGGTTTATGTATTACCTATACCTTTATTTCTACTATTCAAAAATTTTGGATCCGTCAGTAAATTTAGGTATTGAGTTTTCACTGATAATAAGTTAATTGAAGTGGTATATGACTTTAATCTCAAGTGTCGGACCAAAAATTTGATTTATGTAATCGTCATTGTTAAAAGGGCTAATAACTATCATACACCTAAATCTAAACTAGATTAGCCTCCTTCCTAAAGAGTATAAAGATACTTGTAGTTCAATAAAAAAAAAAAAAAAAGAGATTATCATTTATAAACGAAACAACCTCCCAAAAAGAGGAAAAACACAAGCTCCGTAGTTGAAATAATTTATTACTCATCAATTCTATAAGCTTAATTATTGGTATATAATTTACTATCCATCAATTGCATGCATGAATTGCAACCAAGAAATAATATTATTTATAACTCAACATTCGTTTTTTTAGTAATTAAAAGTTTAAGAGAGATGAGTTGCCCCTTTAAGATTTAGAACAAACAATGGTTTAGATTGAGTAGTACTTATAAATAACTTATCAATGAGTGATAATTAATCTTTAAGACTTTTGAGTTGATCTTTTGAGTTGATGTTATTATGTTTTATAAGTTGAGTCAACCCTCTTTGCAATTCCACATTCTTTTTACACGATCAATGATTAAGAAATGCTATATTTTATAAGTTTTATTTTGATCTACTGTTAAGAAATTTTATATTGTTATCTAATTATGTGTAAACAAATCAATAAAAGGGGAATTACTCTAGTATCCATCTTTTTTTTAGAGTACCGGTACCCAGGGTGAGTTGTCTAGCATTCATTAGTTGTTATTTATATTTAATAGACTTTATAACATTTATTGTAAAACCAACAGTCAATAAATGATTGACAACTTACCCTGGGTACCAAACCCATTAGGGTACCATAACAACTCCTCAATAAAAGAGTTTGACTATCATAACAACTACCTAGGAAATCTAACTTCTTTAATAATGTATCAACACATGATTGGATGACAGTATAAATTTTTTTTATAATGACAATGTATTAAAGTTAAATCCATATTTTATTATGTTATACTTAATCTAACGTTTTTATAACATTTTTTCTATGATTAAAAAGGTCAAAAAAATATTCTCTCACTTGCAATTTAGTACCTAATTTTTTTTTTATGTACGAGTCAATCATTTTATAAAACTCGTATCAATTTAAACCTTCAATTATTTTTAGTTAATTAAGTTAAATGATAACTTATAAGTGACATGTTAAGTATCTATGTTTATATACAAGGGGGTTAAGGTTAAGTTCATTAAGTTAAAATGACGTCGTATATCAAAAAAGACGACTAAATAATATGTCATATAATACTTAACATTATACATTAACACTTAACATAACACTTCAAAGGTCATTATTTAACTTAGTTAAGTAAAAATAACAAAAATATTAAATTAATACGAATTTTATAAATTTAAAGATTAATTTATACACAAAAAATTTATGAGTTTAATTTTGATCCATCAATGTAAAGTTTTTTTATACTGTCATTCAATCATGTATTGCCAACTCATTAAAATAGTTTGACTATTATAATAACTACCTCAAAAGTCTAACACTTTTGATGATATGTCAGTACATGATTGAATGATAGTGTAAAAAAACTTTACACTGATAGTGAATTAAAATTAAATTCAAAATTTATAAACTAAATTGAGAGTGAAAAATATTTTTAAAGATTAAATTATCTATTTCCTTTTACGTACTAAAATATTTTTATAGAAAACTTTTCATTTAATTCACGTGCTTGAATATTAAAAGTGTAATAACATAATGTTTTGATAAAAAATCAAATAATTCAGCTAAAACAGGATAAAAGAATCGAATAAAAATCAATATGGAAAGTACAAGACATAATTTTTGTTCTTTATTTTTGAAGAGGACATAATTTTGAGATGTGGCAGGTTTGAACACTCGTGTCATTTGTATTTCAAAAGGACTACGTTATCTGGCATGCTCCTTGCTATTTTTTAATATTATTTTTCAATTTCAAATATTTCAATTGCTACATTACGTTTTTCTTTCCCCTTTTTTGTTATTCAAGTTTAGTTTTTTCACTTTCAAGTTCAACTTTCGACCAACAGTGGCTGCAACTTCTAAGGTATCTAACGGAAGGAAAGTGAGAAAGAAAGAAAGGAAAAGAAATTTTAAATTTACTTTCCGAAAGCCTTGATTTTGGTCTGCAGATTGAAGCCACAAGTGAAGTAGCTCTCTCTCTTGATTGTTTTTGGCATCTTCTGAGTTGATTGGGTTAGCGAACTATATAGCGAGAGTGGTCATTTTTTTTTTGGTTGAGATCTTTCGTAGCCATTTCTGGGTGTTTGGTTTTTTTTTTTTTTTTCTGGATATTCCCTGTTTTATGCTGAACTGAAGAGACTAGAGTATAATTATTAAATGAATTTCCTTTTTGGAAGAATAAAGATCTTGATTTAGATTTTGTCAATGGGAATAACCCATTAATTTTATTTTATTTTTGTTGTTGTTGTATCAACTTATTAAAAAGACCGCTAGTTTGAGATTGATTGTTCTGTTTCTTCGAAAAGGGGAACAAAAAGGGCAAAAAAAAAGTCTTTTTTTTTTTTTTGCTTTCTGGGGTTGGAAATAATTGAGTTGAGGGCAGTGGAATGTGAACAAGAGGTGGAAGCTGGTATATTCTCTTTTGGTAGTTCTGCTCCTTTTCTTTTGCCCCAATTTGTAAAGGTTTGATTTTGAAGAGGAAGCATATAGTGCATTAGTGCTATTGTGGAGATCTGGGACTTGTTTCGTCTCTTATGCCCCATGAGGACTTTCTTCACTTCAGAATCATGTAAAGAGGCGCACCCAAATGCTCTAAATCCACAGTCCTGGCTCCAAGTTGAAAGAGGGAAGCTTCCCAAACTGTCATCACAGTCCTCCTCTGCATCAATGTAAGTTTCTCGGTTTGGAATTTTAATTTGAAGCTTCACTTTTTGCCAGTTCACTGAATTAAAGTGTTTGTGTTTTTCTGGGGGTGTATGATATGATTTGCTGTTAACTACTACAGAGAATCTCTAATCAAGGTCCCACAGCCACCTATACTCCCATTCTTTAAACCTGTTGATTATGTGGAAGTTTTAGCTCAAATCCATGAAGAACTTGAGTCGTGTCCTCCACAAGAGCGGTCAAATCTGTTTTTGTTACAATATCAGGTCTTTAGGGGCCTTGGGGACGTTAAATTGATGCGTAGAAGCCTCCAGGCAGCTTGGCAGAGAGCAAATACCGTTCATGAGAAGATTATATTTGGGGCGTGGTTGAAGTATGAGAAGCAAGGGGAAGAGCTAGTTGCTGACTTGCTGACAACTTGTGGTAAATGTGCAAAGGAGTTTGGGCCCGTAGATGTAGAATCTCATATTCCCTTCGATATAAATATAAGCTCCCAGGAGAGAATTTTGATGGATGGGAACCTCATTTCACAATATGTTATTTTTACAATTGGAAATGAGAAGATAATTTGTGATAGACAAAAGATTTCTGAACTTTCAGCGCCATTTCATGCAATGCTAAAGGGGTATTTCAGTGAATCGCTTTCTGAGAATATAGATTTGTCTGAAAACAATATCTCTCCTTCAGGTATGAGGGCAATAAGTTATTTCAGTTTGACAGGTAGTTTAGTTGATGTCCCACCAAATATTTTGTTGGAGATATTAGTTTTTGCAAACAAGTATTGTTGTGAAAGACTGAAAAATGCTTGCGATAGAAGACTCGCATCCTTAGTTTCCTCCAAAGAAGATGCTGTGGAACTCATGGATTATGCTCTTGATGAGAATTCAGCTGTCCTTGCTGCTTCTTGTTTACAAGTCCTTTTACGTGATCTTCCAAACTGCTTGAATGACAATCGGGTGGTGGAGATATTTATTCATGCTAATAGGCAGCAGCTGTCAGTCATGGTTGGGCCAGGTTTATTTGCCCTTTTCAGTTTATTAAGTGAAGTTTCTATGAATCTTAATTCTAGTTCAGACACAACAGCTCATTTCCTGGAACGGTTAGTTGATTTTTCTGAAAATGACAAGCAGAGATTGCTGGCTTTTCATCAATTGGGATGTGTAAGGTTCTTAAGGAAAGAATATGATGAAGCCCGTTGCCTTTTTGAGGGGGCTGTAAATGCAGGTCATATTTATTCTGTTGCAGGTTTAGCTAGACTGGACTATATAAAGGGTGAGAAGCTTTTATCTTATGAGAAGCTCAGCTCTGTCATTTCCTCTGTTACTCCAGTTGGATGGATGTACCAGGAAAGATCACTATACTGTGAAGGAGATATGAGGTGGAAGGACCTTGAGAAAGCAACTGAACTGGACCCCACTCTTATATATCCCTACAAGTATAGAGCTGCCTCTTTAATGAGGACACAGAATGCTCAAGGTGCACTGGCAGAAATTAATCAGATTCTTGGCTTCAAAATTTCATTAGAATGCTTGGAACTACGGTTTTTTGTCTATCTGGCTCTTGAGGACTACAAAGCAGCCCTCCGTGATGTTCAAGCAATTCTTACTCTCTGTGCAGAGTATAGAATGTTTGAGGGGCGCGTGGCTGCATCTCAACTCTGTACTCTTGTGCGTGAGCATGTTGAACATTGGACAACAGCAGATTGTTGGGCACGATTATATGACTGTTGGTCTGCAGTTGATGATATCGAGTCTCTATCTGTTATCTACCAGATGCTTGAATCTGATGCGGCAAAAGGTGTTTTATACTTCAGACAGTCATTGCTTCTCCTTAGGTATGCTATGAATGTTTGAAAACTTTCATTAATTGTTAAGAACTCTTGAATTCTACGTAACTCCACCATTGAACCATCAACTGTATTAGCTCAACTGTGTCAATTAACTCAACTGCAAAGGAGGAAAAACCCACAACATAAAATATTTTCCTTTGAGATCGAAGTTTCCCCTGTGGAAACGTATCTGGAAAGGCAGATTCTCTGGCTTCAGGATCCTCTTTCATGTATTTAAATACTGACTGGAACTTTTGTATGCTAAGAGTCTATAAATCTGACATATTTGTTTGATTTAGGCTGAACTGTCCTGAGGCAGCTATGCTGAGTTTACAATTAGCTTGGCAACATGCATCAAGTGAGCATGAACGACTTGTATATGAAGGGTGGGTCTTGTATGATACAGGTCATTATGAGGAAGGGCTCCAGAAAGCTGAAGAGTCTATTAGCATTAAAAGGTCTTTTGAAGCCTTCTTCTTGAAGGCCTATGCATTGGCTGACTCTAGTCTAGATTCATCATGTTCTTCAACTGTTATTTCACTTTTGGAAGATGCCTTAAGGTGTCCTTCAGATAATCTGCGCAAAGGTCAGGTATGGTTTTTCTGTTGTACTACTTTTGGAAATATTTCACTACTCAATAGCCACTGGCCATACATGCAGACAATTTATAAAAAGAAATTATTTCTCTTATTTTAGAAATTTATTTAGAAGTTATATACAGGCACATGGAGAATAATAAAAAGTGCATCTGAAAATCTTTCAGGTGTATTTTCTCATTTGTCAAGCTTGCAAGTTTTGATTTATTAAGATTACTTGGAAACACTTTGGTCATCCGAACTATTTCATTGTTAAACACAGGCACATTCTTCACAATTTTGTGGTAAGACTGCATACCTAAATAATGAAACTTGTCTTATCGGCTTAACCACCCCTCTGAATTAGCTGCTCTTTTTACCTATTTTATGGGAGGAACTTGAACTACATGTAAGTGGGACCTCTAGACTCCTATGTAGTTATTTTAACTGTTATAGAGTATGAAGTATGCCTCTACTAGTCAGTTCATTTTGCCTTGTGATTCTCCACTTCTTTATGATACAGTGCACTGCAGTGTTTAATTATGTTGACTACTTTATCATTGAGCTTCAACTGAAAGAGCTTAAACTGGATCTTTGAATTCCAACATCTTTGGTAATATTGGGTTCTTCATTTAGTTTGCATCTCTGAAATACTGATAACATTAAAATAAATGGTCATAACGCTATTCTAGGCTCACTACAATGCTGATTTTTGGATGATGATATACAAGATCTACAATACCTGTTGGCTTCCAGGACGAGCTCATGACTCCAATTTCAGATATTTTCTATAATCAGAATCTTCGTGGTCTTTTTAGTCCTTGCTGAAGTAGTCAATAAATATATGGAATGCTGATCCTTTTAAGTTATCTGGAATTCAGCCCACGCAAGGTCCAGATCAATTTTGTGTTCTTGTCACCCTAGAGCTAGGGTGTTTTTTGGTCTTCTGATCGCCCAACAAAAAAAAAATTATATAATAATATCTTGTTTGCTGGATATCTTCTATGATGCATAGCTTTGATTATCTTCAATTTTCACCAATTTGCCCCAATAGTCTTTAAAGAGATCATGTCACTCTTTGATCATGAATTCTTTTTCCTTTTAGTTATTTTGTGGTGATTGTGAACCCAAACCAAGAAAATAGAGGTAAGGAGGAGATTTAATTGCTATCCGTCTAACATTAATTCTGTCTCTGTTACCACTTTTCCCATCATTATCTATGCAGTTGGCTTTTCTAGATGATGCATTCACCTTGATTGCATTGTACCGTCAAACAATATACCATGACCTTCAAATGAAAATGCTTCTCCACCCTACCACGTCTGCTATCTGAATTCTGGATTTGTGCACCCATGTATTTTGGTAGTTGTAAGCTTTGGTAACTCTGTAAAAGTCCTGATCATGTGACCTTAAAAGTTCTGACATACGGGGGGATAAGAAATTTAACATGTCACTAATGTCAATGTGTAAAGACTGGTAAACTTGTTGCCCATTATACTTTCAGTTATATTTGTGGCATCACATCATATCCTTACAAATATGCAACTTTTGACACAATTAGTTTCTAGTTTTACTACTTATTCTTCCATTTAATTTACCAGGCCCTGAACAATCTTGGAAGTGTTTTTGTTGACTCTGGGAAATTGGACTTGGCATCTAATTGCTATATCAACGCCCTTAAAATCCGACACACCCGAGCCCATCAGGGTCTTGCTCGTGTTCATTTTCTAAAAAATAAAAAGGCTGATGCTTACAAGGAGATGACCAAACTTATTGAGATGGCAAAAAACAATGCATCTGCCTATGAGAAGAGGTCTGAGTACTGTGATCATGAACTTGCAAAAGCAGATCTGGAGATGGTGACTAGATTAGATCCACTTCGGGTGTATCCTTATAGATACCGGGCTGCAGGTTAATATTTTACATCGCTTACTCACCTGCTTACTCACAATTATTGTTACTTGATTTTAAATTTATTCCAATTTTACTGCTATGTCTACCAATTTTTTTTGTAAAAGATCAAATTTATTATTGGGAGAAATTCAATTTAGGAATTCTAGTAAAAATATTTTCAGTTTTAGAACAATTAACCAAATAAGTGGTTAATGTTTAACCATATACTGACATAATTAACCACTTGTATAGTTAATTGTTCCTAAAATGAAAATATTGTTGCTAAGAACTCCTAAATTGTAATCTCCCCTTGCTATTTTCATAAAGAATTTACAATAATGAGTTCAAATTTGTGGAGAAAAGAAATTTTTCTTTGTGCAACTGGCTTTTTTCTCCCCTTATGATTTGTGCTGCATCTTATAAAATGCTATTTATTGATGCAAAAACCATCATTAAGCCTCCCACTATGAGAAACTTTGAAGGGTTTTGATGTGAATTTTGCCTATATCTGATACTGTTTGGACCACAAGTTATTAACAGGATCAAAGGAAGTTTCTCAGAATAATTTGTTTTTGAGATGAATTTTTTTGTTAATGCATGGCATTATTTATTATTTATAGTTTGTAGATTTCGTCAAGGAACTGCCACCAGGGCCAATTAGGGATCTGATAATTGCCTCCCAAAACCTTCAGGTTTTATGGGAAATAGATGTTTTCAAAATCCACTAGACACCTACTTGATGGTGTGGCTCACCAATTAAAAAGGACAGCGATTCTAGTGTTCAGCATTTCTAACCCTAATAATTACTGCCATGTGGAGTGTCCTGCTAAGTCAGCTATAAGAACCTTGGCTGGTTTATTTTTATCTTATATGATCCATATCTTACAAGATCCATAACTTCATTGGTTTGTATGTTTAAATTTCAAAATATTGCATGTTCATTATTATTGTTATTGTTGAGGGTGCTACTGCAATGGCAAATCTTACTCATATTGTCAGATCATTTTACTGCAGCTAGTACTGAACAATATGTATATGGTATATGTGGTTGCAGTATTGATGGACAACCATAAAGAAGAGGAAGCCATTGCCGAACTCTCTAGAGCAATAGCATTTAAAGCTGATTTGCACCTCTTACATCTACGTGCAGCATTCCATGAACACAAGGGGGATGTCTTGGGTGCCCTGAGAGACTGTCGTGCTGCACTTTCAGTGGAACCAAACCACCAAGAAATGTTGGAACTTCACAATCGTGTTAATAGCCATGAGCCATGAGTCAAGGACAGAGTATTGCGAGATGGAAATGCACATCAAAAGCCTATAACCTTGGCAAGAATGGAGAGTGACAGGCATTTAAACAGCCATTAGCTGAGTCATGAAAATTAAATTTGTAAAATTGAAAGTATAGTTGAATTATATGTTTTCTGTCTATTTAGTAATGAATATGTGAATTATTACCATTTTCCCCCATAAGGAGGGGGTGGTCCACATTTTGTAACTTATATTCTTATTTTTATTTTTTGGGGGTATAATTTGAATGTCAGATATGTCGTTTATCTTCCATGTGTTTCTTTATGATGAACCTTTCCCTGAGATTCAGTTCAAATTAGTATCAACATCCCTTGCTCGGATCCAGCTTTCATGCAAATTACAGACGATAATGCTACCTGTCAGAATATATCGCATATTCCAACTTTTTTTGATTTCCCTGAAGAGGCAATACTTTTAAGAATGTAATATGACAGATAGAAGGAAATGGAATGAGATTAAATAATAGTCGCAAGGAACATATAGGATAGTGATACATTATTCTTTATCTCAAGCAAAAAAGAAAAGAAAAGAAAAACAGAAACCAAAATTTGATTGTTTGAAAGTGCACCAGAAAATGTGCATATTTTTAGTTTATCATAAGTAAAATCAGCAAAGTCTCCTAAAATTCTTAAAAGGTTGACAGAACCTATAATTGATATTGTTTTCGTTCTTTTATATATTGTAATGCATAATATCACCTCATGCAAAACAAATGACCAGTATAAAGAAATATCAACTCGTGTCGTCTATATTTCAATATACAATACCTAAGCAAGGGACCCCCATCTGGACCAAAAGTAGGTCCTATATTAAGTGATTTTGGAAACTGTTAGCTGTAAGTAATTTTGGCAATAATTATCTTGTCAGGCTTGATACATGAACGTCATGTATTTGCACAATGTAGCTTATTGTTTGTGCCCTTTTCTCGCAACATCATCTGCTTCTGTTGGGGGCCGTATTCAGTGATAGAAGACAAGGAAGGACGTTTAACCAAACTTATCCATCAAATTTAATCTTGAACTCATTTCCTGTATAGCCTCACCCATTAGGAATTTTCAGATTAGTAAGATGGTGGCAAAAACCATGCACCTGGGAATGAATTATTCGATGTGTAAGACACTGGCCGTGGTTTCCCATAAACTCATCCTCTTGGGAGAGGTTGGAAATAGGGATGCTGCAATGCCTCATCAACACTTAGCCGATCCTCCTACAATTTTAACACAAGGCTTCATTAGATACAGCTGTACCCAAACAATGAAATCATAAGTTTCAGACTAAAACCCTGCCTAATGAGTTGTTTACAAATTTAGTAAAAAATTCTCAATATAGTCTCTAAAAGAAAAAAATGTTTCATGCTCGTCTCTCTATCAATACACTGTTTAGCAACTTGCCACACTCGTCCACATGAACTATTAAATGTGATGCGACTCTGTTAACTAACATCATGGACCGTATACCAGACAAACTCTCCATCAAAGACACAAAAAAGTCTTTTTTTTACTCAAACAGCGCCATTTTAAGTTAAGCAAACAAAACAATGAAATAAAACTACCCCATTTTGTGTCTAATGGGAAGTTGTTCAGCACACAATCCATGTTGCAAGTTCACTGTGCCACAGCACATTTAATAGTCCACATGGAAAATTCCGTCAGGTTGTTGACTGGCAGATTGACCGGGACGAATATAATACTATTTTTTTTTCTTTCAGTGACTAGATTGAGAAATTTTGACTGTTAGACTAAATTGAGAACAAGCTCATTAGTCAGAGACCAAAATAAGGTTTTTGACAAAGTTTACATATGACTATTGTAAATGAACAGCCTCCCTGCTGAGCTAGACTTTTGCTCCTATTACAAAGATATCAGAGAAATATAAAGCCTAGTATAGCTCCACATGGGGCAATCAAACTTAAATGCTAAGACCAAGATGGCAAACAATTTAGATAGTTTCTTTAATTAAACACTGTTTTGAAAGTAAGAAATAAAAAAAAATCACAAAAATGACAAGAAATCAATTTTAATCAGGAAACTTACTGGGTCCCAGAGTAATAGATGGCGCACTAACCGTAAAGCCCAGATATTTGAAAAACTGCAAGACTAAGAAAAATATTATAAAAAGAAAACAATTGCACCATGGGAGAAGACTAGATATATATCATGACATGATAAAAATGAAAGCATCAGAAAGTTAGCAAGCTAACCCTATTTTAAGAGGATCTCGACTCTTAATTTGACTAGAAAAGAATTCCTCAGAGCATTTCCAGGATGCAGGTGAAGCTCCCACCTACATTGACAAAGATAAAACCTTCATTATTTCAATAAATATTCAAAACAAGAAATTTGGAAGACAGCATCTTTCCAACAACTAAGCTGTTGGAATGGACTCATCTAGAAACAGTCATTCAAAAGTCCATCTTCCCTAAGGGAATGAAATCCAAGATTTTGATTCATGTAGCCAACCCCACCTAGTGGGGTAAGGATTGGTTGTTGTTTCAGACTAAGATGAACAGATGATTGTCTACATAGATATATGAAGAAATCAAATTCTTTGTTTTATTTCTTGAGAGGAAATCAAATTCTATATTGATACTATTTCTCTGCAGTTAGCTAGTAAGCTCTTGGGAACAAACTAGCATAAAATGCATATTCAAGTTTTTAGCACCTTACTGTAACAATTGAAAGTAGAATAAGCCTTGTTGAAAGAAAGATGTTCTGCACACTTGATGTCTTATTTATAGCTTGATTACAATCAATCAATAGAGTAATCAAAGAGCTAATTGAGAGCTAAGCAGTAGCTAACTTACAGCCTAATCGCCAGCTAATAATAAACAATCATCATAATACAGTTGACCATATATTTTAACGTAGATGCTAATATTCTAACATAAATGTTAATATTCTAATTCTAACAACCCTAAAATGAGAAATACGAAATTTTGGAGGATACTTTTATGCATATGCCTCTGCTGCAAGTCTCCATGGTTGAGTATGCTTTTGTGTTTATGTTGTGCAAACCCAAATATGTTATGACACCCTCAATAAAAATAATAAGCAGCTTTATATCAGATGGGCTATTCTACCATCAATATTTCCCAGAATTTGCAGGAGAATGGAAGAGACAAATACAGTTTTTTATAAATGGAATATAAACATTAATGTTTACTGTAGGTTGTCACCTAATTCAGAAGAATACAAAATCTTCCCTATTTGCTCCATCTTATCATAGGTTGTAAACTGATAATGTTTCTTCTGTTCTATATGTCAACTTTTTATATTCCAAAATTGCATAACAGCCAATTTAGCTACTTGTAATTTATATTTAAAATCAAGTTATGAAAAAAAGTCCTGCATTGTCATCAGCCATATTTAGGAACAAAATAAAATACCACCAAATGAAATATGTTATTTTCTTTTGCATGATTATAGGATTTGATGCTGGAGCGACTTAGTCCATGCTCTGTTTTTTTTGCTATTTGTTTTTGTTTTGATTTTGAAGTGTATTCTATGTAATAAGTAGTCACATGACTAGCATGTGAGTTTTTAATGAGGACTAAACCTTAAGGTTATTTGGGCTTTGAAAGATTGGGTTGGGCTTGGTAATATGTTAATAAACTTAGTATAATTAATCCTAGGGATTTGTAATCAGCCATCTTTTAGCCATATTCTAAAATTCCAGATCTGAGAGGTGTCTAAACCCTAGAACCCCTCTTATTATAGTTCCACTTCAAAATATCCTACTTCTCTTCCCAAATTCTATTGTTTAAGCTACTGTCTATCGTCTTCTACCACATCAGGATTGGGGAGCTTAAAGCATCTGAGTTTTAGAGAAGCAGATAATCTTTGCCACTTGTTTATGCTGAAAATTAGTCTACGTCTAAAGGAATCACTAAATCTAATATATTTATTACGATTGAGCAAAATATTTTTCATTATAAAAATAAACGATGTCAATCCAAATTGTGTTGAGAAAAGAAAAATTTTAACCAAAATAATTAGTTTTTGACAAGGTCTTGAACCAAAGATTATTCCTGTTAAGATGGTAAACTTACTTGGTTCAAAGTGTGATACTTTTTTGAGGAACTGCCGGAAATCCCAGGGATTAAGATACACAATTCCATGAATGATCTGAGTCTGTCACCACATTAATAAAATAATAATTATAATTATAGAGTCCAGGGGTTCAAAAGAATTAATGAATATTTAATTCCCTCATAGACAAAGTCATTTACGTCAATTCTTCAGAACAAAGACAACAGTCCTAGGGTTAAACCATTAGCTATATTTGGAACCTGGGATGCATTAGCAAGCTTCATGCATGTACATGCCTGTATGTACCACTCTTCAAGGACACTATACAAAATTCTTAATTGTCAAACATGAAACCTATAAAATCTATGGGATTGTGCGGAGAAAATGCCTTGGAGGTTTTCAACAATAAATACCTAATATAGATAAACTAATGAAATGCAATGTTACAACAGTGAGAATGATAGTCACAATCCCAAATACCTAGACCTTTGATTTTTCAAAGCATCTCTTTCCCCCTTCCCTGATATTTCACAAATGCAAATAAGATGGGAAAATGCCAAAGAGCAAGCGGCCCGAATGCCTAATTTTTTTTTTAAGAGAATGAATATTTCTTGAGTACAAACTAAAGCAGAAAACTGAATCCTGAGATTTGGTGCCCCAAGAAAATCCATAAAAGAACACACATCTCTGTATAACAGCAAGACAGTCAACCATTATAATAAATCCTGAGCTGATTCCAACTCATTAAAAGACTTCTACTTGTGTCAAAAGACTCCAACCAAATGTTAGAAATCAATAAGACACAACACACTAGCATCAACCTACAGATTCATAGTTTAGAGTCAACAACTACAAGCAACCAGCAAACAATTCGGTGAACAAGGCATCTCTATAAACATATAAAGCACCCAATTCGGTGTGTTCATTTTTGAATTTGTCGCAATCCATAAATAAATTTTTGGCTGTATTTCATGCTGAGAGAAAGAGAGGGAAATACTATCGAAGAGGGCCATCTAAAGTTCTTGGTATTAAAAAGGGGCAGGATTACAGCCTTCCGAAGGACACACTTACTTGTATGCCAGCTCCTTCACACCCTCATTCCAGCCCTCGAGATGCTGGTCCAAAAGAGCACGTGTTAAAGCATTTATCTGAAAAACATTTGGTGTCCCTAAAACCAACTCTAACATCACAATACCAACGCTCCACATGTCATATCTGTTACAGCAGAAAGATTGCTTCATCAGTTGCAGGTAATAGTATTTAAATCTATCAAATGAAGCAGCATATCCATCCTTTGCAAACGAGATAAAATTAAAGAATGAAAATGCACATTGAATTTACTCTTAAAAGGAACAAATTTTGAATACAAATAGATGCTGACTTCATGTAAAACATGACATACTTCAAAGTTGAGCTTGTTGGCCCTTGATACCAAGTAGCATTTAGCAAAGCTTCAGGAGGTGCATACTCATAAGTTTGTTCAGATCTGAAGAAACACAGAGCATACGTTTATCACAATAATCACTTTAAAAATTCAGTATGTAGAAAGAGAAGTGAGATACCTAGAAGGCCCAGTAGAACCATACAAATGCTTTAATGTGAATTCATCAATTCCACTGCCAAAGTCGATAATACGCCTAAGAGAATAAGCAAAAGGGCATCAAATTCATTACGCAACACCACTAAATTATGCACATATACATACATAGACACAGAAATAGTTGCATAGCCAACTCAAATTTTAAAGATGCACAATAACACAGTTTTCTTGCAACCAATGTCAAAGACTCAAACCAATGATTATCAGTTAAGTAATAGATTTGAGAGAGAGAGAGATTGTTCCTAATGCAAGATGGAAGCAGCCAAACATGGATACCTATTGTACTTAGCCCTATTTATAGATCGTAGAGAGCACTGAAGAATTAATTTAGAATTTTTAATGCATCTTATCACATGGCTGAATTTAAAAGTCCATATGTACTGTAAGACCCCCTAGGAAAATCTCAACACTTTTAAGAACCAGGCAAGTATTGTGATAGAGACTGAAATACTAAGATTTTTTTTATTGAATATAACACAAACAGAGTATTCTCCCTCTGAATTACAGGATAAACACTAGATAAAGACTGAAATAAAGTGCAGAAAGATAATAACTAGAAGGCCCCTAGACACCAAGGGATCCTTTTCCTGAACCTCTCCTATTCACTCCAAATTTGCCTCTTCATAGCCCCCCTGTAGTCCTCTTTTATTCTTATTTCTGGTGCATATTCCCAATGCTAATTATTGTTCTCTTCATTCTAACTTCTGATGCTTATTCCCAATGCTTAATTATTGTTCTCTTCTCCCAATACTAATTACTGTTCTCTTCATTCCAACTACTGCTTGATATTCCCAATGCCAATTATTCTTTTATGCCTCTGCCTCTCCTATCTCTCCCTCTACTGTTTCTGGAATAAACACCTCTCCATTCTCAGGCCCAACAGAACCCAGCCTGTGCCTCCTCCTTCTGTACACTTGGGCTAAAGGTGTATCATATTGCAATTCTACACGCACATCCTGTGCTGAGAGTCATTATAACTAAAAGGCACTGATACATAACTGATAGTAGACCTACTCTGAATAAAAAATTATAAGGAGGCAAGAACAAATGCACATCACACATAAAATTATCATCTGAAAGAGGTGATTAAAAAATTCAGAGTGAAAGAACTTTCCTGCAGATCAAACCAGTTCAAAATGGCCTTATTACTACCCATCTTTATCTTTGCAAACATGTCAGTCACTATGTATAGCATACTTTTTGGAATAGAGGAATGGCAAATGTGCATCCAAATTGCAGAGAATTTAAATGAGCAGAACATTAGTCAGAAAGAAGTGGAAAAGGATCTAATTCTTCCATAGCCAGGGAGATGAGAATTCATGCTGATGTAGGCAATACAATCTAGAAGGCATATGCTTAAAGATCCTGCATCAGTTTGGTATCAGAGTTGGTGAAGCCGTGATGTTCTCACATTGTGGAAAATCCTACCATCCAACTTCAACTGGTAGGGAGGCTAGAAGGTTAATCTTTCAAAGGGCATGCAGTTGGCAGCCATTCTGAGAGGATTGTTATGATGAATAAATGGATTTAGAACAAGTTAATCAATCTATATTGGATTATGCTAGAAAATACAAAGATCTTCAGTTTACATGTGGAATTAGAGAAGAGATGGGAATGACAATAGCTAGATTTAGACGTGGACTGAAAGAAGAAATCCAAGATGAGCTTTTTGATATGGGAATTCATCATCTTGACGGTATTATTGATGAGACTTATGCTGTGGAGAGGTCTATAAAGCTAGAAAGCATCCTGTATAAATGAGAAGTTGGCACAATTAGGAACTCAACTTACAAAGATTTATAATAAAAAATAGAATCAACATGTTCACTAAGTTGCAGAACTTTTGAACAAGCATGAAGAGATATCTCAGTCCAACTCTCAGCACAACTTGCTGGAAAGCCTAAACATCCTAGTCATCCTAAGCAACAACGTCTTAAGGTTAGAAGGCTAGCAGAAGTTCCTAAAGAGGTATGTCAGCCAACTAGCATTTAGAGAGGCAAGATCAGCAAGAAGCTTTTCAAGAAAGTAAGGTTTTTCATGTTGGAACATCAATGCAAAAGGAAGAAAGTGAAGAGCAGAAACATGAGGCAATTGAGGAATGGATTATGGAAGAGCACAAAGATCATAAGTTGGTCAAAGAGGCAAAGGAATTAGAGAACATATCAGAATACCATTCTGTTTGTGTTGCAAGAGAATGGGACAAATTACCTATAAGTCAGGCCTTGGAGTATCCAAAAGAAATCAAACAAGCTGTTGGGGTTGCATGAGTTGAAAAAACTATTGAGGGGTGTTCTTCACTAGTTTGTATTGACGTGACTAAAGCAACATAAAACACAGAGCTCTTATCGAGTGGCAAGTGCTAAGGATGGTTATTCAACCAATTGAGGGTCTTGATTCTTAAACACTTCAACACATGAGGTAGAGTTTTCTCTAACCAGAGGAGAAAGATGCAGGCAGTAAAATCTAGAAGACAAAAGCTTAAAGATCCAAAAGTTTCATTAATTTGGATTGGATTTGATATTGGGCCTCACTGTAAGATCTTATTGCTGCACAATTAGAATTTTTAGGTCATTTAGTGTCAATTTAGTTGATATTATATATACAGTCCCAGAGGTATTTTAGTAATATGATACGAGCTTTGGGAGAACCACACCACAAAAGCTAGCTATTAAGGTGGGAGAGCCCAAGGCCATATAAACCCCACATCTGAATCCCATACTTCCAATGTGGGACTCAAGTCTCATACCTTGCAATTGGATCCTAACATTCCACCACGCTTCCGCAGCCGACATAGACCCCAGTGCCCACTGCTCAACCTACCATGTAGGCGACGTCCACGTGGGCGGAGGATCATGCTCTGATACCAATTGATACGAACCTTGAGAGAACCACACCCCAAAAGCTAGCTATTAAGGTGGGAAAGCCCAAGGCCATATAAACCCCACATCTGAATCTCATACTTTCGATGTGGTACTCAAGTCCCATACCTTGCAATTGGATCCTAACATAATGTTTTATTAGGGATCCTAAATCACATATTTAGTTGTCTTTGTATGGGCTTTTCCTTAAGTTATTATTGCTATTTAGGCTTTTATTTTTGTTTGCTAGAGGCACTGGTTATTTAACTTGGGCTCTAAAATGTGGACTACTCGGTCCCCAAGTTTGACTAGTCCCACATAAGTGATGTAACCAGCTACTAAAAGATAGACAGTGAATGAAGAAATTATTTTTAGGGAAAGCCCTAGCCACCAGGCATGTGATGTGTCCCTTTCTCTTGGCTGTGATGCCTAGGTTATTCGTCTCTTTCTCTTGGGTGTAATTCCTAAGAACCCTAGGTGTGATACTTAGGTTATCTTTCATCTTCTACAGTTCTACCCTAATTTTCTTAATTTCATCAACAACCCAGATCTGGTTTCCTTGGTAGAAAGTATTAAACTTCTCACCCCATCAAATCCCTAGTTATTCCTTGCTTTAATTTTCCCTAAATCCCATCAAATCCCAAAGCCTAATATCGCAGTTGCAGATACTGTTCACAGCACCATAACAGCCACTAGTTGACCCTTCAACCCTCATCCTAACACTTGCAGACCAGCCCTGCCCCCACATATCCCATATGAGCCTTCAATTCCCCTTATTTCTACCTTTAATTCTCCCCAAAAGACCCTCATTTTGATATGTTAATTCCAATGGCTTCTGCTGTCCTGCATCACATACTAATTAAACCTGGAAAATGAACATGCCATGCAATCCAAAGAAAACAAAAAATAGCAACTGCAGTGCATAAATAGTTTCTTAAATATTTTGGCAGATATTTAGACCTAAAAGTTCTTGAAATATATGTTCAAGTGTGATATACAACCACTCTCCAATGAACTGCAAACTACTGGCAAAAAAGAGAAGGAAAAACTGAAGCAATCCTCAAGCAATTTGAGTGTCAAATATTAAGAAGAGAAGTTTACACCAAAATATGATACAAGAAAAGATCAAGCGTGTTAAAACTAAATATACAGTTCATATGCAAAATATGGATTAAACCAGAATTGCATTAATCATATTATAAACAAAAGTAATTAGACATATCTATAGTTCAAATATTTTATATATATATATAGCATAGACGGTTAAAATGTTCACCATCACTTTTTAAAAAATATAATAGTTAAACTAAAAGCAGGGTACCATAATATAAGTAAGATACTTCACTGTACATACATTTTGGTGGAAAATTTATTAATTTTAGTTGGAATCTCTTTCAAGCATCTCCCGGTCTCCTGATCTTCAAAGCATATCACCATATTCTCTTCAAAAATAAAATACCCTAAGTCAGTTAATTTTTACAAAAAAACAATTTTTTTCAATTGAACACTGCATAACAATAAAAAGAAAATTCAAACACACATACATCAAAGATAACAGATGGCAAGCTTGTTGTGGACTATGGATAAAGTGCCAACATAAGTGCCATGTTTTAACCACTAGGCATCAAAAAGACACAAAAGAGAGACTGAGATCCCACATATTTGAGATCAAATTTTATCAAATTACCAGATTTGAGCTTAATTTGTTGGGAGTAAATATAGGAACCCAAAATGCAGACAGATTGGTTTCAAATAGTAGATTTATTATACAGTAACAGGTCAATTTACCTAAAAAAAGTAAAACGACTGAACAAAGAAAAGCCACTTGCTTAGCATTTACACTGATCGCTAGAAAATTAATGACTTGAATTTAACAGTGCCAACTAATTGATATCCTATTAATTTTGTAAAACAATATCAGCAGAAACCAGTTTCTATTCATCTAGAAATCAACATACATAAACATCACTTTGGCACAACAAATTACCCCCCCCCCCCCCGGGGTCCTTACCAGGTTTAATGTCCCTGTGTGTAATATTGCGATCGTGACAGGACTTGAGCGCCATTAACTGAGCAACCAAAAAGAGAGGATTGGCCAAGAATATATTATAATATTAAAAGGTATAATCCAGAGTAAACCTTGGGGAATTTCATACAGCCATATCCTGAGAAACAGAACTTTTCCCCCTTTGTGTTGATAATAGAAATAAAATTTATTCAAGTAATACAGACATAAGCAAAAATTTGGAATTGGTAGATATTCAAATTCAGAACCTCCAACACTCTCAGAAATTAATAATAATAAATGTGACAACGTGATCAGGGTTTGACACTGAAAAATTAAAAAAAAATGGGAGAAATTGAGAAGTGTATATTTCTTAATAAAAACGTGGTAGCATGCTAACTCATTCTTAATATGAACCACAACTGTTCACCTGAAAACATATGATGCAGCAGTTTATAATTCACCACAAAAGAAGAAGAAGAAAAAGGTGGATATCTCAGGATAAGAAAAGGTTAATGGAGCAGTAAGAACAAAAATTTTGTAGATATTTCTCAACTGGTCTCTGTTAATACTTATATATGTAAAACACCTGATTTTAACGTGCTGAATGTTAGGCCTAGATTTTGCTCTAATATTACATTTGTACACTTTTCTTTTCTTTCTTTTTTCTTTTGTTCTCTTTCGAAAGTAATTTATTTTCCACACTCCCTGGGTACACAAGTCACTTTTGCTTGACACCAATAAATAGCAGCAATCATATTAAATAACACAGATGATGATAATAATAATAATAATAATAATAACAATAACCACAACAACAAATTTTTATTTTATCCTTGTTAGAGAGAAAAAGTTGTGCAGTGTCTACATAGATTTCAAAGTATATTTCAAATACCAGGGAACCATAAAGGCTAACAGGACAATACCCCCATGGAACCTACATTGAAGACGTACCAGCTGCCAGATAAGGTTGCGCATTTCCTCTTGCCCTTCTTCTGTTGTTTTCAACCAATGCCACCACTTTGATGGGCGAAGTATCTGAACATGTTTTACTTGCTCAATTCTTTCTTCCTCAGCAGTATCATATGCATCTTCCACAGTATACAAAAGTTTTGACAATGACACACCTTCATAACTGAATACAAGCCATATTTCATTGGATCGAGACTCAAAAGACTCCACATATCTTGCAATATGGTTCAAACCTTCTTCATAGATGGCTCTTTGCAGCCGAAATTTGTTTGGAAATGAGTTCTCGGAACCAAATTGTGATGTTTCCAAGACACAGTTTGATTTTCCAGCCGATAGCAGATCTTCAAAGCAAGTAGAGGCATTTAAGAAAATTTCTCCAAAATACTTCTCCCTTAGCCCACTTAAGTAAACAGCAGACCCTCTCTCTACCTGTTTAGTACATTTAAGAGTTATTTGTGCTACATGTTTACATAATACATATGCATAATTAAACATACAGTGCCTCTTAAAAACAAAACTTCCTCTTAAGTCTAAGCAGAAAAGATAAAGAGCACCAAATCTCAATGGACACCCAAGCTGACATAAAAAATAATAAGTGATACAAGTAAAAACTCAACAACAACCACCCCTAAAATAAAAAAAACACTGTAAGCTTTCCATTTCTGCATAGATAAAAATTGATGTGATGACGATGTTTAAATTCAGAAACAGATTATTCAGGATCAGGAGCATCATCATATTGTCTAGAAGTTGAATGAGCAGAAAAAGCTGTCAGATTGGTGACATTGGAAAGTGCAGACTTAATTGAGCAAGAGTAGCATACCTCCTTTCTTTAGCTAGGGAATATTTATGTTCATCCCTAAAAGGTATTGTTAAGAAGTTATTGCCAGAGCATGAAAGCCTAAAACAAGAGGTCAAAGGCCCAAAAGAGACAAGGATTTGAAAAACTTCTGATGGGAATAAGGGCGGGCATGAGACAGGAAGTATGAGACAGATTCCAGAGGGAATAAGAGACGAGCTGTGAGAGAGAAAAGTGAAAAAGGAGGAAAGTACAACGGATGGGGCATTAGATGGGTTCTAATGGGAGGATGACAGTAAAATAGAGACTAACTGACTGGCTAGGTAATTCAGTAGGATAGGAAATCCATACACAGAAGATATAAAAATTAATTTGTTGTTATAATTTCAATCTGTTGCAGTTTTATTCAGATTATAATTACTGAAACTAGACCAACCAAAATACAAATATATATATATATATATATATATATTTGATTTTTAGTGATAACTATGTAAGACTAAAACGAGTCATATAATTAATAGATATTTACTAAAACAGGAGCATCGCATTCTGATAAAGAGATAGAAATGGAGGACAAAGCTACACCAAGATCCAAAGCATACAACGGATGTTGTAGAGGAACAAACTCATTAATTAAAAGAATAAAGTAAGCAGCTTCCTCTCAGGCTAAATAATCATCACATGAACACAATGATCCAATTTATAGGAAATGTTTATCCTTCCTCCAGAAATATATAAAGAATAAGGACGAAAATACAGAAGAGAACCTCAGCTGAAACACTTACACAACAAACAGGGGGGTGGAATACTCTGTTAAAATAAGTATAGACAGCAGACTTATTGCATGTTAATCATGTTTGTCAAGGACCAACTCTCCTAAAAGCTTAAGCTATTAGGTGGAGGCTCATGAATGATTTTATATTTAACAATGTTGATATTGATGCGCAAAAATAAAATAGGCATAAACTCCTTTATCATGATACACAACGAATATTGACAAGTAAAGAGATCCTAATGCATTGAAACCATCAAAAGTAGTTCTACTTCACTATAATGTATTACCATTATACGTTTCAAAATGTACAAGGTGTAATTAGAAGGACCATCCTGACAATCATGAGTAGTTGAGCTGCTGTTTCTATTATTGTCATCCTTGCTCATTTTGGCAGCATTACTACCTTGGTTACAATTCCAATGAAAAGCCAACCATACTTCACCATATGATCCACGACCAAAACTCTTCTTCAATACATACCTATACACCAAAATCCATATTGGCTTAATTGTCAGGCTAAAGAAAAACACATATAAGCATCAAATTTGCAAAAAGACAAATATTCTCTCAATTTTCCTCTCATACAATGAAACATAATGGCAGTCATGATAGTACTGACCTTCCATATAAGATCAACACTAAGGGAATCTTGAAACTGTATGAACAAAAAAAAGTAGCTCTTCCACGATATATTAACCCTCCCTATCTTTTACCAGGAACTATATTGGCTTCTAGATGTGTCAATGCATAGGAATTCAAAACAGAGAAATTTACCTCAAATCAGGCATTGAATAATCAGAAGACCCATTATTTGAACCAGTATCATGTAAAGGAATTGATTCAAGAAGACCAAGAAAACTAGCAAAGCCTTCAGGATTTATGCATTGCTCTTTGGCTTCATTGACAGTCGGGCCAAGGTGAAAGCAAAAGTTTTGGTTATTGTATAAATGTACAGGACCACCTACAGCTGTAAAAGAAATCAACCAAAGAGTGTTTGATTGTGACAGATAAACTAAAAAAATCAACGAAAAACAAATTCAAGATAACGACAACAATAATAATAAGAGCAACCACAAAAATGGACCAAGATTATGTGATTAGATAATATGACACCTTTGCTTACCAGAATGTTGATGAAGGGCATGTGGTAAAGGCTGAGGTAGTTCATATAAATAGTCTTCCCAGTCAGTTTTTTTGGCAGGCTGTTTAGAGTCCACCGGTTCATCAAGATTTTCAGATAAATAAAAACATCCAAAGTCACCATGTTTCACTTCAACCTATAATAAAAAATGGAGCCAAAGGTATTCATTCAGATTAATTTTGACCAGAGGGAACTGTGTCCAAAGTGAAGCAATGATATATTATGATACTAAAAGAGTACACAGAAGGATGGAAATTTATTGTTAAGGACGCATATAAAGAAGTTATCAAATTCCCAGAAATGAAAATTCACACATGTATCTCAAAGTTAAGGATGGAACTTAAAAAGCAAAACTTTTTCTTTTGTAATATATGTAGTTTCAGCCAAAAATACTTATAAGTTATAATCAGCCTTGTATACATAAGATATACAAAAAGTACATGTCACTACCGAGAGAGAGAGAGAGAGAGAGATTGATAATCAAATTCCATGCATAAAAAAACTCAATTCACTAGTCTCATAGAAGGATTCAAATCCTCTGTCCCCCCAAATAAAATACTGTCAACAAAAAAAAAATTACACCTCTCTCTCTTAGTTGGCAATTTTTTATTTTTTTTGTTAGTTGGCAATACTGTATTAGGGAGACTGAATTGGGGACAGGGAAAGAGGACAGAGGATTTGAGTCTCGCATAGGAAGGAGTATGGATTAAAATTCCAAGATTTCCAGTAAAGCAGGTTGGTCCTCTTCATTCAATTCAAAACATATAAATCACTCCCAAGACAGCAAATCTTCTATAACACCAAGTTTCCTTCTCCAACAACAACAACAATACCAAAAATCACAGATCCACAACTGACTTGACCACATTTTTGAAGAATCACAGCATAAGAGTCCCCTGACTAAAACACGGAACAATTATCTTATAAATTGACAAAATGCTATCAGTCTGCTCAGAAAAATCAATTCATTCCTTAATTCCATCAGGGCATTCAATTGATGAGAGCAACACATACAAAATATAGGAGAAATTGACAATAATAAACTTCCATGGCTTTCAGCCATACCAATATACGCTTAAACTCGGTATCTACCGGATGAGAAGGCTCCAAGTTCATTAGATCAGATGTGATGTCATTAGCTGAGCAAGTTCCGAAACAATAAATTAGCTGATAATCATCAGTAACAATAATACATGCTACATAAAGGAATAACCAAATCAAATAACTTCAGCAATCATGTAATCATATAAGTTCTCAGCATCAAACATACCATGGCAAATTTTATTTTCATCATTGAAGTTAAACATGACATAAGCAATTGTTACTTACAAATGCACACCAAAAGTACCAGCTAGAAAAAGTTAACTGTGTACAACTGTATCAATGAGTAGAACAAGCACATATAGCCAACGCATGCCTATTATATACATGTCCGTATGCTATTACATGCCACTCAGACTTTCTTTGAACATCTGTACCCAAAAACGGAAGATAATCAAAGAACAGAGTGGCAGATATGGGTATCAAGATCAGTGTAAATGACACAAAAAAATACATCTTGATTGTTACGGGTTAGCATTTAATTTAATGCAGTAAATTCAGGAATAATATAAGCGATTCTCAACTAAAATAAAAAAAAATCAGTTTTGAATTTTAAACCATTTAATGATAATATAAGTTCAACAGACGCAAAATATTATATAAGTTCTCCCAAAAATACCAATTTTATACTAGAGTAAATTACACTGACCTCACCTGAAGTTTGTGAAACTTACAAATTCATCTATACAAAGTTATATGGAAGTTTGTGTGAAGGGGGAGTAAGTGTATGGAAAATTTTAAACAAGGGAGGTATTTGTTTGATAAAAATTCAAAATAGGGGAGGCCCATGTAATATTCAAAACTAGAGGAGATGGAAGCATAGGTTTTGAAAACTGCAGGAGAGGTCAGTGTAATTTAGTGTTTATATTATTTTCCTGCTAAATGACAAAAGTGAACCCGACCTAGTTGAGATTCCCATATTCATAAATTATGTATAAACTATGATGCACACAAACAAGATACACAAGGAGCAAATCTTGAGGTAATGAGTCTAGATAGGAAGTTTCATCATTTAAACCCACAAAGTATACCTGAGCTTCTGGAAGCAAGTTCCTGCAGACCAAAGAATGTGCAATCTGCATCCCTCTTTTCAATACAGCTTCTCCTAAGCGAGTTTGCAGAAAAATTGGCAGATTCCAGAGGAACGACAACTGCTGCCACATTGTCCATACTGCCCTTTCTGAAGGCAGTGTTAACAATAAAATCTGCCAATGAATAGGAAGATGAAGGGGTAAACTCTGATCTCATGTTACTAAACTGGTGTACTTCCCACAACAAATCACAGACATCCTGCACGCTCATTTTCTCAAAAACACCATCAGATGCAGCCACCAAATAGCTATCATTGGCAATCAGAGGCTGCCAATCAGTCACTTCTGGTGCAGATATAACACCATAACTGTTGACAATTCATATAACAACTGCATTAGAATTTCAACATAAAATTTTGAATTGTAAAGAAACCAGTTATCCTAAAATCTTAAGTTGTTAAACTTAAAAGATGGCCCGTGAATGGTTTTAATTTATATTTTCCATCTCTAATGTGAACCCTCACACATAAGCACTTTGGGATTGAAGCATGGACAAAGCACAGGCCCACCCCTACCTTTTTGCTGAAATTTAATTTAATACAGGAGTGGGAACTGGTTTAAATTTATATATCTGATATGAACCACCAACCTAAAATCATTTCCACATAATATGAGGCTGCTGCTTGAAATATAAGCTGGGGTTTTATGAAAAGAAATTCCACTGAACCTACCTTTTAAAGAATACATCACCAATAGCTCGTGTAATAGCCAGCTGACCATTTATTCGAGGCACACCACCCCAATTTAGAACTTGACCACCAGCTGTTTCCACCCGAATTCTTTCATCATCTCTGTCTGGGTGATGATCACTGGTCAATTCCTTTACAGCAAAATGAGTGAGTCCGTTTGAGGAAGCCAATCTGTACTTTTCACGATCCCACAGAGAAACAGAACCATCATGCTCTTTCTGCCTATATAGCTTTAATAATGAGGCTACAAATCATAAGGAACTAAAATTAATAACTTTCCAGTCATGTTTCCTTAAAATGAATAAGTAAGCTTGTCATAACCACACATCATATTTAGACAACAGAAAAGAGCAACAGGATAATATACAATATTCTAATTATGCCATGATAAACTTGCATCTTGAACATTAAAAGTTTAATTACATTTCATAATCTTTCTCACCTTTAGCCTCTCTAGGAGACTGAAATTTTTCAGAGCACAAGAAGGCCTTAGAATCTCCAATATTGGCAACCAAAATTTTATCATCTGCGACCAATACAATGGTTGCTGTAGATCCTGAATCAAGACTATTTCTAGAGGCTTCCTTCATGGTTCAATTGAAAGATGTCAATACAAGAAGACATACAAAAAAGTATCATATAAAGCTTTGTAAAACTGAACAGAAAGTCAAACTTACCTCAGAAAATTTTGCATCAATATCATTGATTGCTCTCAACAATGCTTCCTTCAAAATTTCCAAGTGAAAAGAATCATCAAAATTTGCAGAAAATGTATTCTGAAACCTGGAAAAATATTTCTAGTTGAGATAGACACACAAATGCGAGAAACAAAAAGAATGTAAAATTTCAAATGCTATTGGGAACACTTCGTCCACTTGTCAACCCAACAAAACAATTCTAAAGTCAAACCAAATGCAGTAGTGAGTAAAGTGGACGTTCAAAAATTATGCACATGAATATCACTATGTACCTAAATTATGTATTTCTAACTGACATATGTTTGTTATAAGTTCATAAAAGGAAAGAGCATCAGCATGTCACTTTGACATTCACTGCTTTGTAAAAAATCAACCCTTTTTCAAAAGAGTGATGCGCAAAGCATAATAAACTATACTTAATGTTAAATCAATAGTACTAACTACAGCATTAATAAATATTAGCCATCAAAGCCGAAATGTTTTTCAATGTTTCTTTCACAGGGGTGAAATGAAATGAAATGAATGCAGGGTAGGGGGTTCAATAATCCTGATCAAATATCACCTGAAAAATATGGAATAAATATTTTACCACTACTAAAATATTATGAATTTAATTTTGATCTACTGTTCATGTATTGAGAAGTCCTTAAAAGAGTTTGACTATCATAAAATCTACTAAGAAGTCTAATTCTTTTAATAATTTGTCAACATATGATTGAATGACACTGTAAGGTTTCTTTACACTGAAAGTGAATCAAAATTAAACTCAAATATTATACTTTACACACCCACATATGACATGTGATTCTCGCACAGGAAATGGCAATCCTGAAAACTCATATAAATAATATCAATATTAATAAAAGATAAAATATAGATATAAAAAAAGAAAAGCACCTTTCAAGATGCAACTCATGCCAACCTAGAATCTCTTTCCATCTACGTAGTTGGTTTACATGATCACGATCTCTGTTATGATGCAATGTTCCCGTCGATGTCTTGGATATAACTGAATACGTGGCATCCAAAAGAAAATAAGTATGCAAAACAAAATACTCCACCAAAAGTTTTGACGCCATCTCACTAGCTTCTGCACCATTATGACCATCGAAAACAGCTATAATCCCAACCATAACCTCCTTAATCCCCATCTTACCTGCTCCAGCATCAAATGCAGAAAATTAGAACCAATGAAGTTTCTGAAACACAAACCGGAGGAGAGAAAAAAAAGCGAGAATTTGGATACCAGGGAAGGGGATGCGAACATCGAGGACACAGAGGGTGCGATCCTCCTGGGAGTTTCTCCGGCCCTGGAGCATCGCAGATTGGCAACGCGCCGTGGTTTGCGAAGGAGAATCGTAATCGGAGAGCTTCCAGCGGGGGCATTTCGGCGATTGGAAAACCGCTGGAGCACCACCGTTCTTGTAGACCGTCAAGCAGGTAGAAGATTCGCCGCAAGCGAAGGGAATTGTGACAGAAATCAGAAACCCTAACGCGAATAGCTGTGGTGGTGATCGAATCATATCCGGTAACTGAGGTGAGAAATTGAATGGTGCTGAGTGATATCCATTGTTGCAGATTATTTGCAGTGCACACACTCTCAACGTGATTGTGATGTGCCGCGTTTCCAACTAACTAAAGTTTCTTTCTTCCTAATTCCTATGCGATCAAATTTTCCGAAATCGCCACCGCGGATATAGTAGGCTAGTAGTACCCACGCCCAATCTCTTCGATTGGACACGTCGCAGGCAGTCTCACATGAACACGGAAAGTAGTTTGGCAACACTTGGCAGTTTTTGCACTTGGAGGATGAGGGGAAAAATAAACAAATATTTTTAGGTATTATTTTCTAATTTGTGTAGTTTACTAATTTAAATTGTGGATTTTTATTAATGGATAAAGAAGGGGAAAGATGGCTTAATAGATGATCGAATTTCAATGTCACACTCAATTTTTAAATACTTGGGTTGAAATAGCAATAATATGGTGATTATGTTTATGTCAGCGTCCTTTTAATTTACTAATCAACTCTATGATTTGATAATGTGAAATTAAGGTACGGAATAATAAAGATTAATTAATTATGCATTAAATTGTTTCTAAGTCTTTTCTTAAAATAACAAAACTATATCGTTTAAAAAAATAAAAATAAAACTACATATTATTCTCTCATAACTAATTGAGTTTAATTTTATCTATTGTTTTTTTATGGCAAATTTCTTTTTACAATATTATTAAATAATGCGTTATTATTATTGTCAAACTTATTAAATAATGTATTAATACATAATTGAACGATAATGTAAACAAGTTTTATATTAATATTATATTAAAATTAAATCTTAACTATTTTTCTTGTAGATTGAATTTTAATTCATTAACAATGTAAATAAAATTTACACTATCATTTAATTATGTGTAGACACATAATTAAAAAGAATTTAACTATAATAATAATCACAAAAAAATCAAACATTTTTAATGATATATAAATATATGATTCGATAATAATGTAAAAACATTTTACATCGACACTTACATTAAAGTTAAACTCTTTTATAAAGAATGTGCACTTGTATATGTTACTTAATACTCTTTCTATTTCTTTTTACTTGTCCTTTAAGGTAGTTGTACAAGAATTAAAGGAATTATTGAATACTCAATTTTTCAAAAATAATTGACTAAATCACCATTTTATTAAAATACTTAAATATTATCAATCCATTAATTTTCTCTCTCAATCCATTAAAATATTGAAGGATAAAGTTGAAAAACAATAATGAATATCTCGTTGATTTTTTAAAACCACGTACAAAATGGAACAAAAATCTGTTCCTAAAAGGACAATAAAAGGAAATAGAGACAGTAATAATTTCTTAAAAGAATAATAAATGATTTTTATGTGATACGATAAGAATTTGGATCCTTTCTTGGACTCTTGCTTTTCTAACCTCTCTATCTTTCTCTTAATTTCATTCTCTTTCTTTATTTCTTTTTCATCATTTCTTCATTATTTATTTTCTCCTTCCATAATTTTTCTGCTAGAGAGACAAAAGAGAATCCAAACTCGTACAATGAAAGCACAAAAGTTTAAATCTATGAAATCTTATAAATTATCTTAATCCCTCATCACTAACTCACTTTTACGAACTTGAAAAAACAATAAGTTTCTTGAAATTCATTAATTTAAAACATCAATGATTTTTCTTATAATTGTTGCTGCTTTGTTTAATGTATTTTGCAAGAATAATGTTCTTCATACAATCTTTCGTTTACAAGTTATATCCAATCTGTTAATGTAGTTAACATTAACAGAAAATAAATGAAGTAAGGTCACTTGAATTCACGTGTAAATATACCAACGATTTATGTAAATAGTATTTTTTATTAAAAAAATACTTAGGCATTAAGTTAATAACACCATTCATTTAGGAGGAAGATATTGATTTCTTAATTCACTGATACATTTCTATCATAGCAGTTAAGAATTACAAATCACTTTATTTGCGAAAAATAAATATACATGATCGAAGATATGAGAAGGATCACACAAAAGATAGTCAAACATTCTGAAAGCTCAATGGCTTAGATCGATGGTACGTAGTGCCTATGAATATCTTTTTTGTGGGCTTTTATTTTATAAAATTTTCTTTATTCATTTCCAGTTACTTGTGAAATTTTTTTTTCCTATCTATAGATTACTTTATTTGTTATCGTTCTATTTTGTTCCGGATATATACGTTTTTGCACATGTCAAAAATTTGACGCATTAAAATTGAAAGGAATACAAATACTAATTGAGAGAGTCTCGTTTGTACGTAAAACTAGCTCTATCTTTATGTAAAGAAGGGAATCAAATTTCCGGTCTCTTTTTTCTTGTATTTAATTATAGCTTTTCAATAAAAAAGTAATAACTAAATAAAAATAATATCAATTAAAATAGAAATTATTGTCAATTAATAGAAAAGTGTATCACTTTTTGATTGAGGAAACATAATTCGAGACAAAAAATTGGGACAAAATTTTAATTTGTAAAGAAGAGCCAAGTTGCTATTATTTTTCTGTTAATAGAGGATTTAGTAAGTTTGGAACGATCAAATTTTCTAAAACAAGTTTTGGATCTCCTTCAATTTTATCCAAGGCGTATGGTCATTTTGCAAATTACGGTTAAGTGGTTGTGCTTAATTTGGGTGGTTAATTTGGTTTGTTTAGTTATTAAGGTGTGCTTTTGGGTGGCTTTTTTTTTTGGCAAAAAAGGTGGCATTTTTACTATGTAAAGTTGGCATCTTCTAACTATATTTAGAGGTGAATCCGTTGAAGTAGGGTATGCGACAACTAGTCTGCAAAATAAAGTAGAAGAAGATTAAGTAGTTTGAGATGTGTGAAAACTCATTGTCCTTCAGGGTTTATTCGCCTAATGCGATAATTTTTCAGAATATAATAAGCTTGTTCCAGTCAAAAGTAACTGAGGTATCAAAACAGCAAAAAAATTTATTTGTTAACATAAAATGAGGAGGAAGAAAAGGAGACTGATTTGGCAGTCAGGGAAGGAGCCAATTTTAAAAAATGCAAACCTAATTTACAGTTGCTAACCAATAGAGAAAAATAGGGAACACTGAAAAAAAAATTGAGATAAGGAAACCATTCAAAATTTTAACCATGAACTAAGTCAAAAATAAACAGATAAAGAAATTGTTCAAATTTTCAACCATGGACTAAATCAAAAATAAACATTTGAAAAGTAATTATTTTTGAATAGGGCTTCAAATATATCAGGATCAAGTCAAAAAATATTAAAAAAATAATTTAAATAAAACTAAAGTAAAAATTGTGAGACTTCATTATCATGCCCGAACCCATTTATCTCAGTGACTTATTTAACAAATCCATATCATAACTTATAAACTCTTTAAATCGCAATTGAAAACTGAACCTTAGCAGACAATGCTACAAACATGCAGAGACGGCCAACACCAGCAATTGGTAGTGGTAGCCATTGAATCTTACGTTGGAGGTTGGAGCACAAATGTTACCATCTTACAGCCCCACGTGAGTCAACGACTAACTGTAAAGTAAAACAAAGATCCTAATCTTCCCTCTCCAGGTGTGGGTTGGCCATGCAGTTTTTTTTTTTTTGGCCCTTTTCTTTTCGGCCGGGCCTACGACTACGATATTTGATTTGACCAATGGATTCAAAAGGATTTTTATGAAAAAGGCGATGTTACACATTAAAAAAACTTCGACCAAGAAAAAACTAATTCATTTATTAAGAATTTAAGTTAAACTAACGATATTTATAAAAATTTATATTCATATATTTTCATGTAAGTTATTAAATAATACTTTAATATTTTATTATAATTTTTTTTGAATGATCTAATTTACTTACATACCTCACAAAAGTTTTGGGTAAATATTTTTTTCTTTAAGATAACGTGTGTATATTATATATATATATATATATTAATGAATGTAAATAAAACTCAATTGTGTAATACTAGTATGACTAAAGTTAAATTAATCTCCATCTCCATCTCCATCTTTATTCCACCAAATTATTCATAGAAAATTGAGAATAATTGCTATTCCTATTGAAAAGCCATGGCCGAGACCATTTATTTGTAAGATAATATTATTTACACATTCAAGTGTTGCGTGTAGCCGTCAATTACTCTTATTCTCACCCATACCATAAACCTCTATTTCATGGTAGATCACTGTGCATGAATGTATAAACGAGCTTCAACGGTAAATAAGATAGGTGCAACTTGACGGGCATATGTTTGTCCTATTAAGTTAGAAGACAGACGGGGCCTGGGCATGGAAACCGCATCACCATCACGTTCCAAAAGGAAAAATGCAATGAAAACAGGAAATTATCGTTTAGAAAAAATAAAAAAGAAGAGAGAACCACCAATAATTTGTGTACCGAATTAAAAATAAGAGGTCCGATGATACAAAATCTAGTACATTCGAGAACGTTGTAGAACTTTCATCTGATTTGGCCATAATTAATAGTTTATTATTTTACGTGTCACTAGAATGCCTTGCCAATAGCTTATTGACAATATAATAATACTGCCATCATGTAAAAACCAAAGTAAACAATATGTGTTATTGTCTTGAGATACAAAGCAATAATATCATATTCAAGGTAACAGTGCACGATATATTAAAAAAAGGATGATATTTTCACCAGTTTAAGATTAAACAAATGCAAGTTGCTGATGGTGGTGGGAACCCAACCCAAGATGCTTCTGGTATATGTCATGGCTGACTCACTCACTCACATTCCGAGGGTATGGATATGGACTATGATGGCGTGTCACGCTTGTTGCTCGCCAGCACATGCTTCTTGTTGCATTGTTTGCCTACAATTGTTTTCTGCTTTGGCACGGTTTTGCATACACTTTTAGGATCAGTATCTTATCGATTATTTGTATATTTTGTAGTATATTATATTAATACTTAAATGATTAAGTAATTTTTTTTTACTAAAACAGTTTTATTAAAACAATTCGTAACGTGATTATCATTCAAATATTTGATTTAGTTTCTACTGATGTCATTTTTTGTTAAAATGTTGTCAATGTTAGGTAAATTTTCAAGTTATTTCAGCATTTTTATAATGCTGAATTAAAAAAGGTTTACTAAATTTTTTGTTAATAGCATTACTTTTTCCATTATTTCATGGTGTATACATGTATCAAACAAAGCTTATAAGAGTGCATAGTATATTATTATTATTATTTAACTAATAAAAGCCTTGAATGGATTATTATAAAATAAAGTAAAAGAAAAGTTATTAACTACTTATAGGACTGACTTTAGTAACCAAAACAGATTTTATTTCTTATATAGAGTTTGTTCTAGTTTACACAACCAATATCTATTTCTTATATTTTTAATGAAATTAATTCGTAAGATTTGTATTAGTAATATAATTAATATTAAATTATGTTAATATGATTATTTTATTTTAAGAATGATGAAAATCAAACATATGATCGGTAACCGATTCAAATACTTAATTTCCCATGTCCTATATTACAAGAAAAAATTTAAAATCCAAAAAATGTTCTTTATAAATGATTAATTAATTTAAATAAAACTATGACATAGTTTTTTATATTTTGAAATAAAAAAATATATTGTTCAATATTTGTTTCAAGTTAAACTGCTCTATTAAATAAATAGTTTTTAAAGAGAAAATTATATAATTAATGTGCTCAACTAAAATTATATATAAATTTGTAGAAGAGTATTCATGTTATTTTACATATATTTAAATGACTTTAATACTATAAAACATAATTTAATTATATATATAACATTGTCCTTTGCTTAACTTGCACATGCAGGATTTTTCAATAAAATATCTGACTATAATTTATTAGAGGAAAATATCTTGCAGTGAGCTCATATTATATTTGTGCACGAACGGAAATGCCAATCAATGTTTGTTTTTTATATTTTTCGTCCGATCGGTTAGTTTATGGGTTGCCAAGATTCGGTTAAGCCTTGCAATCTGGCCTTTTGAAGCTGTTTGGGGCGGGTTAAAAACGGTTCCAATGAAAAATGGAGTCTGGATGAAGCACTTTTACCTGATATATTTTTTACTTGGGTTCAACATAATCCCAGATATATATATATATATATATATATATATATATATATATATAAATATATATACATATACCTTTTGGCGTAAAGAATTTATGAAATATAACTATTATTAATTATTAATGTTTATTAAAAGTTTGATAGTTATATAACTATTAATATAATATGAACTTTTAAATACATCTGAATATAATAGAACATATCATAAATATATAACATTATTGTTTAGATTTTATTAATGTTTAGATTTTATCAACTTTTACGCAAATTTAGTTTTGATCTAATCTTACCTTGGTTAATTACAAGTTAGATCATGATTAAATCTGTTTAAATTTAAAATAAAATTTAAACTTAAATAATTGACTTGATTAAAATTTCGAATTGAGGCCGGTTAAGTTAATTTTGATTTAACCATACTCATTAGCACCACTAAATTTAACTCCCATTGACATAGCAAAAAGAAATGTCTAGTATTTATTTCTTCCACTTTTATCAATAATTCTTTGTGATTTTAAATCAATTAAGACTTTTAACAGAACGTGACATGATTATAAAAATAATATAATTTTAATTTACTAGTAGTATACTTTTTTTAAGCTATTATTTAATCTTATATTAATAAATTATTTAAAAAATGAACAATCATAATACTATTTAATCAATTTAACTATTTTAAAATATATGAATACATTATTAAATAAAAATATAAAATTTATTTAATTAAAATTAAACTCTAAAAAAAAAAAAGTCCAATTTGTCTTGCCACCAATGAAATATGATAAAATCAGTGTGGCAACCAAAACCACTCTTTTCAAACATTATTTTTTTAATAAAAAAAAAAACTTATCAAAGATGATGTTGCGAACCCCACACCCCCAAAAAATAGTCCTCCCCCATCACCACACCACCATGCTTGCCTCTGTAACTTCCAGAACTTTCTGAACCAAGGGACCACCACTCTCTCTCTTCTCATCCAAATATCGAATAGCTATATGAGGAAGGGGTTAAATAAAATAATCCAATATTGCTTCCAAGATGTCTAGAACTTTCTAATCAATTATTCTTTTTCCAGTATACTCCACTATTTTCTTCTATATAATCCCTCAAGCCACTTACTCTATACTATATTGCTTCGTAGATATGGGTACGACAAATAACCGATTCTTTTCAACGGCATAAACGACTTTCCGAACAGGGAAAAACAGGGTCATCTGCATTCTTATCAGAAACGCAAAATCTAAAGCTTCACTTTTTCTTCATGTTTCACTGATTAGTACATATAATCTTTCTCCGCAACCTCATTTGGATTATGCTGTAGAATTTCCCGTTTTGTACACTTTTTTTTTATTTTTTCTTCTTCTTCCCCTGTTTGACATGTTTGAGTCTCTCTGAAGCACTGGTCCAAGGTACCTCCCCCCCCCCCCCTCTCTCAATTGGTAGCTTAATGCCCTTTCATTCTCTTTGCAAGTTTCTTCTTCTATAGTGTAAAAATTGTTTATCTGCGAGTTTCCCCATTGAAGAAATCTCACTGGTATTAAACTTACGCATCTGCATTAGAAGCATAAACCAAATTGACATATCAGAACCACAAAACCCATAAAGTTTGTTCATATACCGAAAAAATCTAGAATGAATTATCTGTACCCAATGAAAGAAGAGTATTTGGAACCATCATCATCATTTCAAACAGGAAGTGAATACCCACCAATGATTCCCCCTCCGCAGCCAATGGAGGGACTTCATGACATGGGACCACCTCCATTTCTCACCAAGACGTTCGATGTGGTGGACGACCCAAGTAACAACCACGTAGTTTCGTGGAGCAGAGGTGGCACCAGCTTTGTGGTTTGGGATCCACATGCCTTCTCCGCGAGTCTCCTTCCCAGATACTTCAAGCACAACAATTTCTCAAGCTTTGTTAGACAACTAAACACTTATGTAAGTATTCTCTTTAACACAATCTCTTTAATTTCTTCTGTTGTTCCTTCAACCAGGACTTACTCTGAGTTTCAATGTCTAATGGGGATTAATATTTTACTTGCAAAGACAAATTAAATTTATTAAGAAACCTATTCAATTTTTCCTTTCAATGGCCAATAAATCCATTCTCCTTTTTCTGTGCGCTTTTGTTGTTTTTTTCTGTCTTCAAAATTTCCTCTAGTCACAGTTGTAAGTTTTCCTTTAAAAAAAAAAAAATGAAATGAAAAAGTTATTAAGAAATATTTAATGTCTTGGCAATAAAAAACAATTTAATACTTTGTTATTGCAATTACAATTCCATTTTATTCTGTGTCCTATTTTTGGTTTTTGATATTAACTGTCAGATTCAATTTCACAGGGTTTTAGAAAAATTGATCCAGATAGTTGGGAGTTTGCAAATGAAGGATTCCTCAGAGGCCACAAGCACCTGTTGAGGAACATAAGAAGAAAGAAGGCACCTTCACAGCCTACTCCTTCCGAACAAGCACAAGGTCACTTTGTTGAAGTGGACCGTTTTGGACTAGATGAAGAGATTGATCGTTTAAGGAGCGACAAGAAGGTGTTGTTGATGGAGCTTGTGAAACTTAGACAGCAGCAACAGAATACCAAAGTGCACCTTCAGGCGATGGAGCAAAGGTTACAAGGGACAGAAATCAAGCAGCAACAAATGATGGCTTTCTTAGCTAGAGCTATGAAAAATCCAGCCTTTACACAGCAACTACTCCAACAGAAAGAGAAGAGAAAGGAGCTTGAAGAAGCCATGACTAAAAAGAGGAGAAGGCCAATTGAGCAAGGATCTAGAGGTATTGGAGAATCAAGCAGTGGTGGCGAAGGAAATAGCACTATTAAAGTTGAGCTCCTAGAATTTGAGGATTATGAATTTGGAGTGTCAGAGTTGGAAGTGCTAGCCATGGAAATGCAGGGTTTTGGTAGGGGAAGGGGAGAACAGGACGAAGGACCAGAGGCACTAGAACCACAAGAGAGGCTGGACAGAGAACTTGATGAAGGGTTCTGGGAAGAACTACTGTTTAGTGAGAAATTTGAGGGTCAATTTGACATTCCAACTGCCGAAGGTGAAGATGAATATGTCAAGGTGTTGGCCAATCGCTTTGGTTACTTGGGTTCAAGTCCTAAGTGAATCACTGAATCAAGATTAATCATTTTCACTCAGTTCGCTAGGTTCAATTCCTGTCAATATTTGCTCCAAAGGTGGCATATTCATATGGTGGAGTCATCCTAATTGGCAAGACAGTAAAATTGCCAAGCAGAATATCTGTGGAAATAATTTACTTTTTGGTGTTTCTAACCCTATTATATGTCCTTTTGTAGCACTTGGTAAAACCCCAAATTCTCACTTTTCTCAATGTTTGATTAGGTAGGTTGCAGCTGATGCTTGGACAAGAATCTTTGGTAGTGATAGCGATCATTATTTATCTCAAGGTTCTGTGTTTTTTTTACCCCCTCACCTCAATCCCCCGTGTAGAGTGCATCATATCAACCTAGATATTGTCATTACCTGTTGTAATTTTACTTTTATTACCTTAACGAATGTAGATCATTCAGAAGATGTAGAATGGACAAGAAGTAGCTGATCTCCAAGAATCATAACTGAATGTTGCTTTTGATTCAAGAGCCAGTTGATGGTTAACGTTGTCGGTTTGATTTTTTTTCCCTGCTACTTTTTTTGTGTTTGTCCTTCGCCATTGTGGTCAGAAATAAAACGAGGCCACTCTCGACTACTTTCATGATGTTACGTCTGTACCATGTAGCTAGGTGTCATCACATGTTCATGATTCCGTTTTCATAAAAAAAAGAAAAATCATTTGCGGGCTCTCAAGATGAGACGTGTCACAGTCTAGAGCGTGAACAAATTATGAAAGTGATCATTTTTTGCTGCCTTCCTCTCCTAGGTATACATAATCACAGTACAGGGTTGCAAAAGTAGAATGGCAACCTTCGGAAGCAGATTTTTTTTTTCTTTTTCTTTCTGGATTGGTACACTGTGAGTGTGATTGTGGGGCTAATTAACAGCACAAAGCGAGGAGAGAGAGAGAGGGAGGGAGAGGGGGGGGGGGCGGTCGACTGGATATACTGAAGCAAGTTCCCATTGGACTTTGGAGAGTAATGGTATTGTCTGGTTGGCTGATTTATACTTAAGAGATTAATGAAAAATTGTGTAAAGAATGTACTAAGGGAGAACATATAAGTTAGAAGACTTATAAATTTATAAGTTTTGGTCAAGATGAGGTGTTCCCTATTATGAATTTAAGCTAAGCCTATTGATGGAGATTTGCCTGATCTTACAGAGATTTCAAGCTCCCTTGCTGGGAAGAGACTTCATTTGTCTAAATCTATCTAGTTCTGTTTAGTGATCCCGAGAATGCTGATGTTCGTGGCAGGTTTTGCTATCTATTTGAATACTCATGTCGTTAACATGCCAATATTGTTTTTCTTCTTTTTGTAGTGGTGCTAGATGGCACACGCTAGAACTCGTAAAGTAGCAGATTCAGATGAAAGATATGAAGTGATTGGATGTCTTTGTTTTGCGTTTCTGAGCCGCTGGTCATGTACAGATATTTTTCTCCTTTTTATTTTTCTCTATTTTTCTGTCATTTCTAACGCTCAAACAAGCTGTAAAGTGATGGTGGATGCAAAGAAGCAAAGTTTGATTACTTATTAATGTAAAAAAGTTTATATTATCAATGAATGAAAATGCTAAATGGTAAAAATTACTTTTCGTAGATATGTGATGAAGTTTTTTTTGTGAGGAGTAATTTGGTTTTATCACATATTATTTCACTTTTTTTCCTTTATCTCATTACTGCCACGTCAATTCGTATGAGATTTGTGCAAAATTCTTCGTACTAAATAACACTGTTGATCATATAATGCTGCCGATTTAAAAACTTTTGAAACTTTTACTGTAATCGAAAGCTTGTTTCTACGATAATGTATCACTTTCTTGTTTTATTTTATTAATAGTACTAGAGTTTTGTGATGATAATGAAAAATTTAAAATCTCTTCTAAAAATTTAATTTTGAAAGTGCCTAATTTTAAAAAGTTTACAGGAAGTAAAAATTCATTATTACTAAAATGAGGTATCATTCTCACACACTTTATTAAATTAGACAATTTTAGATCATTATTTTAAATTATAATCAATCCTCAAAGATTCATGTAAGAGTAAAACTCATATATTAATGTCAATTAATCCTAACTCATATAACTAACACAGTCAAAATGAGTCAAGTCTATTTGACTCATTATTATTTATTGGTTAATTTTGAACGAGCCAACACACATTCTTAATGAATCATGAATAGCAAATTAAGAACTCAACCCTTGTGGGCTTGCAAACTAAATGAGCTAGTTTGCAAACTAAATTAAAATTTAAAAAGGAAATTACAATATGTGGCTCAATTGACAAATTAGACTCTATATAGGTAGACTTTATCTACACTGTAAGAGTTTGAATATCTTATGGTCAGAGCAAAGTAAACGTCTGAGCAGGGATTAGTCTTGCATTCAAAATGTGTAGAACACTTCATAGTCTTACAATAATAATATAATAATTTTATGAAAATTCCTAAAATTTAAACATCATAATTCATAATTTGATTAACAAATATATTAAAAATATTAATTATAGTTAAAGAAGTAACCAAAATTGCATACCAAAGTTGGCTAGCTTGTGGTTTGGCTTGTTTTGGCCTAATTCCTTTTTTTTTCTTCATTTTTATTATTTACATGTGCGTTACCCATGTTTAGCCCATTTTGACTATAGCTGTTAAAGTGAACTAATTTGTCCCACATCAGCTCTAGCCCACGTGGACTAGGGAGCTTTGTGGTTTGGAGCCAAAAAGTTCACTTGTTGAAGGTGCTGCTAAAATCATGGCCCCACCAATTTTTTAAAAAAAAAATATTCACAATATTTCTATTTCTTATACAGAAAACCTCGTAATACAACTTACAATTACTCATTAATAACTATTGTCTTAATTGAGTAGTGTTATACAACTAGATTCAAATGTGGTTGTTTGATAAGATAAAGTGACAAGTAGGGCTGACAATGAGTCGAGCCAGCTCGTGGCTCGGTTCGTTAACAACTCAATAAGCTGATAATTTTGGCTCGTTTGTTAAATGAGCCGAACTTGAGCTTTCATATGTTCGACTTATTAACTCATGAGCTGGCTCGATATTGCATATAATCATTATTTTATAAATAATAATAATGCTTTAATTTAATGTATATTAACATTTTGTTTTATTTTTTGTTTGACTAAATTATTTTTTAAAATAAATATATGTAAAAAATATAACTTTTATTGAGATACAAATTCGAACCTAATTCATTGAGTAGTACAAGCTTAATTAATACAAAGCTCGATATTGGCTCATTGAGCTCAAATAGCTCGTGAACTCAAAGTGAATTGAGATTGAGTTAAAAAAATGAACTCGATTTCTTCGTGAGCTGAGCTTGAGTTAGGTCTAACTCAACTCAGCTCAGCTCATTGCCAGCCCTAGTGACAAGAACTACTTATTCATCTAAGAGTTAATAAATATGTCAACTCTATTTTAACCACGTCAATTATTGTGATCACACCACTTTGTAATTTAGTGCTATGCTCAAGAAATTCCACTTCAGCCCATGGGCTAGTGGGCTAGGGTGAAAAATTCATGTTTAAATGGGCTATCATTTGGTAGCCCAAGTACACATCACACATGCAGAGCTAAATAGCCCACCCATGATTTTTGGCCCATTTTAGCAACTCTTGTTTTGACCTATAGACTAATAGGTCCACATGTTAATGGGCTTATCATTAGAAGGCCTAAGCTTATAAATTTATAAGATGACCCGCAAGTCCAAGTCTGTTTTCAAGTGCCTCATATACGACAAATTAACAATATTGTGTTGTACACGAGATAACTGCAAAATTTAATCTTGAATTTACAAAGGACAAAATGAAAAATTGCATGAAAATAATTAAGATATATCTATAACATATTCAACAATGGAACTTGTTTGAGTGGATTTGGTTAGAGTTCAACAACAAAGATGGGGATAGCAAACCTGAAGCTTGGGAGGCACTTATCCAGGTATTTATTTTAGACATTTCAAAACTACTTTTATTGTATATATAAAATATAGATCTTATATATACAGTTTTAAACGTTGTAGACTAAACCTGCAGCGTAGCATTGGATGACTACACCGATTCCGATCCTAACTATGACAAGCTGCTGCATATGTATGGAACAGATCGAGCAACAGGTGGTAGTGCTGGAACTGCTAAGAAAAACCCAAAAAGGTGGGCTGCCATAGAGAGTGAGCAAACTATTGATGGCATTGACAAGCTAATTTCTCAAATGAATGGACATTTAGAAAATTTTGAGATAAATTATACGTACTCAGCAGAAAATGACTCATAAAGGAACTTCTAAAACAGTACCCTATCTACATTGCCAACAACTCTTCTGGTAATTTCCTCCTTCTTAAGTAAGGGTGGGGTTGTTGTACAGATCCTTCTACAGAGTCCCAAAGCTTACTAATAGACTTGATTACTATAATTGCAGAGAAGGAACAATTTTATTTATTTATCAATAAGAGCTAAATCAGTTCCTTGTTCAGTAAAGTTCTTTCAGTTAAGGACTGAATATCTAATTTATGATCACATTATAGTAAGGGAGCAAGGGATATCTCAGTGATGTTCAACTGGAGAAAACCATTTTTATTACAATGAGGTTTCGGGTATGAGGAATGTTCCCAGGGGCCGGTGCTCAAGGGTCGTGAACCTGCATGCTACCATGGACATCACCATATCAGGCCTCTAGGACGGCCAGATAGCAACAAAACACGAGGCGTGAACAATAGACCGATGCTGAATGATGTTTTCTAGTTTGTTTTTTTTTCTTTTGTACACAAAAGTACTAAACGAAAAAAATAAATAAATAAAAATTAAGTACAAACTGTCCCACAGTCGTTAATCTCTTTGGGACGGCTTAAGTAATGCATCACTTCGCCGCATGACTTTCTGTTCTATAGATAATACATTTGCGTCACTGATACTGTAGTAGAAAAAAATGATACGGACGTATCCATTGAGGCTAACAGTCTACCATTAATGACTAAACTGTTGGACATAGTCAATGTGGTACAACACATTCAATTCATCAAAGTGCGTGCGAATATTTTTCTTGGGACTGTCACTAGATGGAGTATGTTCAGTTCTTATTCTGTCTTAAAAACTTGAAAGCAACTAATCCTCATTCATGTTGTTCAATGTTCTAACCAGTAACCAGTGAGAGTTTTAGAACAAACAGCAACACGGCATGCATTAGTCATTTCTTATGCAGCATATTTGATTGGACAGAAAGGAATGACTGTTCGCAGCAATCATTCTTCTGAGAGTTATGGGTGGCCACTGCCCAGTTGCCTACGTTCCAATTTCCAAATCAAAACCATTTGAAAAGATTGTATTAAAAATACTGTTCTACATACTATACAATAATCTTATCGATAAAAAAGCTTGTTTGAAAACAAAATGTTTATTTTCTATAAAATGAAAAATATTTTATTAATAAAAAAAGTTGTTATGCTAATTAGTGTTAGAAACTTATTAAGAAACCTAAAAAGATTTTATTAACTTACAATGAAGTGAAATTCAATTACATTTAAGAAAAATTTAAAATCATTATATTCTTCAATAATAATAAAAGTATCGTAATAATTAGATAAAGTAATAATAAGTATAAGATTATTTTTTTGTAAAACGAAAGTTTTTACAATCTATACTTATATATATATAATGTTATCATATAGCATTATCCATTAATCGCATTTACTTGTAGACGTATGTTCCAAATATTTTGGTAGAATAGAACTTTGTTTCAACCTTCAAGTTATCGGGAAGTTTAGTGTATATATATTATTCGGAACTGGCATTCCAATAGAACAATATATATGGGTAAACTTTCCCAGTCACCTACACAACATTATTGCTGTTATGTTTGTAAAATTCAATTATTTGTAAACTATTAGGAATGGGTTAGTGATGAGAGCTGTTTTAGATAATTTGTAGAAAGATATAAGTTCAAACTTTCGTGTATGTAAAAAAAAAGAAATTTCAATTCTTTGAACGTGTTGATATAGTCAAGGATGTCATGCTATCTACTAAAGACCAAATTAAAAAGTTATATGACAATTAGTATGAAGCATCATTCGGGTCAAGAACATGGAATTATTTCATTCATTAAACTTCAATTTGTCCTTTGAGTTTTATTCAACCCACTGGAGCCGACTCAACAGTATTGAAAAAGATAGCAAAATCAAGCTAGTCACTCAAGTTCTCTAGATTGGTTGTATAGGCATATTTTATTGGACAAACTATATGTTCTTCACTTCTTCCTTTCCGTTTCTATTTTGTGTTTGGGGTTTGGAATTTCTTCCCTAATGTTTACTTTTTATAGGAGGGCTTAGACAGAGTGACGTTGGGATTGCTTGTTTGGTGTAAAGCTAAAAACGGGCTAGCAATTGGGACCCATAAAACTCCAATAATCGATCCAATACACAAATGAGGCCTTTCATGGAGCCTGGATTGGGAGGCCTGTATCTATCCATTGCCACTGACGTTTTGGGCCTCGAAAATGACCCAACGGAGTAGACTATGAATGACAATGAATGAGCGAAGATAACCAGAAAAGGCAAAATAATAATAACAATAATAATAACACGTGGAAAGTTTCCAAGTGTTGTTTGCCTCCAAATAGAATTATTCTTCTGTCTTTTCTGTAATTTCATCAATTAGAGGTCTACTTCTGCTAAACGCACCTTAGAAATTCTTCAATTATTTTGAAATAATGAATATAAAATTCCTATATCATTAATAAATCATTATTGTAAATACTATAAGGTTTAAATAGTGATAGAGGCAAGAGGGGCAGGAAGGACTTGTCCCCATGGTCCCTCCTTGTCCTTTTGATCCTCTCTCATTCTTATCCTTCCTCTCTTCATGTATACCTTTATTATTATTATTATTATTTTAGCCTCCTTTTTCATTCTCAGATCTCCATCCATTGTCCTTTTTACGTTCCCGGCCCTTCTTATAACTCAGTTTCAACTAAGAGTAGTAACTTTTTTTAAGCAAAGGTAAAGGATAATTTTATTAATATTGATAAATTCACTAATTACAATTTACAAGACCAAAAATATAAATAAATCCTAACATTCACTCAAGGTTGATTGATTAATAAAATGAGCTAAAGAAAAAGAAAAACCTCGAATTGAAGACAAGCTCCTCTAACTCATCTTCATAGAAGAAAACACGAAGCAACAAAGTTAAGAACTGCAAAAAAATGTTATGTCATGCGACCATGAAATATTGGGAGAGATTCATGGCACTATTTTGATATAAAATTTTAAAGTATTAAATTTATGAGTTTTTCATTTAAAGTTTAATTTTAATTTATTATTAATATAAATTATTTTTACGTTGTCATCTAATTATATATTTTTAAATTATTGAATTATTATAATTATTTCAAAAGTCTAATATTTTTAATAATGTACTAGTAACATAATTAAATGACAATCTAATTAAACTTTCAATAAATTAAAATTAAATCATTTCACTTATGCAATTTTCACTTATTCTATGTTATTTCAATGCAAGACTTCTTTATTTATACATACTCACACACATGAATACCTAGCCACAAAATAAATATAAAAAAAGAGGATAATTGCCGCTAAAAAGAGAGGCGGCAACCTAAACAAAATCGTAGGTTGAGAATTAGAAAGCAAAAAAAAAAAATCAAATTGCTAAGCGAGCACACTACATAAATAAAAACTTTCTAATAAATTTTAAAGAGAAAATATCGCACAAAACCTTTCATTAAGTTGTCTGAGTTTAAAACAATACAAATACAAATTAAATTATTTTATCAAATATATTATTTCATTCTATTTATTTTTCATTTTATATATTAAATTTATAAATAATAATTAAAATCACTATAGATATACACTTTTTGGCATAACTCAACGGCAAAAGAACTTTATTTTGTGCAATGCTTGTAAATAAATACATTTTAAAACTGAGTAATTTTCTAAAACTAATACATTATTTTTAATGACTTTAATCTAAGTCATAATATATTTAAGATATAAATAAATATAAATTTCTAAAATATTTGAAAAGTGAAGATCAATGTTTTAAAAATAAATATAAACTTTTAAAATCTTTTGAAAGTGAAGATTAATGCTTTAAGAATCAAACAAGAGATTTCGCTAGTTTGATTTTAAGGTCATAGTTTGATTAGTTTAACCCGTAGTCGAATTCAATGACAAAAAATTATAATTATAATTATATATAATTATTTATATATTTAAGTAAATTTAATAACATGAATTATAAAAAATTGATTACATGTGATGATATTTATTATTCTATATAACTAAAATAACCTTATTTTGAGAGTAATAATGATTTTTTAAAAAAACTTGGGGTTAAATCCTCATTTAAAAAAAAACTATTATTGTTTATTTAAAAATGCTTATAAATCTCAAAATAATTTTTTTTTTGTTTTGGAAAATTAATTGGTCAAACCGCCTTCGGTCATCTGTCATTGCATACATATTGAAAAGTTATGTGAAATTAACATAAAATCCATCCAAATTAGATGAATGAGTAAAACATTATGACTTTCGGAGTATAGAAATGAAAAAAACTAAAATGTCAATTTAAAATCTAAAAAAATAATTAAAGAATATGAAAAAAGTAATAAAAGAATTCAAAAAAAAAGTGAAGAACTAGCTAATTTTTAAAAATTAGCTCTGGTTCGAACAATTAATCGATACGATATGATTTTGACTTGATCAATTTTTTAGATGAAATTAAACTGAAAACACATGATTTTTGGTCCAAAAAACACCAGTGAAAATATAAAATTAGTGTACGTATTATTAAATTAATATAAATAGCAATTAGTATTATAATAATATGAATCATTATTGTTATAAATTTTAAAAAGAACATTTGTTTAATGAAATTTTATTTCCGAAAAACAATCACCTTATGAATAGAAGTAGGATATATATAAAGCCGAATGCAAAAACAACCGAAAATTTATAAACTTCACAGATTTGTATTAATGTGCATGTGTTATCAACCTTGTTTTAAAGGTAGTTCCAATTCCTCAACAATATTTGATTAAAATCTTATAAGATGTTGTCTCGCCTTTACACTAAAAAGAAAACAGTAGATATTATAAATAAATAAAAACAGTATAGGCTAGGGGCGGCGCCTTGTTGGGGAGAGAGGGCTTTGCCCCCCTTAATTTTTTTGTAATTTTTTGTTTAATAAATATATATATTTTATTAATTTGGCCCCCTCTCAATGATTTTTTTTTTAGCCTCCCTCACCATTTTCAGTCTAGTTGCGCCCTGAATCAGTACATGTATTTTAAAAAAAAAAGTAAAGAAGAGAAAACAGTACATGCTAAATTAATTATCTGTTTTGATTAATTGCTTTTGCCTGTTACATGCTTAATCTAGCTAAGATTGAATTTTCGCAGACTACGAAATTACAAGAATAAGGAAAATAATATGTCTCCCCCTCCCAATTTTGTTCCTATGCAATTTTAAAAGATTAAATTATATTGATATTTTATTTAGTAAATTATTAATGTTTATTCTACTAATAGGTGTTTATATGAAATAAACTGTTATATATACATGCGGGAAAACAATAGAATAAGCTGAAAATATGGTTGCATTTATCTAATTATATCCTTTTATGGAACCCTCGGTAGGTACGTAAGGGAGCTAGAAGTTTTGATATGCGATGATGCGAGAATCTAGTAATAGAAGAACCCGTGAATAATGTATGGCCCGCATGGAGATGAAGTATTCTTTTCCACTCATCATCAATATGCCTCACCCTCTCTCTCTCTCTCTCTCTCTCTCTCTCTCTCTGCATGCAGAATATTGCAGAACTACACAGTAACAGGAATATATTGTAAGGAAATTAGATCAAATTAGAAAACCAAGAAGCACTGAAACACTATTATGAGATTGTTATCATAACCTCATATGTGTGCATCAATCACTTAGAAAGGAAACAGAATATATTTATCAACCGGCTTGGGAAGATTCATATATATGCTCTCATCATTGTCTAAAAATGTCATGTTATTTGGAAACGTGCACTAGTCACAAAGTAATTTTCACTTACTCTCGAATATGTTATATACATGGCATGCATGTCCATATGCGATCGAGTATGCGCTGATCTAGGAATGAGTGTGGTTTTACTTTTCAAATTCAACTGACCTTTTCGTTCTTTCTTTTTCAAGGAAAAAAAAACATGTATAGTTGACGTGGATTCTAGGGATTGTGTTTGATACATATTCCACATAATTAATTAACTATATATGGATTTCCTATTACACCTAAGGGGAAAAAAAAACACTTTTTCTCTTTTGTTTTCTTGGCATACCTTATTACAGCAAAAAACTGAATTTTCTACATAAAACGATAAAAGTTAGGCGCCCTCATCTTAAATAAGTATCTTAGTTAATTAGTCAAAAGGAAAGACAATCCCTCAGCCATCACAATCTTCCAGAGTGTAACTAAGAGTTCTCAACAAATTTAATTAACTAACTTTCCACATCAATTTATGAATTTCCTGCAAGAATTTTGGGGAAAATCAATGCAACCCAAGAGACCAATTTTGACAAGCTGATATATATTACAAGTCAAATTAATTGTGATAGATCATTGAATTAGGTAGCATGTTATGAGATTACCAAAAAAAAAGGAAGCGTGTTCTGAGATCAAAAGGCGTGGCTATTAACTTCTATAACTTGAGATGATAATTTAAAGTGGTTCAAGCATATATCATCTCATCTTCCTCGAAGAAACTAACTAAAGCAAAAGATGAATCTAATCCTAATTCCTGCAGATTCCAAAAGCTTGGATGAAAAGAACCCACATAGGATTCCAAAGGATATATATATATATATATATATATATATATATATATATATATATATATATATATAGATATATATATATGGAGAGCAAATCTGAAACTGGCCGTCTATAGTCACAAAGGTCTAATTTGTGATGGGTCCTATTTCCTACACGCCTAAGGTTTATGGAATGTGGTTTGCATGGCTGCTGCTACGGTAGTAGCCCACGCATGACCCCTAAAGTAAGCGAATGCCCATGCTTATGCCCACATAGACAATTTTGACCATTTAGCCAATGCAAGTTTAAACAACAAACAGCAGATTTTAATCAATGAAGTGGATAAAATGGGCAATTTATGCTATCCTTCAATAGCTTTAGATTTGGGTTTGGAATAAAGAGGAGTAGAAAAGAGGAAAAGAAGAAACCTTTGCAAATTCTCCTTAGTGGGGTTTGTATGAGCACTTTCTCTACAAACTAGGATGTAAGAGAATAATACTGAAAGATAGAGGAACAGAAAATCCTCAAGAATATAATGGAAAACAATTTGATATTAAATTCCACGAACCAAATAATAATCGTGAGGAAAGTATATGCATGATCGAGAGAACAGGCTGTTTTCATGACTTATTAATTATTGTATATCATAGAAAAGATGTAAGACCATGATAACTTTAAAAGTATATATAAGCAGTTAAGCATTATATTAATTTAAATTTATGCTAAATTCATTGTTATTTATTAATTTATGTAACAAATTAAAAAAAAACGGAGGGCTGTACTATCTTATGCCAACTATGATAATGGCCAGATTACTGTACTGTATAAGTTGAATGTCAATCAGTGAATCAATCATGTTAGTTGTGGGGTTATCTCTGGCAATTTGCCTTTCACAAGCTTTTCTAGCTTCTCCTTCTACTATTTTTTTAAAATAATTTTACAAAGGCTTGCCATTCTCTTAAGCCAGTTGATGAGCAATGCCTCTCTTTTAAAATCATTCCAAGGCCCTTTTGAGATTTGGGTGTTATATTACAGGAACAAAAGAAAAGACAGAAAGTGCCATAATAAGACCCCTGCCCAAAGAAAAACTTAAACAAAGAGGGGTTAATTGAAATAAAAAAATATCAAAAGTAAAAGTGAAATTTTGCGAGTTAAGTGGGTTAGGGTACTTCCTAGTCTTTGCCCTGCCACTCCCATCATCCACCTCTATCTTTCTCTCACTGCAGACTTTTTAGCCTTTTTTGAGTCCCCTTTGGCCTTTGCCCTTTTCTCATCCCAAGTTTCTTTTTTTGTTTGATTTTATTTTCGATGTGTTTTACAATTTGTCACCTCTTCCTCCATACTTCTGCCGCTGTCATCATCATTTTCTCTTCTCTACGCTATTATTTACAAATACCCAGCTATTGAATTTATATAATTTCTCTCCTCATTTTCTCTGTTCTCTCTTTGTACACTCAAATAGATTAAAAAAAATAAAAAGTAGATGCTGGGTTGGGTACTGAGATTGTCTTAAGGAAATATCTTCTGTTTTTCTATGTTTTTGATTGCATGGTGGATTCTCTTGATGAATTCTACAGAGATAGACACACGCACACATACACAGAGAAAGACTGGAAAGAGATATGTCTGAAATAGTTGTGCAGAGTTGCTCAGACAAGCAATCCATGGCCTAGATAGCGACTTGAAAAATAACCCACCATCATCACCCTCTCTTCACGAGATTAATTTAGCTTTTTATACCACATGCAAAGTGAATGATGCTTTTCTCTGTCTATCTGTCTCTGCCACCTGTTCACTAGCAAGGCTCTTCTTAATTAGTTGTGTCCAAAGCTAGGAATTTACATTTCTTGGCTCGCCCTTCTTAGTCCGTTCCAAGTTGCAAAAGTAATAAATAGCTAGGATTTGAAGCAAACAAACAAACAAAACCAAGACATTAGAATATCGTATCTTGCTTTTCTTCTTTTTTCCTTCCTGTTGGAATTTTTCTTCAAAGGCAATGTTCCCCGTAGTTATGTCCAATTCGACTTCTTTATCCGAAGAAGCCAGCGTCTCTTCTGGTACAAGAATTCAGGACTTGGGTGGATTAAATCACGTAGTCTCAACCATTTCTCCTCAGCAGCCTCAAAAGATCAAGAAAAAGAGAAGCCTCCCCGGAAATCCAGGTAATTTATAAGCTAATTGGATTTCTACAACATATCCCTTCAATTGATCATTACTAGATGATGTGTTTGCTAGTTAGGTTAATTTTCTAATTTTGTCAAACGTTTGGTGGTGTACACTGTACACGTTTCAGACCCAGATGCTGAAGTGATTGCGTTATCCCCGAAGACCCTTCTAGCCACCAATAGATTTGTGTGCGAGATCTGTAACAAGGGTTTCCAGAGAGATCAAAACCTTCAGCTTCATAGGAGAGGTCATAACCTCCCATGGAAGCTGAAGCAAAGGAACGGCAAAGAGGTCAAAAAGAGAGCCTACGTTTGCCCTGAGCCTTCATGCGTTCACCACAACCCGTCAAGGGCTCTGGGGGATCTTACAGGAATTAAGAAACACTACTGCAGAAAACATGGAGAGAAGAAGTGGAAATGTGACAAGTGCTCAAAGATCTATGCGGTTCAGTCAGATTGGAAAGCTCACTCTAAAACCTGTGGTACTAGAGAATATAGATGTGATTGTGGAACCCTTTTCTCCAGGTATTAATTAACGTACTCTTATCACACCCCTATTTATCTGGCAATTTTAAAATGTTTGATGTTTTCTTAATTGATTTGAAATCAGTCCAGTCTTCTTCTTATTGATTAGTTTTTACTTTAGATATGGGTTTCTGGGCTACGTTGCCATACTTTTGACTTCACTTGTTAGTCATACGAAAAAATGGGAAGTCTCATATTATATCAAAAGGGCCTTTCTTAATTTTTTTTTTCCGGTGGATCTTTGCTCTTACATAAGAATGGTAAGCCCTCGCCCTGGAATTTATTTCTGCTATAACTGCTTAAATGCCATGGCAGGTTGCATGAAAGTGAACACAGCTAATACAAGTGTCAATTGCAAGAGAGACTGAAACTTTACCTGTTTCTGAATCCTAAAACTGCCAAATGAATGTGCGGCAACAACAAAAAAGCAAAATCCACACATCTTTTGTTTTATCTACTGTATTATCTGTGACTCAATAGCAATTTTGTTCGTTTTTTTTTTAGCCTTATGATGCATGCACATGCATGTCAGCATGAAGAGCATGGTATATACTGTTTTTGCATTATGTCCAAAAAATTTAAATATTCAATTCATAGGGTTCTAGGCTACACAAAAATTCTCAGCGTGTCAGAGAGTGCTCAATTGTCTTCTAGACTTCTCTCTTTCTCTCTCTATGTACATACATGTGTGTATATATGGAGTGCCTGCAGTCTCAAAGAAAATGATGGAGATCTATTTTTGTCTACTAAAAAATAAAAGAAGTATAATAGTTCGAAAATTTGTGATGATTTCTGACTTTCTCTTAATTTTATTTTATCGAAAACGCCATTGTTTCTCTGAACTTTCATCATTGTGAAATCTGATAAATCTGCAAAAAAATCTGATATGCCAAGTTGCTTTCTTCTAGCTTCATCAGTGGATACATGGGACTCATTTCAATTACTTATCTTTGTGTCGTGCATGAGCTCTAGTTTCGAAAGACTTCCGCCATCATAACAACATTACCAAATACCAATAACCCTTCAACATTTGGAGCCAATAATTTGTACCCGTTTCTGCATGCATAAAGCATAAGGACACCCATCAATTGTCATTCACCTACTCCTCTCTCTCCTACTTTTAAATTTGACCCTGCGACATAACTTATGTCTCATTTGGACTAAGCCTTTGACAGTTCATTCCCTTGGACTCCCCCTCCCCCATGCGGCCATGCATGATTTCCCTCCCTTTTTGCAAACGGGACACACTCTACAAGGACGTAATATAAGTCTCTTTTGGCAATGCAAATTTCACAATGCATGCATGATTTCATCCTCAAACCCAAAGATAATACCAAAAAACAAGAATCCCTTAATTCCGACACTTATTTTCTTTTCGAAAAGAAAATGTTACTCTTATATAAAACTTTAAGATGGACACTACCATTCCCCTCCCACATTTTGAAATCTATCCTCCTAGTTACTATATATTGAATAAAACGCAATAATAATGGAACTTTTTTTTTCCTGTTAATTCATGTCCTTTTTTTGCTAATGCTATATAGATACAAGAATATAATATTTTCATTCTGCACTACAGATAATACAAATTTCATTTTTTTAATGTAAAAACTGCAGGAAGGACAGCTTCATAACTCATAGAGCATTCTGTGATGCATTGGCTGAAGAAAGTGCAAGACTGACAGCAAACCAATTAGCCACCACCACAAACCCATTAGTCCAGTCACTCTTCCTTTTCCCAACTCAACAGAACTTCCAAAACCTGATCACCAACACCAATCCCTGGGATCCATGTCAAGAAAACCCTAACCCTAGCAACCTTGCTGCTGCCCTCCACAACATCAAGCCTGAAGCTCAAAACTTTCAGATACCTAACCTCTCTTCTCCCCCATTTCTTCAGCAACCTCATATCCATCATCAGCACCCCAAGAGCGTGATAACCTCACCCTTCCGGAACCTCCATGTGCGCACTCAACCGTCCTCCAACGCGGCCATGTCAGCCCACCTTTCAGCCACTGCACTGCTCCAGAAGGCTGCAACCGTTGGTGCCGCTGCTATCACAGGCCCTGCTGCTGCTTCTGTTGTTGGTGTTGGGCAACAACAACAGCAGCAATCAATGGGTCACGTGACTCAGCTCAGCATGGGCGAGTTTGGAACAGTGAGTCAGCTCGACTCGGTGATACCTGATTACATGAACATGAGAGGGCTCACCACCTCCCGGAACCTCAAGAACGACCATTTCACGAGGGACTTCCTGGGCCTAACCGGGGATGCTAACGGCGGAGGAGGCGACGGAGGAAACGGCGGCGCGGTTGACGTTAGCATCAACGTGAAGGATATGATGACATTCACGGGGAGCGTAGAGTACCGTCACCAACCTTACGAGCACCATCACCACTCGATGTTCAAGTCCCAACAAGGTTTTGGATTCCTTGGGACGGCCACTGCCCCGGAGACGTGGGGGAATTGTTGATACAAACAAGAGAATAATTCCAAACCACGGGGGTAAAATGGGCAACTCAATTTGCCATATCTCTTGGTAAAATGGACAATGCTTTATTTGAATTATTGCAGTTTTCGTTGATGAATCGTGAATGTGTTTTGTGTTTTAGTTTTGACACGATTTTTTCTCCCTCAGTCCCTTGTTTTTATTGTTGTTGTTTTCCCCCTTAAAAGTACAATGCTTTATTTCAGTTTTCGTTACCTAAGTATACATTTAGTGCTTAATTAATTGTTATGAAAACTCTCTCTCTCCATATATATATATAGAGAGAGAGAGAGAGAGAGATAATACATCCAGGGTACCTTATATGATATAAACTTTGCAATATCCATAGATATAAATATGGAATTTGTTTCTTCAATAACTGAGGTAGAGGCAAACTGTGTAACTGCATGTGTGTCGCATATATAGATGGAGTTGAGGAGAGCGGGAGCGACGATGGTGGCCTTTCTTGTCAATGTGCAACAGAGAAAATGTCACATGCAAAATTATAATGATTAGTCCTTTTGTTGCTATCACTACCTATGTCCTATCTTTGTCTTGACAGCTTTTGATCTCTTGTGATACTAGCGAAAATTGGTTTATTTGGTATTTTCTTTTCCATTCCAATCGAGATATTTATTTAGTATAATTTTATGTTCTATGGTGCAAATTAACTGCTTTATACAAAGGGCACCATGTTAAGAGCAAAATCCATCACTTATATCTATGCTTTCAAGATTTATTAGTGAATTTGGTATCTAATGTTTGTTGAAAAGAAAAAAGATAGCTAAATCTCAACTCTCAAGTTGTTACTATACGTACGTATGCACTTACACCAAGAGGAAGAAGTTGTTACTATGTAATAAAGTGTAAGATTTATAATTAAATTTTCATTCTCTCTAATCACCTAAATCAAGTAATGCTATATGTTTTGATCTCTTTATCTTTATCTTTAAATTGAATAAGTATCGCGAGAGATACCAGTCAAACCACTCAAATGGTATTGCAGAAGAATAACGAGAGTTTTGATTCAAACAGTTGAGCATTTGTCACATATATATGTTGTCATGTTGAGACCATATCGATAGTATCTATGTGAAGACCTTGTTATGACCTCTTTTTTCTCATATATTTCTGTGTTTAGATTAGTATAAAAAATTTGTAAGTATGATGTGATTTTGTGTAATCTTTAATTTTTAAATCTTTTGGGTCAAGTCTACGTTTATTTTTTTAAAAAAAAAATTAGCATAATCAAGATTTTAGATTCTTCCATCATCATGGTTATGTCTTTGTTATTATAAATACCGAAACTTTTCCACCTTCTTACATCTTTTAAATAACATTAAGGATAGGGTTATAAAAACTTCTATTGTATGCTTATAATGAACAGATAACTAGGTATGTATAGGATGAGTTACCCAATTGCTATATTTCGTAGGTAAAATTGAAAGAAATGGAACGCGGGAAAAATAAAATCGTCAATATGTATGTTCATCTATGTTTTTAGCTACCTTTTATCATGCAAACCTATCGACTACGGTTAATATATGTCAAAAAAAGTTGGAACAGTGATCTGCAAAAAAAAAATGGAACTTTACATTAGAATGTGAATTTAGTTAGCAATCTATTTAATTTAGTAATTAATATTGAAAGGTTAAGATCATATATAAACCGGGGATTCTCTGTTATGAATTTCATAAATCCTACAATAAGTAAAATATATATAGGCGCAGTTGTATGCATAAAAGACAAGAGATTCACTTCATATTCATAATAATAAGAGAAATGATAGATTATAAATGTTTATAATTTTCTATATGTATAAATTAAGTTGTTGATTATGGATAAATATATTTAAAAAAATTATGATCTAATCTTATATAAATTTAATAATGAAAATTGATAAAAAAAAAAAAAGTGTATGAGTAGAATAATTGGTAAATAAAATATGTAGAGGCATAATTTTTTTGTGAATGGGATATTCTGAATTAATAAGATAAAGTATGTGTGTGAGAGAGGATATCACGTAGTGATCATATGTCGGCAAGGGCGTCATCTTCCACACCATGCAACTTTTGAAATGACATAATTGCCCTTGACCCCAACCCACCATTAAAAAAAATAGAAATCGCCTTTAGGTTTAGCTTATTTATAAAGATGGACAATTTCGTTTTTTTTAAAAATTAAACAAATATTTAATTAATTTAAATAAAAATTTATATATGATTAATCATGTATTAAGTATAAAAAATAAAGATAAATTATTGGTTAATTATATATAAATTATTAGTTAAATTAATTAAATATTTAATTAATTTTTTAAAAAAATCAAATTGTCAACCTTTATAAACAAGCTGAGGTCATTTCTCCAAAAAAGAATCCTTGGTGGAAGATATTAAGTCCCCTCTATAATTGGTCATATTAATCACCATAATCTGATTTTAATTGTATAAAATCTTGGTAGTGGTGAAGCTTGTGATTTTTTAACATTATTTGTATAATAATTTGGTTCAAGTCTCTGTCCGGATAGCGAATGATGTAGATTGTCAAGCTTGTGCTTGGAGAAGTGACGCCATTTTGGATTTAGCAGCTGGATGCTAGAGGGCTTCATATCAAATTATCAATAGCTTTTGTCTCCATCTATGCTACGCAAGACTTGGCTCCATAAGGGTCAAGTTGGCCATTATTATTTTAAGTTCACAAATTTACCCAAAGAATTTTTGTGAATGATATTCAGACCGAAACAGCTCATCTCTGCTCTTTTTGTGAAAATCCAAATCGTAGCCCGTGAGTCTGTGAGGCCACAAAGTGATTGTAATTACCAAAGCACAAATTACAAACCATAGCAGCTGTCAATATGGGTCCCGGCCCTAAACTAATTTACAGGTGAAAAAGGTGCAAAGATAATGCAACCAAGCTAACAATTCCGAGAAGACAAGTCAAGAAAGAAAGCATTTCTGCATACATGCCCGTGTTCATTCATAGCAAAATCTATTTGCTTCATTCCATTTCGAAACAAGACTGCAAAATCCTAAACAAACTAGGGTTTAGCAACTTTGGGAATGCTGGGGCTGACCACATTTATTGCCCAAAGCATTAACCAAATTCCAAGAAATTCTTTTCCTCGTCACTTTTTCTTTTGAGGGATTAAGGGGAAAAAATGGATAGTTTCGAAGAAATGGAGCCTTTTCTAAAGAGGAGCAAGAGGGACGCTCCAAACCCTGCAATCTTATAAGCGTGAGTGAAAAGGAAAACTAAGCTGACGGTGTATGTGTATTTGTGCAGTGTGATGGTGGTCCGGGACACATAAGGTGGTAATCAATTAAAAGGAAAAGAGAAAAGAAGAGAAGAGAAAATAAAGGGAAAGAAAAAATGTCAACGGTTATGAAGAAATGCTCAATGGAGCTTTGAAAGTTTGAATACAAGCCTTCTTTTCTGTGAACCCTTTATCAAATTTTGTGCACACCCCCCACATCACAGCCTTTGGTTGGCAACTAATCCACAAATGCACTTCAACATTAGTTAAGCCAATATAATTATAAAAGTCTAACTACTTATTATGCTTTGCATGAACCACCAATTTATCGACTTTTAACCATGATCCTAAACGTGCATGAACATATATAGACAGAGAATTCCTACCAAATATATATAGACAGAGAAACCCTCCTACATTGAAAAGAATCTCTTAAAATTAGAGCTGTTCATAATTTTCCAAAGGATCGCCACCGTGCAAGTAGTAGTACTTAATTTGGCTGTCTATATCTTAGTGATCTTTGGAAAATTCCTCAAAATGGAATGCCATTTCGAAAATGAAGTCAAGAAAAAGTGTGTAATAAAACCCAAAGAAATGTATATAATTGTTGGAAAATATTGAGGTTGGCGTTAAATTGCGCTTCCATGCTCAGCATATAAGCTAACAAAAGGAATGGAGAAAGTTCCTTGTCACTAAAACTCAGTATATTCAGTGCAAGAGAGACGAAGGGAAAAGAGCCTAGGGATTAACGAAAGGAGGTGGTGTTGGGTTTTATGGTATATCCAAGCTTTTAGAAAGTATATGCATAAGTTGCAGGGTTAAGGTACAATACATCCCATTTGCCTACTAAAAAAGACTGCCTCTTTTTATATCCCTCTGCACCACAAAGAGACAAACCAAAAGCCTCTTCTATTCCCTCCCCCTTCTTTCTCTCTCAACATACTTGCATGCGTCATCTTCCACTAGGGAATCTCATCTCAACAAACCTTCCTCTTTTCCTCTTTTTCTTCCTTCCAATTCTAATACTAATAATTATCTAAACTTTCTTTCCGTGCTATTCTCTCCTTTTTTTCCTTCCGCTGCAAATCCTCACACAATACCATCCGCTCTACAAATATAGCAGATATAAGATTTAGATATTTAGACATATACTTTAGAAAGAAAAATACATAATTATAATTATTGATGGAAAAATCAAAATTTTAAAATTTTATAAAATATAAACACTTGGATAACAAATTATGAATATGTATTAATTCAATCTCTTCATTTTCTCATCAATAATTATAATTCTACACTTTATTTTCTAAAACATCTCAATCGACGGATATAAAGGTTTCAATTAAATGGCAATCTTAGATAATAGTATCTTCGACGGTGATATTCTTGTCTACCTACTTCGAAAACCAATCTTCATTAGGCATCCGAAATTTAATTTCTAACTCGCTTATAATAACTAAAATAGAACTTTCAGGGCTTTGATTTAGGCACCATGATTCTGTTTACAATGTCACCAAATTCAACCCGGATTTCAAGTACAACATTGTACATATATTAGTGAAATCTGCTTGTCTTTTTTTCTTTTATAAACTAATCTATCCAATGAGAAAAGAAGAATGCTGCAGATATTAATGACGTGACAACAAATATAACTAAAAACAAAAGTATGCAAGGTACCATCAGACTTGCACGCGATGGCGGAGATTCTTCCTCAACTGGTATTACTACCAATAATTTGTCCAACTTGCCTGCCTAAAGCAGGTCTCTGATCTGGTCCTCGTTTCAAATCAAGACCACGCTTTCTTTCAAGCATATAATCGTCCCTCACTCGAGGTTAAACATAAAGAATTTCAGGGAGAAACTACACTTGCACAGAGAGTCCATCATTTTGGTATAGTAAACTGGTTTAGCTAGTCCGAACTGGCAACTTTTTATTTCAATAAGGAAACATGAATGGTGGGGTTAGAGAATCAACCCAATAGAATTTCAATCTGTTAAGTTAATTCAACTTATTAATCAGACATGACAAATAGCGTGTATACAACTGATGTTACCTATACAACACTGAATACTGTTCAAATTAGTGATAATCATCTACTGAACCGTAAACAACTGAGAAATAGAAGTACAGACCCAGACGAAGAAAAGCTTAAAGTTTCAAAATATGCATGCTCTTTGGAGATTCCTGGTGGGCCAATTCATCCATAAGGTTCACTTCACTAAGCATCTCATCTGACCCCCGGCTTTGAGCTTTCCAGATTCACTCCCACAAATTTATCCAATACATTCTTAAATGCCTGCACCATACAGGGAAAGGAAAGGAAAGAAAAGAAATGAAAAGAAAATGAATATTTTCAATTCCATGTACTTCAAAATTGTGCACATATTTCCTCAAGTTATTCAACATCTAATTTAATTAGCTTTGATTAGTTTAATGAACACACTTTACATTTAAATGAATATATCAATTTGTCTGAAAACTACGAAAATCTCATAACCCAACTGCATATTCTCTCTCATTTATGAAAGTGAAACTAAAGTCTCAATGCACATGCAGAGCAACCAATGCCAGAGACTCATGCACTGAAATAATGATGACGATAGAGACAATTGAAAAGAGAAAAGACGCCATCATCAAAGTATATTTAGGAAATCTGTCCCTCTCAGAGGAAAAAATAAAAAACAGAAAAATGAAACAAGACAGTCAAAATTGTCTAAATCACTTGATATCGAGAAATCAAAACCAGCTTGTTTGCTCAGAAAATCATGATGTGTTTGAATCCAAATTGAAAATGACACACAATATGAAGAATAAGTTATAAACGTTAAGGTCATGCATATAGAAATATTAATGGACATGATGAAGCACCAAATGCTAGAAACAAAGTTAGAATAGAAAGAATATGACATGAGATGCGTATTAAGGATTAAATAATGCAATTCTTGCCATACAGTTATGGCGCAGATGACAGGCATGATTTCAGCCTCTTTGTCCTGCCCAATTCTTTTTCATGATTAGATAGGCAGTAATCGGAACTGGAATGAGAATAACTTCCCAGTGTTCCTAGCACTAGTCCATCGAAGAAAAGTCTAGCCCCAGATTGCAACAATCAAATAGCTTTGCCATGTAATGAACTACGAAACAAAACATTAAATATAATGTTTATACACAAGAATGTGTCTGATGTAAATTATCAAAATGACATCACAAACGGAAGGATGTGGTCAAGTATTCCATGGCATTTCGAAAATTTGATCTTAGGTCATCATTTTCGGCACTGCTAGGCATTCACAGCAATAGCAATGAAAACAAAAAGGGTGACATTTTACTCTGTGAAAACAAATTAGATGGGTAATCAACCAGTGTTGTTCACTTTCTCACACTAGTATACTAATCACATGAACCACATGGACAAAAGAAACCAATGTACTTTCCCAGTAAACACTTTTAAAGCCTGTTAGATGGTTAATGGTCTCAAAAGAGCGTATGGAAATACAAACATTTGACTTGCTTACTAGCCAAATTCCTAACGAGAAAAATTTCTTCGAAAGGTCTTACAAAAGTTGAAGCTTACAGAATAAGCAACACCGAGTACCCAACTAAATATAGAAATAATTTTTTTGCAAATTTTTTTTTCATCCTACTAGAAGGATAAATTCAGAACATTAAATTCCACAAGATAAAGCTAGAGCATAGCAATTACCTGTTGAGTGAATGACTCCTTCCCTTTTAGAATTAAATTCATTGCTGCAGATTGGTCATCAAATGCACTGTAGAAAACCTCATAGAATCTATTCCTGTAATAAAATTTGCAGAGGTGGCCAAAAAAACTGGATGTTATCTTCTTGACAAACAACCACGTGAAAAATATATGAAATATTAGCAAGTACCGATCTTCCTCAGGTGTTTGTTGATCCATCTCATCAAATTTCCGAGTAAGGACTTCTGCCCCGACTGGTGAAAGTACATGCAGTACAAGAGCCTCTAAAGTTCTTGGGAAGTTGTGCTGAAAATAGTAAATATAATAAGACTTAGAACTATCTAACAAATAGATACATTTATGGATGAAAAACAAGGAGCTTATATAATTTTGAGTTGCAGAAGCTGCAGTAGCTCCAATGTCATTAATAATTGGAAAAACTATGGAAAGCACAATATATAAAACTGAAAGAAGTGGCCATAGTCCCCCCCCCCCAACCAAAGTCCTAATAAGACAAATAAAAATCTCAATCTCAACCAACCCAAGCGTCGCTTGTAAAGAACACAAGAGAGGTGAAGGAAAAGCAGCTCCCTTTCAAATAGAAAAAAATATTATCATGGAAAGAGAATCACATGACATCATTGCCAAAAGAATGAGAAACATAAAACAAAATATATCTGTCCACTTGCAAGGAAGGATTCCATTGATATGATCAAGTAATAATGCCTTATGTTGATCATAACTTTGTCTAATCATAATAAAAACACCTAAGCCACAGTTCAAAGCACCAAGAAGTGCATAAAGAAGACCAAACATCTTTGACATTTGCAAGCTTTGTAGGCAAATACAAACTCACCGCCATAGCAAGAAACACATATTGGAGAGTTCGTGGTTCAACGTTCCAGATTGTTTTAGCAACTGGATCATCTTTCAAGTCAGCTGTCAATATTTTCGCACGTTTATCATTCCCTCCAAGCTCATAATCATTTATAGAAGCTGGCAGTGATTGCTGATCCTGGTTGGCTAGGCTAACACAGTTGTGAACCAAAGAAACAAGTTCATGAAGCACCTGGACTGCAGCAGGTTCTAATTCAAGCAAAGCGTTCCCCTCTTGAAGTCTTTTTTCTTTTAAATCCATCCCTTTCAACATCTGACTATAATTGTCATCACTGTGATCTGGTAATCAAATTATCGAGACCAGTTAGAGAGCCACTGCCAAAAATATAAGCGGGAAATTTCCTTTTCTTGTAAGCAGACAATCACAGAAAATAACTACATCAATATTAGCAGCCATCTTATAATTAACTTACCTGCAAGTCCTTTATTAGGCAACTTGTATGCACACATCCTAGGTTTCCCCATCCCCAACTTAAGCAGTAGCTGGTCCTGTCCTAAATGGAAAAAATCTGTCACAAGTCCCTCATAAAAACTTCTAATTGAAGAAGAGAAAGGAAAAAGGCAATAACAACCAGATGATTTAGCTCAATAATGAACTTTGTTAAGTTAGAAAAAGACAAAGATAGCGAACCCCTCCCTTCTCCACACTCAAGAACAAAATATAAGAAATAAAATGACGGATGCTCATAAGAATTTATGCTTACTACTTCATCAGCCATTAATCCTCAACCTTAGCTATGAAAAATTTCCGAAAATTATAATTCAACGACAAATAACTATCAAGTCATGGACCAATCTGAAAATTTTATGCCAGCAAGTGATAGGCAAAGAAAAAGGAAGGAAAAAATAGTGCACTTAAAGAAGCAACACATCTGATGCGCACTTGAAAAAGGGAATTGTTTACATATATACATATGCAGATGTGTTCACAAGTACACAAATGAAAAAGGAAAACTAAGATATAAATTTTCCGCCATATCCATTCTCCAATCCCACTACCCAACAAAAGAAAAAAATAACATATACTGGTGAAATACATACCATTTCTTTGTCAATCAATCTTCGAATGTATCCATTGGATCAAAGGGCAAATGATATTTGAAAAGAAAAATAATAACATTCAAAAGTCAGTTTATCACATAAGCATCTATTCAGTGATATTTTTTTAACAAAGAATGACATCATCACCAATACCTTCTCAATATTATGCGCAAATAATAAGCATCCATGTGTTCCAACATGCAAGACATTATGTTGGATCTCCACCAAAAGTTAACAGCAATGGTCAAATCATCACTATCTACCTGGTGAAACCTGCAGCAGAAAAACTAATGATATGTAGAGAATAAGACTGAGACATTTAAGAAGTTTATAGAGTAAAACAAAATGTAAATTGTCTAACGAACATGCAAACTAAGAAATGCAATATATTAATAATGTTTTAAACACCAAACATATAGACATTACAAGAAAATAAGGTGGTGCAGTATGAAGTGATGAATGAAGCATAGTGCACTAAACATATATGTTTAAGTGACATAAATTATGCAAAACAATCAACAAGCAAAAAGAATATTTAACTGCATTAAGGAAATGTTTAGGTCTTTCATCCTTGAGGAAAGATTTACACTCTCATAGCACAATTACCTTTAGCTAAGTGTTTTATCCCAAGGAATAAAATGATGAAAATGGGAGCCAACAGGGGGAATTCATATCATACAGTGCATCTTTGAATGTATCCATTCCAACCCTAAAATGATAAGGATCATGATCCGGGAATCGAGGAAAGTTTATGCAATGCAAAGATTTAGAAGTGAAATGGGCGAGTAGCCCATTAGAAATCGTAGATGAGTAAAGGTCCATTAGGCCTGTAAGGCTGTAAGTTAGTTACTTCATCTTCATCATCAATAAATTTGGCAACAAAAAGGCTAAAGGCGGTTAACACATGCACAAAGACTCAAAAACATAGAAAATAGAAAACAAAACACACATAGATTTACAATTTGACAAGCATGAAGCAATGCACATATTAATCACCTTCAACCAAAACTTCCAACAAATATGCATAATTTTTTTTTCTTACATCTATTTCTGATGTTTGTTTTTGACATTCTGTGTCAGCATTGGCAGAAAATAAACAAGACTTAGCATGAACAATAAAAGTTACAAATATACAACTAGCATAGAATGCTTAGAAAACAACCAGAAGAATTACTATTGCCATGCAACACCCTAGTTTTCCTGTCCAAACCAAACAGCCTGACCCATTTTTCCTAATTCAGAAGAGGAATAACATACCCAGAAACTGAGAAAGGCTTTTCACAAAGACATTGTTGAATTTTAGAACTTACCAGCCTTCAGGAATGAAAAGTGCATCGCCTGCCTCAAGAACAACCTTTTGCGCAAACTCCATTGAGCATTCTGCCCTCGGATAAATTGAGTAATCAGGGTTTTCTAAAGCAACAGAACTGCCACATGAATTTTATTGGGAAAAATGGACAAAAAGAACTGTTAGAATATAATAATGTGTTAGTGTTATGTGTTATTGGCCGGGCTTGTAAAAGTTGTATTGGTCTCGTATTAGACTACACCCTATTTATTAGATCAATACACACACAGGGAGCCTAACTATCATTGAGTTAGTGCATCCCTTTATATAGTAATTCTCTATCTATGCTCTCTTTCTGTCTATGTTTGTTTTTCTAGCATACCTGTGGTTGGAAGCCTCCCCATATATAGGCATTGGGTATTGAGAGGGACTAGCAGAAGGAGGCCACAAAACAACTGCAAAGAATTCCATTCTGTTAGAGAAGGGCAGAGAGGAGATTGAAGAGTGGGGAAGGAAAACAAGGTAAAAGAGGGGGGGGGGGGGACTATATAGAATAAGTAATGTAAAAGCCTGGAAAGGATTTTAGCCAAAAGCACAACAGCACGTGAATTATATAAAGCACAACTAAAACAATTTGTGCTTTTATTTTTTCTAACCTATTTTGACAAAGTTCATTTGAAAGTAGACCCAAAAAATAATAGTTCATGATAATAAGTAGTAATTGATAAGGCAGAGCTGAATCTGCTCACACAGTTTTTCTTTACCTAGTCCAGATAAGAACTGGAAAATCAACACTGAAAAATGTTGACAGAGGAAGGAGCAAAGAGTGAGTTCCAAAACTCCACTGGGAGTTATATATCATTTACTGTCACATTACTTTAGACATTAACTAGATTAAAACATCAGCAAGCCATAACAACTACTGAAATTTCCTATATAACTGATAGCATATTCCTGACAAGGAGCGCCTCCACTATTGCAGAGAAAAAGAAAATCCATGCCAGGAGGGAATATGATACATCAAGAAGAATAAGAGATATACCTTACCTTGTTTGCGGCCAGAAACTATGCACAAAAGATTGTGGTGCGGATCATAGTGAGTACTTGATCTAGCTTGGGCATTGTTCATCCACAAATTTATTGAAGATAACTCTTTTGCCTCCAAAATTGGAGGCTGCAGAAAACAACGAGTTTAAATTAGAATTCTATGAATAAAAATTCCCACTATGAAGAACTATTTACTATGCAGCGGAACTACAGACTACATAACAAAATAGTGGGGTGGGCATAAATGCACTAACCATTTGAACGTCTTCCCTTAGAGTTTCCAATTGAACCCTCTCCTCATGATCACCGTTCATAATTGGCACCTGAAGTACAAGTTACCAAACTTCGTTTTAAAACTATGGCACCACCACACAATCAAATAAGCAAAAAGAAGGTAGGGGCAGGGCCAACACAGAGATGACGTTAACAATATTTTAATTTTTTTTTAAAAAAATGCTTAGTATTTTTCTCAAAAACAATCAAAATTCCTTTCACGAACCAATTAGCAAAGGCACCAATTATCTCATAGCTCTTGGATTTTCAACCTGTGCTAAATAAATTTGTTCGGGAACACCTTCCAAAGCCAAATAGCCACTTTCTATATCAGAACCCGCCAAATCATGACTTTGTGGCCCAAGACTAGGACCAAGGCCTTCTTCATCCTTACTTTGCATCCGTTTCTTACAAAGAACAATGAAAGTAGAAAATGGTAGAGGAACCTGCAAGCAACAAAAAACAAAGATTAATTTTATATCATCCATAGAAAAAAAAATTGGAAGAAAAAAAATGGTAAAAGCATGCAAAGTAAATACTAATTACCCTCTCATGGCTTCCAAGATCGCCATAAAAAACGGGTGCAGATCGAGATATCATAGCCTCCACCATGCAAGAGCCTATCCGTGCCTAGAAAAGTAAACAATGCACATTTGCACTACACTTATAACCGTTTTTGCATTGGTTTCGAAAATCAAAGTCATGTTTGATTGTTGTGGCTCTAGAAAAGAGAAAAAGAGTATGAAACGAGAGAAACAAGTTGTGGTGTGGTGATAAAAGTCTAAGATGAACCTGTAAGTAGTCAAGGCCTCCATTGGATGGATTCCAGTGTGAGAACGCTCTCCAACCCTTGGTGCATCCACTGAACACCTTTTTCAGTTTGAAAAGCGACGAATTATAAATCAAATCAAATGCATAGATAAAAAAAAAAAAAGAACAAAAAGAAGCAGAGTTGTTTATTGATTGATTGAGTATGTTTACAGCAGGAAAGTTTCTTGGCTCAATCAGGGACTCGAACTCTTTGGCCGTAGCAAGTTCTTCATATCTTCGGATTCCAATGGACTCCTCCGTCTCCATGGAGCATTAGAGAGAAAACGTATTCAATTTCGAAGCCTTTGTTTATTTGTTTCACAAAGTGGAACTGGAACTGGAACTGGAACTGGAAAATGGGAATGGTCACTATAAACGGGCCGGGCGGCCGGATCAGGCTATGTGCATTGATAATGACTTGGCCCCACCTGGCTATTGGCCTAAACCGGCCGGTCCGCCAGATCGAGCCAAATTACGGGCTAATTTGATACCCGAAATGTCTAGAGTCTGCATTTTTAATGGGCCTCCGCAGGCTCATTTCGTCCAAACTGTCCAAGTCAGGATCCAAAGCTTGCAATGCCATGGGCTTACCTAATGTCTTTTTAAATACACAAGCCAATAATATTTGCAATGCCGTACATTACCCAAACGTATAGACTACAAGGTAGAAAAGAGTTTATGTGTTTGGATGGAGAAAGTAGAAATTTAAGGGCATTTTAAAACTCTGGAAATTGAAACGATGCAGTTTGAAATACCATAATTTATCAAATAAATTGTTTGGATAATGCTAAATTGCTAAGTGTGAGAATTTTCTAAGCTCAATTATAGTCAATTTGTATTAACTTTTTTAAGAGTATAAATATTTTTTTGAAATAATAAAAATATTTTTAAAAAAAATTAAAAAATTTAAACTTTTTAAAAAAACACTTTATGTACTTTTTTGTTACACATGAAATACTTTTTTCAAAAATTTAAACTCTTTAATTTTTATAAAAAATATTTTTATTATTTCAAAAAAAATAATTCTACTTCTAATAAAGTTAATACAAACGACCCTTAAATACCATCGTCCAATTCCTGCTCCATCACTCCCATTGTCGCTGGTGCTGTCATTGCAGGAGTGTTCAACAACACAGTCAATGTATTAATCTTTGTTGGCAAATCACCGTGAGCAAGCAGCATCTTTTCTATCAACAATGATACAGAGTACTTGATCGTGGTCAACCCATTAATTCCCCAAAGACAACACACTCCATCGCGGCCCAGCAATGGACTTATTTCTCTTCCTTTTCCATGTTAGCCCTTTCTTTGATCTTGTGGTGGGAAGCAAATTCATAACCATTGGAAGATAGAAGAGCACAAAGAAGAATTGAATCTGAGAAGATACAGGGGAATGAATTTCAAATTTTCACCTAATTAGGGGGAATTTAAAATTCTTTATTTTATATATAAATGAAATACCTAATTAAAATATTTCAAATTTTCAAAATACTCGTATTATTTATTCAAATAATTTATTTCATATTTAGGCATTTTAAATCCTCGAAATACATTTCCTTCTTAAAATATTTTATTCAAACACATAATTGTAGCAAAATATTTATATTTATATTTATATATATACAATAAATTGTAGTTAAAAAAAGTATAAAAGAAAGAACCAAAATAAATAAATAAAAAGAAAATAGTAGAAAGGAAAAGTGGAAGAGATCAATTTGGGCTCTGTGGTTTATGTTCTTAGAAACAGTTTTTTTTTTAAACAAAAAGAAAACAGTAAAATTAGAACTTTCTGAAAACAAAAGAACAATGAGCTGTTCTAAAAACAAAACCAAAAATCCAATACAACTATGAGATATTTTTAGTGTCTTTGTTTTCTATTTACTATAAATGACTGAAGGCAATCTTAAAAATAGTTTAAAGAAATCTATTTTTTTTTTGGTACTTAACGAAACAAAAATTAGACTTTATATTTTTTACAAACTATTTAAACTTCTTATCCCAAACTCATAAAACAAAACACTCAATCAATGCCTTCTTTGTAAATAAGATTAGTCTTTTCTAATTATGTATATAATAATTTAGAGAGAACTATTCAATAAAGCCATGTAATATAGAAACATTCTCTACATATTTATGTGTTTCTTTTTTCTTTTTTGTTACATATAAGTTTCAAAATATTTAGGGGAGGGAGGGATAAAGATGGCTAGATAGAATATTAAACTTCTAACATCAACATCATACCAAAGTTTTAAAAAATTAAGCCAGCAAGCTCATTGATCATATATTTTTATCTTTCTTTTGATACTTGATACGTGATTAACCGTATGTAAATTATTAATTAATGTAGTTAAATACTTAGTTAATTTTTAAAACGAACCTACAAGGAATTATTTTTTCCAAGCCAACTAAATCGGTCATTCTCCCTATTTTTTATATATAGCATTTTAAAATTCTCAAATAGGATTGTGTATTTTAAGTAAAAAGAAGGGGTTCATTCAAATAAATTAGTGTTTAATCATATAAAAACATTTATTAGTATATAATGCTCTTCAATTTTTATGGCAATGTATTATCGCAACCATTTATTTTGTTCTAGCTTTTTCCACATGTCCATTAGTATGGCTTAAGAAACTTACAGTGTTCATACCTGAATGTATTCTTCTGGACAAGTTGATTCTAACTGCTCTATTAAATCATTAAACAATCAGTAGTTTAAGCTAAGATGTCAACCGAGCTTTATGACTGAATCTTCTAATCTCTGCATTTTAATAGCTACCAAGTTTTAGGGTTTATATTAAGTGAAAGTGGCCCCTGCTTTGCTGAACTTCAACTCCTTGGTTTGCTAGTTCTCGAGAACTCTTATTAATTACCTTTACATATTTATTTGATTTCAGCCTTTTGGCTGTTTCATTTTTCTGTCTCTAATATTGTCTCCCAATTAAATATCAACATTTATATAAAAAAATACACCTCTTTTAAGTTTTAATTAGTATAAGTGTAGAAAGTATTAATTAACATAATTAATATTTTTTTAAAGTTATTAATATTTAATTAGAGGAATGAGACCGGAAAAAAGAAGAGTACAAAATATTTGAATTCACATTTTTAGAATGCAACAAATTTTCTAAAATAACTAAAAATAAAGCAAGCCTAGAAAAACTCATTATAATGCTATGAAATATGAAATGAGACTAACCAATAGCTAAAATGGTGTCAATGATTAAATGATTAAAATTTTGGAGATAAGGCCACTTAGTCTTACACTACGACCTAGTCGAAGCCCTCGTGCATGGAGGCTTGAAAATGGAATACCGGACCTGGACTAATCCAGAAGTTCAAAGTTCAAACACAAAACTTGGTTACGTTTCGGACATTTACAAAGTCTTGCGCAATATTCCTACAGTATTAAATTTAGAAAGGGGATAACACTTGTAACCTATTTACTACAATCATAAATTGGAGAAATCCAAGAACATTTCAAATGTCTCGTCGCGAAACAAATTAACATCATATATAAAACTTTAAGTGCAGTTCAATTGGGACAAGTTAACAGCTTGTAGCTATAACTTCTTATATTACCAAAAAAAAGCTATAACCTCTTATTCTTCCCCCTCCAAAACAAGTGGATGGAAGCCACCTTTTTTATTTTTTATTTTGTCAGTAGGAGAAGTCATACAAAATGATCAAATTCAAAATCGAAACCTGACGCGTTCAATTTTTATCTTAATTTTTTTTAAAATTCATCATAATTGCTAACATCATTAAAAATATTAATAGAATTTGCTGATATGACATTTTATGTTAGCATAAATACACAGTTGATATTTTTTAGTTAATATCTTTTTAAAATAATAGTTAGGAATGAATTTGATGAATTTAAAAAATTAGAAATGAAAATAAAATAATATAATTGTGGATCAAAAATAAAACTTAAAGTAAAATTAACGAGCAAAAAGTAAAAAAATAAATATATGATGAATATTATCTATAATTTTCTTTTTAAACTTTCATATTTGTGCATTAATTTAAAGAAATTATACTTTTCATATATATTGATTATTAAAAATCACTTTAAATTAATCTATAACTAACAATTTAGATTTCATATGGATATTTAAATTAACTTTCATTCATAGTTATAAAACTCAAATCGGTTATTGACTTAAGATAGATATTAGGTTAGTGTATCATTTGTTTAACCAATGAATCATTAATCAAGATGTAAAAAATGAAATTAATATATAAATATTGATAAAAAATAAAAATAATATAATATAAAACTTACTAAAAGTATAATTTAATTCAAACTAATAAAATTTACAACATAAATATTTAATTTATACAACACAAAAGTTTCAAAAAAAAATTATGCATAAAAATTTATTGTAGGAAGAATTTTATTTTTGGTTTGTTAACTTTTTCACGACTATATTGCCTAATTTTTGTTTCAAATCTTTTTAAAAATCATCAATTTGTCCCCAACTACTTAATTAAAAATAATAATTGTTAGACAATGTCAACTATACACTTCTATCTATATAAGATGTTATGTCATCAAATTCTGTTAATATTTTTAACCGTGTTAATAGCTATGATGAATTTGTTGAGTTTTAAAATTATTTGAATAAAAAATGAAACAAAATATAATTATAGAACATAAATAAAATTAAAATACATAAAGTATATTTTTACCAAAAGAGGAATAATCTGGTACCTATTTATTTTTCCAGGGTACTAGTACTCAGGGTGAGTTGTCTAACATTCATTAGTTATTATTTATATTTAATAGGCTTTCTAACATTTATTGTGAAATCAATAATCAATAAATAATTGACAACTCACTCTAAATACTAAACCCATAAGAATACCATAGCAACTCTCGTACCAAAAAAATAATCACACAGCACCAAATTATCTAAGTTGCACAATTCTTTAATGGATAAAAAATTGACGGTATAAATTAGGCGCAACTTGTATGCTAATATATTTTTTAAAAAATAAATAAAAAGAACCGTAAAGTTTGAAATCATTATCAGCTTACGATGACTTTTATATTTTTTAAGGAGTTTTAAATTTTTAAATAAATTTCCATTTATCCATAAAAATCTAGAATAGGTAATTATTTAAATAAAAATTAATTAATTAAATTGATATGTACTAAAGGATTTTTTATATTAATATGGGGAATTTTTTTTTTCACTTTCATATTATTTAAAGATTATGTACTAAAATATGTATTTTTTTTTAATGTTAGAAAGTTAGTTTACATAAAACTGACTTCTCAACGTGTTTTTTTTTTAATTACACATTGAGAAATCGATTTTCATGTAATCAACTTTTCAACGTGTTAAATCTAATTTATTTATTTTTTTACATAAACTCTAACTCACTCAATCAAAATTCTAAATCATTCATTCAAAACTTTAAACCACTCAATCAAAATCCTAAATCTATCAACAAGAACCCTAAATTACTCATCCAAAACCTTAAACCACTCAATCCAAACCTTAAACTGTTAACCTAAAAACCCTAAACCACCATTTAAAAAGAAAAAGAAAATGATCTTGAGAAGTCGCTATAAATGAAACCGACTAAACTCTAAACCATTAATCATTAACCCTAAGTCGTCCAACTAAAATCGTAAACTACTCAATCAAAAACTTAAACTACTCAATCAAAACCTTAAGCCATTCAATAAAAATCCTAAATCACTTATACAAAACTTTAAATCACTCTACCAAAACCCTAAACTGTTAACTTAAAAACTCTAAACCACCATAAAATAAAAATAAAAAAACAAAAAAAAGGTTATTGAGAAGTCGATTTCATTCGAACCAACTTCTCAACAGCATGAAAAAAAATAAATTAATTTAACACGTTAAGAAGTCGGTTACATGAAAATCGACTTCTCAAAATATAATTTAAAATAAGAAAAAGTATGTTAAGAAGTCAATTTTATGTAAACTGACTTTTCAATGTGGACAAAAAAAATCTATTTTAATACATAATTTTTAAAGAGTATGAAAGTAATACATACATATATACATATATATATATATATATATATGAGGAATGAATATATATATATATATATATATATAAGGAATGATCAACTTACATCGGTGTAAGACTTGATCACTCTTATACCACTCAATAACTTTTTATTGAATAATTTTCTTACAAAATTTACCGTTAGATTGAAAGTTTCTATTATGTAAATCATACTTATAAAATTTTACATTAATTCAAAATTGTTTTATGACTCATTGATATATATCAAAATTAACATAATATAAATTATTGAAATATATGAAAATATGAACTATTTGATTATATTTTTATTAATATTCAATTTTTTCAAAATTTGACACAAATGATTAACATGATAGAAACATTAAATCTAACAGTAGATTTTGTAAGAAAGTTATTCAATAAAAAAATATTGAGTGGTATAAGAGTAATCAAATCTTACATCGGCGTAAGTTGATCCCTCCCCTATATATATATATATATATATATATATGAAGATCCATTTACACAAAGTGTAAATCTTGACACACTTACACCACTCAATAATTTTTTGTAGAATGTGAATTTAACCAATCAAACTGTTAAATTAAAATTTATCATAAGATAGATCAATCCCATAAAATTTCTTATAATGAATAAATTATTTGATACTTCATCGCATTACTTTATTTTAACGTATAATATGATTTTAAAATGTAAGTAAATTGTCTACTATTAAATTAAATAACTATATATGTCCGATTTATTTAAAATTTGGTATGCATGATCATTAAGATAATAGCATATGATTCAACGGTTGAATTGGTTAAATTCACATTCTTCAAAAAATTATTAAGTGATGTAAATATGTCAAGACTTAAACTTGGTGAAAGTTGATCTCTGCCCTGTATATATCACCCTATATCACCCTATATATATATATATATATATTATATATATATATATATATATATATATATATATATATATATATATATATATATATATAAGCCATGAACAAACTAGATGCAAGATTTAATCTTGTCTGACTTAATGTGACTTAATGTGGCATGCGAGTTAACATAGCTTGCTATGGCCTACGGCTAATTTTTTTTTAATTAATTTTTTTAATTTTTCAAATTTTAGATTTAAATTTTAAATAATTTTCTTATTCATTGGGTTACATCGGCCACCTCATTTAATTTGTAAATCATTTTAAGCCCAAATTAGTTGCCTTTGACAGATCAAGATATATTTAATCTATTATTTTGATATGATTAAAAATGTTATAGAGAATATACATAAAAAAATTTATATAATTCTATATAAATATAAAAGCAATTTGATATTAAACAAGAAGTATTAATACCAACTTACATTAGTCCAAGTAGAAAAGATTTGTTAACCTTAAGCATCTTCATTGAGTTCGATTCATAGGACAATGTGTATGAAAAAAAATACAGTTGGGAGGAGTTATCTCTTCTAGCGCTTGACAATATCCTGAGAGATTAGTTTCTCGCCTTCCAAGCAGGTGATGCTTTGAGAAACCAAAAAACAAAAAGTATAAATTGATGAAAAAGAGATATAACATTAACTAGAGGTGTCAAAATAGGTAAACTGAAGAAAAGCGTGGGTTTGGTTAATAAAATCTCAACCCAAACTAATTATGTGCAGGCCTAACCCAGCTCAACAATTTGAATTTCTCTTCTTGTATTATGTATTTAATTATTTATTTATTTATTTATGTTTTTGTTTGACTAGCTTTCGTAAAAAAAAAAAAAGAATAATCATATTTATTAAGTACATCTCAATCTTTATTTTTTCTCTATTTGTATATGATGTTCACAAGTTGTAGTTTGTTGGGTTGATTAATTTATGATTTAAGGGATGTTTCATAGATATATTCTAAATCGTTTATACCAAAAATAATATAATAAATCTTCACTGCTTATGTTAATGTCATTTAATATAATATGTTATACTTGTATTTAATTTATGTACATAATATTTGTAAGCTTAGATTGATGTAAAATTTTTATTTATCAATAATTTATTATTATAAATAAAAAAATGAAAAAATAGACAAAAAAGAGTAAAAAACTTGACCATAAGCTAGCCCAATCCAACTTATAGTCAGCATAAGGCCAAATTGAATTGAATATTGAAAAAATGACTTAATAGTGCAGTTTGTGAGAGATAATTATTATTTAGTTCGGTTTGGAAAATTAACCAAGTATTCAACTACATTAACCAATAATTTATATACTATTAATCATATATCAAATATCAAAATAAAGATAGATTATTGATTAACTATATGTAAATTATTAGTTAATGTAATTAAATATTTAGTTAATTTTTTAAGCCGAACCAAATTGATATTATCTTTCATAACAAAAATTAAAAAATCATTCTCCCTTAAATATTTATAAACTGGCTTACGTTATGAGCCAACCGACGGAACCCAAATTGACTAATGTCAATAACATTGCTCGTAAAGAAAAACAAACAAAATGAAAATGGTAATTAATTAAAATTAAAAGCTAGCCCCAAGGGCAAAAAAGAAGGGCTACTCCCGTGTACCAAAAATGCTAAATAAAAGGCAAAGAACAAAATTAAAAAGCTTCACCGCACTCCGTAACTCGCGCGGTCTCTCCGTTTGAACATTGAAATGAAATGATGGGGGCCACTTTCACGCGCTTGGCCTGCCCACGTGATGGTCATGGACCCACCAAGCCTCATTCATTTTCAAATTGCTATTTTTTTCAGTTTTTGATTTCCCTCTCAGATGTTATCCGTTATCAGTTCACACCGTGATCATATTTTTCTTCTCCCTCACGCGCCTTCACAAAGAAGATCTCACGCACTTTCTTGTTTTATCCACCCGCTGTGAAATACTAAATATATTGGAGAGATTAAATATTACATTACTTTACTAAAATCATAATATATTATATTGTATAATTATATACGTTATTAAATTAAATTTAAAATATAATATAATAAAATAAAATAAATTTAACAGTTAAATAATTATTGAAACTAATATTTTTAAAGTATATTAAAATTTATCTTTATCTTCACTTTTTGAAAAAAAATTAAAATTTTTTCCGCATGTCGACACCTCGTTACTTCTTTTATGTTTTCAAAATAAAAATGACTAGATAATCTGTTTTAAGTTTTAACTACCTAAAATTGATTTTTGAGCTCTCACATGCACACACTCACTCACGAAATATATCCTCATCTAATCATCTTGTACATAGAAAAATAATAATAGAGAATGTATAATTTTTCTTTACACTAAAACGGTGATCATATTTTTGGTTCTGTACAATGTAACTACTGGTTTCTTTACACTGGATTGATTTGCAAATATATATATATATATATATATATATATATTACAATATTAATAATAGAGAATGGAAGGAAATTGTAATCTGAGATGTAAACTTTTTTAGGCTTTCTTTGCTTGTGCAGCCCACCCACTCGAAATGCGATGCGAATGGGAATAAATGGCTGCTCGTTGGATAAGTCAACTTAATAACTAAGGAATTTGATAGAGGGGCTGAGGGACCAATGGGGCAAGTTAGGGTGTTAGAAGTAAACCTTTGTTATTTGGAAGGTATTACGTATTATAATGAGTTTGATATTAAAGTGAATTATTAATTATTTATTAATAATTAATTTTATAATAAATATTTAAAAATTTATTAAATATAAATAATAACTTATAAATCTTTGACAACTCACTTTAAATATTTATATTCTAAAAAAATATCAAAATAATTCCCTTATCATTAACAGTTTACACAGAAAGCTAATATTGAAGTTTGTGACATGTTGCTTTCAAGTTTCAATTTTCAATTTTCAAACACATATGGATTATCAAAATAGAAATATATAAACAACAACAATAATAATCAACCCATTTTGGCTTCTTCCCACCATCAAAACATATATGTCTAATCTGAATCAGTTGTCAGAGGTTAACATAATTTAATCATAATCATAAGAATCATGAATCCTAATACCCTTCGAAAGCTTCAAATTCCAAATATTGTTATATTTGTATTGTTGTATATGATCAATATCAATAAGCCTTGCACTCTTTTCCTCTCATGACTTTTAGTTTTTGTTTTTGGAGAACTAATAATATGTATCAAGTATGCAGTTAGAACTTAAGTTTTAAATATTTATTTGCAGTAATTTTAGATAGCCCATTCTAGAATACGTTGGCTTTTAAAGTGGTATTCATATTTTTCACATTAATTATACATTTAAGTTGAATTATTTAAATTTAATTAATTCATGTTAAACATATAAAATCAACTAGTTATCATATTAGTTAATAACTTATTATTTTAAATTATTGTTTGTCAATAAAATTAACCACTAATATACGTGGTTAATTTGAACTTGCTATCGACTATTCTATGTTTTTGTTCAAAAGATAGATTGGAAAACTAATTTTAGTTCTTGGTAACTAAGAAAATTTGAAGAATAATATGTTAGCTCGGCTCCCATGATCATGACATCAATGACATGTTTGGAATCCTTGTGGCAACCTTCTGTGTACATATATATCTACCAATATTCCGATATCTATATATATCTAGCATGATAACATAAGAATTAATGAGTGAGAGGAGGCATTTTGCGATACGAGTAGAGACTGGCAATTAGCAGGAAAGGATTTCAGTTGTGAATATATATACCAGCTTGAGTTATTGAAAGAACAATATTCAAACCCATATATGCACAAGTAATAACTCAAGGCGTTGGCTTAATGTTGTGCTCTCTACCTTGATTATTAAGGTTTAGACATTGAACTAACATTTATGAGCATTAATTAATTCCTTTAAATACATCATATCAGTATACGAGAAATGAATTCTTAAAATTACTTAAAGAGAGACTTAATCTTACATGACACAAAAGTTAAACTGATGATATCCTTACCATACAAGAAAAAAATAACACACACAAGTGCCTAAATTTGAGCACTTTGCGTGTTGAACCAACCATGAAAAACTAAATAATCAAACTAACCCATACATGAGATTAGTAAAAAAATACAATATGGCAAAAATTGTTAGATACGAGTTTTAATTTATTTACATTTAAATTCAAATTGATGTAATCCTGATTGTTTGTTTAACATTTAAGAATATGTATTTTCTTATTTTAAGTTCAAACATTGAAGCCAACATGCAGATAAATTTATTTCCATAAAAGTATTATAATCATGTGGAAAGAGCCTCCTAAAATAGCTAAAAAAACTTAATATTGGTTGATGAAAAAATTGACAAGAGAATATCATTTAATATACCTCATCTCTTTCATTGTGGATAAAAAATAAAAAACAAACCAACAGATGGTTAATCAAATTGGCAAGTAGGTTCGCTCTCATGAGATAGGATGTAAGTTCAAATTGCAGTGAGAATCACTATAATTGGAAAGCAATAAAAGTCCTTGCTCTAAGCTGCCGATCGCATATTAGTTTCATAAGGAATCCAAAGAACTTAACTTGTGAAGATATTGTGAGACGTCACTGATCCAACGGGTTAATTAAGGTGATTGACTAAAAAAAAACACCAAAACCAAAAAATCATATTTGATGCACCACTCAACAAATAAAAATAACAGAAAGTAATGTCTTTTTTTTTTCCTTTTAATTAAAAGCATGACTTATAATTTGTCGTGTCCTTTATTTTGCTTAATAGAAGCCTAATGAGATCGACGGTTCCTTTCAATGAAATCAATGTTCTCGTTAACATGCTCAGGAGTCAGGGCTCTGTACGTTACAAGGAATCAAATAAATAGATATTTTTAGCATCTCCACATGTGTTGCAACTAAACTGTTGTGACTCATTCTTACCTAACTTTTTATTTTCGTAGTTACTTTAGTTCAAAGAAAAAATCAAACAGGTTGTCGAAATTGACAAAATCTGCAAATTAATTTACTATTTTACACTTGCAGCCATATGGCCATGTACCTTGAAGAGCGATTTCGTCTTTTTGTAGTTGCCTTACATTAGGTCTCAGGTCAGCCTCTAACCAACCTCGGCTTTGGCTTCATAATTCATTAAGATATAGTTGGTTTCATTTCATTTTATTTATTTTTAGTTCCGGCATTATCTTGATGAAATTAGTTGTTATGTTTGACAAAACAATCCCAAAATCGATTCATCAAGCTCTAGTGGAATTTTGAGCTTTTTAATAGCCGGATCCGCACATGAGCATGCACGATCCTTCTTCCTATCATTCCACTTTCGAATATAATTTGCGTGTGCTTTTTGCATTTTTCATGATACATAATAATAAGAATTTTATATGCTGCTGTGTGACAATACCCTTAAACTATGTTTAGCTTTCAGGAAAGTATTCGAGGCATATATTAATTTTTTAGCCTCGACAGAGCCAGCGTTTATGGCAGACTAACGCAAATCAGGAAAAATTCAGATCTACCATAAAAACTGCTTGTTTTTGCCAAGAGTGGTTAAGTACTTAATTATTTATATCTGCTTTTGGCATATATCATGTATACAATGATGCTATTGTTTATATTTTATCTTTATTTTTAAAGTCTTATATTATGCTTTTTCCGGTTTGTTAAAGATGAGATGGGATTTATCATTGGTTGTACTATATTTTTTCTTTAGTTTTTTCTGAACATGTTAATAAAAATTATATATATATATATATGTAAAAAAAATCACATTACTAATTAACAATAATGGAAAATACGTGCATGGCACGTTGCTAAAAAGGATAGTTATTCATTTTATAAATGTAGTCATTCTTTATACGATATGAGCTGACAAAACTAAAAAACAGCAAACTTAATACAAGAAAACCAAACAATACTTCATCCTAAAAATTATGAAGATGCAGTTATTGTCAGATTCCATCATTTTGCGACTTTATCAATTTAAAGTTTTATTGGTTTAAATAAGAGTTATCATTGTAAAGGGTGGCAATTAATCGTAGCCGATTGATCCATTTCGAGTGAAGGTAAGTGTATTATGTTATATAACTTAATTATAATTTTATATTTTATTTATTTATGTGGTGAATGATAACATTGTTTATTTATTAAAAAGGTTAAATTAGACATGTCTATTTAATACATTTAATAATTAAATAATTTTAGCTCATATAATTACGGTATATAAAATTAATAGAAATTATAAACTTATTTCATGATAATAAATAATTTTTTAAATGTATTGAAATGATTAAATTTATGACTTATAATCAAAAAAATTCTACTACATTAGTTTAAATTTGAAAGAAGATAGAAATCCCATTTAAAAAATACAAAAAGAAAACAGAGCAGACATTCTCTAATTTGTATAATGTAACGGGAATTGCTATAACTCATACTTTGAAGGTTTACAACTAAAGCAAAAAAATATACGTAGAATGCAATTTGGCAACAACTCCTTAATTGTAAAATGGCATTCCCCCAACGCAAAGTAACCTAACGTACTTGATATATGGCTTTGTCATTAAGGAATGTAATAAATCAATGAAATGCCTCTCTTGTCAGATCTATTATATATATATAAAATAAAAAGAGTAATTTATTATAAAAGTAAGAACATCAAATCTATTAGAGAGTCATATAATTTTTAAATAAATTTTAATTTTAATTATTTATATAAAATTTAATGATCAAAATTAATTCATTTCACATTTTATAATAAAATAATACTCTTATTTGTCCCATATATATTTTTATAATATGTAAAGATATCATATGGGAAGCATACGAATCAAATAACAAACACCCTAATCAAGCCAAATAAAAAGATTAACGAATTAATTAATCTAGAAAGTGCAAATCAACAACATGTCACAGGACGCAACCAAATGTCAAAAGGAATCCCTAATCGGCTTCAATTCAATTCAACCCTATTTTGCAGACCAAACCACATACACGGAGATCCTCATCCTCCCCAGAGGGAGAGAGAGAGAGAGAGAGGAGGCTTTCACGCATTGTGCTTCAATCACGGGATTCCACGTGGAGGATTTCCATTCGTGGACCCCACGCTGACGTGTATATAAACGAAGAGCGAGAAAAAGAGAGAGAGAGAGAGGCTGAAGAGATATCGAGCGAAGAACAAGGCGCGAGTGGCCGTCCGAAATAGGCACACACAAACAGAGAGAGAGAAAAGCGATTTCCTTTGTTTTTCTTTCTTCATTTCATTTCATTTTGTTTTTCCACTTTGCAATCTAAGCTGGCATTCTTTCTTTCTTTCTTTCTAAACAGCCCTCAGCTTTTCGTTTCGTTAGCTCTCCCTGCTTTTTAGGGCTGCGAACCACCGAAACATTTTCCGAAAAATTAGAAAAAATTAGATTGATTGAACCAAATTTGGAAAAATAATAATTAGGAAAACAGAGGAAGGAAGACGAGAGAAGCAGCAAAAAAACGAAACGCGGATCTCTGACACAACGCATAAAGAAGAAGTGAATTGACAAATCTAAAAGTACGAATTACAATCTGGTTAGATCTTGCTGCGCTCAACCTTCCGGCCATTTTTGATCGCCGCCGTTGAATGCATTTGTAATCACAGATACTGCTGTTTTTGTTCTTTTTTTTTTTGTGTGTGGTTAGTTTGAATGGTTTTTCCCCTTTCGGAGGGGGGGAACAGAAATTGGGAGCTGAGGGATTCGGCGGAAGAAGGAGGATTTCGTAGATTGTAGCGGGGAGGGGTTGGATCTGGCGAATGGTCGTCGGATGAGAGAGGTGTGCATATGTTTAAAGGATCAAAAGGGAAAACGATGAAATGGGTTACATTGCTTAAGGACTTCAAAGAGAAGGTTGGCCTCACTCAATCGCCACCCTCTGCTCCTTCTGCTTCACCTTCTTCGTCTTCTTCTCGCGATAACAATGCTTTTTCAGCTTGGCATACCTCTGGTTCATCTCCTACCAGGTTCTATATTTTTTTTTAAGTCTCTTTTTTCTTTTTTCAATACAACACTCACTCCTCTGATTAAGTTTAAGCAATGATTTTTTTTTTTGTCTTTGTTCAAATGGGATGATTTGAGTATTGCATTGGCTTCAATTTGCTTGCAAAGAAAAAAAGTGAAAGAAAAAGGCGGTGATACTTTTTTTTTTGCGGGGGCCATTTTATCTCAGCTTGGTGTTCAGCTTTGGCATGAATGGATGGATTAGATTTTGATTAAGGCACTTAACACTTGCGCACGTACACAGTGGGCATACACTTGCGTGGATTACAAGATCCTTATTAGTTTCTATTTGCTGCTATTCCTTCCTCTTTTTGAGGTCTTGGTTATCTGAGTTGTCGATACTACGTTATAAGGATTTTTCTAAGCTCACTTTAGCTTATGAAAGGGATAAGTAGGTGTGCAGAAAGCGAACTCTCATGGGTTCTTAAAGTGGGGCGCTTACTGTGTGTGTTTGTGTTTTTTTTCCTTTTTCTTTTTCATCTTGTGATGTAGAATTTTCGGTGGATTTGCCTGTGATAGTATTTTAGTTGCGCATGAGATTGCAAGCATTTTCTTACTTATGAAGTTTTAACTGTCCACATGGTTGCTTAATTATTATCTTGTGAGGAAGTGTACAACTAACTTCATTTTCTTGACTGAATAGTGAATACTAGTAACTTTCCAGTTTTGTACTTGACTACTGGTGCACGGCGCAAATAGAGTCGTTATTTTTCATTTATGGCTTAACTGCGCGATTAGTTATCTCTTCATCATGGGTAGCTCAATTAGGGAATCGGGTTTTGAATTTTGTGCAAGTTGGCTTATCTGCTTATTTAGTTATGTACGGCTATCAAATTGTCATATTTATAGATTAAATATTTAAAACTAGCAAATGGTCTAGATTAACGAGCATCAGTTATTAATTTCACACATCCATTCATTGGTGGACATGTAAGCTGATGTATAATTTTATCACCGCATAGTAGCATTGACGGATTTTAGAACATGTCGCTTTGGTTTATTGTGTGTTCTAATTTTAATGACACTCTATATTAACATCCTTTATTTAATTTATCTAAATTCAAATTCTTGTAACCAGTGTTTCATAATTGGTGAGAACTGATTTTAAAGGATTGTTTTTTGTTATGACATGCTTTGGTTATGATGTTAGATGTGATTATGACCTTTTCAAGCTTTAAATCAGGGACAAACATGAACTGGAATTGGACTTCAAGAGATTCTGGGAAGAGTTTCGGTCATCCAGCTCTGAGAAGGTTCTTTCTTGCCATTGCTTAGTTTCTCTGATGGTCTCAATGTCTCATACATATATATGACCTGGAATGGTTGATCACGGTGAATTATGAGTTGCTAATGCTGTCTCATTTCCTTGCAGGAAAAAGAAGCGGCCTTGAATTTCAGTGTAGATGCCTTTTGTAGATTAGTAAAGCAGCACGCTAACGTAGCTCAATTAGTTACCATGTAAAGCAACAATTTCTTCTTAGCTTCATTGTTTTGTTTCATGCCTTAATTTGTATGCAACAGCATAGTTGTGATGAGATGGTAGTTACTATGGATTGTGTTAATTTTGTGATGGTAATACAGTTCTGTCCTCAGTTTGTTGAGGAGGAAATGTTTAGCCCTCAATTACTAGAATTATTGGGTTTGTGGAATGATAACCCTAACACATACATTAAATTGTCAGTCAGAAGTTGCAACATGTTTTTTGTATGTTTTTGCTTTACTGGTGCATGGTGCAGTAATGCTACTTGCATGGTTAACTGTTCTGTTCTAGTGCTTGGATGATAGCTAAGCATTGATGAAGGTGAAAATGCCTATATTCAAGACTGTTGTAACTTAAATGATGATAAGCTAAGTAGTGGCCTTAAAGTGGAAACTTTCTTGGTGATTGATTGAGCTTTGAACCCGTGGTTGCTGCACTTTGTGGTCCAAAAGATCAAAAGCGTTTTATAAACATATGGATAGTATTTTTGGTTGAAGAAGATGAAGAAGTTGTCTCATTCCATCATGAGTAGATTTAGAGATACCTTATCATAAAATAAACTTACGAACTGGTTCATGCTTTCCCATTTTCTTTCTGAGGATCTTGAAAAGGTTTATAGGACTAGATCTTTCCTGCTTTAAGATATTTGCTATTCTTAAAGATACTAAAATATATTATTCATCTTGCTGATTGGAGTTCGTTAACTGATTTTCAATAATGTTGATGGCGAACAGGTTAGTTGAAACACATATATTCTCTTTTGTTGTTGGGAGAGCATTTGTAACAGATATAGAGAAGTTAAAAATCAGCAGCAAAACAAGGTCTCTGGATGTTGCTCAAGCTTTAAAGTTTTTCTCTGAAGTCACAAAGGTTTGTCTTAGGCGTTTCTCTCTTGGTATGGCTGTTTGTTGCTGCTTATCTGTTTTTTGAATTTACAACGATACCCCTCTGTGCAGGATGGCATCAGTCCAGGAGCAAATTTATTAACTGCAGTGGAAGTCCTTGTATCTGGGGTATGCTTCTTAAAAGATTTTGTGCTAAGTCACTATATTAGGGGATATAGTATACATATTACTTTATTGACAGAAAACATTCAGTTGATTTTCCATCTGACATCTGTTTTTGTTTTTATGGAAATCTCAGTTTAATTAATATTGGTGATCTTGGTCTGTCTTGCTTTTACTCATTAGTGATTTTCTTTAGAAATTACTGTTTATAAGTGAAGGGTTAGGTTTGTTGTTTATTGTTATAACTGCTTAGGGTTACTTTGAAACCTATTGTGTCTGTATCATTGTATATTCCTTAATGTTTCCTCATTTAAGCAGTTTTTATGTGTATATTTTTTTGCAGCCTATCGACAAGCAATCTCTGCTTGACTCTGGGATATTTTGCTGTCTCATTCATATTCTCAATGCCTTTCTAGATCCTGATGTAACCATTCAATGGCCAAATAGTGCTATTGGTAATGAAGAACAGTTGGAATTGCAAAAAGGTTATAATGGTGATCTTGGGCAAGACCGCCGGCTTGAGGTTCCTTTCTCTCCGTGATATATGTATCATGTGTGTCTGTTTATGTGTGTGCACAACCTGCAATTATAGCTGCGTGAGACTTGATCCTTATAACTAAAACATTTTACTTATGCAGGTAGAGGGAAGAGTTGTGCATATTATGAAAGCACTAGCAAGCCATCCATCAGCAGCACAGAGTTTGATAGAGGATGATTCACTTCAGTTGCTTTTTCAAATGGTTGCCAAAGGATCTTTGATGGTTTTCTCTCGTTACAAGGAAGGACTTGTTCCATTGCACAGCATACAACTTCATAGACATGCTATGCAGGTAAATTAGGGTACATGAGTCTGCAGTCAAACAGTTTGCCACAAATTGCTTATGATAAGTAGTTTGAGCTGGTTTTGTGCTTCTGATGGTTGAATATTCATGTTGTTGCTGCTTATATAATTCTAGATACTTGGTCTTCTTTTGGTCAATGACAATGGAAGCACAGCCAAATACATCCGCAAGCATCATCTGGTATGTCATTAGCTTTCAAATCTTATTTCTTTTTGTCAGTCAAAGAACTTGTCTCACATTACTGATCTCAGACTTTTTGTTTACATATCATTATCATTTAAGTTTAAGTTCAACTTTGCCACTGTAGTAGCATATGCCAGTGGTAACCAGCATCAGCTGGGCTAATTTGAAAATTATACATTATTGTTTATGTCTCCCGGAATAGAAATGTATTGTCTTACTTTCTTTCAGGCTTTGGCTCAAGGGGTGGGTTGGTTTAGTTCTAGGGTTTGAATATTGTGACAAAAAGATCTCCTTTTGGTCATTTCCTTTTGTCATCTTATGCCAAATGAAGAGAAAACCAGTCTGCAAGGTTATCAGATGTTGTACTCTTAACAAGAATTTACATCACATTATGGTCTTTGTACTGTGCAATTAAATATATGTAAAATATGTTGCATGTTTCACCAGAAAATGTTACAAGTTTTATTATAGAAATTCAGATCTGTTATTCAGTGGCAAAAGTGTCGATAAGGTCACCTCAGGCTCTTCCTTGCAAAGCTTTAGGGAAGTGCAAGGGAGAAAAAACTCAATCCATTACCTGCCTGCTAACTGACTAGTCTGCTTTATAACATGAGGCAGGGGTGCTAACTATTTGGCTTTTGGGAAGTTGGATTAAAAATTATAGGAACAGTCCAAACTGTTCTTGAATGGTTGATTTGGTTTTCTTGATCAGAATGGGTGTTCCTCAAACTCAAAGCAAAGCCAAGGCAGTTTGTATATTTACGGAGAACAAGTTCTGTATTATGCGTGAAATATTGAACTGATCAGTTTAGAACTCGTACAAACATCTCTTCAGCAACCCCAACTATCTATTTCAATATAAATCTAGTAATCATGCCCAGAAAGTCAGAAAACATCAGTACTGAAAATTTCTTTTGCTTAACCAAAGACAGATCTGAAAGTTGTTGTTTAGTTCTAGAAACTGTTGTAAACCATTCTATAACTCTACAGATGCACTGAAGTCATTCCACATCTTAATAAAATGGATAATTTTTTTAAACAATCATGTCTTATTGTTTGTATGTATCTTTGGTCTACTGGCCATGTTGGATGATGCTGTTATGTTCTTCCTGTCAATCATGAAATTTGTGTATGTAGCTTTTAAGCATTACCATTGTTGAGGATATGGGTGCAATATCGATAATGATTCACATTGTTCTTAGTATTCATGTTATCTATTTGAAATTAATCTCTTCCCATGACGTATCTTTCCTCCATGCAGATAAAAGTTCTTTTATTGGCTGTGAAAGATTTTGATCCTGATTGCGGTGATTCTGCCTATACCGTGGGCATTGTTGACTTGTTACTCAAGTGTGTGGAATTGTCATATAGAGCTGGTAATTTTCTAATCAGTTTTTCCTTTAATTAAAAAAATAGAAGAGCAATGAATGAGGTTCCCATAAATGTAACAGTTATCCTGGTCTAAAATGTGGTTATTTCCCCCTCCTTTGGTTGGGTAGTTCTGATTTCTTACATTGATTTGCAGAGGCTGGTATTGTCAGACTGCGGGAGGATATCCATAATGCCCATGGATATCAATTCCTCGTTCAATTTGCACTAACTCTGTCCAACATGACAAGAAGTCAGGGCTTTCAATCTACTCATTCCAATTCGTTTGATGGCCAAGATATTGCTTCAGATGGGTCCCAAAATGGCAGAGAGAAAAATTCCATTGAACGTGAAAATTCCACCATTCAATATCTTTCACCTACATTATCTAGGTTGCTTGATGTTCTCGTTGGTCTAGCTCAAACTGGCCCAAATGAGTCTCCGCATTCTTATGGAGGTAAGGGTTCTAAATCTTCTCAGACCAAGGGTGGTCATAACAGAAGTCGTACGTTATCTTCTGATTGGCTTGGTGATGAATTATGGGAGAAGGACAACGACAAAATTAAAGATCTTGAAGCAGTCCAGATGTTACAAGATATTCTCCTCAAAGCTAGTAGCCGGGAGTTGCAAGCCGAAGTATTAAACAGAATGTTTAAAATTTTTTCAGGTCACCTAGATAACTATAAGTTGTGTCAGCAATTACGAACTGTTCCACTTTTAATCCTAAATATGGCTGGTTTTCCTTCTCCTTTGCAAGAGATAATCTTGAAAATTCTTGAGTATGCTGTGACTGTTGTAAATTGTGTTCCTGAGCAAGAGTTACTTTCACTTTGCTGCTTATTGCAGCAACCAATAACATCAGAGTTGAAGCAGACAATACTTTCATTTTTTGTAAAACTCTTGTCTTTTGACCAACAGTACAAGAAAGTTCTGCGGGAAGTTGGTGTTTTGGAAGTTATGTTAGACGATCTGAAGCAACACAGGATTTTGGGTCCAGATCAGCAGAATGTTAACTCCAATCAGTTGGAGAGGAAAAATAGCTCAAGCAACTTCAAGAAACATCTGGGCAATAAGGATGTTATTATTACTTCACCCAAGCTTATGGAATCTGGTTCTGGGAAGTTCCCTATTTTTGGTGTTGAAGCTACAATTGCTATTGCCTGGGACTGCTTGGTATCTTTATTGAAGAAAGCCGAGGCTAGTCAAGCTTCATTCCGCTCAGCTAATGGTGTGACTGCCATACTGCCTTTTCTTGTGTCTGATGTACATCGTCCAGGGGTCCTCAGGATATTGTCATGTCTAATAATTGAAGATATATCACAGGTTTGTTGACTTTCTCACCAAAATTTTCTGATTTTTAACTTTTGATTGGGTTTGTGCATTAATTGGCTTATAATAAGCATGGTATTAATCAGAAAAAGGATAATTCTTCAATGTGTTAAATGCCTTGGGGTGCATCCTGCCTGTAAGGTTACTTATGTTGTTGTTTTATTGTTCACTTGAAATCATCAAGATGATTATCTGATTATAACTTCTACCAGGCTCATCCTGAAGAATTAGGCGTGTTGGTTGAAATTTTGAAAAGTGGAATGGTGACCAGTGCTTTGGGGTCCCAATACCGGCTTTCCCTTGATGCAAAATGTGACACTATGGGAGCACTGTGGCGGATCCTGGGAGTTAATAACTCTGCTCAGAAGATTTTTGGCGAAGCCACTGGTTTTTCTCTTTTGCTTACCACACTCCATGGGTTCCAAAGTGATGGTGGGGACTTGGACCAATCTTCATTGGATGTTTATGTTAAGGTGCTTACATATTTGTTGCGTGTTGTAACTGCTGGAGTGTCTGACAATGCTGTTAATAGAATGAAGTTACATGCAATTATATCTTCACAAACTTTCTTTGATCTTCTATGCGAGTCTGGCTTACTCTGTGTGGAGCATGAGAAACAAGTCATCCAGTTGATGTTGGAACTTGCCCTTGAAATAGTGGTTCCACCTTTCTTAGCATCAGAGAGTTTGACAAAATCAAATGCAATTGAGAATGAGTTGTCTCATAATCTTTTATTGACTCCATCAGGTCCAATTAATCCTGCTAAAGAGCGAGTTTACAATGCTGGTGCTGTTAGAGTTCTGATCCGTTCATTATTGCTGTTTACTCCTATGGTGCAGTTAAAACTTTTAGACATAATTGAAAAGCTTGCTCGTGCTGGCCCCTTTAATCAGGAAAGCCTCACCTCTATAGGTATGTACTACATTGTTTGCTTTTATTTGCAATTCTTCTTGAATGCTCACGTGTTTTTTTGTGTGGTATCTGTAGGTTGTGTGGAACTTTTATTGGAGACAATCCACCCTTTTCTTCTGGGTTCGTCTTCATTACTTTCTCATGCATTGAAGATTGTGGAAGTCCTTGGTTCCTACAGGTAGAATTCATATTCTTATTGTGGTTGTCTAAAAGTTAGTGCATCCATTTAATCTGCTCATTTATTTATATTTGAATAACAATATGTTTCTGTTGATTAGGCTATCTGCTTCTGAACTTCGTATGCTCATCAGATATGTTCTACAAATGAGGATGAAAAATTCAGGTCATATAATTGTTGAAATGATGGAAAAATTAATTCTGATGGAAGATATGGCCTCAGAAAATAGCTCTCTAGCACCCTTTGTGGAGATGGACATGAGCAAGATTGGGCATGCTGCCATTCAGGTTTCCTTGGGTGAAAGGTCATGGCCTCCAGCTGCTGGTTATTCATTTGTTTGTTGGTTCCAGCTTCAAAATTTTTTGAAATCACAATCAAAAGACACCGACCCTTCGAAATTTGTCCCTTCTAAGAAGCGGTCTGGCTCAAATGGACTGCATGAGCAGCATATCTTAAGGATATTTTCTGTTGGTTCTACTAACAATGATATTGCAACCTATGCTGAACTTTATCTCCAGGAGGATGGTGTTCTAACTCTTGCAACCAGCAACTCGTCCTTCTTATCATTTTCTGGTCTAGAACTTGAGGAAGGAAGGTGGCATCACCTTGCAGTCATTCACAGCAAACCAAATGCTCTTGCCGGGCTGTTCCAAGCTAGTGTTGCGTATGTTTATCTTAATGGAAAGCTAAGACACACCGGGAAATTAGGATATTCACCATCCCCACCAGGTAAACCATTGCAGGTCACTATTGGGACGCCAGTTGGTAATGCTAGAGTTAGTGACTTGACATGGAAACTACGCTCTTGCTATCTTTTTGAGGAAGTGCTTACACCAGGCTGTATATGTTTTATGTACATACTTGGTAGAGGATATAGAGGGCTCTTCCAGGACACAGATCTTCTGCAATTTGTTCCTAACCAGGCCTGTGGTGGTGGTAGTATGGCCATATTAGATTCTTTAGATGCTGATTCGACTTTGGCTGCTAATGGGCAGAGACTGGATGCTACCAGCAAGCAGGGAGATCTGAAGGCAGATGGGAGTGGAATTGTCTGGGATTTAGAGAGACTTGGAAACCTTTCTTTACAGCTTTCAGGCAAGAAACTTATTTTTGCATTTGATGGAACTTCTACAGAATTCATTCGATCATCAGGAAGTTTTTCAATGCTCAATCTGGTTGATCCTATGTCAGCAGCTGCTTCTCCTATTGGAGGTGTGTAACCAAATTTAAAATGTTACAGATTTATTTTCTTTCTTCTATTGGAGCTGTTTCTTCAATTTCAGTTTTATTGTCATTTTGGCGGTTGCAGGTATTCCACGTTTTGGACGTCTCTATGGAGATATTTATATCTGTAAGCAAGGTGTGATTGGAGAGACTATCCGTCCTGTTGGTGGGATGACACTTGTCCTTGCCCTTGTTGAAGCTGCAGAGACTAGGGATATGCTGCATATGGCCCTCAGTCTACTTGCCTGTGTGCTTCATCAAAATCCTCAGAATCTGAGGGACATGCAAACATATAGGGGCTACCATCTGCTTGCTCTTTTTCTGCGTCGTAGAATGTCATTATTTGACATGCAATCTCTTGAGATCTTCTTTCAGATTGCTGCTTGTGAAGCTTCATTTTCTGAACCAAAAAAGTTGGAAACTACTCAGACTACTTTGTCTCTTGCTGCATCTCTGCGGGAAACCAGTCTTGAGGATCATTATTTGTCAAAGTTTCGTGATGAGAATTCTTCAGTTGGATCCCATGGGGACATGGATGATTTTTCTGTACAAAAAGATTCATTTAGTCACATTTCAGAGCTGGAAAATGCTGATATTGCTGCTGAAACTTCAAATTGCATTGTCTTGTCAAATGCAGACATGGTTGAGCATGTCTTGTTGGATTGGACATTGTGGGTAACAGCCCCAGTTTCAATCCAAATTTCATTACTTGGGTTTCTTGAAAATTTAGTTTCCATGCATTGGTACAGAAATCATAATCTTACAGTTTTGCGGCGAATTAACCTTGTTCAACATTTACTAGTGACTTTGCAAAGGGGTGATGTTGAAGTTCCCGTCCTAGAAAAATTGGTTGTATTGCTTGGGGTCATTTTGGAAGATGGATTTCTATCTTCTGAGCTTGAAAACGTGGTTAGATTTGTGATTATGACATTTGATCCACCTGGGTTGGCTCCGCAGCGTCCAATTATGAGAGAGTCAATGGGGAAACATGTTATTGTCAGAAATATGTTACTAGAGATGCTTATTGATCTACAAGTCACTATAAAATCAGAAGAGTTGCTTGAGCAGTGGCATAAAGTTGTTTCTTCTAAGTTAATTACATATTTTCTTGATGAAGCAGTTCATCCCACAAGTATGAGATGGGTCATGACTCTACTTGGTGTGTGTCTTACATCCTCTCCGACATTTACACTTAAATTTCGCACCAGTGGAGGTTATCAAGGTTTAGTGAGGGTGCTCCCAAGTTTCTATGATTCCCCAGACATTTATTATATTTTGTTCTGTTTGATATTTGGGAAGCCAGTTTATCCTAGGCTACCGGAGGTCCGTATGTTGGACTTTCATGCCCTTATGCCAAGTGATGGAAGTTATACAGAACTAAAATTTGTAGAATTGTTGGAATCTGTGATTGCTATGGCAAAATCTACTTTTGATAGAGTAAGCATGCAGTCAATGCTTGCCCACCAAACTGGTAATCTTTCCCAGGTTGGTGCAAGCCTTGTGGCTGAGCTTGTGGAGGGGAATTCAGACATGGCTGGTGAGCTTCAGGGAGAAGCTCTGATGCACAAGACATATGCTGCTCGGCTTATGGGTGGAGAGGCATCAGCCCCTGCTGCAGCAACTTCAGTTCTTAGATTTATGGTTGATCTGGCTAAGATGTGTTCCCCTTTTACTGCTGTTTGTAGACGTGCAGAATTTCTTGAAAGCTGCATTGACCTATATTTTTCTTGTGTGAGGTTTGTTTTTAGATGACCTCTCTGTATCTTTTTGCATTACTGCCATTACATCTCTTTGATTTCCCACATAGGCTGACTACTTACATGATTTTTCTGTTACACTTGATCATAGTCCAACTGAAATAGGTCCTTTTCTATTGAACTAAACTTTTGTGCTTACAGGGCCGCACATGCTGTTAAAATGGCAAAAGAACTCTCTACAGTGACAGAAGAGAAAACCTTGAACGATTGTGATGATACTTGCAGTTCCCAAAATACATTTTCTAGCTTGCCACTGGAGCAGGATCAGTCTGCCAAAACCTCCATTAGTGTTGGAAGCTTTCCTCAAGGGCAGGTTAGTACAAGTTCTGATGATATGGCTGCACCACCAGCAAATTCTATGGCTGGTGAGAGATCACAGAATAATGTTACTGTATCTGAGCTGGTGTCAAATAAATCTGTCTGTGAAGATGTACCAACTGTTCAGAGCTTGGATGGTGATAATGCTGATCAAGGCTCTGCCACTTCCAGTGCAAACGAGTTCAGCTTTCACAATATCAAAGGCACTTTGGACATTCTCCCGCCAACAGATTCCCAGAGTTCTGCATCTTTTGCTGTACCGAATTCTCCCATTTTTTCAGAAAAGTCCAGTTCTAGAATTCCCCTTATGCCTTCGTCACCAGTTGTTGCATTGGCATCTTGGCTGGGAAGTGCAAACCATAATGAAGCGAAATCTCCCTTAACAGCCACTCCTTCTTTTGATTCTTCCATGTCTGTTGGGGAGTTTGATCTATCTTCAGACCTGAAGTCTAGTTCTCAAGGTCCATCTGCCACAAATGCTTACTTTGCTGTAACCTCAAAGCTGCTTTTGGATATAGACGATTCTGGATATGGTGGTGGTCCATGTTCTGCAGGAGCAACTGCTGTTTTAGATTTTATTGCAGAAGTCCTTTCTGAATTTGTGACAGAGCAGGTGAAAGCATCACAGGTCATAGAGAACATCTTGGAAAGCGTTCCTCTATATGTTGATGGTGAATCTGTGTTAGTTTTCCAGGGCCTGTGCCTTAGTAGATTTATAAACTTCCTTGAAAGGAGACTCTTGCGTGATGATGAAGAAAATGAGAAAAAACTGGATAAGATTCGCTGGTCCTCAAATTTGGATGCTTTGTGCTGGATGATAGTGGATCGTGTATACATGGGTGCTTTTCCTCAGCCTTCAGGGGTACTGAAAACTCTCGAGTTCTTGTTATCAATGTTGCAATTGGCAAACAAAGATGGTAGAATTGAAGAAGCTGCTCCTGGTGGAAAGAGTATCTTATCAATTGCTAGAGGAAGTAAGCAACTTGAGGCTTATATTCATTCAATTCTTAAAAACACTAATCGAATGATTTTATATTGCTTCCTCCCATCATTTTTAATCAGTATAGGGGAAGATGATCTTCTTTCACGCTTGGGTTTGCTCACTGAGCCAAAAAAGAGATTGTCCTCAACTTCCCCTCAAGATGATTCAGGAATTGACATCTGCACAGTCTTGCAATTATTGGTTGCTCATAGAAGAATTATATTCTGTCCCAGCAATACTGATACAGATCTTAATTGCTGTCTATGTGTGAATCTGATATCTCTTCTCTGTGATAAGAGGCGAAATGTACAGAATATTACCATTGATGTGGTCAAGTATCTTCTGGTACATAGGAGGGCCGCATTAGAAGACTTGCTTGTTTCTAAACCTAATCAAGGGCAACAACTTGATGTGCTTCATGGTGGTTTTGATAAATTATTGACTAGAAGTTTATCTGAATTTTTTGAGTGGTATCAGAATACTGAACAGATTGTAAATAAGGTATTGGAGCAGTGTGCTGGCATTATGTGGGTGCAGTATATTGCGGGGTCGGCAAAGTTTCCAGGAGTAAGAATCAAAGGCATGGAAGGTCGCCGTAAGAGGGAAGTAGGAAGAAAATCTCGAGAAGCTGCGAAATTGGATTTAAGACACTGGGAGCAGGTAAATGAGCGAAGATATGCACTGGATTTAGTTCGTAATGCAATGTCCACTGAGTTGAGAGTTGTTAGGCAAGATAAGTATGGATGGGTTCTACATGCTGAGAGTGAGTGGCAATGCCATCTCCAGCAACTTGTGCATGAACGAGGGATATTCCCACTCAGTAAATCCTCTTTGACAGAAGAGTCAGAATGGCAGCTTTGTCCCATTGAAGGTCCATATCGAATGCGGAAAAAACTTGAGTGCTGCAAACTTAAAATTGATACCATACAAAATATTCTTGATGGACAGTTTGAATTAGAGGAAGCAGAGTTGTCTAAAGGAAAAATTGAAAATGGTCCTGATGCATCTGATTCAAAACCTTATTTTCAACTTTTGACTGATGGTGGTAAAGAGAGTGGTCCTGATGGTGAGCTGTTGGATGCACCTTTCTTTAATAAGTTGGATATTGTCAAAGATGCAGTTTCTGATAAGAATGAGTGGAATGATGACAAGGCTAGTAGTATAAATGAAGCAAGCCTGCATTCTGCACTTGAGCTTGGTGCCAAGTCTAGTGCAGTATCAGTCCCAATTGAAGAAAGCACACTTGGAAGATCTGATATGGGATCTCCAAGGCAATCTTCTTCTATGAAAGTTGATGATGTTAAGATTGCAGATGATAAATATGATAAAGAGCTGCACAATAATGGTGAATACTTAATCAGACCTTTCCTGGAACCATTCGAGAAAATACGATTTAAATATAACTGTGAACGGGTTGTAGGTCTTGACAAACATGATGGTATATTCCTGATATGTGAATTCTGTTTGTATGTGATTGAAAATTTCTATATTGATGACTCTGGGTGCTTCTGTGAGAAGGAATGTGAAGATGAACTTTCAGTTATTGATCAGGCTTTGGGTGTCAAGAAAGATGTTACTGGCAGTGTAGATTTCCAATCCAAATCAACATTGTCATGGAGCACAACAGCTAAGTCATTGGTTGGGGGAAGGGCATGGGCTTATAGCGGTGGTGCATGGGGAAAGGAGAAAGTACATAGCAGTGGGAATTTACCTCACCCTTGGCGCATGTGGAAGCTTGATAGTGTTCATGAGATTTTGAAGCGTGATTACCAGCTTCGTCCTGTTGCTATTGAAATATTTAGCATGGATGGATGTAATGATCTCTTGGTTTTCCACAAAAAAGAGAGAGAAGAAGTTTTTAAAAATTTAGTTGCCATAAATCTTCCTCGGAATAGCATGTAAGAGTTGTTCTCATTGGCTTTAATAGTTTGTTTTATGGTTCTACATTTTTGTTGTTGATTTGCTTAGTGTTTTTCATATTTTTAATGCATCTAACAATTGCTAGTAGCATAATACTTTTGACATGGTTGCTAGTTTGTGAACTTAGCATTCATGCTGCAACTGCTATATATATTTTTTGAATTCTATTTTACATTTTAGATTGTTTTGTAAAATTCCTGCAATACTGATGATGAGTCCCAGCATAAAAAATTTAAGGACTTGAAATATGCACAATCACTCAAGTGTTGTTCTTTTTTAGATGCTTTCAGTGTTATGCCATACATTTGAGGGTTTTTTTTTAACATAATTTGTCTGCATTTCAGGTTGGACACAACTATTTCGGGATCATCGAAACAAGAAAGCAATGAGGGTAGCCGTCTTTTCAAGATAATGGCGAAATCCTTTTCAAAAAGGTGGCAAAATGGAGAAATTAGCAATTTCCAGTACCTCATGCATCTCAACACCTTGGCGGGACGTGGATATAGTGATCTTACCCAATATCCAGTCTTTCCATGGGTCCTTGCCGATTATGAGAGTGAAAATCTTGATTTGTCCCACGCAAAAACATTTCGCAAGCTTGATAAACCAATGGGCTGCCAGACACCTGAAGGTGAAGATGAATTTAGAAAAAGGTTGGTCTCTATGAATGCTCTCATAATTTTCTCGTGTTGCAATTTTTCTTTGATTATAGATGATGTGTTGTTTGCAATCATTACCTGAGGATAATTTGCTAAATGTTTTGCTGAGTTCCAAGAAGCATGCAGACAAATGTATATCCACTGAAACAGAATTAAGGTGACAGGGCTTATCCTACAATTAAAATATCCAGGAATTAGACATAAGAACAATTATATTAGGGCTTCTTTGCATTTGCAAGAAACTTATTTATCCACTTATTCCTAATTTATGATGTTATAACAATTATATCTTGGAAAAAAGAGATATCCATGGCATAAGCTCTGTTTGTTTAAGCTTTTTTGCAACGCAAACGGAGCCTTCACGCTATCCAAGAGACATTTGTAGGAAGGAAAAACTTTTTACTTTTGCTCAATGCCTGTTTCCAACCTTCTAGAATCTAAAACAAACATGCTGATAGAAGGTTGTTTCCCCTTCTTATGATTATCAGATTAACTTTATTATTCTTTGTTAGATACGAGAGCTGGGATGATCCGGAGGTCCCAAAGTTTCATTATGGATCTCATTATTCTAGTGCTGGAATTGTCCTATTCTATCTTCTCCGCCTGCCCCCATTCAGTGCAGAGAATCAAAAGCTTCAGGGTGGCCAGTTTGACCATGCTGATCGTCTTTTCAATAGTGTAAGGGATACTTGGTTAAGTGCTGCTGGGAAGGGAAACACATCAGATGTAAAGGAACTGATTCCGGAATTTTTCTACATGCCCGAGTTCTTGGAGAATCGATTCAATCTTGACTTAGGAGAGAAACAGTCTGGCGAGAAGGTTATCCTAGTGCCAATCTTTACTTGCTGTTTATAAGTTTTCAAGAGCTAAAGTGCAGGTGAAACGACTAGTAAATTTAATTATTATGGTGTTTCTTTCAGGTTGGGGATGTTTTCCTCCCTCCATGGGCCAAAGGTAGTGCTAGAGAGTTCATCAGGAAGCATAGGGAAGCTCTTGAATCTGATTATGTCTCTGACAATTTGCATCACTGGATAGACCTCATTTTTGGATATAAGCAAAGAGGGAAGGTGGGTGTCTTGGTGTTTTTCTGTATAGATACTTGTCCCCCCCCCCCCTCTCTCCCATCTTGCTTGGCTGTTCTTGTAATTTCTGAATCTTACTATTACATTGTTAAATTTTCATGGGTTTTTATTGTTACGGTTTAGCTCTACAATCTAATGTCACTTCCTCTAATCCCTTACATGCATTTATTTTTGTGGAAGGCTTTGATCTGGTTATTAGTCTTGGGACATGGTCCTGATGGACTTCCATGATGAAACTTGAAAGATGTCCTTATGCTTCATTTTATTTCCAAGAGAAGGGGAAAATAATCGTTTATTTATAGCACTGCCCAACCTTCTGTATAATTCTAAATCTTTTATTTGCATCCATTCTGTTGATTGTCTTAATGTGCAATATTAGCATCTTGAGTTGATCTGTGTTTTGGCATGTAAAATCATGAAATCCTACGTGCTGACACATGATTTTGACAACCATGGTTTTGTAGTGGTCACTAACCTGTTATTGCTATTGCTTACTGATTAAATTCTGAGCCAAAACTTGTGGAAATTTCATTATATGCATTTAGACATAGAAAGATGGACAGTAGTGAAACTGTGACATTTCTTGGTGACAAGGTCAATAAGTATGTTCTTGACCAATGTGCTAATTTCACCTCCATTTTCTGTTTCAGGAATATTTCTTTTGTTCTGTGCCTAATATCTATTTTTTTTTCCCGTACAATGGACAGGCTGCTGAGGAATCTGTCAATGTGTTCTATCATTATACGTATGAAGGGAGTGTGGACATAGACTCAGTTACAGATCCTGCAATGAAAGCATCCATTTTAGCACAAATTAATCATTTTGGGCAGACACCAAAGCAACTGTTCCTCAAGCCCCATGTGAAAAGGCGAACTGACAGAAAAGTCCCCCCCCATCCCCTTAAACATTCCACTCATCTTGTTCCACATGAGATTCGCAAAAGTTCTTCACCTATCACTCAAATTGTTACTGTCCATGATAAAATTCTCATAGCGGGAACTAACAATTTGCTTAAACCAAGAACATATACCAAATATGTTGCTTGGGGTTTTCCTGATCGTAGCTTGAGATTTATGAGCTATGAACAAGATAGACTTCTTTCAACACACGAAAATTTACATGGAGGTAATCAAATTCAGTGCGCTGGTGTTAGCCATGATGGTGAGGTTCTGGTTACTGGGGCTGATGATGGGCTAGTTAATGTTTGGAGAGTTAGTAGGTTTGGGCCCCGTGCCTTACGGCGCTTGAAGTTGGAGAAGCCACTTTGCGCACACACAGCCAGAATCACATGCCTTCAAGTTAGCCAGCCTTACATGCTTATTGTGAGTGGATCGGATGATTGCACAGTTATTATATGGGATCTCAGCTCCATGGCATTTGTCAGGCAGCTCCCGGAATTCCCAGCGCCAGTTTCAGCAATTTTTGTCAATGACTTGACTGGAGAGATTGTTACTGCTGCTGGTATTCTTCTGGCGGTTTGGAGTATCAATGGGGATTGCCTGGCAATGATCAACACGTCACAACTGCCATCTGATTCTATTCTCTCGGTGACAAGCAGTACATTTTCTGATTGGCTGGACACGAAGTGGTATGTGACAGGTCATCAGAGTGGAGCTGTCAAGGTGTGGCAAATGGTTCACTGCGCCGACCAAGATAGCTCCCTTAGCCAATCAGGTTCTGGTGGGTTGGGAGGGTTAAGTCTTGGTGCAAAAGAACCAGAATACAGGTTGGTCCTACACAAAGTACTCAAGTTCCATAAGCATCCGGTTACTGCCCTTCACCTCACAAGTGACCTGAAACAGTTATTGAGTGGGGATTCGGGCGGGCATTTGCTTTCCTGGACACTACCTGATGAGAGTCTGCGAGGTTCATTCAATCAGGGGTGAAACTGGTAAATGATGGTTAATTGTGCTGACTTCAGCTTTTGGCCCGCCTTTTAATTGTTGGATCCTAACATTGGGTTCTGAGTGGATCTCAATTGTCAAAAGACGGATTCATGTTCATAATGTTAAAATTGCAAAACAAGAATGCTGGCCTCGGATCAAACAGGGCGAACAATGTTGACAAAGAAAATATGAGACCACAGAGCATAGAGGACTATGAAGCTACATGCATGAGGAGTACCATGTGTTCACTTGGTGGGTGAAGCATCTGTCAAGAAGCAGGATGCTGGGAGGAAAAGGAGAAAGCAAATGTTGTCCAAGGTCTTTTATTTTGGGTGACTGGCGAATATTTTGATTTTGCTAGAGAAATTCACTGTTTTTTCTTTGATGTAAATATATGAAGCAGCTTGTAGTGTGTAATTAAGTTGTATAGTAAAAGGCGTGTCGTGAAATGGAATGTGAGGTATGATTGTGGGACTGCTGGTGGGATGAGTGTAATCCTTTCTCGGAAATTCTTTTTCCATAGTGAAATTGGGGCATTTCTTTTACTGGCCCCCTAAAAAGAAAAGAGAAAAAGAAAAAAAAAAACAAAAGGGTCATTTCCTGTGATTTGTACATTTTGTCTTCTCTCTTTACTTTCCTTTAAAACGAAAAGGTTGTTGGTTGCGTGATGGCTCACGAGTTTGCAACACGATCTCTGCAAAGTTGGCAGTTTTGGTTAAATACAATTGTAATTTCAATTGTTGCATACTTTGCTCCTCTGGTCTCTTTGTTGCCAACAGCTTTCTTACTCTAGATTGTGTTATTCTTTGTAAGGACGCATTTCATAATTCGTCTACAAATATAGTAAAAATCAGTCTTGTGAAATTTTGAACAACTAGGATTCTGTCACGTTTATTATTCTGTAACATTGAAGCAACGAATGTAAAAATCTCGGTTGGTGTACATGCCATGGTTGTTACATTGTTTTCATGTATTTTACTTTTGTTGGATGTGATAAAGGGTCCTACTTGAATATAGATGCTAAATTATTGTAAAGTGCGTAATTTAAGAATAATAATGGCGTACTTGAAAGTCAAAATTCAGTGTTGAAATTTTAATGATGAAAAATTAAGAACCGATTGGTAATATTTGAAAATATTTTCATTTTAAGTGCTTAATATGTATTAAATCAAAGTACAAGCATTTAACAGTATAAAATTATAAATGAAATTACACTGCATAAATAATTATCATTTATTTATTTTTGTCCAAAAAAGCTTTGTGGGAGAAAAGATGATTCATTCCAAGCATAAGACATATTCACAGTTATAGTGAGAGTTAATAGTGATACTTACAAATACCATTTCAATGAAGAATTATTAACAAAAATCAAATTTAAAATTTTTGATTGACGTATTTTGATCATATTAATTGAGTCAATTTCATTAACCAATTATCATTTACTTTAAATTAGAGAGACTTAATGATGAATTTATTCCATAGCTTTCTATATGCCGAATGTGTTCAATACTTTTTCACTTAATTGTAGTACTGACTTAAATTTTCAAACAAGTCTTGAGTATTCGTAATTTGAGAAATGAGTATGGCCAAAAAAATTTGAGAATTCAGTTTTTTCTTTTCCTGGGATAATTAATTTCGTTTATTCAAAATAAAAACTCGGTATCAACAGCAGCAGCAGCAGCATAGATAAAATCTTGATTTTCACCCAAAAGGGCAAAAAAAAAAAAAAAAGACGAAAACTCTCATACAGATTCGCTTTAACGTGATTCTTCTTGTACCGTCAGATTCTTATGCACACAGCATAGGCGAAAACTAGTCATCACTGTAATTTGGACCATCAGTGTTCTGTCTTGTTATCCAAAGTTCCAAACCATCACTACTTACGTTGTTGGAATCATTGCATGAGATCTTTGTTTAGGTGCGGCGCATTGCACCTTCTCCCATGCACGCGCTCTACGTATACGATGGCCACTTCAATCCCACAGTGTCACTTCAATGCCGCTTTCACCTTACATCGCCACCATCCCATGTCGGAAAAACTTCGCCTGAGCCCGGTTGCCGGAGACCCCAATTTTTCTCACAAACCCATCACCGTCAAGACACTGAGGGAGACCTGCAAGCAAGGAAGCCTGAGAGATGCTTTTCAATCCTTAAGCCTCTTGTTCACTGACCCAATTGCAATTCAGTTGTGTCTCGAAGAGTCTTATTCTCTGGTTCTTGAGCTCTGTGCCGCTAAGAAAACTCTACTACAAGGGCAACAGATGCATGCCCATTTGGTAAAATCTTATAGTTTGTGTGATTCGGTGTTTCTGGGTACGAAGCTTGTGCACATGTATGGAAAGTGTGGTTCGTTTGTTGATGCAAAGAAAGTGTTTGATAGAATGTCCGACAGAACGATCTTTACGTGGAATGCTATGTTAGGTGCGTGTGTATCGAACGGGCAATATCTTGGAGCGCTTGAGTTGTATAAAGAAATGCGAGTTCTGGGTGTGCCACTAGATGATTGTACTTTTCCTTGTGTACTTAAAGCCTGTGGTGCTCTTAATGAGCAACTCTTGGGGGCTGAAATCCATGGTGTGGTTGTCAAGTGTGGATATGATGGTGCATTTGTGTTTGTATTGAATGCACTTATTGCTATGTATGCAAAATGCCGTGATCTTGATGGGGCAAGGCTGTTATTTGACAGCATGAAGGAGAAAGAGGATACTGTTTCATGGAATTCTATTATTTCGGCACATGTAGCAGAAGGTCAGTCCTCAGAGGCATTGTTACTCTTTAGAAGAATGCAGGAGGTTGGTGTTGCCTGTAATACATACACTTTCGTTGCAGCTCTTCAAGCTTGTGAAAATCCGTCCTTTATTAAACTTGTCATGGAGATACATGCTGTTATCTTGAAATCTAACCATTTTGCTGATGTCTACATTGCCAATGCTTTGATTGCTACCTATGGAAAATGTGGTAAAATGGAGGATGCTGAAAGAGTTTTTAGAAATATGCTTTGCAAGGATTATATATCGTGGAATACATTGCTTTCCGGTTTGGTCCAAAATGATCTATATAGTGATGCTCTAAACCACTTCCGGGATATGCAGAAATCTGGTCAAAAGCCTGACCAGGTGTCAGCACTAAATATGATTGCAGCATCAGGTCGATCAGGGAATTTATTGAATGGCATGGAAGTTCATGCCTATGCAATAAGAAATGGAATAGATTCTGACATGCAGATCGCGAATACCCTAATAGATATGTATGCTAAGTGTTGTTGTGTGAAATATATGAGTCGTGTTTTTGAAAATATGCCTGAAAAAGACTTCATTTCATGGACAACAATTATTGCTGGCTATGCACAGAATGAATGCCATCTAGAAGCTTTAAATTTGTTCCGGCAGGTTCAGTTAGAAGGGATGAATGTTGATCCCATGATGATTGGAAGCATTTTGATGGCTTGTAGTGGGTTGAAATCCAAAACCTTCATTAAAGAAATTCATGGTTACGTTTTGAAAAGAGATTTAGCTGATATTTTACTACAAAATGCCATTGTTAATCTATATGGAGAGGTTGAGCACATAGATTACGCAAGACGTGTGTTTGAATCAATTAAATCCAAAGATATTGTGTCTTGGACAAGTATGATTACTAGTTGTGTTCATAATGGACTTGCAATTGAGGCTCTAGAACTTTTCTGCTTTCTAAAAGAAACTAATATTCAACCTGATTCCATAGCTCTTGTCAGCGTTCTCTCAGCGGCTGCTAGTTTATCTGCATTGAAGAAAGGGAAGGAGATTCATGGATTTCTGATTAGGAAGGGTTTCTTCCTGGAGGGATCCATTGCTAGTTCCCTAGTGGACATGTATGCTCGCTGTGGAACTATGGAGAACTCAAAAAAGATATTTAATTCTGTAAAAAAGAGAGATCTAATTTTATGGACTTCTATGATTAATGCAAATGGAATGTACGGATGTGGAAATGAGGCCATAGATTTATTCAAGAAAATGACTGATGAAAATGTCATTCCTGATCATATAACCTTCTTGGCTTTATTATCTGCATGCAGCCATTCAGGGTTGATAGTTGAAGGTAAGAAGTTTTTTGAAATTATGAAATATGAATATCAGTTGGAACCCTGGCCAGAGCATTATGCCTGTCTGGTTGATCTCCTTGGCCGTTCCAATTCACTGGAAGAGGCTTACCATTTTGTGAGAAACATGCCGATCAAACCTTCTGCTGAAGTCTGGTGTGCTCTTCTTGGGGCCTGCCGTATTCATTCTAATAAAGAATTAGGAGAGCTTGCTGCAAAGAAGCTGTTACAATTGGATACTGAGAATTCAGGAAATTATGTACTGATATCGAACATCTTTGCAGCAGATGGAAGATGGAATGATGTTGAAGAAGTGAGGTTGAGAATGAAGGGAAATAGATTGAAGAAGAAACCGGGATGCAGTTGGATTGAGGTAGAGAATAAGATTCACACCTTCATGGCAAGGGACAAGTCTCATCCACAGTCTGATGACATTTATCTAAAATTAGCTCAGCTTACAAAACTTTTGGAGGATAAAGGAGGCTATAGGGCTCAAACGAAGTTTGTTTTCCACAATGTTGGTGAAGAAGAGAAAACTCAGATGCTATATGGACATAGTGAAAGGTTGGCACTTGGTTATGGTCTGCTTGTTACCCCAAAGGGTACTTCTATTCGGATCATGAAGAATCTTCGAATATGTGATGATTGTCATACATTCTTTAAGCTAGCGTCTGAAGTCTCTCAAAGAGCCCTCATTGTAAGGGATGCCAACAGGTTCCATCATTTTGAAAGAGGACTCTGTTCATGTGGAGATTTCTGGTGAACACTTTTGATTATTATGTGAAAATATATTATCATTATCGTATACTTCTCTGGTACCTTCCTGCTGCTGCCGGTCATTAAAATTGCACTTTAAAACTTTGAATAGTCTCTTTATGACATCTCAATCAGCAGAGCATGGGAACTGGCACTGGATGGGTAAACAGAGCTTGGGAATACTTAGTAACCTAAATTTAAAGATTACAGTTACTGGTTTGCGATGGTTTGAAGGTCATACGGAGGATGCTCAATCTTCTGCCTGTTTGCTTGCTTGTGGACAAGAATCAACTGAGATGTTGAAATATGAACTTTATTTACAAGACATTGGCTGTTCATTCTTCAAATAGGAGTACAGAGAAAAATCCAGAGATGCAAGTCCGTCTTCAGGCTAAATCACCTTTCCGCATATCCAGTAACCAGTATTATTGTTTGAAATGTTTTCCATGACCATGAGTCTTTAACTATAAGATTGTTTGTACTTAAGTACCTCTTTCCTCTCTTTGTTAAATTATCAAACCAGATCTCCCATTTCTAGTCTCCAAATGGCTATATATATGATCATCAGGTCAAGATGTAATTCTCCTTTGTTTTTTTTTTTTTTTGGTATTTCTTATTACAAAATGCATTATGACAAGCACTTTAATATATAAGCGATGGTTATTCTACCTTCTGCCACAGCCCAACTGCCCAAGTATCAGCTTGATTATTTGAGCGATAGCTATGTGGGTATAAAAATGAAATGAATTAAAGAATGAGCACTGCAGGACATAAAACTTACTAGCTTGAAAGTGTTAGTATTTATTGTGCTCATTACTTTTTAAAAAAATCATGTTTGCTTGAAAGTGTTCCAATCACCCTGATTTTTTTGTATGATTCCTGAAAGGAAACGTGTTCTGCAGGGGACAGGGACAGGGAGAGCTGGAAATGAACTGAAGGATTTTGGGCTTGCAATTATGTATTTTGGAAAGTATTTCTCGAAGGCTCTCATCTCCTGAAACCTCACAATCTGCGCCTAGTAATTGGGCTCATCTCTCTCTGTCTCCAGGACGAGTTTGGGGTAGTCCAGCTACAGAACCCAATTCAATCGGGTTTAGTTCGGGACCAGAAAAAAAAAAGAAAAAAAGAAAAAAGAAAGGTTTAGCTGTTTTATTTACTCTGCATAATGTAACAGTAACCTTATTTGCAAACATAAAATCTTTGAGTAAATTAGCAATTTGATCCTTGAAAATAGCTTACACTAGCAATTTAGTCCTTAAATTTATTTTTACATATAAGTTTGTCTTTAAAATTTTAAAACACACAGCAAGTTAGTTATTTTGTTATTTTTCCATCCCAAATAAAACTGTAATATGTGATGTGACATGTTAAGTGCTTACATGTACTATTAAATGTCACATATCAAATGGTAAGATCGGTCGAGTAGGCTGATCAAGAGAGAGAGAGGATGGTCTGATTGGTTATGTTCGATTGGTAATTGTCAAGATCAAAGGGAATGGTGGCTAGATCGGTCAGGGACGATCAATCAGTTGTTGTTTTAGATGGGATAAGGATTTGATCGGTCAGTTATGAGATATGAGTGATATGCTGAGGGGTCCAGATTTCATATTTCTCACCCAAACGACGTTATTGGAAAGGTTAAGCATGTAAAGTACTCTGTCATGTGGAATTTAACGGTACACGTAAGCACTTAACATGTCACATCATATGTTACCGTTTACTTTTAGAAGGAGAAATAATAAAAAGACTAAGTTGCTATGTGTTTTAAAATTTTAAGAACTAACTTATATGTAAAATTAATTTCAGAAACTAAATTGAAAGTGCAAGCTATTTTCGTAAACTTAATTGCTAGTTTACTCTAAAATCTTTCCACCTCCCTCATGTAAACAATAGATTCAAGTTGTCTTTAATGATAAACTATTACATGTGCTGCAAGGCAACTCCATGATATGCGATCAGCGATCCTTTCAACAAATCTCCAAACGGCATATATGCTTTGTCAAATAAAAATTGAATGTGCAGGTATGCAACCAATTTTATGAACTCTGGCTTTTTTATCCTTTCCTCAAATAGTCCAATGAATTTCTTTGATTCATGTAGTCAATCTCATAGTGGAATAAGGTTGGATTGTTGTTCTTCGCTTTACAATGCTTTCCTCAGAATGTATAGATTGTACTGCGTGCAATTAGATTTCTTTTAAATAAATGGTTTAACACACCAAGGGATAAAAGAATTTTTTTCTCCATAAAAATAAAAAAGAGGTTTTATGACTTTTATCTTTCGTCCACTTCGTATATTACGGAACAGAAGGCAAACTATAGGGCCAGTCCACGCGGAGTCTGACAGATTACGGTAAAAATAACACGGAAGAAAGTTCATAATTATAATCGCTGATAATTTTTTTTAAGAGTGAATTATTATATATTTATAATCTGTTATGATATTAATATGGTGTAGGATAAGTAATAAAAACTTGAGACCTTTAAGCATGTGGTTAAATATTTAATTCTTGATTTATGTGTATAGAAAAATATATGTTAAGAAAAGTTAATCCCTTAAATGAATTTCAGTACCTCAATGAATTACTTCCCGCAATAACATGCAGGGATATCTTAAAAAAATAATAATAATCTATTATGCTAATACTTATGTTTTATAAAATCTTAAATTCTTAATTTTCATATTAATAATTATGATTGTATATTTTATTATCTAAAATATATCTCTCATTTTAAAAGATTTAAATCAATGAAAATGAAAAGAGATAAAAGTAAGAAGGTGAACAAAATACATATTCTAGCATCAACACGCAAAATGTCCCACAGAAAATTAGTAGATTACTCCACTAAAACTACTCTTTAGCATATGTAACCCATTTAGCCGACCAATATTTCCTTCAATTTTTCCTCTTATCCCCCTCCATATTGGTTGCGGCTGCCCTCTCCAAATGAGGTAGAGTTTACCATCCCCATGAGATTCAATGCAAGGATACTACGACAAGCTTGAAATCGGAGATTTGCTTGGCGATTTGCGGTTGAGAAACGATCATAAAAAAAATGAGGTATTAGATGAGATGAGGGATCCATTTTTATGCCATAAGATGCCGTTCAAAGTAAATTGGTCAATAGAAAACACTTTTTTTAAAATTAAGAGCTCGTTTGTATTAATCTTTTTTTAGAGTAAAAGTATTTTTTTAAAATAATAAAAATATTTTTTTAAAGGATAAAAAGTTTAAATTTAAAAAAAAATATTTCATGTGTTTTTTTATTACACATAAAAAAACCTTTTTTAAAAATTTAAGTTTTTTAATTTTTTAAAAAAATATTTTTATTACTTTAAAAAAATATTTCTACTCTTAAAAAAAAAATTAATAGAAACGAACCCTAACTTGTCAACTTAAATATTCAAGGTGCCGAAAGAAAGGAATGAAAGTAATTAATATACGACACGCCATTTTTTATTTTTTTTCTAACATCATTATATTCAAATCTATCCAAATCATAAAGATTTAAACTAGTGCTAATTCAACTACCATTTAATTTAACTAGACAAAACTGTATGTAAATTTGGAAATTAAAATAATCACTTAATTAATGTAAATAATTTTTTGAAGTATAAATTGATGTATACACCACAATATCAATTTAGTTATATTTAAGTGACCTAACTTAAACTTGAGTAAGTCTAACGCTGCCACAGCAGAATAAAACACAACAGACTTATGTTGGTCATTGAATGCATGATTATCCATTAAATCAGTGACTTGTACAGAGTATGTTTTATATGTACTCTTAAGTGTATTATTACATTCTATATATGATTTAAATTATTTCTTATTATTAATCTAATAATTTAAATTTAATTTTACTATTATGTGTTACATTTTGTACACTCATGTGTAATACAATTAAAATATATTAGAATTTCAATTTCCTGTAATTGTGTTATTTTATATTTCTAGTGAGACAACACTAAACTTACTCTTAAAATCTTTTCTCGCATAAAATTACAATGGCCACTCTTCTCAATCTTCTGACTTGTAGCTTTCATCATTGTGTGATCTCAGTTGAAGCTGTGTAACACTAACAGGAGCACAAACCAATATAAAATGGATATAAATTCGGATCTCCAACTCAGCCAACTGGATAATTAATTGGATTGTCCATATCTTACAGGCCTATGCTCCTATTCCCAGAGCCTAAATCAGAGTCCGCAGAACTTAGCTGTCACAAAATCCCGAACCTTTACAACGCATGCAAAGGTTCAGTCTTCAGTGGGAATCGCCACAGAAATAAAGCCTCCGTAACCACTCATATATTCATATTCTATCTTAATAAATAGAATATTTATCATTATAAAATTCTATTTACAAATAAATAAATATACGGTAACCTTTCGGTATAGATAAAGAAATTATAAATTCTATCTAGAACAAGAAAAATCTTAGCAATGTAAAATGTCAAAAAAAAATTAGTATAAATAATAGTTAAATTGTACATATGACATATTTACAATTTTGATGTGATTATATATTTATTAAATAATTAAAAATAATGATAATATAATATTACGTTAAAGGCAGTAGTATATAAACCTACTCTCATGTAGGGTGCCTCGTTGACTCGGCACTGTGACGATGGTACAAAAGGAAAAGGACGTGTATTTGTCGTGCTAACTGGGAAATAAAATTGAATTGAAGTCACCCGAAACATGAATTGACAACTGAGGTTGATCACACCCACACTTATGCATAAGCACATAAAGGGAGGAAAAAATAATAATAATAAATATTTTATTTGGTCTTTTACATGTATATAAAAATTAGTTCATTTAATTTTAAAAGTTTAATATTAAAAAATAATTTTAATATGAAAAATTATTTAAAAATAAAATTAATATTTTATGTATCTTTATACTAATTTAAATATTTACTTTAAAAAAAAGAAAAAAGGAGGACGCTGTTAGACATACATCGGAAACGAGCCAAAAAAATGCATAGAAATTCTAAACAAAAGCCTCTCCTTTTGTTCCGCAACCCAATAATTGTAGGGGCTGTGGCTTCTTTGTCCCTCTCCAGGAGGAGCAACAGTGAATTTGAATTGTTTGAGTGTGACCCTATTTTTTTTTGTTCTGATCTCAATCTATACCTCGGCCTAATAAGGTGGCAAATGGTAATACATATGATGCGAGACGCTGAGGCTGGAATGGGTGCCACACAGGGAGGGGCAGAGAGCGGCAGGGATCCCCCACTGCCATGCCGCCCTATCTAATTGTAGCTATGACTGTATCATTTCTGACCCTAGTAGCTAACTTAGACAGCTCTTCATCATGCGTCTGCTGTTCCTTTTTAGCTTTCTTAGCTGTGCCTTTGAATTCAGCCTTCTTGACTGTACCGTGCATGTATGATCCCTTCTTTAATTCACTGTTACACAAGGTGGGTTATGTCTTTATGAACTCCTTTGTCTACCTCTTCTTCATCTGTCCTATTCTTCTATATATATAATTCTACTACACCAATGTAAAATACCTATCTCGCCTGAAGTTCAATTAGTCCCTTTAGGCTGTAGGTTTCTTTATTCTTCCTCATTCTTTCTAGTTTATTTCAGAGTTTGGAATGAAGTCAATCATGACTAGGATCAGCTTCTCCCTTTAATCTTCTGCTTGCTTTAGTATTATTACAATACATGTATCCTCACACTAGAAGTCTCACCTGGAGCATGTTCCTGTTTCTAATTGTTTGATCTACATTTTCACCCTCCTTTTGTCTTTTATGGTTCCAGAAGTGTGTTACCATGTTTCCTTTCTGTAGTAAGTAGTAGCCGTATATACCTGCAGAAGATCGAGATTACCTTTAGCAATTTTATGGCGAGAAGATCACAAAGGAAAAAGTGAAGCTGCCAGCATGATCTAGCTTTGGTTAGTGAGAGCTAGAGAGTGCTAACCAGCTAGAGAGTGCTAACCCTGACTAGGTCATGCTGTGCCAGCCTCACTCCTTCCTATTTGGAGACCCAATAGATTCCTAACGGTCTTCTACATCTGAAGGACACAAATCTAAAAGCAAAAGGTATAAGAAATCACTGTGTTAGTATAGTATATTTTTGAAAACAAAAAAAAAAGCATAGTATATTTTTCGTGTTTCTATTACCATTCTCCTTAAATTTGCTTCTGTTTCCTATTATTTCTTTTGACCATTCCCTTGTCATTCATTCCAAACTGGTTTACTGCGCCTTACTGACCGAAATGGGAGTTGGAAGTCCGTAAATTGTTCCCTCCTTATCTTTGCTTAGGGTTCCAAGAACCAAATGAAGCCTACAGTACCCAAAACTTGGGGATGGGGAACGGTTGTCCCTTGTTTAGATTGGCTTGGTGATTCAGAACACTAGATGTTACTTTGATGTTTAAGCTGCCTTGTATGCAGATGATCTCCTGGTCCTAGGTCATGGCTAGGGATGCAGCATTTATAGAACGTATCTTTCTGTTTGGGATCCGTAATATTTTTTCTTAATTATTAGGTTGCAACTGTTCACGTGTCTCTATAAAATGTCAAAGAACGTTATTAGATGCGTTTATTTCTAACCTATATAGTGATATGATAGCAGATAACTCCTCTTGCATGTTTGATTCAGTGCTTTAAAGAGATATTACCGTGTATTGATGTTGAATAAAAATCGTATAAATTTTATAGTGAAATTGCATAAATTAGCTAGATCTGGTTATTCAATTTATACAGCAATACCCTTTAAGTAATAGTTTATCTCTCAGCTGCATTTATGGCTGGTTGGCTGGTTTTAATTGGACGGTGCAAGAGGATCAGAAGATTGATGGTCAATAGTATTCGGCCGTCGGTAACCGGAGGCTCAAATAATTATTTGACAGTTCAGTTATTTATTATTTATTTTTGCCTTGAAATGATGAAATTTGCGATGCATGACTGGCTGTGTCTACAATATGCTAACACAGATGATGAACAGGCTATGGAAAGTTGTATCCAGAAAAACTAATATAAATAAGTATATACTTTTAGACATTGGTCTTTGATGGAGTTGAATAATAAATGAATACTATCAAATATATTAGGATTTTGTTTATTATTTTATGTTTCTCAGTGTAAGTGTCGACAAAATGCAACTATAATGTGTTATTAATTTGTTGCTGCCATTGGAGATACCCTCAACTCAAGAAAGGAAATCAGAATAGCTGTCTGTTTTTGGAATGCTGATGGACAAATGGGGATATAGTATAGAGAGGTGCATGTATTTTGCGTTTCTTGTACCATTAGTATTAGTTAGTTGTCTTATGGCGTATTAGAAGGTTGTACTTGTATACGGAGATGGAGGCTGGAATAACAAGGTACATTCGTATCATCTGGGAGTATAGTCTTGATAACAATATGAGCTAAACAACATTTTGATCATGGCTCTCATGCTATCGATGGTTGCTATTGTAATGTGTTTGATGTCAAATCAGCGATTTCATTTTTGTTTTCTTTTATCTCGTTGAGAAGATCAGGATGAACTTGATTTTTGTTTTTGTTTCTTAATGTTTTGCGCGCCTTGTTTCGGTATTCAATTTTATTACTACTAATAGTTTTTATAGTTTAATTTTGATTTAATGGAAAAGTTTTTTTATATTATTATTTAATTATATATTATTAAATTATTAAAAAAAATAATTATTATAATTATTATTTAAAAAGTTTAACATGATGTGTTATACGTATGACCAAATAATAAGATCAAATAATAATATAAATTTTTTTTAATAATGGATTGAAATTAAATTTTAATTTTTAAAATTAAGTTTTCTTAGTTGAAATCTAATAAAATTAAGTTTTTTAATTCCTTTAATTTTCAACCTCACCGCGAGTGTAGGAGAAATTAAACTCTGAAAATACTAGAAAGCTCAGCTTTTCTTTTTTCCTGTTCTTAGGAAAATAGAATTAAATATTTATACTACTTCACCTCTGACGATTACGTGTGTTGCAAATTTGGATGATTTTTATTTTGTAATTTTAATTTTACTAAAAGTGATTTTTGTTTTAAATTTTTTATTTGAAAATGATTGTTAATAAAATATTATTTGAGTAATGATAAAAATTATTTTTAAATGTATAACTATTAGGAGAAATATGAATTATTTTGAATTAAATTATTAATAAATTTTTATTAAAAATTAAGTTTAGTAAGAGTTTTGTAAAATAAAATTATTATAATTATAATTGTAATAATATTTTAAAAAATTTATTAAGTTATATTTATTTAAGTATTATTTAAACATTATTATTATTAGATTATAATTAAAAATATTTTTGTTAATACTATTCTTACATTTGAGAGGTATTAGAATTATGTGTATAGAAGGTTAGCACGGTGAAGACAAACTTTCCTTTTAAACGTGATTTTGGCGCAAACACACCCTGAATCTATTTTAATTTTAAATACGCACTACTCATCAAGCATTCATGATTTCTCTCCAAACTTTTGTTTGGTCAGTTATAATATTAGATTTAATTTTAATTTATTGTTAGTGTAACGTTATTTTTTATAATGTTATTTAATTATATAAAAATTTTATATTAATAATAAATTAAAATTTATAATTTTTCTGATATGAAATGAGTATATATCTTGTACTTTTTCCAAAAGTTAATATTGTTACGTGGAAAGAGAAAATATTGTTATGTTTTCCATTTGAATATGCTTACGTATGCACCTTTGATGCCCTATAGAAAGGAAATGAAACCAGATTGGCTTTCAATGTTTTGTAAGTAAAATATTTTTTTTTGGTTTTCTTTATGCTATATATGTTTTGGAAAGTTTTTATGGTAATCTCTCGATGCAAGCAAGTGTTTTATTTATTTATTTATTTTTGAATTCTTGAAAGAAAGTTGTCAATCCATTCGCTTTATCTCTCGTGAGCATAATATGTATTGTCCTTTATTTGGGGTTTATAGTGTAGGGCATGCAAGTTATAAAATGAAAAAAAAAAAGAAATTTTTTTAAAACAAATTAAAAAGTTTGTGGTTTCTCTCACACTTTCAATTTTGATTATAAAAAAACAACAAAGAAAATCTTAGTAATTTTTTATTTTTAATTAATTTGTTTTATATGCATGTATGTAAATTTATAAGAGAGAATGATAAGCATATAGGTAAAGCAAGTAATTTGTAATAAAAAAAAAGATAAGAATCATATTGAATATTAGGTATTACACTATCAGTAGGTGAGGTTTATGAATAGCCCACATGTTGGGAACTTTCTCGTATAATATTGTTTTTTTCAAAACCCTTTTCTTTTTTTTTGTGTTTTCCACTTCTTGAAACTATTAATTGGGATAATGACTCTGCGTGCACCACCTATTGGTTCCATCTGTCCCAGACCTACCAAAGAGATGAAAAAACCTCGAAAGAAACAGAATGTCACAATCGTCACAAACTTTTATCAGAATAAGTTGCTTAAGTTTTTCCTTTCCCTATAAATTACCTTGTAATAATTGCAATTCATATCGAGGATTAGACTCTAGAAGTTACTTTTAATGTGCAACTGACACCAGTTAGGGTGTTAAATCAAAGGTCGATTAAGTCTGACAATTAGCATCTCATGTTTAAAAAGAAAAAAAAAAAAAGCAATCCTTCGATTGCAAAATAAAGACAAAATATATAAATAATTAAAGATTTAATGTGATTTAATTATAGATTGATATATTATTAAAAAATTAAAATTTTTAAATAATTATTATAATAATTAATTTTTTTAATAATTTAATAATATATAATTAAATAATAATTTTTAAAAAATTAAATTAAAATTAAATTTAATAATTAATAATCATCGAGGGTGGGTGTAAAAGAAAAGGGCACTCTCTCATGACTTTGTTTTGTTTTTATTTTTTTCTCCTTCCTAGACTTCTTTAAGTTGATATACTGCCTTTCTTTTGTGTTGCATTTGTAGGAAGCCATGCAAATGGTCCCCCATAAACCTAGTGTTTAGCACTTTTACTTTGGTTGATGTATACTCTCGGATAAAACTTAGAACCACTCCAAGCCTTTGATGGATTGGTGAAATTATGATAGAGAGTTGTTATAGTATTATAATAAGTTTGATATTTAAAATAAGTTATTAATTATTTATTAATTATTAATTTTATAATAAATATTTAAAAATTTATTAAAAATAAATAATAATTAATAAATACATAATAATTCATTTAAGTATCAATGTTTTTAAAAATATAAATATAAATATAAGAGTAATCATCTCTTCATAATACTCAAATTATTTTACTTTGTACCACTGCCACTTGTCATCTGCTAACAACAACTAATTGTTTTCCTTTTTTACTTTTGGTAAGGACAACAATTAATTAATTTATTAATAATTAATATCATTAGCTTTTCAGTTCTTCAATTACATTAATTGTAAATGAAGAGACAAGGTTGGATCACGCTTTGCTGGAGTACTACTTCCACTCTATTTATATCTCTTGGCTCTCCTATGTACCTTCTATTCCTAATGAAGAGTCATCAAAATCTCTCTTTTAGATCTCTCTCTCGTTCTCATTCTCTCTGTGTAGAGATTTCTTTCATTCTCATTCTCTCAGTGTAGCTGAGTGTCATCTGTTCATCGCGCACCAGTAACAGTTGAAGCTGCCAGCATGATCTAAACTTTCCTCTCATTTAGTCAAGGAAGGATCCGATCATGTGGCAGCTTCACCTGTTGATGGGATCGCGAAGAAAATTACTTCATATTCTTAGATTTTAGTGTGTACTCCAGCCCTTTTCTTGGTAGCCCATTTTGAATATTTTTCAGGAAATGAATGAAAACGGAGTGCTTCTGCATGCTGGTTTACATTATTACATATATTACGTGTGTAAACTTAAACTAGTGTAGTTTGCCCTACCGATTTTTTGCGAAAATGTGTCATTTCCCTTTTTTTTACTCGTGCAAATCTTATATAGTTCAGGACAATTAATTCTCGTTGCTTTTGGACCCAAGATTTATAATATAGTAAAGTATGGGATTTGATGAAGAGCAATTAATTATTCCTGGCATATGCACCAACTGAAGCATAAAGGATGACATAAAGCAAAGCAAAAATATATATTTAGTTTCATTTAAAATTAGGTGTAAAATTAAACTATTTATTTTTATGTATCTAAAATTTCCTGTAGTCAAAAGAGTTTTATTTATATTTATAATGATAAGTAAATAGCACCACTTTTGCACAAAGGATTGTTTATGGAAAGAATATGTTAGTTAATTAATTCAACTGATAAAGTTTTTCTTGCAGTGGACACATAGCTTTAACGGAGAAAAGAGGATTTTTAAAATGAGAAGTGAGAGAATTGCTTATCATTTATATAACTCACATTATTAAATAAATAAAACAGAATTTCCTATAAAAAAAATATTAATTAGAACCGTATTATATATTGTCATTCTCATTTTTGCACGTAACATATTGTTGCTGGACCAATGTGTATTTGATAGTTACTTGGTGCTAGATTCTCTGCAGATACAAGACACAGGATAAGGTGTAATCTGAGGCGTGCATGACATAAAGGAAGCTTTGATTTTTCTAGGGCTACTGGAGTATCGCACGTCTTTGTTTGCTATAGCTTAAGCTTTTATTGTGAGAGAATCCGAGATAACTTTTATCTGTTTGTCAAAGAATCTACCAATGAAATTAGGAATAAGAACTCAAAAAAGATTTGATTCCTTCTTGTTATATTTATCTATATGAGGCTCTTCTCTGGGAGTGACACGCAGTGACGTGATTATATTGGATTCCATTAGTAAAATATGCATAGTTTTCTCTTGCGATAATGGGATAGAATAACTGTGCTACAAGCATAAAACACATATTCTATATGGTGTTTTGCCCTTGCACGAAATGGGTGGCACAATAAAAATGAGTTCTATTCAAAACTTATTACTATGAGCGAATGAATTTATAAAAAATTAAATCTCCTTTATATAAATTTGATAGAATATAATTCTCTTTCCTTCGAGCTAATAATTAGCCACTGCACTACCATTCTAATCTTATATTTTAAAATTAATTTTTCTAACATTTGTTGAGTAAATTTCCCCGTAAAATTATTTTTCTTCCTTAATGCAAACACTTTCTCTTCTCAGTTCTCCCAAACAAGTACATATATCTAGAGGGGCAAATACGTGTAAAACTCTTGAAACTTTTTAAAAACACCCTTATGTTTTGATTTTTTTTTTTTTTTGTAAAATACAATTTGAACGTTCAAAAATTATAGTTTGCGTCCAAAATTTTTTGTCCGGTTCCAGCCAAGCATATCCCCTTTTACAATTTACACTGATAGTCTGAGACGTAGATCTACACTTGTCAAAGTCCGCAGGGGCGACTCATCTATTTTTGATTTTTTTTATATTAGTTCCTACTTCCTACGATGAGTTATAAAGTCATTCTTGACTATCGATTATATTTAATAAATTTTAAAATATTTATTATAAAAATCAACGATCAATTAATGTTGATAATTTATCATGAGTATCGTATCCACCCCCAATGAACTACACTTTATATGTATCTAGACTATACATACAAACTGTGTCTACAGTCAAACTCTGATTCAAGCCATATAAAGTGTCATCTATTTCTTAGTTTACACTACATAACTCGGGAAATTTTTTGTAGTTTAAACTACATAACTTTTTAAGATTTAAGATGTGCTTGTTTAAAAAGGTAAAAGATAAAAAGTGAAAAATTGAAACGAGATTGAAAATAGTGCTATAAAAATGTCCTGATTTTTACTCATTGTTGTAATGTATAAGGTACAAAAATCACTTTTAACTCACTTTCATGTTATGAAAATAACTAAATAAATTTGTATGAAGGAGTGTAAATGAAATGCACCTTACTTTCAATAGTTTTATATTTTTTTTACCAAAAAATTGCCTAAAATAATTTTTATTCTAAATTGTTTACTTCTCCATTTTTCACAAGAGAAAAATAATCACATCCTTATACTACTTAAAAACTTTTAGGTCAATTATATCCACCCCAAAGATATAATACTACATTCCTAAGCTGTCTGATTGATGACTATTCTTAATGGGAAAATGATTGAATAATGTGGCTTAGAAAAAAAAATAACTATTTGTTTTGTTTTAAAAATTAATTAAATATTCAACTACATTAATTAATAATTTATATACAGTTAATAAATAATTTATCTTAATTTTAATACTTAATACGTAATAAATTATATATAAATTATTAATTAATACAATTAAATACTTTATTAATTTTTAAAACAAATAAAACAGTCAATGTTTTTTAAGCTGGTCATTTTTCCTTCTTAATATGGAGATGGAATAATACGCCGACAGCCGACTATTATATTTCTGCTCAATTCCGTGTCCAGGGGGGGTAGGGTTTATATAAGTCCCACTTAGCTTTCTATGATTGATAAGATTTCCAAAGTGAGTGTTGGTTTTCAACTTCTGTTTTTGCTGATGAATCTCTTCGAAACTTCCTAAATTATGCTCAGTAGTTAATGCACAATTATGGGTAAAGAAATATTCTGCCTTTCTAGAATCCAAGCATGCACTGATGTTGGGAATGGGATAACCTCTTCATAAACTTTATTATAAAATAATAACACTTTTTTTATTAAGTAATTTAAAATTTTTATTAAAACGTAACGCAAGACTTATATATATATATATATATATATATATAAACAAATAAAATTTGGACCTTGAGGATATATCAGATCACATTTGATATAATCAATTAATGAAAACTATGATGCGAAAAAGTAGCGCAAAGGCGAATGGTTGATAAGATCTTTAAGCTGCAACTTGGAGGAACATGTGCTTTGTATTTAACCTTCGCCATCTTCTGATTAACCTTCCTAATAAATAACCATACTCGTTGAAAATACAAGGGTTATATATGTAAGGGGAAGAAAATATAATAGAGACTCTCAATGATATGATATTAGGTTTATATGATGTGTTGAAAAATATAAAGTAATAACTTATTTATATTAATAATTAAGTAAAATATTAGTATAATAATACTAATACAAGTTAAAACCCACTAATATAATAAGACTCATAATCATCATTGATATTGAAGCAATGAAATTAATAATATATTTAAATATTTTTTGAAGATACGTTAAAATACTTCAAACTTTGAAGATATTTTAAAATATTCTAACGTTTGGCTCGAGCTAAAGTTTAAGCACAAATAAATATTCAAGTCTCGTCAACTTAGTGTTTAGAATCTTAGATTTATGGCAACACAGCCTTTCCTTAGATACAGAGCAGTGACTATGGAAAAAGAAAAAAAAAAAAGAAAAGACACTGAAGCAACAACAATTACAAATTTCATATAGCTTGTTAGTTGTTAGCAACAATGTCAGACTGTCGATTACATGAAATTTGATCCGACCTTGAATGAGGTCTTATATATCGACGAAGAGTTCAAACATAAGGACTCTGTTTCTTCTTTCCTTTGTGTTTTCTTGTTTTTTTTTTCTTTCGTCCACACAGAATACGCCACCACTCGACGCCAAAACAATGTCTATTATCGAATCCAGCATATAATTGCATGATCAGTGGGCAACAAACATTAAAATACAATTAAATGAACTAAGCACTAACTGTATGGCAAAGAAAAAAATATATACCAAAACTAAGCCTCATTTACTTACTTGACATTGCACAATGAGATTCGTTTTGACATGGGTCTTGGCGCTTAGCCAAGTATGATATGTGGTTCATCATCCCATAGTAATTTCAATCCTTGGCCCTCAGCCCAGACAGTCAATTTCAGCAAGAATGATGAGCATATCAGTAACAGCTAATAGACAATGATAGCCTCTATTCAGAGGCTGGTGAAGAGTGCAACTCTGCTCATATCTATTTTAAGGCCTCAACCCTCAACCCTAATTCCTATTATACTTTCTTGGCACATCAAGGAGTCATTACCAAGACTTGAACTTATGATCTCAACCCAAATTCCCACCCCACCCCACCCCAACCACCTGAGCTTGCCCAGGTGGTCATTGCTATTATCCTTTCACATTCTAAGAACTTTTAACTACTACTCTCACTTGCAGTTCCAAGCATAGATCTTGGAGGCATTTAGTAGGCAGACTCCTAAATTCCAAATATCTTAGAAACCTAAACATATGTTACTTTGGTATAAGACATGGAAATTCAAGATCCTTTATGTTTGAAACTTGGGGTAAAACGCCTGCTTCATCCTGAAGACTAATAATTTCACCCATTTAGTGTGACTGAAGAAAGGTTTGTCTGAAACAGGTATGAACTTTACTAACCAACCAATTGGCCATGACACAGCTGCAAGTACAATACAAGCTCCCCATTGCTTCCATGTTAACCTCTCTGTATCAGCAAACTTCTTTAGGAATTCCACCATCACAACTTGCAGAACAATAGTTATCCCCACAATTCCCAGAAACAAGTGGTTTTTGTGAATTCCTTTGAATACATTATGTTTCTCCATACTCCTTGAGTTGAACTCATTAAGAACTTGGCAGAGAACAAAAGTATTAAAAATTAGAGTATCCTTTACCTCCTCACTTACATTGAAGATTGACTTTCCTTTGAATTGTAAAACCAAGAGGACAGCTATCTGATAGGAAGCTTGAGTTAAAAGGTTTCTCCACATAATGTTTGTAATAAGAGGCTCAGTTCTACCTACTGGCCGTCTCTGCAGTAACTCCTTTGTTGGCCGTTCTGTAGCCAATGCCAGAGCACCTAGTGTGTCCATAATGAGATTTACCCATAGTAGTTGAACAGCTGTTAGGGGAACGTCTCCAGAAGAAACAGCAGCAATAAAATTTATCACGAGAGCTGCAACATTCACTGTTAGTTGAAACTGGATAAATTTCTGGATGTTGTTATAAACACATCGTCCCCACCTTAAAACAGTGGCAACAGAATTGAAGTTATCGTCCAAGATGACAATGTCAGAGCTTTCCTTGGCAACCTCAGTGCCTTGGATGCCCATAGAAAGTCCTATGTCGGCTTCTTTTAGAGCAGGTGCGTCATTTGTGCCATCTCCGGTGACTGCAACTACATGGCCTTTCTTTCTCAAGCACTGTACCATCAAATGTTTGTCCAAAGGGGATGATCTTGCCATCACGCGGATCTCGTCAACTTTCTGCATTCTCTCTTCCTCTACATAGGTTCGGAATCGCTCACCTTCTACCACTTCTCCCGCATTTACTTGGTTATTAAGATCTAATATTCCACATTCTGTTGCTATTGCCTTTGCTGTGAATATGTTATCTCCAGTGATCATCTTGATATCAACTCCTGCAAGTTTGCAAGTTTCCACAGCCTTCTTGACGTCTGGTCTGCATGGATCCTTGAGGCCAACAATTCCTAGCAAGGTCAAGCCATTTTCTCTTAGGATTTGATGTGCTTTCCCCTTATCATTGTAATCAATTTCTTCTGAAATTTCCGTGTGAGCAAAAGCAATACATCGTAGGCTACTAGCTGCCATGCCTTGGATTATCTTCTCAAGTTTGCTCCTATCTTCATCAAGCGACTTCAATGTGCCATTGCTATCAACATAATTAGAACACATTGCAAGTATCATCTCAGCAGCTCCTTTCCAATGCACATGAACGATGTTGTTGCTCTCATTCTTTATTGCAACGCCACTTCGTTTCTTCTCCGAGTTAAATGTTTCAACATGGATAACTGTATATTTCTGCTTCAGCTCATCCACGTCCATGCCTAAATCTGATACAGCCCATAAGAGTATTGCTTTCTCTGTCGGGCTACCTGAAATTTCAGGTTCAGATCCTGATGAAGGCTTATAGACACTGCCTGTTGTATTGAGGCCTACTCCCTGGTGAAATAACTCGAGAACATTTGGGGCCATTGCATTGGAAAAGTTTTCCATAATATTTTCTAGGCCTAGCCAAAACTTGGTCACTCTCATCTGGTTCAATGTCAAGGTCCCAGTTTTATCCGTGCAGATGACTGTTGCTGACCCCATCGTTTCACAAGCTGAAAGTTTCCTCACCATTGCCTGGTCTGCCATCATTCTTTTCATGGAGTAAGCTAGCGTGAGAGTGACAGCCAATGGCAGACCTTCAGGGATTGCCACAACTACAATGGTGACTGCAGCTGCAACTATACGTACAACCGCATTAAACGTGTCATTTACATTTGTTTTACTCCCATTGTACTCCTTATTCCCATGTTCATCCTTTGTGTTTCCAGTGAAATAACGAATTAACAACATTAGGAGAACCAGAAAAGCGACTACAAGGCCTACCTTTCCAATAGAAGAGGTTAGCTTGTCAAGGCGAGCTTGCAATGGTGTTCTTTCGCTGGTGTCGCGGGATATTGAGCTCATCATTTCACCCCAGGCTGTGTTGGTTCCCACAGATGTCACAAGCATGTGAGCATAGCCATCCACCACCTTTGAGCCAGAGAGCAAGAATGGATTTCTTAAGGGCTCAATTTCAACATGCTCGCTCTCACCTGTCATACTAGATTCATCCACTTGAAAAGAATGACCAGCTAAGAAAAATCCATCAGCTGGAATTTGGTCACCAATCTTGAGGGACACAATATCTCCCACAAGAACGTCAAAGATGGATATCTGTTGTGTTCTTCCATTTCTGACAACGTTAACTTTGATATTGTTACTTATTTTGGACAATTTGTCAAATTGTCTCTCTTGTTTGAAGTTGCTCAGTGCAGAGACAACCACCACCAGAAAGACTGCTACAAATATACTCCCACCTTCATACCAGCCTTCCCCTGCCCCATGTTCTTTTATGCCAAAACCAAGAGAAAGGCCAGCACATACCAGAAGGATGAGAATAGTGGTGTCATTCAAAGCTTCCAGCGCAAAGTGTAGGAAGCCTTTTGGTGGTGGCCTCTGGTAAGTGTTTGAACCAAACAACTCACGACGCTTCGCAATGTCATCATCGCTGCCACGGATTCCCTTTGCTAGAATGGTTCCAAGAGCAGATGAAACGCCTTCAACTCCTCCGTACCCAGCAAGGGCTTCCAAGTTTTTTCCCTTAACCATCTTGGCAAGTCTGGCTTGATCAATAAGAGGGACCAAAGAACAATGATTGATTTCATTGCTCACATGTTGGGAAGCTGGGAGTTGTTCAATTCTATCTAGAGTGCTGCTGGTACTGGACGATTGGGTTTGGAAGAGTGTAGCGTAATGATGGTGATTTCTTTTGGATATGACTTCTTTGGCCAGGGAAAGCATGACCCTTACAGAATAAATTGCTGTATAAGCAAAACGCCACCTTTTTTTGGCATTGGTGATGGTGTAATTTGCAGCGACTTTGGGTAGGGTGTTAGTGCTGCCAGTGAGAAATGAACCGCCATCATAGTTCAGATTATGGCTGCTCGACATGGTGGAGTTTGAGAGCTGACTTAATAGAAAATGAGAAGGGGTGTATTATTGGCTGAGCATACAAGGCTCTACCTATATCTATATATATACAGAACTTGGGAGTGTGGGACGGTGCGGAGGGATGGTTCCCTGGTAGCTTCCAGTAAAACCTTGTACACACAAATTACCAACAAAAAAAAACCTTGTACGCACAACTGTATACTGTCATTATCTTTATATAATTTGGTCAATTTGTTGGAAAGTTGCAGCACATTTGCATTTATTTTAAAATATAAACGTAGTTGATATCAAGACACATTTGAATGATAGTTTAGTACAACGGAATTCAGAAATTTCAAACAAAAAGTTCACACTGGTGCATGGAAACGCTTTATTTTCTTTCTTTTTTTTTCTTCACACAGCCTTCGTAGCTAGACGAGTATTCCGTAACCTTAATTGCACTTCTTGATGTACAATTTGCTTCACGTGAAAAAAAGATGACCCATGTAATACTGTACCCAAAAAAATGACCCATGTAATACTGCTACCAACTTTTTTGTTTTTTAAAAAATAGTGTTCCAATTCGATTCCATTCCCTCGCTATCCAACTGTAAACTTCTCATAATTTAGAATGAAGCTCGAGTAAGAGCATCTTTCGGAAAAAATAAATAAATAATTTTTTAATAAAATATTATTTTATTTAAAATTTACCTTATTTATTTAAAGTGTGTAAAAATAATTATAAATTAAAATTATTTTTTATAATTAAAAAGAAATTTTTTAAAAAAAGTTTGTATTTATATCTTTTAATTATGTGATTATAAATTATTTTAAAAATTTTGATAAATAAATATTTTTTTATTTTTAACTACATCAAACTTTTAATTATTTTATATTTTTTTTAATAATTTAATATATAAAATTAATTTTATTATATAATTTAAATAAAATTATTTATTTTAAAATTAATTATAAATTAATATTTTTATAATTAATTATACATATAATTAATTTTTAACATAATTTTTTTCATATCTAATACAAACTGATAATAAATAACTCCTTGTTTATAGTATAAATTATTGTCTTAACAAAGCCGAGTGATCGGTGACCAGGAGTTTGATTTGATCCTATCGCTCATTTTTCCTTTTACTATTAGGCTTTATTTGGTTTATGAGAGAAATAGAGTAGAAAGAAATAAGGAGAAGAAAAATAGAGTAAAAAATGAATAAATTTTTAAGTTATTTAGATTAAGAGAATTAGAAAAAAAAATAAAAAATAAAAAAAATTAAATTTTGTTGTAAATACATATTTACCTCTATTTAGTTATTTATAAAACAATAAAAAGAAGGATATATTAGTCAAATTTTCATCCCTACCCATTTCTTTTTTATTTTTTCTCATTTTACGAGGGAAATAAAAAAATTGTGGAACTCACTATTTTTTTTTTCTTTGTCCTCTATTTCTCCTCTAACCAAACAAGAGAACTTTCTTATTTCTCTTTTATTTCTCTCATCTTTTCTCTATTTCTCTCCTACCAAATTATTGATTTGAAGTTTCTCAAAAGACTCCTTCTGATAGCATGCCGTCCTGGCCGGACTTGGAATTTGCGTTGGGATTACTGTCATTTACACACACAAACAAAATTTTCAAGCACTCTATATTTTTTTCTTTTTTTGAAGAGAAAAGTGTGAGGAATTTAAGTTTGTTATGATAATACCTCAACTTTAAAATCTATTAATTATGGACTTCAATTTTATTAGAATATTTATCAATTAAAATATTTTTAAAATCATATATGCTATATATTTTGTTTTCATATTTTAAGTTAGAAAATTTTGTCCTTTTAATTTTTATTAAAAATTGTTTTTAATAAAATTAAAGTCCTTAATTAGTAATAATAAAACTTCAATTTCTTAATTGATTTATCATAAAATATTTAAGTTCTCAAATAATAATTTATTTATTTTTTAATGAGTCGTTAAATAATAACTAAATCTCATTTATTTATTATATAAATATCTCAAGTTTTGTATATAAAAATGACATTATAAATTAATTTAATGTTAAAAAAACTATTAAAGAACTAATTTAATATTAAAATTTGATATTATAAGATTATTTTAATTTATTTTTTATTAAAGGAATTAATTAATAATATATATATTTAAAAGATTAAAACAAATATTTTCTCATTATTTTATAATATAAACCCAATTTAACAATCGTAGTAGTTAGTACTTAGTAGCCCTTTGGGCTTTGTTTACTATTATGTTATTATGAATGAGAAGGTATTCTATTTATATTCACCGACAAGGGACAATAAAACATCAAAATTTGCGGCTTGTTTCACATTCTCGAAACCGGAAGGGACAGAACCCAAAGTCTAATGGCCGTTTGAACAACAAAATGGTGGGATCATTGTGAAAAAAATATTTTTTTTAAAAATTAATTAGGTGTATTGATTTTTAAAAAAATTATAATGAAAAAAATTAATTTATGTTTAATTGTGTTAATTTATAATTAATTTTAAGATAAAAGTTTTGTTTAAATTGTATAAAAATAAATGATTTTTATATATTAAATTATTAAAAAAATATTTAAAATAATTAAAAATGTTATTTAATTGAAAGTAAATAAGTATTTTTTTTAAATAATATGAAATTAAATAATAAAAAAATTATTCTTAGTTAACAAAAAATTAATCTTAATTTATAATTAATTTTACACACTTTAAATAAATAAAATAACTTTTAATTAAAAAAATATTTTAAAAATAATAATAATCGTTCTAAAACATGTTCGTAGCATAATAGCTATAGCAAATTAAACTAAAAGGGTAAGGGCTTCAAGGAAGCAAGCAAGGTGCGGGTCATATCACAGGATAGGTTAAATGGGAATTGAGAACAGTCAAAATCTGCAACTTTTTATAAAGACAAACTAAATATTCTGAACAATTTTTGGATGACAAAGTTAATAAATGATTCCCAATGCAATGGATTAGATAATGTGAATTGGGAGAGCAATTTCCAAAAAACCTTTTGTCTTTCACTTCACTGTCCAAATTAAGGAGTCCAACACGACTGAACTAAAGAGAGCAGGTTTGCACATAGTTAATGGAAAGGTTAGTCACACGTTTCGTCCTTTTTTAACTTTAACTATTTAAAATGGAAGCTGTTATGATACTTTAATAAATGTAGTATCTATAATAAATTAGTAATTATTTATTAATTATAAATTTTATAATAAATATTTAAAAATTTATTAAATATAAATAATAATTAATAAATATTAAACAACTCACTTAAAATATTAATATTTTAAAAAAATACAGAAGTAATCCATCCAAATTTGGCGAAGTCATTGTTGACTAAATCAAACTACGTAATTTCGTGGCTCATAAAATTTGTTGACTTTCCGAAAATTTAGGTGCAGACTTCAGAAAGAGAACTGGCGTGTAATTTTCGTAAAATGACATTTGATTGGTCTTGCTGAACCACTCTCCTGGCTGGCAATGTAAATCATTCGTGGGCTGTCAGTGCAACTTCGCAGCACCTTCCAATGTCCACATTCTACAGCTCCACAAAGAAAGGAAATGACATCCCTTTCCGAAGGACCCATTTTTTGTTTTCAAATTAAGTTATGTTCCCTGTCATTGGATGGGGATCAGCAAACGACAATCACGGCAAAGAAACTCCTCGTCCCAATTGATAAGATTAATGAGTTTCTTCTCAATTTAGTTTCTCAAATCAAAATGTTTTGATCTAGTCATTAACAAAAAAATCCCCTCAAATTCATCACTCCATCAATTTGTCATACAAAGTCTTGATAAAATTGTCCATCTGACAGTTTAATTGATTATGGGTATGATTGTGTTTTCGATAATTGTTTTGATATTGCGATGAGTTTGGTATTTAGAATAAATTGTTAATTATTTATTATTTATTAATTTTATAGTAAATGTTATAAAGTCTATTAAATATAAATAACAATTAATGAATGATAGACAACTTATTTTAAGTACCGATATCCTCTAAAAAAAAGATAAATACTAGAGTAATCTCATGTGTTTACACTTGGACACCCAAAAATTACTTTTGCAATACAAAATGTGTATTGAAGGTAGTGTTAATATCAATGTTTTAAAAATTAGCTAAACTGGAGAATCAGAAAAAAGAATAGTTCATAGTTTAACTGATTCAACCGAATTAACAAGTGGTTGAACATGTATATATATATATATATATATATATATATATATTAGATAAAGTAACAATTATTATCTATCCAATGAAATAAAAAAGAGAGCACAAGTTTGGTATAGACGAATTCATCATTAACTAAAGATGTTTGAAGGCATAGGAATATAAAATTTTGGTCTTTGAGCCTTGCTAGTTCAAAGAATACTTAAATCTTAAGAATTTTAAAAAAAAATTTAAATAAAAAAATCAATTTGAAAATTGTTAATGGTTGAACTGGTTGGTTTTCCGATTTTTGGTTCCTGGTTTTATCTGATTTTTGGTGGTTGAACGGCTCTAGCAGTTCTTTAGTTGAACCAAAATCGGTAAGGCTCCCAGTCCACAGTTCAACCGGTTCAACCGATTCGATTAGACCGATTTTTAAAACATTGGTTAATATATTTGCTAACTTGGTCTAGGTATAGTAATAAGCGAGTTGTACTTTGAAAGTAAGGACACCAATTCGATCCTTAAAGCAAGGGATTGTTAAGAGGACTTCTAAGTTGCGACTGTATTTAAGGGAGATTAGTCTTATAGTATTAGTAGCATGTGAAAATAACTTGAAAAACTAAAAAAAATATGTATGGTAACCTTCCAAGAAGAGTCACATTTGAATACAAACGTGTTCTAACACTCTAAACGTAAAGGCAACATTTTTTAGTATGTATTAACAAAAATATTCTTATAATTTGCTATTATATCACTATTTTTATAATATTTAAATAAATATAACCTAATGAATTTTAAAAGTCATTATTATAGTTACTCAAAATGGTGATATTTTATAATATCCAAACAAGCTTAACTTTTATTAAAAAAATTTACTCTTAATTTATTTTATAATCAATCTTTTTAACATCAATTTATTAACAATCAAATTCAAAATAACTCTTTTTATATCATACAATTTTTAGTTACTACACATCCAAAAATAATTTTTTTTATATCATACCCTTTTTTTTTTAATTATTACACATTTAAAAGTAATTTTTACCTATACTATCTAAATAATATTCATTACAAAATTAATTTTTATGTAAAAATTTCTAAACATAAATTATTTCACTTAAACTCACTTATAACTAAAGATGCAAAATCTAATTTAAACCCAATTTATGTCTGGATCTACCAAGCCATGGGCTTCTTAGAATCATTCATTCATGCACTGAAGCTTTAAAATTGGGCTCAGAAATAACAACATTCTGTTAATTGACTTAGCGAGAGACATCGAAAAACACCCTCCACCAAGACACATGATATTTCCTGGTGAATAGCTCTACTCAATCAAGTTGCTGAATATGTTTTCAAGTAGCCACGACTCGCTCATACAGTTACGGGACAAATGACTATGACTATGAAGGATAATACCACCCATAACCATTTTGTGCCACCAATTGTTACAATAAATGAATGAAGGGTGTTTGGTGCACTAGAGTGTGAAAATCCTGGAATTTCAGATCCCATGTTAGGTATGCCAATCAAATATTGTTAAAGATAAACATAAAATACCAAGAATGTGTAAATCTTAGATTCGTATGAATCCTACATTTCCATGATATTGGCACCCAAACATAGACATTCAAGATTCCAGTGTATCTTGCATACTGTTGTTAGAATGTCTGCGTATACAGCTGAAAGGAAACTGATATTTCTTGATTTATTTTAGAACAAATCAATAAGCTTTACTGCCACTACGTTATTCTACAGCATAAGAATGAGCTAAGTCAGTAAGTAGATGACAAATGCTTTCTCATTCAAAATAAGTTATGTTGGATGAAGGAGTTTGGAGGAGAAAGGATGAGAAGGGTAATTTTTTATTTTAAGTAAGTATTTTTATTATTTGAGAAATTTTTTAAATGAAATGAATAAAATGAGATATTATTATATAATCTTCTAATCATTTTTATTTATTTTTATAAATATTTTATAATTTTTTAAATTTAAAATTTAAAAATTACTTGTTATGGATTGGTTTCTTATTGCCGCTTACCTAAAATCTTAGAATTTGGGTTTGGGCCTAACTCAACCCCAAAAGCTAGCTCAAAGAGTGAGGGTTGCCCCCCATTTATAAACACTGTTCAGGCTGTATCACTATCCAACGTGGGACTCTCAACCATTGTTGTCCGGACCGGACCGGACCGGTCGGTCGGACCGTGAACCGGTCCCTTATCCGGTTATGGTTCAATGCCAAAACCGGATTCATGGTTGGACCGGGTTGAACCGGTCAAAATTAGTCAAAACCGGGAAAAACCGGTCAAAACCGGGAAAAACCGGTCAAAACCGGGTTGAACCAGGATAAAACCGGCCATCTTTTTTTTTTTTTTTAATTTTTTAATTTCTTAATCATTTAATTACTCAACTGAGAGTGATATGAGACTTGATAATTAAAACCACAAAATCTTATTATGCATTTTATTATTGGTAATGTGTGTTATGAGTCATATATATATATATTTATATATATTTGTTTATTTAATATGTAATTATGACATCATCCAGTTCGACCAAATGGTTAAACCGGTTGAACCTGAACCGGAAACTTTTCCGGTTCACTATTCGGTCCGGCTTTAACAACATTGCTCTCAACACACCCCCCTCACGCCTAGGACTGGACATCTGGAGCGTGAATTTTACAGGACTGGACATCTGCGGGTGGCCCAATAGATCTCGATAGGCTCTGATACCATCTTAGAATTTGGGCCTAACTCAACCCCAAAAGCTAGTTCAAGGAGTGAGGGTTGCCCCCCATTTATAAACACTGTTTAGGCCATATCACTATCCAACGTGGACTCTCAACATAAAATGTATTGCACACGATCATCAGAGCCCACCTATTCAGTAGCCCTACAATTCGCATTTGACTCATTAACCACAAGCTCACCTCAGGCATTGATGCCAGACGAAACAATTTTAAAGCTTCCTTCGAATTCAAACCCGTTTCCTTAACTGCAATCCGTGCATTCCTAAACGGGAAACACTTGCCTTGGCAAATCAGTGGCTTTAACAACTCAGGTTTTAAGGTTTTGGAAGTCTCCACAGACATAACAAAGTCACAATTATAGTGAAATTTTGTAATAACAATGCAACCAGAGCCGCAATCAGAACCGCAATTTAAACCTTGTTGGCAGTTGGCACCCATTAGAGCCTAACACCAACGGGCTTACACTTGCTCTTCCTATAAGCCCCGATAGCAAACAATGATTTTTCGTCCATTTCAAGACAGGCCAGCCCAATAACTATTTTAAATGTTTTCACCCATTTCAAAATTTATCGTGCCAACCAGCCCGGCCCTATCAACTAGCGGGCCCGTAACAATGACGCGAAGAATGAGTACAGGAAACAAACAAAAAATACTCAATCGGTTAGAAAAACACGTAGCTTTTTTTTTTTATATCATATAACAGTTTTTTTTTCTAGAACAACGGGTCCTAAAGCCCAAGAAACATAATGAACAAAAACTAAAGCAGTAGTGCGGGGCAAGCGTGAGCAATGCAGTGATGATAATTGTCGAGTTTCAATTTTGAAGGAGTGAAATTTGAACCTATAGTTGGTTTTGAATACAAAATAAGCTAACACTTTCACAATTCGACTAATCAAATGACGAGTAGTACAGGGGTCTTCATGGGTCGGGTTTATACCTTGGTTCTAATTTAAGATTTTGATTGGGCCAAATTTTATGACTCAAACTTGATCATATTGGGATTTAAGTTAGGCTGAACTGCGATCAAGTCAACTCAATTAAAATACACAAAATATCTTTTATGTAATGTATTGATTATTTATTCTTTATTTGAATAAATTTATTTTTATCTACTACTTTTTATTCATGTCAAGCTTTAATCTAATTAATAATTATATAATAAGTGAATAACATAATAACTAAAATTATAGAGAGTCACAATATTTGATCAAAGTCTAACATTTAGAAAAATGTCACAATAATTTATAGAAAAAAAATTAAAAATAAGAATTTATTTAATATTGGGTTAGGTTAGGGTGACACAAAGGGGGACCCAAACCCAGCCTAAAAAATACATCTGGTCTAAGAAAAAGACTCAGACTCAACCTAAATACTTCAGATTATGACCAATTTTTTTGGCCGAGACGAGTCATGAGTACCCCCGTTATGAGTACGCTCTTTCTTGAGGCATGCTGGGCATGGATGTTATTGATTGGTACTATTAGAACCAGACTCACATTTTTATTTTTTTAAGAGTTGTTTTAATTTTTTTTTCTATATATAAAAACGTTATTGCAATTTTTTTTGTGGTAAAAATAAGTTTTTTTTTGCTTAACAAGGATGAGTATCAATTTTACTATAAATAGTAAATTTTTACATTTGTTGTCATTTATAGTTAGTTTGGTATCCCTTAAAATTAAGTTGAAAAATTTAAGGATGAATTTGTTATATAATTTTTCATTCAAAATTTATTCCAAAATTTTCACCCCATTTTGAAGGGAATATTATATTCCAAAATTTTATATTTATATTTGATCAAACTTCTTAAAATTTTTTTAAAAATGTTCCTTAATTAAAAGGTAACTTTTGTTGATTTCACAATATTGTCAAACAAATTTTACATATTTTTATTCTAGTTTATTTTTTGGAGAAAAATGATAAACACAAAGTCAGCTAGACCATAAAGCCACTCGAGTAAGGGCTTCATGCCTCTAAAATTTTAGGCTTCATAATTTAGTTATTATATTTATAATTCATTTAAAAAAAATTAAGGTTCCTAATTTTCTTAACTTAATACCTAATAAATCTAATTTTTTTCTCATTCATATTATTTAGTCAATTCTAACCTAATCCCTCTACCATAATCCTTATTTTTTCTTTCTATTTTATTTATTTGAAATTGTCTCTTAAGCACTTCACCAGTCACCCATCTTTATTTCTCATCTTTCTAGCACACTAATTTCAATTTTGTTTCCTTATAAAACCAAGTATTTTTTTTTATATTGTTTACTCTTATTTTCTTGGTTGTTGCCAGTAATAAAGACCGATTTTTATCTAAATAGTAAGGTTTTTCTTATTTGTCATACCAGAATACTTAAAAGAGTTGAGATTGTAAATATTGACTTTGGCTTTTTTCACTCTTATTTTCAATAATATTTAAACTCATTTTACATTTTTTTCCTATTTGAATCATAAAACAAAATCATTCTATTTTTTGTTGAGATGTATTGAAACAATAAAATTTTATTAAAAGTTTTAGTAACTTTGCACCTTAAAAAGTTAAAAAGATAAATTTTAAATAAAATTCATATTAATTTTATTAAATAAATTAAATACCTTATATTAAAATTCCATTTTAAGCCACTAACTCTGGACATGTATAAACACATAATAAAATTGAAGAACATTTTGGTTTAAAAAATACTCATAGCACAGTAATTAATTACCTATATTCTTATATATTAAATTTAACATTTGTTACGTTTACATATTCAAAGTTATTATGTTTGACTTTATCTCAAGAAGATACATCATTTTATAAAGAGTTATGTAAAATAAAATAAAATAAAAAATTACACGGGCATACCTTCTTCTCTTTTGTATCTTCTCATTTTATTTTTTATTCGACAATCTAAACACAAAAGGGGCATGCTTAGGCCTTTGACCACGGAGTCAAGCTTGAAATAAAAAAAAATCAACAATTCAACAGCATTATGTCATAGTGTCATAGTACAATGAAAGAAAATTGTTTACAAAAAAAATGTCAACGGCCTCGTTTTCGGCCAACCCAAGTTACTGTGTACATAGACTTCAAATGAGATCAATTTAGCATCATCATCCTTGCAAATTCTTCGTAGCTAACTTGACCATCTCCATCCAAATCTGCCTCTCGAATCATTTGTTCAACTTCTTCATCTGTCAGCCTCTCTCCCAATTTCACCATTACATGCCTCAGCTATAAAACATCAAAAGTAGCTCTTTTTAATCATGATTAAATGGGTTCGCAAGCAAGAGTAAAGAAAAATTCACTTCTCTTTAATTACCACTAACTGGTTATATAGAGCATATTTTTTTCATTTAAAGCGAGGATACATGAAAAGTGCATAAAGGCAAATTGATCTGCACAGCATGTTTACCTCAGTGGCTGATATGTATCCATCGTTGTCTCTATCAAATACTTTGAATGCGTCTTTTAGCTCCTCAGCCAGAATTTCCTATTAAAATTGACAATTCACATCATTAGCCTCAAGCAGCTAACCTTTCATCACCCCGTTTGCCCTTTTCTTTCAAAGTTTATAATTTCGGGTGTAAGCAATGACGTGTTCTATTTCTTACCTTCATTTTTATTCCCATAATACTCAAGAATTCTTCAAAATCTATACTTCCATTTCCATCAATATCGACTTCACTAATCATTTCTTGGATTTCTTCTTTTTTGGGATTTCCATCTAATGATTGGATAATGGTGATCAGTTCATCCTCCGTAATGAATCCTATACATCACCAACAATTTCAGCAAATCAAAATCAATTAAAACATGCCCTTTTCTAACCATTAAGGAAGCCAATCAAAGGCACCATTAAATGGTGGACATAGAACAGTTGTTTTTGAAGAAATTGAAGTGCAAAAGAACACACCGTCAGAGTCCTTGTCAATGATGCAAAAGGCTTCTTTGAATTCAGCAATCTGATCTTCTGTCAATGCATCAGCCATTATTTGCTCTTCTGCAGGCTCAACTGTAGTGGAAACGAGGAAAACTAAGAGTTTGTTGTCCAATGGAGAGGGTGAGAAAGAACAATTTATGTGTTATAATGTTATCTTCCTTGAGACTGCTTCGTTTTGGTTTTATAGATGCGCGTGTGGGGCAATTTTTTTATATTGAAATAGTCAAAAGCACGCTTGAGGGAGAAATTCCAATTCAAAACGCAGGAACTTTTCCAGAAGGGCGTGTCACGAATCAAACGTTGAATCAATGTGTGAAATCTTCAATGGACTTTCTTTCTGGTCCCAAGTCCCAACTATCGATGTACAATGTAACACTCACCAAGAATTGTACACATTCTATTCTTTTATTTTATTTTTGCTAGCCTTGCAACAAAGTTGTTGACTTATTATTATTTTGTGATCCTGGCCCTCGCTTGATTGGGCCATAATTAACCTAATATTTGGGCTTTCGTGGCCCAAATTCGGTTCCACATAGCCCACGATCGTCTCGTCTTCTTCCTCACTTCCTTCTTCTAACTTTATCCCACTCGAAGAACCGAGTTTGTTGCAGAGCAGAGTCGTAAGCATCCATTCATGGTGAATTCCCCTGGTCCCTCTCTATTCTTTGTTTCATCTTACTCACAGTTGGAGAAGCCCCTCCAATGTCAAATTCCTTGCAGATTTCTCTTCTTATGCTCTTTTTATCTCCTATTTTAGATATAAGTGGAGTCTAAATACACATTTGCCGGCTGCAAAAATTGATCTTGAGAAGCTTTTTGATGAACTTGCATTACCAGGGGAGGGGCCTGAAAGCAACTTCATCTTGGTTTCAGTTATATGTGATTAAAATGCTAAAAAAACTGGTTATTGGGAAGGGATGAAGTCTACACGGTCTTGACATATCGAAGAGACTTGCCAAGTTGTCATTTTTGTGTAGACAGCAGTTTGTAATATCAACCTTAAACTTGTTCTGAACATAATAACACTTGCGGGATGATATTGAAAATTTATTGTGTTTGACGCACAACATGGCTCTCTGTTTTAACAGCCAAACACGAGCATAAACTGCTTTTTGTGACACCACGCCCTTGGATCATTGCTGCTGAATCTTGATTATTTTCTTCCTCTACTTTACATCTGGAACATCTTCTGAGTAAGGTGATATGAGTATGGAAAAGAACCCTCGTGTATTTATAGATATCTTAATTGACACGGACCCTGTGGAAAGAATTGTGATTCAGATAATAAGAAAAGCAGAAATTCTCTTGCTGATTCAGGTATCATTAAATTGTTTGTTTTAAATAATTTGATTGTTGCTTGGAGAGCACTTCCTCCGAGTTATCTGCTTCCTGCATCAATTCTCCTGCCCTGCCCAACTTGTAGTGGACAATTAAGTAGATATTTTGTAATTATGGGCATTGTCTTTTCAATTGAAACTAGGAAGTTTTCTAATTTTTGATGGAAGAAGGTTATTTTTCTAATACGAAATTAATTAGCTGAAGGTCGGAGTTAAAAGGGCATTGTTTCATGAAACAAAAAATAACCACTCAGTAATAACTTGAAGTGATTATTATATAAATACATTAACTTAAATTGACTTAAATAACCGCTCCAAGTGATTATTATTTTTTATGATAATTTTTTATTTTTTTTTATTCTCCCTGAAGTTATAATTTGAAAAACTATAGTGAGTTGGGTTAAAAGTTGACATCGTGATTTTAGTGTTAGTTATTGATGACAACTATGGTTTCTTCAGATTTTGGTCATTTTATGGTAATTTTCGCAATTAGATCGTGCTTTTGTATATTGATCCATAATCACTAATCAAAAGGTTAAACGGAATTGCTAATAGTACTTAAACCTAACTATTGACTTGAGCCTATTAGAAGATAAAGAACAGAATATTTTCTGACATATCAATGAATTAATAACTCAGGATATCGATCCGTTTATACTGTGATATGCATGATGTTAAGAATTGGATCCGTGTCATTTCCTTTCCCAAGTTCATATAACCTCTGATGTAACCAAAAAAAATCCATAATAAAATATCCGATGAAAGCGTCCCAATTGGGCAAATATTTAGATATGTCAGAGATTATTCAATGCACTTGATGTTCTATATCATTTTAATAAATAGAAACTTGCATGATTCTAGGTTAAAAAATTTCAAAATTTCAAAAAGTAAAATATTCAATGAGGAACATAAAGAGTCAGTTGAATCCCATCAAAAGAGTCGGTCGAATCCTTCCCTACCTACGCACTTGCACCTTCCAGTGTAAAAAAAAAAAGTGGGTAGAGGGGAATAGTTTGATATTATAAGGGCAGAAATGGGAGCCTACAACTTTAAATGAAAAGTTTCTTTTTGGAACCCGTTAGCAGGATGCTTGAGTAGAATTCGATAGAAATTATACAACCATTGCGTTTTTACATCTTTATAATTATTCAATATAGCAATGTTTGAACGGTGACCGCTAATAACTCAAGACAGCTAATGGACAGAGCAAAATAACAAGCGGAATTATGATAGTGTTGCATTAGGCACTCCCACTCATACCTTCATGGCTTGCAAAAGCATGCAGAAAAATTGAGCTCAACTAGTATCTTAGATTTGATGAAAATTTGAACAAGACACTGATAGTATCCCAAGGTTCGCTAACTATCAATATATCTCAGATTGGTTGACCTTTGGGAACAATTTGATCTTTCAGCCACATGTAAATAGGAACCAATACAAACCATGTAGCTGCCATGGCACCTAAAATGAAGCGCAGAAAGAACACAAAAGGATTTATGGGCTTTTCGACATCTTCTTCCTTTGGACCAAGCTGCAGCAAATTGTAGAACTTTCTTAATCTCAACACATGAAACGGTAAGCCTCTTTTTTTGGGGAGAGAAATGAGGGGAGGGGGGCAATGGGATGGGAAAAAGAGGAGACAACAGTAGAAACCAAAGCCAACCAGCATATTTATATGTTACTCCCTCCTGTGAAGCTATGACAAGCAAATAAATTAAGGCGCTGCCATTTGGCCAATGCAAGGGAATGATAACGTGTGAGTTCTTTGACAAAAACTACCAATTTAAAAAAACCCTTAAATCCCATCACTTTATCATAAGCTGAATAGAGAGACATTTTGCAGTTAAGCAAGAATTCTAAAGAGTGGGGCAGCAGTGATAAACAAAGGTGAAAATTTAAGTGCTTTATTGTAAATTCAGACTCTAAAGCAAAGTGTTCAGAGCACTCACTCAAAGAATCTAAAGATAACATTCAATTAAAGAAACCTAGTACAATTTCCTGCCTACATAAAAAATGTTTGTAAACAAAACCTATATTATATTGTGGAGCTTCAATCCATTAAAACAATCAGAACCTTTATGAGTTGAGATGAGAATGAAACTTGACCTAACTGTGCATGTACAATCAAAAGTAAAAGAAACTAGTAAAAACAACCACATCAGTTCATCATGCTAAGCATATAGTAGTTTTTTTTTCCCCTTCTCATTTTGGTTCTCAACAGTTTAACTGTTTTCATTTTATAATCTTTCCATATCATCAGGATATGACCAATCTTCATCTTAGCTTCAATGTCCAAGATATAGATATTCATTTGGTAAAAATGTTAAAATTACTCGTTCTAGCTAAAATGGCAGTGCTCTGCTTTCTGTGCTGCACGGCTGCTTACACTTTCAACTCAATCACCACAATAACGTTGGAATGACTTTGTAATCTTATGCCACCCTTGATTAAATTTGGATACTCTCTTTTTCCCTAGGGACATGACAGTCTCATGTTCAGAGAAAGACAAAAGCAATTCTTGTGCAAGACCCACCATTTTTTGTGCAGTGTCCAAAAGTCCTGTAGTGGAATTGTTTGTCTTTCTCTCTCAGAACATGACACTGTCTTGTTCCTAAGGAAAAGTGAGAGAATCTAAATACCACTTACTTAATCATCACAGTGAATCTTCTTTTTCTGTTTACAGCCATGACTGCTACTACTAGAGTAACTACGGTGTACTCAAAAATAAACTTTCAAATCATTTTATATCTTTCAACATTCAAACTCTTTTGGCTAGATGTACTCACAAAATAAAACCAAGTTGTTTTATTAAATGTAACCTACTAAAGAGTTACACACTTACACGTATCCATGAATCATTTCAAGTAAAATGCAGTAACCATATAGATATAGGGCATAATCATGAGTTGTCAAATAAGCCAAGCAAACTTTAAAAGATACACCAACTATAGCAAAAAATAGCTAATAGATGAATAAAACATACATACAATAATAACTGAAGACAAAATTTTAACTACAAATAGAACAAAAAAAGGGATCTTAAATCAGAAAGAATGTGATAGGTTCTCAAATGCGCTTAAGTAAACCCATTAAAGAAATTAGGAAAAGATGGGATAACAACAGAAATATCCCATGAGTTCCTAAGATATTGCTAGTAGCCACATCTAATAGGATGTCGATTCTAGTGTTAAATATGTAATAATCACCTATATCAGGGTGTCAAGACTGCTGTTAACTGTCCAAGTTAGAGTCTTCTTTGTTTATGATCAGTAACTCATAAAAAAAGGAACAATATATCATCACACAAACAGACACACCAGTGAGGAGAGAGATACAGGCACATTCAAACAGCCTTGGTTCTATTTAAAATGAAACAACAATAAATCCCACAAAGAAAACAAGGGCGCACAGAAACAAAAATATAGATTGAGAAGCTAAGATGACAAATACCTGCAAAGGAGAATCTCCAGACGCAGGTTTAACACCAGTCACCGAACAACCCATAATCAAGCCATGACGGCGAACCCCACGGTACCATTTTGGGCCAATCCTCTTTAGCTGGATATCCTTAAATCCTGCCTTTTCAAACCACTCAATGTACTCTTCCTCCTTAGGGAAAAGCATCCAAACATCTGCAAAGAAACGTGACAACCAAAATGTTGGGTAGACCGGGCCAATTAAACATGCTTTGCCTCCAAGTTTCAAAACCCTGTATGCTTCCTTGATGCCGCGCTGTGGATCCGGCCAGTATTCAATACTGAGAAAGGAAAGCATATCACCACTTTTAAGGCAATCTACTTTATATGTATATAGCCATAATGTAAACTAATCTTAAACATTTGTCACTGAATAAATTGAACAATTGAATAACAAAATTGCAACTAAATCATGCAAATGCAAACTTATCATCCACAGGGGCATCCTAATAGAAATTCAGCATCTTCCATTATTTAAGGGCAGATGCAACAGCATACATACAGTACCAGCATGTGAAGATAGAAAGATCAACTTAAAAAAGAAGATGAAGCAGCGTGTACCTTCCTGCAGATACATATCTATCTGCATAGTCAGTTGAAAAAGGAAGATCTTCAGCATCCCCTTCGATTATTTTGCATTCCTTCAGTGGTTCCTTTTGCTTGGCTTTAGCAAGCTGATGAGGTGACTGGTCAAGAATGGTAACATTCTTTGCATCCACGTGCTTAACTATACCCAATGTGGTAAAACCCGTACCACCACCAACATCCACGACTAACATGTTTCTATCACTGAGATCAGCAGGTTCAAGTGCTTCATCCCTCATGTCCTCGGTCCAATGGCCAGGGTTTATGACATGGTCATACACAATTGAGAGAAACCTATAGAACCAAAATGCCTCTTTCTTGTGCTGTATGAACCTGGGCTGTGAGGATGGCCTCGAAGCCGAGACACTGCACTTGGGTACTATGGTCCTAGAATTTGGAATCCTAGTACTAGCAACGAAACCCATTTTTGGGAAGCTCTTCCCGTGAAAATCCGAACCCATGAAACCCAACCCATTTGGGGTTCTACTGCTGAAGAGTGTGAGGTTTTTGGTTCCACTGAGCATTACTGAAGCCATGAATGAATCTACAAAAACCAAAAAAGGAATACAAGTGAATTTGACCTTAGGGGGAAAAAAAGGGGGAAATTTGAGCAGAAAAATGAGCTTACCAGCAGTGACCACGTAGGTGAGACAGGGAGGAAGAAAGAGCACCACGAACCGCAACCTTAAAATGGGGCACGCAGGCGGACCTCGAAGGGAATCTCCTTGGGTGTTCAATTTGGGGTCTGTGTTTGTGTCGCTCACAAAATTACCAATTTTCAATTCATTTCTCACCACTCACTACATCGGAAAGAATTATGATGTGCTTTTTCGTCTTTTGAATTAACTTATCACTTCGTATTTTGATTTGGATAATTTTAATTCTATTTTTAAATTTTAAATCAAGTAAGCGAGATCTGTAGACCGACTATTTTCGTAAGGGAAGGGAAGTAAGAGATAAATGAAGTAATAAAATTTCTCGTGTAAGCAAGTGTTGCAGTCATTAATGTTTAGCATTTGAATAATCCAAATATACATAAGGGGTGTGTATATTGTTTCTTTTTCTCTTTTAATGTGTTTATCATTTTTTCATTATATATATATATATATGTATGTATGTGCCACTTTTTATTCTACAAGAGAAATGAGAAAATAATAATTGTATTATTTAATTATACATTATTTTCATTGAGCATTAATAATGTTTCTTTTATTTTTCATATATGACTTTTACTTTTAGGTACGAATGCTGAGGTACGATTGCGAAAATGCTCATTTTTTTTCTTTTTCTGTTCAACGTGCGTTAGCGTTGATAATAATTTAAAATAAACTGATAGATAATTGAAATTTTTAAATGATTCTTTTTTAGAAATGATAGTTACACATTATTTACCTTACATATCTTACTTTATCTTTATTTTCTCTCTTTCCCTCTTTCTCTCTCTCCTTTTCTCTTCCTTTTTAATATTAAAAAACTTAGATAAATAAAAATATGTAAAATATATTGTACGTGTAACTATCATTACTATTTTTTATTTTAGATGAAATACGTTCATGTGTTTCATTTCTTTTTTTTTTTCTTTTTTTCAATTGAAGGTTGCAAGTATTTCTAAATAATGGGAGATTGGTGGTTTAACAAAGAATTTAGCTCTAAATACGAGAGTTGTTATAGTATTTTAATAAGTATAGTATTTCAGATGAGTTATTAATTATTTATTGTTTATCAGTTTCACAATAGATATTTAAAATTTAATTAAATATAAACAAAATTAATGAATACTTAACAACTCATCATGAGTACGTGTACAAAAAAAAAAGATAGATAACATAATAATCCCCTCAAAACATCTCTGAATCTCTCAATTAAGAGATATCAATGCAAGTTGATCTATTAATTTATTGAAACATATCTCAGTTCTTAATTTTGAGTAAAAATGTGAAAGTAGCTCAGCTAAGCTCACCTTAACCTTAATCATGTGGGTTAGGGTAAAAAAAACTCACTTGTTTAATAAACTGCTAGAATTTTGGTCTTAACCTATGGGTCAATCCACTAAATATTAAGAAAAGTTAAGATCAATAAGCCTTAACTCATATGGTACTTTTCTTGCTTCCACCAAAAAGAAAAAAAATATGGTACTTTTCTTGACCTAAGATCAAGAGCTGCTGTTATGTGAGGGTTTGATCTTCCGCATCTTATTTTCTCATTCTCCTTTAGATCTCAATAGAGATCTCCCCAATTAAAAAAATAACTCTTAAATATATGTAATCCAAAAATTTCACTAACAAGTCACAACCTTTCATTTCGAACATATTGTAATAAAATACTACAGCACCTTCCATTTCATGAACATTTTGGTGCCTTAAGCTTTTAATGATCTCACTCTCATATCAATTTGTGGGTCTACCACCACTTATTGCATGTACATATTGACACCGAAAAGTGATAACACGGGTCGCGAAAAGATGCAGCATTTTTAGAAGGTTAGCGGTGGTAATTCAAGTGCAACTCACTCGGTGAGCAAAGAAGATGAAAATATTGATTATGACAATAATGCTAGCTCAGCATTTCATGCATATATTAAACATTTATTCCACAGAATAATAGCACCTTAATTAGACTTATTATGGGACTCAACTTTATGAAACTACCTTATTTATCTAATATTTGATTGTGGACGTGATGACATTGTCTATGAAAATCTTCATGAAGAATGTCAAGGTTTATCTTAATGATTATATAATCTATTATAGAATACTGATCAAAATCAACAGCAAACCTACTTAACATAGCCGAAATAAAACTAAATTCATAAAAAAAGACACTTGAAGGGATCCAAACCAGCTGTACAAACAAGCCTTTAAGTTTTACAGAAAGGATACAATAAAAAATAAAATATCATATATGCCTGTACTTGCTGGGTTTATTCGATGTTGTTCTCCTCTGACAAGTCTAAAACATATCAAACATAATAAATTCACGAAATTTAACTTAAAAAACCTGATACGTTTTCCTTTTAGGAGTGTCACTCCCTTGCTGCTTAGTTTGTCATTTAAAAAAAATGTTATTTTGGTTAATCTATATTACTTGATGATTCCCTAAGAATCGGTAGAAGGGTAAGGTTCAATCACGCACGGAATCAAATTTTTGTTTTTTTTCCTTCTTGTTCTCTTCTTTTTAATTAAATATTGATAACTTAATTAACAAGAAAAATTAATAATTAAGAAAGAATTTATTATCAATTAAAAAAAATTGTTAAGTTATCAACATTTACACAGGAAAAAAAGGGTTAGAGATTTAAATCCTTTAACCATTGGTTTTGGGTCATAGATATAAGTTCAAGTTGTGTACAGTAATTTATATTATAAGTAAGCAAAATATTATATTTAGCAGAGATCAACTTAAGATTGCCACCAATGGCAAAACTCCTTTGTTAAAGATTCAAAATACAAGAATCGACGGGGATTTCAGTGTTTTCAGAAGTCAGCAATTGGATTCTCCGCTCCCAAAATGTACATGCAAGACGCATCACGCCAACTGATTCACCTTGTCAATCCCGAATTCCAATTATAACCTTGAAATAATTAAGAAGAACCAACAAGCACAACCACACAAAAACATATCATGGCGTTCTCGTCAATCAGCAACCCAAAATTCTGTCATTAACATAGCAAAATGACGAATGGTAGTATGGTACATACATTAATGTTGTGTTACAGCCATAACTCCAAAATTCCACAATCTAAGTAAGGCCATAGCACACACTATTTATAATTGCTCTCTCTTGCTTCTCCATTCCATGCAACTTAGCTCTGCTGAATATCTATATATATGCACTAGAATAAAGTTTGCACCAGAACTGGAAGTGGATCGATCCCTCTTACCTGAATGGACATACCGGAAAACCTCATGTCCAACGACGGAAGCCCCGAGTGGATGAACAAGGGGGACAACGCGTGGCAGCTGACGACGGCTACTCTGGTGGGCGTGCAAAGTGTTCCGGGACTTATCATCCTCTACGGCAGCATAGTGAAGAAGAAATGGGCGCTGAACTCGGCGTTCATGGCCCTGTACGCATTTGCAGCGGTGCTGGTTTGTTGGGTCGGCTGGTGCTATCAAATGTCATTCGGGGAGAGGATCCTTCCAATCCTCGGACGTCCAAACGTGGCCTTGGACCAGAAATTCCTTCTTCGCCAAACTTTTACAGGGAACTTTCCCAACGCAACCATGGTATACTTTCAGTTCGTTTTTGCTGCCATCACGTTGATTCTCATAGCCGGGGCGTTGCTCGGGAGAATGAACTTTCATGCGTGGATGTTGTTTGTGCCACTCTGGGTCACCTTCTCCTACACCATATGTGCCTTCAGTATATGGTGCCCAGATGGATGGTTATTCAAGATGGGCCTCATTGATTATTCTGGAGGCTTTGTTATTCACCTTTCTTCTGGGGTTGCTGGTTTCACTGCAGCTTTCTGGGTATTACAATTTACGTCATGTTTCATGTCTCTATAATTTACTTAAAAAGAAAATAAAACCGAAATGAATGAATGAATGAATGATAATAATATAGGGATTGTGGGGGAAATTTGTTTGCAGGTGGGACCAAGGGCAATCAAGGATAGAGAGAGGTTCCCTCCCAACAACATACTTCTAATGCTGGCTGGGGCGGGCCTACTATGGATGGGATGGACTGGATTCAACGGTGGAGATCCTTACACAGTCAGTATAGATGCATCTCTTGCCGTCCTTAACACCCACGTGTGCACCGCTATGAGCTTGCTAACATGGCTTCTCCTTGACATCCTCTTCTTTGGAAAGCCTTCTGTGATTGGTGCCACTCAGGGCATGATCACTGGCTTGGTTTGCATCACCCCTGCTGCTGGTACCATGCCTTCATAATCATATATCATACATTTTAAGAAGCATTATGCTTCCTTCAAGTGTTATAACTAAATTTGTTAGATAATCTGAAACCTTGATGTTTTGTGTTTGTTTGTTTGTTTGTTTTTGGTTGGGTTTTAGGTGTGGTGCAAGGTTGGGCAGCAATCTTAATGGGAATGATGTCCGGAAGCATCCCATGGTACACAATGATGGTCCTCCACAAAGAAATCAGGCTCCTCAAACAGGTGGATGATACTATGGCAATTTTCCACACCCATGCCGTGGCTGGTTGCTTAGGCGGCATTCTCACTGGCTTCTTTGCTGACCCTAAGCTCTGCCGTCTCTTCTATCAGGTACCAGATTGGCAACACTATACGGGCCTTGCTTATGGCATCCTGACAGGGCGGGCCAAGGCAGGGTTTAAGCAAATGGGGGTTCAGCTCTTTGGCATTGTGTTTGTGATACTGCTCAATGCCACCACAACTACTCTTGTATGTTTGTTGGTGAGGATCATAGTTCCATTGAGGCTGCCTGAAGATGACTTGCAAGTTGGGGATGATGCCGTCCATGGTGAGGTAGCCTATGCATTGTGGGGCGATGGTCAGAGGCTTGAGTCTACGAATGAGAATTTGGCTTTTGAAATGAATGGATGTCCAACTGTGGAAGTAAAAACATCGAGTGAAGTTCAATTGGAATGAAGGATCAGAGATTCTATTCTGTTGATTTTGTGATTGTTTGAGAGGAAAGTAATTAAGGTGTAATCAAGTAGGAAGAAGCAGTGCTGAACTCTGAATTTGGTTCCTCAGTGATTATGGTTGCAAAGCCAGGGTGTCCCGCGAGATATGGTAGGATTTATGCATTCGCCTGCTGAAATAAAATTGTTTATTTAAGTAAGCTTTTTGTAGCTTATTTGCTTTAAATAATGACAAGAAAGATGTTTTGGAAAAGACAAACTACATACATCTCAATTTTTATTCCCCGTTCGTGTGGATTTTTTATTTGAACTGTAAGAATGGCTTTAGAAAACTTTGCCAAAGACATTTTATTGATTTATTCATACTGGATCCAACTTGTAAGGTAGGCAACATAAACGACATGATGTTCAGGGAACCAAATGGGAAAAAGATGGGAGCTAAAGGCACTTTCAACCGGTCTCTCCTGGAGTCCTAGTCTTTATCAGGGGCCCTGGTTAATTATGTGGTGGGATTCTGTCCCTACATGGATAGACTGTGTATATGTGGTTGCGGTTCTAATTTGACAGGAACCTACATTCTCGTTTTTTATTTTTCTTATATCTAATAGGACTTCTCTAGAATCATTATAAGAAGGAGAAAAAAAATCTCTTCTTTCTTGAGAAAATGAAAAACTCCTACTCTCAACGGCATCTTCATGTAGCCGCCACTAGCATGCTATTATTCTTCATTTCCCTTCCGTTCCGGCAGTCACAACCACAAAGCGTGTAAAGACTTGATTCGTGTGCCACTGGGTTCATAAAGGTCTACACAAATCAAAATTGGGAGTTGATATAGTATCATAGGTTTAGTATATGGCCTAAGTTATTCAATATTTATTGACCGTTCATTTTATAATAAATATTTAAAATTTTAATAAATATAATTATTAATTAATAAATACTTAATAAAACTAAATCATTCTGAATAACGGTAGTTAAAAAAATAAATATATGAATACCACGGCTTTACCCATCAAAATTAGATAGTAAGGCAGTTTTCAATGTAAATTAGTCAATGCCCAAAAATAAATGTACAATTAGTCTTTTTTTGGTATAACGTGGGACGAAATTACTTAAACATTTTACCATTATCCTACTCTTAATAAACATTAGTCTTATTACATATGGAAAATATATAACAAAAAATGCAAATATTTTAGTGGAAAATTAATGCTACCTTTTCAACTGGAAAGAAAAATAAAAACAAAAAAACGATGTGCAAGGTTAGATCTTTCATTAAATTATTTAAAAATATAGATTTTTTTTAAAGGTAAGAGACTCATATTGAGATTTAGATGGAGAATTGGGAAAATAAACTGTAGGGATCAAACTCTTAACCTTCAATTGAACACCAAAATCATCTAGTATGAATGTAGTGACATAATTACTGAATTTTTATATAGAATATCCTTTTAATAAAAACAAGACTAAAAATAAGTTAGTAAAAGGGTTTAAATAGTTTACTAGTTATATTGTTATTAAAAAATTATCAAAATATTAAGGCTAAAGAGAAATTATTAATAAAAGATAAGATTTAATTTTCATTCTGTGTTAATGTAAAATATTTTTATATATGATTTAAAGATAGTGTAAATAATTTTATATTGATAATGAATCAAAATTAAAATTTAAAAAATAATAGGCAAAACTATAATTTTTGTCACTTAATTTTATTTTTATTCTAAAACTAAATTTTATTTCATTTTTATCTCACATTTTTCTAAAACTCACAAAATTCGTCTTAAATACTAATATTGTTAGGAATGTTAATAAAATTTACTGACATGACATTTTATATAGGCATAAATTCACAATTGGCATGTCTAGTTAGGATTTTTTTTAAAACATTAATGTGTATTTAGATTAACTGTGAAAAAAATATTATATTAAAAATTGATTATATGTATAATTAATTTTTTTGAAAATCGATTATGAGAAAATTAGTTTATGTTTTGATGTGTTAGTTCAAAATCAATGTTAAGATAAAAAATTTTGTTTGGATTGTATAAAAAGAATTATTTTTATGTTTTAAATTAATAAGAGAAATATGAAATGATTGAAAATTTTATTTACTTGAGGGAAAAATAGTATTTATCTATCAAAGCTTTTGAAATAATTTATAATTATATAATTAAAAGCTCTAAATATAAGCTTTATAAAGAAAAGTTGTTTTAAGTTATAGAAAAATAATCTTAACTTATAATCAATTTTACACACTTTAAACAAATAAGATAGATTTAGATAAAATAATTTTTTATTAAAAAAATTTACCTTGAAAAAGAAATAATATTTCCTAAATATGCTCTTAGTAGTATGAACAAATTTAATAAGTTTTAAAAAAATTTAAGATAAAAATAAAACTATATTATTGTTAGATGAAAATAAAACTTAAAGTAAAATTAATATACAAAAATCATTTTTAGTATAATAAATTTTATGCATTATTTTTTTTTACTTCTACGTTTTTTTATTAAAAAGAATACTATTTTATACATAGATTATTTATTAAAAATTACATTAAATTAAAGAACTATTTTCACAAAACTAACTTAATTAATTAAGATTTCAGAAGATTTATTTATTATTTTTTAAAAATGTATTAAGTTGATGTTCAAGATGAATTTAATAAAATTTTAGAAAAATTAAAATAAAAGTAAAATATAATATAATTATAAAACGAAAATAAAATTTAAAGTAAAAAAAGAAAAAGTATAGTTTTGGCAAGATAATAAATGAAATTCCTCAATTAGCTAATAATTAATCGCTTCTCTGAGTTCTCTCATCTCATGTCCAACTCGTTGGTTTGCTCTTCCAAATTCCGGCCGACTCAGAATCATCTGAAGAAAACGAGAAAAAGGAAAGAACAACCAACTCCGCACTGCAGTAGTGTGGTCTGGTCGTGATGGTTGCCAGAGTTAAAGACGTGAAAAAGACAAGGCAAACCCAAAAAAAATAAAAGGCTCGCTTTTTGATGCGTGTATAATTTGAGAAGTGGGCACGCACAGCAAGCACATGTACAAAGAAAAAGGGCTTTTTGAAGAATAGAAAGCAACTAAGGAAAAAGGTCAGGATTAGGAAGAGTTAAGAGGGAAGAAGCCCTTTTTGTTTCTCTTATTTCATTTCCACTTGGAGATACGGACTGTGTTTGAGTGGGTAGTACTTAGTGGTGAGTGCTTGTGTTTAATTAATCTGAGTCTCAGATCTATTTTAAGCAGAAGGAGGGTGTGGATTTTTGTTTACTGGATGACTCTACTAGTACTTGGCTGATACTTACTGATGGCGTCTGAAACGGCGTCGTCGGCGGATGAAGAAACCATTGTTTCAGCAGCTGGAGTAGGAGGGACTGATAAAAGAGGCAAGCATCGGATTCTTGCGGAATTGAAGCGTCTCGAGCAAGACTCCAAATTTCTCGAGGTTATTAACTTTTCTTCTATAATAATAATAATGTTGCTATTATTATTATTATTATTATTAGTTCTATTTGTGAAGTTACTCTCGTCTCTGTTTGTTTATTATGTGAAACTAACTTGTCTGCTGCCTGCATTCATAATTTCATATATACAATGTGTGTCAAATCAACGCTGAAACTGGGTTGTGTTGTGTTTGGGTCGGTTTGAACTTTGGACTAAACCCGCGAGCTGCTTTTCACGGATATTACGGAAAATCAATCTGGTGAGATTTGGATGAAGATGGACTATTTGACTATATTGTGTGTAACTGAATATGACATTTTGGATTTTGGTGAACATATAAGCCTTAGTTTTGGCAAAGCATGCTTTACCTTACCTCCATAAGTTACCGGATAGAAGAAATAGGACATACCAAACCATATTACATGAACCTGGGCTGGGTATAGATATTTGGGAGCTGGCACAGTAGAATTCTAGTTTCTTCTCAATGAATTTCCATGTCTTCAACGTACATGTTCATAACACAGGTATACTGGTTGAAAGTTGAAACCAACAGCCAACTAATAGTGATTTCAAAAGTGAAGTGATTTACTAGCCAGTAATCTGCATGTACTTTCTGGATCTCTCTTGCATAGGGCTATAGATAGTCATCCAATTTGTCGCAAATCCCTTCTAACTTGTTTTCAAATTCTAAATCATCAGTGCTATCATTGTCAACGTGACAGGTCCTTTAGAAGTCTCCTTGTTAAGATATTTTTAAAGATATGCCAAAGAATTCTCCTTCAGTCTCTGGTTGTTCCTTTCTGATTTCATGCTCGTATTGCAAAGAAATCTCAATATTTGGTGCTTCTCTCTGGTGACTGTAAATTTGTAATGTATAATAGCCATTCTCATTATTTTTTCCATATCATTATCTGATTATCAACACCTTGCAATTTGGAGAGTGTGAGAGAGAGAGAGAGAGAGAGAGGTGGAAGCAATAGATTTCCTCTGTTAAATTGCTTATAAATAATAATACATATTTACATAGGAAATATTAAGGGTAAAGACCTTATCAAATTAGTTTCACAACTTAACAGTTCCAGGGCTTTTATATAGTCTTCCTTATTTCTAAGGTAAGTAATTTTCTACTTAGAGCATGTTTGGGAAAGATTAATTCTTTCCCAAAACAGCTTTTTTTTTGGAAAAAAAGCTGTTTTATATAAAATCTATCTTGTTTGTTTAAAGTGTGTAAAATTGATTATAAGTTAAGATTATTTTTCTATAACTAAAAACAGCTTTTTTAAAAAAGTTGTTATTAAGCTTTTAATTATTTGATTTCAGATTATTTCAAAAGTTTTAAGAGAGAAATACCTATTTGCTCTCAATCAAATAACTTTTTCAATCATTTCATACATCTTTTGGTAATTTCATACATAAAAGCGATTTTTTTTATACAATCCAAACAAAACTCTTTATCATAAAATCGATTATGAATTAACATATCCAAACATAAATTAATTTTCTCATAATTGATTTTCTTGAAAATCGATTATACACATAATCTTTTTTTCACAACTAATCCAAACACACACTTAGTAAGTTAGTATGGCATATTTTGATGCTATGAAAATATATTGTTCTATTTGAAATTATCTTCACCATGCGGATTGCTACTTGCATTGCAAATTGACAAAACAGCATATGCTTCCCCCAAGTTTAGAAGAAGACAACTTTGATGCATAATGCATGTATCTTCCCATTAGATATGGACAGTTCATTCCAAAATATATCTTGAAAGTTGAAACATATCTAGAACCATATAAATTGTTTTTCTTCTAAGAAATCTGAGCAGTTACTTGAAATTTCAGCTACCTTCTTACTTCTTTTTTGTTTCCTTGAAAGTTAAAACAAGAAGAGAAAAATTAAAATTGAATAACTAAAAGGGGAGGAAAAATGATCTGTCATGTAGACTGCCTTCTGACTTCCTAGCAAATTTTCATGTGGTTCTCCGTCATTTAGTTTCCATAAATTTGTCTATATTGTCATAGACATGAATACTTAATAACGGGTTATATTGCTTCACATTTCTAATTGCGTAAATCAATGTTGGGCCATTTTACTAAGTTGAGTGTTTTCTTTTGGTGTAAGCCAATAATTAACTGCTTGAAAAGTCACTTATCTCTCTTACCTCATTTCCTGCATTCGTCATTCCTGATTCATTCTCTTTTCTTGAATATTATGCAGGAAGAATTGGAAGAGCTTGAGAAAACAGAAAATGTGTCAACCATATGCGTGGAGTAAGTACGGAACAGTTTTTTTTCTCTTCTCTGTCAAAGAAGGAATAAGAAAATCCTGATAAATAGTTTATACGAGAATCTTACATTGTCTTATTTCCAACATCTGGTATAGATGAATTCTTGTTGGATTTTCCCATTCAGCAAGTTGTAAATAGGAGTTTCTCTGTTGATGGACCCTTCAACTTGTGGGCTGAATGCACCCAGCATGGTTTTCTTAGCTTGGCTAAAAAGTTTATCTTATTAGTCATGTGCTACAATATGATTATAAGGCTTAAACAATTTCACTTGACATAGTGCAGCTTGCTACAAAATATGGAAAGTAGGCCTGATCCACTACTCCCAGAGTAATTTCTATTACCTACATCTTTACTTTGTATTGTATCTTGCTTGTAGGTGTAATGCGTAATCATCAGTTTTCTCTAATAACAGAATACATGGACCCGTAAACCTGTTATGGGATAGATGGTTTGAAGGACCCCAGGATCCACAAGCATGTAGATGTTGGATACTTTGATTTGAAGCACTCTATCAGTTGCCTTGCGTTGCAATACGATGCCACATGTTACTGCGTAAAAGTGACTCTGGAACTCCGGAAAATGTTTGATGACATTTTGTACCACGCACACTAATTCTCTAATTGATGCTTGGTTTATTACGTAAGATGCTGCATTGAATACCGTTTATGTGAAATCACATTCATTTACTGCATTCAATTGAGAAGTGTCGTTATTTGTGCTTATACCAGTGTACATGTAGTCAGAAGCCAATTGAGAATCCACCTTGGTGGTAACAGGTATGTGTGTGCATGAGTCAACCTGGAGTCGACATATTTTATCAGTAAGCCTTGAAAGAGGTGAGATTTGGAAAGGGCTTGAAAATGGTTTGATGAGTTATCAACTAAACCTGAATGAGAATAAGAATGTTCTGGCAGACCTCGTTGGGGTTGGCAAAGCAAAGAAACGCTCATAATCCCTCATCTCACAAGCAAATTTGTTATTATAGATTTTTGTAATCATATTACTTGTAAGCCTCCTTAAGTTTTATTGGACCATTTAACAAACCTTCTCTGCTTTCTCTCTCTGCCACCCTTCCCCGAAATTGCTTTCAGATGGTGTTATGCTTGTATTGTCACCTTTGAATTCCTTTCATGTTGAGAGAATGGACACTTGTAAATGTACTACCACCTAATCATGAATAACTTTCCCCTCATCTTAAGTGTTAGCTGGCTCCATTGCTAGTAAAGAGTAAGTGTCATGATATTTGTATAAATTTACACTTTTTATATATTCTCATACCAGTCATTGAATAACATTTTGGTACTGTAACTTTTTTGTGCAAATATCTTTTCCCAAAATAACACTATTAGGAAAGGAGAATGAATCTGACAAGCGTAATCAACTTAACTTCTATGGGCTGCTAACATAGCAGCACTTTCATTGAGATACTGAGGAGGGGCTTGGGCCAATCAGAATTTATTCGTGGGCAACCTTTTAGTATATACTTGATCTTATCATGCCGATGGTTGATAATGATATAGGGCAATGAAGTCAATGTGGATGTTGCAGCAGCAAGCAGGCGCTACGGTGGCATCATGTGATGGAGATGGGCTTTCAGACAAATAGTGGCGATTGATGGGGTAGTGATAAGGCAAGGGTGAATTGGAGATTGTTAATGATAGTGCGAGGAATAATGCTATTGAAATAAGTAATGGTAGACAGATATTTTCATTAGATGGTAGATAGATTAACAAACTTGTGTTTATGTGTACACTGTTGAATTGTTGCTTACTTGTATGTTATTTAAAACTGGCAACAAAAGTAAGAATAATCTGAAGTGATTTTGATCCCAAAGAAATCTAAAGCGGGATACACTCACTTTATAGTTAGAGCCAGACAAGTGTACATGTTTGGGTAAGGCTAATGCATGTATTGGTCCCAAAATTTATTATCCCCTATGTATCTTACAAAATCGTTTTTTAACATTCTCAAATATAAAATTTATTGTTTCAAAACACATTTTTCTTTTAAATAATTCTTCACTAATTTATATTGTTTCAAAATACATTTTTTAATAATAATTATTCACAAATTATTTAGAATAGAGTAGTATTAAGCATTCCAGTTCTTTTAAGTTATTAAACTGTAGCGTTTATGCAAACATCGTAAGGGTGCATCACCCAGAAATAATTGTAAGTTATCAATTCCAGAACTAGAAGATCAACCTAACCTAATCCAGCAAAAATTGTAAAGGTGCATGCCCAGCAAAAAGAAAGAACACGAGTCAATGTTTTCTGGAGTCATGATCTACTCCTTGTCCTCAGAACTAAACTATTGCTCCATCTGAATTCTGAAGTCTCTAAAGTGCGCCTCGCCGGCATGTAAGACTGACAGACAAATGAATAAAGTTGTAGTGGCCGGCAAGCCCGCCTCCTAGATAGCATTCAAAAGCTCATATAAATCCAAATCTTTTACTCCATTTTCTACAAGGATTAGTTGAACTGCATGTTATTTAAAAATCACTGTATTAGTTTAAGTTTAACACCCTAGCTACCAGCTAATTATATGTATATTATTACTTAATTTTGAATATTTAATGATGAAAATAAAAAAAATTAATTTAATTAGACTCGTAAAATGATATCATAAGATGTCATTGCTAAGAGAAACAAATTCTTGTGCAGCCTCCCTTACTAAATTATGTGCTACTAGCGAATATTTTCACCAGAAGCTCGGTCCATCAAGCTCTGCAAGTGGCACTCATAGTGTATGCCGCTTTTGTTAGAGAGTAGTTTGTGTGAAGACATGAGAATTAAGATCTCATTTGGTCGAAGAAACTTGGCATATAACAAAGACCATTGCATCATCGTCGTCAGCATCTATAATAAAAGCAAAAAGTTGGCATTCTGAACTCTCAATTTATAAAATTTTTTACAGTAAATATTAAAGATACAAGTATTATTAATTTGATATTTTAATAATTTTTAGATGATTAATTTAATATTAAAAAATATTTAAATATTAATTTAATATTTAAAAAATAACATTAAAATATTAATTTATTGTAAAAAATTAACATTAAAAATTTACTTTATATGTTCATCATTAAATGATTAAATTTAAGATACTTGAATTTTTTAAAGATCAAAATCAATATTTATTCTAAAATTTGTGAAAATCTTGAATTCTTGATTATAGTTGGAGAAAGACTTGACCATCATCACGAGTCTTTGTATGAGTATGGTGTGTGCATGAAGCCATGTTTCGCAGCCTCCGATGAAGTGCCCCAATAAGTTGGCAGAGAGAGAGGGGAGCATGTGAGAGTGGCAATTATCGATGAAAAAGGGCACTGCATTTGGGCACATCAATGGGTACGCGTACCAAGGAAATTAAAATGTAAACATCCCCCCTCCCAGTAACCCTTTTCTGGGTACATCTCATTTTGTACAAAAAGGACCGTTAAGCATAATTTTCTTTTCCTTTTCCCCGTCGCTTTCACTTTGTCCTCCTCTTTAGCTTTATAAATTAATCCATGTTCAGAGTTCTTCTTTCAGCTTGGAAGAACGGGCCAAACCAGTTTAACAAAGCTGCACCTAGTATTAAAACGTCCATGTTATTGGCTAGTTGCCTTTCGTTGAAGGAAAACTAGAATAACACATGCCGAGATGTCTTTTATACTTTTATATTATATTATATAATTTAAAACCAAATTCTATTCCATTTATATCTCTGGCTATACTTAACCCTATAAAATGTGACCTCATTCGTAGCAGAGGTCTGTCCTCTGTTCTGCTGCATTTTCTTTCCTCCGTCTAGAAAATGAATCAGTGGTCTAGCCTGCTAGACTAATCAAGCTGACTAGCTGAGCCTACCATCCCAATGGGCAATGGACTCCTAGACCATAGCATAAGTATTATAGATATTTTATTATTTATAATAATAATTGATTTAATCAAATCGCATGATATAGGGATTGGACAAGAGATAAATATGAAGTTTTCTAGCAAGCTTAAATTCACCCGAAGTTAAAGTTCAGGAAGAGGTGAAGGATTAAACAGAATTGAAATATACTATTAGCACATTATTTTATACAAATTATATATATACATATATATATATATGTATATATAAGTAATTAGGTTTAGCTAAACACTTATACTCGCATTCATATTAATATTAGATTCACTTAAATTTTTCAATAATAATATAGTATGCACAAAGTAATGTGTCAGATTCAAATAAGAAAAGGTAATGTGTAAAATTGTTATCTCAAATTACGTACATATATAAAAAAAAATTATTGATATATTTAAAATAATACTAATTTAATTACATAAGCCATGTAAATATAGTGAATAAAACCTGTATATGTATATTGTCATACAGGATTTCTAATTAGTGATTTTTTTGTCAGTTTTTCAATTATCTATTAGTTTCTAGTTTGTTTCTTACTAGTCTTGTTGTAACTGGTAATTTAGATAAGAATAATTTTTCCAACCTTTGGATGATAGAAAACCTCATGCAGCTTGCTGAATAAACTTATATGGTCATAGAGTGATAGAGATGATAAGAACAAGATCTAACAGAAGATCACACTAATTTATTCCCCCGCATATCATGTGCATAGATTCATCTTTTCTTCTTTCTCATCAGTTATCATCTTCTTTTGGAATTTGGATCTTTAATTTGCCCTTTTCAGGGAAGAAAAAAACACAAAGGCAAAGGCATGTGAATGTTAGGAGACTGCTCTAATTTTTTGGATATCCAAAATTTGACTCTTGTTTTAGATTCGGTCATGCTTATTATACCTATATCTTATAATTGTCAGGGAATCAGTAGGGTAATGATAGAATAAAATTCAATAGGGGAAAGGCGACTAACCTTCCCCACTAGATGACAAAGATGCCAAGTATTCCTGCACATGAAGAAGAGCTTCAAAAAGTTTCTTTTCCTCTTGTACATTATCAACAAGAACATGGTAAGATACATAATCTTTCACCTTAATTATTACCCATAATAATTCTCGCTATGTTGCAGAATCTATGCTCTGACTTAGATACAAATACATATAACTACTGAAATTGAATCGTAGGGTAAAGGCATAACACATTTCTTATACTCACAAATATACAATTAATCTTATTTAAGATTGGACTAAAAAAGTTTTAAAAACTTACCTGAATTGATATAGAGTCATTTATATAATCTTATACAAAATTAAATGAATAGCATTACCCCTCATATATGGGCAGTTATCTTCAGATCCTGCAAAAAGCGAGAAATGGAATGCCTTATAAAGTTGTTTATGCATTTGCAACGATGTATTAATTAACAAAGATATGGTTAAGAAATTTTTATGTATATATTTAATAGTTTATATTTTATTATAAAAATAATCTATTAGCACAGATTTAATTTCTAATTATATATTATGTTTGGATTGAATTAATATCTTATTTTAAAATTACATTAAAAAATTATCCTATAATAATACGCCTCATGGTCAGAGTCAGAGTTGATTTCGTTGTAAATGTGGTGAGAACTGCCTCAGTGCCTCTGCCTTGATTGAGTAACACGGCTAATGAATAGGATACCAAAAGGCAAAAACAATTGCTGCAGTGCCTGGCGTAAAAGATACCCGAAGAAAAATAAATACAAGGAACAAATTTGGCGAAGGTAGACATATATACATACATAAAAGAAACAGAATATCCATGTGAGTGGGGGGAGGAATCCATGTGAATGGTCCAACTTCTGAACCCTAGATAGAGGAATCAGAATCCCATCTCTCCTTCATCATTGGTTTAGCATTCCTATATCCATTTCTGCCAATCAGCTGATTCCTACAATAATAACATAATATAACAAGAGAAGAGAAGACCTGTCTACGCCATATATAATATGATGACTATCTATAGTTTAGGCACATTTCCCTTGAAATATCATATTATGAATACTTATTATTAATATATACAGACACAATACCTCTCATCTGCATTCTTTTTTTTCCCCCTTTTGCGACAAGAATCTTCATCCTATGAAATATGCCTGCTAGTTATCTGGGCACTCCCTAGTGTCTTGGTGAAATTCCTGACTTCGGATTTGGGAATAACCCAGAAGCGTAGTTAAACCAATGGCAACACCGTCATTTCAGAACTCTCGTACAGGTTGCAAGTCATTTTGTTGTGGTGCCAGGTTACCGGATTGATTCACTGCTACCAATATTTATATATAATTATATTGTATAAAATAAAAGGAGCATGGCATGGAGAGGAATGTGAAATGCAGTCTAAGCCATGTTAGGATATTAAGGAATGTGTACAGTCGAAGAGGGTCGGTGACAGAACATGGGAGACGGAGTTTGAGGATTGGAAACTGAGCCCTCTTACTACATTCATATAACCACGACATGGGAAATTGAGGACGATGGGGACCGCTCATTTTTCTCTTTTAACTTCAATTGTTCTTTCTTTTTTCTTCCTTTTTAATCCTTTTGCCCTTTTTGTGTTAAGTAATGCAATACTCCAGTTGCAGCTACTTTTTGTTAGAGACCAAGTCCCACATCGGTGGGAGCAAGGCAAGAGTCCCTCTTTGAGGGTTATATAAAGGAGCTTAATGGATTCATTTAATCCCATCCCAAATTCCTCACTTCCTCTCTTGTATATTTTCTTGTATTCTTTCATGGCGCTGCTCTCTCCTAATATTTAGAGAGTGTGTCAGAATTTCTTCCTATAGGAAATTCTTCTAGTCCTCGCCTCCGTGGTTTTTCCCTTTATTCATCGAGGGTTTCCACGTTAAATATCATACTCGCTTCTTCTTTTCTCATCTCTTATTTTAGTTGTGAGGCACTATCTCACACTGCAATAACTCCAAAGGGTATCGCAGCCCCTGGTTCGTGGTATTCCACGGCAGTGTCGGGAAGGTGTCGATTCTAGTATGCCTCAGGTCAGACATTATCCGATCTTCCACATCGTAAAAGAAATTGCCGGAAATAAAGTGCAGTAGCGTGAAAGTTGTTTAGGAGGTTCGCTAGGAAAGACTTGGTATTTAAGTCGCGTCTATAGCGACTCACCTCTTTTTCCCTGAACTTACCTGGTGCACTATTTACTTGACTACGCCACCTGCTCCAAAGATACCTGGCGACTATTCACTTGTAATGCATCTATTCACGATACTACATTATTCATACGTGCAGTGGTTGTATACTTTTGCAAAGTTGATTGTTAACGTATACCTGATTTGTTCTAAGATACCTGAATACTTATTAATACCGTTTCACGATACCGCATCTACATTCACTAAATAAAGAGATAACTGTCTGCCTCTGTCACACAACTACGGCAAAGAAATTCGAGATGTAGAAGTTCAACGGGAGTAATTTCTCCTGGAAATTGAAGATAAGGCGCTTGAGGAAAGATAATTGTCTAGAAGCAATCAAGGTAGACCCACGTATATGAGCGATGAAAAGTGGAAAGAGAAGGATGACAATGTCATATGCCAACTTGCATCTAGCAATGGCGATTCTTAGTCGCGTTGCGCAGGTAGAAGAAGATCGCAAGGAGATTTGGGACGTTCTTAACAAATTGTACAGGATAAGTGAAGTCACTTCACACCGTAATATTCTTGGAAGAGGAAACCCACACTCTTCGAACGAGTGAATCCACGTCAGAATTGATCACATCAACACTCTAAATACGCTATTGGCTCAACTCACAAAGATCGATTTCAAAATAATGAAATGAACGTGCAGTAACTTCTACTCGTAGTTTACCTGTATTCGTGATCAACTCATCATCAACATCACAAATAATAATGTTGGTGACTCTCTTCACTTCGATGATGTTGCTGCCTATTCTTGAAGAAGAATCCAGCGCAAGTTAATAAGGAGGAAAGGTTAGAAAGTTCAAAGCAAGCAGAGGCTTTGACGATGATGAGAGGAAGATCAACTTTAACGTGGCTCCAAGTGGGGAGTCAAAATCATGGTAGATCAAAATCAAGAAGGAAGTTAATCTTAAACGCTACAATTGTGCATTTGAGAGGCACACACGGAGCAATGAGCGCTTCGTGATAATAAGAAGATGAGAAAAGAATTTCAAAACATCAACCTCCCAAGGTCAGGTTGCAAGTACCTCAGATTATGGAGAAATTTTGTATAGTGAAGCAGCAACAAGTTCTAAAGGCGGAAAGAAACTTAATGATGTCTGGATAATGGATTCAGGCGCAACATGGCACATGACTCCACATCGAGATTGGTTTTGCACTTATGAACCTATTTCAAGGATCTGCTTTACGGGAAATGATCACGCCTAAAATTGCCGAGCTCTGCATCGGCCGCATTAAAATTGCATGATGGTACTGCTCGCAAAATTCAAGGGGTACGACATGTGAAGGGCTTGAAGAAGAACTTATTGTCCATCGGGCAATTAGATGACTCCTGGTGCAAGATCCACACCAAGGTGGAATCTAAAAGTAGTGAAAGGCAATCTTGTGGTGATGAAAGCAGAGAAGATCACAAGCAATCTATACATGCTTTTGGGAGAGACGCTGCAAGAGGCAGATCAAAAGCAGCCACCAAGAAGAAACAACGATGATGTGGCATCGCAGACAGGGCCATATGTCGAGCGAGGCTTGAAAGTCCTTGCGAACGCACTCTTACCCGGCTCAAGATGGTCAATTTACCCTTCTCGCGAGTTATCGCGTGATAAGCAAGCAACATAGATTGAGATTTGCCAAAGTAACTACTTTAAGAAAACACATACCTGACTTGATCCATTCTCGATGTATGGGAATCACCAAATATCCCTGTGAGGAGCAAAGTATTTGGTGTCATTCATTGATGATTACTCCAGAGATTACGGGTGTACCCAATCAAGAAGAAGTCGATGTGTTTCCAAAGTGCTCAAGGAGTTCAAAGCACAAGCAGAGCTTGAACCTGAAAAGAATCAAGTGCTTGAGACGATAATGGAGGAGAATATGTAGATGGCAATTTTCCGCATTCTCGCAAAACAAGCAGGTATTAATGAGACAATTCACTACACATACGCCTGCCAGTAATGGTGTAGCAGAGCTTAGATGAACAGAACTCTCCTAGAAAGAACAAGAGCCATGCCGAAAAACAATGGGATTGGCCAAATCTTTTTGGGCGTAAGCAAATAAACCGCATGTTATGTGATAAATCGATCACCGTCAACGCGATTAGTTTGAAGACACCTATGGAGATGTGCAATGCAGTGCCCAGGTGATTATTCTTCTCTACATGTATTTGGATGTCCCGTGTAATGGATGTACAACTCCCAAGAAAGAACAAAGCTGGATCCAAAATCCAGAAATGTATATTCTGGGTTATGGCCGACGGTGTTAAGGGGTATCGCTGTGGGATCCCACGCTCCATAAGCTTGTTGTCGCAGAGATGTAGCTTTTGCAGTAAAATGAACCGCAAAATGAGCAGACAAATGACAAGACTTCAAAAGAGACTCGCTACAAGGTGTATTTGAGAGAAATTCTCGAGAAGATTATTCTTCCGGGGCGTAATCGTGAGTACGAGGTACTGTAATCCGCTTGAATCCGAGGTCGTAAAGTTCGACTGGCCAACTCGTGAGAGAAGGCCGCCAAATTGGCACACCTGAGTATGTTACTGAGAGCAATGTTGCATACCTGCCTTTTTAACAGAGGACGGAGAGCCATCAACTTTTCATGAAGCTACTAGTAGCTCGATGCTTCTCTGTGGATGACAAAGAATGCAGAAGAAATCAAGCTCTTCACGTAAACAAGACATGGGAACCGTGGAATTACCACACGGTAGAAAGGCCATTGGTAACAAATGGGTCTACAAGATCAAGCGATAGCAATGATCAAGTAGAACGATATCGCGCTAGATTGGTTGTAAAAGGATATGCTCTTAAAGAAGGTATTGACTTTAACGAGATATTTTCCAAGGGTTCGACTTACTACCATCGAGTAGTTGTTAGCGATGTGTGCGATTTGATTTACATCTTCGAGCAAATAGATGTAAAGACAGCTTTTCTTCATGGAGAGCTTAAAGAAGAAATTTATATGCTCCAAACCTTAAGGTTTTGAAGAACAAGGAAAAGAAAACTTGGCTCATGCAGTGTCGACCAAATCTCTCAGACGGCCTAAAGCAGCGCCGCATGTTGGTACAAGAGATTTGATTCCTTCATAATTAGCCTTGATTACAACAGATCGAAGTTCGCACTCATTCAGACGTACTACAAGAGGTTTGATGATAATGATTTCATTATTTTGTTGTCAGATGTGGATGACATGTTGGTGGTAGGCCCTAAACAAAGATCGAATCCAAGAATTGAAGGCACAGCTTATTGTGGAGTTCGATATGAAGGACTTGGGACCCGCAAAACAAGATTTTAGGGATGCAAATTAACCGAGATTAAAAGATAGGAAGATTTGGCTTTCTCGTAAGAATTATCTAAAGCAGGTTCACACGCTTCAACATGCAAGATCGTAGCCAATATCTACCCCACTTCCTATCAATTGTAAATTATCCTCGTGTATGAGTCCTAAAGAAGCAGTTTGAGAGGATGGAAATGTCTCGAGTAATCGTATGCACCAGGGTGGGAAGCCTTATGTATGCTATGATATGTACAAGACCTGACATTGCACAAGCAAAGGGGAGTGGTCACTCTATGGCGCATCCTGGCAGAGAGCATTGAATGTTGTTAAGAGGATCCTACGATACATGAAAGGAACCTCATATGTTGCATTATGTTTTGGAGGATCAGAATTTGTTGTCAGGAGTTATGTTGATTCAGATTTTGCAGGTGATCTTGATAAAAGAAAATCTACTACTGGCTATGTGTTCACACTTGCAGGAGGCGCAGAGTTCGTTATCTAAGTTACAGACCGGCTGTAGCTTTGTCTACCATGTTTGCCGAGCACATGGCAGCCACCCAAGCTTGCAAGGAAGTCGTATGGATACAAAGGTTAATGGAGGAACTCGGCACAAGCAGTGAGAGAACTACTCGTGTATTGTGACAAATGCAGTGCCTTGTACATCGTGCAAGGAATCCAGCCTTTCATTCCAAGACAAAACACATAAGTGTTCAGATTCATTTTGCTCGAGAAGTAGTAGAAGAAGGAAGTGTGGATATGCGTAAGATTCACACCAAAGACAACCTAGCAGATGTGATGACAAAGCCGATTAATGCTGACAAGTTTATTTGGTGTCGATCCTCCTATGGCCTATCAGAAACGTAAGCAACATGGAATGGCAAGACAGAAAGAATGGTGTGAAGATATGCTTGACTCAATCAAATCTTCAAGTGGGAGAATTGTTAGAGACCAAGTCCCACATCGGTGGGAGCAAGGCAAGAGTCCCTCTTTGAGGGTTATATAAAGGAGCTTAATGGATTCATTTAATCCCATCCCAAATTCCTCACTTCCTCTCTTGTATATTTTCTTGTATTCTTTGTGAGGTTGTTCTCTCCTAATATTTAGAGAGAGGTGTTGTAATTTCTTCCTATAGTGAAATTCTTCTAGTCTTGCCCCGTGGTTTTTCCCTTTATTCATTGAGGGTTTCCACGTTAAATATTGTGTGTTCAGTTCTTCTTTTCTCATCTCTTATTTTAGTTGTGAGGCACTATTCCCGTCACTCTGGTACCTAACACTTTTAACTAGCATGCATGAGTGTATGAGTTTAATTGGCTAAAACAAAGTTATTTTAGAGTCGTGTATCATTCGTACTGTAAATGTAACTACAATGTTGCATGTGTTTACATATAGTCAAATCAGACGGTGTTAGGATGAGATAGATTACTGTTATGAGATAGTTGAAAGTGATTATGCAGATCTGAAATGCATGTGATTTGAATAAAGGAGAAAAAGTGAAGAAAAAGGGACTGCTGCTTTTATTTCACAACATGCATATATACATCATTATTATTATCACTAGACCAGAAATGTAACCAGTAAGAGTGTAGATGTGAAAGTTAGGTGGAGCTTGTATAGAGGGGTGTACACAGAGACAAATAGGTTCACATGGATCAATCAGAAAAGAGCTATTAGTTATATTATATGTGCATATAGGACAATCCACATGGGATGGCAGCTTGACCGCATTTGTGATGATAGATCAGTATATTATATAGCAGCTTCTGTTACCTCTATTAATATTTATGAGGCAGTGTAACTGAAGAAGAGAATACCGTTTTGGCAAGAATAAAAAGGATCATGCTCTTCCTTTCAGGGAATTAATATCTGTGTGCACAATGGTTGCTTCCACTAACTGGGGGTACGGGTTTGGTAGAAAGAGGCTTTAAGGAGAGGTTTTTAAGACAGCAATCAACGAGCTATCCAAATAACATTTTTATGGAGAGGTTTTTAAGACAGCAATCAGTAAGCTACGCAAATAACATTTTAAGTGGTTGAATATATGGATATATAGTCAATAGGGTACTCTTGGGGGTATTCATTGATTATCCATTCATTATTATTAGCATAGCACACATATCATGGGCTCCATATTTTGAATATTATTCCTTTTATGCTAACAACAGCCAACACCTGTAAATTTGATTGCTAAAAACTGTATATAAAATCTAGAGTGAAAATGTGCAAATCGATCCTAACTTTGCTTTTCTCAACCAATTAACTCAAACGGAAACCTTTGACATCAAGCACAATCCCAGGTGCTCGAATTGAGGATTTAGTATCTCGAGCTTAGGTTTACAAATATTGATGTATGGAAGTTAGTTCGCTTTCTACGCTTGCCTTTTCCGAAACAAGAATCCTATTTGCATAACAAGTTGTCATTTGCTAACAATGTTGTAGATTTCTCTTGGATTAATTTGCAGCAGAGTATTAGTTTTATAAACTGCTTTCTAAAATTCCGATCGATATCTTCTCGGATTGCATGCATATCATCTGGTTCACCTCGTATAAAATAAATTGTTGTGCATTGAAACACAAGCAAATAAGTTAAAGAATTATTTAGATAACGTAAAACATCTTGATTGATTGAAGAAGCAAGCATATATACCATATACATCACACATAGGCATAGCTAATTAGTAGTACTAGTAGATAGTGCTCTACTGATGGAAATCACCTAACCAGATATTAAGGAAAAGCTGAAACCCCAAAATGCATGGATACTAGTTAGATATGAACTTAATTCGTGCTCTGAAATCATAACAAACAAATTAAATGCTCATTAGTTATACATATTACGTAGAACTTGAGCTGGCGATCTTGGAATATAAGTTAGGCCCTCAGATCGATTTGAATGGAAGTCAGTGCCTAGCCTTCACTCGCAATCCCTAGATAAATGTATATATGGCGATCGAATTTTATTGAATTTCATGCTTCAAAATTGAAGAGCTATAGCACAGGACAACTCACTTGAGTTTTCACTCTTAGTTTAAAACAAAATTTGAAAAGAAAGTGTTAATTTGAAGAGTAGCACAAGGACTTGAAGAAGCCTTGAACCATCACTTTCTAGTTGTAGCTGGATCCATCGTAATGAATAGGCAACAGTTAATAATTGTGACGAGGACAGCAGTGAAATAACTCATCCGACTTGACTTGTTTTTAATTCGCTCCCCTCCCCTGTTTCCTAACTTCATTCAATGGCGTGTCCCAAACCAAATCATCCGAATTCATTCATTTACAATCAGTTATTTATTTATTTATTTTTATCTGCATGTAAGTTAAAACTATCATTTAAGCAAATTCTCAGTGTGTCTCCATCATTTGCAACACTTGTGCATCCTGTCACGGTCTCAGCTCCCATAGAAGCCAAGCTTAATTAAAACCGGGAGTCTTGATCCGGAAATGGGGAAGTTGATGATGTGGGTGGATGGTATCCATCGAGAAAGGCATCGATTAAATGCAACGGTTCAAAATGAAAGAAAAACTGAAGGAATCCAGATCCGGTTTTTTAGACACAGCTGATTACAGTCTTTGTTCAAAGGCACAAAAATCAAGGCAGTGAGTACCTGACACGCAGGCAGAGAGCATTGCCCACGGTGGCCATGCTGCAGGTCCTTACAGTAAAAGGCCTGGACTACCAAAGTGTAAAGTGGGCGCGCGGTTTTCTGTGCTAATTGCTATAAATTAGTTTTATTAAATTAAACTAAATTCACAATTTAGTGAGTTAGAGTCGAGGACCCGTTCGGCATTTTGATAAAAAAGAAGGGCAAAACTATCCTTTCGTTCGCTCTCACGTTTCATTGCGCCCACCCCTTTTTAAAGACCAGAAAAGCGGGAGTCTGAGATAAAGGCATGAATGAGATGAAGATTGAGAGAGAGGGAGCGAGAGAAGGGGAATGTTAAAATGGAGGCTTCACAATCACAGTGACAAATCAACACAAAGGCAAAGGCAAAGGCAAAGGCAAAGGCAAAGAAAGAGAGAGTGACAGAGCGGAAAAAGAAGAAGAAAAAAAAAAAGACACATCAAAATGACGAGGGGTATAGTACGCGACCAGAATCTGGAAAAACAGCTTGAGAAGCAGATGGGGTGCATGGCAGGGTTCCTTCAGATCTTCGACCGCCACCAGATACTCACCGGAAAACGCATCTACTCGCCTAAAAGACTCCCTACCTCTGCTCCTCCGGTAATTATTCATCCATTTTTCTCCCCCAACTTCTCTTCTTCTTCTTCCTCTTTTCACTTTCCATTCTTTGTATTTTTGCAGGCACCGGATTCGTCGCCGGAACCGGAGAAATGCAGTGGCTCTCCGGCGGGATCAACAGCTTCCCCTGAGGGTGTGAAACAGAGTCCGCAGAGAGAGACTCAGTCTCCATCGCCGGAAGCAAAGGTGCCTCTTCCCCTTCCCGTTTTGGAATTCAAAGAAGGAACGAGGTCTTCGTGGAAGTTCTCCAGAGAGGCTCCAAGACTATCTCTGGATAGCAGAGCCGTTGTGGATGCCAAAGGAGGACTTCACCCCAGAGAGATCCGAACCAATAAAGCAATGCTATCAACGAATCGATGCGAAGGAGAAGAAGATAGCGACGTAGACAAACAGCGTCGGTCCACAAGCGTCATTGCTAGGCTCATGGGGCTGGAGCCTTTACCGGATTCGGATCCTGAACTCCGAAGATCCGCTTCCGAGTCCCGGGTCTCCAGAGATCTACCCCAGTATCGCTTCTTCGACAGCAACAATTTCCAGTTAAAGCAGTTGCAGCAGCAGGCAAACGCTCAGGGTAGCAATGTGGTGCGAGAGAATGCAGCAGCTGGTGCTATTGATAATCGTTTATCCAATGGTAGACCTGCAGATCCAAGAGAGTATGGTGTAGGAAATGGGAAGACAGAGGCAGCCAAAGCTCCCCTGAAACTCAGGGGAATAGGACAAAAGAAGAGTTTCTATGATTCCGCTGACTTTTTCCCCGAGCCAAAGCATAGTGTTTCCATCTATGGAGAGATTGAGAGGAGGTTGAGGATGCGAGGGATTGATGAGCCATCCCAGGATCTCGACACTCTCAAGCATATCTTGGAGGCCTTGCAGCTCAAGGGTCTCCTGCATTCTAAGAAACCCACTGCTCCAACCAACCACAGGAATTTCGTTTTCGATGGAAACAAAGATTCTCCCATTGTTTTGATGAGGCCGGTCAGATCTTCGGGTCCATTGAATCATCGACCAGGAAGGACCGGAAGTGATTCTCCACCCTCGAGCCTCCGGTCGAGTCCTCGTGCTCGCCGCAGCCTGAATGAGACCCTTCCCACCGCAAGTCCAAGGCGTGAAAGACCGGAAATTGATCGAAATACAAGAACTCAACCCAGAGGTAGAAACTCCAGCTCGCCTACTGGAACTGGCAGCGTGAAGAGCCCCAACCGGAGGAAGCTCCCAAACAATGAGGCGCAGAGGAAAGTGAATGATGGTGTTGATTCGAGAAGGGTGTCACTGTCTCCGGTTCATTCGCCCAAGATAAGCTCTAGAAGGAATGCTGCGGGTCAGCAAGTGACAAATGGATCGCCTAGGATGAGAAAAGCAACTTCTCCGATGGATCATAAGGAGGAAAAGATGTTTGGTGGGGTGGCAGAGGATGAATCGTCGACCCTTTCAGAGTGTAGTTTCAGCACGTCTTCACAGACCGATACAGAGGTATATTACTGTTACTGATGAACATTTATTTCTGTAATTAATTAATTAATTGGTGCTAGTTGTGGGACTGGGAATGGTGCTGGATTTAATTTGTTTGTGGTGCAGAGGTACAAGTTGGAGGAGTCCAAGGAAGGGAGGAATCTACTGGAGAGGTGTGATAAGCTGCTGAACAGCATAGCGGAAATAACAGCAGCAGCTACCGAGTTGCAACCGAGTCCAGTATCGGTGCTTGACTCGTCATTTGACAAGGACGAGTGGTGTTCACCTTCCCCAATAATGAAACGGTGCATTGATTACAAAGGTGAGTCATGAGTGGATACTACAGTGATATAATAAACTCATAAAAACATAACTTATCATGCATTTGCATTCCATAACATTAGCTTGTTTAATTTTGGTGGTGACGTTTGCATAGCCAAAGTTGTTGGCCTATGTATATGCCTAGTTATTTTAATCACCCAACTTTCTTTTCCTTTCCTTCCCAATTACAAGTACGAGTACAGTATATGGTTTGTCCTCTCTTTCTTCGAAAATCCCCATCTTACGTTATCATTTGATACCATGGATGTTGACGTGGGTGAACTTGGTTGGTTCATTCACTTACCTCAAAACTGCAGTGCCTGCTGCTTCTACTCGTACAATCACGTGGGACTGAGTTCGCGACCTTCCATCATTGCCGCTCTCAACGCTCAACAAGAATTCCCCAATTTTTTTTTAATATATATATATAATTAATTACGTGTGTTTCTTCTTCTTGCTTGATGATGAATTGGGTGAAATCACACAGATCAAGCGGCGGAGTCAGAAGATGACATGTGGAGTGCAGCCTTGTGTAGCAGTGAAGCCAAATCGGAGGACGCATCAGAGGAGGATTGCGATTTCGTTTATGTGTCGGAAATCCTGCGTGCATGTAGTTACTTGCCGGAAGACAAGGACAGCGACATTTTCCTATTACTAGAGAAGCAGCAGAATCTCAAGGGGAAGGACACCTCAAAAGTGTCCACTCTGCAGAGGCGGTTGATTTTCGACACAATTCACGAAATCCTGAACCGGAATCGACAGTTGCCGCCGTGGAAGGCGGTTTCATGGGCTGAGCAGACGCAGCGGATTTGGTTGGAGTTTCGGAGGATCCGAGAGAGAGAAGAATCGGAGGACTTGTTTGAGGTGATATGCGGAGTGTTAAGGAAGGACATGGCAGAGGAGAGGGAGAGGGTAAATGGATGGGGGGGAGAACGGCCAATGGAGATGGGAGATGCAGTGTTGGACATCGAACGCCTCATATTCAAGGATCTGATTGGGGAAACCATCCGAGATCTGGCTTCATCTAACAATGTCTCCGCGCTTCGTAGGAAGCTGGTGTTTTGAATTTAGGAATACGAGGAGGGAATGTCAATGAATGAAGGGAAAAGCAAAAAAAAGAAAAAGAAACATCAAACAAAACGAAAAGAAAAGAAAAAGGCAAAGAAAAAGGGACGCACGCTTTGTTTAAATTTTCGCGCGCTTGCTTCTTTTGTTGCTTGCTTTCTCTTTCATCTCCAATCAGTCTAATGATTTTACTTTTATTTTTGTTAAATGATGGAATTAGGAATTTTAAACGTGGAATCTAGGAAATTTTGATGATCACTTTTTATCGATGTAGAGATGGAAGTGTTGGATTATTATTATCTGTGGAGGGTGGTGAGAATGATGGAAACGTCAAAGTTGCAATGCGTGGGATCTCAAACCCAATGTCCCAGCAGAGAAAAAGATACTTTGTTTAATCATGTTTGTTTGTTACCAACTAATGTCATTCAGCAAACTACTACAGACCAGAAACATCAAAGTGTTAGCCATGCTTGAATTGGAAGGCAAAATAAATGAGAAAATGATCCAAATGGTTAGTTTAATATTGTTTAGTTCGTTTTAAAAATTAATTAAAAATTTAATTATATTAATTAATAATTTATATATAATTAATTATGTATTTAATATTAAAATAAAAATAAATTATTAATTAATCATATATAAATTATTAATTAATGTAATAAAATATTTAATTAATTTTTAAAACGAACCAAATAATCATTATTACCTATCAAATTGAACATCTAGATCATTTTCGAAAAATAAAACGTGCATATCAGCTAACTACTTGACTATCAATAGGCCGTGTTACTATGGGCATGCTAATTATTAAAAGGGTTTAGCGGGGAGGTCCTACAACACTTACAAGTCTACAATAGTGGAGTTATAAGTTTCCACGTTTTTAACTATGAAGTATTATTGTATTAGAAAACTTGTTAAAAATTTTAAAATTATTCATAAACTTCTATCTATTAATTTTTTTGTTATTATAAGTTTTTTTCCACCACATTTGCAATCATATCATTACAACTTATGTTTTAGGCTTTGTCTTCATTTTAGTATAAATATATTATAGAAAACACAAATGAAAGCATATTGAAATAAAAAAAAAAAATGATTACGCATTGTATGAAATTCATCGTAGTCCATTCATACAAAAACTTTGACTTTCTGCTCTGCGAAATAGGAGTAGCTCGCCCAATCTCATAAGGTTCATATCCTTTTATTAATGACCTAAATTTAAGATGTTTATATTGGAACATCTAATATTCCATAATTAAATAGATGTTTTGGAGACAAGTAAGATGTATAGGCTCTGTTTAGTATAAAGTAACATATAGTGGATAATCTAATTTTAACAAATTAAATTTGAAATATTTAGTAAAATTTACAATTGAATTATCGGATAAATGTAAAAGGATATTTTTAATTAATGTTTAAATTTCTTCTATCAATATTAAATATAATAAAATGTTTATTAATTATTTATAAAATAAATTTATGTTAATTAAACTAATTATTAAGATATTTGTAAGTTAAAATTTTGAAATTTATATTTTAATAATCTAATTTATTTATTATCATTAAAATGTTTTTTATTAGTTAAAAATATTATTTTAAATTTTATTTTCATTTAATCTTTCATGCTTTATAAAAATATATGTATTATAAAAATATATGTAACAACATAAATGCATATAATTTTTTAAATATCTATATACACACAAAAAAATATACTTAACCATATACATAACACAATTTTTGTAGTGCAGTATAATAATAGACATATAATAATAAACATATAACAATAGTATTATAATTAAAATAAAAATTAAAAATAATCTTAATTATATTATTCCAAAATAATAAACAAAATAAATTTATCATTTAGTATTCCACAATGAATTAACAATGATCTCTCTCCCAATCTTTTACTTCTTGTATCCGTAAAAAGTGAGAGTATAGGAATTAATATATTTTTTATTTTATTTAATAGATAATAGGAGAGTAATTTAATTAAAATAATAAAGGTAAAAAAATGTTATAAATTAAAAGCTCAAATGTTACTTTAAATAGTATCTAAAAAAATATTATAAATTATTAAAAAAAATATTATAAATTATTAATTACTAAATAACTTAATTTTTTAAAATTTATTATTTGCTAGTCATATCCGTTATAAATTATTAAATTAGACTTATCAAATAAAGTCATACATTAAAAGAGAAATATGTTTCGGAGACAATTTGACTTATTTAAATATGCGCATGTCCTGCATTTTATGATGTTGTCAATTCTTTTTACAATTCCAAACACGAATACTGGGTTATTTATTCCTTGAGTAGTATTAATTTTACACTTCTAAATATACAATTGTTTTATATACATACTTGTACGCATGACAAATTTGTTTAAACTTTTTTTAAGGCTCACGCTATTCATTTATTTCTCTCTGCTCCTCTTCAAGTTGATGTTTCTATACTGGTGATGTCGATTAGTGTGCCCAAGAGGCGCAAAGCAAAATTTTGTGAGAGAAAAGCAAAAAGGATCTGAAATTAATTTTTTAACATTTAAATTTTGTTTTAAAAATCATTTCCCCCTTGAAAGATACAACTCACGTAGTAACTCAATAATTTGACAAGCTGCCAACCATCCAATGACTTACCCCGTCAGTTTTGAACTTTGTATCAGTACCTTTTATTATTATTATTTTTCTGACAGTAGCAATAACGATCAAATGAAAAATATGTTGTTGCCTTGGTGGACATCACGCTTGTTTTGAAGTTTTAGAAGCAACCTGGAGACACACCTATTAAGTTGGTTTTGTCCGGTTCGGGATTGCTATTAAAATGGTTTAATGCCTATATTTCCGATTGGGAAATGCCATGACAAACTTGGATAAGGAGGTATCATGAGTCTGGGTCCTCTGTGTCTCAACAGACCCTACTTTCCATGTCTTCGTTAACTGACTTTGCCACATGTTCAAATGCTCTTTTGTGTCCAATAAATGGTATATCACAAGCAGCCTTTGAAGTGACATGCACTTCACTGCGATTGCACATGGTTAGATATTTATATCAGTCTGTTGTGACGAAAATGTGAATTCCGAAAATGAGTAATACATGTATCAATAGATTCAATATACATATAATATCTTGATACTTACTTTCCTTTTTGTTCTGTTTTCTTTGATAGCTCTATTTCTATTTCTATTTCTATTTCCATCCTTAAGACATGATAATTAATCTCAATGTGTTGTCCATTTAAGAAAAAAAAGACGAAAAGACAGTTGAATGGTGGAAGTACTAACTGGCCATAGTTGCATAATTGGTTCCTTAATTAGTAACCGGATTATTACATTAACCACTTGATGGCAACGCTTCATCTAACCTCACTCGTTGGTTCTGAAATGTAGTATGAGAACAAGGACATGATGCAGACCCAATAATTCATACTGCTATCCTCCTCCTTTTCTTTTTCTTTCCTCTATTATAGGTGGTACAACTTTGAATGTATACGTTTCTGCATTCTGTCATGTGCAATGGCAAGCCCTTGACCGTGAAATGTCCACAATATTATTATGCAGCAAAGGTTCAGTTTTGGTGTGGGACTGACAAGGTGGGAGCTATCTCAGCAGCAGCTAGTACCAGACTTTCCCAGCCTTTTTTTTCTCTAGGTGGGCCTCGACCTTACCCTTTCCTTTTGTCATTTCTATAGTGGGCCTCTTGGCCCATATCTTTCTACACCAGTCTTCGTCTTCTCCTCCCTCCTCCTCGGTCGTAATTCACCATCCCAAGCCAAATCCAAGGATTAAGGTTCTCTGTCTCCTGTCACGACTTTCATTCTCAACTTCATCTTCAACTTCCTAAGTAGAGATATCTTATCAATCTTTAGAATGGAAAGAAACTAAACTTTTAACCAAGAGGACGATGGGGGTTCATTTGTCATCCCAAAAGGGCACAAACTTAACGATGCATGTGTGGAAGAGATGTGGAGGAGTGAACTGGCAGTCGCAGAGGCACATGCCCCTGCTCAAGAACTCATTAAATCTGTCCATTCATTGTCTTCGTTGGTTGTCATGGCTATTGGCTACTGTTGTCTCCGCAGGCCTTGTCTCCTTCTTTGGGATCTTTTGCCACACATGATAAATGAACTTGCCAATGTGAACTCGTTATTGAGCAACACTTGAGGAATGTGTTGCTTTGCTTTGTTGTTTGTGCCAATGTTTTAATGACAAAGATCTGAACCCAACACGTAGAGCGCGTTTGGTTTTATTTTATTTTTTAATTTTTAATTTTTAAAATTTTGTAAAACAAATGATGAAAATAATTTTTTGTTCTTTTTACTTGTTGTTCATTATTTTTTCATAAAATTTTGAAAATAAAATAAAAATAAGGTGACTAATTATAATAAAAATAAATTTAACTAAAAATGAAAATAAAAAATAAATTAATTAAGCTCTTAAATAGTTATAGTTTAGCCTTATAATTAATTTTATGATCGAACCACTTTGTATTAGTCAAAATCTAGTTAAAATGTCCGGTTTATGTGGTTGAACCAATTGATCATTTTTTAAATACAAAACTCAATATTTTTTACATTTTATAAATATTTTTATATATTTTATATTATTACATATAAATTTTTTTTATAACATCATCCGTTTTAATAAACAAATTTAAATGATTAAACCTATACTAAAAGTCTTATAAATTCAATATCCAATTTAATTTTAATAACATTAATTTGTACACATTAATGGTTAAGGTGATATTTGGTAAATTCTTATGGCAATGATTTTTTTTTTTGATAAAAATGTCATGGATGGCCACAAATGTAATAAAAATATGATACAATAATTGAAGAAACAAAAAATTTGTTTTTATTGAGTAAAATAGAGGGATTTTTTTTTATGATGATGGAGTAAAACCCCATTTGGATGAGCTTTCGTAAATTAAAAATTGAGGTTTATAGAAATAAAAACATTTGCAGTAGTTAAACGCTCATATTTTTGTATAATTATTTTTTGAAGTGTGTATTTAAACTCTATTTAACTTTGTTTAAACTACAGTAAAATTTATGAAAAAAATTCGACTCAAATAAACATTTATTTTAACTGTTTATTAAAAAAAACACGTTAAGTGTAATAAGCATTAGCCCAAAAACAAACTTGCCAAGGACAATACTGGGCAGAATTAAATCTACGGAGCCCCTTATAAAAGGGGCTTGTCACTTGTGGGCCTTGATTGAAACTAAAGTGCTTATTGGGTTCAAAGGACACCAGTCCGTAGGCAACTTGCAATTTGGTTTCCTAATCATTGTTCTTCCCTCCTCCTTCGGCTTTCAAGGACACTGAGGTCATTCCCGTGTTCCTAATCTGAAGTGTGACTTTTCCAATGTATGCTTTTCTTTTTGTGTGTTTTTCTTTATTTTCATTTAAAATTATTTATTTTGCATCTTTGTTGCGCGTTTGAGAAAGTTTGAGTCTTGATAAATTTGCAGACACGGGAAGGAAAATAATTGATTAGTTTGTTTCCCGCAATGCAAAATGAAAAGTAACCGTTTACTCGCTTTCTTATGCTTGGCAAATCAATGATGGAAAACATGGGAGACAAGTTTCTTAGTCCGTACACTTGGGAGCATTTTTTTAATTAGCTCCCCGTTGAATTGGTTTGGTAATTTATTAAATAATATTTAAATTAATCTACAATTGTCTCTTATTTTTAAGTATTTAAGTCCTTATAATTTGAAAATGGTTCTTATAGCTTTAAAAAGAAAATTAATTGTGTTCTTATAAAGCTTTAACGGACCCCATTAAATTTTTAAAAAAAATTATAGAGACATTTTTTTATATTTTTTCCTATAAGAATTAATTTAAAAATTCTCAAAAAATAGAACTTGTAGATTAATTTAACTTAAAATAATAGAGGGTCTTATCTTGAAAAAATTATTATGTCACAACATAACACATGTGACATGTCACGGCAAAAGAAGAATACATGTGATGAGATAAAATTAAAAATATTATATAGTAAAAATTTAGATCAGATCTCAACCGTGAGAACCTAAATATTTCTCCTTGTCTTGTGCCTTGCTGTGTTAGCAAGGTTACATATATGGGACGGTCCAACAGATTAGAGATGCCAATTCCATCACTCTGATGCAAGACACTTAGACACTAATATTCAAGGTGCACATCACCAAGGCGTTTCTAGTCCATTGTATTTTTCCCATCCTGTTTTGATGTGCCCAGTACAGTAATAAATGCCCCTCTCGTTTCTTGGGGGTGGGAATGGAGAGATGGGTTTCTCAGCCCAGCACTCCAGTCCAAGTCATAACGAAGAAGTTGCAGGGGAAACAGTACCCTTTGCTTAGCTATTATAATTTTGTACTGCATCATCCTGTTGTATAACTATGTATGACAGGGAAAGGGGGGTTGGGGGGAGAACATTGTAAAGTGTCTAAAGACTCGTTTCCTACCATATAAATATTCCTTTCACCACTTACTCTGCTTTTACATATTTGAACACCTAAAAGAAAGAACTTTCAAACTATTGAAATGATGGAAATCCACTTGCAAATGAAATTTTATTGGTTCAAAGTGCATTGCAGCACTTAGTTGTTCTCCTAATGAGACAGAAACGATGGCTGATGAGTCTCAGCTTTGGAAGCATACAGAAGGTGGGAGACACTCTTGTAACCTTGTTCCATCCTTGCTGACCTGAAAGCCTACAAGAAATCTTCAGTCAAAACACTTCTCCCCAAAAAAGGAACTATTTGGCTTTGCATAAAAAATAAGGGACACTGATGATGTCATTCTCATTCCCAATCCAATCCTCATCACATAATAAAGAAATTCCTAAGGCTCACTACCCTCCAGTTTGAATAAATTACTTAATCCCAGTCTGAAAAAGAATTGAACTTCAGCAGTTTCTCAGTTTGTCTAAATTTTCAAGCCAGAATCCAATGCCTCCTTCTGGAGGAGGGAAGAATTATTCATCTGGTAGTAGCCACTAATGATTAATACTGATTCAAATTAAAATTTGGCAAGTGGATAGCACTATATCTGAGTTTTCTACAGGAATTGCTGATAAACAAGTTTATGTGTCCATAGAAGAAATAAACAAGATTCATCTAACCATTCGTGTTTAGTATAGAATGATGTTTTTCTAAAATTACTCTTTCCATACCCTCTGCATTAACTGAGGCAGTTCGTTCCATGGTTTTTATGTGCCTTGCCTGCAAGATATATGAACATACAATGTTAGTTACATTCTATTTTCTGGAATAAGTTAATATCATTTTACACTATTTTTGAAGTTTCTTAAACACTGTCACTTCGGCAGACTGAAATCAAATCTGGATTTCGTCTGCCAATAGCATGTCTGTAACCAGGTGCAATAATCTGAAGGCATTTCTTCTTCATTTTACACAGTTTTCTAGGTTTTGAAAATTGAATAAAATTGGCATGTAAATGAATGTAAGCAATCTGGTAATAGATTTATTACATAGTTTATAGCATGGTTGCTTGAGTGCTGGATCATCAGTTGATGCTGGAGGATCCTGGCCAAATATCATCTCACAACTCATGTCATCAAAATCTGCAAATCAAAAGATACAAATAACAATCAGACTGTATATATCCATTTAAGTTTTACAGATTAATGGGATTTATTTAATCATTGATACGTAGGAATTTCCCTTATTTACTGTTGTCCATTATCGAGGTCCTGTACATTTAAGCAAGTACTAAGCATATGCAGAAATGACTGTTATATAATGTTGCTTCTGTCATTATGATGTAATTTCAACGCTTTTGGTGAACTGAACTCGTTTTGTGGTGGGTTCATGAGAAGTAAGATGTCATTCCAGGAAAACTACACTATGAAGTTTAACGTACGGCTATTATTTAGGTGTCAATTTCTTTATGAAAAGCAAGCAACGTGTGTATCATTTATCCGTATTCTGGTCTTCTCAAGCCTCAACTGAGTTTGGATGGGTCTACTTGCAATTTGGCACCCTGAGTGGTATATGCATGGGCCCACCATTGAATTGATGAGGATGGCTTCCACAATCTAGTGGAGGCTTGTAGAGGCCATGATGCTCTCTCAAGTATGAAAATTGTTTCTTTTGTTCATATTTTTAGGCGGATTTACAAAAAAAGGAAATATTACATAAATTTTATTAGCAACATCGACCTTTACCATTTTGTTTTAATTTTGGGGTCACATAGGTCACATTTTGCCAATATGAGAAACATACATATATAGTGTATTCCGTTTTTTTTTTTTGCTCCCTCCTTAAAACCAAGAAGTTCATCGCATAAAACATTAAAAATAAAAGCATCTCGAAGTGGGTTTCCGTAATAATATTAAACAGAAGTTTCTGCAGCAGCAAACTAGTTAAATTAAATTGGTGTCTGAAAAAGTAGAACTGTGCTTGACCATGCATCTGTGTTCAAGCAAGTAGTTGCCGAGGATACTTACTAGGTACCATGTTGACTGGCATACCCAGAGAGTCCTTTATAAACGATTGAGATGGCATTTTGCAGAGATTAATACACATCCCTATACAATTTGTCTCTTCTAAAAACCTGCACATATAGTTAATTAAACAGATTTAAGGGCGGGGGGAGGGGAAGATGTTAGGTTGCTTGGGTGAAATGATGAGAATGATGGATATAACAGTCATGATTTGGGTATTGACAATAACTTTGATGGTGATCATGATAGTCATGATGGGAATAGAGAATGGGATGTGGAGCATAATCATTGGAGCAGATTGTTTGAGGCCAGAGTGTGTCTTAGGTTGGTGAATTGCAGACCACTTTCTGTTAAATATGCAAAGTTAAAATAGAAATGAAAACTAAACTTACCTGCATTTTTTTATGTGGACTACATTTTTTTCTCTTCTCCCGTTGACCTCCGATTCTCTCACCTTTTCATGGTGAAAATGTGGTTAATCCTTTTAGATTCGTGAACAATATCATAGGTTGGAAAGTAAAAGGATACTTGTACACTTGTCCATTAGGTTATTTATCTGTGTGTATGCATGCAAAAATTAGGAAGTGATTGCATTTCTGACTCCACCATATGGAATGATGTCTACAATATGAAGCAATGGCAAGACAATTTTATGCTATATTTCACCATCTTATGTTTAATTTTATTCCATAAGTTTCTCTGTTCTGTACCCAGTCGGGCCCCTTGGATGCTGTGCTGTCAAGCTTGATGAAATATACTAGAACTGTAACAGTACTCAAATAATCAGTATTCATTTGAATCATCTAGATCAACGTGTGTTAATGAAACTATAGTGGGGCATGATGTGCGAATGACTTTGTGCGCTAATTGTGGAGACCACTTAGTGGGCGGGATGGCAGTGTTCCAAACAGTGAAAGGGGGCCTTTTCAGTTTTCATCTCTGCCAAGTTGACTTTTCTTCCCAAATCATACATTCTAATCCTATTTACAACTACTCTGTTATCATGCAAGTATATATATATTTTTTCAGTTTCTGTTATACTGAGTCAGAAATCTTTTGCGTTTTTTATAAACTGTGTATCTCAGGTTCTATAGGGACAGGACCCAGTTGCAGTTTGCTGGGTATTTATATTTTCTGACTAGCCAGTTACGACAACAGCAACCGTTTTCTGTGTTAGAAATATAAAATCATTTACGAGCTTTTGTCTAATATTAAGTTTGAGAGTTATTGACATGATATCAGATGATCAAGTATCACAAAAGCTTAAGTTATTAGGTAAAAGCACTTGAATGATTTTATATTTCTAATATTCAATATTATTCTAATCATTTTCAATAATTGTTTAATGTGTCACTGTCAACATATGAGACTGAAATGGACTCCATTTAGTCACCGGACTCATCTTATCACTAGTGGAAGGCATAGTTTACTCGTTTTACTATGAACTCCGTCGTGGGGTTCGCGAATGGTGAATTTTTTAGTTTATAACGCAAAATGGCATCCAAGTAATATAGTAAGTCATGAGCAATAGAATTACAGTCTCAGTTGTTTACCTCGCAGGGCCCGACTAACCAAGCAAAGAACAAAGTGGTGAAGACGGCAAAATATTCCCTTGCGAAATGAGATGGTGGTAGCAGTGTCCTTATCTGCCATTGGTCATACAAAACAACATATCCTTAGCTGACAATTACTATGCTCAAACTCAAACATTTAAAATTACAATAAAGCAGAAAAGAAAAGCTGAACAACACAAAAGCTTTTTAGCAGAAAACAGCTCAGGGTTAATAAACAACAAAAGAAAGCAATTCTTGCAAGGGAGACAATAACTGGCAGAATTTCCTTTCCGTTCATCAAGAGAAAAATAGTTGGTTTATTTATTTTGTAACAGAAATAGAGCCAGTGAATCTGAAAGTCCCTAAACTAGCTAGTGAATTCTTAAAATCGAAGAAGGAAAACATAAAAACGGACCCAAGAATGTTTACCCAAGCTTACATTATGTTTCATTTTTCTCTAATTCTTTAATGTCAAACAAATGGAAGTGGGAAGTAGTCGTTGGAAAAGACACGAGACATGAAAGAAAGCACAACAAGAAGAACATCAAATCAAAATACTAATGAACTCACCAATGAAAGTATTGGCCTTGGGAAGGCTCTGTCAAGAGCTTGAATGACAACTTCTCGCTGTTGAATAGGATTAAATATTTTTGAAGCCACGGCAGCTGCCTCTACCAGGCTTTCATACCCACTCTTTCTGTTACTAAGTCCTGCATAAGACTCAAAAATGAAGACAAATGAAAGAAGAAGAAGAGAATACAGATCTCCTCGAGATGAATTGCAACACGGATAAAAGGGAATGAACCTGTTGCTGCTTGCACACTTTTTGATAAATGGTTTATGGCTAAGTGATCAAACCAGTTATCTTTGTAGACATTAGTTTTTCTTGTCTCTCTTGCAATGTCATCTGCAGGCCTTGTGAGCACTCCAACCACAGAAGGATATTGTTCTGGTTTACGTCTGAGTTTCCAGTGAGCTAAAGTTATTGTTGGACTCATGCTCTGTGCAACAATTTTCGCATCCATTGTGAGTATTATGAGTTTCATGTGTGTGAGAGAACCAGGGAATGATCGTTGTGTTTAAAAGGTCAATAGAGAGAGGGGTGAGAGGGGCTCATATAAGAATAAAGAGTGCATGAAAAGCATCTTCGCAGAAAGGTTATGCTCCAGATTCTGGTCTGGCTGGTTTGGCTATTAGATGCTTTCTTTTGTTGGCTTACGGTACTTCTCACAAGATGCTGCAATGTATCATACTCTAGTAGAATACTTATTAAGTCACAAGTTGAGTTCCCATTTGTTTTAAATGGAACAAATGTAGATTATGTAAAGGTAAGGTTTAATAATTGTCTTTCTTGTAATTCAGTTGTAGTTGTATACCCTAACACGTAACACGAATTTGCATAAACAAATCGAAATCTTCATATCGTTTTTTTTTTAATTCTGTACAATCGGTTTTTTGTTCCTTTTTTTTTTCATTTTTTCTCAAGTAGGACTTTCTTCAAGTGGTCAAACTAACGTTTATGACAACCCTTTATACTCTATTACAGCAAATACGCCAGATTAAATTTGCACTTTCAAATAAATTATAGAATTAAATTACACCATTAAAAAACTTGAAAATAAATTATAAATTTAAGCAATAACTTGTATACAAAAAATAAATTTATAAACTAAACTGCAAGTAACAGATATTTTTAAGAACTAAGTTTCGTATTTACTCATGAATTATATATCCAATAGTTTTTTTTATAAAAAAAAAAACCCTTATTTTTTTAACTGCTGTGACAGCTTTCATTTATACATTTGTTACTCTTTTAGTGCTATGAAACACCACAGACATGGTGCATGTTGCTTCAATTTTGATAATTAGCAAGTGGTCTTCTAATTTCCATCCCTGACAGGTAATTTATAAAAAAAGTACATTTTCTCATCGTTGGCTAACGTTTGTGTAATTGCAACTAACGTTCTTAATTCTTAGCGTAAAAAAAAGCACAATAAGAAACGTTGTAAAGAAATTGTAAACAAATAATGAGGCACTACTGGGTTATGATTGGTATTTGAGTGGCTCTTGGAATGTTTTTAGCTCCATTTTCTACGTGCGAATAAAATTTTCACACTAATAAATGAAACTTGATATTTGTTACACTAGTAGTGGCCCAAGCTTGGTACGACATATGGAAGTGAGACATTTTTCAATGCCAGTTTTTTTGGCATTTGGCAGTGCTTCGTGCCAATAGTTACCATAATTGAATCTTGATATTGCACACTGGTGATTTGAGGGAGGTATAGCCTGCTTAAAAGCAACTCAATTAGATTTTTTTTGTTTTTTCTCTCATTTAAAAGTTTTTTTTTGCCATAATTAGACCTACATCGTTGTTAAAAATGAGATGTATCGTTTTATGCAACTAAATTAAATTAACTTAAAAGCATAGCTTAAGTGACATTCTTTTTTATTCATGGAGTTGTAATTATGTTTAATTCCTAACATCCCATTAACTTATCCTTTGATTCAACTAGGCCTCCTGCAAACAAAAAAAAAGCATTAACTTATCGTTAAAAAAAGAGAAACTAAACTCAATTTAAAAACAGTAAAATGAACAAGTTAACAGGGGGGGGGGGGGGAATATATTACCCGTGCTGCGAAGTCAAAGTAGTAACCATATATATTTTCATGAATTTACGGTTTCATATTTCAGACAAATTTTCTATTATTTTTTCTTTTCGCTCTTTTTTTTTTCCTATTCGTCATACATTTTCTTCCTGATAGTATCTAATTACATTTAGGTTGTGTTTAATTTGGAATTATTAAAAAATACAATAAAATTGATTTAATTTAAAAATTAAATTTTATATTTAGAACTCATTATAAAAAATTAGATTTACATTTATTTAAAAATAAACTCTTATATTTAAAACTCATTAAAAAATGAATTTATTTTATTTTATTTTATTATTTTATCTTTTTACCCTTATATCATTGTATTGTAACAAATTAAAAAGTTAGTAATAGTAAAATAATTAATTTAAATAATTAAATTTAAAATCAAATCAAATCATAACAAATCATACCATATTTGACAAAATTTCTAAATCTAAACTATTAAAGTTCATGAGATTTTAAAAATCAAATTATTTCTTATTTTTTAACATTCTAAACACAATAATTAATTTATAAATAAAATAAAATATATTTTTTTACATCCTAAATACACTCATTAGGTGGGCATATCGTCGCTCTTATTTATTTATTATCACTCTTCTTTAATTATTTTTTTTATTTTCTTAAAATATCCATCATATAATGGTTCTTATTTTCTTAATATTATTAAGAGTTTAATTTTGATTCACTATCAGTGTAAATTTTCTTTACACTATTATCCAATCATGTATTGCCATATCATCAAAGGAATTTGACTATCATAGCAATTACATAAGAAATCTAATTATTTAATGATGTGCTAAAACATAATTGAATAATAATATAATTTTTTTTACACTGACAGTGGATCAAAATTAAATCATATTACTAAACTAATTATCTATTGACTCTAATATTTGTACTCAAACTCAGTTTTATTAATTATAGTAAAATTGCTTTTTTAAAATAAATAGTTTCTTTTTATGTTTCTAAACTCTTAAACCTTATTACTTGCAACATTTTAAATCAATCCCTGGCCATTGCCTTTTTGTATGTCTTTTTTTTTCGATTTTTCAGGGTATCTTCGAGCGCAACTTCGGGAATTAATCCCTCAAGATACAGATATCTATTTAAAGAGTTGACCTCTCTCAACAGATATTTTTCGATACATATTGATCAGAAATCAAACCTCTGACCACATACTTTAGGGGCTCAAATATCTATCACTTGTACCACACCATATTCGTTGTATGTCTTTCTAATAGTATGCTTGTTACAAGCTATATTTATTATTTGATTAGAATTAATAAATTCAAAATTCAATTATAGTTTATATATCTTTTTCACCTTATCATGAGTCTAAATTTTTGAATTAACTAATCTTTATAATATTATGGAGTTTAAATAGATATAAGAGTAGCCATATAATTAGTTTGACTAAGAATTAAAAATCACTATTTAATGAAAGGCGTTTTAGAAAAAATAAATGAAAGTTAGTTATGGATGAGTGGCAATAAATTCACTCTTAATTTATAAAAATAAAACAAAATGAAAATATTTATCAAAATATTTATTTTTGTACTTAACAATGAAACTGAACAACAGTTATAAGAATTCTCTACTAAAGATTTCTCTTTCTTCAATTTTAACCTTCTCTACTCCGAATATGCACACGATCCCCTTTTATTTGTTGCTTCCTATCTGTTTCTGATTTCTCTTTCTTCAATTTTAACCTTCTCTACTCCGAATATGCACACGATCCCCTTTTATTTGTTGCTTCCTATCTGTTTCTTCCGTCAATGCCGTTACAACAGTTAACTCTTTTAACGCTTGTGACTCTCCCTATGTTGTTTTGATGTGGATAGCTTTCGTACATTCACATGCATGAATTTCATCTCAATTTCAAATTTTTAAGTTATGGTGCACCTTCTTTATCTTTATTATCTTTTACTTTAATTAACTGTCACGCTTATTCTTTTAAAAAAAATTAAATAAATAAATTTGCACAATCAATCCACCCACAAAGCATACATACGACATGGTAGTTACAAAACAATTTTTTAAAACAATCAGTTATCTCCCTAATGGTAGGTAATTATCAGTTCTTAAACTTGTTTTTTATTGAAACTGATATGAAAGCAACTCTAATTGTGTAAAATTGTGAGTCCATAATTTTGTAAGTATATTTTTTTGAAAATGTTATAAAGAATAGTTAGAATTATGATAACTTTTATTTATACAAAAAATACATATAATTAGTGTTAAATAGAAATTGTAGCCTTGTAGGTTCAAATTCTTTAAAAAAATTTTAAAAAAATGTATTCATAATGTGCACCTAATCATAAGTCCAGCTTATTTTCAGAAGATTTTCAATGAGTAACCCGATGGAAAGGTTAAAATAAAACAACCAAATATCAATGGCGTCAATGGCCAATTAAGAAAACAAATCACAGATAGTTGTATCTAAAAGAAAGTATTGTGTAGCAATCGAACGACATTACTACTCTAGGATAGACCAATTAAAACAGTTAAAAGATCACATAAAAATATGACCATTTACATACTAACATCTCAGTTCTAAATAAACTGTTAAGAAACCCTGCTAGCCTACTGTGATCAAGTCATAATAAACACAACCTAGTTTTAGTCCACAGCCATATAAAATCAGAAACAAACTGCTTAATCTTTGGAGGTTTTGTTGATCAAGGACTTGTGAATATGAGGGATAACGCCACCACCAGCAATGGTCCCTTTAATCAGTGTGTCCAGCTCCTCATCCCCTCTGATAGCCAGCTGCAAATGCCTTGGTGTTATCCTCTTCACCTTGAGATCTTTGCTTGCATTTCCAGCCAGTTCAAGAACCTCAGCTGTCAGATATTCAAGAATGGAGGCTAAGTACACAGCAGCAGTGGCCCCAACACGTCCATGAGCTTGGATTCTTTGTTTGAGCTGTCTATGGATACGACCCACAGGAAACTACAACCCATCCATGCAAATATCAAAAAGATGAACTAAATCAAAGGAAAAAGCAGGAAAGGAAGAATTCCTGTGCAGCAAAGGTTTCCAACAATCCGAAAATATAAAATCCAAACCATCTCATGCAATTCCATGACAAACTATAGAGAACCCAAAATCAACAATTTAATCTCACAAAATGAATATCCCAATAAAAATCTCATGCTGAATACAAGTAATTCAGCCAAAACTAACTCCATGACAAAATTTTCCGCTCCGCCAAACCAAAGATTCTTGCTTTTATAGTTCAATTGCGTTTGGGCATCACCAACCAATCTTACATTCTCCTCGTCATAGAGAATGTACAACCACACAAATTGCATTGAACATCTGACAAACATACTGGTAAAACGGACTGAAGAGTAAATAGTCACATACAGACAACGGTGCATGACGACATTTATAAGGTTCATTTATTCATTAAATTTCATTTGGAATCTGTCAGCCAACAATGGCACTTAAAGTGAACAACTTGGTAAACATCGCCAACAATTCAGACCCAAAAGTACAAAACAGAGGTGGGTTACCTGGATTCCGGCACGAGATGACCGAGAAACGGGTCTTTTCTTATCCTTATCCTTGTCCTTGTTAGCGGTGGTGGTTTTTGCAGCCAGAAGCCCCTTCCCTCCTTTTCCCGCCATTGCTTCCCTACAGATTTGAATAAGAATATAATATAATTTTGAAAAAAATAATATCTTTCAACGTTGAAGCCAAAAGCAGATACACGTGAAATAAAGATAAAGATTAAGAAAGAACCGAAACATGGAAGATTGTTACAAAAGAAAGAACTTGGGGTGCGATTCAAATATTCAGTAGAGAAAGTCAGCCATTTTTATTCCAAGACCATATCATAGAAATGATACGAGTCATTTTTACAAGGTAAAAAAGAAATCTGAGTGTCAAAAAACAAAGCTTTAGGAACCAGTAAAACCAAATCTGGAACATCCAACGCCCAGAAACATGTTTCTTCGAAAGAACATACTTCACCGACAGAAACACGCAGCACAGAGACAGAGATACCTGAGACAGAGAGTGGTGGAAGGCGTAAGAGAGAGAGAGAGAGAGAGATAGAGTAAAGAGTGAAGAGCAATGGGGATACGAAAGACGTAGTGGCAGTGAGAGTGCTGATTTTGTTTTTGGGGGACTAGTCGGAAGGAATGGATGAATTCATAAATGCGTTTTGTTTGAATTACCAATTCTCAAACAAAAGGCGGGCAATGTTGCGTGGGAAAATACATTTCAATGCCAATTTCAAAAAAATTCACTTTTTCCAATTTCTCCTGAACTGGGCTTTCCTTTTCTTCTTCCTAACCAATAGGCCCATCCTACTGATTGGAGTCCAAATGGCCCATTAACCGATACTGGCCCAGTTTTAGGATAAGGTTTGATTGGCTGTGATGTGAACTGAAAATCATCCTGCTGCCTCATGTTGTTTGCGAGACTGTCTGTGGTTCTTGACCCACGTTGCACCATAATTATCCGGTATTTGGTTGTTATTGTTATGTTAATAATCAAATAATGTTCTAGAAATTTCTATGTTTTTTTTATTGGTGTCAAAGTTAAACTAAAGAGCTAGAAGAACGAAGCAATGGCTGCCACGTTCTTGTCATCATCCTATTCATGTGTGATATCCATATGTGCTTCTAGTTGTGCAATACAATGCCAATATGCATCACAACCCAGATTGTTTCTGGGTGTTCCGCTAAAGATGTTTTGTTTTCGACACCGTCATGAGTTTGGGAAGAAGAAATCATCAAATAAGTTTGTGGTGGTGGCTGTCACCCAAGGTTCTGCTGAGTCAAGCAAGTCTGAGGAAACAATCCCTTCGTGGGCTAAGCCAGACTCGGATGAACCACCACCATGGGCTCGGGATGAAGCCAACAACAATGCTTCGCAACAAGGATTTGAGATCCCCTTCTTTGTTTATTTACTTGCCTCAGCTATCACCGCAATTGCCGCTGTAATTAAGCTCTCCTCTAATTGCTATATATATTATTCCTTTTCTTTTCTTTTCTTTTGGCTCTTAATTGTTTTGTGCTACTCATTTACTCATCAGTTCATCTCTTATCTTTTTGGTGTAAACTTGCTACCACAGATAGGTTCCATTTTTGAGTATGTGAACCAAAGGCCAGTCTTCGGAGTTTTGAGCTCAGACAGCGTATTTTATGCTCCATTGCTTGGATTTTTTGCCTTTACTGGTATTCCATCTTCGGTAAGTACTTCCAGAAACCATTCATCTTTTAATCATTATTACCGATCTGCTATTTTTGAATATCAGAATCTAGAGCTGTTCCAGTTGAAAAATCCTAACTTAATCCAATGAATTGTGATTCGTTATCACAAATTAGTTTCTTTGTGTATAACAGTCATAATTATGTCACAATCTGATGACCATTGCAAGAGACGCGGGTAAACGTACTGCATTTTCAAACTAGTAGTGATTTGTTGATTTACAAAAGACATACACTAATTGATATGATAAGCCTCTTAAACTGTCGTGAGGACTCCCCCACCCTCTTGAGCTAATACTAATTAATGTTGGATACAGGCCTTCCTGTGGTTCAAGTCTGTTCAAGCTGCCAACAAAGAAGCTGAGGATCAAGACAGGAGGGATGGCTATTTATAGGGTCCAATCCATCCCATTGTCAATTTACAGCTATCTAAAGCTTTTTCTTCTTTTCACATCTCAAGTTAACTTTTCCCAAGTTAGACACCCTTTCTAATTTGTTCTTATTCTTTGTTTTATTACGGTAAGTTATACAAAGAAAGTGCACGTGCCACATTGTAAGTCACAGTCCATTGTGAATCTTCATATTATTTATGGATATCCAATTATCCATAGAGACATTAGTATGTAAAAGAATGAATTATTAATGGACGACATAAACTTTTATGATAAATTAATTAAAGGACTAAATTTTTATTACGACCAAATTAAATAAGGACTTTAATTTTGCCGAAAAAATATTTTTATTAATTAAAAAATATTTAAAAGATAGAATATCTACCTTACAAAGTTATAAGCAAAACACATAGTATTTAGAACCAAAAATTTTTAAAATTGATATCTATTATTGAAATATTTGTATTAAATTTGATTCATTAATTGTTAAGTTTAAAGTTTATATCCTTAAATGACATTAAAGTTGAATTACTTTTACAACAGCTTTTTTTAATTATGAGAAGTGTGGTTACTGATTGTCAAGTATTTCTGATTCAGAAACTCGTTCCAAAACATTTCAGACTTTGTTTCCGTCGTCATTCGTGACAATTCGCTGAGAAGCAAGAACCAAGCACCAAAGCATATAGGTATTGTTGTAGGCTCGCATTTTCTTTAAGTAAAGTCTTCATCCTCCCGTTGCTCTCACGTAAAAAGCAGAGTTGGAGGATTTCCATTCATCTGCTTTGCCTAAGTGATTGTTGTGCCTCTTGGCCTATATTTCCAGTTAAGTGTGTGTATTTTTTTAGAAGCAAATTGTATTCGCGTCTTTTTTTTAAGGTGTGACTCCCCGCGGACACGTCTTCTTTTTTTCCCCTTAACCCCTTTTCCTGTCTGTGCAAGATTTTTTATTCAGCTTTATCTTCTTTTTTTATGAGAATAAAATATGTTGTAATCGAAAAGGCTGGAGGAGAATTATCTCGGACGCTAATCACAAATAAAGAGATGATAGGACCGGTTGTTATGAATAATGGGCCAGTGTTGCGATGATGCCTTGCTGTTATTGGACTTTTATTCATACTATAGTTTGGTTTTGATTATCAGAGAAAGATGAAGACCATTAAATCTGGGCCATTTTAGTTTTTACTATTTAGTAAGGGTAAGAGATTGATTATGTAACAAAGGGAATGTGTTTGAATTAATTGTGAAAAAATATATTAAAAATTAATAATATATATAATTAATTTTTAAAAAATTATTATGAAAAAATTAATTTATATTTAAATATGTTAATTTATATTTAATTTTTTAAGATAATTTTTTTTAGATTTTATAAAAAAAGATTTTATGTATTAAATTATTAAAATATATATAAAATGATTGAAAAAGTTATTTAATTAAGGACAAATAGACATTTCTCTTTCAAAATTTTTGAAATAATTTAAAAGTAAATAATTAAAAGTTCAAAATAATTTTTTTTAAAAAATTTCTTTTTAGTTAATGAAAAAATAATATTAAATTATAATCAATTTTACACACTTTAAACAAATAAGATAAATTTTAATTAAAACAACTTTTAATTGAAAAAAATAATTATTCCAAAAACATAATTAAATCTAAACATGCTCTAAATGTTGACAATTAGGTAGAAAAATTTGACAATTAAAAAATAAGTTATTGTGATTTTTTTTGCTAAGTTGTTATATTTTAGTTGAGAGAGAGAAAAAATAAGAAAGCAGATTTAAATCTGTAGTAAAGAAGGTGAAATGCAAACGGATAGATTATAACTTTGATCAACGTGTGACTCTACCCGTAAAGTTCTTTATGGTGAGAACCAGAAAAGGAAAAGATTAGCTAATCCACACTTATATGACCGAAAGAAAAGAGATTATAATCAATTTTGACAAATTTCAAATGCTTGGAATGTGGTTTTATCGGGAGAATGTTCAAAATCAAAGGATGTGCAGGATTAGAGTGAGAGCTATATCTAAGGATTTTGTTTGCTATAATGCACAAGGAGCTATAATCAGTTGTAGAATATGCCAATTGCAAAATGACGGAAGGCTGCAATTAATCCCAGGGTAATCTTACAACTCTTTCCTAAAGTCGTTACAGAAAGCTAGAAATTTGATGCTTTTTTCATTACTTTTCGCTTTCCATTTTAGCGAATCATCTTGCACAACTAACAAAGGGACATGGCACAATACCTACCTATTACCAGTCCACTAATCTTATTGTTGTTGTGCAACACGTTCCTGTAGTCTGACATAAATCCAAGCTATTGTATCTGTTCAAAATGTCAGTACAAAAGGGAAGAGTTATAGAGACTTGGTCCCAACTCCTACGATGGAACCACAACATTCCCACTGTTATAAATTGCTACATTTTTTTCTTCTTTCTCACGCCTATTATTCTCTCATTGTCCTATTAGTCCCTATCATCTATTTGGTTTGGAGTATCCTTTCAAAAATAAAATTTCATGAACAGAAGAAAGTCAAATTAATGAAGACTCCATCACTTTTATCTTTGATAAAGCGGAACATAGTCATAGGCATAGGCTCATAAGTCTTGCTTCTTTTTTTTTCATCGATGGGGCACAAACCGCGTTTATTATTCCTCTACGTAGAAAATTAGTACAGACGAAAGTGACTGTCAATTCATGAATGGAGGTTCAGGAGGAAAACACAGGAGATAAGGGAGAAATTACAACTAGTGTATTACTTTAAAATAATAGAAGAGTAACATATGATTAAAATAAATAGATCTCATTATTTTTTTATTTTATCTTTTATTTATTTTAATCATATATTATTTTCTTATTAACATTACTTTAAGTATACTTAAAAATTTCTTGAGACATGGAGGAAGGAAAAAAAAAGCAGTAATTGATTGATGTTATTTCATCACCGGGCCCTGCCTCTTTAACTTATATAACAGGGCAACACAATGGCCACTAACAACAAATCGTTCAAGTACGTTTGAAAAAACAATCAGGGTTTCTTTTGGACGGCGTGAAACTAACCTCATCAGATATCATTAAGTGCTTAAAGTGAGATTGTTTTCAATTACGTTTTTTAGCGGGATTCCTGCGTTTTTTTATACAAATTAATTCAAAAATTAAACCTAAAATAAAATACTTAAAAAAATTTCAAAAAATTACTCGAACTAACACAAATTATTAATTTATTCTTACTGTGTTACATTAGTTTTAGTGAGATTTGTCTAAATTATAATTGTGCCTTTTATTTTAAAAGTTATATGATTTTCTATTATCTTTTTTTTACATGTTTGAAGATATACGCGTCTGGAGAAAATTGTATAAATTTAGAAACGAAATACAATCTAATTTATATATTATTATATAAAATATATTTGATGTAAATTGAGTTAATATCACATATTGTTCATTTATGAGTTTTTTTCTTTTAAATTATTGCTCATTTAATGTAGCTTTGTCATTAATTTAACTGTTCCATTTTTTAAATTAAATAAGATTTAAACTTATCTTAATATTTTAATATGTAGCTTTATTATCAATTAAATAGGTTTATTTTTTAATTGAATATTAAATCAAATTTAAACTTATCATAACATTTTAAAATTAAATGATAATATGTAACATATAGATTAATTTGATTTTCAAAAAAATTTAAAGGTTAAATTAATCTATAAGTCTTTATATTATTTGAAAATTTTTAATTAAGTCATTATATTTTAACAGTTTGTAATTTGGTCCTTATCGTTAGAAACGTACAACGATACTCTAACAGTAACTTAGATTCAATGATCCAATTACAAAATTTTAAAATTATAATGACCTAATTACAAACTTTTTAGGATCCTATTGTTTAAAAATTTTATAATTAGGTTCCAAAATTTAGGTTGTCATTAGCAATTTATAACAGTGTTCTGAAGGCATGGATCCAATTAAATTTATTTGAAATTATAAAAACTTAATTACAAAATTATTAAAATATAATGACCAAATTGAAGATCCTCAATTAGTAAGAGGACTTAAAGATTAATTTAACCACTTTTAAAATCATTGAAAATTTTAAATTGTAACATTTATTCCCACATTTAATATACTCACATACATATGCACTCCAACTTTGATTTACTATACAATGTTACTTATTAGTAGTTTTTTTTCTCTAATTTTTTGCTCATTTGATGCAGCTTTGTTATTAATTTAACAATCCTATATTTTAACTACAGATTAAATAAGATTTAAATTTATTCTAACATATCAACATTCAACTTTATCATTAATTAAATAATCTTGTTTTTTAATCAAATATTAAATGAGATTTAAACTTATCTTAAATTTTCAAAATTAAATTAGAATATCGTAACACGTTAATTATATTTGATTTTTCAAAAAATTTAATAATCATTCAAATTTCTAAATCATATGCCTTATCTTTTTAACAGCTTTTTAAATAAGAGAGACTATTAACTACAACACAATACTCTAACACTTTATTCATTGAAAATTCATGAATACCGTTGTATTTTCCATCTACTTTATTTTTATTTTGTGTGTCTTGACATAAAATATAATATAAATTCTCTTATCATCAATATTAATTAATTCTTTAAGTTTAAATGTTTTTTAGAAAAAAAAAATTCAATGTTTGAAAATTCTAAATGATAACATTGATCAAATTATTTTCATATAAAATTACAATAAATTTTTAACCAAAAACTACAATTAGCTTTGATTTATTAAATGGTTTAGATTAACAAAAAATTAGTTAAACTACTCATTTAATCCTTATAGTTTCACTCAAAATTTAATTTAGTTTATACAGTTTAAAACTGCTTTAAAAGGTTCATTCAATTTCCAATTTAAGATACTTAATTATGATAAAATATTAACATCTATATAATTTTAAAAATATAATCCTCAAAGTATAAATACTATAAAATATTATCACCAGTTTCACTACATCACTTAATATATCATAATAATAAAATTCAAAAATTTAATTTATAAAACATTGACTAAAAATATTAATATGCAGGGACGCAATTGAATGGCTAGTTAACTTTAGCAAATCTCAAGTGAGTATTATTCACTGATAGATAGTTAACTATTTGATGATTTACATCGACCTATTACTTTTTCTTTATGGGTCTTACTCAAACCAGTAATGATGCATATGAGTCTTTTGGAAAATAATAACAGTTAAGAAAAAAATGAGGAAAAATATTCAAGAAATAATCAAGTATATGCTTTTTCTATCTTCGGTTATTGAAACTTTCTTTAACTTTTCTCTCTGTTATTTAAAATTGGTTACAGAAAGGAATGATATTTCCCCTCTCAAATCTATTAAGAAATGTCAATTCTCAAATTTATGTCGCCTATAAAATTTCTTTTGAGTTAAAGCTTTGTATTTATAGGCTATAGGATCGAAGTCACTAGACAGTAGACAGTGAGATTCGTCGACATCCTCTCTTCTCAAGCAAGCAATGTACAACTTTATTGGTGTCACTTATCATTCAATTGTTGTATAGCCAACAGAATTTGAAAAACCAGGGCTTGTGAATTGATATCCACTCAAAAAGAAACATTTCATGCCTATTTTTTTGTAGGAAAATGGCTAAACCGTACCCATTGTCGTTTATAAACAAAATGACACTTGAGAGTGCCTGCTTCTATATTTGAAAAACGTTATTTATCAATTCTGTCATTGGAAAGGAAGCGTGTTTTTGTTTCTTTTCTTCTCTTTTTCAATGTTTGAAACTAATAACAACTTTATTCAATTGAAGAAATTTTCATCTTTCTAACCCAAAAAAAAAAAACAAGTGCACTGAAATAATCAAGTAAAATATAAAAAGGGAGATTGAATTGTATTTTTTAACCTTTGTGAAAAAAATTTCTTTAACTATCAAATTAATCAAGACGATGATTAAAACAATAATAGCCAATAGACAAATTAAAAACTTCTCAATTTTATTAAACGCTAAAAAAAGTTTTGTAAAATTTTTCTTTGGCTAAAGCTAAAAAGTTCTAAGTTTTAACTTAAAAACTTTTGTTAAGAAAACAATAACAATCCCCAGATGTTAGTGAATAAATAAAACACAAGAGAAGGGAAGAGAAGTTTACACCACATGTTTATCATGATTCACTCTCATAAATTGAGAATCACATCAAGTCCCTTCAACAATAACAATTTTTCAATAATCTTTACACAAATTACATGTATTATCCACCTCTTCAGGTACACTAGTATTTTCAACCTCTTCAGTTTCACAAGTATTCTTAACCTCTTTAGGTCATAACACATAAATATTCTTTTATACCCATCCACTTCAAGTTTAAACAACTAAGTTAAATATGAAAAGATGTAAACGGTACTTGAGTGTTTAACTCACTACAGGTGATGATAGAATGATAAAACTCAGGACTAAAACTCTATATAATAGTAAAAAGAACTAGAAGAATGAGAGATTTTATTCTTTTTCACTTTTGATTACTCTAATGTTGCATTATCCTTTATTCTTTGAAGACATTTGTATTTATAGGTAAGAGCATTTAGAGCAGTTTTCATAAGCATCTTCGTCTAACGAAAACATTTATTACCATTATGAGTAGCATTAAATGCATAAGCTGATATCGTGTTGAACTTCTTCTGAGAAGTGACTTTGATTATCAGGAATATCCAAGAATATGATAACTAAGTTCTGATTTATCTGAGTGCGCAGGAAGTTCCTTATTTGTTGGTATTTGTAGTTGTTAGCAGTATCAGCTAAGCGGCTCAGTTAATTTATTTGGTCATGTACTTGTCAGAGTTCTTCTCAGCATTTAATGATGAACAATTATTCATATTTGAATTTGAACTTTTGACGAATGTTTTAATTTGAGCTAAGTAAAGAAATATTTAAATGATCCAATATGATATATGTGAAAAACAATTTAAAGATTATTGGACGAATACTAAGTTTTATTTTTTAGTTAAAACAAATTGGATGTACGTACAAATAACAATTTATTTATATTGTGTTGTATTGTTATAGAATTACTAACATAACTTTAAGCTTAAAAACATTAATAGAACAATTTATATACAAATTATGTAAGTCTTTTACTAGTTCATTCTAATTTAAACTTTTTGTTATCTTTAAAATTTAAGAGGTTTAATTCTTTAAATAACTTTAATTTTGAGACTAATTTCTCAAAAGTTTTTTGATTCCAACACCTTGGACAAGTTCTAAGACTAAATAATCACATAACTGATCATCTGCCTACTAATATCTATTAACCTAATTACTTTCCGTTGGACGGAGAGAAAAAACACACCAAATAGTAATCAAGTATTGCGAAATATATGTTTTAGTAACAAGTATAAAATACAATTGTATTGCTGGATTTTAGTTGATAATTTTGTTAACATTTAGTTTATGTTTTCTCGATAACTTTTTTTTTTTAGGGATGTTTTCTTGATAGCTAAGCTTTAGTTTTTCTATAAGAAAATATTAGATATCGGTACAATATATGTTGATGTGATTATGCACATATTAGTCGAAAAGTAAATCGAATTGTGTAAAAATATGTGAATTTTTGTATCCGTAATCTTTATATGTGTAACATTACTTTTACTTTTTTTCACGAGGAATATGAATAGTTAGGACTATTGACGACACTAGAGGTCAAAAGTTTTTTTTTAAATCAATTAATTATATTTAGTATGTGTTTAATTTAGTTTTTAAAATCTTAAAATTATAATTTGAATAAAAGCATAAAAAAACAAATTTTTATTCAAATCATAATTTAAAATTTTTTAAAAATAAAACAAAACATGCTATTAGTGAAATTGAGAGACAAAAAAAATCCTACTCCAAACGAACATAGCAATATAATGATAAGTTAGATTAGGTCGAGTTAGTCAAGTTGGCTTTTTTATATTTTAAAAGCCATATAACTCATCATATTAATCTTGAATATTAGATCAGTGGAGATTAAATGTTCAAAAGTTTATTATTATATCGTTCACAATAAAACACTCAACTCATATGATACATTATTTATATATAATCACAAAAAAAACGTCATGCATAAAAATCGTGCAAAGTTATTATTTGTCAATTTGATTTAAATTTGACATTAATTTACTCTATTCTCAATTAAATTATATATTTTTTCCTTTAATAATACGCATGAGATTTTGGGACGATAGGCGTATGGGGTATGAATTTCCAACCTCATTTTTTTGGTTTTATTTTTATTTATATCTTTTCTCCTCATATTCTTAAGACAAGTACGATTTATGTGCCATGTTTATAGAACTACGACTTAAACTGACGAGGACCCGCTTGGCTTTCAACGATAACTGGAAGAAGTGACGACAAACGCAGACTGATGGACCACGTTGGACCGACGACATTAAACTTCAACTTTTGAGCCCAAACCTGGCATTCCAACACCCACGTACACCATAACGGCTTTTTCATAAAATGTTTTTTTAATACAAAAATTAAATATATGAAAGACTCATTTTTAAATTAAAATTAAAATAAATCATCAACTTTAATAAAAATTTATAATAAAATTAAATATTATTTACTAATAAATATTTTTTAAATTACAATTCAAGTCATTACTAATATAAATAAAAGATTCAACACAGTAGGCCAACACTCATTAACTCTTTCTACATAATTTGAAGTTATATTTTGACACTTGGCACATAAAAATTACTATTTACGCTCGTATAAACTATAGTGCAATAATTTTAATTTAGGTGCAGTTATATTGCTCTGATGTATATAATATGAATTTTGAATAATATATAAGTACTATTCATACAATGGTCTTCCTTTCATATTTTCAGGGTTTACTAATATTGTTGAATAAATCAAGCTTTCAGTTTTCAATGGAATTTTTACTAAAAATTAATGATTTATTGGCAATAATTTACATCCACTATTTTTCCCATATAATATATTCTCCTTTTTGCACAAAAATTGATTAATGTATTAAGTGTATAATTAATACATTAAATTTTACATTATTCTTTTATAACATGGTAGTAATTTCAAATAATTAAAATATGTAATAATTTTTTAGTATTGAATTTCATATTAAGTGTTATACAGTATTTCTAAAACATTCAATTTATCTTAAGGATAGGGTTTTTATTATAAAAAAATTCCAATTATCTTTTTCTTATGACACTAGTTAAGGACTCTTCAATAAATTAAAAATTATTTTGTAATATTGAGTTATTTAGGTTCTTTCTTATATTTTTTACTTTTTATATTTGTATGATATTGAGGAGGGTGGGACCTAATGGATGACGCAAAGGCTAGGGCATGGTATGATGTCCCATCAGGTAAACTAGGGTGTGGGGAAGTATATTCATGGGCCTCAAATAGTATGTTAGCAGGTAGCAGCTGGGTTCCTTCCCGACATGATATCCATCAGAGGGAGGTCCACCACGCAAACGTTAACGTTGTATTATGAGCCCTACCAGTCATTTGCCATGGACCATCTTATCTCCTTTATTCACTGGATCCCACTATCAATTTCACGAAGGCGGAGCACCATTTATCACCTCCTACAACTACAAATTTCCTTAAAATTATAGTTTTTTTTGGACATCTATTATAATTTTTAAAATAATAGTAACTTTTAACAAAAATTAATTGAAAAATCCCTGATTTTGACATTATTATTATTATTATTATTATTATTATTATTATTATTATTATTATTATTATTATTATTATCCCGTCGTCATCTTTTATTTTGCTCTTATCTTTATCTAGAAATGTCCCCTCCTTTCTCTTGGGGAAAAGGACACTGATCTTGGTTTCACCAAAAAAGAGGGACACTGGTTTTAAATTAATATTTTGGTAGGTTTTGTACTTTTGTTTATGAATTATTATGCGTGAAACTCAATTTTCGTAATTTCACTAGTTTTCATTTTCGCAACAAATAATCCAACGGCTGAGAACCACGTACGTAACACGTGGCGTTATATCAAAGGACATGACGATGACGTCCCTTTCAAAGAAGCGCCACATTCCCCGGTAAGCGTTGAAACTGCACCGTTATCAGTTTTTGAAAGTAAGTATTTTAATGGATATAGTATTAAGGTGAATTATTAATTATTAATTTTATAATAAATATTTAAAATTTAATTAAAGTAAATAATATTTAATAACTTAACGATATAAAAAGAATAAGTATTAGAATAATCTTTTCAGTTTTTTTTTTTCAAAAAAAAATCATCGTTGCTTTCCCAAAATAGCCCTCCATCTCAAGTACCAGTGTCAATGGCCAAAAGAAATAAAGTACCAGTGTGACAGTGTCCTCCAACATAGGCACCGCTCATTCTATAAACTGCAAAACCAGTACTCCAACTCCTACGGGGGCTGATCCGATTCCCTTCTATTTTTAGCCCCTCACTTTTTTACAAAATAAAATCGTCCCCTTCTCTGCTCGTCCTCACAAGAAAGGGAACCACAAATCAAATCGCATATGCCAACAAGCTTCATAAACACGATATTGACATTGAGCTAACCACAAAACCAAAACTGTGCTAATCCAGGGGCAATTCAGTCAATCCGCGAACCCTAACCACCGTTTTCAGAGTCAGTTACCCACACCAAGCCAATTTCAGTCACTACAGTACATGACGCAGGTTACCTGGGACGAGGGTCGCGTATTATGACTAAACTGCCCCTCACCTTATTTCCCTCCTGGTCATGAAGTGAGCACTAGTGAAAGATTCCCTTGCACGATAGCAGGGGTATTATGGTCAATTAAAAGTCACGCTCTACAACCTCACCCAAAAACCGAAAAAGGATCGGGATTTTCCATCTGACCCATGCCACCATCGTGAGGCTGTTTCGAAATCGTTCACCTCACGAGGCTTTCGCAAAAGACGAGGCCATTTTCGGCAATTCTCCACTTCCCCGGGTTAACGTGGCATCGTGAGCCGAGATCACGAAGCCAAACCCGGTTCAACCCTCGACACGCATGCACTCCGCTATGGCAGTTCTCATAATCCACCACGTGGAATTACACGTGGCAATTCCGTTCCAGTCACCACATTTTCGTTTCGTTGCCTTTAAATAGTCCACTCCTTCTGATATGCTCCTTATCCTCTCCTCACTCCCTTGCTCTGCACAAAAGCCATCACCACACGCAAAACCAAACAAGCCTGAGTCGTTTCAATCTAACACTCGTCGCCGGCGATAGAGTCGTCGGAAAATTGGATCGACGTGCCGGAGGACATGGAGGCTCCGGCGATCGTTGGTGATCTTGGGATCGACCTGGAGCTATCGTGCCGTCGCTTGTTTGGGAACTCTAATCGTATCTGGTGGTAGAAACTAGAAACCCTAAGCAAAAGCGACCTTACTTAGCAGAGTTTTCAAGTTATACCATGCTTCTTCTCGCAACCCCGAGGCAGATTATGACTATATAATAATCGGAGAAAATAGAAGAGACTTGTCTCCAGTTTTGGCTGAACTGCATTGATTTTTTTTTAATTTTTTGGTTTGTCCGTTCTCATATTTGGAAATCGAAGGCGGAGAATCGAGAAAGGTGGTTTTGCAGAGCTTCAATTAGCTTTAGATAGTATTATAGTAATTGAGGTCGAGATTGGGAAATGGAAGAGGCGAAGAATTGAGAGAGTGTGAGATTCTGTTGTTGAGCCGTTATCATCATCATCATCATCATGCCTTTTCCGATGAAAATTCAGCCGATCGATTCTCAGATACCTGCGGAGGGGACTCGGCTTGAGCTGGTCAAGCCGGTTGTCAAGTCACGATTGAAACGACTCCTTGAGCGCCAGTTCGCCGGCGTTTTGAGAAATTCGGCGGTGGACAAGATCGGCGGCGAGGAGCCGCATTTAGGCAAGGACGGCTTCAACGGCTCCAGTGATTTCGAGCCGAGCTCGGTGTGTTTGGCGAAAATGGTGCAGAATTTTATCGAGGAGAGTCACGAGAAGCACACCGCTTCCGTTAGGTGTGGACGTAACCGCTGTAACTGCTTCAATGGGAACGGTGACGATAGCTCTGATGACGAGTCAGACGCGTTAGGTGGCTTTGGTGACTCCGTCCATTCTTCTGGTGAAGCGTCTGAAATCCTCAAGGTAAATGGTGGTTTGAGCGTATTATCTTTCCAAAAGAAAGAGAGAGTAAAACCAAATAAATAAATTGTTTGGTGGTATTTGCCACTGGGAAATGATTTTGAGATTTTTTTTTTTCCCTTTTGCTTATTTTGGACAGGGTTTGGTAGCTTGTGCGAGTGTTTGTGAAAGGAATTTGCTAGCGGACACTGCGAAGATCGTTGATAAGAATAAGATCTGCAAGCGCAAAGATGATTTCTGCCGAAAAATTGTTACGGACGGGTTGTTGGCTCTCGGATACGATGCCTCCATTTGCAAATCTCGCTGGGAAAAATCCCTTTCCTATCCCGCTGGTACTTTCTCTCTCTAAAAAACAAAGCTATAGAGAAAATGATTTACTGGCAAAGGAGAAATAGAATTGCTTGTTGATTGTTTCTCTGGAAAATTGGCCTAAGAAATTATGGGAAATGGGTATAAAATTTTCATATACAAACATGTCTTTATACTGATTTCTTAGTGTATATGATTTTCAACAGGGGAATATGAATACATAGACGTGATCATTGGAAACGAGCGGGTTCTAATTGACATTGACTTCAGATCAGAATTCGAGATTGCTCGATCAACCAAGATGTACAAGACGATCCTCCAAAACCTTCCTTACATATTCGTTGGCAAGGGTGATCGGTTGCAGAGCATTGTGGCCATTGTATCGGAGGCAGCGAAGCAGAGTCTGAAGAAGAAGGGTATGCACCTTCCTCCATGGAGGAGAGCCGAATACGTCAAAGCAAAATGGCTCTCCCCTTACACGCGAACAACACCCCCAAGTCCAATGCTCAAAGAGGAGACGGAAAAGCAGCAACAGCAGCAGCAGCAGCTTTTGAAGGGAAGTAGCGGTGGTGACTTTGAACAGAGTCACGGGGAGGGAAACGCTACCGGTGATGAATTGGATGAGTCGGTGTTTACTTTTTCTGACAGTTCCGGTGAAGACGAGAAGGCAAAGGTGAAGGTGGTGATCGAATGGAAGCCACCGGAGCTGAAGCCCAAGGGTTCATTGTCTGGGGTTAAGGTCGTGACTGGTTTAGCAGCAGTCTTTGATGATAACCCATAAAATTTTGACTTTTTCTTTCGGCTTTTTTTCCCCCCTTCTTTAATTTGCTAAAGCGAGGATTCAAAATCTTATATAACTGTAACAGCTCTATCTATCCCCTTCTGGTTTTTTTTTATGTACGGGATGGATTTTACTAATATGAATAAAATAAAGTTGAAATATAGTTATTAGTTAGTTATTTACCAAGTTTGGAATTTGATTCTTTACCTATTTCATATTGTGGATTGCTTTTGTTCTTTGCTTCATTTTAATTATCTGATCGTTCTGAGTTCTGAGTTCTGAGTTCTGAGGTTTGATTCAGTGCTTTGCTTGAAGCCTGGTTGTTACTCTTTTCTTCAAGAAGAAGAAATGTTAGTTGATGAAGAAATCTGCTGGTGGCGCAGTCTATAGAGCGCAGGTTGGGTGAGCATAGATGCCTTCAAACAATCAAAAAATTGAAGAATTATATGTTAACGTGGTTTACCTTGTCTCAAATCCTGTACGCAATGCAATCTTGAGATCATTCAACTATATCTGGAAAAAAAAATCTGAAGTAATATGCATAATTTGCAAATAATTACTTATTTGACATGCTTTTTTTTAAATGTTACTTTTGTCATAACTCATATGTTGCTTCTATCGTCCATCAGTATTTGTTTCACTCTATTCATCATCCTCCCCCAAAATGACATGACATCTTTTTAACATAAATAATTCCATTCATATTCTTAAGCAATCTTCTCTACTGTTTTAAATTTCTTCTTTATCATGCTCAGACTCTCTTACAAGTTATAAATTAATCAATTTAATGAGAAATATGGATGGAAAACAATGATTGGCATCAAAACCCTATTCAATTTTTTCCGGGAATCATAGTCATCCTCATGCTAGTTGCTTGGCTGCATTATTACCACACAAAAAATGTTGCTTGGCTCCATAGAAACTGGTGTGCGCCTTTGGAAACTACTGTTCCCATCCTTACTGCACCACCTTATTCTTTTCCCTGCCCTTGCTGATGTAAACCTTGTTTTGTCGTTTCCGCGCCTCGTTCCAAACCGAGTGGATCCACATACTATAGCATCCCCGGAATTGAATTGCACTCTGCTTTCCATTTATTTATTTATTTATTGCATTAATTTATTTGCCTACACAGTTGCACTCAACTCTGTTTTGCAAATAATCATCCCACTTATTTAATTATTCAGATTCAGCAGGTAAACTTATCTCTTTTCATAAAAAAATAAAAAACTGCATGTAGTTAAATTTTTTATAAAAAAAAAGGTGTACCTCTAACTCTCTGACTCAAAAAATAAAATTGGCAGTTCGTACTATCCATCTCCCCCTGTCTCGTTATCATATGGATATCACCTACTGTTAAAAGTTTTAAAACAGAAGCATTCTGATAAATTTCTAATAGGGTCATAAGGACAATAATAGAGTTTGTTGGGGGTGACTTTCCCGATATTGTTTTAGGAAACATGAATTACTTTCGGAAAGTTACATCTCACCTACTCTTTTAACCCATCTCGCTCTATCCTTTCAATCGGCTTGCAAAGACTCTTTCAGAGATAAGAATTTGCCCAAATGCCAAATCTGACATCTGTAGAGATAGTTAATCAATTTCACGATGAGTTTACATTGCCCATAAATAATTGTAAGTAATAATTTCTTAATTAATTATTTTAATAGTATATATTTTATCAATAATTTATAATATACAGAATTTATGACATGATCTTAGTTTCCTTAATTATTTCCCTAATAATTGTTGTATAAATCTTTTCATCACTATCTAACGTTTACTCATGGCAAATGTTTGATTATTTTTTTTGGTACAAATGCTTGATGGTTCTCCGATTTAGACTATCAACTTCATGTGCCACATGGTCAGCGTTCTAGATCATAGTCTTACCTTTATTATGATTTTAGTAAGGAAACTAATTATCAAAATTAGAAGACAATTAAAGGAATGCCTTTACTTTCCAAAACGTAATAACAGATTTTGGATGCTTAACCAAGACGATAATTTTTTTTTGCTAATTCTGAGTATATTACATAAAATTTATTCTTAAATTAATTGAATAATTTATATTTATTTGTTATGTCATATATTATATTTATGGGCGGAAGGAGACGAGACAAGTGGGGTTCCAATTCCCTTCACCTCCTTCAGATTGGCTTTACCTCTTTTTTCTAAAAAAACAAAAAAAAGAATCTTGAACATATTTAGTTAATGTGTTCACTCTCAAATAAAACTTGTCATCATTATATTTCAATTTTTTTCTCTTACATGTAATATTTTTCATATTAAAAAAGTAATGTCAATATTTCAGTTACGTACTCATAAAATATCGCAATAAATTAAATTGTGTATATCATTAATTTGATCGTTAATCATTTTATAGGAAGAGACTAAGTGTTTGTTTGTTACAAATTAAAAAATGATTTTGATCCTTAATAATTTAGAAATTATTTTTTAGAAATTTTGTTAAAAAGTAAAAATTATTTTATGTTTATTTATAATCATAAAAATTATTTTTTAAATGAGAATAATTTCTCTCTCTTCTATCACAAGATATTTTTTTTAAAAGTTAATGAAAATAACTTTTTATTTTAATCATAAAAATAATTTTTTATTAAAAGATAATTTTTTACTAAAAAAATAATTTTTTCATCAAATAATTTGTAACAAATAGGCTCTAATTATATATATCTTTTGTAACTTATAATTATCTTAACAAGATTTTTTTTTTGGTAAACCACTCTTTCCACTCATCGACTATCTTAACAATATTTTGCAACTAGAAAAGGCAACCATAAATTTTTATTAAAAGGTTGTATTTTTTTTAAAATTTAATATCACTATAGTATGCAATCACAAAGTTTGCTTGCACAATACTTACTTCTTATTTATACATTTATAATCATTCACAGGATTATTAAGAAAAATAAAGTGAAATAATTAAATATAATTCATATTTAACAAAAATAATAATTTTAAAATGTAATATATAATTCCAATTTATCAGAAATTTATATTTGTTATAAGTTATTATTTAATTTTTCTTATATATTAAAATTGAACTCCTCTAAACTTTAATCCTAACTGTGCCACTGATCATGTTATGCTACAAGACTCTCTTGAGCTTATAAATGCTACAATTTGTTTACAGTTGTTTTCTAATTATTAATGAGTGAAAGATTTATTTAAAAATAATTAATTTTTTTATATATATTAAAATTGAACTCCTCTAAACTTTAATCCTAACTCTGCCACTGATCATGTTATGCTACAAGACTCTGTTGAGTTATAAATGCTACAATTTGTTTACAGTTGTTTTCTAATTATTAATGAGTGAAAGATTTATTTAAAAATAATTTCATAAAATGGAAACGAATACTTGAAAATGACTACTTTTATATTCCATAGAGATATTATATGACGCTTTATTTTTATATAATATAATCTCTAACCTCCGCTCACTCTCACCACTTAAGCTAAGACATTTTGTTAGCCAAGGGCAACCATCAGATAAGAGAGGGGTGAATTGAGTGATGACAAATTTTAATACAAACTTAAGTAATTGTGCATTTTGATGCACTCAATCAAAATATGCAGCGGAATAAATACATTAAACACAAATCATGCTTGGAGACAATTAAGAACATTAACCTCACATTCAAAACATTATGCTAATCACATTAAAGTTATATAACAATATTAATCATAATGTGATTAACCAAGAACAATCAATATCATTGATACAAATATTCTAGATAGCTCAAATGTAAATTGCTAGAATGTAAAGAGATTAAGGGATAAGAGAATGCAAACAATATTTTACTGGTTCAATCACTTCTTGTGATCTACATCCAAATTTCAAGATCATCCACTTGAGGTTTCCACTATTCTTCAAGCTTGTAACTTAGGTGCTTGAGAAACCTTTACAAAGTTAAGCACTCTTCACACCTTTGGGATCCTCCACCCTTGTGCAAGAGCCTATAACTCTTCAAGCTTTATCGGTGCTTGAAAAACCTTTACAAGCTATGAGCACTTCCTACACCTTTGGGATCCTCTACCCTTTGTGTATAATCCTCACACTTTCAACTAGAGGGATCCTCTGCCCTCACTTAGTGTTTACAAGATAAGAATATGATAGAATGAATAAACTCTCTTAAAGAGTAGATAATACAACTTGAAGAACTAATGGATAGAGGGATTATGAAAATGAAGAGCTCAAATGTTGATTTTGATAGAAAATGATCAAATCCTCATAATGATTTGCAAATGGGTGTTCATCAACTTGTTAATGCTTCAATCTTAGCATATATTAATAGCCCAAGTGATAAAATAGCCGTTGGTGGTGTTTAGGAATGATTAATTTAGAAATCTAGCCGTTTATAGCAGTTACAGGCATTTCTGGCACGTTGTAGTCAACTACAGATAAATTGTAGTCGACTACGATTCCTCTCTGGAATGTAGTTTTTGAATTTTAACACTTTGTAGTCGACTACACAACCTTGTAGTCGACTACAATCCATTCCTGGAATGTAGTTTTCAAGTTTTAACACTTTGTAGTCGACCACATACACTCAGAGCTTCGACTACCATTCATCTCCCTGGAAAATATATTTGATTTCTCGACACTTTGTAGTCGACTACACAACCTTGTAGTCGACTATAATCCATTTCTGGTGGTCTTGTAGTCGACTACAAGTCTTTGTGTAGTCGACTACAATTCCACTAGAAAGTAGTCGCTTTGAAACGATCATAACTTCTTCGTTTCTTAACCAATTTAAGCAAATGACCATGCGTTGGAAAGCTCTTTGAGTGTACTTTCATATGAAACAAGTTTCAGATCAAAACTCAAAGTATTTTAAAAGTTATGATAAAAATAGTGACCATATGTTAGTTTTTCAAGGTCTTGTAGTCGACTACAAGCTCTTGTAGAATATCTACAATTCCTATCCCAAAGTAGTCTTCTTAAAATGTCATAACTTCTTCGTTTCTTATCCAAATTAAGCAAATGACCATGCGTTGGAAAGCTCTTTGAGTCTACTTTCATATGAGATAAGTTTCAGATCAAAACTCAAAGTATTTTAAAAGTTATGATAAAAATGGTGACCATAGGTCAGCTTTCAAAATGCAGATTTGACTATTTTTCATAGTTTTGAAATACCACCAAGACTAACTTCTCAAAACTTGTTTGTTGGGCATTTTATCATGTTAAAAACATTTGTCAAGATTGAATAAAGATATTTGAGCTCTCTTCATGTAAAACCTCTATCCTTACAAAGAAGAATAGCCTATAAGATAAAATATACCGAAATGAGTCCTTAGGCTTCTTGATGCAATCCAAGCTTCCAAGAATTCTTCTCTTCAAATATTCTAAATGCTTGGTTCATCTATTCATTCTCCTTCTTCTTGAGTTGAGCATAAATAGGATCTTTCACTTTCTTATTCCAATGCTCACTCTTGATACTTGGACTATCCTATAAAGCATAACTAACTTGAAAACCATGGTTAGTCCAAATCCATAACTCAATAACTAAATATGCATGATTCACATGTATATAACTTTATAAAGTTCTTCATGTATATATGATTCACATATAGACACATCCAATAATTAATTATATCACTTATCAAGTACATTGGATATATCCTATCAATGATGCTACACAAAACTTAATGCATGATTCTTATAATAAGAACAATAAGATAATATATAACCATGCATTATCCAATATAGCTCATCACGCACATATGTAGCGTATTTGTAATCCTTTTTGTAATGTATTTGTCATCATCAAAACATAATACAATAAACCATTGGGGCAAACATATTTTCACACATTTATCACTTGAAAACACATCATTTCTGTAAAAGGATATTGTATGTATGTAATCAAAAAGAATTTGAAAGGCAAGCAAGTGATTCAAAATGGTTAATCTTTTATAAACAAAACAAAACAGTAATGCTTATTTTAAAAAGGTTTTATTGTTTTCTGCACAGTAACCATAATATTGCAAGTTTATTTGTGTGACTACAAAAAAAAAAGGATTATTGAATATAGTGTTTTTTGTTTTTGTTTCTTTTTGAGAAGTATCTTGTAACCTAACTCAAAATATTGAAACAATCTATCTATTCCAAAAATTTTTTTTACCAAAAAGTAACCATAATATATAACTTGATTCAAATGGCTAAATTAAACTTGCAATACCGTAACAACAAATTTAATTCACCTTTAACTTTGCAAGGCTGAAGGTATGAAATGATGCATCTATATATTCTCCTAATAATTAAGCTTCTTTAGTTGCATAGAGATTTGAGATGCAGAGGCTATGAGATAAAAAGACGAGCCAAAAGGAATAACGTGCTAAGAGATTTAAGTATACCTTCTATTTTCGTGCTACCTCTAATATGCATAGCTTTAAATCTTATTATTCATAACTTGAAATAAATAAAAAATAGAAAAAGAGGGGGGCTTGACAGAGATTTCATTTAACTTAATAGCATCACATGTTTCATGAACCGAAGAGAAGTATAAAATACACAATAGAAAAGCCATTTAAACGAAGCTAGATGGGATGGATTTTGTTAATAATCATGTGTTACAGTGCAATATGGCTTTCCTCAAAGATGTCAGGCTCTTTTTCTCTCAGCTGAAGGAGACTCCATTTGAACTTGCTGCCTCTAAGGCCTCGGGAGTTCGTTCACGGTTCCCCTTTTCTAAAGGCCAATGGTAAGGTGCTTGCTGCACAAGTCAATTATTTTGTCTATAAACTTTTAACTTCAATATGATTCTCTTTCTCACTTTAACAATTTCCGTTCTGATTTATGCTTATGCTTTCAGTGATATGTTTTTGTCCCCACTCCAAAAAGACTATAAAGTAGTGTCTTCACATTGCAAACATGTCCAAAACTCAAATTCCTCTAATGTTAACAGACTAAACAAGGAAAGAATAAACTACTTTTATGACATACTGCTGAAATAATGTTAAGAAGACATTAAATTGTGTAATATGGAAGCAGTGCAGGCATAGAAATAATTTTAAGTGAGTGCTCATTTGTGTGCTAACTCCATATTATTATATCTGAATCTGTGCATGTACTCATTATACCCGTTGAATGGGGACCAGAGAAGGGGCAGACCCAACCTAATCCATCTAGCAGTAGCAGAGGGACCAGTCCTTATTGTTACAATCTATGCATTAATTTTTGGAGGATGAAAAGAAAAAGAAAGGGAAGAACAGAAGTAAATGCAAGAAAAATAGAATAAAAGAGAAAAAGAAGGGGAAGGATTCTTTCTCGTGAGTTCGAGACTTTCAAAGCTCTCTGATGAGTGTGCGTAAGAAACTTTGCAATTGTAAGTTTGTGTCGGTGCAAAAGACACGAGAGTTGCGTTTCATGTTTGATGATGCACACCACATAGCCACACATATATTCATATTCATGTAACTTTCAAGGCCTGGCTTCTGGCTCATGTCCTGCCACCTCACTCGTCTGTTCAACCTTTCCATCCAATCCAACTTTGTTCGTGTTTAAAATCTTGGTCAGGTTTAAGTTTTCAATCTTTTGACAAATAATACACGTTATTCTTGTTTTTTACCATTGGATATGGTTTTGGACGCGTGTGCCAATATGCGTAGGTGCAAATCTAGAATAAAAAATTTGGGGGTCAAATACATTTTTTTTAAATAAAATTTAATTTAAAAAACAAAACTTAAAGGTGATTTTTTAAATAATTTAATTTTAATCTATTTTTAGTGTAAAAATTTTAAATTATTAAATAAATTTAATTATAACAATAATATTTTATTCAAAAAATGTTTTTTGTTTTATTTTTTATTAACATTTTTTGAAAATGAATTTTATTTTCATATTTTTAAATTTTAGAAAACATGTTTAGTTTGCATAGTTAAATCTTGTTTTCAAAAAATAAAAATAATAAAAAAAGGTTTAGTTCATAGGAATTACTCTATTATCTATATTTTTTATTTTTTGGATATCAGTACTTAAGGTGAGTTGTTAAGTATTTATTAAAGAGTTTAATATTGATCCACTATCAGTGTAAAGTTTTAATAATGTGTCAATAAATAATTAGATGACAATATAATGAAATTTTATACTGACAGTAGATTAAAATTAAATCTCTTATTAATTATTATTTATATTTAATAGACATTGAAACATTTATTGTGAAATCAATAGTCAATAAATAATTGACAACTCATTATGAGTATCATGTCCATCAGGTGCCATAACAACTCCCTTACTTCACATATTTTCAATGAATTTGGAGTTTTAAAAATGATTATAAGTTTGCCAATATAAACATTTCTTATAATTACGAGTGTGTCATTGCATATTTCCATTATAATTACAAGTTTGTCATCACACATTTTTGTTATAATTACAAGTTTCCCACCATGTTTTCATTTTTTTTTAAATTTTAGTAAGGAAACGATTAAAACTTTTTATTGTTTTCAATTTTGAACCCATTTTAAAAAAATATTTTATAAGAAACATTTTCATTAAAATCTAATCAAACATATTTTCAAGCACGTTCTAAATTTTTTAAATAATGTGTTAATATGTGATTTAACGAAAATGTAAAAAATGTATATTAACAATTAATTAAAATTAAACTCTCTTTTAAATTTTAAGAAGTTTGGACGACCACCATCCCCTTCAACAACAAGGTAATTCCGTCTTAAATTTGAATTTAAATATGACACAAAGTAAAATTTAAATATATAACTATTAATTATTTTGCTTGTTTTTTATTGTAAAATAAAAATTTGAATAAACATTTTATTAACTATAAATTCTTACTTTTAAAAACAATTTGTAAATAAAAAATATTAAACATTATAACTTAATATTATATATTAATATAAATAATATAATTTTGATAGAAATTACTTAAAAATTTATAAATACATAATTGAAAACTAATATAACAAATTTTATATTAATAATTGATTAAAATTAAACTCGTGAATAAATTCCCAACCCGGTTTGACGCAAACACGGCTTCACGCTGAAGGACTAGGCTAGTTCTACTCGTGGGGTAGCCTGCTTAATTTTGGGCCCCAGAAAAGACATGGGCTATGAAACAATAGGGAAAAAGATTTAACACAACCGAAGGGATAGATATGTGTTTGTATCTACTTTGGTCCAAACAAAAGACCCCCCCCCCCCCCCAAAAAAAATATATATATGCACATTGAATCATTGTTAATGTAATTTGTCTTTTTTCTTTGATCAGTTGAATTGTACGAAAAAAGGAACAGTTGAACAGGAACCCCGAAAGTTTAAGCCCAGAAGTTGTGTGAATGTGAAGCAAAGAATCAAGTTGCAGCATGTAAGCGTCAAGTTGACATGGTTTGCTTATTTAACAGGTAGCCGTATTGCTTGTCAAATAAGGTATAGAGAGAAAGAAAAACACTTTTATGAACAACTTGTAAACAAATGGGCCTATATTTTTAATAAGTTAAAAGGTTGACATTATAATTTAAATATATGACTTCAATATAAATTCTCATTTACACAAATAATTTGAACTTAGTTTAAGTGACTAAAAACAAATCGATTTGTCTAACTTGATTTTACATTTCTTTAATTGCCAATTTTATTTATTATAGCTAAAACCAGATTAAATAGATAAACTAGCTTGAATAAATCACTTATTTGTAAATTAGATTAGCAAATTACCGAAGATGAAGGGATTTTGCAGGTGCAAGTCTTCAGATCTAAATACCTCACTCCTGCTAGAGCCTAGAAGGAACCTCTCCAATTCCTCTAGTCCTACCTCCCATTAATGGAAGTTGTTAGTTGGACCAACGATAATGGTGAATCTAATCTTGGTTTAGAAAGTCCATTGGACTGAAGAATAAGCCTACTCAAGACAATTGGACCCACAAATTTTTGTATGCAATTTGTTGTTATATATATATATATATAAAGTTTAACACACAGTGAATTTTTTTTATTTTTTATTTTGGTACACGCAGTGAATTACTTTCTAGCTATTCAATAATTGTACAAGTCATAATGCTTTTGAAAAAGAAGAAAGTAAATTTAAATGTGTTTTAAAAACTGTACATATTTTATTTAACTATATATAAAAAACCATGCGAAGTATTCTTTTTGTTGCAAAAGACATATAAGACCTATTGTGGAGATGGGAAGGATAAGTTAAAGTGAAAAGCAAAGCAACCACAAAATAATTTAATTCGAGATCAAGCAATTTCTAATGAATTTAGTGCTAGTTGATTTAAGGCTCTTAGGTAAGTATTTTTTTTAATAAGTTTATTTATTAGATTACTATAAATTCGACCAAGTGATTAAAAAATATTTTTTATAATTTATTTGTTTTTATAACATGTTAAGGAAAAATGAGGTTATCCCATATTCTTCTTTATAGGTTAAGAGTTAAGACAGATGATATTACACTCTTATGGAGGACTTACGATGATATTTATAAAATGCCTATAGATTGGTGGTAGTAAGAACTGAGTTTAAGTTCTATGAACAAATTACTTTGATGCTTACTTTGTACAAATTTTTGTAAGGTCCTAACTATTTAAAAAAAAATTATAGTGAGATGACTTTTATCCGATTTTATCATCGAACCAAAGTAAAAAAAAAAACGATTCGCGGTCGGACCGTCCAGTCCCGGTCCGATAACCTTGGAAATTGGAATTACCATGGCAGTCTCCTGCATCTGATTGGCACCGTATTGTGCTCCGTGTTCTTGGACCACTTCGCTGCTTGGTTTGGAAGTTGGAACATTAGTGAGCCAAGTCAAGTCATAGGATAAAAAACAAAAACAAAACCCCCCGTCTTTTTGAGTTTTGTTCCCTCACTTGCATTGCAATTCCATTTCAACTTCCATGATTCTTAACGTACACCCGTCTCGAGGATTTCCTTCGGATCCCATTTTTCCTACAGTTTCTTCCAACACCAGCTGTTTCACCGCATTTATGATTGCTTCCTCCCCGCAATCCCAAGCACTTTGTTCCACCGCATTTCGCAGATAGGATAGGGGGTGGACCGTCTTCGCGTTATGGACACTCCTTCTCGCCTTCTGGTTCTTCTATTCTTTCTCTGCCTTTCTGCAATTGGGTCCTTCTCCATTGAGAATTTTCACCAAGCGTCAGTAATTTCTATCTGTTGTTCCTATTTATATATATAAATATGTCATCATATTTGTATTGTATTTCCAAGATCCCGTTACTAGTAACTGTTGAAAGCTCACAAATATTGTTCTTTTAGGTTTCATTCTTGCAAAAAGTGAACATTTTTTTTTGGGTAACATTTTAGATCCTGGCAATACGTTTCATGCTTTCCTCATTGGGCGATGTGAAATTCACTTCCTTTCGTCTCCTGTGTCAATAGTATTGAAACATTGGGCCGTGCTTTTCATTGTTTTTTCTTTTTTCAAAGAGGTGAATGGATGAATTTGTGTCAATTACATAGGAGATATGTTGATTGATGAATATGTATTAGGCCAAGTTATGGGGTAGCATGGAGTATTGTAAAAGAGTGGAAAATTTATATGTATGCCGTGTTAGTTAAATTGTCCTACATGCATGGAGGAAACTATTTCAGTATGACATGAAGAAACAGAGACATCAAGACTCTTGTAACTTGTTGAATAGTTCACAATATGAATTAAAAAAGGGACACACCATAAACTTATGGCCACAGCAATGACAGCATTTTCAAGTGAATACTTTATCTTAGGTGTTGATATGTAGATTTAGTGTGTTATTGTCTTTACATTAGAGTGGTGCCAAAAATAACATATAGTGTGTATTTTTTTGTCTGTTTGAAGGTCGTACTTATGTAGCCAACCCAATGTTTTGGGACTAAGACTCTTTTGTTGTTATCATTGTTGATTTGTGGTGGTAATAGTGAGCAACTTTTTGTGTTGCTTCTGTTATACTCATTAGTCTATTCCTAAGCATTGTTTTAATCACCTCCTCTTGGGTGTCGTACGACCGAGTTTCTTCTGCTTGTTATAAAGTGCATTTTACCTTTCACTTCCAAGATGTTGTAAGCTTCCCCTATTCTTGCCCAATTTCTGTATGTGCAGCTTTCCAATTGTGGAACCTGATCCTGGTCATACAAAACTTCGTCTTTCAAGAGAAGGCTTGGAAGCTATTGAGAGAATAACGAACCCCATTGCATCTGTGGCAGTAAGTTTGACTGCAACTTTAGAGCATCCATTGTTTGTAATTTTGGATTTTACCTGATATTTAATGCGGATTTTCATGAACTCGGAGTGATGATGGTCTGGTCTGGTTTATGATGTAGCGATTAGCTAATATCATGTTGATTAACATTCATTATCCACGTTGAGAAATCCTCTTTCCCTGTGGTTGTTGCTGATTGCTATATGAACACTTGCTCTCATTTATGCTCAAACACTTGATAGGTGGCAGTTGATTCAAATTGAAACATGAATCTAAAGTAAAAGGCATTTTTCCTGTTGCATGAGTTACAAAGTGTGACAATATGGACATATTTGAATAAATTGGCTTTTTGCAAATATTACCATGCAAGTGTTGTCCAACCCATGGAATTTTCAATATTTCACAAATTCAGAGTATTATTTTCTTCCCCAAAAGATGAGACAGAAAAGCTTCATAAGAGTGAAGACTTAAAATTTATGGAAGGTTAGTTAAAAAAACTACCATTGTTGGCGATCCTCATTTTTTTTCCATCATGTTGACTCTAGATATTTGCTTTCTCAAGTGGTTTCATGTTAGGATCCAATTGCAAGGTATGAGACTTGAGTCCCACATCGAAAGTATGAGATTGAAATGTGGAGTTTATATAGCCTTGGGCTCTCACACCTTAATAGCTAGCTTTTGGGGTGTGGTTCTCCCAAGGTTCGTATCAATTGGTATCAGAATTATCCACTATGTCTCACAATTGCAAATGAGCGGCGTGGGTGGTGATGCCTGCATTGCAGTGTTTGCTCGGGACTAGCCAAAGGACTAGTGCACAACCAGCTCGCGTGGGCGTTGGGGCTGCAGAGTGTGGTGGAATGTTAGGATCAAGGTTGTTAATAGCGGCGGAGCGGTCCTAAAACGCTACAAGACCTTTGTAGCTGAGCGGTGGAGTAGAGCGGCCAATGGCGCTGCTATTGCGGCGAGTCGCGGTAGAAATGACGGCCACTATACTTATCAGAGAGTGAAATCTCTCTGTTGCCCCAACTTAAACATCTAATTGAGGGAGTTTTGTGACTTTTGCCTTCTCACACTCATCGTGCTACATACCCCCATTGAGTTAGGTTTAGTAGCCACTGATTGCCCGCTCTCTTCAGTCGTTCAGTTACTGATTGCCCACTCTCTTCAGTCGTTCAACATGCACAATGCCTTTCAATCAGAGTTTATTCACCCGCAAGAAGCCGCACAAGGTCGTGCACTGATTTCTCAGTTCTCACTTTGTTTAGCAGCATGAACAGAGTCTGAAACCTAGCCGCACGATATTTCTGTTTTACATTCACTTAAGCTAACAAAATCTCTGTTTTACTGATTACTCACTCTGTTCAGCTGCACAACTTGCATGCACTCTATTTCACACTCTTCACCGGAGTTTCGTTGGAACTCACCTATATTTAGCCTCTATTCTCACATTTCCTACCCTCTCTTGTTCACCCAGTCGTTGTTTCATACCTTTCTAATTGCCCAGATCAAAGCCCATCCTATTTACCAGGCATTTATCCTATTCCACGGCATCATCAGTCTCAGCCACAGTCATATAGCAGCTCCCTTTTTGAGTTTTGAATATTAATGATGAACACTTTGAGTTTTAAGTATTAATTATGTGGGAATTATAAATTTGTGAATTTTTAACATTGCATCCGCTATCTTCAGTGTAGCGGCCGCTTCGCGATTCGCTATGCCGTTATAGGGTTTTTGGAGGTAGCCGCTTCGCGCCGCGTTCCGCCATTAACAACCTTGGTTAGGATCCAATTGCAAGGTATGAGACTTGAGTCTCACATCGTAAGTATGAGATTTATATGTGGGGTTTATATAGCCTTGGGCTCTCCCACCATAATAGCTAGCTTTTGGGGTGTGGTTCTTCCAAGGTTCATATCATTTCACTTTCAGATTTTCTCTTTTCAAGAGTTTTTGAATAATTTAAATGTTAGAGATAAGTATTTTTCTACTAGCTTAGGATTGAAGTCTTATTATATGAAGATAAGTTTGGGATCTTCTTTTCTTTTTCTTATTTTATGCTTTTATTATTTCTTGAATTCTTTGTGTATTATGGTTTTTCCAAAATAACCTACGCAAGTGCTTTACAATTGATTTTATGCTTTGTAATTGATTATTTTTTTACTATTTATTGATCATCCCTCTTGCATATATAGTGTTGCTTATTAATTTGATAACTTTTATTAGTGATTCATATTGAAGGAAACTTGTGCAGTATTGAAGAAATGTTGTTAGTTCCCTGTTTACCGGTTTGTGGGTTCAAATTTTATCAGTTTATGGCTGTTTTTATCAGGTGATTGGGCCATACCGCTCCGGAAAGTCTTTTTTGCTTAATCAACTTCTCTCTCTTTCTTGTTATGAAGGTGCATCTTTCATAGCTCTACTAGAATGTACCCTCATTACCAACATTTTAGGAAAAGTTTTTAGTCAAGATTTGATAGCTTTCAAGATTTAATGTAAACTAATATGTTTGTTTTGTCAGGGTTTGGTGTTGGGCACATGCGTGACACCAAGACAAAAGGTGGATGGAGATTGCCATTTTTCTCATGGTTATGCTTAATTGGATTTAGATATAATCTTTTGTAATCTATCTTTATTCTCTTTTGGTTCATGTGATACAGGAATATGGGTTTGGGGAACACCTATAGACTTGGATATTGATGGAGTAAGAACTTCTGTCTTTTACCTTGATACAGAAGGATTCGAAAGCGTTGGGAAGTCAAATGTATATGATGATCGGTAATTGCTGATTGATAATGTATTCCGTGATTCGTGTTGAGTCATATATTATATTTCAGTTGGCCTTTTCTTGTGTTTGCTATTGTAGGATATTTGCCCTGGCAACTGTCATGAGTTCTGTGCTTATCTATAATCTGCCTGAGACGGTTAGTTATTATCCCCCTTCCCCCAATTTTGTATTCATTGCTGTTGTTTATCTTCTTGTATGGACAAATGAACAAAGTCCTTTATTTTGAGATTGAACAATTTAGAAAAGCATAATTTATGTGTTCAGTGTTGAATACAATGTTGGATTCTGAGTGTTTATGGTGGTATGGTATACATATTGGTCTAGGTGATAATTTAGCCTTCTTTTAGTTGGGTATTGTCTGAAAGACTAACTTCTGACATTGAAGATATGGAATGGTTATGTCCTGGATAGCACATGTAGTATTAGGGATGGTTTCAAAGGAGGGATACAGTGTATTGGAGAAAGGATTTGGGGATCCATGGAGTTAAAGCATGCTCAATCAACAAATAATTTATCAAAAGAAGATAGAAGAGTGGACAAAATATAGCCCGCTAAAAACAATTGGATGACTAATGCTAATATTATAAGTAGTCCTTTGCTGTGCAACATTCATTATTGTTAAGGCCTGTAGGCCCTTCGGTAGATTTGCTTGGATTTCCAGACACCTGAAGCAGACAAATTACCGTGGTCTGATGTGGAAAGATGAAAACCCTACCTTATGTCGTGTTTACAATACTAAATTTGAAACAAATGTTGGATTACCTTTTGGATTTCAACCACTGAGCACATATCAGTTTTCTTTTTGAGAAACTTGATTGCATGTACAAGTTTGCTGGTATCAACTTACAATTACTAGGTAGAGACTGAATAATCTTGAAGCCCACAATCAGCAGGCTTCTCATTTTAATTTTTTTTAGGACATTCTAAAATGTTTTCATCTCTGTGTATTCAGATACGTGAAGCTGACATCTCTCGACTCTCTTTTGCGGTTGAGCTCGCTGAAGAATTTTATGGGAGGTTTGCATCTTGATGAACTTTTTGTTTGTTAATGTTATGTAGATTATCAAATTTTCTCTCCCTGTCCTTTTATATTGCTGTGTAAAGCCTCTGTTTTTGGGGTAAATTATGGTTACTAACTTGTTTGTTTGATTTTCACATTTCACACATCCTAAATTTGCAACTTCCATATGTTGAACAGAGTAAAGGTAGTCCGAAGGCCTTACTATTGTCACCATTGACCTAATCTTTCTTTTCTTTTTTTCTCGTGAACTTTGTCATTGATAATTTAATTTTTTGTTTGAATGGTTGGATATTTTATAGGGCCAAGATGTTGCATTTGAACCCTCTAAGCTCTTGTGGCTTATCCAACGTGATTTTCTGCGTAAGTTAATAAATACTTTCCTTGATTATTTTCATATATCATCAAGCTGTCTGTTACCTTTTCTATCCCATTTATTTTTTTCTCTTTTCTTTAGTCTCCTACCTACCATCCCAATAAAATATTTTGGTCACTGATGAATTCTAGGCACTGCATCTCTTACAGCTGCTTTTGTCCATCATGTGCACTCCATTGGATATTGATATTTTCCTTAATTGTCTACAGAAGGGAAATCAGTGCAAGAAATGGTGAATGAAGCTCTTCGACGAGTCCCCAATACTGATGGTTTGTACCATTGCTTGCAGCTTCAACTGAAATTTACTTTATTCACAGTATGATTTTCCATATTTTCTAAAGCAAATGGTCTGATTGAAGGCTTTGTTTACTATTTAATTGCAGGGGACAAAAATATTAACATGGTATTTTCTCTTCTGGATTTCAATCTCCAATTATCAGTAAAATATTAATAGTCTGGAACTGAATATTTACACTAAAAGTTAACTTCATCAGGTCAATCAGATCCGGGATTCATTGGCTATTATGGGTGACAACAGTACTGCCTTTAGCTTACCACAAGTATGTGTCACCTCCATATTTTGAAATCCCTTTCATTCCTTACCCTTTCAACCCTAATTTCGAGTTCTTTATCTGGAATTCTATTATATGGATCTTTGGGTGTAAATAAATCCATTTGTTTTGCATTTGAAATGATATGAAAATGGGACTTATCTATTGATTTCTACAGAAGAGTGCATGATTTTTAACTCTATCATGGTAGCGAATCCTATTGCCAAAGTCATGTATACGGCAAAGAATGAGAGCAATGTTTCTTTCTAAGTTATGTGACATTGCATGTTGTCTTGGTGGTTTTTTTCATGCCATCACAACAAAAGTCTTCTGTCTTCTCTTGGAGTACAAAATATTGACTTTTCAGTTCCGTTGTCAAACTTTGGGTTAGAACTTAGAACTTAGAAATCCTGGTCCTATTAGTGCCTGCACCTGACTTGCATTAATTATGATAACTAATCCATTACAAATTACAATTGACCAGTCTTCATATTTTCACACATGTTAGTATTAGGTACAAGACCATTTTTCTTCTCCATTGTGTCGCTTCTTGTCTATTGCTCAGTTCTGAAATGTCATTGAGAAATAACAATGACAGGTGAAGGCATTTGAGTTACTTGTATGGCTGGTTATTTAAAAGCCATCTTTATTAAGCTTGTGTCTTCATTGGGAAAGACCTTTGACTTTTTTGATTATGAAGAATGTGATCTTAGTGTTGGAAGTAATTTTTCTGATGTGTGAATTCAAGTGTTATTTCAAGTAATAGCTATCTCTAGTTTTCTTTGCATCTTTAATCCACCTGCCTGCATGTATGTATTCATATATTTTAGTTATATTTCTTGATAGAGACCTTTGCTATATTAGAATGTTTGATTTTTATTAAAACCACTGCATTAGTTGACCTAACTGATCGTTGAAATTGGACTTTAAACAGCCACATATCCAGCGGACAAAGCTTTGTGACATGATGGATGTCGAACTTGATCAATTATATGTTAAGAGAAGGGAGCAATTGAAAGAGCTTGTTGCTAGCGTAATCCGCCCAAAGGTTGTACAGGGAAAATTTCTAAATGGGAAAGAGTTTGTTTCCTTCCTGGAGCAGGTACTTAGTTTTGAGTGTTCTCTTTAGAGTAGGAAAGAATAAAACTAATCATAGTTTGATATGGACTAAAGCTTCTAAACTGTTTGCCACAGTGATACCTGTTGTTTCTTTAAATAATAGTCTATGGAGGACCTCTACGGAGGACTCTCCATGTCCCTAATCTCATAATTATTATACAATAGAATCAGCAAATCAATCAAGTAGCACAAAATATAGCTCAATCTCATACAGTGCTTTACTGTTCTGCAAGTCCCTTATCTCATCATTGCTATACTTAGCAAAAATATTAGAACAACTTGTGGAGAAGTTCTATTTTTGGGTAGTTTTTGGAGACATAATGTAATGATAACTAATATAAACAACTAGAACCAAAATTTTGAATTTATGCTTTTTGCAATAATTATTATAGGTGGAGAGTAGAAGAAATGGTTTGACTCCATTTCCTAGTAATACTTTAACCTTGAAGTCTAGCAAGGTGCACATAATTTTACCTTTTTCAAGACTAGTAATTTTTTAAGTGACAGTGTCATAGATTTTTAAGTATGATCAATCATGGTATTAGATTAAATTTTGGATTGGGACACTGGCCAAATTACTTACTTACCTTGCCAAAAATCAATGTCTGGTTATTATATATATGTCTTAAAATTATCAACTTTTTGTTGTTTAACTTGCACCTGTAAGTTGTTCTAAATCTCTCTTTTGTTTTTCTTTTTCTATGCTCGTCTGCTGTTTTCTTTCTTTTATTTAATAACTTTGTGAATGTTTTACTCTTTTGTCATCTCAAATATGGTCAGATTGAGGCTAATAATTGCACAATCAAATCAGATAATGCTTTTGATGTCATCTCCATTAAGCCACTTTGATTTTGACATTTTTGATTTTGACATTTCAAACTTAGATACTTGAAGCCTTGAACAAAGGAGAGATTCCATCAACAGGCTCTCTCGTGGAGGTTTTCAACAAGGGTATTCTTGAGAGATGTCTTAAGTTATATGGTGAAAGGATGGCAAAATTGGATCTACCTCTTCCAGAGGAATATCTGCAAGAGGCCCATGATAGGTCTAGAGATGAGGTCATGCAAGTCTTTGATCGGCAACATTTTGGCCGTCACCATGCTAAGAAATCAATCATGCAACTGGATGAAGAAATACAGAAGGTATTGTTTGAATATTTATAGTAGATTAAAAGCTCAAAATATAATTGGCTTATTGGGAATTAAATTAGCAACTAAAATTATAGTAGCAAAAGATAGCTGAAGGATTTTCTCTTATCAAATATATTTGTATGGTTTTAGTTTTAAACTCTTCTGGTTCTTAGCAAAAATAAATGAATTAAGTTAATAAATAAATTATCTTTCCTGGTATTGGATATGTTTGGAAGAGCTTGTCTATGATTAATCATCTCATTGATGGACTTTTCAACCTATTATATAAAGCACCATGTCTGTCTAGAAAACAACAAAGACCTTGTGGCTGGTCGAATCGTGCTGCAGGGTATACACAGTGGGTGTGTCAGCAAGAGTGAGAGCAATAGCATGAGTTTTGAAAGTTTTATGTACCTATAGTGCTTCTCAACATTAACGTGCGATGATTTTCAAGCTTATTTTTTATGATTTTGTGATCTTTGGTTCTTTGCAGTCTGCACGACTTTGGTCTTGGAATTTGAATATGATGATTTGAAGCTTATATTTACTGGGGAAAATTATGCAGGTGTATAAGAATGTTATTTTGCAAAATGAATATCGATCTTCAAAGCTCTGTGAGGCACTGTACACCAGATGTGAGGACATAATGGATCAGCTTCAAGTTCTCAGGCTTCCTTCCATGGCCAAATTTAATGCAGGCTTCCTGCAATGCAATCATAGTTTTGCACATGAATGTATTGGACCTTCAAAAATAAACTACGAGCAACGCATGATGAAGGTCTGGCACAATAACAATGTTTTGTCATTTTTTACTCTACTATTTGTGGGGCATATTCTTTGTTATTTCTTTTTCATTTTTATATTTCACTTTAACATTGGGGTTCATGGGGCCTTAGTTCAGTACATAGAAATGATATTTTTTTCATATTTTATCCATCTGTCTCTATCTCTATTCTTAATAGAAATGCGACAGTATTCCTTATATATTCTGAGTTGAGCTTTTTTTTGGGTACATGAATTGACCTTTTAAGTGGTACATAATAGACTTATTTGTTATGAAAAGTTGAATTGTTTCAATTCTCTCTGAAGTAAATAAATTATTCTAGTTATAATTTTTCCTGATTTGCTACTGGTTCTAATGCTTAATGCACCTTGGTGTATCAAATGATATGCAGATGTTGGGGAAGTCTCGGTCTCTATTTATAAAGGAGTATAACCACAGGCTTTTCAATTGGTTGGTGGCCTTCTCCCTGGTCATGGTAGTGATTGGCCGCTTTATTATAAAGTTCATTTTGATTGAAATTGGAGCATGGATACTCTTTATATTTCTGGAGACCTATACAAGGATGTTTTGGTCAGCAGAGTCACTTTACTATAACCCAGGTTGGCATTTTATAGTTGCAACTTGGGAAACTCTTGTTTACAGCCCGATCCTGGATCTTGACAGGTAATTTGAACTTTTTCCAGCCAAATTCAAGTATCTGATATACGTTAAAACCTTTTCATGAGTTGCTTTTAAGATCCATTTTATTGTATGTTAGGTAGGTGTAGTTGGGTGGTATTATTACCGTTGGTGTTGCACTTCTGCATTTTGATTCATCTAATGCACATAATGACTTATTGAAAACATTAATTGCCAAAGAACCAAGGGGTGCTCAACAACCTGTGAATGTGTTCGTTTTCCTTTCTTTCTGTCTAAATTCCACCCCGGGTCCCTTTTTTATTTTTAATTTAGATAATTTATGTTTATTCTTATTAAAAGTTCTGAATATGATCTGTCGCCAGATTGTTCTTAACAATGCTTACTAGGCACTATCTTATTCAGTTACGAATAATAGTAAGATTTTATGGAATATTGGTATTCATATTGTTCTAAATAATTTTGTTGATTGAAATTTGAAACAGATGGGCTATTCCCCTTGGTGTAATACTGTCATTGTTAATTCTTTATTGGCGGTGTTATGGGAAAAGGAAATATGGATCCCAGTGGCTATTACCTTTATACAGCAGCAATAAAAATGGTCCAAATCGACCAAGAACAGACTAAATCTATGGTGATGATTGAAGTTGCAGGCATGCTTTAAGAATTTGGTATGCTGCTCAGCAATTCATCCCTTTTGGCGAGCTTTTTCTTTTTTGTACATGGAGCCCGCCTGCCCCCCTTTTTCTTCTTAAAAGGTTCTTTTGGAGAGTGTAAAAAGGTGATCAGAGGGTGATTGACCTCTCCGGCAGCTTCTATAACTTTAGCGCCTTAAAAATGTTCTGTGTTGCCACAATCTACTGATTTTACAAATGTGTATTACTTCACGGTTACTCACGTTGGATTTTAGAGTAAATTGGATATTAGATACTTTGCTGCTCCACCATCATGTATTGACTTGTAAACGGGTAAATTAAGCAAGAAAGGAAATAGAGGTTGATTCTTTATTCTTTTGTTTCCAGTTGGCGAGTTTAATTGCAAATGGAAATAGAATGGCCTGCATGCCATCCTGATATCTCAACTTACTATTTGAGGATTGTTCGCATTGTGGGATTAAAGAGACAATATATGCACACTTTTACTTTCCCACTATTTTTTACATGTCTATGCTTGTAATTTTATTATTTTATGTTGATTATTTTTAAAAGGTGTTCGTAATGTAATTTCAGTAAAACTAGTATTAACCTACAAGTGTTTGATTGAAGTGGTAAGTAACTTACAATCTAAAAGTTCGAATCCTAGAAGACTTCATTATAGGGAGGGTTAATAATCGTAATTGTTTGACGGTCTGAAAGGAATTAGTCTTATACAGAGTTTGAAGTGAGTATACCTTTTGTTTACAAAAAATAATAATATATAAAACCAATTGGACATTAATGATTTGGCCAAATAATCACAACTTCATAGGGTGATGATAGTTTTAACTAGGGTGAATTATTAAATATTTATTAGTTGCTAATTATATTTAATAGACTTGTAAACATTTATTGTGAAATTAACAATTAATAAATACTTGACAACTCACTTTGTGTATCATACTCATAAGGATAAAATATCAACTACTAAGTTTAAATTGTAATACAATCAAATAAGGAAGTTGCTATGGTACTCTGATGGGTATGATATTTAAGATGAGTTATTAATAATTTATTGATTGTTAATTTTATAATAAATATTTAAAAGAATATTAAATATAAATAAAAATTAATAAATACTTAATAACTTACCCTAAATATTAATACCCTAAAAAAAGAATAAGTACCAAAATAATTACCTTCAAATAATTATAATTGTGGTTCTAGAAATTAGTGCTACATGGGATGGAAGTAGACATGTCAAATTAGGCTCTATTCTTTGGTCGGGCTGGGCCTACTTGTCAAAGTCATGAACTTCTTAAAAACTGATCGGCCTGTTTAGGCGTAGCTGTTTCTGATGCTAGCCCTTCGTACAACGCTGATCCTGAGACGATCCTTCACATCTTACGTGACTGCCATGGAGTTCGTCAGATTTGGCAGCACTTTGGTGCCAACTAACATAACTCGGGTTTCTTTCTTATGCTGCATGAAGAATGACTCACAAGAAATGCAAAACCTGACAAGAATTGATCCCATTGTTTTCTTCTTGTTATTTGGCCCCAAGAGTATGTTTGCTTTTGGGATCATCCATTCATCCGACTCTACTGAGCTGCAACCTGCGGCAGATTCTTCTAACAGATAGAATGGAAGTTAAATTTGTTCGTTAGTTTTCTATTTCTTCCTTTCTTTTGTCTCTCCATTGTACTAAAAAATTTAACCATGTAATTTAGTAATAATCTTTTCATGCTTATATTAATTAATGCAACAAAAATTATATATATATATATATATAATAACTATGAATGCTTTTGCATATACGCATACTATAAAGCATGTGGATGACACTAAAAGTATCTATAAATGAAAAAAGGGTTTCAAAAGAGAAATTTTTATATACTCTAAGAATACTATACTTGTCAATTAAAAATGTAATACTGAGTAAAATTTAGACCATTGAAAATATTACGTCTCAAAATATCTAAGAATTTCTCGTTTCAAAGTGATCATAAATAAAAACTTGTGAAAGTGAAAACTCTTCACTTGTTAATTATATATATATATATATATATATTCACAGAGAGAGAGAGAGAGAGAGAGAGAGAGAGAGAGAGAGAGAGAGAGAGAGAGAGAGAGAGAGAGAGGAAGTTATTGATCGCGTGCATGACAAAGTTAAAAAGCAGTACATAATTAAATTCACATAAACTTCATTATCAATATTGCATGGAAATAAATGCAGCAGGCTAGGTCCATATGTTATCCACAATAAGGTTGCAAATTGCAATAAAGGAAATGTCTTTTTTTTACTATTATTATTTGGATTATATAATGAAAGGTAAATTTTTTTTCTAACTCCTCTCTCTGTCTAATGAGGGGGAGATTCGATCTTAAATTTTACATTCATTGCAAATAACTTTATCAACTAAGCCAACTGACATAAAAAAAAATAAATAAAGTGTTAACAAATTCTATCATAAATCTTTTTTTTAAACGTAATTAGGTGGATTGTGAAACACTTAATTTTTTTTTTGTAAGACTATGAAGTATTTCTATAGTCTTTGGATGTAAGACTAATACTCACTTAGACGTTGATTTGACTTTGATCACAAAGTACTTTTAGCGGATTTTAAATCCCTACTCTACAAGTAAAGTGTGCTCACAAGAAATTTAATTTAACAACTGAGCCACTCACAAGAAATTTAATTTAACAACTGAGCCGCATCTCGTGCTTTTATGAACACTTAATTTGATGAAACATATTTTTGTAAATTGAGATAAGACATGCTTCATTATTCATATTTCTTAAGGACATTTTCCAGATATATATTTTAATTTAAATAAAGAGTGATTTAAGACATTTGTAGTGATATCTACTAATAGACTATAATAAGGGCTCGTTTGGTATGATGATGGAAAGGAAATGAATGGAATGAGATATTCTCATTCCTATGCTTGGTTGAGAAATAAGGTACGGGATACCCATTCCCTAATGAATGCTCATTCCATTCACTTGAAGAAAAGCCATTCCGTACTGTATAGGGAAGGAATGACTATTTCATTCAATTTCTATTCTTATTTTCATTCATAACCATACTAAAATATAAAAAACATGGAAATAAATATTCCATTCTTATGGGGCGCTTAAAAGAGTTAATGACCTAAAACCAAATTTTAATATGAGGCCTTCAATTTATTTAATAAAATTAATATGAATTATATAAAATTTATCTTTCTAGCTTTTAAAGTTGCAAAATTACTAAAACTTTTCAATGAAATTTTATTACTTCAATCCTTAACAAAAAATAAAATATTTTGTTTTATGACTCAAATAGGACAAAAACGTAATGTGAGTTTAAGTGTTATTGAATATAAGAGTGAAAAAAGTCAAAATCAAGGACATAAGAGATAAAAAAAGATAACCACAGTACTTGAGTAGCTCATATGAGAGAGTAAAATCTCTAAAATCTCAACTCCTTCAAGTATTCTAATTTGGTTAATTAGAATTTTTTTTACTATTTATCTAAAGATCAGTCTATTATTGACAATAACCAAGAAAATATGAGTGAAGAAGATAAAAAAATACTTGATTTTTTTAGGAAATAAATTTGAACATTACTGTATTGAGAAGATGAGAAATAAATATGGATGACGGGTGAGCTGCTTAAGGTGCAGTTTAAAATAAATAAAATAAGAAGAAAAAAATAGGAATTGCATGTGGTAAAGTGATTATGTTATAATTAACTAATTAATACGAATAAGAAAAAAAATAAAATTTATTAGAATTAAGTTAGGAAAATTAAAGGTCTTAATTTATTTTAAATAAATATAATAAATATAAAAATTATAAATATAATATTATTAAATTATAAAACCTAAAAATTTGAGAGCCTCAGGCTAATTGCTTGAGTGGTTTTATGGTCAAACTGACCCTGCATTGCCATTCACACTCCAATTCCCTTTCCCATTCCATCAAAAATCATTCCATCAAGCTAAATATGACGTAAAAGCTGTATTTTAAAATTTTCACTTCCGCATTTGTTTGGCAGCCAAATTCTTTGATAAAAAGTATAAAAGAGGGTGTTTGAATTATTTTTTTAATTTGTTTGAAACCAATTTCTTTAGCAGAGTATTTTTTCATATTTAAAAAGAGTTTGAAACCAATTTCTTTAGCAGAGTATTTTTTCATATTTAAAAAGAAGAATGATATTCCACCAAAAAAATATTTTGTTTCGCTCTTCTTATTTATTTTACTTTTAAATTATTTGGCTCTATAAAAAAGATAGACAAGATTTACATTTTTTTTTTGTAAAAACATTGTTTGCCGACATTGTTCTGCACATGCATTTTACAATTAAAGTTTTTAGATTTGATTCTTATCACGAAGCATTGGTTAATTTATTCATTCGCTTGATCTATTGGTTCAATACACAATTAAGTGGTGCACAATATACATGTGTATGCAAGAATGACTTGACCGTAGTCACAATTGTATAAATTTTAAAACGTGATGCAACTTTTATTTTTGTTGTTTGGTCTTATTGTATGGTGGTAACTTATCAATAATACTATTTAATTACCAAAAAAAGTTTTTACATATTTACAATTAATTACTCCTTTCAAACCTAATATAGGGTGACAAATTTTGATCTGTATTAGCCTAAAAAAACATATAACAAATCTAGCAGTACCATGTCATTATATATGAGAATTTTAAAAGTAAATAGATGACGATACTCAACGAGTTTCATTATCTAAAGTGTAAGGTGTAATTAAAGAGCTACTAGTGATAATCTATAACAAGAAAATTAAATATTGATAACTTCTAATAAATTCATAGTTATTCATCTGCTTGCATTTTATCAAAATCCAAACCATTGATTAGAATCAATGCTTGTAAACCTCACACTTTACTCTTTAACGTACATTTAAGATTTTGATCCACCTTGCACCCCTATTTGTCAATTTATTTAATATTCTTTAGAAAATGTATTATAAATAATAGATATTAATACAAATATAAATAGTGAATAATTAAAATTAATAAATTTTGCATAAGCAAGTTAACTTTTTTGAGATTTTTCATATTTTTATAATGAAAAATTAAATGCAGAAAAGAATATATCCAACAAAAATATGTTTGAAAAGGTAAATAAAAAGGGGGAAATTATTCGAAATATCTGCAATATTTTAGTAAAATTTTAATTACATTACTTAAATCGGATAGATTGCATCCAAGGTGAAATTTAATTGGCATAGATATACATGCATCCTAATTAAATTGCTCGACCAATGATTTTCTTTTTGGGGTCAAACTCAAAGCAGCCAGTGAATTAATTATATAAAAAAAATGTAATGCACTGCCATTTTGGTTTCATCAAATGAGAAATCTAGCTTTGCAATGACTTGGAGCAGACGCACCACTCACTCACGAAAGCGCGCACAAGGAAATTTTCGTATTTGTAAAAATTTGAATTTATGGTAACTTTATTACAAACCAAATAAATGAGTCGAACATGTGGCAAAAAATCATTCGTGTTAGTGCTGCATGAACTTTCCCACAAATGAATTCAAGTGCAGGTGTCGTTTTATGGTACAATCCTGAGAACCAAACGTATCTGATTGAAGCCAGCCACATCTCATATATAGTTCTATTGAGCATGTCAGAGGCATTTCTCCTCGGAGATTGACTTTCTGACTCTAAATTTTCTTTCTCAATCCTCAGGTGTGTGTGTGTGGGGAAAGCAAGAGAGAGGGGCTCCTAGAGTTTTGATAGCTTGCTTTCTCTTGAATTGTTTTGACATTTTCTAATCCTCTTGTTGATCGTATCTAGCTATGGAACTAATCTAGATTTGTTTTTTAATTCTTGGGTGGATTTTGTTTAGGGTTTTCAAGATCTTCACCTGAAAATGAGTGACTGTGTCTGTGACAGTGGCAGTACTGAGGTGTACATGTACTTCGGGGTTGCAGGTGAAATATTCTTTAACCCTTAATAACTTTCATGTTGGGTTTACATTTTTAATATGCTTGGATATAAGTTTTGGATTTTCTTTTATCCTGAGATTTTTCCTTTGTTGATATAATTCTTGTCCATGATGCAAATTATGAATCAGTGTGACAGCAAAATTTCAGTGCTTTGTGAACTCACTTTTTGTGTGTGTGTGTGGAGAGGCTGATGGAGGAGAGTAGATAAACTAAATTTAAGAAGATCAAGAGAACGAAATTGATTTGTTGCATGAGATCTCTATTAAAGATTTTGACAGAAGGGAAAATGTTCCTCCAAATTATTTACAAAAGCAGTATAAAAGTGAATAAAAGAAGATAAATTTTCAAAAGGATGATCAGATGGTAAGAAATTCTATTAAAAAAACAAGGTTTTGCATCCTTATCCAAGAGTTGGAAAGTTTTTTCATCTCATTAGCAGGGCCTAGTCTCTTTAGGAACAAATATATAAAATGAGGGGAAAGAAATGAGGATTATAAATTGATCTACCAAAGCCCTCTTCATTCATTTTTTATGAACATTTCAAAGTTCTCCTAGTTTGGAGGATTTTCGAAAATTTAATTTTAAACATTCAAACAAAGAATAAAGCTTGTTACTTAACCTCCAATCATCTTTCCTTTCATTCCCCTTCATTTCCTTTTGATTTGTCTCTCTCTCTCTCAAACATACCTAAGGCATATGAAGGAAATAACACCCTAAAAGTCCATCGTTCTTCTAAAATGAGTTTGACACAATATACTTGTCAGTTATATTGTAGAAAGTATGTAGTTGCTGCACTGTTTTGAAATATACTCAGGATTTCCTTTGGATATATTGAAAATTTGCTTAAGAATTGTTATAGACATGCAAGATAATGTTATCCAAACTCTTCGAAATCATACCAATCTTCTTGGTATATATGTTAAAAGTCTATTGACAACCTAAGTCACATAATTCATGATTTTTGCATGCACTTCCTGTTGATTTTTTTTATTGTACAGTAAAAATATTCATGGGTAGAAGCTAGAGGGTAGTGTAATTGGAGGAGGGCCACGGCTCCCCAAAATTTTCAAAAATAATTTCTTTTACATGTAATTATTTTTTGAAATTAAAATTTTTAACTTGTTTATAAACAAAGTATTGTTTTTTATTGGTCCCACTCAAATAAAATCCTCTAAATTCACCGCTACAGATATTTTGGAGTTAGCTTTTGCATCAATCAATACTAACTTTTTTCTTAGATAATCTAAAAAGACGCATCCCCATATCACCCAACTTTCCTGCTGATAATATTTATCAATATTTTTCATCTCCTTTCCTTTTTGCTCAGTATATATATTTGCTCTCTCACATAAAGTAGTTGACTTCGTCGACATGGATTTTTCAGTTTTAGTTGCATCTGAATAAGCTACTTTTTAAATATTATTTAGAGCTTCCATGTGAAATCTTGAGCCTATTTTAGGTTAATAACAAGTACATAACCTATACATGCATGAATTAATCAAAGTCTTCTTTCGGACGTAATTATGTATGCTTACTCTTGAATAGCCGCTTGCATTATTTATCGTCAAAAAGCCATTTATGTATTTAGTCTATTCATGTTTTAGGTATATAACTTAAAGGTAGTCATCTCCTTAATTTTCATGAGTCATATCATGTTTTAGCCAAAGTAGCCTGTCCCGCGATCAAGTAATATCCTAAAATACTTGGTATTATTTGAGTTACAGCTCTTGAGTTGAATATTTTAATCTTTATCTATAAATTAGAGAGGTAAAATAAATAATACACAAATTCATAGACTTCAAAAATACATGCTTAAGGTGATTTATCGTTGAAATGTAGATAATTACTACTTTTGATTGATTTTTTTTCTTTTTTGAGTGAATTGATTATGTTCTTCCTCTCTCAGATAACTTGTATATATAGTGACCGCTTCAAGATCACAATATTAGGGTTTGCATTACTGCATAAGTTTTTGTAAAGGCATTATACCACATATAGTTAATGTTAATTTCATTCTACTAATTTCTGACCTTGATTTTTTTTTTCTTGTTGAAGATGGTGCTTCTTCAACTGGAGCCACCAATTGCATTTCTCCAAGGAATTTTGAACAAAGTGAAGAAGTTACCCAACCACTTCGGAATGAAAATAAACAAAATCCAAAAGCTGCATGCAATCCATCTGTATGTGCTTGCATGCTTTTGATGAAAACTGATCACTGCAATATAAGTTCGATAATTGACCGAATATATGTTATACATTTTCATTTTAAGCTTTGGTTTAATATGTTGTAATTACATGCAAAGAATCTTATATTTTGGATACTCCTTTTTCACAGAGAGAGAAAAAGGACATTTCTAATGAGAAGAAGCCTGAAAAAAGAGAGGTCACTCCTACTTACAAGCCTCGACAATTCATAGGACTCGTTATCTACAAGGAATATAACGGAGTCAAATCTCTGGGAACTGTTATTAGTTACAATGCCAAGAAGAAATTGTTCAAAGTATGAGCTTTTTAATTTACGCAAATGATTAATTGTACCGCATGCACTAATGTGTATCTTCTTTTATATCTTTGATTTTCTTTTGGTCAGTTAAGATCACTTCCAACATTCTTATTATACAGGTTACCTGAATGCTCTTTAGTCTTGATCAATTGTGATCCTTTTACAACTTAGTTTATATGAGACCTTAGCTAATTACAATCTAAAATTTTTATAAGGTGTTGATTTTCCTGTACTGTTACAATTAAGTTGTTCATTGAAAATAATTTTGATGCAGGTTGAGTACAAAGGTGCAGGGTGGGAATTTATGGAGATGAACGAGATTTTGAAGAGTTTAGCAACCTTCAAAAATTTGGTCTGTCCACCAACTCCACCACCACCACCACCAGGGTATGAAAAAACTTAAATAAAAAAATTTGATAATCTATTTTAACCTTTTCAAGCAAATAGATAAAGATTTATAGGTTAAGATTGGATTATATATGTATGTATATAATATTGGAAGGGCTTAATTAAATTTACATAATCTTAATTCTGATGTTCTACGTGTATTTAATTTGTGATCAACTATATATATATATATATATATATATATATGTACATATGTAGAAATAGTTCAAAGAAGACAGCTGATGATCAGAAGAAGAAGCAGCCTGCTGGTCGGAAGAAGAAGCCTGATTCAGGAGAGGGATCAACTCCAACGAAGAAGAGAAGAAATACTTCAAGCAAGAAGCCCGATGGTCCTTATGTCCCTTTGGCCTTCAGAGAGACCAGGAGAAATGTATACTGTTATTACAATAAATAAGGGGCCATCATCTGCTTTTTGGTAAGTGTAATACGCTTACAATTTATTATTGTTTAGCGCGACAAAAATATCACATATACTTACCAAAAGATCTTGTTTGATAATGGATTTTGTCACATAGGTGCTTGCAGAAGTGGAGAATACATAATCAGCATGGCGAAAGCTCCACAACCTCAACTGCCAACTGATGATAGTCTCAAACTATTATGTGTCTTCCTTAATTATCGTTTATGTTATCCTGTCATTCTGTTTTAGTAGTTGCCTCGAATGATGGCACAAACTTGTTAAACTTTTCCTTGTTTTTAATTCCTTTAAAGTAGACATGGAACTTGGATTGCTTTATATATCTACTTATGAGTGTGTGTTTTATCGTAATAATTTTGTTTATAGCTTCCTATAGAAACAGTTCATGCTGCTATCTATCTATCTATATAAACCTAGTTGAGCGCAAACAAAAGTTTTAACAAAAAGAATTCTTAAAAAAATTTGCCCAAACATTTCATCATTTTAAAACAAAACTCTTTTATTAGAAATATGCATTATAATACATACATACATACATACATACATACATACATACGAGGAAAGGGCTACAAAGGAGAAAATTGGGCTCAATCAGGCTTAAAAAGTAGTGAACTGTAATCCACGCGTGCCTGAAAACCCTAACTGGTTCAGTTCGCGGCACTCACAGCTCTATTTCTACCTGTAAATAAATGGACAAGCATTAGTCCGTTTGATCTCGGAGCTCCCACCCTCTTCTGATCCTTCTCCGACCTTAAAACGGATAATTCAGCGGTCAAGGTCGAGATTTCCAACGGTGTGAAACTTGCTGGGACTGGTGCCGTCAAGAAAGAGGTAAGCCCCTTCGTCTCGTCCATGAATTTCATCAGAAAACACTATTGTTAGTACATTCACTACGTTGTGTTTGAGAATTGTTTTAAAACTCACAATTAATCCATTAGTTAATTAGTGCAATGTTCCTCTTTTGATTCACGTACAAATATTTACTTGTTTGCCAATAAACCAATGAATAGGACGTTTGTTACTAGCGTGACAAAAATGCTTTGATTTTTTTTCTCTCTTTTTTCTTGTTTAGATAGATAAATTATTACACACTATTTTGGAGTTTCATTGACAAGTGTACACGTTTCATGGTAGTGGCGATGCAATCATTTGAAATCATTCAGGAGGAATCAGGAAGGCTAATATTCGCATGCGTTTCAAATGATGGTATTGATGAGCATATCTGCATATGGTTTGGTATCTATTTCTCTTTTTCTCGGACATTCATGCTGCACTACTCTTCTCCTTATTCGTATTTCTGCAAACCACACATTACCCTAAGTAGCAACTGGCTGGATGAGATTCTGCAGTTTTAATAATTGGCCAAATAACCATTAATTGTATTGAGTTTCATTCTTGCTTTTGTTATTGGTTCCTTAGGTTGATAGGATTGGAGAATATTTTTGCTAGACAACTATATGCCCAATGAGTACGCTGTCCGACTTGCTATGGATAAGTAATGCCAAAGATCTTTTTAAGTACCTGAACATGCTTTGTTACTCATAGGGTACTTACACAGCATCTGTATGTTTGGGATCTCTCACACCCAAAAGAAAAAAAAACTCCGAGGTTACTTTTACGATGGAGAATTAATTTTGGACTCCCCAACAGAATCCCAAACAAGCATGTCTTCAAGTTTTTGTTCACTAAATATAGTTTTTGACTAACTCGTAGTCAGAAACATGTGATAGACTGAAATTGAATTTTGGAAAGTTGTCTACATTTGGATTAAGTACAACCTGAAACCTATTTGATTGTACGTCTTTCTTTTTCCATTTCTTTCCTCGTTTTAGTTAAGAACCTAAATTAGATGTAGAAAAATATGCAGACACGTGCATTCTATGTTAATTATATGGAGGCACACAATTTTTTTTTTTTGGGTACATAATTGGGGCCGGAGCCCAGACTAGGCACACAAATTTTTTACCCCTTGGTTTTATGGTTTCCCAAAAATTGTGCAGCAATACTTGACCTGCTCCCACCTCCTTTCCAACCCAAACAATAAGAAACAGGGAATAGGAATGAAGGACATGAAACTATTATCTGTCATAATTTTATTCAAGATTAAATTTTGATATCTTAGGAGGTTTGTGGTGTTTGATATATTGAGATATTTCTTATACAAATTATAGTTCATGGTCAGTTCCTGGTTGTGAACTAGTTAACTCATTGAATAAGTTTTGAACTATATCCTAGATTTTTCTTTTTGGTAAATAAGTTCTTCCAAATCATTTTTCCCTGTTATCCTTGAGTTTTCTTTCTTCTTGTCTTTATAATCCTAAAATGCTCTTTATGTTGGATCTACAGGAGCCATAAGCCCGTAATGTTTATAACTATAAGACGTAATCAAGTTGTTGGGGGCATTACATATCGCCCATATGTAAAGTAATAATTCATCTCCATATCCTCTTTTTCTTTACGATCCACAATATTTGAATTTATTGTCATTAGGAATTTTCTATATTTGCGTCATCTTTTTACTGTTTCGGTGTTCCTGTTTCAATTATATGAGAACTGAAGGTTTGAAATAGTTATTAATTTATTAGCAACGATTAGATAATAAAAGAAGGTGAACACTGGGATCGTGTTTTTCGAGTGGCTTGCTGGTACATTTGGATTTGGAGGAACCGTGCCCTCTTTGATGAAGACTTTAGCCCTCCCCAGGACCCTGTAACTATTATTAATTATATCCTATGCAATATATATTTTTGAGGTGTTTCCTTGTGATAGTGGTCACAGGTCCAGGCAGGTGACACGAGACATCTGTTGGGAACCTCCTCCCGATTCTTGGACTAAGCTAAACACTGATGGAGCTTCTAAGGGCAATCCGGGTGATCCTGGTTGTGGTGGTCGATCTCCTCCGAGACGCTAGCGGGACGTGGCTCAAAGGCTTCACATGTCACATAGGAGTCTGCACTACCCTGACTGCAGAACTTAATTTAATTTGGGGTATCTACATAGGGCTTCGGATGGCTTGGCAATATGGAGTGAGACGTGTCATTGTTGAAAGTGATTCTATGGTTATTATCTCTGCCTTTAAGGGGACTTATGCTATATGCTACCCTACCATAAATCAGCTTTATAGGAAGAGCCTAGATCTTGTGCATCTGGACTGAGACATCCATTTCTGCCATAGTTGGAGAGAAGCGAATAAAAGCTCCGATTGCCTCGCTAATTGGAACCTCACTAAGGAGTTTGGAGCTGAGGCTAGTCCTTATTGGTGATACCACAGGGGCCATTATCTTTTCTTATGTTAGTTCCGTTTCTTTTGGGCTTTTGCCCTGTTATATATCAAAAAATAAAAAGATAATAGAAGAAGATGAACTGTGGTATATATATATATATATTTTTATTGTTGTTATAGTTTCTTGTGCAAATGCTGAACTTTGGTTGCAAATGACAAAGTAAAACGCTTATCATGGTCCATATAAGTGAATACTTTGGGATTCAGTCTGACTATTTTTATATAGAGAAGACCTTAGTAGTAAATAGACATAGTATTTTCATTTTTTTCCCATTATTTTTTCCTCTTACACATACGTAAGTGGCTCAAATGGAAGTCAGTTAAACAACATTGATGATTTGATATTTTAATCAGGCAATTGCACTAATACAATCAAAGCCCAAACTTTTAGGTAAAGATAATTAATTTTTACTCTACCTCGAAGCATTAATATTTTTTTAATAATTAATTTAGTGATTAACGAAACAGATAGTTGCACAATCATAAGTAAATATAAAAAAAAAACCCAAAAGAAAAATAATTGACTTAGAAAGAAAAACTTTAAAATTACCAGAAACAAAATAAAGTTTTTGATATTATTTTTTTTGGTAACAAGGTTTTGATATTTTGATTTATGAAAGTTAATAGGCATTTGAATAAAAAATTCAAGGAGTTGAAGACTTGTGAGATAGCTATGAAATATATAATGAAATGTGTTATTTGTGTTTTAAAAGCCATAAGTGAATAGAAACCACATATTAAAAAGAATAGGGAAAAGAGCGTAGAGGTTCTTTGAACACTTCTCTGAGTTATAAAAGAATATATGGAATAATTTATTAAAATAATAGAGTTAGTTTATGAATTAAATCATACACTTTTAAAGTTAACGGTAGTCATTTACAAATGAGACAAAGTTCTGAAAGTGTGTATGCTCTTTTCTCAAAAGAATAAGGTTAAATTAATATGTAAGTATCTATATTTTTTGAGAATTTTCAATAAATCCCTATAAATAAATCCTTATAGTTTTAAAAATATTTTTGATTGGGTCAACTTAGAAGGCTCTAATAGTGGGCTAAATCCATGACCATTTTAAAAAAATTAAAACTAAAAATTCATTTATAATTTTTAATCTATAAAAATTTAGTTAAAAATGCTCAAATTTTTTTTAAGAACCTATAAATTAATTAAACCAAAAGAATAATTGTGTTCTCACAAACATGAGTCTGTTCTCCTAAGCACGAGCCCGTGTCGTCTCAATCTAACTGCTTCAAGTGTTGTGGTTATTTGTTTTTTTGCTGATATGCTTCAAGTGTTTTATAAAAACATTCAAGAAGAAAGTAGAAAGTTAATTTGCAGTAAAAAGATATTATATAATTTGCAGTTAATTAAGTTGAACATAACATTTCGTTATTTCTTTCCACTTTTCACATTTTTCTTTACGACTTTTTCTCTACCATTTCAACACTATAGGTCTTTATTTTTATCCATACTCATGTGTATGCTATTTTTATTGTTATTATTGCCAAAAAAATAAGAGATTAAAAAATTTTAAAAAAAATTATACATGTATTCTGGTGTCTGTCTCATTTTCGTACTTTAATCGACTAGACATCTATAAGTAAAATATAAAAATGTTTTTTTTATGTTAAATTGTTGAAAGTTGGACTATCCTGCGGCTTTATGAAACAATTGATAAGTTGTGATCCAATTTTCAATTCTTACAAGAGCAAACGGGATAGCAATGCGATGCTAATGAGCCGCATATGGGATTCATGCTGACTAGCATCGACTCGCCATTGGGCCTTTGGCCTAGTGATCCACTTGGTAATAAGTGCGTGTTGTCCTTTTCTTGGTTTGAGTTCAAACCCCAAGTACACCAGGAAAAAAAATGGCAGTGACCCAACTCTAAAAAGAAACTCAAAAAAATAATGAACAAATTGTTAAGAATGTGGTTTGATCCATCCAGCTCACGTGATCCTTCAAATAAAATAAATAGGTGTAAATATACGGGACTTGGCAACAACACTTTTTTTTTTTAGTACATCAGAATGAGTGTTTTAAAAATCAGTCCAATTGGACAGGTTCAACTGGTTGAAACGTGAATCAAAAGCTTTGTCGGTTCTGGTTCAACTAAAGAACTGTTCGAACAGTTAAACCACAAAAAATCATAAAAAAATCAGTTGAATCAGTTAAACCAATAAAAATTGAAAATAAAAAACCGGTCAGTTCATTCATTAACTTTTAAATTGAATTTTTATTAAAAAAGAAAGAAGAAAATAATTTTTTTTAAAAAAAAACTTAAGATTTAGCTTTTTTAGAAGTTGAATTGAGAGTTTCTACAGTTCTAATCTTTTTTTTTATAAAATAAGTGGCGAAACAATAAAACGATTTATGATTTTTGTGATTAGTTTTATATATATATATATATAGTATACCGGTTCAACCGATCAAATCTTGAACCACTCTCCTCTCTAATTATCCGGTTCAACTAATTTTTAAAACATTAATCAGAAGTATAAGCACATGGAGGGATATGTAGATGATGAAATTTCTAACATCATCATCACACACCAATCTTAAAGATGTTACAGCTCATTAGCCACAGATTTTTATTTTATTTTTTTGCGCAAATGCTCTTTGTCCAAATTTAATAAAGATTAGATACTAATGTAGATGCTTCAATCAGAGTGTTCAATTAACCAATCTTAAAACAATTGGCAGCATTGATATGGATTAGGGAGGTACTCATACGAGAGATGAAACGATTGAAGAAACCAGTTGGCGCAGCTCAGTAGAGACAGAAGAAAATGAATATGGGACATTTACTTCAGCAACGAAATCTGATCATAACTGAAAAGCAACATAAAATTGATAATATATCATCTAGATCCAAACAGACAATAAACAGCAAATCCTTATTCAATCCATTATCTATTGGAGACGAAGACTAATAGAAGTTTGAGGTCTTAAAGCTTTTTTCAAGGAAGAGCTGATTTTAAGGAGAGAGTGAAATTTTCCAGTTCTTTCAATCTATCTTGAGGAGATTTGGCCTCACCAAGCAACTTCACCATGGCGCTGCCAACTATCACACCATCAGCTCCCAGTTCCGCTACCTGTAGCAAAGTATATGATTGAGTATTACATACCACATTGAGCTAGAAGCATAATAAAATATGAACAGATAACTAACCTGTTTCACATGCTCAGGTTTTGATATTCCAAAACCAACTGCCACAGGCTTAGTTGTTTCCTGATAAGAAAAACTAAGGCACTCAATATAGAGCTTAAATATGATGGGATGCTTACTAGGTGAGAATTAAGTAGCATGCTATTTAAGGTTCACCAAGGTCTATGGTAGCCTACAGTATCAATCTTAATTGATCAGCTGCCAGCTCTTGCAAGTCGCAACCAAAGAAAAGGGGGGGGGGGGGTAAAAAAAGGAGGAAAAGAGAATTGAACTTTTCGGAAGTGTGCAGAAGACTTCTATAAAATACAACTGGAGACCCAGATTAAGTAGACAAACCTCTTTAATTTCCTGCAGAAGAGCCTGAACCTTATCACTAATTGATGCTCGGGCTCCAGTGACCCCCACTGAGCTCACCTATAATTAAAATCAACAAATGGTTAATGACGTTTCGCTGGCAGAATATGATCTGAGAAAGTGATGCAAAACATTTTCTGTTTTCACCATTATTATATCCTATTTCAAAAAAAATTGGGACTAAGGCAACTTGTTATTGCTGTCAACTTCCTAACCCAATTTGACACACACATGAACTAAATAATTTGTTTAAAAATCTTAAAACAATTTCCTAGCACACTCTGTCAAGGACAACTCTAACAAAACTTAAATTGTTAGGTGAAGGCCAAGATTGACTTTATATCTCTAACACATTCGAATCCCTTTTCCCAGATCTAGTCTCAAACTACAAAGTTAAACGTTTGGAGACTTCAACATGCTGCAATATAACCAAACCTGGACATCCTTTAAAAACAAGAATTTTAAAAAAGAAGCCTAAAAGAATTAGATAGCACCTAAATATGGCCATTTTGCAATACAATGAGAAATTCACTGTCAATTTTTCTCACTATGGAGACCAACCTAATTAAGTCTGAGAATGTAACAGTCAGCCTTCATAGAAGCAAATAGACAAAACATCCTAAAATCTTTAGCTGAGTTCCACTTCTTCACTTTGATTTTAGTAATACCATCTTGATTTTAAGAAAACATGTAACATAATGAAACTACACAAATAGAATGAACAGAAACAAATACTGTCAGAGGAAACTATATAAACTCAGAGAACAAATGATAGTTGTCCTTTTAGAGTGAAAAGAGGATGTTAAAGAAAAAAGAAATTAATAAAATAAACATGCATAACTAAAGGACATTTGGAATTTTAGCTATCATTTTGGCATCTTTTAAGATGAGGCAACAATCATAAGCCCAGAGTTCTTGGAGCATGTTTAATGTTTGAGGCTCTTACAAGATACACAAATCCTTCCGAAGCTTCAACAATGGCTTTCATTCGGTTTGTTGGAGTGGTGGGTGTTGTCAGGAGTACCTTCATCACATCAAAGGAGCAAACATACTCAATCAACTAGATATATACACATACAGATAGATTAATTTATCCAAACAAAATAAAAAAGAAAACAAAGAAGAGAACATATAATTATAAAATTTTAAACAATATATACAATCAACAAATTTATATAATATTGCAAAAAAGTATAGTCCAAAAGAATAACAGTTAAGTTAATATAACAAAACTTCATTGTTCCACAATCCCCAATATGCCTCTTGGCCCTCTTCTGTTCTGCTTGACATGTGGGCTTCATATTTATAAGTTCATATTACATACCAAAAAAATGAAGTTTACCACTAACGCTCTACCATTATGAGCAACAGTATAAGGATGCTCCATTTGAAATCCAAAAACAAAGTGAGAGAACATTTCGAAGGTAAAACAAACCAGTTCAATTCCATTCTTCTTAGCTTCCGTCCTTAAAGTTTCTGTCTCCTCCAGAGGAACATCTGGGACTACAAGCCCTGCAAAAATATGGGAAAGAAAAATATCCATTATCCTGATTACCAAACTGGGAGGAAATAGAGAAAAAAATACAAAGAAGTTTTATTTCATAAGCAATTTCCATGTTGATAGCTGAAATAGAAACCTTAACCAGGAGTTGGCAGGAGAGTGCAGAGATGCTTTCTTATACACACACATACACACACACACTTGAACACTGAGTTCTGCAAAAGCTAGACAAAGACTACTTCTCCGCAAATGAATTAACCAGTATGTTACATCTTCTTTCAATCACACTTCAAATGTAACAGACGGAAGAAATAAAAGGCTTTCAGTGTCTCATACTCCTTAATAAAAAGGAAAACAGACACACGGAGAAACAAAGGCATTAGTAAATGAGTTGCTAAGTATAAACAGTAAAAAAGCTACAACAACTGAAGTGAAGAGATTGGAAAACCCCCTCCCCCACAAAATAAAACTTGATAAAAATTATTTCTCTAACAAACTTATTTATTGACAATGAAGGATACACTAAAATTTGATTCAAATCATTTTTCTTTGTCATGAGCGGTGACATCTTCTATTGTATACGGATAAAAAATATGCCTTACTGTTTGAACTTATATAATCATGCAAGTAAACTGTGTCTTGAAGAATCCCAACCCCATCAACCATCAAAGTGAAAGCTGTATAGGGTATTAACTATTAAAGATATTCATTCTACAGATATGTACAGAGCTTAAGTAACTATTCAGAGACTATACATCACAATAAATAATCAATTAGAAAGTTGTAATTGTCTAAGTGAAAGAGTTGAAATAAGCATTAAAGGCAGAGAGGATTATGACATGCATAAAAAAGTAACCTCAGAGGTTAAAACAACCTCAAGTAATTGGAATAGGAGTGGCATGAGGTTTATAGTCATATAAACAACCTAGTTCAGAACTCATGAGATGTCCATTGCGAGAAATAATTCATAAATATGCATCAAGTAATAACTAAAACGTAAATTGTAGTTGGAGGGGTTAAGGATATCAAATAAAATAAATAAATATTAAAAAATTTATTAGAAATCCCATCAGAGGTATTCTTAATTATAGTAATGAAGCCACAAAATCATCACATCATCAAGCCTGAAACATAATCGTAAAGAGATTTAAATTGGCAAAACCCAAATAGCTAATTTAAGTATAGCATGACATAAGCATGTGGAACTGCTTTCCTTATCTTGTCTATGCATTTTATGACTTTGTTTATCATAGAACTTGTTTAGAAAATAAACCCAATAGCATGATGTAACAAACTCTAGGCTATTTGGCAAACCATTACTTATGTCTTACCATGTACGCCACTGTCTCTTATGGTGGACATAAATCTATCAGTACCACGCTTCAGTATTGGGTTGTAATAAGAAAACAGTGCAATAGGACAAGATAATTGTGGAACAACCTGCCAAATCAACCATTTAGAATGATCATCAGTCCATAGATCTAAGACAAGTTCCACCTGTGTCCTGACCAAGCAATAAGTGAAGATGTTCTGAACTCCCGCTCCCTTAGAATAATTGTCTTGACTAAGTGACTAGGGACAAAAAAGACACCTCGCCCATGGTTCAAATTGATGGAATACATCATAATTTCATGTGTTGAAATAAGATAAATGGAATGAAATTAACAGATGCAATCTAGTCTTTAGAAAGTATCACAAAAAATGTTTGCACTATGCACCTCATTATTAACAATAGTTCAGATATTAACTATCTATCTATGATTTTATGCAACAAAAACAACACAAGTATAATGTTTATGAAACATTACTGTATCACTAATTATGAACGTAGAGTTAATTCAAGTTATTATGTTTCCTAACAAAGTCTAATAGTGTAATTATAGACTAAGATCTTAAAGACCTTAGGATCTAATGGCATCTCCTTCTCCCTTCAAAAACAAGGGTAGAGGATATACATCACAGGTTCATACTTCATAACAAATTAACAACTTTGGGTATTTGTACAGCTAATTCATCAATTAAAAAAGAAGAAAGAGAAGACATGGAAAGTAATAAATGATTTGTAAAGAAAAAATCACTATAGCAGTGGAGAGGTCACTGTAATTAGCTTTGATAGTAATAATTAATAAATGGCAATGAGTTTCACAAATTTACCTCCTTCAACATAGAAATAATTGCGTCGAAATTGGTCCCCCTTGCCAAAGAACGTGTAGAAGCAGCCTGAACAGAAAGACGCATCAGTTTGGAAATCAGGCACTAAATGTCATTAAAAAAGAAGAAAGCATCAAACCTGGATAACAGGGCCATCTGCCAAAGGGTCAGAGTATGGAACACCTAGCTCAATTATGTCAGACCCACATGAATCAAGCAATTTCAGTGCCTCTGCTGTGATCGAAAGGTCAGGATCACCAGCTGTGATGTATGGGATGAAAGCCACCTTGACACAAGTATACTTCTTAGAATAAAATCATTTGGCATATTAAAAAAAATGCTTTAATCAAGAATCAGCAACAATTATTAATACTTAGGTAAAAATGTCAGTGCTAAGGACAATAAACTAAGTTATGTAGTCCCCCACTCACCAGGTATGCAAATTAAATTTTTGAATGCTGCAATATCATGAATAAGCATGTAATCAAACAGTTCACTAATAAGTAGTTAACTAGCATAGATTTCCAATACAATGAATTTTATGATCTGCATTCACTTATTACTCAAGCAATGTGCTTAAGATATTAATAAGTATGTTATCAAATAGTTCATATATTCTTATATTTGGAAAGTATATATTACATTAATCTTACGATATATCAGTGGAGTATAATTTCGGATTAGTGACATTTTATAAGCAAGAGTACTCTGACTCATATGTCTGCAAATCTGCAATGAAGTTACTACAGTACAAAATAACCAACCAACTTATAGATATAATTAATAACCCATATGGCAGAGAAGATTAAAAGTCATGTATTTGACAAAGCATAGAAAATATGGAAACAGCAAATTAAATTATTATAATAAAACAAGTAGGTAATCCAGTATTATTCAAGTTGAAACGTGAAACTGAGAAAGGAAAACATGAAATGCATGGAACCTAGACAGCAAGAGAAATAAGTGCTTACTTTTCCTTGGTTTTTCAGTCTAGTGAATGTTTCAGAGAGCCCAACAGTTTCCATGGTCCTGATAGCAGCCATTCGAGTGTATCTTTTTACTGAGATAGCTTTAGTGGAGGGAAAACGAACCTGGAAATTGATCTCAGGTTTCTTCAATTGCAAGAAGCTGGTTGATTTCAGGGCAATAGCCATGAGAATGAGTTGTCTGCCACTGAGTGATTTCACATTGGGTTTAAGCATAAGAGTAGTTAAACAAAGAGCACAAGATCACAATATTATGACAATGCAAATATGAATCTTTGTGGAAGACAAATATCTAGAACTCTACCACAAATTTATCAAGTGCATAAAAAACATCACTTCAACCTTATCAATAAAAATATTTTTTTTGTGCCCGATAAAAATTAAATGTTGAAGTCAGAGCTAACAAGATTACTAATGATGCACAAAATTATATCAGCAAGATATTAATCATACTGCAGATCAACTGAACGAATACCAAGTTAATACCCAAACAATGAAACAAAATTAATTATAAAAATAAAGGAAAATGACAGTTTTGTTCGGCCTGGAAACAAAAATTACCACTTCAGCTCATTTTGGTTATTATGTTATAAAAATTAAATATGTGGTTACTCAGTGATAAAAAAAATGTGGCTATTCTTTATAAAATGAGGTGAGTTAACCAAAGATGAATATTTTTCCACCAAGCTGAACAAAATATAATTCTTCTTATCAGACCTGTACTTGCACTCAAGAGCTCAATCACATGGGAAATCTCTTAACAACGACCTATGTTGTATGGGTATGGATACAAATATTTGATACAATATGATACAATACAATACCTAAATACGACAATATTTTCAAAAATTAGAATACAGGTAATTTACTTTAAATAAAATAAATTTATATTTATATATGTAAAAAATAAACTTTAAACTCGGTGAAATCCCTTACGAATTTACTTTGACTTTGAGGAAGACAAGATTGCAAGAATGAGAATATGTTTTAAGGGAAGTAACTGGTGAGAACGAGACTTAAATATGTATCCTGAATTTTTCGAGTAGTATCTTGAAGGCAATAGATATTAAAAGGGGATAAAAACACAGTGGTATGACAAAAATACATATGCAGTATTATACGTATATCTGTATCGAATACGAGTACGATATATATACATCACTTTAGAGTATCCTGTGCATCATAGATGAAGACAAACACCTAAACAGGGGGGAAAAAGTGCATCCAGTAACATCCATAAATATCACCTTTAAGACGCTATGGTTCACCAACAAGCTCTTAATTAGAGTGGTAAGTGACTCCAATCTCAAGTGTCAGGCTAAAGGTTTGATTCCTGGATTTGCTATTATTGAGAGTGAGAGGGCTCATAACCATCACACTTCCGAACCCGAACGAGATTAGTCTCATACTCAAAGAATATGAAAATACACATGGTTCAACAAACAAAAAAAAAGCTATGGTTCAAGTTTTAAAAAAATATTATTGGGAATAACATTTTCGGAAATGATGATCACCACGTTTAATTAACCAACACACTATTGAGAATGACTTTTGAACATTTCAAGTGATAATATTCTCATATCAAAGGAATGTAACAAACTCACTTTCGGTAGAAATGAAAGTGTGAAAATGTTGCTAACAAATAATTCCGAGAAATTATTTATACATGCAAATATTTTTTGAAACCTTGTAGCAATTACCAAGTATAGTCCAACATTAACGATTCCCAAAATTGAAAAAATATTGCAGGAACCAAAAGCCCCCCGTTACTCATCTAACACATCATTGCCTTCCCTGCACAAATTTATACTGCATTCTAGAAACCCATTGAACAACCACAGAGCTTTTTACCGAAATCATAATCGATTAGACAAATGCTAATGCAATGAGCCAAATGAATGCCCAAAATTGCATTTTCACAGTAGAAACAACCATCCTATGAAGAACTTCGAACTGCACAATATTCAATGAGAAGATAGATACATATAATGAAAACAAAATTAAAACTAAATTTGGGATAATTCACCAACATACCAACGCAACAATATGTGTTGAGAGAAAGCAAAAGGCAAGTTGGCAACCCACCTACAGGTAGCTACAAGATGCTGCGAATGAGCCTGAAAGCGAGAGTGAGATGAAAGTAACAAAGAAAGAATAGAGAGCTCTCTTGTCAAGAATGAATGAGTGGCTGAGAGAGAAACTCTGTTTCAGGGCAAGTCGAAGCAGAGTCTTGCTGCTGTTCTTGGCAGACCCAGAAATAAACAAATGCACCCTATTCCAAGTGAAGTTGTTGGCTTGTTGAGGGAAATCAAAGGTAAAAGCGTTACAACTTTAACGTTGGTACTTGGAACTTGGAAGAGACGCGAGATTAAGGAAGAAACTGAACAAGTGTCTGAGTGAGTGACAGAATGGCTTGGTGGTTGGTGCTCTCTCTCTAGTCTCTTCCTTATTTGTAATTTTTAAATACAATGTTTGGTTTGGCATAAATTTTTAACCAAATCAGCTTTTCAGCCAAAAGTTATATATGCAATATTTTCATTTATAAGCTTTTATGAACATAAAATAAATTAATCAAAACACGATTAAGGAAGAAACTGAACAAGGGTCAGAGTGAGTGACAGAATGGCTTGGTGGTTGGTGCTCTCTCTCTGGTCTCTCATTTATTTGTAATTTGTAAATACAATGTTTGGTTTGGCATAAATTTTTAACCAAATCAGCTTTTCAGCCAAAAGTTATATCTGCAATTTTTCATTTATAAGCTTTTATGACCACAATCATTAGTTGGTATTAATTTTTTTAAGAGTAAAAATATTTTTTTAAAAAGTTAAAGAATTTAAATTTTTTTAAAAAATATTTTATATATAATAAAAAAATACATAAAATATTTTTTTAAAAAGATTGAACTCTTAAACTTTAAAAAAAAATACTTTTATTATTTAAAAAAAATATTTTTACTCAAAAAAAAAATTAATACAAATAAGCTAATCAAAACACGCCCTACCAGTCTACCTATTTCTGCTCGATTCCAAGTATCTAGCAATATTTGTTGGTTTGAGTAAATTATTATTTTAGTCATTGAATTACAATTTAATCTTTAATTTAAATTAATGTAAAATTCAGTTCTTAAATTATATAAAAAAATACATTGTTTTTTTAATTATCTTTAGCAAAGAATATCATGAAATGAGTTTACAATTACATAATTTAAATTTTAAAGACTGAATGCACATAATTCTAATTAAGACTAAATTGTAAATGAAATATATTATCAAGGACCAAAATATCATTTTTAACTCTTTTTGATTTTATCCTTTGAAAAAAATCTTTTTGATTTTATATATAGTATATAAATTAAATATAAATATATTTAGTAATAAATTCTTAAAATTTCTTTTTCCTTTTTTTTTCCTTTTCCTGTTGTTTCTAATGACAATTGATATGAATTTGTAATAAATGGGAAAACGACGGATTGCATTAAATGTTATATATATATATATATATATATATATCTGTTTTTTATATATTTTATTTTATATTTACTTGTCTTATTAAATGTGTATAAAAAATATTAAAATAATTTATTTAGAAATAGTGCAACTTTCTAATGAAGAAATTTATTTATTGAATTTTGGAAAGAAATTTGAACTAGTTTGAAAAAAAATAATTGTTTGGTGATGGATTTTTTTTAAGAGAGATAAGCAAATATGGATGATAAGAGTATTATTGATAAAGGCAAGGAGAGGTAGGTATGTAAGAATAATATTTTTATTTGAATTTAATTTTCATACATAATTCGTGTAAAACTTTTTTATATTATTATTTAATAATATATTGAAAGAATTTAATTATTATAATAACTACGTAAGAATTTTAATTTTTTTTTATGGATGTATTAATATATTATTAAATGATAATGTAAAAATAGATTCACTTTGAGTTTAATTTTTTTATATTATAATCTAATTATGTATTAAAAAATTATTAAAAGAGTTTAACTTTCATAATAACTATTTAGAAATTTTAAATTTTTTAATAATATGTAAACATATTATTAAATAATAGTATAAAAAACTTTACACACTAAAAATTGATCAAATTTAAACTCTATATAAAAAGAGAGTTCAAATTTATAAAATTCTTTATTTGTTTGCAAATTATCATTTGAAAACAAATTGTTTGTAAACAAATTGATAATATATTGTTCTTAAATTATCAGTCATATTATTTATTTTCTCTTTCGATAGGTTTATTTACATGTTCATTATGTTATGATGATTATATGGGTAAAACATTTTTAGAATCACCATTAGAATATAAAATGCAATTTTATATTAAAAAATGTCCAGGAGATTTAATCATTCAAAATGCTTTTATGTATATATTAATAAAAAAAATTGGACATATTATCTTTTATTTATTAATGACTATAGTATAAGAATAGAACGAAAAAAATATGAAAAAATATTCAAAAAGTCAGCTTAAAAAATATAATTTTTCGTTCGTTTATTTTAAAAATTAATTAAATATTTAATTGATTTAATTAATAATTTATATATAGTTAATTAATAAATTTTTTTATTTTAATACTTAATACGTGATTAATTATATATAAATTATTATTTAAATATTTAATTAATTTTAAAAATAAACCAAATAAAAATTATCTTCCTAAAACTAACTATTTGAGTTATTTTCGCAAAAAAAAATAGATAGTTGGTCCCGGCTGTTAGCCGATTCCATGGGGATAGCCTTTGTTAGGACTTAGCTTTTCGGTTTTCTTTCTAATGGACTAAAAAATAACATGGGATTAAGGAAGAAACTGAAGTGACTATTATCTTTTATTTATTAATTATCCAACAGTGTTCCCCCCTCTCATGTATAGTATAAATTAAAATAAAAATAATCTACCAAAGAATAAATAAATATATTTTAGTAATAAATGTAATTTTTTGAGATTTTTTTTCTTTTCCTTATATTTCTAATGAATATTAGTGTGAATTTGCAATAAATGGGATAACGACGGATAGCATTGAATATTTTTTATATATTTTATTTGTGATATTTATTTGTCTTACTAAATATATATAAAAATTATATGAATATAATTTATATAGACATAGTGTAACTTTCTAATAAAGAAAACTCATTTTATAGAATTCTTGGAAGAAATTTCAACTGCTTTGAAAATATATATAAGTTTGTTTGGTGATGGATATTTTGTTAGGAGAGATAATCAATTATGGATGATACAGGTGTCAAGGATAAAATCAGAAAAAATAGGTATATAAGATTAATATTTTAATTTATTATATTTGAAATTTTAGTATCTTACACAATTTATTACTACTATTGATCTGTCCAAATAAATTGTATAATGTAAAAAATAGAAGTCTACAATAGTTAATTTTTCTATGAAAATAAATATAAGACACTAATTCTTAATTGAATCAAGAAACACATTTTATATGCTAAAGAGTTCTAACTCAAGTGATGCTAAATTATTTTGAGACTATTTGATATCAGGTCTTGGTTCCTCCCTCACACCAAGACCAAAAAAAAGAAAAGATATTTAAAAATCATATCTTTTTAGTTAAAAAGTTTATACATTTTAGAAAAAATAATATAAACTTAAATTCTCTTCTTATAACATATTTGGTTTGTATTTGAAGGACTTATGATACCTTTTTGAGTGAGAGAAGTGTAAATTAAAATTGGTTAAAATATATTTTTGTTCTTATAGTTTACACTTATTTTTAATTTAATATTTATATATATTTTTTGTAAATTAATCCACGTACTTACAATCATTAACAAAATGGTTTTAACTATTAGACACAGTTATAACGCCGTCAGTATATAGTCTAACATGAAAAATAGAGGCTGAAGTGACATCATCTTTAACATTAGTATAAAGACTAAATTAAAAATAAAATAAATTTATAGGGACTAATTTAAAAATAAGATAAAATTATTTGAACCAAATATATAATATGTGTTTACTATTTGTATATACTATGAAAGTAATTTAACTTTAAGTATAATAAGAGTTATTATATATTCTTAAAAATTGTAAAATGAATTGACGACAAAAAGGAAAAGTCAAAACTTGTCATTTTTTTCTTCTTTATATTTTTGTTCAGTATTCTTATGTTCATATTACTTAATTTAATTTTCAATACATTTATAATCTTTTTATATTTATGTAATTATTATTAGTTTTAATCTAACGTGGTTGACCTAATGATTAATGTATAATAAGGTGTGCTTCTTACCTTAACTACTCAAAATTAAATATTAAACCAATCAATTCTCTTAAATGCATCATACCAATGTAGGGGATGTACCCTTAAAATCATTTAGGGAAGGATTAAGTTATGGTTGACGCGAAAGCTAAATCGATAATACTCATGCGCATAACAAAAAAAAATACTAATTTTTAAGCAAAAATATTTGTTTGTTGGTAGAACAAAGAAGATTTATCTCTTTAGAAGCTTATATGCCAATATGAAAAATTATAGTCGTAAGATTGTATTTAAGGACATAATGCTTACTAAATATAAGGTTATACATTATGTATAATGGGAAAGAAAAATGACTAAGTTAAAATGTTCTTAAAATATATTATACATTTGGTCATTATAATTTTATCTTATTTTTAATTTAGTTCTTATCTTAATTTTTTTTTGACAGAGTTCCTATCTTATTTTTAATTTATCCCTTATAGTTTTAACTTTTTTTTAATTTAGTCATAATAATTTTATCTTATTTTTAATTTAGTTCATATATTAATGTAAAAAATGATAACTTGGACAAAAAAGTGCTACCTCAACATCTATTTTTCACGTTAAATCATAAATTGACATCATTACCGAGACTAACGATAGAGACTATTTTACTAATAATTATAGATATAAGAACTAATTTATAAAAAATATATATATAAGAACTAAATTAAATTTAAGTGTAAAAACCAAAATTATATTTTAACCATTAATATTTGTGCAAACTTTATACAATACACGTGTAGTACAATACATAATAAACTTTTTTCATAAATTTACATAACTTTATAAAGTACATATAAAGTGTGTATTTTTTATTATCTTTAAACAATTATGATTTATTTTAATTAATTATTTATTTAATATAAAATAAAAAAGAGAAATTTATTATTTATTCTAATTGTGATTCAAATTAGGCCTCGTTTGGATGATGAAATTGAACTTAGAATTGAGTCTTGAAATTGAAATTTGACCTCCTAATTCTAATTATATTGTTTGGTGTGTATATTAAAATTAGAATTTTAATTTTGAGTCCAATTCTTTAAAATTGAAAAATAACTAGTTTATATTACTCTCAATTCTTAGCTTAAACTTTAAAAATTTCAATTCCAAGCACTAAGATTTTTTTTTTAATTTTTTGAATATTAAAAGGGAAAAGTTAAAAACTATCCAAGAATTATTACCTCTCGTAACACCGACATAATCTGACAACGTCGCCCACGCCGTGCTCCGGCTGTGTTGTCCACCACGCTGCAGTTACATTGTCCACCGCGCCACCAACGTGCTAGCCGCACTTCCTCCGTTCACTAATGCTGGCATTTTACAATTACCTTCGCCATAATTAATAATGTTATTTAATTTGGTATCTATTGCAAATATTATAATACAATAATACAAACTTTATTGAATTTTTTTTTATAATTTTAAATTATTATTTATTAATTTAAATTAAATTATTATATCTTTATAAATTCTTAAAAAATATTCAAATAATCAAATTTTAGTTTAGTTTAAAATTATAATTATAAAGTCTTAATTTTTTAATTGTATAAACATAAAAATTAAAATTTTTATCAATTTTAATTTTAATTTTAATAAAAATAAAAATAAAATTTTAAACTATAATTTTAATTATGTGTGAAATTACCCAAAACGAGAAGTTTCGAAAGGTTTGCTATTCAACCGGTAAAGTGCAAATCACTCGAACCTTTTCTTTTTTTATTAAAAAAATATTTATTCATTTAAATTGATAAAATATATCGAGAACAACACAAATTTAACATCGCTAAAAGCAGAAAAGGATAAATCTGTGAACAAACTCACTGCACCCAGGTTAATAGCATAACACGGCAAAATGCCTACAAATATGACAAAATCATAGTGATCAGAATACCCATGCATTCAGATTTATAACATTAACGCTAAACTCTTGATTGAATCTGTAATGGATCGAAGTAGATCTACCAATCTGAACCAAACGAACACCACAATAATACGGGAAACCAAATGCTATTGTAATAAGATGACGAATAAAATATCACCGCACTTAGACGACGAAAATATGAAAAAATATGAAAGAAAATCTAAATTTATGTGAAAAATTACTTATTTAGATAAAATAAGAGAAAAAATAATATAAAGAGATAATTTTAGGCCAAAAATAATAATCCAAATCACCTTTTTTTAATAAAAATAAATAAATAAATAAATGAAAGGTTGAGAAGAAAACTAAAATTTTAGTATTTAGGTTGACAGAAAAAGATTTTTAAAATCACTCGAACCTGAAGTCTTCTTTTCATGTTTGTATCAGCGACACATAGGCATAGGCATAGCTCCCTCTTCTCTTCGTCTTCTCCATCCCTCTCTCTCTCCTCTTTCTCTCTCTAACCCACGCCTCACCAGCTACATCTCTTGTTGGAAGCATTCAAACTGTAATGTCTTGCTAATTCTACTGTCTTCAATTTAACTTTTCAGTTTTCATGTTATATAGCAATTCGATACGAATTTGTTTTGAAGGTTTCGTTAAACTTCGAAGGATCTTCGATATATGTTCTTGTGGTGGCGTGAAATTGTGTGTTTAAGGTGATTTTGAAGCCGTGTTTAGCTAATTTTGAGAGAAGTGATTTTAAAGCATTGTCCTTATTATTCTCAGGCTTTGCAATGTAATTTGAGAACAATCAATGCTTCTTCTTCGCTAATCACTATCAATCGTGAACAGTTCTTAGTTTCAAGTTTGCAAAAATGTGTAAAATAGAGTTGACTTTAGGAATTTAATAGCATACAATACAACATTGAAATAACATCATGACAGGTTTCTATACTCCTAGCTTATTTGACAGTATGTACTACAATTTAATTTCTTGTCATTTGCAAATACAATTTTGGATAAGCATCTGTTTTTTATTGATTCACTATTTTTCTTACATGATAAACTTAACTAATTTACATAGTATCTTAACACATCTCTTGATGCATAAGACTGCAAGTAGGTCTTTATTCCGTTTTTTTTTTTTGGTTGTAAGGTCTTTATTACTTAATTTACCCTATTTTTGCTGTTGTGGACCTTTTTTGTGAAATGTCAAGAGCTGAAGTCTGAGGATCATAAGCATTGCTTGGGTGGATTATTTGTTACCTTAATTGAAAAGAGGCATATAAGTTGAGAGTTTTTGTCCTCAAGTTTTAGAGGATTTGAGTCTCTGAGAAAAACAATTTTTTTATACCTTGTTTAGACACTAAACACGTAAGTTGTGGTGCACAAGCTCTATATATTCACTTATAGACAAGTTAAGTATAATGAGCACGACTCTGAAAAAATGTGTTAGACATGAATATCTTATTATCTTTTAGAAGAAATTAATGTAACTATTTCTATATTTTCCTTTTTCTTTTCCATATTTCTGTAAAATAGGTCAAATATCAGGGCAATATATTCAAGCTGATATGCAAATCACGTTGCAAATTAACTAACACAATAAAATGAGACAAGGGAAACTTTCCAACTCTGTAGGACCTAATGTTGTTCCAACTTCTATTTTGATTCTAGAGGAATTTGACCCACTATACATGGATCAGAATTGAACCCATACTTCTCTAATTTTGCTGACTCCTCACTCCTCAGGCAGAGGTCTCACACAACAGTGACCAATGCTGGGATTTTCATATGGGGAACTATTTCTGTTGCTTGGAGCCACTGCTGCTCTGATTGGTACTCCCTTTTTTTTAGATAAAACTGATTGGTTGGTTCATTCTCCTCTTATTTTCTGTCTATCATATGTCAAATTTAATTTTTTAAGTATGAATACAAATTGCCTATCCGGAAAATGGATGTGTAATAGGTCCAAAGGATTTGCCAATCATAGCCAGAACAGCTGGGAGGCTAGCTGGCCGAGCTATTGGGTACGTGCAATTGGCTCGTGGTCAGTTCGATACTGTTATGCAGCAATCTCAAGCTCGGCAGGTACTCCCTGTTATCCAACCCAGAGTTATAACTCACAAGGCTTAGTTTCATTAGGTTTTTTATTGACTGAATTATGATAATATAGATTGCAAATGTATTACATTTGGTTGCTCAGAAAAAAAAATTGGAAAATAAAACCAAGAAAGAAAGTAATTCGATAAAAAAAAAAAAATCCTGGAATTTCTAAGTGAAGAAGTGGGGGTTTGCGTCTTTGCGATATTAATTTGAAAAAAAAAAAAAAAGAAGACAATTTGGCATCCTAGAATCTCAACTGCATGTGATTCACTTTGAATTTCTTAGATGATAATATCACATAAGAAGATAAAAGTTAGGAACATATATTATATTTCATCAAAGGATTGCTCGTCCATACCAGGACTTGGTAATGGCATTCCATTAGCAAAAACTACATTCTGTTGTATTCACCTATTTTGTCTTTTTAGGTTCATAAGGAACTGCAGGACACAATGGCACAGCTAGATGCTATTCGTCATGAGATTAGAAGCATATCAATCATAAATCCTGGCCCTTTGACCCGGAGGCTTGTAGATAATCTTGACCAGACATCTATCTCAAATGGTATTATTTACACAATTTATTTTGGAACATAGTTTAGTATTCTAAATTTTTACTGATATGGTGGCTGAGATTTTGTACAATTGTGTTTTCTTCTGTTGTTGATTTAGACAATAGGAAACCAGAAGATGCTGGAGAGAATAACGTGGTTCCCACTGTTACCAAGGTTAATTGATCACACATACAACTTGAGATAATGGTATGCTGCTTTAGGAACTGAGTATGCTCATATGTCTATCATATTTCCAGGGTTCAACTAAATTGGTCTCAAATTCATGCAATATGCAAAGTCAAGCAACTACTTATGCCAGATTGGCAGAGTCCCCTGCCATAAAGAAGGGTTTATCAGCAAGTAGTACGGCAACCGTGACAGAAGTAGAGAAGATTAAAGATGAATTACAGCTTACTGTCTTACCAGTTTCTGCTGAAAACACTGGACTATTACCAAATCGTGGGGGTAATGATAATTTAAGTTGTTTAGTTGGCTTTTGTTACCATAATTGTCTAATATCTGTGTTGCATACTTATGTTATAGAGCCTTTTACTTGGCTTTTTTATATTTACAGTTTGTGCATGATATATTGTGGTCATGTTGTTTCTATGGCTTCCAATCTATGTATGTTACATACATGCATATGTATGGGCACAAGAATATGTAGCTTTTTGTTACTTCCATTACACATACAGAGAGATGTTTTCAGATTTGATTTTGTTAATCTGTATATTTATTTCATTTGGACTGTATTTGGTTAGCCGGAAGTAAAGATTGTTGCTTGAGCTTCATTCATAGTTTATACTGTGGCCCATTTTACTAGGATATTATGAAAATTGTTATTTATTGCATTGTGAAAAGCATAAATTGCTTTTTTATTTTCTTTCTTTCTTTAAGAATGTAGGGTAGCTGTTTGTCTGTCTATGATTGAATAACCAGTCATAGCTGTCTCCCTCATCATCCCCCCCCCCCTTTATTTGGTATCAAGATGGACTATTAATGCATAATATTGTTAGGCTTCTGTTTGTTCTAGAATGATATCTGACTTGAAACAACCTTTGGTTGTATTGGCAGCTGATGTGAAAGGTTCTGATATAGTACTAGAAGCAATTTTGGAGGCAGAGGTGGCTCATAATGCAAAGGAATTCTTTTCACAGCCCCAAAATCAAATATGATTGATATGGTAATACTACAAACACCTTAATTTTCTAGATGTTTTGACTTAGATTGTAGCATTTGTAAATACAAAATAATACATATTTAGAGTATATTTATAATGAAGATATTGGTTCATGAATTTTCTTTTCTTTTAAGTTACTAGTTGTTCAGGTTAGAAAATGTGTAGGAGTTTTTGGGCCTAGAGATTGTTGATTTTTCTGATGTGAATTGTTTCCTCTCTCAACCCCCCTTTCTCCACAAAAATAAAATAAAATCTCAAGTTAGTCTCCTCTTAGCGAGGTTATGATAAAGTAGTTGTATAAGTTTTTTGATATCTTCTATGTGTTGTGCGGTTGAGCATGGATTTAGCTTCTATAAAATGTATTCAGAGGACGTGTATTTTTACTTACTTTAGTTGATAGCGATTCTGAATTTAAAAATTTAAAGAAATAATTGCACCATAGTATCTCATTTCAATTTCGGGCCCTGATGGTGGTTTTCTACTGTTTTGATTATTTGAAATATGGCAGACTGGGTTGTGACAAGATGAAGTGATACTTGATTATAACTATTAGCAATCAACACATGTTTGGATGTTGTTAAGTGAGGGGGAAGGATGGGAAGTGAAGGAAGAGGATGGAAGGGAAATTAATTCTCCTTGTTTGGATGTTTAAGTGGGAGAAGGAGGGGAATTCTCTTCCCGTTCTTTGGGAGTTACACTTAAAGTATTTTCTTTTATTTAATTTAAAATAAACTCTTTCCCGTTCCTTATCTTTAAATTTGAAGAGGAGGAATTTTAGAGCTTTTAAAGAGAAGGAGAGGAAACACTTCCTTTTTCCTCTTTTCCCCTCGTTAAAAATCTTGCAAGTAAGGGTATTAGTTATTTTTTCCCTTTCCTTCTCCTCCTTTATCCCTCCTTACCTCTTATTAAGGATAAAAGGTTGTGGAGGGGGAGGACCGAGGAGGAGCAACTCTGCATGTCAGTCACTTTAAAAAAGATGTCTTCCATATTAAGCTAGAATAGCTATAGTAGAATAGAATTTATTCTTTCTATTTTGTTATATAACCAACCTAATTAATATTTTGTTTAGGGTTTGTTTGGTTCAAAGGAGGGGAAGGGAGGGAAAAATAACTCTCCTTATTTGGTTTACAAGGAGAGGGAAGGGATTTTAAAATTAAATTACTTTTATACCTTTTTATATTATATCAAAATTATTCTACACTCTTTTATTTGTAATTTTTTTAGACATGTTATATGTAGCAACTATTGGTGTCAGTGGCAAACACCGACAGAGGGACGTCGGGAGGCTACGGCAGCTACGGCTTCTAGGTAATTCTAGTTGCAAATGCAAAGCAGATCTAACCTGAAATGCAACAGGGGCAATTTCGAATTTCAAAAAATTGTGAAGAATATTTTAGTCTAATTACTTAAAATATTTTAAACCCCCTTCTCCTCCCCTCCAAATCCCTCCAATATTGGAGGGGAGTCAAAATGAACTCAGGAGGGATTTTGTTCCTCTCTTTTCCTTTCTAAAAAATTGAATCAAACGAGAAAGATTTAAAAAAATCCCTCTCCTCCCTTCCTATCCATTCCTTTTCAACCAAACAGTTAATTAGAGTCTAATAGATGGAAGAAATGAAACAAAAATCTTTTTTTTTTGGTGATCAACGAGGAGCAAAGGCTCCTAGGAAACAAGAACAACACAGGAGTCAGCTAGATCATCATTTACAATTCTACCACACCTATCAGGATGATTCTGAAACTGATGCAAACCAAGGGCTAGGTGGTTATTTTTGACTGGCGTTATGTACATGTGAAGACTTCGTATGATTTGCCTTTCGGATATATCCCCTCTGTTTTAATTAAGGTGCTAGATAATATTAGAGTTATCTTTAATATCTACATATGTACGAGCTTAGGAAAATAAGTTGAATATACAAAATTCAGTATTCCTGTGAACTTTTCTATGCTGCACGTGCAATTATCTTTGAGGTGAGTGTCTTTTTGCTTAGATTTTGAAGGGATGGATTCTAGAAATATTGATATTAAAAAAATTTATCTCACTTACCGAGAAATAACATCAGTAAGTCTTACGACATGTTTTAACCAAAAACTTTAAGGTGTTAGGTTCATGAATCATTTCATTTATATGTTTCTCACTTTGTGCATTGTTTACGTGTTATCGCTTTTAGCCTAAGTGTGCGTCTTCGAGTGCTTCATAACATGGGTTAGGTCAAATTCTTTTCATTGGAAGACACACCTTGCCACTCAATCTAGCCTTTTGTGCAGTCACTATCTTTTCAATACTCGTCCTAGTTGATCTAAATCATTTGTTCTAATACCACTTGTTAGGGGGTTAGGGAGAGCCCGCAACGTCGAAGGGATTTTTTTAGTGGACTTATTGAAGAACTATACTTGTGGGTCTGACACTATGTGTCAACTCAAAATCTTAATGTGTTAAGTTCATGAGTTATAATTCTCACTTTGTCCATTTTTTACAATGTGAGAGTTTTTAACCACGTCTCACTTACACTTAAATTATTAGCATTGATGATGAAAAAAATTAATTTTTAAAATCTCGCATTGTTTATATATTGTGAGAATAATAGCTTCATCTCAACAAATCATAAAGTATTTCTCTAAACACAAATGTACTTTTTTTTTTTCACTTTAAAAGCAATACCCATGTTGCTTCTGCGATATCAATTCAGTGTGATTTTAGATAAACGATGTGAAGTATGTGGCGTTGTCTTTTATGTTAAGAATCAAATTTATGTTTTAGAAAATAATTTTATATTCAGGTATTTTGTTTTTTTTCCCAAAAAAATAGTGTTGTTGAAAAATGTTATAAGAAATTAGTATTAGTAAAGAAACTGTTTTTGTAATATATTATTATTGTGAAACATTAGGGCTTTGTTTGAATTAGGAGAGAAATAGAGTTGAGAGAAATAAAATAGAAAGAAGTAGGGAGAAGATAAGTAAAGTAAAAAATGAGTAGATTTTTAAGTTGTTTGGATTAAGAGAATTAGAAAAAAAGTAAGAAAGAAAAAAAATTAAATTTTATTGTAAATACATATTTACCTTTATTTATTTATTTATAAAATAATAATAAAAAAAATATATTAGACAAATTTCTACTTTTATTCATTTTTTCTCACTTTAAAAGAGAAATGAAAAAGTTGTATCATTATTTTTTTTCTTCTCTATTTTTCCTTTAACCAAACAAGAGAGTTGAACTATTTTTCTTTTATTTTTCTATTCTCTAACTCTCCCTTTCTCATTTCTCTCAACAATTATAGATGTACTTATCCAAATCACCTATAATAGCTTCCCTTTACAAGGAAGCAGAATCAAGCAAACAGCCAAGCTCAATTTTATTAAACTTCTCCTGACGTCAACAGGTATTTGCGGGAATTTTTTTTTTTCACTTCATTTAAACCTACTTTAAATGCCATACTACCTCACTCCTCACGTCACGTTTGCATTTAAAATAAGCCAAAGCAAAGAGGCTACTAGTCTTGATGGGATTATTTGGTACCTTTTTTTTTAAGATGTTGGTGTATAATGTAAGTTGTCTTTAATATTTATTAATTGTTATTTATATTTAATAAATTTTTTAATATTTATTATGAAATTAATAGATAATAGTTAACAAATAATAAATAATTTTCCTTAAATATAAAACTTATCAAGATAATATAACAAGTCTTAGTCTTGCTAAACATAGATTTTTACATGTTCAAGCCTCATCTTCAGAAAGTATAATTGTTCCGTGTAGTGTTTGTTACTTTGTTTTGTTATCCTTATTTGGATGAAGTGTTGGATTTGTATTTGTACAAAAAATTAAAAGGAAATTACTATTCAGCTCAAACTGTATGCCCAAATGCAGTCCGTAAAGATGCAATCGGACTTCGCTATAAGGGCGAGAAAAAAAAATTTAACAACTTCACGGGTTAACAATTTAACATTAACAAGTTAACAAGTGATTATTAATTTTAAGAATCACTAACAATATAAGTTTAATATGAAAAACTAATAATCATTCTTATGAACATTAATGTCTATTTAAAATGGTTAATTAACTATTATGAATGATTAATAGTTTTTTACCTTAAATTTATATGGTGTAGCCTTTGAAATGAATAATATTTTTTAGAAAAGAAAAAAAGGTGGGTAGAACTATAAATTCCCTAAAATGTAGACCCTTTTAGAAAAAGAACAGCAATTTGTTTTTTAACCAGATAAAGCCAAACTCCCCTCTCGCCTGTGAGAACTGAGAGAATTGACTAATGAGTAGAAAAAAAGCAGAGCAACAAGAAAGCAAACCTGAAACTCGTAAAAATTCTCTTGTTTGCTTCATGTAGATTCTGCATACCTCAACTCGTTTGCCCCAACTCAAGCTCGACTCGCCCGAGTCCAAACTCAAACTCGACTCGCCCGAGTCCAAACTCAAACTCATGGCAAATCACCCTTCCGAGCCGTGCCCCAACGACGACTTCCTCGAACAAATCCTCGGCCTCCCAACTTTCGCTTCCACTGACTCCGCCTTGGCTTCTACGCCTCCGATGATGCTGCAGCTCAACTCCGGCGACGCCACCGCCCACCTCGCCGCCGTTGGCGGTGGCTTTCATGCACCGGTGTACCAGTTGGGCTTGAGCTTGGAGCAAGGAAAAGGAGGGTTTTTGAAGCCCGACGATGCTTCCGGGAGTGGGAAGCGGTTTCGCGATGATGTCCTTGATGGTAGACCTAAGAATGTAAGTCTATCTTCTTTTCAATTCTCCTTATTTTCTGTTTCTTTGATCATAAAATTGGCTAAATTAATTTTTTTTTGTTTTTATTTTTCAAAAAAAAAGTTTCTCTTTTGTGATATGATCCTCTGTTGAAAGTGATCTTGGGCTTTTCAATGGTTTCAGTATAATATGGGAGTTTGTTTTAGTGAGAAGTATTATATTTCTTGAAATTGAGTCTCGTATTTTGTTCAATAGCTGACATGACATGACATGGAAAGGAAGGAAAAAAAGACTGTTTGGAAACCTGTAAGAGGTAGGGCTTTGAGCCTTGTGGTAGATTCATTTTTGTTTGGTGAACAACAACTAAAATACAATGGCTTGTGACGGTTGTTTAACAAATGAGAATTTGTTGGTTGGATGGGATCTGATGTTTGACTTAGAGTTTGAAGCAAATGAAAGAGGGAAGGAAGAGTTTATTGCAGAAAAAAGAAGATGAAAAGTTATATTGGGCAGGGTTACTTTTGCCATGCTCATTATGGACTATGGTAATCTGATTATAATATGCTCTATGTGATTTTTTTTTTCTCTTAATACCAGGTCACTTAGCCTATATAATGCAAAGGAATTAGAAAACATTTTAGAATTTCATGGAAATAACACCCAAGCAGTGGGATGGTACTTTCTTCAACTGGCTGGCATATTAATAGATTTTTTGGGCATGTTCTTGTTGATGCCAACTTGCTATAGCATCAATGATTCTGTACTTGAATGGATCATCCTGGTAGGACTTGACTTGGAGTATAACCTTTAGAAAATAATGCACAAGAATTCATGTTGAAGATGAATGAATAATGATTAGATCTGGACTGTGCCAGATTGGAGGTCAATCTTAGGTGATATTAGTAAAAGCCTGTTGAAAGTGTTTTCACGGATTTGTTTGAACATTTCAGGATTATGATATAGTAGAAATTAGGCTATTTAGGCTCTTTTCTGGAATCTTTTAACCTCTTAAATCATATAGGACATAATTATACTTGGTTTTGACTAATTCTTAAATAAATGCTTTCTTCTTGTAAATATTTTTTTTAAAAAAAACTTATTTTTTTCCTGCTTTTGGAAGGGCCAGGGGAGAGATGTTGATCAAGTAACATTTTTTTCTCTCTTGATGATCTATAACCCTTTTGCAGGTTTTTCATGGGCAACCCATGCCTAGTACCATTCCTACTGTTCCACATCCTCCAGCAATGCGTCCTAGGGTGCGGGCTAGAAGAGGACAGGCTACAGATCCGCACAGCATAGCTGAACGAGTGAGCTCCAGGATATTTGAAAGAATACAGACTGTCTGCTAGTTATGATACTTAACATTTAAAGTGTGGAGAAAATCACACTGTTAATTCCTGGATTAGCTAATTTTTCTTACTTCATGTTACCATTCAATAACAGTTGCGCAGAGAAAGAATAGCCGAAAGAATCAGGGCTTTGCAAGAACTGGTTCCTAGTGTCAACAAGGTATGTGACTTCTCTTACATGTCATTTTATTACACAATGCGGTTTGCATTTGTCTTTAGCAAGTGTGGAATTTTGTCTTTGGGTAAGGGATTTTTTCATGTTTACCCTGAAGTGAGAAAAGATATAGAGGTTAACATTTACAAAGATGTATCTATTATCATAATCCTTCCCCCCCACCATTTTCAAGCTTGCTGACTTTATGATGACACACATCATAGTTTATGATCAATTTATGGATAAATAGATTGATAACTTGTGAGCAAAATTTGATACTACTTGTCAATTACTACCAAAAACAAAAACGGTGCTGAAAATTGAGTTTTTTGAGGTGTATGCTTGACTGATTTGTCTTGGTAGACATCTTTTTTTGATAGAATCTCATTACATACTTGGTTAGGACATAACCATCTACACTGACTGGTTGTGTCGGTCTTTTTCACTGTGAATGTGGTAAGTGGATGTCATTACTTATGTAGCTATATTATGAACATTTGACTTTTAAGAATTAGGTTGTACTTTGCATGTAATTTTTTTTGAAATATAATGCTTCAATTTATGAATATGTGAATACTTCTGGCCCATGAAGGAGCTAAATCTTTTGCCTGTCTATATCTAGTAAGTGATAGATATGATGCATGGGGCTCTATGCCTCTATATATAGAAAAGGGCGGTCTAGTGCATGAGGCTTCTACTATTGTGGGGTTTGGGAAGGGTCAGATGTACGCAGCCTTATCCCTGTGATGTGAGCATGGGGCTCTATATATACAAAGTAATTTTAGTTTTTTTTTTAAATTTTTAATCTCCACTTGATGACAGATTTAATGCAAACTTATTTGTTTTTTGAGTTTAGAAAGTGGCATCTACGTATGGGCCTGTTGAATGCTCAAAGCCTCAAATCAGTTTTTGATTGAGTGTGTCCACTTAAATATAAAGTCTCGTAATAGCCATATCTCGCATGTTTTCTGTTTGACATTTTATATTTGTTTGTTTATTACAGACTTACAGTATAATTAATCAAGGTAAACTGCTTCTATCAAAGGGATAAAAAAGGGAAAGCATCTGCATATGTTCTGATTTGGTGTACATGAAATTTAAAAAGTGCATGAAGTATGAAACAAATCTACTGGATTTCAAGAGTTAGTGATTTTTTTATGACTTACTTGTGTGCTGGCAGTATTTCCCTGCATTACTGGTCTGCAGTGTCTTGTAAGAAAGTAATAATGCTCAATTATTCCATTGTTTCTAATATTATTGTGTATTTGTACTTGGTTCAGACGGATAGAGCTGCCATGCTAGATGAAATTGTGGATTATGTCAAGTTTTTAAGGCTTCAAGTGAAGGTAAATGCTCTTGTGCTCCTCATGGATTCCACGTTTATTTTTGTTTGATGTCCTTATTAGGTCTCAATTTATAATTAATGGCATCTTTTAATGGGATTTATGGTTTTTTCGGTTATATGCATTTTGACCCGTCGCCCCTCATGATCATCAATTAGTTGGGATTCAACACGTGGTTGTGAATCCCATCAAAAGGATGGGTACCACTTTGGATGAGAATCCATTGGCCAATGGATTTATTCCTGAAAACTGGGGAATATCTAAATACAATCAAATGGTGGCATTTTTACGTTGCTTATGCACTGTAGCTACTTTAACTACCCAATAATATCTAAAGGTCTTTAGTTGTGGACTTAATTGTTTTACCAAATGGTCTGATTTTCAATATCTGTGAATTGTAAAACCAATTTCTACAAACTCGGTTACAATTTCATTGATTTCTCTAGACACCTGTCTGTGGGAATACAGATTACCTTTTGAATATGAAAGTGCAAGCAATGCTCTTCATAGGATCCAAATTTAATTGTCGGCAATATGAAAGTAAGAGTGCAAAAGACTTCCAATGACTGTTAATTCATCTGTCTTTCAGGTTTTGAGCATGAGTAGATTGGGCGGAGCTGGCGCAGTGGCACCACTTGTAACTGACATCCCATTATCATCAGTCGAGGTAATTATTTGACTAATGTGTAGTTGGCAAAATTTTGTTTTTCTCTCTTCAAACGATTTATCAAATTTAGTATTGATCAGGAAGAAGGCAGTGAAGGTGGAAGAAACCAACCAGCTTGGGAGAAGTGGTCAAATGATGGCACAGAAAGACAGGTAGCTAAGCTTATGGAAGAAAATGTTGGGGCTGCAATGCAGTTTCTTCAATCAAAGACGCTCTGCATCATGCCCATCTCACTGGCATCAGCGATATACCAGTCACAACCACCGGACACCTCTAGTATAGTTAAGCCTGAAACTAATCCTCCTTCATAGACCTCAGGCACAGGGTGCACCATCGAGTGGTCCCATCAATGGCTCACCTAATACTGCTGGGACCCACGAGTTATTTGTCTGTTCCAAACTCCCCTTAATTTTAGTCATTGATTCGCATCAAGTTGCAATCAAAGTCAGATGGCATACTTCTTTCTTTTTTGCCGTTCTTTCAGCTTTTGTCAATACAGGGTTCCATGTCAATGCCCTAAAAAGTACAAGCAGACCCCATCTTGTCTTGCCAAGTTTCAAGTAAAGGGAAAGAAATTGTCAAAGTTCACTTGATGAGCTCTTCTTTTTTGCAGCAATGGGTGGGGGTAGTGGAACATGATGGAAGCGCTTTTATAGTGGGGCTTAGTTTTCGTAGTGGGTAGTGGGACCTTCTAAAAGGTTGGTGTGTATATTTTTATTAGTGATGTAACTCTAGAGAATTTGAAATGGAGAGGTGAATGGATAATGGGTGCTGCAAGTCCAGCAGAAAATGATGGTGCTTTTTGTTTGTTTGTTTAGGCCTTAGGGTGTGCGTGAGTTGTTTATTCAAAATAATTGTGACTTCTTTTCCCTATTCTCCTGAATCATTCATCCTTGTATTATTATAAACCATTGGCGAGAGAGATGGGATGACAAGTATGGTGCTTTCTTAACCCAATCCGAATCAAATTAATCAATCAGTAAGCTGTAACCTTATTCAACTCTCAAGGGACAGTTTTTCTCTCAACTCATCTACGTACGGTATAGTTACTCCTGACATATCCCTTCAGGAGAGGGAATCTTGAATAAAATAACCTCCTTTCCTAGGGTTGTCAATATCAGGACTTTTTTTAATCTTTCTATTTTCTTTTATGAAACGAATACTTACAGACCCTTACATTTTTAAAGAAACTCAGTCTTGTCGCTTTACTGCTGTTATTTTTATACAATTGGCTTCTCAAAGTTTCTGAGATAGTAATGCCTGAAGATATGAACGGTTGCTATAACTTGTGCAACCAAAATTTGGATTAATAGGGCTCCTAGAGCTTCGCAGGAGAACGGAACCCTTGGAACTATGTCCAATCCATCGAATAGATGCAATGTCGTTTAGACAGAGACAACAGGCAAAAGAATTACGGAAAATTCATCACTTCAAATGCGTAGGAGTGCCAGACTACTAAGTGCTTGTTTGTTTTGAATTTTAGGGGCTAAAGCGCCTGTTTGTGTTTAAAAAAATGAAGTTCAACAGTAAGCTAACATGTTTAGCTATTTTCTCACTCAAAGGAGACGTGCTGATGCTTTTAGTAAAACCAATTCCAATTGTAGAAATTACAGATAACTTTTCCTTTTGCATTATTGAAAGTTTCAATAATGCAAAAGGAAAAGATATCTGTACTCAATGCAAAATGCCGATTACCAAATTATCCTCATTTATTTGTCTCTTTACTATTACTCTAATGATCACGTCATGTCTTTTTAGAAATTTTATATTTAAAAGAGATTGTATTTTACACCATCCAAACAAAATCAATTTATCCAAACTAACTTTTAAAATATTATAACCAAATATAAATTAATTTTTTTAAATCAATTATTTTAATATCCTTTTAAAATCATTGTACTTAACCTAAACCAAACGGATCCTAACAAGTTAAGGGGAATCCTATCCTACCCCCTACATTATCCCTATTTTCAAGTGATTTTATAATTAAAAATTTTAATTATTTTTTAAATATTATTATTATTATTATTTTAATATATAAAATTTTAATGGGTGTGACGAAATCCGTTAGGGGAAGGGAAGTGCGACCCATAAGAATAGCAAATTAACAATGCCTATAGTTCCTGGTTACCCTGAATATGTTAAACATATATTTTATTTTATTTTTAAAATGGCGAAGTTGAGGATCGTGCATGGTACCCTAGAAAGGATAAAGCAGTGAGAATTCGTGGGAATGAGCTATTCATGTCTGCTAAAGTCTAGATTTCCTCACTTGTAACTCTCCACTTACTTACCACTCAAGCCCTGAAATAGCATTAATGCCAACATTGGTGTACAAGTTATGTGAAATCATTCATCCATGCTCGCTCTATGACAGCATATAAACTTAGCCTCAAGCCTCAACCGCACCATGGCATGTGTGGAGTCACCCCCATAACCATCATAATTTGTACTTCACATTAACCCCAACATTAAATTATTCAGTCTCGTAGTATCAATCAGTAATCTGGCAAATTAGCAACCGCTCATCAATCAGTGTACAAAAATGAGGAACAAGAATGCCCATATTTGAATGTGGGCTTCTATCAAAACAGAGTTCATATTCAAATGGGCTTAACCCATATCTCAATGTGGGCTGCTACCAAAACTGAGGGTTCTCATTCAAATGAGCCGAAGTTCAATTCTTTTATTATTTCTTAATCATTAAAACATAAAATTAATTTTATTTGATTTGAAATATAATTGATTTAATTTAGTTTGAGTTGAATTAAATTGATTTGATTTAAATTCATATTACAGAGCGTGTTTGAAATATTAGAAAATAGGATTTAATTTGATTTATAAATTAAATTCTATGTTTAAAATGTTAAAAAAGTAAAAATTAATTTGATTTTAATTTTTTTTAATTTAAGTTATGTATATTTAAAATTTTATTTAAATTTAGTTGAATTTGAATTAATTAAAAATTTAATTATTTAAATTATATATTTTACTTTTATTAAATTTTAAAATTTACTTCATTAATATAACAATATTATTTACAATGATATTAAATTAAAATTATAAAATTATAAAATAAAATAAATTTATTTTTTTAATAAAATTTAAATATAAGCATTAATTTTAAAATTAATTTAAATTTAATTTTTTATAATAAATTTTAGATATATAATTTAATTTTTAAATTAATTGAATTGAATATAATTAATTGATTCTAAAAGTGATAAAATCTAAATGATTTTTATGTATACTAAAATCAATAACTTTTCAAATAAAAGGATTTTATTTTAAAACCAAAATCAATTTTGTTATTTTATAATTTTCAGGTGCTTATATAATAATAAATCAAATCAAAATTGTTATAACACATTATCATATCATATCAGCATTGTGCAACGGCAAGAGCAGGAGGCATGGCGTTGCAACATGGAGTAGCATTAACTAGCTTGAGGAACCCGTTCAAGATGCCCCAAAACCCTAATTCAAAACCCAAAATCCCACCTTTAATCGGTTCTTCCGCGTACGTGAGAAAGCATTCGAAACCCCAATGGAATGGGTGCTTGAGCTTGAAGTGCTCCATGGATGATTACAACCAGGTACCGGTACCCTACCCTAAGCCTTCAGAGATTCCTTGGAAGAAGGAGCTTTGCAACTCCGTCAGTCTCATCGGCACCGTCGCCGCTCCTGTTGAAATTAAGCACTTTCCCTCTGGCAAAGTCGTCGCATGGACCCGCCTCTCCGTTAAGAAAAACGCCACCCAAACATCCTGGTACTTAATTCTCATCATTGTCGATTCCTTTGTTTGTTTGTATAACGTTAATTCGTGGGCATTTGCAAGATGGTTTTTTATTTATTTATTATTATTGGTTTGCTTTCTCATTGTTGATTATGTTGCTCAAGATGTAATGAATTTTCAGAAAAATTTCATGTTTTGCCTCCAGATTATGGAACATTTTATCTCCCAATTTGTCTGTTCTTTTATTGTTGTCCTATTTGGAGTTCTTTGAGTTTCACTCTTCAGTGTTATTTCTGAATGAATCAATCAACCATGACCATACAAATTGCAGATGGTGTGCCAAGTTCCTACATTTTCACTTCCATGTGGTTTACTCTGTTATACTTGCTCCTAGAAGTATGACCATTTCATATTGATACTGGAAAACTCTAGTTTCAGACTTTCAGTATTATGATCCTGTACTACTCCCCATAATGTCTGTTTGATTATGTTTTTACTTTCTGGCTTGCAAATAACAATGAGGTGATGGATTGCCCTTTGAGTAGGGAGATCTGAGATCTCTCATTTTTATTGTATTAATCAGATAGGTTAATTTCTCTGTTATTTTGTTTTTCTTTAGTTCCTTTGAGCTACTGCATTGTATTCCCAGTGAATCGTGCCATTTTCTTACTTTCTTCTTATGAAATTTTGTTTTGGGGACTCTCTCAAGTCTCAACCTATGTTGCACGGTACGGGTACGAGTATTTAATACAATACAATACGTAAATATGACAGTTTTTAAAAAAATTAGAATACGGGTAGGGCAATGCATATTGAATATATATATATATATATATATATATATATAAACTTTAAATTCGGTGAGATTCCTCACCAATTTACTTTGATTTTGAGGAGGGCAAATTACAAGAGTGAGAATATGTTTTAAGGGTACCATTGGTGAGAATGGGGCTTGAATCCGAATGTCGGATTTTTCGAATAGTAGTATCTTAAGGGCAGTAGGAATTTGAAGGGAAAAAAAACATGGATACAGAAAAAATACGGATGCAGCAATATTATACGCGTATTAGTATCGGATACGAGTACGATATGGATACGTCACCAATTTTGGAGTATCCGTGCATCATAGCTCTCAACTGATGTGAGAAATTGACCTTTGCTTTACATTCCTGGCAATTCCCTCATGTGAAAATTGTGAAAAGTATCTTATTGGGATTTTAAAGAAATTCTCTTTCTCAAAGATGCTAGTCTTTTGAAATATAGGATTAATTTGACATTCTGGGATGAGCTGGCGCATGTTGCTTTTCAGCATGTAGAGAAAGGCCACCAAATTTATGTTTCTGGTCGCCTGGTAACAGATACAGTTGAAAGTGATGAAGGGAAACAGCAAACCTACTACAAGGTTGTGTAATTGCCAATATATAATTTACTTTTTTTATTTGTGGTCCTTCTTCAAGTGCATCACTATGTTTTGGATCTCATTCAGGTGGTTGGTCAGCAGCTGAATTTCATTGAAAGGAGTCTCTTGCCAGTGTCCTCGCATGATCAAGAGTCGGATTCCATGATGGCTGGCAAGTCATATATTTGATGGAATATAGTTTCTACTTAAGCAGGGTTTTGCTTTTCACTAATATTTTAGCTATTTTCTGCTATTATTTCAGGTAGAAAAGTGAGTTATGCTGCAAATTATAGTGGTTCTACGGTAGAATTATGGAATGCATTCTTTGCTAACCCAATGGAGTGGTGGGACAATAGGAAAAACAAGGTAAATTGTTAATTAATCTTGTAAATGAAGAAAAGGTGCATATTTAGCTGTCCTGTAATGCTATTTCCTTGTAGAATCAAGTGATTGTTTCAATTATTGCGTGTCAGTTGATTATTACTATAGTATAAGGCATCAACCATGCTTTTTCAACTTCCCTTTATTGATTTCCCCATTTCACATTAGTGAGACAAGCTTTCTATCCAAATAATAATAATAATAAAATACCTGATTGATGTCCTAGGCTCCTAGCGACTAGCATTCTCATGTCCTTATAATTTTTACGCTTTACTGGTTAGGATGACTATGACATTTTAACTGTACCCCCTTGTTGGTATCTTTTTGCCGTTGAGCATGAGATCTCTGCTCCTGCATTAAAGCATATACCCAACAATGAACGGGTTAATCAAAACTTTTGCAGCTTGCATTATATTCAATCCACAATTTATTTTATTGATCTAGCTTAATATCCAAGTAGCAATTCAATTATTCAAACCAAAAAATATGTTGATGACTTTGTATTTATTCAAAAAAAAAAATTAAGTTTCTTTTCTTAGATTTACAGAGAACTCTCCTCTGCATTTTTTATGAATGAGATTTTGTGTTTCAAGTTTTATCCTTCCATTTTTTCAGAAAGCCCATATGAATTTCTCATGTCTTATATCTTCAAATATTTTTGGGAAATTTGCAGAGGAACCCGAAATCTCCTGATTTTAAGCACAAAGATACAGGAGAAGCTCTGTGGGTTGAAAGCAGATCCAATCCACCATGGGTCAAGTCCCAACTGGAAATATTGGATTCGAAGATGGGGTCTCGTCCTGATTACAACGCTAGGATGCCTGTAAATATGGTGACTGTGGATGAAATCTTGTCTTTCTAAAAGGTGGTGCCAAATCTTGCCCAACCTAAAATTTGATTTCAACAGGGAAACTTCTTTGTACAGTTTGCATTTTGACTGTAATTTTTAGTTCTATATGGGCATTTTTTGTGGTCTGTGGTGGTAAATTAACTTGGTTGGTCATAGTGGTCTAGTCTATTTTATCTGCCTCATTACATTGTTTTGGAACTGGATCAAAAGTTTTTTCCCCTATATAATATAATAGAATATCTATTTCCCTCATAACATTTAAGACAAGTTTCTTTATTGTGTCATAAGTTATAACGTTTAAGACCTCAAAATGCAAATGGAGATTTCAGTGGTGGGCTAGTGTACTTTCCCAAATTTTACTCCAAGCCTCTAAACTAGTTTTCCACCCCCATTCTGTCCTCAGCGAGTTTGAGCTCGCAGGATGAAGTAAGCCGAGCTAGAGAAAAAGAAAGTAGAGCATGGCATGGGCAGAGAGCTGTTTCTTTCCGTTTCTGGCACCTTGTGCTTTATTGTTCCTATTCCTCATGTCTTCACCCACTGTTCTTCTTCCGTTTCTCTAGTAGATAGCTCTCCAGTCTCTACCCGCTCATCTCTTCTCTTTTCACCATTTTCTTTTTCTGTATTTTTTTTCTGGTAATTTTTATTTTTATTTTTCTACTACATGAAAAAATGCTTGATTTGTCTGAGAAATATACTTCCCATTTTTACTTTACTGATTATAAACCAGAAGAAACCGAGACCTGTTTTCGAAGGAAAAGATTCTACTATTTCAGCTGCTGCATTTGTTGGCCAATGATGACAGTTAGGCAAACCAAACTTTAACTTTACACGCCATACGTTAACTTGCTGCGTAAATATAACTGGGGGGGAAGAAGAGGCTTGATTAGATAAAGTCTCTACGTTACAGAACTGGTGAAAATGGTAGAATCCTATGCACCACACAAGTAATTAAAGCAATTTTCTCATATAAGGATTCATGTTGCTTCGTCTATTTTTAGATTGATGAGTGTATGACGTAACCATGCCTGCCAACGGTGGAAGATCTTATGCTCCAGTTAATATTGAACTGCCACAGGCATGGACACTGTCCCACCACAACTGAGTTTTGAACTCCGTGATCTCTTGAGCAAGAATTTGATGTCACATTACACACCGAAACTCCATATACGATGTCTCTAAAGAAAGCTCGCCTTCTATATTGGGTTGTACTTTTTCACTCACCACTTCATGTGTAATGTATATAAGTATAACTTGTAACATTGTAAATTCAATCGTAATTAAATAACATTTTCAACAAATCTAAACTTTAAAGAATCGATCAATTTTCATAATATATGATATAAATAAGAAAAAGATACAGATATAAGAAATACTGTGCTAATTTTTCATTAAAAATCTTTTAATTACCAAAAAATAAAATTTAGTATTAAACTTGTTAAAATTATTGTCGATAATATCTGATAACGTAATAGGTTCCTCTTATTGATCTTAGAATTTATATTTCAAACTTTAGCTTATTTTGTTGTTTATTTTATCTTATTATTCTGGTTATTTTCTTTGTAACAAACTCTTTCTATTTAATAAATATTTATGACATCTTCTCAGTTTAGTAAGATTGATTTTTCACCAAACATTATCATGGTATTATAGCAATATCGTCCTCCACGACCTAATCATATCACTATTTTGCTGTCAAGTTCCTAAAAGAATGCAAGAACTAAATGTCTCTATCTTTCTCATTGGTTATACATTAATTTTGACTACCAAAATCCTAGTTTTTCCTTCTACCTTCTATTGTTGCGTCGTCTTTCTCTTTTCGATGACCATTACCGACGCGTGAAAGCACTTATGGCCTTCTTGTTTTTATGTCGACGAATCCTACTAGTTTCTTTTTCTATTGACAAATTATATCAGCTTCTCTTCCCACCGACGAACCATATCGGAGGTGACTTTTCTATCTCATTGATAGTTATACTGGTGATGAATTCTCTATTAATTGCGATTTACAACAGCTTTCCATCGACAAATCATACTGGTGGTTAACGTCCACTCAACTCTAAAATGACTTCCTCCTTCAAATTGTGTTCGTACATGGATCACCAATCGTCTTACTGAGGAGACCTTAAGCCTGATTGTTGATTTGGAAACCTCACATAATATATGATTGACCCTCCAAGATGCATTTTCGGGAACCTAACACTAGGTATGGTTGATCCTCCAAGATGCATTTACTCACACATTAGTGGAGCACAAATTTTACTTCAACACAAGCTCTTCACCTTAAACAAAGACCAAACTTGGACTCTATGACCCCCACATTCCTTTTGAAAAGAGGTGATAATGTAGTAGATTTCATATTAAGCTTTATATTTCAAACTTTAACTTATCTTGTTTATCTATCTTACTGTTTTGGTTATTCTCTTTATAACAAATTTCTTTTATTTAATATAAATATTTATGACCTCTTTTCAGTTGAAAAATATTAACTTTTCACCAAATATTATCAATATCAACATCATCATCTTTATTGTTGTCCTATTATTATTATTATTATTATTATTATTATTATTATTATTATTATTATTATTATTATTATTATTATAACTACTTTTGAAAGAAAAAAAATACTAGAATATGTTTTAATATTGATAATATCTATCGGCCCGCGTTAGTAATGTGATTCAGATTTATTTTAATATTGAAACAATCTATCTGGACCAAAATAAAAGAGCAATATATCTGTTTCTTTAAATTTTATTTATTCCAAAATAAACTTGTGTAAACAGTGAAATTCCAGCTCTAAATTAGCACAATCATGGAATGCAAAAAATCTGAATCTGAATCCAACTAATATGAAAGGGATCGATGTAGATATTGGAAAAGGTTACCTGACCGACAGTCTCCAATATTATTATATTTGAGATTAAGTTTACGTTGATATCTTTGGATTACTAGAATAAGTCACCCATCTAATCTGATGGCTCCAGAAATATGCTAATACTTTTGCATTTACGTAATACATAAAGAACTTTTACGCATTGAACCTAAGCAGATTATATCACCTTATGTATGGATCCATAATCAGCAATATACTAGAGAACATCTCACTTTATTATTCATCTCAAAATTCTTCAAAATATGGATTAACTTTCTGTAAATTGAATTCATAGAAATCCCAAATTTTAACAGGACTTACAGATCTTGAAAATGTGCTAGTCTTTGGTTAAAATTATTAAAAGGGCGCTAGCTTCTGAAATTTATATACCATTAACTAATAATATGGGGACAAGGCATTTTTATTTGATTAGACACCTCCATTTCAGTGGTGAGTAAGATCCACTAATTACAATGGTGGAATTCTCATTTCTTATGAGAGATTCGACGCCCGTTATAAAGGGTACGTTTCCCTATTTAGTCTCATATTTAATCGTATAATCAAAGATCATTCCAAAATCGAATAATTATCATCAAATTTCCGAAACATTCATCAAATAAAATTTGCCTTAATTAACACTTGAAAAGTTGAAATCAAATGGAAAGATATGGATCCAATCAAATCAAGACAAAAAAGAAGAAGAAGAAGAAAGAAAGAAAGAAAGAAAGAAAGAAAGAAAGTTCCACCTTCTCGATCCCCAGTTGTATATGTAATAACTTGTACATAAACAGATATAGGACAAAATGAGATATTATATCGTCTGTACAATTGAAAATATCAAAATGGCATTTGCTTTTCTTTTCTTTTCTTTTTCACTTTCTATTTCTGTTTTCCATATATATTCCGGTTTAATTTGGTTTTCAGGATTTACGAGAAGACTATAATTGATGAAGCAGGCCTTAAAGCCACCCAGCCATTGAAATAAATAAAGGAAAAGAAAAGTGTGTCTGTATGTGCCTATATCTTTCTAATCAGCTATATATGACCTCTCACAGAGGCCAAGTGCTTGCTTCCACAACCCAAACAGAGGGAATTCTCTAGGACGACCTCACTTTGAATTATTTTACTCCATGCTTTTGATATATATATGTTCCTGCTTTGTCAAAAACAACCCAACCCCTTTGCTTCTGATCCTTTCATAATTCTCAGCCTCTTGCAGGAGGTCATGAACATGCTGCAATTAATATAAGGAAAGAAAAAACAATTCTATAAGATGGAGATACAACAACAAATATTTACTTCAAAGAACAGATAAAAGAAAAAAAAAGAAAGAAAGACAGAGAACAAAACGAGATCAGATGAGGACGAGAGGTAGAAACTTACTCCCATGGAACGTCTCCAACCAGCATCCAGTCACCGTCCTTGTCTTCATAAGTAGGGGCATATTCAGATCCATTGTAGCCTTCCCTTTCTGAATATTCACCTGGATAAAAAAATTAACCAATAACCATTAGTACTAAATTCCCATTTTATTTAATTTTTATTATTATTTTGCTAAATCTTGACAAAACAATTTAAGAAACTCGTGAAAAAATGTGCATGGTTCTTACCAAATGTGCACTTGAACATATTTTCCAAGGCCTTGAGGAGTTCTGGGTAGCTCTTGTAAACCTTGAGATCTATCTTCCTCAAGTATGGTGCACCGGCCATGCTCACTTTCACGTACATTCCAGCCCCACCAGCCTGTTCAACCTTCTTCTGCTGCAGACTGTTCTTTCTAAAAGATCGAATTGGTGGCCATCCCACTACTTGTACCCTGCGTTCCGTTTTCATTCATTCATTATCAACCCAAATATACAATAGATCATCATATAGTTTTTTTTTTAATCTTTCTGAGAAATGAAAAACAAAAATATCACTTACTTTGCAGGTGGAACATTGTCTTGGTCATCAGTTATGTCATCAGATTCAGAACCATTAGAATTCATGTTTCTCTTGCTTATGGACTCTTCCTCACTCGCATCTCGTGAAGATCTCTTGTTGTTTCTACCAATAGAGCTACTGCATGAACGTTTCTCGGGCTCATCGCTGCCGGGCAATCCCAACCTTAACTCTGTGGCTGTTAGATTCAGCTCAGTTTCATAGCTCCTCAATGAAATCTCCATTTCTTGAAAATCGAGCTTCTTACAATATTTTGATCAATTCACCTTCAATTCCAAATCCAAACGGGGTGCAATTCTGATTTAATTCTGAGTGATTCCTCTGGAAAGAGAGATGTGATAATTGAGAATTGAGATGGATGAGAAGATGTGGTGCAGGACTAGTTGGTAGCTCATCAATTTTATAGCAACATTAGCGAGGGACAATATCTAGGTGACTTATTCTCTTGGTGCATGAATTCAACGCACTGAGGAAGCATTTATAAACCGACCTCCGCCTGTGACTCGCGCTTTGTCACGGACCAATCAGATGTTGACAAGGCAGGTTCTGATCTTGAATTTGGGACCTATCCCACACGGTTGAAGCAGCGCGTGGCGAGGGTTACAAAGGACAGATATGATTGCAGGGTGACATTAGGGACATGAAAGAGCAGGTTGTCCAAGGGAGAGGGAACAATGGAGGAACAAGCACAGCCAATGGTGCTCAAGACTGTGGACCACGAGTGGACGGCTCTGATTGCGAATGTGGGATATGAGGAGCGAATCCTGGAGCGTTGGATCTCGTATGGGAACAAGCCCATGTGATAGGGAGCGGGTCCCACGTTGATGTTTTTGATTGGATGGCCATGACCATGTGGGTGGATGTTATTATCGGTGAAAAAACAATGGGAATTGGGAATGGGTCTGTACTGTGAGGGCAGTGGGTACATGACACGTAGGATTGCATGTGGCAACGTGGCATGCTCACCTCCTCTTTCCCTTATCCTCATCTTAACTTACAAGTTAGGGAAATTTTATGGAACCCGAAACTAAGTTTGGTCCAAAACCCGTCCTTACGTGGACAGATAAAAAAATGACCATTTGGAATAGTGAAGATAACATGTAAAATTTCTTTTGCAAAATAATCTTTTAAGGAAATAGAATTTGTAAGAGATGAACCATAATATTAAAAAATAAAAAATAGAGAATCCGGTTTTTGTTTTTGTTTTCCTTTCTTTGTTTTTTTAACTATTCATCGTCTCTGTTTTTTTAATCTTTTTTAGAAAAGTTGGTTATCATTATTCTAAACCTCATTCATTTTTAGTACTTTCCCTCCTTGGTTCTTACCCATCAAGGTTATATTTTTTATTTTCATTCTTCACATCATAATAGTACTTATCATTCACATCATTTTCAGTATCCTTCTCTTTTCTTCTCATATCCATTGCCATTGTAGCTGTTGTAGTTTCGATTATTGTAGTTGTTGGAGTAGTTATCTACATAATTCTTGGTGTACCCATTGTACTATTTGATATAGTAGTTATTTTTGTACACTTCATTGTTGTAGTTGTTGGGTTGCCATTGTAGTTACTCTGCAAGTTAGTATTGGGGTAGCTTATTTCGTAGTTATCATCGGGTAATTCTTCATTGAGGAGCTTGTTTTCAAAAGTTATTGTGGTGGTTGGTGTCTCCTTGGAGGGAGAGAATTGGCTAGAACCACTTCCATAAAAGCCATAGTGATATTAGTGATTCATGAGTGAATTGCTTGAACTTAATTTTGGATTTAATTTTTCTCATATAAAATTGCGTAGTTAGAGTATATTTGTGTGTTTAGTTGATTAAGTACCTTTAGTTTAGTTTTGCGTTGTTTCTAGCTTTTGAGATTATGATGATCTTCCTCAAATCTTCTTTTCTTTCTTTTAGGTACTCATAAAATGAGAATTAAAGTCATGGTTATTTCATTCTTCCTGCGCTTAAGCACCCAAAGTTGAGTAAAGCGTGCATGTGCCAAAATGACACGTTAAATTTGCTTGCTGAACATTTAAGCACTCGGGATTAGCATCTGATGCAACTTTTTAGCCATCTGCGCGCTCGAGCACTTAAGAGCCAACGCTCATTTATTGATGCACGTTTCTGCACTTTAACAGAACAAAAAAAAAGGGGGGGATTTTTTGAGAAGAGAAGGATGACTAAGCATTGTGGAGCAACCCTAGGAGAAGAATCAAGAGATTGAAGGGGAGATCGGAAGATTTCATCATCAACCTTGTGGATTCTTTATGAAGTTCATATTTTCTATTTGTTTTTCTTGCTTTTGTATCATGAGTAGCTAAATTTTTTAGGCTAGGAATTTGATGTAACTTGACTTGGATAATGGGTTTATGAATTTCTTGTGATCCTTAACTTGATTTTATGGTTTAAGTGTTTATTCTTTGTTTTCATGCAATTTATGAATTGACCTATCATATTTTAATTTAGGGTTCATATTAGGAATTGAGAAATTCTTCTTGTTCTAGCTCATGGGAATAAATGTCATAATCTTTAAGGGTTTAGGGATAAGCCTTAGGGATTATATGGTATCTTTGAATTTAAGTACAAAGGTAAATCTCTTTTCAACTTAAATTAAGTTAAGGAATAAATTAATTCTGATTGGTTAAAGGAGAATTGAATCTCCAAGGAATTAGAATTTGATTAGCTTTAAGAAATTCAACCTTTATATCATAGTTATAGAGTCAAGTTAATTAAGAATTCGTACTCCCATTGGATAAGTTAAGCGAAATCACATTCCTAGCACTTTTTATCTATTTGCTTTATTCCTTCAATTTAATTAAGTGCATTTAATCTTTTCTTTTGTTTGCTTTCTTTTATTTCATATTACGTTGTTATTTTGTAGTGTAGAGTCTTCTTTGATCCAAAAGAACATTAGTTTAATTATAGTGAATTGATATTTTTGTAAGCTTAATCTTTGTAGAGATGATAACTACTTGAACGATTCAGTACACTTGCCGAGGGGTTATCACATAGCCATCTCCCCTGTCAACAAAAACTGGTTTTGACGCTAAAGTGGATTCTAGTATTGATTATGGTGCAGGTGCTAGCATTGATGTTGGTTGATAGTGGAGAAAGGTTTTTTCTATTTGGCTTGCTTCATCTTACATTTGATTTCATAAAAAGCCCACCTTAAGTGCACTTAGTCCTATTTTTATTTTATTTGTCCACATCGTCATGGCTACTGGTACTGTTAAACATGAAAAATTAATCAATAGAAATCTTCACAATAATTTGGCTACAATCTTGAAATCGTCATAAATCAATTTTGTCAAACTACTTTCAAGTGTCCCACTAGGCGTGCCATTTTGTTAAAGGTTAAAAATTGTCAGGCAATGTATCAACGGAAACTTGGCTTCAATGTGCCAATTTGTCGTTCATAAAATTCATCAATGTCTTAATTGATAATATTACAGTTCTAGTTATCGATCTTGGAATGGAACCTCTTCTATCGGGTTCTCACTTTCAAGTGATTAAAAATGTTGGTTGGATTAAAAGTGTAAAAAGAAGATGGAGATGAAGATAAACGAAAATGAAAAATGAAAGCAAATAAAGAAAGCAAGTAAAGCAAATAAAAAAAAAAAAAGAAATGCAATAAAGAACCTAAAATCAAATTGCAGAAAATGAAAGTGGCGTTTTAACTTGATTGATCATTTTTTTCTTTGAGCGTCTTGGGGACTTTAGGAGTTGTAGGATGTTTCAAGTTGCAGTCCATTTTACATCATTCTAAATGGTATTTATAGAGAAACTCCTACATCTAAATCCTTAAGAACTTGCCATTTGTTGGACATGTGACTTATATGCAACTAATACATGCTTATTCTTTACTAATAGCCTAAAAACTACCAGCAACAATTGCCTATGAGTCAGCATCAGGAGTTCCTTAATCCATGGATACAACCGGTACTTTGAAATTTAAAATGGTAACCACAAACTCCTGAATTACCATCAATGGTTTTGTTGGTGTACAAACTTCGTTAATAATTCGCAAGTCCTTTTGTCAGTTGAGTGTATGCTTGAAACTTTGTCAACTTAACACATGTCAAACAAAACTATTTGTTGAACGTTCATTTTAGCCTTGATTTGTCGGATACAATACTGTTGTCGGCTTTGCATATTTGTCGAATGAGACTTTGTTTGTCGAACACCCTTCATAGTCTTGATTTGTCGAATATAGCACACAAAATGTTAGCTTGATCTTTCACCACAAATTTTATCGACTCAACCTTCAATAATATTCCATGATTTTAACTAAGTATACATTGTCAAATAGCACATTTACTCCATTTTCGATTTGCACATTTCCAAATTCAACTTTGTAAAGTCTTCCAATTTATCGATTATTAATTTTGTCAAAAATTGAAATTTTGGTAATAAGAGGTACCTATGATTTTACATGGGTACCATAGCAATCCCCTACAAGTTACAATATAATGATCACATGTTCAGAAAAACCCTTGACCAAATTAGATGCAATATAATTTTTATTTTTTACTTGGGGTCAAATATTCCCAATAAAGCAGCTAAAATATTCATACATACATGGAACTGATACGAGTTCAATTTGTGTGTAGTGAAATAAATAAATATTCGATTCTGATTTTGCTTTGTATAGTACTGCAGCATATATATCAAATTAAGATGTATTCTTTAAGAGTTGAACATGTTTTATTGCTGAAAGTATTTTATTATTTTAGAAATTGACCACAACTAATAAACTTTTAGATGCTTAAAGAGATGATGCCAAATATGCTTTAAGGACAATGAAACTTGTAATTAACTCAGAATCAATTTCTTATAATTAACGACTAGTGACATTATATTAAACAACAATTCAAATCTTCTGCTCCTTTTTCTTGTCTCCTATCGTGTTTCCCAATTAATATTGCTAACTCAACAATAAACATCTAATTTAAAAATAATTTATTGTTAATTAAGATAAAGGTTTTTCTTTTGTGAGTTGTTGATATTTAATTAGCATGACAGAATTTTGAACAGAAAAATAAGATAAAAAATTTGAATCTTGAACGACGTATGTACCCCCTATTTTGACACATTATATACACCCATATACCAAATATTATTGAGGCTAAAATAGTAGTATTGAAATGGAAATTAAAAAAAAAATTTGGTCAAAAAATTTAAAAAGGAAAGAGAAACATAACTATTACGAAAGTTTAATTATATATTGTAAATATTTGCATTAACTAATCTATATATGGACCACAAAATATAATAGCAAAAGAAAATTGTTCATGTCCGATCTCTCAATGTGAGTTCTGATATCTTTGTGATCCTTTTTTATGTCTAAAAGGGCTCTCCACGTATGATGGGAGTGTGTACTTGCAATGATACTCCAACGTTCAAGTTAGTCTTTACTGATAGAGCGTAAAAATGTATTGGGTTTCAATCCTTACCTGATGAGGTTGACCTTCTCTTATATAGAGGTGGGTAAGAAAAGAAATAGTATTGTTGAGGTGACATCAAAATTCAAGTCACGTAAATTAAATATTAATTTTAAATGTATATATTTAATTATTTATATTTATTAAAAGCTTGCTAGTCATAAAAGTATTAACATACAATGTGAACATTTAAATAAAATTGCATAATATAACATACTATATATATAACTATATTACAATCTAGATTTTGACAAACTTCAAGTCGAGTCGATCTTAACCTAGTCCTGGCTTGGCCAATCACTATGATCGAGTCTACTCAGGTTTAAGGTCAGGTTCGGATCTGAAAAATTGGCCTCAGACCGAGCAAAGCCAAACCCAACTCATGAGCACCCCTAAATAGTACTAAACAAAAACTAACTTCAATTTCATCACTCCATTATATTGACTAAATATCTCTATTGTGGCATTCATTAACTTGATGATAATTATATTATTATATCTTACTTCTTCAAGGATTCTGAATATATAGTATATACCAATCTCTCCCATAAATAACTATCGGTCGTATATATCAAAATCCAATATAGAAAAGTTAAATAACTAAGAGCTGTTGAGGCTCCGAAGTGGGCTTTAATCCATATTTGGATGTATGTTTTGAACAAGTTCCTTTTCAGATATAGGTTAAAATTAATTTATTTAATAAGCTATTATTTATTTATTATATGTTAAAATTGATATATTTTATCAAAATAAGCCTAAAACAACATATTTGGATTCAATTAGGCTGTTTTCGAAAGCTCATTCAAATGCACGAAAACTTTCATAGGTGGTCGGGGCTAGCTCAGAGAGAGATATAACCGAGTCCCCACCAACAGACGAGGTTACTCAGGCTCGATTCCTTCTTCTTCAGTTTTGTGCACCTTCTTCTTCTATATGTAACTGAAAAAATACTTTTCAAAAGTATACATGCTAATGATGTGAAATAAGTATTTGAGAATCGATCATCAATAACCAAAATACAAGACACAAATAAGCTAGCTAGTCAGGTATTGTTTGGACCACATGCATAACAAAACCCCAAGCACACGCGCGACTCAAAAAACAACTCATAGATAAATGATAGATGTTAGGTATGTTAGCTAAAAGGAGAAAGAATGGCCAACGGAGCATACAAGAGTGTCACGTTCACTGTGGCACCATTTGTGATAATAAAACCAGGGGCATTCTTTTCTGGACCCAACTCACTTCTCTTCCTATTGGAATTGCACCACAGACACAAAGGGCCATCAACTTTTCTCGCCAACCAATTTAGTTGAATGAGAACAATGAATATTGGTTGGTTTCTTTGTTTGCAGAAGATCCCTTAGCTAGCTCTCTATCACTCCAATATTAGACTATTAATTTCCAGGGTATATACAGTATATATATATTATATTTAGTCCTTAGCGTAGCTTGTACATGAAACACTAGAAACTTCAGAGGGAACGAAAATGGCTTGGCAAACTGAACTGTCCCTCACAAATTCACCAAAAATGTGTTGCCCAAGAGTCTAAAATTTTATTCGTGTGGGATTTAACTTTAAAAAAATTAGAAGATTTTATTTTGTTTTATCATCCCCTCTTTTTTTATTATTAAAAGGGGTCGAAAAGAAAAATATGTACAAAGTATAGGAAGTCAAGAGATATATATGATTTTAGAATATTATTTGTTTTGATACTAGTTTTGTTAAGGTCAATAGAGACCCTACTTTTACACTTGAGACTTAGGAATAACCTTTAAAAAAAATCATAAGAAAAAAGGAGGAGAGAAAAAAAACATGTACACTCGCTAATAATTAAATCTCACTTGACGTTAAGATCCGAAAAGATGGTGATTAATATTAAGTAATATAATATTTGGAACCATAAGTAAGTAGTAGGCAGCTAGCATGACATCTAATTAAAGCAGACACGTGTGGGGTGCTTAATGTTGATGGTGAAATATTGTGGGCCTTGAGCCACACGTGGGTGATAGAATTGGAACCTTTTTAGATGTTAAAGTAGGTAGGGAATGAAGGCCCAAATTTAATTATGTAGGTTGAAAGAGTTAGTCCCCACTCCCACACCCTCATTGCTTCCTTGTTTCCCTTGATGTCCTAGTATTCCATGTGATTGATTGTTTCGGCCATGCATGGGCCATGAAATGCCATCAATGCGCCTTCTTTTAAGATATCATGAATAGTGCTGCTGCAGATACAATAAAGCAAGGATGTAATACAAGTCGAGCTTTGACTGGAGCTGAACTGTTACAGCTAAGAGGTTTGGTTGCTCTCAACTAATTTAGATTTCACAAGTCCAATTTAAGTTAATGACCCCCAAAAAGTAGCAAAAGACAAAGCAAAAGGAAAAAGAAAATGGGAAGAATTTTTTATAGGAACGGACTTACGTGGCTATTTACTGTAAGGACCAATGAATGAATTAATTTAATTTTCGAACTTAATAATCGCATTAAATGGTTATTTGGTCCTTATACGTAAATATCCTGACAAATTAGTTCTATCTCAAATTCTCCCAAAGAGAAACTGTTAACGAACCCTGCAATATAAAGAGTTCTGAGTTATACCTGTATATGTTTAATATACATTTTTGTTTTGTTCAGAAAAGAGAGAACCACTTGAGCTTTAACATAGAATATAATAACTTGAATCTCCACCAAAGATAAGGGAAGAGTTCAATATTTTCTCTCCTAACTAGTAATGTCTAACTTCCCAAAACCAAAGAAAAACCTGAGTTATCCGAGTGATAGACATTCTCTCATGTAATTAAAATTCATCGCCAACGAGCTTATAGTTCAAATAGTACCAATCCAAGGTTTTAGGATTTTTGTCTGATATTGATATCGAAAGTTTAATCCTTCACAAGACAACACCTTAATTTTTCTCTCCTACCTAAGTGCTTACACGTCCAATGTAACAAAAAAAGAAAAAGAAAAAAAGAAACTCATCACATGTTCATTCAAAAGGAACTTTAAATTTAGAATCTCAAAGAGTCAAAGTCCATTAAGTACCTAATACGTATATAACTACTAAAGTATCTTCTTATTAACTTGTAACATGGCTTAACGTATTGTCCTTGCTCAATGTTGCCTATGACTCCCCACTTGCATGTGTTTGTGGGGGTTGAAGTCGGATTTTGTGTCAAACCGACTACCAAAAAGTGCCAGTTTCTGATTCATGTAGTAGTGGACTTCATATCCTTTCGTTGACAAAAAAATGAAAATTGTTAGCACTTAGCAGTATACTAGGCCCAAACCCATTTCCTTGATGATTCTAGCACGGGGTGGGGTTGAGTTGTCCCCCCCAATATATATCTTACTCTGTGGAGTATTGCTTTGGCTAATGGGAGACACTGGACATGTATCATTCAAAACTAGAGGATACCTTGATGCCTCCTGCTTCAGCTGTCCTTCTTACTATCTATCAGAGATTTTATCTATTCCACTTGCTTAAGATCAAGTTGTCAGGAAATAATGCATTCTAAACTATATATGTTCACGTCAAAGGATGAAATCGTCTTAATTAGCCATGTTTGATGGAAAACATCGATTAAATTTTGGAAAGCATTTTGTTTTCTCAATGCTCATTAATGTTTCTTGATCATTTTTTATAATATTACAGAAATATCATTTAATATCTATAGACTTTAAATCCAATTAATTAACTTTAGTTATAATCTATAGTTCATAATCTATTGGTAACTCTAATTAATTGCACGTTTTGCAGTTTAAATAATTGGATATGTTTTAAATCTCTATGCTTTCATTGTACTTAAAAAAAAATTGAGTATGTCTTTAAATTTTGTAAAAAAACTCAATCTACAAGAAAGTCTATCTGTAAAGCAATTTGTTTTTGATTGTAAACATAATACAGTGTTCAAAGTGAGATTACTTGTACTGGGCTGCAATTTGCAAGATTTATATATATATATATTAGGAAGGGCAGAGCTAGAAACTGAATGAGAAGGAAACCAACAGAAAACATATATCACATGAAATGATAAAATAAATAAATAAAATTACATGAAAATATTAAAAAAAATTTCAAAAAATTACAAACTTGAGGGGAGTTATGGCATCCTTTGCCCCTCCCTCCACCTCTGTATATTAGGTCCTTGTCCGGTATTCCTATACCCTTTGTGTGAGACTCTTCCACAATATATAAATCTCTGCATTGAATTTCTAGCATGTTCTCTTTCTTCTTTAACTTTCTTTTTTATTCAAATTCTTCTTTGCTTTTTATTTCATTATTCGTACCGTAAGTTAAACCGAAAACATGTGGAATAAAAGAACACATCGCACAAGTTAGCAAAGATATTACCTTGGTAAGGTTAAGGCGTAAAGCCTTTGTTCATGAAAGAGAATATGTAACATACTGGATTTATATTCTGTATCGCCAAATATGTGACGGTTATGCATGTGAAATAATGAGTCTAGCTAGCTTAGTGTACAACAGAATTTAATTAATTTCACACAGCAGCTTTGTACTAAAAAAATAAAATAAAATCACACAGCAGTGCCTATATTCTGTATCGCAAATTAAAGTCGACCCTAGCTAGCTAGTGCCGAAGCCCCAGTGGCATGTGGAGTACTGACACAAACTGGATCTGAAACATTGACAAAAACAAAACCATGGAAATATCAGTACCAAGGGGATTTCGATTTTGAGGATGGTATACAATGAAGAGAGAGAACCTTTATTGCTGTGTGTACACTTTTGGTAAGCCTGGAATGGAATTTGAACTTTGTCATGGAGCTCAACGAAAGCACAATACTGTATCTGATATATATAATATATATCATGCAAGATCCAAGAAAAGGAACAACTTTTTACGCTTTGAAAAACGAGAGTTAATGATACATAAGCAGAGATGTTGGCTTAGGAAGGTCTCTAGGTCTCTCTGTGGCACCACCAACCATCTGCAATGTGATTTGTTAACCACATCTATTGTTATTGGGTTTTTCTGCTCCTAGCTAGCCGCTGAGATGAGACCCTATGGAGTCTGACCTCTATTTACTTTTTTTTAATAGACCTCCTTGTTAAGTGTTAACCACCGCCCTGCGAACAAACTAGCAATATCAATAATCATTGAGCAATTATTTCAACTAGAACAAAAGGCAAAATAAATTATTATGGATCGATAATGATCACGGACTATTATAGGGGTTTTTGAGCAAACTGCTTCTGTTTTTAAAAATCATTATCAAAATACTCTCATTTTCAAACTAATTACTACCATATTATTGTTTTTGTCATGTTGATTAAAAAAAAATTCAAGATCACATAAGAAGTGTCAATGTGTTTTGAGTCTTCACGTGGAGGCGTTAATACTATTTGATCAAGCCTTTACATGGAGGCGCATGTTAGCCTAAGATTTCTTATTAACACTTATTTTATGATGATTACAAACATTATTTTATTATTAACAAAAATTGCTTACATTTGATCTTAGTTAACAGAGTATTTTGCAAATTTATCATAGCATTAAAGTTGAAATTCTCAAAGATAAGCAAGTTGATGAGTTGACTCATGAATTAAAAATGAGCTAGCTGTTGCTCTATTGGCAAGTGTACCAAATCGCAAAAAGTAATAAAGTGATAAGTGAGTATCGTTCCCTCAGAGATTGTGCTATCAAACACCAATTCACCAACTTAGACACTATTAGAACGATCGGTTTGGATTGAAGAGAGTTCTTTAGAAAGAAACCATAAAGATACTAACACTTTGCAATTAACAATTAAGAAATTCAGAAGCAAAAGAAATAAGGAAGTAAGATCAATGATTGAAATGTTAGGGTTCCGATTTCACTTGAATTTTCTAACTAGTGTTTGGATTCTAACTTAACTAAGCCCAATTCACGGATTGATGGTAGGAATCCTATAATTAATCAATACCCAATTCCTTAGTTTACCGATTCACTTCAACAAAATAAAACCAATTAATTCCTTAACTTGGCCCTAAGTTGAAGAAGGCATGAAAGAAAAATTGATTCCCAAATAAAACCACATAATTAACATTCTCTATTCCTAGATTTTATTAATTAAGGAGTTTACCACAAGAAGCAAAATCATACATGAATTTCCCAATCCTATGCATGAACAACTATTCAATTTATGAGTGGCCAATCCATAAAAGCATTAAGCATAGTGATAAACACTTCAAATCCATGAAAAGAAACTTAGATTAAGCTTAAAAGAATCCAAACAAGTCTTTAATTCAAGCTACATCTTCACCCTAACTAGAAAGAGTTTAGAAACTCATAGAGAAAAAGAAAACTAAAACAAAGGAAAGAGCAAACTCCATGAATAAATCAATTGGGAATGGAGAAATCTTCAATCCCTCTTGCTTCCTTCTGGTTCTCCCTTGTCCTTTGCTTCAAAACTTCTCCCCAGCCTCTTCTCCAGCCGAAAAGTCCTTAAAAACCCTAACTTTTTCTATTTAAAGCGTCAAAACAGAGTTGGGTTGCGACGCTGGCGCCTAGGCGTTGCACATGAGCGCCTAGGCGCTGGTATGACAGAAAAACACTTCGAAATTTGACTTCTGGGGCGCCTAGGCACTAGCGTTGGGCGCCTAGGCGCTGGTATGGCAGAGAGCAACCTTTTGAGCGCCTAAGCATTGTGTCATGGCGCCTAGGCGCTGGCGTCAGCAAATAAACCTCCAAATTCAGCTCACTTGGGCGCCTAGGCATTGGTTTGGGCGCCTAGGCGCTAGAACTCCAGAATTGGGCAACTTTACTTCAGTCCCAAAATGGTGTTTGTCCCTCCAAAGTTTTTGAACTTAACCTAGGTTTAACATAAGAAAGCAACAAAAAATCATCAATAATAAAATAAACCCAGGTGCTAAGAAGGCAAGATGAAAATCAATTAAAAAGTGAAAAAAAAACACCATCTAAGGTTGAGGAATGTAAAGTTTTCTTTCAAGAAAATAAGGTATTTAGCACAAATATCACTAGCTCATTCCCTGCACACTTGAACTAGCTGCTGGATGGACAGAGAAGAGCATGCTAATAATCAAGATTGGTCTGCTCAAGGAATAAAGCAGGAAAACAAGGATGAGCTGACTCATACTGGAAACCCAGAAATACTCTATTCAACTCTGTTTTTGGTCTCTAGCTGCAAGATGATTGTAGAAGGTTTCCTAAGCTGCCAAATTGTTAGAATATTCTTTGGAATTGCTGGAATGATACCAAACAAAAGGGAAGGATAGACACAAAAGAGAAAAAGGATACCATGCACCCACTAGCTGCCAAAAGAGGTTATGGACAGCTGGTATAGTATAAAAACTGCAACGTCCTTGTGCTGCAACGTCCTTGTGCTGCAACGTTCAAATTTGAAGCTGCCCACTAATACCCATCATTTTCTAGAGATACAACAAGAAGAAGACAAGAAAAAAAGAGAAGAATTAGTTGTGCTTCACTTTAAGAATCATTTGTAAATCTGTGGAGCTTATCATTGTATATTTAACTCTTTGTGAGAGAATTTTACTCTGTTTTCTTGTAAAACCCATTAAGGGTGTATTGTTTCATAGCTGGGAGAGGCTATAGTTGATTAAATCTACTTGTATCTAGCTTGAAGAGGCTATGGTGAATCAAAGAATACTTGGTTAATAGTCAAAAATCTGAGTTTTGCTGAGGACTGGATATAGGTTCCACATTGTACCGAACCAATATAAATTATGATGTGCAAGTTCTTTCTTAACCCTCTCTTTACTGCATTTGTGTGTGAATGTTTATTTGTTGATGTTCAAACTTGCATGTGCATGCTCTGTTTAAGTTTTAAATTCTGACTTGGATAAACTAACTCACTGTTATTGCTAGCTTATCTCTACTGTATTTTGAGTTTTTTGTGTGTTGCAGAAGATTTCATTTTTAGTAACACTTGATTCAATTCCCCCTTCTTAAATGATTCCTTACTATCAGCGCCAATGCTAATTGATCAAGCCTTCCACATAGAGGTATCAAATGCATTGGTGCCTCCACATGAAAGGCTCCAAACACATTGACACTACCTATCACGTGGCCACCTTCAAATCAAGTAGCACAAATATAAACTTTTATACAGCTAACATTTGAAATTGAATGTTGATATTCAAATGTTTTATTGAAATATTGAAATAACACTTCACAATAATCAAATTTTATCTTCTGTATATGTAGTTAATATTCAAATATAATTCGTGATATTCGAATATTGGAATATAGAATGTATTTAGACAAGATAAATATTTGATTATATGATGTTCAACATGTAATATTCGAATACCAATCATGAATATTTAGTTTCTTGAAAAACCCCAAAAAAAAGTTAATATTAACTTGACAGAAGCTGATCATGTGAGAAATGTCAACGTGTTTGGAACCTTCCACGTAAAAGCATCAACGCGGTTAGAGTTTTTCACCTAGAGGTGCCAACACATTTGGAGACTTATACTGTGAAAGTGCCAATGCCTTTGATGCCTATACATGAAAAGTTCCAACTGTGTTGACTCCTACGTGAAGGCTTCAATCGCCTTGTTGACTCTGATGTGGCTCAAAAGATAATTTTTTTTATTGACATGGCAAAAATAACAATATAGTGATAATTAGTTTGAAAAATGGAATATTTTGATAATTAGTTTTGAAAACAAGGATAGTTAGGTCAAAAACACCATTATTGCACTGTCTCTTTCTCTCTCTCTCTTCCTCTCCACTTCCCCCTCCAATTAGGTTTGGTGCTGAAGAACAAACCGTGGTTCTCTGGTTTGGCTGCTTAGGAGTATATATATATATATATATATTATATGCTGTAGATGTTCATTGTCACCGGGTTAAGATTTCAAGGCCTCTATGTTCAGACTAAGAAGTGAGGCAGTGAGGGTGAGGTTTCAGAAAAGTATAATTTTTTTTGCCCATTTTTAGGAATCGTTGTTCCTTGTTCATTGTTGAGTCATGGGCGTGACTTTCTATTATCTAAATTGTAATATAAAATTTATATTTATATAAATAAATAGAAGGATTAGAAGAGAGGGTGGTCAGTGGGTTGAGGGGGAGAGGAGAAAGGGGTCAGTGGGGTGCCCTGCAGCGGCGCACATGGGATAGGGTTTCACACTTAGGGCTACATACGGCCAACAAATTCACATGGCCTCCTTCGTGGGCCCTCACACTTCTTCCACCTCTAGCCAATGAATCTTACCACATGCCTCTGTTACATTTGGGCCCCACATACCTCCACCATTCTTTCTCAATACCAAAATTAGGGGGGTGGGGGAAAAGGGCATGACGGAAATCAGCTGCCACACCATTTATAGTACCCCTCTTGCATTTGTATGTATTGCATGCTAATTGCTATTCCCTCCTTTTGATGAAATTTCATATTTCACAGATGACCTTCCATTTTCCAGCTGAGAAATTCGCATTCAACAAAGTGATCGATGTCCAGTTTATTTTATATTTAGAAGAAAATATTAAACCAAGAAGTTCAAACTTCAAACTCTTTCTTTTAATGAAATACTCTAAAATTGAATCAAAACATACTAAAAGTATTATGCTTAGTTAATCAAAACATTATATATGACACAAAAATTGAATCTTGGATTAACTTTGAAGTAAAATCTAAATAATAGAGTGCAATACTTTAAGAGTATGTAGGAATATCTTCTAAAGCATACATGTCAGGTACCACTAGGGGGTGTAGCCAAGTAGATGGATATAAGGGACTTGGGTAGAAAATCACAAGTTTAAGTCAATGTACTATATTAAAAAAAAAAAAATTCACGGTTAGATTGTATCTAATCTTAAAAAAAAAAAAAAAAAGTTTCCACTAGGAGCTAATCTTTGATATTCCAAAATGAACCAATTTATTGCTTTACTTTATAAGTTACTGGAGTTGATCACAAAATGAATTTCCTTGAGATGGTGTCCCTGAACTTGCATGAATTAATGAGGATCCCAGTTATCCCACAAATTAAAGGCCATAGCCAAATACAAGATTTTGATGTCTCAAAACTGAAGATAGCTCGAGTGTCAACCGTGTATAGATAGTCTCTAATTCGGGGTCTTAACAATCTTTAGTTTATTTTATTTTTCTCACTATCCAGGATGGTTTGCCCCAATGTTGAAGGGGAGAGAATTTGGGGCAAATTGGTGAACATGGCCACCATTTGTTCGTGCAATTCTGAAGCAACACCTCACAGATCAATACCACTAAATTAATCTTGTATATATGCACATCGTAACGACAAACAGTTAAGTGTGCCTATCAAATAATTGCACATCTATTTCTGCTTTTGTTCCCACAATTTCTGTTGGTGAACCATCTTTAGCGCATAGCACATCCCAACATAAACTTTTAGCCTGTCTATAAAAAGCAGTAGGAAACGTATGTAATCCTAAAATTAGAACTCTGAAGATTAAGTGTGTGATTTATTAAGTGAGCAATATTCCATTCCTTGGTATATACCTAGTTCTGATACACTGTGCATTATAATTAAGAAGGTAATTAACAAATGGACGCATAATTAATAAATGTAAAAAAAAGCAGTAATTACAATAGGGTTAAAATCAAATATAGGCTACACGCCAACCCCAAGCATGCTTTTCACTTTGTTTCTGTGCCACAGAACATGAATCTGAACCTCCATGGTTCTTAATAGGCGACATGTCCTACTTCAGAAATAACTAACGCAATAAGTTTGACAATTACTCCCACCCATAGATATAGATTTATAGACTCTTAAAGGCCATACCAGAGATACATACATATATATAGCAAATCGCTAGAACAAAAACCCTCTAGTCATCGGAGATAAAAAATCGTCATTTTTCAGTTATTTATGCTGATTTAATATGTATGCTGTGTCATACATGGCTACTCTGATTGACAATTCAAGTTATAAAGTAATTAAATTCCGCTTCATTTAGAAACAATTTTTTCTTGTGTTATTATTACTAATATATATCTAGAGAGAAGAATATGAATTAACTGCATAGAAAACTGATGCAGAAAATTAGATAATTCGCTACTATCAATTCCTTACTAATGGTCATATATATTGGAAGTCAATTTTTTTCAAGCACCCACGTACGAGTCCTGTACTTGGGAAGTGAACTCCTTGAGTTTAGAATCTTATTGATCGATCCTAGGTGAATCATGGATCCAAGACCAATCATACCTGTTGCTAAATCCAAAGATGAATAGTGCAGTTCATCTGCAACGATCGATGACGTTTAATTTGCTAGATGTAAGAGTATCACAATGCAATGTATATATATATATACATTTAAACTTTAAAAACTTTATCAGCTAAATGAAGGATATATATGAAGTACCCTCCATTTTTAATTTTCCTTGAAAAAAATAACATTTACAATTGCTACTCTATATCTCTCTATTTGTGTGTGCGCATGCAGTAATAGAGAAATAAAAAGTTATATATGATAGATACTAAATATATATGAGTTGAGGGTGGAAAGTGGAAACAGCCAAACAGGAATATTGACACAATAATTTTCAATGATAAACCGAAGAAAACAGTAAATTTACCCTTGCGTGTGAAATGATGAAACCCTAGGAGTAATAAAAAAGGAGATAAGCAACCAACATGGGGTGTCCACTTCCACTTGTTCCGCTGTGACAATCATAGGAAGATTAACATCACCTTGTCGTCACCTATCCCAGCAAGCTCGGAAAAGTCTAGCTCACACATTCCTCCACGTGTCACAAACCCATTCCTGCCAAAACTCGATAAAAAGACAAAGCGCCCCATGTCTGTCCTTGTATTAATGCCCACCCCGCCCAAACCCAAAGGCTTCCCCCCTTCAACGTCCCCCTGGCCTGCCCTGGCCCTATACCTCCCCCCACTATTATTATTGTCACAAAGCAACCAAATCAGTCACTGAATGCTTAGAAAGAGACAGAGAAGTTTAGAGAGAGAAAGAGTTATAAAGTGATAGATAAATCATAAGAGAGTGAAAATTCATGGAAGTTGGTCTGAAAAAGGAGAAGATGGTGTATGAGGAAACTGAGCTGAGGCTGGGATTGCCTGGAAATGGAGCCAAAGCCACTGAAGGAGAAGTGGTAAGGAAGAGAGGATTCTCTGAGACTGAGACAACTACTGTGGATTTGATGCTTAATCTCTCCTCCAAGGAAGCAACTGCTGCTGGGGCAGATCCAACTGACAAGCCCAAGACTTCGCCTAAGGAGAAGACCCTTCTGCCTTCCGATAACGCCAACCCTCCGGCCAAGTAAGTAGTTAATTATAAAGTGCTCTTCAATATCAGCATGCATATATAAAAGCGAGAGGAAGGGGGGGGGGATTCTAGTTAATTTTCTATTTGTAAATCCTCTACTGAATTAACCTTATAAACCCATAAGGATAATAGTTCTTATAGTAATCAATGGAGTGGTTGGAGTTAAGCATATTAATTTGTTGTCCTTGAGTGAGAGGGGGATAGAAACAGAGGCGAAGGGCATTAGATCATGGAAAATGGAAAGAAATGAAATAGACTGAAATATAGACTCATCAAGAGATAAAAGTATACTAAAATTCTAGATGTCTTCGGCGCTGTTGTACAACATATAGAATCACGTACCGTTTCGTGCTAGAAGTGTTTTTTACATGCCTTGAAAGAGTTTAGTAGCTAGCTAGTTATAAGGGAGGCAATAGCAATAATCTGTAATTAATATATTCTACAAGTCTTGACGATATATATATAGTACACCAGAAAGATTATACTTTTCTTTTTCTTGTCCTAATCAATCACAGCATAATATCTTCTGCAGATTCTTTTAGTCTGTGATGCACAATACTAGCTGATAACCAAAAAAACAAAACAAAACAAAACAAAAGTGAAACTGCACTGGTGATGAGAAACGAAATAATTAAGCAACGTTATCTATGTAAAGGGGAAAAAAAAAAGGATTGGACTAGCATAAAATGGAAAGATAATTTCCTATATTCTTAATCTTTATGTGTATCAGTTATGGCTTTCAGTTATCAACTAATCACCCATCTATATTTTTCTAGGATAATTCTCCCTATAATTAATTTCGTTTAGCTTCATTATACAACCATGCCCCTGCATATTAATTATAAAGTGATGAGGAATATATTGAAAATGAAATGAAATTTTAGGGCGCAAGTAGTGGGTTGGCCACCGGTGAGGTCCTTCCGGAAGAACATGTTTGCAGTCCAGAAGAGCAGCGGAGAGGAGAGCGAGAAGAGCAGCCCTAATGCAAGCTTTGTCAAAGTTAGCATGGACGGAGCACCTTACCTCCGCAAAGTGGACTTGAGGATGTACAAGAGTTACCCAGAGCTCTCTGATGCCTTAGGCAAAATGTTTAGCTCCTTCACCATTGGTAATTAATTAAGCACAAAATTTTCTCTTTTTTAAACAGACTGAGATAATATTCGTATATATAATATATAATTTATATATAACCGAAAAAATCTATCTTAAATTCAATTCCTGAAAAGGGAAATTAAGTCGTGCAGGAAAATATATAAGTTGAATCAGCTCATATTAATTGACGATATTAATTATTGGAGTGTTCTTCATATATTGAAGGAAATTGTGAATCCCAAGGAATGATGGATTTCATGAATGAGAGTAAGCTGATGGATCTTCTGGACAGCTCTGATTATGTCCCAACCTATGAAGACAAGGATGGCGACTGGATGCTTGTCGGTGATGTCCCATGGGAGTAAGTTTTTCTCCTCTTGATTACCCAAAATTATTTTGGCTTCTATAATTGGACCTTGTAACATCAAAGAAAAAGAAGGCAGGAACGGGATGCATAGTTCGTTTCCAATAATTCTTTATCAAACAAACTTTCTGTAGAAAATAATACGTGTTCCAAGAAAATGATATCTTTTCATTTAACCTTATTTGTACATGTGCATCATAAAGAAAAAAAATATCTCCTTATATTATGCTATACCAAATTGTATTATTGTTTTGGTTAATTATTATTGGTGCACCAAAATTGTCAGAAAATATAGAATATCAAGTTTGAGAAGTCATTTTTCGGTGTAACAATTAGCATATATATATATATATCATTAGTAAACCATGAACAAATTTCGAAACAAGTCTCCCTTATTAAATTTTCTAATTAGATCCAAATGAGTGCCATAATAGCTAACCCAATTATTATACAGTACGGGCTTAGTATAACATGAATATTGTCTTCATGTCAACCAGGATGTTTGTTGAATCATGCAAGCGTTTGCGTATCATGAAAGGAAAGGAGGCTATTGGACTTGGTTAGTATTTTAATTTTTTAATTATTGTTTCAAAAAAAGAAACCAATTACTAACTTCTATTTAGTCATATATACACCATTGCTTAATATATATCTTCGTAAAGAATTCTACAGATCTTATTTAGAAGCACTTCTAAAAATAAAATTGCTTATTATTTCAGCACCAAGAGCCATGGAGAAATGCAAGAACAGGAGCTAGACTAGTTGTTACCGGTCCATAACCTGCTCCACCCTTTGTAACTGTGGTGCCCAGTTTGCTTAGTAACTAAAGCAAGGATAAGCTGCAGCAGACAGAGATGGACAGACAGGGTGTTAAAATTGTAGTTAATTTGTGTGTCATTATGGTTTGTTATATAATATTTCAAACAAAGGCAATGACATGACTGAGTATAGATTATGAACAGAAACGGTAATGACTCTAAATTATGTTGCAAGACTTGGCTTTCTTATATCTTTGCTTGTCTAGTGTGAGTGCTTCCTTAATAATAAGTTTAATAATGTGCTTGTCTGTTGTAGCTATATATTTTTCGTTTTCTATTTCTTTTTTTTTTCCTTATCATTTTGCAATTCCTTGTATTAATCATTTTTTTTTATAATAACAAAAATGTATTTGCATAGACTTTAGCTTTTGTTTTAGGTCAAGAACCGAATAGCTAGTACTGGAAATGTTCCTCGAACATGGTGTATGGGGGAACAAGAGCATGTGCATGTTCATGTAGCATTTATGCATGACCATTGATACAAGTTTCTTTAATTTATTTTTCTATGCCATATATATATATATATGGCATAGAAAAATAAATTAAATAAATATATATGTGTGTAAACGAAGCTATTAGTATTCAAAAGCATTTATAAGTGTAAATGGTCCCTCATTTTGGTGGCATTTATGTATAGAATATAGTGATATAGCTAGTGTTGGGGGTTGATAGAAATTAATTCTGATTATGATATTTTCTTATGTCATGATCATTCGTTTCTCTTAATCACAAAAAGAAAGTAACAAATAGTTTGTTTCATGTAACTATAATCACACGAAAATAGCGATCGGTTTGAAAATATTATAGATTATTTATATTTATTAAATATTATTTTCCTAAAGAGATGAAGGCATTCTACATCAGGTGATTAAATGGTGAAGTTTTATAGCAATTTCAGCCTAGACAAAGGATTTACGTAAACCTTTTAAATTAATTTTGACAGCGAAAAAATGAGGAAATTATTCTGAACTTTAGTCAAAATACTCAATCGACCAATAAAACAATTAAGGGCTCGATTGAAAACATGCGTTTTTAAGATTGAAACCCAAAATATCAGTTTACTTACTTTTATTACGGTAAAGAGATATCCTCTGACCTTGGACCGTTTCATCAGTGAGTCAATGTCACCGAATAAATGACTCTTTAATATATGATAATCATATATTCTTTTGACAATTACTTTTCAAGAAATATGTGCTTATAAATAACATCAAGTTGTTGCTCATTTCAATCTCAATCACTCCATAATTATCAAACGCAAATTATTTCTAAGTATTTATGAAATTGTTTTGAAAATTATTTGCAATGTCTGCATGTGCATGGGATCATATCCTGTGTGTTAGGCTGGAACCGTAATTGTTGCTTCTCCATTTGTAGAAGCTTGTTCAACTCCATTACAAGTGGACAAGCTATTCAAGGAAGGAAAGTTGATGAGTTTCACTATTTCGATTATTTTCTTTTTCTCTTTTTTATGTGGTAATTGAAAATAACACGCAAGAAACTGTTGGCCATTATCATATGGTTTGGGAGGCTAGCCACTGTTTTTTTATAGTCATTTTTCAGTAATTTTTACACTTTTGAATATAAGACTAATTCCCTTTGAAGTATTGAACCTATCCCCCTTCACAAATGTTTTCCATCAACTTCAAACTCTTAATATTGCATAGACCCCTCATCCATTAAGTTCAAACTTCCTTATCATTTTAGCCACACTTATGTGTTGAGGCTAACCACTATTTTTTCATCATGGGAGCACTTTAGAGATACGATGTTGCGGCTCAAGGCCAAGTTGGATTCGGCACTTCGACTAGTGCGCTAAGATCTAGTCGCTAAATTTGGCAAAATACGTACCTAGAAATTATATACAGAGAGTAAGCTATATGAATTGAATTTCAGGAAAGTATATATAAAAGATATTTGTTTGGATATAGATTTGTTTTACTCTTTTAGAATCAGTTTGGCATCCCTTAAAATTTTGAATGATATAAAAGAGGCAGTAGAGTGCACATTTTTTCCCCTCCCTTATGAGACGCCTTCCAAGACAATTGATTTCATGATCACCTGTAAAACGGCTATGCAGCCTTTAACCAAAAAAAATGTTAAATGGTAACAAAAAATTACCAATCATAAATCAATTTCATAGAGACTAAAATTGTTGAAAGGCTGACAGTTTCTACCAAAACAAACATCCAAATTTTTCCTCTGAGCCCTGACGCAAATGAAAGGATAATTCTTTTATTATAGGCATCCTTCTAATACTCTCCTTGGGCTTGAGTTAACACTGACACAACAGATTCAATTCCCCTCCTCACATTTCCAGTTTCCAAAAATACCCAGCAAAATGCATCTACATTCTTCATAAATTAACTGACTTGATTATTATATCAGCATTTTTCTTGGACTTCATTAGAAGCTCTTCACTGGGCCTGTCGTTTCTCTGTCTGCATGATGAAATTTAGTGTTACGTAAGTGTGTAACCCATTGCCACCCAAATAGACTCAACTGGGCAGATCAGCAAACGAACAAATAAAAGATCACAATAGTTGTACCCCCAAAAAAAAACGATCACAAGTTAAAAGATGTGAAGTTTACCCGCTGTTTGGCAATGCCTGTGGGCTTACCTATAATAGATGGGGAGAAAAAAGGAATCACATGTAAATTCAAAATGCCATCCCTGCCAAAGAGGAAGTTGATAAATATTATGGAAAAGGAAAAGTAGATACCAGTTGAAATAAGCCTCTTTAAAACTCGCTGCATTGCTTTGTCAATGGCAACATCAATAAACCTAGAAAAGAGAAGCAAGAACAAATTAGACAAAATATCTCTGAAAATTCTCTCAAGTTGACAAAGCAGAAATAGGCCTCAGATTAATATACCATTTTCTAAAGATTTTGAACAGAGAAAGCAAGCTTCATTCAATGACAGTAAACCAGTAGACAGTCTCCCACTGGTATGACTTTTCTGGTCCAAAACATAGTGCAAGCTATGCCCTGTTTTAGTACTTCTGTTTAACAAAAGTGGGGTGGACAACATAAACCACTAATAGGTCAGAACCTAGAGTCCACTGTTGTGAGATTTAGCGATCAATTTCAACTAAGAGTGCACTAGCAAGGCTACAAATATTCATGTAAAAAACAATTATACGGGGCTAATTAAGACAGAATATACATAATTCCAAGCAAAGCTGGACACTTTTGGGAGGGCCTATTGACATGTACGTGTATTGGGTGAACAAAACATCACAATAGAAAAAGCAAATAAAAGGTTAGAATATCATACTGATATTTTCTTCGGGCGGAATTTATTCTTGTGGTGAGAGTTTATTTACAAATTAACACCAGTGAAGATTAGGTCAAATTCAAATCATTAAATTTATAGAAAAATTTGAGATATAAGCCTCAGGATGACTCAATGCCTCTACTATTTATATCCCATGGAACCTCTATTTAGTATTTACATAGGCCTCAAAAATCTTGCTAAAAACTAAAATAGTGACACTTTTTCAGCAAGACACAAGCAACGGCCAATGATTAGCTGCATATGTGCCTCTGTAAACATAAAATTGTCGTCCGTAAGAACAATTTTCACAGCAACAGAGTTTATACAACTTCCATGACTTCCATGGCCAACAGAAAGCTATAAGAAGAAACATGTGCCTCAGTAAAACCAAGACTTACCACTTCTTAGTTCTTATCAAACAATGATGATATCTCCTTCCATTCCCCATTCCCCAAGAGCAAATAGTTACCTTCTATAATAGCAACTTTGTGCCTACATAAAGGAAGAAAACAAGGGAATCTATTCATGCAGTACATATCAACATAACCAAAATAAATCAGTACTATAGCAAGTAGTAAAAACTTGGAAATCAATTACCCTGATTTTAAAACAGACCATGCTCATTGGAGAGAAAGCAAAGAAATAAGAACAAGAAAGAGTTCAAAATATGAGATTATTACTGGCATTAATTTCACAAAATTGCAATATTCTCAATAATATAATAATTAAAAAAATAAAAATAAATGGCTGCCAGGGGCTTACGTCACATCTTAGTGTTAAGATACTGACATCTTCAAACAGCATTGTAAAATGATGGTGCATAAGCTGATCCCTAAAGAATTTGTTTCACCAAGATGCAAATGCAATATAGAACGAAGCAGATAAAAAATGCATCAATGTTCTCCCTCTGAATCCCAGCTTTACCACAAATAAACCAATTATCAAGTTTCTAAATTCTAACGAAGCAGAAAAATTCATTACAAAATTCATTACAAAATGTTATGTTCAGAAATTGAAACCATGAGCGATAAAAAGGCCATTGTATTATTTACAATTACAGTTACAGAGAATCAGACATGGCGAAGAACATGTCCGATTCCGATGACCTCTTGACGTCGTTGAAGACAAGGATACTTCCATTGAGTCACCTTGGGTTTTGCCAGAGCACAACATGGAAACTTCAACGCTGATATTTTGAACAACTATAATTTGCACAAAAATAGCATCAAGTCGTTGTAGTATAGTGGTAAGTATTCCCGCCTGTCACGCGGGTGACCCGGGTTTGATCCCCGGCAACGGCGAAGGTTTTATTTTATCCGCATCTGCAGGGAAGGCTTTTTGACTGAACCACCCAGTTGTTTTAACTTTTAACTTCGAAGGGCAAAAAATTTTGTGTGTGTGACTGAAGTTCACCCATATTCTTTAATATAATCTCATGATTCCTTGGGTTTTAATGTTTTATGAACATTCATCTTTTCCCTTCTGATTCTAATTTCTTCAATTAAATCATCTAAAATTATGTGTTAGCCTTAATTTGAAGTGGTTTCTCCATAAACACGAACCCAAGAATGAGCTAATTCAATAAAAAAAAAACTCTATTCGGTAAAAAATAGTAGATAGTGAATAACAAATGAGTTTATAGCGGATAGTTAATAACAGATAAATTAATAAATTGAATTTGAAATGTTTAGTAAAATTAACAATTAAACTAATTAATAAATATAAAATGATATAAAATAATATTTTTAATTAATGCTTAAATTTTTTTTATATGACAAAATATTTATTAATTATTTATAAAATAAATTTATGTTAATTAAACTAATTATTAAGATATTTAGTAGTTAAAATTTTGAAATTTATATTTTAATAATTTAATTTATTTATTTACTTATTTATTTATTATCATTAAAATGTTTTTTATTGGTTAAAAATATTCTTTTAAATATTCTTTTCATTTAATTTTTCATGCTTTATAAAAATATATGTATTATAAAAATATATTAGACAACATAAATGAGTGTAGAGATTAATACTTTTTAATTTATTAAATAAAGGATAAGGGAAGAATTTAATTAAAATAATAAAGATAAAACGAAAAAAATAATAAACTCAAACACTAATTCAAATAAAAAAAAATACTATAAGCTATTGATTACTAAGCAATAATCAATAGCTTATAAGTTAATAGATTAAACTTAGCAAAAAGTTTTGGCCTTTAACCCTGGTTGCCCATACTTCAGGAGTTTGTTTCCAATATATTAGATCGGCCTATTGAGTTCAAGCCTTTCAAAGCATCCAAGTACTACTTATATCATTTGATATATAAATTGTTATGAACCCAATAAAAATAAATATATAAATTGCCTGCATTAATACTCCATCCAGATCAATTCTACTGATTGAGTACTGGAAGGAAGCCAAATATAATATGACCGATTTATGAATGAAGTAGGGCAGGTATATTAGCACTTGGTGGGCGATCGCCCCATACCAGTACCCGAAGCATAACTTGGAGAGGAAGAACTACATCAGAAAAAATATTATATTTTATTAAAAAATGAGGCAGTCATCCAAAGTTCATACAACTATAATGCTAAACATCAACATATGTTTGTGATTAGACAGTTCAAGGGCACCAATTAGAGAGCCTAAAAATTATGACCTGTTTGATACCTAGGTGATAAAGCCTCTAGAGTTTAAATGACAACATACAAGATATTGCACATGTATACATTAGAATCAGTCTCAAAGGGAATACGATTATCAATCCACGAGCACATTACAAAGCCGTCTCTCAATCCTCCTCCGCTTTTTTTCATCATCAGGCGACTGCAAAAATGAAATAAAATTATATTGCTAAATTTCAATTTCAAAATAAAACCCTCTTCATGGGCAATAATGCATAGCACAGAAATCTATGCAAGTTCTAAATCCATTTTCCTTTCCCTTGTGGGGGAATGAAACAAAAACCGATTCACTTAAGAAGCATATGATCCTTTTATACCATTGATGCACAACCTTAAACTTACGGCTTGAAATTATCCATTAAGGTGCGCGATAACCAATTGTCCACGGTGTGGCATCTCATAATGCATGATATGGAGATAGCTTCCTACTAATATGCTTTCAACTTTTCCATCCAAGTTAAAAAATAAAAAAGCTACACTAGAGCATATTCTGTTATTTCTTTTAGCTTTACCTCGCCGCTAAGTAAATGAGGAACCCGAACCCTTTTGGAGCCATCAGGCAGACGTTTACAAGGTGAAAGGTTTTCCATAGCAGTAAAAGCATTGCAGACCTGCAAATAAATCGTGAAGTAAAATTGATATTAGAACCATGGAGAATCAAACCCCTAGGTCAGAGTAAACATGCTTTATTCATGAACTACTGGAATTTTGTTCATGGTATCTAGTTACTCACATCCAAATCGGCTCATGAAGCTCACATCTAAGAGCACCGAATTATAAAACTATGGAAAAAAAAAATCTGAAGAACTGCTTTGTTACCTGACTTTGGATAGCCCCAATTAACATATCCTGACAACCTGATGCATGCACATTTTTTAAACTGGGGCACTGAAGCAACAGTCTCTCTGAACAAATTAATTTAATGAAAATAATCAATCTTACTATTTTTAAGGAAATCCCAAAAAGTTGCATCAAATTTTCAACTGATAATTACTAAAGAACAGGAACATGATATTACTACCTGGATGCAAATTACTACAAGAATTTAGATTCAGATCATTGAGTTGTGGACAGTTTAAATATAGGGCCTGCATATTAATTGAAAACAAGAAATTCCAAATATTAGAAGCCTGAGAAAGAATATGAAATAAATGTTTTCACTCTTCAGTCTAATGAAACTCACATCCAAGCCAGAGCAACCCCATAAACTGAGTTTCTTTAAACGGCTATGTTTGATGATTAGCTTTTGGTTTACAATAAGGTGCAGATTAGCACCGGATGTTTTCTGTAATTTGCAGTTGTTTTCGTCAGCAGTAGGATTTTGGGAATTAGGATCACATATGGTCATGCCACAGTCCATAAGTTCAAGAAGCGGCAACTGAGCTGTAGCAAATTGAATGCCACCTGAAACATGTGACAGCAGATTAGTATGCAGAAACTTAATATGAAAGTTTGTGAAGTTATTGAATATATAAACAAGCGATTACTTGAAGTCACGTTAGGGCAAAGAGCAAGAAGAAGTCTTGACAATGTTTCAGGGAACACGTTGCAAATCATTCCAATGCCACTGTCACTGACGCCAGATCTGTGATAAAAGTTAAACGTTGAACATAATTTCTAAAATAGACAAGGAAATCAAGAAAATATACACTCTTATATTGAATTTTCCTTTATACAGTATTGAGTTGCAACAGAATTTTTGTCGTCTCCAAGTTGAATAAATTTTCATAATTCCTTCACATTTGAATGCAATAAGAATGGGGACAGAAACATACCCACTGAGATCAAGCAATTCTAGACTTGGATAGCTTGAGGCAATTGCAGCAACAGATGCATCAGTAATTTCAGATCCAAGAACAAGCGAAAGCATTCGCAGCCCCCTGATTAATGGTGTATTTAAAGAAAAAATAATCAAGCTCATCGATCAAGCGGATGTTCTAGTAATTATTAACTCGTTATAGCAAAATAGAAAAGGAGGGGGGGGGGGGGACATCACACACCCACACACAAAGAAGAATGACAATTTCACAGATCATATAACAGGCATCCCCGTAATATAAACTGTTTATCAATTGTAGATTTGGGATGTCAAATATACATATTAAAGTTGGGAACAGAATTAAGATTTGATCTCCAAGTCTTCATTGCCTAATTATTCTGTGTGTATGTGTATACACTGAATTAAAATTAAATTCTTGTAGTTGTGCTATTTGGTTTCATTTCATTTCTTATGCACCCTGTTTGGCACGCCGGATAAAATTGGACAGGATAGGATAAGCTCTCCTATTCGGTCTTATAAAATGTTGGGTGCATACACCAGATAGTATGAGCTCATGCAAATAGAACTTTTTATCCTGTATTTGTCGTATAACTCTATCCATATTTGTTGTCCTAATCATTGGAAAACAACAGACAGAAGATGAAGTAATTTAGAAAGTTCAAAGCATTGCAGGTTACAAACTTCTATTTCAAGGAAGGAATCTCAACATGAATGGATATTGTCAATAACATTAACAATTAGAAAACAGAGGTCAGGATGCCGAAATTGACAAACCTCAACTGAGCAGCCGTAAGAGCAAGCACAGCAGCATGAGAAAGCCGCATTGAAGCTATATGTATATTTTGCAATCTCGAGCAACTTCTTCCCAAACCTTCAATCAGAGTTGTGAGGTCAGTACCGTCATTTTCTTGGCGAGAAAACTCCAAGGAAATCTCTCTCAACTGGGGACAGTTAAATACCTACCAAAAAGTATCTGTTAGTAACTAGAGTTCACTCTGAATGCAAGCTCATAGAGAATTATCGATTTAAAAATTGATCACACCATGCAAGATTAAAGGAAAAAAGGAAAGGTAATCACCATCTTAGAAAGAGAGTACAGATCCGATAGCCAGAGTGTAGAAAGACTAGACGAACAGAGGACAAAACCCCCCAGATTAGAACAACCTTCCATCTTGAGGCTTTTGAGGCTTCTTTTATCAGCAACAAATCGGCCCAATTCATCCCTGCATTTTCAAAGTTGAACAATAGATAAAGCTAATCAGCAAAAAGCAGCATTTCTGGATAAGTTTGCATATGCTAATGTTAGCTCCTGCTGCATATGAAGGGCTAAAGCAACTAGAAGTGTAGAAAGACGAAAGTGTAAGTGATTGAACAGAAATCATAAAATAAAAAAGACGTTCACCTTATGTACAAGAATGAATAGCATAAGTACTAAGAGAACATCCAATATAGTTTATATATTTATTAAATTTTATCAAGAAAGAATAAAAATTAACTTCTGAAATATAAAGCTATGATGGGAAAAAAACAAAAGACACAACATTTGTTAAAAAATTAAGATATGGGTATGGCACAAATATACAACATATCATAGATATAAAAAAGTATATATACCATCTCATAAATCATCAAAAAATGGAGAAATTTTTTTTCTTTTCGGCATTAATCAGACACAATAGAAGAATAGAAGATTAATATTTATCAATTTCTTATGATATCTTACTTGTATTGGCATAAAAAATTAAAAATTAAAAATAAAAATCATAGGATATAGGCTATAAGAAAAATAAAAATAAGGTGATGTTTAAGGAGTATCCGATACGTATTCCACACCAGTACAACAAATATTTTAAAGTATCCGTGTTTATTAGGCTATAATCTATAGCAAGGAAATATGCCACCAAGGATTACATCCACATAATATGTGGCAGAGTAAATGATAACCCATATTTACCCCCAAAGAACAACGACACTTAAACCACAAATATTTACACGTTAGAAATCTAGACTCGAACTAGAAATCATTTTGTCATCGTAGCTTTAACTCAGGAATTTCCAGCTCCGACGCACTGAATCAAGACGGCATCACGCTAACATTTTATAAAATTATATCTTACGTCAATTGCGTACGGCAGGTGCTCAATAACTGGAAAACTCATTCTCAATAGAAACAACAACAAAAAAAGGCTCAAAAATAAAAGATAAGAACATGAATAATACCCATTGATCCGATTGATTGCAGTATCAGATGTCAAGATCTCCATATATTCCAGATTAGGGCATGAGAACGCAATGCAAGCCAGCATCGTTGAATCCACATCACTGCAACAACATCAAAGAAAACAGGTTACATTTATAAAATAATAAATGTAGGTATAAAGCTTTAAAAAAAAAAAACTGTGCAGCTTAATAAACTGGCTTTGATCACGATCTCAATTTCAATTTTATTTTTTTCTCCGCTTGCAATAACCAATTTTCTGTTAAGCATGAAAACAAATTTTGAACAAATCGTGATTCGAATTATAGACGTGTCGTTCGTATTTATCCGTTTCTTTTACTTTTTTATAGATCAAGCAGCATGCTACTGTTCTGCATCGATCTTCATGAATCAACCCACGTTTCCAATTTACACAAACATTGCATCTTCGTAAAGCTTCGATGTTTTAGAATTCGTTGTTTAATCTTATTCGTTCAATTAAAACATAACCAGATCGGCGAAAAAGAACCGTAGATCTGAAAGATTCCGAGTGAATCAAACAAAACCCACACCTTTCCATTCTAAGAGAGAGCCTCACAATCCCAGGGCACTTCTGCAACATCGATTGAACAAACCCAACCTGAACACTGACCGGAACCCTAAGTTTCAGCTCTTCCGCCGCCCTCCACAGCCTCCTCGCCGTATCCCTCCACCCCTTGCACACCTTCGCCGCCGACAACAGCCCCGCCGGCGGCAGCCTCCTCAGCACTTCCCACACAACGTTCACCGGCAACCCACAAGAGTCCAGATCCAGATCCAGATCCAGATCCAGATCCCCACCCTCGTCGTCATCCATCTCTGACGGGTCGAACCCGCCGGCACGGTCGTCGACATCGTCGAACGACAGCGCGCGGCGGAGGTGGGAGTAAGGCTGACGAGACGACGGCGGCTGCCTGATTGCGGATACGGAGGGGGCGGAAATGGCGCAAAAGGTCGATAGAGATGAATCGGTAGGGGTGGTGGTGGCGGCGGCGGTGGCGGAGGTGGGCGTTTTGAAGTTGCAGTTGTGACCCTTCTTGGGAAGGCCACAGCGGCCGCAGTTGTAACCGCCGCGTTTCTTGCCTCGCTTTACGTCGGAGCTCACTGCGGAAGCGACGCCGGCGGCGGCGATGTGGGGTTGGGGTTGGCAGTGTTGCATGGTGTTGAAGCAGCGTTGAATGAAAGGAGTGAGCGTAAAATAATATAGTAGCAGCGCGGGAGAGTTCGCGCGCTTTTGATTGTTTCCCTCTGTTTTTAACGTTTTTTAATTTTTTAAAATAATTTCCGTGCCGGTTTTTTATACACGTGTCTGAGACTTGAGAGTGAGAAAGAATCAATTGAGGTTTTCTGGTTATTATTATTGTTATTATAACGTAATCTTCCTTAATTATGACGTATTTATTTCTCTCTATTTTGACAATTTTATATGCCCGTGAATGTGATTAAAGTACATTATTTTTTAGGATAATTGCTTTTTTTCTTCTGGTAACTAAATGCTCTTTTATTTTAATTAAAAACTTCCTCTTCTGTATTTTTTGGAGTAAATATAAGTATTCATTTCTTACCATATAAAGTTTTGCCTTTTTCTCTCAAATAAAAGTGTACTGTGTACATAGTCTGAATATGGTTTTTAAAAAATTAATGGAGAATCCAATCTATTGTCGTAGAAGACACTGAATGATATTATCAAAAAAAAAAACACAGATACTGAATGAGGATGCATGTATAAAGAGAAAAATGAATTTATTTAATTTCTACATTCCTTATATTTCTTTTTTATTATTAGATTATATTTGTACTTTATATATATATATATATATATATATATATTTTTACTATTATATTATATACCCTTTTATACTCATTATATATACTCAATACATATCAGTATATATTATCTATATTCGTTGTTATTATTATTATTATTATTATATATTCACTTAGCTATACTAAGTATAATTTTACAAATAGTTTGAATTAATTTTGGTACATCAAGTTTATAATGTTATAGTTTATCATCTCTATGTTTTATAAACATTTTTTTTTTGTAGGGATTTAAATTTCAATATTGCATGTAAAGTTCTTTGCGTTAAATTTAGTTTGTCAATTAAGTTACACTTATAGTTAGCATATATTTTACCTTATTGGAAATTGAGAAATACTATAATTATTAATAATTTAAGTTAAACCATTATTGTCAAGAATATACTAAATGGTCCGACCAGTTTGACATTGAATTGAATATTTATATGGTTATGGTTTAGTCTCATAATTAAATTTACTGTCAAACCACTTTAAATCGAATAAAATTAGTCAAGATCTAGTTAAATCGCTTAATTTATCCAGTTGAACTAATCAAATATTAATTATTTATTAAAAAATCAATATTTTTCATATTTCATAAATATTTTTATATTATTGCATATGAATTATTTTTATAATATCATCTAGTTGGACTAACAAATTTAAATGGTTAAACCTAAACTGAAAATTTCACTAATTCACTGTCCAATTTAATTTTAACAACATTAATTAAAATTAATAATACAAAGATTATGAACTATCATGGTTGTAATAATTTTCTTTGTAAAAAAATACGCTAGTAGAGGACATAATTTTCTATTGCTTGTTTTTTTCTACAGTTAACAACCATATTTCATGTAGTATTTCACTAATTTTTCCATTGTAAGCACTTAACATAATTTTTGTATTGATATTATATTTTAAAAGAAAATTTTCAATTTATTATTATAAATTTCGTACAAATTAGACCAGCAATTTTCACTTATAATATTTCTAAGTATTCAATGAGTGTTGTGTATAAATTATAAAATTAAAATTTATTACATTAAGGTTGATTTGGGGAAATTTTCAAGTAAATAAAGTGTAATTTACAATTTACATCAACATAATAATTTTTTCTATCAAACTTAGTCCCCGTCTTAATAAATAACGTACATAAGTACTTATTTTAGTAGAGCTTATTTAATAAGCTGTACTGTCATAAATGTTGTTTAAAATAAGTTAAATATTATTTAAATAAATATTTTGAAAAGTACTTTTCATAAACTTTTTAGAATAAATATAAAGTATTAGAATGATATGCTATGAATTATGTCAATCTTTTAAAGTTAATTTTGTCAAAAATTATTATAAAAAATAAATAATACCTAAGATATTTTTAACTTTCACAAAAACTTATTTATAAGTTTGAATTTTTAGTTTATAAAAATAAAATCAAAACAGTTTATATATAAGAGTTTTATAAACTGTTTTAATAAACTTATCAAAATAAAATACAAAATACTACATAAACACTTATTATAATAAATAAACTCAAATAAACTATATATATTTCTATTCATACAGAGCATTACTCAACGTATAGTTTTGCCATAGAGAATCACTAATGGTACCTTCCACTTGTTGACCATTTTTAATAATTAAATTTTATAAATTTATTAATTAATAGTTAATACACGTCACTTTCTTTTATTTTCCGAGCAATAAACAAATAGAAAAGTACTAACTGCCCAAATTTATTTTTCTATAAAAGTAATATTGAAATGTGTGCATAAGTTAAACAATTTTAAAACAATCCCTAAAAAAAAAACATTTTTAAAACAACATTTAATAAATAAGAGCGTGTTGTATTGTTTGATAGGTATTGTGCACATCGTTTTTATTACATACATTAGGGCAATAATATTTTTTTTTCGGCATGTAATACAAGTTAATAGAATTTATTCTGATACTTAATTATTATTTTTTCATGAAATCATTAAATCAATCTACGACTTACTAAGTGTACCATTTTTTTTTGTTGACAAAACTAAGTGTACCATACTAACCCCAAAATTGTTATTACTTATTAATAAAGGCCTACCAAGTCTATTGGACTTTAGCCTGTGGGTTGGGGCTTATCTTTTCTTTCGGTTTTGGGCATAGTCTCTATAATCTACTGGTTTGCCTTCGGGGTTTGGACTTCGGCTCCTTTGGACTTGTTTTGAGTCTTGAAAAACTTGATTTGTGAATTGCGGATCTTGAGCCTTTCTTCATCTCTCTTTCTTTTTATTTTTCAAACAAAATTAGTTAATAGTTAATACCTAGATTACAAGTTCTATGTGAGAAAGCCCAAATGTAAGTTTAAATTCGACAAAACCCTTATAATGTGTCTGTATAATTTATCTTATAATTATATATGTTTTATAAAATTATGATAAATAAATAAATAATCATAATTTTTATATCATGAATAGTCATATAATTTTTCTTCTTGTTAATTTATTGACTTCAAATAAATATACAGTACAAATTTATTTAAGATATTTATAAATATTTTTATTCATAAAAAATAGTTTTAGTGCAGTGTCAAGCTTTTCTATTTTCCGTTCAAATATAATAACGTTTTATTTAAAATTTATCACATGATTAAAGTTGAAAATGAGTCGAGTTGGCTCAGTTTATTAAAAAATCAAATTCATTTTTTTGACTTAAGTTCGACTCACTTTGAACTCACAAACCATTTGAACTTAATGAGTCAATATCGAGTCTTATATTAATTAAGTTTATTTTATTCAATGAATTAAGTTCAAATTTATAACTTAATAAAATATATATTTTTTACATATATTTATTTAAAAAATAACTTTTTTAGATAAAATATAAAATAATATGCTAATATATATATATATATATTAAATTAAAACACTATTATAATTATTATTTATAAAAAATAACTATATATATATATCAAATTAGCTCACAAATTACTAAACTAAATATATAAAAATTTAAATTTGACTTATTTAATAACTGAATAAAAAAAATTAACTTATAAAATTATTAACGAATTAAATTACAAACAAATTCACAAGCTCGATTATTGTCAACCCTACACACGACATAACAATTATAATATCATGATATAATACGTGGTTGTCATTCCTAACCTAAAGTACGTATTTCTCGAACTAATATTTGGTGCAGGGATTGAATGAATTGAGAAACACTAGACATGATTTGGGAATCCACACCCCAATTCGTAAACTAGATTGTATGGCACTACTCTTAGCCGATACTTATCACTTAGGTTAGAAATGGCTCGACCTGAATCAGGTCAAGTATGGGTTAGGTTTAATTTGACTCATTTACGAGTTATTTAAATTTAATAAGCTAATATTAAATATTGTATTAATTAAGTCTTTTAAATACAATGAGTTGTGTTTCTATTTATTACTTAACAAAATTTATCATTTTTACTCACATGTATATAGTTAAAAAATTATCTAATTAGACAAAAAAATGTAAATATATATTAAATTAAAGCATTATTCTTATTTTTATTTTTATTTATAAAAAATGACTATATACATATATCAAGTTGAGTCATGAGTTAATGATTCGAACATATAAAAATTTAAACTTAAACTAACTTATGTTTATTTAAGTGAATGAGGTTTGGTCACCTTAAACATCTTATTCCAAATTCGATTATTGAGATAGTGTATATAGAGAAAATGTAATTAAGAAGAGTTTTCACTTCACACACTTAATTGTACTCTGTAAAACTAGTCTCTTACCTTTTGAGTAAACAAATATATTGATTTATGCAAAAAATAATAAATAAACTAAAGCTTAACTCATTTAACAAAGAATAGCACTACAACAAAATTAATATACAGTGACAAATACTTTCAGTGACAACAAATAAATTGTAGATAAAAGTTTTTACTGACGGATGTTTTAGTAGGTAAACAAACTACCCAAAAAACTTTTTCGCTCTCAGCCACTCCTCTCTATTTTCTCATTTGGTGAAAGGTAAGTTTTGACTCTCATTACACTCGCGAGCTCTATTCTTTTTCTTCAGAAATTTTCCTTTTCCTCTAGGAATGTCTGCTAGGGTACAACTGAGGTTCCTCTTCGTTCTTAGGTTTCTCCATCTCTCAGTTCTCTCTCCGTTTTGAGCACTCAAGATCTTGCAAGAAGAGAATGCTTGAAGATATTTCCGCATCTCTCTCATTTCAGGTATGAATATTTGCGAATTTTCCATAGATATTTGGTGAGTTTTGTTGCGTAATTTCTGAGATGTATTTTGTTGTTTGATTTTGTTAGGGGAATTTCTACAACCTTCGTTGAGATTCATTTAAAATCATCTCTGTTTTGCTCAGCTTCGTATCATCTTTCTTTCATTGTTAATTTTTAAATGTCACATATTCTGGCATGAAATTGTTTGATACATATCAGCTTAGTTGAAGCTAAACCATATCAGTTGAGCTTTTGGGAGTTTCCAGGCATGTTCAAAATTGATGACTTTTTTGTTGGTAGAGAGTTTGGGAACAGGAAACTTGTAAATCATCATATTTCTTACTTTTTCTAAACTGATTTAGGCGTCACTTTCCTTTAATTCTTAAAAGGAAAGCCATGACGAAGTTAGATTCCTTATGAAATGCAAAGAAAATAAATGAAGAGGGGTGAGGGGTTGGTGGGTTGGCCCTTATAGATAGTGAATGTCTGAATGGGTCAAATGGATTGCGTCAAATGGCCCTTCATCTCGCTTTGTGTCTTTCAGAATCACGCCTTATTTTCCTCATTTATGTTTTACTTTCTGGTTTTCAGTGTCATGTGCTATATTGCTATAACTCCTATACCAACCTAAGGTACTTCTCATCATATGTGTTAGAAAACTTGTATAGTTCTATATCTCTGTTTTTATAGGGTGTATTACATTCATTTGACTGGTTTTCCCGAAGGTCTTATTAGTTGTGTGACAGGAAAAGGTTATGAGATTAGTGACTTTCTTACAATGTATTCGGGGGGAAGTGCATAAGGTAAGCTTCACTTCTTCAATCATCTTGTGATCAATGCAGTCCACTATAGCTAGTTTTATTGTTTTCCATACCATAATTCATGTGATTCCTAATCCACAAATGTAGTTGCTGCTTCAGTAAAGAGGTTCAAGCATCTTAAATCATAAGCATATTTAGAGATTTACATCAAGTCCAATAACATGACCATGATATAATTACTAGAGAAAATACACACACAACACACACAAGTGTAATTAGTATAATTTATATTGCTTTGTCTTGGGTTTTAAACCTTTTAAAGGTTTTCTCTTTTTTCCACAGGAAAGTTGTTACCTTATGGTGATATTTTTAGATGGTTGTCTTATGGCAGTGGTAAGATTTTGTAATAGAAATAATTAGCATCATCAAATGGTTGTGGTTGTGATGCATCGTCCTGGCTGGGTCTTATTTATTTATTTTTGGGCATAAATAAATATAATTGGTAGATGGTAAGCATCCTGCTTGTGATTAGTCCTACTTTGGCCAAAGAGAATTTTCGTTCACACTAGACAATGATATATATATGCTCTTCCAATCTTTCAACAAAATATTACTTCTTTTTTTCTTCATTTGTTTTCCTCTTTCGTTTGTGATTTTAAATTATTTTTCCAAGACATAGACCGTTAAATTTTTGCATATTTCCTCTGTTTTTGGTTGATAGCAAAGAACAATTATATCCCGGTTCTTGTCTATAAATTTATATAGAGACCAAAATGTTATTTTATTCAAATTTAATTTAAAGTTAGATCCTATATAGCGAAGAATAAAAAAAATACATACAAACAGTAAGAGACACGACATTTACCTATAAGTGCTGAACTTTCATTAATTAGTCCATGCCTACAATATAATATACATATGATAATAATTAATTGAGTTACATTGTTACCGTGTAGTTAAATATTAAATGTTTTTCTTTTAATTTGAAATATTATAATTAATTCTCTTATTGATTATTATATACTTGAGAAATTTTTATTATTTATTGGAATTATCCTTTATTATATAATTACTGTATTTTTTAAATGATTTAACAATATATACATATAATAGTTTTTTTTTATATAAAAAAATTTAAAGTATAATTTTAATTTTGTATTATAAATAGTATCACCTTAAATTGATTCACACTAAATTTAATAAAAAATTAATTACAATAGTTATATTTAGATATCAATAAAAGATCTAAATACAGAAGCCGAAAACAATTAGAGGATTTGTTCAAAACTAGATAGCAAATAAACATATGAGGATATGGACCATAGTTCCTCTCTGAACCAAGTAGTTATCATATAATTGATAAATATATTGTTGTTATTTAATTAAAATATACTATACATAATACACATATTATGCACTAGTTTATGTTCATAAAAGTTCAATTCATTAATCGTAATCAATTGTCTAAATGTATTGTGTATATATATATATATATATATTTGAAGTGCAGCTAATCGTTTGAGATGAACCGATTAAAATCTAGTGACTCGGTGACTACTATATTCTTATTGATAATCACATTTGATTAACTCAACTTTTTCTCTTCTTATTTATTTATTTTTTCCCTTACAAGTATGGGATTTCCCCTATTGTGCTCTGAGTTACTCTGACCGAATCATTTTACTTTGGAAACCAGAACATATCTCTTGTTAAAATAGTTCCAGCCGTGGAGTCCATCAAATGTTGGTAATTCTCTCCACTTACCTTACATGTTCAGTTGATAAATAGAAAATAAGAGATTGAGTGAAGGGTTAACTGCAAAACCAGATGGACTTGAGAACATGCATGCTTGAGGGAAGACATTGTGGTTGGTTGGTTTTACTCTAAGGTAACTTAGATTGCATTTGGTAGTAATTTAAGGATTGCATGAATTGGGTCGCATAAGAGCTGATTGTATATATCTTATTGCAGCAACTAAATTTGTTTTGGGAGATGTTTTCGATTGAATTTTTTTTAGAAAACTAAATTATGTTTTGGACTTGTATAGGTCAGTAACCAACCCTAGCTATCCATTGTTTAAGCTTCGTAAGGAATGACTTTATTTTGCGTGTATGGTAACAAACGTGGACATAGGAAGTATCTTGCTTTCTTGTGAATGAATTGGGTTAGAAAGACTGTAGACATAACTCCTAGTTTGCGTTGTACTTCTTTATAACATTTTTTTGTGGAGTCCTGTTCCAGATGCTATATGGGGATTTTATATAGTAGTATTTCATTACTAGTGTTATATAATGTAAGACTAAGTGTTATAATCTCATGGCATTTTGCAGATAATTTTACTTGGTATGGGTTTCATCATATTGTTCTACAATATGTGGTGATATAAAAGGGGAACCAGAAGGGAATTGGGACCACCATGCCCCCAAGATCCACCTATTTGGTCCGTGGTTCAAAATATGTTTTTGTATTTCTTTTAATGTATCTTTGATAATTAGCCAATTCTATGTTTAGATGTGACTGTGACTAGCAAGTCTTGTTGAGTTCATGTTCATAATGTAGCAAACAGTCATTATTTTCATTTTCATGTGGACATGGTATTTAATTGAGATTTGAGAAAATAATCTTTTATGAGTGGTTTCGTAGTTACTTAAAAACCAGTTCCAATGTAATATTTTTTAGCTTTTAATAACTAATATATGAGTATCTATTAATGATTATTAATCTTGTTTTATGATTTTATTATATTATGAATTTTAATAACTAACATATGGTGATATTGTATATAAAAAGGTAAGCATGAGAAAAGGGAAAAAAACTTTTATCTACGGATTACTTTTGTAGGATTTTTGTAATAAATTATAGCAACATAATAAATCTTAAGATTACATATAATTACAGAATAAATTGTCGTTATAAATTATAAGCTTATACTTATGGAATAACAAGACTATCACTAAAACTTATTCATATGGATATTTTTTGTCACTAAAAACTTATATCTACGTCATTGAAAAGTATATATAAAAGTGCTGTAACAATAGCTTAAAATAAGCTATAGTGACGGGTTTTAAATTTTTATTTACAAATATTATTTATCATTAAATGTCAATTTTATTGTAGTATAAATTTTTAATTTATTAAATTATTAATGAATTTAACTGAGAGAAAGTTATGTGTAATACAAACACTAGGGCTAGGCGATGCGCTGTGAATTATGAAACAGTCCCCAAGGTGGCCGTTGCAATGTTCAATAAGTTAGGACAAATTTTTATTTTCTTTGTTGAGATGGGAAGTTAATACAGCTTTAACACAAATGGTAAATATAGCATTTTTTATGAATTTTTACTATTTCATATAATATTTAAATTTATGTTTGATTTGAAGAACATAAAGCACAAATAAATAAGTTTAGAAATATTTTAGTAGATGTCTATAAAAAGTAAAAAACTACTGGTGAATTTATCTTTTATAATATAACATTAATACATAAACCTTTTTAAAGAATTATAATAAAAACACTACTGACAGCTTTTCTTACTGTAGATATACACAGCGGACGTGAACTAAAGTAAGTCATTATATGCGCATAAAAAAAAAGTAAGTCATTATATGACGTACCCGAAAAAAAAAGGTCATTATATGTCTGTTTAGTTGGGTCGTAGCTTTCTTAGCTTTCTTACCAAAAAAAAAGTTGGGTCGTAGCTTTTGTTTTGCTTTCCTTTTTTTTTTTTTTTTGACAAATTGTTTTGCTTTCCTTGTATCCCAAAAAGTCATTATATTGATGTCTTTTAGAATTAAATAAAATGATTTACATTTATATATTAAAAAAAAGGACCACATACATTATGTACTGTACTACTGTGACAAGTCCACTAAACCCAATCTTTACGAGCCCAGTCCATCTAAGAAGAGTCACCGGCTATGCAAGTCAGACATGTGTCTAAATAAAAAAAATGATGTTTACCTAAATTTACATTCACACATTTTTTATATATACATGACAAACTTTTGTGCAATTGTCATTTTCCGTATAAATAGGTCCTGCCACACAGCTACGCAACTTTTATCCACCTATTATTATGAGCTAATCAGCTAACTTAGTCTGAGTTATTCTAATTACTGAACGGACTCATCATTCATCTCATTCTCTCCTCTCTGTCACGGATTTAGAACTCGAATATCAGCTTTCCCTTTACTCAGATACCCACATTCTAACTACCTCGAAACAGAACATATTATTTCCCAAACCAAGAGATAAAAACCAGTTGATATCTGGACAATGTGAACAAGAAAAAGAGATTAGGAATTCTTTGCTATACAGCATGGTTCTGAGAACCGGACCGGATCGGCCGGTCGAACCGGGAACCGGCCAGGTATCCGATCCGGGTGACTCATAAAAATTGGTTGTTAAAGAACTAGGAAAGAATCGGTCAACCGTCAGTGGGCAAGTCGGCCGATATAGAATTTGCAGGTTGGCTAGGTTCATTCTTTTTTTTTTTTTTTAAGTAAAAAATAAAACGACGTCGTTTTAATCATTTAAAAAAAAAAAAAACCTCAAACGACGCCGTTTGGTTAGGGAGGGGATATGAATATGGGATTCTAAATCCCTTGCCACTGCGAAGGAAAACCGATCCTTCACCCCGTCGTCACCTCGACCCCTGCCGCGCCCCCCTGTCGCTGCGCCCCCGCCGCGTCCCTTGCCACCGTGCTCCGATCGGCCACCGCGAGGTACCTGTCTCGCTTTCTCTCTCTCTTTCTCGCTCTTTCTCTTTCTCTGTCTCGCTCTCTCTCTCTCTCTGTGAGTCTGTGTCTTGCTCTCTCTCTCAACTCTAGTCTGAATAAATTTATGCTTGAGATTTATTTTGTGTTTGTTTTTTAAGTCGGTTTAGCAATGTCTCCGTCTTGCTGAGATTTATACTGAACAAAATCTCTGACTCTGTTTTCTGGTTGGCATTTTAATTATAGTTAGTGTTTTTCGTTCCTAATATGAATTTTTGTATTTTCATTTTAAAGGTATGGATAATTCTAATAATCAATCAGTAGATAGCAATGCCAATATGCAATCCTCCTCAACCTCTATTCGTGGGAAATCTGATCCGGCATGGCAACATGTTAGTTTAATTCAAGAAAATGGGAAGCCGGTGTACACATGTATGTTTTGTTTGACTAGGTATAAAGGAGGGGGGATTAATAGGATGAAGCAGCATCTTGCAGGGAAACAAGGACAAATATCCTCATGCAAAAAGTTTCCTCATGATATTAAATGTCAAATGATGGGTGACAAGAGGTTGTCGAGACCTCGTCAAATAATAAAAATTACCGGTTCGCAAACTAATTTGTAGTATAGAGCATGAACCGAATCGTCTCTCAAGGATCCAAAAAGAACAAAGATTTAATCAGATCAAGATAATTAAAATGGGGGGTTTAATGATTGGAAAAGATTGAAAAAAAAAAGTACAAGATTTAAAGTTGTAAACAAATATAAAGAAGCAACCAATCCAAGGAAATTTACCGATCTTGAGTTTAACTTATCATTGATCACAAGGAATTCACTTAATTGCTAACCATGTTCTTGGCCTTAGATCACATCAAGACGCCTCAACATGATCCAAGAATTCTCTACTAGATAAGCATCTAGGATTTGATTAACCAAGGTTAGATAAAGTAAGCACCATCCAACATAGATTAACTTAAGATCAAGAATTTAACCAAGCTAAACAATCCATCAAAAAGCTTTAATAAATTGTTTATTCTATGTGATCCTCTTGAATACATGATAATAAAGCTATTACCACATAAACATCCAAATCAAATTAAGCAATTCAATCTAGATTAAAATTAAAAGAGGAATAAGAGAAACTTGAATAACAATTAAGCAATATGAACAAGTAAAACAAGATCTCCAAATTAAACATCAAGATGGCTAATCCCTTGGATTGATTATGAGAGCCTAGCCTTCCATGGATGGGAAGGAAGAACTCAGAAATAAAAGAATAAAAACGAAATTCTAAAGAGAATGGAGAAGAAGAGAAAGAAAACTCTCACAAATACTAAAACTTTCTTCAAACTTACTTAAAATTGAATGAATATAATACAAAGAGGTTGACTCTATTTATACTAATCCTAGAAGCCAATTTGTACATGTACATAATCTGAATACAACCTATAAAAATATGGAAATTGTCAAATATGGAAGATTGATGCATGGTTGGTGGGTTGGTGCATGGTAGGTGGGTTGGTGCATGGTAGGTGGCTTTTAGTCAACAACTCTTATCCGACTTCTGGCTTCATTTTCATCACCTAGACGGTACATTTTGTCTTGGAGGTATTCATGAAAGTTGTAGCCAGTTGTCTCATTGAAATTTTTCAATTTGAATCATGCCATTTGGACGTCTAGAACTCCAGATATGCCAAAAACACTGAACCTACCTCATGTTAGGTTGGCAGAACATGTTTCCAAATTCAAACCAACTTGTAGCTTCATTATCATGCCTAAAACGACATCTATTGACTAAATGGTATTCAGTGAAGTTGGAGATATGGGTCTTATCTTTCCAATGGCAAAGTTTCAGCCCAAGAGGATGCCTATAACTCACTATGTAGTCCAATATGTGCACACTGTCCAGATTTTCCTGACAGCAAACCCACTCTGCATTGCAGGGATGTTTTGGACCCTTATAAGTCCGATCCAACTCTTGAGTTCTTCATGAAACTTGTAGAGCATTGTCTTATCTTTCCAAAGACACCAAGATCACCTCAATTGGATCACCGAGTCCCAAGTTATGGCCTAACCAAGGAAGAAAGGTCAAAATGCATCAAAATCCAAAAATTATCCAATATTTACATTAAAACCCAATGAAGCCCAACAACATTAAACTCATCTAAAATACTAATATTGGGCACAATAAACATCTAATAAAGCTTAATACAAAGCTAACATAAGTGTCTCAAATTGATTGATCAATGGGTCATTTGGAACTAGTAAAACAAAATAAGAATGATAAAGAGAGCTTTGGTGATGATTATGATGAAGCAGAGGTGCAAGGGGTTTCTCCTCCACCTCCACCAACTAAGGTACAATCTATTGGAAATGAAAGCAAGAGAAAAGCAAGTGCTTCTCAAGATAATAATTATTTTGCACCAAGAACAACTATAGGATCCCAACCAACTTTAAAAAGTGTTTTTGCTAGCAAAGAGGTAATAAAAAAGGCTAAACTGTCAATTGCTAGATGGTTCTTTGATGTAGCCATTCCATTCAATGCAATTCAATCACCTTATTTTCAAGCTGCATTGGATGCTGTTGTTGCTATTGGGCCTAGTTTTAAAGCTCCAACTTATGACGAATTAAGGGTTCACTTGTTAGGTGATTGTAAGAAAGAGTGTCAGCTACTTGTTGATAGTTATCGGAGCTCATGGAAAGAGAATGGTTGTACACTTATGGCTGATGGTTAGAGTGATCAAAGACAAAGAACTTTAATTAATTTTTTGGTTTATTGTCCTGCTGGTATGTCATTTGTGAAATCTATTGATGCTTTGGATATGGTAAAGAATGCAACAACATTGTTAAATTTGTTTGTTGATGTCGTTGAATGGGTTGGGCCTGATAATATTGTGCATGTAGTGACTGACAATACAGCCAATTATGTAGCAGCTGGGAGGTTAATTCATGAAAAGTATGGGCACATTTTTGGTCTCATTGTCTTTGCTCACTGCTTAAATCTTATTTTGAAAGATATTGGCAGCATGCCCCATGTAGCTAATCTTGCATTCCGTGCTTCAAAGATAATTGTATTTGTTTACAATCATATGGTGTTTTTGTCTTGGCTTAGAAAAAGGCCAGGTTTGAAGGAAATTGTTCGTCTAGGATTGACCCGTTTTGCTACTGTTTTTCTTACTTTGAAAAGTATTTATGAACATAAGGAAGACTTGCAAGCTTTGGTTGTAGACAAACACTTCACTGGACACAAGTTAAGAAGAAGTGCTAACGGGAAAGTTGTTAATGCTATTGTCTTCGATAGTAAATTTTGGCATGATTGTTGTACTATGGTAAAAGTTGCAGGTCCTCTAATTAGATTGTTGAGGATTGTGGATGCTGATGAAAGGCCTTCTTTGGGATATGTATATGAAGGTATGCAAAGGGCTAAAAAAGCTATCAAGAAGATGTTTAATAATAAAAAGAACTCATACAAGTCTTATACAGAAATCATTAAGACTCGATGGGATAAGCACTTGCATTGAAATCTCCATGCAGCATCCTACTTTCTAAATCCAGCTTTCTTTTATGATGAGAATTTCATTGAGAAGCATAGGATCATGCAAGGTTTGCTTGATTTGCTTGATATAAAAAGCCTTTGCAGTGAGCCAATTAAAGCAATGAAAGAGATACAGGTGTATCGGGATCGCAAGGAAAGTTTTGATAGGCCAAATGTTATACAAGCAGCCAAGTCACTTAAACCTGGTAAACAATTTTATATGTTGATTTGTGTTAATTATTTGATATCTATGATGGATAATTAATAGTTGATGATGAATCATATTCATATATATGTAGATGAATGGTGGAGATTGTTTGGTGGTAGTACTTCACATCTGAAAAAGATAGCAATTTGTATCCTTAGTCAGACAACTTCTTCCTCAGGATGTGAGCGGAATTGGAGTCTTTTTGAACAAATTCATACTACAAGGAGGAATAGGATGGAGCATCAAAGACTTAGTGATCATGTATATGTGACTTATAACTTGCGTCTTAAATCTAGGTATATCAATAATTAGTGCCATTTTTTTATGGTTAGAACTATTGGCTAGTAACTTATAAATTATTTCAATGCTTTGTTCTAGGCTACATCAAAAGAAAAGGTCATTTGATCGAATTGATTATGAAAGAATTGACAAGTTTGACTTTTGGGTTATGAAAGACGAACCTGAGCCAGAGCCAGACTTTGCCAATGAAGAAATTGAAAGTTTAATCTATCATGACAATTCCATTCCTTCATATCATGTTAGTGAGTATTATAGTTCTATTTTTTATTTTTTATATAAAAGCACTACGTATTACTATTAATTCTTTTATATCATGATAACTTTGTCTTTTGTTTTATTAGAAGGTGGAGAGATTGATATTGATCTTAACATGCATGAAGAAACAATCTTAGGTGCATTTAATAATGATGATGATGATGATGATCTTCTTGATGGAAATATTGGACAGCAAATCAATGCATACTATAATGATATTTTGTAATTTGTGACTTTTGTATGGTTATATTTGGTGGAACAATGTTAAACTTATGTTGTGTTGGATTGTTATTGTGACTATGATGATGGATTAATATTGTATTGGGTGTAAGTTGAGAACTATGTGATTGTTTATGACAATGACTTAATGTTGTGTTGCTTATGTGTGAATAATTTTTAACATGTTTTATTGTTTGTCATAATTTTTATTTATTTAATTAGTGTAAAATTATATTCCGACTCAACCCTAGTTCAATCACGGTTCAACCATTAAATCTTAAATCAATTTTTTGGCCAGTTCTTTGCCCAGTTCAATGGCCGATTTAATTTTTAGAACCTTGCTATACAGACAACGACATGAAAGAGTTGTGTCCAAGTAAGTGTCATGGGACAATTCTAATATATTTAAGGCCGCCCTAATAGAAATCTAGAATGCTAATCATATATATATATATATATATATATATTTAATAATGTTCGTGTTTCATATTTTGCTTTTTTTTTTAATAAAAGAAAGGTTACCAGTTGAGTTTTGACTCAACGAGGTAATAGACCTTTCTACGAGAAATCAGAGACGTGCTGCTAACGTCTACTGAAAAGAAAAACCTATAGAAAGCTGATCTCGAAGTTTCATTGAAATGTGATAAATGGGTGAGTCTATTATTTATTTATTTATTTATTTTTGTTTTTAAGGATAATTTTTGCATGTGATTATGAAAATTAATCTCTTAAGATACTGTGATTTATTTAAAGAGGTGATCTCTTTTAACAAATATTTTTTCATAGACATAAGTTAAAAATTGAACTCCTAACTACATGCTTAAAGAATTCAAATATTTATTACTTGTGCCACACTATATTAATTTAATATATTTTATCTTACAAGTTTTTCTATCTTCAAGTATTTTTATTATTTTTTATAATTAAAAAAATATTTATTTTTAAAAATATTATTTATATTATTATTTTAATATAAAAAATACTTTTTTATTTAAAAGTATCACTACCGCTCAAGGTAGGATAGACTGACCCGTGATGAATGAAAAAAATGTGACGTCAACTCATCGAAGGCGCATTCTCCCTTGATCAGTGTTTTAAAAATCGGTTCAACTGAACCGATTCAATTGGTTAGATTATAGATTGAAAGTTTTATTGATTTTGGTTTAACCAAAGAATCATTCGAGTAATTAAATTATAAAAAAATTATAAAAAAATCGGTTGAATCAGTTAAATTGATAAAAATTAGAAATAAAAAATCAGTCAGTTTATTCATCAACTTTTAAATTGAATTTTTATTAAAAAAGAAAGAAGAAAATAATTCATTTTTTTAAAAAAAAAATTTAGGATTTAACTCTTTTAAGAGTTGGACCCCTTCTACAGTTCTAATCATTCTTTTTCACAAAATAAATGACAAAACAATAAAGTAGTTTATGATTTTTGTGATTAGTTATATATATATATATAGTACACCGGTTCAACTACTGATTTAACCAATTAAACCAATCAAATCTTGAACCACTCTCCTCTCCTATTTTTCCGATTATTCAGTTTAACTTATTTTTAATTTTTAAAACATTGCTTTTGAGAGTGAACGCGAGCCTTCTTTAGAGAGAAGCGCATGTGCTGATCTTCTTTTAGTACAAATTAGGGGCATCGTCGAAATCCAAAACTAAATAGATGGAGACCAAGCTGCGGAGGCAAACGCAAAGGATTCTTGCAATCTCAAGAATAACTTGCTGACATAGCTAAGGGGTCTCAAAAACTCCCATATCATATCCCAAGTCCAAATTCCAAAACATGGCATTAGTTAGAGCAGCCCGATTGCATTCAATCATGATAGCGATAGGAAACTGAACAGTTTGCACTTTGCACTCTGCACGCACCATACCCTGATAAAACTGGGTCCCATACCCATGTGGTATCAGTACCACCACACACCATTTTTCCTAATAATATGATTATTTTATTAATTTAGCACATGTCTATAATTGTTTCCATAGGAAGCATAAACAAATTATTAAGATGTTAATTTGTATAAGTTCACAAGTTATTACGAAAGGTTATTTATCACACACTGTTGGAAAATGACCCAACCCAAATGTGTGCAATGATATGCATATGAGTACAAAATGCCAGTCAGCTATCTTGGTTCCTTTTGATTACATCAAGATATCGGTTTAGTTAAGGCAAAAGAACCGAAATAACAAAGAGTTTAATTTTAATTTATTATCACTGTAAAATTATTTTATATTATTATTTAATAATATATTATTAAATTATTAAAATAATTTAATTATTATTAATTTTTTTAATAATATGTTAATACATGATTGAATGAAAATATAAATTTTTTTTATTCTAATAATAAATTAAAATTAAATTCAATAATAAATAAAAGCTTTAGTTCATTAACGTTGCTATACTACCACTACGGAGTATTTTATTTCATATCGGGAGTCGTCGTGGCACACTGGCACAGCTCATGTCCGTATTTTCAACAAAAATGCCTTTTGTGAGTGGCATTTTTCCGCGATGATATGTGAGATAAAAAGTAAAAGAAACTTTGATTTGACGCTTTTCTAAACTATATTTTAATGCTCGATGTGCACATGCTTAAATCATCCTCTTACGACACCGGGACAGATTATATATAAAAACATAATCATATTATGTCCATTTTCTCACCATGTTGGAAGATTGTGAGAAATTATATATATATATATATATGTGTGTGTATGTGTGTGTGGTGTGTGAAAATATAGAAGATATAACATTAATTTTTTATTGATAAATATATTAAATTATTTATATATATATATAACATCAAATTAATTATTTTATGTTAAAATTTTATCATCAAATAAATTCTTAAAATAATTTAAATTAATAATTATTATTATATTATATATATATATATACATACATGTGCCACAACATTTTCAGCAGACTATAATATAAGTGATAGAATATTAACAGAGTTAAAATTAACAAAACGACCATCTACTTGATTTGTTTACTAAAAAAGTCCAGCTCATTGTCAAGCGTACCCTCTATGACTGTCTCTGTCTGTCTCCTACAAGGCTACAACTACCATAAGGAAAATAATATAAATAGTATACAATGTCCAAAATATACAACTACCATATGGCCAAAAAAGATATATTAAAAAATATACCAAACTAGTTTACCAATTTCGTATAGTTTTAGAAATTATTTATTAAATTAGTATAATTTTGAAATTATTTTTTAAAGTATAGTAATTTTTTTCATTTTTTTCCACGCGTAATATTTACACTAATTCACGTGACATCATTTAGTTGTAATTTTGATTAAAAAAATTACTATTTAACACCACCAAGTTTTAATGGTAGATATATACTTTCTTAACCACTAAACTAAATAACTTTGATAGATTTATAATATAAACAACAACAAAAGCCTTTTCTCATTAGGTGGGGTCAGTTATATAGATCAAACGACGACATTGTGCTCTGTCAAAGATCATACTTTTAGATAGATCATTTATTTCAAGATCTTTTTTTATGATATCCCTTAGTATTTTTAGTGGCCTACCTCTACCTTTATTTAAATGACTATCTTCTATCTGATCAATTCTTCTCACCAGGGCTTCTAATAGTCTCCTCCTCATATGACTTAATCATCTTAAGCAAGACTCTGTTATCTTTTCATCAATGGGTGCTACTCTAACTTTTTCTCAAATACACTCGTTCCTAATTCTATTTTTTCTTGTGTGTCCACTCATCTAACGCAACATTCTCATTTCTGTAACTCTTAACTTATGCTCATGTTGACATTTTACCGTCCAACACTCGGTATCATACAACATTGCTAGTCTTATAGCTGTTCTATAAAATTTTCCCTTTAGCTTGAGAGGTATCTTGCGGTCACAAATAATGCTTGAAGCATTTCTCCATTTTGTCTACCAAGCTTGTATCCTATGAGTTACATCCCTTGCAATCTCTCTGTCATATTGTATAATAGATTCAAGATACCTAAACCGTTCAACTTGTGGAATAATATGATCACTAATTTTCACCTCCAAGTCAGAGCTAGATCGCCTTTTGTTGAACTTGCATTCAATATATTATGTTTTACTCATACTTAGTCGAAACTCATGTGATTCTAAAGCTTCTCTCAATAACTCTAGTTGATCATTTATTTCTTGTCTCATCTTTTCCACTATGACTATGTCGTCTGCAAAGATCATGCATTGGGGCATTGAATATTAGATGTGCCCACTAAGTACGTCCAAAACTAAGGTAAAAATGTATAAGCTCAAAGTTGACCCTTGGTGTAATCCTACAGTTACCGAAAAATCTTGTGTGATACTGCCATTCATTCGCACGTAAGTTGTAACCCCATCATACATATTCTTGATAACTATGATATAAGTAACACGAACTCCTTTCTTCTCTAATGTTTTCTAGAGGACTTTTCTTGGCACCCTATCATAAGTATTTTTCAGATCAATGAACATCATGTGAAGGTCTTTCTGTTTCCTTCGATACTTTTCCATCAAACCACGCATAAAGAATATTGCTTCCACAGTTGACCGCCCTAGCATGAAACCAAATTGATTCTCTGAAATGTGAGTCTCTTGTCTTAATATCCGTTCGATTACTCTTTCCCAAAGTCTTATAGTGTGGTTCATGAGCTTTATCCCTCTATAATTAACACAATTTTATATATTTCCTTTGTTCTTATAAATTATAATATATACCAAATATTATTAAATAGTATTTGATCATTCAATAATATTAATATATCAATTAAATGACTATACTAATTTAAATACCATTTAATGTAACTATCTTGTTATATGTAAATTTCAATTTCAAATACTCATTTAATACATATTTGGTTTTGATTATTTTACACTTAAAACTAGTTTTTTTTTTTCAAAATTCCTCTCTTGATCATTTTATTTATAAGATTTTTTTAAGTTAGCTATCACATTGTATGTAAATTTTATTTTATTTTATTTATTTATTTAAACGTATGTAAATTTTAATTAAAAAATACAAAAAGAGGCTTTTAACTGCAATTTTCTTAGAAACTGGGATTAAACGCCGCCACATAGCTACTGGTGGAATGATCAAGTATCACGTGATTCACGTGTGCAAAAATTACACCTTTGATAAATAATTTTTGAAACTACAAGAAATTGGTCCATCAACTCAAAAGCAAGGTTTTTTTTTTTTTTTTAATCTGAATACAGATGATTTCTTTTTTAATTATTAAAATATTCCACTTTTATTTTTATTTTTATGTATCAAAATATAAATCTTTTATTTTTATTCAAAAATTATCTTGGTTCATAGCGATTTCTTAACATATTTCTCTCTTGATTTTATACTTTTAAATTTCATAAACATGAATAAAAATCGTCATGGTGGAATACGGTTTCTGACTTATTTTATTTAATTTTATTCAAATTTTTGTTATTTCTGACTTATAAAATGAAAAAAAAATATATGTTGAGAAACCGTTTTAGCTCACTACGACTTCTGAATAAATTAAAACCCCCCCGGTCCATATTATATACTCATATTCCTGGGTACCATCCTTTCCCCAAGTTGGCCATTTCTCTCAGATTATTGAAGCTTTGGCCTGAACATCTACACTCCAATGGCTGCTTCAATCTCAAACATGCTCATTATTCCCTTGTGCAAAACCCACCATGAGCCTAGTTTCCCATCCGCTTACACCAAATTCCCAGCAGCACCATTATCTCTCACTCAAAAGTCTCTATCCACAAGGAAACCCACTATATGCAAGGCGTTGCGCGAAACCAACTCCTCCTTATCCTCCATTATCACGGAGCTCGAGAGAGAACGAGTACCAGTAGATGATGCAGAAGAAGAAGAAGAAGAAGAAGAAGCGATGCATCACAGAAAACCCAAGGCAGAGGAACATTATCATCGACTAGCTGATGTTTGGCGTGAAATCCACGGCGAGAACGACTGGGTTGGCCTTCTGGACCCCATGGACCCACTCCTACGCTCGGAACTGATCCGCTACGGCGAGATGGCACAAGCCTGCTATGACGCATTCGATTTCGACCCCTTTTCCAAGTACTGTGGCAGCTGCAGGTTCACGCGCCGCAAGTTCTTCGAGTCCCTGGGAATGACCCAACTTGGTTACCACATCACGCGCTACGTCTACGCCACCGCCAACATCAACCTCCCTAACTTCTTCAAGCAGTCACGGTGGCCCAAGATGTGGAGCAAGAACGCCAACTGGGCAGGGTACGTCGCCGTCTCCGACGATGCCACCAGCAAGCGACTTGGCCGCAGGGACATCACCATTGCATTGCGAGGAACGGTGACCCACCTCGAATGGGTTGCAGACCTCATGGATTTTCTCAAACCCATCTCCTCCAACAGCATCCCCTGTCCTGATCAATCTGTTAAGGTTGAATCTGGGTTCTTGGAGCTCTACACCGACAAGGAAGAGACCTGCGGGTTCTGCAAGTACTCTGCGAGGGAACAAATCCTCACGGAGGTGAAACGGTTGCTGGAGATGTACCCAGATGAGGAACTGAGCATTACGATCACAGGGCATAGCTTGGGGAGCGCGTTGGCTATATTGAGTGCTTATGACATCGTGGAAACTGGGTTGAACGTGATGAAGGATAGCCGTGCCGTGCCGGTTTCGGTGGTGTCATTTTCGGGTCCTAGGGTGGGGAATGTGAGGTTCAAGGAGAGGTTGGAGTCGCTGGGAGTGAAGGTGCTGAGGGTGGTGAATGTGCATGACGTTGTGCCCAAGTCACCTGGGTTTGTCTTCAATGAGCAGCTGTCGCCGGCGGTGATGAAGTTGGCAGAGGGTTTGCCCTGGAGTTATTCCCATGTTGGGGTGGAACTGAAGTTGGATCACAAGAACTCTCCATTTCTGAATCCAAACGCTGATGCTGTCTGTGCCCATAACTTGGAGGCTCATTTGCATTTGCTTGACGGGTGAGTATTCATTCAACAACTATCTTTACACATTTACAATATCCTTAACTCACATAGGTCTTGAAATCTTTCTTTTTAAGTTACTCAATATGAACCTAATATCAACTAAAATCTTTTGTGAAATGGTTCAATTTTTCACGTCTCTCATATGCCATGTGAAATAATAATTATCCATGAAAACTGCATTGAGTTAGTCAGAAGATTACAATAACTCCTTAAGATTGGAAATTATTGATTATTTTTGGGCATCGTGTTCGGAAATTGTCACCCAAAATAAAAACGTTTGGGTGAGTTGACCTAAATTTTTGGGGGATCATGTGAGGATTGTATAATTCAGAAAGAAAAAACAAAAGCTTCTTTTACGAGACCACATGCAGTGGTTCAAGAAATCGTCGTCGGGACGGCCAGGAAGTCACAGAGCATAGGTGGCAATTACTGCAAACATTAGCTAGCACCAGACTTTTCAGAAGAATAAATAATAAAATAAAAATTAATTATGAGCTTCTGTCCCTAGTAGGTGAGATAAGGACAGACTGTGGCATGCACAATTATTGTAAGCATGGAACTCATGCGATGACGTAACTATTACTATAAGGGCATTACTCCCGTACTCATCTTTTTTTTTAGGGTACCGGTACTCAGGGTGAGTTGTCTAGCATTCATTAGTTGTTATTTATATTTAATAGACTCTTTAACATTTATTGTGAAACTAACAGTCAATAAATTATTGACAACTCACCCTGGGTACTAAACCCATCAGGGTACCATAGCAACTCCCTTACTATAATACTAGTTACATTACATATAAAAGGTGGTCAAATCGAGGATGAAAAGGGATTGATGGCTAATTTAAGGGGTCAGACTGATCGTATATTAGTTACCCATGATCTCCAGATTTGAATACTGATATATATATATAGTGGATAAGAATGAGCCAATGCATTATAAATTATAATTAACCGATGGAATTTCAGAAGTGAGAATTTCATTCTTCAAGGCTCTATACCGAGGCGTTCATAGAGTTTTTTCAGTATAGTTTTTTTTAAAAGCTAAATAAATAATTATATTTAGATCCAATGTTTGTAGAGCACTTTTAAGTAATTGAATGATTTTTAAGTTTATTTAGATAAAAAATAAATAAATTTTTTTATAACAAAATTATTAAAAAAAATTACTTCAGTATTTATATTTTTTTATAAATAAGTTGTTAAATATTTATTAATTAATTATATTAAATAAATTTTTAAATATTTATTATAAAATCAATTGTTAATAAATAATTTATAACTCACTATAAATATCATATCAACTCCCTTATTGAAAAGGACCATGTGATGAGTTAGGATATGTGAATGAAAAAAAAGAAAGAGTACATGAAATGTTAATTTCAATAAAAGTAAAAGATAATTTTGTTAAAAAATTATACTAAAAATTATTATTTTTTTGGAAAAGTGAGGATCATTATTTGTTTTTAAGAGGATCATTATTTTTTAAAAAACAAAAAGTATTTTTTTTATATAAAAAGAAGTCAATCCACATGAACAGGATCATATTACAGATCAATAATTTCTTTACCTAGCGTTCATATTACAGATCATACTAGTTCCTGGCAGGTTTAACCTGAGAGACGACCTATTCCTTCCGCCATCGAGTTAGTCAACGGAAAACAATGATATAGCAAGTTGTTATAAGTTCAGGATAGGCCGTACTAGTAGTTAGAGTTTGTGTTAATGACTTTCTGATACATAGTAACATGGAAAGTGGTAAGTTAATTAAATTATAATGATGGTATTGAAGGCCTTTTGTTGCTGAAGCAATAATTATAAGCTGAAATTTTAATTGCTCACTATGATATATGCATGCAAGTAGATTAATTTTTTCTTGGCTACACTTTGATGTTGGTAGATACCATGGAAAGGGACATAGATTCGTGCTAGCGACTGGGAGGGACCCTGCTCTGGTGAACAAGGCCTGTGACTTTTTGAAAGACCATTACTTGGTTCCACCAAACTGGCGGCAAGATGAGAACAAGGGCATGATCGTGAGCAATGATGGACGGTGGGTGCAGCCTGAGCGCCCAAAACTTGACGATCACCCTGAAGATATGCATCACCATCTCAGGCAACTAGGTCTGGCTTCATCTGATATTTGAACGGAGGAGACTGTGTTGTAGTTATTGGAGAAATGCACAGTGTTCATAAAGTTATTATTATAGTAGTAATATTAAAGTGTAAAGGTTTTCTACGTAGATGTACAAATGCAAAGGGATGTGATGTTTCTCGCTCAAAGACCGAGTTAGTTTTATCGTTCTTTGGTTTACTGATTTATTTGAAGTTACTGATACATATGTATGCAGAAAGGTGGTTATAAGTTATAATACAAATTGGCTCACGATATATACTTGTAATTGTAAATGTTCCCATAAATTAGTTAAAATCTGATCAATAAGTATAAAAAAAATTACATTATTATCCAATAATGTGTTAGCATATCAGAGTTAAAATTTTTACATAGTTATTATGATAGTTAATTTTTTTTAATAGTTTAGTAATACATAATTAAATGATAATGTAAAAAAGTTTTACACTGACACTAAATCAAAATAAAATCATATATGGAATTGTTATGATACTTAATGTGAGTTGTCAAGTATTTATTAACTGTTAGTTTTACTATAAATTAGGAGTGTTTATGGGTCATGTTGAACATGCCAGTTTGAAGTTTTGATTGGGTCAATTTTCATGGCCCAGACTCGATCATATTGAGGTTCAGGTTGGGCCGGGCCGGGACCAAGTCAACCTGATTAAGATACACAAAATATATATTTTTTGTAATGTTTTGATTATGTTCTCTCTATTTGTATAAATTTACTTATATTTATTAATTTTCTCTCATGCCAAGATCCAATTTAATTGATAATTACATAATAAGTGAATGACATAATAACTAAAATTATGGAGAGTCACAATACTTAATCAAAGTCTAACATTTTATAAAAATGTCATAATAATATATAGGAGAAAAAAATTGAAAAATTATAATTTATTTAATACCAAGTCAGGTTGGGGTGGTCCAAAGAGTGCCCCGAACCCAGTTCGAAAAATACATCGGGTCTTAAAGAAAGACCACAACCTGACCAAAACACTTCGGGGCAAGGCTGAATTTTCGGATCGAGGCGAGTCATAAACAACCCTACAATAAATATTTCAAAGTCTATTAAATACTCCCTCCGTCCCAAAACTTTGGTGGTTTTAGCATTTGATTTTTGTCCAAAAACTTTGGTTGTTTTAGAAATCCAATGAATAATTAAGCATTTTTTCTCCCACTATACCCTTAGATTAATTAAAAGCATACATTAATTATATTTTATGTTTACTAGGTAACTATAATGGAATTTGCATTGAAAAGTAGCACTTTCATTAAAGTAACACCAATCATCAAAGAAACATTAATGGATGCATGACTAAAAGTAAATTTGGGGGGAGTTAAAAATATTTAAAAATTTAGATTGAGTGAGAAATTTTAGTTTAATGTTGGAGGAACCCAATTGTGTAACCTACAAGATTTTTGGTGGCAAACACAAATGTATAGTAAGAAAAATTAGCTGTAGATCTTAGAGGGACTCTAAAGTTGGCTACGGTATTAATATTCCAAATTTAAGAATATGGAAAAAAAATTAATGTAACATGGAAAGGCAGAGAACATGGAAATGTTTGAATGTGCTATTTTGGAGTAGTTGAGATTAATAAATATAATGAGAATTTAGAAAATAATTAATGACAAAAAGAAGCAATAATTAAGGGTATTTTAGTCTAAATTTATCTCAATTAATTATTTCTTAACCTATGTGCCAAAACATTAAACAACCAAAGTTTTGGGACAGATGGAGTATAATTATCTACCAATAAATGCTTAATAAATCACTTTAGGTTCTAATACCCAGAAAAAAAGATGAGTAGTAGAGTAATGTCTAATCATATAGGATTTAATTTTGATATATTGTGAGTGTAAGTAAAGTTTTTTTATATTATCATTCAATCATGTATTGTCAAATTATTAAAAAGAATTTGACTTCATAATAACTACTTTGGATCTTCAAATCTTTTAATGATGTGTCAACACATCATTAGATAATAGTGTAAGAAAATTTACACATAGTAAATCAAATTTAAACTCAAAGCAAGAAATAAACTTCCTTAACCACTATGTCAATCATAATAATTACTTTGGATCTTCAAATCTTTTAATGTGTCAACACATCATTAGATAATAGTGTAAGAAAATTTACACATAGTAAATCAAATTTAAACTCAAAGCAAGAAACACACTTCCTTAACCACTATGTCAATCCTATTGGTTCTGTCTTTTTAGTTGAGTAATTCTTGATCATTAGATCATATATGTATGCTTAAAATTAGAATAGAAAGTCATTTAACTATTTTATGTGACTTTTAATTAATTTATAATCTTAACTATTAATATAAGATTCTATGATATGGGTAAAAATTAGGCAATTTGGCCTAAGTACAGCAGATTAGGAAACAATTTATCAAAATGTCACTCATTTGAAACATATTACTACCATATTGTCGTTTTTTCCACGTTGGCAATTTTTTTTTAATATTCCACGTGTATCACGCTAAAGCGGTAGGCGTGATACACGTCATCACGCCAACAGGAACCCTAATTCCCCTTTATCTTTTCTTCTTTCTTTCTCTTCTCCTCTCCGTCGCCGCTGTCGCCTCCTCCTTCCATTTTTCCTCCATTTCTCCTCCTTCAACTCACCATATCCCCAATTATTCCTATTTACAGGTATGTTATTCATCTTATAATTATATTTTGTTACTGAAAATTTTTATTTATATGTATGATTTAAATTTCTGTAGTTGTACATTAGTTATTTTGTAGGAATTGTAGCTTTATTGTTATGATAAAGTATAAAATATATGTATATTGTATTTTTTTGAATGCTATTATTGTTGATATGTGGAGATTATAATTTATTTATAGTTTATATTATATTATATTATATTATATGATAATTAAATTATGTATATTATGTTGTGGTAGAATATATGTATATTGTATATTTTTTAATGTAGTATTATTGATATGTTGATTGCTATGATTTATATTATTTGATACTTATATTATATATATTATGTTGTGATAGGATATATGTATATTGTATATTTTGTAAAATAGCATTGTTGACAAGTTGAAAGTTATGATTTATTTATGATCCTTATTGTATGATGTCTATATGCTATATTTTATGTTCTTATGGTATAGTATAAGATGTATGTTTTTTAGTGTATTTATAACATTTTTTATAGCATAAATTTTAATGTGATAGAAGGTGTGATCTATATATAATTTATATTGTGTAAGAAATGTATGTCATATATTTGTATGTTTTGTGATCCTAAATTTTAGTTGATTTGTGTTCAGAATATTTTAAAATGGGAAAACCACTCCTTGTGCTAATTTTCTCTAACAGGAGAATGTGTGAGGGTGAAGAAGGTGTTAAGTATGATGGTCCTCCTCCTAAGTCAATATTGATTAAACGAGAAACTACTATTAGTGGTTTGAAGTGGATGATTCATTTAAAATTGAAACTTCAACCAAATCAAGTGATCTCACGGCTCCAGTATCGGTTCCCTGAATGATGCAACGTGTTGAGGTGGATAGCTCTTCCATTGGAAGATGATGAAGATATTGCATGTATGATTGATAGTTATGAGCAATATCCTAACATTGCTTCGATGCAAGTGTATGTTGAGGTGGAAACAAATGAAGATCATGTCAATGTGATAGCTCCTTTTGTTACTTGTATTGAAGCTGAACCTTCTAGAGATACGTCAATTTATCCCATCAACACTCAATTATCTATGGCTCAAAATGATCTGATACATCAATATCAAGAAGTTAATATTGTTGAACGTCATGAGCCTTTTCACACTTCTTACATTGCTGAAGTACTTTAAAACGACTGAACATTAGTCATTGTACTTTATATATCATGTAATGAATTACTCACTTTGATGATACATTAGTCAATGCATTAGTCAACTACTATTAATTAGCCTGACCATTTGCATACCATTTCTTTGAAGGGGAGGTATGATGAGTATTAGCCTAGAGTACACAGACAATATATAGTTATCTGGGATAGTCGCCAGGATCATATCATTACCGGTGAGCCATTGACTCAACCTTTGGGGGTACATTCGGAGTACATGAGATGGTATAAGCGAGTCACTAGACGGTGGATTACTCCTATTGCAGCTAGTATTGGACTTGTGGTACATAGATTGTCTATTGTATTTGCACATGCAATTTGTCTTTTTTATCTAATGTTATTACATTTTCTAGGCTGATACTGCAGAGATGCAATATAACTAGACTACACCGGAGGGTCTTCTGCCTTTAACCTTAACAGCCTTCGAGAATCAGCTTCCTTTATTTTAGCTGCATTAGATGAGTATAATCGTATCTCAAGCAGCCAACTACAGAGAGCTCTTGCAGCAAGTGAAATTCCCAAGCCACCCGCTGATAAAGACGAGGGTAGGAGTCAGAGAAGGAGGAGAACGATGTTAGCTGATTTGAGGAGACGTGTTGAGTCATCACAACAACACGTTCAGCTCTCTCAACCATCAGATACCCCTACTCCACAAATACCTCAACCACCTGTTGCTACACCTTATACTTACCCACCTACACACCCATCATATCCTTATCCGTCATACTTACCATATCCTTATCCATCTTATCATTACCCACCATTTTCGTATACAGGATATCCATATCCACCACATGCTGCTCCATCTTCTTCATACATTCCATCACAGGCAGGCCCTTCTCATCCACCACCCCAGCACTCGCCATGTACCTCCACGGCACTGACAATTTCACAAAGCCGCTACAAGTTGACATCATTTATATTATGTATTATCATTATTGTCTTAGGTTTTACTTTTTATTACCTAACATTAGATAATTATTATTATGAACAATGTTTTGCATTCCTATTTGATGTATTTATCCATGGTTACTAGATTCATTTCTATATTTGGTTATACTTGGATATTGTTGGATTGATTGTTGGATTTATATATTTGGTTATACAGGTTTTGTTTTAAAAATTTGATTGTTGGAGATTTATATTTATTGGAGATTTATATTTATTAGATATATGGTTATACAAGTTTTGTTTTATTAATTTGTTTGATTTATTGTTAGATATATCTATTTGTTGGATTGATGATTGAATTTATATATTTGATTATACAGGTTTTGTTGTATTAAATTTTAGGATTATCTTTAATCTATTATATTTTTTCCCGGCCTATCATTATCACGTCAATGACTTAGGCGTGATATATTTTATCGCGCCATTTATTACAAGGTGTTATGTACTGTCACGTCAGTGCTTTTAACGTGATTGTGCATATCACACCAGTACTTTCGGCGTGTCCACGTATGTCACACCAACACGGTTGATGTGATGACGTGTATCACGCCACCCGTGTTGGTGTAATACACGTGGAATATTAAAAAAAAAATTACCAACGTGACAAAAATGACAGTATGGTAGTAATATGTTTCAAATGAGTGGCATTTTAATAAATTATTTCCTAATTTACTGTACTTAGGCCAAATTGCCTAAAAATTCACTTACTCTGACACTATTTAATAACTTGCTATAAAAAGTAAATTTTATCAATTTAACCGTTAAATCATGTGATTTTATGATGATGGTTAAACATACTAACTTTAAGATTAACTAGACATTTGTAAATATATAATCTAATAATTGACATTTACTTATGTTTTAAAATATATATTATACATTTAAATAAATAAATTAAATAAAGTATCAATTAATTTTTAAATTTTATGAAATTAATCTTTTTCAACTTTCAATAGAAGACTCAACTTTTATAAAAAAATTATTTAACAGTACAAGTATTACAATATATATATATATATATATATATATATATATATATGTTATTCTTTCTAGTGTGACAAAATTTCATTCCGGATGAGAGCCTCCATAGAGTTTTTTTAGTGGCACAAATTTTATTATTCATGCTTAGCCAAGGTTACCTTTCTCTAAATTTCAACTACTTCAAATTTGATACAGATATAAATTTTCTTTGAAATCAAATATCCTCATATTACATGTATTCTTAATTTTGTACGTTGAAGGGTTTGGGGAGGAAGGGCAAATAAGATCAATTAAATATGACGCAGTAAGTAATATAATAGCTCTCAAAATTCCATTCGCCTCCTTCCCAGGCTCCTAACCATAAAGCATAATACATTTTAAGATTTCAGAATCATTGACAACAACCTCAATAGGATGTGCCATGTATTCTCATGAAAAGCTCAGTTGCTGGAGATCATTCTGAATTTCCCCCCAATAATTTGACAACGATGACAATTTCACATAATGGCAACCTGCCTGGTTAAACATTAGAGCGAAGGCAACTTGCCTGTCAGGAACTGAAATTACATAATCTCACGATTGCATATGCCCACATAACACTATTGATATACTAGAACAGAACAAACATAATGTGAGGCAGAATGCAAGATATAGAACATAATGGGAGGCAGAATGCAGATATATGGTGGGGCTGTTGGCACTCCCAAGTCCATTCACGCTCCCCATCAACTAACTTCGATTTTTGTTTCCTAAATTACCCTCCATTAGATAATTTCATTTTATTCAAATTAAATATTAATTAATTGTATTTTTATTTATATATTCACAATCCCAATTAATTTCCACTACTCCCACTTATTGTTTAGGTGTCCTTTAACTCTTCACTGCTTATTTTCTTATCAAGACCAGGTGTTCTTTTTTCTTCTTTCATTGTTTGCTTTCATCTTCACAAATTTATTACCTTTAGATGAATCTAATAATGGAGTAGCAACAAGGTCGAAACTAGCACCCGTTCCTTCAGTTTCCTGCATAAATCTTAGTTTAGAGAACGCCACTTCTGACACTAGCATGGTCTTATATTCTAAATACCTTTTAGTACTCTATAACAAAAGAAATGATCACCACACAATATTTCCTATTTTGGGCAGTCTGTATTAACTTTTTTAGAAAACAAAATATTTTTCTGAAATAATAAAAATGTTATTTTTAGAAATTAAAGAGTTCAAGCTTTTAAAAAAAACACTTCATATGTAACAAAAAAGCACATGAAGTACTTTTTTTAAAAGCTAGAACTATTTAGCTTCTAAAAAAAGCACTTTTATTACTTCAAAAAAGTATTTCTACTCCTAAAAAAGCTAATACAAACAGGCCTTTATTTGCTAACTCTACTTTTTTTTTTGGGTTAAAAATTATCTTCAGGCTGATAGATTGAAAACTCTAATAAAGACGTTATAGGTAAAGGCAAACATCATTTTTGCGAAGTCATTTTAAAAATTATTAGCATCAAACATTAGCAATTTATATGTTTTTCCTCGTAAGTCTTTTTTCATACCAGGAATGATAAAAGGCTACAATAAGCATTACTGCTACTTCTTATTTTGACAAACTGAGAATTACATTAGATAATTCGTAAGTGGACCAAAATTCAACAGAACAGAAAAAAAATTAATGTTGACTCTTGCAAAAGCAATGAGAAGGGCCACAATATATCAATGCCACTGGCAAACAAATGAAAGAGATCGGAAAAAAAAAGTTTAGCAGTACTTTTTAAATTAAAAATACAGAACTATTTAAATAAATAAAGGAAGAAAACATGGTAAGATAAGAATTCAACTCCAGTTCAAAGCTATTTTGACCATTAGAGTAAGATATTTATTGAATTCCATGTTTTCATCCTTAACTTGTTGCTGCTTCGTTGTTAGATTCATCTAAAGGTAATAAATTTGTGGAGAAGAAAGGAAACAATGAAGAAGGAAAAAAAAAAAAGCAAAAAGTCTTCTGGAGAGAAAAGGAAGCGGTGAAGAGCTAAGGGTGCATAAACAATAGGTGGGAGCAGTTGAAGTTAATTAGGAGCGTGAATAGATAAATAAAAATATAATTAATTAAGATTTAATTTGAATACAAAGAAATTATCTAATAGAGGGTAATTTAGGAAATTAAAATTAAAGTTAATTAATGCGGAGTATGAGTAGACAATTAGGAGTGCCAATAGCTCCACCATCAGATATATTAGTGGTAAATTGAAGAATGGTACCAGCTCCAATTTTATTTTTTATCTGCCTCATTGAGCCAAGAGTTTCTTCAATACAAGCAAGCACAATAACAAAGTAAAGGGTTTCAAGAATGGAACCTACGAATTATGCTAGTAGAGAACAATACAAATGAAATGCTAAACGGCATCGATTGGTCATGTAAATGGTGACACCGTGGTTCTAAATCTGCAACCAATAACCTTTTAAATGTCAATGTGGTCTCCTGGACTAGATTTGTATTTATTTTATCCCCAACATTTTTTTAAGAATTTTTAATTGAATGCTGCTATTGCACAATAATCTCTACTGCCGCTATTACTACATTGAAGTTCTTAGTTACCATAAAACATCAGCATGTGCAAAAGTAAAATTTGAAAAAAAAATACAATTTCATCTTTACCTTAAGGCTCCAACCGATTTTGTTAAGTACCATAATTGAAGAAGAGTAATATTGTTAAACCCCTGCTGCAGCTTTTACTTCAGGATCTGTCTTTCCCTGGAATAAATTAAACAGAACAATCATTACTCAAATGCATGTTTATTATACAGATTTACTTCAACAATAGGAGCAAGATTAAGTGACAAGCATTATTAATAATTTATAATATGGTTTCCGAATGAATCTATTGTCACAACTGTAGACTTACAAAAAAATACAACGAATCTATGCAGGCTGTTGATTTGATAGACAGAGTCAAGCGTCCAATGGCCTGCACAGGGCTGCAGTGTTTTGTTTTTTTGTTTTTACTAGTGTCTTTCAATTCCCATGTTCAAAGTAAGGACAGGTGATTTATCATTCGTTACTGGTTAAAAGTCATCCAAGTATTCAGTTTGCTGTTATACAGGACTACAGTCGAACAAGATAACAATGAAAGACATGAGTCCTTGACTTACGTCAGAAGGCTGGCTCTTTCGAATCTTCCTAGTGGGAGTCCTCATGGTGACAAATTCCTCAGCTGCAGTTGGGTGAATGCCCACAGTGGCATCAAAGTCTGCCTTGGTCAAGCCAGCTTTAATAGCAACTGCAAATCCCTGGGTATCAAGCAATTGTGTAACCAAGTGAATTGAAAACTCACAGATCACTATCAAAAGCAATAAAGAAACAGCTGTAGCAACTACAAGAACCTGCACAATTTCAGGAGCATCTTCTCCACACATGTGCAAACCCAGAACTTCATTTGTTTTTGCACAGACTATTAATTTCATAAAAACCCGGTCCGGAAGCCCAGAGAGGGTAGCTTTTAGTGGCCTGAAATTTGCTGTGAAGATGTCAACATCACCGTGCTGTTGTACAGCCTGTACAAACCACCAAAATGTTAAGCATAACATTAATCTGCAAAAGTCATTAAAATATTTGGAAGATCATTGATCTCAATGGGTTCAGACACGCCATAGTTCTTTCACCTGCTCCTCTGTAAGACCTACTTGTCCAATTGGTGGTTGGGAAAACACAGCAGAAGGAACAGCTCTAGAAAAGAGGAATGTAAAATAATTCAGTTAGGAGGCCATGAGTTACTAAAAATAGTTGCCTATATGATAGCATCCAACATTACATGCAGGATCAAGTATTTAAGTGGTCAAGTTAAAAGGGCAACAGAAAGCTAAAGCATAAATGTATGCACTAATAATGAATGATATAATAGACAAAATTTGCATTGTTAGCAATCCAACAACAACTAAGCCTTATCCCACTAGGTGGGGTCTGTTACTTAGATCAATCCATGCTATTGGGCTCTATCAAAAACCAAAATTTCTTACCTTGTTAGCAATTCATTAAAAAAAAATTCATTTCTCCACTTCTTCTGAAATACTCAGCCCTGTTCTCAATTTTTTCCAAATATTTTAAAGGAATTCAAGCTTGTACCTTGTCCTTTTAAGAAACAATGGTTTCATAAATTTTATCGTACAAATGTGAGTCAAGATCCATTGAACCAGTATAAATCAAAATTAATCTTATACCAATGAATAACTTTTAATAAGATGAATTTCTCATAAAATCCATCACCAGTTATCATGCATATCATGCTCATAAAATCTCAAATTAATCTAAGATTATTTCATAATTATCGTAAGATTAATCATTAATGAATAAAATACTTTTCAAACAAATAAATATCAACTATTTATTTACATGTTTACTATTGTCTAAACTCTAAATTTTCAATGTTTGGGGCTTGGCATGCAAGATCAGCATGATAATTACAAATAATTCAACATATATATATATCTTCACTGATATATGTATGTATGTATGACCTTTTATTGAAGCCCAGATATGAGACACTTGCAGTCATTAGTAATGCAGGTTTGTTGCAATAAATGGTGAGATGGTTTTAGTAGGGAAGAAACGAAAACATAATAATGCAAACTGGTCAAAAGCTAGATTTTAGACAAACTTCAAAAGTAATCCTTATTATCACATGATAACTTTCTTCCTCTTTTCAATTCTTTTACCAATTGATTATCAATGATCTTCCCCAGCTTAATGCTAATAAAAGAAGCATACACTGGATTTACAATGTAAACTGAAATTATTTTACAGTTAAGACAAAAGACTTATTACTCTAGTTTGGCATGATGCATTATGCATATGATACCTATAATCAGGTTTTGTTGGCTCATCCTGGAACAGCGTTTTCGCTAATGCCATTCCCTCCATCAAAGCAACTGGAGTGAGATTTAACCTATCTGTAACATCTCCAACTGCCCAAATTGAAGGAACGGATGTTCGAGAGTATTCATCAACCTGGGTGGAAGGGGAGCATTAAGAAGCAGAAGAGTGAGACAGATTGACCATCTGAATAAATTTTACAGAGAAGATCAAGGAAAAGTTTAAACTACCTCTATTGCCCCATCTTTAGTCATTTGCACACCAACAGACTCCAGCCCTAAATTCTGCAGTGAAGTTGCGGTTCATAAATACATCTACTATGTTATCTCTTTCTACTCCATGCATAAAATAAAAAAGAGAGTTGGAAAGGAAAAATTAATCTAAGAAATTTCATGAACAAGCAACCCTTGAAGGAAACTGAGCCAACTAAGAAGCATGTGCAATACATTGGAGCTCAAAAGTTCCAAACTTTGATAAATATTAAAATTAGCATTCAGCAATTGCATGAATTATTCATGGAAAATTAAGAGACGAACTGAATTTTGTAATGTTTGAAAAGACACATATTTTAAGTCCAGAATGTGTATTATAGGAAAATATTGGCATTTAATACACTAAAAAAGGCTATACTTTAAGAAACTATTGTTATTTGAAAATTTAAATCCTGTTAAATGTATTCAGTGACCTCCCACATACTGAATGTTTAAAACACTATTGGTAGGTATAAACAAACACCACTAACTCATTTTCATTCACTGAATTGAGTTTTCAAACAGGCAACCACAGAAAAGTAAAAATACATAATTGAAAATTCATACCTTAGTATTAGGTCTGCGTCCTGTTGCAATCATAATATGTGAGAAACCTTCCACTGTACCCTTGTTGGTCTTCAAAGACAATGAGCCATCAGCTGACATCACGATAGCTTGGGGAGACTCCTCAGTATGGAATTCAATACCCCTTAGAGACATCTGTTCTGCAACGAAATCTCTAATCTGCAGACTTAGTTCAAAATTTGAATCTGAGAAAGTGTATTATGTGGTAACCATTCAATACTTGTAACATCCAAGGTTTCTTACCTCTTCATCAAATCCCCGTAAAACCTTCTTTTGCCGTATAAAAACATGAACCTCGCTAGTCAAACCATTGAAGATACCAGCAAACTCCAAGGCAATGAAACCACCACCAATAATAGCTATTTTCTCAGGTTTCGAAGCTAAATCAAGGGCAGCATCTGAATCTATTGCATGTTCCCTTCCAGGAATATCAGGAATGAAGGGGCGACCCCCTACTGAAACTAGAATGTGTTTGGCTGAATAGAGCTTTCCATCAACATCAACTGTGTGAGGACCTACAATCTTTGGGTCACAAAAGCATTATCACCCCAAAATAAAAATAAATACTTTATCCCTTTTAATGAGAAAGCTATTAGTGGATCCAAAGCATCATCCCACCTTTCCACGGCCTTCAAGCAGCTTGACACCAGCATTTTTCAAAATATTCTTGTAGATACCAGTAAGACGCTGCAACTCGGCATTTTTATTAGCCATCAAAGTACTCCAATCATGCTTGGGTTCACTGTCATATTTCCATCCAAAACCATTACTTTCTTCAAATTCATGAGAATATTTTGATGAATAGACAAGCAACTTCTTTGGAACACATCCGCGTAGTACACAGCTGCATGGAGAAGACAAAAAGAAAAGATAATGAGAAGCATTTGGATGCTTGCAGAAAGGGATAATAAAAAAATTAATTGCGTGATAGATGACTTCAGTGAGAAGGAACTAATACATGACAAGTTAATTATTGGCGAAGCTAAAGTGTGAATATGTATTCATATAAAAAATATTACCAGCTCATTTCAAGGCTCGTTCGTTCTTATGCTTACACAAAAGGCAAAGAGCCATGGTAATTCATAGGATTACAGCTTTTGACCAAACAAGAAATAGAAATGTGGCAAAGAGTAAAAACACAAGATTGCCTCAGTTGCAATCAATTGTGTTGTTATCAAATGATGCACTTGCACTTATAAAGCATAAGCATAGTCTTTAAAGATGTCTATGAAAAGCATTCCAGATGAGAAGGTTCTCAAACAGTTCAACCATACTTGTTATTAAGATTTATTGAGCCAAAATGCTGCTTGAAACTTGTTCTAGTTTTTGTATCTTGGAATTCTGTTCCCCAAAAAAACTGGTAGAGAAGCCAACCCAAGAAATTGTTTCTTGGACTATGGTGAGTGCATTTCACCCAAGAATCAGATGAAACCACCCAAACCAGCTCAGCCCGCAGTCCTTTCGCAGGTAAGGAAGTTTCATGGGTTATATCTAGTTGAAATTTACAAACTGCCGAAGTCAGATTAAGGGTGGCTTTCATCGAACCCAATCATGTTGATTGATCCACGTAGCCAACCCCACCTAATGGGATAAGGCTTGGTTGTTGTTGTATGTTAGCACTAAAATAGTGTAGTTTTATAACTTGCTTCTCTTCTCCCTTTGAAGGAAATTTTCATAACGCGGATTATGCTTTTTAATTTAATGAGAATAACTTAATGTTTAAATTATTGTTAGGATTATTAGCAAGTCATATGTTATTTATTTAATGATTGATATCGAAACTTTCACACCTTGAATAGCCAATTACATTTCTGATTTCTCAGACTGTAACTTGCAAAGAAGCTATAGGTTGGTATCATCAATCCTACGCTACGAATTAAGTTTCAGAAACACAAAAGTGAAATAATAAGATTTCGAAATTTCCTTGCCTATGCTATATGTGAAATGAACTTGAGTTACATATATCAAATGAGAAACTCACGTTCCGCCGACTCCTCCGGCGGTGTCGGAGGAGATGGTGGAGAAAGGGAGCTCGCAGATGGCCACCGAAGCGCCGTAACTGGAAGCAAACCGAGAGGCTCGGACGCCACCGCTTCCGGCGCCGATGGTGAGAAGGTCGAAGTCGTAATGGCGGGCATTGTCGACGCCGTTTTGAGATTCGGAACGGACCGCGAAGGTGCAGCAGCGGCGGCGGGCATGGCGGGAGATGGAAAGTAGGGTTTGGGGGAGAGAAAGGAAGGTAGGGAGTGATTGTGATTGTGATTGTGATTGTGAAAGTGGGAGCCTTTTGCAGAAGAAGAGTGTGTTTAGAGTTGGCGACGAAGAGAGTGAAGAGAGTGAGGTAGCCATTGCTACTTTATTGTTTTAGTATTTCTTCTTCGATTTTGTTTTCAGGGGTTCGCTTAATAACAACAACTTGGACTTGGTGGTACACTATATCTTACTTTTTTTATATAATTATTATAAGATGATATTATCTATCAAATCCATGTCTTTATGATGAATAGTAGATAAGTTTAAATTTAGTTTTAAGTAAATAATTTATTTTAATTTTTTAAAAATATACGTCACATTATATTAATTTTTTTTATTTAAATCACATTAAATTAGTCATTCGTATTAGTTAATGTCGTTAATTTAGTTTTTTAAAAAATTAGTTTAATATCATTTTAAAAATTAATTTAATAAAAAAAATATAATATTAAAATATTAATTTAATATCACACATATATAGTTAAAGAAATAACTTGATATATTTAAAATTTTAACGTTCTTTTAAGTTTGTGTGATTTGTTTTTCGTATATCTTCAATCAACATGATGTTTCTTTTTCAGAATTAGGCACAGAGCCGATGAAACTCCACCAAAAAATGGTTAATCATTTGAGACGGTATAAAATGATAGCAGCAAACTTATCATTGTTTTCCTTATTCATTTTACTTATTTTTTATTAATTGCCACATTAACAAATTTTCGAGTCACATTAACTGTCACATAAATAAACGTGTGTATATATATTGCCAAACTCCTTGACAATTCCATGTAATTTGAATCCAAATAAAAATTAAAAATTAAATAACCCTATCAAATTAATTTATTTTTTAGAAGTTCCAAATGAAATTTTTTTATTTTTTAAGAATTCAAAATGTAATTTAACCATAATAAAAAGAAAAAAAATCACACGCTGCATACAAGTTAGCAAAAACTACAACGTGGGTAGGTTTTAACCATTTTTTTTTTGTAAGACTTGAACAATTTATCATAAAGGCATTTTGAGAGTCAATGTAGCAGGCAATCTGTCCAAAAGAGTACAGACAGTTAGAGCTTAGAACGCATGAGACTGGGAGCTTTGGTAATAACTACTCACGTTAGACTTTATGGAGAAGAATTGACTTCATTAGTATTATGGTTATTTGAAATACTATTGTGCTTTACACATAGTCGCCTAAGAAATATCATAGACCTTCTCAGCAAAATTGCAGCTAATCTATAAAAATATATGAAACAGGTATAGTGTGCTACGTATCGGAGTAAATTTGATCAATCATTTTGAGACATTTATGTTAGTTTTGTACTTAGCTTTATTGGATGTTTATTGTGCCCAATATTAATATATTAGTTGAGTTTTAGGTTGTTGGCTCTCATTGGGCTTTAATGCAAATTGTGATTAATTCTTAAATTTTGATGCATTTTGATATTTCTTTTTTGATTATGTCATAACTTGGGATTCGGTAATCCATTTGAAGTGATTTTGGTGTTTGTGGAAAGCTAAGACAAAGATCTACAAGTTTCATGAAGAACCCAAGAGCTGGATCGGACTTCTAATGGTCCAAAATAGGCTTGAAAGTCAGAGTAGGCTTGTTATCGCTAGAATCTGAGCAGTGTGTACATATTAGATCATATCGTGGGCTATAAGCCTCCTTTTGAGTTAAAACCGGTGCCATTGGAAAGATAAAACGCATAGCTCTAACTTTATTGAAGACCATTTAGTCAATAGATGTCGTTGTCGGCATGATTATGAAGCTGCAAGTTAGTTTGAATTTGGAAACACATTCTGCTAATGTGACTTAAGATAGGTGCAGTGTTTTTAGAATATCTTGAGTTGTAAAAGTCCAATTGGCGTGAAACCGGTGTCATTGGAAAGTTGAGACATAAAACTACAACTCTTATAAGATTTTCAAGTCAAAATACGTTGTTTCAGTCATGTAAGTTAAGCTAGAAGTCAGAGAAGAGTTGGTGAGGAGAAGCTATCAACCATGCACCAACCCACCAACCATGCATCAAGCCACTATTATTGGCAAACATCCAATGCAAGATAAAAATAGATGCTTGTCAATAATTGTGGCTTGATGCATGGTTGGTGGGTTGGAGCATGGTTGGTGGCTTCTCCTCACCAACTCTTCTCTGACTTCCAGTTTTACTTGCATGACCAAAACAACGTATTTTGGCTTGGAAGTCTCATAAGAGTTGTAGTTTTATGTCTCAACTTTCCAATGTCGCAGGTTTCATGTCAATTAGATTTTTACAACTCAAGATATTCTAAAAAAACTGCACATACCTCAAGTCACGTTGGCAGAACGTGTTTTCAAATTTAAACCAACTTGCAGTTTCATAATCATGCCGATAACGACATCTATTGACTAAATGATATTTAGTAAAGTTGGAGCTATGCATTTTATCTTTCCAATAGCACTAGTTGCAGCTTAAAAGGAGGCCTATAGCCCACGATATGGTCCAATATGTGCACACTACTCAAATTTCAGCGACAGCAAGCCCACTCTGACTTTCAGGCCTATTTTGGAACTGCACTTATCTTCAATTTTCACAGAGAGAAATTACTCCCATTGAACTTCTCAAACTCAAATTTTGCTACCATAGTTTTACACCAAGTGAATCGGGTTACACTATTTCACCGTGAATAATATTGTATACGTAAACAGTATTGTACATATTTCGTATGATATAACAAATCTAGTATACGTTAACAATCACTGCAAAAATATACAACTACACGTATGAATAGTAACCGTATCTATGAATAGTACCATACTGCTGAATAGTACGTATACTGGAACAGTGGTCGTAGTCCATAAATAATGCACCAGGTAAGTTTAGGAAAGAGAGGTGGGTCACTAATAGACACACTTAAATACCAAGTCTTTCCTAACCAAAACTCTCCTAGACATGCACTTTCACACTACCACATTTTATTTCCAGCAACAAGAATAATTCTTTTCTGATGTGGAAGATCAGACGCTACCGCAACCACAGAGCATACTAAGAATTTTCTAACATATCCAACACTTTACCAGCTTGACGCAAGCTCTAATACCATTGTTAGGTACCAGAGTAACAAAATAGTGCCTTACAACTAAAATAAGAAATAAAAAAAAAGATAAACTAAACACACAAGATTTACATGAAAAAATCTCAACAAATAAAGAAAAGAAGTACTAGGCAAAACTAAAAAAGTTTCACTATAAGAGGAAAATTATAACACCTCTCTCTAAATACTATAAAAAAATAACCTCACAAATATAACTCATAGATACTTATAAAAAATACAAAAAAAATATATAAAAGAAGAAGATAAGATTTTTGGATGATTGTAAAAGCATCCCTTCAACTCCTTTATATAACCTTCAAGGAACAACCCCTTCCTTGCTCCCACCAATGTGGGACTTGGACTTCACATAGTGATCATGTATTCAAAATACAAAACACATAATATTTCCTTCGTTATTATTTCCCCCTTTTGGCTAATTGGGTTTATGAGAGAAGTGTTAAAGCATATAATAAAATAAGATCCTTATTTTGCTTCCGGTTATCTAATTCATATGGGTGCTATAAGCACCACATATGCTTCCTCCTTTACTGGTCAAATTTCCACTTCCATGGCAGAAATTTGGCACATTGTGTGTTAGTGTAACAAATTAAACAAACAAGAACAACCGAAACAAGCAATAAGGAAGTAACGATGTGAGAGTTCAAAGAAGAGGAAATTTATCTCTTGGAAGTTGGAACAGATACACAAGTTGTTTTAATACAACCGAAGAGGACCAGACTCTTTGTAATTTCTACAATTCATCATTTAGGCTTTAAAGGGACAATCCTGACTCTTCATCCTCTTCAAGACCGGCAGTGTAGACAAAATAGAGAGCCCATATAAGACCAAAGACACCGAACAGGATCCAACCAAGAGAGTTGTTGCTCAGTCCAAAGGGAAGCCCTGTTCCCTCAGTGCTCATTCTCTCATCCACCAAAGCCATGGCTGGGCTTGACATGGTTGCAGCGCAGGCAGCTGCTATCAAGGATGCCCCCATCCCCATGTTTGAGCTGCTTTCTTGCGCAGAAGGCTTTCCCTCCATGGAGCACCACACTCTTCCCACCTTAACCGTTGTTGGCAACCCTATAGAATTATGTTTGCAACAAATGAATGATGTCAGTTAATTTAAGGAAAAGTTTGATTCATCAATCAATTTAAACATGTATTTCTGCCCATAGAAGTACAACCTCTCATTGTTTATTAAAATTCTCATGAAAATTCATCTATTTATGAGAACTCAGAAATTGCTAATTATTTTTCTCCCTTTCTTAAATTTGACTAATGTTCCAGAAAGAAATCATATTATCCTATTCACGATGGCAATTTTGGAAAAACTTACCAAGAACGGGAGAGGATGAGACCCCAAGAGATCGCCTTTGAACAAGACCTGCGCCGGTGATCGATGAGGTTGGGGTAGTAGCGGAGATGGTTGTCATTTTTATTTTTCAGTAACTGTGGATGATTATGGAGTGGAAAACAAAATGATTCAGACTCGGAGTATGGCTAGGCTACTTCTGTCTAAGGGTACCAGTTTATTTCATAAGCATTATCAAAGCTGTCAAAATTAATATCATATTATTGGTGCAAAGTCAGTCCTACGCACCACACAACACGGATAGATTGGAAGCCCTTCCTAGATATCCTTATCTGCAGATATCCAATAACTTTCATCCACGTGTCAAATAATCATTTTGATGACGAATGTTTCCCTCATATAATCTAAGCTTCTCTCCGCCCGTTCAGAAATAAGTCTACAGAGCAGAATTCCTCGCCTCCTTGACGTTGCTGTTCCACCATATTACATGCTTCACCGAATATAAATAACAAGAAGTTGTAGGATATTTAAGCGGGGAACATGAATAAACACTTAATTATGTAAATTTGTTCTAGGGCCCGTTTATTTTAAATTCTGAGTTTTTACTTCCTTTATGTAAACATGAAGTGAAACGCTCGTTTGCATTTTGTAAAATGTATAACAAACATGCTACTACTAACTATAGCTCAGCTCCCAGTCTGCCCGTAACTAGATGGCAAAGAACGGTGGCATAAATTGAGAGAGCCCAAAGACTAATTATGTACACAAAACCCAATAGCATCTGAAAGCAGCTAAAATGCCTCTGTCACTCTTATTTATTTCATCTTAATTGTCACTATAAATTAGCTAGGTTTCCAGAAAGATGTTGTGGAAAATTTTGAGGAGATATGGAGGGCTTTACAAGAAGAATAGCAGAAAGAATCAAGTGAAGCAAACAATGAATGTGCCATTGGACTAGTCAACAACACAAGCCAGCTAGAGGAATTTTTGGATTTTGGACTACGCCTGGAGGTTGCACCGTTGCAAAAAAGGGTGGTCAAACTTCACAAATTTGGTCCAATAACTTTTATATCTTCCCATCGCAATATCCAACCACGGCTTCCTAATTCCATCATAGTGTATAACGGCAGCCCGCTCAATCACATTTCGATCGACACCCGAGTAATAACCAAGGCCGAGAACCTGCCATCGTCTGTCCAACACCTTTGTCTTGTTATAGAAGGTGAGCCAGGCTAGAGGCAGACTTCCAACGTTCCACAATGGCCTCTCAGAACCCTGCAACCATTCACCCAGACAAACACATTAGATTATCATTGCATCATAATTTAGATTGCGAGAAAAGAATAAGCTGCTCAAATTAACTTTTCCGCTCCATCTCAAACAGCATTTGAACAAAAACTTGGACACGTTCTCTAATGTGATTCACCCACCAAACTCTGAAATATGAAAACGCCACTTTGAAATGACAAAACTAAATGCCATGGGGATGTCAGATCTTTGACCTTCTAATAATAGGTCTCACTTTCAGGTACAAATTCATAATCAGAAGTCATAAATTACTCGATTAAGCATGGTAATAATACAAAAATAAAAAATAAAAAATTATTTCAAGAGAACAAATGCCAACAATTAATTTTTAACTCTCCATTACTTTATCAATGCCAAGAGACAAAGTAAAGAGTTAATCAGATTTTAATGCTAGAAAATTGATCGGGCTATAAAAGAAAGGTTACTCTGAACCAAAAAAACCCTAGAAGCATACTACAAAATAAAGACAGTTCTTTAACCATACCATTTGCAAATATTTGTGATAGACAGCAGTTAAATTATGTCTCCTCCACTGTTGCAAATCAAACAAGTTCATCCCAAATGCCCATGTGCAAGCATTGACATCAAACCTCTTTCCAATGAATGGATCCGAGAAGTTTATGAACATATCCATCCTATGAAATGAAGTTTCACCTTCCTGACAAGTCCCAACTGCTCCAATTACTTTTCCCTCCATATTGGCATTCCACAGTCCACTGAGATCTTGTTGCACCACCACATCATGATCAAAGAGCAAAATCTTATTTAGAGCAGGGAAGATGTCGGGCAGGTAAAAACGGAGGTAGTTCAATTCAGAAGTATATCTTGGATCACTGGAATTATGTTTCTTGAAGGTATTATACTTGGACAGCCATTCAAATTTGCCTATGCTCTGTATGTGGACTGTGGCTTTGCCAGGAGGGTTTATTAAGAACCACATTGAGATTGCTGGAAGGTTGGGCAAATTGGTCACTACATGGAAAACGACTTTCTCCTGTTCCTGCAATTTAAAAGTCATTGTTAAGCCTTCTTGCAACTATGTACAGATTACAGACTTAATCATTTGCATCAGAGTCAATAATGAGAACTTTCTCACAGATTCCCAAAAAAATTATCTTTATGCTGTATATAAATTAAAATGAATTCAGCGTTTGCCAGTTCTAGATAAGAGACGGTTTGATGCAGGTACAGGAGCCAGCACTCTTCCAGCGAAAAAACTGCTTTACTTATTAGGGGATCTCATATAGCTTTCCTCTCTGTCTCTCTTCATGTATTTGCTGCAAGTTAGAAACTCCTATGTAAGTGCTGATAAGGTAGAAAGAGCTCCCCCTCACTGGAAAATAACTGTTTCTTCATTAGTTAATGGCGCATGTGATGTGATTGGCAACAATTTTCTTTTTGAAAATACATCATTCTATTTATAAAAGCAGTAGAGAGAGAGAGAGAGAGAGAGAGAGAGAGAGAGAGAGAGAGAATGTGGAAATTGGAGGTATTTGAAGGAAATTTGTTTTTTTAGTAACATTCCATTGTGAAAGATCATTATCTTCTTATGTCTTTACTGGTTTGGCTTCTTGATTATCCAATAAGTTCTGCAGCGCCCAAAGCTGCAACAAAGATAACTCTTTTAAGGTAGCCAGGCAGAATAGTTAAACTTCAAATTGCACTCAAAATAGATAAAAATGAAATGACAAGTAACATGCACCCCAGTTTCAAGGACAGGTGACAAAGATAGATCAGGTTGGTGTCATAATCATGCATTCTTGCCCCTAAAACATGAAGAATATAGTGAAGAAACTGTTCAAACATGAAACCAGTATTGCTTATTAAACATGTACTGCGACAAGTGTAGGAAAGCTGGTAGGATCCAATTGCAAGGTATGGGACTTGAATCCCACATCGGAAGTATGAGATTCTGATGTGAAGTTTATATGACCTTAGGCTCTCCCACCTTAATAGCTAGCTTTTGGGATATGGTTCACCCAAGGTTCGTATCACAAGCACTTTTGGCCAATATGGGGGAGACTTGAGGGACATCAACTGTCCAAAGTAACCACTAAGGGACTAAGCATAAGCTTCCTTATTTGGAAATAACTTGATAGCTAAACTTATTAGTATTTTGCTAGTATCTTTTTTTTCTTTTTCAGCAATTGCATCAGGAGTCAGGACTTCAACATTAGCTCAAAAGTAAAAGTAAAGAATGACAGTGTTAAAAAAAAAGGAAGTAAAAGTAAGTCAATCCATTTAAAAAAAAACTAAGGTATTTACCTTGGCAGTAGAGACAGTGGAGTTAACAACCACTGCACATGCCAGAACATTGTCAGAGAAGACAGCATAATGATAAAGTTCAGGATGATGAATCCTATTTGCATTTGGAAGCTGCCTCTCCTCAGGCCTCAGGGCAAAGTATTCTGCAGTCAGCCGCATAGAAAGACAGTGAAGGCCTTTTGGGGTGGTCCTAGCAGCGAGATGAACAAGATATGTTGCTTGATTTCGCTGAGAATGAACTTGCACTTCAGCATTATGTTTCATTGCATGGAGCTTAGCAGCCAAAGCAGAGCAGTCTGGGAAAGCACGGTTGGCTTTAGACAATAAAACCTCCATGTGTCTCATTTTCTGCAAAGCACTGTGAACTTCACTTGTTTTCAGATTGAAAAATATTTTCAGTTTCTCTTAAAAGTTCATACCACATCAAATTTCTACATGGATGCTTTCTACACCATTAGTTTTGGACCAGAAGACAAGCAGTCACTAGATTCTCACACTGATTGGAATTTGAATTTTTGAGAAAAACTTATGTTTTGGTGCCTGAAAAATACATTTCTTAATGTGATCCCTCCTTTACTAATTTTCTCAATTGAATCCTTGTATGTTTAATTTGATTCAATTAATCCTTCTGTACAACCTAAATGTTTCAATCAGTGCTGTGAATAGGAAGGACCAAAGTGAAGCAAATTAAAACATACAAGGATTCAATTGAGAAAATTAGTAGTCGTGGGACCAAATGAAACGGTGTTATATCTTTCAAGGACCAAAACATCAGTTTTCTCTTTAAATTTCTAGATTGTATTTGGTAAACGCTCAATATTTTCTGAACTAAATGCGCATACAATTACATACAAAACTTTACCTCCTTGATAGATCTGAATCCTGGGTGGCTTCTCCAACTGCTGCTTCCATCTCTTTCATTTGCAGCTTCAACTCCCTCATCAAGTGTGAGTCGCTGCTTGGTGGTGCAAAATTCAAGTATGCTTTAGCTCTAATAATTTGATCCTTAATCTCTTCAACCTTTTGATTTGTCACTTTACGAGATTGAGTTTTTAAAATCTGATGATGTCGGGCTGCTTTTCGACCAGATTTCTTATTTATCAGTTTAATATTCTCATCTGTTGTTCTTTGTGAGTGAGCATGTATATTCTGATCGTTTGTACCTGTCGTATTAAATAAATTCTGCAAATAAAACCAAATTCAAAGATTTATATAAGACTGCAAAGATAAATTTCTCTCCACTATCCAATTAGCATTTGCTCAAATATATGTAGATCTATAAGAAATATAAAGTTTGTCTCCCCAGTGAAGAATTATATATCTATTTAAAAACATGGAGATAAAAAATGCCATTCTTGTGTTCAGAAATGAAACCGGTAATCTCTTCACCAAGAGGATTAGGATCCTCCAAAATGCAAGGTGCACTTTACCCTGTAATGTGCAAGTGGGTGACAGCTGATGAGAAAATCAAGGAAGTTGGTTTTCACAAAAAAAAAAAAAAAAAACAAATATTGCTATCAGGTTTCTTATACTTGTAAAATTCTAAACCGTTGATTTTTTTCACCAACAGTGCACCCTACACTTTTAGAGGACCCAAAACCTTTCCAAATAGTCTAATTCAAATTTACAAGCTTCCTCTCCTTACACTTGCATGTTACAAGTTTATGACCCTATCTTCCTCCTTAAAATCTTTGAATACTTACATGCATAACTAGTACATTGGTAAATAGGATATGTATTTTTTTTTTTTTTGATAGAATAAGAAATTTTATTGAGAGAGAAGAGAAATACAAAAAACAGAAAAGAGGATAAGACATCCTCAAGAGAAAACAGAAACCAAGAAACTAGGTGTTTACACCATGCAAAAGAGCAGGTAAGTCTCTTTGCATGTCTGACAAAGACACCCCTCTAAAACAACCATGCGTTGTAACACCAAAGAGAAGCTAAAACCACAATCCTATCCCAAATACAATCCAAAGAAGCAAAAGAATCCTGAAAGATTCGAGCATTTCTCTCCAACCATAAACACCAAAGAATGGCAAAAACAAGACAAAGCCACAGAGTCCTTACTTCTTTACGACAACCAAAACCCCTAAAGTTCATAGCAAGAAACTGATTCAGACTTAAGGACAAGCCCAAGACTCTCCAAAGATCCCAACAACTTATTCCACATAAGTGTCGCCGTAGAATGCTGAAGGAAGAGATGATCTCCCGATCTCAAGTAGATCGGCACATAATACACCAATTAGGGGACAAGGCGAAGAGGTCTCGCTTCCAAGCATATCATTAGTATTAATCTTGTTAAGAACAAGAAATTCAAACAAAAGATTTGACCTTTACAGGAGTTTTTGATTTCCAAATTAGCTTGTCCAAATGAAAATAAACTCGTTAGGAGTGAGTCAAGAATTGAAAATAGGATTTACAAGAGAAAACTCCCCGGGGTCAAGCGCCCAGATTCTTTATCAACTTCTAAGACGATGAGTAGTATCAAGCTAATGTATAACGTAAATTGTAACTCACTAACCTCTCTATCAAGCAAATTTCGAAGAAATGAAAATTCCAAGAACGGTTAAGAAAAGAGTAAAACCGACAAACAGAGTATTATGCAAGGAAGAAAGACGAAAAGTCTAGGACAAGCCTCCAAAAGGGGGACATTACCCACCCACTTATCTTCCCAAAATCTAATCCTCCAATCGTCTCCCAAACGAAAGGACAAAAAAGAAGAGAAAGAAGGTAAACCTTGTGTTATGAATTTCACTGACAAGCTGAGAAGCTTTACTAGCAGAAATGGTGTCCCACCCATTTAATTGCATGTCATACTTGCTTCGAATGATTTTATGCCATAAAGAAGAAGAATGCGAAGGAAAACGCCAAAGCCACTTACCTGCCAAAGCAACATTCTTAGACACCAAATTACCAAGACCTAACCCTCCCTCTTTTTAGGTCTACAACAAATCTCCCAACCTGACAAGGTGATCTTTAATGTAAGATTCTCCGACCTCGACCAAAGGAAGCTCCTCATTATTCTCTCTATTTTCTTAGCCACAAATGTACCACGGATGCGAAACAAGGATAGAAAATAAAGAGGGATGGAAGATAAACAAGATTGGACAAGGGTGATCCGACCTCCCAAAGAGAAAAAGCACCTTCCGGCATTCAGACGCTTGGAAATTTTACTAACCACCGGATCCCAAAAGGACAAAGCACGAGGGTTCCCTCCTAAAGGAATACCTAGATAAACCAAGGGCCAATGAAGGGATTGACACTCACGAAAGCAAAAGCGCCAAAACCGACTATCAACATTAATCCCCGCTGACCACTTTTTGAGAGATTAATTTTAAGGCCGTGCGATCTCAAAGAACCTTAATAACGATGCAACATTCACAAAGGATTCCCGTGATCTGGTTCCAAAAAGAGGATAGTGTCATCGGCAAATTGAAGATGAGAAATCAAAATCTCTTCCGAGCCAACAGATAACCCCTTAACCAAACCATTACTCACGGCTCTAGACACCAAACGACTAAGAACATCCACCACTATAATAAAGAGAAAGGGAGATAACGGATCACCTTGCCTAACTCCTCTTTCACCCTTAAACCAAGATTTAGGTTCACCGTTAACAATTACTGCAAAAGTACAAGAGGATAAACACCCAGAAATCCATTTTCTCCATCTCTCCCCAAATCTTTTCCTGTCCATAACCTTATCCAAAAAACCCCAGTTAACACGATCATAAGCTTTTTCAAAATCTAACTTAAAGACAAGCCCCTTTTTCTTGTGACTTTTGACATCGTCAACCACCTCGTTAGCTATAAGAGCAGCATCAAGGATCTGTCTACCAGGGATAAAAGCACTTTGATTCTCAGAAATTGTATCGGAAATGACCTCACTTAACCTAGAGGCAAGAACTTTAGTAATGATCTTGTAAACACTGGACACCAAAGCACAGGGACGAAAATCTTTAACTTTAACCGACCTATCTTTCTTAGGAACAAGAGAGATGAAAGTAGAGTTCATAGAGGTACCAACTTTACCATTGACGAAAAATTCAGCAAACACCTTAAGAAGATCAGGTTTGACAATGTCCCAACAATCTTGAAAGAAAGCAAAAGAGAACCCATCTCTGGCCCCTGGCGTTTTTGTCTTTTCATAAAGCAAAGACAAATTTTTACTGCGGATTTCATCCTCCTCAAAAGGTCTTTCCAACCTACAAGCCTTCTCAGAGAAATAGTGGCACCACTCCAAATCCTCAAAGAAGGGTCTCATGGGCAAACTCAAGAAATAAGTCTGCATAAAATCTTGTGATCTCTGACGCGATAACCTCAACATTTCTAACAACACAACCATTCTCAAGCTCCAACTCTTTTATTAAGCTTTTCCTCCGCCTCCCAGAAGCCATCCTATGAAACAGTTTGGAATTAGCATCTCCGTCCCTAGCCCATTGGATCCTCATTTTTTGTCTCCGACTAGTTTCCTCCCTAAGCAAAATTTCATTTAACTCTAATCTCAACTTATGTCTTCTGACCCTATTGTCCTCTGTTAAAAAATTATCTAACTCTTTCCTATCCAATAAGTGAATCTCTTTAAGCAATTCCTCCTTCTTAACACGGATATCACCAAAGATAGACTTATTCCACTCTTTCAAATTTTCCTTGAGAGTCTTAAGCTTCCTCATTATTTTAAAGCCCTCCCAACCTTCTACAGATGAAGTGTTCCAAATTTCCTTAACTAAGGGGAGAAAAGAGTGGTGACCAAGCCACATATTTTCAAACCTAAAAGGAGTGGGGCCCCATCTCAACTTGCAAGATTCTAGAACAATAGGGAAGTGATCAGAAACAGGGCGATACAGAGTCTCTTGCACTAGATCCGGAAAAGCATCCTCCCAAGAATTGGTGAAAAGGAATCTATCCAACCTAGAGGCAACAAGCAGGAATCCTACTAGCCACTCAAGTGAACCTCGGCATTCGAGAGAGGAATATCTCTAAGGAAACACTCTCTAATAAAGCTATCAAAACCCCTCATAGAAGTCAGAAGAGAACTCCACTCTCAACTTTTCGTCAGAGATCTAATAGCATTGAAATCCCCACCCAAACACCACCAGGCCGCAAAGCCAAAACAAAGCCTAGCTCCTCCCAAAAAAAGGATCTTTGTCTAGGACAGTTAGGACCATAGACAGAAGTAAACCACCAAGAACCATGACCCTTAATCTCCAGCAAGACAGAGACCGAAAAGTTACCATGAAAAGAATCAATCTTTGACGCAAATCTAGTATCCTAAATCATCAACATACCACCTGAGGCCCCAAGAGAAGGAAAACACTCCCACTCCTTAAATCTAGAATCCCAAATATCCCTAATAGACAACGTATCCAAACACTCAAACTTTGTCTCTTGGAGCATGACAATGTCGGGCGTTGCTTTTAAGATGATCTCTTTCACTCTCTTTCTCTTCGCGCAACTGCCCAAACCTCTAACATTCCAACTAAGCAACTTCATTAAGAGACTTACTCTCCCGCCTCCCAAGTTTACCTCCATAGTTAACAGAAGAAGCCAAACGATCTAACTCTTTCAACAATTTCTTTTTTTTCCAACCATAAGTAACCAGAGACTCCACTAAGATCCTAGATCCATCCATAGGGAAAACCACCTTAACCCCCATTTCTTTAAATAGGGGATGCGAACACAAGGAATCTTTTGCCTCCTCATCTTTTGCCTCCTCACTACAACAAGCTTTGACGTTTTCCTCTACGATAACTCCTTTGGCATTATTTATCCCGGAAGAAGAAGCATGAGGAAGCGGAATGGGAAGGAGACCATTTCCTTGAGAAAAGCCCTCTAACTTGTTCCCTGAAAAAACAACAGAAGGCTGAGCACACTTGTCAATATCAGGAAAACATGAAACAACAAAGGGAGGTAAAAGGGGATCAAGGGAAGAAGAGACTGGACAATCATTCCCTGACAAGGGCAAAGCTCTAGATTGAACGTTATCGTCCTTCTCAAGATTAATGCTAACTCCAAGAAGAGAAGTTGGCTCCTCTACTGCCACTTTATCTGGTTGTTCAAAGAGAACTGGAATGTCTGACAAAATCTCCTCATATACAGAGAGAGAGGAGTTTTCCTTAGGTAACTCTGAAACCATTTCATGCAAATTATCAAGAAATGTACTGGCTTCTTCTTCAAGATCTTCTAAGTCAAAGTCCTAATCAAATTCTTCAACTAAGCCCCGAGAAGAGAACATCGAATCAATCAAAGTTAGAATCCTCCTTTTCCCTCACAACCGGCGCCTGCACATTATTTTTTAGAACCTGAATTCCCCCTCCCTCATTTGTCTGAAACTTGAGCCCGTCATCCAACATTATATCTAAGCCAGAAACACTCCTGAGCTCCTTAACACAGTCAAAGGCCTTGGTGGAAGAAGGAGGTCTATCTAAAGCAAGCGAAGGCTCTCCTATAACTAGCTTACATGGCTTCGCTTTGGGAACCCATATTTTGTGAAAACTAGGAGGCCTTTTCTCAACCCTGAAAGATTTCCTTGAAGACCAATTAGGCTGATGAGGGTGAAACTTTGGCCCCAACCTGGATACCACCCTTAGCTTCGGATCGAAACTCGGAAGAACACAACGATTAATTCTGGAGTCTTGTTCAATACCATCTAAAACCCAACAGATTTGCCTCTTCCCATTAGACATTAACAAAATTCTCAGAATTTTATGGGGGGCCTTCCCAGAAACGACCAACTTTGGTTCCTTAAAATTCTGATTCGCAATTGGACATGGCCTAAAATCTTTATTCTTACCTCTAGCCTGTCCACTTCAGCGAAGGAACTAGTCCCAAAAGACGTACATTGTTTTATTGAAATAAATTCTTTGGACTGTCCCGTAGAGCACTTTGAAGAGTCAGAATTCAAAAGCGCTGAAAGAGCTTTGCTGAAATGATACCAACCCTCATAAAACCGACCCTGAGGAATAAAAATCGAGCTCCTCCTTCCATTACCAAAGAATTCTGTCACCAAAACATAACTCCCTCGGTTGTTTCTACCCCGGAAAACAGCAAAAATTTTACCTTCTCCTTCAAAACGTCTAATGAAGGTAGGGGAAGAGATCAAAGAGTTATTCTTGAGGGTAGAAAGCAGCCAAAAGGAGGCATCTCTGCCCAGCAGTAAAGAATTTAAGAAACCCCGACCTCTCTCTATCACTTGAAGACGAAAAAAACTCCCCTCATTGTCAAGGACCAGGTCAAAACACTTGGCTTCAATAGCAATCCGCTTAACTCCTCCCATTAGAAGCAAAAACGGCAGAGAATCTCCATGAAAACAACAGCTTCACAAAAAGAGTTCCCCCATCTCCGAACAACAAACAGAAAAGAGGATCTGAAATCCTAACTCAGAACAAGAAAAAGTGGGCAGGAAAACAGGTGCAGATCTTCAAAATACAGGGCGACGGTGGTGGCTGGGCTGAACCGAGACGAAAGCTACCGGCAAATGAACAGGAACATGGGTCGATCAAAACCCAGGAAAAAAGACGCCGGAAAAAAAACGACGCGCCCTCACGCGCCGGCGCGTGAACCACCGGAAAAAGAAGCAACAGAGCGTGAGACCCACGCGCGTGAGACCTTGTCACCGGATTTCACGACGGAGGTCGCCAGAGGATGAACAGACGGAGGCGGTGTAACACCAGAGCCTCCGGAGAGGAGATCTCAGATCTCAGATCTCAGATCTCCGATCATATTAACCACCAAACTTCATGTGCCAAAGTTATGAGAACCCAAATCAGCCCACTTGATCCCCAGCATAAGGATCATGAGGTTAAAAACTCTTAGGATATGTATAATCAGCACATATATGACTGGGATTATTATGGGCTCCGATAAGTGGATTCACTATGGAACCTAAGCATCTAGTAAATACAAATCCACAACATCAGCACGATTCTTATACTTGCATAGTTGCATTCAGCATGAGAAGGAAATAAAACAAATGTTGCTGATATGGATGACAATGAATATATTTAATTGCACCAAAGTTTTTTAGCACTAAGCAGATAATCCACATAAAAATAAAAATCTCAAGCATACAGCTGATATATCAAGAGAGTGTACAATGCTTTTTCATGCCAATTTGGTTCATTTAACTGGCATATATAATGCCCACCCAACAAATCGTTCTTTTATAAAATAAAAAACAACTTGTGCTTTTCACACAAATTTGCAGCAATATCTTTGAACCAGGAACATTTATTTTATGAGATGAAACCTTCAAGAAATGAAATGACCTTGACAGAAAAGAAGAAGATTAAGAATCTTAGTATCTTCTGAAATTTGAGAACACTAAAACTTCCTTAGGGGAACAGAACAGATGAATCTTCTATTAACAAGTAATTTCTTATTTTTCCTTTTAGAATAAAAATAGAAGCAGATGGCCTTGCAATTTTTTTATGGCAATAATTCAAAAGAATTAGTATTTGAGTGGCATTCAAACCTTATCTTCAGCCATGGAGGATGATTCTTTCTGCTGAGCTCCCTGGTCTTGTCTTTTATCATGGTTGAATCCTGAAACTTGATAATGGTGCAAATTTCAGACATTCCCACACTGTTAGAGTACTTGAGTGGCATTATGTGAATCCCAAAAATTAAGCAGTATAAAATGCACATACAGATACCAACCATTTCTTTCCAAAAGGTTACTTTTGTACCCCGCAATTCTAGATTCCTCAGAATCATTATTCTTTATCGAATTGTAACTAATTGTTGAAACAAAATCTTTTTCTTTATAAACAACTTGATTTGGCTCTTCTAGTTCTTCAGAACCTTCCTGGATCGCAAAAAAGACCCAAAATCACAATCATAAATTAAAAATCTTTATCTTCTAATTCACTGGGGAAAACAAAAACTTAACGCGGTGAGATGAGAAATGTTTTATCAAATCTTCCGCTACCTGTTCAATAGCATTTAATTTCAAAGTATCTGTCCTGTATGTCTGCAAAAAACAAACAAAAATTCAACTCAATTTGCGTAGCAGATCATAAGAAGCTATAGACTATAGTTCAATTGGCTACTGAAGAAGCAGAATAAACATTAGACTATCCATGATTAGAATCCGAGAAAGCACAAGAAATTCCAGTGAGCTGTCCGTCGGAAAACTTTTCCACTCACCGACACTAGAACAGTAGGAATAAAAAATTTAAATAAATAATAAAATGCTTAACTATATTTCCTCTTACTCAAATTCTTTCTCAGCAACCAAACAGGGTGAACGAGAAACGCATTTCAATAAAAATAAATAGACTGATCAGGCTTGAGAAGCAGGATTCTTACAACACGATATAAATCTTCAAGAAACTCTTTCCGTCCTGAAACGAAATTCACAGAAATGCACAAAATCAATTGAAGCAGTCATAATAAATGCAAAAACAAACAAACTCGCGCGTTGGCAAGGACAGGTGAGCTGGGTGACGAATGAGAGAGAGAGAGAGAGTTTACCAACGGGAGTGAGAAGATTAAGCCTGTGAGAGACGAAAATGAGAGGAGTAACGACGGAGAGAGAGAGCAAAGAGAGGATGAGAATCCTCTGGCACCGACGAATTTGCTTCATCGATGTCGCCGGTGGACAACGGAAATGTTCCTCGCACTGTGGTTCCGAATCCTTCTCGGGAAGCACATTTCACGTATTCAGATCACAGAGAAGAGAATTCGATGCTTTGACCACAAGGAACACGCACACAGCGCACCTAGGGTTTCAGTTAGAGAGAGAAAGAAGAAAGAAGAAAGAAGAAAGAAGATGGAAGGAGAAGCTCCGTCCAAGTTTATTGTTCGCTGAGTCTATGACTGTGCGAAACAGCTAAGGTTTTTTTTTTTTTTCTTTCGCATGGCATTATAATATTTTATACTTTTGGATTGCCTCGAGACTGATAAATACTTATATTGTGAGATTAATACTCTCAAAATATCCTCAATTAAATTCGGATAGGTACTTGACTTAGTGAAAGTATTGAGTGAATGAGTTATTAATTTAATTAGTGAGTTATTAATTTAATTGTATAAAATTAAATAAATATACATTACATATAATGATATTTAATATTATAAATAATTAAAATATTTTTATTTCTAACAAATTGATGACTTTTAAGAAAAAAATAGTTTAATCCTTAATTCATAAAAAAAAGCTTTGATATTTTTATTAAAATACTTATAACTCAGAAAATATTTTTTTTTCAAAAATTAGAATCAACATGACGTAAAATTTGAAAAGTTATATGAAGTTAATATATAATTAATTTAAATTGGACAAATAAGTTAAAAGTTATGACTTTCTAAAATTTAAGAGTTTTTTTTAATTTCATGATCTGGCCAATTCGCTCAACTGGCTAGGTCACCAGTTTTCGGTCAAAATAAGCTGAGTTGGACTAGGTTAGACCAAATCTAAGACATACTTGATTCAACTAATCACCCAGATCGATTACTTGGCCGATTCACCAGTCCACCAACAAATCTGATCCGATTTTTATAAGTATGCTCTTAGTCTCAACGGCTCCTCAACATTTCAAATCTTAATTAAATTTAATTAACAACTTCTATTGCTATATTATGTGTTATATTTTGAGTGAATTATATAATACTTTCAGAATATATAGTACTTTTTTAAGATTTAGATTAAAGAGGGAGGAATGAAAAAAAATGATGTTATATTCTTTTAACTAATTTTTAAATATCTCTTCAATTAATTAAAATAAAAAAATAAATGTATTTGTCAACATAGATTAGCTTACTTGATCAAACTAGTCATACCTTAAATTTGAAATTTAAATTCAATGTTTGCTTATTGATAAATCATTTATAAATTATACATAAATCATCATTGAGGTTAATAGTATATTCTAAACTTAAAATGAGACGAGTTTTCTCCTCAGCCTAAATTTAGTTATAAAAAAAATGTATTTAAGATCTTAATTTTTAAAAAATAAATCAAAAAGATTATTAATCTCATTTGATACATTATAAGGATATATGCATATTGAATTATTCATCGTAGAAGCTATACCACATGCATGATGGATGATGGTCAAGGCTCAAGCATCAAAAGTGTATATATTAAGGTTTTGAAAATTGAACCAATTAAGAAATTAATTCAAGATTCAATTTGTGAGGGGGATTTCTTCATTTTGTGTGTCTAGAGGGTAGCCGTTGCTATTCATGCGTTCATGGTGACCTTCGATTGGAGAGGAGGGTGCTGTTGCTGCGTCTAGATGGAGAGAACTCAGAGAAGCACATGTGATGCACAACTTCTGGGTTGAGACATTGAGTTGCCTGGCTAAAATCAAAGCCCTAAATTTGATTATTGTATGTTGTCAAAGTTATAAATAGTGTGTTTCAGCGTGTGCTACAGCCTACAATGGTGTGAAGGATTAAAGCACCTAATGAAAACGGTATGTAGCAGTATAGCACCATAAAGAAAAATATGGGTTAGCCTACTAGTAAAAAGGTTTGGCACAGGTTAAATGGACCAAGTAAAAAATATCTACATTTATACTGGTCACTAAAATATAAATCCAACTCACATAAGTCTTGACAGTCCTAATCTCTTCCTCCCCTATGGAGTTGAGATGATAAATGCTTGTAATTTTTTAGCAAGAGATTGCTAAAATAATAGCCTTGAATTTGATTATTTGTATAATCAAAATAAGAATTAAAAAATAGAATAAACAATCTATTTTAATATTCGGTTCATACTCTTCTAGACGGTAAAACTTCAATGATTTTTGCTTACATGTTTGGACTCACCCACCTCGGTAGTTTTCTTTATCTCTTTTGGCAGATGTAATTGGTGTTGGTTTTGTTTTGAGAGTTAGTTTTTTTACTTTTTTCTTTCCAATCACCGAAAAAAAAAAGTATTCAAATTTTATGTTATTCTTTTTTTATATAGCTATTTTTACAATACATTATGAAATTGTAGTGTATAGATACACTGTAATAATTTTACCATAGATTTTCTGAAACCGAGGGTTAAATGGTTGTACCTGGTGGAGGTAACCAAATGTACGCTGTTAATATTTTAGATGAACCTGTTAAATACCTAAAGTCTCTCAAGGTTGAAGTGGGGTAACTTGAAGTTGAACTATAAAAATTTAAGATGGAGATCTGCTGCGGCAACAGTTGAAATCCATGGCATGGTTTTTTGGTGTTTCTGTGTCAAGCTTTTGTTGTTCGCATTAGTGAAGAAAACTGGATGCACCATGGCTTGGGGTTAGTTATAAAACGTTTTATTGCCAGCTTCTGTTAAATCTACCTAGAATGATACTCAGATAATTGGAGTAAAAAGCCCTTTAAAACTACCCTACATATGCTTGACTGAATATCCACTATGCACCATCCAAAATTGGAAGACCAAATAAGAAATGAAATGAGAAGCATGTATGTGAATCCTCAAGTCACTCGTTTTAGTAGTTATGTGGAAATGTGTGTCGAAACTTGGGAGAGAGGCAGAGGGAGAGAGCAAACCAGAGGGCTTCTTTGTATTGCCAAAAAATAATGACGGTTTTCATGAGTGTTTGCTATGCTAATCGTCCAGGCAGTTTTATTTTTAATTTACTCTTATACTAAATAATGGGACATAATATAATTAAATAAAAATTAAGAAATAAAAATATAAAAGTATTAATGTATTAAACTAAAATAATCTTAACCGTACATTAGTGCATAAAAAATTAATAATATAGATCTTAAAGATCTTTCTGTATATTTGTTTTTTGAGTGTACTTGGGATTTCAACTGCAACTATGAGAAAGGAACACTGAAATAATATTAAATATTTTTAACATTTTCTTAATTATTTAAAATAAAAAATATATTAACTAAAAAAATAAAAGCGTTTACGGCAGTGCTATAGGGCGCCCAACTCGATTTCCCTAGCCTCAAAATAAATAGGAAAAATTACATTTTAGTTTAGTTTGACAAAAATAATGTTAATTTGGTTCGTTTTAAAAATTAATTAAGTATTCAACTACATTAATCAATAATTGACATACGGTTAACCACGTATTAAGTATCAAAATGAAGATAAATTATTGGTTAACAGTATGTAAATTATTGGTTAATGTAGCTGAATACTTAGTTAATTTTCAAAACGAACTAAATTGGCATTATCTTTGCTAAGCTGAACTAAAATGTCATTTTTCCCAATAAATATCATATCGCAACAACAATATTATACCAGTGATATTAGATGGAGATCTTCGTGCAACTCCCTTGTGTGTGGTTGGTTTAGGGATGTCAACGGGTCAGGGAATTCCTGCCCTCGCTGTGTAACTCATATTTTCTCTTGTTCTTGTCTCCGATTTTTATTATGGGAGTTTTCCTCTCCTGTCTCTATTTTCGGAGATCCTTATAGGGATCCTAAAAATTCATTAAAAAAATTACAAATTAAATTTCAATAAAATTTACAAAAATTATATAAAATTAAATTATTAAATTTAAAGTTAAATTATAACAAGTTTAAACTTAAATAGTACAATCACAATATTCAAATTAGATAAAAAAAATATAAAAAAATCAAAATATTATTAGTATTTATGATATATGATACACATAATAAGAGAGATATATATATATAATCTACTCGGGGCGGGGACACTATGAGGCGGGGGGTATGATCCCCGTCCCTGAATTACATAGGGGGGTTTTTGTCCCCCCGCCCCATTCTTGCTCGCTGGGGCCCAAATGAGGCATTCATTGTGAGAATTCCTACGCACGAGTAGAAATTGACATCCTTAAACTGGTTCTCTAGTGTGGCTGGTTTGAGACTTACTTTTGTAAGTGTGTATTTTGGTGAGCAAATGTTTGCTCATTCCAAACTCATGTTTAAGAGGTTAAACAAGCTTTTAAGCCTTTGTTAATATGATTTGGAGAAATTTAAGTAGAAGAAAATGAATTAGATTTTTATCTAAAATGTGAGTTAGGTAGAAATAATATTTTGTTACTTTTACGGTAAAAAAATTGTTTATATATATATATTGACAGAAACATCATTGTAATTTGACATTATATCATTATTATAGTTATACTTAAAGTAATTATTTTATTTTAAATATCACAAACAAATTTAACTTTTAAAAGAATTTCTTTTGCCATTATTTTATATATAATTAATTTTTTTAACATCAACTTATTAACAATCTAACCCAAAATAATTCATACCATTTTTGGTAATTACATATCCAAATGTGTTTTTATCAACATTATCCTAACAATATTCATTTAACAAAATTAATTTCCAGATAAAGGTTTTCAAACATAAATCACTTAACTCAAACTCATTTATGATTAAAATAAAAAACAAGTTCATACAAAATCAAGTTTGTAAAATCTAATCCAAATACACACTAAATCAGTTGCACCACAAATAAAAAATATTATAAAATCACAAATTTACCTTTTTATAAAAAAAATCCACTGATAATTACATAAAAAATCCAGTTTCAAATTTCAATGACTTATTTTATAATATTAAATAGCATTATTTCTATAAAAATATATATATAAAAAATTTAATAAAATCAATCTTTTTACTGAAAGGATTCAAATAATGATTGAAAATAACCATATAACTATTTACTACTACAAAATATTACAATATCATAAATTTTTTTAAGAATTAAAAAACAGCACAAACATGTGCATAAAATGGAAAATAGAAATTATTTTTTAAAAGATGATAAGGAGAGAAAAAGATAGAAGATAAAATAGAAAATGATAAGACAATTTGAGAGAGAATTTGTTGAATGAAGAAAAATAAGAGAATAAATAAATAAATAAATATAGAATATCGAGTTTTAAAGAAACAATATATAGTAAAATTATATTTGTGTTTAACTCTAAAATTAATCAAAAGATAATAAAGATAATTTTTAAATTTTAATACTAAGCTATAAAAATTTGTTGAAAAATTATTTTATCAATAAAAAAATCCAAAAAATAATGACAAAAACTTATATTTTATTTTATGATAAAATAAAATTTTAAATAGGTTAAATAGAATTATATTTTAATTTAATATATGTACGAACTATTAGAATATAATTAATTTTCCTAAATAAAATTACCGTTAAGAATAAACAATACAAAAATTGAGGCAAGAGAGTTTAACGTGCACATGAATGTCCAAGAAAACAGAAGTTAACAATTAAAGTCACTTCTTTACTTTTATACTCAACATGAATAACAATGCTGCTGCAGTCTTATATTAATCGTAGGGGCTATTGGACTCGAGCGCTCGATGAGCGCATGATAAGTGATAACATTGTATAAGTATTTAATATTTTTTAAAATTTTAAAAAATATTTAATATTTTTTTAATATTCATTAGAAGTACATAGAATTATTCAAAACCCTCACTTATTATCAAATAAGTAACCACAAGACCAAAGTCCAAATGTGTATACACTAATTTCATAATGTATGAATTGGCCTTTAATTTTAATAGTAGTGTGTAAAAGTGGGGAAGGACAATTATATGTTTGTATTTCATGAACATGACAAATTAGAAGACTGCCAACAGAAAAGAGGGAGGTCTAGAGACTACGACCATGGACTCTAGCGCACTAGACCACTACTGTAACCTTAACCAATCAGATAGCGAAACCTAGTTTTTGATGAGTAGGCTTCTTGCACGGAACAACAGTGAGTTCGACTAGTGATTTGATTTAATGATAATATATCTTAACATTTGTTGGGTAGTTGAGAGAAAGTGAGAAAGGAAAAGAAAAGAAACAAAAGAACCGTACACATAACGCCAGCAAGCAATATGACACTGGAAACATTATCTTTAACCAAATTAGTGGAAGCATAGTACATTTACTCTGGCTCGTAATTGGCAGTTTTTTTTTTATAATTTTAATCATATTTTGATCACTTTTATTATGATTGTACTTTTTGAAGAGACCCACGTCTAACACTGCTTATATATTTCAAACTTTTTTAAAATTCTTAGAAATTTATGTGAATTAAACACATCCTTAGTTTTCCGAATTTGATATTTTAAATATTATATTGTAATTTATTAATTAAACTAATATGTTTAAAAAAAATTACAACGATTAAAAAGCTTGCAGACGCTAGAAGGAATACTTTCTCATTCATAAAAGTGTAGAGCTTTTTAGATTTGTTCTTATGTTTTTCTTTTCAAGAAAAAATTTAAAAAATAATTTATAAAACTGTTTTTACAAAATGATTTTAAGAAACCGTTTTGGAAAAGTTGTTTTCAAAACATATTCGAAGAAAAAATGAATAATATTTGTTTGGAAAAAAATTATTCCCAAAATGTATTCGAAGAGCTATTCTCGTTGTCACAATGCCAAAGAAAATATCCCTCTCCATCATCTATAATTCTATATAGTTTGCATATAAACTGGGTCAATCCCTTCTGTTCTCCATTTCATGAGCTACAACAATAGACCAATATGGCCTTTCCATTCGTGTTAATTAGTAGCACCATTTCGTTCAATAACTCTTTTTTTTTCTTATTTAGAGTGCAATATTCCAACACTTTTGAATAAGAACAACCCAATGTGATCTTAATCTGGCCAAAGGAAGTTTCAAAAGGACCTATAGTCTTGTATATTTGTCCGTAAAAGTTTAAAAATGTCCATATGCAATTTCTACTAGTTCGGCTATTTGATTATTTTTATGAATAAATATGTAGTTTTTAAAGAAAAATTTATGCTTTTTTAAAAAATTTGTTAAAATATACCAATATACTAGTTATTTCGGATGAATATAGCATTACCCGCGGGCTATAAAATTATACATAAAGTACCACAAAATGGCTCATTGTAATGCTTAAAGTCATTTATACTTTATATTATTGGCATAATATTTCAAAACCAAGAAAAGATATGATGGAGCCTCAAAACCAATAACGTTTTTGTATGTTACGTAAAAAAACTTTCTAATATGAATAATTTTGACTTCTCGTCTTTCACAAGCTGTGATGTTCATCTACGAATGCACAAAGGAAAATTTAACTTACTTTTTAGGAAATAATATTTTTTATTTTAATAATAACATCAACTAATTTTTTTATATTTGTATAGCGTTTTAATTTTTTTTACTTAACATTACCTAATATTTTTATATAATATTAAATATAAAAATATTAGATAATTTGAGGTAATCTAGCTAACTCTATTATATCATGAGATTTATATTAAATATAACACTATTTTAAATCTTAATAGGCTATTTTATAAATTTATTGTGCTTTAATATTGGTATATCTCATATCGATCGGGTTCCATCTCTATATTAATCCGGGTCTCTTAGGTTAAGAGTAATGCACTTTTAGTTCTACGTACTTTTTACACTCATTTTTAGAAGTTACTGAATAATTATTAAGGATATTCCTCGTATATATTTGTAATAAGAATAACTAGACTGAACTATTTAAACTTTTATGGCTAATTGCGCTTCTTTACATTAATTTATTTACTCAATTGTACTTTTTTATTTATAAAAGTAAGTACTTAACCTCTCCTGGTTTAACATGATTTTTTGGTAATGCTCCCATTATCTTCCAAATTAGTAATTAATTCTTACAAGAATAAATCGGTGGTTACATAAAACTCAACCAAAAATTAGATCAATTTATAAAAAAAATTAAAATAACGTAACTAACAAAAAAAAAAAAAAATGCAGCTGTCATGTCTGACGTCCCAACGTATATGCTTCCTAAAGTTTAAACTTTAGAACTAGTGTGTTCAGCATTACAACGTTTTTAAACCTCCACTCTCAACCCACTCTAACCAATCCATGCATATATGTGAGAGTTCTGTAATCCCTCCAAATGCCATCGTTGTCTTCTTCTCCATCTTCGTCTTTTCATCAAATTCTCACACCCTTTGCAAAACCTTCTCTAGTTCCACCTTCGCAGAGTCCAATTCCAACCCCAAACAGTTCTCTACCCAGTCCAAGTCACAAGCATCGTTTTTGACACCCTTTCTTCGTTTGCATTCTTAACACCGTAAGAGGAACGGTTCTGTGGTGGATGTAGTTCTACAAATGGCTTTTGCTGGGTCTGTACTGGAGCTTCAAGCTTCTTTAAAGAAGAAAACTTCAGTTTCAAGAAGCTGGATTGTGCTGGACAACAATGGCAGAGGCACTATACTGGATGTGGACAAGTGTGCTATAATGCGCTTGGTTGAAATTCACCCGAGAGATCTCCGAGTTCTGGACCCACAGCTATCATATCCTTCGATCATTCTGGGCAGAGAGAAAGTCATTGTTCTCAATTTAGAGGTAAATGATCTGCTTTTGTTCAACCATAATTGTTTTGTTTTGTTTTTTTCCACTTTGTATATGTGTTTGTTCAGTTATTTAATAGTATTATTTTGGTTGCTTTTGAGTTCCTTCTGCAGCACATTAAAGCTATTATCACCGCAGAAGAGATACGTTTGATATGGCTCCTACCCTCAATGATTTTCTGCTTCGAGAGTTTGATACACAAACACAAGTAGGACTTGCTGCCCTGGAAATGGAATCACTTTTCACTGGTTATGCTGTTTGTTCTTGGTGTAGGTATTGCTTAGAGACCCACTGGATGATGAGGTTGTTCCTATTGTTGAGGAACTTCGACGACGGTTACCCAAAGTAACTGCTGCTGGCCAAAGCCAAGGCCAAGGAGAAGAAGAAGAGCCATGTGCTCAAGACGTTGAAGGTGGCGAAGAAAATGGTGCGTTTTGTGAAAATATTGATATGGAAAGAGTTTAATTTTATTCTATCAAATAGAGTTAAGCTGTTGTTTCTGCGTTCTTTTTCTCTCTGTTGAAGTAATGTGAAATTGACTTATGGCTTGTAGACTTTCCATTTGAATTCCGGGCCTTAGAAGTTGCTTTAGAGGCAATTTGTAGTTTCCTTGACGCACGGACAAGAGAGTTAGAGAATGCTGCTTATCCAGCTCTGGATAAGCTGACCAATAAGGTAAAGCCAGCCTTGCCTAAAGATCATCCTTTTGGCTCATAGATTTAGTCACGCAGGTAGAAGAACATTGCTTCTCACTTTGCATTTATCCAAATGGTAATAAGGAGGGCAGAACTTTGGCTCCATCATCCTAAACATTCTTCTGTGTTCAAATTGGAAAAAAAAACTAGTTGTGATGATATCAGAAAAGGATCTCATGAGGAAAGGAAGGATGATACTTTTTTTACTTCATCTGAAACAAGTTTTTAATAGTATTTTTGAGGAAGCAAAATGCACAGACATGAGAATATTGAAGGCCTTGAGTTATGAATTGCTGATCCCTCGTACTGTACGTTGGTCTATCTCTATTCATTTAAACGATTAATTATCTTACTGTCCCCTATTCTGCCCACTCAAGCATGAGTCTTTAAACAAATTGAACTTGAACCGATTAATTTCTTTACAACTAAAACCTATTATCTGCTCTTGAACTTAGATTGCGTATATATCCATAACCAAATCTGTCAAATAAGACCTGGAATTTTTTTAATTTTTCTGGGTAAACTCAATTTGACAACTGAGCCGTAACTCGTGGTTTGAAAATCTGTTAATTACTGTTTTATTTCTCATGTATCTGTTGTCACAAATAAAATTGTGATGCGTTCTCTCCTCTTTCCCTCCCCCTCCCCCGCTAGCGCTACTCTGGTTGAATGACATTTGTGTACTGTCCAGATCAACAGTCGTAATTTGGATAGAGTGCGCAAATTGAAAAGCACAATGACAAAGTTGACAAATCGAGTTCAAAAGGTATGTTGAAATAATACAGCCCCGATGAGTAAATTTCCCTTTTTTTACGTGTTCTGAGTTGTATAGTTGTGCTTCAATAAAAGAATGCTTTATTGCTGCTTTTATCTTACATAGGTGCACAAGACCTATCACTGATTGCACTTTCTGTTACCATACTAGAACCCGTTATTTGTCTGTTTGGACTTTCTTTGTATGCTTGCTTGCAGATCAGAGATGAACTAGAAAACCTACTTGATGATGATGATGACATGGCTGATCTTTACTTGTCGAGAAAGTTGGTTGTTTCATCTTCTCCCGCAAGTAGCTCTGATGCTCCTAACTGGCTTCTTAGCTCTCCAACAATAGGATCAAAGATACATGGAGCAAGCAGAGCTAGTGCAACAACAATTCAAGGGGAGAATAATGTTGAGGAGCTCGAAATGTTACTTGAGGTTATAAAAATCTTCAACTTTAATTTTGCCTCAGATACTGTTGGGTTAAAAATGAATTGATGGATGGCACATTGAACTGAATAACGGTGTACTTTGCAGGCTTATTTCATGCAAATTGATGGCACATTAAATAAATTGACCGTAGTATGAACTGCATTTTCTTTTAATATCTTTCCTATAATTATAATTTTATTTCCATCATACATGCACTAATCAATTAATACACTTAGCTATTTGATTTTTCCCCCATTCAGTTGCGAGAACATATTGATGACACAGAAGATTACATCAACATACAGGTAATTTTAGCACGAAGATAACCCATTGCTTATTCGATTTTAAGCTCTCTACTATTTAATTACTACTATGTACTAGCAGAAGATTAAGGAGAACAAAAAACATTTCCACTATTAAGTCATCAAATTCTATTCAGAAGTCCCACACACTGTTTTATGGCGTAGTTAACAACGCTTTGTTATGTGTATTGTATGCATGCAGCTTGACAATCGCCGAAATCAACTGATTCAGGTATAAGCTTGGTCTTGGTGTTTCCTTTTGAGGTTTTCTATTCCTAATCCTGCAGAAAACTCTTTGGGCCTTTAGGTGACAAAGGCATAAGCAGCGATATATATATGTGTACTTGCAAATACTACTGTTGTTGTTTATATGCTTCTTCTACATGACAGCTAGAGCTCTTCCTTAGTTCCGGGACTGTCTGTCTGTCCATATATTCCTTGGTGACTGCAATATTTGGTATGAACATTCCATATACATGGAAAGAAGGGCATGGATACATATTTAAATGGGTATGTACGAATCCCCTGCAAAAATATGAAAAAGAACTCCTAATCTTCTAACCAATGTGTGTGAGAGAGAGAGAATATGTAGCTTTTCCTGATTTCTTCAGTTCAAATTTGTAACTTTAGGTGGTGGTCCTTACGGGAATGGCTTGTGCATCCTTGCTTTTATCCATAATGTGCTATGCTCGACGCAAAGACCTTGTTGGGTCTTGAAATACATAAAGATGCATGTTGGGGGACATGAGATTAAGCTCAAAATTGTATTGAAAGTGGAAATCTATGGTCAATTTCGATATATGGCACTAAAACCATACTATATTTGTTGTATCATGTTATGCGTATAATTCCTGTTTTGATTGTATATTTTGTAACTAAATTAGCCATTAAAATGAAGTCGCTAGTTTGTTTAATTGATAAAGTGTTTTAAGTAGATAAAAGAACTTGGACTTTGAATTCTGACTTCACTAAAGAGGAGAGGATTATGGAAAAAAGATAGTTATGAAGAAAAAGTAGCCGTTAAAATTAGGTAGAATGGCTTTTGGCTGGCAAGTTAAGGAGTAATTTTGTGTTTTCATTTTTAGTTGATATATTTTTATTATAATTATAAATATATTATATTATTTTTATTAGATTTTTGTTTTCAATTTTTTTGAATGAAGTGATAACATTTAAAAGATTTTATCATTTTTTTAAAAAAATTGAAAACAAAAAACAAAATAAAAATAATGAAAATTTTATAATTATAATAAAAATAAAAATAAAAATAAAAAAACAAATCCAACACCTCTAAAATTATGTGCATTGGATTAATTGAAAAGTGATGTTATAAAACCAATTTTTACCTTCTTGATCTTGTTGGGGGAAAAAAAAAAGAGACTGTAATTAATTAAGGTTAACTTGTGACGCTGATCTCGGAATGCGGATTCGGCTATATCAATCACCACAATTATATTATTTTCCACAACAATTCTGAATTTCGGCTTTTTCCCACCCCTTTATCCAATGATTACATAATGGATTAGTTGTGTATAATAATAAATTATTATTAAAAGTGGGGGGAATTTTGAGGCAGGAGTAATTATTCATAGCATTTCTTCAGTCATCATTTGATGTTAGCAAACAATGGAACATGAAGCCTAAACAGTGAATTTCAAAACTAAACAGAGAAATTTGAAACATTAATTAAAATTAGTTGTTGTTGTCAGCAATACACTCTACCAGGGAAATTAACCTGTAGAATGTGGACGCGTTGGTTTCATAAGGCTTGAGTCTCAATTACTCACATGCGCATGGTCTCAACCGGACTGAAGGCCCTCTGAACTCAACACACTCGGAGACACGCAGTACTAAGGAGAAATTATAAAGGATGAATTTATTTTTAGGTAAGCACGTCTTTATATAAATATTTTATTTAATAGTTCACATATATATATATATATCTATAACATAATTTACATAATCTTACCCATATTAATTATTAAATAAAATATTTATGTAAGCATATACTAATGTCTAATAAGTAATATCACACGTTACTTTTCTACTCCAATTTTCCCACAACGTCCATCGAAATAGCTTTTTGACTTTGCTGGGAAATCCCCAACAAGTACCTTTTCTTTTCTTTTTTTTCTTTCTATTTGCTGAATTAAGAGGAGGAGGATAACCTAACTTCCATCTGAGGTGAATGACATTTGGACACAGATTTGACATTTCTACCAGAAATTAACAACCCCACGTAACAAGTCACAGGCCTGCAGTGTATCCTATGAAAGACCCAAGCTCGTGCCTGATGGAAAAGAGTAAAACTACAATTAAAATGGCAAAAAACAAAAAAACTATATACAAAAAAACAAAACCTTACATTATTTTTACACTATTAAACATTTGTTCAGGGTTACATTAACATTTTTATATGCAAAATTATATGTTTTCCTACAAATTTACACACGGCTTATGTGTTTTGTCTCTTCAAGAAATTGTCTTTTTAACATATTTTCTGTGATCTGGTGTAAAAAAAAAAAGACATAATAAGTTAGAATACAAGTAAAATAGATTGTTATCAACAAAAAGAAAAAAAAACTGTGATTTGATTAACTCAAGGGAATTCGTCTTAGTTGTTAAAGACTGGTCCTCATTATCTTTATTATTTGTGTTTGAACATTTAGGTAGTATTTAAAAAAATTTAATTATTTCTCTTAAATGTAAAAAATTGATGTAGGGTATATTTTAAAATGATCTGATGAGAGGCTTAGTATCGGTTGATGTAAAAGTTAGTACAAAAATACCCTTATAACTTAATAAAAAGGAGAAATTACATTCAATTCATTTGATGTTAGCGTTTATTACATACGACACTTCTCTTGTTTGAGTGTGACACCGATCTCCCTTAATTTATGTGTTATTGCTACACCAGCCTCTCTTGTAGCTAACGTTCGTTTAAAAATAAACGGTTAATATATATATTTTTATACAAAATGATATTTTTTCCCTTATTATTAAAATAATGGAAAAAATTACACCCACCTCACTTGAAGTTAGTACTTATTATATACAACATCTCTCTTGTTTAATACGTGACTTATCATTATTTTTCTTGGCAATGAGCCATCAATTTTTTCACTTTAGACTCTCATTATTTCGTAGGTCTCATAATTTTATATTAATATATTCATTAAATTTATTAAAAATATAAAAAATTAAGACAATTAATAAAATGTCTACAATTTATTTCTTTCTTAATTAAGTGCTTAGTAAATCTCTATTTTCTCTCACCTCTCACATTTCTATTAATTTTTAACACTATTTGTCTTATTTTTAAAATTTATATTAAAAATATGCAAAAGTGAAGATAATTAATAAAATGTCAACATATTTTTTTACTCATTAAGTGGTAGTAAATCTTTAATTTTTTTATCACTTTACAGCAAAAATAAGTTTTTCAAAATTAAAATTAATAAAATTTTGTTTAAGAACAATAATGTCTTAATAAAGATTAAATATAGTCAACAAATTGAGTTCCATTCCATATGGGGCGAACTTCACATGGATCGTAAGGGTTCAAAACTCATTGAAAACACTTTGTGACTAAGGCTAAGTTGACTCCCGAGGATTAGTCTCAAATCTAAGCTAACTCCCCAATTTTTTTTACTGTAAGGTTTGAGAAGAGAATTACTAACATTAAAGTTTAAAGATGTGAGTGTTTGATTTCTTACAAGAAGTACAAGAGAAAGTTGTTTGAAATTTTAAAAAACTTCAGGAAAAAAATGAATTTTTTTCCAATAAGATTTAAAAAAGGGTTTGGAAATAAAAGTGAAAAGAAGAAAAGATATTTCTTTTAGGGTAAATATGATATTTCATAATTTTTTAAAACATCATTAACTTCTCTTTAAATTAATGGAGGTTGGTATCATCCCTTAAATAAGAAGAATATCTTATGTAATAAGCGTTAATCTCATAAGAGAAGGTGAATGTAATTGTTTTATATGGATAAATGTGATATTTTATTTATTTTTTAAACATTGTTAACTTCCTTTTCAATTAAAGAAAGCCGGTATTATGTTTAAAAAAAAAGAGATATCATGTGTAATAAATACTAACAAGAGAGGAGGAGGTGAGTATAATTTATCATAATAAAATAAAAAGCTGAGATTTAATAGAGATCAAATAGTGATAAAAAAGAATTGGTGCCCCTTAGAGTAAAGGTTCGTGGGCTTCGAATTCTCATTTTATAGCCTATTTGTTTAAGATTTCTATGCATCACAAACAGGCGTTGAAAAGAAAGGAAAAAAATAATAATTCCTTCTAACAAACGTACATGTATGCGTTTTGCAAAATCTAAAATAAATTTAGCTTTAATCTTATAAGAAGTATTACTTTGACAATAAGCACATCTATCTATCTTGTATAATTTGACGAGTAATGCTATAAATATAAGCGTTGTGTCTAAAAGGAACACAACTCATGCATATAATTATTAAATGATTTATATGTTTAATAATATCGTGCTAAGTTAACAATCTATGCAGGTAACCTAATACACCTGCATAGATTTTTAGTAATATTTATATATCATTATTATAATTTAAACTTATGATTTGTACTTAATCTTTTACCATTTTTAACTACTTACCTAAGTTCAGGTGACTACAATTGTTATATAATAACTATGTAAAAAATATTACTCTAGTTAATTTTTTTACCCATAATTACAAATCTTATCAATTAATATGGGTACTGTGATTAGTGATAAGAGTGATGCGTTGTGCCGATAAGAGTGATGTGTTGTCTAAAGCATGACGCGGATTGACTGTATCAAGCTCAGCAATACTCACAGCAACAAAAAAGTAAATAAATAAGGACACTTTACAAAAACAAAGTCCAATGGATTCAACACCTTCAAATTAGAAACTACTAAATAGCTTCTATATATGCAAAAATTGGTAGGTAAATCTTTCAAGTGAAAATTCTTTTAATTGGGAAAAGCATGTGTTTTTGGAGGGCACCTCAAAAGTATTCACTACATTCCTTCCATGGCACTTCCCATATTAACTCCCACTTAAATGATTAAAAGCGCGTTTAAATTAATGTGGAGGTAAGAAATAAATTCTTTTATTTTCTTATCATACACCGAAGCGCATGTTAAAACGCACTCCCTTGTAACAAGCCATCCAGTACACGTAATCTAGTGCGCATCTTAAGACAGGAAGAGCACCACAGCGCATCTTATCACAGCCCCTAACTTCACTCTATCGGTTTTTATTTTTTTTATTTTTTTTTTAAGGGTGAAGCTAACTTCACTCTGTGTGTCAACGGTTGAAGATGTCGAAACAAAATAAATATAAATGAATGTTTGAAAATATTTTTTTTAATTTTTTAAAAAGCGAATAAAAAGACATAAGAAAGAGAAAGAGAAAGAGAAAGAGAAAGAGAAAGAGAAAGAGAAAGAGAGAAACTCTTGTCTTGGTTCATGCTCTTTTCTACAAAGAGACCCTCTCTCTCTCTCGATTCAGATCATCCACAACAACAACACATCAAACCACAACACAACGCTGTCCGAATCCAGTTCCACCAGAAGCTACGTCAAATCTTCACAAATCTCACCGACCCATCTCGTATTCACACCCCAAAATTCTCAAGCACCGGTTTTTAACCATCTTCACCGATCGCTCTATGGCTAGCTAGGTCCATTCCACTCCTTCTTCCGTTCTATATATGCACGCTTTATTTTGGCTTCTTATTCAGTGTTTTATTGTTCCTTTTCCCGTGTCATCTCTGTGCTTCTTCGTGTTTATCAGGTTAATGCAGGTGATTGTAACGAAGTGGACGTAAATTTTGCTTGTGTACGCGTACTCATAGCATGCACTGAGTCTGGTTGGTAACGTGCGTGAGAGACCAGGAACCGTGCTCGGAACGAGGCATGGCTGCGGTGAACATGGCGAATCGGGTGGTCAGAGTTAGGAAGGGCACGATTGCAGCATGCATGACTTGCCCACTTTGCAATAATTTGCTCAACGAGGCCACCACTATATCTGAATGCCTTCATACCTGTGAGCCCTTCGATCTTCCTCTATATCCTTCAAATCCTGTTTCTTTTTCCTCAATCTAATGTAAATTTCTCAAATTTTGAATCTTTTCCGCGTTTTGCATTCTTCGTGATACTGGTTGTCCCAGTTTTTGCGTTCTCCATATGGGTTTGCCTCTTCTTTGACTCTTCCTCATATGGGGCATATCTGGTATTTTGCGTAATTCGAGATATGGGTGTTTGGTAATTTAATGCTTCTGAAAATCTTTTTTTCTCTCTCTCTCTATACCCATGTCTCAGCACTATCGAGGACGTGAATGTTAGACTGAAGTTTTATGGTTTGGATTGGCCAACTATTCAGTAGTTTTGCTGTTCCATCAATGTACTAAGTGTAAAGGTGTTTGAACGTTTGACTACAACTACGAGTGTTCATTTAGTAAAATCGCTTCCACACATACACGAAGCTATAATCCTAGTCATAGGTCATGCAAGATTGTGGTGGCAGCGAGCACATTTTACTATGCAATTTCTACATTTTGGCCGTTGGAAAATAGTTATCTTGTTTATTATTTGTCATTTAAAATCCATCGTTGGCCAAATTTGTTATCTTTGCGTGCAATTTTCTGATAGTCCGCTTCACTAGCAGAAACTCTAAGCAGTTGTGAGAACCGACTGAGAGAATTGAATACTTTTAAATACAGTGTGACTAATCTTCTTCCGTCTGTTTTCTTGCTTTTTGAACTTTTCTAGTGCGGTTTTACCTGACAAACTTCACCCATGGAATCTATTTCTTGCATTTTAGTGCCTAAAAATATATAGGAAATCATATTCAAGACTATACACCACACCACCTTAAGACAGCGGTCGTTCTTGGCCTCGTTTCCTATGTCATTAGGAATTGATACTCTATGTAACCATGCCTGATGGTTTTTCTCATGGACTTGCCAAATTATTTGTTTAGAGTTTGATAGTGTGAAAGTTGTATTTCTTGTGAATGCTTCATAGATGACTAGACAAATTGATCATAAAATTTCTAATAAATTTTTTCTCTGAACTTTATTCAGTTTGCAGGAAGTGCATTTATGATAAAATTACAGATGAGGAATTAGAATGCTGTCCAATATGCAATATTGATTTGGGCTGTGTTCCGCTTGAGAAAATGAGGTAACTTCCCTGTGACAAATTCCCGAGTCACCCCTCTCCCGCTGTTCCTTTTCTTTAAAAAGATGAAACAAAATTAAAAAACCCTCTCTTTTTATTTTAACATGGTTGTAAGTTGTTAAATATGCATGAAAGGTGTTGCATTTTTTTCTTTTCTTGGGTACAAGAAAGGTGTTGCTTTAACTTGATATGCTGTGCCAACAAGAGATTATGTTTTGCAAGCCACCCTACTTATTGTTTTAAGGCTTCTATAATAGAGATACAAAATAGACCATTTCTTTTGAGAGACAAATATATTGTTGATGTTCCTAGACATGCACTATAAAGCTGTCTAATACTGCTGATCTTTCAACATTTATTAAAACAACCTCCTTGGGGGAAGAAAAAGGAAACAAACAGGTATCATAGATCATACTGTAACCAGATCTTTTTCTAGGGTGATATCGTGCTGCAACAACATGAAAGAATGAGAACTGTTGAGGCTATGATGGTGCTAATTAAGATATAGTCATATTAAATTTTTTAAATTTGTGAAAACCTGCTGCATAAGAATCCACTCCCTGCATCTGAGCAACTTGTCATAAAATACAGGCATATGAACTATAGCATACAAGGAAATAAAATACATTCCGTTTGACATCCATCGCTAATTTAGCTGACTATTTATATAGTATGTTTGCAGTTTATTTTTAGAAGTTTTCCTGACATACATTTCACGTGTCTAATATTTGGCATAGAAAATATTGAAGTATTTAAGATGTGTGAAATCAAAAATTAAAGTAACAGTAAGTTTTAACAATTATGTTTTACTCCCATCTGATTGCATTTAATAAATTTTGTTTCGAACTATTAGTCGGAAACAGAATAAGGAGGAATATCATAAAAATAGTTGTAAACCAATTAATAGATGAAATGACAGACATAGTTGACCCCAATTAGGTGGGGTTAGGATATATATGTTTTAATTGAGAATGTTTAAATTTAATTTTCTAGTTTTCCTTTATCTTCAAAAATAATTCATTTGGTTCTATTCCAATGGAGGATACTGTTGTTTGCAGTCCTTGCCCAAAATTGATGTATTTATCCTATTAGCAAAGGACCTTGATCATAAAAGACAGCTTATGGTGTAGAACTTTAAGAACAGATAATGCTGAACTTGGATCAAAGAATAGGGGTTATGATCATTGGGATTGGTGAGTTTGTTAGAAGCACAAAATAGATGATAGTATTGAGAACTATCTCAAGATCAGGCAGACTGATAAACCTTAAAAGAGAAGAAACTTTTCTTTAAATTGATTACCTGCACCACCATTCCATATATATACGCCTTTGGTAATGAAGCACACAGCTAAGTTTTTCAAAAAACTACAAAAAAACACAGCTGATGAAATAGGTGTTCCCTTTTAAATTGTTGCATGCTAAGTTGCAGACCTTGTTTTCTGATTACCAGGCCAGACCACAGTTTGCAAGATTTAAGGGCCAAAATTTTCCCTTTGAAGGGAAGAAAGGTGAAGGCACCTGAAGTTGTCCCCTCAGTACCATTACCAGCTAGAAGAAAGGAGAGATCACTTTCATCTTTGGTTGTCAGCACTCCGAGGGTATCTACACAGGCAACCATGACAGGAAGAAGAACAAAACCTACAAGAAAGGCTAGTGGTCTGCGGGCCTCTAGTTTTTCCATTGAAAAGCCCATTAAAAAAGAGGAGGAATTACTGGAAGATCGTCAAGGGAGTTCAAGCTCACCTGACACTTCAAATAAATTTGCTGAGAATACTGGACAGGTAGGAGATACAATCAGGCTCTTCTCTTTGAGCTTATCATACATGGTTCTGTTTACCTTGTTTTATTTATTTGTTATCTTGGTTCATTTGTTTTCCTTGATTTTATCGGTATTAGTTTATATTATGCTTGTATAAATATTGGTGCAGAGTTTGTCCCCTTGTGAGGATAGCCAATCCATACACAAAGGAACAGAGAATGGTGATGAACCATGGGAAGCAAAATTGGATCTTTGGAAACCTTTGAATTGTTTAGTAGAGGTTGCAAGCAGGAGCAAATCTTTCAAGTCTAATGTGCAAGGGTCTGATGCTAAACTAGAGCCCATGAAAGTAAATGAGAGTGATTCTCAAGTGCAGAAAGCCAAAAATAAGGAAAATAGACGCAAGGCGAAAGTTGAGGATGAAAAGATTGATCCTGTCTCTCCAGATATATCAAAAATCATTAAATTGCGCAGAGCTCGCCGGAAAAAGGAACCTGTTTCTGGAGAATCAGGCATATCACCTCAAGCTGTGCTGGATGCTACCAGCACTGACCTTTTAAGGACTGGTCCAATTTGGTTCTCCTTATTAGCTTCTGAAAACCAGTGAGAAAACAGATTTGAAACTTGAATTAACAACTTATACCTTGAAATCAATCATATGCATATTATATATGTTCTATAAATCCTTTTTCAGATATTTCTTTATGTTACTAATTTCAGACTAATGTTTCAGGGAAGGAGATGCACCTTTGCCCCAAATTCCTGCAAGTTATGTAAGAATAAAGTAAGTTCCTTCAGATTCACTGCACCTGTTTAGAGTGTAGACACTGTTATTACTCTAGTTTTTGATTTATTGTTTGCTTTTAAACTAAGAATATTCTGCTTGGAGCAATGTAGGATACCACATGTTATTGACTAGTATGTATGTCATTCTCTACCTTGCTTTTTTTATTATGTGATCCTCTACTTAGTTATTCATGAATATTTATCTTTATGTTAAGCCTATCTCACTAGTGTAAATTTCATGCAACATATTGAATCACATAAAAGGAAGCAATCAGTTTGACCTTTCACTGATTGTGCTTCAGCATAAAGACAATGATTTATCATTCCATCAATTATACCAAGGAGAACAAATTTCTTGATGTGATCTTGTTTACTTATATAATAATTTTCTTTTATTGAAGTGAAGTCCAATAAATGTTATGTGTTGATTTTGAAACTTGATAAAGAACATCCGACGAGGACCTGGAAAATCTTGAGAACAAGTGGGTAGGGAATTAAATGCAAATCCTAACAGGTTGCAGCTTAAGATCTCATTTTGTCTAATTTAATATAAGTTGTTTAAAATTAATAGGATAGGTCTTAGGACAGGGAAACTCCCTATTGCTTATGTTTACTTACTGTAAACTTTTAGTAATCTCATCACAGGCCTTTATTTTTTTCCTTGTTTCTTCACTCCAGTGCAATGCAGACTGTCCCTTACTATATTTATTGTTACAACTTACAACTGGTCCTTGTGGTTGGTAAAATGATTAATTTATTTGTTCTTACCAATTTAATATATATCAGAACATGTGCAGATCAAGGTATTATGTAAGCTATTTTAGCATAACATGGGAACAAGGAAATAAAAAAAGAAGTTCAATAGAGACCTGTCCCAACAAAGGAAAGGGGTCATGAGTGTGGGTAAAATGATTGGCTGTGTGGATTTTAAACAAAGTGTGTATGCTTTCATGAATTCTACAGTTATATGGAGAAGCTTTTTTTCCTTCTTCCCATCAATAAATGTAGTATATGATCTCTCTCTTTAGATTAGTTTCCGTTTTTGTAATGTGCTGCTTTTGAGAAACTTGAATTTCATTGCCAAGGAATTAGAAGTATGTGTGTGTGCGTATTATCTAAACTTGATTTCATACAAACTCTGCTAAGTACATGCCTTATATAATATAAGATTAAAAAAGCTATAACTCCTCTTTATCACTTTTAGAATTAAGTAGTCTGGAAGTCAATTACATTTATCCAAAATTACCAAATGAAGAAACGCAATCTGTGACTAAGCTCATGTGATTTTTGCATTATACATCAACTGTATTGATTGTAAAGACGAGAGCATTTAAAAAATAATTTATCAAAGCTCATGCTTTTGGTAAGGATCTGTGACTGGATATTGATTGTATACTGCATGTATACCATGCCAATGGGCTATGTGTATCGAGATTACATATGTGCAGACATATACATGCTCAACCATTGATAAAATTAGCGATGAACTAAATGGTTTCAGCAAGCTATTAGATTATGGAAATATGCTTGAGAAACTGTTTTCGCTCAATATTTGCTTCTCCTAATGCTTTTTAAAATATAGATCTAACTGAACTAAAATATGATATCCTGTTGATTTCTCATGCCTCTCTCTTCTGTTTGCTGCAGGGATGGTAGCGTAACTGTCTCATTTATCCAAAAATTCCTAGTGAAGAAACTAGATCTGAAAAGTGAAGCTGAGGTAACTCTCTCCGTTTGTAGTATATCTAAGACATTAATGTAATTAGGGAATCTCTAGGTGTAGAAGACTTTAGCGTCTTGTTTGGTTCTTTACTTGCATAATTTTCATTGAACCTCTGCGGTGTGTATGAGCCAAGTCAATGCTGTGTTATAGTATTCGGAATTTGATTGTCATTAAAGTTTTCTGCTTGTCTTTTAAGCTCATGACATGTTGCATTATTCGGAGGCATGCACTCCTAACTGATATTCTGATACCCTTTTCCCCAGTCACAACTGTATGACATGCATTATTGCATCTTATGTAAGTATTTTCTTATTCATCCAGCATTTGGTGGGGCAATAACTTAGCAGTATCGTATTCCTTTTTAAGGTTTCTTCATTTTCAAATTACTTATATTCAGTCATGTTTTGGTAATATTTATCTTGCTATGCTGTTCCAACTGCTGCTAGAATGTGGAGATATAATGAAACTAAATCAAACAAACATGATAGAAAAAGTGAGAGAAAAGGCTCTGATCCACTGGGTACTGGTTTAATAAATGCCAAAGGTATGATAAAGAAATTGACTTATACAAAATTCTAACTGCACAGGACTTCCTTATAGTACATAATTTATGGCAGTAACTTAGAATTACATCATTTTTTCCCCATGATTTTTGGTGCTGCTGAGGGGTTTAAAACAATTTGCTTGTTATTTATTTGTTCTTATAATTTCAAAATAGACGAATAATGCTAGTTTACATGTTGCTCACTCTTCAGTTGCTCATTTGTCAGGTTGAGATTAAATGCATGGGACAACCAGTGCTCCCTACACTGCAGCTACATAATTTGGTTGAGTTGTGGCTGGATACGGCATCCACATCAGAGAGAATTTCAGCAACCGTTGGGTCCTCAGCAAAGGATTTCGTCATGGTCCTAAACTATGGTCGGAAGGTCCCACATCCTTGATCATGGTTCCCCATTTACATTTTTAATGAACCTTCAAAATCTTCATAGCATAAAACTTTCTCGCCTGCATGTATATTGAACATGCGTTCTTCTGTCACCGTGTTGCGAATAGCAGCACTGTTATGGAGGATAAGATAGGCCAAATAAATTATGAAGAAATCCCCTCTCTAAATAAAGATAGCTCTCTGAATAAAACTTTTCAAAAGCATGCTTTTATTTTTATTGGCATATTCCAATAATTTGAAGTGCACATGTATGTGACTTCAAATAAGTAGCTACAGGCCATCATACTTGGTAGGAACAGATGATTTCTTGGGAATTTGACATTTGAATCAAGAGGATTTTTTTTTCCTTATTCTTTCGTTCGGTTTACAATATGAATTACTTTTACAAGCAAATAAATGCAATGAGTCAAGATTTTCTTGTCTCCTTCACTTTCTAAAGTGAAATGGTAAGTTAGATCTGTGTGTGCTGAATTCAGCTAGGTTGCTTGTAACACCTGAACTCACCTGGCAATACCAAAATCATCAGAATCCCTGACCTGAAAGTATGTTTGGTTTGAGAAAATATTTTCTGTTTTCAATTCCTATTTTTATTTTCGGGAAATAATTTTCATTTTTTGATTTCCAAATTTTAGAAAATATATTTGATTGATGTAGTTTTTATTATAATTAGAATTTTGCTACCATGTTTTCAACTTTTTATTTTTGAAAATGACCAAAACGACTATTTGTGATTTTCAGTTTTGGTCCCATTTTAAAAAATGTTTCTTGGATAACATTTTCAGTAAAACTCAACCAAACATGTTTTTGTGCTTGTTTTTATTGAGCTTGTTTTTATTGAAAAGGGAAACAAAAATCCTACAAACCAAACACATCTGTTTAGTTTGATGAAACATTTTTTGTTTTTGTTTTCTATTTTTATTTTCACGAAATGATTTTCATTCAGATTTTCAAATTTTAAAAAATATATTTGATTGATATAGTTTTTATTATAATTACGATATTGTCACTGCGTTTTCAACCTTTTTGTTTTCGAAAATGACTAAAAAGACTATTTGTGGTTTTCAGATTTGGCCCTATTTTGAAATGTTTTCCTAGAAAACATTTTCATTAATACTCAACCAAACATGTTTTCTGGTTTTTTTGAAAATGAAAACTAGAAATACACATATCAAACACCCTCGGGCATTTGGTTTTGGTCCATTGTCATACATCTCTAGCACGTTTGTGGTTCTCAGTGCAAAACTTACATGAAATAAATAGATTAAAAAAAAGTCAATTGATGACCAAATAAAGAATTTTTATTATTATTGTATTATAAATAAATGAGAGGAAAAAGAACCCAAAGCAGCTTCATGGCAATCTCTGATAACAAACGCAACCGGAAGAAAACTGAAAACTTTTTGAGTGACAAATGATCACCATCTGTCAATGATTTTTTTATATAAAAAAACTCCTTTCCTTCTCCTTGCCAGAATCCTTCGTTCTTTTCAAAGAAATAACGGATTTTCGGTTCAGACATGAGCTTCTGTTAAAAGCTTTTTTTATTAGTGTACTGAAGAAGGGAAAAGAATCAAAGATGTCACGTTTGAGAGGATGCCTTCGATCCATAATCTTATATGAACTCAATATATTATAGCCATATCAGTCGTCTGTGTTTAATTTGTGAAAAGAGATTGTGTAATGCAAAATTGGGCAGCAGGCCATGCTCCTTTAAGTTTTTTCAAAAAAATATATTTTGGCCAAATATAGGTAATGACACAACCACACAACATAGCCAGTCGAAATCAACATAGCCATATCAACAGTCACTGTCAAGTGTTAGGGTAAAGGCACGTATGTATGTCGGCCCTCTCCTTTCATTGCAAAACAGGCAGGAAAGCAAGCAGAAAATGGAAGAGTTTGACCAAAGGCTGTTGCTACATAAATGATGAATTATTTTCCCAATAATCCGTAGTCAAACAACCTCTAGATTGATATATACAAAAGGTTTTGCTCCTTTTGTTATCATCTAGTTAGTCATGCATTTGCATCTTCAAATTTTTGAGGAAATTCTCTGCCGTAATTCAACCATCTGACCCAATTAAATTTTGTCATATCCATGAAATACAAACATGGATGTCCTCCTGTAAGAACAGAGTTTAAGTGGTACACTGCTTTGTGAGATGTGATCTGTTCATCTAATCATCAGATAACAGTGTGAAAAAGAACAAAATCTTTTGGTACTTTAGCCTAATAATTCAGAAAACTTATGAACTTCTTATAATTTCATAACCATGCATCTATAAGGTGGTGGTGCTTAATTTCTTACAAACCAGTTAAGATATCGTCTTCAGGTGAAAGAATCAAATTTTCCATACAGAAAAACAGTTTAAACTGGTGGTAAATTTGGAACAAACTTTAAATGATAAACCCTAAGGTTTTATATGAAACTCGGACATACCAGATGTTTTATCTAAATATCCAAGATACTTGGGATTTTAAGATTTACAGGTTCCAAACGCTTCCTAAGGCTTAACTAGAGACTAACGAATTGCCGTTCTGTGGTTCTCTTTTCGCTTCCTTCAATTCTTTTGTTTACTGCTTTACTCACATGGGAGACTGAAAAAGGCTCTGCATCTTCAAAGCATAACACATCCAAGTCTAATTCAACAAAATCGTATCTCAAAACAACAAGAAGCCGGGCCACCCCAAAAAGCACACGCTCCACCTCCAATGCAAACTAAAACATTATTGGGCAAGCCTAATATGGAACATATGTTCTTAATTTGATCATCGTTTAGAGCATCCAAAAGTACTGGGAAAAAGAAAAGACTGAAAGAAGCAGTAGGATTGCAAACTGAAAAGCATATGGCCATTCCAATGAGAACTAAAGGACTAACCAAAATGGTTGACTCCTCAAAGCAACCAAAACCTATCTAAATTTGCACTTAATCAAAAAGCAAACAAATCTTATCCAAGAACATTGAACCTATTACAACGCAAAAGCATATCAAACAAGGCGCGATACATTGAATTGGAATTCAAAATACACAAAATTGAATGCTCCAATCTATCCAAAAAGTTACACATCAAAAACACGTTGAGAAAAGAAAGGTTCTATAAAACCAAAGGAGGATATATATATATAAAGGAGGCCAACCAAGGAATCCATTCCACAGTAAACCACATGGTATACATGCAAAAAACCACTACATCATTTGTTTCAAACTCATCCTGTCAAGAATGCATGGACAATTTCCCAGTAACCAATTGCTGAAAAACCACCATCCACTTCCAATTCCAAGAATGCGTGCAATTCAGTGAGAAATATCCAATAACCTACATACTAGTGTACCCTGTTCGCTTGGTGGGGCTACCAACAACCGAAAGCAACCCTCCATCGGAAGCCTCATGCTCATCCACATACAAATCTTCGGTACTCCTAAAAACCGCATGCAACCCAACCAACGCAGCCCCAACGAGAAGGGATACCAAAACATTCAACCACACGCCGGTGAGGACCAAGGCGACGACGGTCACCACCGCAAGCACCGCCAGCATGACCCGGTCGTCCACCGTGCGGTGGAGCAGCACGAGAGGCCGGTCCCGGAAGTAGAGGAAGAACCAGGCGACGAAGAGGGCCAAGAAGACGATGAGAGAGAGGGGGTGCCATAGAAGGCTGAGGAAGAGGATCAAGAGAAGGATGATGACGTAGTTGACACGGAAGTGGTTGAGGTTGCTTTTGATGCGGAGGGTGGCTTCGCCGAGAGAGTAAGGGCGGGTGAAGGAGTAGAGGGCGAAAACCTCCTCCCATGGGCGGCGCGTGGGGAAAACGGATTGAGGGGTGGTTGTATTGGCGCGTGAGAGTAAGTAGGAGTTGGAGTTGGAGGTTGAGGGGAGGGAGCTGTAACGAGGTGATGATGGTGTGTTAATGGAAGACATGGCATCAGAGCAGAGATTGAAAGTTGAAACCCTATTTAAAGTTGGGATCTTTTTGCAGAGATTGAAATTGCTGGCACGCAAGAGCTAATAATCTATTTCCAGAGAGAGAGTGAGTGATTATGAACCCTAATTCCCTAATTGGATGTTGTTATTGTTGTAGTTCCTGTTCGTGTTCCTGTGTGACTGAGGAAAATGTTTGACAAGATAACTTGTGTCTTCTGTGGTGTCGCGCTGGAATGATAATATGTTAACACGTATTGGGTGAATCCTCGTGTATAAGTAACACAACTTTTTATTTAATTAAATGATGATAATTTAACATTAATTAAGAAGACAGAAAAAAAAAAACATAAGGAAAGGAGACAAGAAATTTGATTTTTTTTAACATAGTAATCACCAACTGTTGTGTCTGTGAGGACGGTATGACTGTTGACGATTGAGAGGGGAGAACGACGTCGTTTAGAGTACTGTTTCTTAAAAAGAATGTCGTTTGTACTTCGTTTCATAATTGGCGATGGATAACATAACGTACCTTGTTTTATGGGCCATTCTTCGTAGGAAAGACATTTTAGTGATATTAGTAGTTTAACTCGTGCGTCGTGCCTTTACTTACATATTTAATATGTATATTAAACAATTTTTTAATATTACATTAACTCTTTTTTTTATGAAGTATTTAAATGTAATTTTTTTATTAATTTAAATGATGCATTAGTTGCAAGAATTATATCAGTATTTAGAGAAGTTTATATTAAAAATTAAAATAATTATTACATTTACACTTGTGATTAAGTAAAATCATTTTCTTAAAAGAGCCTATTTTAATAATATGTATATAGATATAGTAGTACATTAAAAATGGATATTATTTATTTAACAAATATGTAAATATTTTTTTAGAATTTAATTTATGTTTTTTTAAAATGATTTATTTGTTAAACAAATGAAGAAAAGGAATATTTAATTTTTCAATTTATAATAGAACCAAAAAAATTTAATAGATAATGCCCATCATTGACATCTTTTTTTTACTTAATTGGTGTATTACATGAATCTCACATAAGAATTATTACACTAATTAGTATACGGGCTTATTATAGACACTATCTATATAAAGAAAATCATTTTTACATTTTTTTGGTGAGATTTACATTTTTTTACATAAGAAATTGATCTCAATCCACATGAACATGGTTTTCTATGCTAGAATAAGTTTTTCTTTTTGTGCAACCAAATATAAAGATTAGAACAATATAAAACTACAAAAATAGGGTGAAAATGTCAAAAGATACCTCGGTCAAAAATGTCAGTACATAAAATCTTATTGACTGCTGAAGTGTTGGGGTCCCGTATGTAGCAAGTTGACAAGTCGCAAGCGGGTTTATACATTGCATGCACATAAATTTTCTATTTATTTAAAATTATAAAGAAGGGTGTCAAAAGAACTGAAGAAGAGAAAAATCAAGTGCCTCGTTGGAGGTACCAACAACTGAATACTGAGTAGCTGCGGCAGATTAGGGATTATTCTTGTTTTTAGATTTCTGTTTTACAGGTCTACTTCAGTTTAGGTGGTTGTTGTCTCAGGTTTGTACTAGTTCCATTATTGATTCAATATTGATATTTTAGCCTACTTAATATTAGTTCAAGTCACAACAACATCTGAATAAAAAAAAAAAAAGTTGAACAAATTTCAATCCTATGAAATAAAACATAATCTAGAATGATATATCACTTCAGCTGTAGAGAGATACATATGTATAGGTTACATGAACATGATTACATGGTATAACATGTATAGAAGGAGACATTCTTGGTGTAAACTTTTTTCTTCCTCCATTTAAATCATTACCACTAATTTATGTGAGTGTCACTTAATGTTTGGATCCTATTTATAATCAAATGGTGATAATCCTCTTGGAGAAGGGAAAAACACTTCCTCCGAGAGGAAGTAAGAATTTGTCATATAGGAGACTATAAAGAAATTTTTGAGGAGAGATCAACTATATTCCACAAAATAAAAAAAAGGTAAATTATATTTTATCTTATTCAAAATTTTGTTCAAATCAATTATTTTTTTTGGTAAATTGTCAAATCAAATTTAAAAATCTTGCACTATACTCCTCTTAAATATTTAGAAACAATGCATATGATTTTTTTTTACTTAAAACTCATTAATTTTGTTAACATGCATTGATATTTGTCTTTTAAACCGGATAAAACGTACTAGTGGGTAAATTTCAGGGGGGGGAAATTAGTGTGGTATATGATCTATTCGTTACCAGTTTTAATGAAATTATCAACAATCATGATGTTTCTGAATCTTTCGAGGAGGCTCAAAATGATAAAGTGTATATTTTAAAAATATGAGAGTGTAAAATGTATATCTTTGGGGGAGTCTTAAATTCTTTCACATATCATGGAAAAACTTATAGTTCTTGATATCTTCCACTATGAATCTGACTGCGCCAATGCAACCCAACATAGCAACAATTGAGAACCAGGTAGCTATTAAAATATTCAGTGGCCGCATCAAAAGGCCAAGTTTGAAGTTCTTGGGCATACTTCCAGCCTTAAGGTATGCTAAAGCAGGGAAGACAAAGTCCAGAGGAGTAAACCCGATTGCCCCGCAGATGGACACAAAATCCCCAAAAAAGGGCATAGCTGCAGCAATAAGAGTAACAAGAACCATGTATATGGAAGTATAAGAAAGTCGTACCAGGTGATTTCTGAGGGGAAAATGGCTAGTAGATTTGTTGGACCCCATTCTTTCCTCAAAATAGGCATATGTTGGCCTGCAGTATATCTGACAAATGATGCACGAAACTCCATTAGAAAAGGCATTTGAACCATAATAGTTTAGCATCAGAAATAACCTGGGATTAGGAAATGATGAATAGCAAATAAACCATAAAACTATGCATATCTGCCACTACCAGTGATACATAAAAACAAGTGCAACACTGTCGTATCAGAGAAAGGTTGAACAAAATTAAGTAGGGGGAAGCAATCTCTTATTCATTCCTTGGGAGGGGGGTGACACATTGATAATCTCTATTCAGATCATGTGACCAATCCTTTTGGCTTATAAATACCAACATGGTCATGTTTGTTTTAATTTAAAATGTTCATTGTTAATATTATCACTTGATTCTTCAGCATATGGGATTACTAGTAAGCCTGAGAAAAGTTTGGCTCATGCATTTGTATTATTAGGTACAGAATGTAAATAAGATTATCAAACACTTCTATTATCTATCCATTGTCTTCACCATATCAATATGAACTCCACTCTTTCTGGTTTCGAGAAGAGGGCTAGTGAGAGTTCTCAGGGAATATGCCAATCACTCCCCTGTAAATTTTCTTTCCTTTGGAAGGTTAGATTTTGACCATCAGCCTATGATCGATTCAGATTTCTCAGACTCGGATCATTCTGTTGAGAACTAATTCATCCCAAAAGTTTAAGCTGATAGGTAGATGCCCAACCCAAGAATGATTTTAAATCTCTAACAAATTCCCTACTCCTGCCCCGCCCTTTTCCCGTTCCCCTACCCGCAGAAAAAAGGAAGAACAACGATGATCAGAAGTTCTAGAGACGCTACCTGAAAGCATCCTGATATTTGAATTGCTGCAAATAAATTTGCCATAACAACAGTCCATTCTGGAATAGATAAAGAAGCTAAAATATAAGGTTGGACTTCTGATCCGAAAGCCCAGTATCCAGAGAAGGCCAACTGCCAGTAAGTCAAAACAATGACACTATATGCTGCTGATATACTTTTGTACATATTCTTCTTTGCAGGTTCTCTCACTGTATTCTGTGAAGGAATAGGGTGTTATTGATTGCCATTTTACAAGTGAGGGGCGAAAAGTTCCCCACGCCCTTTTAAACTTCAACTATGCACAAAACAAACAAAAAAGAATTTGACCATCAGAAGATTGGGAAAAATAAAAGCCAAAGAATATATGACAATCAGAATCATGAGATACCTGTATTTCTGGAAGCATTGCATCACCAAATGAAAAGGCAATGGTCCCAAGGGCATTGAAGGCTTTGAAGGTCTTAGAAGCAGAACTACCCTGCAAACTGTAACTTACTGATGTTCTGTCAATCTTCTTCCCTATGAGATGTTGGAAACAAGAAAGCTAAATATGTTATGACTGCGAAATCAAGAGGAGGACTCAAATCAGATGTCGAGGCATTGACAGACAAAGAAAAGAAATTCATCACCAGCCTACCATTGTAAATTGTCACACCAATGGTTGTACCAGCAAAGCCAATTGTGCTGAAAGTGCACAATGCATTTACCCATCTCAGTGAGTGAATATCAGGGAGCTGAGAGAGAAGTAGTTCAAAGATTCCATAGAAAACAATAAAATGTTGGAGGGTCAAATTGCCATCCTTGTGATAGTGCTTATAAACTGCCTGTACAAACATGGAATAGAACATTTCCAGAATCCCCCCCACCCACCAACAAAAAAACAAAAAAGAAATGAATTTTTTGGCCATTAAAAAAAATGAAATGAAAAGGTAGAAGACCACAAAAAAGGTGACAAGAAACGGATGGAACATTTATAATATTTGTCCTATCACTCCACAAAATCTGGTTAGATGCACAACCTTGAGGCTGCTGCCAGCAGCAATGTGGATAGCAATGTTATTTCCCACAGAAGCTACCTGCTGAAAAAAGGCAATAGACCAGTACCCCCAGAATCCTTCATAAATCATTACAAGAGTATTATGGTCAAGGATAATGAACAGAAGCTAGCGCAAAGCCTCAAAGGACACATTTGACTATTGAATATAAGACAAATCAAGCCTAGAAATGGCATATACAGAGACAGCCTATAATATGAATGGATAGCCTGATATTCTCGGAGCCCATATTTTGTATGTGATCTAACGGGTTGGGAATCCCCTGTACATTGGGTTGGGTCCAATATTTAGTGTGCTAGATTAAGTGTAGGGCCTGGTAACCTAGGTTCATGATGGGTGGAACCAAAGACTACTGTCTTCTTATGTAAGGCCAAGATCCCTTCTCCTATCCATTGTATCTTTTATGTGTGTGCTTTCCATCAAGTCACACAGTGACAGAGGAAGCAAGGAGAGGAAGGTCTGGTATTTGGAGTACACACATTTGTGTATTTTCTTTTCAGGGCTTCTTGGTTCATTAGTCAAAGCTTCTTGAAGATAATCAATTATCAAAATGTTTACAAGAGGTATGGAACCACAAATTACTTACACCCTATGATGTTCTAAATTATAGTATAGACATCCTGGGTATGTGTTTTTGCTTACCATTATATGTACAAAATAAGGTGTTCTGCATAAATGTATTATGCATTGGTTAAGCCTGTTTCCAAGCACATGAATGAATAAATAAATAAAAGCCGATATCTTCACTTCTTGAGACTTCATTTTGCACTCCCCTAACGAGGCTAATTGAGTATGGTTCTTATTATACTTTAGTAAGAATTTTTTTATGAAGGACATAGTAAGGAAGCAGCTACTTGCAGTCTTTTAAGTAGAACTTCGAATCCAACATCAACATATAATACCAACCGAAAATACTATGTGCAAGATGTCTATAGGTAAGGTGCTTCTCCCCATTCCATTTCCATAAAGAAGCGATCAAAATGCTAGAGTACCAGGTAGCTAGTGTTGCACTCACCAGACTACTCACACCTGAAATCAGTAAGACACTTCATAGAGACTGCCAGATGTTGAGATGAAGAAATCAATTCTTTTCTAAACATTATGCACAAACACGCATAAGTAAAATAAAAAGTTAAGAAAGAAAAAAAAAGGACAAACTTAAGATAAGAGAGTGGCTTTAAAATAAATAAATAAATGAAAAGATAAAAAGGGATAAGGAGTAAGGACCCTCAAGGAGGCAAAACAACATTTTAGACCATTAAAGATGCTAACATAAGGTTTTCCGTTACCAAAAAACACTATTCAATATGTAACGTGATTATTCTATATTTGCATGTTCTATGATCTAAAATATTTTATGGTAAAAGCAAGCTGCAGGGACATCATGGTAACCAAAAAAATATTAAAATAATGTCACAAATATAGTTAAGATTTATTGTGTCTCTTACTAAAGAGTTTGAAGATTATAAAATTAATTTCATAGACGAGAGCTTTAATATTTGCCGAAAAAGTTAAATAAAACAAGAGAAAGAAAAAATAGAAAGTTTAGAGTTAAATTTTGATCTACTGCAAGTGTAAAGCTTTTATACTTTCATCAAATTATATTTATGTTGACATATTTTTAAAAGATTTTGACTTTTCAAGTAATTCTTGTCATAGTCTAACTCATTTAATAATGTGTCAATACATGATTCAATGATAATGGAAAAAAAACCTTTTACTTTGACACTGATCAAAATTAAATACCAAAGGTTCTTACCTCATGATTACCACAATTCATGACTATAATGAATAACAACCTTATTATTTCTGGTCAAAGTTATTAGGAAAATTTATTTTGTAATGCTAATTGATACTGTTTATTCTCATCCAAGCACTGCACAATAAATTATTTTATCCCTTGTCAAAATTCTAAGGGGGGGTTTGGTTAAAGGTTTAAAAAAATATTCCCAGTAATAGCATGCCCAGGAATGATATTTTCAGGAATAGTATTCCCAAGAATGATGATTACTACATTTGGTTAAGTAAAAACTTTCCCGGGAATGATTCCAACCACCAGTGACAGTAGCCGATGTTACCTGCAACTGTCAACTTCTAGCAGCGGCAGAGGCTGCTAGAGGTGGCTGGATTCCGATGACCAGGGCGGTGACTAAAGTCGTCAAATTCCGGTGACCGATGTGGTGGCTAAAGTCGTTGGTCATTGTCAGCTACCGCCAACTTGCGGTGACTAGATTTCGGTGACTATAGTGATGGAAAAAGTCACCGGCGACGGCAGGGGTGATCGAATTTCGGTGACTGGCACGGTGACTGAAGTTGTCGGTCACCATCAATTGGAGGCGGTGATGGGGTAGCCGGATTCTGGTTATTGGCTGCCGTGGATGTGGCTGATGGCAGTTGATGACGGTCACCGACAATGACGTGGCGATTGTTGATTAATGACATGTCGATAAAAGGGTAGATATTTTGGACATTTCACATGGCAAAAATATTTTCATGCCATGGGAATGTTGCAAACCCACCTCCTCCCATAGGAATAAAAGTATAGGAATGTTAGTTAAAAATCATTCCCGGGAATCATTTTAGGATGGGAATGTTTTTTAAAAACTTGTACAAAACATAAGAATCCAACGTTCCCATGTAAAGATTCCCAAGAATGAAAAAACAATCCGCGAACTAAACGCCCTGTAAGTTCTAACCATACCAGGAGATATTCATAATTAGTTTATTTTGCCTCCTCAAGCATGTTTCCCGTTTACCCACCTTGTTTTATACTTTTTTATATGGAAAATTTTATTTTCAAAATACTCTTCATGAACAAGTAAATTAATTAATGCATCCAATTCAACAAAAAAAATAATTAATTATTTTTATATCATGTTAACTAATATATTATCCCAGCATATTAATCTAAATATGAGAAAATTAACCAACAGATTACATAATTTAACTAAATATAAAAATATTTAATATTAACATTAGAAAGACAACAAACACTGCAGGCTTACACCTTAACTTATTTAGATCAATGTTTATCTGATTATCTTTTATGATATTATCCAACTTTATAAGCTGAATAGATTTATAAAAAAAATTAAAATAGAAAATATGATATAAGTAGGCTTATATTATTAGAAGCACGTCATATTAACTTGTGTTTCTCGTTGACCATACAGCAACAAGTTTGCTCTGCATTTTCATTAGTACTCTCCTTTTGAATCTCTAATGATCTCGTCATTTTTACAACGAAAATCGTTGGCCTTTTACACTTTCTTTCTCTACAAGTCAAATTCCATCCTTTTCTTTAGTTGTTGTACTTTTGGGCAACTTGAAAGTTGAAGAAACAATGGAGAGAGAGAGGGAGGTAAAAGAACAAACCTAGAAGCCAACCAAGAGAAGCGAGAGCAAAGGGCAAAGGGGCATAGGCAGCAGGGGTGGCAATAGTGGTGGCAACATGGAAATCCGCGTGCTTCCATGTTCCTTTGCCCACTATTTCAGCAGATACTCCTTCTTCTCCATCCACCTCTGTTCCTCTTCCCATCTCCACCGTTGATCCATCATCTGGTGAGCCCATTTAGTTTCAGCTCCTATCAATTTGCTTATGCTTTTCTGACTATATATGTATTCAACATATAATATTTCTTCTCCACGTTTTTGACTTTTCCTTTCCAATAGCCGAAACCTTGGACGCAAAGAAAGCGACACAACGCAAACCTTAGTGGCATTTAACGACATCTTACTTGGTGTCGTGTTAAGAGCAAAACATAAAGTCCTTTATTTTTTGTCATAACATAAAAGTCGTATAACATAAGATATCATACGGATGAAATTTTGACTGGTGAAAAAAGACAACCCTTGCTCAGTTGCACCAGCCGGCCTCTTATATCTAGTACTAGTAGTGTTAAAATAGCCACGACGCATTCAACTTGAAGAAAGCATTCGAGTTGGAGCCGTGTTTTTATATATATTGGTCGAACTAAGGTTTTTTTTTTTTTTCTTTGTAAGTTGGTATTTGGTTTTGTTTATTTTACTTGAAAATGTCTAAGATAAATATTTTGATTGAAAAAAAAATTAGTGTAAAATAATCAAAATTAAACTTGCATTAAGTGTTAAAATAGGTCTAAATATTCTTCGAGTCGACCTGCTAAATTTTAAAAAAAAAACTATTTAGTCGGTCATATTTTTAGAAGGCCGACAAAAAATTACATTGGGTTCATTTGATTTAGAAGGATTGAAACAGGACCGATCCGCTTATCTAAAAATTTGTGGCTCAAACAAAGATTGGGCCGACCTATCGAACACCTCTACTTATATGTAAAGCCCATACCAATTAAATCTAAATATACATTTATATTTATAAATTATAGAGAGTTTAATTTTAATTTAGTAGTGTCAAAAGAATTTATACTATTATTTAATTATATATTAAAAAATTAATAAAACAATTTTATTCATTTTTTAGGTATTTATATGAATACATAATTAAATAATAATGTGTAAATAAATCAAAAATATTCATTAACGAGTATTTTAAGAATATGGATTAAGGAATTAAAATAAAAAAGGTTAAACATAGAAATAGAATATTTAATATTTTAAAATTTTAAAAAATATTTTTTATTTTTTTATTTTTTATTTAGTTATTAAAATATTCATTAAAAAATATTAAATAATTCTTATATATGTCAATGGTGAAATCTTATAATTAATACAGGCACAAAAAAATTCGAAAGCTGTGAGGTTGTATTGGCTGTAACGACATATAGCTTGGTGTGGTGATAGGAAGCAAAACATAAAATCCGCTATGGTGGGCTCCACTCAATTGGAATATTTTTCAGCGAAAGCTGGCATACGACGACCTTTGGACTGCCCTGCCCTGTTTTGTTTTACGTTTAAAGAGCCCAACCAATGGCAGACAATTGTTTTACGAATTAGGATTTAAATTCAAACTACATTTATTGGTAGGAGGTTTATAATTTTATTATAAATTATCGTTATGTTTTGTGGTTTGTCCTCATCTGTGGGTAAGTTTTCTCCTTCCTTATTTTTTTTTTTTTACCTGAAAAACCTCCAAGTTAAAAAATATGGGTCTAAGAAATGGCATTGGGATATAAATGTGCTTTAAGTTGTTTCTATATGTACGAATCTATTATATTTCTTTTACTTGTAAAATATATATTTATGAGTTGTTGGGGGTGAGAGCCCACTTTTTTTCAATAGATTTATAGAAAAACTATATAAGTGGATCTGATACCATGTATCAACTCAAAACTTTTAGGTATTAGTTTCATCCATTTATATATTTATTACTTAGTTCATTTATTCTTGATGTTAGACTTTTTTCACCTACATCTCACTCACACTTGAATTTTTTCAAATGTAAGTCCTTACACAGAAGTGGGTTTAAGTCTAACATCACGTCTAAACTCAAAACCTTCCACTTATATGTTCCTTGCTTAATTTTCAATGTCTAACTAATAGCACATGCCACCAAGTCTACTTCCAAGAGCTACATTTCCATCGTATTACGGCTCATCCCAAGCCACGCTACCAATGTGTTACCACTCTTCACCTGAGTGTGCGTATTCCACAACACAGGCTTTTGTGCTACCACTATCTCATACACATCCTTTTAGGCTAATCCGAACTGATTTTGATACCACTTGTTGGAGGCTAGGAGGAGCCCCGAGTTCGTAACTCGGGAGAGATACTTATAGATGAACCATATCCGTGGGCCTAACACCACGTTTCATCCTAAATTCTTAAGATATTAAGTTCATAAGTTCATTTACTTATATGTTTATCACTCAGTTCATCCTTTTTCAATGTAGAACTTCTTTTACTCACATCTCACTCACACCTAAATTTTCAACAATGTATATGTAAGGGTTCTGTTTGCAAGGCTCCCCCTCCCCCTTCTTAGGATGATGAAAACTTGTTAAACCGAGAAGCAGGAGAATATTGTCTTAGATATTCCTTTTTATGCATATTTTTCTTTTCTTTTTTTCGTTTGACTAATATATTGAAGACAAATTAGGTTTTAGGTTACACCATTACCCGATGAACGAAAGATTTATATGGCATTTTATGCCTTAAACTAAGGATGATGCTATCTCTACGAATCTCTACTAGTGAAGAAATTAATTCAGTGGCATTGCATTGATTTACTGATGCACTCACTATAATATCTTTATATTCCTTTTGCCATTGGGAACTTGTGATGGAGGACAAGTTGTCCATTATTGGCGGTGCTGGCATGTTCCTTTGCTGTTGAGGTGCCAGAGGAAACTAGCATGTTCCTTTGCTGTTGAGGTGCCAGAGGAAACTATCTTTACCAAATTGACAATTCTCATAGGTGGCCATTAAAATTTACACATTTCAAAACTTGCTTTTTGTTATTGGAGGAAATATAATTTAAGCAAAATGTGATTTCTTGCATCAATGGATTTTGTCATGACTACACTTTTTGGCTGAGCCATTTTTCTTGAATAGAATATAGTTTTTGTCTCTTGTATGAAGCCCATGGATTCAGCGATGTGCCATAAGCATATTCCTCGCACTTGAACAAAAAACTTTTCTTCTACGCTACCCTTACAGTCTCAGTCACATAAATGTTCCTAAAGTTGATTGTTATTGTTTGACCACTGTCTGAAGTGTAAGACAGACCAAGCACAAGAGGCTAAGAAGATGGGAAAACAATAATATATTATTTACTTTATGGCTCGGGGACCAGAATGTATGTCTTTTGTTATGCTTTTGTTAATCAGGATACAATTAGGCACATATTTGCAGAGAGACTATTTGTCCAGGATTTTAAATTTTGGACCGCATTACCTAACGCGGCTGCCACATATCGGTTGTGGTGGTCGCTGCAATTGCGACACCCCGCAATTGCGGTCTACATCGGCTAATATTAACCTATATTGACTGTATCAACCGCAATACGACTGCAACCACAACCGTGATCGCAACCGTGATTTAAAACCTTGTATTTGTTTGAGAAATGATTTTTACATAATTTTCTGTAATGTTAGTAAATGCTGAAATCATGGGCAAGAATAATAAGTAGAATTTTAATTTTGATTTTTAAACTTGATGAGTGTATGTTAAACGTGTCAATCAGCTTGTGATGCACACCTCAAAGGGTCCACTGGAGTTGATAGCATGAGCCAACTTTTGCAATTGTAAACTAGTGCTTTCTGGTACCATGCAGAAAAGTTATTAACAGTTCCATGGTATACATTGATACATTTAGGTTCTTTTCCCGCCTTATGATTTGCTGACAAAAATGATTTCTCACTCGCTTTTATAAATATAAAAAATAAAAATAAAAATCCTCTTCTACAGTGGATCTTTCAGAAGTCACTGGGAAAGAACAAATGGACGCACAACCGAACAAGAGAGGAAGAGGAAGGAAGCAATGACTGTCTGCCAGTCAAAATGGTCTTGATGAATACTAGGGCCTCAGGAATGTTTTGAATAGATCTTTTACCCCTTCCGAAACTCTTACTGCAATGCCTTGATTGCATTTATTGCATTTACAGATTTTTTTGTTTTCTAAAGGGTTTGGATATTTTACTTCTCCTTTCTCAAATTTTAATCGAGGGTATGGTTTTGCCTACGACAAAACTATTCACATATCATTGCCATTACCTTTGCCATGGCTTGTTATTAAATATTTGCTTTCCCATTGGTTTTCTGTTGTAAATGTAATGATGCTACCTAAAACCATCCTCTACTTTCCAACAAACATTGAGTGGCTTGGGTTGAGCAACATAGGGATTGCCTTCTTGGTTTTTTTTTTCTAATCTTCTTTCTCTCTCTGTTAAATGGCTTCCAACTTGGTGGTAAAGGGGTGGATTTTGGCATTCTACTGACTGCGATCTTTTTAAGAAGCCAAAGCAGGGTTTGAACCAAACATTGTTGGGCTAGTTGGCTCTTGTTTCTTCCTGAACTTAAATTGAAAATGCATTCATCTTATCGTGGGCTTCCATATGAACTTGTCTAGAAATAGACCCAATTTTATTTTATTTTTTTTGGTAAGAAGAAAATAGACCCAGTTTGATATACATACTCAAGTTTGTGCTTTTTGGTCTGTTTCAAGCCCTTTCAGGAGTAACTACTAGAAACATTAACTAATTAATTAATTTACACATTTGTGTCGTTGGGGTCCAGAAGAGGGATGGCTAAGCAACAATGACACTTGCCATTAGCATGCATGTCAGGTTAATGTATTCCCAGACTGCAGTGAGCAAGAATTTTCCCTTGTGGACTATCAACAATTGACAAATCTAGCAGTTTTGCTGTTCAAACTGATATATGTATTTCGGTGAATCAAATCGTGAAACACACAGTTCTAACTGATGAATTTGAGGGTAATGTCATCAGTGAATCCAAGAATTATACAATTATCTTACCGGAATTTCAGGTTCCAATCATGGCCGTACTTGAATAGTCCTAAACCCGTTTCACCAGATCCCTATGTGCCTATTTGCTTTTATCTGCTTTATTGGCCCATTAAAAAGTTAAAGCGTTTAATCCATGTGCCATGAAAAAAGCTTGTAAACTTGCACCCTTTCCCCCCTCCCATGAAAGATTGTAAAGAAACAAAGGCAATTTGGAAAATATTCTTCAATCAAATAAAGGAAAACAGATGGACAGAATGTTTTTTTGTTGGGTAATGTGCCAGGACAAAGTGCATCGTTTTTGCTTTAATTTTATTGCGATTTGTTCCAAGATCAGTGGGGTCCTGGTCTCCAATGGGACTCTGACCAGTACGAGTAGCTTAGTATCAAGCACTATTTGATTTTATGTTCGGGCATATATAAGGTGTCTGCTTGCCTTTGTAAGTCCCTCACTTCTGTGACATGTGAAGGCTTGGATGTGAGTGTATAAGTTAGTTCCTTGATCCTGCAACACGAATGTAATGATAAGACAGAATTAATTAAGAATCAAGGCTTTTAGGATTCCTTCTAAGAGTAAAGAATATATATATATATATATATATATATATATATATATATATATATGAGGAAGGGGAAAAGACTGAGAAGAAGCTAATTATGATTTTGTTGAAGGAATATAAGAGATGCTCATTGATTTTGAAAAGAATGCTGATTAGGAATATGCCACTTTTGGCCACAAAAAATGAAAAGAAAGCCAAATTGAGAATATGCTGTGCCACCTATATATATGGAAGAATTTGAGCAATAGACGAATAAATCAGCATGCAGAAGTTCCTAAAGGTGAAAAATAAGATGTTTTTGTTGAACTCAAGGTGAAGCATAAAAGATTTCAATCTTTCATCACTTTAATTTTTAGAGTAAGGTTGCCTTTTGGATTTTATATTAGCTGATCCAAAGGACTTTTGTAGGCTGTCGTTGTCTCTTTCTTTCTTTCTTTTTCCCTTCTCCTTTTAATTTTTACATTGTCGATTGGAGTTTAGTCTATGAATCCACTTTTGATCTTGGTAAGAAAGTAAAAAAAAATGAGAGAAAAGAAAATAGGAATGAAAGATTTTGATTTTTGTTCTTTAATACCTGGTAAATAGGGTGAATAAAATAATTAAATGCATCTCATTTTTAATTACTTTATTTTTCCTGTATTAAATAAGTATAAAATGATTTATATCATGTAGTTAATTTTCACGGTCCTCTTCTAGTTGTGTCATGTAGACTTGAGCGAAAAAGTATCTGAAGGTTGAAGGGCTCTGGCAGAAGTTAGTTTAGATTATTAATTTTATATTAGACTGGAGTTAAAACCATGGTTTGTCACAAATTTTCAGTATTGCTATGTTATTCAAAGTCACAAGAAATGGAGCTTATCTTACCCTACAATGCTCGTCATCACTGATTCTCTGTCTTCGAATGGAAGAAAATGGGAGGAAAAAAAGGGAACAAAGTTTCGTTTTAATGTTTCACGCCTTTCCCTTATTTGATTTTTAAGAGAGAGAGAGAGAGAAGATGTCAATATGTTACAGCAACCCTTTTTTTTATTATTTTAAAAATAAATAAATAAAAACAACAACAACAACAAACTCTTGAAAACTCCCCATTGTATACTGTTTTGAATTCTCCAATGTGGAGTTCTTGAAGAATAAACATCTAACTATAACCATCCAAATAAAGGACATAAAAGTTAAATATTAACCATGTATGATTCAGTTAGTAAATTGAATTCTATGTGAACAGACTTTATTTACAGTACACAGTTTAAATATCACTGAAAACACTTTGTAACTACCCTGAACATAAATTAGTCTCACTTTCAAAGAATGTGTAAACACATTATAATCTTAAAAAGAAAAGTTAAATATTTAACCTTCCATTTATTCACTTTCACTTTTCCTTCTAACTCCCAAATCAATCCTAAAAGGAGAGGGGAAAAAATTGAAATCAATATTTGAAATACACATTGCGGTTGCTGAACTAGATTGCACTCTGGAAGGTCAATGCGCATGGTTTCATTTGAATGAGGGACAGTGGAATACGCTTTGATTGATTGAAACTTGTGGTGTACAATGTGCTACGAAATCCCATTTGGATGAGTTTTGCAATATGACAAAATGTGGTATATGTGGAATCATGGTCTTGTTGCCCTATAAATGGAAGCAAAATTTAGCTTCTATTGCGATCCTTCATTGCTTACTTTGTGTTGAAGACAGGGTCATTGTATCTGCAGTACAAGAATATATCCCAACTGCCTATGTCTTGCAAGGGACAATCTCCTATTTTGCAGCGTGACATAATTATATTGAGGATTGCATTATATTACTTGGTGACAGTATAAATTATAGAATATATGAAAGCTGAGATAGAAATTTTCTATTCAATTCCCTGCAATTGGAACAAGAAAAGCATACCAGATTGACAATTTATGTATTTTTTTATTATTATGGTAAGGAATTTTTAGACTATACCAGAAGTTATTTTCCTAATAAATTAATAAATTCATATTTAATATATTTGATGTAAATAAATTCATAAAAAATGCGCTAATATCTTAATAAGAATTTAACTTTTTGTACCCTCTCAATAAATTATAACTTGAGATAATAAGGTGAAGATTAAATTCTTGTATCGCGTGAATCAACATTCGTTGATTGGTTATTAACTTATTATTGCAATTTACTTAGGAAGTAAGATTTTCACAGGCCTCTTAAATAATATATCCACATATTAAATTAAACAAATAAAAGACTTCCTTTTCATTATAGGAGGAAAGAAAGAAAAACAAATAATAAAAAAAAAACTGACTCTTCTCACTATTGAGGATTCTAATCCAATAACCACGATCGATTTTGTCAATAAGGAGATCCTGCCTTGACAAAGTGATAGCATTAGCATGTGCCAACTGTGAAATGATCGAAGAAAAGTAAAGAATGAGGCAATGATTAGTTGGCTAATACCCAGGTGGACTGAACTAGAGAAGAGATGATCGAGAGCATGGACAACCCTCAAACATATTAACAAGTAACAAAACTAGCAAAATAATATAATCTGAAATATAATGAAACTTAATACAAGCATAAGTCAAATATCATCAAGTGGGGACATATTTCTTTGTTTCCTTTTTAGATAAAATTTCAATCGACTAATTGTACAAACACAACTAATTAAATAATAGTTGTAATATTAATAATCTTAATAATAATAAGACAAACTTTGCATAGATTGCAAATAGAATGAACTAGTAATTAATAATAGTATAAATAAGCCATGTAGAACTTATTCTCTCGCATGATAGAAATAGAATGCAATTAAGCTTGCGTATGTTTCGGTTATCAAATGAAACAAATACTATGACCTGAACAGAAATATGCTTTTTAGGTAAACTGCCACCATTTGAGCTAACATCCAAATAACTAGATATCATTAGGCACCGAATTTATGCATAGTTAAGTATTTTCTCTTGACAAACTGTAAAATAGACTTCTTAGTGTGGTTGTTTCCTCCCGTTAGAGCATATATGCTAGTGTAATAGCTAGCTAGCTATAGCTTTATGATGGTACGATGCTTTCCTCTTTTACTATAATTAAATTTAAAACAAACACAACAAACTGTCAATTTACTTGGAATATTGGATCATGCTTGCCCTATCTGTTCCTCTATCTGTAGGCTTCATATGGTAATCAGTTTTGTCTATCTCTCTAAACTAGAATAATTATACTTTATAAGAGAGAATGAGAAAGAGAGAAAGTAAGTAATGAGACTTTATTGAAAATGACTCAAGTGATAAGTAGATTTATTAAAAATGACTCAAGTGATAAATAAATTTATTAAAAATGACTCAAGTGACAAGTGATAAGTAAATTTAAATATAACGGCTAAATTTTTTTTATAATATTAAAAATTTGAACTTATGATAAAGAATTTATGAAAAGATGTAACCTTAATATTTTATAAGAAAATAATCTCACACTTAAAAAAATATGTGAATATTGAAGCATGGACAAAAAAACATAAAAAATGGTATAATGAGAATATGAGTGAGCAATCACTATGAGTTAGTGCAAAATTGGCCTAATCCAACATGTTGTGCTGGCCGTGTGCAATCCATTGGAGAATGTAGACTGAGAAGGATGAGCACGGGGGGTTTAGATAATCAAAGTAGTTATCCACTTGATTACACAAACCCACTTTACAACAAAGGCAGAGGCTGGTTGTGACGACAAAGTCAACGACGTGGGGGCGAACTTCAGTTCCGTGTCAGTCAGTCACCGAACGGCGCAAGATAGTGGAGTGCATAGGGTGAGGGTAGTCAAAGTGAAGCACTAGCTTGCTTGGGTTACACTTACGCGTGGAGGCCTTTACTCGTGGCAATGCCTCACTCGTTGCTCTTTCTTCCAATGGCTATTCTTTCTTAAAGAATTTTAGGAGAATGAAACTTACATATACATTCAGCTTAAAAAAATAATTTTTCATTAATTTGTTTTGAAAAATTAATTAAATATTTTTAATTATATTAATTAATAATTTATATATAATTAATTAATAATTTATTTTTATTTTAATATTTAATATATAATTAATTGTATATAAATTATTAATTAATATAATTAAATACTTAATTAATTTTTCAAAACAAACTAATCAATAATTATTTTCTTCAAGTTGAATATAAATTCATTCTCCCAAAAAAATTTCATTCTTTTTGCGTTTCGTAGGGATCCTATCCAATTCTCCCATGCTCCCACTTTCATAAATTTTTTAAGTTAAATTCTCAGATAATAAAGATTTACTTTTAAATTTAATTTTCAATCACAGTGTGTAAAAAAAAATTTATATTATTATTTAATTTTGTGTTAATAAATTATTTTTAAATTTTTTAACTTGTTACAATAATTACATAAAAAATTAAATTCTTACAATGATATGTTGAAATATTATTAAATAATAATATAAAAAACTTTATTAGCACTTAAACTTTCATCAAAACTAAATTCTTATATTTTTATATAATGAAAAAAAAATTATCTAAATTTTATATGTATGTGTAAATATATCATATAAATAATTATTTATAAATTGTTTAGATTTAAGAGCACATATTTTAATTTGATTAAAATTTCAATTCAATATATTTTAATTACATAAAATCCTAATATGGAGTTCGACTGAACTTGTTTACACGCTTAACAGAGTAAGAGAGAGAATAGAACTCTTCTCCAAAGCAAAGTTAAAATGAGCAGTTAGCTATGTGATGCATGTGTGACTTGAGTATTTGCCTTATCGCTTTTTTTCTTTTAGTTTTTGTCTCTTAAAAGGTAGGACTTCTTGTTTCTATTGGTTTCTTCATCCAAAGTCCAAACTCATTTGAATTATTCAAATTTCATAAAATAAAAATAATATTTTGGGTGTGCATGCTTTCCCATGTGTGCATGTCTCATTTGTAATTAGAAAGTCAAAAGTATTATCAACTTCATTTGAATTTGGAACTAATAATTCCAATGATTTTTTTAATTTATGCTAACTTTTTATTTATCAGTGCTTTTGTAAGGATAATAAAAATTGCGAGTAATGTGTAGGATTTGACATGCATGAATACCTTAAAAAAAAAAGCATATGATGGCTTAGAAGTATAAGAGAAACGCACCAAAAAAATAAATCTGCAAAAAAAGTGTGTAAAAATAATATAATTATTTTATAAGAATAATGATTCTTGTAAAACTCAGTGAAAACTCTAGTTCGCCTTTTTTAAGCCTACTGAGTCGCGTTTAATCCATATATTGAATTAAATAAATATATATATATAATTAAAATAAATAGAGAGTTTTCAAAAATTATATATAGCAGGAAAATCCTGCAAAAAATGATAAAAATCCATTCAACTATCGAATTCCTACAACATTTAAGAATAAGTACACTTAATCAAAGCTTAGAGAAGTCTAATTTCAATTATGAGAGAAGAAATTAATCTTTTCAGACGCGTTAACGAGTTTTACAGTTAATAATTTTGAAAAATCAATGTGAATCATCCTCGATTAAAATCAGAACTACTATAATAAATTCACATAGATTACATAACCCAATAGTGTCCAAATATTTAAAACTTACCCTAGGAAACCACCAAAATCCGATGCTCTTTACAAATTGCACGGGTTTTCCAAAAGTAAAAAAAAATGCCAAGACAGAAAGAAGAGGAGGAATCGAGTGTACTGAAAGGGAGAGAGAATCAGAGAACGATGGAGTATGAGTAATTTTTTAGTGTTTGTTATGCTTACGTTATAATTATAAAGGAATTGACCTTAAAGAAATTAATTATAAAAATTTGATGTAAAAAATTAATTGTCTAAGAATTAATGTTAAAATAAATAATTATAAAATAATTTATATTAAATAATTAATTATAAAAGAATTTAAATTGTTTAGGCATTGTCAACAAAATTACTTTTAAAGTGAATACATATATTTTTTATAAACAAAATTATTGAGTTTTACATGTTAAATTTTATTTTAATTTTATTTTTTTGTCTTTTTTCAAGTTAAGTGGTAAGGAAAAAGGCAACCGAGATTATAATTATTGGAAATTAAATAAGTTGGCATAAATTCCAATCTACTTTGACCGCTCAAACATAATTCTTCACTTCCAAAACTCTAAAATAAATGTGCTCTTTTACTTACTACTTTTATGGTTTGATTCTTTCCGATTCAGGCTACTACTATTACGAACTCTTCTTTAATCTCAAGTTGAACGGACGAACAAGAAGTGAAGCTTGTTCTGAGAGTGCTATAAATATTTGTATTACTTAAATTTTTAAAACATATATATGCTATTTGTAATTTTTTTAAACGAACATATATAACTCTTATAAATTAACTACAATACATGTTTATTTGAAAAATAGAGGGCGAGTTTGTATAAGTTTTTAAAGCTTTAAGAAAAGTTAGTATAGTTTATTAAATTTTTAACTAGTAAATATTAACTTTGTGAATAGTTTTTTTGAGCTTTTATATTTATGCATTATAAAAAATTATACTTCCTCATATAAATTGATAATTTTAAAGATATGTTATGGTTATTGATTTATACTTTATTTTGAATAAATATAATTATTATGTTTTACTAATATTTAGGTTTATTTGCTATCATATACTTTTAAAGTGTTGATGAGTAATTAAAATATGAAAAAATCTATTCATCTATTTTTATTATTTTTCTTCTCTTTATTCTCCTTTTGTTATCGTTCATCTTAAATTATATATCATGAAAGCTTAAAGTTGTTTGTTATAGATGAATTTAATGCAAGTTTTACTAATTAATCTATAAAGCATAATTCACTTAAATGCATAAATATAAAATTTTAAAAAAAATGTCTAAAATTCATTGGGGGAAAACTATACATTTTGTCCCAAAACTTATAAATTATGTTTCATTTTCTCTCCTAACTATATTATTATTTTTATCCTAAATTTATATAAAACTCATTAAATTTGTCTCAACCACTATCTTCAAAAATAAATTAATAGATGTTATGTCATCAAATTTTGATAAATTCTCTAACTGAGTTAGTGGTTGGATGAATTTGAAAATATTTAAAACAAAAAATAAAAAAATTATAGGACAAAAATAAAATATGAGTGAGGATTTTAATAATTCAGTTCTTGTTTGGAAAAAGATTTCAGGCAAGCCAAAATTAATTCTTAGAGGTTATTTTATCTCAATAAATGCGTTTGTCGTGTTGTCCTAATAAACGTGTTTACTGTGTTGTGGAGTAAAACCAGAATTGACTATCCGTTATAAATAATTTATTTTGTAATTAATTTTTTTTAAAGTGTATAAAATTGATTATAAATTAATATTATGTTTTTATTAATTAAAATTAATTTGTTAAAAAAATATTTTATTTTAAATTTTAAATTATTTAATTTTAAATTATTTTAAAATTTTTGAAAAATAAATTCTTATTTATCTTTAATCAAATAATTTTTTAAATTTTTTTATATATTTTTTAATAATTTAATATATAAAAATAATTTTTTATAAAATTTAAACAAAATTTTTTATTTTAAAATTAATTACAAATTAATATATTTAAATATAAATTAATTTTCTCATAATTAATTTTTTAAAAAATTAATTTTATATATAATTAATTTTTAATATAATTTTTTTACAACTAATTTAAAGACATACTTATTACAGAGAATATGCTAGATCACTTATGCGCTTGAGCACCTCTTACCAAAATCCTTTATTTTATTGTTAAAAAAAAACGTAATTTCAAACTTGCTTTGTGCTGAAAAAATAATCAATTTTCAAGTGGAGTTTAGTAATTCTTCAATAAAAAAAAGGTTACAATTAATACCATAAAATTAACTTTAACATGTGGAATTCATTAATTTCATAAAACTATCATGAATCAATCAATCAAGACGTCGAAAGTAATTATAGTTTACCATACTCAAATGAACTCTAAAATTTAAAATTAATAATTTTTATAGTCAATCTTTTAGAAATTAATTCTTTTGCAATCTAACCCAACTTCAAACCAAATCATATTTCACAATTTTTAGAAACTAATCATACCACAGTCTACTGTTTGGTTTGATTCCAAACCATCATTCATTGGTGTTTCAAATCTTACTAATACAACATTATTAATAATTAACATATACAAAAGATATTGTTCAAAAAACAACAATAATGCAAAACAAGTATTATAAAAAATAATACTATATAACCTATAATTAAACCGTAACTTATCCAACCATAAAATAACATAGGAAATCCTACTTAGCTCTTATGGCTGAAGTTATTTCAGGATCCCAGCGTAACTAACTAGCAAAACCACAAAATTCAATTTGATTAGAATTTCTGACCACGGTAAGCACGTAGCGCACGAGGTAAGTCCAAAACTCGAAACTTGAAGAAAAAAAAAATCTGAAACATAGTGAGAAATTGACGAGTGGAAGTAGTAAAAGTGAAGCTGAAATGGTAGGTCTAAGAAAAGATTAATTAAAGCTGAAATGGGGGAAGAAAAAGAATAACAAAGGTCTTCAGGTGGGACCCCCCCTCAAATCTGTGACAGAGACGGCAGTTTCATTTCTCAGCTCCTACTCTTGAGTCTTGCCTCTTCCCTTGTGCCTTTGCTTATTTAAACAAACTCCTATTTCTCCTGTCTTTCTCTCTCTGAGCTCCTACTTTCTCTCTCTAGAGTTAGAAATATAATATATATTTTTTCTATCTTTTTTTCTTGCTGCCGAGGACTTTTATATACTTTAAAGTTTGAAGCTTTGTATTCTTCTGTATATGGTTGTGTGAATTCTCAAGCGAAGCAAAGTCCTATCTTTCACACCTTTCAATCTCAGAACCATGGAAGAAGAATCTAGGGTTTGACAGCACCAAGTCCATCAAGGTCCGTGCTTTGGTGCTTTTATTCTTATATTTTTTTGTCACTGGAAATTGGGTCGATTTTTTTTTTTCTGTACTGAGTAAATGGCAGATATGCTGCAATCTCTCTTGGGTCTATCTATGTTGGCAGGCACTCCCAGTTGGTTCTGATCGCCTGGTCTTCTTTGTTTTGAAAAAAATTAACCTTTCATGAACTGAAACTTTGAAATCTCAACCAGAAATCCCTATTTTTGTGGCTCCTTGTCTGGTGAAAAATGGGATTTTTTTTTCTCTTTCTGGGTGTTATTATCTGCCACATATGATATGGCCGAATGTCTGATATATTTGTAGATAAATGGGAATTTTTTTAGTATTCTGGTGTGTTTGGCTTAGGCTTCTGCCCCTCTGATTTGGGGAATTAAGTTTTTCCTTTCTATTTTTAACTTTTAGATAGATAGAGGCTAATATGGAGGAGGTTGAAGAAGCTAACAGAGCAGCTGTTGAAAGCTGTCATAGAGTTCTAAGTATGTTGTCTCAGCCCCAGGATCAGGTTCAGCATAGGAATTTAATGGTGCAAACTGGGGAGGCTGTGGTGAGGTTCAAGAAAGTTGTTACCCTGCTCAATAATGGTTTGGGTCATGCAAGAGTCAGGAAGCTCAAAAAACTTCAAATCCCCTTTTCCCAAAGTATCCTCTTAGACAACCCAAATTGCATAACCAACCATCATTCAAAAAATCTGCAGTTTCCGCAAACCAGCTTTCCTGACAATTCAATTCAGGAATTGAGCTCAACCGTCAGAAATTCACTGTCTCTGGGAAACCCATCATTGGAATTGAGCTCCAATGGGAAAAGTCCTCTTCACCTTACCCAACAAGCTTCATCAGCGCACTATCACTTCCTTCAGCAGCAGCAGCAACAACAAAGGTTATTGCTGCAGCAGCAACAAATGAAACATCAAGCAGAAATGATGTTCCGAAGGAACAACAGTGGTGTAAATCTGAATTTTGATAGCACTAGCTGCACACCAACAATGTCATCTACTAGGTCTTTCATTTCTTCCTTGAGCATAGATGGAAGCGTAGCTAACTTGGATGGAAGTGCCTTCCATTTAATAGGAGCTCCACAGTCTTCCGATCAGAATTCACAACAGCACAAGAGAAAGTGTTCTGCCAGAGGTGATGAGGGTAGCGTGAAATGTGGGAGCAGTTCTAGATGCCATTGCTCAAAGAAGAGGTTAGACTCACCTCCTCAGTGTGTTTTAATTCCTCTTTCTTCTAAGTTCTGGTAGTATAGTCACTACTCACTACACTAATCATTAATGTCTGTTACTTCAAAGATGTCGTTAATAATTGTATGCGTTCGCCACAGGAAACATAGACTGAAGAGATCAATTAAGGTGCCTGCCATCAGCAACAAGCTTGCAGATATCCCTCCTGATGATTATTCATGGAGGAAGTACGGGCAGAAACCAATCAAGGGCTCTCCTCACCCTAGGTATGTTCAAGCTCTGCTTTCTGAGATTTGACTGATTCAAGTGGCACATGAGTATAATTGTGCTGCAATAATTTTGTGAATTTTCTGAACCATTTGGTTAGTTCTGATTATTATGCTTTTGGTGTGCATTTATGATTTTATCTTTTTCTTTTTAGCAGTAAAAGTAAGTGCACATAATGTACCTGCCCATAATTTGTGTGTGCGCGCTGATATGTGGTGTTGGTGCTTCAATTGGAGTTGCTAGTGCATTCCTGTGTTTGTAATTTGTTCTTAGGAGGTATTCAGGTTGATGAGAACGTTATAGACTTGGAAGGATTGAAATGGTCCTGGATTTTTATTATGTGATGTCCACTGGTGTCTCCGCATCTTTTAGTAAATATCTTGTATCCACAGCTCTATCTGGTGCCTTGCTGTAGATTAACTACAAGACTTTTTTCATGGCTCTTCTGTGTCTGAAAACATGTTTGAGAAATTAATCTACCATTCTGGTAGTGTCAGCATAAACACTTTCCTGTAGTTAACTGTAAGATTCATGCTCCATTATTTGCACATTATCAAGTTTTATTTTTGAGGAAACTGACTGTAATTCCTCTTTTTTCAGGGGATATTATAAGTGCAGCAGCATGAGAGGCTGCCCTGCTAGGAAGCATGTTGAAAGGTGCTTGGAAGAGCCTACCATGCTAATTGTTACCTATGAAGGCGAGCACAACCACCCTAAGTTACCAACACAATCTGCAAATGCATGAACTACATGGAAAGCTAAACCTAGATCAAGCCCATCATTCAATTTGTCAAAGCTTCTGTGATTGGGATGAGATGCTGCTGTACATATTTTAAGTGGTGCAAGCAGGGATATTTGGCGCAGATTTTGGCTTTTGGGGGTAGTTTGGCTAATGAGTTGTTTAGTTAGAGAATAGGGATGAGGGTCAGTGATAAAATGAAGAAGTCTGTAAAATTGGGTCGTTTCAATTCGTAAGAACTATTTCGTCTTTCTTAAGCATGTTATAAACATTGTAGGGTTTTCTAAAGGAATGAAATGCCTTTGAAAAATGGTAAGTTCTTTCAATTGAGTTCTTCCAGTCGAGGTTCTAGCAATTTGGTTGTCATGGTGTATCATTCAGCGCACATAAATGATGCTAGGGGATGTTGTACCTATTTAACATATAAATCCAATGGTTTTCTTTGGATGTAATAACAGCTTAGGCTAAATCAAGAAAAAAAAAACCATGGCGCTTGCTAGTGACAATGGAATGCCAACAAATTTGCTAACAACCGTTATTTCGTTTTATCTACTTCACAAGTTGAAGCTGATTCTGGACCATCGAAAGTCCCAGATTGAGTAGCTCGATTGATAGATGTCATAATTAAAGCTGGATTTTTTAACAGAATGAGCTAAATGGCATAACCTTTTTTCATCTGCATTAGCTACATTCTAAGTCTCATTCAATTTGTTGTTTCTTCTAATAAAAGTGTTTCTTGGTTTGTGGAAGTTTCTCAACAGAGCATGTGAATTGCAAGGGGACCAATATGGGCAATCATGCTCGATCATAGTTTTCCTGGGTCCAATACCAACTGTTATCAATATTATTAGAGAATAAATTCTATCTTTTGCCTCCCTTGCCCGCGAACCATTGGCCTCTATAATCCATTACTGCATTCAACATTTTTTATTGAGGGATGGGGAATATACTTGGATTTGTGGGTGCAAATAACATTTTAAGATTGGGATCAAGAAATTAAGAAATAGTAAAGTCTCTCTTATAATGACTGCAAGGATCTACAATTGGAAGAGGAAGGATGTTACTGTGCATTTTTACAATGATATGCTAAAAACTTAAGATATATTCCATAAAGACTCACTCTTGATAATTGTAATAATTATCCACCAATCTTCCACTAGCACACGCATGGTGCAAAGGCTCTGCTGACCAGTCCAATTTTGGATTTGCTTCGGTAAGACAAATGAAAGCAATGTCCATCATGGTTTAATTCTAACCTAGGATCGATGAGGTTAGACTTTTGTTTCAACGGATTGATGATGATTTCCGCAAAGTTGTCTAACCTTTAATGGAACAAAAACTATGAGCTCTCTTTTGGATCAAATATCATTTTCAGTGGTAGACCAAAGGGGAATACTCAATCACGAATCACCACTAAACACTCGCATTATTAAGGCTTTCACTACACGATGACGCAAGAGAAAGCCAATTAGTGATAGTTTCTTGGCAAATAGACTTTCTTAATCTTTTGGTGAATAATGAGAATTTTTTTTTTCATTTATTTGTTCAAAATGTTTAAAATTCTGGCTTTTTGGTTTTTATCTTAACTCTTCGGTTGTAATCTTTTTACACGTGTGATGGTCTATACAACGACAAAAGAAAGAAAATCAGATCTGGCAATTTTTTATTAAAAAACAGTAAACTTGTAAATGATAAAAAAATAGTTTCGGATTTTCAATGAAAATATTACTTTTTCTTAGGTGGGCTAATAATCCAATTTACTCTTGAATAACCATTCATAAAATATATAAAGTCTCAAACCACTAGATAATGTTTTCATTGCCTAATTAAAAAGTTAATAAACTTAGAGCGTATTTGGGGTTATTACGAGACTCGTTTGCAAAGTTATTTTTTTGCAAAAATTCAGTATGATTCTAATTTTTTACTAGAGCATCATATAAATCATATATAAGACTCTAAACTCACGAAATACCAAGTATGATTCTAATTTTTTGGTACGTTATATGTATGGGCCATTTAATTTATAGAAGTTTAAAAAATGAACCCAAAAAAAAATGAACCAAAAAGTACGGCTATGGATGCATCTAATCAAACATAATTGTGTAAATATTTTCATACGATAACTGTTCGTATGTAAATTTTCAATACCAACAAAAAATTGTTCCTATGAAAATAGTGTACGTCATCTTTATAACTGATTTCCACTGTTAAATTATCCGCACAAAAAAAAATGATCTTAAATTCATAATACAATTCAAATAAAATGTTACAAATATTCGAAAAAAGAATATCACTATAATGCATAATATTTCTATCAAATCTTTACTAATATATATTTCCTAATTTAGTTCCTAGAAGCTGTGCTATTAATTGTGTCCTCCCAAAGGAACGCGTTGACCCATTTAATACAGGGTTAGATTACGGCTTGCTGCAAAACTCTAGAATTGACTATCTTGTTCATATTCTCAAACCGTTCATTTTTCAAATTTTGTAATATTTTTAAATTTTACCATTTCCAATAAATAAATAAACAAATAAAAATCTACTGCCAAAATATATGGAGACTACCTAGGAAAAAAAAATACACTGGAGATAACACGCACAAAATCATATCCGCTCGAATCTTAATATTATTTTTTTGTTATTATTATTTTTAGACGTTATTATCAATTTATATACAAACAAGAGTTAATGTATTGACACACAAACGTACACACTTGTGGCCACAACAGTACACACTTGTACCATTACACAAAAATTCACACCCTTGCGTAAAGCAGTAGTAATTAGAAGGGTTGCCCAACCATCACTCCGTCCTATTTGTTGCATCAAGCGATGCATGAGTAACTTGTTAAATAAGAATTACCGATACTCTTCTTACAAGCATTTTCATACATGTAATTGAGAAACTTAGTAGTCAATTTATGTTAATTTATTAAAAAAATTAAAAATTATTTTATGTTAAAAATAAATATATATAAAAAATTTATTTATATAGTAACATTACTGGTAAAAATTTGATTAATTCACTCAGTCAGACTCAGTATTGAGAAATTCTAACCAATTCTGAGAATAATAGAAATTTTATTTAAAATATTATAAAGCTAATCGTAATAATACTTATTTATTTTTTAATTTTTAAATGCTCGAGTTATGTTTAATTTAGAATAATGTTAATTAAAAATTAAAAATTAAATAAAAAATGAAAGTAATTAATATTTTAAAATTTCAATAATATTTAATATTTTTTTCTAAGAAGATATAGAATTACTTTAATTTAATTGAACTGCTGTAATTTTATGAATTTCTGACGCACGGCACAACACGAGTCTCAGGTTTGTGGCGCCGCACCGCCTTCATTAAAACCACACTATCACTTTTTCTACATTATATGAAGCAAGTTCAATTTACTCATTATTATTACCACAGTGCCAGTGAAACTGCTTTTTGTTTTTAGGTTTTCTAATGGATTTCTAACCACTCTTATCATTTTGTTCTAAGCATTGTGATTTGAACATAGAATAGTGACTTTGTCATCAATAATTTCACATAAACACAAGGGATTAAGAATAAAACAAAAAACAAAACCCAGAATTAATGACACAAATAGCTTGAGGAAAATAAATTAAACCAAAGAAATAAACAAAAGAAAGAGACATTATAAATTTTGAGATACTCAACTCAACCTGAAATTGCATTTGCACCTGTACGTATTAGTCTTAATTCAAACTCCGAGAAAGCAACGACAAATAAACAGTTGATTGAAGCAAAGGCATGAAGCTAAATATATATATGCCTGCGCTAACTTAAACAGCAATCAATCACAATGCTGTTGCTAGTTAAAGTGTGAAACTGTACATCACAAAAATGGCATAAGTGGCATCCAAAGTTCACAAAAAGAAGCAACAAAACATAAATGAACTAACACTCATCGCCGTCGCCGGCACAACCGTGGACGGCGTCAGAAGAGCGGCGCCGGCAGGTTAAGGTCGAACAAGAACGGCTTCTTCTCTACCCGCATCTTCTTCTTCTCCTCACTCACCACACCATCCACATTCTCCAACTTGTACCCCTTGTACTCCGACCTCACCGCAGGAACATCTGACGGCAAATACACCGGCGGCCCCCAAAACTCCACGCGCCGCCCAAACACGCCACCCCCATCACCAGCAGCAGCAGCAGCAACCACCACCGGCGGCGGCGGAGGAACGGACGCAGCAACGCCATAGGGGAAGTTGGTCTTGGCCTTGGGCCCACGGAGAGTCCTGGCAGCTTCGTCGTAGGCTCTGGCGGCCTCCTCGGCGGTGTCAAAGGTGCCAAGCCACTTGCGAGTCTTCTTCCAAGGATCGCGGATCTCGGCGGCGAAACGGCCCCAGGGACGCTTGCGTACGCCCCTGAAATGGGCCTCCTTGGCCACCCCTCCGCCGTAGCGCACAGCTTTTATCAACGGCGGAGGCGGAGCTCCGCCGCCGGAGACGGTGTTTCTCCGAATTCGAAGGGGGTCAACAGACATGAGTAATGGAGAAAGAGAGTAGAGTGAAAGTGAGTGAGAGAGAGTGTTGTTTGCAAAGGTCGGAAAGGTAAGATGGTGTTGGGTTGTGTTGGGTTGTGGGGGATGATATAAATAGGGGTGGGGACAGTCTGGGTTAACGCCGACAGGTTTGGATTCTAGTGGGATTTTCTTGGTTGCTAATTTTGGAATTGGAATCGTATTTCATTTCTCCGCCAACTCAATTATTAAGTTAATATATTAAGAAAATTTTAGTTGGTTTGGCCTACGTGGATTTGAAAGCAATTAATTTATGCGTGTGGGGAAGGGAAAGTCCTAGTTAGATCATATGCCTGCACTAATCCACATTTTATGCTGTCACCCTAATCGACTCAAGACTGTTATAGGCTTTTGCTACTTCAACTTTTTCAATTTTCAGTAAAAAAATTCGTCTTGGTAGGTTCATCATCAGCGTGCCCATTGCTCTCTGATATTAATGGAAGCATAAGCATAGTCGTCTTTTAAAACTCTCATTTATTTGTTTTAAGAAATGCGATTTCGGGGGGTAACAAATTTTTTAGAATTGCTTAGTTCTAGAATTCCTTTGTAAAAAAATAAAATTCTCCTTTATTCTTTGGCGTTGGTTAAACAAAATGAGGGCATCAGGATGGAGGACAGCCCGCGTTTGCACAAGGAGTTTAATTTGAAGGAAAAGAGATGTAGCGTGATGAATAGGAAGGGCAATATAATATGGGCATGAGATGACATAACTGAATGAGGAGGAGGAGGATGAATTTCTCCGTTTTACAATTCTGTGTTGAAGTCAGACCAGAAGGTGAGCATCATTTTACTGCTTGCACGAAAAGGTCGAGTGTTGGGAAGGAAGGGAGAGATTTGATTAGATTTGATAGGGCATGATAGTAGAGCAGTAAAATTCAGGATTCGTATGATGAAATGATGAGGTAGGCACGCCTGATATGGAAGTGTCACTGCTGCCTCCCTTTATTGCGGTCTTACTAAAACAAAACACCTATTGAATGCCTCTAACACTGACTCAAGATATCAGACTCACTGCAACCCAAACTGTAGGTAGCAGCTATAGCCTGCAATAACTGCGTCAACTCTATACATAATTAATTAGCGCCCCCACATTCATCTTGGTTATTTCAAATGCTAGGCATATAGCTAGACGTAAGTGTCTCCCCCATTTGGCTACTAACGAGCAACGAGCTTATTTCCCTTCTGGTTTGCCTTTGAGCAAGGGCATTGGAAACTTGTTCCCAATCACTCACTGGCACATATAAACGACAATGTCCATGGACGTTTAAAATTATTGCAAGCAACAATAAGATTCCAAGCTCGAAACAAATGCTGTGCCGCATTGCAGGGATGTCTACGGTTTTTATATTTAGTTCAGTTTTGGGAAGACAAGTTATTTGAACTAAATTAATTGATTTTTTTATATTAAAAATTAATTAATTTTTTTAAAATTAAAGAACCAAACTGAACTAATTACAATTGATTTGATTCGGTTCGGCCCAATCGGTTTTTTACTAAACATTTTTTTCTTTAAAAAATTCATACACATCATTATTTTGTTTTTTTCATAGATTAATTAAAAAAAGTTGATATAAAATTTTAATAAAAATATCATTACATAATTATAAACAATAAATGACCTAAAATATTTATAAAAACAATAAAAATTTTAAATATAATCATTTATAAGTATGTAAATTATAAAAATTATATAAATAATTATATGAATTCAATTTGGTTTAGCTCAGTTTTATAAATGAAAATTGAAAACTAAACTAATCAGTTTTTATAAAATAAAATCAAAATTAATCGATTTTATTCGATTTTTAATTTTTCAATTCAATGTTTTTGATTTTAATCGATTTGGTTCGATTATAAACACTCATACCACATAGTTTAAAAAATCATAAAGTCCAGCACCGGCGGCACCCACGATGATCCATTCCACACAAAAGGTCAAAAATGAGAAACTATTAGGTATTTTTAGAGTAAAATATTTTTTATTATTTTATGTCATTTAATGCTAGTCATATTAATTTTATAGGTCATAATTTTTAAAAAAATTTATTTATTTAAGTAGACATTTTATTATGAGAGTATCTAAAAATCTCTGGTGAAGAATTTAGAGTTGATGCATTCTTATCTTTAACAACATGTTGCAGGAAACAACATGTTGCCGGAAAAATCATATTTCATCTCAAATTAGAAACCACAATAAGTTTGGAGAACGCAGACACAGCATATTTAGGTTCAAGATGATGGAATATTTCTTATCATGGGTTGCTAATAATTAATAGTATTTTAAGTTTTATAAAATTGTGATTATTAGTGTATGCCGAATTATGTAATAATTCGTGATGTGAAAGCCTAATAAGGTTAATCCTAAGTGTATTTATATATAAAAATGATTAAATTAATCTATAAATTTTTAATTTCTTTTAAAATTTTTAAATAAGTTCTTATAATTTAAAAATGATAAATGAATTTTATAATTTTAAAAATATTTTAAATTTGGATATTTATAAAGCTCTTTCATAAGTTGAATCTAAGACCTTATTAAAAAATTTATAAAATAATAAGGGCTCATTTATAAATTTTAAATTATAAAAATTTATTTAAAAGTTTTAAAAAAGAGTAAAGGTCGATAAATTAATTTAAAAACTATAAATTTAAATAAGTTTTTATAATTTTAAAATTATAAATAATTTTTTAAAATTTTTAAAAACATTTTTAATTAGATTTTTATAAGGCTCTTACAATAAATTGGATCTAAACCCTATTAAAATATTTTTGAAATTATAAAAACTCATTTGTAATTTTTAAATTATAAGATTTTATTTAAAATTATAATTTTTAAAGTTGGATCTAAGCCTTATTAAAAAGTTTATAAAACTATCATAATTTATTTAGAATTTTTAAACTATAAAAATTTATTTAAAAATTATATAAAAAAGCACCAAATTAATTTAAATTATAAAAATTACGTCCTTTTCTCACTCTAATTAAAAAAAACTAGTCACGATATATACGTCATTAATCTCAACTTTGTATGATTACGATGTTTTAGATTCATACACTTTTTACCATTTATTTGCACAAGTCTCCGGCGGAAGTTCTATTCTCATTTCATTTCTCAGTATTTCAGCTCGAAAATTCTGATTGCTCTTTGCATTTTAAATATAAAAATAAAAGTTTGGTGAACGCAGCCCACCAGTTGACACGTAATGATAGGCGGAAGAAAGAGAAGAGGAAAGTGTTAGTGCGTGTGAAGCGGCGGCGGCGGCGGCGGTGGAGCATAGAGGAAGGGGATAGCCATAGGAGTTGTGTGGACCCACACTGACACTGGCCCCTCTCTACTGTATTGGGGTCTAACACTACACTTCCTTCCTACTACACCTACTGCATTGCCTTCACCTTGCCAAATATAAAATATCTGTCTAAATTGTAGTGTGCTAGAGTACTGAGTAGGGACATCTAAATTGAAGTTGAAATTAATCAGTAAAAATTACACCATAGACATATAATTTGAGAGGGATTAACATATTAATGAAGGATTAGCACAATGTTATTATCTTTATTTTTAGTATAAATAACAGTGAATCTTTCTTTTTGCTACTAAATAACAGTGAATCTAAATGTGGAGAGGTTACTTGTTTTGTTTTTCGCACTTTGTTTTAGTTTTTTTTATGGACTTAATAATGGAGGGGGCGGGGGAGGGAGCACAAAATCATAAAAAGGACACCTGCAACTGCAAATTGCAATTGACAAGATATCCTGCATTACTGTTTTATGGAAAAAGTGGCTTTGGCAATTGGCAAGTCCCATCTGAACATCTCCCTCTGATTCCTTTTCCCCTGGCATTTTTTCCTTTATTAATATTAATTTGGTACGTGATTAATTTGGTATTCAAGGGACTTATTAATTATTAGATTTATAATAATATTTACAATCTTATTAAATATAAATAATAGATAATAAATATTTATATCTCACTCTAAATACTGATATTAAAAAAAAATTAAACACCAAAATAATCTCCTAATTTACCCAGTCAAATTAAGGTGTTAGGCTGTTAGCCAAAAGAAATCTTCAAAATACCATATTCTTTAATATATATTTTTTAATCTAAGGAAATTACTAATGTTGTTTAGCTAGACACACCAGCTATATAAATATGACTAATTTGATGCTTGTTTTTTCTATAGAAATTGTTTGTTAGCTTTTCTTAGAAAGCACATAAAAAAATCTCATTAAAGGAGATAATTACACCATTAAGTATCAAACCTTGAGTGTCAATAAATTAGATAGGATGAGACATTATCATATTTGATTTAGCTTGATTATTTTTTGAAAAAAAATATCATAAAAGTTGTTTTTACTTTACATCATTAATGAAATTTTAAATAATCTAAAGATTTAATTTTCAGTCATTTTAAGTATAAAATCTCTTTATATTATTATTTATTATCAAATTATGAAAAAAATTAACTATCATAATAACTATGTAAGAAGTTAAATTTTTTTAATAATATATCAATATCAATACAACATTAAATAACAATATAAAATACTTTAAACTAACTGATGAACAAATTTAAACTATAATCTAAACACACCCTTAAAATATAAAATTGCATTAATTGGTTTCTTCTAAAAGAAAATCTGACTTCCTTCATTTTAAATGTAGCCACTAGCTAGAATCTTTTGTCAGAAACAAAAAGATTTTTTATTAAGAATTTCATTTGGCCTTGGGTTTGTGCCAGCTCATATGAGTCATTTCTTTTTACTAGTCGAGAAAAAAAAATTCTCTTCATTATACTTTCTCTAGTAGATAAAGCATTCTAGCCAGCTCACCACATGAAGTGTTTGAATTTTGGCACACATTTGATCAGCTAAAGCTATTTCCAAAAGTCTAGGGGTTGCCCCTACTCAAAGAACTAGAGGCATGATAACAAAAGAAAATTGTGTATTTTCCAGACTTTGAGTAAGGTCAAATGATGCAATCGAAGTATTGCCTGGTACTCAAAAGATTTTAGATAAAAACTCAAGAGTGATGAGGAAAAAAAAAGATCTAATTTTAACTATATCCCACAGTCCATATACTTGGTTTACAAGCTCTTTGGCGTTTAACATGCTCCATAATAAGAAAGGTGTATGTATGTACATTGAATCTGAGGTATTAATTACTAATAATATGACTAATCAATTGATCCAACGGTTAATAATCAAACCTAAAATCAGTTCAACAAGTTAAGTATTATTTTCATTGTGCAACAAATAAGAAATTACACTGAAGTCATTTGTAAATTATATGACGAAATGACAATCCCTCCATCTTATTCCATTAAAAAAAATTAAATTATTTGCTTGATATTCATGCCAGCAAAAAAATTTATATTACATTGCCACTTCCCAAAAAATAAATGAAAAAATAAAATGTTTAAAATTATTTGCAGCATTCAGATATTAAAAATAAATCTAATAAATTGATCACACATTGATTAAAAAAATTTATAATAATTTAACGCTAAATAATTTGAGCAAACAAATATTTATATAATATAACATTACAATTTTCTATGCACTATTAGTTTAAAATTATTATAAAAAAAAATTACACGATCATCTCCCACAAATATTTGCAAAAATAAATGTAATAAAATTTTCATGTCCAGTACAAAAATAAATTTAATAAAATTTGTATATTCGTCAAAAGAATTAAATTATGAAAATAAAACTAAAAGTGCTTAGCGGGACTCCCAGTCCTACCATCCTATTCAAAAAATGAAAATTACCACTCCAAAAATTCATAAAAAATAAATAATATATATAAAAAATAAAATTTTTCTTTACATATTAAATTTTATTTTCATGAAATACATTAAACATAAAATTAATTATCAAGATCACAAATTTTTTTTTTATTTTCATGAAAAATAAACTAATTTTTCCATGACATAGTAAAAAATATTTTATGAAGACAAAAAATAAATTTAATTTTCATCAATAAAACAAAATAAATGAGAAAAAATGATTACCATTAAAAAAGTTATTTTTGGGCCATGTAACAAAAAATAAAAATAAAAATAATGTGAACTTAAAAAAATAATAAGAGAACTAAATATATTTTTTAATGAATAGTGTGGCAGATCCCGCCACTAAGTTAGTTTTTAATAATTTTTTTAAATTAATTTTAATGATTTTGTTTAACATTTTCTTTTTGGATGGAATTTCTTTTATAAATTAATTTTTTAAATTAATTTTATTAAAATATAAAAATAAAATGTGATGAAATAAAAAAATTAATTTTTTTATAAATACGAAATTAAATTAAAATTTCTTGAAATAAATAAAAATAGAATAAAATTTTCATGTGTAATAAAAAATTATGAAAAAATAAAAAAATAATTTTTGGGTCATACAAAAAAAAATTAAAATTAAATAAATGATGATGGATTAAAATGTAATTAAACAAGAGATGAGATACATTTTAAAATATGTTTCAAAACTGGTTATACTAAGTAAATTTAATGGAGTATTGATACATCTATAGCTTTAAGGTGTATAGTAGAACGCTCCTCTTTCACTGGTTGGTTTATTATAAATCTATTTATCATTCCCAAAATGCAGTGATAATGCTGTTGAAGAAGTTCTTGCTACATATAAGATTGGTCCGACGCCAGGATCTGACAAGGTTTTGTTTGGCCTCCCATAGCGAACCTGTTCGAAAATAAATGCTTTTAAGTTTAAAGGACTTTTCCTCACAGGAGGGACCGAGTGAGCGTTCTTTCCATAGTCTCCAAGCTTGTTTACCTAGCATTGCCATGTTGAGCCTACTAAGATCACAAAAATCCAGACCATCATCTTGCATGCTTCTTGTAAATTTCTTCCAATATATCCACTGTATGCTATGATTTCCCCTTGAATTATTTAACCAAAATTTTAGTCTGCGAACACAGTTGCATAAAAATTGGTGGGAAACCTCATGTTTGTACATGAGCGAATTGCTTGAATGACTGACTTCATATTCTTTTCCTACTTGAGCTTGTAGATTTTTTGTTTCCCATCCTTTTTTTAAGTTTACTCATTACTTGCTTTCGTGTCCAGTTAGGAGCTTGTGTTTTATATCGGCCTCACTCTGCTAGTAAGCGTGGATATTTTGAAGGTGGGTTGTACCTATGTTATCACCAAAAATAAATTAGTTGATATGGCTAATTGATTGGTGTTAGCTGATGATTATAGTTAGCCAATTTTGTTTACAGCCGATTATGAAAAAAAAAGTAATTATAAAGATTTATCAGCTGATAGTCGAATATGAAGAATTCTATTCAAAAGCGTTATAAGAAAGGTAATTTAAGTTAGCCGAAAGTATATCAAGTGATTTGTGCCAGCTAAACCATTATGTCCTGAAAAATAGGAATAAGGATAGAATTGGTTTTGAGTGAGAAGATGAAATATACAGCTAAGCAGAGAACGTGCAGAAGCGGTTGACAACAGATAATAGAGGAAAGGGCCGAGATATGGTTAAATGATCTTAATAGTTGTTGGTCTAGGACATTTTGTCAACCACAACGTTCAATTAGTTGCTAATATTCAAGGAATCGTGGTTGATAGAGTGAAAACATAGTTGTTATTTTACGAGTCTATAAATATGTTACGTATATGTCATTAAAGGACATCCATCATTCAATCAATAAATAACTTATCTTTCATGCAATTTATCTTTATTAGTTTACTTTACTTTCATACAAATTTAGCTTTTAGTTCATCGTCATACTTTAGACACTTTTTGGAGAAGTTTGAGAACCCATAGCTGAGAAACAGAGTCCCTTTCTTAGTGCAATCGACTAATTGAGAGAATCATTGTTATATATGTTAACGGATTGATGGGCTGATTATTTTCACGCTACAACAACCTTGAGTGTTTTCCAGTTCATATATTTAAGGGCCAGAGATGCATTCTTGAGAAAACCAACCCTAACTTCTGAACATATAGGTATTGAGAATCCTTTATCATTTATACAATTCACGGAGGTTAGCCCTGGCAAAAACAATTGCATTGTCTGAAAACATTTGTTTGTAATGATTGGGCTCAAGGTACTCTGAATTATAATCAAACAAATACAAGGGGAATAAATAGGAGAAAATCTATCAGGCCCACAATGCTCCCCAATTACTCGATAAGTGGCCACTACCCCATAATGGATACGTTTCAGGCCTCCAGGACGATATTTGCAATGCATTAGTCCAGTCTCGCAAACAACAACAAGGCCCAGTTGGAGTATAATTTTCCGAGTAAATATCCTATGCTCACTGCTATATTTTAAATCAGGAAACAATACTTCTTTTGTTTATAACCGAGCAGATCTGAAACAAGCATTTTTTTTCAGCCATACCAACTCTGATGGTCTCTGGTCCATTTGATAATAACTATTATAATCTCTAGGCAATACTGGATATGTAAATCATTAAAAATTCATATGTAATCCTACTTAAATTACCGGGAATCAGTTAATTTTATAGGCAGATAATGTTAGGATGCTAGCTGAGAAATTGAGCTTCTTTAGTCTTTTTAAGGTACAGAAATCTGCAGTCGACAGGGATTTCAGGCTTGCTAAGACTATGTAGTTATGAATGGATTTCTTTATATATATTCTGAAATAAAATAAATTTGACATTGGGGAAAAAAAAAACCCTCAGCCCAGCTTTCACGCATTTCTTTAACGAGTTGCTATTCTATAGTCAACTTCGATTAGGATTTAGAACATCTGTCAAAAATGCCATATTATCATTGAAATATATTCACAGGAATAGCAGCAAGCCAGCAACTACACATTTCCAACCACCTAGCTAAAATATATTTGCAAACCTAACGAGCTCTAGATAATTTAGCCGCATAAATATCCTTGGACATAATTTACATTTAATTTAACAACCACACCCGTGCATTATGATGCAAGAATTGAAAGAGGTGGTTCTATTCTACAGAATATAGTTAGGATTTAGGATGTAAGAAGTGAACTGGTCCTTCATGGTCCAACATATTTATGGTCATTAACCATTAACCAATGATTTTCTTCAATACACCATATTAAATCGACAAAATAATTCCACAGAGCTCATTAATAGACATAAATCCATACTTATGTTCACTGATTTCATAGAAGGAAAAACAAGATCAACTAGAAATTAGATAAATAGTTCAGGTAAAGCAAGAGAAAGTTTGACATGAAAAGAAAAATAGGGACATGTAAAGTCTTCACTTGAGAGGAATGAACCTGGAGGAGTGAGTAGCACCTATACCAGGCCTTCCGTGCTTAACAGGCTTGTAAGAGATTGAGAATTCAGCTAGATAATGGCCGATCATTTCTGGTTTAATTTCAACGTGATTGAAGGTCTTCCCATTGTAAACACCAATAATGCTACCAATCATCTCAGGTACAATGATCATGCTGCGGAGGTGAGTCCTTACTGGCTTAGGCTTCTCACCAGGAGGGGCTTCCCGTTTCTGTCTCAAAATATAGACCATGATTAAAATTATACACCACGTCGCCTTCCATAGTGATCAATCATCAATGAAATGAGACCAATTTCATTCAGCATCAGCAGGAGAAGTAGAAGAATTATAATAAAAATTCAATAGACTGAAACTCTGAAAGTACACTCAGTGGCCTTTTGAAAGGACACTACAAATAAGGGAGCAAGTACTATGTCATAAGCTTTAATGGGATGATATGAGATCAGAACAGAGAACCACTCAAGATTACTTTATGTAAAAAAAAGCTTTAATCCCCATACAACAATAAGAACAAGATTTTTTTTTTGCATAACTTCTCTATACAACTATTTCCTACTTGCCCAATCATTGTAAACTACCACCTTAATCTTCCTTCTATGTATTTTCCTATCCTCTAATGCCTTCAGCCACAATCTTTAACAACTTTTATTTCTTTTGGGTAAGATCCTTAACCGCTAAATTACATAAGATATTATTTGGGTGTAAAATATAAAGCCCTGGATTGGAGTGGATGGGAAAGAGAATCAGTGTGCAATGTAGAGGACTGCATATTTCTTACTAATGCTGCGTGTTCGAAGCTGTTAGTATTTCAATTTGATGCTCGGTAATGCTTTAATCCATAAAAATACTTTACTAAAACAGCTCTAAAAGTTAAGTTGAATTAAACAAATTATCTTTTGGCTTTTGTGATGTATTCCCAATAATAAATGAAAAAGGTATTGGTTGAATTCGATTTTTATTTTTTATTTTTTGGTGATAAATGCTAAAAGAGAATCTAAGTATCAGGATGAGGACGTTGTCATAAAAGGAAATCCAACAACATATCCAATGATGAACTGAACACAAAAATAAAATCACATTGGCAGCAGAACCGATGATTGAAGTGAAACTTTCCAACCGGAGAAAAACCAAATCTAATTATGTTTATCATCACAGTGAAATCGAAATCAATTATCATAACAAAACCTACAAATAAAAACTTAAGGCCTTACGCAGCTTCTTGATGAGTGCCATAGGCTTGCGCGTTGAAACCTGAAATGGAAACATAAAAAGCAACATGTAATGTAAGTCTCAGTCATGTCATGTGCATTTTGATTAGTCGCAGCCGAAGAGAAGAATGAATGACCTGCATTGAAGAGCTTGACGAGGAGGTAATCGGTAGACATGTCCAAGAGCGCGTCCCCTCTGAAACTGAACTTCTTGAACGTCCTCTTCTTCGACACTCCTTGACCCACATCTGTTTCAGCATCCGCCTAAAAAAGCAAAAACAAGAACGAAGACCGTGAGTTATAGGAATGGTTGATTGCTGGAAATTGACAACCCGTTTGGCTCCCGAGAAAGTGAAGGAAAATGGGAAGTGGGAAGGGGCTTCACCATGGCTGCAACTCGGAAGCTAAGCTCGGACACCACCACCACCGCTGCTCGCTTACGGATGGTTAGGGTTCTTTTATTTTATTTTTTTATTTTTGAAAAATGAACCTTACATTCATTTTAAAGAAAATAATTTTTCATTTATTGTTTTAAAAAATTAATTAATTATTCAACTATATTAATCAATAATTATATATAATTAACTAATAATTTATTTTCATTTTGATACTTGATACATGGTTAACTGTATGTAAATTATTGATTAATGTAGTTAAATATTTGATTAATTTTTCCAAATGAACTAATGGATAATTATTTTTCTCAAGCTGAATGTAAGGGTTATTCTTCTTTTTTTTAGTAATAATATTTACACAAAAAAGATCATTATAAAACCCTCACAAAAACTCATGTAAGCCATTAGATCAAATGAAAAAAAGTTTTAGTGAGACCTAAACTTGATCCAATGACTTGCATGAGTTTTTGTAAGAATTTTGTAAAATTTTTTTTTATATAAGTATCATTACTCTTTTTTTTTAGCACGACGATGACATTTTTATGAGTACCGGATCTACAATGGGTTTGGAGTTTGGACTGATAGCCCAATGCATCTTGACTATTATGAGTATGGGTGGAAATAAGTCAGGCTAGTCAACAAGGGACTATGGCTTTGCTTATTTTTTGCCTAATCTACTTATCAAACAAGCCAAATTTAGGTTTTTTGAAAAGTCTATTTAGCTAAATAGGCTTAAGCCTTAAAAAAAACCTGTTAAGCTTAACAAAGCGGCCTATTTATTTATTATAATAACATATAATTTAAATTTTATAATACTTATATGATTTAATAGTTATATATTAATCTAGTTTATTTATTTTATACACAATACAATAATTTTGTTAAAAGTTAGGTATATTTAAAATCTATAAAATTTGAGTTTGTTAACTTATTTAAAAGCCTTTATGCAATATATGCCTTTAAATAAACTTTCAGACTAAGTTAGACTTTTAAGTTTTCATAAAAATGTCATATTAGGCTAAAAAAAAAGTCTACGATAAATAACAGATCAGGTTAAGACCAATATATTTTAAAACAAGTCAGACCTATATTAAAGTAAAGTTTAACTTAACCTAACCTAACCTAACTTATTTTCATCCTTAATTATGGGTGGGTATATGTATGGCTGTAAAAACGGATCGACCTATTTTAATCGCATAAATTTTGCTACGGTAGTTTGTATTTTAGTAAATAGTTCAAATGAGAGAATATTTTACCCGACACATTTAACTTTCGTCCGTTTGACTTCTGAGTTGACTCTTTAACTTGTTTATTAATTATTATTTTTTTATAATTTTAATTAAATTTATTTATTGATTATATTTTTTTGAGATTTTTTTTACTAGTTGTAGAATATGAGAGAGCATTTTTTTTTCAAAATGTTAGGAAATATATTTTTTCATTTTTAAAATTTTTAGGTAAATATGTTTTTTTAAAAATTTGTCACATTATGCAGATCAATCTGTTTAGGTTTGTGAGTTTATACGAGACGAATTAGGCTAATATTTTTACGATTTGTTTAAATACGAGTTATTTTGAAACAACTCATTTAACTCATAACTTATTTTTAGTCAGACTTAAACGAGTCGGCTCAACCGCATTTAACAATTATAGATATATGACAAGTGACTTACTATCAGCTTATGTGCTACAAGTCTAATCTATTTTTATTTTTTTTTTGCATATTTTAACTTAATTCATTTATATATATAAGTTTGAGTTAAGCTTTAAAAAATGCCTATACTTTAAAAAAAATTATTTAGCTTAATATGTTAGCATTTTTATTTATTATTTATGTATATAATTAAAATTTTATAACATAATTTAGTGATTAAATATAATATTATTTATTTTTTATACAAAATATAATAATTTTACTAAATATTAAATATATTTAACATCTACAATGTCTAAACACTTCTTTTAAGGTATTTTTATAATGTAAACCGTTAAATAAAATTTTAAATCAGACTAAGTTAGATTTTATACCTTCACAAAAAGACTAAATAAATAATAAATCATGTTCATACTACAATTTTATAAAATATGCCTAGCTTACTTAAAGCAAAGGCTACCCTATTGATTACAAAGACAAAAATACCTTAAAAGTAAAAAATAAAAGTATAATATTAATCAATGTGATTAAACTCGGTCCAGATTTATTAGTAGATTTAATTTTAATTCATTGTCAGTGTAAAAAAAATTTACACTGTAATCTAATCATGTATTGACATATCATTAAAACTATTAGACTTTTGAGATAGTTGTTATAATAGTCAAATTTTTTTAATGAATTGACAATACATAATTAAATAAGTTTCTTTACACTAACAATACATTAAAATTAAACTCTTCATCAGTTAAATTGATGAACCAGTAAACCAATTCCTCAAGCTACTTATTAGATTAGGTATGCATCAAAATCGATAAAAATCAATTCAATTAAGCCGATTTTAGTGTAAAATTGATGAATCAGCCGATTTTTAATGAATCATACGAGGTAGTATATTAAAAAAGAAAATGCAAGTGACGCTGAAATGGCGTCATTTTGGAGTTGTCATTGGATCATTTGGATGCTCCCTCGAAACCTTACCATTGTCACTCTGCGCTGCCCATTTCCCTGTTTCAGTTTCACATTCAGAGGTGAGAGTCATTGTCATACTCTGTTGATTGCCTCCGTGTGCAACGCTGACGCCCACCCGGGAGAGCGAGCTTCGACAGCGTTGATATCGCTCTGTGCTGGGCCGACAGCTCAATCAGCAGGGAGTTTGGCCCTGTTGTCGTTGGTCGAGGAACCGTCGTTCTGGACAATATCTCGGCTTTCGGGTGGACGAGAAGGTGCCCCTTGTGATTCCCGAAGTGAACCCTGAACCCATGGAAAGCATTGAGCTTGGAATGGGGAAAGGGGCGTTCATTGCGAACCCCAATTGCTCCATCATTATTTGCTTAATGACTGCTGTCCCTGTTCATCGACGAGCTAAGGTGTTGAAGTTTTTAAATTGGTTGTTTTGGGTTTTGATTTGAATTCATATGTGATTTTTGAATCAGTTGCCGAATTGGGTTTTGCTTACCCTGCCTGATTTTGGAACCCATATACTATAATTCATATTTGTTTTATCGTTTCGGTTGTTGTTCAATGAAATGGGATGGTAGATTAATGCATTTTGGCAATAAAATTAACTAGGAAATGGTTTTTTGGGTGTCATTTTGTGTACTTTTGATTTGAATGTGAACTTATATTGAACTTGTCATGGTGACTTGTATCAATTTTTATGTAATTTTTTATTTTATACAGTTTGATCACTCATTAACCTAGTACTTCGGCCGATTCCATGATTGATCCGAATTTAATGACACTGATGTTAACTACTTCGCACAAACTTGTGTCAATTATTTGATGCAATTGTGTACATGGGTTCAAATTTGTCATTCCCTAGTAGTCTGACAGTGTACATGGCCCTCTATTTGCTTTTATGAGACATCAAGCATGTCATTAACATCTTCATGGATAAGTTGTATTAGATTAACATATTTTTATTATAATTTGTCACATAAAAAAATACTACAAGCTTATAATGGCAAAAATGCTTAGTATATTTTTAATCATTATAAGCCTATCATTAATAATTCATTTCTTAACTTTAGGGCTAAAGATTTTTTAAATTTTGTCAAGTACACCATGACTTTGATGAGATATTTCTCAAGCCAAATCAACCTCAAATTAATGCAAACTATATTTATCATCTTGTGCGAAGCTAAGATGTTATTGTTTTATTTTATTATTTTTATCGTACCAAAGCAAAATAATCCTTGCATCTTAAATGGGGGTGATTTAGGCAAAAAACAAAACAAAAAGTGAAAATCCTAGAAATAAGAGTAATAATAGAAAATGATTTAATAAATTTTATTAATAAATGACATAAAAGGAAATTGCTTAAAATAAAATCTAAAATAAATTTTATTGGTTTGTGACTAAAATAATTAAAAGAATTGTAAAAAAATGAAAATATGGAGAAAAGTAAAGAAAATTTGACTTTGTTAGAAAATATTAAGAACAAACACTCATTTTGGTTGTCTAAAAATATAAGTGTTATCGGTTAAGTTATCTAATGATGAATGCATCAAAACGATCCTATAATTTTAATTTTTAACATCAAATTAGTCTTTTAATATTTTTTTTACATCAAATTGATCATTTAATATCATTTTTAACATCAAATTAAATTGGTCATGCAAAATGATCAATTTGATATCAATTATTATTAGAGAACTAAACTAATGACACTAATATTTTTGAAGGACCGAAATATATATTTACTCAAACATTAATAGGGTTCACATGGATAGAATGTTTTTGGAGGTTAAAAAATGAGCGTGAGTTTAGATGAAAACTTGAGAAAAAAATATTAATACATATGAAAATAAAATTACCTGAAACAATAGATAATAGAAAAAATCTAAAATAAGTATACTACTAACAAGTGAAATTAAAAGAAATAATAGAAATTACGGGAAAAGGGAAATATTTGATAAGCACTAGTTGGTATTAATGTTGCACTTTTTTTTTTTTGGTTGCGTGAATTTGTGTATTATAACAGCTAAAGCAAAGAGAGGTTTAAATAACTTTTCTTATTTCTTATTACCTGGCAGCCCATGTAACTAATCCAGAAAGTGTTTTGAATGGCACAATTTGGAATTTTATTTGATTTATAGATCAAATATTTAATTTGGAAAAGTTACAAAATATGAATTGATTTAATTTTAAAAAATTTATGATTTCAGTTATGTATGTTTAAAGATCTACTGAAATATGATTAAATTTTATTTGATTTTACTTTTAATTATCTGAATTGACAATCTTGTTAGCTTAGCCATTTTATCTATTTTAAGTAAGGGTAATAAAATAAAATCATTAAAATAAATGAATTCAATTTATATTTGGTGTGTTTTAAACATAGAAATTAATTTTTAAATAAATTCAAATAATATTTTTTATAATTAGTTTTTAAATAAAAATTGATTTTAAAATCACATCAAATTAATTTAATTCCAATCTAATCTAATCAATTTATTTTTTTAAACTATGTTAGTGGTTAGAACTCATTTGAGAATGTTGTGAAATTATAATGATTCTTATGCTGTAGGTGTTGTGGAGGAGAAAAAGAGTAAAACGATGTTCAAATATTACTTAAAAATGTGATGAAAGGCAAAGCTGCTGTGAATTGCATATTGATATTTTCATAATGCTATATCGAGTAAGAACAAAGTAGATATTGTAAAGTTACATAAGCACAATGGTTATAATTTAAGAGAATTTAACTTTTGTTTTTTAATTATAATTATAATAACTAGTATAGAACCTAAGCGTTACTCATAGCATAAAAAGTATAACATTATAAAATTATTATTCAATATAGGGGATCATTTTATAGTATAATGTTAAGTTTGAATAAAAAATCTCAATTTAAAAAGTACATGCTATGATTAAAAGAAAAAGAATTTTACATGAGTATAACTACAAATATTTAATGTCTTGACTATGATGAAATATTAATGTATATTCTGACACATGATAATAAAATAAAATTAGTAAATAATTAAATATTTTATATGATACATAAAATGACTTGAACCTTCAAATATTTCAAAATAAGTTTAATAATACATTTTCTTTTGTTAAATTATAAAATGATTAATAGTAAAATAAAGAAATTTAAAAGAATTAATGACAAATTTTATAAAATTGAATTTATTTTAATATTATTTAAATTAATTACTTTTATGATAATTATAAAAAAAGTTCAACAAGTTAATAAATTTCATTTATTTAAATATTAATAAAATAATATTATTATATAAATTAACTAAAAACGTTTTTATGTATAGTATACATCTAATTTTTATTTTGTATATAAGAAGCAACACTTTTTTAATTAAAATACATAACCGAGTTAAGTAACTAGATGTGATTATGTAAAAACAAATGTAACTTGACACGATTGTACTATTTTTAAGACACATTTGACTCTCATGTTATCTTTTAAATTAAACCAAACAAGTTAATATTAATGTAGATCTTATTTAAATCAAAAAATAATAATATAAGAACATAATAATACATAATTTTACGTTATACAACCTTACATAAAAAATTATAGATACATTTTGCTAGTTGAAAATTTTAAATAGTTACTCATTTGAACCACAAAAAGATCATTGAGATGACAAATTCATACACAAATTTGCGATTATAAGGAATGACACATTTAAGAACAAAGAAATTAAATATATTTTTATATACATCTCATTGCAACTCAATTTTACTTCCTTTCATCTTGTCATTTATAATTGCTTTAAATGTTGAAAAATCTAAAATTCATGAAGACATTTTTTTCTTATTATTTTTACCAAAGATAAAACATTCACACAATGTGACATATATTTGTCGTTTTAGAACATATTATGGCATATATTTACAATACCAAAGTATGTTATCCATTAAATATTAAGAGTTCTTTTAATTATTCACAGTAAGACTGTAATAATAAACAAATTATAAAACTCGTAGATAATTAACTTTGACAATTAAAATTTTACATATGTTTAACATGTATGCAAAATTTACAGTTTGACATATATAATCATATCTAAGTGTTCATTGTCAAAAATTTTAACTGACATTCGTCAACATTTTTTCTCTTTCTAAGTGACACATGTCAAAAGCTTATATTGATAGTCTTAATTTTCATCACAAATTAATGTTTAATATGCATATATATAATCACAAAATTAATGTTTAACATGAATTCATATAATCATAATTAATATTTAATATGCATGTATAAATTAAGGTTTAACATAAATTTTTATTAATTATATCAAATGCATAAACATATCTAATTGACACTTGTCAATATTTGTTATTTTCTAAAATTCTGTCCACTTTCTCTCTAAACTTTTATTAATTATTCTTTAATTATCACTTTAGGTGACACTTGTTAAAGTTTCTATTTTTTCTAAGTGACATTTGTTAATTTATTTTAACCTCAAATTTTTTTAGATTAAAAATTTGTTATTTGACTTGAACCTATAATTTTTACTGAGATACTCATTTGTCCTAATTTCCTAAACTAAGCCCAAATAACTATGTTTTGCTTTTGATCATGGGGAATGAGAGGTTATAAAATGCTTGAGTTTATTTACATATACTTTGAATATGTTTTTATAAAAGAAATTGCTACAACTAATCAGCTTGAAGTGAGTATATAATTTCTTTAATGTTAAAATTTTTTGGAATGATAATTATTAGTTTCATTTAGGCTTGTATCAAAATTGTTTATGTCAAACACTGTCTACTTAATCTTAACTTCCTTAAATATTTATCTTTTATTAATAATCTGTGCATATTAATACTTGTAAATTTAAGTAGCAGCCTTGTCATAAGACCCATACTACCATCCTCTCATTTCGTATAATTATTCTCGACTTTTTCTTATATTAAAAAAACAAGTTAATAGTAGATTTTAGTCTTTTTTTAATTTTTTTTACTTGCATTAAAATAAATACTTCTATGGATATAAGTACCACTATTCAGAGACATTATAAGATTTTACAATATTTCATTATATATTTTTAGAGTAATTTAATGGATAAAAGCTAAAGTGCTTGTCAGATTTTTTTATAGACTGATTTTTTTTTGGTAAGGTTTTATAGATTGAATTTAAATTATGTTATATTATATTTATATCCTAATTAATTATTACATGGACTGCAGTTTGGAGAAAAAATAAAGAGTAATTCCACCAAAAAAAAAAAGAAAGAGTAACTAATTATTAAGTTGTTATTAATTCTTATCTATCATGGAAAAACCGTTGATTGGGGAGTATTGAGCATTGAATTTTGACCTATCATGCTCTAATGTAGGTGCATGCATCATCTTAATTTAAATGAAAGTATTTTATGTAAACAATAGGTCATAAGTATAATAGTTTAATATAATTTTATCAATTTTTTTTAATAGTAACTCAATTTTATGGTAAAATAGTAAATAGTATGTTTTTAAAGTAAAAATAAAATAATTTTTTATTACATAAAGTTAGAAGTGTACAAAAGGCGAGCATTTAAATGATGGAGAATATTTTTCCTTACATTCCGTTGACTTTTATAAATTTTTAAACGCCCAAATAATAAGATTTATTATTTTCCCATGTTTCCTTTTGTTCCCTTCACCGCATCTTATCCAAAGTCAGTAGTGACAAGTAACGTAGGGAGTTTTATTTTTTTTCGTATATATATATATATATATAAAATCGGTACCACAACTTGAACTTATGACATTCATCGAAATCTCCACCCATCCCTAATTTTACTTGGAAGCTTCAATCTTAACATGTCATATATTATATATATAATGTCATTTTAAGGTTAATATTACAATACTCCTCTTACATTTTTGAACTATAAAGTTTATATAATAATAAAAAGTAAAAAGTAAATTTTATCATTTTTTGTAATGACTTTGACAAAAACATAGGATGTGTAACATACGTCCCGGAAAAATAAGGGATGTAGTTTAAAAGTAATTTAAATAATAATTTTATTTAGTTTACTATTTTCTGAATGATAAAATCAAGTTTAATTGTATTTACAGTTTTTCATTTATCCTGTCATACCATCATATATATTATAAGTGGAAATGAAAATTTGACAGAAATTTTTTTTTTGGAGCTGATGTTGCCTGTTGATGAAAACTTACTTATAACATGTTTGGATTGGAGTTTGAAATCTCCTAAACTATGATTTGAGTAAAAGCTTGTCTCTTCTTGCTTTTACCCAATACAAACATGCACTTATTAGTTATTTGACAACACAACGCTTCGAAATTCGCCCTTCATTCTAGTTAGAGTTTAATTTTGATCCACCATCAGTGTAAAGTTTCTTTACACTATCATCCAATTATGTGTTGCTAAATCATTAAAAGAGTTTGACTATTACTACAACTATTTAAAAAGTCTAACTCTTTTAATGATGTGTTAGCACATGATTAAATGACAGTGTAAAGAAACTTTACACTGACAGTGAATAAAAATTAAATCCTTCTAATTATTGTCTCTACATTATCATTTGACTAAGTGCATGTTTTGATTTGAGTTTAGAAATTCAAAAATTATAGTTTTGGTAAAAGTAATAAGAGACAAGTTTTTACTCAAACCATAATTTGAGAGATTTCAAACTCTAATTCAACATATTATAAGTATATTTTTCTTGAATAACTGATTATTTTGATTTGAGTTCATCCTCCTTCTTTGAAGAAACTCGTCTATCTAGTTCAAATATGCATATGAGGATGACTTGTACTAGCATTAAGATTCTAGTGTCAAATACAACCTTATTTGTTTGATGTATGGTTACTGGGTAGGAGTGGAAGCCCGCTCACGAATTTGAATCTGAATATGGTAAAATATATCCCCATCTCATTATTTGTTTTTCACTTTTTTAGTTATAATTATAATCATTAGCTAGCTCAGACTATGGACTATATGTTGGTAGAAAAAGAATTCAAGAGAAATACCAATGCACTAATTCGAAATCTGCCTTTTCTCCAATGCCTGCCTGATGAAAGGACAGAAGGAAAATAATGACTCAGTTGTTGCCTGTGCTTATCAAGTGTGAGATGGTAATTGCAAGTTATCCCGGCTAATAAACTTCGGTTAAAACCTTATTCACCAAAAAATTGAGAATCGCTAGTCCCAGAACAACACCAATATAAGTTTCTTATAAGCAAAAGAGACATGCTGCCCTACAAGTTATGCACAACTGAAGAAAATATTTGCTATCATGACAATCAATACGCTTAAGTAGTACATTTTACATGCTTTATCTTATCACTGAGAAAATGGACAGAGATGGGAAATCAATGCTAACCTGCACTTGGCCAACTTTTTCCTGGTTACATAGCAGAAGATTTACATTTCTCCAATGTCCTAAAAGTATCAAACCTTTAGTACAAGCTAGTCCATGACCTATCTTTGGTAGTTAGTTTGGAGTAGTGCATATATCATGTCAATATCTTCTTTGCTCCCAGACTCATTAGTCATCACTTACAGTGACATTTAACACTGAATTCTTTAAATCTTAGTCAAATTAAGCTTCAAAAGTTTCTAATTAACATCATAATAGATAATTGCTCAAATGAAAAAGCCTTTTATTAATTGAATATGACTTTCACATTGAACACAAGCCAAAAAATTTATAGGTTGAAAAAATTTAAGGTGTTATAATTAAGATTACACATTCTTTTGCATATTTAATTGGCCCTTTGTTTAACAGTCTATTTGATTGTTTGAAACATGAATAATATGGGCTGATCATCAATTTTTGTGTTGGAGTTTGAGTATTAGAATGAGATAGTTATAATTTAAACTTCGAACTTGGGGCAGCTAATTAAGATTCAAACTTGAGGGATATTTTTGCTATAAAATGTGACATTATTGAGTGAAGGTCTAATAATGACACTCTTATATCTATCTTTGACAGTAACAACATGTGTCCTCTCCTCATCCTATCATCCAAAAATCTTAACCGGAAGTTGGATTTGTATTTCATAGATTACATATCTGAATTATAATGGGAAGCTTATAATTTATGATAAGCTTAACTCCTTTAATCCTTGGTGTCTAAGCCATAAGACGGCTCACATAGACATGATACGATTTTCAACTAAGGAGCTCATGAGGGAACAGCGAGTCTCCATAAACCAAAGCAAGCTTTAAACCTATGAAATAGGCTAGCGAACCTATGAAATAGGCTAGCGTCGGTTTTGGTAGCATGTGTCACTATTGGCATATATTTTCACTTGAAAATTATAAGCTGAATGTAACATATATGGTACAAGACCAAAATCTTGGACCTCAAAGACTCAAAGTGATAGTCTAGCCTTGAGCGTGATGAATTTAGGATTTAAAGTACTTACACTGAAGCATGTTGCATGGCGCAAGGACAACAGAAGCATACATCTTGCAAGTAAGACTTGGGTACTAATGGTGTATGTGCTTGTACTAGTGAATTTGGTTAGAGTACTATTATGTATATCATATAGGACGTTCCTTTCCTGTATAAGATAGTATAATCAGTACTTTTATCGTTGCAAAACGGATTTAGAAACAATGAAAACTATAACACAAATTCAAACTCAAACATTCTACATCACCAATCCAAAATAGATTAAGCTGCCAACATTCACATGTAGATAAAACATGAACTTAATTAAGCATAACAATACCTCTCCTAAGTAGATCAAACGCACAGGCACTTTTACATATTGCATATTGTATAATTCAAGTGTGACTTTAATCAAATTAATGGAATGATGTCAGGAAGCAGTGTAGTTTAGCATCCAATCTACAGAGATCTGCCCAACGAAGTTGTTACTTGTATTGAAAAGCACCAACAGCAGGAAGAGGAAAACCTTATTGTGGCTACTAATTTTTAGGACCAAACATATGCTGACATTAAACACCACTGATTAGTTACAATATTGGATTTATGCAAATGAATGACAATTCAACATAATATCAGAAACAGCTCTGTTCTACACACAATACGTGGCAAGACATGTTCTCTGGTATAAGAATTGTTCATCCTTAGTGACTTTCTAAGCAATTGTTCCATATTCAAATCTCATCTGATTTTCATGATTCTTGATGCAATAGAATCCTCTGTTAACCTATCACCCCAAGGGGTGGATTGATCTTATCCCCAATCAAAGCATTCCTCTTAATTTGGTAAAAACCTTGATAACATCACAAGAAACCCTAGTCATGACCATTGTGCCATCAAAACCAAATTTCTCCAAAACTACCCATCCATTCAGCACGCTCAAATACTCATTAGAAAGCTCATAAAATAAGCTACAAGATGAAAAAAGCCTCACTCAAATCCATCAAGTGAAGCTCAAGTGACGACGAAATGAATCAAGCTTAAAAGCACAACTAAGCCAATCCATAACATCCCAAACATCCCAAAAACATTCCATCTCTGCCTTTCCCCACTAGGAATCACCAACCGTTGATAAAAATCAATCCAAGGGCTGACATTCAAACTTACAGAAGAGAGCAATCCGTGTAAGGGGCCCGTGGACCAATGACGAATAAGTAATTGGATATCGTGTTACACACACTTGACTATTTAAACCATCAAATTTCCGTCATCTTCTCTCACACCAGTGCCTACGTCCTTCACAGATCCATAATCCTCCATATCCAACACCTTACCTTCGAATCCACTCTTCCCCCGCTTCCAAGCCCTAACCCAATCCATGGCGTCGGAAGAGCCCACCGTTGCCCTTGAACCCGCACCAGAGCCAGCTGACGCTGAGCCACCCGAGGAGAAAGAGGCCATCAAGCCTGCAACCAAGGCCAAGAAATCCAAGGACCCCAAACCCAAAAAAGTTTCTGCTCCTAAATCCCGCAACTCTCCATCTCATCCTCCTTACGAAGAGGTGCGACACAAATTTCGCTATTTTTATTATCCGTTGAAATTTTTTGTTTTGCGATTGTGATTCTGGTTTTTGAATTGGATCTGATTTCGGAATTGTTTTTTGGGCAGATGATTAAGGACGCGATTTTGACGCTGAAGGAGAAGACGGGTTCGAGCCAGTACGCGATTGCCAAGTTTATCGAAGAGAAACACAAGCAGCTTCCTCCAGCCTTCAGGAAGCTCTTGTTGTACCATTTGAAGAAGCTCGTCGGTTCTGAAAAGCTCGTTAAGGTGAAAGGTTCCTTTAAGCTTCCGCCGTTGAAGTCATCGGCGCCCAAGCCTCCTCCTTCCCCGGCCAAGAAGAAGCCTGCTCCTGCTAAGCCCAAGTCCAAGTCCAAGCCCAAGCCCAAGCCCAAGCCCGCTTCCAAGTCTAAGGATACAAAGACTACCAAGGCAGCGGCAGCCAAATCGCCTGCTAAGACAAAGCCTAAAGCAGCTGTCAAGCCGAAGCCGAAAGCGGCTGCTAAGGCGAAACCCGCCGCGAAGCCCAAAGCTGCTCCGGCTAAGCCCAAACCAGCTGCCTCGAAGCCAAAAGCTTCTGCGAAACCGAAGGCAGCTGCAAAGCCCAAACCCAAGCCCAAGCCCAAGGAGAGACCCACGAAGGCTGCGAGGACATCGACGAGGACATCTCCGGGGAAGAAAGCCCCTGCTCCGAAACCGACGCCGAAGAAGGGTGTGGCTGCGAAGAAAGCTCCGGTGAAAAGCGTTAAGCCGAAGAGTGTAAAGTCTCCGGCGAAGAAGGTTTCGACGAAGAGAGGGGGAAGGAAGTGAAAACTGGAGCCTAGTTGTCTTTGTAGGGTTAGTCTTGTAAAGTTCTTTGTCCTTGCGGTGTAGTTGGATCCACAGATTTCCTATAAAATATGAAATTTGATTTTTATCAAACTTTTTTTTTCCTTTCTTAGTTGTTTGGATCTTTTTTTTTTTTTTTTAATCCGACTTAGGAATTTGACACAGTTTCTAGCTTGTATTTTTCAGCTTAATGAGTTAATCATAAATGCAGCTTAGAGTTTGAGGCTTTTCTGCATTATAGTATTTTCAGCCAGATGTAGTATATGCTCCTTTTTACAATGGAATGAATCTGCTGTTGTGAACATTGGTTTTCGTGAGTTTATTGTGCTTTTTAAGAAAGTTGTTCATGGTTGCAAGACTTGGCGTGCAAGTTCCCCCCATCAACGCAGCTTTGGTGAACTCCTCATGTTACCTTCTTGCTTGTTCTCCATTCGTTTCTTGTTTTTTGGCACTCAATTTGTTTTTGTTATTCTTTCAAGGAATGTTGCATATGATAGGTTGTATTGTAGAATACATGAAATTTGAATCCTAATTGGGACTTGGGAACAAAATGATGTTGAGCCGTATTAGTTTAGATCTTCTAAAACAAGTTGCTGGGTTTAAATGTGTGTCAATTAAGTTTTAGATATAGATGGTGCCGGTCTGTAACTGTTCTCTGTTTTTTTGCTTTGAGTACTTCAACTGTAGTAAGGATTAGTGTGGTGATGGTAGAGTACTTTTTCTTTCTAATCAGAAAACTTATACGTAGTATAATGGAAATTGACTTGATGGTTGGATGCATATATTGCATCTCACTCTAGCTGAATAGGTGTGTTTACTTTTATGAATAGACTTTCAATGAATTTCGATGTATCCTGGATGCTTGAATGTTATGTGTTGTCTTGCGTGTCATTTATGTTGATGAAACAATTGAATTGAGGTTCCATGCTTTCTTTTTAAAAGTGATCTTGCATGTGTATATAGTTTATGCTGTTTTCCAAGTCTGAATGAAGTTTGATTAATTTGAACTTCTGTTTAGTTGAAATTTAGTAAGTGATTTTCATGTGCATATAGTTTAAAGCACATTATTGATATGAAGAAGTTTGAAAATTTTGAACTTTTAATGAAATGACAGAAGTGATAAGTAAATGAGGCAAAGATGTTTGGCCATAAAAATCATGTTAGCCTGTTGCTTTTGTATCATCGTTTAGACATCAGTGAGGAAAGTTTAGAAAGTACGGGTTCAAATATCCTCTTATCCAAAAAGGAAAAATAAAATTGGTATCAAACATCCAGGATTAAAAATTGAGATGAATATGAAAATGTCTGGTATTTCCATTAGGTATCATGTAGCGCAATTTTAGTAGGTTATGTAATTTTCTTTCTCTGTTTCAGTTTACTAGAGATGCTTGAAGAGTTTTGGCAAAATGAGGGATGATGAAATTTATGAACACGATGGTTTCAAACTTTCAATGAAGTTTGGCAAGTGTTGCGGCTTTTCCTGGAGGTTTCTTCAAAATGTTTGTTTCTTCTTTTAAATGATTTTGAAGACAGGGAAATGCAGTGAATAGACATGCACGTGGATTGTGGCAGGATGGAATTATCTGAGGGGATAACCTTTAATTTAGCACATACCATTAACTTCAACTCTTTAAACTCCATCTAAATAGAAGTGCTCTGACTTCAACTCTTAAACCTAAGTAAGACTATTTTGAAATTACTTGATGGGTAGTCTTTGGGTGCTCGGATAATGTGTTATAAATGATTGCTCAAAGTTCTCATTTACAATGTTTTTGAATCTTAGGTTTAGAGTGAATGTCAAGATGTTGGTGGCTTTTGTTTTTGGTGAATGGGATTTCTTTAGGAACAAAAAATGAAAATCATACTTTCATAATTTTATTCATAACCACAATTTTTTTATTTGATGCTACTACCTTAATCCTTCTAACTAATGCATATCTCATGCAGAATAATCCTTTTGACCGTGTCTTCTTGGTGTTTGATGACAACATTGCTGTGTTACATTATTACTGCGTCTTCATGGTAAGGAAAGACTGCATTAAATATAGATATGTTTGGCATTAAAATGATATAGTTTGCTTTATAGGTATGATGTTTTCTGATGGTAATTGTATTAGAGTTCCGGGAAAATGAGATGAGTGAGGAATTGTGGTTGTGGATGTTAGCTCTTAATGGAATGAATTTGAATTTCCAAAAAGAGGAAGATTGTGCTGAAGGGATCATTAATTGGTACTGTGGTAGTAAATGTCTAACTGACTTGGGTTCTAGATGCAATTAAACTTTTATAAGATTATTAATGAACCAAGGACATGATTTATCACTATTTGTGGTGGTTTACTAAACATTCTGAACACGTGCATGTATGTAGTTTTGGTGGAGTCACATGTCTTAATTTTCCATAAAAATTATTTTAGTGAATGCTGTACAATGATTTTTTTTTTTTAATCTAATTAGCCCTTTGGCATGACTTGCATAGTTAAACTGCCATCGTTGTGATCTAGGCTTTTGAAAGACTTCTTTCTTTTTGGAAAAAATCTTGCAGACAAAAGTCGGAGACTTGCAATTGATGGCCAAGACGGAAGTTTAAGAGAGAAGACTAGAACAATCATGATTGGTAACCAGGAAGCTAAATTTCCATCACATTTTATTGTAAACTGAGAAAATAAGTATGACTAGAAAAAGAAATTTTCTTATAAGAAGGTTGAATTATGTACAAAATTAGGCACGCCACGACATTGTGCGGCATAGTGCTGCCAGCCTGCCACAGAACAACACAAACACGTGTTACATGGCAGCTTAATTGAGGTGCAGTGTTGCATGAACAGTCTGCTACATTTCATGTGGCTCATGGCAATATGTGCCACACAATGGCCTTGAAGTAGTAATGGAGTCCAAGTGATTTGGTGTTGGGTCTGGCCTAAAACATGTGATTGGGAAAGTCTGTGAATTCAGAGACAATTTTTGGATACATCACCACTACCAGTGCAGGTGTCGGGCTTTCTCTGTTCTTTTCTTAACACACTTCCTGTTTAGTAACCGAGGCATTAATTGTCTTTAGTTGTTTCTTGAGAAGGGGACTCCTTAGTCATAGAACTCTGACATAATAAATTTACAATTGGCACGCTATGATTAGATTTAGGCTATGTTTATTTCTTTTAAAACCTTCGAGACGATATTCTCCGTCGCTTGTGGCTTCTGGTGCCTCTGTATTTAGAAATGTTCTATCCAATCAACAGAGGATTACTCATTAAAGGGTAGTTTTTGATTGCGGCTTTCCCTTTATCATAAATTATAGTATAATAAGCATGCATTTCTTTGTAAGTGCATCTTCTGGAAATAATGTCACTTTATCAAAAAGTTAATCAACTCACGAATTTTGAGCTGTAATGTTGGTGACTAGTAAATGCATATCCTCGTTGAATTTGTATTTGTGTTTCCATTTCCTTTCTTTTTTCCCCCTCTCTAAGATGTTGGTGCAATTGGACACATTAGAGAGGAGAGTAATTTGGCTGGAATCACTGCATATGAGGAATTATGATAGGTATACATTTATTATTACCAACTCCAATCACCACCCCTACAACACGTTTAATCCTTTTTTCCATCAATCGTTCGGTATGATACTTAAAGTCTGAACCTGCAGCTTCATGGTTTTAAATAGAGGTCATTCCTTCTCGAAGTGTTCTCCCTCCTCTCTCCTGTTCTACCGACCTATCAATCATATTATGGTTGTGCTTCATAATGATAGGAAATTGGAGATTATATTAGTACCAAAAGTTGACTAAGATCTAAGCCATGGATTTCTGCTAGCTTTTGTCTACAGTGATAGTTATTCATTTTAATGTTAGGTACTAAAATAATTTTCATGGATGTGCCTCTTCAGTGACAGAATGAATTTATTCAGGTTTAAAGAAGTATGAAAATGGTTAGGCTATCCTCTTACTGGATGGCTCTTGGAGAGAAAAAATATTCATAGAAATGGTACCGACTCTCACTTCCCTACACGCTAGTTTAGCGTAGTTGGCCAGGTCATTTATGGAGCAATCTACCAGGGTTTTGATCTGGTAGGCAACGCTTGGGGTAGAGAGATTGTTGGCCCTCTGTAGCAACATGATGGAGGCCCTAGTTTTTGGCCAACACAGTTGTCCCGTGGTGCTTGGGCTGCTATGCTGTTAAAGGAATTTGAATAGAACTCTCATTGCTTGATTCTGCAGATTCCTCCTCATCATTTTCACATGTTTGAAAATCTGTCATTGCAACTTTCTATTAATATGCCAAGGGAATTACGTCTTCGTGGGTTTCATAGAAAAGGAAAAAGAGTTACAAGAAAATAGGATTTGAGTTGGGGGCCCAGGGAGGGAGGAGACTATTCTCTAACTGCCCACAGATAGCAGAACGGATACCTACTCTCATGATTGTGTTTAGCTAACGTTAACTGATAAGCTCCTAATTAATCTAAATTGGGCATCCATGGTCTTACTGTTGATAGTCATCGCAACACCCATGGATGTGAAAATAATACTAGTAGCAAAGCGGTAAGTTAAATAAGGTGTGACAACTGAAGTGGGTGTATCTTTTCAGCTGACACTAGTTTATCTTAAATCTTGCACTTAGCTTTAGTCAAAGTGGAGATTGAAATATTGAGCAATATACATTTTAAAATATATTTCAAAACCGGTTATACTAAGTAAATTTAATGGAGTATTGATACATCTATAGCTTTAAGGTGTATAGTAGAACGCTCCAGTTAGCTGGTATCTCTACAGAAATTTTGAAAGTTGAAAAATATATTTTGATATTTTCGATGTTCCTTTTTTCATCATTTTGCTTTTAACATAGTTTTTGCAGAAGAGCTCACCTCTTGTAGTATGGTGTGGGATTATAAGGAGACAAATAATAGCGGATGCATGGCTAATGGTTATTGAGCATGAGACAGTGTCTGTATTTGAGGTACAGCTTCCTTGGCTAGAGCTGGAACAAACTTGTCATGGAAGCATTTGTGTCCAGTTGTAACTAAAGTTTTGTTGATAGCATTACTATAATCTGATGAGGTTTTATGTACTAGTTTCGTGAATTTAGTATCCCCCGTCTTGGTCGTTAGCATGCGGGGATTTAACTCATATAATATGTATCTAGAGTCCAACAACTACCAGTGCATATTGTTATCCGTTGTCACTGGTCACATTAGTTACTGTATTCTGTCTCCTTTTATCTTTTTGCTTTCAGGAAATGGCCAATTATTGTGACAAAATATTTCAAATAACATGAGAACAAAAATGAAATGAATTATGCGTGCATTTTGATTTGATAATAAGTTACAGGAAGGAACGTACAGGATCTGTTCATATAGGAATAACTATTTCCTACTTGAGAAAGAGTTGGGCAGCTTCCAATAGAAAGAAAAACCTTTGTGCTGCCTATAATTTGGAAATTCCTTTCGGAGAGTGGGAAACCAAAGACCATCAAATCAAATTAGTTTTCTCTAAAAACCAAATCAATTTTGAAACCAAATAATCATACTTGATATATAGTTATTTGGTCCTCGGTCGTTGTTAATTTGACAACTGACCTGAAAAGAAATAGTATAATTTTCAATTTTTAGATTTTGACTAAATGTTGTTCCTTTGTACATGTAAGATCATCACATTGGTACAACGTACATAAATTTTCCTCGGTCACAAATTTCAACTACTTCTGAAAGCTCGTTGAACTTCCATTGCATGCTTTACTTTCCTACTCTTAATGGATTCCATCTTATGAGCCTTATCTCGAGATGAAGGTGGAAAAATATCATCCCTGCTTCATGAAGTCATCATTTCAATCTCTCAACCTTTTGGATTGAATACTTGAGCTCCTGTTGGATGTTCAACCTTGAAGGAGATAATACAATGTCTTTCCATATCGATCCAGCTTCACAAGCTGGGTTGGGGTGCTTGTAAAGTTCATATATGGAGTTGGCATCTTCATTCAACTTAGCAACCCTCTTCAAACAGTCGATTTCATCTGGATCAACGAGCAGTGTTTTGTCTCTCTCTTTCCATCCTATCAACTTTACAACAGTTACCATGTCAGTAGTAGATGTCGAATATAGGGGGAAAAAACAGCAACCATGACAATGACAATAGTAATGAAATGATTAGTACATTTACATTTGAAATAGAAATATCTAGAGATAGCATTCACAGTATGTTGCAAAAGTTTCATTCATGATGGTAAGTAAATTTCGGAGAGGAAATGGAGGAATCCAAATTTTATTATGGACTATCACTTACATCAATCATTTGTATATACTATATACAAATTATGATTTTATCTCCTTAGGAAGAGTGTGCACAGACAGGTTTTTCTCATCTGAAAAAGAATAAGGAAGAAAGAGGAGGGAGGGAAATATGTGTACCTTGGGTGGGCCTTCCAAAGCATTTGTGCTGTATAGCCGGGCATTGTCTACTAGTTGACAGTAAGTCAGAAATGCATCAGCAAATCTCTTGTGGGATATCAATTGTGACTTTACTCTTACTGCTCTTCTACACATGATAGCTCTCCTGTTGGCATTCGAATTTAGCTGTTAATCTCCAAGTGGAATTCATTTTCACTGGAGGAATTATGATTGATAAGTAAGATAGTCAAATAGAAAGATGAATGATAAATCTACCTTATGCCTCTAACGACTGCAAGGTAAGCATCACATACTACTCCAACCAGCTCTATCCTATATGGTTTTCTCTTTTTGTCTCCAACTTGTTCAGGTTCTTCCTCTTCAATTCGTTCCCAATAGTTTTCAGTTACAGATCCATCCTTATTCACCTTGTAACCAGTTCCCATGCGGTAACGGCGGCGGTGGACATTTCTGGCCATTGTTATTGTCTGCACAACAAATGGTACCCAGGAGAGTGTGCCATCCATAATCACATCCCGCCCCTCATTTAGTGCTGTTACCAAGAGGGATGAGGCTGCATCTGTGGATGATTGGTGTACCTGTTTGCAACAATGACTTTATCATGCAAGAACCAAAAGCATTGAAGTTGAACAACCATGAAATGACTGCCAGATTGAATCAATTTGGACTATGCCATTGTTCAAAACAGTCACCATCTTCACCCCACAAAGGAAGGTGAAAATAGAATGTTACACATATCTATACTAACTATAAACAGCATAGAATGCTGGGAAAAACAGATATGAGTCTCAACCATCTCACCAGTTCAGCTGTTCGAATCATGTCGTGATGCCCCCTTGAGCTAAGGGCCTTATAGATGACATCGGATTCTTTGAAGGCATCTGCCTCAATGACAACGGCATTCCCTGCTGCTCCTGCCCAGAAAGGCCTGTTTAAATTTCATTCATAAAGAAACAACATTAGGTTCTTGCTGTTTGTTTTGATGATTTCATAATAAGACTCGTAAATTCAAAGCTAGAGAGCACAAATGATGGTTGAAACAAGGAAACAGAATGTTGATGTACTTCCTTTAAAAACTTCAATTCATATTATCATTTGTTTCTATATATACACGCATACGCCATATGTTATCATATTCATGGACCTGCTCAATCTATTAATCTCTTAATGTTCTCTAATACTTGCTATAAGCATCTGTCAATGTGTACTGAAGACCACTACAGTGAATTGTCTTCAGTAACAAAAACTTATGTTTGACACTGTGAAGAGGGGATTTTGATTTGGGGCATGAGAAAGGCATCAGCACGTACTTGAATTATGCATCAGGTGTTGAACAATGCATATGTTTCATTCGTTAAGATATCATGACATGTAAGTAATGGAATATATGCAGTATGTTGAAAGAAAATAGAATTTGAACTTCTAAACTCCAATTTTCCTGTATCTGTCAACTCCATTCATTAAAATTTACTAAAGGATAATGCAAGGAATTTAAATTGAATTTCTAAAATAGAGATCATTCTTCATATCTACTGGTCATGCAATGTTATACTACGGAAAGGTATCAATAATAGCCTATAGGAACTCAATTCTTCCATAGGGATTGGTCTAACTTTGCTGTAAAGAATCCACCATGTGTGTATGTCTTATAATGTAGAATAATGATAGATAGCTTTCACACACAACTCTTTTTTTGTTACGTCTATCACACCACTTTTTATTACACCACTTTTACACCTAGATAGATATTTACTTACACTTACCTTGCTAGTAACTTATTGTTCTGCATTTGATAACTTTTGAAATGTGTTAGTGACCTAATTTTTAAATAGTTATAGATAAATAGTTATCAACGCATAATAGTAAGTCACTAGTAAAATAAGTGTAAGTTACTATCCACCATAAAGAGGTGTAATGGAAAAGTGTGAAAATATCATTGTCCATGATCAAATGTCCACATAGAACAGTGGTGCAAAAAGGAGGTGTTGGAAGAAATGATGTGCAAGAATAATTTCTCTTATTAAAAAGCAAAGCAATGTTTCATTTTTGTTCGGAAATTATAACATCTCTTACTCTTTGAGAATGTCCTTAAGCACAGTGCTCTTGCCAGCTCCCATTCCACCGCCCATGAAAAGGAGCACTGGGCTCCTATCACAGTGAGCTACTGGAGCCATCACCTCTGTACATTGAGAGTCATCAGTTGTTACAAGTCCCATTGCTTTCATCTCTTCTACTAATGTATTAAAAACTCTAGCCACCTTCAGATTCTTGGTTACCCTCTCGAACCTCTGTTCCCTGTGCAAAGGATACTACTTAATTTTAAAGGAAGAAACGTTGAAGTAACTCTTTTTCACACTGATGAAAATAATTGCAAGCGTTCTGATAACAATGATAACTTGACTATCAAATAGTCCAACTAGGCAACCACCTGAAAATTGGCACCGCTTAGTTACAAAAAGTCATCATTTATAAACATAATTCTTTTGATTTTAATATGCTTGCTACTTCGAAAAGCAAGGGGAGAGGAAAGAAAGCCCTATTATTGTATGTTTCCTTATTATGTTTCATTGACTTCTAGGGGCAACTGAGGTCACAAAGAAAAATGACAGATTGACTGGTAAGTTCTCTGATCCCTTTTAAGATATTCATATCCTGTTTCATAACATATGATCCCCATATCTTTTTCAAAGATGGCTTAATCAGTATTCTTAAGAGAACAATAGTAATGCACACCTAGTTGCAGCCATAACTATGTGCTTGAGCTTCTTTTTTGGCTCAGTTTCAGAGCTCAACACCTGCAACACCAGAAAAACAAACATTTATTTACCTATTATTATATAAACAACTCAATATTGTAGATTATTCTAACACTTGTCTATATATCTTCCCTTAAACGACTAGATTCCGATCCCCAATACCTGACTTATCAATACATCACCATGCCTCCAATGGAATGCAAAGTAACTAAGAATGCATCTCTCAAACTCCTCCACAAGCTTCACAAAAAGTGAATCCGCATCTGGTTCGTTCTCAAAGAAGGTGTATATATCATCTTCACATCCCTCGCATTTCCTTATGTATTCAGAAGCCAATTTACATAGATGAGGACAACCTCTCCTATCTTTGAACCCCATTTGCCTAGCTGCAGCAAATCAGAGAATCTTACAACTATGATTCAAACCAATCCAATTCATATTGCAACTTTTCCAAATGATATATATAATCACCGTTTGTTGATCCATGTGTGTAACTGAAAGAATTGGACATATATTATTACCTACGTAATGAGAGAACCTTTCCAGCTTTGGGGTTTGGCCTGCCTTTGATAATCTTAGATGTGGGATGATCTTTCGATCTCTCATATTTTTCAGGCGATAATGCATTGCTACAGCAAATATCAACCCAATAGAGGAGGCAACGATGATCTGTGTGAAGCTGGGCTTGCCATTATAATCTGAACAAGATTGTGGTGTGAGTAATGAAAATCATCGTACTTTCACTTTGCATGACGAATTGACAAAAAATAAAAATAAAAATAATTATATATACCAATATCAATAGAGAAAACCCAACACGCTGATGGTCATGACTCTATGAGTTATTTTCTATGAGTATTACCTTTCTGCATTTCTCTTAGAAACCAAAGACAGAGACCGCTGGAGCTATAAGTTAAAGAGAATTAATTTGTGTCTTCTTCGTTTTTTCCGAAGAATTTGATTATGTTGTTAATGCGACGAAGGAAATTCTTCATTCCTCTGCCAATGTTGCTGCTCGTTAATCGTTTATAGTTGTTTGGAGTCAGTCGTAAAGTTGACAGGTGGGTGCACGGCTTTGCATGGCATTATAGCTACTGGTTTCCATGTATAGAAATTTTTTTGCCTTTTATTCGAGCGTGACTAACTCATAAGTTATAATCTATTTCTATGGCTGGGAATTTAGTTCTAACTGAATCACCATCTTCTCATTCAATCTTCTAATAACAATCAGAATTTCTTTCGCAATGTCCTCATTATTTTTACTCAAAGTTTTAATATAACTATACTTTTTATTCTATTTCTTCAGTATTATTTTTCTGTATTTAGATTAGAAATTTGCTTCAAAATAATTATTAAATTAATTTTTAATATGAGAAGTTAATAACTTGTAATTTAATAGTACCTAATCTATATAGCGTATATATAATCTGTAAACAGAGATTACATTAAAGAGAAACATTCTCATTTGGCAATTTGAATTACTAGCATGTATTTTTTATTTTATTTTTATGTAATTGAGATTCTTAATATGTAAATGCATAAATGCAGTCAATATGCATTAAATGTTGAACTAAAGTGAAAACTTATGAGAAATAGGACAAATTTATGAAAATCAATATTCTTAATATAAACTAAAGTGAAAATTGGCCAAATCTTCATAAATTGAAAATCTTAGTATGAGAAAATATAAATACAACCAGTGTGCTAAACGTGGGAGAAAATACCCAAACTTAAAGGAAAAATCATCCATTAAGAAAATACTATAAGGAGATGGTGCCATGTGGCACTATGAGGTGGTAGCATGTGTATCTTGCCTTCCATGAAAGATTACTGAATAAAAGAGTTCAAATATAATAGGTTAAATACAACTCTTATCTGTTAACATAATTTCGACATAAACAATTATTTCTAAACAAAACGTTTATCTAGTTAACCTAAAACTTTTATCTAGCTCCTCAGTCTCCAAAATCTTGAATTGAGATTTTTCTTCCTTAAGAAAAGTTATAATTGGTGAATTGGATTATTATCATTATGTTTGGAATCATTTTTTAAAAAAAAAAATTTGTTGAAAACATGAGGTGTTTGGACTGAGCGTCAGTTTAACCTTGACCACACCTCATGATTTGATTTGATTTAGAAAATCAATTCCTATATTTGAAACTCATTATTAAAAAACATGATTTGAATTTATTTATAAATCAATTTAAATGTTTAGAAGACATTAAAGATGAATAGAATTTATTTTATGTTGATAATTTCTTTATTACCCTTAAGAATAGGTAAAATGGCTAAACTGAAAAGAGTGCAAATAATTAAAATCACTCAAACCCAATTAGATTTGAGTAAATTTTCGTTATCCCAAGGTTTTTAAAATGATTAATGATGATTCCAAATATTATTCTAATATGTAACACTTGCACTTAATCAAAGTTAAAATGGAGTGTTGCATATTTATCAAATAAAACATGAATTCTTAAGTCATAAAAAAAAGTATTTCAAATTACTCAAGTCTTCAACAACTCATACTAGAAGATATATATGAGTTAAAAGCATTAGAAGCACTTCGTGACATGTTTGGAATAGTAGTTGGTTATTTTGCAAAAGTAAAAAAAGGACAATATACATTCAAATAATGCCAACAAAAACTTTTTCTGCAAAAAGGAATGCTTCTATAACATTCAAAATTCTCATATTGCTTACAAATACCCATCATTTCCAAAGAAGCCAAAAGAAGAGAAGAAGAGAAAAAAAAAACGAAAACTTATTGTGAGAGAGTTTTTACCCTGTTATCTTGTAAAGCCCAGTAAAGGTGTATTGTGTCATAACTTGAAGAGATTATGGTTGATCAAAACTAATCAGTTCTAACTTGAAGAGGTTACAGTTGATCAAAACTAATCGGTTCTAACTTGAAGAGGCTTCAGTTGATCAAAATTAATTGTATTTAGCTTGGAGAGAATAAGGTAGATCAAAGAATACTCAGTTGATAGTAAAAAATCTCAGCGAGGCTGGGTACTGGACATAGGTTCCACATTAGGGGTCGAATTAGTATAAATCTTTGTGTGCAAGCTCTTCCTAACTTTTCTATTTACATTATCATGCATGCTTGTGTGTTAATTTTCAATGTGCATTTGATTTTGGTTGCCTCCTCATCATATTATGTTTTCTAGTTTTTGAAGACTAGTTTACTCATCATTTTTATAAGTTGTCTCATCTTTGCATCAGATTTGCGTTTGAGCTTGATTTTGCATAAACTTTCATTTGAGCTGAACTTGATTCAACCTTTCTTTTCAAGTCTTCTTTCACCATCAATTTTTTTCATATGTGCAACTGAAATTAAATCAATGCATATTTTATAACTTTCAAAGTAAATAATTGCATTTAGAAATTAAATCATTTTTTTTTTCTATAGGTGTGGGGATATCTCATAAGGACAAAAAAAAAATTTTAAATTTTGTGATCCCAAACATAGTCTATGGGTTTTTGGCTGAAAAGCATAATATTAACACCATTGATCCTTTCTAACATTGGTAAATTGGATTATTTTGCTTTAACATATTTGTTCACTAAAAAATTCCTACATCGGAGTTATTATAGTTCTTTCAATAATAATGTCTGGATAAAAAGCATGAGGTGGATATAATATTTTCACTACATCTCATAAGAGATGCACCATATACTTTCCATAATAAAATCTTTGCAAACATTAGAATCATTTTTTTTGTCATAGAAAACCAAATCAACCTTGGGTTTAAGGGATGAGTAAAATTAAAGGAATCGAATTTTTGGGTATGCATAGGAGCTTAAACCCAATTTTTGTGTCCTTTTATTCAATGGTTATGTAGCCCATTTCAGCTTTTCAATGAAACAAGTTTTAATTAATAACTTGAGTTTAGTGCGCATGCATAGGTCACCAATATTAAATAATCCCTAATTATATCTCGTTTGGCCAATTCTTTTTAAACTTTAAAAATGATAATGACTGGGTCACATTAATTGTGACAAGTGTGATTTATAAAAAAAAATTTAAAAAAATAAGTACAGTACAATTATTAAGAGTTTGACAAAATTGCATTTTCTTTACTCCTTATACTTTTAGAATATAAGATTAATTTCTTTTGGGATATTGAATTTGTTTTTTTCCAAAACTTCATTTGGGACTGAGTTCTAAAAAGTTACAATTTAAGAGTGTATAAGTAATATTGCTCAATTTTCAATTAATTCATTTATTATTTTGGACTTGATTGACGCAAATTCACAATTTGTTGAGAGAATTTTCTTTTACTTTTAATTCAAGGTTCAAAAATTTACTAGAAAAGTCATCTTTTTCTCTTTCCTCTCTACTACAACGAGACAGAAAATTTACTACTATGGCTATGGATTGAAGAATCTCCGAACATCAAAATCGTTAATTTGTATTTACTTTCCACCATCTGCGAATCATATATCCGACAATAAATTCCCTTTTATTAAATGATAAAATTATTTTTTGTTAATTTTTAGAGTGTTTACATATTTATTTTCCGCAAAAGGAACTTTGAGCTATTGCCACATTAGAAACCTTAATTCTGCGAGTTACCACCATGGGCAGATGCTTGACATAGCCAAAGGTTCAATATGGACTTCGGCTTCAGCAGTAATTGTGAAACCTGGAATTAAAGGTAGCAAGCTAGATTTCAAGTAACCAACCATTATTAGCATAAAAAGTAAAAAGCCATTATGATGTGACAAGCAAAGTAAAATCTTACAAACTAACTGTTAATTTTTGTAAGAGTTAATCTGCTTGACATTCACCGTAAGTTCTTTGTAAAGAAAAAGGTTTTCCTTGGTATATACTAGATTAACATGTGCGATGCACGGAGCTATAAAAAAATTTACTAAAAATATTATGTAAACAATTATATGTGTAAATTGTCTATGATAATTACTTTAGATTTGTATTAAATATGTCTAATTGTTTTTCTTTAACATTTAAATTAGTCCGAAAATACTTTTATACATGTTTGCATTTTATATTTTCACATGGCAGCTTCTGCTTCCAGTATTTTCTTACCGGACTCTTTCTTTATATATTATATAGATATTATCAAGGTTCAATTCAATTATATTGATGTAATGATATGATTTGATTCCTGCCTGCCAAATCTTCATGTTATCACAATTAAATATTTGAGCTTCTGCATCTTATTGCTGGCATATTTTTGTAAACAAATCATTCTTGACGAAGTTTACTAATTACAGTGGCAACTTATGATAAACATCATCTGATATTCCATTTGTTCTTAAGACATATCTTTGCCTGAACCCTTCTACTCTTTCAGAGAATAAGCTCCAATTTTTCTCTACCAGCACAATCATGGGCCCACTTTTCCCTAGTAAAAAAAAAGGACAATCAAGAATTCAGCTGCTTAAGCTAGCTAATTGGAAATTATTGCTATTGATTCTGCAGTTTCTTCATTCGCTTGGTCTAAAAACAGGGTATTTCATTTTCATGTACTAACTTGCGCAGAAGGGTATGGAACGACCAACATCACTGATGTTTGGGGAGGACAAAGTGCTGCAAGGTTGGTCTCGAAGACGTAGAAAACGAAACATTAGTGCTCCTGCTACAGCTCCAGCACTGGGGGCTATGATGTATATCCAGATATCTTTAAATTTCCATGAGAGAATTGCTGGACCTAATGATCTTGCAGGATTCATTGATCCACCTGAGACGGGGCTGCAACAAAAACCAGATGACTGTGTTATTTAAAAAAATAAAAAATAAAAACTGATTAAGAGGAGGATTTGTAAAGCATTTTGCACAAATTTAGAGTTTGTGGGTACCCTGTGATTAGTACAGCAAGCCCAATTGCTATTCCAGCAACAAAGCCAGATAAATGGCCTACCTGCATAGTGTTTCAAGTTTTAGCTCGTAGAAATTGGAACTCCTATGATTATTTCATTATTAAGGAACTTAAATATGGCATTCTATTCCTTACTGTTTGAGGTTCACATGTCAAAGCTGCAACCAGGAACATGATGATGAAAGTTGCAATAACTTCCACCCAGAAGGCAGAGTTGCACCCTTGGAGTGGCCGGGTCATCATAACATCTGATTTTATGCCATAGACAAGGCTACCGATATATGTGGCCAACACAGAACCTACTGTCTGTGCTACTATGTAGATTGGAACCTGTTGAAGAAACAAGGGAAGGATATAAAGTCCCAAACTAATCAATTATGCTACCTGAATTATAACAAGGAGTTAAGGACTATGCTCTTGTTTTTTTGTTTAGCACCTTGAACCATGGAAATTGACCAATTGTTGCAAAGGCTATTGTGACAGCTGGGTTAACGTGCGCACAAGATATTGGCCCTATAGAGAAAATTATCACAACCACTGTTAATCCTGCTGTAGCTGCATACTCCAGAAGGCCCACTGCACCATCTTGGAACTGTGTGCTTGCAATGATTCCACATACACAGAACATCAAAATAAAAGTACCCACCACCTCTGCCATGACCTATATATCAAAAGATCGTAGACTTCTGAGGTTGTCAAACATTAATGTTTTTTTTTCAAGGGAAAATAACAGGCAGAATATTTTGTTTCTGTTCAGATCATGTTTAACTTCTTTTAAAGCTTATACAAGGTTTTGTTTAACATATTGGTGACACTTATCCTGCCCTCATTATTAACAAAAAAATTGGGAAGCTAATTAAGTCCAAATTGCTATTCCACATTCCATACAAAGATTTTCTCTATTCATTTTTCCATCACTTTAAATTGACACCCCAGAGGGTTTCTATACCATGAATCATAGCGGACAATTTGGAAATGGTAATAAACTTTTAAGCAGCTCAAATGATCATGAAGAATATATTAAGCATAGCTTGGTTGAAGTGTTTTCTAAAATCAGATCTGACGGCTCTTGACCGTTGCACTCTAAATACACTTAGAAGGGTTGAATATTTACCATGCGAGCAAAGTTCAGATCAATTTTCACTCGTAAGAACTGAAAAGCAGAGTTGTTGGCCAAAAGACATTGATGCTTAGATGTTGCAGCACTATACCCAATCTCCTTATCATCCCCAGACAGGCCACTGCTTGTTGCATAATTTGAAACATCAGGAGATGGATGCTTTTCAAACATGTCTGTCATGATCAAACTTGTCCTGAACACAGCTTGCTGAACAAATATTTCACTAACTCAGTCTTTAATGAGATCTCATATATGTACAATAAGTGCAAAGAACATGTTGCTTAGAAAAGTTCAGTTATCGCAATACATGGAACCGTCATGATGCAACAATCAGTGGAAGTTTAACTGTGGTTGAAACCTTTTGTTGCTCACACGTCTTTGGCTTCTTAAAGAATAAGGGTTGAGAGGGGCTTCAACACACGATTCATGTGTTGCTCGCAGTGAGGTAGAGAAGAGCAATTTGTGCTTATTAACTGCTCCAGCGTAGAAAGTAAACCATTATTTTCCAACAAATGTAAACCTTATTAATCTCCTCTTACTTTTTGCTTATCCTTGACTGTGTAGAATCCAAACTAAAAGCTAGATCTCAACCACTTTGTCATCATGGCTTGCATCTATATATCTAGCTTGTTAAAAATTAAGTGGATCTCTTCCTGACTCTTACTATCTTTGGTTTCTTATTCTTCTACCTTTCAGTTCCCCCATTTCCTTTTCTTTCCATGGAAAAATTACGTGATCATGTTTGAAGTAGCCCAACAGAAATTTCTAGTCGTAGAAGCATCCCAACCACTCTTGCCGAGGGGGGAAAAAGGGGCCATGGCTCTCCCATGGGATTTTATTTTATTTTATTATGTATGATAATTTTATATATGGCCACTTCAACAGAAAGATAAAAAACGATATACAACCAGGATTTTGATTAGAGAGATAAACACAAAATGCGAGTCTTAAAATTATGGGATCGATTCACATGCTTTCTTTTTATAATTCTCTAACTACACTTGTAATTAAACTCTAGAGGATCTTAACCCATAACCCCAACTCAAGTTTAAAAAGTGAGTACTTCTATTAATTGTACATGAGAAATAATGAAATAATTAAATCTTGATATAGTATAATATGAATACCATCTATATATCATATTAACCTATATTAAAATTTAATGATTATATAAACTATTGATTGTTACCCATTTAATATCAACAAGTAATAATTTTAACAAATTCATAAAATAATAGATAAATTTACGCAAGAAGTATTGCTTTATTTCCATTTTATGTATCAAGAAAATGTTGTTTTTAACTACTGTCATATTGCTATTAAAAAACTTTTGAATATTCTGAACTGTGATCATCAGATGAAAAGCATGTACTATATATTCAAGATGCATACCTAAATAAATTAAAATTATGCATACGTGCTTAAAAATAATTCTTAATTAACTCAGTTCTCAATTATTAAAAACAGTTTCTCACCGTATATATTCCCCCACCCCCTTTTTCTCATTAATATTATTTTCCAAAATTTTTCTTTTTTTGTTTTTCTTTTCGATTGAGCTATTAGTTAACTTATTTATTCCCAGAAAACACTACTATTTGCACAAAAAAACATTTATTAAAATAAGTTGGAGGTAGCATTGTCAATAAAATAGATAAAGGAGAATTATATTTTACGACTCACAAATTAAATTATCTACGTTTAAAGACATAATTACCAATAAAGCATGAGTTATCATATTAAAACTCAATTGTGTCGTTGAAAGTATATCTTTTTTTCAATAACAAAACTTTTAAACTAGCAACCTATATGATTCTTCTAAATTATGCTTATTTTTCCATATCCTAAATTATAATTCTTCCGAAAGATACAGTATGGGGGGGGGGGTACGATACAATAAGCATTTCCTTTTCTCATAAATTTCTCCAATAATTGTTTTTTCTTTTGATAAATTCCTCCAATGTTATTAATGAAATTTAAGCCTTAAAACCTTCACGTTAATGTATTCAGTATTTTTCATAAAAAATAAAGTATTCACTATTATGTCCTTAACAACTCTCAAAAGTTTATATTTTTTCAATTTCAAAATATTAAATTGATGGATTGTTTGGTCACTTTTTGAAATGACCTAGCACTACCAGGCGATTATTTCATTATCATATATAATTTTCTTTAAGCACCGCATTTTTCCAACCATCTTGTAATTTATATGCAAAGAATTACCAAAAAAAAAAGGGTGTCGTTTTGATTAGCTCTAATGAGACATTATTACATATTTTAGGTGTAATATTTTCAGTCTAAATTTTATTTCAAAAATTAATTTGATGATATAAATTTAAATTCTATGTCATATATTATGTTTGACTACCTTAATTCATTACATTGATCAGAATACACATCAATTGCTCCATTTAATCTAAACATTTTTGTTGATGTGATTTAATCTAAACATTTTTGTTGATGTGATTTAATCTAAACATTTTTTCTAACTGCTTCTGCTTCAGCTGCTGCCCTTTGTGAAGGTAAATTTTATTCTTTATTCCTACAACCCACCATTGCAACTTCCACAAGTTTACCAAAACATTCAAGTAAATTATCAGCCTTGTTCACAACCCCACGCAAAGTTTCTGTTTCCAATGACTCTGCCCATAGCCCCCCTTGAAAGTAGACTGTATGTTGGGGAAGAAAATTACTTCAGGTGAAGCTTTCCAACCTAAAACCAACCCCTCCAAATTCCAATGTCATTCATCATCCATTCAAGATCACTTATAACTCCTTGATGGATGGATACCTTTTGGCGGGTAAACTCCATAATTCAAAGGAGATATTTGTGTCATTGAAGAAAAATGGTCGTGTGCCTGAACCTTATGTAGTTAGTTTAGTTACAGTGTGCTGATCAATGGTTATTGCAAAAATCAAAATAGAGGAAGCTATGAATGTTTATGAATATGAAAAGATGATTCACGAGGCTGTTTTGCCAACCAATATCACATCTGGAAATGTAGTTACTTTTGATGCACTTATGCATAGTTTCTGCCAAGCAAATAATTCAGCCAAAGTTGTTGAACTTCTTCACAAAACGTCCAAGAGAAATTTTCAGCAGACACCTATACAGTCACCATAGTATTGGACTTTCTTTTGAAGGATGAAAGATATCGGGAAAGTCTGAATTTGCTTCCCAATTTTCCTTCTCATAAGTCTGTTTGAAGATGACATCATATGTCTAATTAATTGACCGGAAGATAAAAGATGTACAGGTTTGTTGCCATTCTGCAGACCTGTTTGATGGTTTTATGCAAAAGCGTGGAAAATCAAATGAAACTCTTTTGGTGGCAGATCAACACAAAGGCGGAATTTTCATTTTTTCTTGATTTGGGCATTTGCAAAAGATGTAATGCACGTAAGGAGGATGCACTTCATCTGATCTGAGATTGTTCTCAAGCTAAAGTGTTATGGCATTTCTATCCAACAAACAAAAGTGATATAGCATTCTGCCTTGATAATTGGATGAAAGTTATTCTTAATGTTTGCTTGTTTGGAAATCTGCAAAAAGCGGGTTTAGGTGGTGGTGGTGGCTTAATATGTTATGCCAGAGGCATGTGAATGCCAGCATTTCAGCTGCCAGAGAAGGCTGTAGTTTGTTATCTGAGCTTTCTGCAGTCTGTTGTAGCTGGAACTTGCTTGGTGGCTGAGGTAAGTGATCTTGAAATCTGATTCTGTGGAACCTATGCCCGTAATTAATCAATCATAGCAAGTTCTGTTTCTGGGGCACTCGACCTGAGCATTGGAGTTTGCTTTGGGATGACAGTACGAACTTTTTTTTTGTAAGGCTGTAGCTTTCTTTTTATTTCATTTGTACCAAAAGAAAATGATGACACATATGAATCCAAGAGGCATTTGATTACTGCAAGCATGTGGGGCCAAGAAACAAGTTCTGATCAACACGTGGCTGCTAATACGAGCACAATATTAAGTGAATACATATATATGCTTAAGAACTTCTGTACTCAGAAGGTGGTTCTAAAGATCAGTTTGAAGAGTCTTAATTAAAAATGTCAATTTTCACAAGGTTAATTTTAATCAGGTTCTGTCAATGCTACAGACAAAGGACAAGATAGAGGCTCGGGATTATATACTTTCCATGTATAATATTTGATCAAGTTTAGCCCACATTACGCATATTCAAAACATAAATTTTGAGACTATGCAGAAATTTCTGTATTTTAATTTTAATTAACAACCTTCTGTTCTGGTCTTTCAAGTCATACGCATGGCTTATCCAGGGTTTTTCATCTTTGGCTAAGAACTGATCTAGGGTTTGTTCTTACCTAGTTTTCAACCGACTTTACAATTTTATAAAGCCATAAAGGTGAATGATTTGAGCACCTTCTGCAGGCTCTATTTCCATCACAGGTGAAGCATGCCGAACAATTGTCTGTTTGCCTTTGCCCTTTGTGCAAGTGAATGGACAAAGTGATACTCCACAGTCTACAGTCTAGATGTACCAGTCATCTGTAACTGCAAAGGATGATGTCAAGACTCCAAAAAGCCCCTGGATTGAATCATGCAATGCGAACTGCTAGATGAATAGTACTAACTTCTATGGCAGCCATATAACCTTGGTACGTATTCTATGGGTTGTACACAACATTTTTTCATATAATTACTGAGACTTTCAGAAAAAATACCCCCCCTCCCCAAAGCTTAGCCCCCGTGTATAGTTCCACAAGATTTTCTGTCCCTTTGATTTAAGTAGCAACTAGCTATTTCTTTTCTCTGTTTGGCTATCTCCTGTCCCCGCTTGGGTTACATTATTGTTAATAGTATTATTTCACAATTTCTCTGTCCTGAACAATCAGATTCAGACCCAAATGATTGGATTAGTAACAGCGTCATACCCAATCATTCAGCTAATTATATATTTACCTATATCAATATTAATTGAAGATGAATCAGATTAACTAGGTGAGGCTAAGCTTTATGCTGGAAATCACCCATGATTGTGATCCCAACAAAACCTGTCCTTTGATATTTATGTATTATGGTGAGTGCTTTTACAATTAATTATTGTGGGATGGAAAAAAAAGGGTATGAGGAATCTTGTGAAAATCTGTTTATTACATCAGTTACAGGAACTAAGGACCACTTTGAATAAACAGAATACACATACTGTTACTGTACTGCCTTTGTTCTAACTTTTTTCCCTTCCCCTATCTTATTTTCCTTTCTCCTTCGGTAGTTTTAGTGTCTGATATTCAGTTTAAACCAAAAAGGCAAAATGTCAAACTCACCTGGTAGAAATAGTTCGACATGAACAAAAGAGTTGTTATGATGAATTCTGGAGCAGACCCCAACAGAACACAGGCAACGGCCACACAGCAGAACAAACTTATTTTACAGTTCAGGTGCCAAAGGCGATAAAAAAAAATCTCCAAAAGAAGAGCTTATCAACAAATCAATACACGTATTCTAATGAATATGAATAAAATAAGCTACATATGAAACGTAAGAACTTGAAATTTTGAGTCATACCCATCTGGTAGCTTATCCAATTACCAATTAATCCTGCATAACTGTTTTTGCATTCCTTCTCTGGTCTTCAATTGCCTGAGAACTAGTTCTAGAGCACAACAAGGAGACTGCTCAAAGGAGAGGAAGGTTGACTTGTACTAGAGGAAGAGAATAGGGTCTGCTTGATAGCTGAGGGGAATGAAGCCTGGTCCGAAATCGCTCAGAAGAGTTATGTCTTGAGACTACTTGCATGAATGATCTCGAACCAGACGACATTCCCCTCAACTTTTTAGTATATATGACAGACAGGGGAAGGGTGGGGAGGGGAGAGAAAAAGAGAGCAAGAGAGAGAGACAGACAGACAGATGGCTAAAGTTTTTGATATGGCCATGCATTATGTGTCATGGGGTCCTTATTATATACGTAAGTTTCAGAGGAGATTCTTTCTTGGGTCACATGATTTGGAGTCCACTTTCTACACTACTCCTAACTTGCTTTTCACATGTAGGACTTTAGTTCAAGAATAAGAATTGTTTCCATCAAGAATAATTCTTACATAAATAAATGGTTTTCTATGTATCAAAAGAAAATGGTTTTCTGTTTTCACAAGTTAAAACTTCATCTGCATTTTATTCGATTATAAATCGAAGAATTCTTTTTGTGATGCCCAGGTCAACCCTGCAAGCTGCGCTATGCTTGCATTCAACGGTCGTTGCATTGGGATTAATCTATTTTGGAAATTGCATTTTCAAATACCTAACTAATTGTGTTTGATGTTAGATGGCAAAAAACTTAACCAAACCCTAGTTAAAGAAGAGGGCTCCTCCCGTACCTACTTGGCCTGAGACTAACAAAGGCTGTACTGAAATTGGAGGCACATAGTACCCTTAGTTAATGGTATTTAAAAGTTTTGATATTCTGATATGTTCTGATCCTTTTGAACTTTGAAGGTTTTGACCTTGGGTTTATTCTCAGCTCTCAAGTAAAGAAGGATTTCCCTTTTGCTTGCCACTAGGGTAAAGAGAAGACAGTGATGGTGATCCATCGTTAATGATGGCACAGCAGCAATTGCAATATGCCAAACTTGACTCCCAAGCTTAACAAAGAAAAGTCGGTTGAAGGTATAAGCATATATACAAAGAAGAGAGTAGATTGTACCAAAGAAAAGGGGAACATAACGTCACAAATATTTTGTATTAATATAGTCTTTTGTTCAATTACTATGGGACATTGCAGCTGACCCTCGTGAATTGTGCTTTCTTAGAATGTAATAATGTACCAAGAAGTTGTGTCTGACTTACCCATGAGAGCATATTCTAAATGCAACATAAAAAAGAAAAACAAAAACTCGAAATCTTTCACCAAGAAAAATTACCTTCTCATAAAAGTAAACGGAAAAAATTGTTCTGGGCTTTTTAAACAGTCGCCTCATAATAATTTCTACCTACTAACAGTCACCTCAGATCAGTTACGAGAATTCAGCCTATTACAAATTTTCATTCAGGATCTTTTCTTCAAATAATAAACAGAATGACCTTATTATAAAACTGAATAGGAGAAAGCAATGACTTTATGATCTCATAAATTCTTAAATAGACATTTCATTTAACAATTAATATGTGTAAAAATATTTTTTAAAAATAAAGATATTTATAATATAACTTACATGTCTTGACACATATCAATTATTAAATGGAGTGTCTATCTAAAATTTTTTTCTATGAGCTCAACACATGATTATTCCTTTTGTAGATAGAAGCCAGTGTTCAGACTTCAGAACTCAGCCCTCTCTGCAGGACTTGACAAAGGTATAAGAATGAAAGTCCCCTTTTTGTGGTTTTTTATATGTAATTTACTAGTTAGAACTTTGAAGATAAACATTCAATGTTACTTCAATTTAAAATGAAATTGAGATAAATTCAAACTTGTGTATTTAAAATTTGTGTTTTAAGACATTTAGCTAGACGCGGCTTGAACACATAAATATGATAAAATATTGTATCAGATAAGATGGAGAATTTGGTCAAGTTGGAACACATGTGAGATCCAGCTAAGGGAAGTATGTATCACCATATTCCTGCGGACACAAGTCTCCATGATGGATTTCCACCAAGTTCATTATCAAAACCGAAGTCATTGAATATGTTAAGGACGTCTCCGTAATACGACCAAAAACTTGTCTGCCCCAGAAACCTACATAATGTGAAGGAAAACATATTAACGAATAAAGTTTACACAGGAGATTTTTTTAGAGTTTAATTTTGATGCAATGTGAGTCTAAAAGTTTTTTACACTATCACTCAATCATGTATTGCCAACTTATTAAAAGAGTCTAACTATTATAATAATTATTTTAAAAATTTAATATTTTTAATAATGTGTCAATACATAATTAAATGACACTTTACTTTACACTTAAAATTAAATCTATTTTTTTAAGTCAAAATGAGCATTTGCGGGGCCTGCAGTTGTCCGGAAATGCAGGCAGAATAAAGTTTCCTTGATATAACGTCCAAGAGCAATAGATAAATCTAATGCTAAACAAGCCCTACAGAAAAAGGTGGATGAAATCATGACCTCTATGCAAATTAAAAAGAAATCATGTTGTATCCCAACCTATAAGTCAAAATGCCTTTAAGTATAGCACCATGTTTCCACATTACCAATTATCTTCCCCTAAAAAAAGTGTCTTGATTTTCAAATTCTGTCAGAGTTGACACTAATTGAAACACTCCGACGAGAGAAATTTTTAACCTGTGTCGAAATCCTATAGGAATACTTTTCCTTTTGTTTGTAGATTTTGGCGGCTTTCCATTATTACATTGGCCTTCTGGCTTGAGAACTGTGTATCATCATTCACGTGAAGATGACAATTCTTTCAGTGTTTATTTATTTGATTCCCTAAGGGTGTTAATTGACCGAGTTTGGCTTCGTCATGGTTCTCCAGTTTGAGATTTTGATCGGATTAGTTTTAACTTCAGCCCCGACCCCAAATTCTAACATATGGAGTTATATAGTTAGGCTTGTGATTAACCGGGTTAAGATTGGTTTATAATTGAGTCAAAATTGGACTAGTTTGAAGTTTGATAAAAATTAAATAATAATGTGATTATATATATGATATATTATAGGATTTAATTTCTATTCACTGTCAGTGTAAAATTTCTTTATACTGTCATTTAATCATATGTTGACACATCATTAAAATAGTTAGACTTTCTAAATAGTGGTTGTGATAGTCAAATACTTTTAATGATTTGGTAACACATGATTGGATGACAGTGTAAAGAAAATTTACATTGACAGTGGATAAAAATTAAACTCTATATTATATTATGTTCAAATATATTTAAAGACTTACATTATATGTTAATAATTTTATAATTATTCTTACAAATGATATTATAATCTATAATAACTATCAAATTTTTAATAAATATTAATAATTATATTCTATTAATGAATTAGCTTAATAATATTTTTATTTACTTAAAAAATAAATAATTTTTGTCTTTCTAAAATATTAAATGTTTCTATTTTCTTATTTAATAATTTTTATTTTAAGTAATTAATATATTGTTATTAATTATAAAAATTTGTTAGGAGGATATAATATTAGATATATATATATATATCACGTAATGATGAACTATCCTAAAAATTAAAACTGTTAAGTAAAGGTTCAAGTTTGGTTTTATATTTCTAACACGTCTTTTCATGCAAGCCAATTGGACTTTAAACATGAACAATGCATATGCTCACATTACCTTATGTTGAAATTCAACTTCATTTAGAAGAATAAAAACGGCAATGATTGAACTCCCGACCACTTGGTCATAGAGGCTCTAATATGATGTCTATTACCAACTATCTCAAAAGATTAAGCTCTTAAGTGAAGGGCAAACTTGATTTTATATCTCTAATATATATGTATTTAAAAGTAATGCTTAATTTACGTTTTTCAATAAATAGTAATTCTAAATTTTTACTACAAGAATATATACTCTACAAAGCATTACCAAAAATTATTTGTCATTAATTTTTTTTATCAATATAAAAATTACTCCTTAAAATAGCCAGTAAAAAGAAATAATTAACCTTCATTTATTTTAAGTTCTCATCTATCGTGTCTTAACTTATTCAAGTAAAGAGATATATATTCATATCCCCTTAAGGGGCTTGATCTCAATCAAATTTTTCTATTAAAATCATGTTCAAGTTAGTACAAATAACTTAGGTAAAAGTCAAATTGACAGGTTGAATCGGATTTTGTGCACCCTCAACTTATGTATAATTGTAACATTCAAATTTTGTTAGATTAACTCAATTAACTTATTGTAAAAACATGATTAAACAGTTGTTATTCTTAGTTGACATGATTATATACTTATTGAGCAACATTATATTTTTCTAACACATTCTTTTAATTACTTAAAATATTTAATATTTAATATTTTTTAAAAATAATTATGATAATTATTACGTGAGGTCAGCAAGAATATATAGAATTATTCATAGCTATTAATGCTGTCATCATTTTTCTTTGTGGCCAACAGTGTCGCCATTATTAAGCGTCGTCGTTACATTTGCAAGTTCAGTTTCTTGAATAGCGTCATCGTGTTTTCTTAATTTGCAAACTTGCCAAAACTTATATCCTATAGTTTAGGTAGCATACTACGAGTATCTTTCATAATCCTTAATTTTTTAGAATAATTATTTTTTTTAATAAAAATTTATTTTATTTAAAATTTATCTTATTTATTTAAAATATATATAAAATTAATTATAAGTTAAAATTATTTTTCATAACTAAAAATATTTTTTAAAAAAAAATTATTATTTTAAGCTTTTAATTATTTAATTTTAAATTATTTCAAAAATTTTAAAAAAAATACTTATTTATCTTTAATTAAATAATTTTTTAAATTATTTCATATATTTTTTAATAATTTTTTTATATAATTCAAACAAAATTCTTTATCATAAAATTAATTATAAATTAATATATTTAAATATTAATTTTTTTTCATAATTAATTTTTTTATAATTAATTATACACATAATTAATTTTTAATATAATTTTCTTCTATAATTAATCCAACACACAATTAAAGTTGAAATGATCTTGCCCATTGTAATTGTTTGTCTTGCCCATTGTAATTGTTTGTTTCTTTGTGCTTCCTTTCAAATCCAAAAAAGAAATAAAGAACGAAGGGGGACGAACATACAAATTACAATGCAGCTGAAGCCTGAAAGGTCGGTACTCCTAATAACAATTAATTATTGGTAAATTTTGACAGCGACAGGAAGTGAACTAGTGAAGTACAACAATCTTTTTTTTTTGGTACAAGTACAACAATCTTTAAATACAAAAAAGGGCATAATTAGATGGCGCACAGAACACGAGAACTTGAGCTCCAAATGTCTGCCGACCCAACAAGCAGACAGCTTCTTGCTGTGATATTTGACTCAAACGTGGCAATTGCATAAGCTTGTTTTGCCTTTAAATTGTTGCTTAAGATAATGTTTTGACTAAAACGTTGCAATTTTATCCACATTCTTTAAGGATGGTGGCGGCTTGCTGATCGAGTTTGACCTTTTAATTTAATATATATATATATATATATATATTTTTGTACAAGCTTATAATCATATTATATTTTTTATAAGTTTTCATATAAGTTATTAAATAATACTTAGATCTTATTATATATATATATATATATTTTAAATGGTTTAAAATTGTGCAAGTAGCTCACAAATGTGCGGAAATATATTTTTTTTTAAAAAATTCAACATCTTGTGTCTGCTACGTAATGTTACATAACAAACAAATGATTTCGGATTGAACTTTCAACATACAGCTGGAGTTAAGAAGGGAGAAGAGAGATTATATGCAAAATAAGAACTTCAATATAAAATTTATACACTGTACTCATTAATCAGGGTTCAAATGTAAATAACTCTTTAGCATGTCATGAATAATTAGATGTATAAACACAGATTTAAAACTTGTCATTACTAACGTGTTTCTTAGGATTCAGCTACAAGTATTACTTTTTCTTATAAATTCTTTAATTTTAATGTAAATAAACTATCTTTGAACAATTCATATAGCTTAATGTTGAATAGTCGAGATGAATAAATGAAGGTGCATATAAAATGGCTTCGATAGGAGTGGAAATCTACGAATACTTCCTAACCATAACGTAAATATATATATATATATATATATATATATATATTATACGAAGTCATATGCTATCATATGCCGTAAGTCATACGATATATATCCAAATCCCAAAATAATATGAAGTCATATGCCTTAATAGTAAAGGTTATAATAGTAATTTAAAAATAAAAAAAATCAAAATAACTATACCTTACTTTATTGGTATTTTTCTTCACTCTTATATGTATCATTTTTTAAAATTATTTTGAAGATGTTAATTCGTATTAGTAAATAATCAATTTAAAACTTGAGTTAAGATATTATAGCACGGCATAGTGATCGATTTTAATTTTAAATTTGTTCAATAGTCTACGCATGAACAACGCACAAAGCAATCAAAACTGATTGGGCCTTGTGAGGCAGGCCACATCCTATGTTGCTATGCTATCTTTGGAGTTCTGAAACCTAACGACGCCATCTCAAGTGTTAGTGCAATTTGCACATACATAAAGCCCAAGTATATGGTTACAAATAAGAAGAAGCCCAATGTTACAATTCTTTGGAATCAGACCAGCCTTTTGACAAAAACATAAGCTTTTCTTTTCTTTAAGTATTACTAATTATTAATACTAGATAGTAGATATAGACAGGGATACAAAATTGTTTCAAATTTTGTTTCGATAAAGAGTATTTTTCTAAAAAAATTACTTCCCAAATCGTTGATCTTGTGTAAACCAGGAACCAAGTGCTCAACTAACACAAATGTATCCCTGTATTATTTCTTGTAGTTCCTAACTCTTTGAATCAATGCCTCCAAATAACGCCCTAACATTAAACGAGCTTATTCCCCTAAAATCTAACATATAAAATTCAATAATAGAACTTATTAAAATATCAACTAACATATAAATTTTTGCCACATCAAAGTGAAGCAAAATATATCTGAGGTGAGGTCAAGGATGCAGTGCTAGAAGCACTAACCCTCAGAGCTGTCACCAACACCCAAAAATCTGATGAATTAGGGTCAACTTTAGCAGAGCTATCATTAAGTATCTGTGGCAAATCAAAACCTAAAAAAGTGTATACAATAGAGAATTAGCCTCATATTATTTTGATGGGAACGGAGTTGGCATGGTTAAAAAGTCTCAGTGAAAACCAACTTTTTAATGAAGAAAAAAAAAACTTGAAAAGTGTTTATCATAATGATCCTCACAGCTTTGACCCTAATGAGTGATTATACATGCTTCCATAGAAAACAAAAGTATGGGGTTGTCAATTTTCAGAAGCAAAGTAACAAATTTCTGAATGAGAAAGTTCATGGTAATCTAATTTCATTGGAAAGCTCCACAATTAGACTTTTAGAACCTGTATAAAATATATTTTCCATTTAAAAGTTTTCTAATTGTTTTCTTTTCTCTTGTTCACCTCCCATCCACCCCCTCCAAGGATCCCATAAAATTTAAACTTAAGAGATATCAAAATACAAGACATCTCATCAAACAAAACAAAGGTTAGAGTAATTCCCAAAATAAACATTGGCAGAGGCAAAAGTTACTATCAATCCAACTAAAATTATCTATTTACTAATTCCTTGAGGAGCAAATACTTTGAATGAGGCCTCAATGGCTTCTTTATAATTATCTTCATCTTGTGCAACCATCCTTAAGCAACTCCTACATTGTTCACATCCAAAGCTAATCACATAATTAGGACGTCAGTAGAGGAAAAGGCTAAAATAATTTAAATGAAGGTAAGCAACGAACCTTGAACTCGTTTTTCTCTTCTTTGGTTGAAGGAAGCCTACCACCACGGCTTTTGGCCCACTCATCAGCCATCTTGACAAGAATGACAACATATGGTATTTGCTTACATGTGCAATGAGAACATCAAGTGGAAATGTGGAAGGATCATATACAAGGTCTGAGTTTTACAACAACTACATAGGTTGGCAGGTGAAATTGATAACGGATGCCTATTTATTTGACTAATTAATGAGGCTATGAAACTGTTAGTGTGTTATTAATAGGATTCAAGCCACCAGTATCTAATGAGTAACTAAAGCTAGAAGGCTAAGCATGAAAGAAAATAAAGAAGTTTTTTTGGGTGGCTAGTGGGAAAGCGAGATAAGTATAACGTTATTATATGCTGAGGTGGTAAAGTAAAATAGTATAAAATGATCTGATGTGACAAATTTATAAAGCTCACATGAGTTGATGTGGCAAATTTATAGAGCTCACCTGAGTTGATGTGTCTTCTATATAGCTTGTGATCTTGAAATTATATATTATAAATAGATGGGACAACTTCTGATTTAAGTTAATTACAAATTTGAACTTAATTTATGATATCAATCATTACATGAAATAATTGTTAAATGACACTTGTGGCAACATATTTTGTAGTGTGACTTGTGTTGTGTCAGGTCATGCACTATAAGTTCTCACCGCTTGTTGTTCTTTCCGTAATATATTTTTTTCAATGGGTTGGCTATGTTTGAGTTAGAGGTCTAGAACATTTGATTATAGAAGAATTGGTATTAAAACGATTGATTGTAAAATAATTCATGGTATAATCGATTTTAAAATTTCGAATATGTTTAAGTATTATAAAATATAATCACTTTTAAAATAAAATTATAAAGTTATTTTTATATAATTTGTTAAATATTTGATGGAATAGTCACACACGATAATAAAAATAATGTATTATTTATGATAATATATTGGAATTTGAATATTCTCTTTTTAATTACTAACAGAAAATATAATCATTTTAGAAAGAAAAAGAAAGACAAATTTTTTTATTATAAAGGGACTCGCGATTACTAGTGTATAGAGACCTCAATTTTATATAAAATTAGTTTGTGTCTTTGTTTGATATTGGGACTTCCTCTCCGTATCCAATATATTGGAGGTTAAAAACATTTTTTAATTCCTATATATATTTTTATAAAGTGTAATGGAGTTATTTTTTACATTTTAAAATTTTAAAGTCTAATTTACCAAAAGAAAATAAAAAATGGAAGCCACCAAACTTGAATATGCATATGTTAAAGGACTATAAAAGCAAATATAACATAATATTGTCATCTTCTCTCTCTTCCCAATCCATAGAAAAACCTAAATCGTGCACAGCACAGCCTCCATATCCAATCGCCTCCGAAAGTTCTCGAATCATGTAAGTTTGAAAATGAGTACTCTCAAAAGAACCCTAGCTTCCACATTGCACTCTCCTTCTTCTCTCTTTTCTACTCACAGTCTCACACTATCATTTATTTGTTTCAACTTCGCTCTAGGGTTTCCACATTTTCGCATTTTTAGGCGCATTTTAGTCTTCGGAGCTTTGAATTTAGTTTTTCCGACTTTGGGTTTTGTTGCTCCAGTGTTCTTCTTGTGAGTTGCATTTATTTTCTTCATATTTCGTTGCTCTCCGAATTTGTTCGGTGGAAGCAGTGACAAGAATTTGGTGACTAAGTTAATTTTTTAGCTTCGTTCGGTTTTTCTCTTTTCTTTGTCAGAGAAACAAAGACATAAAGGCTTTTGTTTTTGAATGTTGGATACGATGATTTTTTTTTCTTTTTTTCAAGGGTGTTTGTTTTTGTTTTATATATAGAATAGAAGATTATGGATGCTGAGCTTCATTATGCTGTATAGTTCTTTGATATTGTCAGTGTATCGGAGTTTGAAGTTTTTGAAAATTAGGGCTTCTTTAAATGTTAAATTATTCTGTTTACTAGTCCTCTCCCAGATGAGGAAGTGTAGATGGGATAATTGTTGCATTCTTCAATTTAATGCTTTTTCTCGTTTGTTTATTTTTTATTTAAATTTTAAATGATATTGATGAGTTGTTTCAACGGATGGGTTTTACAGCAACTGGGATGGCTGAGGAAGATTTTGATGCAGGCTATGTGCCTGAGAATCCTGATATTCCACAAAACCATTCTGATGAACTTGATGAAGAAAATGTGATCGATAACTCTGGGTTTCCTCAACTACAGCCTGATGAACATGATGGAGGCGATTTGGCCGAGGATGCCGATCCTCCCGAAAATAATTTTGATGGACATGATGTTGATGATTTGCCCAGAAACACTGATTCTCCACAAGACCATATTGAGGAACATCATGATGTAGGAGAGGTGACTGAGAATTTAGATTCTCCACAAAAACAGGACTCTGAGAATGATTCAAAAGGAAATGAAACAAAAAGGTGGCCAGGGTGGCCTGGAGAGAATGTTTTCAGGATGTTGGTTCCTGTGCAAAAGGTTGGCAGTATTATTGGCCGCAAGGGCGAGTTTATTAAGAAAATTACTGAAGAGACTAAGGCTCGTATTAAAATTCTTGATGGTCCACCCGGAACCTCAGAAAGAGCAGTGAGTTTACTTTTCAATCTCCTGTTGTTATTTATGCAATGAGGGATAATCTTGGATATTCACTGTTCGTTTGAAGCATACTATGCATGTTGATCTTTGTGGTTCTTTGAATGTATTATCTGTTTTTGGATTTAAGTTGTGCTTGGTGTCCCCCACCCCCTTGCATTTTTGTTCTGTTCATCAATTTTCTTATTGAATATGCTTGAAGTCCTGTACCATAAAATTGATGAACAGTGGTAAAAATTTATTGCCATTGCTAGGGTTGAAATTTTATCTCTTATGTGAATTCTTTGATCGATCATTATGAAGTATATCATGAAAATATAACATATGGAACATCTCTAGGTGTTGTTTCAATCTATTTTAGCTCCCATCATGGTTATTTATAACTCCAAGTGTTATATCTTTGGGGAATTACTTAGTGCTTCCACATGGAAAACTTCTACTTGATGAAACAAACTTCTTATATCATTAATTTGAAATTGAAACTTAATGATTTATTCATAATAAAACATGTTAACACATATGAATACTGTTGTTAAGGAATTTTTTTAAAAAAAATACAGTCGTCAAGGAAGTGAAACCATAAAAATATTCATAATCAAGCAGAACACAAGAAATTATAAATTATCAAACAGGTTAAATATATATAAAAAGAGATGTCTTTTGTCACGATAACCAAATGGATGTGTGCAGGTTGTCAGCAAATATGAATGACCAAAGTGGCTTCAAACTGAAGAGCCAAAGTTCAAGTTGCAGGGAAACAGCAATGAACATATACAAGTGCTGAAAAGTTGTTTTTGTCTTAAGATTCAGAAATAGTTTGTGCAGACTTTGGTGGCAAGAAGCTTTCACTGTACCTGGTAACTTCAGAACTTGGTCGATTGGTGTCTTGCCACACTCCCTGAAACTCTTTCCTAGAAAACACTCCTAAAGTCACTAAAATGACAAAACAAAACAAAGATAAGAAAAAGCTTCTGAAATTTGATCCACATATTAATTACTAAGTACGCAGAAACTGTTAGATGCAGTCAGGAGACTATGTCAGTAAAATTTATAAATCTGAAATATATCTTGATCCACTTAATTAAATTTCTCCCAAGATTGAATTATTTATATCTCTTAGAAGTTTAACATTGTGAAAATAATTGCTAGTTTGTTGAACCAAAGATGCATGGGTCCAAAGAAATGAAAATAAAATTAAAACTCAAAATGTTATTTTTTAATGCCAGTGATGCAACATTGATGAACAAGTTTGTTTTGGAACATTGAGATGAATCAATTAATGAGTCAAATAGATTAAACTAGTTTGGTTAAAAGTTTGAAATTTATCTGTTTTGGGCATATTACAAGAGCTTGCTATTTTGTATGTAGTATTTCTGAATTCTCTTTCTTTGACTCATTTAAAAGGTAATGGTTTCTGCAAAAGAAGAGCCAGATCGCACCATACCACCTGCTGTGGAGGGTTTGTTAAGGGTTCATAAACAAGTTGTCAATGTGGACCGTGATCCTGCAGATAGCGCATCAGGTGCAGGACGTTCGGTTGTTACAAGGCTTCTCGTGGCAGATACTCAAGCAGGAAGCTTGATTGGGAAGCAGGGGTCCACTATAAAATCCTTTCAAGATGCCTCTGGTTGCACTATACGTGTTGTTGGATCAGGTGTGCGCACAGGCATTGTAAATTACATTAGGAAATGTTGTTTTTGTTGTTTGGCAATCAACACATTCCTTTTCTCTTTTCCTTTTTGTGTCTTCTTTGCCATATTTTCCCTAATTGCATTCAATCTTTGGCTTTGCTATTGCATACATTATCACTAGATCTACTCCTCTCAGTTGCACTAATTTTTGAACTGTTATTCTTATTATGTATTTGGAAATATGGTTTGTGTTTTTTGTCAAGCACTGCACTTATATATAGCTTTGGTTTAGTGAACAAATATACAAGAAACATGATTTATGATATTCAATTTTGAATGAAAATTATTTTACTGTTTGTACAAGTTTGTGATTACTGTACCTGAACAATGTATTATTTACAACAGATCACCTGCCAGTCTTTGCTCTGCGAGATGATAGTGTTGTTGAAATACAAGGGGAATCTGCTGGAGTTCACAAGGCAGTTGAACTTATAGCAATTCATCTACGTAAGTTCTTGGTTGACCGCAGCATAGTTGGAGTATTTGAAACACAGGCAAGTCCTTTTTATTTTTCATTGTTTTCTTCAAAGCTAAAAGGTGTGAACGGCCGGTCTGATTAAGAATGTATGCAGATGAGTTCATGCCATGATGAGTCATTAAGCAGATTTGAATATTCTAGGCTATTAATTAATTGCATGTTTTCAAGCTTAGGCTATATATGGGAGTGATGGCTTTGGATGGTTAGTCATAGAGTGGGGTGGAAAATATAGTGGGGTTGAAAGCTGATAGGAACTGGACTCGATTCACAAAATATAATTGGTATATATAGTGAATATATCCTCTTCTGCTACTGATATCAGAGAGATATCAGTATCAGTGAGTCAGATTTACAGGAAATATGAACACTGAACAGTTACAAGATAACTCAGGCTTTTGAGAGGCCGGGTCTCTCCCTTCCCAATTCCTTCACTCAGTATTTTCCTACCTCTTTCTGTTTTCCTCTCTCCCTCTTATTCCCACCCATTGCTTCCCATGCTCCCTGCTGCCACGTGTGCAGCAGGTAGTTACATGAAGCACACCTCTCACACTGCCTACGTGGGAATTAAATCCCGTTACCTCCCCTTTTCTTTCTTTCTAAAATACAACTTAGTAGTCTTAGGGTGCCTAACAAAAGCATTCTAGGCCAATTGCATGTTATCATTCATTGTCTTTGTTGTTTTGTATTTTGAGAAGGGGTTTCAAGGTTTCTTTCCAGTGTCATGGGTTTTTATATGGTTTGGATTGAAGCAAAGCTTTGCTGTATATTTATTTATTTATTTCTGTTTTGAAGTTATTTGCACTATATTTTCTTACAATTCTGTGTGTGGATAATTGTTTTTTTTCCTTCTTCCTTCCAAACTTCAGATGCAAAGGCCAGATGTTCGAGTTAACCAGAATGTTCCACCACATCAACCTTGGGGTCCTCCTCCTCAAGGGTTTCCGGCTCCTGGTGGTGGTGGTGGTGGACCTGCTTTTGCACCCAATCCTCAATATATGCCGCCTTCACATCACTATGATAATTATTACCCACCTGCTGACCTGCCTCCCATGGACAAGCACCTTCATCAGGGTCCACCACCTGCATATGCAAGGGATACTTCTATGGGAATTCATTCATCCAGTGCACAATCGCAACAATCTGTTGTGACTAAGGTATACTTTGCTTACCTTGAGAATTGCAGAGAGCAACACTCATTTTGGAGCATTTTTATTTTCTCTTGACTTAATGTAATTTCCTTTCTACTGTGTAGGTCACGCAGCACATGCAAATTCCTCTATCGTTTGCAGATGCTGTTATTGGAGCATCAGGATCAAATATCAGTTACATCCGTCGTGCTAGTGGAGCAAGTATTACAATTCAGGAGACCAGGGGTGTGCCAGGGGAGATGACTGTTGAGATAAGTGGTAATGCTTCACAAATACAGGCTGCCCAACAGCTGGTGCAGGTATTTGATTTTTAAGGCGATTCTTGGATTCTGCTTGTTACCTGTATTATTGTTATTAGACTGAATTCTTTTGGGATTTGGAGTGGTGGGGTTAATGTTATGTCTGTTTGATTTGTTTATTCTTATATTTGTTCATAAAAACTAGTAAATGCTTATCCTTGGATGACATTTTTTTTCATAGTTTGTAAATCATTTTTGTGTACATCAATTTTTGTTTTTGCAATCCATGCTTTATATATAGTATAAGTATAAATTAATAATAGCATCAAAGATGGAGAGGGAATATGGTTAACATCCAAGTATTTGTTTTTTTTTTTGTTTTTTTTTTTATGGTCAAGTTTTGAATGACAACTGATGAAGTTAGGCTAAATGAATATTATTGATGTGCCAGAGGATAGGACAGATTGTAATTATCATTGTCATGTGAGTACTTTTTTCTTTTTGGATGTTGTCAATGAACATAGAATTAATGAAAAGCTTATCCTAAGAAGAAAGGTACAGAATGTGATATGGGAAGTAGCAGTTGCTGGAAACATTGATGGGGAAAGTTTTGTCATCTCACCTCCATCTTGATGCCCTTGGTATTGTGTATTTGTCTGAATTGCTTACAATCTATCCGATGCAGAATTTCATGGCTGAAGCTGCAAGTGCGACACAGGATCACATGGGGGGATCAATTAGCCAGGGTTACAATTCCTATCCAACTAATGCTCCTGTTTATGCCTCTCCACCCTCAAGCGCTGGTGGTCATACAGGCCATGCGCCTTCTGCAGATTACGGTCCCGTATATGGCACCAATTATGGCTACTAAGAAGCTTACATTCAATTTAAGTTGAGGAGCCTTATGTTTTGTAAACATTACATTCAGTTCCGGTTCTCGTGGGTATAACCAGGCTTGTGCGTGCCCTACGTCTTATATCCCTTGGATTTATGCTGTATTAATTTGGTATAATGACTGGAAACGATTTAGAGGATATGATAATTTGGTTTTTTTTCAAAAAACGAAATTTGTTGGTCGCATTCATGTTTTCGATTGGGTCATTTTTATTTAAAAGTCGTTGAAAAAGATTTATATTATCGCAGCACATCTTGATACAGAATAAAATGAATGCGTTAGATATATGGAGTGTTAGAGATTTAAGAGCGGATTAAGATCCTTTCGTCTTTTTTTTCTTTTTATATTGGATTTATCCCCTGAAGTAAGCTTTAGTAGAATGCAAGTGTGAAATTGTTGATATGAAAATTAAGGAAATGATTTTTTTATAAGATTAGAAATTATCTAAGTGATTGTATTTTAAATTAATATAGATTTAGATTTTTTTGAAGTGCTGTGCGTACATTTTACATAGAAATGTAAAGTTAAGAAAAAAAGTTTATTTGTACATCTTATTTTTATTTAATTTTTACTATATTGTTAGAATTGTTATTAATTATTATTCAAAAGTTAGTGTACAAATAATATTATCCAAAAATTAATCATTTAAAAAAATTTATTAATATTTTAATAAAATATAAAATACTGAGAAAACAAATTATGAATTTGTGACAACATCTATTAATTAGAGAGCCCATTAAATTTGTGGATATTTATCATATTGGATTTCAATTTTTCGGCATGGATGCGTAATTTTCTGAAAGTTAGATCAATTGATAGAAAAGTTATCACGTTTAGGGAATTTTTTTGGTAGTTTTATTAATAAATGCGTTAATTTATCAGTTAACCCACTTTCAAAATATTTATTTGTATTATGAATAGTTCATAATTTTAAAAAGTTGTATAAACTTTTCTCATAATATAAACATTCTAAAAAAAATTTAAGGAGTGTTTATTTTGTTTTCTATTTTTATTATAATTACAAAAATATTACTTTATTTTCTATTTTCAAAATTTTATAAAAGAAATGATAAAAATAACATTTTGAAGTTTTTAAGAACGGGTAACAACAGAGAAGATGAATATGGAATTTGCTCACGGTATTTTCTTTTCCACAAAGTCCTTCTCGAGACTCTCCACAAAGTCCTTCTCGAGACTCCCAAGTCCCTAAACTCATCTCTCTTGAATAACTGCTTAATTCTTTGGTCATAATATGCTTACATCATATATCCTAGTCGTGTGTTCTGTTCCCCACTGCTAATAATTTTTTGCGTTACTTTTATAATGGCAGCGAAGATTGCGAGCCATCATGGTAAGAGCAAGTTGTGTAATGAGGGCCTGATGGAATTGATTAGCTTCCCTCCCATGAAGCCATAGAATCAACTTCTTGTCTAATGGCGGTGAAGATTTGGATCCTCATCCTCATGTTACATGATCAGACATTCAGACTTATTAGATAGAAAAGGACACGGACATTTTCTACTCAAATTTTAAGTATTATGTTCTTTATCTCTCCAGCAGATCGATCATGTAATCTATTATTCTAGCATAGCATTAAAAAATAAAGAAAAGGACTCATATATACCTCTCATTTTAGCTTCATCCAATCCATACAAGAAACAGCGAATCATGTCCAATAATGGAAAAGACAGACATTACCAAAGAAACAAATTTGTGAACCACCTCTCCCTAATCGAAAGATCACAATTGCTGTTCCTCAACAGAAACCCAATGCTAACCTATAACCTTTACAAAAACAGGTCAGACTCGCTATACTATTAACCCAAATTGGAGGAAGCTTATCTACAAATCAGGATACAAACTACTACAAAGTGATGTAAATCAAAATGCCCAAAAATTTGAAGATAAAAAGTTGCCTAAATTATAATCACCGGTTTCTTCAAAAGTAAAACATGAGCTAAAATTCGCACTAAGTTTACCTAGTTTAGTCTATGAACCATAGTTATAAAAATCGAACTGGTAGTCGACTCGGTCAGGGTACTAGGTCATTGGTTCAACTAGTGGGTCACTGGTCAAACCGCATAAAATTAAATAAATATTTAAATACATATATATTTATAAATACACACTACATATGATGATATTTATCATTATAAATAACTTAAATATATTTATTTTGAAAAAAATATGACTACCATGGTGTAGATCTCGAAAAGTTATATGAAATAGACATATAATTAGTCTAAATCGGACAAACGAGTCAAAAGTTATGATTTTTCAAAGTTTAAAAGTTTTTTTTTTTTAAATTTAGTGACCCGGCCAGTTCCGGTTCAACCAACCGGGTCACTAGTTTTCATTCAAAACCGGCCGGGTCGGGCCGGTTCTGAGACATATCCGATCCAACTAGTCACCCGGACCGGTCACTTGGCCGGTTTACCGGTCCACCGGCTGGTCCGGTCCAATTTTTATAACATGGCTATGGACACTAATAGTACAGATAAAGAATGTGTCTCTCTAATCTAATCTAATCTAATCTAATATTAAAAAAAAAAAGCCCAAGTCAAACCTTATCTAGCAAAATCTCAATCTTTTCAGGAGAGTATAAGATACTTTCTATCTATCCCAAGCTAATTACTTTGTAACTTACATAGGGACAGAACAAGTAGTTCGAAAATGCCCTGTTTGGTTGCAGCGGCTGCAATGCACAACTCGTTTCATTCGACCACTATTATCTTGTGCAGGAGCTCGCCTTTTCCTAGGTCGTCCGGGTGGCTTTAGGGACTTTGGTGGATTTATGATAACCTGGTCCTGCACAGCTCCACTACCTGAAACTGAAAGGTTCCACAAGGTTTTATCTGGAACAGGGTGTATGGTTTGTGAATATGCTTTACGATAGTGAGCCACAGTGAAGTAACTTTCAGTAAAACGATGAACATTCTGTCTGCAAGAGATGAGAGCTGCCACAGCATGAGCACAAGGCAGACCACATCGCTGCCATCCATGACATGAACAGCAGCGTGTACGTATGTCCACTATATATCTTCCTGCAGAGTGGCTTAAAACTTCAAACTCAGCTTCATTTCCTCGTAGCACCTGGTAACTGTGTGCCTGATCTATTGCCTCTGACACCTGCTTTTCAGCAAAAGGAACAAGGATGCCTGACCACTGCATGCTGGCTTCACGACGTTCATTAAACAAAGTCATCAGTTGCCGACGGATACACTCCATCATTTGAATCATTGGAAGCCCAGAAGCTTCAACTATCATAGTATTTAAAGATTCAACTACATTAGCTGTCAGATGGCCTAGCCTCGTTCCCTCAAAATATGCTGTAGCCCACAAGTGAGGAGGTATTCTTCGAATCCATGCAGCTGCTTCTTGTGAGATATCTTCTATCTCGAGGATTTTGGCTTCAAACTCGATGACAGTGAGGGAACAAGCAGCTTCCCAGAAAATATCAATGAGAACGGTGTTGTTGAATTCTTTCTGGAAACTTTCACTCAAGTAATGCATGCAGAACCCATGGAAAGCAGTTGGGAAGTTCACTTCTACTCCATCCACGATACCTGTCTGTCTATTAGACAAAATTGTAAGCCTTGGCATGTGCTCAGTATTAGCATCAAGTAGATTATGTAACTCAGATAGGAACCACATCCAGTTATCATCAATTTCTTCATCGACCACCCCAAATGCCAGAGGATATAGACCACCATCTCCATCAAAACCTGCTGCTAAAAGCAAAGTCCCAAGATACTTGCTTTTGAGGGGGACCCTGTCAAGTCCAATAAGGGGACGGCAGGCATTTAAAAACCCATAAATTGAAGCTTGAAAAGATATGAAAAGACGTTGAAAACAGCTATCAATAGGATTTCCATAAACCAACGCAATACTTCCAGGATTTGACCTTTTGATCTGATCACAATAATGTGGAAGTAGGCGATAGTCTTCTTCAAATGAACCCCTAACAGCAGCCATAATCCGTTCCTTTCCCCTCCATGCTTGCTTATATGATAAGGTGATCCCGTGAGTTCGGTGGATCTCTTCTAGTATCTCTTTTGGCTTGTAATTAGGATTTTCCCTCAGGCGTTGTTCCACGGAATCAGCAACCCATTGCACCGAGGCTTGCTGATGACCTAGATGATTAATTCCAGCACAAGTATGTGGCTCACGGATGGTCCTAATTGTGAAGGTAGGAACACCAGGAAGCTTTGCAGCATGAATTCTCCAAGAGCATCCTTCACTTGCACATTCGGCAGTGAAACGAACCTTATCTGACTTGATTGTCTGAACCTCAAAGTGATGAGCAATGGCTGCATCCCTCAGTGCCCTACGGCAGCTATGAACATCAGGAAACTGTTGCCCAACAGTGAGTTGATGGTTAGGAGATGGATCAAGGGCTCGGGACTGAAGAACAGGAGGAGTGCATACCAACTCCATGTGTTGCTCAGCAATCATATCTGAGACAGGTAAATTATCCATTTCCATATTTTGATCCAAGGAAAACTCTAACTTCTCATGAAGATCATGATCCTCAATAATAGCTAGTTGGCGATCATCTGACAAATTCATCTCAAATGCCTGAGTAGTCAGAGCCAATCTATTATCATAGTTGTCAGAATAAGCATGGTCCTGAACATGATCATCAGCATCCAACTCGTCCCCATTTTGTTCAAGATTCTGAGCATGCGCTAGTTGTTGAAGTTGAGAAACCATGTCATGTTCATGCCTCTGATTCTGACTAAGAACCAGTCCTTGGTTATCCTGTGTACACCCAAAATCCAAACCCTGGATCCGTTCAGAGCCCAAGTTATGAACTGAATCATGGGTATGATCAAATCCCAAATGATCAACTGGCATGGATGACAGATCCTGACTTTGACCAAGAATTAAATCATGGTTAGCCTTTTCCATAACAAATTCACCACTTTGACATAAACACAAATCCTTGCCAAGCAAATCAAGATGCTTCTTTCTCAGACTGAGGATCAGGGCACAACAGAATTAGCCAAGATATTGATAACTCTCCCAGTCTCTCTTTAAATCCACGGACCCCAAAACGAAAACAAGAACAAACAGAAATAACACGAACAAAACAAATTCTTAAACTGCGGCGCAACATAAAACTACTCAAGAACCTGCAAAAACGGTAAAGTACCCATTTGAGTCAGAACACTCAGAATAAGAATTCCCACTATTTGCGATTGAACCAGCTAAATTTCGCCCTCGATATCAATGAAATACAAACAATTAATTCTAAATGACAATAAAGTTCAATCTTTTCGCATACCCCTTTTGTTTTTTCTCACAGAAACGGGTCGAATGTTCACAAAGTTGATTACTTTATGGTTCTTCTTTATCTGATTATAACAATTAATTCCTGGGAAAGCCAACCCAGCAATCAAAATTCAATTTTTCTTTTTGCTTCATTGAATCAGTTTCCAGGGGAAAAAACAGAAAATTTTCCAGAACGAGACAAAAGGGAGAGAGAGAGAGAGAGAGAGAGAGAGGGATAGAAAACAGAGGAAGGTGGAAGTTTCGGAAACTCACAAAATAGAAGCTCTAGGGAAAGAGAAGGAGTGGCTGATAAAACCTGCAACGCAAGAGATTAACAGAGAACCCATTAGTAACAGTTCAAAGAAGAAACAGAGAGAGAGAGAGAGAGAGAGTGAGATTGTAATTTGAACTTTGAAGTATAGTATTGGCGGGTGGGTGGGGGGGAGAGAGGGGAAAACCTGAAAGCAGAAGGGCAATGGAAGGGAAGAATAGGAATTGGGAGGGGCAAAAGGGTCGCACCACTTTGGAGATTGGAGCAGCAATAGAGAACTTGTTAGGGTTAGGTTACCCAATTTTGAGGGTATTTATGTCACCCTCCCTCGCTTCTCACTTCTCACTTCTCAATTTCTCAATCATCTTTTAGACTTCCCTTTTTACCCTTCCTCTCCACTCCCACGCTCACTTCCTCTTTCTCTTTACCTAACTAAATACACTAGGATCTCCACTTTCACACCTTTATAGATAAAAACTCCACTCCCATGATACAAGGAGTACTTACATACATTAAGGAGAAAGAAAAACTAAACAATTTTGTTACAAAAAGTTCGAATGATAGAAAAAATCTACTCCTATGGTATTATTAAGTACCTACATCCATAAAAGATAAAGAAAAATTAAACGGTCTTGTTACAGAAAGACCAAGCGCATAAGCGTTAAAGTTTTATCCAGTTATCATTTGAATTTTGTGTGGGGTCTATATATTTTGAAAATTTAAATTTATGTTATTATATAACTAATAACCAATTGACAATTCTTGTGTTTTTACATTCGAGCAGATAGTAGCATTACCTAAAATTAAAATTAAAATAAGGTGGTGTCTACCGTACAATTAAACTTTTGACACAAAAGTAATGATTGTGTACTTATAAAAAAGTCATATATGTCATCTTTATTCGATGCAATTAAAGCTTATCGATTCATATCTATTTTCCATAATTTATAGAACAATACTCATAAATTTTGAGTATTTACAGATCATTTACACTAAACTTGTTTACACAATACCCTTTTTCACCATGCTCACGCAACGCAGAGTTCCACTTTAACGCTAAGTGTTTACACAATACCTTTCCTTACCACACTCACGCACAACGTGGAGTTCCACCGTACCTCAATATTGTAATAACTTCATTCACATGGTACTACTTCCATGTGTTTGGAACTTTGGATTAAATTCTAATTGAATTGATTTTAAAATAAGGATAAATTACAATTTACCTCCTAGTTTGACTCGAGTTTGCCCTATATGGTTTAAAAAGTAACACTTAGCTCCTTTGGGGTTTATTCTATTAGCATGTAATTACCTTGTGTTTTTTAATTTATTTTATTTTTAGTCAACTACCCTAATTATCCATTTGAACCAAGTGTTACCCCGTGGTATTCTCATGGGTTAGTCCCTTTGGGCACCCTATGAAACTAATCTATAGTCAGCAGCTTAGAGTACAAGGGTTTTTGTTACTTTCCAATCAGAGCGACTCCTACTGAAATTTGAACTTGCGTCCTATCTCATATAAGCGAGTCTGCTTACCAGCTTGACCAACCCTCAGTTAGTTCATCTAATTTTTAAAGGAAGACACATGTTAGAGTACATAAATTTGTTACTAGCAAATCTCAATTGTAATTATGTATATCACTCATTTATTTAATAACAAAAGTGAAACATTGTTGTTTTATAATATAAGGAAATCATTGATAATTTCTATATTTGTTCTTCATTCTTTTGTTGTGGGAGCTTTAAAAGTGAATTTTGTTTGGATAAATTATTCAAAATATAAAATAAAAAGGATACATAAAATATTGGATATGAATTGTACCTAATTGGTAAAAGTGTTGCTACTTGTTAGTGGTGAAGAAGATCTTGGAAATCCTATTATGGAAGGAATTGATTATAATTTTCTTTAGATTATACTTTGCAAACTTGATTTTGGATGAACTTGATTTTAGTCAAAATTGAGTTTGAGTGAAGTGATTTATGTTTGAAAACCTTTATCTGAAAATTAATTTTGTTAAAATGAATGTTATTTGGATAATATTAATAAAAATTTCTTTTAAATGTGTAATTACCAAATAGAGTATGAGTCATTTTGAGTTAGATTGTTAATAAATTGATGTTAAAAACAATAATCATAAATAAATTGATGGCAAAAAAATTTATTTTAAAAATTATGTTCGTTTGGGGTATTGTAAAATAAAATTACTTTGAGTATAACTATAATAATATTTTAAAAAATTATTAGGTTACATTTATTTAAATATTATTAAAATAGTAATATAATATCAAACTACAAAGGTATTTCTATCAATACACATACAAACGAATTTTCTTTCACCGTAAAAACAACAAAATGTTGCTTTCACATTTGAGGTATTAAAATCACGTTTGCACTCAAACGTGATTCTTGTTTAGAAGTTACCCAACATGTTAACACAACGTTCAAGGTAAAATTCTCTCTAAACTTGATTCTATTTGTCACCCCATACACACCCTATGATGCGCATTTCTCCAACAAAATTGTGAACCAAACAAATAGTTCATTGAGCGAATTAATTATGCATGATGCAGACGTGATAAGGGGAATTATTTCTCTTAATTCAAATAATCAAGGCAAGAAGTATCTCCTTAACTTATCTATTTCATTATAAAGTAAGTGAATAATTAATTTTAAAGACTCCTAATAAAAAATATTTAATCTTAAGTAACATAAAAGGTTTAAATTATTATGAAAGATTATTCAAAATTTATTTAAGGAGAGAAATCATTAAATTTCACTTAATGAAAAAAGAAATTACTCTTATGAAATTTACAAATGAATATTGCATGTTATTAAGTAGCTAATTATTTCCACATAATGGTTAATAGTTCTAGTAAAATTGTAAATTTAAAAATACAAAAGGTCTAAAAAAGAATTTGTGAATGATTATTGTTTGTTATTACATGATTAATTGTTCCACTAAGTGACTAATAGTAAATAAAATTCTAAACGTCAATATATAAGAAGTTTAGAAGAAATTTATAAGTAATTAATTGTTGTAAGTTATATAAATATAAAGGGTAACAGATCAATCCGGGTGCAGAGAAGAAATCATAGATTGATGGCAACAAGGTCCTTTTCCGTAGACAATGCCGTTATGCCGATGCCTTTAAATTTTTGGCAAAATACGATTGCTCTTGAAAGTGAGGGACATTGAAGACAACAGTGCTGGTGCCAATAAAGTCTTTTTCAGCTAGGGCTAAGTTCCGATAAGGGTTATTCCTTGGGATTAAATATTTTTTTACTAGGTAGTTCTTAAAATTAATTATCCCTAAAACGTAAATTGTAAAAAATGTAAATTTAATTTTTAATTAATACATAATTTGTTTACATTATATATTTTTATATCATTGTTTAATTACATCTTGACCCAAAGCCTACAGCCAACACAATGCAATCAATTGGCGCCCCCACACAGGCACTTTTCACTTGAAAAAGAGCTATGTTACCGCCGCGCGTCCAATTCGCCCTTTTATTCATATATATATATATATATAGTATTTTTGCCAGAAAGTCCAAATATACTAACATTGTCATTCACATCTTTGATCCAAAATCAGCTTGACCCAAAAAAAAGAAAAGGAAAACAAACAGAAACCGGAATTAGCAAAATAGATGACACAAGCTGCAAAGACCATTTGTCACATCACCTTGAATCTAATTCTAACAAGAAAAAAAAGGGGGGGAGGGGGGGAACATCAATACAAGCTATTTCAGAGTATCATAAACTAGTGTTTATAATCCCTATTCAAAATATTGGATGTCATACAAACAACCTTTCTCTCTGAGTCATCAATCAACCATCACAATATGGCGACTATATTATATATCACTGCTTGAGAAGCATTAATGCAAAAATGTAGCAAAAATTTGGAATCTAGCAGAGGATAAAAGCTCTGCTTCAGTGGTTCAGGAAGTAAAAATACCTTTGGCAACAAAGAAATACTGTTGAGACAGAAATGAAAGCAATCAGTTAAAATACTTGGTGAGCAGCTACCCATGGGATCTGATATACTTGCTCAAAGCAATGCCTTTTAATTAGCTCTCTCAATGTAATCCTGTCTGGAGATAAACTCTGCCGTATTAAATGCTTCATTTTAGACTTTTACTAACAGGATGAAGGAATGAATAGTTAGTTCACCTGAAGGGATATTACAGTTGCTGCAATCTGTTGTCCAAAATCTATCAAGTCGGCACCTTCTCCACTGCCTGAGGAAATTCAAGCTCGGGCAAGAGTTCAGAGGCAACCTTATCAAAGGGGATATGGTTGAGGTGATCTCTGTTTCCGTTTATCACACTTGACAGAAATGTTATTTCCTGTGCTTCCACATTCTTTTCAAGTAGGTCAGTCCAAAACTCATCATCTTCGCTGATGTTTGATGATCTTAATATATCTACTACTTTTTCCAGTGTTGCTACATTTCTACCAGCACCACAGCCCGTTGCTGTTGCAGCACCCACTGCATTTGCAATTGCTAATGTATTAACCATTGGCATATTATGTATAAAACCATATGCAATAGCAGCTACAAAACTGTCACCACACCCAACTGTGTCAATAACATTCACCTGATAACATTTTAGAAATCCAATTAGTTTGCACTATGATAGAGTAAGATGGAGAATATGAACAAATTATCACATAAAAATTTAACAGTTGTCAAAGATAAAAACAAAGAATTGCCAGACATAAATTTAGTAAATATTATTGCAAGAGAGACAAACATAATAGTTGGAACACACATAGATAAAGTAACAAGTTATACTCAGAGCATATCAAACTCTTGAGCTTGATTATTCCTTTGATATTGGCATGTTGGAAATGCATGTTTGACTTATTTAAAAAGGATCTTCCAGGTGAAGAAACCACATGCAATGCTCACGAGGCCTTTTTTTGTTTTGAAATATGGTCCTTTATAAAATGTGGTTGTAGAATTAATTGTCCAACTTTCATTAATTTTCCCTCAATTGAATTTTTTTTCAACTTTAAGAAAAGAGGTCATGAAACTCTGAATACCAAAGCAGGCCATAGCACAATTAAGCAGAAAGGCAGTATATAAATTGAATAAATCATGATTCCCAAAATTGCAAGAGAATTTGATGGAAGCAAGTTAAGAGAAATTTTAGAATGAAAAGTTAATACCTTGAATGCAGGTGCACAAGCTATACTTGATGTAGTTATTAGAATTGAACCCCTAGAACCCATTTTTACAATCACCCATTTTGTACGGATCCCTCTTTTGAGCAACTCCTGCCCTGCTAATATTGGATCTCCTATGCCAGTTAATGACTCAGCCTGTCATGTAAAAGAATAAATAACATTGAAGATATCATTAAATTAAAAAGTAGTTTGTAAAACTACTTATAAATAGCAGAAACTAAAGCTTTTTTTATTATTTTGCATTACATAATTGTTTTATAGGAATAAGAGAGGAGAAGACCAATATGCTTTATACACAAATTATGAGATTACCAGGCCCAAATGTCAAACCAAAATACAACCCCAACAATCTTTTGCTTAAGCAGGAAGCTCAAAGACAAATGGACTTACAACCAAAGTAAAAACTTCTGCAGGATTTATAGAATTTGATCACCTCAAGCCTATGGATTTCATTATCTTTGGCACGTGTCATTAATAGAGATGGAAGCAAGTCAATCTGGACCAGACTGCCACCAGTTCAAAGTTTACTAGAATAAAATGAGACCTTGAAACTGGCGGAGTGTAGCTCAACCGGTATCTCTCCTGGTCTTTACGAGGGGGATGTGCCTCTATGGTTATGTGGGTGGGGGTTCAATCCCCACATCCCCGTTTCTCATTTCCCCTTAGGTCCAATAGGACCTCCCTAGAATTAAAAAAAAGAGAAAAAGAGACCTTAAAATGGCAGACCTGGAGCAATTTGGAAACATAAATAGATGGACTGGGACCATACTGTGAAGATGCCATCCATGCTTAAAACTCAGTCACCACCTGAATGGTAAAATCTAGTTATTGGCCATCTGCCTTCTATGGTAGAAATTAGAGAAAGTTTCGGGGGGCAGAGAAGATGTCAAAGAAAACAGAGAAGTGACAGGTGAGAGTTCAGATGTGTGGCAAGGATTAGATTCGGCTTTCCATAAAAATGAAGTGGAGGAGAAACAAATTCCACCAAAACTGAGAACAAGGCACCAGTGTGACTAGGGAGAGCTTTGATGGTGAGACTTGTAACAGGGACACAAAGTAGATAATGGGTTGTTAGGCTGTGAGCTTTTACTTTTCTCAATCTGAACCAATAGATGGGCCTGTTTCTCTACCAACCAAGACCAGCTCATTTGTTGAATGGGCCTTCCTTTGAGGTTCATGGTCAACTAGTTTGGTCCAAAAGCTGCCAGCGCATTAACTCATCCATCAAAGAATGTAGAAATTTGGTACAGGTTATGGGAAAAGTTAATAACATGTAAATAGTTGGCAAATCAGAAACAAGAGAAATTAAAGTTTGAACTTGTACATCAGCACTAACTTTTGAAATGCTCCGAATTTCAAATATGAGGCACAAGTGAAACAGAACTCACTTTAAAATTAATATTTTCCTTACTTTTCTGATGGAAAAATTTAACCAATTGTCTTCTTAGAGTTTTCTTAAAACTTCAAAAGACATCCATCGAACTTATGTTTGTAACCTTTTGACCCAGGAGCAATCAAAATCCTGTGAAAAAATGACTGAATAATCATGGAGAAAAACACTTAAAATGACATTATTCTTCCACTCAGAAATCCATGCAAAATTATCGCACAGATAGCTTGTAGTACTAAATTATACAAATATAACAAATTAGGCATAATTTGATCACACATGCAGACATGCTACCCTATTTTGAATAAAAACCTGAGGAGACAGATAACAAAAAAGGTCCATTAGACTCTAGACTGTTGACTGACACAAGCAAATGAACTTTCAGCAAAACTCAGTTTAAAGCTTATCCTTTTTCGATACTTCCAAATGTTTCACGTGATTTTGTTAACACCGTCAAAAGCACCAAGTGAAGTAGACTGAGATTTGCAAAACTACACAATGCTTTTAAAGGTTCCAGATGATACAGTTTCATTGGCTTGTGCAATGAAAAGCAGAGCTGTCAAGTGTGAGGGCATGAGGGAGTACATAAATATGAAAGTAGAAAGATATACAATGGATATACAAACTTGGACAAACAAACAAAACATGCCCACACTAATGGGAATGATGGAACCACTGCATAAGGTTAAGAAGGTCCTCATAAACACAACATGAATATGAAGTCTTTAATATCAGATCAAGAAACTGAGCGGTGGAGACTGATAAACATGGAGCCCTTGCCATGCATTTAAATGCAAAGTGCAAACAGCAATTATAGCTCGTAAGAGAGATAGAAGGACAAATTTCATAGTATATAAAGCAAAGAAAAAGAATCTTATACAACATCAAATCAGAAAATGCAGAGCACAAGCTTAAAGGACATAATAATAAGCAACCATAACACTATCAAGGATAGAAGCTATATGAGGAGAGCTATAAGTCAAACCTCATCAGAAGTTAGAAGAAGAACATCACTCATTCTCAGAAACTGGTTAAGAGCTCTTTGTTCTTCTGGGGTCCCGGTGGAGAGACTCTTTCCACGAGGCCCCGGATCAAAGAAGATTGATGTGCCGACTTCAACAGCATATTCCACTGCTGAGAGTAGTACACCAGGAGAGAGCTCATCAAAGCCATATCCATTACAGAACAAGACCTTTGAATTTTTAATAGCTATTTTTACTTCTCTGGACAGTTTGCTCATCCAATGAAATGCAGGCTCCTTGCTAAAATCAGCTCGACTAATAGAGAAAACATGTTCATTCAGGCCTTTGTAAAGGAAAATATGAGAACAAATAACAGCCACCAAGATAGTGACGTACAAATTAGAAGACAAATGATTTTTACCTGCAAAAGCCATGTCTTTGTAAAGGATCAACAAGAACCCAGCATAGAAGCGTTTCATAAGAGGCACTAGAGTTGTTGACAACATCTGTATTATTGCTCATCCCAACCATACCAATGCCCTCATCATGAAGCACATCTGACAGAAACTTCCCATAGATTTCATTACCCACATGACCAATTGATATGCAGTCAAGTCCTAGTCTTGCAGCTGCTATAGCCATATTGCAGTTCCCACCAGCTTCCCAATATTTCTACACCAAATACCACGGGATCCAAGACAATAAAATCATTTTTTGTAAATAAATATGATAGTAACAGTATAAAAGGAAGAAAAAAGAATGCAGGAATGATAGCTAGGTACCATGTAACTTATATATACGTCATTGAAACTATTTAGTTATATTTAAGTCTTCAGGATTCAAAGGTGGATATTCTTAAAGTATAATGGCAAGAAACAAAATTCAAAATCAAAATGAAGCAAACAAGTTTGCAACTACATGTAAGTGGACTAGGCCAAGAAACAGCAATACCAGAAAGGAAGACCATTCAATGCAATAACAGCTTAATTATTTACAGATTCACGGTGCTTCCCTTGTTCTAGGAGCATGTTCTGGGTCCCACTCCACAATGCACTCTCCAGTATTCCACTTTAGTTTAATTAACTTCAAAACCATCTATTTTACATGTTCTCTCTCTCGCCTTATAATTTATTCAAAACAAATGGATTTAATCAAATGAAAGTAATACAGAAGACAATGACGAGTGGCAATCACTACACACTTCATTAACCCAGCCCCGCTACATATATATGCATGGTTGGGAAAATATAAAAATAAAAGGAGAAGAAAACGAATGCCACCTCAAAACTGAAGCATCATACTAAGAAAAAGGGGGGAAAAATAAATAAATTCTAATGCCCACAGCTCAAAAAGACCAAAGATACAAACTTTCTATCTAAAATGAAAATCAGCCCATTATACAAACCATTTTGGGTCACAAGATAGCCCGAAATGTGAAAAAAAAAAAAAGAAGGTATTTCAATGATGGGTAGGGTACCTTATCAGGTGGAGACGAGGCCAAATGTTCCATGAATGCCTTGCGTTCGTGGACGGAGGGAGGGGGCAAGTGTGGAACATTGAGGACGATATCAACGCAGAGATTACCGAGAGTGGCAACGTCGACGTGTTTGACTCCATCTCCAACGCTCCTCAACTTGGAAGCGGGTGAGGAAGAGACGGATTTGGGCACAGCGATTTGGACACCTTTGCAGGAGAGAAGGGAGTGGTGGGTGCGAAGATTGAGTGAGAAAACGAGGGAAGGTTTTTTAGGGGATTTGGATTCGAAGGAAGGTCCATAGGCGTAGCAGGGAATGGGAGTGGGAGTGGGAATAATGGGGGATTTGAGGGCTTTTGGTTGGAGAGGCATTCAGAAGCGATTGATTTTGAGCTCAGAAGAATAGAAAGAGGATCCACTCAACCTGACAATAAGAGGAGGGAAAAGTGAAGTGATGAAGAAACGAAGGGAAAAGGATAATAATAATAATAATAATAAAATAATTATGGAAACTCCTCAGCACTCGGCAAAGAGGGAGAAAACGTACTCATTTATGACTTTTGAGTATGCTGACTGTATTTGAGGTAATGGATATTATATATTACTAATTATATTCATATTACCATCATGATATTATTATCTTATAGAATTACAGGCTTAATTGAATTAATTGTTTTACTATTTGGTTGTAAATGGTTCTCTATGTATTTGATAATTTTAAACCAGGCGTGTTTTTTGTTGTCTTTTACTTCAAAAAAAAAAAAGAAGTTTCCCAAATTGTTTCTAAAAAGAAATTATCATAAAAGTTTTGTATTATTCTTACAACACTGTTTTAGTATTTTATATTTAACATGTGCTTTTCAAAAGAAAATTCTGAAATTGCAATAAAAGAATTAAAGATATAAAATATAATATGATTATGTTTCAATCACTCGAACGTGGGTGATTTAATTGGTAAGAATAGAAATATTTGTCTTAAAAGGCTTATGTTTTATAGTTTCCCCATACTTACTTTTAATTTAAAAAATATTCAAATATATATTTAAGAAATTATTTTCAAATTTTAAATTAAAAATTATTTATTTAAGGCGCAGGCTTGCCAAAGATTAATTTTTTTTTTGAAGAGACTTGCCAAAGATTAATTAATGAAATTAGAGTTAGACAATTCATTACCGGTCAATTTTCAACTATTTTTCCTTCATTCTAGTTGCTTGAATAAAATTCAGCCCACAATTTGTGACTACAAATCAAGGGACGAGAGACTTAAGTGCTTTAAGACAAATTAAGGGCTTAAACAATTCTATTATTATACACACCATATTACTCTAGTAGTAGAAGTGAATATGATGTCTTTTTTATTTGTTTAAAGTAAAAAGTAAAAAAGACATTATTCTCTCTATATTAGTAATTAGTAAATATATACATAGTAATATATTCGAAGTTCTTCAAAAAGTTATGTCTAGCAATTTAGTTTGCTCTCAATACGTTGATTGACCAGCTTTGGAACTAAAAGTTTCAAAACTACGGACAAGAGTCAAGACAGGGAAACTTACGAAATCCTAGTCAAATAGCTAAATTGTCATCATTTCAGCTAAGCTGATGATATACGTAAAGGTGGCCACTTTGAGGGTTCGACGCACAAGATGCATATCCAGTTTACCTCACGTTTTTTTCATCTTCCCCATAACCAGACCATATATGATGCTTGGAAGCATCCAGCATACCACTAGGTTGCAGAAAGAGCAAATACGTTAAAACTACCATATCTACTAGATCAAGAATCGCGGTGCATTATCTTTCTCAAGATGTTACAGAAGGTAACTCTCACAATGCATCCAAATCAACCACAAAAGAACATATAACATAGGCAATGGCATAGCAAGAAACTCTGGAGCAACAATGCCATGTTGATTCAACGTTGCAGGGAAATCATACTGCTAATTTGACAGTACCTATGAGAGGTCAGAGCACCATTAGCTGCTTATTGTACAAGATTGCTGAAGATGCTTGAATCTACAACCCGATAAGAGAGATTCTCTCATACAGAACATTCGGTCCTCCATTCTTGAATGAAACTTATGAAAGCATGTACTGGAAAGAGCAGCATTTCATAATATAATCTCTGGTTGGAATTGTCGTTCCTTAAGTTTCTGAGCAACTTTTTCAGCTATATCGCCATATGCTTTGGAAACTACTGAATCAGGTGCGGCCAACACTATGGGGTGCCCTTGATCACAAGCTTCTCTGATCTCCACTTCCAATGGTATCTGGAATCATTAAAATGAAAACTAGTCAGAAATACCCAATAGATAAATTTTGCAGATGTCACTTAAAAAGACTGAGAAAAGAGGTGGCTTTCTCTATTAATAATTCCAGAAGCAAATATTACATCACTAATTTAAGAGAATTGTCCCCTTTTTTATCTGTATAATCAAAAAAATAATAATCTGAACAGCCTAATGCCTTCTGAGTCCCCTGTGCAGGATATAGCACTGCTCAATCCAAAAATCATGTTAACTTGCTTATTTGTCAGCATCATAAGCCCCAAAAGAAGAGCAAGTGGGGATAGGGATTTACTTATAGTGCATTTAGAATATAAAAGATAATCTTTTGAATTTTTCCTCCTTAACCCCCACAATTTAATGTAGATTTGCTCAATTAATTTGGGCCACAAAATTTTAGTTAAACATAGAGACATCAGTACATCCTTTGAAGAGATTTATGTGCATTAAATCCAAATGTGTAAGTTAACATTTGACATTTCCCCCAATTTTTTTTAGTATAGGTGGATTTGACATGAGATATAGTTGTTTGCACACTGCTCATGCCCAAACAGATGAAGCTTTTATAGCAACACCAAAGGAAAAGTAAAAACTGATCAGTTGTCACATAAAAATTATAAAAATCTCTATTACTACGTAACTAACAAGTCTGTGTCCAATTACTTTCCTTCAATAAAGCCCCCGTTAAATGATCTGCAAAGTTTGAATTTAAAAAGTACAATCTACACATAGATAATCAACATACCTCACCCAAAAATTCTAATCCCATTTCAGCAGCTGTATTATGAGCCCCTCCTTTCCCAAATATGTACGAAGGTTCACCACAGTGTGGACACTTAAAGCAGCTCATGTTCTCTACAATTCCCAAAATCTGTAAGAACAGTTGGAGTTCTCATATGAATAGACCTCAAACGTAGTATGAATTTATAGTATTTAGCTAATATGTGAACTCCATATCAGAAGAAGGCATGGTTGATAAATGGTTGGCATCACAGGTTTCAATCTCAGAACTCTAATTGGTCACATAAATGCTGTGAAATAAATAAAAACACATGCATGAAAAAAGATTGCATATGCACAAATGAATATGCTTCCACCAGATATTTGATACAGGATATGCTTCTCATCTTTGTTTGAAATAATTTTAATAACAACAACAAATGCCTTTTCCCACTAGGTGGGCGGCTACATGGATCAAACGACGTCATTGTGCTGTGTCAAAAACCATACTTTCAGATAGACTATTTATTTCAAGATCTTTTTTAACGATATCACTTAGTGTTTTCAATGGTCTACCTCTACCTCTATTTAAAGGACTATCCTCCATCTAATCAATTCTTCTCACCAAGGCTTTTATTGGTCTTCTCCTCACATGACCAAACCATCTTAGGCAAGACTCTGTTATCTTTTCATCAATGGGTGCTACTCCAACTTTCTCTCGAATGCACTCATTCCTTATTCTATCTTTTCTGGTATATCCACTCATCCAGCTAAACATTCTCATCTCTGCAACCCTTAACTTATGCCCATGTTAACATTTTATCGTCTAACATTTGGTACCATAAAGCATTGTTGGTCTTATAACTATTCTATAAAATTTTCCCTTTAACTTGAGAGGTATCTTGCAATCACAAATAATGCCCAAAACATTTCTCCATTTTGTCCATCCAGCTTGAATCCTATAAGTTACATCTCCTACAATCTATTCGTCCTTTTGTATAATAGATCCAAGATACTTAAACCGTTCACCTTGTGGAATGATATGATCACCAATTTTCACCTCCAAATCAGAGCTAGATCGCCTTTTGTTGAACTTACATTTCATGTATTGTTTTACTCTTACTTAGTCGAAACCCATGTAATTCTAAGGCTTCTCTCCATAACTCTAGTTTATCATTTATTCCTTGTCTCGACTCTTCCACTAGGACTATGTCGTATGCAAAAATCATAGGATCCTAGATGTGCCCACTAAGTACATCTAAAACCAAGGTAAAAAGATATGGACTCAAAGTTGACCCTTGGTGTAAACCTATAGTTACTGGAAAATCTTCTATGACCCCGCCATCCATTTGCACACAAGTTGTAACCCCATCATACATATCCTTGATAGCTCGGATATAAGCAACACAAACTCCTTTCTTCTCTAGTGCTTTCCAAAAGACTTCCCTTGGCACCCTATCATAAGCCTTTTCCAAATCAATGAAAACCATGTGAAGGTTTTTCTGTTTCCTTCAGTACCTTTCCATCAAACCTCGCATAAGGTATATTGCCTCCATGGTTGACCTCCCTGGCATAAAACCAAATTGATTCTCTGAAATGTGAGTCTCTTGTCTTAATCTTCGTTCGATTACTCTTTCTCATAGTTTCATAGTGTGGCTCATAAGCTTTATCCCTCTATAATTAGCACAATTTTGTATATCTCCTTTGTTCTTGTAAATAGGGACCAAAGTGCTTCTTCTCCACGCATCCAGCATTTTTTTAGACCTCAAAATCTTATTAAACAACTTAGTTAGTCAAGTTATGCCTTTCTCCCCTACACACTTCCAGACTTCAATGGGAATATCATCTGAACCAACCGCTCTCCTATTGTCTATTCTCTTTAGTGCTTCCCTTACCTCATAGTGTTTTAAATCTCGGAGTTTCCACTTATTCTATGTTCTTCATTTAATAACTTGTGAAAATAATTTTTCCATCTTTTCTTGATCTCCTATTGTGTAACTAAAACTCTGCCCTCTTCGTTCTTTATGCACTTCACTTGATCTAAGTCTCTTGTCTTCTTTTCCCTACCTTTAGTAAGCCTATAAATGTGTTTTTCCCCATTTTTTGTACCTAAAGATTGGTAAAGCCCCTCAAAAGCCTTAGATTTTGCCTCATTGCCTTCCTAGTTTCTTTCTTCACAACTTTGTATTTTTCCCGATTCCCTTCATTATTACATAGGTGCAATGCCTTAAAGCACATTATATTAGGATTTCTAACAAGAAGCTTATACAACTGCATATTATATTAATATATCAAGCACAATTATTTATAACACTAATTTTATTCTAGTATATAAGGGCTCCACATATAAGTTGAAATATCAGCAATTGTGAAGAATTAACAGAAAGGCACTCACTTTGACGACTAAAAACTGGTTCCAACTTATTACAATCTATCAATTCAGCAGAACTGGGAATTTCAGACAACACAACAAGGAAGGAGTGCCACTGGATAGCTCAAAAACCATGTAAATAATGCATTCTTTTAGCACAACAATGTAAATGTTTTCCTTAAAAAAAAAATTTGAGATGACTCCCTACGGGGTAATTCGCCAACTGGATAATAATTGATAATTCTCACATTATTGTCAAGTTGGAATGTTGAATGTAACCCATACTGGGTTTATCTTAATATATGCATGCTCTACATGTGAACAACAGCAAAGTCCATACACATATATATTCTGACTCAAAAAAAGCATCCACATGACACGTGTGTGAGTATATTAAACAAAAAGTACACCAAGTGATTATCATACCGGAACGTCAACTTTATTGAACATTTTTACTCCTCTCCTGGCGTCCATTAATGCAACATCTTGAGGAGTTGAAACAATCAGTGCACCTACCATAAAAGCAGTCATGACAATGAATAATCAAAGAAAAGTTAAGTTGATAGAAACTAGATAAAAGGGGTCAATTTGAAGGAATATTAGTATGACATCAAAATATCATGACATTTTTGTTCGATTTTATCTGTGGTTGGTTTAATTAAACTTAAAAACCATATGTTTTAATGCTCATAATTTGAATTGACAGAACATGGTAAACAGGCCTAGCCACAAGTGCCTTTATGTAAGGTTTATTGCACATATCAGGCAGACAAGAACCACAGTAAAATGCAAAAATCCAGACAAAGGTGAAGGTCCAAGCTGTTTGTTGAACCCCACACACAGGTGATCCCGCATAGAGCTTCTAGAACTATCTTCCTAAATTGTTATCTACCTGATAATTGCAGATTCTGCGACATAGCTATCTGAACATCACCAGTGCCAGGAGGCATATCCATCACTAGAATATCAAGGTTTCCCCAGTCAACTCCCCTTGTCATTTTCTCAAGAGCATTTGATACCTAAGATCACCCAGTAACAGAAATTCAAATCAAAAACCGTGGAAATGGCTGTTTTGCAAGAACATGCATTCAATAAGACATCATTTACAATATCCCAATGAACAAAAGTTGCATGAATGGGTCAAAGCAAGAAATAGTAACTTCTCCGCCATAAAGAAACTTCCACATACAATATTACCGCACAAAAAATGCAGACAACTCGGAGAAAGTGGCCCATTTATTTTACATTGTCAGCCAGCTACATTTCTCTGGAATAAGATATTTGGTGTGTTTGATGAAATACAGTGTGTGCCCCTTAGCTTTAGAGCAATTTCTCATGTTTGTTATTAAGGTTTGGTAGAAACACAGATCAAAATTTATTGGCACTGTGTGATTTTTGCAAATCTCTGGTGCATTTGGTTGAAACAGAATGGCCGCATCTTTACAAGTGTTTCTCTCACCCTAGATTAAATTCTGGGATAGGATTTGTTTATGGCTTCTCTCTAGTGCTCTGTTTATGGATGTTTCAAAGGAGTTTTTTGCTTCTGATTTGTTGAGATATTAAGCACACTTTTTGCATGCTTGATAACTTGATTCTCTCTTTTTCCTTGTTTATTTTATTTTTCTGTCACGGGATATCTTATTCTCCCCCTAATTTTCTTTTTCTACTAAAAAATATAGCAGGCAACATTAATGTAAAAATACTGTTACACAAGGTATTCCCCAATTGAATATGCACAATTCTAGTCGTAGAATGTAGAGATTTTTAAGTAACACTTAGAAACATATTAACTAACTACCAGTACCATAACAAGTAGAACTCTGTTTTCACCCAAAAAACAAATTTAATCTGTTCAAATCAGTGTAATCTGGACCGGACCAAACCGGCTGATTAGATCGTGAACCGGTCCCTTATTTGGTTATGGTTCACTGCCATAATCGGATTCATGGTTGGACCGGATTAAGCCGATCAAAACCGGGTAAAACCGGTCATCTTTTTTTTAAATTTTTTTTTTAAAAATCTCTCAATCACTTGCCTACTCAACTGAGAGTGATATGAGGCTTGAGAATTGAGACCCCAAAACCTTATTATGCATTTATTATTGGTAATGTGTGTTATGAGTCGTGTGTGTGTATATATATATAATATGTAATTATGACATTATCCGATTCGACCAGACGGTCAAACCAATTGAATTGGAAGCGGAAGCTTTTCCAGTTCACTGTTCGGTCCGGTTTTAACAACATTGGTTCAAATACTGCCCTTGTGCAACCACATATACTTAAAAAATTTCTAACACATTAAAAGAAAAGAAAAAGAAAAAGAACCAAGAAGAAAAGAAGCTAGAGGCATACCATGGGGCCTCTCCAAACAATTGGGGCATCCTTCTCAACAAGGAACCCTATTGACATACACTTGATCCCATAGTTTTCAATGGGAATCATTTTCTTATCTGAAAATAAGTGAACAGAAAAATATAGGCATGAACTATAATGAAAGCTGGAAGAAACATTGGCATGAAACTGAGCATAATATACAATTTATGCATAGGAAACAGGCCGATGTAAACAATTTAATACACCATCCTCTGCATATGTTCAAAATATATATACTTAATCAAAAAGAAGAAAAAGTTAACAAAAAGAGTAAAAGAAAAATAGAACGAAGAGAGGGACAAAGAGTTCATAAATTCTAATTATTTTATTGGCTTTCATCCAATCCTTAAAAATCAATGAAGTTAATGATTTCAAGCAACCTTCTTGAGCACCACTTGCGATACAGTCATATATGTTTACACATTTACATTTATGACAACTAGCAAATAATACATATGAATAAATTTAACAAACTCAGAGTGCCTGGAAGTTAATTGAGTTGCATTTAGATTGTTTTACGTTTAAATCATATAATATCTAAAAGAAGAAATTTTAATACACTTCCTATTGCTTTAACATTATCACCATTGCTTGAATGTGGAAAGCAGACTTTGACATTGATGTCTTCCCTTTTACGCATCATAATAGCTACATGTAGTTATCCAGTGGTTGTCAGGCTGTGTGCAACTCAAGGTGAATGTTTTCTTTTTTCATGCTTAGAAAGCCAACATCAAGAAAAAGGAGCAACTTTGGAAAGGTTGTCAGAAAGAAAAATATACCTTCCGTGACTTCAGGCTTTCTGTTGATGTTCATCATGATGGGAATATTTGGTCCATATACATCAGCATCAAGCAAACCAACCTTCAGTTGGCACTTACTAGCAAGTGCAACAGCTAAATTAACTGCCAATTCAAACAGCACCGATAAGACTAAAAGCAACACCAACAGGAGCAAGAAAGCAATTGTGGCTCAGCTAAATGAACTAAACTGTCAACATTTTAGTATATTTGGCAGATCAAATTTTTAATCTCTACAAAGATCAAAAAAATAATGTTGATCACATAACTTGAGTGCGACCTGTCAAAAGAACTGGCAGAAATTATGAAAAAAATTGATTGTTTCTTGTCTATACCCCAAAAGTCCAACATCTAGTTTTATTCAGAGTATGCAAAGCATCAAAGGACCCGACGTTGTAAAACAAAAATGTTGTGGAACAGTTAACCAAATCAACAAAATGTTGTAAATTTCTGTCAGCAAAAAATTTCAAGGAAAAAACACAACCTAGAACAGAACACAACACTAGAATTATAAGAAATTTAAGAAGCAAAATGTTTTACCAGCAGTTGTAGACTTGCCCACGCCACCTTTACCCGAGGCAACAGCTATAGTATCTTTTACCCCATCAATGCGAAGATGCTTCGCGTAGCTCCTAACACTTCCTAGCCTCTGAGCACAACCAAAATGAAACACAAGCCAGCCAAGGAAATCCAATTGAACATTCAAAGAAATAGCCACACGCTACGCAACGAACAGAGAGGCTCACCCTGAAGGAACCCAACACCTCCCTCATGTTGAGTGAAGTAAGAACTGTCTCAATACAATTTCCCTTTCAAATCACAAGAAAATGCTAAGTCGTTAATTGCTCTATGAATCCTAGGACATAAGTTGTTAATATGGGAGTTCAAATATATGAAAAAAAAATTTAAAAATCTCTTCAAATATTGCATCCAAACATAAAATAAGTTTTACTTTTTTATAAAAGATCTAGAGTAATACTCTAGGCTAATAAAAGAGTGACATGTGGATAAAATAAATGGGCTCCACCACTTTTTATTTTATCTCCCTTTTATTTTATCTACATGTCACTCTCTTATTGGCCTAGAGTATTACTCTAGGTATGCCTAAGAATTTCTCGCTCTTTAGACTCCTTATGGGACTAATCCATGGTTGGCAACTTAGATCACAGGAGTTTTTGTTGCCTCTCAACCAAAGCAACTCCCATTGGACTCGAACTTGCGTCCTATCTCGTGAAGGCGAGCATCCTTACCAGCTCGACGAATCCTCGATTGGTAAAAAAATATCTTTTTTATAAGCCCATCCTCTAAATATATAATATATCCTTCTAATTTTATCAAATATACTCGAACAACTTATAGGTTTAAATATATTACTTATAGTTATTACTGTATAAAAAAATGTATATTACAGTACCTTAATAAAAAAAATGTATATTAGAGTGGTGGGGATAAAGTACTAGAAACTTTTCACCTCCTTACTTCTAAAATATCTAAATATTTATATGAATTAAAAAATTTCTTTAGGGAAATATCTAGAGCTGTCAATACGGGTTAGCGGCCCCGTTTTGACTTGCCCCACCCGTACCCGCCTCTAAAGTTTCACTGGTCTGCAAAAAAATAAAATTACATAACCCTACGTTTCAAGGAAAGAAAAAAAACCGGAATTGAGAGAATGGGTTTAAGGTTTCTTGAGCGAGCGAAAAAAAAAAACTAACTTTTCCGATTCGATTTTCCCTCCTCTCTCAACTTTCCCAGTAAACAAACAGAAATAAAATTATCAAAGAAAAACAACCATGCCAAAAAGACAAAGAGAGCGTGATTCACAAGCTTTCAAACTGGTAAATAAAAAAAAATCCCACTTCAGCCGCTGCACTTTCTACCAGAAGAAGCAAATATAAACTTGAAAGCATATCAAGAGAACAAGAAAAGGGAAAGACGAAAAACGAAATGGGTTAGAGGAATTATGGAGAAGCACTTACTGTGAACCTAAGGGTGGGTTGGGAATTGGGATCTCCTTGAACACACTCCCTTGTTCCTCGATCAGAGAGAGGTTTCCCTTTGGAAAACACCAACACAATGTCGAACAAGGAAAGAGGAAAACACCTTAACCCGATGACCCCCCCAATGCTGTGACGGTGAAAACTGAAGAATGAACGACCCAATGAATGAGTGTGAGAGAAAGCGGCAAAGTGACAAAACCCTGAGCATTTTTTTTTGTTTAATCGGGTCAGCCCGCACCCGTCATGCCCCGCTTCCTGTTCGAGCGTGGGTTGATTGTAAGCCTATCTCAGAAAAATGTAGCGGAACGGGTCCATCTAACATGCCAAACCCACCTTAATAGTTCTAGGAATATTTAGGATATTTACAAAAGAATTAAAAAACATATTTTATGTTTAAAATTTTTAAATGTAATATTTAAAAATAATAATAATTATCTAACGTGCTTCCATTTTAAACTCTTGATTGCCTTGCAGAGAGGAGTGCGTATCAAACCTATAAGCAGATAGATATGAGTTTAATTTATACTATTATTTAATAATGTACTGACATATTATTAAAAGAGTTAAATTTTTTAAATATTTAATATAATAGTCAAACTTATTTATTAATTTTTCTATTTATGATTAGATAATATTATATAAAAAATTTATATTAATAATAAATTAATATTAAATCCGATAAATATAGGACAAAACATATTTTTTGGGCAAAAATCTATAAAATACCTCAAATGACATTAATTTGTTGTTGTCGCTATTAGGTATATGACTATTTTATTCTTTCATTTTGTGACATTCAATTTTTCTCCAGATTCTGAAGGTACTATCTCATGCTTTCTGCTCCACATAATGTGAAAATAAATTTGTGCATATACTGTGATGTGTTATTTGTAGTTAACAAACCCCAACATTATGAAAAGTTTTTGGACGGATTTTCTTTTTCTTTTCTGTATATCTACTCCTGGTTTCTAAAAAGATTATATTGAAGGATTTTGTTATTGGTAATCTATACACACCTCCAGTTAGATTTCTTTGATATTTTTTTTGTTATCTTAATTTACAGCTAATGATAAAAAAAAAATGCAATAACTCTGTACAACAACAAGGATATTATGCAGGATACAAATTTCACATAAATATTTTATCAGTTATTTTTTCTCACATGTCATCTAAGATATAGTAGTTGTAAAAGTCAGAACAAATGTTAACCCGGTCAAGCAACTTATTTATCGAGTTGCATGTCAAAAAAATCATCAAATATTTTTTTTAAAGAAAAATTGAACAACCTATTAAGTTGATAGAAAATTGGTAGAGTAAATTAAATTTTACATGGTTTAAATTGGCTGAATTGGTTAGGTTTGACCAAAAAAAGTGCAATAGTCCAATTTTTACAACATTGTTCTAAAATATTTATTCTTCGAGCAACATCTCCCCGCAAAGCATGGTGCTCTACTAGTTAATATAAATATAAAAAAAATCATAAATATTTAAGGTGCGTTGTCATTAACATCATCAGAGAAAATTTTAATTTTAATTAACATAAAAATTGGTTCGATAATAACCTTACCATATGAAAAAAAAAACATAAACCATATTTCATTTTCATTAGTTTTTGGCTCTTCATCTATTAAAACTGAATTGTGTCGTGGATGAAGCTTTTTAACAGCCAACAGTTTCGTGTCCGTCAACTCCCATACATGCATTCAGTTGCTTGCCTCATATTCTTATAAAGTTTTTTTTTTTTGGTACAATATTCTTATAAAGTATAAATTAATTTCCTAATCAAAACCATAGCTCCAAATTGCAAACTGATTTCCATATATAAGTAAAACTAATTTTTTGGACTCATATCCAAACATGCACTTATTCTTTCTTTAGAATTTTCTTATTTTGTTTGCTTGGAAAGAAAGAAATGAAGGATAAGGACGATCTGCTCCAATGTTTCTGCATATTAAAAGATATGGAAACTCCCTTAAACAATAGGATGAAATATTTAAGAAAAAAGATTGATGGCAATAGAAACAATTTAACATATAATTCCCAATGCCAAAAATGAACAATGTTGAGCAAATTATTAGAGGTTCCAGCTGTGCAAATGGACTGGTAATACCAACGTGTTGGGCAGTTGGCCATAGTCATAATAAACATATATAGCTATATACAAAAATAAACATTAATATTTATTGTGTGGGTGGGTGATAAATAATAAATAATAAATAAGAAAACATTATTTTTCACAATATAAAACCTCCATTTGCTAGCAAACAAATCAAAGGCAGTTGGTTTCAACGGTCACTCAAACTACCGGAGAAGGACCTACTTGTAATTCTGCGCCCTATTCTTCTTCATTTACTATTTATTTTCTTTTTCTTTCTTTATTTTATTTTATTTCCTTTTTCAAAAATTAATAATTAAAAAAAAACGAGAGAAATTCTTTACCATCTTTGATCAGAAATTGCCTCGGTACCACATCCTCTGTCTCTCTCTCGTCAAGCTGCAGAACAGGTACCCACATTTTTCTGCATTTTTTCAATATCAAATATGAAAGAAAATCACTTAATTTTGTGAATTTTTCATGATTTTTGAACATATTTTGCATTGTAATCAGAATGCACATTATGCTTGAATTTCACCACCCTCTTGCATGTGATTTTCTGTCCGAAAAATTCATTTGCTTTCTTGCACTTGTGCAGACTTTGATCTCTTTCTCTCTTTTCATTTTCTCAATCACCATTTCCTCAAAAATAATCACAGAATTTGTGTCCCTTTAATTCATTCTGTTATGGTTCCGCCATTATTTTATTTATTTAATTTCTTGCGATTGGGTTCATAACTAAATTTGTAGTTGTTAGATAATAATCTAAAAGGCATTATGTGGCACGGTTGGGTTGGTTTGAATTTATTTTCCGTTTATGGTTATGGTTACTCTTGCGTTTCCGATTCTGTCATGGCATTCACAATTATTAGTAGGTCGACGTTGATCAGTTGGAAGAGGAAGAGTAGGTTTCATTTTCATCATTTACTCTTTTATTTTTTAAATAATTTATTTATTTGTGTCGTTGTCTGAGGAGTTTTGAGGATTTCAGTCCACTGGGTCACATGTATTTTACAATAGCTAGCTAGCTTTGTGTGGTCTGCAAAACTTATGTTGTTGCTGAATTTGTTTTGCTGTTGTGCTTGGGCTGTTTATGATGTCTGGATTTGTTCTTTGTTAATATGGCGTATCAATTAAATGAAATGCATTTAGGTTGGATTTGAATCTCATGGTGGCTTTTTGTTACCTGTTTCTAGCCTTTTAGCCGTGGCTCGTTGGGATTTATGATAGATAGATATACCACATCTATCTTGGGGATGCAATTTTCAGCTTGGAGTTGGGTGGCTGGGATTTGATTAATGGCTTTCCCTATCATGAATCCCATGGATTTGTAGAGCAATTGTGGTGGAGATGGCAGCGGGTGGAACTTCATTTGTCAAAACACAGAGGATACAGGGTTTCACAGCCCTTCTTACATGTGCAGCTTGCGAGTGGTTTTTGATATTTCTGCTGCTAGTCGATGCCGTGATATCATATATGCTGACAAAGTTTGCAAGTTATTGCCAATTGCAACCACCTTGCTTGTTGTGCTCTAGGCTTGATCGTGTCTTAGGTGGTGAAAAACCAGAGTTCTATCAGAATTTACTTTGCAGCAATCATAGATCAGAAATATCATCTCTGATATCATGTCATATTCATGGTAAGGTTGCAGATGGTCATAGGATGTGTGATGATTGTCTCTTGTCGTTCACCACAAACACTAAACCCAACCCAAAAACTCACAGGTTGTTGGTGGGTAAATTGGGGCTGGTTCTTGGTGGTTGTGGTTCCCAAAGCCCATCGCTATGCCGAGAATTGTTTACCGGGTCTAAGGGCTCAAGGCCATGTACTTGTTGCGGTAAGCTTTGGAAGTCTGGACAGAATGCCCCAAGATCTATCCAACTAAAATCACCTGGGAGAGCTGTTCTTAAGCCACACATTCCTTTGCCACATGTACCAAGGCAAAGCCGATTAAATCACCGGGATAACTCAAAGAAAATAAGGGATAAATTTTCTGGATCAGTAACATCTCATTTCCTAGGAAAAAGCAGTTTTCATCCGTTGTCTCATGTTGGGTACACTGAGCTGAGACTCACTTCTGATTCTGAGTCTGAGTTTCCATTTTCTGATGATGATGATGTTGGTAGTGTATTTCATGAAAACATAGAAGCCGGCAATGACCCTATAGCTCAAGTTACATCAGTAATTCCCCCAAAATGTATTCTGAGTAATTCAAATCCAGCAAAGCCAAACATCAGCAAGCACCACGTTGTGAAGTTCCTTGGTTCTGATGCTGTTAATGAGTATGGTCTGGATGAAATTAATTGGCAGCAAGCAAATCAAAAGTCATCGAGTTCTGACCTGCCTGAGCTCATTTCACTACATGAGGTTTCAACATCACCTATTGTTGTGAACATTTCTAATGGAGAATCAGAAGACAGCAAGATTACTTCTTGTCTTTTTCCGAATTCTCTTCCTGCTCCCCTATCTGAGCTTATGAGTTTGGATGGCACTCATGCACTTGTTGGAGCATCACCAGATAAATGTAACCTCTCTCTCCGTGCATTTCCATTTTTGTTCTTCAAAATTAAGTCTAACATTTGCTTTCTGAAAATTTTCCAGCTGTAGATGTTACACGAGCAAGTGGTACTGGACTCGTATCCGAAAAGCATAAGAAAGTCTTAGAGAAGATTGATACAAGGGAAAAAGCATCTACTGAAACTGATCAATTTGTAAGTGATTCTGACCCTATAAGTCCTAGACAAGAGAACTCAAGTAACATGAGTAAGTCCCCCGTCACCACTAAGGAAAGAGAAGTACCTGGTTTTTTCATAGAACAACCAACCACCGAGGAAGTTGATAAAGTTGAGAAAGAACCGGAGCTATCGCCATCAAATAATTCTTCTCCTCGTGGGTCTAACATGTCATCTGTTGTTCCCATAAATCATGTTCACTCCCCTGAGATAAAAGCTGAGGCCTCTAGCTCAAATAGAATTCAGGTACTTCAAAAGTCAGCCTCAGTGGAATCTAGTCTTGAATCTCTGGATGGAAGCAATATCACTGAAATTGAAGGGGAGTCTATTGTTGATCGATTAAAGCGACAAATTGAGTATGAAAAGAAATGCATGAGTGCTTTACATAAGGAACTGGAGGAAGAAAGAAATGCTTCTGAAATTGCTGCAAATGAAGCAATGGCTATGATAACAAGGTTACAGGAGGAGAAGGCAGCACTGCAAATGGAGGCTCTGCAATATTTAAGAATGATGGAAGAGCAAGCAGAATACGATGGAGATGAATTGGAGAAAGCTAATGATCTACTGGCAGAAAAGGAGAAAGAGATACAAGATTTGGAAGCAGAACTCGAATGTTATAGGTCAAACTTGACAGATGAACCTGAACCTGTGGTCCAGAGTATGTATGAGGAAAGTTGTGATTTGAAAGGAAAAAATGTCTCAGTACAAAATGTTGGTTTACCTAACATCATAAATACTGTAAACACTTCTTTTGATTCAAAGATCACTGAGGTATCCAAAGTCAGTGATGAAGCTGTGGCTGGCGAAACCTCATCTTTAGAATTTGAAGAGGAAAAGCTATACATTTCACAATGTTTGTTAAGCTTGGAAAAGAAGCTTCATCAAATTTCTTGTAATGGGATTTCCTCCCATATGCCTAATGTTAGACCTGAAAAGCTTGAAGGCAGTAAATTGAATCAACAAGGATCTTCTAATGGTGTAGGGCCTCAATTAGATGGTCAGATAGAAGAGACTGATTTGTCCATACAGAAAAATACTAACACGTCTAATGGAAGTCTTACTGATCAGGATGGCTCAGTTGCTTCAGATTGTGATGATTGCTCTCTTAGTAAAGAAAACAATCATTCCACTTCAGATGGACCAAAAAGTTCCACGCTCAAAAGAGGAGTTGATTTGGTTGCTCTAGAAAATGAAATATCAGACCTTAATGACAGGTTGGAAGCACTCGAAGCTGATCATGATCTTCTTGAGCATATAATAAATTCTCTTCGAAATGGAAATGATGGAAAACAATTTATTCAAGACATAGCTCATCAATTGCACGAGCTACGGAAAATTGGGATAAGATCAAGATGGTAAGCATGTAAACAGAAGTGTTTTTAGTTGTTTTCCTTTATTTTTAGGCACATAAATTTTCATTTGGGTATATCATTAAACATTCCCTACACTCTTGTCAATAGACATGATATAAACCGGCCCAGAATCTTCTCTATTTGCTATGACAGTTATTTTCTTTTGGTCTTTCAAAGCAGACATACAAAGAATGGCGGACATGTTTTTTTGCCTGTAGGGGGGTTGTTCGATGATTATGGAAGTTTATGAACAGCTTTAACAAATTTTGTAAGTCTCATTTACATGTTAAAGCTTGATTCAAATGTCTGTCTTGTTTTGAAATCTAATGACGAGATATATTTATAATTCCTGACATGTTCTGTAGAGGGTTGAAACTGTGGGTCTTGCCAGATCATTAAACTGGATTGTGTCAAGTTTTCAAGCCTGAACTCCTTATATATTGAGATGTTAGCAGATTAACTTATCTTTTGTACCTTTGTTATTTTTCTACTGCATGATTTGACATGAATGCACCTGTTTCATACGGAACTGTAAAGCTTTATTTTTCTAAATTAGAATTATTTTGTCAAAGATTCTAAGGGATCAATCTTTCAACATTTTAAGACATTTTTAACTTTTCTAAAAATGAAAAACTAATTTAATGTGAAGATCTATGAACATTAGCAATGACCATGGCCAGAACTCCTAAAGGAAAAAGTGATAACGAGAGAGAAAGAAAAAGAAAGACAAGTCGCGCGAGCTTATCATTTTGTGCTACTTGCTTCTGGGTGCATCTAATCATGATAAATGGGTTTGGACGATGATGTGTGTTTTATGAGTGATGCCTCCTAGAGTTCTTTAGCTTTTAGGCATATCCACGTTTGGGGTTAAAAAAAATTTGTACAACAGTCAATTCATCCTCTATAGCATTCATTTAGATTCTCTTTTTGATATTCTAACCAATTTCTTCATATGACATTTGTATGTACTGCAGATGTATGCAAGATCAGAATGCAGAATAAAAACTTGTAGTCTGTGCCAGACAATGGGGAAAGATGACAGAATCATGTTTTATTCTTTTGATATGCCTGCATATTGTGGAGAACCAGGACAGAATCTCAAGCACAGGTATCTCTATATCTGCCTTGAAGTAGGAATAGTAAACTTTGGCTTTAATCTCTTGTTCCTTCTTTGACTGTGGGTTTTTCTCTTGCCCTTCGTGTTTTGTTAACTGGATAGACTCTGGAGTTTAGTCCCGGTGTATTGATAAGATGGTATTTCTGTAAGTTCATGTGATGGAAAACATTACTCCGAAAATCCCCAGTCCCAACAGATTGAACTCACCACATATGGTGGTTATAGAGGGAGTATATCCCCAATTTTGCAAAAATGATCTTTAATTAAAGCAATTCTGTCATTTTTCAAGTGGGTGCCCTTGGAACACATACTCCCAATAGCTGAAATCGTGCAATGTTTAGTGTGTTCAGGAGCATCCAATAATTTCTCCACGGGCACTGTCTAATAATAATATTAATAATTTTATTTACAATAAAGATGGTCAAAAGTCACTTTATCAAGTGAAGACAACTTGGTGCATAGCTTAATTTGTTCATACTATTTAAATGGTATTCCTAATTGTAGTATTCACTATTCTCTTTTCAAAAAACGAATTTATTTGTTTAAGAATAGCAATGATAATTAAAGATTAAGATGCCTAACTTACCTCAATAAGTTACAAATCCCACATTCGAGCCATTTTATGCTATTCTCAAACTCCTCAATATCTCTTCTGTAGCACCAAAAAAACTCCTCATTATCTATAAGTGTTAATCATTTTTCTAATTTAACTTTCAAAAAATAAAAAATAAACAACAGAGATAATATGACAATTTGTTTATCAAATTATAAAACTATATCAATCATCGTCAATTTATAATTTAATATTCAAAATTCAATGTTTATTAGAATATTAAATTTTAAATAGACAATATTTATGTAACACAAATTTAGTATTAGTTTCATATTTCATACTACAATAATCATAGTTATTGTCAACTGAGATGAGGAAGCATGATTATTTTAAAATTAACTAATAAAATGGCTAAATTATATATCCAACTTTTTGTTAAGTTGTCGTGGGTCATCTTTTGTCCCGTTTATTTGCGCGTGAAACATTGAGCTAATAAATGGAAATGGCATACCTGCATCACATAAAAGAAACAGCTTTTTCCTAGGAACGTAATGGGAAAGGATCCATTTTTTTTCCATTTCGCAGCTTCGACAACCAGTTGCTAAGTTTTCTTCCATGTTGAAGCTGTTCAAAGTTTTCTTAAGCACCTTCTTCGAATGAGCAAAAAGAGAAACGTAGATTCCCTTACAAGACCACTCGTGATAGAAATTTTGGTTCTTCTAGGAAAGCGAATAAGAATTGTTCTGGAGCTAAATGGACTTCTGCAAATGCAAAGGATGATAGACGGGCGGAGCCAAAAACTAAGATTGTGGGAGGCCAGGACAAATTATATCTAATATGAAATGATAAAAGAAGAAAGCAAAATTTAAAATTTATTGATAAAAGAATTATCATTTGCACTTAATCTTGAGGGGACCATGGCATATGAAGGTCCTCTCTCCCTCCGCCTCTATGATAGATGTATGTGCTGCATTTACATTTATGTTATGTTAAGGGATACTGACACTAACAGAGGCGATGTTCCTCTTAGAATATGGATTTGGGCTTAATTCAATTTTAAAAGTTAATTTATGAAGTAAGGGTTACCCCTCACTTTTGATCACTATTTAGGCTATATCACTATCCAACATGAGATTCTCAACACCCCTCTCATGCCCAGGACTGAATATTTGAAGTGTAAAATTTGCAGGATTGGACATTTGCGAGTGGCCCAACGGATATCGGATAGGCTTTAATACCATTTTAGAATTTGGGTTTGAGTTTAACTCAACCCCAAAAGCTAACTCATGGAGTGAGGGTTGTCCTCCACTTATAACCACTATTCAGACTATTATATCACTATTCAATGTGGGACTTTTAACAATTCCCTCGTTGGAATTGACATTTTGAGTCCCAAAGCCAAAATATAGTAATAGAAGCAATCAGTGATACTAATGTATCATTTACTTCAATATTGGAGGCAGAGCACTCGGTTTGATTAGTATTTCCATGTGACCATGTCGACCCAGACTCACAACTTGACAGCCAGCAACAATCATATAAGAATGGAAAAATGGCCTAAAAGGTTGACTTGGTGAAAAATATCACCATTTGATTTTTGGATAAAATTAATCAAGTTTTTAATTAATTTAATTAATAATTTACATATATTTAATAAATAATTTATTTTCATTTTGATACTTGATACGTGATTAATTGTATATAATTTATTAGTTAAATTAGTTAAATATTTAATTAATTTTATCCAAACATCAAATAAGAATACTTTTTCCAAGATAACCTTTTAAGTCATTTTCCCTATAAGAATTTGATTTTGATATTGAAAAGTATAAAAACATTTTATATTTATTCATATGATGTCACATATCTAAAAAAATTAATTTTGATATATTAATAATTATATAAAGTTATATTATCACTAAATCATAAAGTGACACGTGATTAAAAAATTATTAAAAAAAACTTTAGTTACTATAATGAAGTGATGATGTATGATTAGATAATGATGTTAAAGAATTTTATACTAATATTTTAATAATAAATTAAAATTAAATCATTTAAAAAATAATTAAAAGTGTTTACTAAAAATGAAAAATCCTAGTTATTGTAATGATATGGCATCTTCTTATTTTACTGGATCAAATTTAAACTGGTTAATTCTTGTGATCCTTAGTTAATGACTTTGTTTAGGTTAAGAATATACCGATTGAAATTAAAGACCATTACACTCTTAATTTTGAGTAAAGGAAAAAAAACTCCAATGATCAATTTTTATATAAATTTAACCATGTCATTACAATGTCATTCTTCTCTTATTTATGCACAATCAATGTAATTATATATAATTATATAATAACATTATCTAACTAAGAAGATACGTATCATACATCCATGTCACCCAATCTAAGTGTGATGCGACCAACGCATCTTGGACTTGCGGTGCTAGAATCTTTTTCTTTCTTTCTTTCTTTCTATGGAGTACGTTATATTTATTTTATGTCTTATCTTATGACGAAAATTGAAAGGATATTGATTGGATTTTCTCCTTCCAAGTAGAAAAATATTCAGTTTTCATTTATTATTAATATAAAGAACTTTCTATTATAATTTTTTTTTTATAGATATCACATATTTAAGTTAACGTAGCATTACTAATACAATTATTAGCTTGATCACAGTTTTTAAACCACTAAATTAAATCTCTAAAGTATCACGTACTGATTGCATTGATGCAATAATGGATTAGTATGTGATTGGGTTAATTGTTAAAGAAAAAAATTATGTTAAAAATTAATTATGTGTATAATAAATTTTTAAGAAAATTAATTATGAAAAAAATTATTTATGTTTTAATATGTTAATTTGTAAGTGATTTTAAAATAAAATATTTTGTTTGGGTTGTATAAAAAAATTATTTTTATGTATTAAATTACCAAAATGGACATGAAATAATTGATAGGGTACTTTTGGTTTTGATTATTTTTTTGAAATAATTGTTTTTTTTAATTAAAAGTTATCTTATCTAAATTTTATCGTGTTTGTTTAAAGTGTATAAAATTGATTATAAGTTAAGATTATTTTTTCTTAACTAAAAACAACTTTTTGGAAAAAAAATTTATTTTAAGCTTTTAATTATTTTGATTTCAGATTATTTCAAAAGTTTTGGGAGAGAAATACTTATTTTCCCTTAACTAAATAACTTTTTCAATCATTTTATATATCTTTTGGTAATTTAATACATAAAATTATTTTTTAATACAATCCAAACAAAATTATTTATCTTAAAATTGATTATGAAATAACATATCTAAACATAAATTAATTTTCTTGAAAATCAATTATACACATAATCAAATTTTAACATAATCTTTTTTTCACAGCTAATCCAAACACACGCTAAAAAAGTTATTGTTTATTACCGTTATTGTCTTCATAAACTTTTTCGTCCAATAATAATATTTATTATCATTTTGAGTAGCATTAAATGCTTAATGCTGATAACATGTATGTCTTCTTATGAAAAGTGAACTTGGTTATCAATGTTTCTTGAAAATGTTGATATCTTTGTACTGACTCTTCTGAGTAATTAGAGAGTTCCTATTTGTTGATCTTGTAGTTATTAGGTATGTCAGCTCCAACGTACAAAGTTGATTTCAAATGTCGTGTACTTGTCATAGATCTTATCAGCAATTAATGCATTTTGTTTTGCTTGCATTTGATTTGGCTTTAAACGAATGCACTTGAGTGAAGAAACAACAGAGACAATAACTTTAGACGATCCAATAAAATATATTAAAGTAGTTCATATTATATTGGACGCACGTAGTAAAAACGTTAAGTCTGTTTTTAAAAGAACTTATCTTAGTCTAAAAAGTGTTTATAAATGTTTTACACGAGAGATACAAATTGGACTGTCACTACTTTTTAGAGTAAAAATAATATAAGTTCAACTAAAAACTTATTTATTTATTTTAATTTAATATTATTTTTATTTTCAAAACTTGACAAGTTCAATTTTTTAAACTAATTTGATTCTAATATCATCTATTTAATTTCATCTTTGATTCTAACATTATACCAAAAAAAAAAAACTATCAGAGGGAAAGTATTTAGGTGCACCGCATACTATTTTTAAATATAAATAAAAACAGTGTATAATTATAATTTGTATATATATATATATTTCTAACAATAATATGACATATAAATATAAACAGTATTTTTATGATTTATTTTTCAAAAATTTCGGTCCATCACTGCCTTGGTCACTTCGCATTGAAAGCAGAAAAAAAAAAAGAAAAAAGAAAATGATGGGTGACATGTTATTTTCAAATTTCAACACAAACCAGCAGATTTGTGTAAAGGAAGCCAGAAAATGGTGGCACGTTTGGCCACTTGTAGTTGTACAATGTACACGGGGCCATTCTTGTCTTGTATCTTCAAAATTCTCCATGAAGTGTCTGATTGACTCTGATATATTCCTATCTTAAAGATAGGGAAGCTAAGGCCTGATACCTGATGGGGAGGGGCCATTGATTTATCCCTCGCATCGCACCATAGTCGTTTATGGCACTTGAGTCTGTAGTGAGAATGGGAAGCAATGCAGTTTGCTAAGGCACTAATTGAGGCAGAATTAGTGAGTAAGTTCGTATTGGCACTGCGGTAGTGGAGGCTCGTCTCGTCGGCACTTGAATTTGCGGCATTTTATGTTCACGTGTTTTTTAAATTTACTCGTTTCTTTATTATAACTTTCCCTTAACCCTCTCCCACTTTCGTACCGCTTCAATCTTTCTTCTTTTGGGATGAAATGACAACATTATCTTCTTGAATATTCTACTAAAATTATTTAAGGAATCTTGTAAACTTGGAAAAGGAACAAAGAAAGAGAATAGTACAGTGACAAAATTTAGAACATCTTCAGTATATTATAGTAATTTGATGAATTTAATATTTAAAGTGAATTATTAATTATTAATTTTATAATAAATATTTAATAATTTATTAAATATAAATAATAACTAATAAATATTTAATAATTTCATCTAAATATTAATACTTTAAAAAAAAAGTACGAAAATAATACTCAGTATACCAATGTTAACCAATCATATTAACATTTATTAGTATTATAGATGTACCGTCATATATAATTATATTTTATTAATTCTTTCTGCCAAAAGGAGTTGTGATCCACTTAAATCACTCTAATGGTGTCCCATTATATATATCCGCACCAAATATGAAGATAAACCACAACTTTGGCTTTTTGGTATCCAACCAATCTGCCAATGGAACTTCAATCCTTAGCCTCGTTGCTTCTTTCCTTGGCAACTATACTCTGGTTCTTAGCCACAACATTATCCCCAAGACCCAAGAATACACCACCCTCTTCCACCACCACCATTCCCAAAGCTTACCCCATCATTGGTTCTGTTTTATCCATCTCTGCCAACAACCACCGCCGCATCCACTGGATCTCCGACATCCTCCGCAACTCACCCTCCTCCACCTTCGTCCTCCACCGTTCCTTCGGCTCCCGCCAAGTCTTCACCGCCAATCCCGCCGTCGTCCAACACATTCTGAAGACCCACTTCCCCGTCTACCAAAAAGGCTACACCTTGCACCGAGCACTCGGCGATTTCCTCGGCACCGGAATCTTCAACGCCGATGGCGATACTTGGAAGTTCCAGAGACAAGTTTCTAGCCACGAATTCAACACTCGATCTCTCCGCAAGTTCGTCGAGAACGTCGTCGACTCCGAGCTCTCTGATCGCCTCATCCCCATTCTCTCCCAAGCTTCAGCAAACCAAACCACCCTCTCTGATTTCCAAGACATCCTTCAACGCTTCACATTCGACAACATCTGCAAAATCGCGTTTGGTTTCGACCCGGAATACCTGCTACCATCTCTCCCCGAAACCACGTTCGCCAAATCTTTCGACGACGGCACAAGAATCAGCAGCGAGAGGTTCAACGCCGCGATTCCTTTGTTCTGGAAAATCAAAAAGCTCCTCAACATCGGGTCAGAGAAGCGACTTCGAATCGCGATCTCAGAAGTTCGAGACTTAGCCAGAAAGATCACGAGAGAGAAGAAGCAAGAGCTTGAAGAAAAGTCCTCGCTAGTATCGATGGACCTGTTGTCGAGGTTCTTGAGTTCAGGCCACTCCGATGAGGAGTTCGTGATGGACATAGTCATAAGCTTTATATTGGCAGGGAGGGACACAACCTCAGCAGCTCTCACATGGTTTTTCTGGCTGCTCTGGAAGCACCCTCATGTGGAGAAGGAGGTTCTCATGGAGATTAGGGAAAAATCTGAGGCACCTGTGTATGATGAAGTGAAGGACATGGTTTACACTCACGCTGCCTTGTGTGAAACCATGAGGTTGTACCCTCCGGTGCCGGTGGACACAAAAGAAGCCACGAGGGACGACGTTTTGCCTGATGGGACTTTCGTGAAGAAAGGGACGAGGGTGGCTTATCATATCTACGCCATGGGAAGGTCCGAGAAGATATGGGGTTCGGACTGGGCTGAGTTTCGACCCGAGAGGTGGTTGAAGCGGGCTGAGGAGGATGGGGTAGTGACTGTGAATTCAAAGTGGAGCTTTGTGGCGATGGATTCTTTTAGCTATCCAGTGTTTCAAGCGGGGCCCAGGATTTGTTTGGGTAGGGATATGGCTTTCTTGCAGATGAAAAGGGTGGTGGCTGGAATTATGAGGCGGTTCAGGGTGGTTCCAACGGTGGCAGAAGGGGTGGAGCCAGAGTACACTGCGTACCTCACGTCGTTGATGAAAGGTGGGTTACCGGTAAGGATTGAGAACAGGAACAAAACACATGAATATCTGCGGTAGTGGTACTAGACTACTAGTTCTTACGTAAAATATATATATGTTTACTTACTGCATCAATTGTAGTTTTATGATGCACCTGTTGATATCTTGCAATGCCAACACCGTTTGGATTCTGTTAAAACTTTGGTTAAATTACGTTGCCGTCCTCAAATTAAATGGGAGTACTGTTATTTACATTTACACAATCGAATTAATTAATGTTGATGATGCCATATATATGTTTGCTGTTTGCACCACTTGTTGACACAAGGTTGCAGAATCTAGTTACCAAAATCAATCAAGATTCAAGAAAACTGCTCAGCTAAAACATATATATCAGACTATTATTTCTTAATATGGTGATCAAAGGAAAATCACAAGGATGATATATAATGCTAAGGTTACAATTGTCAGCCAAAGAATTCAAGTGTGTGAAATTGTTTTAGTATATGTTTGGTTTTCATTATTTTATACTTTTTTTTAAAAAAAAATACAGTAAAAATATCTCGTAAATATTTTAATCATAATTTTTTTTAAAAAAAGTTAATCTAGACATACACTTATATATTATTATTATAGTAATTTTAATAATATATAATATAGTAATTTCATTGTTAAGGTTAAGCCCCAGGTTTGTCTCAGGAAAAAAACCAATTACCTTTGGATTGATTGTGATTCCTTCCTTTCTCACAATCTTAGCAAGTGATTTTTAAAAATTAAATTAGTGTTATTTATTTATTTCTCATTTTATTACATATTAATTGCTTATCTTTTATTTCAAAATTTTCACCTACATAACTCATTTTTTTGGAAAAAAAAACTTTTGATATATTTCTGGATACAAAAGTGTTGGTATTTCTATAACAAATTGTTAGTTATGTTATGTGTATGACATTCATTTTTTTCAAATGTAATTTGACATTCTTCTTTTTCTTTTTGTTTCAAATTCTCTTGATAGCATATATTTACCATTGTGAAAGACAATCGCTCTTACGTTCACTTTAATTTGAATGAGTTTATTTTGGGGAACATTTTTCTTATAACGAGGCTTTTGTAGAAGGAAAAGAAAAAGCAAGTGGTTTTTCATTTTTACATGAAGGAAAAATAAAATAAAAAGTATGAGTTACATGAAGGGTTTTGTAAAAGACCCAACTCAACAGAGCTTTGAACAAATTAAATTGGAGAGTTCATAAGAGTAGCTCAATACTTAATGGTAATATTATGAAAAGTAATATTACTATTGTTTTGTTGTATATATATGTTACATCATTTAGCCGAGATTTTTCTTTGATTGTACATTAGGTATCACGGAGCACACCTCTATATCAATTTAGTGTATTTACAAAAAATTAATTAATTTCTTTAAATATTTAACTAAAATTTAAATTTGAGTCATCAAGATAAAAAATATATTTCTTTAACTATTAAGCTAACCCCTTTATCAGTGGAAACTAGACGTTAATTATATTGTAAATGTTAAAAGTTAGCTTCTATTGAAATACAGTTGGTCCAATAATTGCATTTCAAATATCACTCAGATTGAAGATTTTATTAAGGTCAGAAAAGGATTTTTCATGGTCAGCACTTTCATTAAAAAATTTAGATGAATGTAGTGATAACCTTTGATGCAAAGTCACTGCAAAAAAAGTTACAAATATGAATAGTGACTCCAAAACTACAGAATGAATCATGAAATTACAAATTTTCTTGGGCACTCAAATAAGCATGTCATGTCATTGCCAAAAACCTATACTTAGTATCCTAGGCACTGATGCTTATTCAAAATTATATCATTAAAATAGCATCGTTTGAGTTTTTCCAAACCCATCGTAGAACTATTTCAATAAACTCAAATCCACGAGGAGGAGCTTGGAGATTGTTTGTTAATTAGCAACATCCAAAAATGTCTAACCACCAGTCACCAGAACTTCATGCCATGGGACATATGTGTTCATTCCTCTTACATACCATGCTTCATTTATTTCCTTGAAACTGTCGATATTTTTAATTCTATTGTCAAAATTTAATTTCAATATTGTAATATTAAAAATGATAAATTTGTAGAAATTTATTTATTTTTATCAATAATTTAAATTTTAGTAAAATACAAGTACATATATAATAAATCATAAATTTGTGAGAAGTCATCTTAAAAAACTTCTTATCATTAATTTTCATTAACACTTGGCTCTGTAAAATATATTTTATACTTTAAAATATTAATTTAAATCTTTATTTAACTATCTTTGACATACAAATATTTATTCCCATAACTTTACATCTCTCATTAAATGTAACATACTTATCATAATCACATGTATAAATACAAAATTAAATTACTCCTACTTTAAAGTTCATACAATATTATTACCCAAAAGAAAAGTTCATACAACAATATAAATTAATGATTCAAATATGGAGTTGCTATAGTATTCTGATGGGCTTGATATCTTTATTTATTAAATATTAATTTCACAATAAATATTTAAAATTTTATTAAATATAAATAACAACTAATAAATACTAATATTTTAAAAAAAAGATAAATATGGAGATATCTCATTATAATTTTCCCACTTAATCAGCTGCACAATCATGATGTGAAAAAAAGGGAAAGAAAGCGAGAAGGAAGAAACTGCTGCCGAAAACGACAAAGTCTTTAACTTGTCACCCGTCTGAGCGACCTCTCACCACATTCTGAGCGAACTCTCACCACATTCTGTTGATCTCTGTTGTCTGCACCGTTGCATTTGGATTGGGATTCTGAACTGGTACCATCCCTCCCACCTCAGGTTTGGAAAATCTCATACATTTTTTATAAGGAAAATTCTGTAGTAAGGGTCGTTAATTAGATGATGATCGTATAGACCTCATCCAACAAATTACGCACTTTCCAACAAGACAGAGTTGCTACGCTGTTCAACAAGAACATTAATGGTGGTTGTCTAATCAGTAATCGGACAGGTTCACGGGAGTGAAAGTCGAAATTATTCTTTATCAAGCCTAGACCTTGTCCCTTCACGAGCTTTGGGCCCTATATTAATTGTATGTGAATCCAAATTGCTGCAGAGTGGAGACACATTCAGTTGCCACGAAGAGACAGATCAAATATGCACGTATGTTACGTGGATTGGTGTATTGCTGGCATAAGGCACTTGCAAGTTGTAAGTAAATCCCAACATGTTCAATTGCTTTTGCGTCACATCTTACTAATTTTTTTTTCTTCATTCTTTTGCTTAAAAGCATGCGCAGCAATTGGACTTCTCTCTTAATTTGGATGACTTATTTGATAAGATGATTAGGGGTTTGTTAAGACTTGTGCTTTCACTTCACACAGTTGGAGGGACGATTTCAGTGGAAATGAGAGTCTAGCACTTTTCAAAGGGGACCAACGTGTAATTGGAGGAAATGGGGTTCGCCAAGTTTCCCACAAAATCATCTCCTTGCACCTGTGGGTCCGATGACCAAAATCCTTTAGCTTTAAGTCCATTTCACCAGATTGGCGTGGTGGTCGTCCTATATCATGGCATTTTTATCTCCCTAACATATAAGATATTAATGATAGATTATTATTATTATTATTTGGACTAACATAATTAATAAAAAAAATTATATAAATTCAGATTAATTAGATGTAAATTTTGAAGCATATTCTTCACATTTGTGTCATTGAGTCATTGGGATTGTTAAGCATTTCTTGGGTCTCGTGTATATTGTTAGCAAGTAAACCTATTTGTGATAGACACAAATAGCTATAGTCCCATACTCCTTTATCCCTATGTAGTGTAGTTAATTATCAAGAGACACAAACAACACATCCTGAAATAAAAATAGTTTCTCTCCCCACTTGCTCACAAAGGGCTAACAAGCTTTAATTGGCTGCTCTAGTTCTTTGTTGTTTTGCTGATCTATCTCAAAGTCAAGCATAAAAGTATCATCATCATTATATCCAGACAACCCTCAATTCAACTCACAATTTCATTATATATGCCATTTATTAGAGTTAAAAGCTTAAGAGATTAATATCAAATGTAATGTAATATTTGGATTAATTCACAAAATAATTCCATCGTTCTTTTTCCTTAAAAATTAAAGAAATTTAAAAATAAAGGGGATTATTAATGTGCAAAATTGTTAGATTATATATAATTTATGTAAATTTCTTAAATGTGATTTTACGTAAATTCAAATAAATTTTTTGTACGTATAAAAAAATATTTATATAGTATTACTTTGTAATAAAATAAGATGGAATGAGTGCTGATGTCATTAAACATTCGATATCCATCTAATGTGAATGCAAAGATAACGTTTATGTTTGCAAGAACGACAAAAAAAATTGATTTAATTTTGATTCACGTTAATAACTACTTAAAAAGATAAAACCTCTTTTAGTAATGTGATGATTATATGATTAGATGATTAAACTCAAAAGATTAAGCGATGAATTGAATGCATTTAGAATTTATTGCACCGAATCGCATTATTGCACATTTATCACATAACTCCATGGCTATGCTAATATTGGAAATTAGCACTTATTTAATTTCTGGATGTAGACAATCAAAATATACGAGGTCAAAGAAACCCGCAGTAGCTACAAATTCCAAAATGAACCTGATCTAAATGTCGAAGTTTGTATGACATCATCTCAAGGAATTCAAACAAATTAACAATGGATATATACGGAGCAAATAAGAACATATACCAATCAATTAGTTGATAAGTTCAATGGGCTGATAATGCTATCTGAAGAGCAAACCACTTACGACTTCCAACTTTCAACTATATATATATACACACACACTTATACGACGACGTGTCTAAAATCCTGTTACCACTCAGTTGTAAGACAGAAAAGTGAAGAAAGAGCAACAGGCGAGAAAGGAAAATGGCAACTCTATGTCCAGGTAATTATATATAGTGCTGTATTTAGCTGAGTTCAATCTATATATCTTTTATAATTATATCTGATTTTGACGTGTGCTTATTATTTTTGACTTGATCGTAGGCAAGAATTTGTGGCCTGAGGTTGTGGGAGCAAATGGGGAGGTAGCAGCGGCTAAGATTGAGAGAGAGAATCAGAATGTTCATGCAATTGTGGTGTTGGAAGGGAACGTGGTGACCATGGACTTCAGGTGCACCAGGGTTTGGGTTTGGGTCAACAAACATGGGGTCGTCACTCGAGTGCCAAAGATAGGCTAGATAGGCACATTCTACTTATGTAATAATAAATCACCATTAGTATCATGGTTCTCACCTCTTAGATAAGTGTCCCTTAATAAAGCAGGTTAGCTATGAATGTCCTGCATGTAGTCACTCACTCACTCGAAAGATTTCTTTTAATACACTTACTTCTCTTAAACTCTAACCCTCAAACTCAATTACTTCTACTTGCGCGGCCTTCTATAATTGCTATATATGTGTTTTTAACCTCTACTATGGCTTTAGGATGTTAGAACATAAAAAATGGTCCTGATGCAGCCACACTTAGAACAATAAGGGACGCCGAATAATTGCACGTAATGTGTGTGCTTGTAGCTTAATTAGTATTCAGCTTGTTACAATAAACAAATGAAATTAGTTTTTTCTTTTTTTGTCTCTTTTGTAGGCTAGATGAAATCATTGTTGATTGAATCCCAGAGCCATAAACCTCATGAATTGTGATGACTAAAAGTTGTAGGGTTCTCCTTGTTGCCCGATCCATTAATGACGATTCAGCTACCTAGCTTTGTGTGGCAGGGCTAATAAATCTGTTTAATTCTACTTTTATTAGAGGGCGATGCTGATGCAAAGATAATGAACAGCTCTACATATGTTCACAAAAACAATAAATAGATACAAACAAGATTGGCAATTTGCACTTTAATGTACTGCACCGAAGGCATTAGTAAATATTTGTTGACCTAGGTTTCTGTTCCTGGCTTCCTGCCATACCAACTGTCCTGGAACTAGCACGTGGTCTGCCACCTCACTATTCACTATGATGCAGCTGAACAATCAAGCAACTCTTGGATTGGCTATGGGTCCTAGCCTGACTTCTCAGGAAGATATCAGTTGAGGGCCTTCAGGCTATCAAAAAGTATCAAGAGGATTAACTGGAATGGTGAAGACTTCCTTTGAACGGCAATGGTGATTCTATTTCTATTCTCATCGTTTTGGTTAATGTCAAGTTTGATTTTGTATATCAAACATGAAGACAAGTGAAAGAAAACAATGAAATGACATAAAGGTGACCTCAGACGATCTTCATTATGAGAATTGAGAAGTTGGACCATGTGAATGTGGGTTCCAAAAGTTCTATTTATCACATCCATCTCTCTTTACACCCGTGGGACTTACCTAGACGTTTAGCAAGCTCGTGATTATAGATATGGATTGTAACAAAATATAATATTTGAAAATTAATGCAGGCAGAGTTGATCGACTATAGAATAGTGGTACTGATGACCCGTCTAAGGTCCAACGAAGAAGCCATCTGTTTAGTCATTTTCCACACACACACAGTCCCTCACACACAAAACAGATGGCTTCTTCGTTGGACCTTACATAGGTCATCAGTATCACTATTATATATATATATATATATATATATATATATATATGCTCGAAATACCCGCTATAAACAGGTGCATTACTGCATTCATGGTCAGGAACACCTTCCTCGGAATTTAGACCCATGCTGAATGCTGGCATAGTTTGGCTTTTATATATATACATCCACGTATTTAATTATCTTTGTCAAAACAAGGAATCGGGCCTAACCAGCTGATTCTGCCCAAGATGGTTTTCAATTTCGTTCGATTATGATTGTCCAAGGCTTTGCCAGATTATAGGTCTTTGGAAAGAGTGACTCATCAAGCTGCTGAAAATAGCACCAGAATTTCCCTTGAGAAAGGCCCCGTACCACCTACTGGGGCATCTCCGTGTACTTACATTACCCTATCCCTAATCCCTATCATGGTGGCCACACGGCCCTGTAGGCCCAAGTCTGCCCAACGTGGTGAAAGGAAAACAAAAAATCCTACCCAACGGCATCCAGTTCAAATGATCACTCTGCCCTTATGGTCATAATTCCCCTCCATCAAGACTCAACACTTATAAACGGTGCTCAACGATCAACAACTTTGGCATATAAAGGGGGCTAGACTATCTGTTCTCGTCTTAGTATTCTGAGCATTTCTTTCTACATTCAGTTACTTCAGCATCAGAGTACCTTGTAAGTACCCATCCCTGATGGCTCATGCGGCAACCCCTGAAGCATATTCCTTGGATCGTGGAGGACTGCTCGAAATACTTTGGCAGGAATAATCATGGTTGAAGTTGCATCACACAACCTCTTTCATTTCATATTATAAACAGTTGTTAATGTTGAAGATGTCATAGTTGATTTTTTGGAAAAATACATTTTCATAATTAATTCTGATTTTCAAAAGTTATTTGTGTCAAGAAGCAACTCCCTAAAAAATTTGAGCTATTAATAAATACATGTGAATAATTTTATATATCTAAATCCACTTGAGTTATTAATAAATACATGTGAATAATTTTATATATCTCTAAATTCATAGCTCTTTAAACTTGAATAATTTTATATCTCTAAATTCACTCTGCCGCAAGTCCTTTAAACTTGAAGCTGTAAGATATACGAATCCACTCTATTTTGCTGATTGCTTGGACATTAAGCGTTGAGGATGTGGGCCTCTAATTTTAGCTGTGCTATCATGGACTTACTTTGATGGGTTGTGCGTTTTTGATGACTGGATTTCAGTCCATGTTTGTACTTTCTGTACAAGTGTGTTGCTCTAACAAAAGGACATATTTTTACCAAAATGAAAAAAAGCTAGTTTATTTTATATTAAAAATTTATTATAAAATTTAAATTTATTATTTTTATTTAACATTTTACCCATATTAATTTAATATTAGTGACTTGAAAAAAAATGATTAGATTTATCTAGCAAATTAAACGACTTATGTTTGAAAAAAAAAATTTAACATTAAAAAATTAATGAAATTATAGTGAGTTGGTATGAAACACTCAAGGGATAAATACTAGAGTTTCATACTTATTACATGAATCTAAGTTTTGGAGATTTGTATAAATTTTAACTAAATTTTTTTAAAAACCTTTCATAATCTTCTAACACTGCTATTGAGACTCAACCGCTTGAGCGGTCGAGCTCACAGTAGCACAGTCTAATTTTTTTTTATTTTTTTTGTACTTAAAATTTTAATATTTTAAAATCTCAAATGTATATTACAGAATTGATGCTCAATGTTTCTGAATATTTTTTTATTGATATTTAACAAAAACTGATAAATTATTTGTAATATTAAAAATTCCATTTTGAAACAGGACATAGTAAAATTATACGAATATTAATTTTCACTCAATGATTTAAGTGTTCTTAAAGGTTACAGAAGCTTCTACCAAAAACAAAAAATTCTTTACAGAAACCTGAGTTGAGGTAGAGAATAGATGAAAGATAAGAGCCTCAGAGGTGAGATGCGGCCCAATGTCCAAAACAGAGAATATTCGTGCCAGAATATATTTTATATATATTGAATATTAAAAAAAAGAAAAAAAGAGAAAAGAAAAAAAAGAGCCCTAACATTTCAGATCTGAAATGGAACCTCTTCTCAGGTTGTATTTTTGTTGTTCTCAGGTTTATGAACCTCATCTCTGTTCAAGCTTCCTTCATATTTATCACTGATACACCCCAAAATTCCCAATATCTTCCAGGTAAATTATGCACTTTCTTTCTATGCTGAATCTGTATGTTCCACTACCCCAAGCAATTTTTTTTGTTGTGATTGTGTTGTGACCCATTAAGCTTGAGCTCAGCACCAAGTTAGATTCTTTCTGATATTCATCCAGTATCTGTAATACTAATTAGGATACCCATGACATGGGGTTCACAAGTATGAATTTTTGAGCTTTCTTGATGAATAATAGTTAGGGTGAAATTCAGGCTCAGTTTGAGATCTTTGTTACTTACTTTGTGGAATTATTTTATAAGAAAAAGTTTTGATTTTTAGATTTATGAGATATTAATTGGGGAAAGGAGGAAGAAGGATGATGGGTGAGAAGTTTTGTGTGAAGGAAGAAGACAAGGGTATGTTGGAATCTGTGTTGGGTGCCGAAGCTGTTGCCTTCTTTATTTCGGTTGTTTCCAATAATGTCTTTTCGGATGTCGTTGTTCCGCCTGGTGCTGACCCGGGTCTCCGGCAGAGGTTGTGCCAGCTTGTGGAGGTGTCCAAGTGGAATTATGCCATTTTTTGGCAGGTTGCTGGCTTGAAATCTGGTGGCTCTGCCTTGATTTGGGGTGATGGGCACTGCAGGGATCCCATGGGGGGTGGAGCTGGAAAGGAGGATGAGGAGGAGGTGAGAAAGCAGGTGCTGCAGAAGCTTGATGCCTGCTTTGCTGGGTCTTTGTCAAAAGAGGCTAATTATGCAAGGTTGGATAGGGTCTCGGATGTGCATATGTTTTATTTAGCCTCAATGTATTATATATTTGGTTTTGATTCGCCCTGTGGTCCTGGCAGTTCTTTTAAGTGTGGTAAATCTATTTGGGCGTCTGACTCTGCTAGTTGTTTAAACCAATTAGCATCAAGATCATTTCTGGGGAAATTGGCTGGTTTTCAGACAGTTGTTTTTGTACCTCTGAAGGCTGGGGTTGTTGAGCTTGGTTCAGTGGAGGTGGTGCCTGAAGAGCAGGGTTTTTTGGAGATGGTCAGGACAACATTTGGGGAATCTAGTTCCGGACAGGCAAAGGTGTTTCCCAAGATTTTTGGGCGGGAATTAAGCCTGGGGGATACAAAATCTCAGTCCATAACTATTAGTTTCTCCCCAAAGGTGGAAGATGATTCTGGTTTCACTTCAGACTCTTATGAAGTACAAGCATTAGGGGCAAAGTCAAACCATGCTTATGGAAATTCTTCCAATGGGAGTATAGGCGACAGTAATGAAGCGAAATTGTTCCCTCAATTAAATCAAATGATTGCGGGGAATTTTAATGCTCAAGCGAGGGTTTCTTGCCTAGAACTTGGTAATGAAGACTCATCCTCACCTCATCCAGATGAGCGGAAGCCCAAAAAAAGAGGGAGAAAGCCTGCCAATGGGAGAGAGGAACCACTGAATCATGTTGAAGCAGAGAGACAAAGACGGGAGAAGCTTAACCAGAGGTTTTATGCCTTAAGAGCTGTTGTTCCTAATATATCTAAAATGGACAAGGCATCTCTGCTTGGTGATGCCATTACTTATATCACTGATCTCCAGATGAAGATCAAGGTGTTGGATACTGAAAAAGACATGACTAACAAGAAGGACCAGCAGTTGCCATTTTCAGATTTTGATTTTCAGGCTAGACAGGATGACTCAGTTGTGAGAGTGAGCTGCCCCTTGGATATTCACCCTGTTTCTGGAGTTGTTAAAACGTTCAGGGAGCATCAAATTGTAGCTCAAGAGTCCAGTGTTTCAACTGCAGAGGATAAGGTAATTCATACATTCTCCATAAGAACTCAGGGTGGGGAGGCTGCTGCTATGCAGTTGAAAGAAAAGCTTGAAGCATCCCTATCAAAAAATTGACGGTGAACTTATATTTATGTAGAGCATCTCAATGCAAACCATGGTAAAAATATTGTATGGTTGTCTAGTTGGCTGACTCATGATAGTCTTTTTAGTATACTTTGTTAATTGTAATCTAAGTTTTAAGTTTTAAGATATGGAGCTAGCGGGCTCCCTTTGAACTGTCACGGAATGAGTGATCAGTCATTGACTTATGTATTTACATAGGCAAAGAGTTAATGTATAATATGAGTTTGAGTTAAATTTAATCTACTATCAATCTAAATAAATAAACAGGTGCCATATATCACTGGAGCAACTAATTTTCTTTTAAAAAAGATTTGGCCTCATTCAGCTTGCAAATTTCGGACCATATGTTTCTTTTTTTTTTGGGGGGGTGGGTAAATATTTCGGACCTTATGTTGTTGTGTTGATACTGTTTTAGTGCAATCGAGATTTGCATGCTTATTCCAGTTCTTGGTTTGTAATTAAGATTTCATCTGAAGACATCAAAGGTTTGCCCGAGAAGTGTTGCCAGTCCCTCATGGTCATGGTGTTGGGATGCCCCGTTTGGGAATTCAGCTGCAGATTGGATTGCTTCCACTACCAAACGGAGTGCTTGCCCGATAGGAATAGGATGGGTCTCTTGGCCTTGGCTCTCCTTACCCAATTGTCGATGTAAGGATGGTCTCTTGCCCCGTTTGGTTTGATGTGCCACCTACCATTTTCCCCCCTAATAAGTGGAAGACGTTGTTCCACATGAGTCTGAAAAAAGTTAATACATACATATACATATATATATATATATATATGTATAGGGGTATATCTAGTGAGAGGAGTGATTTATTGTGAGAGTGAGAGAAGCAAATCTTGACCATTGAATTATCCATGTATGGTCAATATTAAAATATAAAATCATGTGATTTTTTTAAGTGGTTATGTGACCTTTAAGTAACATCTAATCTTGATCATACATAGATGATCTAATGATCAAGATTTGCTTCTTTCACTCTCATAATAAACCACTTTTCTCACTTGATATGCCCCCATATGTATATATGTATATATGTATATGTATATATATATATTTTCCCTCCTAATAAGTGGAAGATGTTATTCCACATGAGTCTAAAAAAAGTTAATACATATATATATATATGGTTGAGTTAAATTTGTACGAGTTAAGAAAGTTATAATTTGCAACTGTATCACAACTTACAAATTCAAATTAACATATCATTTATGAGTTGAGTTGGATTAATTTGTGTGAAATGGCGCGTTGATCAAACCTGCTTAATATCCCTATTTAAAAGTACATGATGAATAATAATTTTTTTTGAGAGTCTGAAAATAGTTTATATATATATATATAGGTTGAGTTAAATTTGTACGAGTTAAGAAAGTATAATCTTGTACTGTATCACAACATGCAAATTCAAATTAACACATTATTTATGAGTTGAGTTGGATTGATTGATTTGTGTGAAATGACGAGTTGATCAAACCTGCTTAATACCTTTATTTAAAAGTACATGATTAATAATAATTTTTTTTGGAGTTGTGATATAGATTTTTGGATTTTGAGTTATGATATAGTCATGTTCATTCTTCTTAAATAATTGTAAAGATTGTTAAAAATGACACTTGAGCGCAAGAGCAATGCTAATTTCATGCGAAGATTATTTTGATTTATGTCTCGGTCTTCTATTGCCACTTGAAAACAGCAGTATGACTAAATTCATTTTTCTTAAAGATGAAGTGAATTAGACGGCTGATGGAGTAAATTAGATTTCTGAATCACCTTCATTGAAAGAAGGAATAGGAAGGAATAGGAAGGAAAGTGTAAGGAAACGTGAAAGAGAAAAGATGCATGTGACATAGCCCTTATGACCAAATCAATGTTTCGTTACATTGATCCTAAGTGTTCTCTGGCTGTTTAATCTTTTCCAGCCTGCAACTCCCAGGAAAGCTACAATTGATTGTGAAATTTATTTATTGTGGACAACTTATATTATATTAATGTAAATAAGTGACAATAGTGTAGACCAACAAACATTAGGTGTAGTAAAGACATAAGTTCGAACCTTGAAATCCGTACTTGTTGATAGGCCCTCCTATGTTAGTTGTAGTGATAATGTCCAAAAAGAATTAGACTCCAGATATTAATAATATGTAGAGATACCCTAAAAAAAAGTGACAATAGTGTAGACTCATATTAGATTAGTGCAAATAAGTGAGTGACAGCTGTGTAGGTTCATACTAACGACATTTATAAAGATTGATAGGATTTTGTTATAACAAGTGATTTTATATATATGTGTGTGTTAATAAAAGGTCTTTGCTGTCAAAGAATACATTTTATTTCTATCAGTTGCAATTTTACCAAAAATATACAACGTATAATGTTTGTAACAAAAAAAAATCACATTTATAGGTGTAGAAGGTAGTAAATATAAGTAAGTAACCTCCAATAAAAATCTAAACTGTTATTTTTTAATAAATAATTATCCACTTTATGTAAACTGGCGTCCAATTAAAGTGCATTGCAGAAGTTTCGGAAGGCATAGAAATACTTCATTTTTTAAATATATATACTTTTGGAAATTAATTCCCTTCTGATGACTCACTTCCCTTGGACCAAAGCAGAGGAAAGATTATAGTTCCGTGTTCCGTGAAGGTGGAGTGGTCATGTAAGACTCCGTGAATGTGATTTGCTTTGCTAATAGGAGGGTTTGCTGCTAAGCGATGGGTTGGGTCGTGTTCATGTACATTCACTCTTTTCCTTTGCTACTTCCTCATTTTTTGAATCAATCAAAAACTTCTTCACCATTTTAATTTGAATTCCCCTCTCAGTATGACCAGTTTTGCCGTTCTACCCACGAGTCTTTTCTACATTCCAACCCATTCAATCCTCAGCCTGAGACATATTTTCCTTTTGGGAATTTTTTAGTAAAACCTTGATTAAAATAATAAAATTTCTATATATGACTATGAATGTAAATTTTTCATTTTCATTTGTTATTTTTAATAATTATTATGTGAAAAAATAAAATAGGTTTCACTTACTAGTTGTTATGCATAATAGTTTCACGTCAAGAACAGAACGCATGCAGATTGCAGACTGAAACCTTCGACTTGAGGCTTCAATTCATACCTTCTAAAATTATTTTGGTAATATTTAACTTCCATCTTTTGCATAATGGAAAGTTTGAGGAAAATCTACGAATTCGTATGCTTTAATGCCAACTTCCTAAAAAAGAAATTCCATTTCCAGTTTAAGGTTCATAGCTATATTCGTCAACATGAATTTTTTCAACCTAAAGAAAACAAAAAAATTGTTGAACACGTCTTTATTTATTTCAAATCACTTTTTTCTGGTCGTACTATTGTTTCAACATGATATATCACCATGCTTGTTTATAATGACCGAAAGGCCAATCCTTACATATATTAAGTTCCTAAAACAAACTAAAGCTATCTATCTTACTCAACAGGTGTCTAATTAACCGAAAATTGCAAGTCAGAAAATCAGAAATAAATGACCCATTGGAAGATATTAAATACAATTTATCGGCTAAAAATAACAAAAAGGAAGAAATACGAAAATACTTCCCAGATTTTTATGTTGGTAAAATAACCCATTCTTGTGGTGTGGAGGGACATTGGATAGGGCTGTAAACTAAGAATTGCAATAATCATGCACGTACTCAAATAAGAAAATTACAACTATGCTTGTAGCCATATCCATTTAAATTTTTTTTCCTCATATATACTTTTCTAATAATTACATAAAAAAACATACATTATGAAAAACTAATTTACTTATCTAACATAAGTCGTTGGTCGTTTTCATTTTCATACACTTACGGCGCGTAAATGGGTGGTTTGTAGTTCTAGATACTGAATTTGATTCGTTCAGTTGATCTCGGTTCCAAATTTTCAACCTTCAAACCATTTTCAGTCAAGCTAAACTATTTTCCAAATCAGCAGATCAGGCACGGGTCAATTCATAGCCCCATATGACAAACATAGAATTCAATCCCAATCCTATATAAATGATGTGTGTGTCTCGCTTCCTTTCACCAAACATATCGTATCCCAAGCTCATTAATATTCTATATTCTTCCAAACATTTCTTTTTTGTTCATTTAATAACTTAGAGAGAGAACATGGTCATGGCTTTCTCTTACAGGAAGACCCTCTTCACAGTTCTGCAGCTTCTGCTGATCATCTTCACCATTTTGGCTGCTTCTCCTCAATTTGGAGCAGCCGGCAGGCCATTACCATTAGAAAATGATGAGTGGTCGAGGCAATATTGGCTTCTCTTGCCGTCGCTTCGAGGCCCTGCGCCACCGTCAGTACCCGATCCTACTCATCCCTAAGTGCTTGTACATAGCTGAAGAGGCTGGCAACGAATATTAACTCCCAGAACTTCTTGATACGCAATTGGAAACAATAAACTTAATTACATTCTTGCTGTAAAAGTTTCAGGAGTTTGTAGATTATTTCCTTTCTTGAATTTTAAATTTGCAGAATAATTCTGGGACCATGCAATCGTTTTTCAAATATTAATTTCATAGACTCTTGTATTCACATTCCATTGCAATAATATATATAGTAATTATATGAAGCAAATATGTATTACAATTTTTTAGGTCAGTTATTGCACGTTAATCTTTGGTGAAGATTTAAATCTCTCATCTATTTATAATCTATAAATTGAGACTCGCGGACTACAATGCTACCACGTCTGTTATGTTGGGCTTAATCAAATTGACACATTAGCTATTTTTTACTTATTCCTTTCAAGTCACCTCATCATGCACTAATGCTGATAGCTTAAGCTTCAATCCATTCAACTCCTTCCAACGACGTTACTAACCTAATATTCTCTTTTCTCTTTGCTACATTAGTTAAGATAAGCTATCTGTCACATCACCAATTCTTTTAATTCCTTCTAAATAATGTGAACTTTCATGTCTCCTCAATAATTCAACTAAATGAGCACCACATGTTTAATTCTTAATTTCAGGTATATTGTCTTTTGATTATTTCAATTAAATGAGCATTAATTCAGCTTCAATTACATTATCTTATTCAACTTCCAATCTAAAAATCAGTTGTGACTATCTCTGAATTCTTTCACGCTTTGACAAGTTGGTTTCAAATGTTCTTCTATGTAGGTAATGCACAAGAATTTATGAAAATCACAATTGGTTTTGTATAAAGTATATTTTTTATTTGTATTAATAGAAAGCTCATATGTTATATAGTTTATATGATAGTCACTCCCTAAACAAATTAAATCTAATTTTTTTCATTTAGGAACCCGTGCTTTTCATGGGTTTACATCTAGTTATCTATAAAACTAAGCTCTTAGGTAGCGTTTAGTTCAAGGTTTGAAAAAATATTTCCAAGAATAGCATGCTTAGGAATGATATTCCTAGAAATGATAATTACTATGTTTGGTTAAATAAAAACTATCCTGAGAATGACTCCAACCGCTGACGACAATAGCTGAAGTCGCTTGCAACCGTTAACCTTTGCGCGATAATAGAGGGGGCTGGATTTCAGTGACCAGGGCGATGGTTGAAGTCGTCGAATTTCGGAGACCGATGTGATAGCTAAAGTCATCGGTCATTGTCAGCTATCGTTGACTTGTGGTAACTAAATTCCAGTTACTAATGCGGTGGTCAAAGTCACTGATGGCTGCAAAGGTGGTTGGATTTCAGTGATCGGCACGGTGGCCGACAACTTTGGCCACCATCAACTGACGGTGATGATGGGGGTGGACAGATTCTGATGATTGGCCGCCGCAGGCGGTGGTCGGTGGTGGCCGATGGTGGTCACCGACAATGACGTGACAGCTTTTGGTTAATGACATGACGATAAAATGGTAGATATTTTGGACATTTCACATGATAAAAATATTCCAATGCAATGAGAATGTTGCAAAGCCACCTCGCCCCATGGGAATGAAAGTGTGGGAATGTTGGTTAAAAATCATTCCCGGGATTCATTTTTGGATGGGAATGTTTTTTCAAAACTTATACCAAACATGAGAATCCAACATTTTCATGTAAAGATTCACAGAAATGAAAAAATAATCAGTGAACCAAAAGCCCCGTTAAATTTTAGGCATAATCTTTTTCCATCTGTCACATTAATTCCCCTCTCCCCTTTATATATTTTAGTTTTTTATATAGGAAAAAATTAAAGAACCTTTTGCCTTTAAAAAAATTTATTTCGACTTGTATTTTCTCACCACGTCCAGCACGTATTACTTAATTAATTATATATTGATTGCATGCATAACTTTTATGAGTATATGAATCATATCATCATATGTCTCCTTCTGTCTGGCAGGAAAGTATAAAAAAAACTTAAAGAGTAAATTACACATAATTTTAGGGTTTCTTACTTTGCGCATTGATCAATCAATTTGAGACACTTGTAATAGCTTTGTATTAGGCTTCATTAGATGTTTATTGTGCCCAATATTAGTATTTTAGATGAGTTTAATGTTGTTGGGCTTCATTGGGTTTTAATGTAAATATTGGATAATTTTCGGATTTTGATGCATTTTAACCTTTCTTCCTTGGTTAGGCCATAACTTGGGACTCGGTGATCCAATTGAGGTGATCTTGGTGTCTTTGGAAAGCTAAGACAAGGATCTACAAGTTTCATGAAGAACTCAAGAGCTGGATCGGACTTTTAAGGGCCCAAAATAGCCTTGCAATATAGAGTGAGTTTGCTATCACGGAACCATCTGGGCAGTATGCACATATTGGACTATATAGTGGGTTATAGGCCTTCTCTTGGGCTGAAACTTGGTCATTTGAAAGATAAGACCCATATCTCCAACTTCACTGAAGACCATTTTGTCAATAGATGTCGTTTTAGGCATGATAATGAAGCTACAAGTTGGTCTGAATTTGGAAACACATTCTTCCAACCTAACTTGAGGTAGGTGCAGTGTTTTTGGCATTTCTGGAGTTCTAAAAGTCCAAATGACATGATTGAAATTGGAGATTTTCAAGGAGACAACTGGCTACAACTTTGATGAAGACATCCAAGCCAAAATGCACCGTCTAGGTGATGAATTTGAAGCCAGAAGTTGGATAAGAGTTGTTGACTAAAAGCCACCAACCATACACCAACCCACCTACCATGCACCAACCCACCAACCATGCATCAAGCTTCCATTTTTGACAATTTTCATATTCTTATAGCTTGTATTCAGATTATGTACATGTACAAATTGGCTTCTAGGATTAGTATAAATAGACCCAACCTCTTTGTATTAGAGGCATTCAATTTGGAAGTAAGTTTCAAGAAAGTTTAAGTATTTGTGAGAGTTTTCTTTCTCTTCTTCTCCATTCTCTTTGCAATTTCGTTTTTGTTCTTTAAATTCTGAGTTCTTCCTTCCCATCCATGGAAGGCTAGGCTCTCATAATCAATCCAAGGGATTAGCCATCTTGTTGTTTAATTTGGAGATCTTGTTTTGCTTGTTCATATTGCTTAATTGTTATTCAAGTTTCTCTTCTTCCTCTTTTGATTTTTATCTAGATTAAATTGCTTAATTTGATTTAGATGTTGATGTGGTAATAGCTTTATTATCATGTATTCAAAGAGGATCATAAAGATTAAACAATATATTAAAGCTTTTTGATAGATTGTTTAACTTGGTTAAATTTTAGATCTTAAGTTAATCTATGTTGGATGGTGCTTACTTTATCTAACCTTAGTTAATCAAATCCTAGATGCTTATCTAGTAAAGAATTCTTGGATCATGTTAAGGCTTCTTGATGTGATCTAAGGCCAAGAACATGGTTAGCAATTAAGTGAATTCCTTGTGATCAATGATGAGTTAAACTCAAGATCGGTAAATTTCCTTGGATTGGTTGTTTCTTTAGATTTGTTTACAACTTTGAATCTCCTACTTTTATTAATCTTGTTAATCAACAACAAAACCCCCCCTTTTCTAATTATCTTGATCTAATTAAATCTTTGTTTTTGGATCATTGAGAGACGATTCGGTTCATTCTCTATACTACAAATTAGTTTGTGAATCGGTTATTTTATTTGATAGGTCTCGACAACCTCTTGTTACGCATAATGTGAGATGAACTCACTCTAATTACTTTAACCATTTGAGTATTTTCCTAGCAGTAAGAGTTTGAAAAAAAAAAAGTTCAGGTAGGGGTAGGGGTCCTGTACGATCACTTTACCCATTCCTGTATTTTCCTAGCTTTGTTGTTGAACGGTGGGTAGGGGTCCTGTATGATCACTTTCCCACGCTACTTCCTCGTGTTTTTATTCAAAATGTTTTTAGCCTATTTGAATTCCCCCGTGTATGTGACCAGTTTGCCGTTCAAGCTACGTGTCTTAATTAATTTGCAACATGCTAACCACATTCAATCTTCAAAAAATGAATGGCTCAGTCATATTTTCAGAAATTCTTAGTAAAACTTTAACTTAAACGCAGCAGTCAAAACAAACCCATAAAACAACATTTTTTCCCCTAAAGAAATGAATATATATATATTGAAAAGCAAATCTTCCATAATAGATAAACATTTACGGGCATCCGTCCAAGCAACATACCAAGTCAAAAAAGCTGATTGGTCTTTTAGCTTGAAAAATAATCACCTCCATTGAAATTAGATATATATGATGTTCATATAATATACTTGAGTTGGATGGACTTATAATAATATTCATCGAAATTATATGTTTAAGTCACTTATGCCTTGTGGTATAAAATTCAATGACTGCAAATTTTCCATTACTTACATATTAATTGACAACGTACTACAATAAAGTTATATATCTTAATTTAATTTACTTCGATGAAATTAATTAGGAAATGACAATAAATCAAATGCAAAGCAGCATCACAAGATAAGATCAACTTATGGCAAATTAAATAAACCAACTTTGGCGAAATTAGGATTACCAAAAGCAATGTATATATAATTAGAACTCACATATTTGTGCACTATTTTTTTAGCGTAAATTTTATACAATTTCAATTTGTATTTCATATATAGAAATTAGTTTAATTCTTGAGCAGACAAGTTACTATGTTGTGGGTCTTAAGCAAGATCCAAGTTCTATGCAGAAAAATAGCATAAAGAGGTGGTGTAAAGAATAATTTATCATGTAAGTAAGTCTTAATTTTTCCATGTAAGTTTATAATGACCAAAAGGCCAATAAGCCTTACATGAATTCCTAAGGGTATGGGTATGGTTGGATGGATGAGTCATTTTAAGTACATATTCCCTTTATTTGAAATTTTTTAAAAATAAGAAGAATAAAATGAGAGATTATTATGTAATTTTTCAATAATCATTTAATCATTTTTATAAACATTTTATAATTGTCTTAATTTAAAAATAAAAAATTACTCATCCTTTTCTTTTCCCTCTAAACTTCTCCATCCCAATCATAACCTAGAGATAAACCTATCCATCTAGTCACTGCCACCATGATCAGGTGCCTGACTCGACATGGAATGTTATACTACTATTACACACACACAAATATCTATATATATATATAATGAACGAAATTGAGAGTATAATATGATTTTAACTTTTGAATTTCTCCTCTTTTTTTTCTTGTGTAATTGGTCTCGTAACTTATTCAATACGGAAAAGGAAAGGTAAAATCAAAACAAAAATCAAGCACATATATTATGTTTTTCCATTGTTTGTAAAAATGGCTACATAAATGCCTGTTACTATGTTAATTTTGACTTTTGAGTTTGACCCAGATATTATATAATTATAATAACATTACTGGATTGTTTTCAAACACTTTTTCCTGCGTATATGCAAGGGTTTTTGGAGTCCAAATTTTTTTTGGGGTACATTTTCTTTGAGTCCAAGTTACTTGTATTTGATTGATTCTAATTAATATTCAAATTCAAACCTTCCGACAATGGGGCAGTCAAGCTAAATCACTAGGATACGTTCTAGCTACGGACGTAATCCAATTAGGATTTCGTAAACACTGATAAATCAAAGCCCCGGTATATGTTATGTATCATTTATATGAGTGTAACTGGTACTGTGTATTCCAAGGACCATCTAACACAAACGCTCATTTTCTGCCACACTATATATCCATATTAAGCTCACAAGAGCACAAATTAAGCATGCTAAAGCTTAATAACATATATTCATGTTGTAAATGTTTCATATTCTTTTTTATTTTTTCTTTTAAGGCATTTGTTAAGGAGTATCTTTATGGTAAAAGTAGAACATTTAATATTTTAAAAATTTTAAAAACACTTAATACTTTTTTTATTAAATACTTTAAAATTTTATTATAAAATATTAAATAGTCTTTATACAATGCTTAATATCTTTCTTTTAATTTATCTTGACGGGGATCGAGGGACAACAACTTTAACAAAGGGCAAAATTCGGTTCCCATTAATGCAACAGTTTTTTATAGACAAATGCTTACGCCATTTAATTTTGTTGATGAGTGTAATGATTTTTTTTTCCACGCGAAGCATTATATTTATGAATTCATTTGGACATTTTTAAATTCTAAAATGTAGTCCTAACATGAATTCAAGTTAAAGGATATAAACAATAATTTATTCTAGTTAAATTCCTAAATGACACATTTTCAATATCGTACTCATGAGGTATATATGTGACTTGCCTATTTATTACAGTACTTATATTTTTATTTTAGATATTAATATTTAAAATAAATTGTCAATTATTTTAATTATTTATTAATTATTAATTATATTTATTAAATTTTTAAATATTTATTATAAAATTAATACTTAATAAATATTTAATAACCCATCCATCAATCTAAACTCATAATTTATAAAGATATTATAATAACTCCCCTGTTCAGCTACACATTCCCATGCAACACGCCATCTCGTGTGTGTGCTTCATTCAATGAAGAAGCATTGACATTTAACAAGCAGTACACACCCACCACATGTTATGCGTTTTGACCTTTTCTATTATGCCATCCTCGAGACTTTTATATAAGTTGTTAATTTTCCCTGTTTTAGTAATATTTGGTCTTATAAATTAATTATAATGGATTCAATAATGAAGACAAAATAAATATTGTAAGTTAATTGAAAAACCTCTAATTGTATATGGCTTAGTCATCGTTGGAAAACCATATATCAATAGGAAAAATTTAAACAGCACCAAATCATGCATGGGTGAAATGGCATGAATTCAAATCGGTTATTTAACTTCTTACATCACTGTTGCTGTTTAACTTCTTACATCACTGTTGCTGATCTGCCAGATTATAAGATTAGGTGGTATGACACCACAAAGTAAAATAAATTCAATTAAAATAATTATAATTAAGTAAACTTTGGATTTTTTTTATACTTCTTAATTAGTCTGGGTACATGATCTTTGAGACAATGACCCTTAGTCAATATGATATTTTATATTGTATAAAAAAGTGATTTAAAGAAATAATTTATTAAAAATAATACATAAACATTCTCAGAACTTTATTTTGTTTTAAAATAGTCACTATAAATTTTTAAATTTGGATAAAAGGTTCTTAAATTTTTGACTAAGATGCAAGGAACTCACTCTAATTATATGGGTCAAGTTTAAAAAAATTTCATGTACTTTCAAATTCATCAACACGATTTCTTAAATTAATGAAACAGTGTATAATAATCATTTTGTTAATATTATATTTAAATCATTGATAAAAAAGTAGTCAAGTGACTGTACGTGTTATTTTTTCACTAATTTTACCTTAAATCATTAATATATATCTTTAAAATTATTTCTAGGTTTTTTTTTCTGAACACTCATTAACCTTATACCATCATTTAAGATTTTCAAAAATCGTTCAAACAGTGGTGTAAGGTTAATGAGTGCTCAAAAAAAGAGACCTAAAAATGAATTGAGATATATATATATATATTAATGATTTAAGGTTAGATTAGTGAAAAAATCAACACGTGACTACTTTTTCGTCAGTGATTTTAGTGAAAGGTTAACATAAGAGTTATTATATACTATTTTGTTATTTAAGAGAGTCGTGTTTATGAGTTTGAAAGCACATGAAGATTTTCTAAACTTAACCCATAGTTGAAAATAATTCTTTGCATTTTAGCCTAAACTTTTTGAATCTTATAAATAAACTTTTTTGTTCACTAATTAAGCTAAAACTATTAACGTGACTTACACGTAATAATTATTAATGTGAAAATGTTTAATTTGTTTATATCATTTTAAAAAATTAGTTTTTTTTTCAACTTTTTATTTATTTTTTATGTTTAAAAATAAGAGAAATATTGAATAATTTGAAAAAAATTAAATTAAAATAAGAAAAATATTCTAAATTTATTTAAAAAATTATATAGACAAATTAAATATTATCATGTGTGTTAATAAATACTTACAAATCATGTAATGAATAATTTTTATTTAACTTATATATAAAAATATCTATTTATAAGTTTTGGAAAATGTAACGATCTCTCAAGTTTATGAGGTGACTATTTTAAAGTAATGTAAAGTTCAGGAGTCTTTGTGTATTTTTTCCTAATTTATTAATTATTTATTATGAATGATATATCACTCAAATTAACCCAAATTACTTGTAGAAGAAAACTTGATTTTGATGGAGCACTTTCTAGGCAGGTGGGTGTTTGGCGTCCAATGTGGTTTATTTTGATTTGTTCAATCTCGCTTTAGCTAGTTTTCAACCTTCAAACTGCATGCACAGTCAAGCCAAACGTTTTCTTTTAAACCACAAGAGGCATCGCACAGGTCAACGCATGGCGCGCGCCCTATATATACGTGGGTGCTGCTGCTTCCTTCACCATATCCATATCACAAACTCTCATTTTCTACCAATCTGTTTTCCAAATTCAAGACAGCAAAAGCAGAAAAGACGACTTGATTCTTGAAAGTTGAAAGTACATACGAAGAACATTTTTGTTCCGTTGTTGATCTGTTACTGTTACAGACATGTCTTTCTCTTACAGGAACAGGAGGATCCTCTTCACAGTTCTGCTGATGATCATCTTCACCATTTTGGTTGCTTCTCCTCAATTTGGAGAAGCATGCAGGCCATTACAGGATGGGATTCTCTTACAGTCGCTTCCACGAGGCCCTTCGAAGCCATCAAGTCCCAATCCAATTCATACGTAAGCCACCTTAAAAGTTGAAATGGACGAGCGTGCATGCACAGCTAATTAACTTGGGGTGCGTTCAGCTCTTCTTTCTAAAAAATGTCTGCCATTCATAGAGGGTAGTTCTTAAAACAGTTAAAGATGACAAGCATATTCTTGTTATAAATGCTTCATAATCATTTTACTTTTTGGTTTTACTTGCTGGGAACAGCCATAGCAAGTATACTGAGTTCCCATGCAAATAGTCAGTTTGTATCATAAACATCAATTATTCTTTTATACGTATTCCTTTGTAATAATCCAACAGAAGTTGTAATGTTCTTTAATGTATGAACTGCAATGTGAAAATAAGACTAATTCATAGTCCCTTAATGTATCTGCAATGGCTGTCTTCAATTGATGATGAAAATAGATGATGACATATTGACAATAATAGATCATATGTTCAGATGCAAAGTAATGCCATAATTAAGTACTACTATGTACAGAAAGTTGAATTTTACACTACGAATAACATATATCTTATAGCGGCTGGCTTGTACTAGAGATCACAATTAGATAGTTCAGGGGCAGAACCACTCATATTGGTAGGGGTTGTGGCACCCCCCAACTAGTTTTTTTTCCCCCTTAAGTATTATGTGTAATTTTTTTAAATTAGTCCCTCAAAAAAGATGAAATTTGTTCTCTTTAATTCTAAAAATTTATGATGTATATGTGAGTATGTATTTAACACTTTACCATAACTTTCTAGTTCCGGCCTGAGATATAATATAAAATGTTAATGTATGGTATATAATATACGTCCATACCATAATATGATAATGCCTAGGCTTATTACGGAATTGTTATATGGATCGAGAAATTTATTTTATTAACAATGACACTCAGAAATACTTTGACAATCAATATCGCTAAGTAAATGTATTTCAAATTCAAAAAATTCATGTTACCATTTAAAAGCAAAAGTTCATGTTTATGTACATCAAATTAAAATTTCCCGATTTCGTTCCATCCAAAATAAATAAATAAAGCAGAAAAACTATCACATTTTTATTTTAGCTCTCTCTCTCTCTCTCTCTCTCTCTCTCTCTCTCTCTCTCTCTCTCTCTCTCTCTCTCTCTCTTGTATACGGTAATAAGGGTGTTCTTAGGCAAATTATGGATATAATGATTAATAATGTGTTTCGATCTAAACATTATAAATCATAGTATACAGTAGTTTAATTATCTAACATATAACTCGTTTTCATGTTTCGTGTCCAAGGTGCTATATATAGTTATCGGATTCACAAAACTCTTTGACATGTGAATACATGTATGTGTATACGGTACGACACTTTGCTAAATATGCAATACCTTAGGGTATACTTATTAGTTAGTGCATTTAATACATTGATTGGTACGCTTTCAATACAAATTTTAAAGAAAGTTAGAAATTATAAATTACATAAAAAATAATATCAATATAGAATAAAAACTTGACTTATAAACATCCTTCCAAACACAAAACAACAAAAATAAAAATATAAAAGACAATTGTTCTACATAAACTTTAAAACAAATTTAAACCAATTCGCGTAACACTGCGAACCAGGTACGAACCAGGCACGCACAATTCGCGGTCCCAGGTGTAAGTGAATTTGATAACACTGAGCTAAACCATTTTTTACTTTTTAAAACCACTAGATGCTCCTGCCAAAAAAAAAAAACAAAAGCCACTAGAGGCTCCAGCCAGGATACAATCCCAACTACAAAACTAACCACTATATATATGTGTTCCACCAATCACCATCCACCGATCAAATCTCATCAATATCACTTCTAGCAGAGAAACTCTTCCAAAAGCTCGCAAGAGGAAAAAGCAGAACAGAGACTTAGAAGAACAAATTAAAAAGAGCATTTTTATTTCGTTTACGAGATCATGATCATGTGGCTTTCTCTTGCAGGAAGATCCCCTTCACACTTCTTCACCAGTTTGGTTGCTTCTCCTCAATTTGGAGCAACTTGCAGGCATACACGATGACCAGTGGTCGAGGGAATATGATGGGCTTTTGTTGCAGTTCCTTCCACGAGGCACTGCGAAGCCATCAAGCCCCAATCCAATTCTTCATACCTAAGCCAGGTTGAAATGGACGACCCAGCATATGCATAGCAGCACTTGGAAAATGTTGTACATATGCAGCTAGCACTTGGAAAATCCAACTACTTATATGTTGTTAGTTGAGTTAAATTTGATCCACTTTCTTTTTTATTTTATTTTTATAAACAAAAGTTTAGGTGAGAAGAATATTTGTTCTTAATTTAATGTTAGGCAAACTATTAATTTTAATGAGAATTTATGATAAAATTATAAATCTATTCCAACGTAGATTTAAACCAAAGTTATTATTAATATAGCAGAATGTCTGATAAAACAATAATCCTTGACATTTGATCTGCTTTCATTGTAAATTAAATCCTTTAGTTTATTACGCACCATGTGAACTTAATAGTATGTGAACACGTTGGCATGCAACAAGACGGATATTATGTGTACTTAAATGTCTTTTTCTATCCACCAAAAAAAATGTCTTTTTCTTTTTTGTCCCTAAGTGTACTTCAATTCAATGATATGGACAGACAGCATGATATGGACTTTCTTTTGACTTTTCTATTAGTTATGCTATCCTCAGCTTCCCTATTTTGCAATAATTTTACTTTTGAGATGTTTATTTAAGTACTATTGGTATTGGGACCGTTTACTTATTCAATAAGGAAGGAAAAAAAATGGTTTTGAATGGAAAAAAAGTTATTTTAAAAAATTAAATATGTTTTCATTTCTATATCCTGAACGATATGGCTTGGCCTTTTGTTGAATTTTGAAAACCATATAATACGTACCTATTTGTAAATGAAAATAGAAATATAAATATAATGGTTATATGTCTTGACTCAAATATTATAAATAATTGGAATAGTTTCTACATTTTGCCCTTTTTTGTGAAAAAATAATCTCATCTATCTCATATGATCTCTCCATCATCAACTTTAATTGAATTTATTAACAATCTCTATGCTTTTAAATGATATTCAATAGGAGAGATCAAGTCTTCATTTTTAAAACAAACATATAAGAGTATAAAATATAGTTTTTTAAACTTAATACATTGATAGTAACAATAATTTTAGAAAAGAGTGCAATTTAGCCTTATCCAAAAAGAAAATTACTTCAAAACCCAAAATATGCCCAAAATAACTGAATAGACACATTGTTAGTAGATCCCACCATGTGGGTCTCACAAATATTGCCATTCTTTCTCAAGGTGGAACCCACATAATGAATCTATTCGATCACTTTCATCACTTTCGATCATGTTATCTTTCTTTCGGTCAATGTAATGCCACTTTAACAAAAAAATATTAGTTGTATATAACTGGTTTTTTTATTCTTGTGTAAAACTCAAATATTTATGCCAGTCTTAATTACTTCACTTATTTTTATCAATTATATAGAAATATTAAAAAGGGTGTACAAGTAATTTTTAAAAATTTATATAAATATTACTATCCTTAAATTAACCGAATCTTATTCATCAGGTTGTTATGTCTGATAGACAAGTGAGAAGCACATGAGCCCACTGTGCAAACATAGAGGAGGAATTAATGAAAAGATGCTATATATGACTTTACAAACTTGTTTGCAATCCACACAAAAAAACTTGTTAGCACAGTACAACACACAATTTTTTACTATATAATTGTATCTAAATTTAATTAATCTCATTTGAATTAATTATCTAATTTAATTTTAGATGGGATCAATTAAGTTCCAAAATAATTATATGACAATTTATGTGAAACTTGTAAACGATTTGTATAAATATCAGATGTTATTACTAGGTGGGTACGTTGACATGCAACCCGTCGTGTGTTATGTGTAATTCAATATCGGAGGATTAACAAGAGAAACGGAGAAAGCATGATATCGACTATCTTTTGACTTTTGTGTCAGTTTACAAATTTACAATAATTTTAATATTTGGCTTTTATTCTTTTGAAAAGTACTTTTGGACTTTGTTATTTCTTATTCAAAAAGGAAGAACAATGTTTTGTTTTCAACGGAAAAACTTATATAATTAAATTATATTTGTATTTCCATATCCTTACTATGGCTTGGTCTTTGTTGAATATATATATATATATATATAAAAGGAGCATATCAAGTGAGATGAGTGACGTATTGTGAAAGTGAGATGAATAAATCTTGATCATTAGATCATATATATATGTCAAGATTAGATAAAGTCATGTAATTTTTTTAAATAATCATGTGACCTTTTAATATTGACAATTTATAAAAGATTCAATAGTCAAAATTAATTTTTCTCACATTTCATAATAAAATAGTGCTACTACTTAATATTATATATATATATCTTATCTAACATTACTCGTTTTCATGTTTGGTGCCCAAGGTGCTGTATTTGATTCGTTCAAATTTCAACCTTCAAGTTCAAACTTCAAACCATATTGCTCAGTCAAGCTAAACGAGTTTTTGAAATTAAACCACTAGAGGCTCCGGTCAAGATACAATCCCAATTACAAAACTAACCGCTATATATATGTGTGTGTGTGCCTGTGTTCCACCATCCACCTCAAACCTTACCAATATCAATTCTAGCAGAGAAATCATCCAAAAGCTCGCAAGCGGCAAAAGCAGAACAGAGACTTAAAAGTACAGAAAGAGCATTTTTGCTTCATTTAATTACATTACAGATAGATGATCATGAGCATGGCTTTCTCTTACAGGAGGATCCTTTTCACAGTTCTAGTGATCATCTTCACCATTTTGGTTGCTTCTCCTCAATTTGGAGCAACCTGCAGGCCATTGCAAGATGATCAGTGGTCGAGGGAATATGATGGGCTTCTGTTGCAGTCCCTTCCACGAGGCCCTCCGATGCCATCAACTCCCAATCCAATTCATCCCTAAGCCAGTTTAAAATGGACGACCCTGCTGCATATATGCATAAGCATAACCACACTTGGTGTGCTTTCAGCTCGTCTTTGATTTTCCTGATTAGCTCGCAACGAAACGAATCAACTAGAAGTTGCTGATAGCTAGCTAGCTAGTTGCAGATAACAGACATTACATTCTTTGTAAATGTTTCACCCATGTTCATTTTCTGCTTTGCTTTTTCATTGCTGGGAACAAACTTGACGAGTATAAATTCGTCACCCAAGCAACCATTTATTTTTCTCACACAGATTCTTTTATTCACATTTTAATGCAATAAAACCTTAACCCGAGTTGTTGTGATATTGATTCAGACAGATATCATATATATATATATATATATATATATATATATATATATATATTTGAAGATTCAACGCAAGCGCATTATTGTCTCGTCCTTATAAACATTATGTTCTTAATATGTAACAATAATTTGTAAGAATAAATATTTATAAATTATATGAAAATAGAACACTAATTAATTAAATCTTACTTGTTAAAGACACATTGAGAGACTAAGAGTAATTCCGAAATCCTTGTACCGATGCAAAAACCTGCAAGGTTAAAAGACTAAAACTTCCTTTGCAATTCCCACTCTCCTGCTTTCAATGAAACAAGCCATAGTCTCAATTATTAGAGTTAGAGAGTGCATCGAGAACCTAGCCATATATAGATAACCTAAAAGACATTCCCATCAAAAGCATGTTAGGTTAATAACTACACTATTTTTACTAAATCACCCTAATCAAGTATTAGGTGCATCCTCATCCCATTGCAAATGGATCAATAAATTAATGTGCTCTAATACATCTTTAAATAAATCATAGCATTAGCATGTTTATAACAAAACAAAATAACCTACAATAATTATTAAAATTTCCTAACACAATTTATACTATCTCTTCTAATTCTATTCCAAAAGTTTGAAATATTATAATTGTGATTAATTTTATTACCTGCACATCCTAGTTTCCAAGGAGAAGAGAAGAGTAGTACCAGCGCTAGCCATTTGCTTTTGAAACACTTCTTTCAAATCTGGCTGTTATTCCTATTAAATTGAAGTCCAGCACATGGCAGATTGTATGCATGCATTAAAAAGTTTCAAAAGTATATCAAGCATACCTAGTTTTATATAGGATTTAATTTTGATATATAATGTCAAGATTTTTATATTATCATCTAATCACTTATTGTTATATCATTAAAAGAATTTTATTATGACAACAAATATTTTAAAAATTAAGTTCTTTTAATAATATATCAACACATAATTAGATAATAATTTTAAAACGTTTAGAGTAAATGGTAGTGAATCAAAATTAAATTATTTTATATATGTCAATCTGATAGAAAGTAAAATATTCAATTTTATGCAATTTCCTTAAATACTCGATGTACCCACAGAAGTTGATTATTTGCGTTTTCAAATCAATGCCAATAAAAAATTGTTTAAGATAAAACTAGCTAGCGTCATAATTTGTTCAATCTGTTACTGGTTTTAATTAGCAGCTTAATTACCGAAACTACATATGACAATAGGATTGTACGTATCGAAGAGCTAGAAGGTAGCAGTTAGCGACATCACTGACAAATTATTGGGGTCTTCATTCAATACTGCTAGCTAAGCTGCTAATATATGTGGGTAGAAAATTGGAAGTGTATGACCAAAGGTCCTATGGAGGAGCCGGTAGTTCATGTTTGTCCAGCTACGACGTGTATCAAACATTATTTTACATGTAGAATGAAATTTATAACTTTAATTGATGGATACGAATTACTTAATTTTTTCCAGATTTAGGAAAAGTGAAAGATGACTTGAATAAGAAGTCCCCATTTTTCAGGTTTTTGACTATTGACTAAATGTTTGAATGGGTCATAAAGCCAAGAAACTATACGTACCTCCACTTTTTATAAAGAAATATGTCAGGAATAATAATAATAATAATAATAATAATAATAATAATAATAATAATAATAATAATAATAAGTCTCTACTCCTTTTCTTCTAAAATAAAGAGTAATCCTGGACTCCGAATGTGAACTGTGTCTTCACAGGAATAGGTGCTCTTTCACCTCTGACCTCTGCAGCAAATTTTTACCAAAACCTCTTATTCTTGCTTATGAAAATTATAAATCCAAGCATGCATTTTGTATATAGGTTCTTTTCTGGTTTATAAATAATTTGCTTTTAAAAAATAATTGTAATTTAAATTTCACGCTTTTGTACTTGAGCCTTGAATATGAAAATATTTTATAATATATATATATATATAGGCTTTTTTATATGAATATATCTAAAAAAAAATTATATCCCATTTTACCACACTTCAAAGATTATTTACTAAAATATTCTTTTTTTTTTAAAGTTAAGAAGTTGGTTTGAGCCAAATCGACTTCCTAACATACTTTTTTTAAAAAAAAATTTAAAACCCGTTAAGAAATCAATTTTGGAGAAACTGACTTCTCAACAGGTTTATTTGTTTTTTTTTTCACTTTCTTAAACCTAAATCACCTACATATACCACCTCACCACATGAAACCACTCTCCCTCATTGTATATATTTTAAAGTTTTTGTGTTAATTTATATGCTAGGGTTATTTAAGAGTATATGGTTTAGGACTTAGGTTTAAGGTTATTTAAGTAGGGTTTATGATAGTACTTAGATTTAGGGTTAATTAGCTAGGGTTTATATATGGTTATTATTTAGGAGTTGTATAGATTTTAGAGTTTTTATCTTAATTAGGATAGGATTATTTAATAATTTATGATTTAAGACTTAGGTTTAGAGTTAATTAACTAGGGTTTATGGTTATTATTTATGAGTTGCATATGTTTTAGGTTTTTAGTCTAAATTAAGATGTTAGGGTTAATTAATAGTTTATGGTTAAGGGTGAATTAATTGTATATGGTTAATTATTTGTATAGGGTTTATATTTAATTAATTGTATAGTGTTGACAAAGGTTAATTAATTAAAAAGAGTTTATCGTTAATTAAGATATTAGTGTTTAAGGTTAATTCTATTCTTTGATTAACGTTTCGGTGCTGCGATATAATGATTTAATTACTTAAAATGACATTAATGTTATAATACAACAATAAGGACATTAATGAGGTGACAAGAAAGCTACTGATGATGTGAACTCTCTGCAACAGTGTTACCACGATGAGGACAATTTGGTCGACTATGACTTTCATTTTTGTATAACCCGCACCGTTTTGGTTGACCGCTCTTCTTAAGATCCATCTCATTATGAATACGGCTACATTTTGGTCGACCCCGAGGATTTTTTCGCATTTCTAGATTATGGACAATTTCCGGACCATCATACTGAGGCCAATATCTTTCATTCTCCACAACTGGGAAATTATGCTCATAAACCTTAAATATGTTTTCCGACTTGTACACATTGTCCACATATTGCATGTAATCCAAATGAATTGATGCACACGCAGTAATAACATGAGAACAAGGGAATCGTAGTGATTGAAACTTTCCACAATCACACTAGAAGTTACTGAGATTAACTTTGAACTTCCCTGGAAGTCGTTCTTCACGTGGATTAACTAACTCATCCACCAAAAATTTCAAAACCATGGCGGCTAAAATCACGAAAAACACAACTGATGGCTTTTTCTCTGATTTTCTTTGAGAGACTTTGTGATGATTTCAGAGTATGTATGACCAGCAATTATTCATGCCATGTGAAACCTTCCATTCTTAACGAATAGTTCACCCAACCTATAATATGTTGATTGCACCAACACATTTATGGGGAGATTACGCGTCCCCTTCAATACTAAATATATACATTTAGCTAGGTTGGTTGTCATATGCCCATGACGTCGGCATCTGTCAAAAGCCTGTGTCCACTTTTTTTTAGGGATATTGTTTAACCAGTTTGCAGCTTCTTCATTTTATTCACGGAGACTCCGATAATACCAATTAAACTGGTGTTGCATCAAGGCATATCCTATTTTGTCCACAAATAATAATCAAAATATTAATGTCATTATACTTGTATTAATATCGGTTGAATAAAACAAAAGGTGTGTGATCAATCAATTTGAGACACATATGTTAGCTTTGTATTAGGCTTTATTAGATGTTTATTGTGCCCAATATTAGTGTTTTAGATGTGTTTAATGTTGTTGGGCTTCATTGGGTTTTAATGTAAATATTGGATAATTTTCGGATTTTGATGCATTTTGACCTTTCTTCCTTGGTTAGGCCATAACTTGGGACTCGGTGATCTAATTAAGGTGATCTTGGTGTCTTTGGAAAGCTAAGACAAGGATCTACAAGTTTCATGAAGAACTCAAGAGCTGGTTCGGACTTCTAAGGGCCCAAAATAGCCTTGCAATACAAAGTGAGTTTGCTATCACGGAACCATCTGGGCAGTATGTAAATATTGGACTATATAGTGGGTTATAGGCATCCTCTTGGGCTGAAACTTGGTCATTTGAAAGATAAGACCCATATCTCCAACTTCACTGAAAACCATTTTGTCAATAGATGTCGTTTTAGGCATGATAATGAAGATACAAGTTGGTTTGAATTTGGAAACACGTTCTTTCAACCTAACTTGAGGTAGGTGCAGTGTTTTTGGCATTTCTGGAGTTCTAAAAGTCCAAATGACATGATTCAAATTGGAGATTTTCAAGGAGACAACTGGCTACAACTTTGATGAAGACATCCAAGTCAAAATACACCGTCTAGGTGATGAATTTGAAGTCAAAAGTCGGATAAGAGTTGTTGACTAAAAGCCACCAACCATACACCAACCCACCTACCATGCACCAACCCACCTACCATGCATCAAGCTTCCATTTTTGACAATTTTCATATTCTTATAGCTTGTATTCAGATTATGTACATGTACAAATTGGCTTCTAGGATTAGTATAAATAGACCCAACCTCTTTGTATTAGATGAATTCAATTTTGAAGTAAGTTAGAATTCAAATTTTGTAGTAAGTTTGAGTATTTGTTAGTTTTCTTTCTCTTTTTCTCCATTCTCTTTACAATTTCGTTTTTGTTATTTTATTTCTGAATTCTTCCTTCCCATCCATGGAAGGCTAGGCTCTCATAATCAATCCAAGGGATTAGCCATCTTGATGTTTAATTTGGAGATCTTGTTTCGCTTGTTCATATTGCTTAATTGTTATTCAAGTTTCTCTTCTTCCTCTTTTAATTTTGATCTAGATTGAATTGCTTAATTTGATTTGGATGTTTATGTGATAATAGCTTTATTATCATGTATTCAAGAGGATCACATAGAATAAACAATTTATTAAAGCTTTTTGATGGATTGTTTAGCTTGGTTAAATTCTTGATCTTAAGTTAATCTATGTTTGGATAGTGCTTATTTTATCTAACCTTGGTTAATTAAATCCTAGATGCTTATCTAGTAGAGGATTCTTGGATCATGTTGAGGCGTCTTGATTTGATCTAAGGCCAAGAACACGGTTAGCAATTAAGTGAATTCCTTGTGATCAATGATGATTTAAACTCAAGATCGGTAAATTTCCTTGGATTGGTTGCTTCTTTATATTTGTTTACAACTTTAATTCTTGTACTTTTGTCAATCTTGTTAATCATCATAAAAACCCCCTTTTAATTATCTTGATTTGATTAAATCTTTGTTCTTTTTGGATCATTGAGAGACGATTCGGTTCATGCTCTATACTACAAATTAGTTTGCGAACCGATAATTTTTATTATTTAACGAGGTCTCGACAACCTCTTGTCAGTGTGCCAGTTATCAACGCTGGGTTAAGCACATGACGTCCCATTTGGGTAGCATTATAAAATCCACAAAGTCGCAATAAATCCGCAATAGCTGGGTGTGGCTCTTTTATGGTATGTACCCTGGAACGAAATTGATCTAACTTTGGGTTCTGTTAATAAAAAAACACATTAATCAATAAATGCCAATAAAAAATAATGAGTTTAATTTTGATCCGCCATCAATGTAAAGTTTCTTTACACTGTCATCCAATCATGTGTTGCCAAATCATTAAAAGAGTTTGACTATCACAACAATCACTTAGAAAGTCTAACTCTTTTAGTGATGTGTCAGCACATGATTGGATGACAGTGTAAAAAAACTTTACACTAACAGTGGATTGAAATTAAATTAAAAAATAATTAATATTACAAATTTAAATATTATACAATATACTTACATCATGGTTTACAAAATGCCGATATGTGCTTTTCTTAAAATCTTAACAACAATGATGAACTCATTCTCAAACTCAAAGAGTGTAACTCAGAAGAAAATATATATTGATGACAAACAAAAGAAGTAAAGAGATTAAGTGAAGATATAGTGAGTGAGTGGAGATAAGTGAGTGAACGCGCAGACGAGTGTTTGTGAGAATGTGAAGATGAAGAAGTAAATGAGTGAGAAATTGAGGATCAAGAAGTGAGTGAGAATGAGAGTGGTGTCATAGTGGTGAGAATGAGAGTTGTAGCATGGTGGTTTTGTGTGGATGTTGTATCAATATATAGGTGGTTTAGGTTTAAGAAAGTGAAAAAAAAAATGAACCTGTTGAGAAGTGGTGTTAAAAAAAAAGATTGTGAAAAATTGATTTTTAAAAAAATTAATTATGAGAAAAATAATTTATGTTTGAATATGTTAATTCATAATTGATTTTATGATAAGGAGTTTTATTTGGATTATATAAAAAAATCACTTTTATGTATTAAATTACTAAAAGATGTATGAAATGATTAGAAAAGTTATTTGATTAAAGGCAAATATGTATTTATCTCTTAAAACTTTTGAAATAATATGAAATCAAATAATTAAAAGCTTAAAATAATAACTTTTTTAGAAAAGCTATTTTTAGTTATAGAAAAATAATTTTAACTTATAATCAATTTTACATACTTTAAACAAATAAGATAAATTTTAGATAAAATATTTTTTTTATTAAAAAAAATTATTTAAAAATAAAATTAATTTTTTTCAAACATACTTATAAAGTTATATAAAAAAAAAAAAAGAGTTTGCGAAATGTAGATGAATATTCAAAGGGTATCGTTGGAGCCCGCGTAGTCCATGCGCCACGGAGAGAGAGAGAGAGAAGCACAAGCATGTCCACAAACATGGCGAATTTGCAGGGCCTTCGCAGAATTCCGCTTCCACAAACCCGAGGACCATACCAACACGACTCCAAACGCGCAACAAAACTTCTGCACTCATCTACATTGTCCCGCAACATTTTGTTGCACCCAATTCGATGCCGATTTCTGGAGAGGTTAAAGTATTGTGCGAATTTCGATCCATGATCAGGTGCCATAGTTCGAGTTGAAGTTCAATTGTTCAATGTTTGATGATTGAAAATGTACACGCCTCGTATTGTTGGCCTTTTATTTGAAGAGTGATTTCTATTCAGCCAAGGTTCATATTCAGAAAATGGTAATTGAGCTCCCATTTCTTCTACCACATCAGTACGTTAATGTTGGCCACCATAATTATATGGAATAATTGGATGCTTTTCGCTTCTTCTTTAGATTTGACTGATATTGCACCTTTGTATGAATTTTCAGATCTTTTTTACCTACACATGTAATTCTATGCTCTTCTCTACATTGTTTTTCAGATTAGTTGATTTGCACTGATGCATGAGTAGAGATTTTATGATTTATAAAGAATGGTGACTTTTGGCATTGATAGGTATAATAAAGGAACTAGTTGTAAACCTAGAAAAGTGATACACTTCAAAAACTGCTGTTGAAATTAGCAGATGCAGAAGTTGTGGTGTGATGTTGTATTGGACCTTCATACTTCAATTTGTATGGGTGCTCTGTATTATGTAGTAGTATTCTGACTGAGATGCTCTTCTGAACCAAGAATGGGAAGGAGAGTGCATTATAGATTTCAGAGTGAAAAGCAAGCTGGAAACAATATGCACCGCAAAATACAAGTGTTATCAGTTTGGTTGGTCCTCTAATAATTTTTTTATTTTTACATCGACATTGAAGGACTAATTTGAGGTTTGGTTGGTCCTCTAATAATTTTTTACATCACCAATTTAGAACCATTTTAATGTATTGGACCTAATTGATAACATTTGTATTTTGAAGGACTAAAATGATTGTTTGCTCTAAAAATATTGATAAGATCATCAGTGCCAAGATAGGTTACACAGGTATCTTTCTACAGCTAAGTTTGAATATCTTATTTTCTAACTAGATAATATTCTGTACAGATCTTGAAATTCTTTTATAATTTCCATGTCAAGAGCTATAGAGCTCCAAAATCATGTTATAGGTTCAGAATTAAAGCATATAATGAGTTGGGGGGTTTGTGAAAGGAAAAAGGGGACTGAGGTTTATGAATGGAATTTCTGCCATCCACGGCAGCAGGGCATTCAGGTGATGGCCAGGGGATAGGGTGCCAAAATATGCTCTCTCTCTCTCTCCCCCTGAAATCTAAATATCAAATTTCAATTTATTTTCAGACGAGTGCTATGTCAGTTACTCTGATTGTGACCTTCCTACTAGAAGTGAGACTCCTATTTGTAGGAAATATCCTTATCCTATTCAAATGTTTGTTAGATAAACCGATAAAAATTAAAGAAAGGAATATGAATACCCAAAAAAAATAAAAAATAATGGGTTATAAAAGTAAATAAAAAATATAAATAAAAATATTTCACCTCCATAAATAATCACATCTAGATTTTCTCTCTTTGCTTTCTTTATTTTCCTCGACTCTTATCTCACCACCTTTTCTTTTAATTGTGTTTGCCACTTTTTAGTTATGAAAATAAAAATTGTGTAGAAATTTCACTCAAGCTTCAAATATGTCCTTGCATAAAAGGCCTATAACATAAACTATAAAGTAGAAACTATTTCTTAAAGGATTTAATTTTGATCCATTGTCAGTGTAAAAGATTTTTACACTATCATCCAATCATTTATTGCCACATCATTAAAAGAGTTTGACTATGGCATCTGCCTTTTGAAAAGTCAAGCTCTTTTAATGATGTACCAACACATGATTGGATGATAGTGTAAAATTTTTTACATTGATAATTAATTAAAATTAAATTCTTTCTTAAAACCCATCTACCCCTACACTGATGTCTAGAAGCAGATAATTTTTTTTCTGGTTGGATATCACATGTTCCCTACAATAGATACTTCAAGCACAGCAAATTGACCCTCTTTTTCTGTGTTCTGCCTATAGATTTATTCCTTTATATATTGATAGATATTGATAAAACACTGGAAGTTAATTTTTCGTTGACAAGATGAAATAATATACAGATTGTTCTATGCTATATATATTGATGCAAATAATTGATTAATCATCTTGGAATTTTTTTATATTGTTCTTGGTTCTACATATTTCCCTTGCCAAGAAATAGAAACATGAATTTTTAATTTAAAAATTTTATAATCTAAGAACTTTCTTGAATACTTTTGATTCCAATGTTACAGGGCATTCCAGAAAACATTGTTGTCGGTTCTCATATTTGGGTTAGAGATCCAGAATTAGTTTGGATTGATGGACAAGTACTGAATATTAATGGAGAGGACGCTGAGATTCAATCTAGTAATGGGAAGAAGGTAAATTGAGATAGAAATCTGAGTCATAGCCTTTCTGTCTTATTGTCTTCTGTTTCAGTTGTCTCTAGTTCTACTTTTATGTCATTCCCTTGTGATGGCCTAGTTTTCAAGGATTCTAGATATTTCAACTTCCTTCTTCATTTTGTGTGTTTGGCATGAAAAGTTTTGTTTTAAGAAACATGCATGTTGGCAATGATTTTTGGAGGAGATCTTGCCTTAAATACATAGCAAAGGGTAGACTGGAAAACTTTAATATCCACCATCCATGCTTTCTTTAACATTTCCTGTGAACGTCTTTGGGACTTGCACTCCTTAATTATAAGAGAAAAATGTAAGTTCCATCACAAGTTTTCCTTTTCTTATGGAGTATGGGGATCTTGATTGAAAATAATTTATGAGAAAGACAATTGGGTTTAGTCAATTTGCACTTCCTATTTAAGAGGGGTGGATAAATGGCTGATCACTTGTTTTCTTCATTTTCCAGTTGACAGGCATTTATGGTTTTTAGTGTTTTTTCTTTCTTTCTTTCTTTTTCTAATTTCTTTTTTCTTTAGTCCTTCCCTTTGTGGGAAACAGATGGTTTTAGGGCCTTACAAGTTACAAGGGTAGAAGGGATGTCTTAGAGGGTGCAAGAAAGAAAGGGAAGTTCAAGCGATTGCTCTATTGTTGTATTAGTTATCAATAATTCGAGAGAGAACACTTAGGCAAGCTGTCTCATAATTGAAATACTCAACATTTCATTCTCCATTAGAACTTTCATTGATTCTGTTGGATTTCCAAAATTAAAACCCCAAGGATTAGCTGTAAATTAGTTGTTATAGTAGTTGTAATAGTCAAAGATTGGGTGCTGATATAACAACTGTAATAGTCAAAGATTAGGTGCTGATATAACAACTGCAATAGTCAAAGATTAGGTGTAGATTAGCTGTTATAGCAGCTGCAATGGCTGCATTGTCAAAATAAGTTGGTTGTAATCCCTCCAATTAAGGGATTTTGTTTGTACATTGATCTATATAAATTCACCAGGCTATGAGTCTTTCTCTCAAGCCATTTATTTCAAATCTCACATGGTATCAGAGCTTTGGTTATTCCTATAACTGTGGGTCAAGGCCAATTCTCCCATGGCTGAAACTCACCAAATTTCCTACACACCCAAGTGCCTGATGATGCCTCACGCACACAAACCCTCAACAAACCACACCGGCACCATAATCCAGCACCCAGCTTCTCTAACAATGATGTCGCCATTCCTTCCAAATAACCCAGCATAAATTAATCAAGTTAAATTTCCGAGAGTGGTACCAATCAGCTTCTTCTTGTTGTGAAAGGAGAGGGAAGACGGGCTATCTCACCGGAGACATCATCGCACTAGCCTTCATCGTATCTCGAGTTACAAGACATGGAGGCCTGAAAACTCTATTGTGATGGCATGGTTGATCAACCTATGGAGCCTAAAATTGGTCGAATCTATCTATTCTACAACACACCACGAGATTTGGAAAACAATTCAAGAAATGTACTCGTGACCTTGAAAATTCATCTCGGTTGTTTTGAGATCAGTCTACTCTTCGAAATACGCAGAAGGAAACAGTATGTTGAATACTATAATGTATTAGTTGAGTTGTGGCAAGAAATGGATCTTTTCTATACCATAAAGTGGAAATGCACTCGAGGACAAGCAAGCAATACAATCAAATGCGTGAGAAGGAAAGAGTTTTTGATTTTCTTCATGGACTTAACAAAGAACTTGATGAAGTGAGTATCGTATCCTTGGAACTAAGCCACTACCTACAATTAGGAGAAGTCTTCTTTGAAGCTAGAGGGGAGGAAAGTCGAAGGAAAGTAATGTTAAAACAACTCCAACTATGGAGGAAACTCACCAATTTGGCTCCGCTTAATCTCAAACCGAGGAGAGTCCAGCAACAAGAGCCAACGCTCTAAAGATAACAAAGAACCGTGGTGTGATCATTGCCAAAAGCCTTATCACACGAAGGAAACATGCCTGGAACATCCATGGAAAACCCCGCAGACGAAGCCTCGCAACAAAGAAAAACAATAACTCGCATTTGCTCATGTGGTTGAGACTACTCAGAGCAACATAAGCCAAATACCTCTCCAATCACCGGCAGGCAAATAGAGATGCTCAAGAACTTATTCAACCGATCGGAATCAAACCTCCCCGCTCCTACAAATTCTTCTTCGCTTCATGTTGCACAAAGAGGTAACTCTTTTTATCAAAACAGAAAATTCAGCCGCTTGGATTGTTGATTCAGGAGCTTCGCATCACATGACTCGGTCTCCAGATTTATTTTCCTCCTATAAACCTTGTGATGGTGAGATAAAAATTACGAAGGCAGATGGAAGTTCCTCTCTTGTGGTCGGTTTGGTGATCTGAATTTGTGTGGCTTAAGTCCGAATCTGTTCTCTATGTTCCTAACTTGAAGTACAATTTAATTTCGCTTAGCAAACTATCCAAGGATCAAAATTGTTCGATAATTTTTTCCTTTACTTGGTTCAGGAATTTCAGGATTTGGCCGGGGATGATGATTGGCAATCGCCGAGGAACGAAGTGGTCTCTATTATTTCCCTGGTTCTTCTTCAAAATCTCAAACACAATCAAAATTTTCCTTATCATCAAGCTTCGATTCGATGTAATGCTTTGGCATAAACGCTTAGGTCATCCTAATTTCAATTATCCAAGTAATTTGTCTCCAAAGTTATTTATCAATAAAGATGTTTCTTCTTTCCAATGTGAAAATTGTATTTTTGCAAAACAATCTCAGAAAAATCATCCTGAGCACTCTTATAAAAAATCAAAACCTTTTCACCTCATTCATAGTGACCTATGGGGTCCTGCCCGAATTCCTAATCTTACTGGCTCAAGATGGTTCATTACATTTATTGATGATCACACACGCATATGTTGGACCTATCTTATGAAAGACAAATCTGAGACAAGTGACATATTCAAACAATTTCACAAACTTGTCCAAAATGTATTTTTGTCCACTGTTCAGATTCTTCGAACTGACAATGGCAAAGAGTATTTTTCTCATGAACTTTCAAATTACCTTGTTAAGCATGGCATATTCCATCAAAGCACTTGTGTTTACACTCCACAGCAAAATGGTATAGCTGAAAGAAAAAACCGTCATATTCTTGAAGTTGCCCGCTCCTAATGTTTTCAAGTCACGTGCCACATTCTTTTTGGGGTGAAGCAAGTTGTTAACTTCTACATATCTCGATCAATAGGCTTCCCTCCAAAACTCTTAATTTTCGACCCATTAAGTTGCTTACAAAAATGTTTTCCCATATCCGACTCTTCGAGTCCACTTCCCTAAAGTTTTTGGGTGTACTGTGTTTGTTCATAACTCTAGTCCCACTCGAGGAAAACTTAATCCCAAGGCCATTAAGTGCATCTTTGTTGGTTACTCTCCTACCCAAAAAGGGTACAAGTGCTATTGTCCTTTCACTAAAAAATTCCATATCTCCTATGACACCACCTTCCTTGAACATCAACCCTTCTTTCCTAATGTTCCACTTCGTGGGGAGAATTTTAGTGAAGAGGAACATTGGGGATCCATCCACGTGTCTTCCTAACTTACTTCCCACTTCATTTCTAGAGGAGCCCACTATTCAAGACCCTAAATCCATACAAATTTTACAACTCAAGGAGAAGAACCCCGAGAAAGGATCATAGGTGAACCTGGTTTACTCTAGAAGACCACGAAGTTCCTCAATGCAACCAACCATCGTAACTAGTGCCAAATCTTGTAGGGGACACACAAAGTTAACGAAAGTAATTACATAGTTAATGATATTGATGCTACGATTAATGATCTTGATGTTCCTATTGCTATTGGAAAGGGAGTTAGGACACGTACTCAACATCCCATATCCAATTATCTAACTTATTCTAAGTTGTCACCGAAGTACAAGGCTTTCATTACAACAATTGATCATTCTGGAGGTTCCAAAAAATGTTCACAATGCTCTTCAAGATAAAAAATGGAGATATGTTATAATGGAGGAAATGAATGCCTTAAATGAAAATAAAACATGGGATGTAGTGGATCTTCCTGAGGGAAAGAAAGTGGTAGGATGTAAATGGATCTTTACCATACAAATAGGAGCATATGGAAACATAGATAGATACAAGGCAAGGTTGGTAGCTCAAGGGTACACTCAAACCTATGGTATTGACTATGAAGAAACCTTCGCTCCAGTAGCAAAATTAAACTCTATCAGAGTCCTCATCTCTCTTGCAGAAAATCTTGATTGGGAATTGCGCCAAATGGATGTGAAGAATGCTTTCCTAAATGGAAACTTGGAGGAAGAAGTTTATATGAAGCTCCCTCCAGGCTTTGAAGAAAATAAAACAGGTATGGTATGCAAGTTGAGAAAATCCTTATATGGACCAAAACAGTCTCCTAAAGCTTGGTTCACCAAGTTTAGTTTGGCTTTGAAACAGTTGGGTACACATAAGGACAGGCAGATCATACCCTCTTTGTTAAACAAGCTGAAAATGGGAAGAAAGTGGTACTTGTTGTCTATTAGATGACATAGTGATTATCGGAGATGACACTCAAGGGATTGAAAGGCTTAAAAGCGACTTGCATTTAATTTAAGGTAAAAGACCTTGGACACTTAAAATATTTTCTTGGGATGGAAATAGCAAGGAGCAAGGAAGGCATTTTCATTTCCCAAAGGAAATATACTTGATCTTGAAGGAGACAGTGGAAACTTGGGTGCAAGGTCATTGAACTCTCTCACAGACGTAAATTGGAAACATAACATTCATGAAGAAGATCCTCCCGTGGTGAAGGAATCCTACCAGCACTTAGTAGGGAAGTTAATCTACCTATCTCTCACTAGACCCCATATCGCTTATAGTGTTAGTGTGGTGAGTCAGCCATGCACTCTCCTACTAAGAGACACTTAGATGTCACAATCGTATCCTTCGCTACCTAAAAGGGACTCCCGGCAAGGGACTATTGTTCCCAAAAATAATCACCGAGGATTGAGTGCTATGCGTATGCAGATTAGGTGCTCATTAGAAGACGCAAAGTCAACTACAGTGGTATTGCACAAAAGTATGGGGAAATGTTGTGACTTGGAGAAGCAAGAAACAAACCGTTGTTGCAAGAAGTAGTCTTTGAGGCGAGACAGGCAATTGCTCAAGGAGTTTGTGAACTTATTTGGATAAGTAGGTTACTACAAGACCTATTTATTCCACTCAAGGTCCTATGAAAATGTACAAAGGATGCTAAAGTCGCCTATCGAAGATAGTCCATAATCCTATTCAACACGATAGGATGAAGCATGTGAGGATTGACGAGAAATTTCATCAAATCGAAATTGAAAATGGAACTTTTAGCCTACATTATGTGTCAACCAAGTCACAAGAAGTTCGATATGTTTACAAAAGCCTTCTCAAGTCGACTTGATTCAAATGTTAGCAAGTGGGAATGATTGACATCTATTCACCAAACTGAGGGGGAGTGTTGGATTTCCAAAAATTAAAACCCCAAGGATTACTTGAATTAGTTGTTATAGTAGTTGTAATAGTCAAAGATTGAGTGTGATATAACAAATCGTGTAATAGTCAAAGATTAGGTGCTGATATAACAACCTAATAGTCAAAGATTAGGTGTAGATTAGCTGTTATAGCAGCTGCAATGGCTGCATTGTCAAAATAAGTTGGTTGTAATCCCTCCAATTAAGGGATTTTGTTTGTACATTGATCTATATAAATTCACCAGGCTATGAGTCTTTCTCTCAAGCCATTTATTTCAAATCTCACAGATTCGAACAATGAGATATACATATCCAAGGACTTTGAAATCATTTTATGTTTATTCATCTCAGACATTATGTCACTCCTCACTAAATTAAGAAGTGGCCTGAAGACATCAATTTGATTTTGAACACTTATTTCTGTCCAGAGACACTATACCCCATAAGACTAAGAATGCAACTGATTTTACTTCACATTAGCAACCTTGCTACACACACGTGGTCATGTAATCTGAATCAATTATCTTCTATTTTATTTCCATGTGCATTAGGTTGTTTCCTGTTTGTCAAATTTATATCCCAAGGATACAGATGCTCCTGCTGACGGAGTTGATGACATGACCAAGCTTGCATATTTGCATGAGCCAGGGGTGCTGCATAATTTGGCAACTAGATACAAGATCAATGAAATATATGTAAGATTAGCCCCAACTTCAGTTTGAAATCAGTTAATGTTCACCTTTGTGGAAGATAATGACTGACTACTGCAGCTGTGGGCATCTCTTTTATAATAATTTGACATCATGGCAGACTTATACTGGAAATATTCTTATTGCCATCAATCCCTTCCAAAGTCTTCCACACCTCTACGATGCTAATACAATGAAATGCTACAAGGGAGCAACAGTTGGAGATTTAAGCCCACATGTTTTTGCTATTGCTGAAGCAGCATATAGGTGAGTTTGCACTGCTTTTATGGTCGAATTTTCTTTGTTAAATGGTATTCATATTGGCTACTGTTTGCTTAAATTAGGGAAATGATTACTGAGGAGAAAAGCAACTCTATTCTGGTTAGTGGTGAGAGTGGTGCTGGTAAGACTGAAACCACCAAAATGCTTATGCGTTACCTGGCATATTTGGGTGGTCACACTGCATCTGAAGGGCGGACTGTTGAACAACAAGTTTTAGAAGTAAGAAGGTTATCTAACTCTGGATTATGGTAGCTATTGCTTCTACAAGTTTGATTGTGGCTTATACTGAGACATCTTGTTTAAAGCTGCATGCTCTTGTTCTTGGGCCAAAGTAAGAACAACATAGAGATGCCTGGAAAACATAGTCACTTTCCTAGTGTCTAAGACATGTAAAGAACAATAATGAAGACCGACTATATTTCTGATGTGAATGAGTGAAAATTGAAAAGAATGGATTCAAAAGTGAAGATCATGCTTCATTTCAGGCTCAATTAGCATAGCTGTTTGCTGATAAACTATTGATTTTTATGTATTGCTAATGTTGGTTTATGGTTAATATATTATGGTATTCCTCACACAGCTGCATCTTTTGAAAAACACAGGTAACAAATGGTTTTTTTTTAACCTAGTAGTTCACTTCAAGATGGATCTGGCCTATTTTAGGACATTCTGCAATGTAGTAATAGTTGTGATTTGTATCCTAGAGGAATAGGTAGCACCATAGCAGGCATTTTGATCAAGCAAATGACGCTAATTGGAATGATTTCAAGTGGGAGAGTTTGCTGCAATAGACTCACTCTATTTTAATAATGTCTGGATTTTGGTTGTGATTAGATCATGGAGTAAACTAGTTCAACCTCCCCTTTATTTTACTGAATGGTTGGAACCACTTGGTTTAACCTCTTCCTCTTGTCTTTTCACTTTTTCTTTTTCTCGATATCTTGTAAACTTCTTTGTATTCTCTTTCTCATATTTAATAATATTTTCTTCTTATACATAAAATAGGAAGTCTTGCAATTTTTCTCCTTTAAGATAAAATTCTGGTTTTGATTACTCCTCTTTCAATATGTTAATTAGTTTCTCTTTCATGGTTTATAGTCGGTGAATGTTAAATTCATCATTTCCCCTAAGTTTTTAAATCGTAATGATGCAGTCAAACCCAGTTCTTGAAGCATTTGGTAACGCAAAAACTGTTAGAAATGACAATTCCAGGTAAGACTTTTCTGGTTATGCTCTATGATGCTTGACTTTTGACATGTTACATAATGTATGTGATTTTCTAGTATGTCCTTTGCATACTGTTTTTTCTTGAGCACTCTACCATTTCCATGTATGTGATTTCTAGTATATCCTTTAATTTCTGTTGATATGTTTTGATTGTATAGCTGTATGATTTCTAGCCTTTATAATTGTAATTAATTTGACATAATTTATCTTGCATATGTGGAGATTGTGAATACTTGACTCATTTTTTCTTCATCCTTTTGACTTTACCATTATATACATATCGTTTGTCATAAATTTTATCGGGAAAAATTTAGTTCTTGATGGAAATGATAGAAGACAGTAGTTTTGTTAAAAAAAATTCATCAGGATCTATTTCATCTTTTCATGCTACTTATATTCAAGGACATTGAGAACTGCCTGACATCATAAAGGCTCTTTCTCGTTTATGAATTAGTGATTTCAATAACAAGTAGCAGTTTCGTACCTACTACTCTTTGCTTTATTTTCCTGCAGCCGTTTTGGAAAATTTGTTGATATTCAATTTGATAAGTATGGGCGAATATCGGGTGCAGCCATTAGAACTTATCTCCTAGAGAAATCTCGTGTTTGCCAAATCTCAGATCCTGAGCGTAACTATCACTGTTTTTACCTTCTCTGTGCTGCTCCTCCTGAGGTAGGCTTGTCAAAGTTTGATATGATATTCGCTATTCTTCATGTCTTTTATAAATTTCTCGGTGGCATTCTGAATTGTTAATTTTGCTTTTGTTAGGAAAAGAAGAAATATAAGTTGGGAGATCCTAGATCATTTCACTACCTTAATCAATCCAGTTGCTATGAATTAGTTGGTGTTAATGCTGCTCAAGAGTATCTTAGCACAAAGAGAGCCATGGATATTGTGGGAATCAGTCAGGAAGAACAGGTATGTTTTAGCTGCCTCTGCTAACAAAACTTTTAAGTAAAATTATTAATAAATCTCCTTCCTCCTTTCTCTCAGGATGCAATTTTCAGAGTTGTAGCTGCTATTCTTCATCTTGGAAACATTAAGTTTGCAAAATCAGAAGAAACTGATTCATCAGTTCTAGAAGATGAAGAATCCAAGTTTCATCTCCAAATGACAGCAGAGCTTCTCATGTGTGGCTGAATTTCTGCTGTTATCATTGTGCCATATCTTTCCTCATATTAATATTATTTATCTATTGAAATTATTCTTATTTCAGGTGTGATCCAAATGCTTTGGAAGATGCACTTTGTAAGCGTGTGATGATTACCCCAGAAGAAATCATCAAAAGAAGTCTTGATCCTCTTGGTGCAACAGTTAGCAGGGATGGCTTAGCCAAGACTCTATATTCTCGTTTATTTGACTGGTAATATGGTTTTGTCATGTCTAAATATGAAAAAGAAAAAGATGTTCAATGTTTGATTATTGCTATTAGATTATTTGAGTCTGAATGATTTCTTATTTCACTAAAAAAAGAAGTAAAGGAAAACATCAATTACAATTATTTGTTTTTTTGTTATGTCCAGGTTAGTCCATAAAATTAATGTCTCCATTGGGCAGGATCCTAGCTCAAAATGTCTCATTGGCGTTCTTGACATATATGGCTTTGAAAGCTTTCAAACTAATAGGTGAGAATAGATCATATTACTAACTGTAATCTTGCTGTTGTATGTTTGCATGCTTTAGTATAGGCACAAACAGACAAACACGCACACAAATAAAGTCTCATACAATCAGCACTCATTCTTGTTAATATATATGTACACTTAGATATTTGCACCATTCCTATTGCTCCTAAGCTAATCTTCTTTACTTCACCCAGCTTAGGTGGCTTGAACTCCTTACCCTTAACATTACCCATCTCCCTCCATACCACTATATTGGTAGTTGGAAACAGGCGATAAAAAGAAATCTCTCCCTTTCATTTTGGTACCTTAGTGAATAAGATAAACCTAAGCTGATATTTAATTCCCTCCTTGCAGTTTTGAGCAGTTTTGTATTAATTTCACAAATGAAAAGCTGCAGCAACACTTCAACCAGGTATGAGGTTAGTTTTTCGTATATTTGGCAACATCAACTGTGACTTTTATCTTAACATGCAACCTGAGGTCGATGATGTCCTGCAGCATGTGTTTAAGATGGAGCAAGAGGAATACACAAAGCAAGGGATTGACTGGAGCTACTTAGACTTTGTAGATAATCAAGATGTATTGGATCTCATTGAAAAGGTTTCTACATACTTTTAGTTTGGGCTTAGTATATCTTAATGGAACTTATGAAAGCATACTTTTTGGCTTTGCTTTTTTAGTAATCTTTTTGAAACTCAGAGGCAAACAATTGCTGACCCACATTTCCAGTGAAAGGACCACTTGCAAGTTTAGTACAGTGGCTTGCTGCTATATATGAACATAGTTAGGCTTCAGTCAGTTAGCTGGAGCAATTTCATCTAGTATTCCACATTTGCTTGCAAGTTGCATAGTTGGGTATGTAATATGTATTTTGCATTTGATCTGTGCAACTGCAAAGTACTAAAGGTAATATTCAGTATGCAATTTTGATCATCTATAAACAGTCCAAATCTTGATTCCCTTTGGTGTTCAGCTCATGCGTACTTTAAGGGTGTCAAGGACCAATTCTTGTAAAAGCTTAATTATAAAGAATGGGCGCAACAAAGATTCAAACTCTTGACCACTTGGTCATAAAGGCTTTGATACCATGTCAAGAACCAACTCTCCTAAAAGCTTAAGCTGTTAGGTGTAGGCCCAACAATGGTTTTTATATCTCTAACAAAGGGCTTCCCAATAGTGGATATTTAGAGAGAAAGGGGCTTTTCTAGATCTTTGTATTGCATGGGATTCTCTTGTAGCTTTTTATTATGTACTATTTTGTTTCTTGAGGATTGTTCATCCTCATTTTATGTATCTGTTCCTTTCTCTGAATAAATTCATCTTTCACTATAGAAAAATAATGAAAGCTGTTTGTGTAAGTATTGACTTAGGGAAATTTTATGACTTATATGATAAATACCTTTTTCTTGATATACGATAAATACTTGATTGTAACAATAATTTTATGTACATTACTTACAGAATCCAGCATCCAGCATAGTCCATAACAACCAGGTTTTCTGGTAGATTATGCTGTGCGAAGACCTGTATGTTTGCTAGACACTTGTCATTAACTGCTGTTACTGGGCCTATGATAGGACTCCTCCTAAAGTCACTAAAGTCTATGTAAGAAAGAGGGCCCAGGGTAGGATGGGTTTGGGCCGAGAGGGTGAGGAAGAGGGAACCCCTATGCTTGTAACTAACTGCTGATGTGGCAGTGGTAGTGGAGAGAAAGTTGATTCCATGTGATTCGGTTAGTGGGGGAGGGGCATATCAGAGGGGTGAAGGCTAGAGAGGAGAGTAGGCTGGATTTTGGCTTAGGCTAGGAGAGAATTGAGCACTCTTGAATATGCTCATCATCTTGTATTTTCTTTAAATTCTACCAGAATTTCATTAATATATCAAAGTTCTTGTTGCATTTCTGTTCTTAATTTTCTGGTACCTATCAGCCTACTTTACCAAAACGTGCCTCTATGAATGCAAGGTTGTTTACATAAATCATAATGTCTGTGTAAGTCAATCTTGTAAGCATTGCTTATTGTATTAGAGAAACGTACGTTAAGTAGAGATATTGTCTAGTACAGATTACCTGTTAAGGCATGATGCTGCTGCTGGACCTGGATGTCTGGTGGTGGGTCATGCTTACAATTTATGGTGTGTAGTGGTTTTTGTCTTGTTTTACGCCATTACACGTGATTCATTGCCAAGGGACAATATATGCTTCTATTTGATCAATGGAAGCCTTGAGGGGGATTATCTTTTGTCAGCCATGGTATAGGAAATATTCTGGGATTAGCTTCTGTAAGCCATTCTTTAGTCAAGTCATTCGGGATGATAACTTCTCACCACATGATTTTGCTATATGCTGAACTTTTTTTTTCCGAAATATTTGTGGATTATTTGTTTAGGAATTTGCTTAGATTGTATTCTCTGAATCTGCATTCTGAATGTTATAACACTCATATCTAAAAAAAGTAGTCTTCTTTTGCAGAAACCAGGTGGAATAATTTCTCTGCTTGATGAGGCTTGGTATGAAGAAATTTCTTCATTCTTCTTGTATGACATTATTGTGTATGCATTTGTGTCTGGAAAAGACATAGCAGAATAGAGAAATGGGAGGAGTTTTGTGCTTGCAAAAAATGACTTTATGTGATTTAGAGCTTGCCAAGTGCCAGATTAAGTTTCATAACCATGCCATGCATTATATCTTTGAATTGATGGCTACTGTTTAAGTAAATGTCAATCAAAGATATCTGCAAGTAATGTGATGTGACTCATTGATATTTTGCACTACTAGGATTTGATATTCATTCTTACGAGTTTAAGGAGAAAGAATGGGTAAGTTTTGGTCTCTGATTTACTAATAAATTTTCCTAGAAAAAATTTGCACTATCTTATGGTTGCTTCCTGATAGTTCATCCCATTAAAGTCATTGATGATATCTTGCAAAACTGTTTATAGGCAATGTGTAAGCTTGTTGTTGCAATTTTGAATTTTTTGAATAACTGATACCTCTTATTGACATGATCATTGCCTACTTGCAGTATGTTTCCGAAATCAACTCATGAAACATTTTCACAAAAACTTTATCAGACATTCAAAGATCACAGACGCTTCATCAAGCCAAAATTGGCACGCTCAGACTTTACTGTTGTTCATTATGCAGGGGAGGTGAGTTTGATTCTTCAGCATTGCTATGTAGGTTATTATTTTTTCACTGTGGGTTTCTGCTAAAAGTTGTTATTTATGCACTTCTTTTCAGGTCCAGTATCAGTCTGAGCAGTTTATAGACAAAAACAAAGACTATGTTGTTCCTGAACATCAAGACATGCTGAGTGCTTCCAAATGTTCATTTGTATCAGGCCTTTTTCCTCCACTTTCAGAGGAGACAGCCAAATCCGCTAAGTTTTCTTCTATTGGTTCTCGTTTTAAGGTATCTAAAATATGATTCTTTTCCATGTCAGAAGGAAATATTTTCTCTTATAAGCGTTGCTACTATTGAAAGGTGATTGCTGTTGTACTAATTTGTGCAGCTACAATTACAACAATTGATGGATGCACTCAATCTGACAGAGCCCCACTATATTAGATGTGTGAAGCCAAATAATCTATTAAAACCTGGTATATTTGAGAATATGAACGTCATCCAACAATTACGTTCTGGTGTAAGTAGATTTTGGCATTAAGTTGTACCATATTTTCCTTTAAGGGTGGGATTATTGGCACTTCTAATTTCCTATTCACACTCCCCGGGCTAACTACTTTTAATTGTAATTTCCTAAATTCCCTCAACTAAATAATTTTTTTATTCACTCAAACCTTAATTAATTATATGCCTATTTGTCTGTTCATATTTAATTGAGAACAATTACGAATTTCTAATTAAAAGTAGTCAGCGGGGTGTGAATAGGCAATTGGGAGTGCCAATAGCCCCACCCTTGCTTGAAACTTACATTTGTAGAATTTACACCCGTTATTGATGTTGTAGGGTGTTCTTGAAGCAGTGAGAATTAAATGTGCTGGATTCCCCACTCACAGGACCTTTCATGAATTTTTAACTCGATTAGGCATTCTAGCTCCAGAGATTCTTCGAGGGAAGTAAGTGTCACTTAACGCCAATTTTGGCCATGTTCTTTTTACTTAACAGTCTTGATGCCATTGCTTTCTACTTTGACATTTACTTGGTTTCTCATCTTCGAAAATTGTCTGCATTTAAGCAGCTTCAATGAAAAGGATTCATGTAAAATGATTTTGGAGAAGATTGGCTTGACAGGTTATCAGGTAGAACTGGAACTCTATTGAATTTTATATTGTTTACTACCCCTTTATAATTAAAACCATTGAATTTGTTATCCTTTAAAATTAAAATTACTTTCGTTTAGATACTCCAGTTATAGTATTTTCCTCGAATCTTTGTCTAGTACTTGTCCATTTGATTCGGGGCATGAAATAAAATGTGTAAACTGTTCTTGATTTATGATGAAGGATGCATATTCAGACTCACGTGTTAACCAAAATTCTTTGTTGCAAGATTCTCTTCTACATTCAATTGAACTTTTTGTGATTCTGCTGATTTTGCAGATAGGGGAAACACAAATATTCTTAAGAGCTGGTCAGATGGCTGAGTTGGATGCTCAGAGAGCATGCCTGCTTAGCAACTCTGCTACAGTTATCCAGAAGCAGATTAAAACTCATTTTAGTCAGAAAACATATGTTGCATTGCGAAAGTCCTCTATCTTTGTGCAATCCATTTGTAGAGGTGAGTCATTTGTATTTTTCTTATTTTGTGAAGGTCAAAAGGCTTATTGACTGTGCTTGGTTAGTCAGAGGCTGAGTAACTCCATGGGCAAAGCATGAATCCTTTCAGTTTGAGATGCACCTTCATTTTATTAAAATTAGAACTCCTTTTTCTTTTGGAGTTTTCAAAATAAGTGAAAATTCATCATCAAAACGCAAAAAGAGGATAACAGTGCATTGTCTTGAAGTCTAACACCAAAAAGTGGGGAAGAAAATCATTTATCCTATTTGGAGTGAAACTTCTAAGAAACTCTGGTAATATGACCCTTGAGAAGAAAAGAAAATTAAAATAGACATCCAGTTATATAAAATATTTTTTGAAAAAAATTCTTTTCAATCTCTACAGACAATGGTTCTTGTTGGCTTGTTGCAGAAAAAGAACTGTTTCTTTCAAGCCAAAAAATATGGAATTTATCATCCTTTCATGACACTATCTTTCTGTACCCGTGTTGATTTCCCCTTCCAGCTCTTCAAATTTAGAACAGTCTGAAACAGTATAATTGACACTGACCAATCAAAATGCGGTGTGAAGATCATTATCTTTCAATGTCCTTATGGTGTTCCTAATATCTATCAGCCAATGAAATGCGTATATTATGGAGACTTTTTATAGAGTTGGTCCTCCTGGCTTTTTTTTTTTTGTGCAGCTTCTTTGTTGCTTGCTCTCTACAGCTTCAATGGAACTCTGAAGCACAGATTTAAGAAGTTCTACAAGCATTCATTTAATCAATTCATCTGTTAAGTACTTGACTGTTGTGTCTTTTAGGAGAACTGGCTCGGAGATCATATTATCACATGAAGAGGGTGGCGGGTGCAGTCAGAATTCAAAGGTATATGCGTGGAAAACTAGCCAGAAAAAAGTACACCGAAATAAAGATTTCTGTCCTTGTCTTGCAGACAGGTTTTCGTGCAATGGCTGCTCGTGATAAATTGAGATATAGAAAGCAAACTAGTGCATCAACTATTATTCAGGTTAGAGCTGTCCTAGTAATGTTAATTAATATGGTTTTTTTAATGCTTTTTCTGTTGCCTGAAATTATAGGAATGAAAAAAAATAAAATAAAAATTGCAGTCCTATTGGCGCCGACATAGAGCTCTCTTTGACTATCAAAACCTTAAGAAAGTGTCAATCATTTCACAAAGTAGATGGAGGGGGAGAGTTTCCAGGGATAAGCACAAACAGAAGGTTGTATATATTAATGTTTTTACTCAGTTGTTAAATTCCCATATGTTTGCATTTTTTATATTCCTTGTCTTGATAACTATTAGTAGCAACTAGAAAGCATATCATTATAATTTATAGGAATATGTAATTGTTAGAGATGTTATTCAAAAATATTCCAGAGCCTTCTCCTGACAGCTTAAAGCTTTTAGGAGGAATACTTCCTTGACATAAGTAAGGAACCATTATTTGGAGTGCCTTTGGTACTGTAAAAGGCACTGACAACAATTAATACAGAAAAACCTGAAGGACCCTCTTTCAGCATAATTCTCTTGAAGTCCTTGCTGCTGACATAACAAAATCAATTGGTTTGCTTACTTTGCTATCATGGAATGCCAGGTTTTGGAGAAATCAGTGGAAAATGAAAGCCCTTCTGTGAAAGAATCCTCAAATCCTTTCCAAGAAGAATCCTCAAGTCCTTACCAAGATTCTGAAACCATTCAAGCTATCAGGGATTCCTCTAGTCCTTTCCAGGACACTGACAAGATTGAGGCTCTTACTTCTGAAGTCATAAATTTGAAGGTAAACTGATTATATCTATTACCTTCACCACCTTTTGAAATTTAAAAGAATCTATAGTTCTATACTTCTGTATCATTATTCTTCTCATTTTCGAACTTAGATATTTGTGAAAATAGATAAATCAAAAGTAGAGTTCCATTATAGTACGGTATTTATTGTTGATAGTAATTAGCAAGGCTACTGATTCTGTTAGTGGATGAACAGATTTGATTTTAATTTCTGGCATTTCTTTTTCCATTTTTGGAGAAAAAATAGGGGGGGGGGGACCTTTTTATTTAATTGAATACAAATGATATTGCTGATGAAGTACTCACCCTTTTTTCTGCTTCTTCATTATTCTCCTTCCTTCTTTCTTCCTTGTCAAATATAAACCTTATAATTTGCTAAATATTACCTATATTGCCCTACTAAATTCTAATTTTTCGAATGACAACTTAGTCAGCACTTCATGTATTGCAACTTCTATGGAGTAGGTTTAGAGAAGTAATACGTTCTTGGACCATCAAAAGAATAGAGTATTGTGGGTCCACAACATTTGATGTAAACATGTGTCTTTTATAATGAATTCAAACCCCATTGTATGTTTTACTATGAAGTTCATGCTTTTTCATGTGGCTTTTCTCTATGGAAAGATAGAAGTTTTGCTTGTTAGAAGTACCATGAGATCTTTTTCAATTATGCCCTTACTCCTTAAAGCTAAGAGAAGCACACTGAAGTCACTGTTTTCTTTCTTATACTATTTTCCATTTTTCATGTATTTGAATTATCAAATTGCAAATTAAAAATCTAAGATTTGATTATTAACAACAATTTTCTTGTCTCTTTACTTTTTTACTATTTATTAGTTTTGTTTACTTTCACACTGTAATTGGGAGAGTGGTCATGAAGTTCAAATTTTGGAGCTTCTCTCAAATTATTGGGAAATTGGGGTTCAGCTAGAGGTTTATTATATACTATTATACTTCGATAGGAAAAACATACTTGCAGTGCTATTTTGATTGGTACAACGGACACGACTAGTAGGTGCTGTTCTTTGTATAGTTTTGAGAGCACTTTTATGCAGATAAAATTATATTCCTTTTCATTATAATTTGAAATTCTATGTTAGCAATTATTTGGGATCAATTGCATCAGATCTTTCTTTAGGTCGGTCTATCTTCTTGCAGGAAATAGAATTAACTGAATTCTCCTTTGTGCTTGCATAGAAGCATCTATTTTCTGCATACCAGTAGCTGCTTTATCTCTTGTGGGAAGATTAGGAAATAACTTTCATACCACCGATGCCAAAATTTGCATTATGTTAAAATGCAAAAAATAAATAAATAAATACAGGAATATGCAATTTTTCTTGTTCACAAGGGGAAACGACAGATGAAGCTTATCTAAAAGAATTGATATTATCACATCTTTAAATTTTGGCCTGCGGAAATATCTTCCATCGAATCTATGTCCATACTCAGTTCTTTTCTAAACCTATAATATCTTTTGACTGAATTCACTCTATTTTCTTCTTTTAGCTCTTTTTTTCTCCTATATTTTTCCGGCAACTGATCTTCTTTGGTATCTGATTATGTGTTTTCACTGCATATATATCATCCTGTCACTTGCTTGTGAGTTAGCAATACTCAAATCTTTATGTATAAGTCAATCAGGCATATTGATTTGTTTCCTTCTATAATTGTCGTCAAGATGTATGAAGACAACTAAAATGAATTGATGAAACATAAGATACAGGATATTATTGGAACAAAATGGGAATGTTATTTATAACGTATTTTGCATAAATACATCATAAACAGTTAGTTAAATATTAGCATGTAAACCGTGCAATGCATGGAAGTTAGGTTAAAAAAGCTTGCCAATTTCGTTCAAGTACTGAATTGTCAATAGTTTTGTAATCTCTTAAACTGATTTCTAGTCCACATCAAGAGTACATATATAAAATTCATAATCTGCTGCAATGCATTAAAGTAGAGTTGAATTACATGAAAATTAACTGTATAAAGAGGTAAGAGAGTAAAAATAATCTTTTTTTCATAGAACTCTTCTATTTATTGTAGAGGCAGGATGAAATTGATAATCAGTTAGTTTGATGTTAAAGGAAAATAAAGTTCTTGGTCAGTTAAAGATGAAATGGATTCAAACAATCTATGAATGCAGATATCAGTAATGACTTGGAACTGATACACTAGGTAATTTGGGTACATGTTTGTAGTATATATTCACTGAATGTGTGATATAAGACCATTGATCTATAGAGGTGAAAAGAGCTCATCACAGCATTGAATCAAGGATGAATGGTGTAGATTAAAGCATCATTTAAAGAATCACATGGTCGCTGCATAAAAATTGGGGCTTTTATGTGATACAATTCCTATGTACATAACATGGTTTGGCATATGGTTATACAGTATACTTATGCAATTCAAACTTATCAAGTTTTATCTGATTATTGCATTACACAGGTCATGTTGCAGGCAGAAAAAAAGAGAGCAGATGAATGTGAAAGGAAATATGTAGAAGCTCAAGGATCCAGTGAAGAGTTACGCAAAAAGTTAGCGGAAACTGAAAAAAGAGTATATCAGCTTCAGGACTCATTGAACAGGTAGTATTAGTATTATTCCCTTGAGGATTCATGTAATCTTGCAATTTTGGTTTTCCAATACCAAGACCTATCAATGATTGTTTAATCATAGCATGATGATACCAAGAGGAATATGGATAGCATAGTCGAAGGAGTGAGACAACCCCAGCATAATTGAATTTTTTTCTCTATGTACTCTTACTTAAGTGATATATTATCTTTCAACTGGATAATGAACTTTCGTAAACAATTATAAAACCAAATGAAGGTGCTGAAAGGATCAAACTGGGTCTTTCAAGCACCATTAACACTCTTTAAGAATTAGCAGACATACACACTATCAAGACTTGGTTGTTTTAAGTTTAACATATGTTGATAAGCATATGCTTTTCCAATATTATTAATGACTTAATCCAGTCAAGATACTCATGACTTGTTACTAACCTGGCAAACCTATAGGATTGAACTTCTATAAAAATATCTGATGCATATATAAACAATTCTATCTTTCTGAAGAATACCTGCAAAATTGGGATACAAGGGTCAATATATTTTAGGGTAAATTAAGGCAATAATCAATTAGGGTTTTGAAAGAAATAATTTTAAAGTCTGTCTTCGAAGATGTCTTGTTTGGGCAGTTGTTAAATTGAAGGGAAAAAAATGTTGAAGTTGTAGAAGAAAATTAACCTAGGCTTCATACCTCTTTAGGCATCTAACCTAGAATTGATAGCATCACACAACCAAGAAGAAACTAATTTTCTTACAACAACAACAAAATCCTTTTCCTACTTGGTGGGGTTGGCTACATGGATTAAACAACACCATTGTGCTTTGTCAAAAACCATATTTTCGGAAAAACCATTTAGGGCAAAGTCTTGTTTAATAGTTTCACTTAGAGTTTTCCTTGGTCTTCCTTTGCCTCTGTTTATAGGGCTATCCTCCATATGATCAACTCTTCTTACTGGGGCTTCTATTATTAGTCTTCTCCTCACATGACAAAACCATCTTAGGCGAGATTTTGTATTGACCTAACTAAGGTTCCCAAAAGTATCTTCATCAGCAAGCATGTGGAAAACTGATGCTGGAGAGATGGAAATGGCTTTTTCATTCCTTTATCGATCTTCAGAGGTTGCTGCTGGAATCCTCAATCAGTATGTCATCCACTTGGTGAATATTTCAGGAACTTTGTTTATGCAAGTTGGGTAGCTCTGGAGTTGACCTTTTCAATGAAGATTTAGAGTCATCCTAGTATTATGAGGAAGTGAGATGATTTTACTTTTAAAATATCTGCTTCCATATTCCAAATTTTTTTCTGGAATATATATAAATAAGTAATTGTACAATTTCAATATTTGTTGGGAAGAGAATGTTCAACGTACTATATTATATGACTCAAGGACAGTCATGTTCAAACCTAAGAATAGAAGCATATTTGGAACGATAATATAAGAAATGGCAATAGAAACTATACTTCTTTTGGGCCATAATGGACATTATTGTTTAAAGAATATAAATATAGGAGAAATATTGAAAGTGTCATTAACTATTGTGACAATCTCTGAAATTATTTTCATTGTCTGCTTTTTATGGACATTACTACGATTTGAATTATGACTTTTAAACTGAATACTATTTGATTAATGCTAGATCTGAATTAGTGTGTATCAGGATGATATCTTCCATGTCAAGTCAAGTTGCAGAGCTGAAGATGATCTTAAGTACTTCTTCAAGATTGAGTTCAACTTTTCGACCAATTGCTAGAGTTGATGTTGCTTCCAGTAACTCTGATACTTCATCCACAGACTCTGATTTCACACTTTCAGCTCCTCTTTCAAATCCAGAAGCTTTTTCTTCCCCCAAGCCAAGTTCTTTTCAACTAGTAGTTCAGGATATCTCTGCAGTGGAGGGATCAGGTCAGTCCAGCTTTCTTCACAAATGTCAAGGTCCTAGTTATCTTCCCATTGAACTTGCTTACTGCATTAGCAGAAAAGAATTTGGTAGTTAGAGGCTAAAGCTACACATATATAAAGATCCTGTCATGTGCATTATAAAATGGAAGTTTTTTTTTTTTTTTACTAAGAATAGAAGTACTCTTTTTGAGATCTTGGGGGCTTTTAATCTGGGGTTTACTATGTAATATCACAGCTAAGGTAAAGGTAATAGGATTTAGTTGCTTCCTATAATAAGACACTTATATACATCTATGATGATGATAATAATGATTGCAATAAAAATTAACAGTAAAAACATCGCTTATATTTGGGTTTACTTGTTTTTATTTTTGTTCAAATTGTCCTTTTGCTATTTATAAAAAGAAGAAAACAAGGGGTCTGACAGTATCATTTTTTCTTTTCCTTATGGTTGCATTTTCAGGATCTGAAAGTGAAAAGGAGGGTTCATTTGATGATTTCTTCTAGTAAAACTTGTATTTCTTCGATCTGGCTTAAATCTTCATTTCCTCTCTGTATCTGGGGAAACAAGGAGGAAAGACAGAAGGGGGGTGGAGGTGCCATCGTGGTTAGGCACGTTCACTCCTTTTGTCACATGCCCTACGTACAAATTTGTAGATACACAGCTCATCTCAGGATCCTGTAGATCAGTCTGGTAGAGGTAGCAAAAGAGTCAATCTATAATGAACTTGTTGATTAGTGTTTCACCTCGTTGAAATCCCTTCTGAGTTCATTCTTATTTGATGTCAAATGGCAGATAGAGTGACAATTTTGTATATAACATCTTTCCAGAGGTTTTTTTCTTGTTTTCTGTCTGTATGGTTTTCATCATTACTAAGTTGCCATGCAATTTGCTAGGCGCTTCATCTCCTTCAGATATCATTTGCGTTCAGACAGAACTTTGTCCAGTGAAATTGCATTGCCCTTGGCTTCATGAGGGGTAAATTTAACCGAGCTTTCCTATGTACATACCTTTACATCATATCGTCTGAAACTTGAAGCATCTGCACTTTAGAATCTTAGGACATGTTTGGTTTTTTTTTTGGGAAATAATTGCTTTTTTTAATAAAAAAATTATTTTATTTAAAATCTATCTTATTTGTTTAAAGTGTGTAAAATTAATTATAAGTTAAAATTATTTTTTCATAACTAAAAGTAGCTTTTTTATAAAAGTTGTTATTTTAAGTTTTTAATTATTTGATTTTAGATTATTTCAAAAGTTTTAAGAGAGAACTACCTATTTGACATTAACAAAATAACTTTTTTAATCATTTTATATATCTTTTGATAATTTAATATATAAAAGTAATTTTTTTTATACAATCCAAACAAAATTCTTTATCATAAAATCGATTATGAATTAACATATCCAAACATAAATTAATTTTTTCATAATCAATTTTTTTTAAAATCAATTATATACATAATCAATTTTTAACATAATTTTTTTTTTATAATTATTCAAAACACATACTTAGCGCAATGCTTAAGTCGTGTAAGATATCTATACAACCTGAGATCCTTTTCAAACTTATGATGGCAATTAACCAGCTATTACTATATTATCTCAATCCCCAGCGAATTTTTGGTAGTAGATTGTCTTCATCATATCTTGCAGTACCATCGGTTTGCCTGTGTTATGTGTGAAGCTATATATTATTATTTACGTATGGTGTTATTTACCAATATATATTTTCATTCCATTTTTTTGGGCTACAATTTAGTTTTCTTTTAGCTTAAGAAAATTTGTGATGGTGAGCCAGGCTTGTGGGTGTTAATTTTAAAAAGATTACTCTGGTAGTTATTTTTTTTTTAAGGTATCAATATCCATGTGAGTTATTTAATATTTATTAATTGTTATTTATATTTAATATTTTTAAATATTTATTATAAAATAACTGTTAATAAATAATTAACAACTCATTCTGAATATCAAACTCATTAAGATATTATAACAACTCCCTAATTTAAAACGACATCCTAAAGAATTTTCAATGTTCTTATGGGTCAACATGCAAGGGTCAGTGTTTCTAGGCTAATAAAGAAAAGTTAAAAAGAAAAAAAAACAGTGTGCAGCTTATGCCATAAATTCAAATTAACAGTGATAATAACATTATTCTAAAAATAATTAGTAGAGAATGTGAATAATGAATATATAATTAGCAGTGCCAATAGCATTGCCCTAAACTTATTAAGATTTTTGAAAAACAAAAACTCAGCGATGAAGATTACATTGCAAACATGAAGAAAAAAAGAAGATTAAATTGCAAATACTAATGTATTCACTTAAAGAAATTTTGCGTGAAATATATGGTGTGAAAAATGGTTGAGGAGAACCTTTAAACTGACTATAAGAAAAGCCAAGTGTTTGGTATGCCACATCTTAACACGAGTATATAAGACTGCTTGTTTATTATCAATATGCTAGTATCATATTTGTAACAGGGGTATATAAGCCTTCAAATTCAAGACACCCTTTATTTCTTGGGATCCACACGACTCTAGACAATATAGGAATGTTAATCCAAATACATTCTAAATATAATTGGATCTCTAAGTATAAATATATGGGCACCATACATTCCTTAGAATCTTAAAATGAATTTTAGTTATCAGGAATCTTGGAATTCTCATATATCTACTTCGACGCCTAAAATAGCTTGAAATTTAAGATTTTTGCTTAATAAATAAAAAAAACATAAAGATAGTTTCCATTTTCAATATTTTTGTCGTAAAAATTTCAAAATATGTTTGTTAAATAAACTAATAAAAATGAAAAATTTATAAAGTAAATTTAAAATAAAATTTCTACATAACCACGCCTCGTTTTCTCACACCATTTTAAAAATAAAAATAAAAATCTCTATTCTTATTTCAATTACTTTTTCTATGATATTTTCTAGAAGGATGTAATCTATAGCTGCGCTTTATTTTTGTTTTAGTATTAGTTTTAGATTCGGAGTTTCTAAATTGATTTAATTTTTTCAAGCATTTGAGAAATTTTAGGTGTATTTTATTTTGGTTTTTTAAGTTAAAAAAATATTTAAAATGATGTTCCCCGTGCCTATAGTGTTTTATCTAACTATAATAAGATAAAAATAAAATGAAATCACTGAAATATTTAATTTTGTCTATGACTGTGACCGTGTAATTGTGTAAATAAGATTGTCAAAAAATTATAGTGGTATTTGTAAAAGTTGTACAAAAAAATGTTTAATTTTTTAGTCTCTCACAAGGTGTCCTCACTCCTCACATCCTTTGGGTGTAGGAGTAATTAATACTCAAATATCTGATGGCATGATGTTGCCAACGGAGTCATATTCAAAAAATGTTTTGGAAAGAAATTTACAAGAATAATAGTTAGTTATCTAATTTAATAAATTAATTAATTAATAAATACATATTTTTAATATTTTATTTATAAAAACCAAATACCTCCATCGCAATATTTCAATATCTTGGAACACACATATAAAATAGTGTCAAGATATATTAAATTTCACATACTTATACTGTTAACGAACTATTTTAAAAATATGCTTTTCATCAGTTCAACTTTTGAATGATGAGATATTGTAGTTTTTCATATCTTATGTTAATATTACATATAGTGTATTATTAGAACATAGATTAATTTTTAATTATCTTAACAATATATAAACATAATATGTTTTTGTTATAACGACCGCATAGAATGATAGAAGCATAATAGCTTAAACGACGAGTTTATGACTTCTTGTAAATCCAAACCCTAACACATTGTTAAATAGCTTAAATATAAGCATAATTTAATTGTATATAATGTGAGCTTCTAATTTAATAGTAAATTTCATGAAAAGTTTGCCTTATAAAAATTTATTTAATCATCTATATATTTCGGCCCCCTTAATTAAATGGCAGAAGCAAAGACTAGTTTTTCCCCTTCAATATCCCTGACTACATATACTAGAAAAATAGTTGAAACATTAAAAAGTCTGGCTTATGAAGAAAAGAGTGGTCTTGTTTAATCATTTCATTTTTTTTACTTAAATTTTTTATCAATAAATAGAATCTTATTTTTTTCCTCCTAGGATTGTGGTGTTAAATTTATCATATAATTTTGATTTCAATAAAATTGCTTATGCTATTGTTATTTTCATATCATTGTGTTTTTGTTGTGGGTGTAAGGTTGTGTGAGTAGCATCATTCCAATAATAATTTCATTTTACTTTTTAAAAAATGCATCTTATATATTCTTTAGAAGTCAAATTTTGTTAAAAGTCACTTGAGTGTAATAGTATCAGCATTATCTGCCAGAGCTTTCCAGGATCAGGCAAAAGGGTATACCACTTTCACAAAGTTTCTCCATTATATTTGCTAAGCAATATCCAAATACAGTAGCTGCAGACAGTTGCAGATGAAGTACACCTGCTGAGATCTTCACTTTCTGCCTCAGAATACATGAAGGTAAGCTTCAATATATATATGAAGCTATTCTTGGATCAGTTTCTCTCTCTCGCTCAACTTTGAAGTGTCTGAAGTGTCTGAAGTGTCTTTTGTAAGAGATCCATGCGTCTTAATTTCTCAATTTATTCTGTGGGAACAAAGTCAAAGATTTTTTTAATAATATATATGGTTCTCTTTTCTTCTCTCTACAGGTAACAGGTTGGACTGAACAAGACAATACATAAAGCTCCATGGAAGGAAACTATCTGAGCAGAAACACGCATAAAGAGGATACCTTTGGTTTTGAGGAGCATACATGGGGAACTTCATGGCCTGCGAGAAACTACGCCTGTAGCTTTTGCAAGAGAGAGTTCAGGTCTGCTCAAGCTTTGGGTGGACATATGAATGTTCACAGGAGGGATAGGGCAAGATTGAGATCATCCTTATCCTCATGGGTTTCTGAGTGCCCTAAACCTAACCCTAGCACTAAGCCTAACCCAAGTCTTCTTTCACCCTCCTCACCATCTCCTTTATCTGATGAGCTTTTGAATTGCGCACATCGTTCTCCACTTTATAGTCCTTGTCTGACTTTGTCTTCTTCACCCTCCCCAGCTTCTACCAGTGGAGATAAGAAACCAAGACTCACATCTTCCCAGCTTCCTCTTTTCAGTCCTCAAAGCATGGAAATTAAGATGAGTAAGAACACAAGGAGTGCTTTTGGAGTTGAGGAAGTGAAGGGTTGTGCAGAGGAGGACGAGCACAAGGTTTTCAAGAATAATGAGCATAACATTACGTTGGAGTTGGGAATAGGGTTGCTTAAACACCCAAAGGAGAAGTTGGATTTGGAGCTTCGACTCGGGCATTTCTAGTTATCTAGCTAGGTGCAATTTATCAAACAAATATATGGCGAGCACTTCAACTCTGCAACTTTTAAATTTGTTTTAGCTTCTTGCACCAGTAATTTGGTAATCCATTCAAGCTGGCTTTTATTATATATATTCTGCATTTCAAGGACCTTATCATTTTGTGAGCTCTTGTATTTTGGTCGGTTTAAGTTGGAATAGTTCTATCTTATAATTTGATTCTAACCATTGGATGGTTGATCCAAGGCTCGTAGAAAACCAATTTGGTGTAATGGTCAAGAGATGGAAATTAAAATCCATATAAATCACGAAAAGAAGGTGATGAATCTTCAAGATGCCAATTTAGGTCTCAATTGGCAGTCAAATTTTGCTCTTGGTCTTCACTCTTCACCTTAAGCGTCAGACAGCCAATGAGTAGAGTTCTTGTTTAGTTTGACTGAATATGAATATTGAATATGATTTCCTACATACTAAAATTTCCTCAGTTAGTCTCTCTAGATAGATGAGCATGTGACTCATAAAAATATTCTTCATAATATCCGTGCATTTTCCTGGGTATATGCACCCTCCTAGCCTTTCTGTTTCTTGAGGGTAGTTTCTGCCATGCTCTTTCTTGAAAACACACTACCACGTTGAAACAGAGATCAATTAGAGCAAAACTTCTTTTATTATCATAAAATTCTCAATAAGATTGATGTTGTTTTTAGTTTAGTTTTCATTATTTGTTATTTATATTTAATAGACTTTTTAATATTTATTATAAAATTAATAATTAATAAATGATTGAAAACTCACTTTTAATACTAAACTCGTCAGGATACCATAGCAACTCCTAAGACTGATTGAATGTGTTTACATATAAATAAACAAAAATAACAGAACATTTTTGTTTGAAAACTAAATGTACAATCAAGTACAACTTGAACACTTAGACTACTGTCCTATTTCTATTATATATTGCAGACTTGCAGTAATCAACCTACGACTGTATTTTCTTAGACACCAAAGCGGGTTCTGCTTTTCTTAGACATCATAGAATAACCAGTTCAACCGTCTCTCTAATCTTCACTTCTGATCAAACCAATATTATGTGTTAGCGTGTCCATGTGTGTGTGTTTGTGTATTTAATGCTCTTGCTGATTTTGAAAGCGCCGTGCTTTTGGCATGTGATGACAGAAGACCAAAAAATATACGAACCAGAAACAATCATATATACGATTACGTAAGCATAACATATTATAGGAGTAGAATGAAAAGGAAGACCCAGAAATGATGTCAGGATCAGGGATATTCAACATGTTATGAATTTAATGTCTTTTTCAGATAGAACTGTTAAACAGAACAAAGAGGATAGAGAAAGCAAAGGCGAGAGAGAGAGAGAGAGAGAGAGAGAGAGAGATGAATGCTTTGCTACATAGTGTAGGGTAGCATTATAGATGGATGGATAGATGGAAACTCAACGATCGTTTCCCTTGTCCAATTTATTCAAAGTGGTAGTTTTGGTGTCTGTAATGGGGGCCTTGTGTTTCCCAACTTAAGATCTCTTGCATGTTCCCTATGTGATGTGGCTTCCATACCATGATGACCTTTCCCTAAACAGAAACTCGTAGTCTTTGACAGTACCAACCAAAACAAGAAATGCCTCTCTCTCTCTCTCTCTCTCTCTCTCTCTCTCTCTCTCTCTCTCTCTCTCGATTGGTCTGTGAAAATTCAGTACCCAAAGATTAAATTAAATTAAATTAAATTAAATTAAATTAATTTCATGTCATTGTAATTGAAAGGGGAAGTTTGAAATTTGAGAGCACCTTAAGAGAAAGGGCTTAGCTTTGAATTGAAGTGTACGTAGTGTAATGATGTCACTAAAGTATGAATGAGGAATGAAGGTGGGGAAGATGGACATCTGGGTGTAAAACAAAACCTGCTAAAGTGCAGTTCTAGTGAAAGAAGGAAGAATGGGTTAAAGTAAGCTAGTCGGCGCACGTCACTATCCTCTACCATTCATTCATCCTCATTTACTTTTCCTTCACCCAAACTACCTTTGCCATCAAGGACACCCCCCACCTCTCCCCCAAACAAGAAACAAAAAAACTACCTTTGTCTCTTCTTTTAAATAATGAATCATATTCCTCGCTAACCCCCTTATACATTGTGTTTTTCTCTCACTGCAATTTACATTGTATATTCTTCTAGATGCAACTATGTTTTGGTGCGATTTGGTCTTCTGCTGTCTCTGTGAGACTGTGACATTGAGGGGCTGATGGTGGCTGGGGGCACAACTAATAGGGATGGGCCAAGTTCAGTGCTGAATGGGTCTAAATTCTCATTAGTAGCTAGCACTCATTGATCCAACCATTTTAAACTTGGGCCTCATGACATTGTGGGTTTCTTCACTAAAAATGAAAAAAAGTCCCTCTAGGCGCTATTTTAAAGTATAGCATATGAAAGAAATTTTGTGGAGAAAAATATATTAAGGAGTCTACTCATACATCAAATTGGAATAATAATTAGACTTTACTTCTATATTTTTAATAACTTAAATTATATATGCATTTTCACAGTCACAGTCACACTCACACTCACACATATGCCATAGTCATTATTCATCACTTAAAATTCCTTAATTATCAATCATATTCAACGAACGGTTTATTTACTTTTTCACATGAAAAAAGAGTTTATTTATTTTCATTTTACTTATGCACAAAATATTTATATTTACATAAATATATAATAATATATTTTGATTTGTTAAATCAGTTATCAGCTATACATAAATCAGAATCTATCATACCCTATATAAATATGGATGGGATGTGATTCAAAAGTATATATAGGAAACATATCTTGTGAAGAAATTGTTAAATAATAGAAGACACTCCAAAATAAACAATTGTGGGACCTCTTTCTTGACATTCCCCATTTTAATTTTTCTTTTTAGACTTTTGTTTCGTGTCTTCCCTCAACATAAAAATGTGAAAGATCTTTATATATTGTTTAAAATAGAGAAAATAATAAATAAATTTACATGGTTGATTGATTCAATGGATCATAGAAGCCAGTCGGGCTATTATTTTGACTGCTGGCTATGACCATCTGTTCTAGATCTTCTTCTCCCTCTCATTCTCTCTCTGCCACCATTTAAAAGAACTCACCTTGTTTTACGACTTAAAAAATTGGTGACTGTGAGACTTCATTTACTTGTCATTGCCAAGGAAAGGACACAGAAAGTGAGAAAACTAAGTTTACTGTAGCTATAGAATTTGTTTGCTGACAATTAGTATGGCATCGATTATACATATGAAGTAATTAATATATAGTCCAATAAAGGGGGAAAATTGAGGAGCTTACTATCCCAATTCCTAATTAACCTGCTTTCTTACTAGCAACGCCGAGGAAGCAAACAAAGTGTTGATAAACATCAAGAGGAAAATGCTGTCAAAGTAAATGACAGGGCAATTTGGTAGGGAAATCCATGACACTCGCGTTATTGTCTTTCATTTTCTTGTCATTGTCCTTGTCTTATATCCCATCTCTTCCTGTTATAAGTTTCTTACGGACTAAGTCAGAGAACTAATATTAAATTGATACCCAATTAATCCCATTTATTAAGAACACCATAACACATTCAATATATATATATATATATATATATATGGGCATATCTTGTGAGATGAGTGATTTATTATTAGAGTGAGAGAAGCAAATTTTGACCATTGGATTATTCATGTATAGTTAAGATTAGAACATAAAGTCATGTGACTTTTTTAAGTGGTCATGTGACTTTTAAGTAACTTCTAATCTTGACCATACATAGATGATCTAATGATCAAGATTTGCTCATATCATCTCTAATAATTATATAGTACTCTCACTAGACCCACACACACACGACCCACACACACACACACACATGACCATACATAGATGATCTAATGATCAAGATTTACTCGTATCATCTCTAATAATTATATAGTACTCTCACTAGACCCCCACACACACACACACACACCCACCCACACACACACGCTATAAGCGTACAATGCACATGTTTGTTTATAAGTAACGAAGATGTTGAGGAAGCAATTAAGCTTAATTCTTAACCATGCCACTTATCACTCGTGTGCGTACCAACTGTGAAATCAAAGTCAGAATATACCTCAAGGCTCAAGCAACTAGCTACAGTAATCTTATAAATATTATAAATACCTGCAACTAATTGATTAACGAAATATTGTTGCATAAATTAAGAATTTTGAAGGTCAATTCAATTTTGTGTTCGGTTTCTAAAAATTAATAACTTATAACATGGAAGCAGCTGCAAGTTACAGTCGTATTAAATTGTTTTCTTAGTATTGGGTATTAAAACCTTTTATTAAAACCTATGATTTGAACTAATGGTGATGTTTGTATATAATTGGCAGGCCAACTTAGCAATCCTGTCGCTTTTGCTTGAAAAGCTTTGTCTTTTTGTATTGGTAAAGGAAAAAAGAATTTGATTAATCAATAACAAATTAAAGAAAAGATAATTCAAAACATAGACCTCAATTGAATTTGTTAGGGTTGTTGTAACTGATGCGGTGATACCCATAATTAAATTTAAATATTCATTATCAGTAGTATCTCACTTTGCACTTCAATCAAATGGGACTTGCCAGAATACTTTCTCTATCATTTACCCATTGTAACTAAATTAATTTTGGTCCTCAAATTAAGTGCTATACATAAACACACACACAAACAAACACACACACACACACACACACACACACACACACAGAGCAGTATACTGCACAATGTATTTCAATTTCCAAGCTGAATCACCATTAAAAGAAAATTAAGAGGAAAGTTTTTTTTTTGTTATATTAAAAGTATAAGCACTTGAGTAAATGAAAGAGAAAGATGCATCGGTGAAGAATCGAACATTTCACATTAACATTACATTAGTATGTGCCGATTGAGCTAGGAGAGCACTTCTATATGGTTTACACAACACACCAAAAGGTCAAAGAAGCATTCTTCTTAAAAAATGTGATCACATATACACATCAAATAGACAACATGCATAAAGTGTTGGTTTATATAATTAATCAAAATAAAGAGTAACTCAGCTATGCCCTTGTTGGATATTAAAATCAAGCGGGACTGTTACCTAATCAATTCCAGATGTAGGCCAAAAGGCCCAAAAGAACGTAGGCCAGGCATGATAATAGGAACTAGCTAGGTGTTGGTTTTTTTTTTTTTTCTTGATTAATGATGTTGATTGTGATAACATAATGATACGATGTGCTGCCACTAGCAAATTTTGGTGACGAGAGTTTAAACTTAAGAAGGACAAGTACAAGCTACAGATGGCATATTCTCTTCCACTTATATGTCCTTCAGGAAGGTTCCTGCATGTTTCCTCGCAAATACAACTATGGCGGGTGAAGCTATTCGATGTATAGCATATAATTTTATGTACTTCCGAATCTGTTTCGTCACAGGTTCATAGACATCAAAGTAAACCAAGTGTCGTCTCAATGTGAAGACTCATGCTATGTCATACCTAGGGAAAATCCATGTGGCACCCTTTTTGACAGTGTGTTAATTGGCCCCTGAAGAGGCAATGGCATAAAAAAAAAAAAAAACATCTGATTGCGCGGTACAAACTGAGATTGACATGTAAAATAAAAGTTACCAGAGTTTAATTTTTTCTGCTTGCTAAGGGCCTTTGCATGTAATCCTTTCGGAGCATGTCGGGGCTGTAACTCTTTGATGGATACATTTGCTTTGTTCAAAAAGATGGGGTCGCTTATCATGTTAATTACCTTGTACCGTAGTTATATTTTTCAATATGAAATTTCATAACAATTTTATTAAAAAATACTTTCCTTATGTGTGAGTCTAAGATGCAGCCAAACTGCTTATAAAATACAAATTAAAACCTAAAGGAGATCATAATTAATATATTAGTGAAAGAACGAAATCTGTAACATGTACTTTGTGGTTATATATATGCACAATACCTTTTCTCGTTTGAATTCTTGCCTTATATATATATTTGATAGATTTCCAAATGTACATCAAAATTAGTTTAGAGCACTGGTACAAAAATTTCTTTAATTATACAAGAAAGATATCCATTTTACTTCCCTAAAAAATTGACCCGTTTGTCAGAAGTTTCATTCAAAAATAAAAACTATCAACGCGTTTTTGGTTTATGCTCAAAAGATTTCATCAAGACAATTTAGATTTCAATTTACTTTCTATCGATTTAGAAGTGACCAATGGTTTCTAGCTAGAGATTAAATAAAAAATAACCGGGGTTCAAAAATCACTAAACGTAGCCCACCTCATCTGCCTCCAGCCCCCAGGCAAGGTTAGGTTGTTTTGATATATAATTAATACAAACTGCATAGAGTAATTAACATGAGGAAGTGGCCAAATATTTTGAAAAAATACTTTTTTGTTTAATATTAATTAGGAGTTAGACATGACTAGGTAGATGAGAAAAGAATTAATCCAATTTGCACGTCCTTACCTTTGATGGAGCCTCTCAAGTGGCATATATTGGCATATCTAATTTGCGTGTCCTTCACCTTTAGTGGAGAATTAATTCATCTATATGACATCTTTGTACATGTAGAAAGAAGTACTAGAATGGTAATTAAAGGTGGTGTTAAGAAAACCTAGCTAAATGAAAAAGCACAAGAGCCCAAATGGGAGACAAATCAATCTTAATAAAAGAATAATTAAGATAAAAATTTATATATAAAAAAAAATTCCTATATGCTATAGAGAAGAATCCACAGCCGGCTAACAGAATACCTCTCCAAGCAAACTTCTAAGAATTTTCCACTTTACACATTCACTTGAATATCTTTTAGGTAATGCCTATGTCCTTATTTTGTCTCTTGCTCAAACCTTCTCCACCTTCTCCTTTCTATAATACCCTTCCCCGAGTCTCTATTCCTCATATAATTCCCAAAAAAATTAAATCAATCTCCGCCGTTTACCATGGAATTTAGCAACATAGAAGACTCCAAGAGCTCCAGCGAAGAAACTGATCTATCATCCGAGCAGAATGATGATATGGGAACTGGCAGATCCTACGAGTGTGCCTTTTGCAAGAGAGGCTTCACCACTGCACAAGCTTTGGGTGGACACATGAACATACACAGGAAAGATAGAGCCAATAAGACCAAAGCCAATTTTCTTCCTTCGAGTTCAAGGAAGGTTGATGACAACTATGCAGATCTCGTGTTCTATCCAGCAATTCCAAGCCATCTTGCAGGAGGGAATTACTGTTCCACTGCTCCTGAGGTAGACACCAATAATTACCATCAAATTTATTTTCCTGCACCCGCATGTGGTACCAGACCTTCCCATGTACAGTATAGTGATGTCTTGTGTGTAGAAAACCAACGGGATCGTCGGCATCTGCTTGGACAAGATTGGAGGCCGAGGAGTTTGAGCTTGTACACTAATCCATTATGTGTACGTGAAAATAAAGACAAGATAGAAGACAACAGTGAAGAGGATGGCCTGGATTTGGAGCTTAGATTGGGTCATCATCCATAGCAAAAGCACAAATATTCTACCTATCAAGTATATATGCATATATATAAGCATGTCTGCCTTTTAGGCCCTATCTTGTTATGGCATGCAATTGAATAGAGAGATGGCTTGCAAGTTGGAAGCTGTGGGAAACGAGATGTCTATAGCTTGGGGGCTTCTTCAAGGAAGAAATTAAGGTGGATTACTCAAGGTTCTGATGAGGAAGGTACTCAATATATACGTTTTCTCCATAAAATATCTAGCCCTAAATCCTACTATATATAGGATTCTACCCGAATTTCTTAATTACGCGAATGTTTCTTTTTTGTTTAGTTTCTGTATGCAGCTTCCTGCTTGTTGCAATGAAAATTAGGTTAATTCTACTATGTGCGTATGTCTGCTTTTTTATTTTTTTAGAAATTAAAAACCTCTTAAGCATATAATCCCCAAAACTGTGTCCATGAAATCTGAAGATTCTTTCGTTTCTGGTCCATCTGCTTTGCATTGTATAGTATATGTTACACTGATGGATTGTTACAAAATCAAAGGCAAACGATAACGTGACTGATTAGGGAGAGTGACTACGATTAATATACTCTCAATACATATTACATACAGAGGAGTAAAAGCTCAAACAGTAAAACCATTTAGCTAGTCTGGAGTAGAAGAAGCTATAGTTCTGTTATGCTATTTCTTTAAATGTAATATGTGACTATAATTTCAGTAGATATGGTTTCAGCCGGTTGGATATATATGACTATAATTTCTGTTTATATGAACTAAAATGATTTATCTAAATTAGCATTTTAGCTCGTATAGCATCTTGCACTGGGAATTTACAACAAAAAGTGGCGGTGACCTTTATGTGCAATAGCTGCAACAATCTATAGATCTCTATATCGGCCAGAAAAACAACATTTTGTGTAACTGTGTGATCTTTTTCTTGGGGGTGGGGGGAGGGTGATGTGAAGCTTTTGAAATTAACAAGCTGCTCTTGAATTGTTAAAGTTTTTTTTAGGTTGATATGCTTTCCCAGACTATTTTTCAATAGATCCGGTGAAGCTGTAAAATGCTTTAAATAATGAAGAAAGTACTCCTAATAAGATTAAAGTTATATTTATGTTACGTCTACAAACTGCAAAGTGAATGATACTTGCGGGGAAATGCTTTCCTTAGTTTTACATAGAATCATTTTCAATAATTTAGCTTGGTGTCTTTGTTTTTTCCTTTTCTTTCTTTTCTCTATATTTTGTCATGCATCAAGGAATTATATGATCTGAACTCTTTAGTCTGTAGATTGATTTTTGGCTGAGTATTTTTGTTGCTTCTGTTTGAAGGAGCCAATTTTTTTGTTAAGGTATGGAGTTACCGACATTAGCATGGAACATATCAAGTATTAATGATAATGAAGTGCATAGTATAAAGAATTCTTCTATCAACACATTCATTTTTTTCCCTTACAGAATTCTTCTCAGCGCAACTCATGATGTGGTTACAGTCGAGTTTGACAGGAAAAAAGTTTAAATAAGATGTTTAGATAAGTAACAATACAACCACAATGTGTGGAACTAATCGAGTTTTATGTGGATGAAGTTTACTTGTGGTATAAGCATTCGAATCACACTAAAAATATCAAGGTTAAACCAATATCTGAGCAGAGATTAATGTGAAGAGAGCTCATCATGATAAGTAACAATATATAATGCAGCCACATGAGCAGATTTGACTAAAACACATGGAATATGCTTGCGTGTGTCCTTCATATATTAGGCAGTATTCCTGAACAGCTTATGTGTTCAACTGTTCATTAAGTAAACTTTCAAAGAATATGGAAGATGCAAAAATAACAAATTAAAGAGAAAACAAAGTCCAAAGAGATGAAAAGAAAATGGAACAAATACATGGCTTGAATATTTTTGCATATCTTTGAAAATTTGAGCAGGCCATGGACGGAGCTTCTGCTTGACTTGGACTTCGCCGTATTCCTTGTTTTTAAAGATATGTCGGACCCGGTTTAGTCATGCTCATGCTCATGCATATGCATCGTTTCTTATACCAGATATACGTTATGCCCCGCAATTCTCCATCTACCGTTTATCTTTTTACTTCTTTTCTTTAATGATTAGCCTCTCCCCAGCAAGTTATAAGAAATAACATTTTTTTTCCTCTCTCGTTTTGCTTTATTGCTTACAAGAATGTGGCTGGAAAATCTCTACAATGAGAAATCTAAGTGAAATCCCTTCCACCAAAGACTTTAAGTAGCATACTATACTAATATATTCTGCATTGCGTATTATTCAGAAAAACTTCAATGGCTACATGTACTCCCAATTAAGTATTTGCATATATCAATTCAATTCAAAATAGGAATATATCAACATGAGCTTTAACATTATGATTTTTATGATTTATATGGGAACCTCAACGGCACCAGTGGTCTAGTGGTAGAATAGTACCCTGCCACGGTACAGACCCGGGTTCGATTCCCGGCTGGTGCAGATCAATTTTTTTACGGGCATGTTCCATTTTTAGAACAAACCGACCGATAGGACCCACACAAAACAAGAACTTTTATACGAAGGATAATAGTAGCTACTTACTGCAATATGAAGCAACAAGTTTCTGGGACTAACGAATCCAATGATCCAGACAACTTCCAACCAGAAAAGATGTGATTGCACTGCTTGGGTTGGTAATTAGTATACCAGTATCACCACTGCACCAGTACCAAATGACTTTCTGGCATAAAAATAAAAAACAAATGCAAGTCTAGCTGACTAGCTGGCAGGGTGAAGCAACACCGAAAAGACGAAAAGAAAAAACAAGAAGTCATCCTCAAGTACAGATGACAAAATGAAAAAGAAATATGCCATTGTTGCCTTAAGAAAGGGTTAAATGGAAGGAAAAAAATATCACTGCTTTTCCAGGGAACGATACTCTTAAAGGCTTTTTTATATTAATATACCTAAAAAAATTTTATTTATTATTTTATCATATTTTAAAAATTATGTACTAAAATATTTTATTTTATTTTTATGTTGAGAAGTTGGTTTGCCTCAAACTGACTTCTCAACATGCATTTTTTTTTTAAACCTGTTGCAACAGGATATTAAAATTTTTTTGAATTTCAACATTGTCTCAACAGATTTTTATTTTTTTAAAAAAACATATTAGGAAGTCGGTTTGAGCCAAATCGACTTCCTAACATGAGAAAAAAAAAAGAATATTTTAGTACATAATTTCTAAAATGTGGTAAAATAGTATATAATTTTTTTTTTAAGTATATTTATATAAAAAAGTCTACTCTTAAAACGTAAATTTTATTTACTTTTTTTTTGTTGTAATCATTAAAAGGGTAAAGACTTGGGGGAGTTATCGGATACTATATAGCAAAAGGCTAGAGTTAGGGGGAGACTATAGCCGAAGGCTTCATTTGGCATTAATGAATTGCAGTAAACTAGATTTCTACTGCAAAAGTTCTTGCTTCTTCTGATAATGCTCGTTCATATGCACCTGCAGCTCTTTCATAATAATACTCCTGATCCAGTGTTCTTGGGTCAAAGCGTGCTGTAGTATTTGACTGTTGCCAATTCAACCTTTGAGCTCCATTGCCTAAATAAAGTATATGAGCAATGCCAAACGGCTCACCAAGGTGCTGTAGTATTTGAACTGTTGCCCATTAAACCTTTGAGCTTCATTGCCTAAATAAAGTCCATGAACAATTTCAAACAGCTCACCAATGGTGCTGTAGTATTTGACTGTTACCAATTCAACCTCAGACCATTGCGTATTCTATATGAGCAATTTCAAACTGCTCACCAACTCCATCATCAGATTAGGAGTTTTTTTATTTTTTATTTTATCAATCCAACAAGTATCAGGTTAGTTTAAGTCAGGATCATCGATTTGAAGTTTTATCTAAAAAAACCAAAAATTCAAAAGAAATTTAAAAAAATTGATTCAGGTCAGATCATTGGTTATATAGAACCCCAAAACAACGCCATTTAGCATTACAAATTCAAAATAATAATAATCGGCTTCATTGGATCAAATCAACTTTGGTCGTGTTGAAATTTCAAATCCCACAACCCGATCTAATTGGAGATTTTCAGGCTCAACCCATGTGGGTTGAGTTGAACAATCCTAGACACCCAGGGACACTACCATGCATTAGCAAAAAATTGGAACATTCGTAAAGGAGTAAGAGATAATTTAATGGTATCGCCACTTTAATTCATAAAATAATCTAGTTCAAGTTTGAAAAGACAAAAAAAAAAAATGTTTAGTTGGTCTCTACTGGCAGATTATGAGCAGGCAATAAAAATGAATTTAGACACAATAAAGTATAGATGAAAGATAAATTAGACTACATTACGTGCATGCTTGGATTAGCTTATTTTGCACTCAAAAAATGCTTTTTAGCCAAAAGCTCTCTATTGTATCTAAATTCATTGTGTCTAAATATGAATGCGGACCCAGTAAAGTATAGATAACCTCAATCAAAGGGAACGGGAAAATATACCAAATACTGGATATGGACATTACTCATTGGGTTCAATGCCTGTTTAAAAAGTCAAAACCTTTATACAAACAGAACAGAACATCTTACAAGTAGTAACATTAATTACAGTAATAGAGCAAGTAGCCTCCTCTCGGATCTAACATAAAGCTGACAGTCCAATGAAAGATCAGTTACCTAGTTAGATAGTATATTATAAGAAAAATCACAACAAAGGATGCTACCAGCGAAAACATTCTTCGGCTGGATTTCGTCTCAAATACCTGAAATATGGCACAAGATCATCAAAACAGACATGGAATAGTAAATATTTGATCCTGAAAGGGAAGACACAACTCCACCCCCACCCCATCTCGTCATTCTTCCCCAACAAAAAAAGGAAAGAAAGCAGAAGACAAAAAATAGAAAGAGCAAGGAAAAACTAAAAGGAAACATTCTTTCAAAAGGAAAGTAGGATTATTAGTCTAAATACCATTTTGAATTTGTCCATAGTGCCTGAGAGGACTCCTCTTGAAGAATCCATATCATTGCCCTAAATAAATACCACCAGGTTACTACAGCAGAACAAAGAAATCGCAGAGCAATTGCCAAATAATTTCAATAATGGCAGTATACACACCATATGATCCAGCATGCGGTTATGACCATCCACCTCCTCATGTATATCACCTGACAACTGTTGCAATCACACCCATTAAAACTTCAATGCTAATTGACAAATCTAAAAATTTTAGACCATCACGAAACTGCATGCTATTTACATCTGTGTGAGATACAATTCCAAACACTTTCTAGATCTTTAAACACTCTAGAAGATAAAGGGTTTTAAAAACCAAATAGATAATCATAATATAATACTCAACAATGTGAACAGAACTTGTTATACCATTAGAGAATGAGAGATCATAAACAACTCTGGTCAAAAGTGAAGAAAATGGAGGGGAACAAGTTTAACAACAAGAATTGGAAATTAAAATTACAAAAGCAACAAAAAGAAAAGCATTTTTAATACAAAATCTCCAATTTCAAAGTCCAGAACGTTGCAATTTCTGTAGTATAGTTTACCTTTCACCTCCTGACAGACAAAATAACATGACATTAAGAGAAACATTATATTAAAAACATTGAGATGGTTACCAATAGCAGAAACAAAAATGAAGAAATGATTATAAGGTGCATCAATTATTTATATACAGGACGAACTAACTGCCACTGGGATTCTGGGGCATGTTGCAAGCAAGAGTAAACTTACTCTTTTCAGCAGATTGACTCTATCTTGCAATCCATCCATTGCTTGCTCATTATCGTGTTCATCAATTTCATGGGAAGAGGAGTAAAGAGATGATGCTCTGATGCCACCCTCCTCAATACCATCAAAAAGAGCAACTCTGTTGTTACGGTTGTCTCTGAAACAGAAAAAATTTAAGACCCAAAATGGTCCGATAACAAACACAAGCAAGATAGTTCTCAATGAGGGAAATCATAAAGTTGCATCAGTACGGAAAGAGATTGATAGGAGGGTGGAAATTTAAAATTAAACAAGAAAACAAAATGCTTGGTGATTTTTTATCGCACGCTGCACATCATATTGCATATATTGACAACTAAGACCTGGGTAACTGAGGAAGAGAGACAGAAAGCATAACTTAAAACCGAGGAAGAGAGACCATGGTAAACTATCCTATTTCTCCTTGTCATGTTATACAGTACAGAGCCACTGACACCAAGAAAGCAGTTTATCAAAATCATTCCTGGTTTTAGTCTAAAGATCAACGAGACCATAAAATGCCATATGGGACTTTCTAGTGAATTTCCTAAGAAAATGCAGAAAAATGTTTTTCTCTGACAATGGTGATTACAGAAAAATGTTCAGTTAATTCTATGTTAGAGAAACCTAAATGAAATTCAGCAACCTCACACTCAACCTAATTTTCAAGTCATAAAATTGACCGTGCCTAGTTAGATTCAACTTGAGTGTTGAGACCAATGAAGTCAAAAGACATTTTTCTCCTTCAGACACCACACCTCATGCCACTGATAACTCAGTCACAAGATCAAAGTTATTCCAATCGGAAGATGCAAGGATCATTGAATCGCAAAATTTGACAACAATAAGAGCACTGACACACTATCTATACTTCACCTACTTCCTTCCACACAACACCACGTGCACAACAACGAAGTTATTCCAGAATGAAATAAAATCACAGCTTCGAAAATTCAATTTACCAATCAAGTCATCATGAGATTGAAATCCAAACCAAACCTCCTACTCCTACTATGGCATATCCACGGATCCGAAGCAACAAACAACTATTTCCTAGCATAATCAAATTACACAAGGAAGAATTGATTAATTGAAAGTGTTATAATACAATCCTCACTAACCTTCTAGCATTCATGTTCATGGCTCACAAAGATCACAGATTCTAAGAGCGTTGTTCGCGAGTGCTCGATCGTCCAATCACTGTTTCCAAGCACAAAAAATCATCACGATTAATCAACCGAAAATCATCACAAAAAATGAATACAGAAATTGAAGAAGAAGATGCAGAAAACAGCGAAACGAAAATCAGATCTGAAGAAATCTGAGAAGATGAGAGGGAGGAAAATGAAGATGAAGATGAAGATTCCAGAACGTACGCGATCCTCCGTTTAAACCTCACTGTAGATGAAGAAGAGAGTGAAGGAGGTTTATATAGGGTGCGAGCTCCACGAGCATTCCATTTACACTTCACTTACTCATACTACGGTAAAGAATAAGATTTAAGAGGGAATAAGTATATCACAACCGAACCGTATGTGAATTGTACACTTACATGAGTAAGTTTAGAGATTATTTTGAATTTTCAAAACAGTTAAAATTTAGTTGAACTGATATATTATTAAAAAAATGTTTTATATTTTATATTTTATATTATTACATAACATACTATCGGTTTAATAATGTAATGGGACCCACTATGATATCATCCATAGCATACTATCGGTTTATCTGCCTTTTTTAAAAAAACAAAATTCAAGAAAAAACACAGCATAGAGAGAGTGGATATTTTGTTCTTTTCTTAAGGATGGCAGACTAGTGTCGTTGTTGTTGTTTTTCTTCGGTGATGAAATTGTAGCCTTCTTATATTTTGACACATTTTTTTTAAATGAAAAAAAAATCCTTTTAAAGTATTGGAATTGGATAACTATTAGCAATTTTTATTTTTTAAAAATAATGAATTGAAAAAATTATTTCATTTTTTAAATAATGGTATTTTCTTGAAAAATATTATTGACAAAATTTATTTGTGTTTAATTCTGATTTTTACAAATTTTTTATATATTATTAATAAATAAGAAAATATCACATCATCATGATAATAATATACACTCTTCATTTATAATATCAACAAATAAATAAATGTCGCATCCTTGTTTCCAAACAAGGTAATATATCATTTCTCGGCATTTTTATATCAATATATTTAAAAAAAAATTTATTCATTATTTTACCACACTTTCAAAATTATATATTAAAATACTTTTTTTTTATATTGAGAAGTTAGTTTGACTCAAATCGACTTCCCAACATACTTTTTTTTTTAGAATTTAAAACCTGTTGAGAAGTCGGTTTAGGGGAAACCGACTTCTCAACAGAATATTAAAAAAAATTAAATTTTAACGTGGAGAAGTCGGTTTTCCCCAAATCGACTTCTCAACAGGTTTTTAATTTTTTTTAAAAAAATATGTTGAGAAGTTGGTTTGAGCCAAACCAACTTCTCAACATAAAAAAAAAATTTTAGTACATAATTTTAAATGTGTGGTAAAATAGTATATAATTTTTTTAGGTATATTTATATAAAAAACCCTCATTTCTCCCCAAATCATTCCCTTTACTTTTCTACCTTCTAACCCAAAGTTTTATCATTAAAAAATGCAATATTTTTAAGGATTTAAATTTTATTTACTGTCAGTGTAAAAATTTTTTACACTGTCATCCAATTATGTGTTGCCAAATCGTTAAAATAGTTAGATTTTTTAGGTAGTTGTTGTGATAATCAACTCTTTTATTGATTTGGCAACACATGATTGAATGACAGTGTAAAAAAACTTTACACTGATAATGAATAGAAATTAAACTCTATTTTTAATAGTAGAATTACGATTAACTACGAACATTAATAACCAGTCGAGTGTGTGACTGTTCATGTTCTCAAATTGAAAAAAAAAATTCCTAAGAATTTCTTAAGAATATGTTTGGTTAAACTTTTTTTCAAATGCAAGCGGACTTCAAAGCACATTTTCAAGAATTATATATATATATATATATATATATATATATATATATATTATTTATGCTCAATGCCTGTTTCCATCGCTCCACAATCTGAAAACAAACATATCTTAAATCATAATTCTCCCTTCTTTATTTCTTTTCATTGGGGAATTAAGCCGTACTATTTAAAAAATAGCACTTTGCATTAGAGGTGTACAAATGATATTAATATAATCGATAAAATGTGAAAGAGCACCTTTGGTTTATTTTTTTGTTTTTATTTTAAAAATAAATGTCCTTTTTGTAATTATAATAAAAATATATTTAATTAAAAATAAAAACAAAAATAAATCAAACTTACTCTAGTGCTTTTTTTTATTAAAAAAAATCATTAGAATAATTTTTAAAATTAGTTTTTCATTCCTCTTAGGATCAGAACGTGTTTCTTCTCACCTTGACCAAGACCAATTGTTAACTTGCAGATCCCTCCATCCAACCGCGGTGGTGATTATTCGTGTTCGATAGCAAATAGCTTGTGAATTCTTTTTGTCACGCAATCTCGTTGCCCAGTTGTAAATAACGTGTTTATGATAGTCACTCAACCTAACTTTTTAAGTTTCCTGGTTGTAGGGCTTGTCTTTAACTATAATGTTAGTTTTATGTTATTGAAATATTGCTTTTACATTTACATTCTCACAGTGAATGAACAATGATATCACAAGGTATATGATAGGACATTCCAATAGGTTAAGAAAAGCAAAACAGAATGCCATAAACGTGACAAGAAGACTTCAATAAACATTTATTGGCTCAACTGGTCCACTGTTTCCAGACGGATTTTGGATAAGAGCTCTGTATCTCTATGTGCACTAGTTTGAATCCTCTCATGGTCAGTCATCTCGCTTAGTGGGTAGCCCTTCCTAGGGAGATCCCTTGGTGCTCAGGGGCTATGTGCAAGTAGCATGCAGGGGACTTTACTTGCATGGTCATTGATGACAATTCTCTGAGTGGGCTTTTACCGGCATGCTAATGATGCCTTACTCGGTTAGTTTGAGAAAACCTCTCCTACTAATCAATTTTTATCATTAAAAAAAAAAAAAAAAACAGACAGTCTTCAATAAACGTGGACTAGCACTAGTAGCAGTAACATGGGCAAGGAAGCCTTAACACAGATTAAAGGGTGGTAATGTGGTATTAATCAATCTCATTTGCCTCCTCCATTTGCAGAAACTTATGGTTTTTAGTTATATGTACAAAGAATACTGTATGGGTGAGTAATATATACATCAGACATCTTAGGTTGCTGTCAGAGGAGAACCAGTAACAGCCCTTCACTGTGACGTTAAGAAATTCGAGTCACAGTTAAAAGTATTTTTATAAGATCCAACGCTGTTATATTCTAACTAGAGTAAAACCTATGAGTGGAAAAGCCAGAGAAATTTGGCAACATTAGGCCATGTTATTTTGTTAGCATTCATGGAACCAGATTGCTAATTCCAAAATAGACAGTTCTTTGTTGAAAGGCGTTGATGGCATAATCAAGTTTTATTTGAGCCAACTGGGTTTTGAACCGAATGCCATACCCAATCCCAAAACCAGATCCTGGTTTACCCTGCCTAAGTCCTGGATTTCCTGCAATTATCATTTGATGAAAAAGTAAGAGCAAACTACAAAGATATCACTACAATTTAACACCAACAGCTGCATTACTCATTAGCAGTTGATTCCCAATATATTGACAGTTAAACAAGAGATAGTATCATGGAATGTCATGATTTATGGATTAAAGAAATCAGAAGCAAGCAATCATGTGTAGATCTAAGCTAGCAAAATAGAAGAGGTCTAGGCTAATATAGGCTGAGGCTACTATTTGTTTTCCGACCAACTTCAAGGATGGGCTATATATACGCAAATAAGTCTCTAAAACCCTAATGTTTTGTTGTCTGATTATTTGCAAACCCTCAGAAAATTTCTCCCACCCATTTTTTTTTCTAGGTAACTAGGGTAACAATTTTCCCGGCATCGATAGCTCCTATATCCCCACCTAATGGGAATAAGACTTGGTTGTTGTTGTTGTTGTAGATAGCTCCTACTACACAATGGCAAAGGTGACAGGCAAAAAAACTAAATTAAATAACACACTGCCTATTAAGCTAGGAAATGTTTGTCTAAAGTAGTTTGGGAGACAAACTTGTAACTAAATTTCTGATTGATTGAATGAAACTCACCAGGAACCCTATGACTACTCCTCAGGTCAGATCCACAGTCCAGGAAAATTACACCTGTCAATTTCTTGTTCTGCGTATAGAGTAAGAAAGGTGATCAGGATCAATGATTGGTAGAAATGCATAGAAATGAGTCACAGTGAATATGTATGAAGCATTCCATCAGTATCATAAGTCAATGGCCAAAAAGATCTATAAGTAGTAGAAATTTTATTTAGAAGAACATTAGATATTGTGTTTTATACTTTTATTCAACGACAAGAAGATGCTTGTTGATTATCTGACTTTCATGTTATGAAATGAAAGCCTGCTGCCTGTCGTTAACAGTACAAATTGGAGCAGAGATTTCATCAAAGTTTGCTGGCTTTTCTGTAGATTGTGAGAAGATTCAAGATAAAATCAAACTTCGATTAAAGCAAGGATGGCATTGGCATGTACCTACTATTTTGTTAATGATTTAAACCCTTGAAGATGTAATCTCTCAATGCAAGATGTATAACATCTTGCCAAAGTTATCAGGAAACAGAGGCTTAGACATTAAGAAATCAGGAGGAATGGAGGATAATGTTGAGACTCCGAAGTAGGAAGGTGAAGAATGATGCTACAGCTGAACAAACAGAACCTGTGGCAGAAGGCAAGTAACTGAAGTAGACAAGTATTCTATGCAATTAATGTTGCAAATTATTATGTCTGTGATACTTGCCCAAATTTGATATCTAAGGTTCCAAAACAATCAATCTAGTACTCCAAATCTGAGGCCATGATTTCTCTAACTAGAAGTATAATGACTGATATATCGAGAATTCAGTTCAGGGTGAAAGAAAAGTTAAAGAACATTTACTTGATAAATTCCATATAAATTAGAACCTTAGTAAAAGAGCATTCATAAGTTTCAGGTTGAACTGCCTGCATCATGTATATGGATATTACATGGCAAAGAGAAACGAAAAGATAAAAAATAAAGACAAACGCAACTGATATAACATTCTTTGCAACACATGCAAAGTACTGAGCATTATACCAATGAGAATGCCAATTCACTTTTAGATACCACACATGACTGTCCAGAACCAACTGCACCTTCACCATAGCCTCGCACACTACTGGGACCACCAATTGCAAATGCCTGATGTGGAGCAATGGATCCTACAATTGAACCGCCAGTCAACCTGCCAGATAAGATTGGAAAATTGATGTATGTAATACAAGGATAGAAATATGGATTTATAGTACTTAAATTAAGCAGAGAGGAAAAGTGGAAGAGTATACTGTCTCAAGTGATTTTTGGGCCCTTCTCTTCTAATGGTAATATGGTATAGTTTACTTATCACTGCATATAGTTCACTCAATTACTTCCATTTCTCACCCTCCTTATATCGTGTCTCTTGAATATTGCATGATAACGACTTTTAGTGAACACATATTAAACCTAAGACATTTACCAAACCCCACCTCTCCCCTAATGCTTGAGCTATACCCAAGTGGCTAATGCAGTAATGCATGATAACCACAGAACATGGAAGTAGAACTCACGAGGTGGAGAAAAATGCTGGTCCAAGTTTGACTCCTTTTGAAGCAAAAAATTTAAACCGATTGAAGGTTAGCAAGTTGGGTTGAAGTGGAATCCCTTGTTCCATTTGTAAACTGAACTGAATATAGACTAACTTGTAGTTAGTAGAATAGAATATGACTTGCACATAAGAGATAGTTACAAGTATGCATCAGGAATTTCACACTCTTGGATAACCAACGAAGATAACTTACATGAGTAAAACGGTGATCATTTGCTTCTTCAAATCGAGATTCTTGCTTAATCACTATCATGTCGTCAAATGGATTTCCACTACATAGAATTTAAAAATACATAATATGTCAAAATTAGTCAAACAGATTGTCTCAGGACTGAATCTAATAAATTTCAGCAACCTGCAAGTCACTGGAAAACCATCTAGATCTTTGCTTATAGAGCGGCCGCCATCATTTATAAAATGAATATGCTGCATAATAGATCATACCAATTGATTATTTCTCATCCCAACAACGATGGCCAAGAATTTATAGATTAAAGAATGGTAGAGGAATTCACAAAAAGAAGAAGAAGAAGAATGGTAGTGGAACTTAAATTTAGATGCACAAACTGAAATGGGTGAGAATTAAATGAATGAAAACCAACATTAACTCTACCAACCTTAAAGTATACACTGGTTGTAGTTCTCCAATTAGAGCTTGAAGGCTCATTCATATCCAACCCGATTGACAATTTTGACAACCTTACACCTCGACTTGCAGAATGGGAGAAATTGTTCATGGGAATTCCATGGATCCTAACCTCGGGTGAAACTGAATGCTGTAAAGGGGAAATTTCAATGCCATGAGTTCCTTCCCTTCTCTCTTTCTAATATCAATTGACAATAAAGTTTGAGCCAAAATGGAACGCAAACCTGAATGGTTAGAGATTGCTGACCAAGATATCGAGGTCTAGGCCTCCTATAAGCTATTAAGAGGTTTGAATCATGCAGCCCCTTGAGCCACGATATATCAAGCATATCACTGTTGCCAAGTAAGTTAGGGTGTTTCAAGCAAAGGCTGCAATGAACGAAATGGAATACTTGGTTACACCTCATGGATCAATATACAAGAACCCATTTTGACATCATTGTTAATAGAAATCAAACCAAAACTTCCTACCTGCCACTAGCCAGAGAAAGCGGACTGCTAGATATCCTGTTGGAGTTAAAAAAAAAAGAAAAAACCATCCTTAGAGAATAACTCAACCAAAACATTTTCAGCTTAAATTTAGAAGCATAAAGTAGTCAGAAACCTGAGAGGGGAGAGCATATAAGAACTACATAGCTTTTGAAAGAAATTAACTCCAATGTCAAGCTTTGCTGCTTTGCACAAAATTCACCGTCAATACTTGGTAATGGTACGTAAGTTAACTCCGCAAAAAGGCAGAAAAATAACAACTTTTTTTACGCAAAACTGAAGCTTCTTATTATATTTAGTGGGGGGGAAATGAACCTTTGCCAGCATGGATGCTCTTGTGAGCTCCCATTTCTGAGGGGCATTACATTCAACAACTGCAAGAATGAATGGACAATCAAGGTGAAGAGAAGCAGAAAAACGAGTTTCTTATTTTGGCGAAGACATGCATGCTTTCGTCAATGCTATATCCATTTGAAAAGGTGAAAGTTCCAAGCTTTCTAGCTTTGACATTCTTTGTTTGGCACAAATGAGAAGTTTGTCACCTCGTTGCTTCCTCATTCATCTTACCTACGAGGAACGGAACTGATATATTCTCCATTTCTTTCTTTTCTTCCAAATTTCCAATTAAAAAGGACTGTATACTTTCTTGTTTTGTAATGAATTTATTCTCGAATCTCGATACTTGTTTGCTTGTAAATTAACAAGCCTGTATTTCTCTCAAGAAATTTCATTTTTTATTTTGATAAAAGTGTCGTGAAATTAACATTTTATATAATTCTTTTGATATAATGATATGATAAAAAAAATGACAATATGATTATGTTAAATAAAAAAAGTTTACACTATCAATTAAAGGTATATTTAAAATATAATGTGCACTAAAGCTTCTCTTTTTTGGTTTCAGTGTCCACTAAAGCTGACACAAAAAAATGGAAGTTATTTTTCAAAAGCATTCACTTTAAGAAACGAAATTTTTTGTATTATTTTTTTAATTAAATATTGACAATTTTTTTTATTTTTTTAATTAAATACTGACAACTTAATAGAAAATATTGACAATTAAAAAATAAATTATTTTAAATTAAAAGAGAAAAATTATTTTACTAAATTATTAGCATTTAATTAAAGAAATAAAGAATGTGACAGGAAAAAGAGATAGAAGATTTAAATTCTCATTCTAATAGATAATATAAATGTGGATGATATTATAATGCCATATAATACCAGTAATGACTCAATTCCAAATGACTACAAAATTAATTATAAAAAAATTATATGACCTATTTAAAATTAGGTGAAATTATAAGAATTAAATTTATAATCTTATTTTTTATACACCTGTAGAGTTCATAATTTTACGCATAGACATTATTTTTATAAAATTTTGTTGATATATTCTTCACAAAATTATATTAATACAAATATTAATTAAATAATATGTTAATAAATAATTTCACCAATATATATATAGGGCGGACAAGGATATGTCCTTGTGTAGAGTTAGGGATATATTAATCCTTGCCCACGGAAAAGGATATGTTCGTACTTAGAGAAGGGGATATGTCCCTATCTATGGAAAGAGATATGTCCTTATCCGTAAAACAAATATATTTTTGTGCTCGCAAATAGGGATATGTTAATTCCTATATAAGAATATCCTATCTACGGACATGGGTATATCCTTGTTTGCGGATGGTGATATATGCTAATTCCTAAATATGGTTATCCTATTTGCAGAGAGGAATATATTTTTATTTATGAAATTTCATGGATTTAACCGAGAATTTCTAATCTAACAGTTAAATTAATGAAATTAAATATTTTATAAAAAATTATTAAATTAAGTAAGTATATCATTACTTACTTTTTAATTGAGTGAGTGTATCAACTATCAATACTTACTTTTAGACACATCAACTTTATCCAGTTTCTTATTTTTTTTAATTTTATTTCTTATCTTTGTGATGATTGATGACTACGTAAAAATCAATTAGACTTGTAATATGCTTAGAAATCCGAACAAAAAGAGAGCGCTCGAAGTGATGGGAAAACTGTCATTGTAGTGACTTTTCTGCTCAAGAATTGGGCTATTAACATTGATAAGATTGCTCTATCATGACTTATTCAATTATATTCGTTACAAAAATTTGTATGATGCAATATACAATAATAATTTATTTGACGAGTGCATAACATATATTAACAAATATAGTTTTATAATAATTTTATATTTCTATGTTTGTAGTAACAATTTTTCTTTTCTATCTAGCATCGAAGGAAAAACCTATGATACAAATTTTACGCCTACATAAATTAGTTTCAGCCATTACATTTTAAGATGAGAGTTGTGCAGTTGTTTCCTGTTTTTTGGGGCTTATTATGCCCCGTTTTATTACAAAAAAAAAATAAAAAAATAAAAAATCCCAGTTTTAAGTGACAAAACAAACTGCTACTCTTTTTTAAGAATAAACTGGTTTTATCAAGAGAAGAAAACTAGGATTAGGAATAGAAATGTAGGAGTAGGAGCGGTTGCCCCGTCTTGTTAAGCGAAACAAGGTAACCACAGCTTCTTCTTTGAAATTGAACGGTGGCTCCTTGGTGTCCTCGCCATTTCTTCAGTTCAGAGCCCTCTTCTCTCTAATTAATGCCCTTATTCTCGGCTACTCAAACTGACTTTGATCATTCATTGTATTTGTCTCTCAATCTGATTCAGGAGAGACAAAGTCACATATGCCTTCTTTATGTTATATTATATTCCAATTGATCCAACCTTCCTTTTCCCTTCAAATGAATTTGAAGTCACAAAGGGATTCGTCCTATTTGTTGGCACATGAACCTACATTTGCATTGCCTCTCAGTCTAGAGGGCTGCGTGGTGATATGTTAAATAGGATTTATTATTTATACATATTGTCTGATAAATATTTGTACGTTTAACTGCAGAACCAACAATATTTTCTTTGGTGCAGAATAAGCATGTAGGTTTCATGTAAATAATAGTAGCCACTTGTTCTTAAGTTTAACAAAAAATCTATTCTTTAAACTTAAAACATGTAGTCATATTAGATGAATGTTTTTTAAGCATCTGACTTTGATTTGCTTCCACATGCTTGAATCTCTTATTTTTAATGCTGATATTTTCTGTATTTTTTAGGTTGCATATGTTTTGGGACAATTGCAAGACAAAGCTGCTTCAGCTGCTCTATCCAATATACTTGGAGACGTGAATGAGCACCCAATGGTTAGACTTGAACCTGCTGAAGCTCTTGGTTCAATTGCGGCAGGTATTACCACCAAATAATATCGAATGGTATAGTTTCTCTTTCTCTCACAAAGTAATATAATGGATTAAAGGAGAGCTGTGCTCTGTGGTGCCATCCATTTATAAAAGGAGAGACTCAATAATATCGTATAATATATGAAATTTCCTAAAAGTTAATATAGAATAGAACTAAAGGAGTAGACACTAGCAGTCCTAGTGAATTCTGATTGCAACTTTTGGTCTTTCTAATGATTCTGTTCAGGCTTGTTTGGTTGTGACTGGTCCTGGTCAAAAGTACCCTAACTCCTCATTCTCATCCAGTTGACAGTATAAATTTTATAAGAAAAAATGTAATGTTGTTGGATAAGGCACCTGTTACTATTCAAATTGGCAATACATGCTAGTTATAATCAAAGTGATAAGGAAGTTGTTTTGCAAACTAAAATATCTTGCAAAATGCTTGTTGGAGTTCGATAAAGATATTAAACTTGTGTTGCTTTAGAAGATCATCTTACTATTAGTACAAGAGTGAAATCACTGTCTTTCACATAGTACGTAAAATCTGTTTGTAACCGAAACCTCTCTATTCTTCTTTGAATATTTTTTTATTGTTATTTTTTTGGTACAAATATTCTTCTTTGAATATTAATGAGCTCTGTTTTCCTGTAATCACTTGTGAGGTTCATTTTCTGAGTTGGTGGCTGAAACATGGTGAAAATGATCACATCTGCCCATGCCCTTCCACCCCTTCATCTTTCTCAAATTCTATAACAAACAATTGAACAATATATCCTCTCTCTTCCTCTGAAGAAGTAGTCTTTCTGTCAATCTAAGGCAAGTCCATAATATATTCTAAGCTCCAGTCCAATTTACAGAGTTCTTATGAAAAACTTCACTTAATCTCTTGGTCTTTACTAAGATGGTTTGTGTTCTGCTTCGCCATTTGACTTATAGTAGTTGAATACTTAACCATCTATCACTAATTCTATTTGTGCACGGCATTTAAATTCTATTAATTTACTTTTTGGATTGTTGGCGTAAGTTCTTATGTAATATGTTGTATGCACTTAGATGGCCAAAGTGTAGCACTCCTTGAGGAGTTTACAGCAGATCCAGAGCCTCTTGTCTCACAAAGTTGTAAAGTTGATCTAAGCATGCTAGAATTTGAACGATCAGGAAAATCATTTGAGGTATACATCATACATCATAGTGTTTACTGAATTTTTGCATATTTTGTTTCAATATTTGTTGACACGTTTTTATTTTTCTTGGTTGCAGTTCCTCTTCATGCACACTCCTCTTCTGGATTAAATGTTTTCTCACGGCGATGCCTTTCAACAATGCTAAGACATGAAGAATGAGTGGATGCATGAGATTTAGGAGACAGATTCGTAGGATTTCTGGAGTGGAGCATTAATCTTGCCAAACAAGTGAATATTATTGAGAAATTCTCCTAGTGTGTGTCAGGGGGCTAGTGTATATGATTGAGAATCTCATTATCAACAAAAGATATGGCATTATTGCAGTGAAAACTCATTAGCTTGTTCACCACTAACAGAGTTAGAAGGAATTTTATTTTTTAAACAATTTTTTGTCCATTTTTCCGGTGGATTGACTGCCGAAAAAAAAAATCCCGCGGATGTGAGTCTACAGGGAAAAAAAAGTCTGGCTGATGCGAATCCTCCGGAAAATTCCGCCAGAATGTGCCTATTTTCTTGTATTGTATATGGTCAAGTCCTCTGTCTTGATAGTTGTAATCAATAGAGTTAATACTAATAACATGTTGCAGATTCATAGGCTCCACATATCTCTTTCTCCTAATATTTGTGTTATGTGCAGCTCGAGTTCAGAAACAGTGGCCTATTTATTTCTACATTTTGCGGCAGCTACTATCCTTTGGAATTAGTTGTTTGCTGTGCTGGATGAATCTTGGTTCATGTGTCCTTTCACTTTGCAACAATTTCTTCAAGTTAGTTTTTGTGTTTGTAAGTACAGTGATCTATTTGAAATTCATAATTTTTAGCAGAAATCTCTCTTGTTCAATTTCTGATCTGGTGATGTGTATATTTAATATCTTTAGCTCCTAATTACTGAGCTCTTCCCTTTCTTTAGTATGTGTTGCATCAGTGTAGGTGCCTTTATCTTCCAAGAACACAAATCGGTTGAGATTTATTTATCTTATCTCAGTCTAGTCATCTTCTTTCTGATAAGTAAGCATAAATGGCAGAAGAGCTGCTTTCCAGTCCGATTGAAGGGGTGGGCACCCAGAAGTTCACTTTCGTGGGTTGTTGTCTTTGAGATAAAAATATGGTGATCTTACCTTTTGTTTTCTTTAACCTTTTTAAGATATAAGAACCCTGAGTGCATAAAGTTTGCCTGCGGCTAGACCGGTGGTAAGGCAAAAAAATAAAAAAATAAAAACTTCCCCTGCAATGGGGCTTTGGTGGTTGTGGGGGGCACACTTTCATATTATATGTGGTCTGCATGTGTTCCTTGTGCAAAGGTGATGCTGTTAGTTGACGCGTCCATAGATGTTGATTATGACATATGTCATGGTTGGGTGAATATAAAACTTCTGCATGTTACTTCCTGCTTATGAATCAAGCTCGTTGAGCTCTATGGTGAGAACCTAAACTCAGGCGGCTCTTAGGTAAGAACCATACATGGGGCTATATATTCTTAACACAAACGAGCATTTCTCATTGTCAAGGATATGACGAACAGCTTTCATGTTTCAGTTTTATTCTGCTTTATCTATTGTGCTTACTGTTTAGGGTCGTGGCTAGTATTGCACCACTGCCCACTTGCTAGTTGCTACTCACAATATACAGTTAGTCCTTGGTGTGACGAATGTATGAGCAAGTGTTTTTGTTCAGTTATAAGCTAATTTATTGTTTGTTTCGGCGCGTTCTGTTGACATTTCATCTGAATCCGATCCAAGTGTTTGACTTTACCAATTCATAATGGCAGGTTTGAAAAGTGAAAGAATCTTGACATTTGAATGCCATATCTGTGGTGTAAATTACACCATTTCAATCCCAGTCCCTGCCGACGGGATCACTATGTGGATCTTATACTAGACTCAATCTCTGTACAAGAAAATGGGGTAAAAAATTGACGCAAGAGGAAACAATGTGCAAGAATAATTTCTTGAATGAAACTATTTGTGACTGTGGTTAATATTAGTATGAGTTTAATTTCAATTCACTTTCAGTGTAAAAATTTTTTACACTGTCATCTAATCATGTGTTGCCAAATCAGTAAAAAAGTAGACTATCACAACAACTACTTAGAAAGTCTAACTATTTTAATGATTTGACAACACATGATTGAATCACAGTGTAAAGAAACTTTACACTACTAGTAGATAGAAATTAAATCCTATTAGTATTTAGAATAAACTACTTTGCCCACAGGTATATTATTGCACATACCTCTATTATATTATTAAAATTTGTACCAAACTCTCCTTGAATTTATAAAAAAAAAATACAATTAACTTCAAAATCTTGTTAAGTTTAACAGATTTATTAACTAAACTGTTGGCTCGTAAATAACAAGAATGTTTTTGCGATCAAATGTGTTTTTTTCTTTAATATAAAAGACTAATTAAACAATGATAGAAATGATACTTGATAATAAAATATTTATGGAATGATAATTCAGTTAGTGAATGTGTAAGGTCTATTTTAATTTTTAAAATTAATCGTAACACTTTTTTATAAATATAAAAGAGTTTTATGTAAATTTTATAATATAAAAATATATATGTACAATGAACGCAAAATACATAAAAAGATAGAATGCATGAATCAATATTAGACTTTGATAAACAGTAACCACATTGAGATATTTTATTAGATGAATCAATAAGTACATCTTCGTACCGAAGGAAACAAAAATGAATTGGATATGAATATCCTGATACCCCACCACGGAATTAAAGCTATTTCCGACTTCCTGATGGAAAAAATAATAGAATTTGCTTGTAAGTAGTTTAAAAAAAAGGGGTACACAGGTGACAAATTAGGAAAGAAAACTTCAACTTTGACTAGTGTGGTAAGTGGTAATGTGTTTTTCTCAAGGGTAATGTTGAGGGGAGCTCGAGCGTTTGTATGCTTGTTTTTAGCCTTAGATTCAATCGAAACTAAAAAATAAAAATAAATCTGAAATTGTTTTATGCTTAAATCAACAACTGAGCATTTGTCAACTTGAACATCTCTTAGTATTTCTTTTTTTTTTAAAGCATTTAATATTTTAAAGTTTTAATAAATATTCAATATCTTTTTCTTTAAATAATTTAATAGATTCATTATGAATATAAAATTATTCTTTTTAAGTGATATGATGACCTTTTTTTCGGTACATTAAGTGATATGATGACTGGCTTTGTTTGTATTATATTTAAAGTCGCTCCCCTGCTTTGTATCTGTGAGGTGAAGAGGGGAGCATCAAAGACGAGGATAACAAGCTAACATGGACCTGCCTCAAATGTCAAATAAAAGGTTATGCAATAATAACTCTTAATCGCTTAACAAATTTTTAATTATTAAAAACTAAAATATTAAATAATTTTTGAATTATCAAGATATTAAATTTTTTTTATTTAATATTTTTTACATTAAGTAATTTTTTTATTATACATATACTTTTAGTTTTTTCTTGGGTGAATATAAAAAGAAAATTATATTTTGAAAAGTCTTTTTTTTAATCTGAAGGATAGAATTCTCGATCGCATAAGCTCTTGAGCGTATAAAATTATTGCTCTTAAGTAACTAAGATAATGCTAAAGAAAATTGAGTTAAATTTTAATCTATTGTCAGTGTAAAAAAATTTTACACTATCATCCAATTATATGTTGTCAAATTATTAAAAGAGTTTAACTATCACAACAATCATCTAAAAAGTTTAACTCTTTTAATAATGTGTCAGCACATGATTAGATGACAGTGTAAAGAAATTTTACACTGATAATAGATTGAAATTAAATCTAAGAAAATTTGTTAAAAAATATGACATTACGAAATTCTACACAGTAAAAGAAGCCATTTTCATTAATGTTGTTTTATTGGCCGGAACAAATTAAGTAAAAGAATTACATGATGTCCAATTCAATTTGTAGCCATTGGTCATGCATCTGTGAGGAAGGGTCTGTAGTCTGTAGTCTAAGTCTTCCATTTTTTATTGAGGATTTTGGAGAGCAAAGGAAGTGAGGGTTAATTTTTTATTTTAAATTTATATTTTTTTGATAATTTTTTAAAATGAGAAAAATTAAATAAAAGGCTATCATGTAATATTTTAATTATGTTTTTTTATTCTTATAAATATTTTATAATTCTCTAAATTTAAAAAATGAAAGATTAACTCCCTCTCTATTTTCTTTTTAAATTCTTCCAATTCAAATATATATACCCTTAAGAGAAATCAGAATACAAGAAAAAGGAAGTGAATAATGCATTAGCATCGTTGCATTGAAACTTGATAACCATTTACACTGTTTAGGGTATTATTTAATCAGTATTTAATAAATAAATAATAAATAATAAATAAATAATAAATAATAAATAAAATTTAAATTTTTTAGATATAAAATATTTATACTTTTTATTTAATATTTTGCATTTTAAATCATTAGCCAATATTATTAGAGTACTCATTAATAAATACTCAAAAAATAAAATACATATTTGTTTTAAGAGAAATTATTATAGTACTCATCTTTTTTTTATATCGATACTCAGAGTGAATTATCAAACATTCATTAGTTATTATTTATATTTAATAGACTTTTAAACATTTATTATAAAATCAATAATCAATAAATAATTAACAACTCATCTAAATACCAAACTTATCTTAATATCATATTAACTTTTATCTTTTAAGATATCTTTGCTCATCGAGAAGAGTGTAAACATGTTGACAGTTTCAACAATTTAAGACAAATATAGAGAAAATCATTTCCTAAAGAATGATTTGAAAAATATTGATTAAAAAATTAAATTAAAACCATTAATTAAAAAATAAAATTATTTATTTTTTTGAAAATATAAAAAATATTTAATTATTTTTTAAGTTATTTTTATTTAATAATAAAAATATTAATAAAAAAGTATTAAATACTTATTAAACAATATCCTATAAACAATTATTAACAGCATCCAAAAATAAAAGGTAAATGTTGAAGAACCCGATACAATGGTGAATTATATATAGTTCCTACTCACAAGCACTTAAACATATGGTTCTCGTTTTTGTTTTCAATCATATCTTTGAGGAATCAGGCTTCCATGCTAGAAAGTCTCTGAAGAGGGAAGAGTTCATCACTGCTGCAATTATATAAATATTATTATATTTATCTGTTTTATGTGAACAAACTTTTTATTTAGAACTGAAAATATGGACAATCTTTCATTAAAATAAAAGGTTAGACTAAGCTTAAAGCCTTAAACAAATACTATAAGCAAGCTTCCGCGTTCATAGTTGTATAATTTTGAAGAGTGGACGTTTCGCGTTTCTTTTGTTCTCGATCGATAACACTTTTCTAAGCATTTAAGAAAACGTAACAGTTCTAGAGATGAATGGTTTACAAAGGAAGAAAATATTGCACAACGAGGCTCATTATTTATTCGTAAATTCATTATTTTTTGTTTTTAATTATGTTGAATTTGTGTTATTTTTAATGTATTTTATCAATTTCACTAAATAAATATCTTTTTTAATCAAAAAAAAATATTCCACAATGAAGCTCATTATTTGTCCTCTTCAATTGATATATTTATTGAAAAATAGCAATTTTATAAAAGTTTATGTTAAAGTTATAAAAACTATATTATGAATTTCTGAAAATAATTAAAATATTAATTTAAAGAAAGAATGTGAGTAAGAGAAATGTTGTATTGCAATTTCAAAAGCTAAACAAAAGAGAAGTGTTGTGTCCATATTTTTATTTTTTTTATAGTGATTAATGATTTAATATTTTTAATTAAATTATTATTTAGTTTAGTTACTAACATAAGGTATTTGCTATGACACTTAATGAGTATGATAATTAGAATAAGTTGTTAATTATTTATTAAATATTAATTTTATAATAAATATTTAAAAATATATTAAATATAAACAGAAATTAATAAATACTTAACAATTCACTATGAATATCTTAAAAAAAAGATAAGTACCATAATAATTTTCATAAAATAATTTAAAAGTCAATGTAAAACAAAAATACAAACAAACATAAAATAAAAGATATAATAATATCAACTTTATTATACAGATAATTGTTTTAAAAAATGTATCTTTTAAATACAAGAAACATAAATAAATAAATATTTAATGATGCAAGAAACATAAATAAATAAATATTTAATGAGCACTAAATCAGTAGGAAGCTGTCGGTAGATTTTACCGGCAGGTGGCATGGCAACGTCAGAAAGCGACAAAGAGCAGCAGTTCCCAGGTGCGGCGTTCGGCGGAAAAATAAACCAAAAAAAGAAGAAAAAATAATTAAACAATTAATTAATTGATCAATAAAATATGTAAACCAACCAACCCCATATCCATATTCATCACATGCAGGCACACACCAAACGAAACATACAAATGCCAATACTAAATTACAAGGAAAATGAAACTAAATAAAAAAGAAAATTTAAAATAGGCATCAATAACAATAACAATAACAATAACATTACCAAACAGTCCTAATTACATTAACTTGGTCCAAGTGTCTAACTCCATTGCCATTTGAAAAACCAGTCCAATATTGCCTCTGCCATTAATAAATGTCCCCTTAGAACCCTACACATGTGCCTCCCATGTCCCCCATTGGCATTTTCTTATAAGACCCTTCTCACCCTTTCTGTCCCTTATTCCCAATGTCCCACACTTCCCCCTAGCCATAACCATAACCATAACCATAACCATAACCATTTCCATCTCACTCCCTCCCTCCTATACCAATACCCTAGTCCTCGGATTTTTGCACCATTTCCTAGTGTGCCCGTGTGCCTCAAAATTTTTATTTAGTTTTTCCATTCTCCCTCCTTTCTTTCTTTTCAGTTTCACGCATAGTATACAACAACACACGCTTTCTTTCTCTCCCCATATTATAGACTATGGCTTCTGCAACTGGAAATAGCACTGGCACTAACACTGCTGGCTCTGGCACTGGCTCTCCTTGCGGGGCATGCAAGTTCCTCCGACGAAAGTGTGCAGCTGACTGCATCTTTGCGCCTTACTTTTGCTCCGAACAAGGCCCTGCTAGATTTGCAGCCATTCATAAAGTGTTTGGTGCTAGCAACGTTTCCAAGTTGCTCTTGCATATACCAGCTCACGATCGTTGTGAGGCGGTACTCACAATTGCTTATGAAGCCCAAGCTCGTATTAGAGACCCTGTTTATGGCTGTGTCTCCCATATTTTTGCCTTACAACAACAGGTACAGTTACAAAGCCAATCACAAGTTCTAAACTTTATTCATCAAAAAAAAAAAAACACAAGTTCTAAACTTTCTTTTTGTCTTTCTCCCTCTCTCTCTCTCTGTGTATGTATTTTTATGAAAAGGAGGCACATGGCTAAGTTGTTCTGTTAATGAGTGGAGATTCAACTTCCAACAATTAACACTTGCAGTCACCTATTCATCAAGTTCTCTTCTGAGAACTCAGAATTTTTTTTTATTTCTCATCTTCCCCTTATTTTTTAATATATATTGAAAATTTAGAATGAATGAGGTCATTCAGTCCGTGGATTTTTCACCACACTACTGTCTTTTTCTCCTAATTGATCTAGGTAGGTTTGGCTTCTATGAGTCTTCAAGAGCCAGTCCAAGAATATTATTTATTGACTATACACACACACACACTAGTCAATTATCAAGATACAAACAAAATTTCCCATCATCTTATTAATTGATTATTGTTCTTCTTCTTTTACAATTTTTGTCTTCTGGTTTAAATGTAGGTAGCATGCTTGCAGGCACAACTGATGCAAGTGAAGGCACAGCTGGCTCAGAACCTGATGGAGTCCAGGAACTTGGAGAATCAGTGGTCAGGGAATGTTGCTGGACAACCATTCAATTTTTGTCCCACTTACATGAACCCTATATCTCCTCAGAGCTCGCTTGAGTCAATTGATCATAGCAGCATCAATGATGGAATGAGCATGCAAGATATACAAAGCAGAGAGGATTTCTCATTCCAATCTTGTTCTAAGAAAATATCATATAACAATGACTTGGGTGAACTGCAAGAACTGGCACTCAGGATGATGAGGAACTAACCAGGCTAGCTATAAAGCTAGTCACTGTCTTTGTTTTCTAGAAGGATATTCCCTTTGATGTTGAGGGATTCTCTTTGCCTAGTGTTGTATATACTGAGAGTGTCAAGAAGAAAACTTGCCACAACTGATTAGCCTAAACTAAGCATTAGGCTTTTCTGTTTGTGGATTCAATCCAAAAAAAATTAATTTTTTGCAGACTAGCAAAGTCTCTCTCTGAGTGAGTTACTGTGTTTACTCAAATTAGTATAGTGGTTAACTTCCTGTGTAGAAAATAATGTTGTTTTACCTGAACTACAATAATAGAGACACCCTTAAACTACAAAAGGAAGCCTACAAGATATGGATTGTCTTGAATTATTATGCATTCTTTTCCTTTCAAAGTTCAATAATGATGCCTACCTATGAGGTGTCCTTCGTCTCCTCCATCTCCCTCTTCGCTTAATCGGAGATAATTTTTCTAACAAAAATCACAAGCTTAATTGAACCTTTTTAGATGACAATCTTGACACGTTGAAACTTTTTTTTCTTCTTTTATTTCTAGTGGGAATCCCCATCTCTTAAAAGAAGCACATATTGGTCTCTGCTGTCCTTATCTCCAATGTTAGTGAATAGTCGCATTCACGTACGTTTATTGTGAGCTATTTGGTGGTAAAAAAATGTATGATTAAATTTTTTAGACACTCTCTTCTCTACTATATGATCTATATCTGATGATTTCTGTCTTTTCTTTAACAAAAAAAAAAAATCCAGCCGAGGGGACCAAAAAGAGATCATGCATGAGCCTTAATCATCGCATATCAGTCCATATGTCTATGAATTTTTCTCTTTTTTAATGTTGCAAAAAATTAGAAACGAGTAACTCGAAGTGAAAAGTGATCAAATTGCCCCATTTCTCAACATGTTTAGATCCAAATGCAATGTTTCCTTGGGTGTATTGAGGAGACGTCTTTCTAAGATTTTGTTTTGGCAAGGCAGAGGCTAGAGAGGACTTGGATGCTATCATTATAGTTAAAGGCAAGCACAACCTTAGGGTGAGTACCTAAGGGACCCCACTTAACTAGGTTTATATTTTAACAGGTAGGTTTACCTAACATTAGTGTGCTAATCTAATTGTAATATTTCTATACACTAATGATTTTGTATTCATACAAGTAGACAAAGTGTCTCCTGGATTGAATGCATAGGCTAAATCACAAGTTTTGTTTCTCCCCATTCTATAGTAACATGAAATAGAGAGACACCTAATCCTATATATAGAAGCATTGCCCAGTGAACGTACCCTGTTGATGTTTTTGAGTGTTGAAGGAGTATATCTTGCACATGTAACAGAACTTAGTTAACTTACATGTTAATTTAAACACCTGTATTTACAAGCTACAGTTAATTATTGGTGTTGACTGTTGAGTGTCAGGCCAAACTCTAACTTCATCTTTACTCAATGTGAAAGTTAATCCTACATGCAAAAACTCTACATTTTGACCGTAAAGGTAGAAGACTCATGCTAGTAGAAGCCATGGAAGCTCAAGGGTAATTGATATTTTGATTCTTTGCTTGGCAAATCCAATTTCCTCGACAAATAAGGAGAAAAAAATCAGATTCATTCTGATAACGCTTGTCTACCCATTTTTTTAAAGCCTTTTTTTTAAATTTGGTAGAGCCATTAAATTGACTAAATAAGTGATGCATTTAGTTGAATACATTTATTGGGGGTGACACTACTACGGTGATGATCAAATAATAAAAGAGTTGTAATGATAAACAGACAGAAACAGAGAAACTGTATTATATCGAATTGATTCGTTCTTGCATAGTGCTATTGTTGTGATCATAACCCATCCTAAATGTACTTTAAGTTGACTTAATCATGAAACTATTTTATGATCTTTGCATGCCACTGAAATGTTATTGGAGATTCCATAATAATTTGATCGATTAAAAAACTAGGCATGCATTTTACACCTTATGAATTATTTAAATATAGCAAAAATATAATTTGGTCTCAGAATTCTGCATACACAAGAATAGATGATACGGAGACAAGAGAAGAAAGAAGGCCACATATATCAATATGCCGTGGCAATGATCTTGCTCAACATTTTCATTATGTAACTATGGGGACCATATGCAGAAACACTAAGCGAAGTACAATATAATTAACTAAAGAGCAAGAGAAAAGCAGTACCTAACTAAAACTCTCATCTCTAAATTGGAGTTCTGTAATTTCTATGGTCCAATTGGAATTTGGGTTAATTACATAATAGATCGAGTGGGTCATCACTCTCATAAACTTCAAATCACGTTCTTCCTATGAGATTTAAATCTGAAACTTCCAACCATCGAAGTATCTCTCTTTGCAAATGAGTTTTATAATCTTAATTTTCAGTTGGAGCCACGCACGTGAACTTGCTTCTTTAAAAGAATGACTTATCAAGCATGTAGAAAGTTATGATCCTGACAGAATAACTAAAACTAGCAGAAAGATCTCCTATCTGTTATTGGAAGGGAGAAAGTTCTAAGAAAATGGATTATGCAGGCCACTGAAGGCTGTTGTTTAAGTATTGATGGACCCCCCTACAAAACCTAGGATGAACAAAAAAATTACATGTGGACACTAAATAACCTCAGTCAAGCCACATTTGATGAAATGAAATATATTCAAGCCCATTACCAAAATGACATAAAAATATATAATCAGTCCAGTCAAGCGGCAAGTAATTCCATAATTTGTGTAAGCATTAAAGAATGGCAAAGCAGAAAAAGGAGAATTAAAAAATAGGACTGTAGGTACTGGACTCCAATTGGTACATATCATCCATAGGACTCCATTACTTGCACCTGGAAAAGTAATTATTCCAAAACACCAATAGTTTAATTGGAGATGAATGATGATGATTAGCTGAACGTGAGAGCAAAAGTTGTCCCAAAAAAGTGGAATGGAACCGACATAAAGCAAAGAGAATAAATTGTATTGGTCCTTACTTAATTAATGAGTTGCTGGCAACATAATAAAGAAAAAGAAAAAAAAATGGAGAAGAGTGTGGTATCTTTCTTGTCTCCTCAGCAAGTTCTATTAGAATATTCATAGACACCTTTTGTTTTTTTTTTTTTTTTGGGTAATAAACAAATTTAGAGTGAGGAAAGACTCTTCTTATTCTTATTAATTTTAGTAAAAATTTATAATAAAATTATAAATTGTCTATTAATAAAAAACTCCTAAAATCAAACTCAAACCATGCAATTATCAAGAATAAAATATGGATTAGATGGCCAACCTCAATTTACAAACACTATTTTTATGACATAACACCTTTTGTTCTACACCATTCCATGATTTTGTCTGGGGGGAAATATACTACTGACTTATATGCTGAGCTTGAAATAATTAATGCGGTACGGGTTTAATTTAGGCCACAGATTATTAATCACAGTTTAAGGAGAAGATATTTGAATTGAGTGGCAAATTTTTATATATGAAATTAAAATTAAAATTGATATTATATTAAAAGATTCGTTAAGAGAATATATATAAAAGTTATGATAGATGATAGGTCAAGAGTTGGACCTATACACCCTTCTGGGGGTGTGTTTTTAAAAAAAATTATTTTTGAAATGATCCCCAGGATTGGCCAAAGGACCGCATTCTATTAATTTAGGCAAAAAAAAGGGTCAAGATTTGGAAGTGAGCCACACGTGCAACTTGGGATTTTTTATTTAATTTGGAGATCAATGACGTGTATTAGACAGAGGACTTTGTCTTCACAGGGCCTTTATTGTTTTTCTGATTAGAAATACTGCAGTGAAGAAAAAAGAATTGCAAGTTTGGCAATCCCAGCCTTCAAATTTTGATATAAAAAAGTTGTTCTTTATATTGAGTGAGAGAGATGAGATGTTTGAGATGGGATGGTTCCTGAAACAATCAAAAGCTTACGCCAGATATGGGCTTTTTGGTAAAAAAAAGTCAGTACACCCAAAAAGGTGTATTGGCGGTGAAATGACCCAATGACACTCATTTTTCTTGTTTTTGGTTCTATCTTCTTGTCTTTTCTTTTTTTTAATATTCAATAATTAGTCAGTGATTGGTTTATTTTTTATTTTTATAATAATTATAAAAAAATAATTTATTTTTATTTTAAAATTTTTTCTAAAAAAATATGAAAATAATATTTTAAATATTTTTTTATTTTTTTATTAAATTTTAAAAATAAAAATAATATATCATTATTATAATTATAATAAAATCATAACAACTGAAAATAAAATCAAAAAATTAACTACACATCCAGTGTCTCATTTGTTGGGCTTTCCCTTTGTTGGCCTCGCCCGCAGATACCGCCAGAATGGACTTGGCCCTATCAGTCAGACTTTGTAGCAAAGAAATCCTAACACAGGCTTGGTTCCATGCTCATTGCCATGAACCCATAGTTGTCAGTAACTGTCATCTAATTTAAAAGTCTTTTTTTTTTTGGGGAGCCAGTTAACACACAGTATTTCAATGAATTTAATGAAAGATTAATTTACGCTCGTATGTAGAAGTTTGGACTGACTAAAGTAAGATTTTACACCGAAGCAAAATTGATCATATTACCAACAAGTCGACTTTCAAGTGTCTTAATGTTCTACTATTAAGCCAAGAGCACTTGGTTATTTTAAAAGTCTGATGCTAAATTAATAAGTTTCTTTATAAAAAGTATTGCTCAAATTGACGTAAGTTTTTTTAGTATTTTTTATCTATAAGATTGAATCAATTTTGTCAATATTACTGGTCATTGAAACAAAAATTCTTTCAAGTTTGGACTTGTTAAAAATAATTAAATTCAAGTAAAAGAATATATAACGTATCTTTTTTATATTTATTCATTAAATAAAACAGATAAAGTTTAAGAAAAGAAAAAGAGGTTGAGAAAGAAAAGTTGAAGGTTTTTTTTTTTTATATATATAAAAAAGACAGTGGCATGGAAAAGTTTGCCATACATGTAATAAGAGTTTCGTTTGGACTCAAATATATAAAAAACTAGATATTTAATTTAAGCTAAAGTTGAGCCGTTAAACTATTAGTTGACTAATCCATTAATAAATAATAAGCTTCAAAAGCATTCAATTAATGCTATTGCCACTGTACCAATTGTATATATAGGTTCCGTAATAATAACTCACCAGCTCTTTATCACACTTGATCTGAGATGATTCAAAATATTCAATACGTTGCACCAAAAAAAAATAAAATATCAATACGCAAACTGTGTAGTAATGTGCTTCTTTAATAATTATCTTTTATAGGGTTTTTTTAAGAGAGATCTTAAGAATTGGTGAAGGAATAAGGAAATGTGGGTTAGATGTGTGTATATCAAGAAATGTTTCTTAATAAATACATATTACAGCGTCTTCTATGATGTTCCAAAAGTTCATCATGGTATTTCAAGAACAGGACTTAATGGATGCTATAAGTATTAAATCCATGGGGATGTGATGGTTGAAATTCAAAGGACTAGGATGAATTGTGTAACTCGATCGGTTTTTAATAGGGAAAAACACAGGTACAGGCACCGGCTCAAATATATAGTTGCCCGTGTCGAAAGCCTACCTTTCTTATTCTTCTCGCTTTAAGATAAATGGATATATTATTTTGCCTTCAACTGCACGGTTGGCTTTTTATTACGATTTGAAAATTCGAAACCAAAGAATTATCTGAAAGTGAACACAATCATTAACATATTTTTCCCAGGTGCTCATTGAACCTAGTGAAAGTTTGTGGGGGCAAGGGGAGGGCACAATAGATTTCGAGCAAGTTGCTTAATTAATCCCTGCTGTTGCATTAGATATTGTTTATATATCTAATGCACTCTGGACCCTTCACTTTTCTCTCTTCTAATTTCACCTTAATTAATAAAGATCGTTTCCTTTTCCATATATATAAAGTTGTATAGAATTCACAAAAAAAAAACAGAGAAAAAAAACACTGTTGTGTAGCACACATGAATTCACTTATTACATGAGTTCATAAAACAATGTCAATCTTAAACTTTCCAACATATTTACCTTCATATTAGATCAAAATTAAATCTAAAACTAATTGACATTTAGTTACCAAAAGCAAAGGGAACTTAATGATTTTAAAGAATGGGTGAAGTAGAATATATGGAAGGTGAATGAGTTATTTATAAAAGTATAGCTCAAATTTTATCGTTAATAATAGAAAAATAACATTGATCGATATAACTATTAAATTGACATTAAAAATAGGAACACAAAAATATAGATAGATAGATAAATAAATGGAAGTGCGGCTCTATATGGGAATAATATAATTTTTTAAAGGGGTATTTTTTTTATAGCAAAAGTCACAAATTTATCTTTGGTGATATATTTTTAAAGATTCAAATATTTTTTAAAGTAGCACCAAAAAAATGTTTTTTAAAGTCACATATTCTTTTGAATACTTTTCAAAGCTTTTACCAACCATTTTACTAACCAATATGTAAGATACAATAACTTTTATCACATTTTTATCTAATAATAATTGAAATGTTCTTCCACAACAATTTTTCACAAAATCTATAATACAACAACTTTCAAAAAGTGACAGTATTTTCAGTAACTAAAAGCATCTAATCAAAGAAGAGGGGAAGAGAACAACTCTTAAATTATAATAAAACAACTAATTAAGAGAGTAAGGACCACCATTAAGTAGAAGCTGAAACCAATGAAAAAGGCATCCCAATATATTTGAAAATCATGGTGAGAGACACTGTGACTCAAGTGTCATGATGATAACAAGAAAGCAATTTTCTATTCCTCTCAACATGTACTGGTCCACTAGGACTGCAGAAAATAAAACGGATGCAAGCAAGATGGAACTGCAGAGATGGAATTGCATCCTAGCCTAATATAACTGGAACAAGCTACATGTAAGCAAAATGAATGCACTCTATACATTATATCTCAAAAATATTTTTTCTTTCTTTTTATTTGGTCACACACAACAATCTATTGCACATATATTCCATATCATCACTAGCACGCTTATAAACTTTTTAATGATTTCCAAATGTAGTTCTTGCCATTTATATTCATCATGAAATTCAAGTATTTCCATTTGGCCAACTGGTTAAGGAAGTACAAAAGTATTGGATCCTCTCTCCTTTTCATTTTCCTTCTTGTATCTCTGTGTGTTTGCTGTCCGAGGGCCGTCGTTTATTCAAAACTTAATGTAGTGGAGACTTAAAAACAATGTTTCAGAAGAACCTAATGGTCTGCTTGGAAGGAATGAAATTAAATGAGAAGGAAAGGAGGGGATGTAGTGAAACTTGATAATATTATATCAAACTATACATCATTTTTAGATATATATTTGTCAACTATACTTTTCACTCCCTCTCCTTCTTACCTTTTTCTGGTTCTAAAGAATCTGGGGATAGATAAGTTGCTCCAATACCCAGGTCAGAGCAGGAAGTAAGTTTCAGAAAACTTTATTGGCTACATTAGAAAGTAGTGTCAACGAAGAGCCACAGGGTTTAAACCTAAGCCTTTTCCTACAAATTGAACGAAAGAACTCACCATTGAACCAATCCCCTGTTGGCCACTTCTTAATTCTACATCCATTGTCCCACACTCCCACCTACAAGCATACCTTAAATGTTAAAGGAAGTGTTCTAGGGTCTGGACTAATTCTAAGGCTGTAGTTTTGAATTCTACGTTCATATGCAAAGAGCCACTAGCTTTGTGATGATCCAAAGACTTGGAAACTGGACAGAAGCTAACAAGTGTAAAGTGATTCCTAATTACACAAGGTTCAAATTATTTTCATTTGGAGTCTTGAAATTAAGAAATGTAGACACACATAAACTCATTCATAAATACGTAAATTAGACAAGCAAGAGACATTGGAAAAGGAAAATCTCAATCAGAAAGGTGTAAAAAAGACCAAGTTGGTTTTTCTACTTACCAAACAGCATGAGAAAATAGTTATGTTCAGGATTTTATCTGCAAAACCAATGAACTACGGCAGACATTTGTATTTTTATAATGTAGAATTCAATATATATAACCTGGTTTCGATTACACATGCTTATCTAGTAACTGAAAACAAAAGGTGAAGTGGGGGAAATGAAGAAATGCAACATATATGTATATTATCATGGGCAACCAAGGTACCTTGCCCAGAAAACTCATTCAGGGAATATATATTTTAGTTGCGCCAATGAGTCTGAGCCATGTATTTTCTCTGTATGTGCTTTTGCCTCTATCTTAGGCCTTAGGGATTCTTTATTTCAGAGAAATAAGAGAGTAACCTCGCTCCATATATAGGGTTTCTGAATTAATTTATCAGTTACTTTGGGATTACCATCACTTAGTAATATTCCAAATATTTGACATTACGAGCCTGTTGTATTTAAGAAAGGAAACTAAATATCACAAAAGTATCTATCTAGGGAATGTATTTATTAGGTCAAAATTTAGGATCTTTGCTAGGTCCATGAACAAATCAATTTAGCTCATACAAAACCAGAGTTTCAGTATCTCTAAGAATTACACTATTATTTTACTACTTACCAAGATTATACTAGATTAAACAAAACAATACTGGGGAGGGTTTCCATTCCAATAATATATATGAACATTTCTACGCTTCCTAGCTTATTTATGGCAACAGAGAAGTGCATGCTTCACAATATGCAGCAGCAATTCAAAATTGATAAAGTCGTCTTCACCAATTCTCATGCAGATTCTGATCTTTCATGAAGCTGATCGATTGTAACCAAAAGCCACTGAATGAAGGTCATCCACTTCATGAAATGCCCACTTCCTCCAGTTTGTTTGCATGTCATAGGACATTGAGTTCGAACTCTCGTCAAAGCTAGAAAATGAAATGCTTTCTTCCGGGGTTCCGGAATTTTCATAATTGCTAATAGGGTTTAGATCCATGAGAGTAGTATTCTCATAATATTGTGTTTCTGAGGAATTATTAGACAAGTTAGGAAGAAATTCTGGCCCCATGTTGGAATTTTCCACCTGGAACCATCTTTGAAGATCTTGGGGGAAAGCTGTTGATCTTTCAAAGTATTTTTCATTAGGATTTTCATTGGCAGAGGCATTGAGACAGCTCTGAGCTGCTTGTTCTTTGAGATAAGCTAGCTGTGCTTGTAAATTGACCACCTACAAATATCAAAGCAGAAGTGCATCTATTAATTTAGAATACAAAGCACAAATTAGCTAGGGTTATCAATTACAAACTAAGATTGCCTGTAATTCATGAGCGGGTAACAAACCTGCTGTTGGAGCGCGAAAATATGCGAAACACAGCCATAAATAGGGTCCTGAAGTCTAGCTTGAGCTTCATATGAGATTGTGACTGCAGCTTCGCAACGGTCACTTACAGGGAGGTGGGCGAGGAGCTTTGAGACATTGCTTGCACCAAAGACCTTATGAATGGCTGCAAAATGGGTAGCACCCTGTTCGTGGCAAAAGTAAGGTGCAAAAACGCAACCTCTCACACATTTCCTTCTCAAGAATTTGCAGGCTCCACAAGGAGAACCAGAACTATTCATCTTGGTCTTTTGGGGGTTTGTGGTCTTTGAGGATTTTGGTGGTTTCTGGCTCTCTTCAACTTTGTACAAATCATAATCATTTATCACCATCTTTATATACACCAGCGCAAGAGGCGAGGATGGATTAGAATAAGGAATAATTAATTACAATAGGTTCCCTTAATGGCCTACAGTGTTCATTATTTTCCCCCCATATAAAATACTATCATTCCCCCATACTAAATTTTTATTTGTCTGAAAAATGAGATTCCATTCAACATCCTTATACGACAAATGAGCTAGCATTAACCAAACCCATTTTGTTTGATGATTGGATCTATCTGCTCTTGTCCTTTCCTTTCTGAATAATATGTATCGGTACCTTATATGTGATAGCCGCAAGTAAATTTATTGGACTACTTATGTATACTTGGCCGAGAGAATATGAGAATAGAATCAGAACTGGGTTAATAAGTGTTTACTATAATTAAGAACTTCTTGTTACAGCTTTACTGGAAGTAACTTATTTATTAATTAATGCAGTTGCTGATTTCCCTCTATAAAAACTTTTGATTGAAACTTGGAAGCTAGGATTATATACCATTATGCGACAAAAGAATTATTATAAGAATGCCCTGTTATATCCCCAATACAATTTTTTTTTTCTTCTCACGTTGCTTAATTATTTATATATACACACATAATTTTGAAGTTGGTATCTTCTTATAATTGCTACTCTTAATCATTTATTTTTATGAGCATAAATTAAGAAAATTGAATCATACTTTTAGCAGAACAACCCTGACAAAACAACAAATTAAATTTAATAACATCCAGTACAACGGTCCCCAAACACTATATTGTTCAAAGAAAAAAAAAACACTTGTAAATTTTTTGACACAAAGACAGGGGGTTTTGTCTAAATGTTTCCCATTCGGGCATTAGCTCTATTGCATAATTTAGCACATTGGATCATTAACCTATATTGGAAATCGAGAAATGGCTTAGTTTATACACGGCGGCACAAATTACCATGGTACTTGTGTTGGCATATAGAGCGTAATGAATTAGGGCTACAACTTTATGAGCATAGAAATTCTTGTGTTCGTGCACATTTGAGTTCAATGCAAGATTAAACCAATAATTATCCTGTCAGACACTGTAAAGTTCAATAATCTGGGGACACTTTGCCTCTTCGAGGGGCTCTCTTACAAGCTAGTGGGGTGATTGGTGTTTTCATTGAACAGGCACTCATTATGGTTGTTAATAGGATTGATTAATTAGAAATTAAATATGTGAGAAATGATCAACATTTCCTGGTGGATTCTTGTTATGAGAATAATAATTGTCCTGTAATAAGTACAGGTAATCGAAGCATAAAGCAGCCATAAAAAAGACAGAAAAAAGAAGCAGATTCCAAAAATGAATGAAACAAAAGATAGTGACAGTAGTTTAGAACACAGAATGGCTAATTAAGAGAGAGGGAGGGGACGAGGCAGAGAAGATTTTGTTGCCCTTTCTAGATTTGGAATTGTTTAAGCCACGGAGGTCATGGTTTGTCGAGCAATACTGTATATAATTATCATTAACAAATATTGCACATACTCATTCATAAATTCCAATCACTTTCTTGTGTCTAGTATAGGCACAAACATGTAGACCTCACCCAAATGTACAACGAGGCCCCACACTCAACCCTAGCTAATAATAACACTCCCATCAAAAAACCATAAATTTTTTAGAGAGAGAGAGAGAGAAGAAGGAAAAAAAGCCGCGGCGGCGGGGGGCGGGGGGAGCCAAAAAGTAGAGCATGCAACCAAACAAGGGAATTTGAATTTGCAACTAAACTAAATTTTCTTTAGTTGTTCAAATTAATTACTAGAAAAACATTTCTGTTTCAAGAAAATGGCTCGGGTGCCTTTCAAAATTTGAAATACCCAAATGGAGGGTAGCTAAGTAGCTTTATAAAACCTTCCCTTGGAAATTAAAAAATGAGAGCTTTCTTTAATTCTATCTCATCAAAGGGTTTATTATTGTAAAAATTTAAGCATGAAAACTTAAAAATATTTTATACTTTTTAAATGATTCTTTGAATAAAATTTCTGCAAGCTTTATAAAGTGAAAAAAAACACAAATTTATGTTAAATTATATTAAAAGTTAATTTATTTATGAAGAATGGATGTGTGAAGGATTTTACTCGATCATGATTAATTGGTCAAAGAATATGTAATACCATGTCAAATATTAATTATCCGATAACTTAAGGTATTAGATGTAAATTTAAGAATAATTTATAGAATCATACTAGAGAAATAACACATAAAAACTCACAATACAGGTTACTATACAATGAATAGAAAGATTGCCTCGATCAGTAATCTAATTGAAAGAGCTTATATTTCCTCAAAGTAAATTTCCTCAAAACCCGAAGATTGAGATTGATTTACTGTAATTATTATGTAATTATTTCCCATAATGTTGTGATTAATGTTGGAGTTTGAATTTCAAATCAAACCTAACTCACATCTTGTAAATATATATTGTAAACAATGCTTCTAAAATGTAAGACAACAATATTTCTGTTATCCTACTGTCTCTATACTGTAAAGTGCTCAGTAAAATAAATTTTAGCATATATAGATAAGGTTGATTAGGAGGCATATACTACTGGTGCCATTGGATGAGAAGATCCAAGTTTACAAGCCAACTAGGACTTTTAACCCTACATGGCCCTCGATATGAATGCTATTATCATTCCGCAAAGACGAATGGTTTTATGCCATCCATATAATTGTTTGCCACTTGCGAAGAACAGCAAAGAGTGCTGTAGGAGACAAGAGGCATATGTGCTCCAACAGGGCCAGGGTTTATTTGATTAAATTATAATTATCCCCATAATTAGACATTACTCAAGGAGGGGTTTCAACTAATTATACTATTACACAAGAGGAGGAGATCAGCCGTGGCATACACTAATACACACCCATTTGCCTAAACTTTAGACATTTATATCAGTTTGAAGAAGCATTAATTAGTAAAATAAATTAAGAATTCGTTGTCTAAGTACTTTTAAGTGTTATATATATTTCTTCATTAAACCTATGTTTTTCCTTATTCGATTTTACAAAGCACATCTTTATACCGAAGGTTTATGGTCTTCCCAATTGATAGACATGAGAATTCAAAATGATTGACTCAACACAGTACTTTTCAACTGATTTTTCTGTTTCTTTCTCTTCTCCGGGTCACATGACCCTAAGTGGATCACCACATTACTCATTAATTTGAATATTAGGTGATTCCAGGAAGACATTCTATTAATTCATGTTGATATAATTTAATTAGGTGATAATTTATTTTGGTGTTAACTAGAGGTATTCCCACCTGTTTAGGTTTAAAAATATTAATTCCTTTCGAGTTGAGAAACATTATGATAAAGTCCTTTTAACAATGACTATCAAAATTTGAATATTTGACATCTTCATAAAGTCGAAGTCACTTACCATTTCAACCAATCACTTGTTGGTCAAGTGATAATTTATTAATTTATTATAACAACACCCCAAAACAGAGAAGAAAGAAAAAGAATAGGAGAGTGATAAAATTAAGAAAAATAAATTGCTATATATCCGTTGCATAAAATTAATTGTTAATGACTCATCTTAACATGCAATTATAAAGAGCAGGTTTTAGAATCCAATTGTCTACTTCTTGGTGTGCGGGTTTGTCGGAAATGTTAGACAAAATAAAATAAAGAATGTATTATTGATCAATTCTTTTAACTTAATCTGCAAAGAGTTATAACTTGAGAAGATGGCACACGTATACGTATGTCTTTAGCTGATACATAATGCCCCACCACCATGTTTTCCTTTTATGATGAATTCAGACAAAGTTCAGTGCATGTTCTACAAACAAAAAAATTGTACGGATACCTGCATAGTTTGAGTGCATATGTAAAGCTCGAATCTGTTTGAGTTCTTTTCTTTTCTGAAAGTATGCTGGAAAGGATGAAAACGGATACACTTTACAGGTGAAGATGTCTTCCAACTAATGTGCTTGGAAGAGGAAGCCTTTTCTTTAGTGTCCAGAGAGGCATCCATATCCTCTTGGTTTCCACCCATTCTTTCCCTCTCTCCTTTAGATAATGCACTTCTTTTTTCTTTGGTTTTTGATGAGGAAGTTTATACTTTATACTCAACTGTTGACATAATTTTCACCTTCTAGCATGTTTTATTTCCTATGTTGAGTACTGCTAGACACACCCGTTTTTTGGCACAGGTCAGTCACCCAAGAGTGCACAATTGCCAATGGGGACAATGTTATATTCAATTATCAAAATGGTACACATAACTATTTGGTGCAAATTCAGTGTTCTTTATGTCTTATGTTTAGAAATTTCCTTCTCCGTTTGTCCCCGGTTACATGAAATTCTCATTATACAAGCAAATTGATTGATGAGTATGTCAAAAATCGTGAGTCATATTAGTAATTTAATATATAAAAAAACGATGATGATAAGTGGAGTGGCAACCAATAACATTGAGAAAAGAAAATAAAAGGAAGTGTTTATTTTTATGCCATAGTTTTCTGAGATAAAATAATAAATAATATAGCAGCAGCCTGCAGGTAAGAGCTCCGACTATATATAAAACATACAATATAAATATGGATACATTTCCCTTTTTACGCCATTAGATTTGTCTATGTGCAACTTATAGTTAAAAATGATGATGGAGAGATTATATGCCTGCCACATACTTATGGTAATTTGCTTCATAATGTATACAAAATTTGTTGCATCTCCTATTTTTTTTCTTCAATACACGCTTATAAGATTCTTGAGTTTTAAGAGAAAAGTTGATGCGCCGTATATATATTTTTAAAATATTTAAGAAAATGAAATGTATATTTCTAAAATTTTAAAATTAGTAGGTTGAAACAAACTGTGTGAACAAAAGCTGAGCCGCAGCCGTTATTATTACTTGGGATTGCGGTGCATGAAGCCAAATAGGGTACTTCGTCTTATTTCTGAATGAATATCCTCATCAATCTTTTATCTTCACCAATCACTAACAATAATGTTTATAACTTTAATTCTTTATTAATGTTTATCTTTTTTGTTGCCTCTCATGAAATGTTCTTTCCCACAAACATTTGAGCATCTGTTGGTATACGTTTTGATGACAAGGTGATTCTAATAAAATCCAAACACTTAAATTATGAGTAAAATTCACTTACATAAAAATTAGATTGTGAAGTAAACTGCACCTCATAATTTTTTACATTATCATCCGTTACTATTAAAAAAATATTATAAAAAGTTTTAGAATCAAAATTATATTCAATAATACTTCCATTGTTTATATTGTACTGTTTCGGTTCTGATGCCCCTTACGTTAGACACCGCACGAGTGGTACAATTCTTTATTTTTAAACCGTGTCGTGAGGGCCCACACCAGGACATGTCCTCGTCACCACCCACACTGTAGTGTTTCGTGCTGTAATAAATTACACTGCATTTATAGTTAAACAAATCTAGTGGATTTAAAAATTAAAAAAAAACAATCAAATGCACGCATATAGAGTATTAAAACAAATCAGATCAGAATTGAGAAGGTATAATAGTCGCAATACGATAAAATAGGGGCCAGACTTTCTTGAGGTCTCGAATTCTGGAAGGCAAACCCAACCAAAGATGACAAAACTGACAACAACATATATTGAAGACTCACAAGGAAGCATTCAACATTTTCAGCGTGTTCTTTTTAATTAACACATCCCAACTCCAAAGAAACATAGCATTCATTTTCAATAATCATGAATATGAATTTTACTTGAGGTAGTTTTACAGTTATCCATTATAATTATATCTATTAATTAAGCTCGTACAAATTAAGAAACAGTATCTCTTATTAGACCCATCAATGTAGCTGATTTGACTTTGAATTTATCATAACTATTACAATCAAAGAGGTATAAACTTAATTTAAGATTTTATAAAATACAAGCACTTGCATAATAAATTATGAATTAATTTTTGTATCAGTAATTATAATTCTTCACTTTATTTTCTAAATTGTACTCCTTATTTTAAATAATCCCAATCCAAAATGATGATACCACAAGTCATTGATAAATGATAGGAAAACCAAGATAATTCCCCTCCTGCATAGTGCACATATATATAAGACAAAACTGGTGCACGTGTTGGTAGAAATTAGGATTAGCCCTGAACTCAAAAATATCAGATATGGAAGTAATTAGGGTCTATCTAGGAAGCTATATGTGTAACTAGGTCGGAGAAGATTACAAGATATTCATTCAATCATGTTTTCTTAGCCAGGTGATGAAAATTGTTGTCTGGTTTGCACTCTGCAGGAGGAAGGAGAGAAGGGGATGGACATGGTTGTTGTATGGACAAGGATGGTGCTGGAAAATGATGTTGACAAGTGTCTTAGCAAGACCAGTCAAGCCGACACTAAGGGTTCAATATGGGGCCACTGCACGTTTATGGATGATTGCCAGATATCTAGGGTTTGGATGTTCCTCTTATTCTGCTCAATCTAGAAGAAGACTATAAGTTACTTCCATGTATTACTTGTTCTTATATACATAGCACTATAAATTAATAAATATTCTTTTGTATTATTGAACTTTATTAATTATAATGTCTTTAATCAATCTACTGTGCAACATGGTTAATGAGACTTTAAATGTGATGATATTATAAACTGATTAGTCCGTATCTAAAAAATAATCCATGATGATGCAAATCAAAAGCGACTCCCTCTCGATGTTCAACCAAAGGGCTTTGAGATCTAAATAATACCAATTACAAAAGATCATGGTGTTGCTTAATGATTGAGAAACATCTGAAGAAAGCTTCATTTTCAAGAGGATATATAAAAAATGTTGGATATAGAATATAGCTAATTTTCAGTACTTTGCAGTTTGCACACACTAGTTTATTCACTCGAGACTTCCATATTTAAAACTATATCAAATGTAGTTTGAACAGGGGGCAGTTGTTCAAAGCTGAGCCATGATATAGGGACCGGTTTAATCTATTAATTCGAATAAATTACAAGTGCAATGGAGCTAGCTAGGTTGTCATTTCAAAGGGTTAACAATAACAGAGAAATCTCGTGAGAGAGAAGGGAGTTTGTCATTGTTGATATTGTTCTTTTTGCTTGTAAAAGACGCAGTGAAGTGACCTTTCCATGACCAAGACTGGTGATCACAGGTGGAGACAACCTGGAAATGCTTAAAGATATAGTTCAAGGCTCAAGTTAACCTCATTTGGAAGGGAATTTGACTGAAATAATGGATGACATTATTATGTATATATACGTAATGTGAATGAAGGGGGTTGGTCCTACAAATTTTGTCGCAGTATCTACGAAAGTCTAAGAATAAAGCCATGCCTCTCCCAGGCTTTGTTTGAAACAAGTTACCTAAAATTTTGGTGCCGACCCACTTACAAATAAAGTAAATTCCATATTACTGCCGTGCCAACCCACCTATAAATACTTACTAGCATAGACTTTAAGCTTCACCTTCTTAAAACTGGTAGACATTAGTTCCTTGATTTAGTAATGAGGTGGGAATACATTGGTGAAGTGTTATCTCTAGAGAGGCCAAATGTCACATCAATTTGAGTCCCTACTCCCAACTTTGCCTTGGTCTTGATTGGTTACGCCGTCCACCTGACCTAACTACTGCGCGCCTTTCCGAATCTTTTGAACCCTGAGTCTAATGACTCATGGAGTCTACACCTCATGCACTAAGTGATACGTTCAATTACAAGTTATTACCTATTAATGATTTTTTTTTTTGGTCTACGATAAGAGAAGGGTATTATCAAGTCAATTTTATTTTCTTAATCTAAATAATTTAAAAATTTACTTATTTTCTATTTTATTTCTCTTCTCCTTATTTCTTTCTACTCTATTTCTCTCATAATCCAAACAAACCATTAGAGAAATTGATTAGCCTAGATGCTGTGGCCTAAAGTTTAAACTCAAATAATCTAAAGTAGGAAACCTCCTTAATCACTAGAAAAACCTTGACTTATTATCCATTAATGATTTGGGAGAATACTGAAAAGTACAACTAAGCTACAATGATTGAGTAAGTGAAAAATCTTCCTCCAATTATTAGAAATAAGATAAAATAAATACGTGGTGTTAGATTTGATATTATTATTATATATTTGTCTTATATTCAATAGACTTGAAGAAAAAATTCGTCCTACTCTAGACGTGAGAATTTTTCAAAATATAAGTAATGACAACTCACGGATCAGATCATGAAATTGATAACAATTATTCGATTGTATGACTTGATTATTCACATAAATTATTAGGTATAATTTAGGTCCTTGCTCGTGACTCAATCATCATTTTTGTGAGTTGAAATTGCGTTTATTAGCAAAACATAACCCTCATGAGATAATGTAGTGAAAAAGAAACCAAAAACTCATAACTCGAATGAAATGCTGCCAGCTGACATTAGCGCGTATGTTAACGGCTAATTAGAGGCTTTACTTGTGATTATGTTAATATCATATTCTTTTGGTAACGATTAACTAACACATGAACTTTTCGGTCCAAATTTAACATTTCAATGAGTTGTTGTATCTTTACTTATGAGTCATGGGTAGATTTGATTACGGGCCATGCTTATATAGTGTTCAATTTACATAGAAATTTATTGAATTTTGAGTTTTTGTCTTAAAAATTGACAAAATTTAAGTTGAAATCTGTTCAGACTTGCCCTATAATAAGGTCCAATCATGAGTATTGGAACATCAACCAGCATATTAAAGTATTGCTTTCGACTAAGGGCTAGCTCTTAGTCACACGCATTAGCCCAGCCCAAGCAATCCATCATCTATGTGCATTTAGCAAAAAATAATCCATCATATATGTGTACACTGTACAGTATACTCAGCGAAGAATGGTAACAATATTATAATATAGCTCAAATACGTCAAAAGTTCATAAAATTAAATAATCAATGACAAAGCAAAGAGTCACAAGCAGTTACAGCAACTGAGAACTCACAGGATAATATTAGGTTGGATCTAGCATATGTTTGGGACAAAGTATCATAGTGAAAAACACAAGAAAATTTCGAGTTTAAGTTGTGCAATGGAATGGAAACATGCGTGCCTCAAAACAATGCTTTGCTTTCAGATGGAAGCTTCGCATTTCGAACATGTTTTGATGCCACCAGAAAGCATGCTTTTGATGGCCACTAAAAACTCAAAAAAAAACATTTATGTAGACATACCTTTTTGAGTAGGTGAGTAGGGGTGTTCATGGGTTGGGTTGATTTGTGTTTATATCCAAATTGATTAACTTTAATCAGGTTGATTTGGTTTGGATTTTGAAAAAAATTAGAGCAACCTCAACCAAACCAACCTGATTAAGGTTGGATTTGTTTGGTTCAGGTCATCGGATTGTCAGATTATTTTTTTTCTTACGGCAAAATAACAAATCTATTATTGCTAAAACTTCAAGTTCAATTAGATAATTACATATGAATTTTAAGTATACAAGTATTAAGATAAAAGTAAAACTAAGTTTGACAAGAAACATTTTAACATTTCAAAATCATCACAAGCTTCATTTGTAATATAAAATGTATAACATTAAATGTATATTGCTTCACAAGGAATGTTATATATATATATATATATATATATATATATATATATTATTACTTGACAAAAAAGGCTTCAAGTTGTAAAGTTTTATAATACAGATAAGTAAGTTAATCATTAAAACGTTACTATTCTAATATGTAACTAAAATAAAATAAAAATATTTGAATAATTAGGACATGAAAATGAAAATTAAAGATATATCATTATATCTTAACTTGTTAAATAAATGAAAAGTCAAATGACAAGAAGATAATGTTTAAAATTTTATTACTCTTTGGGTTATTTCATCATATCATCGAGTTATAAAATACAAAATTCGTGAATCGAACCAATCATGATCGATTTTGATCGAATTAGACCTGATAACCCAACTCAAACCAATTTTTTTAAAATTGATTTGAGTTAATTTGTCGGGTTAATCGAGTCAACTCAAACCAATAAACCCTATTTCTGAGGTTAAACAAAATGCCACGTATGAAGTATATAGGTTGGTCCCCTTGCTCTCCCAAAAATAGGTTGGTAATAATGGGGGGAATTTCTTATTAATTATGGTAACAACTAACAACAAAAAGATTACACATTCTTCAGAGACGCACTCTTCCTTTGCTTTTTATGCTTCCATGATTTGGCCGAGACAGATTATAATTGTCAAAACAATTCTAACAAAAAAAAAAACGATTCCCGAGCAGATAGGCATTAGCAAAAGTAAATAGTGCACCATAGAAGTGGTAAGGTACTGCACGACAAATTACTAAAGAACATATTACAACTGTTTTAAAAGGTGTAGGTGAGTGTAATCTTCCATTGGACATCCCAAAGCACATTCAATGAAAGCTCTATAATAATTGAGTTAAAAATGTCAATTTATGTATTCAATTTACTCCGTGACTAGAACAAGGTGAAAAGTAATCATGATCAATTGATCACTCAAGCCAAGCAAGTAATGTTGAGGTATCCAATCCCCAACTGCTGAGGTATCCCACTGAAAACGTATCTCATCGAATATGGAAATGCATGCAAAAAAAAAAAAAAAAAGATTTCCGCAAATCCAGGTTGAGTTTTTCCCCCCTCATTTTCTGAGCTATATTTTATTCTACATTTTATAGGCTTAAAGTTTGACTCTTTTTGAAGGGATATAAAGCGATAGAAAAGAAAATGAAATACTTAATACACAAAAGTGGATAACAAGACAGGGATGAAGAAATTCGAAGACACCTCTTCAAAATCACATAAGTCACTAGTTTAGTTCTAAAACATGACTATATAAAAATTGAAAACATGAACCACAACTACAACAACATCTTCGTCCACAAGGGAAAAAACACTACAATGACTAAATTTTTCCTTCTGAACTAATTCAATGTTTATTTTGAGGATTGGAACAAATATCCATAATTCTTATTGTATTTTATATAAATTACCTAAAGTTTTAATCTACTAAGCTGTTCCTAACACCTGCGCAGACTACAGAGCTGTAAGACACCGTCTAAGTGCAGAAGTATAGTTATAGAATATACAGTTTTATTCCAATTAAATGGTATCATGACAAAAAAATTAAAAGAAAAATATTTATCTGAAAATACCTTCCTCGCCGCAGCACGGCAAACCTTTAAGAACATCTCTCAAAGCATAATAATGGCTATCACATCTGTGATCTGTGAACAAATTGCCTGAAAGGATTATCCTCTGGAAATGCTCACCAGGTTGCCTCTTCAAAAGCGTGAAAAAATCCTTTCCGCCATCATTTTGGGATCCCATGTTCCTCTTCAGACAGTATACAGTCCCAGGTATAAATAACTCTTCAGATACTGTAGGCTCAGCTCCCTCAATTTTCATGACAACTGAATTCTCCTTTGCTGCTTTGGGGGACAGAGAAACTTCTGTACCAACTGGCAACTCCTTACCAATGGGACCAACTGTTTACACGCACAAAAACAGCTGATGAAAGACAGATCACAAGATACAGGCAATTAAAGAGAGCAAGGTATACCAAAAGAAGTAAAAAAGAGCAAGAGCATTCAACACCAACAAGCGCAAGTTTAATGTACAATTTTTTTTATGTGCAAATTTAATGTAGAATATCAAGTATCAAATAACTTAAGTTTTTTACAAGGAAGTCAAATGTCATTTGATGTCTGAACATTCTAATATCATTTTCTTGCTTCTTAAATACCGAATGCACCATAAATTTTATATTGAGCACAAGAAAGAAGTTTGCTTTAACATAATTACATAATTATGCTTGGTTCTTTAACATAATTACATGGCCTAACTGGTGTAAGAAAAGTATGCTCCAAAGAAGCGACAGCAATGAAAGGTTGTAGGTTAAAGAAACAAGATAGTGTGAAGTGTATGTGATGTTACAGGCAAATTATGGCTTGTTTGGTTTTGTTTTTGCGAAAAAAAAAAAAAAACCTATTTGGAAGAGTTTTTCCTGGTTTTTTTATCTTTTTTTTTAAAAAAAAAAAATAGAACCATGTAGGTGCTTTAAAAACAAGAAAACAAGATCAGTTTAAAGATGTTTTTTAGCGTATTGTTTCAGAATTCAGAAACTAAAAAAAAAGGGAGAACACTGCCTCATTAATGGCAGGTTTGTAATTAGAACATGGGTTGGTCTTTAGAACTGTTTAGAGAACAAATACTTGAAAGAGTTTTGTTTTTTTGTTCAAAACTATTTTTGAATCTTACTTTACAGAATTTATTTCGAATACCATAAAACAAAAACAGAAACAAACAATAGCACAAATTCTCTGATGTATTGATCCCTGACAGGAAAAACTATTATTATACCAAAAAAACAGCATTTATAGGAAGACCACAGGCCTGTTGCCTATTTGAGGTTTGAATGAGGTTAAAAATGGTGGCACTGTATGATCTTGAGGCCACCTGGGCTTTAGCTAAATCTGTGAAGACTGAAGAGTTTAAGTGGACTTGGTATACTTTAGGTTCTAATTTCACTTTTTCAAAGAAAATAATGAACTTTTGAACCAGCACAGAAAAAGCTTAAAAGTTGAACCTTTGTTTCTCCTGAAATTTGCATAATCAGCAAGTTTGCGTGCTACATCGTGCACCGAAGATACAACCTGCTTTGCATTTGTAACCAAATCTACAACGCTTTTCCACTCTTCTTTCTCAATTACACTCATCCTGAAGAAAATATGATTCGGTTAAACCTTTTGTTTGCTCACTTCCAAATGCATATAAAAGTGCCTGCTACAGAACTCCCAAATAACTCAACTCTTTAGAACTCCCATTCCTTAGACTAAACAAAATTTACATGCACAAGGAAGATAGTTACACTGTTAAGAATTAACATACATAAATATTTCTTGATTACAGAGCTGCAACTGCTTCCTGAGTGCCTTTTTTGCATGTTCTATTCTCTTGAGGGAACAAAGAAAGAGGAGGAGGACAGAAAGAAGGGGGGGGGGGGAGGGAGGGTGCTCAGTATAATACTATAAACTAAGTGTCACTCACCAATCAGTTTGAAGGATTTCATTCCTCAGCCTTGTTAGGGAAGCTGCACTTAACCTGGGTATAATATCATCCTGTACATAACCAAAAACAAAAAGTCATAAGGAAATCACAACAGATAAAAACAGAGAAAACTTGGGAAAATAATCTGACTCATCTCAGGAACTCTGTAGATATAATTACTTTCTTCCTGATCAAATATTGTCATACAGACACTGTCAAATGCAATCACGCACCTGCATCACGACTGTCGTGACATAGCCAGAGCAGCTTTCAGCGAGTTCTCTGGAGACACATGGTGGAGTTCCATATCCAACAGCAGATACAATATCAGGGCTAAAACCCAGCTCCTTTGATGATTTTCTATGGATCATTATTGCTAATAAAGAAGCTATAGCACCTCCCAGAGAATGACCAACTAGTCTTACCCTAAATCCCTGTTAATAAGCTAGTCACACATCATAGTATGATTAAGAAAAACAGGTAAACTAAGAAATGGGAACCAACAAATATCAAAATAATAGAAGTAAGATCATCCCCACCTCATGTTTCTCCAAACATCTTCTTATGATTTCAATCTCATGGCGAAGAAACCAACGAGCAGATTCGGCAGTGCCAAAGTGGGTTGAATAACCCTCAAAGGTGACTTCACCATCACTTGAGGAAACAATATCAGTGACAAGGTCATAGACAGTATGGGTGCCACGAATGCCAAAAATGACAAGCTTTTTACGGGTATCAACCCCTATATAATACCCAGGCCTCATTACACTGGAGTTTTTAACAAATTTTAAGACATTACTTTCTCGGAGCATGCTGTTCCTTGCAAGACCTACAGTATTATCCCTATAAGCCCCTTTAGCCAACTCAATATGATAAATGAGATCTTGAACCTGAAATTCAATAAGATTTCCTGATAAGAATCATTATGTAGTGGACCATAATAATTTGTAGTGATATGCTAACACTAACAGTATAAGACATCTAATTATATCACAATATCACATTAACACGTATGCCCTCTAGAATACAGTTTTAGAAGTTACTATTGATTCTGATGAGATCTGAATGCCTTTGATATCTTCAAATGGATTTGTAGAAGCTTGACGAAGATAGATCAGATACAAGCCAATTGTAAGGTCACTCAAGCTCCAATCCTGGATTCCAATCTTGCTTCGTTGAATGCAGGCAATTATTTCCATAAGGGATCGATTGCTTGGTGGTGATTTGTTTCCAATTCCATCTCCTGCATAACATGGAATATAGAGTCAGCCTAGTGTGACTATAAAGCAAACTGGAACTTTGTATAATCACGTTTCTGGGAACACATGGAAAAAAATCTGTTTACAATACTAATAAATTTTATAACATATAATGCAGACAGGTTAACTTTTACTGTCAATATCTTTCTGACAGGTTTGCAGAGGGGGGAAAGAGGAATATAATCTGCAATATTCACTTTTACAAATGATGTAACTGAGCCAACTATGACTCATAGCCTGTCTATAGTCTACAGATTACTTATAGAAAGGTACTAGCAAGTTGCAACCATTCCTGCTGTCTAACTTCATCAGATGAAACATGTTATAAAGTTAACAGACCTGTTGGCAGAGCCCACCTACATAATTGCAGAGCTGGTTCAACTGCCTTCGTGAGCCAAGCCAGCTCTAACTTCCACTTACTATCAGAGGGATCTTCATCATCAGAACTGTATTTGTTAATCCCATAATTGTCGTCTGCTTTCTTCTCAAATTCAGACTTTAAAGAAACCTGACGTGTTTCTTGCACTTCTTTTAGCTTATCTTCTTCTGCCTTATTTGCTTTCGACCTTTGCAATTGTAGCCGGTTAAAAACACTAAACATATAATTCCGATACGGTTCTTCTCTATTGAGAAAAAATTTGGTAGAATCTGCACATTGAATAAAAATAATATAAAATAGATATTGACGTGAGATAGTATTTAGTATCAAGAAAATTGTATTAATGTAAACAAGGGAACTTAAATAATAGGCTATAGACAATTGGGGCACATTCTGATAAGACATTTGGTGATATCAGTTCTTCATGAAGCTTTCAGTGAGACACTACTGCATTAACCTCATAACCAGATTGATAACACATAGCCATAGTGCATCGTCCAACAGTTCACTTGCACAAATGATACATATTCTATGAGAAAACAGGGTGTTTTATGATGCCAAATGAGACCATATTTTATGATTGTTGGCAGAAGGTGGCAAAGCAACTTCCTTTACCGAATGGATTCAAATGGGATACTTTAATTCTTCGAAAATTCCTCATGTAATCAGCCTAAAAAGATATTCCTAGTCTAGAATTGGACATGCCATTCAAGGGGTAGCACATATTACTATCTAAATAAATTGTGGACAAATTCAGAACATTGTTTCCAAGGATGCGGTGCATCAAATGCAGCATTGGACTGAACCTACGACTATGATAACATGGCGATGCTTTCAAAACCAAAAAAAATAAATGAACTTACATATATTACTGAGCAGTTTCTTCACGTATTGGCTAGTCATTTCGAAAGAGAGAAGGGAATGGGAGCGAGATTCTGCAAGGCCTTTCAGATAGGAAGGAAATAGAAAACAGTGAGTTGATTTGGAGTGAGCTTGAACTCGGTTCGGAAGAGGAATTGAAGCACGAATTGGGTTTACCCAACTCAAAAAGGTGATAACTTGACACAAAACAGAACCAACTGACCCAACTCTCAGAACTCGGAAGGAGGAGATGCTTTGCTTCCAACACCGCAAATGCTCTTCAAGAAGGTTTCGCAACGAGGGTAAATGGGCAATAAAATAAATACATAAAAATACATAATTTGTATTTTGTAGTGAAGATTAAGAAATAAAAAATATTTTTTTAATTTTTTTATTATCATGATTGATGCAAATAATAATAAAAATTTTACAATAGTTTTAGATTTCTTAAATAATATCATTATGAGTAGTTACATAGGTCAAATATATGTGAATAATTATGAGTAGTGTTCCATTTTTTTAATGTTTACAGTAGCTGATTGATTTAATTATATATACAAATATCGTGTGAAATAATTAATTTTATATGTGAGTGAAAGGAAAAAAAATGCTTTACATAATCAAGATAAGAAATTATTAAAATTAAGCTAAAATCGAAAATAACTTACGGTCTTAATAGTCAATAATATTGATTCTTCTTACTTATATAAAAATGAATGCACTCAGTATATATTTTTTATATACATGTGTATGCCCGGCCACGTGCATATATATATATTTTTTCTTCTAAAAAATATATCAAATGTATATATACTTATATGATTGATAGTTCACATAATATCATTCTTGTTAAAAATGAGTATTTCATATAACTTTTATATAAAAATCATATCTAAATTGTGTACTCATAATTTTAAGGTTAAATTAATCTGTTAGTTTTTATAATTTTTAAAATTTTTAACTGAATCCTTAAAATTAAAATCCAGCCCACAGTTTTAAATAATCTTTGGCACCAAAAAGTCGAACGTGAAAAGCGGTCCGTTGGGCCATGGCCGACAAGGAAGGAAGGGAGCCCATTGCCACCGAAAGATATTTGGACCGACCGGGTTACCCTTTTACCAAGCAAAAGGACTATATTACCCCTTCTTTTTTCTTCCTTTTGTTTTCAAATCTCTTTCTCTCTCTTGCTTAAAAGAAAAGAAAAACACAGCATTTTCCTAGATTTCCTCTCTCTCTCTCTCTCTCTCTCTCTCTAAACGCTCTCTGCTTTGGAAGAAAGAGAAACACAATGGCCTTCGCCTCGTTTCTTGGCAGAGTCCTCTTCGCCTCCGTCTTCATACTCTCTGCTTACCAAGAGTTAGTCCTTTCTTTTTTATGCATTTTCATATTTCATTTTTTTTGTTGTTGTTGATTTGTGGCTTATTATTCTGTGATTTTCAGTAAGTTTTTTTTTCTCTACAGATTTGGTTGTTGACTTGTTATAGTAGTTGCTCTGCTTGGATCTGTTACGTTTAAGGTTTCAACCCTTTTGTCTGAGTAAAATGACCGCGTAGATCTATGTTTCTCGTTTTTGGTCCATTTAAGGTTTCGATGAAAACCTTGTCATGAAGCTGGATGGAACTCTTCCTGTCTTTTTTCTGACATTATTTTTTAGTAGTAAACGATGCGCTATTTAGTCTTTGTGTGGAATCGGTCCTTCTTGTCTTTCAGGGAGGCGTGAAGAAATTATGCTTGTGACGTGTTTCAAGTACAAGGAACTAGATTCTTTTTTTCTTTTTTTTTCCTTTTTTGGTTTTTGTGTGATCCTTTATTATGTCTCAGTTTTAAATGAACTAGTCGGGGAAATATGTTTATTACTTTGTAAATAACGCGGAATCAAGCAATTTTGCGGATTAATATTCATGCATTCATTTCCTTAGTATGGTATATATAGTGGTTACATCTTCTCCCATGACTGGTGCATACTTGCAATCACTGTAGTAGTATAAGAAACAAACGGAAGCGAGTGGCATTTGATAATATCATGTTTGGAGCTGGACAATTGCTGTTTCCATGGGTTATTATTCATTTTAATGTATTGAATTAAGGTTAAATTACACTGTAGGTCCCTGTACTTTTCGGAAAAATTCAATTAGGTCCTGTGGTTTAAAATTTGTAATTGGGTCCCTATAGTTTTAAAAATATAATAATTGGGTCCTTGAATTCACCCTTCGGTTAGAGCGTTATAGGAACCCAATGAAATTTTTTTTGAAACTAAAGGGACCAAATTACAAATTTTAAACTATAGGGATGTATTTGAATTTTCTCAAAAAGTATAGGGACCTACCGTGTAATTTAACCTTGAATTAACATAAATGGGCTTGTCAACCTAACTTTTGGATTATTGTCATGGTGATTCTTGTTTGGACATGGTATGTGGTTTATTATTGTGACTATATGTTGTTACCAATTAACATGTAAGCTTGGCACCGAGTATATGTTGTTTTGTCAAATAACTTGTTTCTGAAATATGACTTTATAGAGGCTGTTTATCTATTTATCTTTATTTTGGCAAGCTTAATTAATTAATGGCTGGTGGCAGCTGAATGTCAATCAAAATCCAATTTACATGTTTTCTACATTAGGAAGAATTGCTGTATGAAGTTTACATCATGCATAATTGTTGACCTAATCAGGCTTCTTGGTCTTTAACATCCCAATCCATGTCGGCTATAATGGGTACAGCCCCTCTTGGCTTGCGGCCTTGAGAAGCACTAAGGAAATAAAGTTGCACCCTCACTAATAGCTTAAGCTTTTGGCGGAGGGGCGGGTGCTTCATCTTCATCCAATAATAATGATTGGTTATATACTCTATATAATGAGCACTCATATTCATACTCAAATCAGTAGAGAGTTTCTTTTTCTTTTTTTAAATGATGTGACATTGTGTGATAATGCCATGTATAATACAAAAGAATGGGTGACATTGAATTCAAGGGTGGTTGTTAAATGCATGATACCTCAGTCATTATGTCATTCTGTAACAATGTTAGTAAATTGAACTTTTTTCATCATTCTTTTTTCATATAATTAAAGTATAATTCCCTTATTTGCAATAATTCATTTATTTAAGAATCTCTGCTTTTACATGATAGTTTTCTTCTGTCTTTGATTCATACTTTCATAGTAAATGAAACTCCCTTACCACTTAAGTCTTAAAGTCCTTATAATACTATGCTAATTACTTGAGGCTGTAAATTTGAATTTTTAGGCTGCAATATGGTGTCTCGACGTCATTATCTTGAATACTTACCATATCCATTCTGTGTAATGTGCAATCCTGCATTGGCTTTGCCATGTTTACATTCTCACTAAATTGGACTACTTTGAATTCTTGTGTGTGAACACCTTCATAATTACAATAGATTCTATACGTACTTGATTTAAAGATTATTTCTTGTGGGTTTGGAAAAGTTGATGGTTTTGCTTGCTTTCGTTTGCTGTTTACACTAAATTAGAGACTAGAAGATAAAAGCTATTTCCATTTGACATTTTAATTGTGTAAGCACTCTTTTGTTAATTATTTCTGACCTTTTCTTTTCTTTTCTTTCTTTATTCTTTGTCCCTTCCTTTTTCTTTTTTTTTGCTGTAGTGGAGTTTCTTGTTTATTGTGTGTTCTGTTCTTTACTCTTACAGATTTAATGAATATGGAGTTGATGGGGGACCTGCAGCGAAAGCACTCAGACCAAAGTTTGATGCCTTTACACATCGAGTGCATTCTCAAGTTGGCTTTCAACTTCCAGAGATTGATGTTAGACACCCTCTCTCTCTCTCTGTTTCATTCATTTCAGGGAAAAGCATGATTAAAAACACAACAAAAGTACTAAAAATAGAAAAAGAAAGTTCCTGGTTAGAAAAAGACAAGGTGGTTAAATTAAACAGGATTATGGTATGAAGGTGGAGACTGCTTGTGAATTTAATAATGTTTTTGCATTTTTCTGTTATTATGTTAAATGTAGGGCTGACATCTGATTAATCGTTGATGAAACATCTACTTGGTATTAAATAATATTTTTACCTTTGTTACCCCACTGGTTTAAATAGGACATATAATGTTATATGGACGAAGTATTAACTGATATTAGGATTGTCATTAGCCTTGAGGCTTATTGGTGCTTGCCATACTCAATTTTGGGTTCTCAACAGGCAAGGTGATTGTGATTGTGATTGTGATTGTGATTGTGATTGTGATTGTGTTTGTGTTGGCCATGAATCATAAAATTGAACAGAAAAATAATAAAATTGTATAACTTTTATGAAAAATGAAACTATTGGAGCCGGGCACAGGTGGGGGAAGTTACGAACATCACAATTGAAAATAATTGATTTTCTTGCATTAGAACTGTTATGCATATAGCACATCATTAGTTCCTCATATCAAAATGTACATAAATTTGTAGCTGCAGATTGAGTTCTCCTCCCTTTTGCATGCATATTACATTGTTTTGTATGCTAGAATGTTCCTTGATATAATTGATGTCATGAACAGATGAAATTTTTAATTGCTGGGGCTATTGCTCTCAAAGGCATTGGAGGGGTTCTTTTCATATTTGGCAGCTCTTTTGGAGCTTTCCTTCTGGTTTGTAGTCAATTTTTTCCCTATGAATATATCAGATTTCATATTCATCTCGTGCTCAGTTCTTTTAAGATATCGCTCTTCTTTTCCTGTAGCTTCTGCATCAGATGATTGCCACTCCAATCCATTATGATTTCTACAATTATGAGAGCGAGGACAAAGAATTTACACAACTTTTCATCAAATTTACACAGGTCAGAGCAGTGAGTTCTTTTTTATTTTAAATTTAGGTTAAATTAATCTGTAGGTCCTTATCCTTTTTGAGAACTTCTAAATATGTCCCTATAGTTTAAAAACTATAAATAGATCCTTATTTAATTTTTTTTTAATGGAGCCCTGGATCCAACCGACCGTTAGAGCCTTATAGGGACCCAATTAAAAATATTTTTGAAATTATAAGGATCCATTTATAATTTTAAAACTATACGGACATATTTTAGAATTTCCAATAAGTGCATGGACATGAAGATTAATTTAACCTTAAATGTATTTCCATGTCTGTGTGCCCAACAAATTCAAGCTGTTGTTTTTATTTTAAATTCACTTCATTATTCTTGCAATTGTTTATCTAATATAATTACTCCTTGCAGAATATGGCTCTTTTTGGGGCTCTGTTGTTTTTCATTGGGATGAAAAACTCCATTCCTAGAAGGCAACCCAAGAAGGCTCCGAAAACAAAAACCTATTAGTAGCAGCATTAGAAAACCCCTTTTGCAAGGAGTTTTTCGGTTTGTTTCCTGGTTCTTCGTTATACCCATTCTTCAATCCCCAGGATTTGATTTGGGTGCTCTGGTTCAGAACCAATCTTCCCCCGTTTGAGTATTGTAACTGTAGCGCCTATTATTTTTCTATATATGAGCTGTTAGCTCAACTTTAGGAACTATCTTTCATTTGCTAAACCTGTCCGCCAATAGGGAAAAGAAGGATCAGAGCCTGTGCGTTCAAACTTCAGGGTGCCAGTTTCATTCTGTTCTAGTGATCTTGATGTAAGGTCCTCAAAGTCTGGCACTTGAAAGTTGGTATTGAACATAACTGGATTTTTCCACGTTGGCACATGGATTTGTGTTCCCCTTTTGAATTTTTGTATCCGTATTTTAAACACGCACGTACCAATTATATGATGGTTTCTCCACTTCGTAGACTTTGTCTTCTTCTTTTGGTTGAAGATTATCAACGACGAGTACCAAGGTGGTAGGTTGGATAGTATTTATGTGTATTTTCTTATAATTTTGATTAGTTGATAAAATTATTTACTTTTTAAGTCACTTGTTTATGTGCCCTTTGCCTCCTATGGTATCAAATAACTCCTTTTATATCACAACTCACGTGTGTATAAATTTAGAAGTGACTAATAGAAAAACTCCTTTGGGATGAGGTGCATAAGTTTTTCAAATTTTTATTGAAGTGATCATGTGAAAACTATGGTTGGACAAGCCCTGTGTCAAGACTCCTAGCTATTATTTTTGCCTTTTATTAAGGCGGCTTTGTACCATAGATGTATGCGGAACAATAATGGCAATAGTGATGGTAATCTATAGAATAAAACCTTATTTTTATTTAATTATTAATTTTGTCTATGATATTTAAATTTTTTCAATTTAGTTCCTGATATTTATAAATTTATTTTAATTTGGTCTCTCATCTATATGTTTGTTATTCTCTGAATAAAAATGATGATATGTCACCGTTAGAGGTAATGTGATATTTTTATTTTGTTAGTATAATATTGAGTTAATAGCTTATTGAATTTTTTTACAAAAAAATGACATTCTTAGTTGGCATTTACCTCTTCATAAATGAAAATGACACTGTTTTTTAGGTGAAATAATCTAGTTAGTTACTAACTCAATATTATGTTAGCAAAATAAGATTGTTACATTATTTTTAACGGTGATGCATTATTATTTTCATTCAGAAAATAATAAAGACACGGAAGATTAAATTAAAGTGAGTTTATAAATGTTAAAGATTAAATTAAAAATATTAAAATGTCAAGAACGAAATTGATAATTGAATTAAATGTGAGGGACCATAATAAGGTTTTAGTCTAATCTATATATATATATATATATAAAAGTTAATGAGTTTAATTTCTATCCACTGTCAGTGTAAAGGTTTTTTACACTGTCATTCAATCATGTGTTGCCAAATCAGTAAAAGAGTTGACTATCACAACAATTACCTAGAAAGTCTAACTATTTTAATGATTTGGTAACACATGATTGGATGACAGTGTAAACTATCACAACAATTACCTAAAAAGTCTAACTATTTTAATGATTTGGTAACACATGATTGGATGACAGTGTAAAGAAACTTTATACTGACAGTGGATAGAAATTAAATCCAAAGTTAAGAGCATAAGGCACAAGTGTTACTTAAAAAGTGATTATTAAAGAATAATTAATTAATTAAATTTAAATGAAAAAGTGTTGATGAAAATAAATGAGATTAATTAATATTAAATGATAATAAAATATCTCTTAAAAAGATAAAATAAGTGTCTCTTAAAATTATAAAATACTGATGCATTAAGGAAAGATTAATGCATCAAACAACAGAGGTGGAACTTGTCTGAAAATTTTGGAAGGACAAACGATAACTTTAGATAGATAAGTAAATTAAAATTAGAAATTTTTTTAACACTTAGAAGAGAAGGTGGAGTGAATTTAAGGACTTTCAACAATGAGAACATAACAACATAACATTTCCTTTCTTATTTTTATTAAAAACATGGTACGTAAAAAAGAGAGATTTTAAAAAATTATTTTTTGATAGCAATAAAAAATGTATAAAAAAGTTGTTAATTTAATGTTACCTACATATAATTATAATAAAAGAACCTACTAGTATGAAATGAAGGGATTATTTTATAAGGTTTTGGCTTTGTTATTGTTTGAAAGTTAACTTGGGTTTAAGTTTGTTAAATAAGCATAGGATTAGATAAAAAAAAATTATTCTGAGAGCAACTACCTTAAGAGAGTCTATGCCTAACATGTTAACATCAAAACTAGAGAGCAACATAAATTTAAACCAATAGTGGTATAATTCAACACACATTCTCCATATATATGTTTTAAAAAAAATTAATCTGTCACTGCCACAGAAAGATTAATAGTTGTATAAATATAAGAGCACTAATTATTTAAAATAATTTAAATAAAATTCAATTGGATCATTTTTGTTTATTTGATATGGTTATGGAGACAAATTTGCAAGTTTAAGATAATGTAAAAAAAATTTGACACATATCACTTAAAAAAAAGAAATCGTTGACAAGTGTCACTTATATATGATTATATATTTAATAAAAATGCAAGTTAAACATTAATATGTGCCTATATCCATGCATGTTAAATATTAATTTGTGATTACATGTATGCTAAACATTAATGTGATGAAAATTTAAGACCATTGAGAAATTTTTTTGACATTTGTCACTTAGAAAGAGAGAAAATATTGAAAATGTCAAGTAGAAATTTTGACAAGTGTCAATTCAATATGATTATGCATTTAATAAAAAAAATAACGATACTTGCACAAACTTACACTCACACACTCTTTATATATTTTCATGCAAGCCATTAGATAAACACTATGGTCTCAATGTAACTTTTCTGAATAGTTCAGAATGTGCATATACCTCACATAGTTTGTGCAAATATCTTTTTCATAATAAAAATGTATGTTTAAATTTAAGTTAAATTACTCTGTTAGTTCCTGTATTTTTTGAGAAAATTTTAATAGGTCTCTTTATAGTTTAAAATTTATAAATAAATCTTTATAGTTTCAATTTTTTTTTTACTAAGTCTCTATGGCACTCTAATAGTAGGTGAATTTAGGGACCTAATTAAATTCTTGAATAAAATACATTTTACTACCCTGTTATTTAGGCCTTTATCAAATAACCCCCTCAATAATTTTTTTAATCACTTAACGGCTATTGTTTGAATCACGACGAAAACATTTGATTTTCTGTGAAATGTAACAATAGTTAACCCACATAACTTTTTATTATAGGAAAAGTGACGTTTATTATTCAATACCACATACAATAGTTCTTCTATAATTCAGTTGCTTGGTTATTGTATTGATGAAAATACTAAGGAGTTTGTCAGTGTTTCCATCAATACAAAAACCAAGCAATTGAATCATTGATAAATTATTTGATGTAGTAGTAAAATAAGGAATGTCACATTTCTTATAACCAAAGGTTACATGCTTCTTACATGGGTTAACTATCATTACATTTCACATAAAATCAAATGTTTTTAACGTGATCCAAACAAAAAGGGTGTTAGGTGATTAAAAAAAATGTTGAGAGAGGTTATTTGAGAAATGCTTAAACAATAGGATATAATAAAGTGTATTTTATCATAAATTCTTTTTTGAAATTATAGGGATCTATTTAAAAAATTTAAACTATAAGGACAAATTTAATTATTTTTTCAAAGTACAGGAACCAACAAACTAATTTAATGTAAAATTTAATTTATGCATCATAAATATTAATTTGTAATTATATACATTAATGTTAAACATTAATCAATTTGACTATTTTTGAATTATTTGTGGGATTTGGTTATTTTATATATCATATAAAATATTTCACTATTTACAAATTTTGTTACATTGATACGTGCAGGACACAATAATATTTTATTTCATTCAAAAGATGACAAATGCCGTCCTCCCATTAGAACATTATAATTGTACTCATGTATAATTATTCTTCTCATAATCATAGCATGTTATAAAGGTTAAATTATGTTATAAAGGTTAAATTACTTTGTAAGTGCTTAATTTTTTTGAAAAAATTTAAATAGGTTTACATGCTTTAAAAATTTGTAATTGAGTTTTTATAGTTCTAAAAATATCTAATTAGGTCAATGCTGTTAAAAATATATATCGATGCTTTAATGGTAAGCTATATTAAGAGATTCAATTACAAATTTTTGAAATTATAAAAATCCAATTACACGTTTTGTAGTAGGTCCTTATAGTTTTAAAAATTTATAATTAGTCCCTTGAATTTAGGTTACCGTTAATAATTTTTAACGATTCTCTGACAACATGGACTTAATTATTGGACTTAATTATAGATTTTTAGAACTATAGAGACCCAATTATAAATTTAAAATATAGAGACCTGTTTAAATTTTTACAAAAAGTTCAAAGACTTACAAATAATTTAACCTTTTATAAATCAGATTTTTCATTCAAATTACTTAATCTTTCACCGTAAAATGTTCTCTTTCATTCTATATAATTTTAAAAAAATACACATAACTATTATTTAATAATTATTATGTTTATAAATACATAATTAAGAATATTAATAATTATTAAATTAAATTTTATAATGTTATATCTTTTACACTCTAAACCTATGTTATAAAAATCAGATCGGACCGGCAGGTGGACCGGTGAAGTAATCGATCCGGGTGGTTAGTTGGATCGGGTATGTTTCAGAACCGGTCTGACCCAGCAGGTTTTGGATGAAAACCGGTGACCCGATTGGTTGAACCGGAACCAGCCGGGTCACTAAATAAAAAAAAACTTTTAAACTTTGAAAAATCATAACTTTTGACTCGTTTGTTCGATTTATACTAATTATATATCCATTTCATATAAATTTTCGATATCTACGCCTTGGTAATCCTAATTTTTCAAAAAAAAAAACTTATTTTCTAAGTTATGAGCATTTTAATGAAAATATTAAGGTGTTTTTTTTTATGAATTAAGGGTTAAACTCTTTTTTTCTTATAAGTTATATTTTTTCTCAAAATAAATATATTTTAGTTATTTATAATGATAAATATCATCATATGTAATGTGTATTTATATATATATATATTTAAATATTTATTTAATTTTATGCAGTTTGACCAGTAATCCACTGGTTGAACCAGTTACCCATTAATCAAATACTCTGGCCGAATCGACTATCGATCCGATTTTTATAACTATGCTCTAAACAACGCTCGAGTCCTATCCTACTTAGAAGCAATCTCGCTGGTATTTGGGATTACCAATTGTGGAGTTGGGGACTGAGAAATTGGCTTTAATTATTTTAACATGCTATTTATGAGTGTTGGTTTTATTCAACTAGGGTTTGTTTTCTGCCTTTATGATCTCCATGGATGCACAAAAAATAATTAAAATTTGTGTTGCCCATTCCTTTGAGCTTTGACACTCAATATACTTTTTAACATTTCTATTTATTAAAAAGATTAAAAAAAAATTGAAACTGCAAACAAATGATTACTAATTTTAAGTTTTAACTCCTTAAATTAATGGATAGTCTTTACCGTTTTCGTAAGATTTTATATTGAAGATACTATGTAAATCTGCAGAATCACATATATTACTAATGTCTAGCATTAACTGAAATCTCAATTCCTTTTTTGTTTTATTATATTTTAATTATATAATTAAAATTTAAACATTTAAATAATTACACAATCATCTGATTTTAAATTTATTTTTTAAATTTATAATTAAAAAATAACCATCCCACTAATTATAACTCACTACTTTTTGAGGAAAATAAATTATGGTAGAAACTAGAAAGACACCAAAACTAAGTTTTATCATTATATGTTAGTATAGATTATGGATAATTTTAATAAAAATTATCTATATATCTTTATCCTATCTAAATTGAAATTATTTTATAATTTTATTTTCTTTACTATATTACGAAATTTATAAGAGATTAGTATTTTTTTAATAAATACACATAATTTTTTTGTGCATTAATATTACACCGACCACATACTAGCTATTATTTATTATTTATAATAAATGGAAGAAATGAAAATTTGGATACAAGTTAGTAGCTGATTGCGACCATAACTTAATTAAAATTTATTCTTACTAGACAAATTTCAAATTATAGCTAGTTTCTCATCACTCAAGAGGTTTAAACATTATGAATTAACTAATCATTGTTTCACGAATCGTTTTCAATTTCTTGTGGAGGCATTTAAAGCAATCTATTCTCTAATGAAATAATTAAATCACATATTCCTTTTATGTTAATGACATTTAAAAATACTGAAATGGTAAATCCTATTGTCAAATATCGTTCATATTTTTTTTAGTGAAATAATTGGTAGAAAATTTTGAAGTATTGATTATTTTTGGATTCGGTTCCTCTAGAGAAAAAAATGCATTTTAGAGAATAAAGTACAGAATTGTAATTATTGATAAAAAAATTAAGGGTTTTTTATTTTATAAAATATAAACACTTGTATAATAAATTATAAATTTGTGATAATTCACTCTTTTAATATTTTTTTATTAATAGCTAAAATTTTATACTTTATTTTTTTAAAATGTACCATTGCTTTAAAGAATTTAAATCTATTATTTTTAGTATCGTTTTAGCTTTCTTGACGACAATGATATCGCGGTAATGTATAATTTGATTTCTTTTTTATTATGTCATTGAGGTATTCTTGCCTAAGTCTAAAATGTTTACACACACTCACTAAATTTTTGACAACACATTAAAAGAGGACCCACAATAACAACTCAACACATTATGAGTGATTTTAGCTTGAATTTTTGTAAATATGTATAAAAGTGAAGTGGTAAGTTTAGACCTAGGCAAAAATACCTCTTATTTCGTTATGCTTTTCTAATTGCCATTCTTTTTTTAACATTTTCTGTATAAAAAGATCACTTTAGTCATATATGCTTAGACATGTTAAAAATTGACATCTGAAAGCATGCCAATACTGTAGATCTTTTAAAAATAAGAAACAAAAAAGAATCAATAACTTTTCGTGAGAACTCACGGCCGTGCCAATGACATTAGCATGAATTAAATACTTCAAATAAATTATATATAACATATTACTTAATGTCTTAATCAACTCGATGATTTGAAAATTAAGATGACTTTCATCCTTATCGTTATTAACTAATTAGATATGTTAGTGTTTAAATTTGATCTGTTATCATTAAAAATTTATATTATTATTCAGTGATATGTTAATACATTATTAAAATAGTTAAAACTTTAAAAATATAATTATTTTAATAATTTAATAATACGTAATTTGATCATCGTGTAAAATTTTTTTACACCTAAAGTGCATCAACATTAAATCCAATATATTATATGAATTCGAAGTATATATCATTTACGAACCCTATAAGTAAGCATTTGGGGTCTGATATTATCCATATAGTAATTATCCAAAACAAACAAGCTACATGAATAGAAATAGTAAAATGGTGAATTTCATTGAGACACTAATGGTGTTTATTATGCTTGTGTGGTCTAATATAGCAGTGGCAGTGAAAGACAGAAGCATTAATGGCAATGATCCGTCTCCCTCTTCCCCTTGTTTGCCTCGTAGTCTCAATCTTTCTCCATTGCTAAAGATCCCTCATGCTAGTCATGATCATAGTTGGCATCTAATTTCCGACCCCAAGATAAGAGCCTGCGTGAAACAGTGCCAAATGGAGAGTGACCAAGATCACGATAAGTTAAGTCGTGAATACTTTGCTCAATTGGCAAGCTGCGTCGAAAAATGCATGAAACTTGAAGGTGTTGGAAAAGCGCGGGGACGTCAATTACGCGAGACTTAAAATCATAACCTCCAACTCATTTGGAAGCTGAGACAACATGATCATTTCACCATTATTATTATTATTAAGTGAAAGAATTATCATATTATGACTGGTGAGAGGAGTCAATGATAAATAAATTTTTACATATATGAGCAGAACTATAATAGATTTGTTGGAGTGAAAAAACATAATTTCCCATGGATTAAAACTATATTTTAAAAATAGTATATTGAAAATTAATGGAAAATCTTGAACTATGTGTTAACTTTGGGGCGAAGGCCTCCCCAAGCTAACACTTAGTTTCATCCCTGTTTATATAGATGATGAAGGTTAGACAAATGTCCATTTTAAATAGTCACATATATATTTTATATTTTATATTTTATATTTTAATTTTGACCATAGATATATAATTCAATAGCTATGAATTGTTCCACTCACTCTTATTTTACAATAAGGTACTCATCTTACTTTATATATATATATATATATATATATATATATATGGTTCGTTTGTATTAGCTTTTTGAAAAATAGAAATACTTTTTTGAAGTAATAAAAATACTTTTTTTAGAAGTTAAAGAGTTCAAACTTTTAAAAAAAGTACTTCATGTGTAACAAAAAAGCACATGAAGTGCTTTTTTTAAAAGTTTGAACTCTTTAGCTTTTTTAAAAAACACTTTTATTACTTGAAAAAAACACTTCTATTCCAAAAAAAACTAATACAAACGGATTCACAATCTGTTAGAAACTCATTAAAAATATGAAAAAAAAAAATGTATTTACTTAAACTGAAGTAAGGTTCTATTCCAATAAAAACACTTTAAAATTTCATATAAAAAATATATTAATAACTAAAAAATATAATATTACTTTTAAGTATACGAATATTTTTACTAAAATTAAAAAATTGTATTACATATTTTATATATTTAGTACTTATTTTGATGGCATATTATAGTTTAAACTTGTATAAATTACTTCTAATAATAATATTTTTCAGACCAACTTAGGCCTAGTTTAGTACAATCACGATTGTAAGTATATCCATCATCAACTGCTTTGTTTCTTTTTAAAAACTTGTGACTTGAGAAATATTAATTAATAGGAAAAAATTATAAAATAGAAAATAAATATAATCATGATTTTTTAACATCACCTTTTAAATTATTTTAATTCTACATTAGGGTTTATCATAATCTCTGCAGAAAAGACCCATAAACGTGTTATCTACAATAGAAATCAATCTCTATAACGGACTTGTAACATAAAAAGTGATCTGAAATAAACATGATGTGTAATAACTTTTGTTTTTTTTTAAAATATTATAATTACGCAATTCTTTTAAATCCTAATATGAATAATTTTGGGTACATTAAGCCTAGAAACCGGCAGAATCTTAAAGTCATTCTCTTCTTTTAACTTCAAGCAATTAGCAATTAGCAATTAGATCCATTAATCCATTATTTATCTAGTCTATTTATGTCTAAATTCAATCCATCCAATTATAATATTTGATTGGATAAATTTTAAATTTGGTCAGTTTCAATTAATAAATAGTTAATGAACCAACCAAAATATATATTGAACATCCAATGACCAAAATAGATCAACCCATTTGAAAACCAAAAAATAAGGAAATGCGTATTGAACGTAAGAGAGGCTGCCTAATCGAAGAGGAAGTGGCGGAAGAGATTGACGGTGCCCTAGTCCTTGCCATCAAAAGAGCCGAGAGACGGACACTATGGAGAAAAGGGGTAAGTGGTTGAGATCATCCTCAAAGATACATTGTTCATTTCCCTATCATCTGCAGAAGATGCAATGATGCGGAGGAATCTACTAATTGGGGGGATCAGGGGTGCCCATAATGTTGGGGAGATCCAACAAGCCCGTTTCCAAATTAGGGATCAGGGAGAGCCTGCAATGTCAAGGAAATAATTAGACTTAGCAAGAAATCTTATTGATGGGTTTGACACCACGTCTAAACTCAAAATCCTAAGGTATTAACTAGGTTTATAAATCCTACCACTTATATATTTCTCACTTAATACATTCCTTCTTGTATTAGATTTCTTTCACCAATCTACCACTCACTTAAATTTCCAACATTTGCCACATACACTGCCTTAATTAGAGACTGCAGACTTACTAAAGTTATTTGGCTGCCGCGTCTCGGATGGGGTGCCTATGATGGCTTCTTCGCTCTCCAGCTTGAAGAATTAATGAATTCACAATAATGGAAACGTTGACGTCTAAAATTCTCTCACTTTCCTCTGTGCCCTTTGGAATATATGGTGTTGGAGAAATGCAGAGATCATGAATGGGGAATCTTGGCATTGGCATCTTCTTCTTAGGAAAACTCTATGCGCAAGCTGATTTGTGCAATGGAGTTACTTGGTCCCCTGATAATGATTGAAGTGATGAATCATGAATAGGGAATCCGGTCTTGAGGACCGAGGTTTCCTGGGATCGATCTTGGGCTTAGGAACATTCACTTAACTTGAGATTGATTCAAGTGATGCTTTACATTTGATTAAGAAAGCTGATATTAATTAGGAGTGAAGCCTTTATTTCTGATATTAGGACCTTACTTTGCAAAGATTGGAATGTTGAAATTCACCATGTTTTCCGAAAAGCCAACCAGAATCATGAAGGAGCATGGAGTACTTGGGGTTGGCTTATAGTGGTTAATTAAGGATGTGTTTATTTGAATAGTTGCATACTTGCGTATACCTCTGCAATTAGTTTGGTTAAGCCGCAGTGTTTGCCGCAGTGTTTCTTCTTCTTTATCGTACCAAAAAATATTAAAAAAATTCTATAATTCAGAATTTTAGTTTTTATATATTCTTTGTTTTCTATTTTTTTTTCTTTTTAAACTCTAGAGCTTAACTTAGGAGACATATTTTGAAAATTTAATCTTAAAGGGTTTGATTGAACTCAGCGGTTTAAGAATACCTATAATTTCAGGAGTTTGAACAAAAGAATTTGTAAGGATTGGGATAACCTTAATTTCTTAAATGAGATTAATGTTACATTGAAAGGTGTGGGGATACGGGGCAATGACCATAAAAGAGTTTGATTAAGAGTTGAGAGAAGAAAAAAAGAAAAATTACAAGGAAGAGAGAAGTGAAATGACAAATGTAGGATTAAAATTTGAAGGGTTAACATAACATTCGTAGATCCCAAACTAAAAGAAATTAAATTATAGAATATACTGTAACCCCAAAAAAAATTTAGAACATACACTCCCAAGGGATTTACTTTTTGGATGGGGTCACCGTCAATTTCCCTTCTAAGACGCCCAAACATGAAAATTATTTAGCCTTTCCTTTTCTTTAATTTCCTCCTCTTATTCCACATTAAATGGTATAGATTTGATGCTGTTTCGGAATAGGGGTGAATCTAATTAAAAACATGATTGAATGTTATGAATTAAAAAAATGTCTTTTATTTTTTAGTTCTTAGATTATATCCATCGTACGGGTAAAAGATTAATCTTTTGATGTACTATCATGCACAAACAGAAACTCCTCTTAAAAATATTTGTTCAATTCGAAATCGAACCTCTAACACTATCCTAGAATCATATATTATACAATATGTACTAAAATGCTTTGTAATAAAAAAACATTACGCTTATGAGTCATAGCTAGCTCAAGGGACACCAAATTTTTTTTATTATGTTATCTTAATGAATTATCAAAATTGCAAACAATTATATTTTTGAAATGTCTATTTAAATATTATTTAATTTATTTTAGACTCAACTTATAACAGTAAAAATTTATTTAATAAATTTTTTATAAATAAATATTTATTTAATTTTTTTTATCTAAACATTACTTTAATCAAGATTATGGACAAACTATTATATTGATTTTGGGTACGTTATATTCTAGATTGCAAGGTAGACTCAATATTGCAATCACGCATAGTCATTTTCGGTGATTGGGAATAAAAGCACTCATCAAAGAGATATATATATATATATATATATATATATATATATATATATATATTCTCCAATTTCTTTAAAATAAGCTCCTATAAAATTTGTTTAACATCTCATGATCTTCACGAAGCGGTAAAAGTTTTCATAGTAATATATATATATATCAAACAAAGTCATAGTAAATTGACCTAAATGATGGGCATGTGTGGATACTATAAAATGGGCATTCATGAATCATATCTGTATCGTCTGCAATCTGCATGCATCGTAAAAGAACCCATAGCCATGAATACAAGAAGTATCAGAAGAATCGCATCAACACTGGCATTTATGCTGCTTGTGTCAGGACCTGTACAGGAATGCGCAACAGAAGGAGGAGAAATGCTGCTTGTCACAGACGACATTAACCTCTTACAGATAAATCTCTACAGCTTGTATCCTACTAATGACGGTAAACACCTAATTGGAAATCATCGGATGCGATATTGTTTAACAAAATGTGAGCTGGAAGTAGCAAGAAGACATGATAAAGAAGCTGCTAAGTATTTTTCAGATTTAGAACAAGGCATAAAACACTGTGTAGAAGAGGAACGGGATAAAGAGGTACGAGAGAAAAAAAGCGAGTACAAATTGTACAATAAGGGTAAACGTAAGACTAATTAGTTTGAGAGACACAGGGTGTGATAGCAATCAAATGGTTAATGTGTGATAGTAGTATGTAGAGATACCTGGAAAACAAAAAAAGAAATAAAAAAATTTATATATATATATATGGCATTTTTAATGTCTGTCGTAGTTTGCTACGTATGCATGTTGGGTGTTGTTTTTGTTGTTTTGTTTGATGTTGTACTTATCCAGAAAGCTTAATTAAATAATTAATTATATATACGGAGTGATTTATGCATAATACATACATATATATATAATTTTATTCTTTTTTAATTAATTCATCAAGTAATGATAAGTGTCGTTACAAAAAATATATATAATATTGATGTATTATCAAGTGGTAATTTTTTAGCATTATTATCTAATTATGTATTGTTATATCAATAAAAAAATTTGACTATAATAATAATTACTTAAGATATTGAATTATTTTAATGATGTAACAAATGATTATGTGAAATTGTAAAAAAATTACATTAACACAGGATTAAAATTAAACTATTTTAAAAAATGTTAATCATTAAATTTTATATAAATAATTATGATTAGGAATTATTTAAAAGTCACGATTATCCTCTCATTAATTGGTCTCACAATAAATCACTTTATATATATATATATACCAATTAATTTTGTTCAGACTAAGAAAAAAATAAAGGCAGCACGGACTCGCCCATTACCAGTATAGATGAACCAATCAATTAAAGCCAAAGTCAGAGATTGTTTAAACACATATTAAGCAAAAATGCAATGCCAGATATGGAAAGAGAAATTAATGGAGAGAAAAACAGAGGAATTGTCACTTATCACTGAGGACTATAGGTATATATATGCAGGGGTGGAACTAGAATAGAATATAAGGTTTGGAGTACAAAATAACAATTTTAATGAGTTAAGTTTATATTTTATATTATTTATTATTTATTATAAACTACAAGTTCATATCACAAGTGAAACGATTTAAGTATTTTAAACCTATTATACAAAGTGATGAAAAAATTATAAGTATGAACGTCTCAAATAACCCAAGAAAAAATATATACTACACTAATAAAATTTAAAACCAAACAAATTTTGGCCCAATCCGGCACTGTCCAATTATAGGTTGGCCTGAAGTACATTTTTCATAATTTCATTCCCATAAATCTATTCGATTTACCCATTTTATAAAAGCCACTTGCTTATCATTTGATTTGACACATTCCACGTAATCAGCCCACACCTAGACCACTACTCCACTTGCAACACGTACTAGTATACTGTTGACGACTGTGTACTGTTCAGCGTGTTGCACACCAGTGTCATTTTGATATTTAGTGATTTGTTTTATTTAATTAAAATATAAATTATGATATATAAATATAATATTTATATTTTTATTAAGTAGATATGTAATTAAATATTAATTATTAATTATAAAAAGTATTAATATTCTCATAAAAAATAATTAAAAAAGCCTCTTATATATAAAGTAATCTTTTAAAGAAAAATTATAACTTTTTTTTTAAATATCATTAAAACAAAAAAAAAAGTATATGAATGGGCTAGCAGATTAGCCCGCAACTCACATAAAGCTATGTTAGGCCAGTAATTTCTTGGCCCTAGTTAATATTAGCCTGACTCATAGTGACTCAAAATTAGTTTGGCCTAAAATGAATAAGTCCAAATGGGTTAGACTAACCTAAATTGGCACTTGTAATTGTGAGAAATGTAACTCATAAGATTCAATCTAAATAAAATAAAAAAAAGTTGCTTAATTTGAGATACTAAGATGTCCTTTCAAGCTGAATTTTTTTTATACCAAATAATTATAAGACTAGTGATGTTTATAATATTGAATATTAGGCAATAAAGTGCTTATAAAAGCTAAAAATGAGAACATTATGATAGATAAATAGACATATTAAAAAAATGATAAGATCAGTAATAAATATTCGATAAAAAATTAGAGTAACTTTTATGAATGAAAAGATAATAGAATTTTGTTTAAGAAGTTACCTGAGGAATAGCCTGATATAAACTCTAATAAGAAGAAGAGTTAATAATATAAAGAATAGTCTGATAAATAAAAATAGAGGAAGAGTAAAGAAAACTCAAACCAAAACTAATAAAAAAGACCCTTACTTAAATAATCTTTCGAAAAATATGATTTTTCGCAGCCCATGCGGCTATCGTTTGATCTAATACAATTACCATTTATTGTTGTTTTCAGTTTTATTCTCATTTCTAATTAGTAATAGCACTTATAAAAATCAAAGAATTATTTCTCGACTAATCAAAGAACCAAGAAGTTTCTACTAGCTAGTATTGCCTATTCACTTTTTTTTTTGGTACACGCTTTTTAACTTGCATTATCTATTCACTTTTTAAGTTTTAACTGAGGAACAGAGCCCCTATGATCATTTAAGGATTACTTATTGTATTTTCAAAATAATAGTTTCGAAGGAACCTCCACGGTCCATATAGAGGTACCGTATGACGGTACGATTCTAAATAAAGATTTCGGTCCACATGTTTCGACTTCGAGTGCAGGATGGATGCAGATGCAATCATGCAACATATGGCGTCCTTACCTCTAGCATTCGAGGTTTACGTAGATAGAAAATCAAATCCCTTAGCTAATTAAAATTACCAAAGAGCGATCTATAAGGGGTATCTTAAATGATAAGTAAAATTAAGTTTAGTGGTTGATTTTTTTTTTAAATAAGTTTTTTATATAAACATGTGCAATGCACAGGCTAAATAATCTATTATTATTATTTTATTTTAAATTAATTATTAGGTTTTAGTATGATTGTAGAGTATAATTATATATCAGTGATTGATATTATTATTTGCTTAATTATTATAAATCATATGAGTAATGATGTCATTTTAAAGGTCACATAACCACTTAAAAAAATTATATGACTTTATATTTTTATTTTAACCATACATAGATAATATAATGATTAAGATTTGCTCTTCTTACTTTCACAATAAATCAATTCTCTCACTAGATATACTATATATATATATATATATATATATGCATTAAAATCTAAAGGGGTCATTAATTACTTTATATATTAGTTATATACTGGCTAAGTTACTATTCTGAATAAGAAAACTTTTGATTATTAATTGTTCTCAACATAACAATAAATTAAGCTCTCAATAAGATAACTTATTACCTATATAATATGTATATATACTGTTGTTTGGCGTATTCCAATTGCTAAATGTAGAAATCATAAATACGGACCTTGATTGCTTTTCTTGTATAGTCTTGGGCATTCAGTCCTCAGCTTGGTTACCAGAAAAACAAACGAAAGGAAAGAAAAGAAAAGAAAAAAAAAGAAGAAAAGGGCCGCATACATGGCTCTGTGGAGAAACCATGACATGATCAGTCTTATTTGGTTGATGGCTTTGGCTTGTGTTATGCATATGGTTGCTGTGGAATATGGTTTATTGGCTAGTTCTACTACTCCACTTGCAATCCCCTCCACCCTTGATCTGTCTCACAGAGAAGAAAATTAATACTCCCATAGCCACGCTGAGGGAACAATGCAAGAGACACTGCGGCAATGATAAGCTTGTAAAAGCTTCCAAAGGTACCCCTCAATACGATGTCAATTTTGGTATTTGCATGCAAATATGCATGAAGAAGTATGGTGGATTGATCCGTGATTTAAAGCGTGGTTCTCCATAATAAGCTGGCTAGCTTGCTAATTGCTATTATATGAACAAGTATATGAATTAAGTGGAGTCTATTATGGTCTTTCACATATATGTAGAGCAATTCTAAATATTGCAAATCACATTAATTAATACCTATTAGACATATCCTGCACCCATTAGGGTCAGTTTGTGCTGTACTTTTATTTTATATATGATTAAACAATCTTTAAAAAAATCGACTTGATACGACTTACAGTAAAACGATCTTGAACATTTTTTCTTATTATTTTTTAAGATCATGTGATGTTCTCACATACTTTAAATATAAAATTCATAGTTAAATTAGTTATTTGGTCTTTATAGTTTCACATAAAATTTAATTTAGTCCTTATAGTTTAAAACTATTTAAAAAGGTTTTTATAGTTTTCAAACAATACAAAATGATTCTTATTAGTTGAGTTTATTCTATATTTAGAGTGAAATTATAGGGACTTAATAGAGACTAATTTGCATTGTTTAAAAATTATAAGGACTGTTTTACATTATTTGAAAATTATAAAAATCTTTTTAAATATATTTAAATTATAAGGACTGAATTAAAATTAGTGTGAAATTATAAAAATCAAATGAGTAATTTAACTTAAACTAATTCTTAAAATATTAGTCATAATCTCAAAATATTTTTAATAAAATTTGAATCCTTAGATTATAGTTAAAGTTCACTTACATAAAGTTTAGTCTGATAACTGAACTGTTACTCGTGGTTATTGCTCTTTTTTTTTTTTGGTACAAGTTATTGCTTATTTATTTATTTATTGGTAAACCAAGTTATTGCTCTTTACTAACACAAACTCTAGCCTTAAGACGCAATTATAATACCTACCGTCCCAGCAAAGAAGTGGGGCAAAGTGAAAATGATTGACAAAAGCATACGGTTCCTTGCTTTGTTCCCATGATTGATACTGCCATTTTTCCCTGAGCACAATCAAACAAAAAAGCTAAATACTTTCTATAAATTTGAATTGATTAACCAAGATGCACTAATATTGATGCTGAAAGACAAAATGCTCCAGAGTCCTGGCTTTCAAATTAGTCTATTCCATTTCCATGTGCTAACAGTTAATAATTATCTGGTAAGTTGCCAACAAAATTTCTCATTAGGTTAAATGTTTGGGAGATAAGTGAAAAAAGATTAACAAATACGAATTTATTTGAATAGTAGTCATTACTTGATGAAGAGATTTTGCTGCGGCTTGTGATGAAATAATAAAATAATCAGGTAATTTGTATTTAAAAAATAATCAAATAATTGCTTAAAAGCAAGTACACTGAAGTAAAACTAAATTCAATCAGGGACTACTTGATTTCAAGGTGGAATTTCTTATTAGGTCATTTTGCTTACATCTTAACTTATCATTTATGTTTTCACACTAAATTTTAGACACCCTATGTATATAAAAAAAATCAAATAACTAGATCTAATTTTAATTATCTGATTTTTAATGTAAAATAAACAAATACTTAAAATTTATTCTTGAGAAATAATTCATTTTATTAATATATTATTGTTTTTAGAAGAAAAAGTTGCGTGACTAAACCAATTGGTGAAAAGGATTATGGCCTAATTCAGAGACATGGTAGGATGAATATAAGCAACTGCTTCCTTCCCCTTCTATAAGTTGCAATAATGACAACTTGGCGTGTAATAAAAACCTTAATTGGGGTATCAATTAAATTCATCAGATAGATAGGGGTAGGGGTAAAAGCCATACATATATGCATTTAATTTTTTTTTAATTTCAATTTATTATTAGTGTATAATATTTTTATATTACCATTTAATAATATTTTAACTCACTATTAAAGAGTTATATTTCTTAAATAATTATTATGATAGTCAAACTTCTTTAATATTAAAACTAACCGATATATAGCGACGTCCCTGCCCTACATGATTTAAGTATGATAGGAACTCTCCTAAATATATTGACTATATTTTGAGTAAATAATAGGAACTCTCCTAAGAATTTACTCTTAGCTCTCAAAGGATTGGAAAGTGACAGTGATATTTTCCGCAACAAAAGAGCGTTCCTTTCGATTTTTCTGGGTCCTTCTATAGCATTGTAAATCACACATCAACTACAGTCACAAATTTCATTTTATGTGGATAGGTGTTATGAGTTACGACCCAAGCACATCTCAAAAGATTAGTTTAATAGGAAGAAGAGTCTCATGTTTTAAGTAATACGTTAGTTTTTTTTTATTTATTTATAATTTTTCAGGATATTTCTATGCGCAATTGCGAAAACTAATTCTTTAAAGTATTAAGATCTATTTAAAGAGTTGACCTCTTGTAATAAATATTTTTACTCTTTATTTACTCAACTTGAGACATAACATATTGAGATAAGTCAAATATCCTAATTAGCTGTAGATATAAATTAATTTGTTATTAGAAGATTTGTATAGCTGTTAAGATAATTGTATAGCTGTTATTCCATTTTTATTTTTAGATCCCCTTCTATCAAGGAGAGATAGTAGGAAGACTTGTATGTATATATCTTTGTATTCTGTAAGTTGATATCAATCATAATCATTTTCTTTGAAGCCTTGTATATATGGTATCAAAGCCAACTCTGAATTTCTCTACAGTATAGGAATCAGAGTTGTGCCTTGGTTTCTTTTAGATTTCTGATGGTTGCTTTCGATCTTGATAGCTCTCAAATTGAAAAATTTAGTTCTGGGGCTACGTCTGTTGTTCATGTGCAGGAGCTCTCCTTGGCATTTACCCTTGAATGCCTTGATAGGATCAACTATGTTGAGTTGTCCTTAAATGCGCAAAATAAGATCAAAGGCAGAAAGCATTGGGTATATAATTTTGAAGTGTAGAATCAAGTGTGAATGAGGAAGTTTCAAATTGATAAGGAATAAATTAAGTGAGAATTATATAAGTTGGGAGACTCATAAACTTAGGGTCTTAAAGTTTTGAGTTAATATATGATATTAAACTCACGGTTGTGATTCCTTATTTAGCCTATTGATAAAGATTTTCTTGACTTCTCATGACCTAACAACGGTTAATCAGAACGCCTATCTAAATAAGGAGTGTAGGTGTCCAAAAAATCTAGAATAAGTGAGAATTATTCCATGTTGTGGCACAAATACCATTACCCATAATAACAAACATAATAAGCAGCAGCCCAGAAAAGGAATAGAGAAAGCACACCAGAAGCCAATATAACACTGTATTTGATTTTTTTTAGCAATTTTTATCAATGGATTAAGCAAGGAACTACAATCGCAAATTTGACACCACATATGGGCTCAAAACCTTAAGTTCTTCACTCACATTTGAATTCTAACAATTGAATGTATGATTTTAACTCTAAATTCAATACATCCAAAGAAAAGAAAAGTTCAAGTCATTTATTAGTTGAAATTTTAATTTACTAAAATTATGATTTAATATATATTTTTTAATTACATTGATGGTGCAAATCTCAGTAGGGGAACAAAAAAAGTGATTTGATGAACGATTGAACCTCTGATTTCAACATTATATCAAAGTTAAAGACTCAAGCCAATGCCAATTCAGCTACATTTACTATACTTTAAAGTTAAAGACTCAAGCCAATGCCAATTCAGCTACAAGCTCATTTACTATACTTTAATATTTTATTAAAATAAGAGTATAAGTATTTTTAACACAATCATAATACATGTTATCTTTAAGTGTCATAATTTATTTATTGAAATTGTTTTTTAAAAATTACGATAGGATATCAAATAATTAACTCTTTTATAAGTAACGTGTTTCGTATAAAAAATATTTTATATATTTACTTTAAAAAAGAACAGACATAGCTGCCAATATAGAACGGCTACGATAATCAGGAATAAATTCTACAATTTCAAAGTATTAATTTTTTTAAATAGTTTTTTTTTTCAATTAAAATTTATTTTATCTGATATTTATCTTATTTGTATAAAGTGTGTAAAATTAATTATAAGTTAAGATTATTTTTTTATTAATTAAAAACAATGTTTTTTAAAAAAATTATTTTGAGCTTTTGATTAAATAATTTTAGTGTATTTTAAAAAATTTGATAGATAAATATTTTTTTATTTTCAATTAAATAAATTTTTAAATAATTTTATATACTTTTTAGTAATTTAATATATAAAAATAATTCTTTTTATATAATTCAAATAAATTTTTTTATCTTAAAATTAATTATGAACTAACATATTCAAACATAGATTAATTTTTTTATAATTAATTTTTTAAAAAATTAATTATATATAATCAATTTTTAATATTTTTTTTCACATCTGATGTTCCTCTCTAAATAATATCAAGTTGTGAGCATAAGTCGTGATAAATTCTATGATCTTTCACGTGGGTACATAATCGATGAGTTGAATTATTCCAAAAAACATTTATGGATGACATGACAGTGCGAGATTGATGAACAGATAACATTTGATATTCCTTTTAACATAAAAGATGTTTAAATAGTCCAGCTGGTTGAAGTGAATGTCATTTGTGGCTTTAGCTGGTAAAGACCCAGAACTGGCAAAATCTTTGGCAAGCATCTCCGAACAATCTTGGGAAAAAAACATTCATGCTTAGCTTATTCATTTGTATTGTAACGTCTAAAGATCGTCATGGTTGGAGACAGACCAAAAGTGGGTATCTCATCATTTTGGCCTTTCTTCGCAGCTTTTAATGCATCTATAATTTTTAATCCATAAATTATAGGACTCTGGTTTGCCATTTTCTTGTTTTTTCAACGTTCGAAGTTTGGCATCTTGTGCCATTCTCCATTTAATTTAATGGCCACCAACGTCTCAAATTTGAAGCAAATTCCTTCTCAGAAGCTATCTGAACCTATGTCTAGCATGGAAGTGAATCAAGTGATGCTCTTTGATGAAGATGGTCATCCGGGAGAGGGAGCAGGCTATGACAGAGCCAAGGAAGTGAAGGAATTTGATGAGACCAAAGCTGGAGTGAAAGGACTCGTAGACTCTGGTATTGTCAAGCTCCCCAGATTCCTTATCCATCCACCAGAGGCTCTCCCAAGGTCATCTGCTGCTGGCACTACAACTACATGCTTCCAGGTTCCTGTGATAGATTTTGCAGGATATGAAAACTGTCGCCGGTCAGAGATAATCAATGAGATTCGTGAAGCATCAGAAACATGGGGCTTCTTTCAAATGGTCAATCATGGAGTTCCAGTTTGTGTTATGGACAACATGCTGAAGGTCATAAGAGAATTCCATGAGCAACCAAGGGAGGTGAAGAAGGATTGGTATTCCCGTGATCACAAGGTACGAGTAAGGTATTTCTGCAACGGTGATCTCTTTGTAGCCAAATCAGCAAACTGGAGGGACACCATAGCATTTGACTTCCAAAATGGTCCCCTGAATCCCGAGGCCTATCCCCTAGTATGCAGGTACTGCTACTACTAAGGGAGGATGTTCTACTTCCTGTTATGCATATCAGAATCATATAGAAAAAAAACTAGTTGACTTTTATTGTTCATGCAGCATTAGATTCTTGGATATAATACTCATGAGAGTTTCTCTCCTTGCAGGGAAGCAGTGAGCCAATACATGGAGCATATTATCAAACTAAGGGAGATAGTATCAGAATTACTGTCAGAGGCCCTGGGGCTGAGGAGGGACTATCTCTCAAGCATAGAATGCATGAAAAGTGAAACACTGGTGTGCCACTATTACCCAGTTTGTCCGGAACCAGACCTGACATTTGGCACCACCAAGCATTCAGACCCATCATCCCTAACAATTCTCCTGCAAGATGCCATAGGTGGCCTCCAGGTTCTCCATCAAAATCAGTGGGTTGACATAAACCCCATACACGGAGCATTAGTGGCAAACATCGGTGACTTTTTGCAGGTAACATATGGATTCCCATAATATTCTATGAGAATCTGAATTTCCAACAGAAGAATATTTCATTTCCTTTAAGGAGGAAGGTCTTGTGAGTAAAAATGATCTGGTTCAGCATCTAGCATTGGCATAAAGTAACTCATTCCATTATGTCATTTTTTGTGTAGCTTATCACCAATGACAAGTTCAAAAGCGTTGAGCATAGAGTACTGGCTGGACGAGTTGGGCCCAGGGCATCAGCTGCTTGCCTTTATTATCCCACCGCGAGTCAAAAATATAGACCATATGGACCAATAGAGGAGTTTACATCCATCGAAAACCCACCCAAATACAGAGAAACCCATATAAGTGAATATCTTGCTTACTACAGGTCTAAAGGGCTAGATGGCACCAAAGCCCTTACTTATTTTAGGCTATAGCACGCTGGTGATGGTATATGTATAATAAGGTGCAACACAATTTCTAGTTCGAGCCTCCTTGAGCATTCAACTGGCCTTTGTAGTAGATTAAATAGAATCTCCATGCCTTTTCTATTAAGCCATCATGCGCTATATTTTAACTGATCATTATTATAGCACATCAGCTCGCTAGTAGCAAGTGTATAGACTCAGTAAAGACTTAAACATATGCAGTCAATAATAAGTTTGGAACATAACAAGTGGCACTACGATGTGTTCAACACATTCTGTTATTTTCAATGTCAAAACATTTAAACAAATGACAATCACATATATTCCAACCAGAACGCAAGAAAAACAACAAATGGCGTCTTGACACACTATAAAACCTCTATATTATAGGTCTCAACAACTGTAAGGGTATTTTTCTTTTCTTTAAGCTCCCCAATCTTCCTTCCCCCAAGATTTTCTTTGCTTGGGGCAAGCGGGGTGGAGGGGAGGAAACAAGATTTTGAGCATCATTTCAAAGATCAAGAATGAGTTACAGCAGCCAATGAAGCAGCCTAGAAGTTTCCAAGAATAAACCAGTTATTATGAGTACATTGTGCTCTTGGATTGCAGTAATTGAACAAGCGGCCACAAGATATCCAATCTGTGTAACTTTCTGTTGTTTTGGCCCTGTGACAGACAACTCACTCATCAATATCAAGCGCTTGATAGTTGAATATAAGAAAAAAAAGTTCGTAGTCATGAAATGTTGCAAACTTCTATTCCACAAATGCTCATATAATGTGCAAAATATTTAGAATTTCAGTGCATGACTCTCTTACTCAAGGAATGTACATGGTTTATATAAAGTTGCTGTCAAATTCAAATTATTTATCAAAGAGATAGTTCTTCTGAAGCCCAAAGCTATCAATTAAGATATTAAAAACTTGCAAGTTACAACGGCTTCAATTACCATGGTTCTTTTGTAAAATTATGAATTAGGTGGCTTCATTTGTAAGGGTCATTCCATGGAATTGAGCATAGTGGATAAAATGGAAAAATGAACTAGAATTTTCTAAGATCATAGAACACCTTTGTAGGTGAAAGTTTTATTAGCATACATCTTGAATGCTTTTTTTTTTTTTTTATGTTTATTGGTTTACTACATCTTGATTGCTTTATTGGCATGAATATTAAAGTGCTTAGACAGGTAAAATTAAAGTAAAAATAAGAAGAATAATAACAGTATAAATCCATTCAACTTATGGTAGTTCCGTAAGGAGGATAGAGCAATGTCAACTTGGATATTTTTGGACAAAATATCAGGAAAGAAATGCATAAGCCACACACAAAAAAAAAGGGAAAAATGCATGTACACTTCCTGAACTTTACCTTATTTTGAAGTAGCCACCATGAACATTAAATTCAGATGAAAGGTACTTAAAACTTTCCAAAACTTGCAAACAGACTCTTCCATACATAAGTTAAACATAAACTATTCATACATGACTTGTACGTGTACATTAATACCTATGACAGTCTCTAATTTGTCCATATTATTTTTTTTTAAAATCTCTTTTTATTTAATTTCTTTTTAAATTGTGATATTTTCTATTTTTGAAAATAGAAACTAAACAAAAAGGGGGGGAAATTAATTTTTGTTTAAAAAATAATGTGGACAAATGAGAAAATGCCACAAGTAATAATCAACATGTCCAAGTCACGTGATGAATGATTTTTGCTTAATTAGTAGACGATAGGGCATGTTTGCAGGTTTTAGAAAGTTTAAAGACCTCTCATCCAGATTGAAAGTTCATGTTGACTACTTTAAAATGAGGTAAAAATTCAGGGGACGTGTATGCATTTTTTCCAAGAAAAGAAACTGAGAGAGAGAGAGAGGGGGAGGGGGAGTGGGAGAAGAATTTGAGTATAAACATTTGGAGGCATAATTTAGGTCACGAACAGTATGGAAATAATTGATAAGAAAGGATAGATTCACAAGCAATACTAGACAACTACAGGTAGGATATGATGATAAAAGCAAACTCAAGTGGTTGATCCCAACAAGCTTTGGGCAAGGATTCAGGCATCATACCCCAAGCATAGGGTTAAGATTGAATTGAGTTTAGATATAGAATAAGTACCAGGAAAATAGATGACCAAAAAGGGGATTGCAGAGGAGAGGACATATTCGACATAATCAGGTTTAGTTAGTGAAGGGTGTATAGATAATGCGTAAAAGCTTATCAGATTTGTGTTTAATGAGCAAACTTCTACTATATTACACAGGAAAAAGAGATGAAAATATGACTAATGAACATAAATTGGAAAATACTGTTCGACATAGGCTAAATGGTAGACAAAAATCCATGTAGCACTTCCAATTAATAAAATATGTATTTTATCCAATGGTATACAAGTAGGACAGGGACTGAGTTAGTTGAATAATTGAATTGTGCTAGTGAATATAAAGGCAGCTTAATTTATCACGATAGAATATCAGACCTAATATTTAAAGCATGCTAATGAAATTTTACAGTCTCCATGGCTGTAAGTATTCAATCAGGAAACAATCATTAGAAGTATTCAAACATGAATCATCATGATACACAATAATTTTTACAACATATTTTAATTAATTGTAGAACATGTTGCCTGTATTTCTATGTTATTTCTTCAGTCCTATGAATAATAAAACAGTGCAGTAAGTTTGTTTAAATGAATAAAAAATAAATCTTACTTCTGATCCTACCTCAACCACAAAACATATCCATGTCTTCTCACCGTGAGCTTCTGTTGCACCCTTCAAAATTGTCAGGCTCAAGCTTCTTATAGCTTCTGCTATCTCAAGAAAATGGCTGCACTCCTCACACAGCATCTGCAGCATAAGGCATAATTAGCATAAAAAGAACATTCTCAGTGGCTGATGATGAGTATGGAGCACTATCTTTGAAGGGCCTCCAACCCCCTGCCCACTAACCTCCTCCATTTCTCATCAGGAGGAGTTTTTCTCTTGCTCTGGTGTATTCTATTTCTAATCAATCAATACTATAGAATAAATCAAAATTGTAATTTTCAACTCGTACATACCTCAACAAGCATCTGCCCATTCTTACTAAGGTTCTCCACTAATATTGAACGAACTTTCAGATGGCCTCCTACCTCCATTGCCCAACTTGAATCCTGTTGATAACTAGAGGATCCAAGAATGTCTGTTTCCATGTGATGCAACTGCAAAATTGCACTAGTATTAAACAATGGAGATAATAATTAAAAGTCCACATGCAAAAATTGTTGGTCGGGAGCAAATCAACAGAGTTTCTGAATGGGTCATTGGCACTAAAGAACTTGCTATCTAAAATAGCAATTAAACAAATACATAGAATCTTAGGGTCCTGTTAAGGTGTGCCCTAAGGGAACATGTTAAGGAGAACTGAATGTCATTGCTTTCAGTAAAATACACTTTCTTTCGAGGCAAAATAAATGTAACTAAAAAAATCAATGCACAAAATCAATACAAAAGTCAACATTTAATAATGAATATATTTTAAAATATTCAAAATTATTTTTAATTTATAAAACCAATGCATTTAGTATATAAACACAGCATTAATTGTTCCTTAACAAATTCCAAAATCTTATTATGATGAAGACCTTTGTAATGTGTAAACCTGAGTAAGAAACCAGTTAATTTGTAGTTAACCATGCATATCTTCAAGTTCAAATATCAATCCCTAATTGATCAGAAATATAGTCAGTTAACTTCTTTATAGCCCATGAACCAGAGGATAGACTTCCCAAATCCCCTTAAACCTTACCTTTGTCTTTGTATCAACAAATTTATTTAGCTTGTCAGCATGCTTAGTTATGCTCTGGAGAAAGAGCATGTGCTTTATTGTGCACTCCAGTAGTGAATCTATACTGCACTGTTGAAGTTATCAAAAATAGTTTAGCCACATGAATAGGAACTGCAACCATCACAAAATCAAAACTTACTGAGACAGTATTAGAAAACATAGATTACAGCAAGATACCTTTGCTCCATTTGGCACCAGCTCTCTCAACTCCTTTATACGATCTTGGATCAGTTGTCTGTCCCTTGGCCTAGGCCTACAACTTTCCCCGGGCCTAGCCCTCTTCTTGCTGTTCTTAGCTGGTTCAGAAGACCTCTCAAAGTGTTCACTACATGAACTAGGACACGTAGAAGAAAAACCTTTCGGCGACATCACACCACATATCCCTGATGAACTCAAACTATGGTGTTTGTCATCTCTGACAAGAGAGGGCTGATCTATTGAATAGCCTTCTGAATTAATAGTGTGCACGGTGTGAATAGAAGCTTCAGGATTTTTTCCTGAGGCCATCGCAGATCGCAATGATGTAGAAAATGATAACTCACTGTTAACATCATTATTACTATGGCAAACATTGGCCACCATTGCTTCTAGAAGATGCTCTGGACGAGATTCAGAAGTCAATTGGCTACAGCTAATCTCATCTGGCATCTCCACAGTTTTAATATCTTGATTTGCCTGTGTCGCCCAATCCAAATATTTACTCCCTTTCAGAAAACCTGGTACAATTGCTTCATGTAGCTCACAGCCAGCAGGGAACTTCAACGTGTATGAGGCATCCTTGTAACAAGGCTCTGTCTGAAACTTTGACTTTTCAGGATCTTTTTGGGAGTTTGCATCTGAAGGTCTGGGCACATTCAACGCCCCTTTTTGGTTGATATCTACATAATGTAACTTATCACTTTCACAAACAACTGCATCAAGAAAGTCTGAAGGGAAGCATGCAGAATCAACTCCGACTTTTTCTGATGGACGTATTAAATCATTGAAGCTATTATTATCCATAACTGAATTGTGTAAAAATGATGAGACATTTTTTTCTGATTCCAACCTAGTATCTTTGCAGCCACTACTGCTCCCTTCACACTTCCTCTCATTTAGAGGTCTCAGCTTTACAAATTTCTGATTCTCCACATTCATCATATTTGATATTGACTGAAGCAAAATGGAACTTCCATCATTGTAAAATTCAGGCCCCTCATGCTTGGTCACATCAACAGCCATTTTCTGAAAAACAGCATGAGGTGAATAGTTCTTCCCAGAACATTGAAATGGCATTAAAATACCCAGTGTTTCACTCTTCATGGTTTTCTCTGTATCATGTAAGTAAGCAGGCATAATTTTTGAAGACAACATTTTCGTGGATACATTTGGCTGGAAAAAAAAATTGAAATCTAAACCTTATGATAACGCTCAATGCATCTGGGTTAAAAATAACTATGACATAGCACCACTTGCTCTATTAGTGTGTGAAAAGATGAGCGTGCCAATGGTCACACAACCGCTACACCACTCACACATGCACATTCATGCAAGTGAAGACAGACACAAATAGAGAGAGGTGGAGGCAGAAGGTTACCAGAGATGAAGAATTCTTCAAACTATTTTGTATTTGACTAGGAACATGGCCTATTGTGTAATCTTGAGTAGACAAAAAGAGACTTCTGATATGAGTTACAACCCCCATATCTTCAATAACCTGCTATCAGGGATGACAGAAGAGGAGAAAATTATTAAATATTTCAATAATAAATGGACTTCCACATAAAAGATTCGGCATATATCCAGGAAATATTCTACAATCCATGAAAATCATAGAACAGCCCACGCCAAGAGAAAAATATATCAATTTCAAATATATTTTAAACAGAAAATTACACACGAGACCTACGGATTTATTAACTATAAACTTGCATAAAAAAATGTTAGAATAGGTCATAGAAGTATTTTGGGGAGAAAAAGGAGCAATTAGGCATGAGTCCGAAATCAAAACTAATCAGCTCTTGCCAGATTACATAATCAACTTTTCTGCCAATTTAGGTAACCAATTCATATAACAAACAAGACAAAAACGCACCAAGGTTGTGTTTGGAATCAATAAAAAATGGAATTTATTTTATTTTATTTAAAAATCAAATTCTATGTTTGGAACTCATAAAAAATTGGATTTGAATTCATTTGGAAATCAATTCTTATGTTTGGAACTCATTAAAAAAGGAACTGATTTGATTTGATCTTATTATTTTACTTTTTTACCCTTATATCATTGTAAAATAAAAAAGTTAGTACGGATAAAATAGTCAATCTGAATAATTAAATTTAAAATCAAATCAAATCCCACCATATTTGATAGGATTTGTAAATCTAAACAATTAAAATCCATATTATTTTGAATCAAATCATTTCTGATTTTTTAACATTCCAAACAGAAGATTTGATTTACAAATCAAATCAAATCAAATCCCATTTTTTTACATTCCAAACACACTCCAAAAGAAATGGTATTCAGTGTTATTTAAACTCTCGCTACCGGTTAGGTCAGCATTTCCCCAAGACTTTTCCGCCCACTCCGTCATGCTTGTAAACTAGCATTTAAGTATATAAATGTCTCTTAATAATCACATCAGGGAATCATACATGAAATTGTTACTGCAAAATCAGCACTCAAAAAAATGCCTTAATATTTGATGCCAAATCCTCTAGTTTTGGTGGCAAGTTTAGTAAATTATAATTTAATACACTGGTAGCCTGACATAATTGCATGCCTAAATTCTCTCTTGACATAACTAGGGTGGATTATTAAGTTCTCATCCATTTCTCTAAGAGCTTTTCACTAAATAACATGTGTATATTTACCTACTCCTTATAATTAGGACTATAAAAGTATTTAACCAGTATCTCAATCACCAGCCAAGCAACTACCAAAATTTGACAGAGAAGAAATACAAGGCAAGTCATATTATCTGAATAGTTATGTTATGATACACCCAGGCAAAAAGGTGCAGATAAATTTTAAAATGCTGAAAACAAAATATGCTATGCACAGCATCATAAGAGATAATAGATGCCTTCTTGAACCACATCAGCAACCACATTCACCAGCAACACAGAATTTAAGCAAAGCAAAAAACTAAAAGAAGACTATAGTCGTCTTACTTTATTTAAAGAGCCAAGCTGAACAACTCCAAGTGGGACTACCGCTACAACAACAATGGTCTACAACGCAAAGCAAAGCTTTGTTAATGAAAAACCTTAATGCAAACAAAGTAAAGCGAAGCAGCCTAGGAAATCATCTACTAAAAGAGAATCACTAGTTTTCTATCATAGAGTACAGCAAAGTCCAGAACCAGAACCTATTTTTTTCATTTCCATTTTTCTTTTGGAACATTGCGAGTCATTAACACAACTTTTTCTTCCTTCATTACTCTGCAACAATCCATCTATCATAACACAGAAAAATCTAAGTCTATCTCCTTTTATTTTAAAAATATAATTCTAACAAACGAAGAGTCTCATTTAGCATCAACAGGAGTACTTTTAGGTTAAAAGATAAATATTGTAACGAAATCATTGATACAATGTAGCACATTTGACTAATCATAACATTCAACATATCAACATCTGATATAACACAGTATCACCAAAGCAGACTTCAATGCTCAACAAGGCAATATGAGACCACACATATTTTCATCTGAATCTACAAACTTTTGCAAATATCATACTCTAAATAAAGCTTAAGGATGCATCAGAGTCTGGCTGCATTGAGTGAAATAGGAATAATAGCCAGGTTCCTTCAATTGCTTGATAATTTGTCATATTAAGCCTAGTACCATATTAAGTATTAACCACAATTATCCAAATACATTGTCGAAATTAAATCATCCATTATCCTCAGTATTGTGAGGCAATTCCAATTTCTGGGTAAATGTAGAATGTTCTCTCTCGCAGTTTTTATTGAGAGTGAATTTTGTAATGTTGTAAAAGATAATAAAGCAATTAACTTACCCTAATTCCAGCAGAAAACTGAGAATGCCATCCATCAGCAAACTGAATATCAAACCAAAGAGGGGGAATGGAATGAGAACGATTGGAAGATTAGTTATATAATGACATCATATATCCAGTACCAATTAGAGACCTTCAAATCTTACAAGGCAGAGAGAACACTAGTGGCAAGTGGCAACATTGAAGAACAAGGATCCTCACCTCAAAAGATGGGCCAGAACCTGCAACTTGATTATCTGCACAGATCCACCGATGCTTTCCGGTAACAGCTACCTGTCCAACAATACTGTAAAAAAGAGGATCTTAAGTTAAGAGCTATATAAAAGATAAATTTAATCTTAAATAGCATATATGTTCATTGGATTAGTCATACCCTTCCCCTAACGAATATACATGATATGACATCTTTGCCACAGCTAACCCTAAAGAGTCATGCGAAAAATGCCCACCACCAATCTGTTCCAAGGTATTCTGGCAGCACTTATTTTCTGCAGAGTCATAATCATCAGGATTGTCATAGTAAGCATCCTCCCATGTCAAGATCCTGCAAGCAAATACCATACCCAAAAAAATAATGTAAGGGAACACATATGGAATTTAACACTTTGGGCTAAGTACATCCGGAACCAACAAATCAATCGCCTCACTTACGTGCAAAATTAGATCACAGTAATGTGTTATATTGCCAACTGCACTTGATACAAAACAACAATAGCAATAACAAACACAAGCCTTAGCCCATTACAGAGACATACAATGAAAGTAACATAAAGCACTCTGACTAGATCCACCAATGCTTTCCCCAGAATATTATGATTATATGGATTCTAAATACTTAAGCCATGCCCTTCTTAGTTCAAAAATCTAAACTGGATTATTGTAAAAAGCTTATTTTAATACTAAGCTTAAGTATGGAAATCACCAAACTTGGAAGGACAAAACAAGGAGGGATGAACATTAATGAAAATTTTCATACTAAAAGTTCATAAATTATAGTAGCATCAGAGTGATGCTAGGTAAAACCTGGCAATTGTATTCAACCCTTAAATTAACCCGTTACTTGAAATGGCCAAGTCAAATTTAAGACCAAAGTATGCAAAACTACAATTAGAACTCGTATAACATATTCTGAGTTGTCAACATCCAAAAAGAGGGTATTTAGTATATACTTAAACACAACTATAAAAAGATGCAATATATATATATATATATATATATATATATATATATGTGTGTGGAGATCCACTTACTCCAAGAGTATGTATTCTACACTTACACTATATCATGATGACCATACATACTAAATTTAAGATAAATCTGACATTCATAAGTATTTAATCTAATATGTGACATTTACTTATATGTTAAAAAATATATTATACTTTAAAATAAAGTTAGATGAAGTACCAAGACTTACTCTAGACTAAGTGGATCCCCAACTTTTATATATATATATATATATATATAAAAGCTAAAAAAGAAGTAGGAGTGAAACATAAACGTACATCCGAGCACGATGTTTGAGTTTCCAAAAGATGGCATATTTCCAATCAGTATTCAAACAGAGGCTTCTGAGTACTTGGTGCAAGTTGGTACCCATCTTGTTCTTAAAACTTCCACAACTCAAGAAAGGGTAACAGTTAATCAATCCTTCAAAAAACAACAAAAACCAACCCTCCAATTCCACACAACCCCCTTGCCCCTAGCTTCCCCTATAAGATCCTCTTCCAGCCTGCTTCCTCCGCAACCCTGCTCGCCGTTTTAATGGCGGCCCAACTCTTGGCAATAGCAGGCGATCCCTACCCATTACTCACACCGCCAAATTCAACTACCCCCCCGAAGCTTGAACTCAAGTGTTCACAATTGCGAAAACAGAACCAAACCCACTACCACACTGAAGACAACAACTACAGCTATGAACTTCACCACATGAATCTCCCAATTTTCCATCTAATGTGCAGGGAAGGGAAGGAAAACGTTGAAATGAGAGTGGCAAGGAAAAAGGGGTGGCAAAAAAAATCAATCTAGCTTATATCCGACGACATGGATGGACCAAAAGACTGTGAGAGCTGAAATTGTGTCTGTGTGAATTTCTCTCGAAAAGCAAAGGAATTTGCAAACAAAGAAGCAAATTGAACAAAAGGGTCTGTTAAAGATGGCAAGGAGACCACAAAGTTCAAAGCTTTAGACTCAAAAGAATGAGAACTGAACCAAAGATAAATTTTCAATATTTCAGCTTTTCCTTCTTTCCCTGTTTGCTTTTTCCACAGTTAGAGAGAGAGAGAGAGAAGAGAGAGAATGTCAATGGTGGAAATGCGTAAGTGGAAGTGGGAGAAGAGAGTGTTTTTTATATTGGAGTTACATGGGCACCCTGTTCTCTCTAGCTTTTCATTGGGGGGGAATGTGCACCGTTGATTCATGCATAGAGCGCATTTTAGCAAAGGGCAATACATGGGCACATGGCCCTTACTAGTGAAGGTTTATAGGCTAATTTGAGCTTTATACTTGACATTAACAAGCAACAACCCCATGAAGCCAGGGGAGGGGGAAAAAATAAAGAAGACTGGAACAATCCAATTGGGTTATGAATACACTTTATGGTGGTGTCAATTGATGGCCAACAACATCATGCCAAAATGAGGAAATGCATCCTTATTCCTTATCTTCCCCTCAAATTTTCAATCCATGTTTTGAAACCCTAGTGAATTTACTTCCTCTTAAAGTTCAGTTTTCAACAATGATCTTATTATCTTAAAGTTGTGACACCTCTTACCCTCTCATTTGTCATTACTTCTGCCCATTCAGAAGTGTGCGAGTTAGTAAATAGTTAATCCAGCTTGACCCATGGTTTTAAACTTTTTTCTTTTTTATCATTTTTTACTTTTTTGGTATCTATAATAATAAATTATTAATAAATTAAACTTTTACATCAATCAAAGTTCACAAAAATTATGTGCGCAAATTAGATATAAGTATAACATATTATATTAAGTGTCATCAACATAAACAGTGAAGATTTACAATATTGTTTTCGACATAAACGATTTAAGATATATTCATAAAGCATATTTTGAACCATAAATTAATCAATTCAAGGAACTAGCACACGTTAACATCATATTTCAAGTAGAGAAAAAAAAGGCTTAGATGTACTTATTAAATTTGATTTTTTTTTATAAATCCAAATAAAACTAGTCAAGTAAATATATGAATAAATAATAGCAACATTAAATATATAACAAAAAAAGGAAATTTCACATAGTTGGGCCAGCGGGTCAATCTATTTTCGGATTAGGCTGGATCGGCCCATAGTTGGTTCGGACTGAGATTTCTTTAACTCAACCCACGCTTTTTATTAGGTTATACGACTCGACCCATGAACTCGGCCTATTTTAACACCTTTACTTCTACCCCCTTCTTTCTTACCTCAGTGAAATGAATTTTAAAGGGGTGTTTTGTTTATTTTTTGTTTTTAATATGTTTTTATTATAATTATAAAAATATCATTTTATTTTTATTTTCTATTTCTAAAATTTTAGAAAGAAAATGATGAAAATAATATTTTGAAAATTTCAACCGCAATTTAAAAAAATTACAATTTATTTCACAAATTTTTTTTTTAAAAAAAGTAAACACTCTTTTAAGAATTCTAACTCTTAATTGTTCAACATTTTCTCAAGGGCTCTCTTTTGGGCCAACCCATGTTTCATTGAATGGCAGCCATGCCCTATGATCATATCATGCACTGGTTTATCTGGGTGACTTCAACTTGATCATGGTTCAACTGGAACATGTCAAGCATGTTTATGATTTCATTGGATATGTTTTATTCTAAGATGTCTCTTGTCCTACCAGCGCCATAAAATATGTACATTTCCTTGCCCCGCACCAACTCAGCATCATTTTTGGAATCCCATTATTTGTTTTAACACTACTATATTCAAGAGTGATTATTCATTATTGTCATTGATTTCTAATCATTTTATCTTCTTTTTTATTACATCTTTGATTAATTCATTTTTGTAAGAGAGTAGTCTCATGGGAAGTACTAGTAGATGTGCAGAATTTAGTCATTAACAACTCATAAAGAAAAAATATACAAACCAATTAAGGTTAAAAGAGAAATGATCCTATGTTCCATTAACATTAATGTTGCTTTGGTCATGTAATTATGTGAAGATTCAATTTGTCGGAAGTAGTTAACTGCAGTTTTCTTGGTTTCCTAGCAATATTAAGAGGCACAATCACGCACCTTTGTTTTGTTGCTATCAGAGGGAATCAAACATCTCTCTAGGTTTCCTCAATTATCGATCATTGATCATATATAATAATGGTCCATCATCTATCATCCAAAATTTGACTGCAAGAGGATGTCACTGGCAATCAAATGGGTCTATAGTTATTGCTTGAAAATTTTATCTTGGTCAAAACCCACAAACAAAATAATTATACAGGTCTATAAAATATAGAACAAATGCAGAAAATGGATCATTACCATTATTCTTCAATGGCAGAATGAATAACAACTCTGAACGGCTATTATTATTATTGCTTTGCAATAAATTTAATTCTAGTGTGATCAAAAGCTTACTCGGGTGATGGTTATTGGACAAAGTCAACTAGGCTATATGCATGAATCCGCTAAGTTAGTGATAAGGAATGACAGTTATCATGAATGCAAAGAGACAAACAACAATGATTTCAATTTCTTATTCAGTGAATTCCAACCTTGGTCCAATATTCGTACATGAGGTAAGTATTTTGCAATGGCAACATAGCAAGGAAATGTTGTGTACAATATCTTTGCTATTAGGTTTTCAATTTACAAAGGCCACCTTTTATCATGTCTATGGTCTTCCTTTTTCTTGCTTTCCCTTTTTCTCTTAACATGGTTGGGAGCCAAAATCATCCCAAGTAGATTTTGTAGCTGAGCTTTTTACTAACACGTAATCTAAGAAGGATGACTCCTTAGCCTCCTAAGTCATGAGTAGTAGTTTGATCTCGCTGTCTCTCTCTCCTAGTCAATATTGATGGGCGTGAAAATGGAACACCCATATGAAACCCAATTTTAAATGTGATGAATAAGTGACACTAGTGGCCACTACCTGAATAAACTATCTTTAAGGTAGAAGTTAATCAGCCAGGGATAACACTTTAATGTGCAGGAAGATTTTCATTAATAAAAATTGCTTGGAAATCTGCCAAGATACATATCTCAAGTAGTATTTGGTTATAGTTTATGTCTTCTTTCCCTGGATGCTCATTAAGTCACCCCAAGCCAGTGATAAAAGAGGCATAGGGAATCCAATGATGATCGCTAGCCCTAAGCTCCTTTTTAATCTCCCTTTTCTTTCATAATTTTGTTTGCTGAAGTAATAATGTGTCAGTCCTTGAGTGTAAAAAAAGAAACTGGAATTCTTGTCATCTTGTGATTAGTTAGTAGAAAATTGAATTTCTAACTTTAGTAAGGAATATCATAATTATATTTGTAAAATGTTGTAGTCCATTCTTCAACCACTAATAATGTTATATGATAACTACAACGGTTAATATGGTCCAAAATCGAGTTGTCACTTCAAGCAAAGGTACATTTCGGGTAGAATAATGAAATTACTATTGATTTTTATTGGGATCTGCACAAAGTAGATATTGACCATATCCAGCAACATGTAATCTTAAATGATACTGTTGCAAGGAAAGTCAAGCATTATGTGTTTAAAAATTGATAAACTTTGTACTAGAAAAGGTATTCCTATCCTTTTCTAACCACACGTAATTTTGGCAAGTTAAAGTGCTTAATCCAATATGTGCCCTCGAAAGATAAGGTTGGTTTAGTGGCATTCGTCATTTAATAGAGCTCTCAGCGATATTGTGTGTAATGAAATGCTTTCTTCTTTGTTTTAATTCTTATATATTTGTCTCTCACTCTCTTTTCTCCACTGAAATTAATATTTCACACCAATGATTGTGGAAAAGAATGTATTGAGGGAGTGTTCAACGTCCAAAATATAATGCTTACATGTGATAAGATTGAACTTGGCCATCACAAGCAATTCTGATTGAATGTAATTCTGTCATTCACAGCACAAAGTATAAACAACGGTTGTTGGAGGTTTGAAATAAGCTACTAATATTTAAAGACCTGTTTGTTTTAATGGTTGCGGCAAACACCGTTGAGAAGGAGAAAATTTCTCCTTTTCACAAAATTATCTTGAGAAACGTGTGAAATAACATTTGTGTTTAAAAAACTTCAAACCAAACATGCTGCAAATCTTTTAAATTCTAGCGAACAGAATCTATTGGATTTAAATTAAACTAATTAAGTAAGTCTAGCGTTTCAAACTTCAAAGGGTCTCCCATTGAAAAGATTGTTAATAGCCATCAAAGGTTCTAAATAGTAGTTCAACATATAAAATCAAAATAGAGAAAGGCATTGAATTATGCTAGCACACTTGCTTGTTGAACAAAACAAAGGGAAAAAAAAGATGAAATTTGTCTTCATGATGATGCATAGCTTTCAACCAAGATCAAGTCAGTTTTGCCATCGTTTTATAGGAGGAAAAATGAAAGGAATGAAAAGAGAAGTAAAATGAAACTGACAGTATATCTAAAGGAGATGCATACTAAGTAAGACTAGTACCTATATGATGCACAGATACTTCAAAATTAGTGTCTGTATCGTACCCGTATTCGATAGTAATACTTATATAATATTGCTGCATTCGTATTTATGTGTTTTTTTTAATACCTACCACCTCTCAAGATATTATTACTTGAAAATTTTGAGATATGGATTCAAGTCTTATTCTCACTAGTTACCTTCATTAAAACATATTTTTACTCTTAAAATCTTGTCATCCTCAAAATTATAGTAAATTGATGAGGAATTTCACTAATTTTAAAGTTTATTTTCTTTACATTTATAAATATAAATTTATTTTATTCAATATGCATTGCCGTACCCGTATTCTATTTTTTGAAAAAACGGACGTATTTACGTATCATATCGTATCGGATACTCATACTCGTACCTGTACAACATAGACTAATACCCATTTTCACTCATTTTTCTCTCTACTCCTTCCATTAATAAAAAACTACGAGATGGCTTACATCCTGTTGTATATCTACATTAATTTCTCCATGCTGGTGAAGTGAAAAGATATATGCACAAGAACAGTCACTTCACAAATAGAAGTTGGGAAGCCATCTTCTGTACCAAACCAAAGCCATTGAAGTAAGTTTTGAGGGACAACTGCTCTGTACTTTTTGACCCTCTTTGTTCCTGTGGGAGAATATAATTGAAGGTGGGACATGATTTTGGTTTTTGACAACAATTATACCCTGTAAAGTCATTGGTGTTGTAGATAGGTAGAATTTTATTCCTTTTTCAGGTGCTGGGTTCATTATCCTTGCGTTGGACCAAACTCACAAGGATATCATCAGCTTAGTTCTCAATCACAATGCTTATCACTTTGTTAATTCAGTGGATGTGAACTGTTCATAGCAAGGATGCTGTTCTTGTTCTGTCGTCAGACTATTCAACATTCTTTGCCGTATGTAATCATGTAAATGAGAAAATGTTCAGACCTATACAGCAAACTTTTCCAAGCACTAGCCGCAAAGCTAGGATATGGAGATCCAACTGTGATTATTTTTTACTAGTTTTGAGAAATGGGATTTTTATATTTAAACAGATTAATGATCATAAAAGTGAAATTCATTGGATTTTTTTAAAGAAACTTGGAGGCGCTGAATGCAAAATTGTAATACCTTTGAATACTCCAACAAAAGCAGTGTTTTTTAGCTCAATTATTCCCCCATTGAACCAACTAGCGCCCTGCAATTTATGTAAGCCTTTTAAAAACAAAGATATTATTGAAGCTTGTATCGCTAAAGTGGTGGTACTGTGGCATGAGTATCTACTATAATATAGGTACTAAGGAAGTCTTTGTATTTAAAAGCTATGTACAGAGGGGGACTGCAGTCATCAACAAGTGCTTTTGCAGGCTCAATATGACAATTGTGGGATGGATGGATGAAGCTAGTGACTGTTGTTCGTGCAAGCCTTTTGTTTGTCACCACTCTCTGGCTCTGGTCAGCGCTCATCAACTTCCCATTGCTGATAATCTACAATCATATCGATGAATAGGTAATTTGAGAATCAATCAAAGAATAACTCGTCAAGTTCCTATACATTATTTAGAAGTATAAAAAAATGAAAATATCATTTAGCGGGACAATAATCATAAAAAAGATATTCAACTTAAAATTGGGTAAAGATTGATTGAATTTTAAATAAACTGGTTGAAGAAATTTCTTCTGCCAAACCTGAAGTTTTCAACTTACCCATCTAGAAATTGGTGAAGTAAAAAAAGATTCATCTTATGATATAATTAACTTTTGATTAGTGCTTCTGGTATAACTGAAGTAGTAATATCAGATTAATGCTTCAAAACAGGTTAAGGGTCAGTGAAATCTTATGTTTTCTTTTCCTTCTTCCTTGTCAGAGTAATCATATTGAAGGCCGCTGAACTTAAGAACTTAAAAAGCAGTGGACAAATTTTAACTAGACGGGTCAATAACTCAATATGGATTTATAAGATAAAAAGTACCACTGTACCAGTTTGACCAAAAACCCAGGTTCTATAAGTAGGAGTATGCGTCTAACACTTGAGGAATCATCTTCACCCCACAAACCGAAAGGCTCTCCCCTCTACTTTCTATTCCTAATACAATATTTATGTCAGGATGCATTGAACTAAGATGTTTACACAGAAACAGCCTACCATTTTGAGCCATCTGTTTTTACTTTACTTTTCAAATGTGAAACTAAAATAATAACACTTCTTGTTTATTATGGGGACAGAATGCACACAGAAATATCTTTCGAGGACCTCATTTTCTATGTTTTGATTAAGAATCAAAACCATTTCTTTCACTTTTTCCAACACTAAGTGCTGTTTTAGCATTAGATAACACTAAGTTCTATGACAGGAAGTCTAAATAACTTCTCAGACATAGTAATCTACCGAGTCACTTTTGTCAGTTAGAAGTTAAAATTTGAATTTGATGGAATGATATCTTCGATTAGAACAACTCAATTATGGTCCTCAATTGACTTTGGTTGTAAGGTTAAGGACTTTGGGTACCATTTTTCTCTAAAAGCAAACAAATTTTTTGGGTAAGAATGTAAGTGATGAATTCTACCAAGAGGGAATAGAGATTCGAAAGTAAAGAGTTGAGTAGATATGGGGATGAACCTGTAACGTGGCCTATATTAACCACTAGTGCATTGGGAAGAGGCTCAACTGCAAACCATTGCCATCCTTCAAGACTTGCAGCCCATGCATTTCACCTTAAAGAAGAAGGGTTGAGGTTAACATCACTATGTCTAGGCAAACCCAAAGTTAAACTTGGGTCTGGACAGGGTGGGTAATAATTTACAGCCATTAACAGAACTCTGATAAGTTATCAATGAAATATCCAGATTCAAGTCCCAATCCTTTACAAATGAGATCCAAAAGCTGCAAACTGAGCTTCCTCACTTCCACTGATTAGCTCCCTATGACATTCCTGCGAAGCAAAATAAAATTATGCACATCTAAAAGGTTCCTCACAGATGTATTTGGATGTGATCCCGTAAAGGATGACAAGGATGCCTCAGAGAATCTCTCCAGTAATGTACCTCCTCACTAGCATAGTCAATGCTCGTATATAATCTACAACTTGGCTTAGGGTCCTCTGAATATAAGCTTGCCTTGTCCTCTATAGGCAGGTCAAAGAACTCCCTGGCTACTTTCATTACATCATCCAATAGCTTCTTGGGAATCCCATGATTAACCAACTGCATTTTTTTTCAAATTATATGTAGTTGAACAATCTGAAGCAAAATCTAAATACACGGTAATTGACACCTAACCCAATTACTTAGATGGGACTACAATAACAATCAATTTACTTATTTGAATGTAAACCAATCTTATTCTACAGGGAGGGGAAAGAAAGTATACTAGACCTGAAAGAATCCAAATTCTTGGCTAGCCTTTATAATTTGCTGAGTTAGGTTTGAACTATTATAACCCAATTCTCCTCCAAGATCAATTACTGGTACTATGTTGCAGAGAGGAACTTCTACTTTCCCAGGTCTGCTTTCCTGTGGTAGTATGTAAGACTCTGGAACATAATGCAAGTTGCATGTGCTAGAGATGAGCTTCTCCATATTTGTCAATTATAAGTGCTTTAGTGATTTTAGGAAATGGTACCAGAAACCTATTATAGCTAAGCTGACTCCATTAGTTCTGTCAATAAACATATTCCAGACTTCCAGTAAGGTATTGTGAAGCTTTGAATGAACGCTAAAATAAAAAGGACAACTACATGTCAGAAAAATAATAATAATAAAAGAAAAATATGTCTATAGAATATGATTGAGTTCTTGGTATTTTGTACCATCAACCATTTTCATTTTGCGATTAAATAACAATGCTCAATAAAATAAATTAAATGCACATTCCAATCAATATTAAATTATTAATTGGTATAATCTATTGGGAAGAACGAATATGTCACATCACATGGAGGGTCTTATACTCGTAGTAACACCAAATCAATATGTTTTGATTCCTGCAAGTCATGAACAAAACTAGAAACTTTGGGTTTTTTTTTTCTTGGTCTGGTGAGGGAGAGATCGAAGTCGAAGCCCCTACTGGACCTCCTAGGTCCTGTAGATCCAGTGCCTATACCGCACACATGAATGAATAATAATGTTAAAAAGCTTTACAGTAAATCAAAATTAAATTCATGAGTTATTCTATCATGTTTTATATAATATTTAATGTACTGAGATATTACTAGTGAATACAGAGACATGAACTTCTTTTTTAATTGGGGATTTTATTTTTTTTTGCTGAATTTTCGAAATTTTATTAGAGGATCATGGCTGGATATAAGAAAAAGTGACAAAAGATGAATCGGTCATAATCTTGTCTTAGGTTGAACATCTTATAATCAAGTCACATTTTCTAATCATAAGGCAACACCGGCAAACAAGTGTCAACTCAAAGAGTGTCCCAACGTCCTCTGGCAATTGGCATGGATGGAATAAGGAAGAATCAACACCAACCTTGTGGCCACCTATTTTGAGGATCCAATCTCGGAAGCCATCTTCTCTTGTTTGCATTCGAACCCAAAGCAGCAGTCTTCTCTTTCCACAGAAACAGTAACTTCAACCGAAATCCTCTGCCTCTGTTACATATATTGGCACTATGGATTTGGATGTGATATAGTAGTCATCATCAGCTGGAAATATCTCATCGTGGGTACGGACTGAGTTGAATCTTGTATACTTATGTTCAAGTGATTCGTTGGGTATATTCCTTGCTAACAAAGGAGATGCACCTCCCCAGTTATTTGTGCCCAAAGATGGGTGTTGGGGTGTTCTGAATTCCAACAGTACTTCTCTCTGCCTCATGCTTTTTTCCTTCACCACCTTTGCATCCTTCAGCTTTTTGGATTGGAACCTTTGGTTTGGCATCTTCCTATGCCAGATATATGAGAAATTCAAATTCTTGAGGACACTGAGAGTAATACTCTCAGCCAATTAAGAATTGACATGTGTTACAATAAAACATTAAATAAATAATTTGTAACTAAAATCATGACACATGTCATTTTTTAATTAGCTGAGAGTATTTTCTCAATGTCCCCAAGAATTTCAGATATATATGCTGAAAATTTCAAGGTCCCATTGGATTCTTCTTCAAAGTTGTAAATTCCAATAAGATGATGTAAAGCTGACATGCTTGGCTGCAAAATGATCATAATGCCAGATATATATCTTCTTTGTTTTTTTGGTTTGTTTTTTCTTTTTGTTTTTCCCATGAGAACAGCTTTTGTTGTGAAAGATGCATTTTTTTGGCCCAAAAGAAGCTCTTCTAATAGCGAAAAATTGCAACTTCTAGAAACACTAAGTCATCAGCTAGAGCATGTAGATTGTGACTTGGGAAGCACGGACACACAATACAGTATGGAAACGAAAAACACGACACAATATTTTGAAGTGTTGCATCGTGTTTGACACAAAATGTCTATACATGTCCAACAAGAATACGATATTTTCCCTACTTTATACCTTGTGACTATATAGTTACTCACCATGGTCCATGACCAGCTCCCAGCTGCAATGAAGTGAAATCACAGTATTTAGTGTAAGTAAAGCTATGAGATCCAATTTCTAGTAAGACAAATTGAGCTGCTTAATTTTGGGGCATGCCATTTGAGGAAGTTGTTCGGTATCTAGCTAGAAAGGGGCAGAGATGAGAACTTAAAATTTTCAGAAAGACAGAGACTTGTTGGAGACAAAGGGTCACTACTTCCACAGCTGGATGATGTAAACGTCCATTTGTATTAGGAGAAGAAATAAGGTCAAATGCCAACTTAATGGAACAAACAAAGTTCTTACATAGTTTATGTTCCTTTGTTTATTTGATAAACTGACCATCCAGGTACTTGTAATTATAACATATAATAATAATAGTTTCCTTGAACCAGAGATTTGTAGTTAGGTGGATTTTATTCCCTCACATTTTCGAGTAGATATTAGCAACACGAATTTCCTTTAGATGGAAGAAATTTTTTAGATTAACCAGGACATGCTAGAAAATGAAAATGGGGAGCAAGAGAAAGAGAGAATATGTTCCGGTGAATCTACTGGAAAAAAAGGATGGAGTGCAGAGTTAGGAAGAAAAGCAGGAGGAGGGAGGGGAGAAGAAACAAAAAGCAAAGAAGAAAAAAAGGAGAAAAAATATATATTTAAGAACAAGATGTTCGTTCAGGTCAAATTTTGGCCACTTGATAAAAAATGTGAAAATTAATATGTGCATATGATTATAATGCACTAAAAAAATATATTTAAGAACAAGATGCTCTGTAGTTCTCTGGCCTAGATATTTGTAGTGGACGAATAGAAATTATTCCTGCAAGAAAGAAATATCAAAGGCCAAAGATTCAAAAAGCTAAGTTCAACCAAACCACAAATGAATTTTTTTGCGTTGTTTTGCATCTATTGGAGACACATCATTCAACAACAAAAGTTAAACTTCTATCACCACCCATACACATCTGATATCTGCTGATCAGGAAACTACAGAGCACCTTGAGTCTTGTCTTGTTTTCCATATCACAAGTTCCTTTGCTGCGTCTCTACCACAGACTTCAGAAATTAGTAATAACCTTGACATAAAAATCATTTCGTTTAATTCAGAGTTAAAACACGACTCAATTTTTTTTTGTATTGAATTACCCACTGTGTCATTGTACAATGACAAACCATTTCATGACAAGCTTTTTCAAAGGCAGAGGGAGGGGGAAAAAGGAGAATAAGTGATAAGGAAAAAGTCATTATGGCTGTAGATTGAGTAGAAAATGAACATCTTCTGTACCCACCTCGTGAGAGTTCTAAGCTATTGCCCATCTTTTTCCTATCTACCGTCAGAATAAGTTCTGGGGCATATTGATTATCAACTTTACATTATTACATATATTTCAAATCATGTAAAACATTTTCAAGGGTATGGTAATTAAATTTCAGATTTTAACCAGGTGCAATTAAGGCAACTTGTCTCTTATCAAGAAAAGACCTACTCTCAGTCTAATGGATAGAAGTTTGGATGTAGGTGAAAGTAATCGCAGCTGTCACTTTTCTGTGAAAGTAAAATGTTGTCTGCGTATTACTTTCAAGTGAATAAAAAACGTTCCTTCTTTAATAATGGGGTATTTGATCAAATCAGCCTCAGCTTTCCAAGTCAGTTTCCATTAGGAAATTGGGGCAAACATGCAAGAATAATGTGGAAAAAGATCTTCCATCTGTATTTATAAGTCTAAAAAATTTGCATCCCAACTCCACAAATAATCAAGGAGGCCTTAAGTTTAGCACAAAATTCTAAAGCTATGTCTGACAATGAACGTGCACTTGGGGTGATATATAGGAAATTCAAGCCTCACCTTTTCATGGCTCTTGTTCAGATGGCTGTTACATTTCTCTATTTCCTAGTAGAGGCTTCGTTTAATAACGGGATGAATCCTCATGTCTTTGTTACTTATCGGCATGCTGTTGGTGGCATAGTAGTGTTTCCTTTTGCTTATGTTCTTGAAAGGTACATCCTATATCCATCTGATGTCTCCATCCCTGCTTCTGATGGCTGGACAGTCCCATGCCTTCAAAAGCTTTGAAAAAATAAGTCCAGTTGATACTACATATCATTACTCCATTCCAGTGTTGCAACAGTTATGGTAGCGCTTGTAAATGTACTCATGCATGTTGATTGAAAGAATATATGTGCTGATATCCTGATTTCAATTATAATCCTGAGCATGAACTTCTATGAGAAGTGAGAACCATTTTGACGTTATATGACTGGCCTTTCAGACATATCTGATTTTCTTCTTTGTAGAGAAGCAAGGCCAAAGTTGACGATGGCAATATTCATGAAGCTATTTTTTCTTTCCCTCTTCGGGTATTGTTCTCAAGTACCATTTTAAAAAAAAAGAAATAGAAATGCAGAAATTTAGATCTACCCAAACATGGAAGAAACTTACATTTACCTTTGTTTTCCTTCATTATGAAAAACAGGGTCAGTCTTACCCTAAACATGTATTTCTCAAGCTTGAAATATACCTCTCCTTCCTTTGTCACATCGATGGTTAACACAATCTCATCTCTTACATTTATAATTGCAGTTGCACTCAGGTGAGTAGCTGAAATTGATGATATTTTTTCTGAAATTATCATAGTCCTACTACAAAACAAGAGTTCTGTTTTTTTTTCTTCATGATTCTTTTATATAGGATGGAGGCTGTTGATGTTAAGAACCCTCGTGGGCTAGCTAAAATCTTTGGAACTGTATTATCATTGGCTGGTACCTTGATAATGACTTTGTATAAAGGACATGCAATACAAAGCTTACAGGGGAGCCCATTCCATATCAGAGACAAGTTGGTTCATAATAACTGGATTAAAGGCTCAATTTTGACTGTTGCCAGTTGCATATCATGGTCTTTATGGTACATCCTGCAGGTAAATTTATCTATAATCAAGCTATATCATCGCAGCCTCTCCCCTCCTTTCCCATCCCGAATAGAAAATGAAACGAAAAGCAATTGAAAAATAAAGCACAGATATACCTTTTTTTTTTCATTGTTTTTCCGTGATACCTTGATGAGGAATCCCCCCCCCCCCCCTCCCCCCACCACCTTTCCTTTTTCCCTGCTGCTCAACATTTCCTTCAGTATGACTTGTTAAGGATTTTAAATGGAGTTTTAGAAACATCAGGTCAGATAATGATACATTTTTCACAGCATGCAAAGCAAACTGCACATAACATGAGTATCTTATTGTTTTATGAATTGGCTCCAGAAAGAACAAAAATTAAAAGGGATACATACCATTATCTGGAATGAACATATTCATCAAATATAAAAAAAAGAGACCATATTCATCAAAGCTCATGGTTATTTGCATACCTTGTAGGCAATTATAGTGAAGGACTATCCAGCACAACTATCACTAACTGCATGGATAAACTGCATCGGTGCAGCACAGTCTGCTGCCTTTACTGTACTCGTGCAACACAAACCTAGAGCATGGTCCATTACATCCAGTATTGAACTCTGTTGCATCTTATATGCTGTAAGTAAAGCATGGAGAAGCTGAAATTAAAATGTAAGATCAATTTAAACTAAAATCCTAACTCAGTCATACGTGAGGAATGACAGGGAGTTATATGTTGTGGTTTGATTATCTTCATTCAAATCTGGACCACGGAACGAAAAGGGCCAGTCTTTGTGAGTATGTTTAATCCCCTTGGAACAATTTTAGTGGCAACCCTAGCATATTTTGTTTTCGGGGAACAACTTCACATGGGCAGGTAGAGTACATTTCAACTGTTCAAACACAATTATGTCCATGTTTCAGCACTTTTAAATTATGTTTAGCTCTTTCAGTATACTGGGAGGAGTAATTGTTGTCATTGGTCTATACTTGCTATTATGGGGGAAAGAAAGTGATCGAGATTACCAGAAGTCACAACAACCATATTTTCCAACACATGTTGAGCAGAAAGAATGCCGGACACAGATAAGGACTTCAACTGAGCAAGAGGTACCGTAAAGGAGACTAGCAAGCGGCTCCAATTAACAGATGTTGAAAGATGCATACGGTGAAGCTATCAAGCTATTATTCATCTTGACGAAATAATAGGCACAATATATCCTTTTAGGAGACTAGGAACTAGATATTAAAAGTTGCATTGTCTGCTGCTTCGCATGTGATGGTGACACAATGAAGCAGCAAAAGTAATTGCAGAAAACAAACTACTTATACAATCAACTGCTTTTTGCTCTACAAGAAGTAATTGGCTTCATAATATTATAAAACACAAAATCAGGCAGCACAATCAGTTGGTTGATGTGTTTGATTTAGCTTTTGAAATCTCAAAATCATGATTAGAGTAAGAGCATCAAGAGACAAGTTTTTACTTTAAACCATTGTTTTAAAAACCGGTCCAACCGGACCGGTTCAACCGGTTGGACCGTGGACCGGAAGCTCCATCGGTTTTGGTTCAACCAAAGAACCGCCCGAGCGGTTAAACCGCAAAAATTATAAAAATAACTGGTTGAACCGGTTAAACCGGTAAAAAACCGGAAATAAAAAACCGGTTGGACCGGTCATCAACTTTTAAATTGAATTTTTATTAAAAAAGAAAGAAGAAAATGGTTCTTTTTTTAAGAAAAACTTAAGATTTAGCATTTTTAGAAGTTAAGTTGAGAGTTTCCACAATTTTAATCCTTCTTTTTCACAAAATAGGTGGCAACACTACAAAGCGGTTTATGATTTTTATGATTAGTTATATATATATATATATATAGTATATAGTATACCGGTTCAACTACCGGTTCAACCGATCAAACCGATCAAACTTTGAACCGCTTTCCTCTCCGGTTATCCGATTCAACCGTTTTTTAAAACATTGCTTTAAACCATAATTTGAGAGTTTCTAAAAACTAAACCAAACATGCTAGAACTATATATGCTTATAGAAAGAATACTAGAAATATATGTGCTTATAGAAAGAATACGAACTAGACAAAGTATAGTCGTGGCAAATTAAATTTTTATCATTCATTTAGTCTAAATTGTCTTGTCTTGCTGTGTGGGCTTTGATACGTCTGATTTGACAATTTTCTTTCAATCATCAGCCACACAGAAAGATTCTTAATTAAGAACACGTTTGGAGACACCTAGAATTGTCTGCATCTGAGTTTGACAATAGAATTTAAATAGGAACAGTTGTAGATGCAGATACAGGTACTTGTGGCCAGCTGGGCCCCAGGTATTGTGGAAGTAACATTACTCATGCAGGGGAAGCATATATGAAAAAGATAAGAAATCCCCCTCCGCCATGTCCCCCAAAAAAGTAAAGAAAATCTTCGAAATACGTGTCAATGGAAATATTGGAAAAGAAAATAGCAATTACCAAGAATCACGAGTCACTTCCGTAAGAAATAGATAATTGATCAGCTTAAATTAGGATGCATGATATCATTTGTACACGAAACATCGCCCAATCCACCATAAGTAAATAAAAAAGGGACTGTTTCCTTGGATCTATTTCATGGTCTGGCTGTTTTGTGATATATTAATCTGCCAATTTTACCTATCTCATGAATATACCCAAAAGAAAATAGATTGAGCAATTACAAGCAACCCAAAAGAAAATAGATTGAACATTTACAAGCAACCCAAAAGAAAAGGACAATATACACCATGGCCTTTATAAACCTCCAACGGTACTTCTAAGAAATTTGTCACCTTCTTGCTCACTTTGCTTCTTCAAGTGACGTTCGTATAGTCTCAGGGTTCAAGATTTTATTTATGCTACCAGAAAAACAGACAATAGCATCAAAACAATGGAAAAGGAAAGGTACATTGTTAGAATTGTAAATGAAGAATCAAGAATATGTTTATACGAAAGAAACTTACCACAAGAGGAAATCCCCACTAGAGGCCAACTTCTCAGAAATCCATTCCGGTACTAGTTCTAGCAACAAATTCAGCTGTTCTTCAACTTCTCCTAAGAATACAAAGCAGGAAAATTTAGTGTTCAGAAAACTATAAAATAGTCAATCGTTTTTGCATAGAACAGTGCCTTACTTCTGTCAACGATATCACAATGGCTTGAGATTATCTTGCTTACAAGCTCCTCTTTCGTGATAACAGATCGGTTTATTGTATGAAACAATAGGTGAATCATGTTAAAGAGCTTGGGGAGAGTGGCAATCATTTTTTGCCTTCTCTTTGCTTGTGAGATAGCTGGATTTCTTTCCTCCATTGCCATTCTTTCCTTTTCTCTAATCTGCAAAGTGCAGGCACAGTTACCCTTAATCCTACTTATGCAAAGGATTAAAGTAAGCCTACGTTGATGTTAGATTCAGTACTCTTGAACTACTCATGAAATAGATGAACTCATAAAAGTGAGACTGTACACAAGTTAGGTTCAATACACTTAGCAAAATTTACTCACTGGTGACAAAGAAGGCATAGAACATAAGCCATACTTAAGCAACATTATGCAAAAAGAGAGAAAAATGTTGATAAGTAAAAATTGTAAAACTGTTGTAGCTGATGACAATAACTAAATGTCAAAAACTAACAGCACCATTTGATAGGACAATAAACAAAAAGGAAAAGGAGAGCCTTATTTCAATTGTTAGCCTCTGACAGAATACTGACAAGTACATTCATATTTGTAGTATTCGTCCCAATTTCAATTTTCAAGAAAATTATTTCAACAAAAGTTACTAATTTTTTTTTTCCAGTGAAGCATGTCCAATGTCAAATGGATGCCATGGCAGAAAAACTTATAGCATAACAATAACATGCTTTAGGGCATACCGATTGGAGAAGATTCTCTGGGAGAATATCAAAAATATCGTCATCGATTGATAAGCCACCAGCATCATGTTCATTCTCTGTCTCCTTATTTTTCACTGGTGTGTCAAATTTCAATGACCTTGAACGAGGTGGACGCCTAACCAACTTATTCGGTGAACTGGAAGAGTTGTCATCTGGGCTCATGTAATGTCTCTTAGGCGGCGGCAATGCAGGTGTGGCAGTCATCAGCCTGGATGGGGTAGAAACAAGTTTAGCTGGAGTTGACATGTCATCAATGCTTCTGAGAGATCCATCTTCATTTTCTTTATACTCAATGGTTTTGCTTGGAGTAGCAGGAGGAGCACTGGATGGTGTGAAGCAATCTGGAGAAGCAAGAATTCTTGGACATATTTCACTACTAGCTGCTTCTGAGGTCAACTTAGCTGTGCATGTTTTAGGATGAGATCTAGTGCCCACAAAGGGCAAATTTTTCTTCAGGCTTGACTCTGAAACTGGAAAAGCCAGGGGTTGAAATGAATCTGATGGCAATTTTTTCTGTACATTACCTGCTCCATTTTCCATAGATTTCTGAGAAAATCGCCTTTTGAAAGATTGAGACATGTGAGAGGCTACTGCGGTTGGCTGGTTAAGTGCTGCAATTGATGTCTTGACAGGTGCTGACAAGTTTTTTTCTCTGTTAGCAGCCTCTGTATTATCTGCAATGTCATTATCCTGCATGCACGCTGACAATACTGCTCGAGGATGAGCTGCACATGCGTCAGATGATGTCTCTGTAGCAAATGATGAGGATGGAATTTTCAATATGTCTGAAAGACGGTCTTGCTTTGGGTGATTGAATGGCTCAGGCAGTATTTCTTCTGGGATTTCATCGCCCTGTATGTAGAAGCATCTTTTAGACCAAATAGTATGCATGAATAAAAAGAGGAATTGTTGTGATTGCAGTAGTAACGGTCATCATCAAAAGTATACTGAAATCATTCGAGGCTTATCATTATTTATGAACTGTGAATTTCCTAACTGTGGATTATGTTGCTTCATGCACAGTTGAACCAAGTGTCAGACTTGGCTGTCTGCTCAGAATTAGGCATTGAAGCTCACTAAAAAGTGCTTTCTAATAGAAAATATTATACCATTAGCATCTCAAAGTGACATAGTCAATGAAGAAAGGGATTGCATTTCCACAATTATTAGCATCATGTGTATTCATGTCAGCAGACTAATTTGGTAATTTATCCTGTGTTTCAGCAATCCAGTAAAAATCCAACAACTCACTGTAATCTTTCATAGCATTTCACTAAATTAAATTACTGTTACATACATATCAATTTTTCACTTACTCATTTGAATTCCACTGGATGATTGTTCAAATTATGGGTAATAGCAATAAGTAATGCTTCGTTGTAAGTCATTAAGCAGATACGAAAGTTGGAATTCTTATGTACCTCAGGATGAGATTTACAAAAATCTTTGAGTCGTGTGCGAAACAACTTCCTCAATGACACGCTCCCACATTCAGGGAGCATCTTTGCATCAGACTCTACTGCATCAGGATTTAAAGTAACATGGAGGTCTGGCTTCATACAACTTGTCCGTTCGTCAAGCACGAGTACCTTCTTTATAACAATTGCCTCAGGTAAGATAAATTTCAACTGGGCCAGATGATCATGTGTAAACCTCCTAGAGAAGTCACAAAGTAGAATAAGAAAACCTGAGACTGACAATGCCTTGGTTGAATAAAAGCTTGAACCAACATATGAACATGCAGCAAAACCAAGCATTTTGACAAAAAGATCATGCTAGACACTTCAACCAAGAAAACCAAAATTGCACTTCCCTAGATCTCTTCTTCAAACCAGGAGGCGAACCAAGCACATATAATCTGAGGAAAAAAATGTTGCATAACTAAAAATAAAAAATAAAAAAACATATTTTCACTACCCAAGCCTTTGGCATTCCCAGGCCTTACTTGAATTGAAAAACACAAATCAAGGGTCAATTACTGAAACAAATTGCTAAACTTCGCTAGCAGTCATACATAGGCAAACAACATCATATCCCATACCCATACCCATACCCAGATCTCATTCACCAAATAGACAATTAAGAAAATTATAAAAAAAAATCGTAGCAAGCATCAATTAAACCATCATACCTATCAGTTAAACATTCAACCTTGCGGCTGATATTCGTGAAAGACGGCATGGAGCCTTTCAAACGCAACAATCGAATTGAACTATCCATGCTGTCAAAGAACTCACCCAAAATTCCATACCTGCACATAAACCCCAATACTTAGTAGGTGAAAAAAACAAGACATTTTTCTGAAAACCCCCACACACAAACACACAAAAATAGGTACTTTTCCGGCAGCTTCGCGGGTTCGCCGATGGCGGCCTTGGATTTACGGGGCGTGGTTTCCGGGGAAAGCATTGCAATCTGCCTTCTGGCAGATTTGATCTGCGACGACGTTAGATCATGATCCGGCTGCCCGCGATTCCGTTCCTGAAGGCCTTCGGCGACCTTCCTGATTTCCGTGACGGAGAGCGCAACGCCGCGGTTTCGCGAACGGCGCGAGAGCTGCTGCGGGGGCTTCTCCGGGGTTTTGGAGCTCAGTTGAATGGGGTCTGGTGATTGGGTTTTGGAGCTTCGCAGATGGGGCTTCTTCGATCTCAACGATTGAGACGAAGCTTCTGAGGATCTCATGGTTTCGGATATGGAGTTTTCACAGGCACGGATCTGGGATTTGTGAATCCAATGGGAAGAAGAATGAGCATGAGGAAACGGGGGTGGATTATAAACTAGGGTTTTTTGCGCGGGAAAATTGAGATGGTTCTCTTGTGGCTCGATGCCACGTGGATTCCCGCCAAAATGACCCGTTAGATCCCGCGGTTTCCCCGAGGCCTAGTACGGTAAGGCCCAGATGAGATGAGTTCTATTGTTTTGGGCCTGATGGGCCTGATTCAACGGGGATTGACACATGAGTTTCAATATACCCAATGTCATGGGCCTTCTGGCCTAGAACCTTAGGAAAGGATTGGATACGCGTTTCTTAGCTTTTTCTCCATTGGCATTCCCCTTTCTGTGAGTTACTATATACGAAAATGACCAAAAACAAAAAGCGAAAACTTGTGGGACAGGTCAAGTTCCATAATGCAACTTTCATCACGCACCTTGGTATTGTAAAGCCACCATCTCTTACCCATCGCAAGAATTTGAAAGCATGAATTTTTTTTTCTTTTTCTAAAGGAAATGATACTAGTATAAAAATTAATTACATAATTTTTTATTTTAAAATTTGTACAGTATGAATAATTTTATATAAAGACATATATTATTTATGAGCTTTGCACATAATATATTTTTTGTTTATACAAATTTTGTTCCTCTAGTTTTTTTTTTTTGATGATATGTTTGTTAGGGATAAAAGCCTAAAACCATGTTCATTCTTAAAAAGACAGAATAGATTATTCTGTAACCTTTTTTTGTTTCATTTTTCTATCCTGAAAAAAAACATGGAATAAATTTATAATTATAATTTTGCGTTGAATATTTTCTCGATATAATTTTTTTCACGAAAGAAAAAAACAAGAAAAATTGTGTTTGCTTTCTTCAGTTTAGAAGACGAAGTAGTGGAAATGGTAGGGTATGGGATTGTTTAGATGAGAAAGACAAACAGGGCCTTAAGATGAAAAATAGAGGAATTACCCATTGTCACGTTTCCTAACTCCTTCCAAGGAAGGAGAAAGGGAAGAGAAGAGACAGAGTGAGGAACTCAATAAAAACTAAAACCTATTCCAAAGTCATATTATTGTTGTCACTGTAATTTCCTTCCTGTTCCTCCACGCAACCAAAAAAACAAAACCCTCTTATTTTCTCTTTCTTTTCCTTCTTTGTCTTCTCCGCTTATTGAATTTAGTTTCATTCCACCCTTCTCCCATTTTTGTCTCACCCTTCAAATTCTTCAACTTTCTCTCGCTTTTCCCCCAGTCCTGTTTCTGGGTATCCTTAACTTCTCTCAATTCCTCATTTTCTTACAACTTCCATGTTTTCTGCTTAGGCCAAGGTAAGGTAACTTTATCTGTTTTCATCTATATTTTGTTCTTTTTTTTTTAATATATATATTTTTTGTTCAAGAACCCATCTTTTAATGCTCTGATTCTTGTATTTTTTATGATTTTCTTGATACTGAACAACGAGTTTGTGTGTATCCTAAGTTTTTTCTTTTTCTTTTTTTGGTTTTTATACTTTTTGTTTCACGGAATTAGTTTTTTTTTTTTGTCGCCAAGACTAGTTTTTTACTTATCTAATTTTGCTTGCAAGTGTCAATAAGCAATCATGCTGTGGTGATCGTTCTTGTTTGGCACAATACATTGTCTCGTAATGCAGTTGTACTTTAATGCTTCATAGAGTTATTCAGTTAAATTTTGATATGGTGTGCCACAGCCACTTCCCATTCTGGATTTTTTTGTTTTATGTGCAAACAAAAAAACTCATTGCTTTTTCACCTGCCCTTCCAAATGAAACGAAAAAAAAAAGGGAAAATATTTTTATGCTATATATTAGATACAACCGATTGCTTTAGATATTTTGTCAACAGGCTGTTGCATTGCATTGCTTGTACTTGGCTAGTGAAATTGAAACCTTTGTATGCCTCTTGAAGTTTGGTGTGGATATGATCCTATTCATTTAGGCCGTATTTAACATGTGCCTGTTCTCATCATTGGCACGGTGTGTACTTATGGTCCTTTGCAGTGGGGTTGGCGTGGCATGGTCGAGTGTGTCCCATCATAGATATGTCAGATTGGCATGATGTCTCTATACAATTTGCTAGTTAGTGAGGAGGTTGTGCAGTGTTTGCATGTCCTGCAACATTAGAATTGAATTTATTAATACATTTGAAGGTTTTGTGGAAAGGAGGGGAGATAAAATTGAACTTTCCTTTTTTGGGCAGACTGTATTTAGATACTGGGCAGTTAGGATACAAAATACAATGAGATTATGAATTTTATCAGGCAGCCTAAAGCAAAAATTCTGTGCAAATCATAGATGTTGATGAAATCAGTTGCAGTCAACAAATAGTCATACTTTAGAGTTTAGCTGGTTTATTGAGGTGGATAAAGATAGGTCTAGACATGAAATCCTACAAAAAAATAAAAATAAAAAATCTTTAGAAGAGAAAGACTGTTGAAAGTATGGCATGCCATCAAATTGTCATACTGCACTTACCAAAGTTATAGTTATTGGCCCATTGGGTTGTTCAAAGCTGACTTCAAAAATTTGTGCAACAGATTTTGATTCTTATTAAATGCTGAAGGCTACTGATAGGTTTCTTTCATCAACTTCCATTTTGTATATGCTTTTGGAAACTAGTGCGATGCTGACGTTATAGGATGATGATACTTTAGGTGCCACTCCCCCGACCAAATCTTTTTGGAATGCCAGTGCTGATACTGAGATAGATCATGATCAGGTATGACGTGCATTCTTTGGTAGAGATCTTGGTGTTTGGTAGAGATCTTGGTGTAGATACCATTGGCAATATTTCTTGTGGGGCTGGCTCCAAGCACATGATATAAGACTTTGTTGAGTTGAGCATATTTCTATTGGTGATTCGTGATTTTTTTCTTTTCTTTTTTGAGGTGGTTATGGATATGATGTATCTGCAATAATCAGATGTTATTGAAGTTCAGTGTGGCTTTATCTTTTATCTTCGCATCCTAAATCTTGAATAAGTTCTTTGCACAAATTTATTCTTTGCCCTAAGTCTATTCTCTTTTCTATGTTTTCTTCCTTTTGTTTCTCATCGTAACTAAGTTAGAGGCACATGTGAATCATTATTCTAGTGCTTGATGGATCAATTGTAGAAATTAGCACTGCTAAATGAATTAAGCCATTGCAATAAAGATGCTTGTTTTTTATTTTTAAAAAGAATCTAAGATCTCTTCTCTACATTATGTATTTAAAATCTGGTTTGCAATTTTCATGGCCATAGTTTGTAAGCTTTGTTTGTGCACATCATTTGAATCACATTTGTGCATCATCTTTTATCCCCCCCCCCCCCCCTCTTTTGACCCGGTAGTAATTTACTCAAACTTATCTCACAATATCTCTTATGTCACATTTGGTGCAAAGAATGGAATTCCATGGAATAGGAATTAATCAACTGGCATGTTCCATAGTTTGGTAGGATTAGAAATAAAATGGCTTGGAAATCGATTCTGCAGTTTGGTGTATGGGATACAATATGGAATGAAATCCTAATTGATGTAAATGACATAAATACCCCTAATGAGAAAAATGAAAAAGTTCAACTTTTTTTCTTCTATATCTTATATATATAATATGAATGTGCATTTTTTAAAACAATATTCAAGATTAATTTTTCAACAACTTGATAACAGAAATTTTGATAATATTTTTTTCTTTCCTTATAATTAATATATTATAATTATGGTTTCTGATTTATGACATTGGTACAGTATTGATTTTAGTATTGTACATGATTTGAAAATTTTAAGACAAAAATTAAATAAAAATTATGATTAAAAAATCATACAAAATATTGTAGAAAAATAAAAAAGCAATGGTTCTATGATAACCTGAAATGAAAATTACACCTTTAAAAAAAGCTCCAAGTTCCAGTATCCAAAAGACTGAAAATTACACCACCATAAGCCAACAAATATTTTTCAACTTATATGAATAGATGTTCGAATAAAGGGGAATAAGGAGTTGAGAGGGAAGATGAGTCACGAGAAGAGAGAATATTTTGTAAATAATAGAAGAGTAATTTGTGTCATTTTATAAATTAAATAATGGTATATTGGGAAAAATATATGGAATCTTATTAAAAAAAGTATGGAATCCCAATCTTAACATTTTTTGGAGGAATGGGATTCCATAAATTTGTGGAATGAGATTCAGAATAGGAATGCCATTCCATATTTTTTTCCACAAACAAACATAGGAATCCTCTTATTCAAGAATTAAATGTGGAATGACGTTCCATTCCTTCACGCCAAATGTAGCATTAGGGTTCAGATCCTCTCATTTTCCTTAAAAACATGACAGTGTTATGTTGTGTGAGAGAAAGACACAAATTGCTTTTGTGCAGGACTAGTGGACCCCTTCACAAGTAATGGTGGGTCCCTGCACAAGAAAATTTGTGTCTTTCTCTCTCAGAACATGACACTGTCATGTTGCTCTTATGAAAAAGGAGAGGATCGATATCCTATCTCTTAATAGCTCTTTTTGTGCTGCCTTTGGAAGATACTAATATTGATTTTGTCATGTTTGTAGAACATTGTCATAACCATTTAGGTCTTTGGGGCATGGACTGGCTGTTTATGCCCACTGTCAGTGTCTGTGAACAATGTTTAGCAGGCCAGGAGGTGCAAGTGATTTCAGTATATTCAAATGGAAACGTCAAGGTGAATCATCTGTGACAACAGGTTTACTTCAGGATGTTCCACCAGAGATTGAATTGTCTGATTATGGAAGGATCCCAAGTCCAGGTAGTGAGAGCCCTTCAGGGCTTCTTAATGGTGAGAGCCTAAATGTAGAACCAATTGCCGATTTGGATCTCTTCTTTGAAAGGCTTTACAGCTACTACTGTGAGAAAGGGCTTTGGTGCATCATTATAAAGTGGATTGTTGAACTTCTGAGTCTAGGGTTCACCATATGTTTTTCAGGATTTTTTTTACTATATGTTGATTGGAATGGGCTCCGTAATGCAAAGTGTGGGATGGATGCAGTTGAATCTGGAATTAAGCCCTGTGATCTTGCTAAAGAAGCTCTTCATCAACACCCTTTAACCCCATTAACACTTAACAAGGCTATTATTGTTGGATACTTGGGAATATTTTCCATCTGTTGGATATTTTGCTTCTTGAGGTTCTTTGCTCAACTAAAGGATACTCTGGAAATCCGACAGTTTTACTACAATAGGTAAGTATGAATGATATACAAAAACAATTAAAATGTATTGAAGGGGATGATAAATTTTGCATGAATTAAGTATTTTTGCCATAATTTACCATGATCTTCTTGCAGTCTCCATGTTACCGACAATGAAATTCAAACCATGCCCTGGGCTACAATTCTTGAAAAGGTTGTTCTGGTACAAAGTTCACGACAGCTTTGTGTGGTAAAGGATCTTTCTGCTCATGACATGGTGATGAGGTTGATGCGGAAGGAGAACTATTTGATTGGAATGCTCAACAAGGGTGTGCTTGCTTTCCCCATTTCTCAGTGGGTCCCAGGGGCTGGTCCTACAGTGAATTCTGGTCCTAACGGAACACAATATCGTCTAATACTAACCAAGACCCTTGAGTGGACTTTGAATTGGTGCATCGTGCAAAGCATGTTTGATCGGTATGCTAATTATTATACAGATACATTTTCATGTACAATCATTGTATTCAATATCATTTGATCCTGTTACTTTTGTTTGTAAATACATGGCCTTTCATGATCTCAGGTGTACTTATCAAATTTTCTCTTTAAACCAGTTTGAGAAAATGATATGTTGGTTTGAAGGATGCAATGACCATTTAGGTGTAGGATGGTGACTCATAGAAGGCTACACTTGATATATAACTATCTAGTTGTTTATGCTCTTATCTATTAAGAGACATATTTCATGTTAATCTGGACGGTGTGCTTGAAAATTATTGGGTGGCTGGTCGCCTTAAACAATTTTTTGAAATTCTTAACTCCTGTTTGGTGTAAAGCTGTTAATTGTCATACACTGCTGTAAGACAAGATTTCTGTAGCCTAAAGAGCAGTCCATTCAGTTTTTAGGAGATGGGTATAGTTCCATGAATGGCACAGGATCAGCATCAATTTTCACATTCTTATATTTCAACTAAATATGTTCAATTTCTAAAGTTACAGTTAAACATTTATTTTCCTACTTTGAAAGTAATCAAAATTATTTTGTTGTGGTGCTACTGCTACCAAACAATTAAAATTATGAATGACAAAAAATAGAACCTAAAGTCACAGGTTTCAGGCTATCTTATGTTTGTGCAACTGCTGAAGAAACTGAGATTGACTTTTTTTTTGGGTTAAAATAGTGACCGAATGTTTTGTAATGGTGTACTGAGGTCAATAAATTAGAAAACTGTTTGATATTTTCTTTTATGAACTCCTTCTTTAATAAACTTTCTGATGTTTGCATGCAAATTGAATGTCACATTTCTAAACTAATTGAGACTCAACTGATTCAAAAACAGTTCAATCATATTCTCATTAGTTAAAATGCTATGGGGCTCAACCAAAAGAGAAACAAAATGCTATGCTGGCTTATGCATCCATTTAAGGAGAAAGAGGGTGGATTTTAGATCCCATTTAAAATTCCAAGCTGGTATTTGTGTGAAGTACCAAGAAACTGGGGCTTTATATATATATATATATAAGTTGTTACAATATTTTATGCTTGCTTATTGTGTGTTTTAACTTTTTTTTTTTGGTTCGGTGGGTGGGAGGAGGGGTACAGAGGCTTTTCACATGCCTGAAGCCGTATCTTTCATGTGGATAATCTCATGACTGTAAAAAGAAGTTTCAATGAAATTGGCAGGAGATTGGACATTGTCAAGCTCTTGTGGATATAATTAAGCTCAACAGACGAATGATATCCTGACTGATTTTTCTTTCTTCGTGGTTAACTGTAGGCTAATTTTGTGATAGATAGAATCATATGTAGAGGCACTTAGAGATGTTGTATATATTAAATAAAAAGAGAAGGGTTTTACTAGTCTGGGTAGCCATTCTAGGAGTGTTAGGAAGTCGGGAGGGGGTAAATATTGAACTTTTATTTTATTTAACATCTTTTATCTTGTATTTGTATTTCATGTGAATGCATATAGACTGACTTATGTGGTGATTTGGTTAAGTAATTTGTATGATAGTTCATTATACTGTACCCTTTTCAATGATGGTTTTCTCCATTGAATGTGCTTTCTCTGCAGAAACTTTTGTGTCAGACGGGATTTTGTGTCAAATCCAAGGACATTAAAGAAAAGGCTTATGGTAGTTGGGATTGCAATGCTTTTACTTTCTCCATTTCTTGTCATATTCATGCTGGTATATCTCTTTCTGAGGCATGCTGAACAATTTTATAATCACCCAAGCACGGCATCATCTCAAAGATGGTCAAATTTGTCAAGGTGGAACTTTAGGGAATTCAACGAGGTATCGTTATTCTTTTCTTGGTCCTTTTTTTCCAGCTCATTTACTGCTTGCATGGGTTTGCTGTTAGTATCTGAAAATAATCATAATGCAAGAAAGATTTAGATTTGAAGTTATAAATAATTATTGATGAATATGTTGGCTTTGGGCCAGTATCTTGCTATGGCAAGGCCCGAGTCAAAGACAAATCGAATTGTGACACTTGGGCTGGTATGCTTAAGTAAAAAAAGTGATAGCTGATAGTCAGGGTGCAACTTTTTCTACCTAAGTGCACTAGCCCAAGCGCGACAATTCAATCTGATTTCGACCCACCCTGGCCTTGCCATGGTAAGATTCTGACCCAAAGCTAACAGAACAATCCTTATTGGAAAGTAACCAATTATCATTTCAAGGAAAGATGATATTATTCTAGTTGCTAGCCCGCTTGTCGATGCATATATTTTGGATCTGGTCTTTGATTCTCTATTAAACATTAATCAATGAAATGAAGCTTTAGTTTCTTTAACAGAATTATTTACTTGTTTAACGCAAGTTATTTGAAGAAACCTATAAATTAGTAACTATATAAGTTGTATGACATTTTGGAAAGTTATGGGGATTAAATTATAAGGTTTAGGTAGGAACAGAGTAAAAGAGAGAAGAAATACTAATGAATAATATAAGATTGGCTTGATTTGGTGTGTTGTAAAATACAAAGCACTAACCCCTATTTATACTAATAATTAGTTTAAGTATTAGTGTAGTACTGCTAGTACAAGCTCAAGCCCACTAAAACAGTAAAACTCTTAACCCTAATTAAAAAAGGAAACAAATCAGAAAACATAATGAAATTATGAAACAACTCCTAAGATTGCTTCCTCAATTGAAGGACTAATTGATTTCACAATATATTACAAAGATCTTCTGAAGATATGTTAAGATATTCTAAAGATATGTTAAAATACCTTGAAAATATTATGAGATATCTTAACAGAATGAAGTGAAGCTTCAGTTTCTTTAATAGAATTATTTACTTGTGTAACGCAAGTTATTTGAAGAAACATATATGTTAGTAACCATATAAGTTGTATGACATTTTGGAAAGTTATGGGGATTAAATTTTGTGTTGTATGTGTTCCCTTGTACTTTCATGATAAAGGTATTATTTGTTTGAAAGTGGTAGTAAGTCTTAAGTATTAACTATTATTTATAGTTTGAAAGTGCTAGCGCCTAGTTAACATTTTTAGCATAATGTCACTTGTATTTCTTTTACTTTTGTGCTCAAGCTTACCAATAACTTGTGTTATAGGTGGATCATCTCTTCAAGCATCGGATTAGTAGCAGTGTATTACATGCTTCTGAATATCTCAAGCAATTTCCTTCACCTATTATATCTATCATTGCAAAATTCATCTCTTTTGTATCGGGTGGCTTTGCTGCAATTCTGATCATCATTGCTTTTCTTGAAGAGTCTCTGCTAGAGGGCCATGTAATGGTTTTCCCATACTTTTGCCTAAGATAAGTTATACAGACATGTCATGACAGTCATTAATAATATTTTTTTAAAAAACAAAAAACCAATGCAGATATTTGGTCGGAACTTGTTTTGGTATGCTGCTGTTTTTGGAACTATAACTGCTATTAGCCGGGCCGCGATTACAAATGAGCTTCTGGTCTTGGACCCGGAAGGAGCAATGTCTATGGTAGTTCAGCATACACATTATATGCCAAAGAGATGGCGTGGCAAAGAAAGTACCGAAATGGTCCGCATCGAGTTTGAAACCTTATTCCAGGTACTCTGAGGTGTTGGTTTAATTTAATAGGTTTACATGAAGATAGACCCACCCTTATGTTCTTCATTGTTTACATGATAGCATAGGTTCGAATACTAGTTCTCATGCTACTTTGCTTTTGTGTGATGCAGTATACTGGGATGATGTTACTTGAGGAGATGGCCTCAATTTTCCTCACTCCATATTTACTTCTGTTTGTTGTCCCAAAGGTCATTGCTTTATTTGGACATGATTTTATTTATTCGCCATATAGTATAATGTATTAACTATGTGTTCTTTTCATTTTGCAGCGGGTTGATGATATCTTGCAGTTCATTGCAGATTTCACTGTGAATGTTGAAGGTGTTGGCCATGTTTGCAGGTTAGCATGGAATGTTATAATTTCATCTTTTTTAGGTTGGATCCCTCTTGTTGCTGGCAAATCTTTGGGCTTCTTGTATGAAATTTTCTTTTATTCCCAGTTTTAATTTGTTAATGGCAGACCATATTAGTTATGTTTTGTTGTATGATACTATTGCAGTTTTAGTGTCTTTGATTTTCAAGAGCATGGAAACAGTAATTATGGTTCCCCATACAATGCACCTCGCAGCCGGAGGAGTTCCCAGGGGAAGTTGGAGAAATCATTTTTGAGGTATGTTCATGGCAGAGCTCGTCATAGTCCTGACTCGTGAGACTGATCTGATAGAGTTCTATTACAATTTATATTCATTGAGGTTGTTTTCATGAAACTCTCTCAGATCTTAGATATCGATGATATATTGGGATTGGGAAATAGATGAAGCCGCTTTCCTTTCAGTTTTTGTCTTTATGATGCCTTCAAGCTTTAATAGTAGTAGCAAGGGGATAGATGTCATATTTGTGCTTTTATCTTGGGGTAGGGGGGTGGCAGGTTGGGGGGCAAGGAGGAAAAGGAATGAATTTATTGGAAAACATAATTATTTAGTTATCTAACTTCCTTAGCTGTAGGAAGGCAAAAGTTCCATCAGTTATCATAATCTGTTTTTGCCTTTAAAAATTATTTCCATTTGTGTCATTACAAAATACAAACTGTTGATGATTGTTGTTAGACATATAAAACCAATCTTGAGCCTTCACCTAATAGCTTAAGCTGTTGGGATTGTTGGTTCTTGACATGGTATCAGAGCCTCTATGACCAAGTAGTCAAGAGTTTGATCCTTTCCGCCCTCATTCTTCTAAATAAAGTTAAATTTCAGCATAAGGTAGGGTGGACCTGTGCATTGTCCACGCTTCGAGCCCAAATGGTTCTTGCGTGAGGGGTCGTGTTAGAGATATAAAACCAATCTTGAGCCTTCACCTACAAGTTAAGCTATTAGGATAGTTGGTTCTTGACAATTTTGAAACCTGTGTTTTTTTATTAAGAAAAAAACAAATGGATATACCAAGTATTTCTCTTACATGCTGCTGTTTTAATCATAGAGATAGTTCAATAGGCCAACAATTACATAACACCTTAAAAGTTTCTCACTATTCTAATCTTACAGATTTTCTCTTTTATTTGGAAAATTTAAATTTCATCTACTCTGCAATTAACAGCTGCATTGCTTTTAATCCCCATGTTATATTTGTATTGCTTTTGTTGTTTCTGCTGGTGGCTGTTTTATGTAATTGAAGATCATGCAACAAATAAAAAGTTAATGATGACAATATTAAGAAGCAAAAGGAGGAGAAAGAAATAAAGGAAATTTTATGGCATTTCATTTGGAATAAAAGTAAAATGATGTTTCTGCTCCCACAATTGGATTTTGGTCTATATAAATAAAGTTCCCAAGACAACTTATCACTTAAAAGTCCTTAACTGCTCTCAAAAACTGTTTTGAAACACAGGTGAACTGTTGCCTATATGATTATTTGTTTTGTTTACCTTCTGTTGTCATTGCAGCTTTCAGAGTAGTTACCCTTCATGGGAACCAAATGCTCAGGGGAAGCAGTTTTTGCTAAATCTGAGAACCTTCAGAGAGCAGAAGTTACCAGGACATGGAAACAGACATGCATTTTCCCCTCCTAGAATGGGAAGCAATGGAGACAGAAACAGGTTTATATCCAGGGAAATGCCATATAGTACTTTTGTAACTGGCAATCACTTGGGTTCATTGTGGCTAATTGAAGCCAATCAAAACAACCATCCTTATCTTCTTGATTGGTACTATACTTCTCGAACTCGCGATGTGACTTTGAGAGATGTTCCAACAGAACAATTTGAAGTAACTGAGCGTCATTCCAGAGATTGGATGCCCTCGAATTTGACACAGAATGAACCTGGGTATGAAGAATACTTAGATGAGTATTGTGATGATCGGGCTGCTTCTCATCTTGGGGCTTCCACATCAGCTCCCATCTTCAGGGAAAGCCTAATTCAGGATAAAAAATCCAAAGATCTGCCCCACACTACCAGGAGTCATTGGTGGGCTAGAAGTCACCCACAGGGTGGACAGGCTCAGACAAGCTTTTTTGAGCCTCCAGATTTCAATCAGCCGACAGCATATAATGATTATGATAAATTTTCTGATAGAGGGTCAGAGGATCAAGATCAAGAACAACACTTGGTCTGGAGAGATTATCACAGATTATCTAGAACAGCACAAACAGATGACTTAGAAGCAGGAGAATTCAATCTTCATTTTGATGATATTTATAGCAGACCTCCAGAAAATCCCTCTCTAAATCCAAGCACTGCTAGCTTTTGATGATGGCTTTGTCCTTCATTATTTGTTTGGGAGGTTCTTGCTTTCAAGGATCTGGAATGCATGAGTTTCCAAGTCATGATTGTCCCTCAGATATTACTTGTATGGAAACTCTATTCTTTGCTGTATATAGATTCATTGACATGAGGTTAGATTGTTAATGAACCTCAGCTTGATGTTGGAAGGACCTAGGGCGGGCTAAAAGGGTTCTGGGCTGCCTTCCAGGTGTAAGAACCAAAAGTAAAATAAAAAATAAAAAAATCATTCATTGTATCCAGTGTTCTAATTCATTCTCCCATTTTTTGGTTACCTAATTTATGTTTTGGTTCAGTTTAGTATCTTTACAATTGGGAGACATTATCTTTTCACAGAAAATTTCATGAAAATTAACCATTGAACTCTGAAGTCTTAAGGCAGATCAGGTTTCTATAATTTTTTGTAGCTTTATTATGAGTTAAAGCTAGGCTTGACTTGTAAATTTAATCAAATAAATATTGAGAGAAAGTGACTTGTAAAAAATATTTTATTTTAGTTCGTGAATTAAATTAAGTAAATATTAAATTAATTTAATTAATAATTTATTTATAATGAATTATATATTAAGTATTATAGTAAAAATAAATTATTAATTAATTATATATAAATTATTAATTAGAGTAATTTAATACTTTATTAATTTAATTAATGAATCAAAATAGAATAATTTTTTTTCACGTCACACTAAAATTTCTTTCTACCTTAAATATTCACTGGAGCTAGCTAGTTTGAATATATATGATTAATATACAAGTTACACATTAACATCCATTATAAAACGTGAAAACTATTGAACTAATTTAATATCAAAATGACACGGTAACTTAAGTATAATTCTGCTCAAGTTTTTTTTTTTTGGGCACAAAAAAACATCATAGTTTCTAAATGGTAAAAATATTATTGCTAAATCTAATGTTTGAGAATAAACTGGAAACTAAAATCTGAAAAGAAATAGTAATATTCAAACGACGGCGTTTACACTGTTTCCCCCACTGCTTTTTTATTTCTCTGCTTCTGGTGTTCTTCAATGAAAGGGTTTTGCGACGAAGGTTTAACACAAAACTCAACGCTTCACATCGAAGCTCTCTGACACAAACATGAGAAAATTCTCGAATTCGATCGCATTCTTCTCTCTTCTCACTCGTCGCAGATCAAATTCTTTGGCTCCTCTTGTTTCCAAATCGTACAGTTCCGATGCTCCTTCCCTCAACCGCTGCACCAAAACCCATGGATTACTCACCAGAAACAACAAGTTTCTCGCCACCCCTTTTCGAAATATGGATACCCTTGTCGAGACTCCCTCTCCAATGTCCTCCAGGCAGCGGAAAATGAAGGAAAAATCCGAGCTTGAAGAAGCTTTTGAGTCTGCAGAAACCACCGAGAAAATGCTCAAAGCCTTCAAGGATATGGAGGGAGCTTTCGATGAAAGAGAGCTTGGGTTGGCTTCTTTGAAAATGGGCCTTAAACTTGACCAGGAAGGTGAGGACCCTGAAAAAGCTCTTTCCTTTGCTAATAGAGCTTTGAAAGCATTGGATAATGATAACAAGCCTTCTTTACTTGTTGCCATGACTTTACAGTTAATGGGTTCGGTTAATTATAGCTTAAAAAGATTCAATGATAGTTTGGGGTACCTTAACAGGGCAAATAGGATGCTGGGTAGGTTACAGGAAGAGGATATTGATAGTGATGATGTTAGGCCAGTGCTTCATGCTGTGCAACTTGAGTTGGCGAATGTGAAGACTGCCATGGGGAGGAGAGAGGAGGCCCTTGAGAATCTTAGAAAGTGTTTGGAGATTAAAGAAATTACTTTTGAGGAAGATAGTGGAGAATTGGGTAAAGCAAACCGTGACTTAGCCGAAGCTTATGTTGCGGTTTTGAACTTTAAGGAGGCGCTGCCGTTTTGTATGAAGGCGTTGGAGATACATAAGAAGCAATTGGGGCAAAATTCTGTGGAGGTTGCACATGATAGAAAACTTCTTGGAATTATATATAGTGGGTTGGAGGAACATGAGAAGGCACTGGAGCAGAATGTTTTGGCACAGAGGATTTTGAAGAACTGGAATCTTAACTCTGATTTATTGCGTGCTGAAATTGATGCTGCGAATATGATGATTGCTCTAGGAAGATATGATGAGGCAGTTGGTACTTTGAAGAATGTTGTACAGCAGACAGATAAGGACAGTGAGACTCGGGCATTTGTACTCGTATCAATGGCAAAAGCATTATGTAATCAGGAAAAGTTTGTGGACTGCAAAAGGTGTTTAGAGATTTCTTGTGGGATTCTTGACAAAAGAGAACAGATATCCCCAGTGGAAGTTGCTGAGGCATACTCGGAGATATCAATGCAGTATGAAACCATGAATGAGTTTGAAACTGCAATTTCCTTGTTGAAGAGAACACTAGCTTTGCTTGAGAAGCTCCCACAAGAGCAGCATTCAGAGGGAAGTGTCTCTGCTAGAATAGGGTGGTTACTATTGCTGACAGGTAAGGTGCAGCAGGCTATTCCTTATTTGGAAAATGCTGCTGAAAGATTGAAAGATAGCTTTGGTCCCAAGCATTTTGGAGTGGGTTATATTTACAACAATTTGGGGGCAGCATATTTAGAGTTGGATAGACCCCAGTCAGCAGCACAGATGTTTGCAGTAGCAAAGGATATCATGGATGTATCCCTTGGTCCACATCATGCAGATACAATTGAAGCATGTCAGAACCTTTCAAAGGCTTATGGTGAAATGGGAAGGTATGGGTGATTTTCTTGGTTTGACTTCATTTCTTGATATTGATTCTCTTGATTTGTTGAGTCAGAACAATTTGTTTCAGGTACACTTATTATACAATATATTACTTGATCCTATATAAAACCACTTAACTTTTGAACATATATCCAATAGTGTGCCATCCAGATTCCATCGGAACTATTGTTGTGAAATTCCAGGATGGCAGAATTCTCATGCATTCAAATTTAACAATTTATTACAGGAAAAAAGTGTACAATGATTAATATGTCTGCGTGTGTTTTCTCATTATGTTTATAGAATGCTTCCAAATAAAAATTAATTATACAAGGCTCGTAGTCCTTTTACTTTGTGTGTCTCCCTCTCATATAATTCTTATCAGCTGTCAAACTAAGTTCTTGCATGTCACTCACTTGTGTTAATTAGCTCTACAGGATTGAAGATCCAGGCATCCTGTCTGTAAAATTTTCTTTGTTTGCATGAAGTTTATTAGACGTGGAAAAATATATGTTTTACCCTGAGTTCAGACTATTCTCTACCTAATTCAATGATTTTGAAAACTAGTTAAGCTTCATTTGAGGTAATTCTCATTGATAAGTCTTTTATTCCCTCCTAAAATGAGTTAATCTGTAAACCACTATCCTCTCTTTTGTACTTACCATAGGATTTGTGATTTGGTGGTTGCACAGCACAGATTTCTATTTCTTCAAAGATTAGATAAAATGTAATGGAGTTGAAAGATGAAATCCTTGAGGGTAGATATTGAGTATAAGGAATTATGTCCTGAGCCCATGTTCGCATTTGGAAATGCTGAAAATGTAGACAGCCAGTTAAAGTTATGCTTCTTTTTTTTTACTTATTTCATGGTTGAGTTTGGGCCATTTTGAGCTCAATTGTGGATGTTATTTGCAGTCTACATAAATTTCATTTGTAAAGTTGTTATATACATGATTCTATCCTGGGTATGTATGTTGGAAATTTTATCCTATATGGTGCAGTTGCTGTTTGTTGAACGCTTATAAGATATTGGTAAATATCTCATGTTCATGTAGGAAAATCTCCACTTATATTTGCTGCCATATTCTTCCATATTTCTGCTTATGTTAATCAAAGATTGACAATTTATTTTATTTTGGTAGGCTACCTTTTTTTATATATAAAAAAAAATTTCTTTGGTGATTGAGTTGAATTTCATGATTTATTAAATTTAGAGTAAATGTCTATTTTGGTTCTCCAAATATATCAGCGTCATTAGGTTGGTCGTGCATTTATAAATACATCAAATTGGTCCTTCAATGTCAATTTATGCCATCAAATTGGTGCTGAAAGTGCCATCAAATTGGTTCTTAAAAGGAAGAAACTGATTGCATTAATTGCCATTGAAGGACTAACTTGATGTTGCCTATAAGTGCAGGACCAATGTGATGTCAAGTGTATCTTTGGAGGACCAAAATAGACACTTACTCTTAAATTTAAGCCCAAATAATTTGGCATCCGGATCAATACTGGTAAATAGGAAAGTGAGGGTTGTTATTTTTAAGCTGTAATGTCAGTATTCAAGTTTGCATATATTCCTTTCTCCAAAACAGTATGTGACATTCTAAAATTTCTCTTGCAAGAACCAAAATCTGGAAATGTACCACCCTATTCTTTATCCTTCAAACTTTTGGGCTACTTCTAGTTCAAGGAAGTCTCTTTGTTATCTTGGTTATATTAGATGCTTAAAATTTAGTGGTTTTTGTTCTATCATAGATAGATTTGCCTATTTTTCCTTTACATATAGTGGGGAGTAATGATATAATATTTATTTTGAAACACAATAAAGTTTAGGAGGAATGTGTTTATATTTGTGCCTTGGTTGTTCTCACTTCAGAGCTTCTCTATAGAGGAATTAAATATAACAATACTCTCTTATTGGGTGAATGGAATGTGCTAGTGCAAGCATGTTTCTGTCCCCTGTTTTTCCCTGCTGTCTTTTTCTGGGGAGAATGTGCAACTATCTCTACCTGTTTAGTTTATTTATCATGGTATTGGCAAATGATAAATATCTGGCCAAAAGGATAAATTTATGTTTTTTTTAAAAAAAAATATTGCATCTTGGAATTGCAGCTATGTCCTTGCAATTGAATTTCAACAGCACGTTATAGATGCTTGGGAAAGCCATGGAGCAAGTGCAGAAGATGAACTTAGAGAAGCCCACCGACTTCTTGAGCAATTAAAGAAAAAAGCCCGTGGTGCCTCTGTGAGTGAGTTTCCTACAAAGGCTTTGCCCTTACCTCATACACCTTCGGCATCCAGGAGCTCCCAACCTGACATGTCATTACGTCAATTGACTCAATCCAGGACAGTTTAGCGGACTTCCTCTTTCACATTGCCATTGCATATTCTAATAAATTGCTATGGTATTGGTAATTGGTTGCTGATTTTGAGATTTCCTTACAGCTTTGTGTAGGTAATCGCCAAAATTAATTTGCTTCTGTTGTGGCTATATCTCGATCATATATTTTGTGTTTTTCATTATATTATTTATATTTTATTTTATTTTAAATTCTAAATCTGTACTCAGTAGTTTGTCATTAATATGGAATTTCCTCTTCAAATATTATACTACTTTCCCTATTTGTTTTCTGACCTTATTGTGGCAACAAGCACCATATATGTGATCGAAGAGATACGGCATTGTGCATATCGCTGATTAGTATTATTCATCTTCATGCTTGCAGTCTGTGAAAAACTGAAATTTAGCTGGCACATGTCTAATTGATTGATGATTGTGAACCTTTGGAGTCGATAAGTCCAAAGTTGAAGTTTGTATGATGTCCTTGAAATTTTGTTCCTTTGTAGCTATAGTAGATATTGTAAAGCCAATGCAACAAGTTCATATGTTTATTCCTTGCGTACTGGAATTTTCACTAGTCCTTACTGTCTTTTTGCCTGGACATACTGAAGTATAATTGGTTTAGGCTTTTGGGAATGAGGAGAATTCTTGCATATGTTGCTTGATCTTGATTACTATTTCTTCTAAGCTGCTCAGTAAGGTTACTAATAGTGGGGAGGATGATGACCATAATGAGAATAAGGATGAGGAAAGAACCACTGCCAATTCTATCATGGGCGCTTGGTTGGAGTTGGAGGGCAAGTTGCTATTCTTTCTTTTGTTCCCTTGGAAGTGTCACTGCAGTTAAATATGGACGGTGGATTATTAGATTAATTTTAAGAAGTAATTTGAACCTTTGGGTGTAACGCACATGAAATATGTAAGAATTGTTCATCAACCCACTAATGGCTGGTATTTTAAAATTCTATTCTAGAAAATGGCAGTCCCTGTGGCAACATTATCAAAGTCAGCCATAAAGTGCTATTTACAGAGAAAGAGGTCCCCAAGTCCTAAATTATTTAGTACAAGCTATCCTGCACACCATTACAAAAGGCTTTATAACGCCTAGGCATGGGGAGGCCAACGGATGAGAGGGAGGAACAGAGTCAGAGGTGGAATACCAACATAGTGTCAAAAGCAAACCATACTTATTGTTGTGTTTTGCACTTGCCCAATATCCATATGATTGCGGAGAGGCAAAAAGAAACTAAAGATGTTTTGCAAAAAGACATTTCCCATGCTGTTACTTATGGCTTCTCATTTTCTGGGTCCCTTTGCTCTGGCTTCCAATATATTGCTTCTCCCAATCACACCTGCTCGCTTGCTGTGTCTCTCCAACCCCCATAACTTCACATTCCCCAGGTCCCAAATACACTCAAAGAAAGGAAGAGAGATCATGAGCATGAAGGAAAGATGGGGGCAATCATTCGCAATCATTTTCATTCATTTGTGAGTAAAAGACACCTTGTAATTTAAGCAATGACACTAAAAGAATGCATTTATTTTTTACAATAATACCAGTGTCAGACTCATTGTATCACTAACTAACTGCCAATGTCACTCTAAATTTGCCTCTCTCGTTTATGTGTCACTACTCAAATTTAAAGATCTTCATTTTGATAACTGGAAATTTAGAAAACAAAAGAGAAAAAGGAAAGGGAAAAAAAAAAAAAGGAAAATCATCTTACATCAAACATCGTTCTCCAAAGGAATGACTGCATTTTTGGACCCCCTTCCATAACGAAATGGAAAGAACGATCTTCGACTTCTGCTATTACAATCCTCGCTGGCACTTGCCTCATTCTGATGCCTACTTTGTTGTATAATAGCTTGAACATCCAAGTAAACTTGTCTATCATTTGCAGAATCCATTGAGAAAGATCTTCGAATTGGCTGAATAGAAAACTGGTCATCTTTTTTTCTAACATCAATACACTCATCTCCCATGATGGAAACATGGTGGCACTTCCTTGGTTTCAAGTGCCCAAGCTTCTGCTCCATCTTTCTTGTAGAGTGACTTCTACTCTGTGCTAGGCTTCCCCTTGAGTCATTTCTTTCTTGTTGCATCTGTGGTGGCAGTATTCCCTCACGTTCTCCACCCAATTCAATGACTACAAAATCTTCATCACTACCCATGTTAGAGAGTAACTGAGAACCCTGAGGAGAAGAACTTGGAGCTATGATATGGTCGAGTGGACAGTGTGTGTTGCCTGAAATGTTTGATCTACAAAGAGGGCAATTGGCATTGGTCTGAAGCCAAATGTCAATGCAATCCAAGTGAAAGGCGTGGCTGCAATTGGGTAGAACTTTTAGCATATCCTGTTCTTGAAACTCAGTCAAACAAACCACGCAGCCATAGACACTTTTATCCTCACCTTCTCCTTTTATGAACTGAAACGTTGGGATTTCTCGGATGACAGATTCATCAAGCCCACGGTTCCACATCGTGGGAGAGAATGCTATGAAGGGATCCTCATTCTGTTGAGCTCGCAGGATGGAAATCCATCTCAATGGGTTAACTTGATGCCAGTTTGAGCAGCATTTGGTCAAAAAAGTGAAGTAGCTGATAAGCAAGAAAGCGGTGGCCAAGATGCTGAGCACAACAATGGCAAATATGGGAAAAGCATAGTCTGAAAAAGGCTGTGGTGGGTGATGGAGTGTACTAGCCTGGGTTTTGATGGGTGGGAGAGCTTGATATCCAAGCTTGTAGGAGTAGTTATGGTTCAGTGCCATAAGCAAAGCTGTGAATGGGAGATATGGGATGCCTTGAAGCTGAGGTGCAGGGCAGGAGATAAATAGGTTTGACTAATGGGATTAGCAATGTAAAGACCAGATCTTGTCTTTGATAGAAAGCAGTCATGCAAGCAAACTATATAAGATATTATATGTGATATAATATTTATTAGTTAAAGAAGACTTGAGGAATGTGAAAAACCCATCAAATGAAATGGATTAGTTCTAAGTAACAGACTGACAGGCACATGTGCTGGTTACAAGGAAAAGGAAAAACTTGAAGAGAAGCACGAGGGGTCAGGATTTGACTTTATGAGGAAGGTATACAAAGAGGGGTTTGGATTAATGTAATTGTAGCTTTTTTTAATCTTTTCGGTGTCTTACTTCCTCTTGGAGTTTTCTCTTTTCTCTTATCTGAACGTTGCCTTGCCCCCCATCCACACTAGTCAGCGCACATCTGATCTGTGTCTTTGATGGTCCTACCACCCTACGATAAGCTCCAAACCTGTGGTTGATTACATTAACAGCAAAGAAAATGGAAATATAAAAAAAGAAGGTACATATAGGGCATCTCATATGTTAACCCACAGTTATTTCTGTATCAACCATACTTTTTTTAACCCACATTAGGGGGAAAAAACCTTTTGCTTCATATTTGTTCTCCTATAATTTTCAATGATAATTTGATTAGAAATTATGATAATTAAAAGATTTAACTACACTTAATTTTTTCTTTGATTTTTCATTTATACAAAAAAATGTACAAAGAATTGAAACTATACATGTCTAAAAAATTTATTTAAGATTATTGTTGAAAAATGATGCTCATATTTTTGTTTAGTACATTGTTGGCGTAAGCACAAGACTGGAACTAGTTCCAGTTGAACTACAGGCTCCTTGGCTACTCTTACAAGCTCCAGTTATATTATACCATTTTTATAATTTTCTGTTTTAGCTAATAATTTATGTTTCTTTATTAATATCTTGCTATTCTATATTGATAGCTTTTAAAATGTGTTAATAACTAAAATTTTAAACAATAGTAATAAAATTATCAACACAAAATATCAAGTTACTAAGAAGTGAAGCATAAGTTATTAGCAAGTATAGAGATATAAAAAAATTGTTGAAAAAAAATATCATACAAGAATTTAACATGATTAAACCAATTTAACCTATATCCACTACCACAAAACAATCACTTATCAACAACCAATAAATAACATAGCCAATTTTAATAAATCTCTCACAAACTCAAAAACCCCAACACACCCAATACTCCACTTTTAAAGAGAATACGTTTTTTTTCCACACAAATTCAAGCTAAAGTTACAGCACATACTACATATTACGTAACACATCTCTCACATAACAAGGCTAATTTTTGTTTCCCCACTGCTGCGATATACACACAGCTTCAAGCTCGTTCCCCTATATGTTCTTGGAGGTGCTGCACTCCAATGACCAAAGAAGCAACAACACACTATTTCAAGTTTCAACTTTCTTCTAACTTTTGGGCCACGTGCCCTCCTGACTTAAGCTTACCATGTTTTTTGTTCAACTTCATATGGGTTGGGCCAGCCCCATATGAAGGCAAATTATTAGGGAGAGGGTATTAAATAGACGTTACAAATGGTATAATCACAGCGGTTTCGACTAAAATAAGCATAAAATAATATAATTGTTAGGTATTCGATAATGGGGAACCGGCATATGAGGTAAATGAATATTGCCAACATAAAATCTAGGTTTGAAATTTACCATCCTCTGCAGTCTGCACCTGTAGTCCTAATTGATCTTTGTTTTGCAGAGTGTGTTGGGGCATGTTCAGTTGAAGTCAAAAAGTTGGCTTCGAGGATCTTGAGTTTGATTAGTGAAGGGCTTGGTCTGGAATGTGGATATTTTGACAATGACCTTAGCGGATCAATGGTTCTGTCAGTTAATCATTATCCACCATGACCTGAACCAAGTTTGACAATGGGAATAACTAAGCACTCTGATCCTAACCTCATGACCATTTTACTCCAGGATGATGTATATGGGCTTCAAGTCTTCAAGGATGGAAAGTGGATCGGTGTTGAGCCCATTCCTCATGCATTTGTGGTAAAAATCGACTACCAGTTGCAGGTAAACTTCTCTAATTGATTCTATGGAAATTAAGTATTCTCATTCCAATTTTCCAATTAACCCCATTTCTGATGTAATAAAACTTAATTCAACTGAATTCATTTGTGATGCTTGCACAACGGCTGCTTTTTTTTTTGCTCCTTCAGATGACACTATCATAGAGTCAGCACAAGTTCTCACTGATGAACTTCATCCTCCAATTTATAGTTACTTTGTCTTGTGAATATCTTAACTAAGCACCATCCAACATTTGTATTTTTACAATTAGTCATATTATTGTGTTAGGTTGGAATCTTTCCTATCACAATATGGCCATGACAATTTTAGAACTAGGGACAAAAATATGAAAAAAAAACTCCTTCATTTTCATTGTATTAGTTGACATTGGTCAAATCAAGTCAAGTTTGGTCTGGTTTGGACTAGTGAGGTCCAGTCTGGTTAGGTCTAGTAGGATTCGGTCTGGTCTGACCTAGTCCGATTTGGTCATGTCTGATCTAGTCTAGTCTGACCAAGTCTGGTTTAGTCCGATCTAATCTAGTTTGATTCAATTTGGTCTAGTTCGATCCATTTTTGTATGATCTTGCTTGATTTGATACTATCCTGTTTGGTCTCATCTGATCTGGTGTGGTTATGTCCGGTTAAGTCTAGTTCTAATTCTGGTTATACAAGTAAAACATATTAGACTATTTGATTAATCTTTTAAGTAATAAATATATAGCATATAGATAAAACTATGGAATAACATTTAGGAATATCTTTTTGTTCCTCCCTTTGTTTTTTTCTCTATTTTGTTTCTCCTATGTTTTTCCGATCTCTCAGCCCTATGAACAATGCAATCAAAAACCATCTCCAAAGCATGAATGCAAATTTCCAAAAAAACAAAAAAAGACATTTGTTGCTATTTTAAAGTAAAGAGGTTAAATTGAAAATTCTTTGAATTTATGGAGTATATTCCCTAAAAACAATTATTCTTTTGTTTTTCCTGCAAGGAAAACCAATTATTCTTTTGCCAAGGAAATTGCACAAATTAAAAAAACAGTATAATATAAATTATTTCCGTATATGTCATTCTCAACTTACTTCATAAAATTATTTTTTGTGACTAAATCCCCCTAGAGTATGGTTTTAAATAAAACTAACATTTTCAATTAAATCAAACGGTGATGACATGTGCAATTTATATGACTTGGTATTATATGATTGGGTAAAATACACATTACTCCCTTGTAATATATGACGTTATAAACTTACTTCCTTAAACTATTTTTTTGTCACTAAACCCCCCATAAAGTATGGTTTTAAGTGTCATCACTATTTGATTTAACTGAAAATGTTAGTTTTCATTTAAAATCATACTCTATGGGAGTTTAGTGACAATAAAAATAATTTAAGGAAGTAAGTTGATAATGACATATACTACATGGGAGTAATGTGTATTTTACCCTTAAAAAAATAAAAAATAAACAGGTAAAGACTCTAGGCATGGGCCTTCAGTCCAATCCCTAAGCCCAAGTTAAGGTCCAAAACCATAGATTGGATGGTTATGATGTGGGATCAAGGTAACCAAAGGAACCGCACAGGGCTACAACAGGCCCTTGGGGTTCATCTGAGACGTAGAGGTATCCATCTTTCCGGAATCCTTCTGAGGATGGTTGAAAAATAAAATGGATGAGTTCAATTTCTAGGGACAAAAGAATATAGATTTGGTGTTTTAGAATTTCATTGATGATTAGCTTATTTTACTCTTCTTCCCCGTACAATTTCTATGTAAATAAAAAAATAAAAAAAATTGTCAGATTTAAATTTCTATTGAAAGATGAGTTTTTCTTTATGCTGGATTCGTAAAACTGCAAGAGTTCTACGATGGGAATGAAATGTGGGTGTGGTGAAGATGGGATCTTTGGGAAATTGGTTGATTTCCTGAGAAAATGTGTTTTTCATGTTCTATCTGTTGGTCCCATCCCTACCCATGTTGCTTTCATCATGGATGGGAATCGTAGATATGCTAAAAAGCAGAACTTGATTGAAGGGTCTGGGCATAAAGCTGGGTTCTTTGCTCTCATGTCCATGCTCAAATACTGCTATGAATTGGGTGTGAGATATGTGGCAATATATGCCTTCAGCATTGACAATTTCAAGCGAGGTCCTGAAGAAACCCAGTTTCTGATGGATCTGATGCAGGAGAAAATAGAAGGTCTGATTAGGGAGGAAAGTATTGTAAAACGCTTTGGCGTGAGGGTTCACTTTGTTGGGGACTTGAAACTGCTGAATGAGGCTGTCAGGTTGGCAGCAGAGAGGGCCATGGCAGCCACTGCAAATAACTCTAGAGCGGTGTTGTCAATATGTGTTGCCTACACTTCAACCAATGAGATTTTTCATGCTGTTCAGGAATCTTGTGAAGAAAAATGGGACGAGATTAGGTTGTTAGATGCAAGTGGGGCAGGCTATGGTCTTATTGGAATTAGAAGGGATGTGGAGAATGATTCACAGCGCTTAATAAAGTTAGCAGATATTGAAAGGCACATGTATATGGCAGTTGCACCAAGTCCTGATATCTTAATTCGTACTTCTGGAGAGACCCGCTTGAGCAATTTTCTTTTGTGGCAGAGCACATACTGTTACTTATATTCACCATCTGTTTATTGGCCAGAAATTGGATTCTGGCATTTATTTTGGGTAATTTTGAACTATCAAAGGTATTACTTTTATTTGGATAAGAAAAGGAAACAATCATAATTATTCTTGTAACATTATTTTTCACAATATTTTATGACGATGTTGGTATACAAAGTGCTGAGTGACCATATTTTGTCTGGACCATCACAGCGATTATACCCTTTCAAGTTTGGCATGTAACGATAAAATTATGACTTTATACTCACTCATGTATGCTCAAATAAGTAGGATGCTGTCAATATTGGACCAGTGGAAAAAAATATTTTCATAGTACTGCATTTGAGTCATACCTATTGAATTGTAATGGTACAATTGGATGCTTGAATAGTGATACTTCTTTTTTTTCTTTCTTGATAAAGGAGAGAGCTAATGGTATGTGGTAAGTTTTATGACTTGTTTGATTTGGCTTGAGACACCTTCATGTGCTATATATACGGTTGGTGGATTTGGAGCATGTATATTTTGTTTGCCTGCCAGTCCTGATTTAGGTTTTACTTTTAAGTAATGACTATGAGTTACTGTTGGTATATACCTCATAGCTTAATTGTTTTCCTTAGAACCTCGTATTGGGCTTTCTTTTTTATTTCTTTGTCATAGAAAGTTAAACACTGTCTGTGGGAATGTAACTAGCCCTACATGCCCTGACATTTTCCTGTTAATGCAATGCTTTACTATTTAATGCTGTGTGGTGTTGTTAAGAAGGGGGCATGTGTGTTAACTCACAGAAGTCTGACAGCTTGGTGTATCCTTGTTTTGTTCAATGCTGGTATTGCTATGCAATGGAAACTCTTACTAGTTTTTTGTGATTGCTAATTAACTATCTGGAGTCCTTGACAAATTGTTGAACAATTTTTATGATGAAATTTTAAAAAAGAAAAAGAAAAAGAAAAAATGCCCAGTTTTACTCTGCAAATAGGTTGCAGAAAAAACATACACAAAGTCATTGGAAAACCTATCATTAGTGATAAAATGCCCTTCTGTTTCTGTCTTTCTGTAAATGGCACCTGATATGCATTTTGAGTCAGCTTTTGTTTCCCTGTTCTTGCCAATTTATGGTGCAGTAACTCTGTGTTTTCAAATTATTTAGTTTGCAGGGAATTTGCTGCAATGTTTTCTTGCCACATTAAATGAAAGTAAGTTTATATTTTACTACTGATTATATGTAATTACTTAGTTTATCTTAGAAGTATTCGTTTAACTTCTAAGGGGTATTGCGTAACTTATCAGCATTTGTGTGAAAATGTTACCTGAATCTATTGATAAGATTTTAGTTATATTGTGTCCTCCCTTTGTCCTGATCTAATTCTTAGTGAAAACAAAGAGAATTCTATGGCTATAATTGCTGTTTCTTGAACTTAGGAAATATTATCCAAGGAGAAGAACAAGGATTCAAGAGTTTATGAAGTCATTATGTGACCAACTAAATTTTATTTTTAGCTAAACTCCAGTCACTTCCTTTTTAACTAGACACCCTAGTCTTCATTCATTGTGCGAAAATTGTTTTATATGCTGTGTGCTTGTATTTCTCCTTTTCAGATTGTGCCCTTATTACTATTTGAGCCTTTTTCTTCCTTCAATAATGGTGAGTAGATTGTCTTTCAGGTAAAGAAGTAGTTGGTTACCTAATTACATTGGAGTGACAATATCTACAGGAAAAGGATATATTGTTCTGTTCATCAAGTGTGGAAATGATACTAAAAGATGTATAGTTTAAAATGCGAAAGTAATTTTCCAGCCTTTATCATTAATGGCCAGGATTTGAAGCCCCAAGGATTTTATTTTTACTTCGATACTGGCTTGCCTAAATATAGCAAAATAGTGAATGCTGCATATATTCTGCTGGAAATGGTGACTAGGAATATATGCCTATCGGTATTTTAAGCATTGCTGTCTGGAGATGATTGGCATACAAGAGAGTGAAAGCTGCCTCATTTTAATTGTGGTAATTTGATCTTGTTTTCATTCTGATGTATCATATTAGAAAAGAGGTAAGATCATGCGATGTTTGGTGATGCTTGCATTCTTTATTGTGATTGGGCTCTGATTCAACTTATTAGCTTGTTATTCAAAGGAAATTGCACATTGTTTTGGCAGTTTTTGTTGCTTATGTACTACAAAATTCATGTCTGGGACTTGAGGATAAGAAACAAGATGTTAACTCAGCAAAGAATTGGCGCCAAAAGATGCCAGATCATTGGATGCTTGATTGCTTTTGTGATGTCGTGTTCTTTGTTGTGATTGGACTCTGATTCATCTTGGGGAATTTCGGCTTGTTATGCTCGGAAAGTTGGTTATTGCTTTGGCACTTTTTGTTGTTTATATACCACATAACTCATGTCAGGGCCTTAGGAGTAGAAAGGAGATGTTAATTAATTAAAGAATTCATGCCTGTTAAGTCAAGCTTTAAAACCATTTGGTTTCTACTCATGTGAGATGTACTCAGTTCGATCTCAAGTTCAAGCTTTGAGCTTTTGATTTGGCTTTCAAATCATTTAGTTAAAAATGACTTTGGCTCAGATTCGATCAAGCTCATCTAGGTCTAGACTCTGAAGCCAGTTTGAACTCAACTCACAAGCTCATTGGGGCTCATATATTTAACTATTTCAGGACAATAAGGCTTGTTTGTATAAGATTTCTCTCAACACCGCACGTTGGAGAGAATGAAGTCTTCATTTCCTTTTCACAAACGCTCTTGGGAAGCATGTTAACATACACTAAATCAACCAGATCCGGCCTGAGTTCCAAGTGTAGATGCCTTTCTATAGCAAAATTAATATGATGAAGTACAATGCATTCATTGAATGTTTCTGTTTTCATAAGCTTTTGAGTTATAAAAGTCTCATTTATTGTGTTAGTGTGGTCAGAGAACACCAAGAATTAAAACAGGGATTTATAAGGGATTAAGACTGTACAAGGCCAGATGAAAAGATGGTGTCCGCTCTGACCCAGTCTCAATAAACTTACAAAAAATGTCCCTCAATATCTCTGCTATATGTAGCATCATTCTGTGATTAAGGAAGTTTCTCATGGAGTATATTAGGGGGTAGGAGAGTAATCACACGGGTCAGCGCTAAACAGGGCTTACTGTAACATAGTTATTGCTTAACCACTAGATTGATGCATGTATTGTCCTGGATGGACTTGTGTAGAAAACTCCCACCTTCCAATCTCTGTTTTCTCGTTCTAATGCACACACGTGGATATAATCACGTCTTGCTCATAAATCATGAATTGCTTAAGTTAAATATAGGATTTGTTTAATAGATTATAATTAAATGTGGAATCTCCTTAAGTAAAATACTTTGGATTTTTTTATTATTGTGGGTCTTGGGTGAAAATTTTAGAGTTGTCATATAATATTTTGATTAATATTTAGAGGAGTAATAAGTAAATTTCATAAAGTACTCATGTAAAACTTTTAAAATGTTTCAAGGTTATAAATAATGTTTTGATAATTTTATAAAAATAATCTGTAATTTTCTTATATACTCACGTAAAATATTTAAAATTTTGGAGGCCGTGGCTCCGCAATCTCCATTACGCTCCGCGGTATTCACCTTCCCTTCAATTAGGGAGAGTAGTGAAGAATGGAGATAAAGGAAGACATGTTTCAATCTCAAATTATTACACAATTCATGTCTCATACAATATTTTGCTGCCCGTGTTGCTTAAATTTGAGGACCAGTTTATGACCGTTGCCTGTTTGCATAACGCAAGATTGGTTATTTAATTTGTTTTTGCGGTCTCTCAGAGATATCAAATATCGCAGATCAAAAGTGCCACCACGATCAGTATTGCTCCAGTTTCAACCTAAAACCATGATGTAAGGCATGATGCTACAGCTACTGAAGTTCAATGTTTCACCTTATAAGAATAATCTTACCCACGTGGTGAATGAAATCGATTATTTTCATGGTCCCAGTCCAACCTTATACTTAATAATAAGATAATCTCCTAATCAGAACTTTACTACAGAAGTCATCTTGGGACCGTTGGATCATTAATATAATCTCCTATTCCGTTAAGTACTGCCAATAGTGATTCGAGTAGCATAACCCTGTGATCTATTATCCTTTTGACCTCACCTTCTGTTTTCTGGAACCAGTGTATCAGTATGGTGACATTATATATGAATAATTCCAAACAAAACATCTTGAGGTGACCTTCCACAGGCCGTTAGCCATCACCGCATTTTGTGATCCACATACGTTGAACTCTGAAAACAATCTCCATCATGGGGTCTCAGCAAGTTGATAAATTTCCCATCCATTGAATCTATAGTAAATTTGCATTACTGGACAACTGAACTAGATGCACTTGTATGCCCAGTATAAATGGCTGAGTGGAGCTAATTAAGATTCTTGCTCAACCACACAATGGAAGAGGAGTCAAAGGAAAAGGCCAAGGAAGAGGGAGGACCAAAAGAACCTCGTTACAGAGGAGTAAGGCGAAGGCCATGGGGAAAGTTTGCCGCAGAGATTCGGGACCCCTCTCGGCACGGTGCCCGTGTGTGGCTTGGGACATTTTTCACGGCGGAGGAGGCAGCAAGAGCTTATGATCGTGCTGCCTTTGAGATGAGAGGTACTTCAGCCATTCTCAACTTTCCAAGTGAGTATTATTCTTCATGGAATGCGGGTTCTACTATGAACTCCTCTTCTTCTTCATCAGCAGCAGCTTCTGCTTCTGCTTCTGCGTCGTCGTCGTCATCAATGCCATCACCTTCTTCAACGGTTCAAACCGAGCTTGGTAATCAAGTTATTGAGTTTGAGTGTTTGGATGACAAATTGTTAGAGGAACTTCTGGATTGTGATAAGAATGCCTTCAAGAAAAACTTTTCCAAGTAGTACTTCAATTTAGAAAGTCTCGCTTGTACCCGAAAAAATATGTTGGATTAATTAGGCATGATATCTTCAACCTTTAAATTCTAAGGGTAGTGTCTCCATGAAAATAGGACTAACAACTTGCGTTGTGCGAATAGAGGAACTCACTAATCTTAAACATTTTGTTTCAAGTTCAAATTTTGAAGTTATGTGTATGGAGAAAAATTTAGTTATGAGAGATTTAGACTCCACGCGCCTAACTACATCCTATGAGATTAGTTTCTTACTTTTTAAGCGAAGAATATTACGATTTACACACAAAAAAATAATAACAAAATTAAGAATTATGTATTTCTTAATTTAATTTAATAGTAATTTTATCATAATTTAATAGTAATAGTGTGTTTACTATAGATTTTGTAAAATGTAAATTACTTTATAATCTATTTTTTTTTAGAATATCGGTATTCAAAGTGAGTTGTCCAACATTCATTAGTTGTTATTTATATTTAATAGACTTTCTATCATTTATTGTAAAATCAATAATTAATAAATAATTGAGAACTCATTTTAAGTATCAAACTCATTAGGTACCATAACAACTCTCTTGTAGAATTTTAAATCATACCTAGACGAGATGGGGTGGAGCCCACCTCACGCCATGTGTGTATGCGAGAGCTTGTGGCTACCATTGCCCACCAATCAATTTTGAACAGTAAATGATGTTGTTTGGGTATCTTTATTATGCTTCATTAGAATTTAGAATCAATTCTCCTCACATGAAATATAACTAATTTTTAATTTAAAACAAAAGTCACTGTTCTAGCTTTTGATAATTTAATATTTGCAAATAATTTTATTTTACTAAAAAAATAAAATTAGTGAAAATTTCTTCAATAGTTTTATTTTTACAAAGGTATTGATATTTTAATAATTAATAGTTAATATTTATTTATATGTCTCATTTAATTAAAATATAAATATAAAAATAATTTATTATATTTATATTTTAAGTAAATAAAATACATGATTAAATATTAATAAATAATTATTTAAAAATATTTATATTTTTATAAAACAAAAGAGAACTAAACAAACCTCCAAAATTAATTCATATAAAATTACTTTTAATATAACATTATTAAACAAACTAAAAAAAATTTCATCACAGTTGTCTTACAATTAATTCTCTTATACTTAAATAAACCATAATCCAATCACGGATACTAAAATGCTATTCTAATTTTATAATTAATTAATCTCAAACTTAAAAAATACATAAATAACTCATTATTTAGAAGAGAGAAAAAAAAAAAAAACATAACTCTGATTCCAACTTAGTAGCCTCATCCGTCACATCATGCAGAAGTAAGGTAGTTCGTTGAACATAAAATCATTCCGTTACTTCGTCTTCATTTCTCACTTTGCGGTACTTTTTGATACGGCTATATGGAAGTTGGTGCCACACCAGAAAGTTACTCTCCAAGTGGGAACCCATTCTCGCCTGAAAATTCAACCATTTGACTGAATTATGCCTGCGTCCCAAAAAAATAAATGAAATACTGTGCATTATATAATAAATAATGATATTCACACATTATATATTTTATATTTCATTAATAATTAATTAATATAAGATATTATTTAGTTTATCAATTTAATAATTGATTACTTATAAAATTATAATTAATTATCAAATTTATTAGTTAAACGATATATTATATTAAATAAATTTTATTCATTATTAACTATGTGTAAAAATAAGATAAAATTTTAATGTGTAATTATCTTTTTTATTATAAAATATGGTAACCCATAAATAAAATTCTAATCCTGAGTTTCATAAATTTTGGGTTCATTAGAAGTTATAGTATGAGAGCAGTCTATCCTCGTTTTATGAATCTTATTTTACCCGTTCTTAATGAAATCTAAAAATAAAAATTTTAAAATTAAAATTATGGCGTTAAAATCTAAAACAATGACATAGTAGACAGTCTTCTACAAATTTATATAAAATTCATACTTATATTTTTAGAATCTATAAATATAGTTATAACATCCGATTAATTTATTTTTTGTATGTGACCAAAAGATTTGAAACTCTATTATTATTTTTATTGAGGAAAATCAGAAATTACTAATTATTTTATTTTAATGTACTTGATTTATGTAAGTTATAAAAATAGAGGAAGATGGATATAATTATAATTAAATTAAGAAAAAACTTTGAAGTAATTATTGAATTGTGAAGATATGCTTGACTCAGTAAAAAAAAACTACATGATACACTTACACTATAACCAGTCAAAATCGAATCTTCTGCACATCAATCTCATAGATATTTCTTAGTAAAAGGAGGCTTCTTTAAACAAGATGCTCCACTCATTAACGAAGACATTAAAGATTCTCCACGTCTTATATTGTTCCTATCTATTTAGCTGGATAGCCCTTATACGAATGTGCAATTTAGCTAGCTAGTAATTAATTATTCAGGTACATAAAACCCAAAAGAAGAACCAATAGGCACTTCTTTAGATAAATAATTGGCAACAGTCAATAATTTTCAAGAAAAAAAAAGTATTTAGATAGAAACAAGGTTTAGGAAAGCACAAACTGGGCTCACACAATAATTGGCTCCAAGTAAAACCCAATTGGACATTCACAAGCTAGCATTAAGCCATTGCGCATTTGCGTGTGACATACATTCTCTAACCCAATTAATGTCACAAAATATTATCTATTTAAGCGGTTATATAAATAAATAAATAAATTTTTAAAAAGGTATATGTATACCTGTGTGTTGTACGTGTTGATTTTTTAAAAAGAATTATAATAAATTAATTAAAAATAATGAATTTTTTATCAAATAAAAAAGAATAATTATGATTATACTATCATTTTAGTTGGATAAATTTAAATTTAAATTTAAATAATCATATAACTTAGAAAATATTTGAATATAAATTAAAAATAATAAAAAGGAAGAATGATAAAATTTTGAAATACCTATTCAATCTATGTTATATTTATAAACACTTCTTAAAATACACCGGCTTTTAAAAAAATAATTCAATATGTGACTGGAATTGGTCTTGACTCTTGTTTATTTTATGACAAAGCAAAATGTTTTTAGATATTTTAATGACGAAAACAATTTTTAGAAAAATAAAATAAGATTTAAAAGTCACAAATAAGCTAATGCAAACATGTATTAAGGAGTTTTTCTCCAAACAATTTGAGACTTGCATATTATAAAAGAAATTTTAGAGACTAAACTTAAAAAACACACCAAAAGTTAAAAACACAACATGAGGAACCTACTTTCACAAAGTTCCCACTAGTAGCTGAAGAAAAGGAATATGAACAAAAAGAAGGAGAAGGCAGAGATGATAAAGAGCTAGGAATATGACATTGGTAATCATTTGAGAAGCTGAAAATCGCTTTGTGACCCCGAAAACGCAAAGCAGCGGTATCATATCATACATATATAGGCAAATTTCTGGTGGAGTACTCAGGTATCTCTGCTGCAAACTTATACCCTGTGGCCTCTCTCTGTAACAGAACCCCTTGTTTTTCATTTACCCCCCATTGTTCTGCTTCAAAGGGAGGAAAATCAGAAGAAAGAAACACAATTTCATAACTCTTCATGCTGTGAAAAATTAAATGAATAACGTTAACCAGTTCATATAATGTGTCCAAATCAAAGGTGTGCTTGACCAGGCATAATGATAAAGTGTGGGGATTCTAATACATTAGTACGGATAAATTTTGCTGTATTGACCAATTACGTCGTAAAGACAAAAGAACCCCACCAAAAGCAACATGGAAAAGAAGCAGAAGAAAGACAAATGCATGAATGGCTGAGGTACTATACATGGTCTGCACTCTTCTGTTTGTCCGGACACACGTTCCCCATTGGTTCATTCATATATACAATCCAACAATTCTTTTGTATTTCAAATAAAACACCAATCAAATTCCGAAAGTTGTTGTAAAATTTTACGCTTTATTTTAATTTGATGTCCATCTTAATTATTTTAATGATCATTTTAATAATCACGCGCGATTACTCTATTATAAAGAAATTTTTTTTTTAATATTTCTACTAGCTAAATTTTTCAACGAAATAAAATTATTTTGCAACAATAATTATATTTTTAGTTTTAGAAAGTAATGGTTATTTAAAATAATTTTTTTTAAAAGTATCTAATCAAAATATAATTTGTAAAAATGATACTAAACAACAACTCTCTTAGTAAAAAATTTAGTGATCCACATCTTTTCTAAAAGAAATTAGTCACGCAGTTTTTTTTTTAATTTAAATTAAATTTGTTTGTACAGACAATATATGGTTCAGCCACCTTTTACTGATCTAATGAAGATGGCATAGCATTTTCTGACCTGATATGACCAATGCAGTTTTTGCCTGAATACCCAAAAAAATATTAAACAATAAAATCGAAGCAAAAGAGAGAGAAATCATGAAATTTCCTCAATTAGTAAGAACTGCGAGTACACTTTACTTATAATATAACGACCCAGTAAATACTTAATTTAGTACTTTAAAGATGTACCAAATATTTAAAAAAAACTGATTTAATGTTAAAAATAATTAAATAATTAATTTATTATTAAAAAAATTAATATTAAAAGATTATTTTAATATAAAAAAATAATTAAAAAATCAAATTAATATCTCATATATCTTTAAAAGATTAATTTAAATATTTACACTATAAGAATTTAAGTCACTTAAATCATCGTATGCCAGGTTCAAAAACTAACACCTGAATGAAAATCAGTTTTATAATAAAATAGTGTGGGACAATTTATAATCTTTAAAAAAAATCGCGAAACAGAGAGAAGAATTCGGAGAAGGAGACAAAACAAATAGAAAAGAAAAAGATTTGTTAGCCACCCACCGTGAGAGGATTTATTAATTTGAATTAAATGGAAAATTGGAATCAGTAGGTCAGGCATAATATATTTTTTCCTGGTACAGGCGTAGCATAATAGTATATACTTACGCCTAAGAAGTCATTTTTTTACTTCGAAAATTTTGCTCACATTTAAAAATAAATAAAACATGCTTAAACAGGATTCATTGAATTTTTTTTTTTTGTAAAATATATAACGGATTTATTAACTTTTTTGGTTAGGGTAAACAATTTTTTAATTCCATTCACTAGTTTTTTTAGAGGAGGAGTTAAAAAAAATTATGTAAGGCGCGGCTGATACATGTTTCTAAGAACCAAAGAGTTTAGCATTTGATCTATACATAAAATCAGTGGTGGAACTTGACAAAAAAAATTGAGGGGACAAAAAACCAATACCAGTTCATGATGAGTTACTTATGAGAGGTATAAAAACCGTGTCAGTGCCTTGAAAATATTACTCAATCTTTTCACCACAAAATCAAAACCAGCTGATTCTTATTTGAATTCATGTCAATGAAAACATCTTTTCTAGTGGTGGTTTATTTTAACCATGGTAGCATGTGAGCTAGAAGGTCAAAAACAAATATAAAAAATTGGTGTGTACGTAACTGCAGTCCTCAACCCTAACTAAGCTCTGCCATTGCATAAAACATAATTAAATGATTAGGACCTATTTGACCTCGTGAGTTCAATCGGTGAATCAATGACATGGTTACTCTAAAACAATCTTATTCTATGATTGAAACCAATTTTCCTAAAATGAATCATAGCGAACTAGTGTAGGATATCAAACGCTGCAGTCCATCAAAGTCAAATACATAATGTCACACTCAATCATGCCCATTCTAACCAACTCATGATGAGCTGTAATTATGTTATATGTTGAGCTGTAATTCTGTTCTATTTTTCGTGCTTATTTTTCACTTTTTCATCTGCTATATAAACATGAATTGATGATGTATAGTGTAAGATTCAGATAAATCAATTCAGATCATCTTCATTCTCTTTGTCATCCTGAGTTCTTATTTTACTTAGATAGGAATTGGAAAATCGGTGTAGACATGCTGGTAAACCAAAAAATTGTATACAAAATCATTTTATTATTTAAAAATTTAATTATTTTTTCATACATTAATGAAAATGTTTTTGACATTGAAGTATTTATACATTGACTTGTCAAAAATAAAATATCTTATAACTTATCTTTTATTACCCTTAAAATTAAAGGAGAAATATACTAAATTTTTATTTAAAAAATACATTTTAAATTGATGCTCAATACAATTATTATTTTTATTAATAAAATCAGTTAATTTAATGTTTTTAATATATGTATAATATATTTGAAAAAATAAATATTATATATATCAGTTCGGCATTTGATACGGTTGAATCAATAAATCAATAATCCAGTCTTATCATCGCACCAATGTATGATACGGGTTCTCTAAATATAAAAAAAATACTTATTTTGTACCTGGATATTAAATATATTTTAAAGTAAATACTTATTTTAATCCTTAAAAAATATATGTGTTATCAATTAGGTCATTCAATGATAAATATATTAAAATGATCTTTCAATATCAATTATTAACATCAAATTAGTCATTCAATGTCATTTTTTGACATCAAATTAGTTCTTCAATGATATATTTTATATCAAATTGATTTTGCAAAAAGACAAACTTGATGTTAAAAACTATTAGAGGACTACATGGACATCAATTGTATTTTTGGAGGAAAAAAAATAGGTATTTACTCTAAATTTTATAAAAAGTAAATTCTTTCTAACTCACTATATGTATCATTTTTCACCCCGATCAAATAAGCATATTGTAATAGAAATTATGCTAATTCCTACAAAATATAAGACGAAATTAAAAAATAGAGACCGAAGTTTTTACATCATACTTAAATATCCAATAATCATATATATATATATATATATATATTTTGGGAGGATATCTAGTGAGAACATAATCTTATTATGAGATATGAGAAGAGTCAATCTAAGTTACTTAAAGGTCATATGACCACTTAAAAAAGTCACATAATTTTATGTTCTAATCTTAACTATACATACATATTTTAATGGTCATGATTTTTGCTCCTCTCACTTTATATATATATATTCCTTGGTTACCCTTGTTCGTATGAAGAAAACCAGTACTTTAATAATTAGTTATCAATATTGAGTTACATGTTTTACTTAGTTGAAATATAAATATAATATTTATATTTCATTTTAGTATGACACATGATTAAAATATTGATCACTAATTATAAAGAATTACTAATATCCTTACAAAAATAATGATACCAAAAAAATATTTTATATATATACTCTCTCGCTTTTCTATAGAAAAGTGAGAGAGTATCTAATCTATGCCATTCTACCGGTATGAAATCATGAAGTTACTTCTATAGTGTCGTAAGTGGATGGTAATTAGAGCCAAATGTGTGGTACTATACTAATGACTTTATTTGTTATACTAAAACTTGCAGGTGTATGAATGAGGATGGTCCAGAACATGCAAAGAGGTTTACATTTGCGGTTCGTGTCAATACTACTGATAGAGGATGGACGGATGAATGTGTAGGAGAGCCAATGCCTAGCTAGAAGGTTGTACAAAAAAACTGGTCAATTAAAATTAGAAAAAGAAAGTTTTAATGTGCACTTGTGCATGCCACCAACATAATTAACCGTTGCCTTATACGAATATAGAAGCTAGATTTTTGTAAAACTTGATGAATATATATAAACTATGTAACTTGAGGGAATAAACCAGAAAGTTGAAATTAAAGCAAGTAGAATTAAAATATGCATATCTATGTAAAACTAATTATTAAGCTGCTCTCCTGCACGTGGTTTACCTTACGTAGTCATCAATTTATATTATTGTGTGTATATGATATATATTATGTAAGCCATATATTTGAGTGTGTGTCAGATATTACATACCAACCTTTTCCTCTTTAAGTAGATCATGTTTAAATCTCAAAAAGAAAAAAGTATATCATCATACTGTTTAAGCAGTCTTCTTGGAATATTACACACACCTTGAATTAAGGTCCCTAGAAGTCAAAGTAATTAAGAATATGAATAGCTAATAAAGTCTTCATGTGTTTAAAATCCCAATTATGAAACCCCTCAATTGATTAACAAAACCCCTCTCTCTCTCTTTCTATATATATATATATAGTGTATGTGCTCATGTAAATTAGTGGTCATAGGTAGAAACAAGAGTTCAGAAGATATATATATTATATATATATTTTTTTGTAAGATCATAAGGTATTGTGAAACTAATTTTCACTTAAATTTTAACTTTGTTATGATTACTGTGAACACCGTATTTTGTCCTGGCACACAAAAAAAAATTCTTTTTATTCAATTTACTGTCAAAGTGAAAATTCAAAATAGATAAAGTTATTTATTAATTAGTCACATAATTTAAACAAAATCCAAAAAATACAAAAATATAAAACTACAAAAAAATATAAAAATATTAAAAATTACAAAAAATATACAAAAATACAAAAAACAATAAAAAATTACAAACCACCCTACATCCCCTACAACCCGGTCCCACTTCTCCTTTTTCCCTCTTTCTTTCCCTTTCCCCCTTTCTTTTCCCTTTTCTTCCCCAACATCCCCTGCAGCAAACTCACGCTCAGCCCCCTCTTTTTCCTTTTTTTTTCCTTTCTCTCCCATGGCAGCCTGCACCCGCACTAGACCACGCCGCACCAGCCGGCCATTCCCCTTCCTTGCTCTGCTGCGCCTGCACCCCACGCTTCTCCATCACCGAGCCCATACCTCTGCCACTGTCACCGCCTCCACCAGCCACAGGCCGCGCCACACGCACACACAACACCTCACCCCCTCTTCCTCCATGGGCTGCACCGCACGCCCAAGTTCCCGAGCCATTTCCCATGCGCACTAGCTGTCCGCAAACCACCCCCCCATTTGTTGCTGTCTTTTTTTAGTTTCGCACCATAATGACAGGTCCCAGCCTGCATGTTGCGAAGGAGCAGAAAGTTTTCCTTTTTTTATTTATTCTTTTTTCTGTTCTTTTATTTTTCTGTTTTTGCCTTTTTGTGTTTTCAAATTTTGTATAAATAGGAACTTTAGTTTCTGTTAATGGGGGGAATAGCCACATGATTCCAAGAGCTAGGAAATTTCTTTTTGGAGGAGAAACCGAGAGCAATTTCGCTTAGTGTTCTGGGCTCATTTCGGTAATCCTCTTATATCATAGTTGTTAATTCTTTTTAATTGATGTTTAGATTATATTATGGTTATCTCATTCTATTTGCAAGGAAGTAAATCTGTAGTGATGTTGCTGCTGATTATTTTGCTTAGAGACATATGTTTGTATGCTGGTGATAAATCGTGGGAATTCCACGTTAGCGGTTTGTTTTGATTGAATCTGTGGTTCTGGTTTTTGAGATGCTTGATGCCAATCATAGGAAAAGGAAAGAAATTAGTTGCGTCTTGTTGTTACCATTTCTGTTGCTACTATTAATGTCTGGGTTTGCTGTTATCTAAGGAATTTTGAGCATGACTTAGGAATTTTCTTACGTGTTTCCTTGTTCTCAATGTAATCACTTTTATCATAGATACCCTATTTCCTTTCATTTCTAGACTTGAAAATCAATTGTTTTTTTTTATGTTATCAATTTAATGAATGTTAAAATTTATTTTGGATTCTAGTGCCCCGTTTGTATCTCTGCAATGAATATACACATTGGCCTATTATTTGATAGGGCTATGATTTGAACCTGCCATTTGAATGTGTAGACCCCTGGAATAACCTGAGCCAAACGTGTTTATTTGTTCCCCTGATAACCGAAGGAAAATCTGTGTTGCTGGGTATATGTGCCGGTATTACAGCATGATGATGATGATATGTTATGTTGCATTTTTGTCAGGGGCTGATATGTTAGAAGTTAGTTCTTGAATTATGACTGAGGTGCTCATCTTGATGTGTAAAAAGAAATATTGTTCTTGATGTGTGTATGAGCTTCAGGTTCCATGGAAGAATATAGAGGAATAAGGTCTTGGTTTTGACAGAATAAAGTCAGGTTGATTGTGGCTATTTCGTAATATAGGATATATTGTTAGGAATCAGTTTTCCATAACAAGTTAATTGTTTCTTGACTTAGCCATGGGCTGTGGGCCGTGGATGCCAATTGGGTCCATACATTGAGTAAAACATAGGATGAGCAAGAAAGATAAATGGTATTCTAAATTGGTGGGACCTCGTTGTTTGACACAAGTAGTTCCTTTAAGTAATGATACGAAAGAAAAGAATAAGAAGTTAAGAGTTCGTAAATTGGCAGCAAGTGACTTGAATTTTTTTTTTTTATATATAAAGTCCAAGTGGGAAGTCTAATTCATAGGCTTTTAGCTCACGTAGAAGTAAATACCAATGGACTGGATCCAGTGCAGTAAAATTGACTACATAGTCTGTCAGTTTTTCTTTCTTTTTTTAAAAAAAAACTAATTATGATTTTAAGATTCCAATGGGATATTTAAAATCAACTGCGACGGCGGTGATATTTTAATTTCCTTGAGGTATGAGAAATTTTATGGTTTTGCCAGGAGCGCTGGTGGGGCTATAAATAATCTCCAATAAAAGTCATATTCCATTATTAATTTTGTTGCAATTTAATTGCATTTGATTCTTAATTAAAAAAAAAATCACATTAACATTCTTCCTTGCCTTTTCATATCATTCATGTTTTAAATATTAATCCCTCACATAGCAATTAAAATTGGCCGATGATAGAAATTGGGAGAGGATCGGGAGTCTGGTCAATTAAACTCTTCCCGATATTCTTAAGGCATTTATATCAGATTTTGCCGGGAGCGCTGGCGGGGTCTGATTCTCAAAATAAAAAAACAAAAATAAAATAAAAACAAAATATTTTTCAAAATAATAAAAAATAAAATAAAATATTTTTCAAAATTAATAAAAATAACTCAAAATAATTGTGAACGAATTCACACAGCCTGTATTTGATGACAATGGTGAATTAAAGTTTGAAATTTCTTTTAAACAATGCATTTTCAAATCATTTACCTTGTTAAATATATATATATATATTTTCAATTATGAAACTCATTTTCAAAAATCATTTTATTTCTCAAAAAAATATTTTCTTGGAAATCCAAATTCTAATTCACCATTGTCATCCCTAATAAATTACGGGTTTACAATTTGTTCCTCAATAATGGGTCTTAAGCCACCCATCCTCTGTTTCAGTCATTTATCACCTTTGATAATATGCCTGACAAAATGGGACATAAAAAAAATAATAAAATAAAAATTTCTTCAAATAATAAATGACCAACGCAATTGACTTAGCAGATAACCTTAGATTAAATAGGTAACCGTTCTTGGAACGGACGGTGTAGGGTGCTAATACCTTCCCTACCCGTAATTGAACCCCCGAGCTCAAACTCTGGTACGCAGATCCTTTCTGTAGGTGTCCAATCGCACCATTTCATTTTTTAATGGAAAAATCGATTGGTGGCGACTCCCAAGATTTCTCATTTCTCTTTAAATCCCTTTTTTGTGAGTTTGCCTAATTTCGCAACTTTTTACTTTTTTCCCTCTGGGGGCGGTTGCGACAATTACAAAATATTTTTAGTGAAATTTAAACTCTTACACTGTAAGTGAAGTCTACTGACACGAGGTTGTCGAGACCCCGTCAAATAATAAAAATTACCGGTTCGCAAACTAATTTGTAGTATAGAGTATGAACCGAATCGTCTCTCAAGGATCCAAAAAGAACAAAGATTTAATCAGATCAAGATAATTAGAAAAGGGGGGTGTGTTGTTGATTAACAAGATTAATAAAAGTAGGAGATTCAAAGTTGAAAACAAATCTAAAGAAACAACCAATCCAAGGAAATTTACCGATCTTGAGTTTAACTCATCATTGATCACAAGGAATTCACTTAATTGCTAACCGTGTTCTTGGCCTTAGATCACATCAAGAAGCCTCAACATAATCCAAGAATCCTCTACTAGATAAGCATCTAGGATTTAATTAACCAAGGTTAGATAAAGTAAGCACCATCCATACATAGATTAATTTAAGATCCAGAATTTAACCAAGCTAAACAATCCATCAAAAAGCTTTAATAAATTGTTTATTCTTTGTGATCCTCTTTGAATACATGACAATAAAGCTATTATCACATTAATATCTAAATCAAATTAAGCAATTCAATCTAGATAGAAATCAAAAGAGGAAGAAGAGAAACTTGAATAACAATTAAGCAATATGAACAAGCAAAACAAGATCTCCAAATTAAACATCAAGATGGCTAATCCCTTGGATTGATTATGAGAGCCTAGCCTTCCATGGATGGGAAGGAAGAACTCAGAAAATAAAGAACAAAAATGAAATTCTAAAGAGAAGGGAGAAGAAGAGAAAGAAAACTAACAAATACTCAAACTTTCTTGAAACTTACTTCCAAATTGAATCCTTCTAATACAAAGAGGTTGGCTCTATTTATACTAATCCTAGAAGCCAATTTATACATGTACATAATCTGAATACAACCTATAAAAATATGGAAATTGTCAAATGTGGAAGCTTGATGCATGGTTGGTGGGTTGGTGCATGGTAGGTGGGTTGGTGTATGGTTGGTGGCTTTTAGTCAACAACTCTTATCCGACTTCTGGCTTCAAATTCATCACCTAGACGGTGCATTTTGGCTTGGATGTCTTCATGAAAGTTGTAGCCAGTTGTCTCCTTGAAAATCTCCAATTTGAATCATGTCATTTGGACTTTTAGAACTCCAGAAATGCCAAAAACACTGCACCTACCTCAAGTTAGGTTGGAAGAACGTGTTTCCAAATTCAGACCAACTTGTAGCTTGAGAAGCATGCCTAAAACGACATCTATTGACAAAGTGGTCTTCAGTGAAGTTGGAGATATGAGTCTTATCTTTCAAATGACCAAGTTTCAGCCCAAGAGGAGGTCTATAACTCACTATGTAGTCCAATATGTGCATACTGCCCAGATTTTCCTGACAGCAAACCCACTCTGCATTGCAGGGATATTTTGGACCCTTAGCATTCCGATCCAGCTCTTGAGTTCTTCATGAAACTTGTAGAGCATTGTCTTAGCTTTCCAAAGACACCAAGATCACCTCAATTGGATCACCGAGTCCCAAGTTATGACCTAACCAAGGAAGAAAGGTCAAAATGCATCAAAATCCGAAAATTATTCAATATTTGCATTAAAGCCCAATGAAGCCCAACAACATTAAACTCATCTATAAGTACTAATATTGGGCACAATAAACATCTAATAATGCCTAATACAAAGCTAACATAAGTGTCTCAAATTGATTGATCATCTACCTACATAGAACATAATTTGTTAAATGAGTCACATACTCTTGTAATTTGAAAGGTATCATATGGGTGTAGTCGAATAATCTCAATTTATTTGTCTATCATCACATAGCGTATGGTATATCTGAGTAGGTAGCTTCAAATGTCATTAGACAAAATAGCTTAGTCAAACCCATTAAGCAAAACTATTTAAGGCATGTTTGTTTTGGATTTTCATCTATCTCAAACGGAGGTTTGATAGAAGCAAGAAATATATGCTTTAGATAAAAGTGTCAGGAAAAACTCACGTTTGCGTTTGTTATAATGTAATACAAACAGGCTATTAGTTAAATGTTGTTGTTATGTGTTGTAGATAGGATTGAAATTAAATTTTATATATCAATTTTTATGAAAAATAAAAAATGTTTATATATATAAGATACCAGGTGGAAAAAAAGAAGAAGGACATATTACCAAGAAAAATAAAATGACATAAATACCTAATTATTTGTGTGCAATCGTGCATGTGTGGGCTGGAGACAAGAGAGAATGAGATAGGGACCTCAATTTGTGACTTGTTTGGTTTGCTTTGAAGGGATTATGTATAATATGTCTCGAGAAAGTAATTGGAAACTGAGGAACAATTACAATTTAGCACAGTATTTTCTTTGTTTTTATTATGCAGAGAAACGAAAGTGTAGTACAATATTAATTGGTCACCATACTTCTTTTGTATATTAATTAATTACAGTAATCTACAATATTTTACTTTTCCTTTTTATTCCCCATTTGTTAGTTTCTGGTATTAATCTGAGAACAGTTGGTAACACTTACCGAGACTTTCCGAGGAAATGTCACATACCCACATGTTGAGGACAAAGAAAGAAAAGAACTGCATGCCTAGATTCCAGTTAAGGCTCTAGAGCAATTGGGAGGAAGGTGGTGCCGCCGCCCTCCCCCTTCTCTTTTTAGTTACTAACACAAATTTAAGGCCTAAGCAGCAGAGTGAAACCCCACATCAGCACCAAAACAAAAATTTACTAGGGCCTTCTCTGTTTGATATTTTTATTTTAATTAATAGTATGCCATATTTTTTACATGAGCAATGTTAATATTTGCAATTATATATATATATATTACATTTTTCTGTTTCATTAGATGTATAGAGACTTGCATCACCATTATTTTTTTATCAATATATTATTTAATAATTTTACGTATTAAATATAACTTCTGTGCTTATAATTTTGTTCTTCACCCTCAAATGTATTATATTCAGATTCAGATTATTGTAATATGTGAAAAACATTTAAATATAATATGTTAGATTATAGTAATTTTAAAAAGTGATATGAACGTGTAGGATAACAATTGATGTGACAATTGCTTCCACAAGAGAAGAGAGTGGCGTAACATTAGTATGGATGACAATAATTAGCGGTACGTGGCAATTGTTGTCTTCTCAAAATATAGCTAGCTTGAGCTATATGTATAGCCTTTGGAGTTTGGACCGCATCATCCTATGTATTCCTACTACCTACACCAACTGTACAGATATACAGCCTCAATTGCTCTCGGTTTCCTCTCTCTCTCTCTCTCTCTGCTTTATGAGGTGGCCTCCCTGGTCTTTCGACCTCTGTGAATGGTAGGGTGGGGTATAAGTGCACAGAAAGTCCACTTATTCGGTTGTAACAATTAACGAAACTCAATAAACTTGATATTACTGGAAAATGGTCATGTCTGCCATAATAATGACAATTTAGAGGATTTTCTTCTTGTTCTTAATTAATTCTTTCCTTTTTCCTTCAATAGTTTCTTCCTTTCTTTCTTTCTACTTCTTCTTCTTCTTTATTTTATTTTTAACTAGCGTGTATTTGGTAGTTGCCTAACTTGTAATACTTTTAATTTTATAACTAATGGACTTGATAGCCCCACGTCTACTATGCTTTTGATTTTCTGGCTCTTTACCAAATTCTAATACCTTCCCTAACATTTTTCTATTCAGGTTTATACCAGTTTTTGACAATAATGTGCTCCGAATCATATGCAAATGACATTTGCAAAAAGAGATATTGTGTTCATAGGAAGTAGACACCTGTTAATATTATTATATACAGCAATTACAATGTGATTCTTGCTAGGATATAAATAAAAAATAAATATTCTTCAGCTAATTCTGTACACTGAAATCATCTAATTCAGTACTGAAATCACAGTAATAATAATGCAAAGAAATATGAACTATTATTCATATAATACCGTACGTGAGTGCAATTATACAGTTCAGTTTTGTAAGTTCCATTTTCTGGCCTTCTCTTGCATTTCAAGTTCAGAAACTTAGGCGCTTCTCTAAATTTTTAGATTTCAATTACTAGAGTTTGGGGGGGCTAGCTGGACCAGTTTCTAACCAGCCCCTGTAAGTGCTTAAATTGAAGGGATGCAAAAAATTAGGACACAGACCATAATTTTTTTCTTACAGAGAGACAACTACATATGCCATGTTTCCAGTGAAGTACCTTAGAGACAGTTGTGGGTCACTTCACCACAAAAGTTAGCCTGGCTAAACCAACCTGAATTCAGACTTCTTCCCCTTTATTCTTCTCATTTATTTTCTTCTTTCATTGACGAGTACTCTATCATAAATTCAGCATTTACTTAGGTCCATTATTAGGTGACAATTTGGGTAAACTTAAAGCCGATTTAAATAGAAGTGTTAAGTTCAAGTGTATCAATATGACTTTCGAAATCAGGGTCTTCTATTTAGTTTTTCTTTATCTAGCTTAGCTAACATATGTTTGGAAGTGACCTAACGATCTAGCTAGGCTTATTTGTTATCCTTACATATGATTTTAGAGTGTTATAAATGAAAATGTAATTTTGATCAGAACAAAAAGTAACTTTCTTAATTGGTTTGCATGTTAAGGTAGGAAGGATTAGTAGTCATCACACTTGTGGTTCCTTCTCGAGCTTCAATTTTTTTCTAGCACCACATGTGCCCTAAAGTAGTCTACAGAATAGGGCTTAGTCGAAGTAGCTCAATTTTGAGGATAAGCTAGCCAAAGATTTGTTAATCTCTTTCTCCTCTTCTTTATTTTTTTTCTTCCAATTTCCAGCGTGGCACTTTGTCCACATAACTTTTCATTAATAACTATCTCCTAATTAATGACCAAAGTGCACAAAAAAAGTAGCATAGATATATCTAATTCACAAACTTTTGTTAACATTAATAGCCACATGGTGGTCCAGTTTCTTTTTGAGCTATGTTCACACACTATTTTTTCCGGTAATTAAAATAGTCTACACAACTTTCGTTAACAGGGTAGTTTCTTATCAATATTCAATCACAAAATTATAGTAACTAAGCCAATAAAGTCATCAGGCCTTAATTATATCATTACTATACATATGCAAATATGCAACGAAGTTTTGTGTCGTGCCAATTACTATTCAAGAGAGAGAGAGATATAGAGAGAATATAACCCTACCACCATGAAACTTCGTCACTGCGTAAGACCTACTTAACCCTAGCCAATATTAGCTGTTGGGATTCTTTAAAAGCGCCTACAACTACTGCCAAGTGGTGGAAGTAATATGCAAGTGGTGGATTCTTAATATATAAGTTTATTATTACTGCCAATGCTGTTCTTTTTAATTAGGACTTTGATTTGATTATTTAATGTGCCATTGTTGACATGCAACTCCATTATCAGTATTAATAAAATATGGCAGCAAGCATCATAGATTCTTTCTTATCATCTTAGTAATTGAAAAAAAAAAAAAAGCTTTTCTTTTTCTTTTTTTTATTTTCTTCAGTTTTGTTCCTACGCAGACCAAATTTTTTTTTATATACATTTTAAAGAAATGTATAATTTGAATGAATTTGAAAGCTGTTTAATTTGTTTTTATATGATGACTTTGTTTTGTAAAACGTAAGGAGAAATATTATTGTACAAATGGAAAGACACACTCTTTGACTGGGTAGAAGGGAGGGGAGGAATCAGATAGCAGAGGACAAACCAATGGTGGTCAAATTGTTAGTTAGACCTAAATGTTAGTGGTGAAAAATCAGATTGAAGTGTATATCAAATAAAGAAAATGTATAGATTACCAATTAATTAATAGCTAGATAAGCAAATAGATCATGATGATATAATTAGAGAGATAAAGGATGATAATGAACAATCTGAAAAAGATAATCTTTTTTCTTAGGAGGTTAAGAAAAACACCTAATGGTTTAGTCTTCAATACATAAAATTGGTCCTTTGGGGTCTTGGAAAAATCTACGAGACTACAAGTCACTATGAGAATATTTTAGTTCTAATTGGTTATGTTATCTATATATGTGTTTGTCTATCTCTTTTTGGAGTAGTGCTTCTAGAATACTTCTTGTTTGATTTCCTTGACCTTTTTTTTTTTTATGATTTCTATGAAAGCCCATATACCTTTTTTTTATTATTATTAATTGAATTAAATGGCCTATCTTTAAAATAAAGATAATGAATCATTTATAAACCAGGGACTATTTCTTAATATGTACTTAATGTCATAGTGTTTGTTTGGATGCTCTTTTTTATTAAAAAAAAGATCTTTTTATTTTTTTTAAAGTATTTTTTTATAAATAGCATGTTTGGATGAACTGGAGGACTAAAAAAAAGCTTAAATAGTACCTTTTATTTAAAGATATGGAGAAGCTATTTAGAGATATTTTTTAAACAAAAATATCCCTAACTAAATTTAAAAATAACATCTCTTATCCTTCATGTTTTGAAATCCTACCAATGCTCTATTTTCTTAGACATCTCACCTCACCCCATTATCTTATCCCTTTTTCTTTTGTCAAATATATTCATTACCCTTAAAATTTTCTTCAAAGGAAAAGCACATTTTTTCAATTATTGCTTTGAACTTATATATATATATATATATATATATGTATATATATATATTCTTTTACATAAAATATGTCCCTTAATTTGTTATTATGATTTGTTGTTTTTGTATTTATGAGATGTTTATGACTTAAATTTTTTTTGTTCATGGAATATTTGTGATTTGATATTTCATATTTATTAAAATTACACACACACATATATATATCTTGTTGTTTTTCATAGAACACGTTCCATCATTCGTCATTATGATTTGTTGTCTTTGTATTCATGGGATGTTTATGACTTGAGATTTTTTTGTTCATAGAATATTTATGATTTTATATTTTTTTTATTTATATCTCATATTTATTTAAATTACACAGAATAGCTGATGATGAACAATATTCTGATAAGTGGGTATGAAGGAAATAAAATTGATTATGTTACAATTCTTTAATTCTTTAGTTTTTAAAACTAATATTTTTTAACATTTTAATTTTTTAAATAAGTATTTTTTAATCCAAGCATCATTAACTAAAAAGTACTTATATACCCTTTCAAGTAATTTTACCATTAAAAAATAGTTTTATATTTTTATATCTAAATAATAATAAAATTAAAATAACTTCTACATTTATAAAAAGATATTTTTAAAAAAGATGATAAAAGATATATTTTTAAAAAAAAATTCATCTTCGAGCCCTAGTGTCAAAATTCTAGTTTCATTAGGTTTTTTTTTTTTGGTTTTTTGGAGTATCTCCACGTGCGATTGTTGGGACTAATTCCTCGAAGTACTGAGATCTATTTAAGGAGCTGACATCTCCCAACAGATATTTTTTCATACACATGAGTCAAGAATCGAACCACTGATTACATGCTTAAAGAATCCAAATATCTACTACTTATGTCACACCATATTAGTAAATTCAGACGTCGTGTTCTACTTGCATTAGTTAATATCATGCATAAGTGGCAGTTCTGTTTTTGCTATTGGTTGCTATCTTGTAATTGCAATTCGACAAAGTCTTCGTGTGACATAGAAACAGAAGACAAGCAAGACAAGTACATATATATTATGCTTCTCGGTCTCCTCTCCCACAACATAAGACACGTCTAATAAGCGAATTAAGCGCATGCGCTTGTCGTGTTGTTCAGGTGCCCCCTGAAATCTAACGTTTGATTCCGATTCTAATGAAGTTGTGCTCCTGGTCCTGCTGTTGTTATAAATGAACTTATGCTTTCATCTTTTATTAATTTTAACGGTTTGACCCAATTAGGTGGCAGTGACAAGGGATTCTTTTAATTTGCTGTTATGCTATGTTTCGCTGCAAAGCTCGGCTCCTCATTGTGCATTCGTGTTCTTGGCTGTCATTTCAGTCACTTGCTGCCACGAAGAAAACATGTTTGAAGCATGGAAAGCAGTGGATCTCAAAGCAAGGGGACACAAAACAAGAACCAAATTGTTGCAGCCTTAGAACAACTTGTGAACAAGTACTGTAGTTCTGACTCCTCTTGTTCACCACATATAGGGAAATCAACTGGGACTTACTTCTTGATCAGAATGTCTCTTGTTAGTAGAATATTATCTAGCATTCTTGAATCCTAGATTAAAGCTAGATTCGACCGTGTGTTTTTTTTTTTTTTGGGTGTAGCCACGTGATTTTATCAGCATCCCCTTCTACTGGTGTAGTTAGTATTGCCTTTGTGTGGGAAGCAATTCGACAATATGATATCGATACGAGAATATGATAAATTAAAAAAAAAATGTTAGAATATAACATACAAAATTAATATAAGATTAATATAAAAATTGATAGAACTAAAAGGAGGGTAAATTGGTTCTATGAATGAATGATAGAATTTAATCAAATATATTAAAAACTTAATGCAGATGCAAGCAATTAAAAATGAATGCTTTAAAGAAAAAGAGAAAGGGAAGAAGAACTAGGTAGATTATCCTAATTTAACCATAACGTGTGACATATGTTCAATCCTCAAGTAATTATTTGAGATTTTTTTCAATTAGTAATTTTTTTGCCACAATAACACTAACCCAACACACATCAACGTTAACTCAAAGTAGAATATTTAATAACATTGTTTCTTTTAAGGACATAACAACAAATTTTTCTTTATATACCTCAACCCTGAATAGAATAACCTAGATCAAAGAAAAAATTCTGAATGTTGCCTTCTTCCCCCCCCCCCTCATAAATAAGATGTAATGCTGTGAAAAGGATAAACAGGATTTTCAAAGTTGGAACAACACTTAAGAATTTATTTTCAAGAGTGTTTAGAATGTAAAAAAATAGGATTTGATTTGATTTATAAATCAAATATTGTGTTTAGAATACTAAAAAATAAGAAATGATTTTATTTCAACATCCAATGGATTTTAATTGTTTGGATTTACAAATCCTATCAAATATGGTATGATTTGTTAGGATTTGCTTTGATTTTAAATTTAATTATTTAGATTAACTATTTTATCCTTATTAACTTTTTGATTTTACAATAATATAAGGATAAAAAAGTAAAATAATAAAATAAAATAAAATCAATCTCTTTTTTAATGAGTTCCAAACATAAAATTTTATTTTTAAATCAATTCAAATTCAATCTTTTATGAGTTCCAAACATAAAATTTGATTTATAAATTAAATCAATTTAATTTAATTTTCAATTGATTTCAGAAATCTTCAAGATTTGACATATTGATCCTTTGAGACTCTTTTTTTCTTTTTGTAGCATAGTTGTTTCCTGATAATTGTTAAAGAGATTTTTGCCATTAGAATAAGTTTTTTTGACTGTTAGGCATGTCCTACATGTAATTTCAAGTAGGTGTTCCTTTGGTAAAAAAGCTCCCGTCCCTAGCTATTTTTGACAAAATAATATGTACTGCTTACGTTCAGAACAACATAACTCTTTTCTATATTTGAACATCGAATCAAATTTATGGTGTACTAAATAAAACCCATTTTTTGAGTATCACTTTCCTTAACCAGAATGCTTCACAGAAGTACTTGATTTATGGGTGGAATGGACGGATTTTATGACGAAAACAAGGACAAAAGAGCCAAATGAATGCAAATGAATGAACACGAGGATTTTATAACGAACAACAGTACATCTCCATAACCGCAAACTCTATAACATGCTGTTGAAGTAGAATCGTTTGAAGAATTGCTTTTGGCCATCATAGACTAGAAACTATTGTGCTACCAGTGTATAGAAGAAAGAAGAAACTTAAAAATGCCTTATGAGAGTCATATCATAAAGTCTATGTTTTTAAGGAATGTTATAGTTGTAGATTTCATGACCGTTTACAATCCAATTGGCCCACGGTAGTAATGTAATTCAATAGGTGTTTAAGGGTCTAATTTGTAAATATAAATTTTTTTAAAAAAAATATATATATAAAGGAATGATAACTTACTATTGCCTGTTATTTTTTTGACTCATGGGTGGACCACATGTTATAATTCTCCATGGTAAAAGCTACCTAAGTATCAAATTCATTAAAATACCATAACAACTCCTGTGAATTATATTTAGGCAACCGTATCCATAGTGTGCTTTACCATGATGGTCCTGATTAAGTAGGTTTGATTTTTAGCCTTGATCACATAAAAACCTATACTCGCAGGGCTGGTGCTTGTCCAGATAAATTGGCAATCAATAAGATACATATTGTCATTGCTTCGATCAGGGAGTATTGTTTTGAACTTTGAGTGCAAATTGAATAAGCAGAGGCAACCTCTTGACCACACTTTGTGATTTACTTCTGCACGTGGATAGAAGAGGTCTCTACTTTGGTCTTTATTTGGTAATGTTGAGAAAACTTTGGTCATGTTTCAGAGAAAGACTGCGCAAATAAAATTGCAGTCATTCTTGACAGCTTTGAATTTTTTTTCCTGGCGCTTCTTCAAATAAATATAAAAATATGAAATGGTACAAATGAGTTTTTAACTTGATTAAAATTCCTTTTTCCCCATCTAAATAAAAGTATCCTGAGATCTAAATAAAAACGTAGAAATATAATATACGACAAGGAAATAAATCATGGTTCACGCAGGGACAAAGCTCTTTATCGGGAGGCAGCAGCCCCCAAAAGTTTTTTAATTTTTTTATATATTATATAAGCAATCATTATTAGATACAAAAATACATATTTTTGTAATAGTATTATTAATTTTAATGTTTATTTTTTGTTTAGCTATCCTTTTCCCTTCTTTATTTTAACCATGTACAATAATATTGATATTTTATGGTCTTCAATAGGAGGGAGGGAGGGATTTTTTTATGTTATAACAATACTCTTGTTAATTATTTTTCTTTTTTGATTGGAAAAAAAATTGTCTTCTTCATAATCATTTGAGAGAATTTACAAATCATAGAACTTTAACAAAAAATTGCTTTCGTTGGTCATATTATAATTTTATTGTCTTATACTTTTATCATGACTAGTGCAAACTTTTGGAGAATGATTTTTTTGTGAGTTCTAATACTTCAGAAATGGAAATTATGATTGGCTATAAAATTAAAATTAAAATATCATTAAATTATAAATGCAAATCATAAGGAGTCACGTAATAAATGATAAGGTTATAAGTTAAATATAATAAATCATGTTATAACATTTTACACTTATAAGTCTTATAAGTCAAATTTTGCCACTGGATTCATTCATGGTTGAATGGGAGTTTCTGCATGCTGACACTACAAAAAAAGCAGCAATTTGTGGTAGCTTTTCTAAACCGCCGTAGATAAATTTTTTTTGACAGTTCTATTAAGCGTTGTAAATAAATGGGATTTGGGGCGGTTGAAGAATGTTTTGAAGCGGTTAAAACATTGTCTTGTATCTCTCAAAAATCATTTTCCCTAGACTTGTTCCCACAAAATGCTGAGTCTTAACTTCCCAATTCTTTATTGTTCCTTCTCTTATGTACGCTTCTCATTATCTCTCCTTTCATCTCAAAGAAAACCATTGTTAAGCGTTTTGTGACCCTCTTATAAGTAGTGATTTTGCAACACCCTTTTATAAGTAGTGATTTTGCAACCGCCTAGTGGCGGTGAAAACCGCTGCTAAACTTAAAATAAAACCACTAAAACACATTTTTTTTGTAGTGTGATATCACAGTAGCCAAATCATAGACTCTAGGCTCTCGTAGTCTTACGTTTCACATCTTGTATCCGTAAATAGCTCCTTTTGTAATATTGTATCTTAATTACTCTTTTATATATATATATATATATATATATATATATATATATATATGGCATATCTAGTAAGAGTATTATTTTATTATGAGAGATGAGAGGAGTAACTCTTAATCATTAGATCATATGTATGTCAATATTAAAAGTTACTTAAAGGTCACATGACCACTTAAAAAAGTGACATGACTTTATGTTTTAATCTTGATCATACATGGATGATCCAATGGTTAAGATTTGCTCATTTCACTTTCATAATAAATCACTCATCTTATACCTCCTATATATATGTGTGTGTGTATCTGCCTGTAAATGTAATGAACTATTTTTTCTTCCTCAATTTCAAATATCTTTTGTGGTATTAGAGTCTTTATTATTCAATACTTAAAAGTTCAATCATTGTTTTTTCTATTTTTTTAATTAAAAAAATGTTGAATTTTAATATAAGGTAAAATAAATTAATATATTGTTCACATTTTAAGCTCAAAAAAATTTTATATGTAAAAACATGTTAAAAATATAAAATTATTATATGAATCCCCTCTACTAACGAGAGTTTAATTTTTATTTTGTTTCTAAATACAATAATATCTCTATTGAATTCTTTCCTTCGTATTTTGTGGTAAAGGCTTTGAACACGAGGCGATAGCTCTTTGCAGCGGGATGAAGACAATGTGTACAAGCTGAACCATCTCGACCACCACTCATCTCCCCAAGCCGCCAATGCCCACCTGCATCCCTCTCTTGAACACTAGCATCACCGACTTGGCCACCTTGCACATGGCATTCTCCATCACTTGGATCACTCCCATAAATTACCCGTTTCTGCGTCAACAAAAGTCACTTGCATTTCCTGCCTCTCCAATAAAAGCCATAACCTTCCCTTTTTAGTTTCAAGTCTCAATAATTCTTCATCATTACAATTTGTATTTGTTGATGTTTGGGGTCCTGCCCCCTTTGAATCTATTGATGGATTTATGTAATTTTTATTAATCATTTCTCCAAATATGTTTGCTATACCCTTTAAAACACAAATCTAATGTCTCAACGATGTGTCCTAAATTCAAATCTCGTTGAAAATTAATTCAATTTTAAAATAAAAAATTATACACAGACAATGGTGGTGAATTGGTTAAACTTTGATCCTTTTTTTAACCAATCATGACATTTCTCATCTTACCACCCCCTAATACCCCTAAACATAATTTGATCTCTTAACGCAAACACCGTCACTTTGTTGGATTTGCTCGTTGCCTCATGAACCATACCTTCATACCCTACAAAATTTTGGTCCTATGACCTTCAAACTGCTGCTATCTCATCGCAACCGAGTCCCTACGCTAGTTGTCACCATGCAAAGTCCCTTTCAAGTTCTCTTTAAAGTCAACCTAAATTTCTTCAATTTCAAAACCTTTAGTTGTGATTGTTTTCCCTGACTAAGACTCTATGTCCATCATAAATTTGACACCCGCTCCCAACCATGTGTGTTCCTTGGTTACTCTTCTTCTCAACATGCATATGTTTATGTTTCAACCAAGCTACCCATAAAATTTATGTCTCACGCCATGTTGGCTTCGTTGAGCATCTGTTTCCATTCTCAAGGACTTCACATTCAACACAATTCAATACCTCCACACGTGATCCTTTTCTTTCCCACATTCCCACCATGGAGGGCATTCCCTGCAAACTCGCTTCCACAATTAATTTGCACACCTCACATGCAACCTATACCATTTTCCGAGAACTATATATTTTAAATATTTTCTTAATAATATTTAATATTTTAATGAGAATCTGACCTTCCACATGGGGATAGGAGCAGTGTGCGTCCTTTAGATCTAGCATAAATTGTTTTTATAGTTTAATTTTGATGATCTGTCGATATAAATTTTTTTTACACTATTATTTAATCATGTATTATTAAATAATTAAAAAAATTTAACTATCACAATAATTACATGATTAGATTATAATATAAATCTTATTTACACTAATAATGAATTAAAATTAAATCATTGCTTTTGTTGTTAAAGACGTCTATTAATGTTGTTATATGTGAAAAAAACAGAAACGCCTTTTAATTTTGTTATTGACTCACCTGGATATTATATTCTATATTTAAGATATTCTTTTAGGCACTTGACATCAAAGTACAAGATAAAAATTTAAATTATTATGCACATATTCTAGAATTAGAAACCTATAAAACCACTATGATGTGAAACATATTATCTCTGGCAACATCCAATTTTCAAAAAAAATAGAAAGGAGTTGGCCTTTGAGTAAAACACAAATCTAAAGCAGCATGATCTAATACAACAGCTGCTGCCAGCAATCCCTGCCTCGTTTGGATGAACTTGTTTCTAATTTATTTGGACTTATTTATTGTGATGTATATATATATATATATATATATATATATAGTATTTTAATCTTATCTAGATGAATTGATTAAAATATACAGTTTTTAAAATTCTTATAAATTATTTTCAACTTATTTTTATAAGTTAGAAATTAAAGTTTATAAAAATAAAAATAATCATTTATAAAAGATAAAAACAACTTAGATAGTAGTTGTTTTTATAATAATTTATGATTAAATTAATCTTAATAAATAAATAAATAATTCATTCTTGCATAAGAAGTTGTCAAAATATCTATTTATACTTTATCCAACTTATTTTAGACTCATTGATGACAATATAACTTATTTAATAAGTTTTATTCAAATAAATATTTATTTAAGATGCTTATTCAAAAGTGACCTTAATAGGCATATGTAATTGTCATTATAAGTCATTATTGAGACATACATATGACATTCTCTAGCACAGAAATTAGGTAATCTCTTCTCCCATGAACTTTATTCTTATAAAAAAAATCATAGTTTCCACATATCATTTTTAATAATAATCCAGTGCACAAATAATTATAAAAGGTTAAAATATAGCTTCACATATAGATTTATTTTTAATTATGGAAACCCCTTCCATGTTTGCATATTAGAAAGAGAAATTTCAATTTTTAATTTTTAAACTACCGACTAATTTTTTGTGTGCATGTATTCTCTGTCTTATCTAGTTAAAGAAAAAATATTTTGTTATTATAATAAGCAATTAATGAAAGATTTTGTTTTTCTTGTTTTTCTTGTTTTTCTAAGAATGTTAAATATATATATAGGAGGACAGAGAAATTTGTTTATTTATTTATTTTTATATAAGAAATCATGAAAGAAAATAATATATTATATTTACATTTTAATTAAGTTAAATATGTAACTAAGTATTAATCATTTATTATTAAGAATACTGATAATTAATAAAAAATAATAAAAAGTACTGGAATAGTATCCTTCATTACCCTTCAATTTTTGTTTTCTGCTCCCTATTCGTGTTAATTATAAGGGTCACTCTATTCTATCCTTAAAGACAATGCTATCCTCAATTAAAGAATTAATTTTTATATTAAATTAATAATATAAAAATATTTAAAATTTTAAATAATATTTTTTAATTATATAAATACTTTAAAATAAAGATATTTATAGAAGGATAGAGTAGCCTTAATTATAAATATATCCCAGTTCTGCACCTCTGCACTTCGGATTAATTTATTGATGCCTGTCCGTATTTTGAAAGTTGACTGCTTCTCTTTGGATTATTTGGCACAAACCACACGGGCAGTTGCGGTTTCTGGTAGAGATGGTAAACAGTTGATATGTCCTGCTCCGTCACAGGTTGGCTTTAAATGGGAGTTGATATGTCCTGCTCTGTCACAGGTTGACTTTAAATGGGAGTTGATATGTCCTGCTCCGTCATAGGTTGGCTTTAAATGGGATTAGACGGGTTAATGTCAACCCACTCTTTTATAGCGGGTTAATGGGTTAGAGGGTTTACAAGTCAATTTGTTTAAAAATTGAAAAATAATTTAAAAATAATAATAAATTATTATTATTTCATTTACTTAATAAAGATTAAATATAAAATAAATATAAATAAGTCTATTTCATAAGTATTAAGTAAGTACTTAATTTACAAAACAAAAGCATATAAGTCTATTTCATAAACAAATATTCAAACAAGTCTAATTCATAATTCATAAGTAATTCAATAAATAAATAAAAAAACATAGCCCAACGAGTCAACCCGTCCCGCCTCATCATAATCCGTGGATTATACGGGGCGAGTTATATAACCCGTTATTAAAAAATAAGTTAAAAGAGATAATCCAACTTGTTTTTTTTCGACAAGTTAACCCGTTAACTCGTCAAGTTAAATCCATTTTATCACCTCTAATTTTTGGCTCAGAAATCGTTGTACTTGTATTTCGAACTTGTGTCTGCTTATCATAACACATAAAAAATAATACTAAATTAGTAGTATCTAGTAATAAAACATAATAAATATATAAATTAAATAAACTATATATACGTTTAAAATAAATTTATGTGTGTATAAAACGTTGTTTACATAATATTGCTTATCTTGAAATAATAATAATAAAATTATCTATAAATATAGAAAAAATATAATTTACTAAATATAACAAATAAAAATACTATTTTTTAAGTTCAAAAGTCATAGTATCTATCATTTTAAAAAAATTCAAGGACCGTTTGATTTTAGAATTAAATTTTACTAAGACTGCTTTACTTGAACCAAAACTCTTTTCTCTACGTATCAAGTCTTAAACTTTCTTTATAATAAGAGAAAATTTATTTGCATGTAAGATTTACAAATGATTTGTTTGCAAAATATCTAACTATACTACATTCTGTTCAATGCATTAATACAAGCAGTGGTCTAATATTATGTCTTAGTCCAAAACTTTAAATTATTAAGTTTATGGTTCTTTTTACTTATATATTTTTCACTTTATTTATTATTTATCAATGTGAAACTCTTCACCCACATCTCACTTACATTTGAATTTTCATCAATCTCCCCCTCAAGGGTGAGTCCTTACACTGGCTCACTCTCCCTCAAGCAAAAATATTTTTTCAATTATTTCACAGTTTAACCAAGAGTACAGTTGACCAAGCTTGCTTCCTAGAGCCACGTCTCCACCGACGTGTTACCACCCCGTCTGTCACCTTGACCGAGCCATGTATTCACTATGTTATTACTCATACATCACTTTGAACAAGTCACGTCTCCACTGTGTGTTATTTCTTGTCTGTCACATTGATCGAGTCACGTCTCCACCAACGTGTTTCGCTCTTCGCCCGAGTATGCATCTTCCAATGCTCAACAACACAGACTGGGTTGACCCAAAATTTCACAAGAGTCACGCTTTATCACTCTACTTGGGCTTTTGTACAACCATTGTCTCTCCAATACTCTTCCTAATTGATATGAATTATCGATTCTAATACTACTTGTTAAGGATCAAAAAGAGACCAAGACACCATGAAAATTTTCATCAATGGACTTTAACAATAAACCACACAAGTAGACTTAACACCACCTTTTTACCTCAAAATCTTGGGTGGTTTCTCAATAAGTGCATTAAAATATCTTCTCACTATTTCGGCCTCCTTCTAACCCCCTAACAAATTGGCGGTTAACGGTGACTGTGAAATGAGGAGAGTGCCCCTCATTGTAAACTTTTGATAATGATATTTTATATATATATATATATATATATATATATATATATATATGTAATACTGTTAGCCTGCAACTCCCATGTGCTCAAGCTGTTTTCCATTTTAATTTGTTTTGCCTTTCTGGCTGGACACCTTTCTGGCTGGACAGGAGCTTATTATGTTATCGATGAAATTTATTTGATAATTCTTTTTATCAAATTTGATGTGATCTAAGACAAAAGTAATGTATTAAAAGTGAAAATATATAAAATAAGACACAAGACAAATAAACAATTGTTCACGGTTTCGGCTTTCAGTTGTACTTTTTTTTGTGTGTATGCACTTAGCTTCTTTCTCTTTCTTTAATCACTTCTGGAAAAAAAAAGTTGTATTAACGCTAGGTTAATTTCACATATTATATGAAGTATGTTTTCAATCTAACTATTTTAAAAAAATAGTAAAATTTAGATTATTTTTTAATAACTTACAAATAAGTATCTGAAATGTATATGGATATAAGTATACGTAAGTATATCATCATTCTAACTAGAAAATAATTACAGTCTTTTTCCTCTGATTATTATTTTTAATATAATTATGAAATATATTAATATAAAAGATAGATTCTTAGAGGACATTTTCAACCGAAAGTACTTTTGTAAAACAATTTCTCAACAAGAATCTAGATACAACCTCTTACAAACTTTTTCTGATTTATTGGGGCTAAAAATCAAACACTAGAATTTTAGTTTTTGGCCAGTAGAAAATGAGATCAACCAAATTGTTATAAAATTTTGTCACTTGACTTAAAAATACGAACCTATTTTGTGATTTTAGTGAGTTTGCTTACGGGAGAATCTAAATTAATTAATATTATCATCAATGGGAGCATCACACAACTAGCTAGGATCTTTATAACCCAATGGGTATTACCCATGCCATTAGGCTCCGGTACTACATGATTGTTTTCCTCTCCTTCATAAAGAGATCCTTCTTATAATTTAGGAATTCAATATATAAAACGAAACGATTTCATAATTATAATTATATGAAAAACAATATATAATTAACTATAACTACAGTATACAAAGAATTAAGAATCTTAATTTTCTACATATTTACCAATTACAATATATAAAATAACGTTTGCCCTTCATTTGATTGTTGTATTATGCAATTGATCTACGCTTGGTCGATGTAAACATTCGTATGAGGTGCATAGCAAGCTCAAGGACCTTATGTGCATTCATGACAAATTACTAGTTAGGATAAATTTATACCATCGAATTCCAAGTATTGATGTCACATGTCGAGTGCTATAGAGGTTGAATATTGAATCTGAATTACCCACGACCCAGTTCAAGTTTGGTAGTATGCTTCTCATTTGATGTTAAACATTGTGACCGTAAGGAAGCATCAACCCCCGTGGTTTTTTTAGGTGTTGATCAAAGGTATCTTTATACTTTTTTAGTGTGAGATTAATTCCTTTAATTAAGTGCCAAGAAGCATTATGGTAAAGTTCTATCAACAGTAGTGACTCTTTAGAATTTGAACATTTAGTCTCTTCTTGAGAGTCAAAGTTGCTTACCACTTTATCAACTACTTATTGATTTAACAAATATGATTTTCAGATTGTGGCTGCTCTGAGAAAGTTATGAATGGATAACAACTCAACTTTACTTAACATTTTTCTAAATTGTTCAATGGGTTAAATCTCAGATATTTGGCCTGACCCAATCATTATGCACTCTTTATATTTTGTCTTTTGTCTCCTTCTACTCACTTGATTTTGACTTTGGATACACTTGGTTTGCATTAAACTCAAGGGATTAACCTAAAGCTAACTTGATTACTCGAATTCAAACAAGCCAAACTTGATTATGAGGGACTTAATTGGTCTCAATTTTTATAGTATTTCATTCCATCCATGAAATGTCTATCTTTGGTAAATAACACAAATCTCATTCCCATTTTTTATTAATAAAAATTTGGGGGGGTTCCTTCTTATCTTTTCATAAATCCAACCAGATTTGAACCTAAAATTTTAAATCAAAGTATTTAGTACTCTATTATTAAATTGCGGGGACAGCGTGAGTTGTGAAACACTGTTTCCGGGCATTGCGTAGCCCTATAAATTAGATACGAAGCCAAAGAGGTTATAGAGAAAGTAATATCCAATTCCGCATCTCATCACGAGTAATATGAGTTCCTCTTGTTTTCAGAATTCAGATTGGGACATCATGTGCCAAGAGCCCTTAGATATTCTCTTGGAATCTTGTTCATCAAGGGGTGGCATTCATGAAGTTTTCCACGATTCTCTTTCCTTCGATATGGTTGACAACTCCACAGATCGTGAGGCATCAATCAATGAGAACGATACTGAGGCAAAGCAAATGGTGGAGTCTGACTCTGAAGCCCCAGAAGCAGTGCAGGCTAACAAGGGAAAATCATATATTGGGGTTAGGAAAAGGCCTTGGGGAAAATTCGCAGCAGAGATCAGAGATACAACGAGGCATGGCGCCCGGGTTTGGCTTGGAACGTTTGATAGTGCAGAGGAAGCTGCTTTAGCTTATGACCAAGCTGCGTTTTCCATGAGAGGCTCAAACGCTTTACTTAATTTTCCTGTCACCAGGGTTCAAGAATCTTTGCAAGAAATGAAATATGGTTGCAGTAATGGGTGTTCTCCTGCATTAGTACTCAAGGAGAGGCACTACATCCAAAGAAAATTGTCATCAAAGGCTAAAAAGAGTAAAGGGAAGCAGGAATCAGCGGCACCAAGTGTGGTGGTGCTAGAGGACATGGGAGTCGAATATCTAGAGCAACTTCTGAGCATATCGGATCAAAGTGCCGGTACAAGTCCTAGCTACTTGAAATAAATTTGTTTCGTTCAATTCCTGTCTTCTTCCCTGCCCTTCAAGTGCATGCCCTTGCTACTCCTTTGTGGCCTTGTGACATGCTTCCCCCGCCCCCTCCTCTTTTCTCAGCATTGACTGAAAAAGTTGCTATTAGTAGTTGATGATCCAATAAGAAAGGAAATGAAGCTAGGAAATTCAATTTATTGTTGTTATAGGAGTTCAGAATCAGTCACAATCACACATTCACCGGGAGAGAGATTATGTAACTCATGAGAGTGCATCAACTCGTTGACCCCCAGCATTAGGTGAGCTCCTGGGTATTCTGTGTGGTATCTCGTTTTAGTCTTGTTTGTTTCTTTGGAATCCTTTCTCCTACCAAAATTAATTATCATTCTTTACAGAAATTTATTTTAATATTTCCTTGTCATTGCATATAAAACTTACTTTAGCAAGTTTTAAGGAGGAAAAAGATAGATTGACATGCAAGAAAGTTTAGTTACGCCATTTAGCTTGGCTTAATTAACTAGAGAAAATTTTCTGTGTGCTTAAAAGGGGAAAAAAATAACAAAGTTGAAAAATCTACATCCTTCATTTCCCTTAATTATCGATAATTTATCTTTGAAAAAATTATTTGCTTTATGTACCATTAAGTTCAAATTTTATACCATTAAATTGTTTTCTTGCATGTACCATGTTATTTTATTTCTTTATGTGTACACCACTATTTTCGGTAGAGAAACACACACAGTTCGTAATTGATAACTAAGTGTCTTCACGATTGGATTACTTTCAAAATGTAGTTATATCACCAGACAAAGGGCTACGGGTAAAATTGAAACCCAAACTTATAACAAGGTGAATGATCAATCTACCTCTGAATTAATCCCTTGGGAGCATCTAATACCAATCTTCTGAATACATTAGTATGTGATTTTTATAGTTAGGCGCAATGTACTGTCATTTTCTTCTTTCCCTTTATCTTTATTTCATTAAATTCTTTTTTCATTTTTCTCTATTTTTTCATTTTTATTTCTACTAGAAATTTCCTTAGTTGAATTAAGATGCTTATGAAATAAAACTCATTACATTAACTCAATGATGGCCTGATAATCTGGCCGCTTGCGAACTACAAAAAGAAATTGATAAAAAAGGTCAATATATAGATCACTGCCCAGAGAATAGATGTTCTGCAATATTAGTGTTACTTTTTTTAAGAAAATGTTTTAAACTGCTGTTTGCAATCACAATTGCGCCACAAAATTGTCATTTTTTGCAGCCATTGCAACAGTTTTGTTGTGATTCGACCCGAATTTTTCATCATATTTTATTATAATTACCGTAACTGCAATGCAATTATTATTCGACTGCAATCACAATTTATAACAAAATTTTAAGATTTTGATAATCTCTTCCCTACATTTTTATTTTAGATCAAAACAAACCTATGTAATGAATATCTCAATATCAGCATTCAGCCATCAGCATCATAGCGGCAGAGCTGCTACCTTTCTTTATATAGGCATAACAGCAAAATGATAGGATTCTGCAATTGTTTGTTTTTCTTGCTGGACAAAACAATATAGTAGGATTTAACTGAACATTTAAAACAAATAAAAAGGAAATTTTTTTGTTAACTTATTCTTACAGACTTTAATCAGTTAACAAAGCCAGATTAAATGTCTGTAGGAGACACCAAATAATAGATAGGGTTATCTATAAGTAACTATAGCACAATTTTTTTTATACTAGAGATGGTATTTGCATCAGATCTTTAATTATGTCAAATTATTTACAGTTCTCCCTCGTGGGATTGGTAACACATGCAAAAGAAAATGAATCTATAAGAAGAGATCACAAATTAGTTACCAAAATTTGAACTTGAGTTTTTTAATGTCTTCCAAACCCCTTAAGACTAATTAAGACCAGGTTGTTAGGATACAAAGTTAGTTAAAGGATAACACTCGGATTGAGACTCAAAAAGACATATTACTGTAGAAAAAACAACATCAGCAAAGACAATACAATAAATATCGGATATGCTAATGTTAGAATAAACAGAGACTTTATATAGGCAATCTAAAGTACAACCAGTTATAATCTTGTCTTAACCCTTTTGTTAAGCAAGTATGAAGAAGAAATATAAGAAGCAACACTGTAAGTTAGTGAACATATGATTGGACCATAAAATCAAACAAAACCAAATAACTTAATCTCACACTATAAACCAAGTGATTAATATGAATATTAAGTACCAATACCTCTCCGCGTAGCAATGCAGGATCATCAATTTGAAGCACAATTTAATTACCAAAGAAAATAAACACAAAGCTAACATGTTTGGAACTCAATTGACATAAGCTCAAGTCATTAAGACTTAAGTGTGACGATAATGTCAGAGAATCGGTCCTCGACCAAGTCACATATTTCCTTCTTCTATCTAAGTGCTTTTCACCTCCCATGTAACAAAAAAAATAACATAAAAGACATAACAAAAACAAAACAAGGAGAAAAATACTACAGCATGAATATTTGTTATATATATGTTCCGCAAACACAATAAATTAACATCTTTACTTACACAATATTTTATTTCATCAAGAAGTTTGAAAGTTCCTAATTTTCAAGATGTGGGATAGGCTCTCTCAACTTACAAAAAGGAAGTAGTACCAAATGAATGCACAATTAACTTCTCAAAAGCATTGCAGCATTCTTTTGGGTTTTCAACTAAGCACAGAGAACTCAAACAATTATATTGAAGCAAATAAACAAATGAAAAGTTTAACAATGCATAGAAGCAATACACACGATCTGCTGAAAGTCTCCTCTTTAATTACTTCTCATATTTCTCATACAGCGTGGTTTTGTCATATGAAATGTGATATTCGTACATCTGGAGTATGACTTTCTGGGTCCATCTGAAACCGTTTAGAACTCATTCAGTAGAAGAATGAAATGGATCCTTTCAGTATGTTTTTTCTATCACTATCTTTCAGTATATGTCAAAAACAACAGAGCTTTCCAAATTAAAATAACAACCACAAAAATTTTATACATGCATACCTCAAATTCATTAAAAATGTATTAAAAAAAACAACACAGTCAACCTCCAATAGCTACAATAAGAAACAATTTTCATCAAGGACAAAATATAGATTTTGATTTACCATCTGCAATAGAAAAAATATTAAACACGGTGTATAAAGTGAGGAAAGTGCAATACTCATAATTAATATTTGATTTGCGCACAAACCAAAGATAGAAGTACTCACTGAAATAACTAAATTCATAAATTAAAATTAATTGAAAGTTATAGGACAATACATATGCGGCAAAGAAAGACTGACTGAAACTTAAAAATATCTTTGGTTATATTTTTTGAAGAGAAAAAAGTGAAACTCTTTTAAGAGTTTAATTCTAATCATCACCACTATAAGCTGCCTTACTTTCCTTGCAGATCGATGATTCATCATATCCCTCTTCCAAATTCAGACACGTGATCATTCCCAGTTTATATATATATAAACAGTACCATAAGTATACATAATCGAAATTGACTTCAATCCTTTGACATACTTCCACTTTGTAGAAGATGTAAAACATAATATACCTCGATATATATATGGGCAAGACCGAAAAATCAAAACTGACCATATCATAAGATTATGCTCTGAAAGTACTTTAAAGATAAATCTTTAATACACTAATGAGATTCAACAAAGTAGAAGACCCATCTGACATAGATCCCCATTTGAATCTTTAGGTAATTCCCTTCCTTTCTCAGCGCAACCAAACGGAAATTAACTCAAATAATGTTAAAATAAAAATTTCACAACTACCTCTAATATTAGTCATATGACTCATATCCAATGTATCTACTTTTCTTGAAATCTTTCCTCTACATATGACAGAGAGTAAATCCGCAGAAATTCAGGGAAAAGTGAGAGACATTCGGAAAGGAGACTTTCAGGTTTGTGTGGGTAAAAGATAGGGTTTCAGGGATGAGATGAGACTTGAGTGAGATAGTTTCGTGGCCGATCGAGAAAAAGGGGAATAATTAATATTGTCTGACGGTATGAAATGACAAAAATAAAAACCCGTAAATGCAGTATAATGAGAGAACTACAAAGTCAAAATTGCAAGATTAATTGCTGACTCAAACATCGCGTGTGTGTATGTATATATATATATATATATATATATATATATATATATATATATATATATATATATAAAAGACATATCTAGTGAGAGGAGTGGTTTATTGTGAGATTGAGAGGAGCAAATTTTGATCATTAGATCATCCATATATAGTCAAGATTAAAATATAAATGCATGTGACTTTTTTAAGTAGTCATATGACCTCTAAATAAATTCTAATTTTGACCATTCATGTAAAATTTAATGGTTAAGATTAGCTCCTCTCATATCTTATAATAAGATAGTACTCTCACTTAATATGCCTTCATATATATATATATATATATGATTTCTGTGCACCTCAATTAATTTATTTCTCTAATTCAGTTAAAACAAATCATTTATACTGATATTAAGAATTCACCAAAAAAAAAAAATTTATTTATATAACTAGACTTCAAAAAAATTGACAAAACTAAAATCTCAGATTTTATTCCATCATTGCGTTGGTAGAGCTTTCAGCTGGTCAAATTAATTCAAATTTTAGTCAATATCAACTTATTTTAAATAAACCGATGATAGCCACCAGAAGTGTGCGTGTGTGTGGGGGGGGGGGGGATATTTCTTGAATCAGCTATAACAATCTTAGATATGCAGTATTTCTTCCTTCAATTCCTTTTTTTTTATATATATAATAGTTTTTATTCTTCTTTCTCTTCATTTTTATCATATATTAATTACTAATACAAGTATGCTGAATAACTTTGAGATTACGATGAAATAAAACCACTTCGCTTAATTTAATGGCGGTATTATAATATATAAGTTCCCATTTGCAGTTGAAAGAGCTTAAGCCATTCCTTTCAATTCATGTCAATTTGAAAGTCGTATGGATGAGGGGAAGTACTTACATACTGTTGCCTGGCTTCTCTGGTGTGCCTGAAAAAATCTGTCCAACAATTTGTGCGTCCCTCTTGACGAACCATGTTTGGCAATGCCCTTACTGATGATAGATGATATATATATATATATATATATATATATATATATATATATATATATATATATATATATAAAGGGTTTGATTATGAGATTGTCTGGCACCTTTCCTTTTCCTTTTGCAGCTCTATCGCCATCCAATTCTGCATCAAATCGAAATAAGAAAAATTAAGAAAATGTTTCAGCCATATATATGAGATTATCCAAGGTACCTTAAGGGTCCTATAGATAATATATAAATAAAAACAATAGTGGAACAGGTCTCGCAGCCCTCGCAGTCCCAGGGGCTTGTCGGTTGTTCTTAGTTGTCCGGATACATTACGCCACATGGTTCTTAATTATTCATATATCGTGTAGGTACGTATATATAATCCTACGGGCTGGTTTTCGAAAAGCAAATTAAGGAAGATAAGCCAATTAAGTCCCAGTACCATGAATTCAACTAAAAAAATTGCTAATACTGAAATATTTATAGTATTTTAATATAGAAAAACTGCGGTGTTAATTCCTTTAACAAGAAAGGAACACTTTTCACCAAAAAAAGAAAAAGAAAAAGAAACGAACACTTCTCGATTTTTTTTCTTCTAATTTCAATCCCTCTTTTAAAAAAATTTAGCAGCAACATGTTAGGATATTTTCTCTTATGCAAAACCCAAAGACATATAGTATTTTTCATTTTGTTAATTTATTATGATAAAATATGTTTAGGCATAACTCTGGGATAGACTTCTTGCACTTACACAATTTTGATTGCACAGAATTCTCTGAGCTGCTATACCAAAATTAAATAACTTTTTGTACTTTGTATAAATTTATAAGTCTTAGTAGGGAAACAAAAAAAGTAAACTAATTAAATCTGAAATGTATTTTACCTATAATGCATAATGCATTATGGAAGTGAGGACATTATGCCATAAATAAACTCATTTTAATTAATCTTCTAGATTTCCTTTTTTCAAAAAGATGTTTCCTATGTACATAGTTTCACACTATTATATGAGATATCTTAATATTGAATATTACAATACCGAATGATTAGATTAAAAACTTCATGTTTAGGGATTCATAAAAAAATATTTAACACATAGAAATGATATAAAAAGTTGTGGAGATCTTTGACTAACAAATATTACCTATGTAAATAGTTTCACACTATTATATGAGATATCTTAATATTGAATATTACAATACCGAATAATTAGATTAAAAACTTCATGTTTAGGGATTCATAAAAAAAATATTTAACACATAAAAATTTGTGGAGATCTTTGACTAACAAATATCTTATATTTTCATAATGTTAGACTTTGCAAATTATTAGTGATAAAATTTAGTCATAGAGTTGCTTCAATTTGCGCTTTTAGATTGAATTAATGATTCGTATAATATCAGGATTTTTTTAACTAAACAGTTAGTAATTTATTTCATATTAATTTCATATATTATTTATATAGTATATTTTTTATGGAACTGTAGCCTGTGTCAAAGTATAAATAACAACCAATAAAATAGTCAAAACCAATTCTACTAAAATAATAATAATAAAATAGTCCAAACCAAAAGAAAAGCACAATGTTATTAGTCTAAAAAATTATTGGGGATTATTATTCCGCGTTCCATCCCATTGAGGAAAATGTTAGATTGCTTCGTTTGGTGTGCCTGCGACTCTGCACGCGACCCTTTTTTTCGCTTTCCATGTGTCTGCGACTGCGTCCTTAAACAATGGTAGAATAATGCATTTGAAAAATGAAATAGCTAATTCTGGAAGAACGCCTTCTTATACGGTGTGCGTTTCTTTTATCTCTTTGGTTGTCTAAAGTTAAGAGGAGGATGGATACCACATTTTAAAATTAGAGTATGTCACAAATGAGTTTCTAATGATATTTACGTATCATCTATTAAAAGAAATTATTAACAGCAAAAATTGTATCTAATTTTTTTAAATATAGTGTTTTAATTAATACCAGCTAAACCAATTCAAGTTGATTATACCGTGTGCCTTTTTAACTACAATGCTTATTCACAAAAAAGTAAGAATTATTTTAGTATTTATTTATTTTATTATACTTAAGATAAATTGTCAAATATTTATCAATTATTATTTATATTTAATAAATTTTTAAATATTTATTATAAAATTAACAATTAATAAATAATTAATAAATTAAACTAAATATTAAACTCATTAAAATATTACAACAACACCTGAAATTTTATCATTCAATGTTGTCTTGACTGCATTCTCTAAATAATTATCCTTTTTAATAACAGATAGCAACAAGACTTATGGGCACTTTTCAGCTATGTAGTAAAGATAATTTACAAGTATTTTGCAAACGCATCCATATAAATAATAGGGTTTGATAGGTCAACAATGGGACATGACCAAATTCACTAGATCACCTGGCGGCTGTTATAAATGCCAAGTCGAAAAAGCTGGTGGCGCTGACCCATCCATATATGCATATATACATTTTATATACAGCAAGTGTATGGAATCAAATCTTATATTCCATTTTTCTGTCTTTTTATTTTTATTTTTTTAATTAAATATTTATAACTCAATGAAAAATTACAATTAAAAGAAAAAATATTTTCAATTAAAAAAATACAGTTTTTTTTAAAATTTATTAGTACGTAATTAAAAAAATAGAGAATGAGACAAATGATTTAAATCCCAAGTAAATGGGGTTAGCGTATGCGTAATTTCAGCGTTTGTGCATTATGGAAACCCAAACGTGTCTTGTAAAAAGTGTTAATATGTTTGGGAATCCTTTGGACTAAAGCAAATTTGTATTTTAAATGTGATTTTTACACACAACCAGTGACGAAACTTGATCCAAATTTTTAGAAGAGAAAAAACTTAAACACTACATAAATTTATTAATTATACAAAAGGGTTTTATGTTTTAATTTATATATAAGTTTATGGGTGGAGTTGCTCTATTTCTAGTTAAAAGATAAGGCAAAATTTCATGTTAAAGAAAGATTAATTAATTAAGTGGTGAGTATGAGTTCAAAGAAAATTTGGGCATAAGTAACAACTTATTATTTTTGTGGTTAAAAAAAATCTATGATATTATTATTTTAACAATATTTATCATAGCTTTATTGATAAGTGTACATTTAAAGGTAATTTTTATTAATATATTCGGACAATATTATTTCTGTTAAAATTAGTTTTTACATAAAAAGTTTTCAAACATAAATTATTACTTGTAAATCCAATATTATTTATCATAAAATTTTTCTTTGTTTCAGGCTATCTCATGTCAATGCCCTAAATTATCTGCATTTCAATGTGTCATTAAAATATTGATGAAACAAACAATACAATTCAAGGATGACGCATGGGCAATGAATTTACCATACTATGCTAGTTTAATTAATAGGTTCCATACAAAGAAGATTATAAAAATATGATATATTATTTTTCACCGCGCGTCATCAAAATCTTGATAAATGAAAAATATAAATCAATGTTCCAAAATATATATATATCAAGAATGACGCATGAGCGATGGATTTAATTACTACGCTATATATAAATAATTTAATTAATTTACTGCATACAAAGAAGGGAATAAATAGAATATTAGCTACACAAATATCATAAGTGAGTTGTAGTTAAAGAGAGGAAAAAAACAGACAGGGGAAAGAAAATAAAATATAAACTAAGAGTGGAGGACGAGCTGTGGACTAAAGTGCCAAACTTTAGCAAGCATAGAATATCAATGTGAAATATATCTAGCCTTTCTGTAAGACCTTGTAGAGGAACACGAGAAAGAGATAGCATATAAAAGAAATAACTAATGTGGCCTCATGATTCATGAAACAAAGAGTAGAAAGTTGATAGCAACAGATATTGTATTAAAATTTGCTATCAACTTCGCATATATACTAAAAATAATTTTATTTTAGTGAATTACTGAAAATATTTTGTGTTCTTAAGTCTTAACTCTCAATTTTTATCGATCACTTATCACTTATGACTACTATATTGTATTAATATATCGTTACCGTTGCATCACTGCTATAATAATTGCTAATCTGGTAATAATTATTACATCGCAATCCTGCACATGCTTGGTTTGCTTAATTTACTGATTCCTTCGCAGTCTTGCCATCGTTTGTTTTCCCAATTTTGTCCCTTCCTTATCAAAGCGTATGTACTAGTCTCTACCTAGACAGCATGTTACCATGTCATTGTTGTTGGTTTGAATAATTCTATCCTTTTAAATAAAAATTTCCACGTCTTTAAAGAAATATTAAATTTACATGTAAATTATTAAAAAAATAGTATATATAAATTTAAATATAAACTAGTTATAAACTGCATATTGTGTGGGCAACTCAAATTTTTTAAATGAGAAGATAAGGGTTTACGGAGACTTTCACTATAAATTCATATATAACTACAAAGTACATAAATCAAATATATGTACAAAAGTGTTGAAAAGACATTCATTTATAAATTGAGGATATGAAAAATAAGCCGACCTCTTCATTATTGTCAATTTTTCATAAATTTTTTTCATTACGTATTATATTATAAGAGACAAATTTGACATCTTTATAAAAAAAATAAAAAAGTGAGTTTTTCTTTTTTTTAGAAAATGGTTATTGGATTAGAATAACTCTATTAATTTATTGCAATTTTATTGTTTTTATATTTGAACCACAAGTATTGTTATATTTTTTGAGTATGAGATTAATTCTATTTAAATTCAAAAATTTGATGATTATGAATTTTTTAATAATTTACATTTTTTTAATTGTGATGCAATTTGATTAATTTTATAAAAAGAGAAAGTATTATTATTTTTGGTACAAAAAGAGAAAGTATTAATTATAAGAGAAAACAATTTTTAAAATCTGGTTCACGGAACTAGCTAGAGTTCATATCATATTAGTTGTTGGAGATTTTTTTAATAATTAAAATATTTTATATTACAACATCTGAGCACACACAGGTTGTAGGGACAGGGTGCCTTATTTGGATTCATCTAACTTCTTTTTTTCTTTTTCAAAAGTTTAGATCAAGCTTCAACGCCGTATCATTAGCCAATTTGTTTTTAAATAAAAAAACAATTTCAACAGCGTACATAAATGATAAATCATTGTTTTTGGTGAAGTTGCTATTGTGTTCGGTGGAAATGGTGATAGATTTTTTTGGCTCACAGCTGCGCTTCTTTTCTTTTTCTTTAAATATTTCTGGGGTTAAATAATTAGCTTTGTTAATCATAAACTTCTTGTAGACATATTTTATTTGGGTTTAAATCTTATTATAAGTACTTTATGATTAATGTCAAGTGAATATTAGAGTTAGGTAAACGAGTTGAGACTAGTGGGTTAGCCTGTTTAACTTATTTTTTTAAAATGTTAAGACCAATCTAATACTTAATGGATTTAATTTTATTCTACTGTCAATGTAAAGTTTCTTTATACTATCATCTAATTATGTACTGACACATTATTAAAAGTGTTAGACTTTTGAGGTAGTTGTATAATAGTCAAACTCTTTTAATGAGTTAGCAATACATGATTAGATGACAGTGTAAAGAAACTTTACACTGACAGTAGATCAAAATTAAACTCATACTTACCGCGACTACTTCAGATATAAGGCTCAATCTGTTTAACAAGCAGGTTAAGTGGATTAGATCAGACTGACCCGCGGGTTGACCCGTGACCTATATTTATTTTTTTTACAAAAAATAACTCTCTTTCATAAAAATACTCTCAATTAATAGCTCAACATAAGTGTTTAACTTATCTAATCTCTATGCCTAAATAAAAGCTCAAAAAATAGTTCAAAAAATTCAATTAATGACCTCTTATTACACTTATACATACACTTTTTAAATTTAAATTATTAAAAATAAAAAAAAATAAAGTTAGCAAGTTAGCGAGCTTTAACAAGCCAGACTTGGGTTGAAAATATTTTTAACCTGCTATTAAAATAGGTCAACGTGATCCGACCTACTCATAACAGATGAGGCCGGCTAAGCTCATTACCCAATTCCAGTGAATATCCAAACGACAATTAAATTACTCCTTATTCCCCTCACAGTTGTGGTCACACCAAAAATAATAATTAGTTTTGTTTCTTGTAGCTTTATATCTTTATGAAAAATAGAGTTTTAGAAGACATTTTCAATTGATCAAATATTTGTTCGAATGCTTATATTTGAAAATTTTCTCGAAAAAGTATTCAACTTTTAAAATATCTTTTAACCAAACAACAAAAAGAATTAGGCAGTGGATTAATCTATATAACATAAATTATTTAGATTTATGAGCATTAATGACTTACATTTATTACTCTAATTGAATATTTATTTGAAAAGTTAAACATTTTTATATTTTTCATTAAAATAATATTTTAATTTTTTTATATGGAATTTTTCACATTTCTTTTCCTAATGCTCTGGTATTCAAATTTAGATTTTTTGTGTCTATTTGATAATTTGTTTACTAATTTTGAAATGGATTTGGATTATATCTTATAACAGGACCATCTTGTTATGAAAAGAAAGAGATAAACATATTTTAATAATTAAAATGTAAATTGTTGTTTTTCGTTTTCTCTTCTACATGATGGTCCTAATACAGGAGATGATCCAAATCTTTTTGAAATTTGTATAGATATTTTGATACTTCTATAATTAAAATGATGTTATTAAATATAAATTACATTAAAAATGTCACTTATTCTTTATACATTGTAACACATAACAATATATGTCTTTTATTTTAAATAAAAAAGAAAATCACACTTATTTTTTTTAGATTTGTTTAAAATGCACTAATTCTCCTTCTTTTTTCAGCAACTAAATTAATCTTTCCTATTTAAATTTTTTTAGATAAATATCCCTATTTAGTTTTTAAAAAATTCAAATGTATATAACCCCTTACAAGTGAAAAACCAAATTTAAGAAAACAGCTTTCAGGAGATATAAATAATAATTTGATGCTATGTTATTTTAATATTATTAGTGATAGGCCTTGTTATTTATTAAAATTTGAAGATGCCAATTCCTTTTGCTAGATGATTTGTAAGTGCCATTTTAAGTGTTCATTAAAATTTGTGTATGTCCTGACTTTAAAAGAAACATCTTTTCCTCCCCTAAACTCAATATCTATATATATATATATATATATATATATAAAATATAAAATATAATATATATATATATATATATATAGTTATGTAATAAAGTTTTCCAAAAAAAAAAAGTTATATAATAAGATGTCTCAATCTTCTTTCATAAATTTTACTGTAACAAATCACCAAATGTAGTGCTAATTGTGCTCCATGTGAGTAAACTTTACATGAAGTATAGAGTTTAAAACTCACTAGAAATACTTTATGACTGATGTCAAACCAACGCTCAATTAAAAATTAATCTTGCACGCTTTAAATATAAGTATGGGGACACCTCTTAGCCTTAAAAAAAATAAAAATAAAAATAATCACTGTAGCCATTCTTAATAAAAATTATTGCTAAGACTTTTAAATTAGAGCGACCCAAAATAATATTGGAATAAGAATCTGCAGTGGGGTTTGAGGCCAATTATAAATTATAGCCATGAGGAGATGACAAAGAAGCTACAGAAAGCAATTGCCAAACCCATCTTTATAGTCATCAATATGACTTCCCCTTTCGACCCAGATTGGGACATCTCGCAGGAGCCTTCAGAAATTCTGTTCGAATCTTTTTCAAGCAATGGTGTTCATGACCCTATCCATGATTCTCTTTCCTTTGATATGGTTGACTTCTCCACGGATTCACAGGCACCAACCGAAGCGAACGACAACGATCCAAAGCGATTGGTGGTGGTGAAGTCTGAAGCTAAAGAAGTGCAGACTAAGGAAAGGTCGTATATAGGGGTCAGGAGAAGACCTTGGGGAAAATTTGCAGCAGAGATCAGAGATACAACGAGGAACGGCACCCGGGTTTGGCTTGGAACTTTTGATAGTGCAGAGGCAGCTGCTTTAGCTTATGACCAAGCTGCATTTTCCATGAGAGGCCCTACCGCTGTACTTAATTTTGCGGTCAAAAGGGTGCGGGAATCTTTGCAAGAGATCAAATATGGTTGTCGCAAAGGGTGTTCTCCCGCACTTGCACTCAAGGAGAGGCACTGCATCCAAAGAAAATTATCATTAAAGGCTAAAAAGAGTAAAGGGAAACAGGAATCAGAGGCACCAAGTGTGGTCGTGCTAGAGGACTTGGGAGTTGAATACCTAGAGCAACTTCTAAGCATATCGGATCGAAGTGCAAGCCCTATCTGCTTCAAATAAATCTATTTTACTAAATTTCTTTTTCTTCTTTTTCTTATGGCTTTTTTGACAACATCAATGTCCACCTAGAGCACAATTAGGTTTTATCTCTTTGTAATATGTCCTGCTCCGTTTTCTTCTTGTTATTCGTTGAGCAAAATTCTAATATTTGATCCAATAAGAAAGAAAATGTTGTCAATGAATTCAATTGATTGTTACCGTAGTAATTAAGTATCAGCACACCATCAACCAGTAGAGTTTATGGAATTCGCTGCCTTTAAAAGTGTATCAAATCGTTGACGCTTCTCTTGAGTTGAGCTTAAGTTCTTCTTTCTTCCAAGCTAATCTATGTGGTTTCTCGTTTTTCTAGCTAGTTTTTGCGTTAGTGCCTTTCGAATCCATTCTTGCACCAATAAGCAGCGGCCTTCATCCTGCAGAGATTTTTTTAGGTGTTGCTTCACATTCCAATACAACCCACAGTCTTTTGAATAGTTTTTCCCAAAGTAAGAAATATTTACTAAGACATGCAACAAAGGGATAAAGTTTACATCATTTACTACTATTTTATGGCAACATTTCTCTCGACCTGTAGATATGTTGCCCAGTAAAATAACACAACATCACAAATACGATTAAAGAACCAGATCAAGATAGCATATAGAAATTTACCAACGATCGATTTGGTACCTTGTTTGGTTTTACATCTCATATATCTTGCATTCTTGCCTCTCCCCTTTCTTTACATCCCATTTGTGATCTATCAAAGCAAACGAGAATTTTACAACCACAATAGCCAGAAAAGTGTTCAATGTGCAAGAACATAAGAATTAAAAAAAAAAAAAAAGGTAATATATATAAACAAAGTAATATCCTTAAATTCATTGAATACATATGGATTAATCCTTGAATTCCTGCTATAGAAAACAATTCTAGGCTCACGATGACATACATTATGATTTACCATCTCCGATAAAAACTTCAACTATTCATACCAGAAATACCCAATAAAGTAAGAAAATTATAACACTCGCCAACAATATTCCGTTCATTACACATCCGAGAACATAAAAGAACAAAAGCCGAAACTGCACTCAAATACATATTGAGTGTCCAAATTTATGTAACCAAATGAAGCTTTTAATACTCATGCTGTAATTTATAATTCTTAGTCGATTCATAATTAAAAGTTAAAACTAAGTGCCTGAACTAAAACTATATACGGCAAAGACACCACCTTCAATTTTGCTACTCATATATCAAACGATGCAAATCAAATCATAATTAAGTAAAGAGCACCATAAGCAGCACTATTTGTAATGCAATACATGTATCCAAAAAGACGAATAGAGCACAAGCTTCATCTGTGCATTATACTAGTCAATAGAACTGAGGTATCAATTTGTTACCTGATCTAGAAGATGTTGAGATATCTCTGGTTTTAGATTTTTGAAGAGAAAAAGGTAAAATTTTAAAGAAAAAACGTTATGTTAACACTCAGCTATTCTACACTTCTACTTCCTTGCAAGCTGCAACGTATTCATTTTATCCTGCCTATACTTCTCTTATGAGTTACTAGGCAAAACTAAGAATGAGGTGGTGGCATCGAGCAATCGTCTATAAGATTATCACATCTATCATTTGCTCTACCTAAATAATGTCAGAAATATTCTAAACAGATTGATCTCAAGTGATATATAGTAACACTAGCTAGCTGAATTAAACACAGGCATATTAAGAATTTAAAACTTCATTTAGAAAATGAAAATGAAAGCTTAAGGCATAAACCTTGTAGAGTACTATTAAGTTGGTTAACCCAAAGAAGTGTATCTACATTGTTATTAAGAAATGGATATCTTGGAAGAGTACTCAGAAATCAAAATGTTAGAAATTAAAGGCATAAATCAAACAATGAATATTCCATGCAAATTTGTAGGCAAGATTTGAGAAGAGAAAAGACACAAACCTTTCAAAAATGCTTATATATAGTGCCGAAAGCTTCGATGATACATTGGAAAACTAAACAAGAGAAAAGAACATGAACTGAATTCTTTGATGTGCTTCTTCCACCTTCTAGCCGGTGTGGTACATAACAGAAGAGACAGAAACTGATGAAGAATTAGAAAACCAAACACGTCCATAGAAGAAATTGAAGTGAATACCATCAAGATTAAACACCATATTTCTCAAATTATCATTAATTACGATACATTTTAAGGGAAATCTTTGACATTGTAATATTCAATAATTTATAAGTTATTATTTCTGAGTACTGTATTTATAGCTTTTATATGTCCAGTGGCAATAAAGAAACTGTAAGAAACACATAGGATCAATCAAACCCAACAATTATACCTACCTATATTCTGATACGGATTCTCATTTGAATCAATAGGACATTAATTAGGGCAATTCCCTCCCTTTATCAGCAACCAAAAACAATTCAACCTTGATAACCTTCATCATTATGAAGATGAAACTAATTTTTCCTTCCAGAATGCCAGACAATATAAATTTCTAGGAAAAAGAAGGGAAAAAAAAAAAAAAACACATCTACCTGTCTCATCCAGTACTGTATCCGTTCTCCACCATCTTTCCCTGAAATATTTTCCTCTGCGAAAAAGACAGCTAAAAAATGGAGTCCAGAACCCTAGAAACAGTATAAATTCACAACATTTGATTTAACATTGAGAGAAAAGAACCGTTTAACAGAGGCGGAGGGGGAAGAGAGAGAGAGGGGCAGATTTCGTGTCCGAATCCGACAGCGAGAAACGGCAATAAAATATTGTGTCTTAGAATTACGAAATGACTAAAATCCCACTGTGTTTATCACCTATTCTTTTATCATTTTTAGCCTTTGTCACTTTCTCAATGATTCACTGGCCAACATCGGGTTCGATTGGGAAGAAATTAAAGGGAATGATAAATTGACTATGAAAGGAAATAAAATAGTATATTTAAAAGTAGGAAAGGTAGGATATAATTGTCTACTTTTTGTTTGGACTTAATATATAAAATGGAATGAAATTAAAAAAAAATAGTTTTTTTATTATTTGAAAAGGAAAAAAAATACGAAAGCAAAGAAATTAGTAGTAATACAAATAAAGTGGTACATGTTGAGATAAAGAAGAATGTAATTGATGGATATTAAAAGTATGTACCATCAAAGGCTCTCAAATGGATATTTATAATCCAAAAGTGAGTGGTTAAAACCAAATTAAATACAAGTTTCTCTATAATCAAATTCTAAGCAAATTTTGTACCTCTACTTTATTATTCATAACAGTACATGAATATAACAAAGAGAATATTTTTCTTGCTCCTCACTTTTTTTCTTTATAAAACAATCATTTTTTCTCCAAAGTTATTTCCTTATTTATTTTTTCTTTATCCCAAATCATAAAAAAAAAAAAAATAGTTTCACCTCATTTTCATTTCACCAGAATCATTCCCCCAAAATCAATCATTCCAAACAAACCACATTCTCCACTTGCATTGTTGAGTGTTGACATTTCAATCTAAGTGGATTGCGTATGACAATGATGTAAAGAAAAAGGTTAAGCAATGTTATTTATAAATAAATTACATAATAATCTGATTAATTTTTCATGAAACTAGAACCATAAAGGTTAATATTAGAATAACTTATAATTAGAATTTTGTAGATACATACTTATTGTTAGGGGCTAAATAATCACTCATAATTGTTTTTTAACTCATTATTTTTTTAATTAAATGAAATAGTCACTATAAATAATTATTTAATTTCTAATTATAATTAGCATGCTATAAATTCTTTAAATATGTTTTTATTAATATTTTCTACATCGTCTTTTTTTAATCCTTTTTTGCTATTAATTAAGTACAATTCTCTTTTCCAAATTTATCATATTTCCATGTGTGATAAAAAATTTCTATATAAATAAAGTCAAGAAAATATTATGGAAAAAAATCCTTTTTCAATTACGTTATTGAAATAACCATTTGCTAGCTGAGAAAAAAAAAACAGATAGATCATTTCAATAACTTTCTTCTTTCTATTTTTGTTTGAGATTAAACCAAATTGTGTCTTCAAAAGAGACATGAGTCAACCTAACGCCACTATATATAACTAGCTTGCAATAGGAAAAACAAACAAAGTAAACTTATTTTCAATCATAATTCATGCAATGCATGAGACATTTTGGATAGGCAAGTAAGACTTTAACATAAAGATAAATACTTGAAATCATAATTATTAATTGAGAAGTAAATATCAACCAGAAAACAAGTTAAGATAATAACAAATTTTTCAAATTTAATGTTACTTATGTTAACAAAAATCTAATAATAAAATAAATGTGCACTATAGGTAAGCCTTTCAATATTATCCTTTTTCTTAATTAGTAAAAGGAGGAGTTGTTTGCCAAATTAAGCAAACTAGGATGCTCCTTTCTCACCCCTCCTTCCTTACTCTCAATGAATGTGTTCAATCTGGTTCCAGTAAATTGTTGAGAGATGTTAATAAAAAGTAAATAATCTGTTGGTCTCATGTCAATCTTCAACTCGTACACATTTGAATTTTTGCTTCAATATTCTTATACCATAAAAGAAACTAATTATATAGATAATTTTAGAAGCACAAAAACTATATAATAAACATCTTAATATTAAATTGCTTATCATTCCAATAAAAAATCAATTTTAGACTTATAATTAGTTCTTTGTTCGTATAAATAGAATCTTATGATGTTCTGAAGCACAAGGTGAGATAGATAACAAATGATATGTCTAAATTTGATTCTACATTGAGATAATATTATTGATTATACTATCTAATGTTTATTATGAGTACACATATACAACTTTTTTTGTAAAGTCAATACATAAAAGAAAACTTGAACAGCTTATTAGGGAAAACTTTTCTCCTCTAGCATTTCACTCACTTAAGAATTCGAATCCAATCGGTTCTTCTGATAACTACTCAAACAGATACGTAAAACCAATAATAACCCAATGATTTCATGTCAATTAGCAATATATATTACAAAAAGCTCTTATAGATTGCTATGCTAGATCTAGGGAATTATTGCGGAGCTAGGTGTTGCGTACCTTCTTGTGCCCGAAGATATTCGTCCAACAATTTTCCCTTCAAAACTCTCAATCTATCATGCACTCCATTCTGCATCAAAGAGAAAAGCAGAAACATTTCAGAAGCAGTTCAAAAATGTCAATCTCTTAATGGCTTCTAGCTGGCAAACTCATATATGTGATCCCAATAAGTACAAGTGTCTCGATCTGTTTGTCTACAAATTAAAGTACAAGGAAGATGTAGAACTCATCATCGATATTTGGCTTACCTATATCGAAAAGCATAAACTCGTCCATAAATTAATTCCTAAGTTAAAAATAAGGTTAAATTACTCATTTGATATAAAGGCACAGCTTTAAATTGTCCTACTTATATAATTATATATTACCAACCAAAAGAAAAATACAAGTAAAGGCATCATTGGAAGACACTGAAATTGATTAATTAGCTAATTTAAAAGGAGACATTGGAAGGCATCACAGATTCAGAGAGGCTATATTCTATCAGCTAGCATGGAAGACGCCGCAATATATATATATATATATATATATATATATATATATAGTTTTATTTTTTAGAAGACAAGAAAAAATGGTGAAACAGTTTAAGGAAGAACATTATCCTTATCACCATATATTGCTTCCTTGCATCTTATTTATTCTATCCTGCCTTCTCTTTTCTTATGAATTGAAAGGAAAAACTACGGACAGTATTTGCTATGAGCACACCTTAATGAAAATCGTCACATAATCAACATTTACAATAGCTAAGTAGTGGCAGAAAAGGCCAAAGAGGGGTTATCACCACTTATCCTAAAAAAAATATCACCAATAGCAAAAAATACAGACTTATTACTTATTTTAAGAAGTCCCCCTCATAAAATAAAATGAAAGCCAAGGAAATACAACTTAGAAGGTATATATATTGGTCAGCATTCAGAAAGAATAATTCATGTATATGTGTGTGTGCGTGGTTATTGATTAAATTGACATCCAATTCAGTGGGGAGATTTCACCAGAAAAGTGTATCGTGATTGCTATATATTAAGATTGGATATCCAAGAATCATACAAAATAATAAACTTTTTCTGCAAAACTACAAAATAATCAAACTTTTTAGAACTAAAAGGCATAAATCGAACAATGAATCTCTTACAGGCAACATTCGATTATAAGCGGAAAGGTTCAATCTTTCAATTTTTTAATAAAAAAACTAGTACCAGACACTTCAAATATAAATTGGAAAATTTAAAACTAGACTTGAAACTTTTCGATACATTAATTTCTACCTTCTAACAGTTATAAAGCAGAAGATTAAAGGCAGAACTCAAGCAAGATGCAAAAAAGGAACCTAACCCTCAAAATAAACAAAGGAAATTATGGAAATACTAAGGGTACTCATGGGTCGGGTTGAACTTGACCCCGGTCTCGGCTCAAAGTTTTGATCGGACAAATTTTCATGCTCCGTTCTCAATTATATTGGGGTTCGGCTTGGACCAACCTGATTAAGATACATAAAATATTTTTTATGTAATATTTTTATTTTTTCTCTCTATTTGTATAAATTTACTTGTATATATTACTTTTTGCTCATGTCATTATCTAATTTAATTGATAATTACATAATAAATTAAGAATATAATAACTAAAATTATAAATAGTCACAGTGCTTAATCAAAGTCTAACGTTTAAGAAAAATGTCACAATAATATATATAAAAAAATATTTTTAAAAAATAATTTATTCAATACTAGGCCAAGTCGGATGGTCCGAAAGGTGACCCAGTCCCAGTCCAAAAAATACATCTAATTTAAAAAAAGAATTCGGACCCGATCCAAATACTTCAGGTCAAAGCCAATTTTTTTGGACTGGACCGAATGATAAGCATCCCTAGGAAATACCATATTTAGATTAAATTAGCATCACAATTTTCAGAAAATAATGCAGTGAAAATACTTTTAAGACAAGGCCGGTCTTTGATATACCAATCTATATAAATAATTATTGATTTACAATTTATGAGATGTATACTACTGTGTTTATTACATTTTCACTCGGTTCCATTTAAGAAACTAATAAAAAGAAGGATCAAATCTCAAATATTTAACTAATCTAAATGCCCAGCTGATACAAATGCCATTTTGAATCTCAGCACCCAACAACAACAGAACAATTAATTTTCATTCCAGGATGCCTGAGATTCAAATGAAATTTTCATTAAAAAACTAGTTTAAAAGAAATCACATTTACCTCTCGTATCCAATGTATTGGTCCTCCACCATCTTTCCTTGAAAATTTTTCCTCTACCAAAACAAACTGGTAAGAAGAGGGATTCAGTAACTTTGATACAGTGAAAAATCCGCGGCAATTGGGTTAGCATGGTGTTGAAAAGAAAGAGACAGAAAAAAAGGGCTTCGCGTGGGTGAAAGATAGGGTTAATAGTTGCGAGGGCCGGCTAGAGCCCGGTCTCGTGTCCACTGTCCAGCCTTGAAAAAGGAAAATATAAACTTGAGAATGACTAAAAACCCATAACTACTGTAAAACATACTTGTTTAAAGAAGAATTATGTAAAAGTGTCCCAAAATAACATTTATACTTTATCCAGAAGGGTTATTTAGTTTAAAATTTAATTATTAATTTTTTTACTAGCTATAACATGATAGTCAATGCTGTTATTGAAATAATTTTTCAATTTGCCTACAGAAAATGACGTAGTTTAAAACAAAGAAACAGGTAGAAAGTAATAAGTGGATAGGTGCACCCTATTTCAAGGTTAATTAAGTAATTTCACACCATTTAAGGTTTAAAGTATATGTTCTGTATACTTTTTGTTTAAGATCTAAGAAATCAAACTCTTACTCGTAAAATGCATGTGGGATATTTATTCAAAAAATCAATAAGATTCTAGTTAATTTAGAGATTCTCAAAATCATATATATATATATATATATATATATATATATATATATATATTGAAATAAAAACTTAGTAGTAAACAATTTAGCAGAAGAATATTAAAGATTTTGATTTTAAAAATAAAATGGACTTCAACGAAAATTTTAAAACTGATATAACTATTTTATGTTCCAATTAAAATAAAATAAAATAACTCTTTTGAAATGGATTTATATATAATTAGCTTATCAATTTATTTATTTATTTATTTATTTTTAACTTTAGAAACTAATAATACTAGCTAGACATGATTTCAATATACAACAAAATGCATCAAAAATTACATTTTAATAAATTTTTAAGTAAGAACTAAGAAATGTTAAAGATGAATTTAGAGAGCCATATTTATGAAGACAGAAAAAACTAATTGCAGCATAATTTAAAAAAATAATAAAAATTTAAATGCATTGTGAATATTTTTTAAAGAGTTTGGACTTTGGATAATAAGCCAAGTGTAGAAAGTAGCTGTCAGCTGGCTCAATTGGTAGAAGTCTTCTGTAGTAGAGTACAAGTACTTAGATTAGAATCTCACCTTGACAATGAAGGGAATGATTTTAAGAAAATGAGAGGGTAACCTCTTGACAAGTAATTCACACTCATATACAAAAATATAATATAATAAGCCAAGTAATATGGCATCAGATTGAAAATTAATGAATATACTCCACTTCTCATCCTTCTTAATCCTGCCTTTATTACTATACAACTGTCTAATCCGGTTTAAGGGAACTAAGGCACTGAAACAAATAAAACAAAAAAGTAACTCTTCTAGCTTGTTAATTAGTCCTTACATGTATATACTGTTGCAGCATACTACCTGCCTTCCTGTGTCTGAAGCGCAGGTCCAGCAATTCATCGTTTCTTGCATATTGACTAAACCATTGCCATTAGCTGCAGAATATGATCAGCATATACTAGTTAAGAAGGCGGCAGTGATGATAAAGAGCCTGAAATATGTGATTGATACGTACCTCTTTCATTCAATCTCTCGTCTAAGTTGTCTTGCTCTCACATTAATTATTGAGCATCAAAGTCAAAGTGAAAACAGATTTGGAGAAAAAAGAGTCAAAAATTTCATATCACTCAATTGCTTAAGGTAGCTGCCAAATTCAGACAAATTAAATTTCCAGGTTATATAACGGTCTGATATGTACACTTGTATGAATTTGAAATCAACAAGTGGAAGACAGGTGCATGCATGAATTCATCAACATTGAACAATATGAAATGATGAGAGGCTGCGCCACTCACAGGGATTGTGTGTCTAGATACATTTTGCCTCATGGCTCATGAATTTAGGTTTATAATCCCTGCAAAGCATTTTGCTTTTTTAATTTTTATCTTTAAAAAAATGACAAAGGAAGAAAAAGCCCCATTGAGTCTTGTTAATTAGTGGAACTGGTCAGGGAAGAAAGCATATAGTCCCAGTACCATGCATGTATCCAGAATCCAGTACACCCAGCTCAAATTCAAACACTCCTATTGAAACATGTGCCATACGGAGTGATCATGTAGTAGCTATTCGTTAAATTCTCTTGTAATAATACATTGAATGTTGGGGCGTATTTCCATTAATAACAGTGGAAAAAAAAATTTACATTGTCATCTAATATATATTGACATATTATTAAAAGAGTTAGATTTCTTAAGTAATTATTGTGATAATCAAACTCTTTTAATAATTTGGCAACACATAATTTAATAATAGTGTAAAAAATTTTTACACTAATAGTAAATCAAAATTAAACTCTAAAAAATAAGAGTTATCCATTTTTAAAAGATTTGTGATAGGCCAAAAAAAAGGAAAACAGGATTTATATAGATTAGAGGACTTACTATATTATGGGTGTTCTTCTGGCGGAAAGCCCAAGACGGACGTTATTGTGAGCAATTGGAAATTGTACATGTATTTTTATCTTCGGTGATTGTTTGTGTACTCTTTGTTTATTTTCCATTTATATATTAATAATCTTATAGACAAGCTGTAGTATTCATTAAATTAATCTGGACTTAATAATGGGTGAAGAGAATCCAAAACAAACATTAACAAAACCTTAGGTATATACTTATATATCATTAATTTAAGGACTTGATGATTGAATTGCTTATTTAACTTCACGCAATATATGATGTGTTTGGATAAAAAAAAATTTAAAAAAAATTATCAAAATTTTCAAGGAAAAATATTAATTTAAAAACTTTTTCAATAAAAATAAGTTAATCCAAGCATACATTAAAAATCAATATGCATGTGGGTCATGTGCAGGAACCAATCACATATACTAAAAAGGAATATAATAAAAAATGTATAAAAGGAATTACTTAAATTTTTACCCTTTGACTGATAATTTAAACCGTTGAATCCTAAGTACACCTAATTATTTCTCCTTCAATCATTGGGAAAGTTTCCTTAATTATCCTACGAATTTCGAGTGTGATATGTTTCCTCAATCCTCTGATTCTGAAATATGTTATCCTAATTTGGGAAATTTGCAGCAACATTGGTTTGCTAATTAATCTATTATTCAAATTTCAACCACTTGCTGCTTTCGGCTTATCCTAGGTATACTTATTAATCTTTTTCGGACAGCTCAATGCGCTTGTCCAAGGTTTCCTTTATGTGCAGCGTTGCATATTTTATATTTCCTCTGGAAACTTTCTTAACTTTAATTTGGATTATATATCGTTGAATATATATTATCCAGAGCATTAATTTCCAAATGGCATGTGTTTGTCCATTGTCAATATATTGGGATAAAGATCTTTAAAGTGTATGATCAATTGTCACTAATTTAAACTTCAATAAAATATAAATATCTGAGTAATAAATTATTAATTTATTATAATTTATTCTCTTAATTTTTTCATCAACAATTACTATTTATATTTTATTCTTTAAAATGAATCTACCACTCGAGAAGATCAAACTCTAATTTTTATTATATACCAATGCCACTTGGCGTTGAAGACTGCACGATGCAATGGACCAACGCCTTACACTTTTACCGCTTGTCTTTAAGCAAAAATTTCAAGCAACAAATATAATAGTCATCAGAAAAAGCAAAAGCACAACAACAGATAACAAATATCAAATATTAATTCATGTATTTGCTTTCCATTCTTTGGTATTCATGAATCTCAGTATCTGCTTGCGTCCATTAAACAATAATAGCAGGTGGGATTAATGAAATGCTCTAGATCAAAGGAGGCCCTAATGTTAGTTAAGCAAGTGGCGCATTATTTAACTACAAGTTGATCACAATTAATGCTCTTTTCACTAAGTTTTAAATCATTTGAATGCTCACGTGCGCATCCCCTTATTTCATTTTTTAATGACATATATTGACCAGATTCATAGATACTCTTGCATCACGTATGTATAACGGTGACGATAATAATGATAAATACTTTTAGAAAATGGGATTGATAAGGAAGCAAAGCATAAGATAATGAGAAGAGGACCAACAACAAGACATGACCAAATTCACTAGATCCTCTGGCTGCTGTGCCGGTTAATGGTATAAACAACACAAACATCGAAGCCGAAAAGGTCGTGAGACTGACACAATGTTGCGCACCTGGTTCGAATGATCTTTGCACTGTTTCGGCATGTTCATTGTACCTATTCTGTGTTAAAGATTTGCAAGTTTAATCTCCACTTGCAACCAGCTAATTCTACTATTTGACTCACGTGCCTAATTTAGCGTCTTCAAAAATGAAAATAAGAAATTAGAAAAAAAAAAAAAAAACACTAATAGCCGCCATATAAAAACGTCGTGGCTTCACCAAAATAAAAATTATTATGCATTTTAAGAGCGGGAAAGTTCTAGAGTAACAACTTGTTAGGTCAAAAAACATCACACCAGTCTTTAAAATCTATTGACATAAAAAAATAAAATAAGTGATTAACTAACTTTCATTTTCACTAACTTCCTTTGATAACTTAGTCTGATACCGTGTTGTGTTCTTGAGAGCTTAGTCTTTGCTTCTTTTTTATGTTTTTTTCTTTGGATTAATAGTATTTGTTTAATTTAAATAAAAATATAAATTTAAATGAAATTTTTTAAATACATTCAACATATATGCAGTCACTAAATGTATTCAACAACAATTATTTCCTTATTTAAATCATTACGATAAGGATTTAATTTTAATCCACTATTAATATAAAGTTTTTTTTATACTGTTATGCAATCATATACTGACACATCATTAAAAGTGTTAGACTTTTGAAGTAGTTGTTATAATAGTCAAACTCTTTTAATGAGTTGGCAATATATAATTGAGTGACAATGTAAAAAAACTTTACACTGACAGTGGATCAAAATTAAACTCTTACGATAATTATTTTAATATAATCTTACTATATATTAAATGCTAACAATTTTTTTAGAGCACATTCAACATTAAAAATTAAATATATTTAAAAAATGTAGTGCTTAATTTTTTATCAATAGGAATTCAGAGCTAAATTTCTTAATGTTGTCAAGCATACCCTTAATCTTCTTGATTCTTGATAAAACAGAAAGTGGATTAAATTAGAAAAATTCAAAAAAAAATAAAGTTGGATGAAAATGAGAAGAAAAAAAGTCACCTATTTATCAAATAAAACTTTTAATTTCAAAATTTTTTTAAATAAATAAAAATGATAGTTTAACAACTTATCATAATAAAAGCTATTAGATAAAGCAATGCTCGATTTTCATATCCCCTTCACGCTTCTTGTGTGTTTGTCGCACAAGGGCCTCAATCTCGTGGTAGCCCGACAAACCTTCAGCATATATATATGGAGCCCATCTGTGACCCAAACCCAAATTGATCACCAACAAGACCCCATTTAATTTAATTATACTCAAGCCCATGAAATGAACACCAGTCATTTTTTACTTGCATCCCCGCCCCCCCAAAAACCCCACACACACAAACACCAAAATACTCCATTTAACAATGTTTATTGCGTTTAGCTTGTCTTTTCTTTCACATATGCTTCATCTTAATTTCTGGGCACTTTTTAAGACCATGCAACTGTTTGGTATATTGGTAATGCATGTTCTGAGTTCCTGGTTGCAATATGTTGGGTTTGATTAGCTCTTTAATTAATCCTATATCAGATTCTGCCTTGTTATTTTCAGAAACTGGACCTTGGCTTAAGCATAACGTAATTTGCTGTTTTACAATGAAATGTAACAAGTCGTTAAGTCAACCAAAAAAAAAAAAAAGAACTCATCTAAGTTGAGTTCAAGCTTATAGCGTATTTAAGTTGAAATTTCGCTTGACAGATAAACAAAGATTAGGCTCGGATTGTTTACTCAAATTTGAGATTTCTATCTTAATTACACCTTAGTTTACACTCACAACTTCTAACACCCGTATATTGAGAAAGTAGTTCTCCCTCGATATTGCCCATTTTTATTTACGCAAATATACATTTATATTGTATGAATACTAAGCTCTATATACCTTCACAAATGTTTCTGGTGACGAATGCCACTATTACTAACATTCAGCCATAATGATAATGAACTTAACCTGTTTTTGCGTAATTTAAACGGTCATCAACAACTGTCTTAATTATATAGGGACAGGGAATATTGCATACCAAGTATGTAACCAAAAGCAGTAACACCTCAATTTATTATTTCAAGGTCCCCATCCAAACCTTTTACTTTTTCTTTTCTTTAGTTTTCTATTTTCTCCACAAAACTGATCTTTCGGACCCCCCCCCCCCATCAATAATTTACGGGAACAAGTGGCTAGAAAAGGACATATGGTATGGTCGTTTTCTATTTCTAGCTAGTTGTCTTTTCCATTAATTAAGAAATTACTGGAAAATATATGATCGTGACTTCATTTGTCTTTGTTAACCTATAAGATTACAATTTGCCAATTCATTTGGTGATATGGTTTATGAATTATCCAAACAAAAAAAGCGAGGAAGTTGACGTTCTATAGATAATATTGAGCCATCATCATCATGATGGAGGTGTTAAACTTGGATTCAAATCCTTTATTCATTCTCTTCATCTTCGATCATGTTTTTTTCAAAAGAAAAACTGTCAGCTAAAAAAAATAATACCTCTCTTAATTAGTAATATTTTTAGTAATTAAAATAATATTAATGAGAATTTTTCTTGTTAATATATATAAGAAAATTTTAATAATTTACAAATTGACAAGAAAGTAAAATTTGTAAAGATGAGTGATTATTTATAAATCGAAAAAGAAATTAATGAAGGGTATTTATTAAGAAATATATAAAATATGGTTCATAACCAGACATCTATAATTCTTATAGGTTTGAAATGATATCATATATATGCTCACACAATGCACATCTTAACTGAATAGTGGATATTGATATGTCTATGATAATTCCATTTCTGTGCACCAAATACGAGCATCTTGTCCTTGAATGACAAAGTTCAGATTCCCGCACATCAAACGCCTCCAAGTTGCCCTCATACATTGCATTCTGAAATTGATCAATAGTCTCTGTCTTTGGGTTCTTTCTGTACATCATTACGTTGATTGTTCGTCCATTAGCTGAAGCTATGAGTAATTTTCAGGTTACGTCTAATATACAATTAAGAAGAATAAAAGTATTTATGTATTATTGAATGTCAACTATAGATTATCAATAATAAAATTAATAAATTAATCTAACGGTGGTTAATTATTGAGAGAACTGGTTGAGGAGATTATTGATGGTTTGCAAAAAAGTCCCTCAAATGTTATTTTCATTCTTTAACTTTTTTTTTTCCTCTTCATTTTCCTCCTTTTTCCACGATTCTTTTTTTTCATAATAATAAAAAAAAAAGCATTTTTGAATGAACAAATAATTATATTCACAACTTACATAGCAACTATTTAAATTTAGATAAATGCTATATTAAAAATATTTAAGTAGATATATTCTACTTTTTTTTATATGATGATAACATGAACATCTGAATTAATAACTTCTTAAAAATTATTTAAATCATTTATCCTTAGTCTCATTCCATGCTTAATGACTTAAAAGTTTTACTATTAAATACACATTTGTAAAAAAAAATCATCATGGTAATAAAATTTAAAAAGAAATACAAATTTTATAATAAGATTGGCCATGAAGTCACTTTTTATAAGGCATTCCATAATTCATTTACTAGTTTTTATTATTTAACTGATTTATTGATTTGTTCATTGTTAACTTAATAACATAATTAATTAAATGAATTTGTATGATAAAATTCTGATTAATTGAAACTTAAAACAATTTAAATTAACATTTATAAGAGAGGAAATATTTAGCTAGTAGAATATAAAAAAATTTCATTTCAAAATTTAAGCAAAAATAAATAAATAGAACAAGGAACCTTCAAACCGATCATCATTTTCATGAAAATTAAATTAAATTTATTACTTCCAATAAAATATTGTTTTATTTTCATTTAATTTTTTTGGCTGCACGATGCATTTTTTAATTTTAATATTTTATTTCTCATAACGTATGAACCTTTTTAACTTTTGTTTATTTCCTGAAAAATTAAATTTATTTTTTATGTTCATAAATTTTTTTATTACTTCCATTAAAATATTATTTTACTTTTTATGAAAACTAAATTAAATTTGTTTTCTGTGTAAAGATCTACAAAATATGATATTTTATTTTTATTTTTAATATTTTTCATGAAAATAAAATAAAATTTATTTCTTTACAGAAATGTTATTTTTTTATTTTATGAAAATTTAATTTAATTTTTTGAGAGTACATCTGTAAACTGTGGCTTAGAGATATCAATATTTTTTTAAAAAAAATGTCGATGCCATTACATTATCTTATTATAGCCTATACTAATTGACCTATCAATGGGTTTTTTTATTAAGCGAAAAGCCAGGAACACAGAACTAAAAAAAAAAAAAAACATCGATGGGTTTAATAACATGCATTATCAAAAAAATAAATAAAATTCCATGCATTAGAATATTAAAAAAAGAAAAGTCCAACTAATAAAGTCCAAAGCTTACCTTTACATATATGATGTGTCTTGTTAATTAAAAAAGATTATTATTAGAAAATATTTTTAACTACTGTAATGTTTGAAAATTAAAATAATGTTTATGGTTATAATTATAAATAAAAAAAATTTATGAAGAAAAATTAAATAAATATCAAATTTATATTTCATGAAAAATAAATAATATATATATAAAATAAGAATTAAATTTAACGGTAATTTAAATAAATTATTACAATTAATAAAATTATTTTTTGGTTATGTAACCAAAAAAAAATTTGAAGATGAATTGAAGTGCAAAATTGAAAATGAATTAAAGTGTAAAATTGAAGAGTCAAGTTTTCAACAAAAAAAAAAAAACACAACCCATTATCTCATTAGTTATTTTGATGGAGTATGAATACTCCCTTTAGGTGATTAGTAGAAGGCTTGGTTTCCATGTCTAGCCAATTATAGATGCACTGTCTGCAAAACATAACCGCAAAAGTCATGCTCAATTAGAATATATTCTTGTGCAATGGCAGCGATACGCCACCAAGAAAAGGTCAAGGAAGTGGAACCAAAAGAAATCTGATACAGAGGACTAGGATCTAGGAAGTATAACGGGGTGCCATGGGGAGAGAAGTTCTCGAATTTGAGTTTTGGAACTTTGGATGACAAATTGTTCCAAGAACTTTCTTTATTTGATGAGACAAATTGCTGCAACGGAGTCTGGTTCTCGCTTGCATGTACTTCTAACAAGTTGCAAGTTTTAGTGGTTACATTTTTATGTGGTACTCATCATGATTCCTTTCAACTAGTCACCATATCTCCTGCAAAGGTTAGGCTGTAGTGTGACCCGTTCCATACGAAATCATTCCGTTGTTTCGTTTTCACGATTTAGTACGTGGCCATCCACTAGTTATGGATAAGGCTAATAATATAGGTTGTATTGTCCTACCCTAAATCTATTGTCTATCAATAAAGAGATTGCCTTAATGCGTAGATCCTGATTACAATTGACTATAAATTTTTCCCGTTTATTTTAACTTATTCTCGCCCTAATTTTAATTTTACCCTTGTTGCCTCTCTTCGTGCTCTTACCTATTCTTGCTTGAATGTTTTGCGTATTTCATTCTTACTAACTGGTGGATTACTTAAGATGTGAGATGTTTTGTTTTTGACTTTTGTACAAAGCAATTTATATTTGCCACGCGACTTCTACGCCGATGCTTATAGCCTGCTTTTGGAATTAAAATTTTGTTAAAATTCTTTATTGCTATATTGTTTTCTTCAATTAAAAGTATATTTTTTTATATTAAAAATAATTGTTAAAGAGTTATAAATCAGTCAATTTATTCTCTTATGAAAATAATAAAAATTAAAAATTTGCCTCTCATAATTAGGGCTCAACATTTTTATTTAAAAAATAAATATTTTATTAAAATATATTAATAATCTATTATCTATCTATTAATAAAAATATTACCTCTAATGTCACATGATTTTAGTTTAGGAAAAATTCTATCCGCTTAAATATTGTCACTCTATTTTTGTTTCATTCTTCTCTTTCTCCAAAAATTTATTTTTCTAGTTAGCAACATCTATTTTCTTATTTATTTTCAATTGATCCATCACGTGTAAGCCTCCTCCCTTATTTCTAATTCGAAATACAAAGCTACTCTTTGTGTTGTTCACGCTAAGTTTTGAGAAATTAAAATCTAAATATTACTATGAACAAGACTCACATACTACACAAATGTAAATAATATAACTATAACTACTATTTAATATTCGATGTCATTTTTTTAGAATTTTCACATTGATTCTTCTAAATTAATCAATATATCTATCTAATATAGGATATTAAATTATTAAGGTTATATAAAGTTACACAACAAAATTGTAACTACTATATAAAAGTAATTTAATGTCGTCTACTCTATTATTATTTTAAAGAATGATTTTGTGTTAAAATTAAAATTTGTAATAACAAATAAAATTCTCTTAGATATGAAACAAATATAAAATATTTAATTAAAATTAGAGTTTAATTTCTATCCACTGTTAGTATAAAGTTTCTTTACACTGTCATCCAATCATGTGTTGCCAAATCATTAAAAGCGTTTGACTATCACAACCACTACTTAGAAAGTCTAACTATTTTAATGATGTGTCAACATATGATTGAATGACAGTGTAAAGAAACTTTACACTGACAGTGGATATAAATTAAATCTTTAAAATTATATGGATTAAATTTTTATCAACTGTGAGTGTAAATTTTTCTTACATTATCACTTTATTATATATTACTTCTTAATTTATTAAAAATGTTTGACTATAACAACAACTATTTAAAGAGTACATTTTTTTAATAATTTGTCAGCATATGATTAAACAATATAGTATAAAAATTTTCACACTGACAATAATTATTTAAAATTAAACTTAAATTGTATTATTAAAATATTAATTTTAATACATTAATGTAAGATTTTTACATTATCATTCAATGATATATTATCACATTAAGTTAGACTATGACAATAACTATTTTAAAAGTTAATTTTTTTAATAATATGTCAACACATATTTTAGTGATAATATAAAAATTTTACAATGAGAGTTAATCAAATTAAATTCATTATTAAAAATATAAAAATAATGAAAAACAACACATAAAACAAAAAAAATAATTCATAAAATTTACAGAGGTATATATTAGAATTAAATATGCATAAAATATCGAATTAAAATTATATTATTTAAAATATGAAGCACCCATAAAAAAAATATACAATAAAAAAGTTATACTAAGTATACAAGAAATAAAGAGCCATAAATTCCGTAAAATTCACGGAAGGATAGGCTAGTGTGCTACTAATAGGATGAACATATTATTGACAGGAAGAAATGTTATATAACGTCAATTTTTTACTGCGTCATTTATTACACAAAATTTTCTGTGTATGCATCCGTCTTGAAGTAGAGTCCATTTATATATGTGGAGAGAACCACCATATTTTATGATTAATTATGAACAGATATTAAAAATAATGTAAAGGTGATGTAAAAAATAATGCATAAATATTATTATTTATTATTAACTAGTTATCATCCCTTTTATTTAAAAATAGAGAAAAAAGAGTTTAATTTTTTTAATAATTACTCATTATAAAAAATTTATCTTTTTCTACTTTTTTTAATAAGGATTATATCTTAAACTGGGAAAAATATAAAATTGAGGTTTTTTAAAATTATATTAGTGTAATAAGTATACATGCATTGTTCAAGTGATGAGTAGGCATTTACCAATCTATTATTTTGTTTTGTTTTGTTTAAAAATAGAGAGTTCTGTAGCTTCAAATAACTATTATTTTTGAAGATATTTCAGAATTTTATTAAATCAATGGCAACATCCAATCCAGAAAAAAGATACAAAACTATTAAGAGGAAAAACAAGCCATAGCAAGGAGCAACACTAGCTAAATGTGACAGAATTCAGACCATTGAGCTCTTATTATGTCAATAGTTTGGCATTGTAGAGACCATTTAGAATTATCAAAAACTTTGTTGTTTCAATTCTTCCAAATTCTCCATGCATAAAACGAAAGTTGCAAACTAAGCTTTCCACGGGTTGTGGCCTTCGTTGTATACTTTTGTAAAATCCTCCCGCCTTTCCATGAAATTATCACCAGGAATATCCTTTCATCTAATAGAAAAGAGAAAAGATACCATGAAGTGGTGTAATTCTGATTCTTCATCACTAATGCACAATGGACAAAGTTCGTCAACCTACATATATTCCCTTTTATAAGATTATATACTACATGCGAGAAGAATGTCATTGATCAGCAATTTTCACACTTTTATCATGGGGGATATATTTCAAGCTTCCACATGTGTTTCCAGGTTGCTATATATGTACTTATGTGGCATACATTACAGTTTGGCTTCATTGTTGTAGGATGCACTAGTTGCAGTGCTTGTTTATATCCCAAATCCACAGATTTTACTTCTTTTTATAACTATTCACTCAGCCATAAAAAAAAAAATTTATGTTAAGATTTATATTCCACATACACCTTAAAGATCCTAATCCCATGTTGATGTTTGCCGGATTATATTAGTTTAAATAAGTATAAATGCATTGCTCAAGTTAGCGAGAATTTGGATAAACATAAGAAATGGGTGTGTGCATAAGAAATCAATATCATATCCAATGCTTGGCAAAAAAAAAGGAGGCATCTTAACCGAAACAAAGTACTCCATCTCTCTTATTTTCTTACCTAAATTCCTACAATTATTATAAATGTCCAATTTCTCTTCTTAGAACTTCAGATACATAAACAAAATCAATTAATGAAAGAAATAAACCGCAGATTTCATGCCAATCTGCAATACATAATGTGGAGTACTCTGTAGCTGGCTTGTTCTTCACTTGTACAGTTGCATGTCATCTTGCGCCTGAAGGAGTTCTTCCAACAACTTATTGTCGAAGTATTCCAACTCAAAAGTATCATCACCTTGCCTTTCTTCTAACAAACCACCTTTCACAAGGTCCTCACCAGAATATGAAGAGGAAGAAGAAGGAGGCAGAGGCAGAGGCAGAGGCAATGAAGATGAAGAGTTTGGATTGGGAGCCTGGTACTCATTTGGAAAGTTGAGAATGGCTCTGTGACCACGGAAATGAAAAGCAGCAGCGTCATAAGCCCGTGCAGCCTGCTCGGCGGTGTCAAAGGTTCCCAGCCATATGCGAGTCCCTTTTCTTGTGGGGTCACGAATCTCTGCTGCAAACTTACCCCATGGCCTCCTACGAATCCCTCTATACCGAACCCCTGCATTTCCATTCGAAACTGATCTCTCTCCCTCCATTAAAAAAAAAACCTCAAAAATATTTCAAATCTCTGTTGCTTTACTATGAAGCTTAATTCAGCTAGCTAGGTGTGGCAGATAGATGGAGACAAGTAATAACCAATATTTATGTATGCGTCCCTGGGTAATCTGTGACCAAAGGGTCGTATGTGACGGTTTGAATTTCAACTCCTATAATATTAATTTGAGTACGTTAAAGTTGACCAATTTCAAAATAAATAAATATTAAGGACGAACAAAGATTAAATTTATTTTTTATTTACTGAGAATATAATTTTTTTATATTATTAATTAACTATATTTTATTAAATTATTGAAAAAATATTAATTTACATTAATTTAAATAAAAAGAATTCAGTTAATTTAAATATCTTCTTTTGTGTTTGGTCTTTAAAATAGTGTATATAAAGAAATATAATTAAAAGAGACTTTGTTTCACGTATTTAATTATACTTATCAAATTAGTTTTTCATTTTTTAAATAAGAAAATATTATAATTTACATAAAAATATATTTTTAAAAAAAAAAGTTAGTTTATTATATTATTTATTTAAGAAATTAAATTATTTTAATAATATTTTAACATTAAAAAACTTTAAACTTATAATAAATCAAATCTAAACAAAACAAAAATAGGTGCATCAATGACGAATGCGAGACGTAGGGCAGATTCGCACTTGTCCTGTTGCTGCCCACTGACATTGATGCGCCAACTCCAAGTGTATGGTACAATTTTTTTTTTCAGTTTCTGAAAATATTTTTGGCGTGCGAAAATTAATTATTTTAATACTAAAATTTATTTAAAAGATTGATATTTTTAAATAAATATTTTTTTATATATATAAATTAAAAATTAAACACTTAACTATATAATTAAAAAATTTAAGTATTTATCACTTATATCACACTATATTGATAATATAATTTTTTGTATTGAAGTCTTTTTTCCTTTTTATGTAAAATTTGCAGATCTATAGATATCTTGTATTAAAATAAAATGACATACAGTGATACTTAGGTATATTTCAAGTAATAAATATAGGATGAATTTAAAGTATAAGTCTTATATTCAAATATGCAATAAAACCAACTATCACCCAACACTTTACAATAGGGATTTTCATTATCTAAAGTAGAGAATGATAACTAATAATTAAAAAAATTAACAATTTAAAATTTTATAAAATATAGATATCTTATACATATGCAAGAATCGAATTCTTTAATTTTTTTTATTAACAATTATTATTATGCATACTCTTCACTTTAAAATATTCAAATCCTTAATTAGAATAGCATACTTCAAACAATTAATTGATTCCGATCTCACACATATTCAATCATCTTTTTTCTTCTGAAAAAGAATACAATTAAGCTAATTATTACTCAATAAAATAGGTCTTTAATTTCAACCAAACAATTGCATGTTTCTACCACATTAATAGAGCCGTAAGTTTGCACCTGACTAACTTTGCATGTGAGTCATTTTTTTTCTTGGTACAGAAAACTATGGAGGAAAAATTATACAATTTTGAACCAAAGAAAAATTTGAGTATAGGTTCTTTACAGTGTGTTAACTCTAATAAAATTCGAATTTAGGATTCACCTTTAAAAATTATAAGTTACTACTACTTGATCCAACCATATTGAGTTGTGAGTCATGTCTAAATTATCATATCGCATTCCTTTTGTTAAGTCTAAATTAGGTCAATTTAACAATTAAACTCTAATGGGTGGATTGAACCAAATAATAAATCTACAAATTAATAAGAAGCCAAAAGTAATTGTTTTTAGCCTGAATTATATCAGACATTCACATCAAATGTGATCCATATCAAATAAAAAAAATCATATTTTGCTAGTGCTGCAATTATACAAAATAAATAAATAAATTTTAAAGTTATTATATAGTAGAAGAAATTTTGGTGCAACTATAAATAATAAGAAGCAAATTTTAATATTAAAAATAAGGAGCGAGGTGCGCCATCTCTAGAATATATTCACTTTTAATATTGATAGTTTGAATATATATATATTTTTACTGATTTAAGTTACACAATAATACATGATTTAATGTAAATTTTATTTAAAAAAAATTGTAGGTAAAATGTACAACTCAAAATAATTTAAAAAAATAATGCCATTAGCCAGTACCGGATCATTGATGTCGACCGTGGCTGTCAGTGACTCGTGTAGTGGTGTTGTGATTAATATTTCCAGTGCAATAATAAGGAATTTAAAAGCAGCCAGCCAATTGACTGAATGCTTCCATTTTCTTTTGCACGTTGATAGATGAGTAATGGATCATGCATAGTGTAATTTCGGATCGATAGTGTAGTTGGTTTGGTTGCCGGGTCAATAGTTACTATTTTAATCATGAGTTATTATTAGAATTGTATAAAATTAAAAATATATATATCATATATTGTATAAAATTATATATATATATATATGATATATATATAATGATATTTATTATTATAAATAATTAAAATATTTTTATTTTAGAGAAATAATATTTTTTAAAAAAATAATTTATTTTTAATTTATAAAAAATTTTAAATTTTTTATTAAAATGTTCATAATTTAGAAAATAATTTTTTTTTGAAAAAATTAGGTTAACATGACGTATATTTTAAAAAATTATATGAAATGAATATATAATTAGTTTAAATTAAACAAACGAGTCAAAAGTTATAACTTATTAAAATTTAGAAGTTTTTTTTTTAATTTCATGACCCGACTGATTTACCGATTCAACTGTCTGGGTAATCAATTTTTAGCCTAAACTGACTGAGTCAGATCAGGTCCGAGACATGTCTAATCTAACTAATCATTCAGACTTATTACTTAACCAGTTCACCGATTAGTTCGGTTTGATTTTTATAAATATAATATCACGTATGTATATCTACAATTAAACGCATAAAAACATGAAAAGTTGTACCTATAAAAGTTGAAATACTATATATTAATACATTGAAACTTTGTTTATCAATAATAGCGTATATAGATAGATCAAATTTTTAATAAAATTCAAATTCTATTTACTAAATTATTTATATATTTTGTAAATTAAATTAATATTTCCATTATTTCATATATAATTTAACACCTATATACACTAAATTTCATTTTATTAGTCTAAAAATTGTATGTCTAAAATTTTTCTTTTGTTTATTTACAAAGTTTAAATTTGATCTATTATCTTTGTAAAAAAATTTATATTATCTAATAATATGTTGGCACATTATTATAAAAGTTAAATTTTTTAAATAATTGTTATGATAATCACACTCTTTTAATAATTTAACAATATATGATTGTGATAAAATAAAAAAAATTTACACTAATAATAAATCAAGAGAAATTCTAAAATGATATGAGAGAAAGAGATTTATCTTCATTGAATATATATCACCTCAACTATAGTATTAAAAATATAATTAAAGTGAGAGACACTAATACCCCCACGTAGTTGATCAAAGTTGACGCATTCAAATGATATAAAGAAATCTTTTCAGAATAATTAAGAATTTCTTTAAATATTTATTTACATCCACAAAAATACAATTTTTTTATCTTTCGATTAGAGTTAAGACCTCAATCTCATCAATTATTGAATTTTGAGTTTAATTTTTATCTATTGTTAGTGTAAAAAAATTTTACACTGTCATCTAATCATATGTTGCCAAATCACTAAAAGAGTTAACTATCACAATAACAACTTAGAAAATTTAACTATTTTAATGATTTGATAACACATAATTAGATAATAGTGTAAAAAAAATTTTACACTGATAATAGATAGAAATTAAATTTCTGAATTTTTGTGTCTTAATAAAATTTATGCATATAATATATTCGCATTAATTTACTGGCAATATCGTCCAATCTACCTTGGGTCCGTGGCTGATGTTGAGATAACCCTTTGCAACAAGCAAGGTAACACTGTAACAGTGAGTTAGAGTCGCCACTTCGAGTATAGAGTCTTTAGACAATGTGGGTGTGACGGGCCTAAAGGCGAATGTAATGTGTCGTATGCCTAGACAACATAAAAGAAAGATAGAAAGTGACAGGAAGGAATTCTTTGATAATTTTATGTGGTTAAGTAGGGGAGCTGCCCATATCATAGTCATTTCCCATGTATTTTAACATTGTTGCCTATATGTCTTGGCCAGTGGGAACAAAGCACTTTCAAATAAACACATCATTACATATTAAGCGTGATGCAAAAATTTATGTTGAGGAATTAAGTTACCTGCCCCGATGCCTTATAAACGTCACTAGTTTGGGAAATGTGGTGGGTTTGTGAATATCCCATCGTCAAGCCATCAGCCACAACCACAACCACACTCAGTTTTCGGCTTTACCCACTTGGCTTTATCGTGGCCGCCCCTTAACCCCTACGTCTACGACTCTGGAATCCAAATTCAAATTTAATTCGGGAAATTTAGTTTGTGGATTTATTTTTTTATTTTGAAATTTTTTATATGAAAATGTTAAATTCTTTGTATAAATTTTGAAAAGATGTTTTCATTCAAAAATAATATTTGAAAGCACCAAAAAAGATTTTTTTGAGAATAATTTTTATCTAATATATTTACACTAAAGTGAGTTTGTAATATAATATTTTTTTATGTAAAATATTTAAAATATTTATCTTTTAATCATCATATTATTAATTTACTACTGTCACATGTCATTATTGACAATTGTCATTGAGTATTACCAACTACTATATGAGGTAGTCAATTATCGAAATCAAATTACTCTAGTCGTCGTAGAAGTTGATGGTGACCAACGACGTCAACCATAGTGCTCGTTAACAAAATCTAACCATCACTTGTTGCCATTAATAATTGATGATGGTCGACAACTTTAATCACTATGTTAGTTACTAAAATTTAATTACCCATTACTTTACAAATGATTGACAACTTTAAATACTGCTAGTGGTCACCAAAATCTAGTTACTTATTGTCAGCCATTAATAATTGACAATCAACAACTTAGATCACTATTAACCTACTAACAATCAGAAACATTGCCAAAAATATTTTTAATAATAATTAACATTTTTAAAAATACTATTATTGAAAATATCAATCTCGAACATACTCTGTATGAAAATATATTTTTAAAATGTTATCCAAAGTCTACCCGATCTGTCTATGTCAATGAAACGTACTCTTTCCAAGACCGGCGATTCACATATGCCATCTTTTGGTTTTTCACCATGATATATTTACCCATTTTTTGGGTAATGATATTTATCCGTTTGCATATGCTGTATGTTGACGTAGAACTAAAAGACCCAAAACAAAATGATTCATTAAAAAAGTTACAATATTAGTGACATTATTTAGTACAAATAAGATTTTACGAAAAACAGTACGAAACATTATTCACCAATCTGATTGAAAAAACAAAGATGATAAATGAGATAAAAAAAATAAAGGCCGAAACACACTACTACAAAGGTATGTTAATTCGTATACCATTTCGTACAAAAAAATTCGTATCAATTAACACTTTTATTTCTTTTATTATTGTGAAAGAGATATAAACACAATAATAAAGTATTTATAATTTAAGAATAGTCATGTGATTAAAACCCTAAATAAGTAATTTTTTTAAAATAAAATAACTTATTAGAAATAAAATAAAACTCCTAAATTATTAAAAATAAAATTAACATTAATAATCCATTAATAACCCCTATTTATTTCTTTTAGATTACAAGATATCTCTAAAGTGTAAAACTAATATCAATTCACCGATTGATTTAGTCTCCTATATAAAAGTCTGCCACTTGAGATGAAACTCAATTTACCAATTAATAAATCTTATTTGTTACTAAGATAATTTTGTATTGATGAGAATGAATTAAAATATAATAAAATTAATATTCATCTTTTTATGTTTGGTATTATTATCAATAAATTTACTTAGTCCATGTGAAAGTATGATATGATAAAATATAAGGTACGATATTTATTTTTTCAATATTGATATTTAAAATAAATTATTTATTATTTATTATATTTTTAAATATTTATTATAAAATTAATAATCAATAAATACTTAATAATTTATTTTAAATACTAAACTAATAAAAATAACGTGACAATTCCCTATATAGCAATAATAATAAACAATAAAGACTAGTGGTAAGTGGCAAATGATAATTATGGGGATGGCGTGAGTGGCAGTGCTAACGATGATAACTATAAAATTATAGTGATGTGATAGATTGACTAGTAATGGTAGTGCTAACGATGATAACTATAAAATTATAGTGATGTGATAGATTGACTAGTAATGGTAGTGATGTGACAGTAACAGATGGTAGAGATAATGCCAGAATGGTGGGCTGTAATGGCATTAGCCATGGCCTGGTGATAGTAGGAGCCGTGACGACAATAATGATGGTAATGTGCGACAAATAAAATGTTTTTTTTATTTTTTAAAAATATATTGTATAATAATAATTAAATTTATGACTTTTAGGAATAGAATGACCAATTATTTTAATTTGAAGGAAATGATATTCCATCATTTACTGACATTACCTGAGGAATGACTAATTAACTTTTGCTTTATTCTCATTTCTTCTAACCTTAATCTAGCAAATCAAACGCCACATCTTTCTGGTGTATTTAGATAACTAGAAATGCGATTTTGAGATTTATATCTTAATAACGCGTAATCTGTAATTTGTAAATTGTATTGAAAAGTAATTTTCACATAAATTATTATTTGTCTGTTATGGATTTTTTTTTTAAAATTTTGAATAATGCCATATAAATAACATTTTATTCATACAAAAATTTACATATATTTTTATATTAATTAAACATTTTATGTGTGGCTCACATCATTTTTATTTTATTTTTGCATAAATCCATGTACAATTTATCAATGTGCACATTAGTTATCGTGTTTTTACAATTTATGTTTTTATTGTCTCTTCTAAGAAATGTTCATATAGTATCATTATTTAGTTTTATAATTACATAATGTTTTCAGACATTAAGTCAATATATTTCCTCAAAACATATATCCTTTTGCATCAAGATATTTTAAAGTATATAATACACTTAAAAAAAATTAAAGTACGGTTAAAAAAGTATAGATTAATTTTTTAAAATTTTAATAAAACACAAGCATATAAAAAAAATAAATTATAAATTCATTAAATCTTATTTGTTTATGACATGTTTGGTATACAACATAATAATTTCATTATTTGATAATGGAATGGAATGAGGTCTAATAAAATAACCATTCTCATTTCACAAATTGGTAGCTTTAAGATTATAATGTGTTTTCAAGCAATTCCATTATTTGATACGTAAAATCAAAGTTTATTTAAATTATACAAAAATTTCTTAGAAAAAAACTAAAAGGTTTAACCTTTTTTTGGTGTATATCTTGCTTAAGTTATAGGATTTAATTTTAATTTACAGTTAATATAAAAAAAATTTATATTGTCACTTAAATCTACATTGATACATTATTAAAATAAATTGATTTTGACAATAATTATTTTAAAAATTAATTTTTTTAATTTATAATTAAGTGATAATATAAAAAAATTATATTAAATTAAAATTACTCTTTCTAAGAAGAATAGTGATTCTGTACTCCAATCTTAATTGCATGAAAGACATAAATGAGGTCTGGAATTATAAAATACATATCTTATTAACAAACATGATAAATTTTTATTTCATAAAAATAGGCATAGAATATAAACATCAACACTCGTTATCAAACATCATTTTGATTTTATTTTATGTTTTATCAAATGCCGGGTTGAAGTCATATCCTTCTTTGTTTTTATTTTTTTAATAAAAATTGAAATAAGAGAAAGATTGAATCTTAATTTAAAGTTAAGACAAATCATCAATCTTATAAAAAAATTATAGTGAAATTACATATTATCTATCATTATACATACCATAAATTTAAACTGAAATCATAATTAAAATAATCGAAAGATCCAGAAGTGAGTCAATGCCAATTAATATCCTTCTAACTAACTGAACAAACAGGCCAAAAAGTTGAGGGCCTCAATATTTAATCAGTTTGACGAAGCGTATAAGATCATAACTAGATTTTGTTGTCTCCACAAAAAGACATTGTGGTGGCAAGCTCGGTCAACTTGAATAATCTTCATTGAATAAGTTTTTTAGCACCTCATCCCTTATTATATTTTATAGTTGCGCGGTAAGAAACCAAGAATTAATTTTTTTGAGTTCATTTAAGGGTCTGCTTTGTATTACGGAAAATAAATTTAAATTGTCTAGGTGCATTCTAAGAAATAAAATATAAAATTATAATTATTAATAAAAAAAATTAAGAAAATAAATTATTACATATTCATAATTTATTATGTATGTGTTTATATTTTATAAAATCTTAAATTTTAACTTTTTTTATTAACACTTATAATTTTATACTTTATTATTTAAACTGAATCCCTTATAGAGGATCCAAATTAATGAAAAATAAGTTTTAAATATTTGGCACAAAAAAGACATATCATGGATTGTATTTTCAATTCCTATAAAATAAGAGTAAATGTCTATTATGGTCGTAATGGTGCTCATGACTCGGTTCAACTCGAAAGTTTAACCTTGACTCAAAATATTAAGGTTTAGTGTGGGTCCTTTTATTAAATTTAATGTATTTTTTCAGGTTGGGATCAGGTCACCCTGACCTAATTCAATATTAAATAAATTATATTTTTTAAATATTTTTATTTATATATTATTGTGACATTTTTCTAAATGTTAGACTTTGATTAAGTATTGTGACCTTTCATAATTTTAGCTATTATATCCTTCACTTATTATATAATTATCAATTAGATTAGATCTTAGCATAGGAAAAAATAGTAAATACAAGTAAACTAATATAAATAAAGAAATATATATATATATATATACATACATACACATGACTCATACCATACATTACCAATAATAAAATACATAATAATGTTTTTTGGCCTTAATTTTCAAGCCTCATATCACTTTTAATTAAATAGTCAAGCGATTGGGAAATTAAAAAAAAATTAAAAAGATGGCTAATTCAAATAAAACTGATCGGTTCACCAGTTTTAATTAAATAGTCAAGTGATTGGGAAATTAAAAAAAAATTAAAAAGATGGCTAATTCAAATAAAACTGATCGGTTCACCAGTTTTGCTCGATTTTAGCCGATTTTGACTGATTCAATTCGATCCAACAATGAATTCGATTTCGGTAATGAACCATAATTGGGTGAAGAATTGATTCATGGTCCAACCAAATGGTCCGGTCCGATTTGATCCGGACAACAATGGTTGCAACGTTTCCATCAAAGCGAGAGCGGCATGGTGGAGCGGTGAAACTTTTCTATTTGGATAAATATTTAAATTGGTCTTTAAAAAATATATGAAATATTAGTTTAATTATCTAATTATTTTTTATATTAAAGTAATTTTCTTACATTAAATTAGTCCTCTAATGTAATTTTTTACATCAAATTGGTTCCTTCAAAAATACCAATTTAATGTAAAAAACTATTGATGAATCAAACTAATGTATCGTATATTTTTAGATGACGAAATTGAGGATTTAATCTTTCTATTTTAAAGAAAAATTAAATGTTTGCAATTTAAGAGATTTGATGGTGAAATTCGTGTATATGAATCCAAGGAAAAAGATTAAGATCTTCTTATGTTATTTATTAATATAATGATATTGTGTTAGAGAGAGAAAAACAAAAAAATAAAATTAAGGAACTCTATACAAATACCAATGGGTCCTATCATGATCCTCTTTTTTTGTTTTTATATATTTCTCTCTCTAACATGACTTTCTCATATTAAAAAGTAACATCAGAGGATTCAAATTCCTAATGCAAATTGATGCAAGAGATGGAGTGGCATCAATTGATTTCTTTCATTAAAGTAGAATGGAATGATCCAACATTTAAGAAAAAGATATATGGTTTAGAGTTTAAATTTAGAGGTTAATTACAGATAAAGAATATATTAACACCTTACACTATTTGTTCTCAAAATGGTTATTATTTAATATAATGTTATCTACTGTATTTATTACATTGGTCCTTTATTATTTATAATATTTTTATATATTTATTTTTAACATGTCTCACTTTATCCTGTATATTATTAAAGATAATAAATGACTTAACAAAAATAGGTGGCTATATCGTTATTATTATGGAAGAAAATTAAAGCCTGCAACGTAATATACAAAAGTGATTAATTTTAAATTATGACTTTAGAGAAAATATTTTATAATGAAGTGAATTATATTTTAAAATAAAAAATATTTAAAATGAATAATTTTGACAATGAACTTTAAAAAATGTTTTTTAAAAATGAATGATCAAATAAAATTTCAATTCACTATAATCACGAAGTGTGGGATATATGAATTTGTTCAAATTTATTTGATTCATTTTTATTTTTTTAATCAAAATCTAATGATAATATCCTTCAAAGTATTATGAAGAGTTTATTTAATCCGTACTTCGATCATCTCTTAACATTTTCATTGTTGATGTTTTAAATGTTTTAATTAAAGGATGGATGCACAAAAATTTGAAATAAAATAATGCATATGAAAATAAAACGTCGTTATCGGCACAGTTAATTTTAATAATTCTCTCGTTGAGATCTTAAATTCAAATATGAATAAGTAAAAAATATTGGTTCTAATAAAAATTATAATTTAATAAAAGTAAGATTTTTATTGAATACCATGTAACGTCATGTCAGTATTCGGCAAAATCAAAAGAATACCATCACCTTAATATATATATAATATCATAACTAATTTTCATTATCCATCCTCAAATAACTTAAGCAATAAATTAACTAAAAAACTCATGAGATGAAGAGCTTTGAAACCTTACCGTTAAAGGGGAATGAAAACTTGATTATCTTCCTCAATTCCCTTTATTCTATGATGCACTAACGACCTTCCCTTTCATTTTTTGAACACTTGCTCTCTTATTTTGTGCTTTTTTTTGTTTAGAAAAATATCTTTCCTTTTTTTTTTTGGTGAAAGAAAAATGTCTTTCTACGTCATGTGTTGTGTGAACTTCTTTTTTTTTTGAATGAATCCTGTTATTCTTCCTTTTTCTTTGTGTCAGTATTTTTGTTACTTTGGGCAATTTATAGACCAGACAATTCTCAATCAACTCAAATAAAATCATTCAAAAATTTATTTTCAAATAACAGTAATTCAGAATCAACTTATCATGACATGAATGCTCAATCATAATTAATTAGAATAATTTCTCACAGTCAAATCATCATTACTTGGATATTTGAATTCAAATTTGTTTTCTAAATTTTTTATTTTTATGATTGATCACATTTTTGATATTCTAAAAATATAAGTATTGTTAATTAGGTCTTGTAATAATAAATATATTAAAATAATCTTTTAATATCAATGTCATTTTTTAATTAAATTGGTCCTCTAAAAAATTAATTTAAAATAAAAAATTATTAAATAAAAAAATTAATAATACTTATATTATATATATATATATATATATATATATATATATTCAAAAGAGGGTTAAGCAGCAAAATGTATTTGTGCAGTTTTTATCTCTCTGAGATTCTTTAGGGGGTGGTGGTATGTTTTGGATTTTTGTTTTCTTTAATAATATCGTTTTGTCTTTTCATGTGTAATATAACCTGTTGAAGTCACAAGTCACAAGCTTCTTCTTTTTGTCCTTTACTAATTATGAAGCTTTCGAAGGGCTTTATACTAAAAAACTTTTAGAGTGTGTTTAAAATGTTAAAAAATGAGATTTAATTTAGTTTATAAGTCAAATTTTGTGTTCAGAATTTTTAAAAATAGAAAATAATTTGATTTTGAAATTTTTTTGATTTAAGTTATGTGTATTTAGAAATTTATTCAAATTTGATTGAATTTGAGTGAATTTTATTTGATTTTAAATTTAATTAATTATATTAACTATTTTATCCTTATTAACTTTTTAATTTTACTTCATTAACTTAATAATATGATTCACAATGATATAAGATTAAAAAAATAAAATAATTAAATTAAATTAAATTAATTCTTTTTTTAATGAGTTCCAAATATAAAAATTAATTTCTAAATCAATTCAAATTTAATTTTTATAATGAATTCTAAACATAAAATTTAATTTTTAAATCAAATCAAATTAATTTTATTTTTAATTGATTTCAAACACAACCTTCAAAAGTTACCGCTTCTTTTCAAAACAGTGGTTTCAATATATTTTTTCTTATTTTGGTTATTTTTCTTTATAATTTGATACAAATCGAAATAACTCTACGTAGGACTGAATTTTATTTTGGTAGATCATATTGTCTTTAGGCAAATTCGATGTTATTCTTTTTTTGTGTCGTGGATTCACGATAATTGATATTATTTTATATTTCAGTTAAATTACAGTTTATTTTTATATGGTTTGTCTCAAAATTATTTTGTTTTTGTGCTTTGAAAAATAACATTTTATCTTCATGTGATTTGATATGTTATCAATTAACCACAATGTAATTTTTTTCTACCCATTTTTTAAAAAGAAAATACATGTTAAAATTTAGAAATCGATTACTGCTAAAATCTCAAGTGTGATTGTGTTTATCACTCATTTATTTTTATAAAAAAATTGAAGCATTGGTGTTTTATAATATGAAAAAATTATTGATAATTTGTTTATCCTCATTTAGATATAGGATTTAATTTTTTTCTCTTTTATTTTTCGGTAATAAAATGTTTCGCGTTATATGTAAAAAATTTAAAACCATTTATGTAGGGTTTTTCCCCACAAATCTAACACATGGTTTCTATTACAAAATTGATGAAAAAAATCACAGTGTTCATGTGATAATATAACAAATCACAAGAGGTAAAGTACCATTTTTTAAACCATAAAAAAGGCAAAGTGATTTTAAGTCAAATCACATTGAGATAAATTGTAATTTACCTTTATATTTAATAAAATGGTTTAATAGTCAATCTATATAGGAGACAAAATGACACTCTAAGTTAGTAATTAAATGTTTTGAGGCCTCTCACTCCTTGTCAGGCCATTGTCTCAAGCAACTGTGTTAGTGTAGGTTTAATTTAGCAGACGTGTGATGAGAGGACTTGGTTAGTGTATATAGATTAGGTTCTCTTTCCTCTCCATATACTAGATTAATTAAGTTTTACCTATTGAAAGTTACATTACGTGCTTGTTTGGGTTTTTTATATTAAAAATTATTTTTTAAAATATTTTTTTTATATATTTTAGCATGCTTCAATATTTTTATTTTTTAAAAAAAGTTAAAGTGCTAAAAAAACTAAAGTAGTGTATTTTTTTAGCTAGATTTTTGAACTTATGAATTTTTTTAAGATATGAAAAAACTATTCAAAACTATTTTTAAAATAAAAATATTCCTGATTAATTAAAAAAAATATTTTTTATCCTTCGTATTTTTAAACTTTACCCATATCTTATTTATATGCTATTCAAATTTGAAACAGAAGTTCGTATATATAATTAATATATGTATCTCGAAACTCATTCTCATTCTCATTCTGATTTTCTTTTTCCTCCCTCTGTCTCAAATAATGCCAGGAGATTATCCTATTCAACAAAGGCTTCTATACGTTATATTCCTGTTGACTTTGAACTTTGAAATTGAGTCCAGTCCAGACGATCTGATGGACCAGCTGATTCTTGTCTTAAACCAAAAAAATATAAGAAATTGATCGATAAGTATTTATCGGAAAAAAGCAACCGTCAAATATGATCGAGGCTGGGACAGGTTATAGACATGAATAGATGCATGTATCTTCCTCCTTTGCCCTTAAAAGCACAAGCCGTCGGGGACTGTTGAGATTGTCTTATTACTCATATTTTTTTAAAATATTAATATTTAAAGTAAATAATTAAATATTTATTAATTATTATTTATATTTAATAAAATTTTAAATATTAATTATAAAATTAACAGTGAATAAATAATTAAAAACCCACTCTAAATACCAAACTTATTATAATATCCTAACAACTCTCAATAAAATAAACAATTGCATACATTTAATATCATGCAAGTGGCACATACTTTATTACAAGTTGATCGTAAATGCCCATTTTAAAAAGTTTTAATCATTCAAATCAATCGTCTGCATTCTCTTTATTATTTCTATTCATTAAAACGGTATCCAATGAATATTTTTTCATCATTTTTCATTAAAACTGGTTAGGAGGAATAAAGTAATTAAAAAAGGAATTTTCCTTTTGTTTTTGTCTTCGAAAACCACTTTAAATTGCAAAACTATGTTCTGATTTTATGTTTCCATTTTATAGAGTGATATATATTTATGAATTTATGTAGTATATATACATTTTATTAGTTGATCTGAATTGTGGTTCTGAAGCAGTTAAATAAAATGATGTAGAAAGTTCAATTTACTTCTTGAATTATAAGTTATGTGGACTTTGGTTCGAATATTTTTATTTTTTGAAATATTCATTAATTTGGACTTTGTTTTTCGCCTGTTAAACTTCTGTATTTTCCTTTTGTTAAACAATTAAACAGAATAGCACTACATATATATAAATGACGTTAAACTTCTGTATTTTTCACCTCTTAATCCTTCAAACAACAACTTCTTCAACTTTTCCCTAAAATAATTATGAATATGTTGAGGGATGATATTAATAATCTAGTAATAATTAGCATATTTCTTTTCTTGGATATATCATTGTTCTCTAGAAGAAAATGAAATTCAACAATGGTTTGCAGAATACTAACTTATATGCCCTTGAAATTAATTGGAAAACAGAGGGGACGCCGGCGGCTGATGTAACACCTGGCATCTGTTCTGCAGGATAGGGTTTAGATTTTAGATAAAATTGATTACATGAATGCATTATTAAAATATTAACATAGTATTAATGTAAATGTATATAAATTATATGGAACAACGCAATTGTTAATATAATCAATTACATGATTGATAACAGCAAAAGTTGTGATAAAATTCAATTACAAATTGAAGCGTATAAGTGCAATATATTATCTAATTTATCTTTGAAAGAACCAGGGAACTGCACTTTGTTGCTTATGATCCATCGAACACCAATCCTGTATCAATCAAGTGTTAGTGCAATACTAATAACCAAGTAACTGGCTAATCCTCACTCACTTGTCAGTAGACACAGACAAAGCAAGAGAGAGAGAGCTAGCTTGTGAGAGTGACACAGACACAGACACGGACACAGACAACGCATTTGCTGTGGTGGGTGTGTGTCACGTATGGGGTTTCGTTTCGACTGAAGGAATTCAGCATTTACGTCCATTGTGGGGAAGTCACCAACTTGGTCCAACCTTCTTCTCCGTTTGCAGTTGCCCACGTTTCTTGATTGTTTCTTTGACTCACGTGCATATATTAATAATAATACTCACCTTTTTTTTCTTTCTGTTATACTAGAAACTATAAAGTATTTACCACTACATTTAGGCGATGGGCCCATCCTTTAATAGTAGAACTAATAATAAAAATATCCAAAGACATCCTCCTTGTCCAATAATCTCAACTTCACTTTATTATAAATAATTTCTTCTTCTTTTTTAATTCAAATGATTTATCTATCCATCAATCTTTGGTCGTTTTATTTCCTTCTTTTCAATGGGTATATATAAAGGAGGCAATAACCTCAAATCTTTGTTCAGAGCCCACAAGTAGTAGTTATATACCAGCGGCGGTACATAAGAAAAAGAGGCACATATTTATAGAATTCAAGTGAAAGAGAATTTGGTATCTACATTTCGATTCCAACACATGGATTTTGATTCTTCTCACTTCCAATACCAAAACCTTCACTTTTCCCCTGGGAATCCCTCTGTTTCTGCAGAATCCTTCTCCTGGGACGATTTCTTTTTCTTCAACGACGACAACACCCTTCCCTTCAACTTCACTGACCAAGTACAAATCAAGGAGTCATCCTCGGAATCCAATTCTTCAGGCTCTCTGGGCAGCATCGAATCACAAGAAGTCTCCTCCAATTCAACCTATGTCTACGTGAAAGAAACGCATGCATCATCACCACCACCACTATCACTGCCACCATCTCCACCCAAGGAAAATACCAGAGAGAAGAGGCCTTTCAGAGGAGTAAGGAGGCGGCCATGGGGAAAATTCGCTGCGGAGATAAGAGACTCCACCAGAAATGGGGTTCGAGTGTGGATTGGCACGTTTGACACAGCTGAGGCAGCTGCTTTAGCTTATGATCAAGCAGCTTTCTCTACACGGGGTTCCATGGCAGTGCTTAATTTCCCTGAGGAAGTGGTCAGGGAGTCCCTCAAAGACATGGCGAATAAGCCTTGTGAAGATGGTTCATCCCCTGTGTTGGCACTCAAGAGAAAGCACACAATGAGAAGAAAGTCCAAGTCCAAGGCTAGTAACAAGAAGACCAAAAGGGATGACAGGGAGTTAGAGATTCTTTCCCAAAATGTGCTGGTGTTGGAGGATTTGGGTTCTGAATATCTAGAGCAACTTTTGAGCTTGACTTCGTCTGAAGTCATTTGCTAGTTCCTGGTCTTCAATTGTTCATTAGTTTTAACCTTAATTCTTTCTTTTTCTTTTTTCTTTTTTTGGCTGGGAAACCTTAATTCTTTCATGCCTTGATAAATTGTTGGCATTCGGATTCCTCCTTTGTCATCATCTTCCTTATTGAATTCTTCTATTGGCATGCAGAGAGAGAGAGAGAGTCTAATTGTATATAAAAAAATGCGTTTAAGAAACATTTCACAACAAAATTATTGTTGAAATTTCGAGGATCCTTTGTATTCGATGGAACTCTTTAACGAGGGTGGCAGAAAAAGGAAAATGAGGGTTGCCACTTTTTTTTGTTGGGTAAGATTTGTATCAATTAAAATTTTAGATTTAAATCCTTTAAAATGAAGAGTGCACTTAGCATAGATATAAAAATCGAACTGGTAGTCGACTCGGTCAGGGTACTGGGTCATTGGTTCAACCAGTGGATCATTGGTCGAACCGCATAAAATTAAATAAATATTTAAATACATATATATATATATATATAAATACACACTATATATGATGATATTTATCATTATAAATAACTAAAATATATTTATTTTGAAAAAAATATGACTACCATGGTGTAGATCTCGAAAAATTATATGAAATGGACATATAATTAGTCTAAATCGGACAAACGAGTCAAAAGTTATGATTTTTCAAAGTTTAAAAGTTTTTTTTTTAATTTAGTGACCCGGCCAGTTCCGGTTCAACCAACCGGGTCACCGATTTTCATTCAAAACCAGTCGGGTCAAACCGGGTCAAACCGGTTCTGAGACATACCCGATTCAACTAGTCACCCGAACCGGTCACTTGACCAGTTTACAAGTCCACCGACCGGTCTGGTCCGATTTTAATAACACTAGCACTTAGTAAATTGTATACTTATAATTGTTAATTTAAAAATTAAGGATTTAAGATTTTATAAAATACAAACACTTGTATAATAGATAATAAAGTTACAATTATATACTTTATTCTTTAAAATGCAACCTCACTTTACAAAATCCAAATCCTAAACTTTTATATAAGAATTGTCTAATTCTTGTACAAGTGATTTAATATATGTGTAGACTTTATGCAAGAATTAACCCATATACCAAAAAAGTAATATGACAAAATGATATAAAAAAAAAAAGTGTATTAGCAGTTGAACAAGCGATCATCTTATTTGAAAATGAAGATGTGCTGTAGCTTGGAACTCTAATATGTTCTTTTGCCAAAAATTATCTACCTTAAAAAAATTTTAAAAATTATTTTGACTATTTGGTCATAGAATCAACTTCAATTATTTCTTAACATTTTTCACATTAAATTCTCTTATATCCCACCAAACCCTCATTGAGTCAAATTCAACCATTTTCTGCCATAGATCTATACTTCGTAATAGGAATCCTTCCAAAAACTATATTATTCTTTTATAGTTTCAGATGTTATTTATACAAGCGTCATATTTTAAAGGATTAATAATTTTTTAAAAGAGACAGAAGTATCGATTCAAATAAATTAAAAAAATGCCCCGATTATAAAAAAATATTTAAACAATAGAAAAGGCACGGAGAAGTGAAGAACTGTGCAAATAAATTAGCTATGTTTGGATTATATTATAAAACAATTGATTTTAAAAGAATTTATCTTCAAAAAGTTGATTTTGGAATTTGAATTTGTTTGAGTATTATAAAATATAATTACTTTGAAGTATATATAGTTCTAAGGATATTTTAAAAGAAAACATTGGTCTCACTTATGAAAAGTAATTTCATAGCATTGCTTATAGGAGTTTTCTTTTTGAAATTACTAAGCATTCGTTTGTTTAAGATACTCTCCAACGCTTGTTTGTGTTGGAGAAAAGGAAGAAATTCTTCCTTTGAATAAAAGTGAGTCGAAAACGTGTTAAAGTGAGTGCAAACGAACATTGAGTGAGATGAAAATCTAAAACAAACAAGTCATAAATCCTATTTCAAAATCAATTTTGTTCACGGTAAAACATCTTTCCGTCGGAATTGAATTTTGGACTTATAGAATCAATTTCAGATGATTTGAAACCAAACAAGCACTTAATTTTTTACGCTATTTTTATATAATAATTAACATGTTATATAAAAATTAAAATTATATACTTTTTACATTATAAAAATAGTGTAAGAATAATAAAATTAATTAATTAATATGTTGTTTTTAGGCACATTCAAAGATTAGGCCAGGAAGGGGTCTCCGTCCCTGTGACTCGATAATCACTACCTTACTAGCACAAAAGAATAGACATAGCGATGAAGATGGAGGAATAATAATAAAGATGTTGATGGAAAAAATTGATTAAAAATAAAGCTTGAGATATGGGTAATTAAATTGTGTGGAGGTTCAGATTGTTGGTAGATACTTCTGAAATTGATCATTGATTGATTAGTGAATATTTATTAGACCTAGTTTTGTAGGCCTGAATGGGATGGGCTAAAATTTAAAATTTTAGGCCCAAATAAGGTTTGGGCTTTTAAGTCGACCCAGTTGTCAAGATGAGGTTAACATTTAAAGTGATGACTATATCACCCAGTTGCACTTACAGTATGGAGGGCCCCTAATGGGTATTTTTGTGTTAGGCCCATAACAGTTAGGTCCATTAAGAAGTGCAAGTCTTAGCCCATTATTCTCCAAAAAGAAAATAACTAACTGCCTGAGGCCCGATTTATACTTTGACCTTTTTTTATAATAATTTTTAAATATTAAATAAATTTATAATTAAATTTTATAAAGCATAATATAAATATTTATAAGTAATCAAGGTCGAGCGGAGTTTATGGAGTTCGTACACTTAGTATTCGATTCGAGCTCAATTCAATTAAATAATTTATAGATCTTTCAAAGTAAAGCATTTATATAAATCTAATAATGCTATAAACACAACTTTATCCCCCACAACCCCTCTGCATGGTCATTAGATTTTTGTAGTGTCACATCAGCAACCTGTGCATGTAAATTGAAAATACTGTTACATCCACAATCCACAATTGTCTCTTGCCTTTGTGCATGGATATTGAATCTCAATTGTATGCCACATTGGTGACTAGTGCAGCACATCAAATAACAAATCTATGGATATGAAGAATTGTGGGGAGAAAAACTATAGATTTAGGCATGTAGCTCTATTCTAAATTTAAACCGAAGAATTGATTTTGGAAGACAGAAGCAGCTAGATATTGCTTCCATGTTGAAACCCCAAAATCCCGTTGGCTTGGCTCTTAAGGCCAACATGATTCTGTTTGGTTGCTAAACATATCATGTTAAGTGTCAAAACCTTGGTTTTGCCCTACGAACACCAACATGAGTACATTCACATGGGTACCTTTTGTTTGCTATGGGAGTGGGTACTGTATAGTCCACTACAGTAGAGGCCATTAATCCCCTTTGACAACTGGGGGTGATGGTGGGGGAACGCTAAAATATCCTGCAAATATAGCCACTAGCACTCATAACTCTGATTATAATCTTCTCTGCTGTGCAGATACTCAACGCAAACAGTCCTAAGTGATAATATCTTCAGGATACAACTTGAAAAGTCAGTGTCTCATTTCCCTTCGTTCTCATAATCTGGTAAGAATGTTAAATTTTCAGTATGTTAATTTTTTTTATATTTAATTTTTTTTTAAATTATCAAAAACTTTTGAGTATTTGGTATCAAAGTATCTTAACTATCAATGTGAACACCTGCTAAATTTTTTTTTTAAAATATTTTAATAATTGAGTATTGGATACTTTTTTAGCATGAAAGTTTAAGATTTAAATTCTATTATAATGAATGGGAGAGGATATAAAAGAGAGCAAATAGGCTATATAGTTATTATTTACTTAACACTCGTAAGTCTTCAATCGAATTATACTGATATTTTTTCTCTGTCAGTACACTTAGCCTAAACCATTCAACAATGTCAGTATTTATACACTAGATCTAATTCAATCGTCTCCCATATATCTTTATTGTGTAATGCAAATTCTGTTGAAGAAATAATACTATTTGAGAGGAACACAGCAATTTCTGCAATACATTGAGCTGCAGCATTGCTAGAAATGAACATATGATTGGGGTGGGAGGGGGCCCGCCATGAGCAAACGGAGTAGGCAGTGCACTCACATATACAGAGTGATAGAGACACGAACAACAATCGACCCAAGGTTGCCTTTTGTGTTTTGAGATTGGATGGCTGACAAATATATCAGTTAGTTCATGCCTTCCTGGGCCACCACAAACCATCTGACTTACTCGTGATGTTTGATTTGACAACTGAATAGCCAATAGTTAACCACGAGAAAGTAGCTTCTCTCTTCTGAAAGAAAATTCAGTGTATTGGCCAACCAATATGAACCATGTAACAAAACGCAATCCTCTGCCAGGCAAGTTCACTAGGTTTTGCACAGAACTGTCTATCATAGATATTCTGTTCAAAATTAAATATATCTAGTCATGTATATATATTTAAAAAGTAATTTTATACATTAATAGGAAGTACCTTTGAAAGAAAAGATTTTTAGTATTATAAGGGGAGAAAACTAATTCATTAAAAATTTAATATACGACACATCATAACAATATATAATATTAAATTAAATATAAAATATTATATATATATAATAAAGTTTAAGTTAAGTTAATCTAGATCTATGAAAGTATTACTCTCAAGATAGCTAATAATTTTTCCAATGGTAAACCTAAGAATTTCTCTAATTACATCAAAGCTGGGCACTCTCCAGGAATTTCAGTTGTAATTGGCAATTGCGGTTGATAAAAGGAAAAAGAGAGACGGGGAGAAACTGTTTGCTAAAATGGCTGACTTTTTCCTTGTTCAGTTTTTCTCTTCATTATGCTTCCCACTAAGCTATGGTGGTCTACATCGCAATATTGAAGAGTTCAAAAGAAGCACAAACCCACCCACCTGTCCATTATGCATATCTAGTGTGGAATATTTTATGTACATGGTGAAAGGTGAACTGTAAGGCTATTTTTGGGATGAAAAACTTTGGAAGGAGAGGGAGGAGAAAAGTAATTTTTTATTTTAAATTAAGATATATAATTATAAAATTTATAAATTATAATGAATAAGGAATATTTTAAAAGTTATATGATAATTTTTTATTTTATTCCTTTCATTTAAAAAATTCTCAAGTAAAAAAAATATTTACTTAAAATAAAAATTATTCTTGATCCCTCTTCCTTTTCAAACATAGGGTAACTGTTGGAGCTCTGAGTTGAGGTCAATAATGGAGGATTGAAAAATCCATCAAGCTTTATCTACTTTAAACTATGGCCCTAAAAAGTGGACATATTTGAATGCCGAAGTTGTTTAGGGAAAAAAGGAAAGAGAAAATAACTTAAATGGTCTGTTTGAAAAAAATTACTCTTATTTGATTTGTTTTAAAAATTAATTAAATATTTAATTAATTTAATTAATAATTTATATATAATTAATTAATAATTTATTTTTATTTTAATATTTGATACATGATTAATTATATATAAATAAATAATTAAATTAATTAAATATTTAATTAATTTTCAAAATTAACCAAATAAGTTTCCCAAACTAAACCTTTAGGTCATTTTTCCAAAAGGAAATGCACACAGGTGATATCATGGCAACTGGCAACTATGGAGGACAACAAAGCTTGTGATTTTTATGCCCGTGGCACTAGTGATAATAATCATTTTTCTCTTCCAAAACAACGCAAACCCTTGGCAGAAAGATGTTTCCTATCCTCTGAATTTTTTAGGTTAAAAGAAAAAAGTGAGTGTTCTAAGACAAATACTTTCTTTGTAGCTTTTTATCTGTCACTTTAAAAAGTTTTTTTTTTAGTTTATCTATCATTTTAAAAAATTATGAAGATATCGTGATGATGATTGCAACTTAGAATTAAGGATAATTATATTCTCGAAAAGGGTGTCGCTGATGAAGGCATCCCTAACAGTATATATCTCTTCTGCTTAGTTGCATTTATCATTGTTTCGCCACGGAATGATAAGTGCACGACCTTCTACGGCTACGGGTTCTGGATAACTCGGATACTCGAATTTGGATCTGAAAAGAGAGAGAGACGGGTGGGGTATATGAAGAGGGTCAGATGATCCTACCTCGTAAATGAGGAAGGAATTCTATTTATAAGCATCCTTGTGCCATAGGAAGTAGCCGATTTAGATGAGTTGGCTAACTTGTTGGGACTGGTGACCATCTCGTATGGGTTGAGCTTTGTTTTGCAATGGGTCAGATCTCATGGTCATAGTCATCTAGGCCTTCTCGGCTTCTCCAAAAAAAAATGTTTGTTATTCTACTTTTTTGTTTTAACAAATGGGAAAAAACACAGAGACTAGGCTCTAACAAAAGAAGAACCAGAAAAATCAGCAAATCTAGTAAAGACCCATGCCAGTAGGTAGATTCATATCATATATTGTTTACTGTTCTCATTTTTCTTTTAATGTAGCAGTTGACAAGCAAAGAGATGAAATCCCTCAAAAAAAAAAAAAAAAAGCAAAGAGATGAAATAAATGAGAAATAAATATTGTATAAAAAAAAGATAAATAGATATTAATGCTGCATAATTCATTTATAAGTTGAGTATATTCTGATAATTTTTTTTTATTATTATTTTTGATTTATTGGTAGGGATTACAAAGTTAATTGAGACCATGCAAGAATATATACTCTCTAATGCTGACGTGTCACCTTATAAACAAATAACCTTTCATAACTTTTTATTAGATGAATTAATTGATTACATTCTTAATTAGGTTAATTTTTTTAAAAAACATTAACATAAATGATAGATATTTATTATAATTTAATAGTTTAATTAATAAAAATTATATTCTATAAAAAGTTATTAGATGGTGTGAATGTGTCAAGCATTGATCTCTCTGGCCATATATATATATATATATTCACTTGGTATCATTTATTTTTATAATGATACTGATATGCTTAGTAATTAGTGACTAATATTTAGTTATGTATTTCACTTAGTTGAGGTATAAATAAAATATTTATGTTTTAATTAAATAGGACACATAGCTAAATATTGATTACTAATTATAAAAGGATATCATTACCCTTCCAAAAAAGAAGGTCCCAAATATATATATATTACGGAGAGAGAATAGTAACGTTTATGTTTGTTTTCAATTCTTGCCAATCGACTTAGTTCTTGAGGAATATGTAAAAGAAAGCAGTTATTCCAATCATTCATCTTCTTTAAATGAAAGGGTTCCACTTTCATTTTGGCCTTTGAATCAATTCAGTTAGTTAAGCCTACGCTTTCCTTTTCCGCTTTTGCGGTCAAGTTTTTCTTTACTATCTTGAACTTAACTTATCCTTCCAATTTTTTTTTAACAATATAAACAAACCTTTATGTGGTAAATATATAGCCCAAAATATTTTAGGATGAAGGGTAGAGCGTGAGAAAAAGTTTTCAGCAGGGTTGGTACATAGAGGGAATAGAATAAATTATGTTACGAAATTAATGATGCTTCCAAGCATCGACGGGTTATATATATATATATATATATATATATATATATATATATATATATATATATAAATATATATATATATATATATATATGTGTGTGTGAAGATATTGATATCCCTTTACATATCTCCTTACAATTAGTTGTTAATATTTATTTATGTGTTATACTTATTAAAAATATAAATATAATAAATTATTTTTATATTAATTATGTGTTATACTTATTAAAAATATAAATATAATAAATTATTTTTAGTTTATATTTTAATTAAATATGACATGTGGCTTAATATTAACCATTAATTATTAAGAATATTTTTTTGAGTTTAATTTTGATTCATTGTCAGTGTAAAGTTTTTTTTATACTGTTATTTAATCATGTATTGTCAAATTATTAAAAGAGTTTGAATATCACAACAATTACATAGAAAGTCTAACTCTTTTAATGATGTGTTAATATATGATTGGATGATAGTGTAAAATTTTTTTACACTGACAATAGATTAAAATTAAATCCTATTTTTTTTACAACATTAATTATTAAAGATATAAAAGAAGTTCCCACAATTCCACTCAAGAAAAACAACCGTTGAAATTTGCGGTTCTTTTGAGGCCTAAAAGATTTGAAAAAGAAGAATAATATCTTTCTTACAAATCTTTTTAATTATTTAAAATAGAAAGAATTAAATAAAATTAAATAACGAATGTACAAAATTGTATAGAAAGAGCTTGATAGATTTGGTTTTTAGCTTAAGTTTGGGTTAACATTATTACTGTCTATATATTTGAGCTCGATAAGTTAGACCTAGAAGACCAAAATCTACTTGACTCATCCAAGTAAACGACCCAACACATGAGCAACGTATGCTTTGTAGTTTTTCCAATATATTTTACATAAATAAATTAATGCCATAAAAGTGACATATAAGTGGATCCTATAATATTGCTGGAGGTCAAACTCTAGTGAGTAGTGACTTCAGGATTGATTCACAATTACAATGTAATACACTAATACATACTTTATGATTTTAATTATTTTTTATCGCCGAAAGGACGCTGCGACTCGCAGACTCGTCAAGTAAGCCCTTGAAGATACGAGGAGTACCACCAAAGGATGACGATTCATCATTATTCTTGTTGTTTAATTTGTGTCGCCCATTGTGAAAATGTGTTAATCATTCCTTTCTAGACTTCCCAAGTTTTATTTCCATCTTCACCTCTCAAATAAAATATAGTCTCTATGGCTTCCAATTATTATAGAAACATATTATATTTCAAGTGTTCGATAACTTATAGATTAATACGTGACATTGATTTATTGCGTCAATATTGTAATTATACTCTTTCGGATTGTATTTTTATTATGAACAATTCTCTTTTAACATTAATCACATTTTTTGAACGTACTTCAAATGTTGACTTCAATTATATTTTAGATTTGCGTAGTTTCAACTATGGCAGGTATATTTAAAAAATGCGAATAACGTTAGGAGTGAGTTATTCCTAGTAAAAACATAATTGGGAGAACAATAATAGTATCCGCACAATAAATTAAAGTCATGTGTCAATATGTGATTTATCAAATAGTTTACGGCATGGTGTATTCTTAAAATAAAAAATTAATAAAATCTTTCATAAAATATAATATATTTTCCATTCAGTTTTTGACTTTCATCATCATGTCAAATTTGTTATAATAAAAGCTGGGTGGAGAGAGTGGGAGCTTAGCTAAGTCAAAATGAAAAAATGATTCAAATGGTCAATTTAAAAAGGATAATTTTTATTTGGTTTATTTTAAAAATAAATAAAATATTTAATTAATTTAATCAATAATTTATATAAGATTAATTAATAATTTATTTTTATTTTGATATTTGATACATGATTAATCATATATAAATTATTAGTTAAATTAGTTGAATACTTAATTAATTTTTAAAATGAACTAAATGATAATTATCTTTTTCAAGTTTATCATTTGGGTCATTTTTCTTAAAAGAATCAAGTTTTAACACAAACTTTTCATAAATAATATTTAATTGCATTAAAAAAATTAATGTTTACAACCTCTTTCATTATTGTACGCTATTGAGTTATAAACCCCAAACTTTATCTCACTAAATACTTATTACCAATAGCTCAAAATATTAATTTGATAAAAATTAGATTTTGATTTTTTTGGGAGTCTAAATCAAACATATTGTATGCAATATATATATATATATATATATAGATAAATAAATAGATATTACAAATTTTAATAAATTAATTGTTATAAAATGATAATAATACAAACTATTTATAACAATATATTAAATTTTAATTCTAAAGCATTTTAAATATTCTAATATAAATCGTATCAAATGAAAGAAATCCAGAGACGCACTGGAATTAGTATAAAAAAAATATTTAGGAGCTTCCTTAAAGCAGGCAAGCCACATCTATTTACTATATGTGCTATTAAGTTGATATTTATTAAATATAACGTGGAAGCTGTTCTTAAGTTTGAATTTTATTGCATATCCAATGCATGAACATACATACGTTTCTGATGTTACGAGAGATTGAGAAAGCCAGTATTTAATGCCATTCAAATTGTAAAGCGCAATCTTTTTTTTTTCTCTTACAAAGAAAATAAAATAAAGAACTAACTTGGGAGCAGTCAGCTTCAGAGCAGATGTTATGAGAATGATTCCACCATGCAAAGCACCATGTTTTGTCAAAAAAATTTGCACATTAATTATCTTTCCTTAAAATTTGGCCTACGACAACCCAAACGCGATTCATAAGGCTTTTGACATCTGCAATGTAGCCACAGAGACATTTATATATGTTGACATCCACGTGCTTGATCATATTAATAGCATCCTGAGAATGTATATCTATATCTATCTATCTATATTTATCTATCTATCTATAAAAGTTAAGACGAGGAGACAATATTTTGACAAGTGTGATTAGGAAGAAGGAAAATTTTGATAAGTAAAACATAAAGTAATAATTAAAGAGCAATTAATAAAAGTTTAATGAAAAAATAGAAAAAACTTAAAAAGAGAGTAAATTTTGATAAGTGCCATCTACAAATGAAACTTCAATTGTCAAAGTTAATTATGTACAAGTTTTATAATTTGTTTATTATAAAACTTGTACATAATTTGTTTTAAGTGCCATTTACTGTGAGTAATTGAAAGAACTTCTAATATATGATAGACAACATACTTTAGTATTGAAAATATTGCCAGGATATGTTCTAAAAAGACAAATATATGTCACATTGTGTGAATGTTCTATCTTTGATAAAAATAATAAGAAAAAAATTATTTTTATGAATTTTAGATTACTCAACATTCAAAATAATTGTAAATGACAAGATGAAAGGAAGCGAAATTAGGTTTCAGTAAGATGCATATAAAAGTATATTTCACTTCTTTATTCTTAAACATGTCATTCCTTATAATCACAAATTTGTGTATGAATTTGTCATATTGATAATCTTTTTGTCGTTCAAATGAGTAACTATTTGAAATTTTAAACTAGCACAAGGTATCTATAATCTTTATGTAGGATTGTAGGACATAAAGTTATGTATAATTATGTTCTTATATTATTTTTTTTGTTCAAATGAGATTCACATTAATACTTGCTTGTTTGGTTTAACTCAAAAGATAACAGAAAAGCCAAATGTGTCTTGCAAATAGTGCACTCATGTTAATTAAGTTACATTTATTTTTCATAATTACATCGAGTTACTTAATGCAGTTATGTATTTTAATTGAAAAAATATTGCTTCTTATATACTAAATCCTAATTGGATGCATACTATACATAAAAATATTTTTAGTTAATTTACATAATATTATTATTTTATTAATATTTAAATAAATGAAATTTATTAAAAATTTGAAATATTTTTATAATTATCATAAAAATAATTAATTTAAATAATACGAAAATATTTTTTTAAAAAAATTGTCATAATTCTTTTAAATTTCTTTATTTTACTATTAATCAATCTATAATTTAACAAAAAGACATGTATCATTAAGCTTATTTTAAAGCATTTCAAATCATTTTATGTATTATATGAAATATTTAATTATTTATTAATTGTATTTTGTTGTCATGTATAAAAGTACACACGAATATTTTATTATAGCAAAGATATTAAATATTTGTAGTTATACTCATATAAATAATTTCTTTTTTTTAGTCATAGCACGTAATTTTTAAATTATGATTACTCATTCAAACTTAACATTTTTTTATAAAATGATCTTTTATATTTTATATAAAAAATACAGATAAATAATATTTAATAATTATAATGTTTATATATACATAACTAATAATATTTAATAATGATTAAATTATCATTTTATAATGTCTTTATACTCGGAATAACACTCGAGTTCTATATTAGTTAGTTTCATGGTTAACTCAAACTTTTGCAACTCATATCCCAACAAGTAATTGATACATTCTTAATAGCTATTTTTTTCTTACTATAAACGTTTTCCATTAGCTCTTAAATATTTATTGGGACGGATTCTCGCCTATGGCGCTTAATAATACTTTGAGGAATTAATTTCTCACCTTCCAAGTTAGAAGATATCCTGAAAGATCAAAAAAAAAAAAAAACCTACATGAGCCTTGTTACACATTTATATAAAAAAAAAGTATCAAAACAGTTACTCCTCCTAAATCGTAGCAAACTACGTACTCCTAAATATGTGAATTTTAAATCAATGCATGTTTAAATTATGATAAAAAAGTGATCAGTTGGTACAATTGTTAAAAAAATTTGTGATGGGTGTAGGAATTATTTTAATTGAATTCTCCTTTTATTAAGGGGAGAATGAAGGAGATTGTTTTTTTTATTGAATTTTTCTTTCATCAAGGAAAAAATGATTTTATAGAAGTGAAAGGATTAAGTTTCATATTATGTAAAATTACGATAACATCATTAAATCTTAATATATCTAAAACCTATTTCAATGAAACTTACATAAATTTATATGTTATTTTTTTGTTTAGTTTAAATATGATCCATTCAGTATATATTTTTTATATTATCATTAAATGATGTGTTAATACTTTATTAAAAAAGTTTGACCTCTTATATAATTGTTGTAATAATTAATCACTTTTAGTGATTGGTCATAATTAATTAAATAATAATATAAAGAAGTTTTATACTAACAATATATCAAAATTATATATATTTTATTTTGTTTGAGATAATATATATAAAACTTTAAAAATTAAAACTTTCAGCATTAACTTGAATGGAAGAGTGTGCTTCAACAAAATATGACACAGAAAAAAGAAAATACACAAAGTATAAGCCAAGTTAGCAATGACCAGCTCTCTTTCACACACTGCTTGATCTTTGGATCAAATCTTATTCAAACTATTTTACTTGCACTTTGATTTATCCTTCTTTTCTTTGTCAATTATCAGGTCTTTAAATTTTTTTATAACAAAAAAATATATATCAAGATGACAAGACAATTCAATCATTCATTTTGGATAAGATTAATTCTGCGATATTTTTGAACAAATTTTAGTTGGCATTATGCATATGGATTACTGATGAACAAAACAGGGAGGCATCAGGTTGTTGTTGGTTCCTCCTAAGTCATAAGAATACGGATTTCCATTTTTTTGGGTTGAAAGTGCTGCGGTGGAAGTCAACGCCATGGGGAATGTGATGCACAGTGTCAATGGATTGGACCACACAATCTGAACCAACCAGGCTATATTTGGAGAAAGCAATATCCATCGCTCTTCAAAACAAATACCTATACCCCTAATAATAGCAAAACCTTTGGTTTATTTTAAAAGAAAAAACTTAATAAAGTTTTATAAGTGTTTATAATAATTTTTAATTAAAATATAACATGTGTATTATTTTTTTATACATCAACATTAAAAGTGAGGATGATGTGACACTAAATTTAAAAAAATAATATGTGTTATATTTTAATTAAGGAATAACATCTCACACATAAGAAACTTTATCTAAGTTTCTTCCTATTTTAACCAAACCTTAATTAATCACCTTCAAAACATTAATTATATATCACACTCACATTTGTCTCTATTGGGGGAATCTTTAGCTCCCTCTTACCTCGTATATATGGGAGGAGAATAAAAAGAAAACAGTGTATGTCATTTTGACATTTTCATTCCTTCTTAACAATTTAAGCCTTTATTTAAACATTTATTAGATAATGATTGGTTTCAAATTAAACATCTTCTATCACACCGATTCATATTATTGATGTGAAACTAATCTATTTCTCATTTGTTATGGATGTAAAACTCATTGCTCTTATTTTTAGATTAGTATCTGATCATATCATCATCATCATGTTATACTTAAAATAATTATAATTTAAGTATGGACATAAGTGGTGGGTGTATAGTAAAACTTATAGACCAATTTTAAATTGACTATTATTAAGTACCAAAATGGTTAATTAAAAATAATCCAACTTAAAAATAACCACTAATCGATCTTATTCAAGCATATATAAACTAATAAGTGATTTGAATTTAAAAAGAAGAAATTGGTGGCATAGGAAGGAGCACAACAAATTCAGCGCACTAATTCATTCCGTTGATGATAAGTCCCATAATGAGAAGCAAAGTACTCAGTGTGTGTGTGTGAATGAAATCACAATTCTTTAAACAAGAACAAGAATGAATTGACTAAAAAAAAACATATACTATATGAGACATTACATGCAACAAATTGATACTCCAATCAAAAGAATAATAATCGAACAGCAGTTAAGGAAGCGGCGTCGTAAGAGCACAAAGGAGGTTGACTGGGGTGAAAGAGCGCGCGAAAAAGCAGGGGTATATGCCGGACGAATATTTTGAGGACTGTTTGTTTTTAGTTCACCTTTCTGTTCTGTTATGTTCTGTTCTGTTCTGTTGCCTATAAATCCTTGGCCACTCCCATCACCTCTTTTGCGCACAGCCAATTCTTTTCTTCATCTTTCTCTTTTGCTTTCTCTCTCCAAATTCTTCTCTCATACTTGCAGGTCAGTTTCATAATCTCGCATTGTCCCTTTCTTTTTCTCTCTATCTATGTATTTTTTGGATTATTAATAACTCTCTCTCAAGTCTCATCCCATGCATGCATTATGTGACTATCACTTGATCATTCATGTCAACTCTAAATGCCTTTTTTTTTTCTTCACATTTCATAATAACAAGGGACGAAGATTGTGGTAGTTGCCATCCGAATTCGAACATGCATTTCATTTCATAACATGTTTTCCCTGAATAACCCCGTGTCTTCTGCTGGTTTAATCTTAATTTATATTTGTTTATGCCATTCATCAGTTACATCATTGAGGGCACCCTTTGTTTTAATTTTTGTTTTCTTTTTTAAAAAAGAAAAGAAAACCAAGACATGAACCTTGTCTTTCATTATTTGGGTAGAGGTAGCATGACTCAGCTTGAGAATTTCTGAAGCGAGATTCATCTATTAGCATGGATTTAGACAAATAAAATTACTATTTATTTTTCATTTGCTTAGAAGTCTAACGATTGTCTTTGCATGCAATCATGCATGAAAACTTAGGTATTTACCAGTAATTTTGTGTGCGCGTGTTTAGGCCTTTGGGGGCAACCTGCTGGTACTTTTGTGTATATTCAGGTCGTGATATCTGTTGTGTTTTCTCATGGCGGGCGGTGTTAATGTGACTATCATCTTTCTTTAGGTGTGTGGGAGAGTTGGTTCATCTCAATTGGAATTCACATGTGTATATTATTTTTTTGTTCTCCTGTTTCGTGGGCATTTTCTTTCTAGAAAGATTTGTTTGTTCGATTAAAAATTTCCTGGATGGAGTTTAAAAACTATATGGAGTCCTTCCAGTTTTCTCACAATCAGTAATTTTCGATGGTTCTACTGGTGGTATAGTCATTATTAACAGGTTCTTCATAGTCAACACGGTAGTCACCAATAAATAAATTACCCTGCATAATTGTGTTTTTGCACTTGATTCAAGACAAGGTTAACATAATAGTTTGTATGTCTATTTGTTGATTTCACTTGATAACATTCTCAAGTGATCAATGATGCTTAAATTCTTAATATTTCTAATCAAAGATCTCACAATTTGGCAAATCTTCCTCTTGGTTCCACTTTTGCAGAGAAGTAAAGTATTTGAGAAAGGGAGAAACAGAAGGAAACTTCGTGACTAGGCTTGCTAGTCATGGCCAAGGAGCAGATTCATGTGCTAAATGCACTAGATGTGGCTAAAACACAATGGTATCATTTCACTGCAATCATCATTGCTGGAATGGGCTTCTTCACTGATGCTTATGATCTATTTTGCATATCCCTTGTTACAAAGCTACTTGGCCGCATATATTACCACGTTGATGGTGCAGCAAAGCCTGGTTCATTGCCTCCCAATGTGTCAGCTGCTGTTAATGGTGTAGCTTTCTGTGGAACACTTTCTGGGCAACTCTTCTTTGGCTGGCTTGGTGACAAGTTGGGCCGGAAAAAAGTCTATGGCATTACTCTGATGCTGATGGTAGTATGCTCCATAGCTTCCGGTCTTTCTTTTGGGCATGATGCAAAGACTGTCATGGCAACTCTTTGCTTTTTTCGGTTCTGGCTTGGATTTGGTATTGGTGGAGACTACCCACTTTCTGCTACCATAATGTCTGAGTATTCTAATAAGAAGACTCGTGGGGCCTTTATAGCTGCAGTCTTTGCTATGCAGGGTTTTGGAATTTTGGCAGGTGGTATATTTGCAATCATAATTTCATCTGCATTCAAGGCCAGGTTCGATGCTCCTTCTTACGAGGTAGATGCATTGGGATCAACTGTTCCACAAGCAGATTACGTTTGGAGAATAATTCTGATGGTGGGAGCACTGCCAGCTGGATTGACTTACTACTGGCGTTTGAAGATGCCAGAAACTGCTCGTTATACTGCACTAGTTGCTAAGAATACAGAGCAAGCTGCAGCAGATATGTCTAAGGTTTTGCAGGTGGAGATTCAAGCTGAACCACGGAAACAGAAGCAGTCACAGGATAAATCCTATGGCTTGTTTTCCAAGGAGTTCCTCAGTCGCCATGGACTACATTTGCTTGGAACAACAAGCACATGGTTCTTGCTTGATATTGCATTTTACAGCCAAAATCTCTTCCAAAAGGATATCTTCAGCGCAATTGGTTGGATTCCTCCTGCAAAAACCATGAATGCCCTTGAGGAGGTTTACAAAATTGCAAGGGCTCAAACGCTTATTGCTCTCTGCAGTACAGTTCCAGGCTACTGGTTTACAGTGGCTTTCATTGACAAGATGGGACGATTTACTATCCAATTGATGGGGTTCTTCTTTATGACTGTCTTTATGTTTGCTCTTGCAATTCCTTACGATCACTGGACTCAGAAGGAAAACCGGATTGGGTTTGTGGTGATGTATTCCTTAACCTTCTTCTTTGCAAATTTTGGGCCTAATGCTACCACATTTGTCGTGCCAGCAGAGATTTTCCCTGCAAGACTCCGATCTACTTGCCATGGAATATCATCGGCATCCGGGAAGCTTGGGGCTATGGTTGGTGCATTCGGGTTCTTGTATTTGGCTCAGAACAAGGACAAGAGCAAAGCAGATGCAGGGTACCCTGCAGGTATTGGTGTGAAGAATTCACTGCTTTTGTTAGGTGTGGTGAACATTTTAGGCTTCTTGTTTACTTTCTTGGTGCCTGAGGCAAAGGGAAGATCTTTGGAGGAGATGTCAGGTGAGCATGAAGAGGAAGTTGGAACCACGATAGAGTCAGAGGAGTCATATGGTCACAGCAACAGAACAACAGTTCCATATATTTAGGTTGTATTCATCTGTTATTAGAATAAAGCCTTGCCTTCAATTCGGCTAGGGAACAACTACCAAAGCTTTCTCGTCCCATTTGCTCTTTCTGTTTGATTTTGCCTTTCATTTTGTAATAGGGACCTGAGGAACTGTTCCTTCTACGAATATTGGGAAATATATAAGAGATTTGAATGTATAGTTCTTCCAGTAACCAGTTCCACTCAACCACTCTGTTCTGCATGTTTTATCTTTTTTTTTTCTGCATTGTTGTTGTTTTTTCTCGAAGGTCTAAAGTTCATGGCAAGAAATGAGAAATCTGTCTGTCTCGGGTTAGTGTTTCCAACGTGCTTGTGAATACAAAATGAAGATTAATTAAAAAGGAAATACTAAATTCTGCGAAACTTGTTCTGGTAAAACATCACACGAATTAAAAAGAACAATGTTATTTGAATGCGTTTTATCAAGTTGTTTTTTTCTTTTTACTTTATTACACTTTAAAAGAACCAGTGTGTTGTTATTCGTCAACGGTTTTCGTAAAGGCGGACAAATAGCAATACTCTAATTAAAATGAAAAATGCTCATTGTTAAGAAATTACATTCCTAAAAAGACTTCTGAATGAACAGTTACTTGCCACATATGAATTTTAATTTATTTTTTTAATATTTAATTGTTATATTTAATTTGATAAACAACCAACTATATGCCTCTTCATTCGTGAAATTCAATTCGTAAGATATAGCACTTCTCAATTAAAATCTTGAATCTGTAGATACAAAATCTGACCCTCAGTCTGCTTACTAAGTGCTTTTAGCAACTTGGACTTCTACACTTGAAATGTGCTCGCTTATTGCATGTAAAAGATTTAGTGGGAAGTTGGTTTGACTTTTTCAAACCTGCTACATCATTTGGTCAGCAATACAAGTCAAGCTGATAGAACTTATTTTCAACCAGGCTTTTAAAAATGTGTGACTTATGTTCTCGCACTTTTAATTTTCATACTCATTTTTTTTATATATAAGCAATTGAGTAACAACTAAACTTCATTTTTTCTTAACTACATTGTTTACTCCTTTCACATTTGGCGCCGAGATAGTTATTTCAAGTTGACATGAGAAGCATTGAGACGTAATGGCTTTGAAAGGATGACGCTGATTGTTTTGTTTGAAACAGTAAGCGTACTTGCCTGTATAAACAAAACCGGAGGAGGAAAATTGGGAAAAAGGATAAGCATTGTGCTCTTCTTTTTTACCAGATAAAAAAAAAGACAGAAGGCAGAAAGAAAAGACATTATATTCAAGAGGTGTTTGATATGTTAAGTCAGATAAATTTCAGGGTTGGCCTAGTGGTTTGGCACTAGGTCCCAAAGTGGCTGTCTCAAGTGGAGATGAAAGATCTCGAGTTAAGCACTTTGGAAAAAAATCCTTTAACCAGCGGTCTACCATCAAGTTGCCAATAGTATCGCGACAGTGATTAGTCCCTTGGTTGTCAGCTTTGGGGATACACGGGGTCAAAGACAAAAAAAAAAAAAAAAAGATAAATTTATGCATTGGTATTAGTTATGGTTGGTACTCTGATCAATTACAAATGCACGCTGCAGCATTAAATGGTGAGATGTTTAGTTTTGTTGAAGATGTAGTGAAGTGTTTCAGGACAAATCTGAACGACTGTCTTTTCACACCGCATATACCAGTTTGAACTCTTATGAGTATTTACGTACATTTAGAATGTTGGCTTGCATAAAAAAAAGAATTTTGGCGTTAATGTTAGCGTTTTGGGATCAATTTATGCATTTGCCTCATTAGCATAAAAATACCAGCAATTATTGATATTGGATGCTAAGGAAATATCTTCAATTAATTAGAAACAAAATCCTATAGCCAATCACTCTTGAAAAGCGCACATAATATCGAAAGCAACTAACATGATTGCCATCATCATATTGACACAAAATTCTACATCATACCAACCCTTCTCCTATTTCTAGTATTCTGGATAGAATCCATGCAATCGCATAACAAGACAAATGCCTCCTACTAAAGCATTCAGATCATAGAAGAAATTTTTATGTTCGATAAAATTTAGGACATGAAAAGAGAGGAAGGAATAGAAGTATCAACTACAAGGAGTAGCACTAAATTATTGCAAAAGGTTCATTTTAGTGGACCCATTCAGAACTGATAAATATCAAACTCTTACGGGCTAATACAGCTTACAACGCCATATCAGTTAACATAAATTAATTAGAAACAAAACTTCGAACTATGAGCTTGTCAGCAGCTAACACATATGAGTCAGGAACTAAATCTGAGCTCATCCCAAGATTAAAGTGAAAGAAGCCATGATTTTCACAAAGCAAGTGAAAGAATCATAAATGTTCCCAAATATATAACATAATAATATTATAATTTATAATCTTTTTACACCCCACCAAAACAAAAAAGCCTACATTTATTGCAACCTCTCAATTAACAACATAAGCTAAGACATCACTAAAAAGTAGGATGCATTACCAACATGATCAGTTTACCTGCATAATTGTTCTACAAAACAAAAAGCAAAAAGTGGGAGACAATACCAACATGCTCCAGTCCTAAGAACAGCCCGCCAAAACAAAAAGTCATCATTCTTTGTCAATTTCCAGTACCGTAAGCTAAGACTTCGTCAATAAATTCTTTCTTCATATCAGGTTCAACTTGCATGAAAAAATCAATGAGATTTGGGTCCTTTACAATGGCTATACCAGCTTTAATCATCTCTCGTCGAGTCAAGCCAGGGACATTTTTTATCTCTTCATAAATAGACATTTTCCTCTTGGCATGCTCTCTTTCATGCTTGAAACAGGATGACAATTCAGCTATGTTGTCCCTTATGTCCTCAAAGAAGCCTCCAAGCTTATCCATGGACTCAAAGCATTTGAGATTGAGCATTTTCAGTTCTTGCTCTTTTTTTACCTTTCCTTGCAAAAGTTGAACCACTACCCTGGCCAACTTTGCCCACACCATTTGCAGCTTGTTGGGTTTCAGATGAATCCAATTCCTCTACAATCCTATGGAAATTGGCATCCCTTATCACAGCCCTACTATGATGATCATATCTTATTCTCTTTCTCACCCTCCTTCCCAAACGGTCAGCTAATAACACGGTGCCACGGTGCAAATGGTCATCAACAACAATGTAAACTGATTCAACATCTCCAAATGCAGTATCAATAATACAAGCAGCCTCTGCTTCCTTACATGGTGTAATTGTGCCATAATCTACATATACAAATAAATAATGCTAATATGAAGAGCTCACAGTTGCAAGACACGGACAAAAAAACAAACACCAATTGCTAAATAAAAAAATTAGCAGCAAATGAATACGAGTAAACAAAACAAGCTAAATTGTAGCATTGTGAACAGCAATTAAAAAATAAAAGTATGGATATAAGAGTAATGATAGTTGCACAAATCTACATTCACGCGCTCCTCAAATATTCCCATATAAGCCATTGGATAACATCGGTCCCAATGTAACTATTTTTGAATGGTTCAGATTGTGCACATACCTCACATAGTTTGTGCAAATATCTTTTGCCTTGATATAAATATACACACTTTATCCTCTAATTGCGTAAGGAATATATAATTCTTTTACTCAGGATATAAATACAACGATGGTAGGGGAGGGGAGCATGGGACTCAACTTTCTGGTGGGCAAAAGAAAATAAATGCGATAACAAGGGAAATTTTGAATAACCCAAGAATCAAAATCAACGCTCACAGGATATTTTTTTTTTTAAAAAAAGTTGGTACTGAAACATAGCATATGATTTATGTATGTTGCTGTTGCATTAAGAGTCTTGCTGTGTCCAGTCGAATTTCAAAAGCAGAAATTCAATATCAAATGATAAGCCCAAATTCTGACTAACAACTTAGAAGAAACAAATCATAATGGAATTTGTCCTTTCAGACCTAATTAAAAAACTAGTACCAACACAGAATGAAAACAAAGCCTGATTCCCAAATATGAGAGAGTGAAAACATACCTCAGTTGCAGGGGAGGGAGACGTGTGAAGAATAGAGGGAACACGAGGCCGTCACTCGTCGTATGGGAATGAGAATAGTGTCCAGAGGGTGTTGAGTTGCCAGGCCAAGGAATGATTTTGTGGGGTTGTGGCTTAAAAAACATAACATTCCATCATGGGAATGTGAATGGGAATGTTTTGTTTATCTCCTGTACCAAACATGGGAATGGGAATGTGTGAAAATTTAAGAATAATTCGCTTGTTGATGCTTCGCAATGCATTTTTCAGTCAAAATTTGTTCCAACCAAAAGGATAACTTCTCAGTGCAATTGGGTGGATCCCTCTGGCCAATTCCATAAATACAATTGAGGAGGTTATAAAGATTGCGGGAGCTCAAACACTAGTATGTTTTATGGACCGACTAAAGTGATTAGTAATAGACTAGAGTGATAAAACTAACTCAATTAATTGTTTCAGAATTTTTTAAATAGTGGAATTGTCTAATTAAAGAGGAGATTCAAACTCTTTTTACCATTCTAACTCTTAATTTTTCATATTTTTTAATTTGAAAGTTTGGAATAGAATATTTTTCTCTCTTTTTTTAAATGATCATTTACAATTTTAATTATCAGCACTCTAAACAATAAATTGGGTAATAAAAATTAAAATAATAGTATTAGAAGTTAAATGTTTATTTCATTAATTATTATTGTGTCTTCCAAACAAATAAAAAAGAACTTTTTTCTATTCCTTTATTAAAATTTCTAAATAATAAAGTAATATTCTTCCACTTTTCCACTCTATTATATTCTAAATCACTACATTATAAACTACTTCCCTCCTTCACTCCAAAAACTCCCAAACATAGCCATACGTTTGCATATCAATAAGTCCACTTAATTGGGTTTGTTGTATTCACTATTCACAGACTTTCTTCTCCGCCAATTTTGGACCCAATGCCATCCCTCATTTGTTGTGCCCGCTGAGATTTTCCCCTGCAAGATCCCAGTCTACATACCATGGAAATTCTTTAGCATTGAGTAGAGAACTTAGACCTTTCGTGGGAGTATTTAAGTTATTATTGTACTCGATACAGAACCAAGACAATGCCAAAACAGACTAAATGCCATCCCTGTATTTCACATACGAGCATAATTTTCTTTTCCCATGTTTAGAGAGATTATTGTTTATATGTAAGAACCAGTGTAGTCATTATATTAATATAACAATTACTGCTGTGCTTCTCTGTCGTCTGCTCCAATAGTTTCATCATTAGTTGGTAAACTGTTCCCTGTGTTTCTGTCGAAGGAATCTTTGCTTTCAAAAGCAACTATTGCGCATGCATATTTGGAAATTTTCTTTTGTTTGTCACATTGGCGAAGGAATCATGACAACCTTTGCTTTCAAAAGCAACTATTGACGCATGCAAATTTGGAAATTTTCTACCGGTACCTTGTCTATGTTAACCACAGATTTCCACAATCTAAGACATATCAGGTTCCAGAAAGTCATGCTCGTAAAGAATAGTCAAGCGAACTGGAATTTACACCATTAGACTCACAAAAGCTTAAACCCATCATCAACCTTCAGATTCATATTATTTTAGACGTACATTGTTGTGACAAGACGCATGGAGAGGCAATTCATGAAAAGCAAAATCTAGTAGATTTTAGCAAGATAACAAATAACTGCATAAGGATTTCAATTTGCACGGTCTCTGAGCACTTCAAGATCCATTTCTGTGGGGTCAGTAGCCTGGATTTCGTAGTGGACACCATCTAGCTCACGTCTAAACCTGTCTTTAGATGTGGCATAGAGCATCTTGGCACGGATTCGAGATGTTGAAGGGGACCTAATCAATATCATGCAATGAATAACTAAGAATGATATCTTAATCGCAGAAGAATCATAGAAAAGTACGAGTGAATTAAGAAGCACATTGTTGAGGATGGAAGCATATAGGTGAAAACTATTATAAATAAAGAAGTCCAACTTTGTCCTTGCAACACATACAAGAACAAGAGGGGGAAGACTGACTACAAGTGAGATATAGAAGTGATACTTCAAATAAATGACGGAAAATATGTTGTTCAGAAGTGGTAGTGAAGATAAGACGCAAACAAGATATGGATAATTGTTGGTCATAGTAATCGTTCATGTTCATCACAACAGCATTCCATCAAGAAATAAACGGAACCATTCAACGCCTACAATGGATTTATAGGAACCTGACTCCTACAGTGTCTATTATTTCCTTTCAGCTGCTAGGTACCCAAATGCACAAATTCCAACTAATAGCCAATGCCCTCAATTAGGTTTTGCACAAGACTCAAGGCTTGTGTACAATCAGGTCCAACAATACAAGAAATAAAGTACAAAACCAATAGCGAGCCAGAGAAACAATAAGTTTTCTTATTCATATTTATACTTATACTAAATTTTCTGGAGACGCAAGGTAAATGTATCAAGGCATTACTTGCAATTCTAACCGAAGAAGTAAACATGCACAGTGGACAAGACTTCCTATCGATTCCCTTCATGAGCCCATCATCCTATTTGAGGATACTAAATTATCTACTCTAGTCTCCAGAAGATCGAGATTTTGTAACTAGAGAGTAGAGACGGAACTTAACTATCACAAAATAGCAAAGTTCACAAAGCTTAACCTCATCAAATTGATTTTTTTTTAAATTTCAAAGAAAATAATGGACTAGAAACATTTGGAGAACATCTAAATTCTCTAAATATCAATGTTAAAGTTACAAGTAGGCAAATTACTCCCCTACACCCACCCTCCCCACAACAAAACAAAAAAAAAAAGAGAGGAGAAGACAGTTACACCTAAACAGTGAAGGTATTCAGGAAGCTTACTCTTATATGGTTGAAGCTATTGAAGAATGAAGATGTTTCCGTTGTTTTATTTATGTCAGATTATTTCATATAAACATAAGAACTTGAAGCCAGTAAAGCTCTATCTACAACTTAAATGCTTACGCTCGCACTTAAATGTGACTGACAGGATGCCCCTGAACAAGTTGATGTCTGACAGCAACAAACAGATTGGAAACGGGGTAATTTAAATGAAGGGAGAAAAATATCCAAATTCTACAAATTGCTACATTCACTAGAATAAGCAGATCAGTAATGAAAAAAAAATTGCATCTAAACAATAAGACAAGAACTTTAGCTCAAAACAATGAAACAATAAACATATGGCGTCATAATCAGAGAGCATGCAAAGAATGAGACTAAAGCATTGCAGTATTGACATAGGCTTAGAAGAATTGCATGGCATGGTGAGTTTGAGAACCGTAAAACATAGGATCATAGCGCATAAATCATATGTGCTGCAGGATTTGCTTCATTGCACATGAAAAATGTATATCAGGTGCCATGTCTTAACATATCAGTATTAACTTGTGCAACTGATGCAACAATGCTCTCACAGACAAAGTAATAGTTTTTCTTTTTATTTAAAATGAGAGGGAGAGCGAGAGAGGTGTGGGATAAACTAACCATGCAATGAAGAAGATTTTACTCTTTTGACAGTTCTCAGAAGTGACAAAATCAAAGTCATACACAGCATATCTGCAATCGTTCTCAGGCAAAGATGCAGTAAAGTCGTCATAGCTCTCAGCTGGACCACCAGTCTTCTCAACCACAACCTCCCTTTTCTTTTCATCAATCTTAAAGATCACATAGCGATAGACCTTCTTTAGCTTCAATTCCATGAAGGTATTTTTGCTGTGATCATCAACCCCCATTCCTGATGAAGCATTTGGCTGGAAACCAAATGTAACTGGGTCAAAACTTATTTTTTATAATCTAATGCTCGAGTTTGAATGTACAGACATATTCCAAAGCTAAAGGTTGCTTTACAGTCAGCCAAACTGAGATCAATACTCTTATTGTTTTTTTGGTGTGAACCAAGGGAGAGTATCACCCCACCCAAAGGGGGTGAGACTAATCCCTTTCGAGGCGGAAAGGGATAAACTTCCACCAAGCAACTCTCAGGATTTGAACACTTGGCCTCCTCCTGATGTGTGGAAGCCGCTTAACACTTCCACCAACCACTTTTTGGAAGATCAATATACTTATGATGATGGGTTTCCAGAAATTTTTGTAGTTCCCCAGATGATTACAAATTTACCCATCAACAGGTAAGAGCTATTCGGAAACTGGGTAGTGGGTACAATTTTTTTTTAACAAAAGGTAAAATACTGTTACAAAGTTGAAAACTTTCCCATTTCTTGAATGTTGTTATGAAGGAATGAGATGCGTAATGAAGTGATGTTATGGTGATGGAAAATCCTCAAAAAAAAAAACAAGTTTGATTTTCCGAAAAGCTGAGGGTGGTGGGTATGATGAAGATTAATAACCCAGAAAATGAAATTGTAAGAGAGCATAGAAGCAGGTGAGAAGACGAAGACGAAGTAAATTGATAATCTTACCCGGCTGAGCCCTCTGAAAGACATGGCAGCTGGCTAGCTAAGCGAAGAAGAACTTTGAGTTGAAGAAACACAACACAAGAACAAGAACAGTGAACAAAGATTATCGAATTTATATTAAGGATCATCAATGCAGCTATTTATTATGTATGGGATGGGGATGGCATCGATTTTATTTTATTTTATTTAATAATATCCCATTTCAACCCAAAACCGTCAATACAGTCAAACAAATCCAACAAAATGACAACAACAACAAAAATAATTCAATAAAATAAAATAAAAATAAAATAATCCATTTTTAATTAAAAAATAAATAAATAAATAAAAATTATATTCTTCCAGTAAACACAGCGTCTATTTTTATTTTTTTAATTTTTCTGTTTTCTAAAATAAAATAAAATAATATTTATATCGTGTGGAAGAAAATAAAGATTCGAATTTATGAGGAGAAATAGTTTTTGGCCATTACTTTTTAAAAGGGAAAAAGGTTGGGGACGGTGCGTTGCAGCAACGCTAAGCGTACTTTTGAGTTTTGTGGGGACCATCTTCCCGACGTTGATATTGTTATTTGCTACAAACAAAAAATCTCCACCGTCCGTGGGGGACCCCACTCATTCATACCGGTTCCGATCGAATCGCCGCGTCTTTCTTTACTTAAATCCATACGACGTCGTTTTCCCTTCTTGTGGACTCTTGAGCACAATGGCTGACTTGGCGTAACATGATTGGTTCGTCCACCTGATCGTGAAAAACCGAGTGCAGAAGAACGCATCGGGAACACACAGAGAGTGAGCCCTAGAAGACGAAAATTGGGGATTTAGGGTTTTTTTTTTCTTCTTTTTTTCTGTGTTCTCGAATAATTTGTTCGCACGAAAATGGAATCAGAAGGTAGCTCTTTATCTCTGTTACCCTCTGCTTGAATTGAATTTTGGTTCTTGAAACGACATAATACAATATGGCGTTGCTTTTGGTACCTCTTGATCCTGTTTCAGGGCAAAAAGGCACCGTGAACCCGTCAGCGATGTTAGCTTCACTCCTTAGTAGGAGAGCCAAGCTTCACGAGGAGCTTCGTAGTATCGAAAAACAGGTAAATTTTATACTTTGGCATCTGGGTTCGTTTGGTTGCTTCAAAACAATTTATTTTTTTAATATTTTTTTATAATATTGTATGTATGTTTGATTCTATATTATTTATTTATTTTTTATGTATAAAAAAGTGTGCTTTTGATTTGGTTGATGCAATTCCATGAAATAGGATAATTCGGCAAAATATAATTTAACCTAAAATTGGGCACTTCACTTGCTCTCTCACCTCTTAATTGGTATTTGTTACTTCATCCTCTTTCAACCCCATGATTCCAAAATCTATTTTAACTGATGTTTCTTGTTCAATTGGGCATGCAGTGATGCACTTCTGGTGCAATATCTTAGATGTTCAATCCCCATTTTCATGCTTAAGTTGACCAACTTGAAATGAAATAATGAAGTTAAGCTCCTAAAAAGAACTCCCCACATGATTCGTAGCGAGAAGAAGCTAACATTTTGCCCTTAATGCAGGTTTATGATATGGAGACAAGTTATTTACAGGATCCTGGACAGTGTGGCAATGTATTAAAAGGATTTGAAGGGTTCCTATCTTCATCAAAGAACACTGCACTGTATGGAGTTTCTTCTCTCCGGCTTTTTTTTTTGTTGAAATAATGATAATTTTCCTTTTCCCTTTCTTGACTTCTCATGATCAAACGACCTCTTCTTTCAGTGATCTTAGTTTCTGGAGTTTATTTCATTTCTGCTGAGATTAAATAACATCCATATGTTTCTGTCAGAATCTGTGATTCTGAATTTCTGATAGTTCTAAGGAAAAATAGGAAGGGTCGTGGCATAACTTTCATGTATATGATCTGTTATACTTTATTGCAAACCCTATTTATTAGGCATCTCTTCAAGTCTTCCATAATTTTGATTCATTGATGGTTGGGAAAAGGTAACTCATGAGTTTTGTATTTATATTCATTGCTAAAATGCCACATAAAGTGATACCTTGCTGGGACTTGCCCAGATGCATTAGTAATTGAATTTTACCAAGTTTTTAGATGATGAAATAGACTTGTTTAAAATGCTGAGAAGCAAGGGGAGTTCATAGAGTACTGCTAAAAGCACAATGTACTTGCATCAACAGTTGTCTTTGTATACATCTAAGTTCTATGTTAAAAATGAATAATAGTGAGGTGTTTCACGCATCTATTCATCTTCAGTAGATGACATGCTGTTTTATCATTCTTGTTTATTTTCTTATGATCAAATTATATGTGTAAATGTGTATTTGTGTGTCAGAGACGAGTTGAGGTGTGTGTGTGCTTGCATGTGTTCTTTGTTTTAAATTAAATATACATTTAAACATAGTTTGGCTTATTCTTCATGTTGATGTTTGTATGACATCGGTGAATCTAATTTCTTCATGGCAGCTTGAAGCGGTCTAGAAAGTTTCAGCCCGAAGATAGGCTCTTCTCATTATCTTCAGTGACCTCACCAGCGGTGCGTTTCTGATATCCAGTGATAAGCTTCAACCCAGGAGTGGAAAAAAGAATGTCCACTTGTGAGCGCTAAGTAACAAAAGTGGCTAGAAAAAATTGAACATAAATTCATGTTGTTCGTTTCTCTTTCAATTTTCACATCCTTGTTATAAAAGCGGTCATAGTATTTTCCTGTGATTGTTGAGACTGTTTAGCATGTTAATCTTCTGGGAAGATAAGAGTGATTAAAACAGGTTGGAGGCATCAGTTTCCAAAATTGTTGAACTACAGTACATCCATTATTCTGTGCTACCTTGCTTTATTTCCCCCCTTACCCCACCACCAAACATAATGGAGGCTTTTTTTATGGAAATGAAAAACAACAGCAAAATCTAAGAATTTCCTCCTACACTCTCAGTTATATAATTGTTCTATATTTGGTGTTTGATACAAGTAGTACTTGAACTTTGGTCATATATTATTCCAGAAGTATTTTTCCCGTTGACAGAAGAGTAATTAAATGTTTTACATGGATTAGGTCAGGTTCTCTCACTTGATTTCAACTTGGCAGGTGGTATTACCGTATTAGAGCAGTAAATATTTGAAATCTTCAGACACAAGAGCATCAAAATATAAAAATTGATTAAGAAATAATAACAGCTTTTGTGGTGTGATAGGATGCATCTAAGTTTCAAGTTGGTAAAACCTAGCTCTCCAACTAAAGAATTTTGGATCCTTTACTGGGCATGATCCGTCCATCCTCTTAACACCTCCTACATAAACATTATCCTTTTCTGTTTTCTTTTCTCCAATTCTGTTTTTCCTTGGTCCGTTTATTAATGAAGTGCTGGCATCTTTTTACAAATAGGTTATTTCTGACTTGTAACATGCATTTCCTTCACCTGTTTATTATAGGCAGAAGAGCTTGCAGCTGGACGAGATGGTGAGCTCATATATGCAAGCATTTCAATAACTTTCCTGGCATGAATTTTATTCTCTCTTCATTTTATTTCTGTTTATCTCAGATGGGAGATCAGATTTTGGTCCTGGTCGCTCAAAAGGTGCAGGAATTTATGCAAATGGGCAGTAAGCACTCCGCTTTGCTTTAATCTTGTTGAATTAAGTAATTTTTTAGTTTACAGAAATCTGTTCCACAAATCTTGGCAAATATGTAAAGAATTCATGCCGTATGTGATAAAAAAATATGCATGTATGCCATAGGGGTAAACCAAAGAAGGGAAGAGGTGGGCCAAGAGATACGAAGAGAATGAGGGCTTCAAGCGAACAAGATTTTGATTATGAAGATGATCCTGACTTGACATTGTGATTTCAAATGCTGGTACAACTTTCTCTTAAACCTTGTGGAATCTAAGAGCCTGGAAAAATCTGCTTTCATACTGAATTGATGGGCAGTTGGTGCTCTGCGGTTGTCCACATTCTATGTATATATTGTTTAAGTCGTGATAGGTTTGGATTTGTGTACTTCTTGGGTGAACAAAGTACATGTACTCCTCATGTTGTACCAAAGGCATGAGTGACATGTTCTGTTGCAAGGCAGCTGGCATACAGTAAATGTATCTTTGCCCATTCTTTTGTTGGCAAGTTAATGATTGTTTTATTAGACTTGTTCTTTCTATTGTGAATTGCTAAATGTTAATTGTAAATTTGTATGAAACTAAGAAAATGAAAGTCAGCTTATTTGAATTCCGACTCTAGAAATTGATGTTGCCAATTGTGTATGTGTATGTGGTAGGAATTCACTGCAGCCTAGCAAAGAAAATGCCCTTTGCCCCAGAAAGTAGAGATGTCTGTTTTCATTTTTTCAAAGTTCATTTTTGTTGGCAAGTTAATGATTGGAATCATATTTGAAGATGTTCAGAGCTGGAGACTGGAAAGGGTTCGCTTCTGATGTTCTGTAACAAGGGATAAATAACACCATTTGCATTTTCAGAGGGTTGATTTCTTATTTGGGACACTGACAAGCTTGCATGGCATGGTCCTTCATCATTACCCCATTCATGCAAAGCTTATTTAGATAGCTGGACCCTGTCCCAATAACTGTAGTCTGTAATCGGTAGGTGGGCATTTTATTTTAGGTAGAATTTGAGATAGGAACTTCAGTTCTTGCTTTATCTATGATTGCATTTTTTTTTACTAGTTTTTTTTTACATATACAAATTAATTAAAAAAAGTGATTTTTATAATACTAAAGAGTAAAACAATATAGTGAATGATATTAGTTTGTCAGTTTTTTTTAATAATATTTTATAATATATATTATTAATTTTGTTTCACATTAATTTTTTATATTTATTTATGATGATAAAAAAATTTCAGAACATATATTTATAAGAATTTAATTTTAATCTACTGTCGGTGTAAAAAAATTTTATACTGTCATTCAATTATATATTGACATATTATTAAAAATGTAGACTTTTGAGGTAATTATTATAATAGTTAAACTCTTTAAATGAGTTGATAATACATGATTGGATGACAGTGTAAAAGTATTTTACACTGACAGTGGATCAAAATTAAACTCTATTTATAATTATATATGTACGTTTGTATTATAATTTTTATATAATTATACCAGCGAAGCATAGAATACACCTTTATTTGACAAACAAATACACGAGACCCTTGTCTAATTCTAACTTATATGAGTATGAAATGTTTTGAATTTGATCTATTATTAATATAACATTTCTTTTTATATAACTAATAAATAAATAAGTGTTATACCATGAATGGTTATATGATGTTCTAACGGTTAACGGCTAAAAGTCTAGAACTATTGAGTTGAGAGTACCATTCCACGAATCTCTGTTTTTAAAACGAATCATTTTATATTTTTTTAATAATTCTCTTAATTATATAAAAAAAAATAAAAAATTTTATTTTTTACTTAATATTTTTTATTTTAAATAATTAAGAAAATTTTAAATGAATTGTTATGAGGATAAAATATTATTTTATGAAAGATGAACGTTAATCATTCTTAACTTTTTAATTTCACAGCCTTCACAAATATTTTCTTACATGTTTGAACTTTTAATATTGTAAAAATATTTTAATCGTTAAATTTAAACTTATTTATCATTTAAATTGTTTAATGCTAATCATTATGGTAACAGTAAAACTCATTTGTTACATGACCTTGGTGTTTAGCAATTTTTTATTTTTTATTTTCGAAAATTCCTCTTTTAATATTAAACTTTAGTACATGATATAAGATTTTTTGGGTAAAGAAAAAAAAAACACACACACACACGTTGATTTTGTGAAGTGCCTTTCATTGATCCGACGCCGTTCCAGAGATAGCCGTCCTCCTCCTATTTCCCTGTTCGGTCTGCATCGTGTCCATGGATTTTGTGGTGGTATCTACTCTCTCTACCAACCTCTCTTTTTTCGTCTGTGTGTTGTGTTTTTTTATGTTTCAGTATTTGGTTTCAAATTCAATTTTTTGAAAAACTAATACAAGATTAATAATACGCACAAGAAAAAGGCAGCTGACAAAGAACCTGAAGCTCCTGTGTTCTCTGTTGGTAAAGCTGGTTCATGATTCCCGACCAATATACCACAGGATCGTTGAGTCTTTCCTTAATAAAATCTTCCCCTCAGGATATCCATACAGTTTCATTCATTCATTCATTCATTCATTATTATTATTATTATTATTATTTTTATTTTTTAAAAAATATCTGAATATGTTGTATGCCATAGTTATTTTATGGCTTAGACAGGCTTGTTCAGATTTTCGGTGTTTGTATGTTGTATGCCATAGTTATGTTATGGCTTAGACAGGCTTGTTCAGATTTTCGGTGTTTGCGTTGCAGTGTGAATGAATGAAGGCTACCTTAGATACACACAGTTTCGAGCACTGCAATACATTTCCACTATAAGTGCTATCAACTCAGGTCTTCTTCTCATAACTTGAAAATTTCAGCAAAGCATGTCTTTGATATTGGAAAATAAAACCCGCTTGCTGGTGTGTATGCTTATTCTTCTGCAGTTACTGCTATTTCCTGCAGGCTTGTGGCCCACTCCTGTACAAGCAACTGCTGTTAGTTGGGTAATTTCATACTACTTTGCAATTCACAATTTCTCAGGCCATTCCTGATGCCATCCCTTTAATATATAATTTGTTTCTCTTGCTCACGTCCAGGTTTTAAAGGATGTTATGCAACATTTAGGGAAGCTAATAGGTGGCAATTTGGGTGCAAGAATGGATTCAGAGTTAGACGTTGCAGAATTATAGGTTTGCATTTGGGCTGGAGCTTTTTTCTTTTTTCCCCCTCTTATATTAGCTCTTATTTGTCACATTCTCAAGGTGTCTGACTGCGATAAGCTTTCCATCTTGCAACTGATGTGCTCTATGATTTAGGCACTGGCTTGGAAGTGCTTTCTCCCTTATGCCCACATCTTTTTCTTGAAATGGCAGGCCTATGCTATTTTGCCAAGGTATTAATTTTTATGAGTAGACATTCATTTTGGTCTTTTAAAGATATATGCGACATCATATTAGTTCTTTATTTATCAACGACATCAAATTAGTCCTTTAATGAGAAGTAATGTCATCGGTTTCATCCTTGAAGAACCATTCTGGTGAAAATAACTGTTCATTATCCTATTTCATTTTGGGTATAAACTTATCTTTCTATTATTTTGGAGTCAACATGGGATGGCAGTTGTTGCAGCAAGAGCTACAAGATTGCCTATATATTCTTCATGTGCTAAAGAAGGAAATCTCAGTGACCTATTTGCTAATGGGGAGGCTCTATTTCAACTCTCTTTATGTTGTCGGAATTGGAGTTGGAATTCAATTAGCATCTACTATCTGTGCATCAATGCAGGGAAAGTGATAGAGGTTATCTTTGTTTATTCTTGGGTTTTGGTGCTCAATATTTTCTTCAGCTTTTGACCCATATAATAGTTTGTGCTAACAATCTATGTAATGTTGTCTTTGGTTGTTACTGGAATGCATGAGGATTGAAAGAGTTTGCATGTTATGGAAAAGTTGAAGTTGGCTACATCATGTAGGCTACATGCCAATTTGAGTAGTCACTGCCGAAATGTTACTTAAACTGGTGGAAAAACTTAGGTTTAAGGAGAGAGATTTTGTTGAATAAGACTATCACAAATTCTCTACTCTAATAACCCCTTAAAATAATATACAGATATTATAACCCTCTCCATTCCAGCTGCACCAAGTAATGTGACTACTCCAAAAAGTTATAGGTATCTGTGTCCAGTGCCACTGTTTTGATGACACCTTTCAAAAGGACTCACGATTCAAGCTTCATGATTATATTTCTAGATAGGCACAAGTTGTGGCGAAGTCTCCCAGTACAATGGTTCTTCACATGGCAAGTTTATAGAACTCTGTTTATTAATTCTTGGGCACCATCAAAATTATTAATGGGATATTAAATAGCAATATTAAACAAAGAGGGATCAATATTGCCATTTCAAAATTTGAGCAATATACTCTCTCAGAAATGAGATGTTTTCTATTAAATGTTGTGGTGGCAAGATTATAAATCAAATGTTGCTTATGGAGTCATGCCCAAGGGCATAGGTCATATATATTGTTTATTTGCAATTAGAACCATTACTCTAAATATGAAAGCAAATATTTTTTTTAGTTTGACTTCGAAAGATATAAATAATCATGTTACATATCTTAATGATAAATATACTTTGTATTGATGATTCCAAACTGATGGATTATGAAACATTTCTTGTTAGTTGATTGTGGGGCCTCTACTTTCAATTGTACATATACAGCGTGTCTGAAGAAATGAGAGCAACTCCTGTTCCTGTCAATACCTTAAATCCACAAAGAACTGCAATGATTGTGGCTGATTTTCTCAAGGTCTGGTTTGAACTGTTGTAGTAAATGAATAGTCTGTTGGTTTCCTTTATTTGAGAAACTGAAATGCCGTTTGACTGTTGATTGCATTTCCAATCCAAGCAGGATACGTATCAGACCCTGCTGATCTAAGATATCGAGAAGATTTGCTATTTCCTGGTCGACTTATAGAAGATTCTGGAAATGTAAGAGTGGGTAGGGCTTTGCATAAGGTTATTAAGCCTTCAAGGCTTCTTGAATTAAAACGAGGTGTTCCCTGGGGAGAAGTTTCTTTTAAATCCTGGAGGTAAATGCATTGACATGGTATTGGAGCAAGATGCTATTGGTGAAGATGCATTGAGAGGGTGGCTAGTTGCTGCATATGCTGCACAAAATTGAGAAGTCCTCTCATGAACTCGGTGCCAGTATCCTGCAAGGGGCCTACGAGAAAATGAATGATGTCTTCCCTGTATTTTTAAAAGAACTACAGAACAAAGGTTGGCACACTGACCGTTTCCTGGATGGAACTGGGAGCTGCTTTGCATTATGATGTTCAACAATAAATCCTGTATTGGCTTGAGTAGGTTTTCTGACCCATTCTGTGAGATCGCGTGCATTAGCTCTAATGGGTCAAATTACTTAAATGTTTATTTAACAGTCTCTATTTAACTACACTGCTGCATGTCACACTCTTGGTTTGGGTGTAATGTACTAAAAAAAAAATTAGAATTTTTCCATTCTGTGATTGCATGTATATATACTACAACAAAATTGACATTTAGTGACAGACAAAATTCGTAGATAAAAGTCTAAAATCTGTCACTATAGCCTATTTTAGGCTATTGCTACGACACTTTTGGTCATGCTTTTTAATGGCTTAGGTATTTGTTTTTACCCATGGAAAACATCTATAGGTATATGTTTTGGTGACAATCTTGTTATTCTGTACGTATAAACTTATGATTTATAATGACAATTTATTCCGTAACTATATGTAATCTTAAGAATTGGTATTTTGCAATAATTTATTATGAAATTCCTACAAAAGTAGTTCGTAGGTAAAAGTTTTTGTTTTCCCTTTTTTCATGCTTTCTTTTTTCTATACTACAGAATAATAAAATTATAGTTAATAAGATGAAATGAAACAATTAGCAAAAAAAATTTGAAGACATTTGTAGAATTAACACTACTCAAGTTTCATCTCTCTCGTTTGGGAATACAATTACATATAGATGTAAGGCTATCTGGCTACTGATGCAACAATAGCCACAAATACCATAAACAACACGGGGAGAGTTAAGAAATGCAAATACAAAAATTTAGTTCTAGGTTTCAATAAATCCAAATCATACCAAGAATACCAATACCAAAAATTTAATTTTTCTAGAGGTTGTTCTCTACTTACCATTAAGTAAACTGCAAAATCAAAGAACAACAATTCTTAAATCCTCCAACCAACACGCTTAAATTCTAATAATAAAGTCAAGATCAAAATTAATCCTTTAATACAATCATTAATATTGAGTATTATGTTACCAAATTTACATTCCATCCCATTCAAAATTTAAATGTGGAAAAAAAGTAAGATATTCAATTTTATGTAGGAATTGAAACCTTATTATATAATCAACAATAACCTTATGAAAGTCAACTCAAACCAATCAACAATAACCTTATGAAAGTCAACTCAAACCAAACAAGTCAGAAAGACAAAATAGGTCAATTTAAAAAGTAGAACTCAAGTTTTCAACCAATGCCTCAAAGCCAGTTAAAAGACAACAAGGATCAAGTTGAAAATTTCATGGTTCGGCCGGACGACTTATCACTACTCTGAATTTTCTGTCTCTATTTCTTTTTGAATAAAAAAAATAGGAGCAGATTTTATGTGCTATTTTTTTCCTTATAAGTGGGTGAACCAAAGACCAATAAGAGTAAAAATCCCAAGCAAAAAAGGTGAAAATAGAAAATTACTAATCTTTTTCAAACCAGCTTATTCTCTTTATTACTTAGTAAAAACAAAAACTACTTGATAGCACCCAATACAACCACTTGAAGTTTCTTTCTCATGGAAGTTACCATTAAGTAAACTTGTAAAATTGAAGAACAATAAATCTTGAATCCTCCAAATTAGGGGTGTTCATAACCAAACCAAACCGATCAAAATTGAAAAAACCAAACTGAAAAATCGACAATCGAACAAAACCGATTAATTTTGACTTTGTTTGGTTTTGTTTTTATGAAAATCAATTGGTTTGGTTCGGTTTTTAATTTTCATTTATGATACTGAACCAAACTGAACTCATATAATTATTTATATATTTTTTATAATTTACATATTTATAAATGATTATATTTAAATTTCTTGTTGTTTCTATAAATATTTTTAGGCCAATTTATTATTTATAATTATGTAATGATGTTTTATTAAGATTTTATACCAATTTTTTTAATTGGTCCATAAAAAGAACAAAGTAAAGTAGTGTATGAATTTTTTTAAGAAAAAATGTATTCAAAAACCGATTGGACCAAACCGATTGCATTTGGTTCAGTTCTCCAATTTAAAAAAAAAAACTGATTGGTTCTCGATATAGAAAAACTGATTGGTTTGGTTCGGATGACTTTTCTCCCAAAAACCGAATCAATCCAAATCATGAACACCCTTACTCCAAACAACATGCCTAAATTCTAATAATAAAGTCAAATGATCAAAATTAATCCTTTAAAACAATCATTAATAGAGTATTGTGTTACCATATTTACATTCCATCCCGTTCAAAATTTACATGTAAAACGGAAAAAAAAAAAGTAAGATATTCAATTAATGAAAGAATTGAAACCATATTATATGATCAACAATATTCTTATGAAAGTCAGCTCAAATCAAACATGTCACAAATAGAACAAATAGGTTAATATTAAAAGTAAAACTCAAGTTTTCAAGTAATGTCTCGAAGCCATTTAAAAGACAATAAGGATGCAAGTTGAAACTTTCATGGTTAAGTCGGATGACTTATCACAACTCTGAATTTTCTGTCTTTATAATTTCTTTCTAAATGAAAAAAATATTAGGAGCAGATTCTATGTGCTATTTTTTTTCCCTTATAAGTGGGTGAACCAAAGACTAATAAATGTAAAAATCCTAAGCAAAAAGGTGATAGTAGAAAATTACTAATTGTTTTCAATCTAGCTTATTCTCTTCATTACTTAGCAAAAGTAATAAAAAAAACACTTGGTATCACCCAAGACAACTAATTGAAGTCTCTTTCTCATGGAAGTTACCATTAAGTAAACATGCAAAATTGAAGAATAATAGTTCTTGAATCCTGCAAACAACACGCCTAAATTCTAATAATAAAGTCAAGATCAAACTTAATCCTTTAATACAATCATTAATATTGAGTACTATATATGTTACTAGATTTACATTCCATCCCATTCAAAATTTACATGTGAAATAATAAATAAATAAAATATTCAATTTGTGCAGGAATTGAAACCTTATTATGATCAACAATAACCTTGTGAAAGTCAGCTCAAATCAAACATGTCACAGAAAGACAAAATAGGTCAATTGAAAAAGTAGAACTCAAGTTTTCAAGCAATGTCTCAAAGCCACTTAAAAGACAGTAAGGATGCAAGTTGAACCTTTCACGGTTTGGTTGGATGACTTATCATAACTCTGAATTTTTTGTCTATATTTCTTTCTGAATGAAAAAAAAATTAGGAGCAAATTCTATATGCTATTTTTTTCCTTATAAGTGGGTGAACTTGTGAACACCCCATTATGACCGGGTAATGTTAGAAAACTTCAACAAAAATACAAAAAAAATTATATAAAGAAAATCAATACAAAAATAAATCAAAAATCAAAAATAAAATAAAAAAAAAGAAGAAAAAGAATTAAATGAGGAAAGTTCAAACCCACAACCCAAGTGGCCCAACCACCCACTCCATGAACTGTTGAGCTCGGCCCATTTCAACCCACTCCATCACTTATTGGGCTCGGCCTAAATCTCAACCCATCTCAGCCCAATAATTACCGAGCCCATCACCTATTCCCCCTATCAGCATAGGAAGAGCCCCGAGAAATGAGGGAAACATAGAAGGGCAGGTGAGAGTTGGGAGAAGTTTGGAGAAACACAGCAAAGGAAAAGGAAGTTTCAGCAAGCAGGGGATAGCTCAATCTGATCAAACCCTAACCGCCCCTTTTTCAAAGTGATGGTCCTGCAGAAGATTATAAAAGGGAAAGAAAGAGAAGGCAACGAGACTTTAGCTTGGGCTAGAAAAGAAAACTGAGAAGAAAAAAGGAGAAAAGGATTTGCTACCCTTTGCTCTTTGAATCTGTACTCCAAGAGATAAGTCTTCAGATTTTCTCCTTTTTTTTCCTGTTGGTTTCTCTTTATATGTTTGAATATGGTTACATCTATGTGGTATCTATAATGTTGTTGATGTTGATCCTGTTTGGTGTTTGGTAATTTTCTTCTTCTTCTTCTTCTCTCCAACCATTTCCAACCTCCACTTCATCTCCTTCAACCCATAATCTGCACACCTCAACCCAAGAAGCTCCCCAAGCCATTTCCAAACTCCCCATTATCTCCCACAAACCCATAATCTGCACTCACCCAATCTGAGACCATCTAAACCTCAAGCTCATCCACCCCACACCCATACACAACCTCTATAATCCCAAAACAACATCCCCATCACCACCCAACCATTTCACACACCATCTTCTGTACTTTCTCATCCAAAACAGAGTCATCTTCATCCTTATCATAAAATATCTCCCAAGACCACCCATGAACAACCAAAGCCACCACAACATCCCACTACTTTGCTTCCAAACACAGTACCAACACCTACCCTAATATCCATCAAACAAATTTCCAAATCTGTAAAAAAAAAAAAACAAGAAAATAGAGCCTACACCTGTGTCCGACCAACCATTACTTCCCTAGACAATTTCTGACCGACCATCCCTTCCCAGGATCAAATATGACCGATACCCTCCTATTCAATCGACCACTGTAACCCTGTCACCTACTGATCGATCATTCCTAACCGAGCTTACCCTTAATCGATCGGTTCTGACCCAATCCGACCTAGCCTTAGCCTATAATCCATCAGATCACTTTTCCGAGCTGAGCTTAACCTTAGTCGATCAACCCTTCAAACCATTTCTCCGAGTCGAGCTCACCCTTAACCAATTAATTCCTAAGCTCACCAAGCTGACTGAGTTGACTCAATCATTAGCCCATCAGCCTCAGGCTCTCCAAATCGACTGAGTAGACATTGCCCTTAACCCACTAACCCCTCAACTCACCAAACCGATCCAACCATTGATCAATCAATTTGAGGCACTTATGTTAGCTTTGTATTAGGCTTTATTAGATGTTTATTGTGCCCAATATTAGCATTTTAGATGAGTTTAATGTTGTTGGGCTTCATTGGGCTTTAATGCAAATATTGAATAATTTTCGGATTTTGATGCATTTTGACCTTTCTTCCTTGGTTAGGTCATAACTTGGGACTCGGTGATCCATTTGAGGTGATCTTGGCGTCTTTGGAAAGCTAAGACAAGGCTCTACAAGTTTCATGAAGAACTCAAGAGCTGGATCGGACTTCTAAGGGTCCAAAATATCCCTGCAATGCAGAGTGGGTTTGCTGTCACGAAAATCTAGGCAGTGTGCACATATTGGACTACATAGTGAGCTATAGGCCTCCTCTTGGGTTGAAAATTGGCTATTGGAAAAATAAGACTCATATCTTCAACTTCACTGAAGACCATTTAGTCAATAGATGTCGTTTTAGGCATGATTATGAAGCTACAATTTGAGGTAGGTGCAGTGTTTTTGGCATATCTGGTGTTCTAAAAGTCCAAATGGCATGATTCTAATTGCAAAATTTCAAGGAGACAACTGGCTACAACTTTCATAGTAGACCTCCAAGCCAAAATGCATATTCTAGGTCATGAAAATCAAGCCAGAAGTCGTTATTAAATTCCTAATATATTAGTTATTAGAAGTCAAAAAGTATCATTGATGGATATTCATACTATATACCCAAATATAAAAATGAGAAAGCTAAACTTGCATTGAACATAAAAATGTAGTAAGAGATTCATTTTTGACAAAAAAAATTAAACATGGTTTGGACATCAGACAAAGAAATAAGGTATCAAAAAGTAAAAAGATCCACTCCAAAAAAAGATACAACAATAGTTGTATTACTGTACACATATGCAACTTCCTCCACAATTCTTTAGTCTGTCTCATTAAAATAATATTGAAGAATTTCTTTAAAGATAAATTACAAGAGTTATCTACAGAAGTGGCCAACTGGTCCAACAAAACTGAATCCAAACATACTTGTTACAACTACGTGCCTCCAGTTGATCATAAATCTACCACATCAAAATATTCAAATATAATTATAGATTTATGAGAAACTTTGTCCATAGTTAATACACAAAAAAATCATGTATTTGGATCAAGCATTTGAGTATGAGTAACATCTTAGTCTGAGCAAATGAGAAGCATGTTTACATACCTATATATAACACTATATCATGCTCAAAATGTAAGCATACTTGAGGTCAAGTTATTAAAAAACATTGCAAAAGAGACTAAGGAAGTTTCTATTGCCAAAGGAAGTTTTTCTTTGATAATACATTTCTTCCTTTAACCTTTACTTCCCCCATAATTAGATAGAGATCTGTTTAAGAAAAGAAATTTAATTTCAACCCATATTAACATTAAACATTCCTAACAGCTCCATAACCTAATGTTCTTCTAGGAATTTACCCTTGCTCAAAATAGATATATTTCCTTGTCAGACAATGTGCAAATGCAAGTTTCCCATGCATTACCCTCCTCATTATACAGAATCAAAGTCAAATAGCATCCAGCGACATAACACACTTTTATATTTAAGCCAAAAGAGATGAGAAACTAAAAGATGTATATATATCCGTCAACCTAACTAAAAGAGGTTATCATCATAATGAATTAGGTTATCATCATAATGACAATTCATTGTATATGAAACGATCAATTGGATATCATCATAATAGGTTGATGGTTTCATTTTATTGTAATTCATTTAAATCAATTTATACAATATTGTTTGGATTTTTTTTTTTTTGTGAATGACAAAGTTATTTTTCATTTATCAGTTATTATAATTTTGAAGTATTTATGTATTTAAGGCAAGTCAACATAAGGTATGAAACAAATACAATATTACAAGCAATACTATTTAATTATAATATATGATAGTCATAAGAATTTGTTTCAAAGAGAACTATGCATGTTTATCTATAAGTATATTTAAAGTTTTTCTGGTAGAATTAATGTTATCTTAATTATTTGATAAATATTATATATTTTTTCAAAACTATTTATTTTTTTAGAAAATAAATTACATGTATCCCACAAGTAAAATGTATAAGCTGCTTTTTAAAATTGAATGACATGAGACATATCCAGTGAGATGAGTAGTTTATTGTGAGAGTGAGATGATCAAATTTTGACCATTAGATTATCCATGTATGGTCAAAATTAGATATTATTTAAAAGTCACATGATCACTTAAAAATATCATATAATTTTATGTTTTAATATTGACCATACATGAATGATCTAATAGTCAAGATTTAATCATCTCACTTTCACAATAAACTACTCCTCTCACTAGATATGCCCCATTAAATGACATTAGTTTATTTATGTACATTTATATATTCCTCCCTTTTCATATGTCCATATTTTATAAGTTATCTTTTCTTTGAGTACTAATCTGTATATGAAACTATTTCTAAAGTTGCTGTTAACTTTTTTTATTTTTATCATGCTACATCATGTATGTTTGACAGAATGCAATACCTTTTTTTGTCGTCTTATATTTTATTGTTCAATATATACTGTATTGTTTCATTTTATTTATTATATTTTATAATTTACTATTTAGAATCTTTATAATTTTTTACAAAATAGCTAACTGTGCATCCACGGATGAAAATCTAGTTTTTCTAATATTCAGTTTTTTAAAATTAATTAAATATCAGTTTCTTCTTGAGGAGCCAAAATAGTCATTAGCAGCTGTATAAATTGGTGCTACTTTAAGGCAATCGCGTCCACTCTTCAAACGCTTTACATAAAATATAGGAGGCAGATTTGCACCCAGAAAGCAGAGTCAAGATTTTGCTAATGAATGTGGGTTTTAGCGAGTGATCTTTAGGTCTTGATACATTTAACTAGGAAAAAAGTTTTGCAAGCATCGCATATAATATCATTCATTGCCGTGAAGAAAATTAGTACGACTGAAACTTGCAGCTTCGCTTAGAAGTCAAGTAAAAATTCCACCAAAAAAAAAAAAGAAGAAGTCAAATAAAAACAAAAAAACTCATCGATGAACAATGACCAACGTTCAAACAGCCTCAAGTCAGCTTTAAATTTCCAATCATTTGTTTTTGACAGCTTTCGTCTCCCTCATCAAGAATTATACATATTTTTTTACTTGTTAACGTCGGTACTTGGTAGTGGAGTTATACTTGTTATCTACATTAAAATCATTGAATCATATTATTCATGGGGATTGTGGAAAATATAGTCAATTATCTTGAAAGTTCGTACCATGCTTTTCACCTAATTAATCAGTGACATCATTTGTGACAACAGCCTTTTGTTTTATATTAGCTTAAGTAATGACTAATGAAATTAAAAAATAAAATTAATTTGCAGGTCCTCAATTTGCATCGCACTTTGGGGGATGTACGTTGGTCTTCGATTTGCTTATGACGGGTGTTTTCGTCAGATTATCCTAGAGGTTGCCGTCGATATGATTCATGAGCTTCTTCGCAGAGAGTGAACTGTCTCTTATTTTCAGGGAAGGGAATGGTTGCGCTGATCTTCTCACCAAGAGAGGGCTTTCCCTCCTTCCTTCATTTCTTTTCCTTTGTTGGCTGACTAGCACAGTTGGTGATTCTCGTTTTGTAGCCAGTTGCTTGTCTTTTGCCCCGTTGCTTATCAAAAGAAAAAATATAAATATTAGTTTAAGATATATTCCATGGAGATGAAAATTTAAATATATAAATGTTATTAATTATGTCATTTAATGATGAATATATTAAAATAATTATTTATTGTTAATTTTTTATATTAAATTAATTTTTTAATATTATTTTTAGACATTAAATTAATTATTTAATGTCATTTTTTTATATAAAATGAGTTTTTTAAAAAAATTAATTTAATGACAAAAATTATTAAAAAATTAACTAATAACACTTATATCTTTAAAAAATTGAAATAAATATTCAGTCTTAAAATAAAAAACAAAGAAAAAAAGTTAATAAAATTAGTAATTTACAATTAAAGATTGCATACATATGTTTTCATGTATTTTTCAATTAGTAATTTTATTTCCTAATATTTCGTTTGTTTCTTCCTAAAATATATCTTTGGTAGTCTTTGGTATAAGAATTTTTTCGAAAAAAAAACAGAGAGAAGAAATAAGTAAAGATGCAAACGAATTTTTACCAATGATTATTTTAGTTTTTATTCCGTTTTCTCTTAATGCCTCGTTTTCATTAAAAAATAATTCTAATGAAAAATTTATTAGGGGTACCTAAATGTAAATAATGACTAATTATTTTTTTAATTAATTTTAAATTATATGTAAAAATAAGTTCCCTTAGGATATTAGTTAAAAAATTAAAATTAAAAGTATTAAATATAAAAGTAGAGTATTTAATATCTTAAAAACTTAAAAAAAAATTTCATTAAGTAATTAGGAGAATTTATTGAGAAATATTAATTACTTCTTAAACAATATCCTTAAAGTATTAGTTAGCAACACTCTTTATATTATCATTCAATTATATATTGTCAAATTATTAAATAATTTTAATTAACTATCATAATAACTATATAAAAAATTTAACTCTTTTAGTAATGTATCAATACATCATTAAATTATAATATAAAAAACTTTATATTGACAGTGTATCAAATTTAAACTTATTTTTAAATGAATTTAATTTGATGAACTGTCAGTATAATTTTTTATATATTATTATCCAATCATATATTACTAAATTATTAAAGAAAATTGAATATTAACTACATAAGAAATCTAACTCCTAATAATATGCTAACACATTATAAAATGATAATGTTAAAAAAGTATACTAAAATAAATCAAATTGAAACTCTTTTTATGTCTTTTAAATGTCAAAATATATCATAGCTGTGTTAGAATTATGTATATCCATTTCATTCAAAATTTCAAACACAATTGATAGCACCATCCCACGAAGTTAACCAATTCCCACCTATCATTGAGAAGAAACACATTAATGACACAATAACGAATTCGAGTGAAATTACACTATCAGATTATTGATTGGCTGTCTGATTCACCAAAAAAAAAAAAAAAGGATTATTGATTGGCTTAATTATTTTCTTTCCTTTCTTAGATATTTTTATATTATTTCAGTGTGAGACTAATCACATTTAAAATATTAAGATTATTCTTTTTTTACAAATACTTTTATACAAACTCAAAATTTTAATATTATACAAATTTCTTAACCATTAAATTCAAAATTAGTTACATTTAAGTCATCTTGAGTGTGTTACTTACTTTTTGTAGGTTTTTACAGTACTCATGCCAAAACTTATTACATACAGAAATAATTAATGCATTAAATAACTTTTTGAACCTTATAAAAAAAGTTATTTAGGGATTAAAAGATTTAATTTGTCCATTTCATAAAAGATTTGACAAAATTTTACGTTGGCTGTCAACTTAATGCAATCTTTCTCATTTTATCCGAGCTTGCAGCTATGCATAAATTGCATAGACAAAGTTATTAAAAGATCCAATTTGTGTTTAAATTAAATTTTATAAACGTTTAATGAATTTATATTAACATAAATTAGTATAATTACTAAAAAACTGATTTTGCTTTGTATATATTTAGTTTAGATTGTAAAATAAAAAATATTTACTAACTCAAAGGTGATTTTATATGCTCCAATCAATAAAGCAAACATCAAAGAATCCTGCAGGTTCCAATTCCAATTGAAGATTTGTCACCGTTAAGTTGCCCAGCTAATTAGAACAAATGAATACCTGACTGTTTATATATATATATATATATATATATATATATATATATATATATATATATATATATATAAGATAATAGGCTACCGACTTAATTGCCACAAGCACAGCAGTGACAGCACAAAGCCTATTTCTTTGACCTCTTTTATGCGGATGAAAAGCGCAATCGCTTGTCCTAGCTACTTTATCTCCAACTATGCTAAGACTTAAATGTTTATTTTTGATTTTTTGGACATATATTCAACATTATATTAAGTAACATCAAATTAACCTTTTAATAATAATTAATACTATTAGTTTTAGGTAACGTCAATGGCAACGTCAAATTATGTATTTTCCTAATAAATTAGCTTATAATCATTCTAATTATTTAAAAATAAATAATTTTTTTAAATTTTAAAATATTTTTAATTTTTAATTTTATATTTAATGATTTTTATTTTAATTAACGAAAATACTAAACATTACAAAATTCGTGACACATTTTCTTCTATTGTCACTTCCGTGACTGTCATTTTCTCTTACTGTGCTCATTATTATTTTTAAGTAATGTTATATATTTTTAATAATTTTTTTAAATATTTAAAATAAAAAGTATTAAATGAAAATGTAAAAATATTTAATATTTTAAAAATCTGAAAAAATATTTAATTTTTTCTTTTTTAAGTAATTAAGAAGATTATTAAACAAATTTATTAAAAAGATATAAAATTATTCTTATTTTTTTTAAAGATTTAATTTTATTTTGTTATTAGTGTAAAGTTTTTTTTATAGTATTATTTAATAATGTATTGACATATCATTAAAAAAGTTAAATTTTTTAAATAATTTTTATGATAGTTAAATTCTTTTAATAATTTAATAATACATAATTAAATGACAATGTGAAAAAAAATTTACACTAATAATTAATAGATCAAAATTAAATTTTTTTTTAATCTAATCTGAATGATAATTAACTTTCATATTGTTTTCGTGAAAACCAATTCCTTACAAATAACATCGCTGATGTTACGAGAGTTTGATAGGTACATAAAGCATTCCTCTGCGACTATCAGTTGTAAAAAAAATTATGTGAAAATTTGATTATGTGTATAATTAATTTTTAAAAAAATTAATTATAAAAAAATTAATTTATGTTTAGATATGTTAATTCATAATCGATTTTATGATAAAGAATTTTGTTTAGATTGTATAAAAAAAATCACTTTTATGTATGAAATTACTAAAAGATATATAAAATAATTGAAAAAATTATTTGATTGAGGGTAAATAAATATTTTTCTCTTAAAAATTTTAAAATAATTTAAAATCAAATAATTAAAAACTTAAAATAATAATTTTTCTAAAAAAGCTATTTTTAGTTATAGAAAAATAATCTAAACTTATAATCAATTTTACACATTTTAAATAAATAAGATAAATTTTACATAAAATAATTTTTTTTTAAAAAAAAGTTATTTTGAGAAAACATGCTCTATATATAATATATGCCTACTTAAACTCAACAAAAAGAACACGTGTAACACAAATTATAAATATTTAAAATTTTTAAATATATAATTAAGAATTTAATTTTTAATTTATATATATATAAAAATATCTATAAAAAAAATTAACTCTTTAAATAAATTTTAATATTTCAAAAAGATTAATCTCTCCGACCAAGCCTTAAACATCCTAAAAAAAGAAGTACATGCACTTGAGAGATGTCATGCCTGTTGGCAACCATATTAGGCAAATCCCGACGTTTTATTTGACTATACAACCGATCAAACAACTGTGCCCCACTAGAGGGAGAAAGAGAGAGACCCACACTCACACAAGTTGACACACAGAGTGACTTCCTTGAAAAACAGACATGGTGGGAGCAGTAATATAGCCTGCAGTTTGGACTGTTTTGTACGACCCGGCTCTCCGCACGTGCTGATATATAAAAGCATGTATAGCCCGTGTGAGCTTTTGAGGTTTCAACTTTCAACTTCAACTTTCCGAGTTGGTATTTTTTGTATAAATAGGACACAGCCTGCAGTTCGAGCCTAGAAACAGCAAAAAGTAGATCACTTTGGCTTTGGCAGCTGCAGCCAGCAAGAGTTGTCAGCAAATATGGGGAGAGCTCCTTGCTGCGAGAAAATGGGGTTGAAGAAAGGACCGTGGACTCCAGAGGAAGATCTGATCCTCATCAATTATATTAACACATACGGCCACACCAATTGGCGTGCCCTGCCCAAACAAGCTGGTAATTATATAAGAGAGTATAATTAACCCAATTCTAGTTCATTAACCTGCACTAGATTGAAGATATTAACAAGGGAATTCGATTTTGCAGTACGCACGCACGTCTCTTCAATTAAATCTGAGTATTTTTTTTTAATTTCCCTTTTCTTACTTTAATCAATAGGGCTGTTGAGGTGTGGAAAGAGTTGCAGACTCCGGTGGACAAATTATTTGAAGCCGGATATCAAACGGGGCAACTTTACCAGAGAAGAAGAGGACACAATAATCGAGTTGCATGAAATGTTGGGAAACAGGTAAACGAACATCTCTTTATCTAGCTAGTATACACTTTTTTTTTTTCATGAGATTTTGGTCTCTCTTTCAAATTCAGTACATTTTGAGTTAGAGACAACATGCACATTAATTTTGGTAGTGATAATTCAATAAGATTTAAGACTAACTCAACCGGAAGAAAATCCTTTTACCCTAAACGAAACAAAATGAAAAAAGTTGAAACTCTTAGGAGATCCAAGTACATATAGGCTCAATTAATGAAGCAAGTTTCAGAGTGCATATTGTATTTTGATTTCTATATTGGGTCAAGTTCAGCTGTTCTGTAGCATGATTTCTGTAGGATGATAACAGATGCATGTGTGTTCATCAACTTGAACTCTTGAAGTATACAAATGCAAAACAAATTCTTTCTTAGCAGCCTCTTTTTCTTATTCTTTATTCTTTATTTTTTAAAAGAATATGTAGTTTTTTTTTATCAGCAAAAGAATATGTAGTTTAATTACCTTCTTTTTTCTAATAATTTTGGGCCCAATACCAATAGCACTTTGTCTTTTTTTAATTATTAATGGAAGCAAAATCATAATCAGATCGACATGTGAGTCAGCAAATATTCTTTCATTTGCTGGGACTTTTTCACGTGCTTATTAAAAAAAGTTTAAAAATTTATAGAAGCATTAAAATGTAGGCCTGACCTGACGCACCGGTTAGTGTCATTGTGTTAATGTGATATTTCACAAATTGCCATTTGCCATGCATCAAGTTGATCATGTGCATTAATTTTTGAATAATCTTGCAGATGGTCAGCTATTGCAGCAAGATTACCGGGACGCACAGACAACGAGATAAAAAATGTGTGGCACACCCACTTGAAGAAGAGGCTGCCACAAGACCAACAGTGCCACGGCAGAAAACGAAATCCAAAACAAATGCAGTTGGTGTTGGATGCCTCCAAATCCAACCAAGACTTCGAACAGGAACAAGACCCCGTGAATTTTCCCACTCATCATATGATCAAACTCATCAAAGCTGAAAGCACAGAGGAAAGGCCACTATCTCCTCCACAGTGTTCAAGTGACATGTCCACCCCCACCACCAGTGACAGCAACGAGCATAACAGTAGCAGTAGCATTACTACAAATCATGACATGTCCATGAATAATACTGTTGAATCTTTGGGTGAGGATAATCTAGCTTTGGATGAGGATTTCTGGTCAGAAGTGCTGTCAGCTGATAATTCCGATGAGACAAGCGATGTTCCGGCCATTGGTGCTGACCAGCAGTTCCAATTTCCATTCTCTCCACTAGTGACCGAAGAAAGGGTCCATCTTGCTAGTGCATCAAGTATGTGCAATGGCATGGACTTTTGGTACGATGTTTACACGAGAGCTGAGGAATGGACAGAGTTACCAGAATTATGATGTTGGCTATGGTTAATCTTAAACTTTAACTTGCTCATTCATTCAAAGGAAAACAAAAATAACTAAATAAGTCTCTTTGCTCTGTTTTTGACCTGGAACTTGGTTATTGTTATTGTATCGTTACCAGATCAGATTGGACTATGTAAAAAGGTAGTTTAGTGTATTTCAGCATTAAGGTTTGAAAAGGATCAGATGTAAACAACTTTATCATTAATGAAAATGTTATTTTCGCAACCAAAAAAATCCATGAACACCAAATTACAAAAATATCATGCATCTTAAGAAAGTAAGATAACCTCGAACGCAAACAAAGCTTATAGCCTTATAGGGTGGGGTGGCCCAGGTGATGGAGGTGAGAGATTAGAGAAACTGTATACATTGATAATTATAACCCGTGACTTGATGCCAAAGGCAATAAACATTGTGATTTGCAAGGTTGTGCTTCATATCTTTATAGATGATTGTGAAATACACATCAAATCAATCAAATTAAAAACAATCGATGCCAACGCGAGGATTGCATGGCACTCATGCTAGCTAGGATATATACTTGTTAATGCGATTTGTATCATTTTTTTATTTACATTGTTAGATTTAGATTCAATATAGTAATTTAAAATTCTCACTCATAGTTTTATCCGGCACCACTAACATAATTAGTGATTGCGCTATAGAGTATAGACTTCATTGTTTTTTACTGCGCAATATTTAAAATATGCCTTAGAATCGCAAAGGACATTGTCTGAAGTCTGAACACTTAAAAAGGAGGCGTAGATTTTTTTTATATTTTCCAGTGGGGTTCGTGATGAATCATATAGAATTCAAGGAAAATGCTAAATATCATGAAATACCAAAGGAATAAACATTGTGATATGGAGTTATATAAGTTTTGTTCAGGCTAGAAATCAAGCGTCTCTTCAAATCACAGCTACAACAAGTTCGCTGACATGTTGAATCAAAGGTGTTGAGGTTAAAGGATTATAAATTGCATGCCAGATAAATTGAAAGATTCAGTTAGATTTTATGAATTTCAACATATGGCAGGAAGGATGGGAAAAAAAGAATCTTGTGAACTTTGACTGTATATGTCATTATACAAGCAAAATTCTTGTTAATTTGGTGCACTTGTACCACAGAATACAATTCTCCTTGAAATGTGAAACTCTTCCTTCTCTCTCCCATTTTGATGATTAATTATAATAATCATGGCTCCACTTGACTGTCTTTTAAGTTTCAAGAGCATGATGATATCTCAATGTAGATTTGGAGTTATCGATCTACGATATAAAATACCAGATTATGAGGCTGATCAGTGATCACATATAAAAGAGCAATGTTGTCCATACAAAAAAATTCATAAAGAGACAAATCTCTTATACAGATCATTAATTGCCTACTCTACTAGTAGATCAGTTGCCCTTATTATATGTAGGGTGTGTATTTTTTATATCGATTAAGAGAGTAAATTATTAAAAATAAAAATAAAAAGCTTCAAATCCTCTGTTTGTTTTGTTGCGTATGCCTATCTGGTTTTTTTAATTTATCCTACGGCCAAAATGGTATATAGGCCGTGCTAGAGATTAGCGATAAACACTAATATCAAGTACTATCTAATATAACCAAATTTGTTATTTTTTTTTTTTATATACATGCACCTAACAATTTAAAACTTTTAAGAATATTTAAGTTTTGAAATGATATATTTGATCCTTGTTATCTCATTTTTTCATAATTGATCTTTTAAAATTTAGTATATAAGTAATGAATTTACACATTGTTTATATTTTAAAGTCCAAAAGGTTTTGGTGTAAATAGAACTGTCAAGAGGTTAAGAAAAATGTTTCTCGACCAGCTGAAACTCTATACCGCGAAAAGAATAGGGTTTGGCTAGGTTGACATGTATGTAGGAATAACACGCGTCTCATGTCAGATTTAGGACAAATAAATACCAACGTCGATATATCCATTATCCGGCAACTCATTGAACATGAACATAACAGGGCCTCCTCAACTCATTGAAAATCAATCCATGTCCTTGGCCATTTGATCTAACAGCCCTATAATTTCAAAACCTTTTTTTGTTTTTGGACAAAAATAGTAGTGGTTCTAAATCACTGATATCCCAAAAGTTCGTATGATTTTAACTTTGCTTTAGTGAGATGCTAGATGAAATTAAATACCATCACATGCTTGCTCAAACTCATATAATTTTTAGAGAAAGAACACAACTCAATTACAATACAATAGAAAAAATAAACAGAGGGAGGATACCAGAAATTCCTATCAGTGATCCTCAAGGAAGTCTAGCTGTTGAACTTAATTAAAACATGATTATTCTCACATTCTTTTTTATCCGAATTCCAAAGTGACAAGTCAGCACAACAGCAACTATATTGATATTATCTGTGCTAGTATTTGGCAATTATTTTTGGTGTCTAGAGTAATGTTACTCATATATCGGTTTGAGCTGACACCTGCACATATGCCAATACTTGGTTTGTCTAATCTTTTATATATATATATATATATATTATGAAGGTTTGTCTAATCTATACATGGTGTCACATAACATTATGTTGGGTGTGAGCATATGTAATGCATGTGTAAGTAAAGATAAGACGCAATCTTGAGGGTGCAATCCCCTGGTCCAAGGCAAAAGAAACTGTCCTATAATGGTTCAGGGGCGATGCCTGACTATTGGACTAGATGGTCGTGTTCTGCTTTGTTGGTGCAAGGTAGGTTTGGGAATGTTGAAAGACAACCCAACCCAAATGTTCAACTCGTACGTGTTAGAATTCTGTGGAGGTATCTTTCACGTCAAATTACTATTAGGATGATGAAAATTTCAAACACATAACCTTTTTTAGATCCTGTCTTTGCTGCCCGTGTGACACCTTTTATTACCAATCGCTTAGTCGTAAGAATAATTCAACGAAAAAAACACGAACAAAATAGAATGCAGGAAGCGAACGCGAAGTTTCGTGAAAAAGGAGCAAAGGGTTTGGCTGCTAGTGCTACTGAATGGCACAACGCCTACAAGGTAAGCTAGGATGTACACTCATTTGTTCCAGCTCATATGCTTTGAAAATTTACTAGCCATGATTAGTTATTGCCTCTTTTGAATTGAATATTTAAAAACGTATACTTTCTGAAATTTATGGATGCCATCTCTGTTTCCATAGAAGACAGGACTAATATGAAGTTATGATTTTAGAACTAATTATTATATTTATATTTTAACTAATTAAGATATATGATTAAATATTAATAATTAATTATTAAAAATATCGATATTTTTATAAAAAATAAAACATATTGAAAGAATTATGGATATATATATATTCAATATCTTTTTTTAGGATACTAATATCCTTTCACAAATATTTAATTATATATTTTACTTAATTAAAATATAATTATTTATTATTTATATTTTAACCAAGTAAAATACATAGTTAAATATTAAATATTAATTATTAAAAATATTAACATTTTCATAAAAATAAAAAAATACCAAAGGAATCTATATATATAATTAATTGTTTTTTTTTTCCAATTTTAATGATATAAATAAGTAAAGTGATCTTGTACTTACATAATGTATTCTTAATGGATGTTCAAAAGGAAAATATTTTTTGATTAAAGACAAACGGACATAGGCGTTTGTGCTAAAAGAAAAAACAAACAAACAAGATGTGCACCAATGAAATGGTACATAGTGGGACTCAAATGTGTGCATATCAATTCAACTATCAATTTCCAATATTTTTCTTCAAGTGTACAACTCTAATGATAAAAAGGAAGCCAATAAAAAGCAAAAATGCAAAATGTAAATTTCCACTTTAACCACAAACCAGCATCGCGGCCCAAAAGAAAAACTATAATCTGGGCTCCTGGGAAAGCCCAACTAAATGTCAGGAAACTTCCTGACTGCTCTATTCCATGTCCCAAGGGCCAACGCCAACTCATTGGGCTTGGGCATTGACAAGTCAAATGGCCATTTAATTTGGAGAATTTCTTTTATCTATTTTGAGTACAATACATTATTCTATAAAATATAACACGTAACATTATATAATTATAAATATTTTCAGATTAAATTTAAAATATTATAAAATATAATTTAAATTAAATATAACAGTTAAAAAATATTTATAAATTACTCTTTTTTTTTTTGAAAGAATTTATAAATTACTCTTAAAGTATTAAGAATTTCTCTTTAATTTGAGGTCCAAAATGAACCCCTTTTATATACCCATATATTTGTTAGAAGAAATTTAAATTACAAGCATAATAATAATAAAGAAAAGAAGAAATTTTTATGTTACTACACTAATCTATTAAAAACTTAACACATTACATAATATAACAATACATATCACTAGATTAAATTTAAAATACTATATAATAAAATGTAAATCAAATATAATAATTAAAAAAAATGACTATGATTAAGTAATTGGGGATCTATCCAATAACAAATTGACAGTAAACAACAGCCTTAAACACATATGATCGTAAAATGTTAAAAATAAAATAACTTCACATAGTTTTATAAATATTTATTAAAAAATATAAATCACGTAAACTTACAAGACAATATTTGCAAGGCTCTCAAATTGTTTCTTTCTAATGCAAGTGTTTATCACTCACTTTATCAAAAATAAATAAATAAATAAAATTCACAAGAATTTAACAATTACCCATATTCTGTTTGATAAATAAGGAATTTACTTTGTTTTTGTCATCTATCTATCTATCTAAATAAGAATTTGGATTGAAATCCACAAATTGCAATAATCGTCTCGTCTCGTCTCGTCTCGTATCGTCTTTGATATTCAGATTTGATCCTAAACCTTCCATCTTATATCTTGTTTAACCATGGCCACCGCTTCAGGTAAGGGCGCTACAAGTTCCATTCGCATTCTATATTTTTTGGGATGATTTAGGGTTTCTGATGAACCGGAAATTTTATCATATGATTCTTGTTTTTGGAGTCGATACCAATTTTTTTCAGAAAGAACCTAACTTGTTGCACGAATTGGGTCATTCGATTCGATTATATGTTTTTGGCTTCGCTGCTGTTTGATTCATTCATATCCAAACATCTATTAAAAGCTGCTACTTCTTCATGTGTTACCTAAATGATTCTTTCAAGTAAAGACACAGAATCATATACCTGCAAGGTGGTTTTTTTTTTATATTGGGTTTGGTTCATCAGTTGGTAAATGGTTGTTTAAATGTTAGTTTGTTATTCACCCTTGTATGTATCAATTGGCATTGGCATATTCTCTTTTAATTGTAATTTTAACTTGACTATGTTCTTCTCTAAATTGTCTTAACTTCAGTTGCCATTGTCTGTATATATTATTTTTAAACTTATATTGGGGGTGGATTGCAGTGGCATTTAAGTCCAGGGAGGACCATCGCAAACAAATTGAGTTGGAGGAAGCACGTAAAGCCGGGCTTGCACCGGCTGAGTTGGATGAAGATGGAAAAGAAATCAACCCACACATTCCCCAGTATATGTCATCTGCACCTTGGTATCTTAATGCTGAGAGACCTGTAAGTCTTTTTCCCTCCCTTTTATGTTTTTGAGTTACTGCTATTTTACTTGTGAAAACCAACATGTTCTTTTTCTTTTTTTTTTCTTTCTTTGTAGAGTTTAAAACATCAAAGGAAATGGAAATCAGACCCCAATTACACAAAATCATGGTACGATAGAGGTGCTAAAATTTTTCAGGCAGACAAGTATAGGAAAGGTGCATGTGAAAAGTAAGTGATCTCTCCCTCCATCACTCTATTGCCATGTTTGTGTTGTGTCCGCAGATGTTATGAATGCTCTTTTCTTTTTCAACTTAATAAGATTACGAAATTTAGTATTTGGTTTACTTAAGTCTTGGTTCTTGCTTTAGCAGGATGGTTTTTTTTCTTTTTTGTCTATGTTGGTGTCCTGATTCTGCTTATGTTTGTATTTCTTCTTTTATATTACACACTAATGTACTTAACTTAAATATTTGTTTACTTGTTATAGCTGTGGAGCTATGACACATGATGCCAAGTCATGCATGGATAGACCACGGAAAGTGGGAGCAAAGTGGACAAGCAAGCACATTGCCCCTGATGAAAAGATAGAAACCTTTGAGCTTGACTATGATGGCAAACGGGACAGATGGAATGGGTATGATGCATCAACTTATGCCCGAGTCATTGAGAGGTATGAAGCTAGAGATGAGGCTCGAAAGAAGTACTTAAAGGAACAACAGCTGAAGAAATTGGAGAAGAGCAACCAAAATGGTGAGGATGCTGTCAGTGATGAGGATGAAGAGGAAGATGATCTAAGGGTTGATGAGGCAAAGGTCGATGAGAGCAAACAAATGGACTTTGCAAAGGTTGAGAAGCGTGTGCGTACTACAGGTGGTGGGAGTACAGGAACTGTGAGGTAAGTTTTATGGTACCATCATTTTAATAATGCAGGGGCAAGTTAATTGATCTTGTACATTGGATAAATGAATTGGAACTGAAATATCTTTTTCTTCAGGAACCTACGTATTCGAGAGGATACTGCAAAATATCTTCTTAATCTTGATGTCAATTCTGCACATTATGATCCCAAGACAAGGTCCATGCGTGAAGATCCTCTTCCAGATGCAGATCCAAATGAAAAGTTTTATGAGGTAACCTGATTCATAGAAAATCCTATAATTTATGTTTACTGTTATATGTATGTTGTTCTTGTATTTGGATTAAATCTGTTTTTGTGTTACAGGGTGATAACCAATATAGGAATAGTGGTCAAGCTTTGGAATTCAAGGAATTAAACATACATGCTTGGGAAGCATTTGATAAGGGGCAAGATGTTCACATGCAAGCAGCTCCATCCCAAGCTGAATTGCTCTATAAGAATTTTAAGGTCATGAAAGAGAAATTGAAGTCTCAAACAAAGGATTCCATTGTGGAGAAGTATGGCAATGCAGCCGATGAGGACAAACTTCCTAGAGAACTTCTGCTGGGTCAGAGTGAGAGGCAAGTTGAGTATGATCGTGCTGGTAGAATTATTAAGGGACAGGTGAGATATGCATTCAAAATTTTTATAGTCCAGCTTATAACTTTAACTCTACATTTTCATTTTGCATATAAATCTTTAATTGTACAATGTTTGCTGGTGGTGTAGCTTACTAGCATGACCTTGTTCTTGATCTATTAACAGTGTCAATATTAGTTTTAGTTTGAACATTTAGGATTCTGCTTTATGGTTATTGTTCTTTTAAGATGATTGATTTTGTTATCTATATGATGCTTCCAACAGGAGGCAGCACTTCCTAGGAGCAAGTATGAAGAAGATGTTTACATTAACAACCACACTACTGTTTGGGGCTCTTGGTGGAGGGATCACCAATGGGGCTATAAGTGCTGCAAGCAGACAATACGTAATAGCTATTGCACAGGTGCTGCTGGTATTGAGGCTGCTGAGGCTGCAAGTGATCTTATGAAAGCTAATATTGCCCGTAAGGAAGCTGTTGAAGGTTCGTATAGTGACATACACCACACTTCTGTTGCACCTCTATCCCGTTCCCCTTTCCTTAGTTTCTTGTTTGTACTTTTGTTTCCATTATTTGATAATCTTGTTGGATCATATTTAGCTTCCTCTTTATTAATCTTGAATTATTTTCATGAACCTGCACACTGCACAGAGGATCATACACCAGTGGAGGAGAAAAAGCTTGCTACATGGGGAACTGATGTCCCAGATGACCTGGTCCTGGATGAAAAATTGCTTGCTGATGCACTCAAAAAGGTACATGTCAGCCTATCATTCATATTTGTCTTTACTTCTTTATATGCCTCAATATTTGTTAGTGTCATTCTTTTTGTGTCTTATTCTACCTCCTGCAGAATTAGTTATAGTTTTGTGCCAATAACTTTGTTGACCTTAATTACTAAGGTGAAGACACATCAGTTCAAAATAAGTGTTTCAAGTAATTTCTAGATGAGCACTGCTATATCACACGAAGGTTTTTTACGAATTCAACTACGAATGACGTGGCTTTTGTTTCTACCAATGAAATTATTTTCTTTTGACAACATCAGCATACACCTTCCATCCAAAATTTTAAATTAACACGTTTGTGGTTTCATTCGTAAAAAATCTTTCGTGTAAATTAGCATTTCTCTTTCTAGATACAAAGATGTATTGTTTTATCTCTAGACTATGGATGTTAGCGTAAATTAATTTTTGGGATTATTAATTTCAAGTGCCGCTAACAATACTATTTAAATAAAAAGATCAATAATCATTCCAGTTAACATAAATGACCATTTGGAATGGTCAATTGATCATTTTGAGTGGTCAATTGATCCTTTACCTTAAATTTATGTTGTTAGCGGCCTTTGAAATTAATAATCCCATAATTTTTTTCTGGTTTAGCCTATCTTGTGAGGTGAATTATTCTAACTTGTATTGTGTGAATGTTGTGCTGATTGGTGTATTTTGGTTTCACAGGAGGATCAAAGAAAGAGAGAAGAGAAAGACGAGAGGAAGCGTAAATATAATGTTAGATGGAATGATGAGGTATGATTTTTCTTGCCACTGGTTGAGAATTTATCTGTATGCATGCGCCCCTTTTGCAGATTTTATAATCATCTTATTGCTGCAGGTTACTGCAGAAGATATGGAGGCATACAGGATGAAGAAAGTACATCATGATGATCCGATGAAGAACTTCCTTCACTAAACCTGGAGGGTGGATAGCAGTCTGCATCTCTTTCGTTACAAGCCACAAGGCTTTCTGTTGTTTTCTTACTGCCAGCTGGATTGGTCATTAAGAGATGGCTATCAAACACTTTGAATGACTCAGGAGTACTGCTATCTTTATATTCACAACAATGTCTACGAGAGAGACGTTAGGACCACTAAAGCAAATGTTTCCCAGTGTGTCTCAATTTGTATCATAGTAGTTCTGCTCTGTTTCCTGTGTCGAGGTGTCTATGTTTGGGAGTTTTGAAGTGGATGAGTGGAGTTGTGTAATGGAGTGGTTTGGAATGGGATGAAGGGGAGTACAAAGGTAAAAGAATATCATTTTGTTGTTTGGAAATTTTAATGAGGAAATGGAGGGGAGATTTTCTCCATTGTTTTGAAGTTATAATAATAATAATTAATGGAGTGGAATGGATTACAAATTTAACTTATAATACTATTCTTTAAATCTTTTTTATTCACTCTATTGTTTAGAGTATAAAGGGTTAAAATCATAAATGGTCATCTAAAAAAAAAAGAAGAGAAGTGTTTCAATTCAAATCATCCAAATTGAGATTTGGATTCTCTAAAGTAAGGAGTGTACATTAGAGAGTAAAATATAAAATAATAACTAGTGATTAGAAAATTAACAGTTTAAAAGTTTATAAAATGTAAGTACATGTATTACAAATTATACATATACAAAAATTTACTCTATTGATTTTTTCATTAAATGTTATAAGTTTGTACTGTATTATCTAAAGTACACTTTTTATTTTAGAGGATCTAAATCTCCCAAATTAAAAGGTATGCAAATTTGAGAGCTTGAGTGGTAAAAAGTGATGAGTTTTTTTTCTTAATAATTTTACTTCATTACTTAAAAACTTTTTAAAGGAAGGGATGAGTTCTTTTTACCTGTCCACTCATTTCTATCCAAAGATAGCTAGAGATATTAGAAAAGTGAATCGCAGCTCGAGTCTTCATGTCTTCATGCTACATTTTAGCGAAATAAAGTAGCATGGTATAAAATCTTGGGAGAATTTTTCCTCTTAACGCAATTTATAGACCTATTCTTTGCATGGCAGTGACAAAGAAGTCGTGCGGAGTTGTTTGTACCATAACCCATGGCAATGCCTCAAGCTTTTGTTCATGGTATCCGAGCATTTCTATGGACAATAATAAGACTTCTGTTTTCCTGGTGTACATATGGATAGAATTTTTGTAGTTGAGATATATCCATAGACTCATCATCAACCACCAAGTAGACTTCTCCTTGGGTAGTTCCATTATATTTATTTATGCATGAAAATCAAAGATGGAATCGGTTTCTTGGTTTCTATACATCGATCAACGTTACTGTATTTCTCAACTGAGATCCTCAGTGTTGCAACCGAGTTTTACAATGGAATCATGAAAGACCAAGTCTAAAACATGTACTACAAATTGTTGGCTAACATCTCTTGTGCCACCATCTCTTCCCTGAACCTGGCGATGAACTCCTCTGCTCGTTCATTTATTCCATGCATTAGAGGTGAGGCTAAAGCCAGTGACTCCCACATAACTCCCACATATCTTCTGATGTGCAGGGTTTGTCACATCTACCACCTCCCTTGCTTGTTCCTGGTACTTCTTCCCCTGGCTGATGAGGGAGCTTTGCAATCTTCTCAATTCGTGGATGGTGTGCTATCTGAGGCTTCAAATGCTCCCCAAAGTCACAGGAAGGCTCTTTGAAGAGCCTATCAATATACACAGGCGCAGACCTTTTGCGGAAGCCATGTATGGCACTTCTGACTGCGGGTAGCCTCTTATGGCTAAAACGCCTTGTAGCAAGGAACTTAGAGGCCCTGGTAGCAGGTGTAGTGATGGTGTTTAGATGCTTTCTGGGTTTCTTAATGGCTTTGGAATTGGACCTGCGAATCTTACGAAGTTTGCCAAGTGTAGAAGTGACACTCCTCCATGCCTTACTAGCAGGAGAAAGCCTTAGACTTATGCAGGACATGGAAAATAAGAGCAAGGCTTCAAAGAGGATGATTAACTTCGAAAGTTTAACTAAAGTTCGAATAGAAACTTGGGTCCTTTATAACATATATGGGGTAGATTCCTTTTCCCCGTTGGCGTTTCACAGTATTATAGTATTCATATTTATGGTGTGGTTCTGTGGACTGGCTTAGTTCTTACGCTGAATATTTTTACGAAATGGGCATAACGCGGTAGCATGAACAGATAACTAAATTCTCCAGCAGCACCTAGCTTAATTATTAAGCTGACATTACATTTTTCTTGATATTATTTTTATGGCATATATTATTTGTTTCACAAGTATTAATCTTATTCAGAGAATCTAAATTGGATCTTGTTTTCTAGCCTCAACTTGGTGGCAGTACATGCATCCACTTTTCCAGATATCCGAATCGAGAGATTCTGTAGTTGCGTACATATTACAAGTATACACCATCCGCACAGAATACTATCGCAACCCTGCCTAATACTGAAGGCCATGTGAGAAGCCCCAAGATCATCTTGAAGCCTCTATTATAGCTTGTTAGATAAATGGTTAAGGTAAATGATAGAAAGAAAGATGGTGTCGAAGAGTCAGGATCTTTACATGAATTGTATCAAAATATGAAGATTTACCAAAGAAAAATCTCACGCACTCCAATGAGCCACGTAATAGAGGAAGAAAAGTTGTATGAAAAAATAACCCATAATATCAGTTTGATTCATTTTAAAAATTAATTAAATATTTAATTATATTAATTAATAATTTATATATAATTAATCAATAAATTATCTTTATTTAAATACTTAATACATAATTAACATTATATAAATTATTAATTAATATAATTAAATATTTAATTAATTTTTTAAATCAAATCAAAAAATAATTATTTCTTACAAATTATACTATTAAATCATTTTCTCAAATTATATTTCAAACAAGTCTATTTCACTTTCTTAGTTGATGTTGCACCGTACATGAGGTCGCCTTTCATAGGCATACATACTTGAATAAAATATTAAACTATAAGAAAACCCATCTGCAAAGGGGGGTCAATCAATTGCAGCAATAGTAGGCGCCAGTTTTGCAGCAAATGATAAAAGTAATTCTGGCAAATTGTGTAGCAGCAAAAATTGCAGGAGATAAGCTTGTGCAGTAAAATGGGCGGTGCAATAAATATGAGGAGCTTTGGTTTAACTTTCTACACGGATGATATACTTGGTGCTTAAAGAACTTGGAGCAGTGGATGTTTTTTATAACTCAGCAGCCTCCTTTTCCGTTCTTTGCTTTGCACTTTGCACAGTTGTTATAAATTTATCATTTGCAAGTTTAGAGGCACAACAGCACACAACCCTTTATGGAAAATAAGAGTTCTCTCAGAAGCAATCAAAGAAAAGCTTTCCAAGCGTACAAAGATGTAGGACGGAAACCACGGATCATAGTATTATAATAACCTCACCTCATCAATTGCTCATATTTGTCACTTGTGGCTTGAGAATAGAAAATCAAAACCTCGTAATTACCATCAGGCTTGCTCATCTTACTGAGCATATTGATATTAGCATTAAAAAAATTTACCGGCAGATATAACAATGAAGCCCGTAAATGCTAGTATAGCCCTTTGTTATACAACACCCTCAAGGCAAGAATGTGAAAAGCTAGATGAGGGCTTGGACACCTTGCTGTTGCATCTCTCTTAGTCTCCACATTAGGTAAATAGCATCTCCACGATCTTCTGGATCCATTTGTTGCAAAGCCCAAAAATAGTAAACAGTGTGGATTGTATCCTAGTAAAAGAAAATAAAAAATCAAGAAGTTAAATATCAGATAAGCACGGTTGCATTCACTTCATAGACAAAATGGTACTACATGCATTTCCCAGATTATGTTGTGCATAAACTTGTATATTGACAAGATTCTTTAAATAAAGTCTGCTTCTCACATGAGGACACAATCGGCATCAATCAAGAAAAATCAAAGTTAAAGCACCATATATATGAGAGCAGACAGCAATGAGACATAGATGAGGGGGAAGATTAAGTAGGCTACTCTGTATGCACATCTTTCTTATTACAGAACAAACCATTTTATATATAGAGCTAATATGAAACCAAGCAGGCATCTCTAGCTGCAATGTTATTTCAGTTTTGAGCATATCCTTAGAGCGCACACACACACTATCGCATACTGATTCACAATGGGCATCGTGAGAAGCTCCTTCTAAAGGATCAATTAATTAGAACTCCATACTAACAGGAAGAATCCTATTGGAAACACCCAAGAGAACTAGCAACCTAACCGGCTGACCAAGTTTGGATTAGAAGGTCTTTTATTGAAAAATTCAGAACAGAACACTTCCCAATAACACAATAAGTCCACAAGGCCCATCTATTACACGAGATCGAAAAGAGAGAGCTATCCAAACCACATCAAGATACCTCCTTCCAGTATTGTTCTTTTCCCCCATTATCTTCCATTAGAGGTTAGACTTTAAGCTAATAGCATACCCTCAACCCCAACTTATAATGGACTAGAATTACATCAAGATTATAAGAGGGAAAAAAGACAAAAATTTGCCAAGTGATATAATTATAAACAAAGAAATGGACTGCATGATACATTTATATCTAGTCATGACATTTTAAAATTTTACACTTGTAAGAAGCACCTGTTGTCTCAAATGGGACTTCAAAGAGGATATTAAAGTTTTACTGATTCTGATTTTGTTAGTGTTGAAGTGCATAAAAGACCAACAGCATTTCCACATTCAGATACTGAAATATAAATAGTAAAAGCACACATCATTCACCTTGCCTCCTTCTGTAATTGATCCATTCCTATCACGTATGCAATAGATTTGCTGAGTTTGAAACTGAAAATAGGGCCATCAGGACAAGCTTTCATTTCCACTACATAAGAAATAAGAATAAATCTTGTAAAATAGCAATGAACTTCTGGAAGTAATAATTTATACCATTACAATAATGACCGGAGAGGATCCCATCATCTTGGTCTCTCTTACTTCCATATCGGAGACATGCAGGATCTGCATCAAGAGTCCAATATTAAAAATAACACCACACCCTAATAGGAACACGTACCTTAGTCAAGCCTTGACTGTATACATACATGAGCATGAAATCACACAAACTCTAAAATATATAATTACAATCTTGATTTGATTTTGAAATATGTGTGATTTCAAATTCCAAGTCGAGAAATTGTAAATAATCTATGAGAAGAAGTAAGGGGAAAATAGAGTCCATCATTTCTAAAAAAGATACCAGTGAAGTAGTAAACATGTATTACTATAACCTGACCTCACAAAATTTGCCTACCTTATTTTATTTGCAAGATTACAAATTAATTTAGAAGCAATGAAGGAGAGAAAGGTAGGAAAAATAACTACAAATTATAAAAGTATAAGATGAGATAAACTGATAATATAAGCAGGTTTAGCACCAAGTATTTTACACTAATCTGAACCATAATGGTGCTTGGAATAGTCCTGCCTTTTCCTCCCACTCTGTTTTGAGCTACAGTTATTTGTTACTTAGTTTTTATTTCTTTGCACATGGAAACCATGTTACCTATATTATATCTATCTGGTTGACCAGGATGAGTCTAGGTATAAGCAAAGAAGACAATAAGATTGTTTCAATTTTCAATGTAAGAACTTTTGTTTTCAATTAACCCTATCAAATCTACTCCAAAACTCAAGCTAAAATGAAAGGAAACATCAGAATATGTGATATGGTACTATCAACCTCAGATTAAAAGGAAAATGCAATTGAAATGGAAACAAAAATAAGAAAGATTCGAGAAATTTGCAATCTCACCTTGTTATCAAAGAAGATACCATTACTTTGGTAAGCATTGTTCTCCGCATTACAACGTTCAATCAGTTCAGGGCTACAATACTTCTTCAACGTTTCAACATCTCCCTGTACATTAACATTTATAATTAAAAACAGATTAAGAAATTATGAATGCACCCACCTAGACTATAAATAGATTTAGGACAAAATTTAGGTGCAGTGCTTTATCTACTCGCTATCAGGTTCTGCATTTAACAAGTGGCACAGGTAACATTTTCTACAACTCATCACTTAGACTATATTGCCTACAAAACTATAAGTTACTGTTTTTGTGTTCATAACAAAGAAAATGAAAGTTCTTTATCTTACCCTGCATTAGTCAACTTCTACAACATCAACTGATGTTTGCAACTGCACTCTTCAAATACAAGAAATCCATACCCTCATTCTATCATTTCATGGCTAATGGACTCTTCAAATCCACGTATGAGGAGTTGCTGACTTTCATTACTAAGGCATCTCAGACCAATTTCTCTTCCATGGCTAATGGATCCCCCATATCTAACCAGCACAAGACCATTTTCTTCTCTCTTATGCTATGCTTGGTGTCAATCCTTTCCCTTCTTTTTCTCTTAAATCTCACCAAACATAGCATTAAATCCAAGAGTTTAACAAAATAGTTCTGAAGTGATTAGTGCTCCCATCTAATGATTGAAGTTTATCTATGTTACCAAGTGAGCAATTCAGTGTCATAATAATTTTTTTTAAAAAAAAAATTGCTTAATTATCTATGACTTAGATCTCAAACTCCAATATCAAATTTGTTGCTCCTAGTTCCTACCTTACATCCTTGACAACTAGAGAAAATCTTGTAATCTTGTAATCTGAATCAAATCACTCAAAGCTTCATGAGACTGAATTGGCTACTCAATAATGAGTTTCTTTTTTAATAGAAGAAATTGAGAGTACGAAATGATTTAGGGAGCCTCAACGATAGCTTAACAGGAGCATTCATTAAAGTACTGACATTCTACAGGTGTCTCTTCTCCTCCCTAGTCTTCTAGAGTTTATCAACTTTTAATTCACTAACATGATCAACAAACCTCAAAAAAATTTCTGTTTGATGCAATTGCAAATTATCATCTTCATCTGGCTATCCCTATCGTATTTGGAAGGTAGGTATTCAGTATTCGGCTTTTAACATACCCATCTCAGTTACAAATGATTTAGATATTGATGACTTGTTTTAAAAGCAAGATAGTATGCTAAGTGATGAACTCTAAAAAGAAACATGTGTTACTTGCTAATTGGAAAACGTGATCGCAAAGAGGTAAATAACTGCCTCAAAGTTTTGTCCATAGATTTATATCTTCTTTAAAAGGAACTGTGATACAAATGCGCATAAAAAAGTGCACATTTGCAGCATTCTAGCTCAGCTTAGTGCTAACCTTGATGTAAGCTTTAAGCACAGGTTTTATTGCCTCCTGAACTTCCACCACAAATTCCGGTAACGAGAAATAACTAATTCATGTAATCAAAATAAAACAAAAAAAGATGTCAACAAGTAAAATAATAATGAAAGTTAAGATTACAAAATAAAAACAAAAGGCATGAGAGCATACGGATCCCGTTGACGTATTTCCTTGTATGATATTGCAGCATCTGTTTCTTGAAACATACCATCATTGATACTGTAATAGGAGTGAGGTAAATTAGCACTTAAATATCAGAACATATATTACTATTCAGACTATAAACGTTTCACCATGCATTACTATTTAGAATATAACCAGACAGTAATTATTCCTAGCACAAGAAACTCGGGGGCATACTCTTGTATTTTGTGAATAATGGGGTTGTCACTGGTCTCATATCTTTCCCGCAAGTCTTCTACCATCTGTCAATTTCATCAGACATAAAAAAATACAAAACATATAAAAGGTGATTTGGAAGTTAAATATGGCATATATTTTTCCTACACAAGATCATGGCATCATCTCACAACAACATTGTGAATACAAGTAAGGCAAGCTGCAGAATACATAATTATAGAACAAAGTGAAAGGGGAAAAAAAGGATTAATTTGGCAGAAGAAAGAACACCAGGATTAGAACATACCTCCTGGCCCTTTGTCTTCACAGGGTCACTATACTTAATGAATCGTTTGGATACAGGATGACCTTTCACCTAAATGAAAATGTGGAGAAGATATCTAAATGGAGAGGTTTTTAAGACTATCCAATTACAAAAGAACTGCTAATTAAGTTACCTTCTCCTTGAACTGCTCAAACTTCTTACCCCACCAAGACTGGTTTGAAGGCACAACAACAATTTCAGTTCTTGTACTTGTTTCACCACTTGATGTGAAAGGAACATGCCTTCTCTTAGTTGGACTACTACTTAACTCCTCTTTTACTATGTCATAACCTTTCTTAGCTACATTTACTAACTTTGCTTCCTTTAATTTTTGGAAGGCAAACAAAACATTTGGGGAGGAAATGGTCGACTTAAATTTGCCAAACAATGAATCTGAAGCATTACTAGACCCAAATTGCTGGTCTTTCTCTTCCTCAGATGATGTATGACTTCCTTGTTTTGCATCAGCATCCTGTTTTTCTGAAGCACCAGTTGATCCTGAAGAGTCCTTCTTTCCAATCCCAAAAGTTTCTTTCACCTAATTTACACAATGAGTAAAATCAATAAGGCAATAAGCCATCAATTATTGTTGATCATGTTAGCTGCAGGATTAATAAATCATGAACAGACCTCCTCAGTTGCAGCTGAAATCTTCTCCTTCACATTGTAAGAAGCCTGCAAAAGGTATAATTAACACTCGAATTCTAAGGAGACAAGTCAGCTCATTCAGAATAGATAAGGGATCCCAACCACTGACCACATATTCTAATAACAATTGCAACTTCGAAGAATCAAAAGCTATTGCGGCAAAACATCGACAAAAGTAATGCTATGTACACAGCTCTTTACACAAAAGCACACCATTTTTATACCACTAGATTTCCATTTGGATCCCATCATCTTTTCAAGGTCACATAACACTTTTCTGCACAAATTCACATTCAGTCCAATAGTTTGTGTTTTATTGTATAGCTAGAAGTTGTTTATCTAACATTTTCCAACAAGAATAGGAGTGCATTTGAAGTGATTTTTTTCTTCTGATAATTAGTTTGCACTCCTAAGCCACTTATTCAGAGCACAGCAGAACTTGAAGATGAAGTTCGGTTTTACCTTCTTCGCAGCAGCTTCAGCCTCTGTCCACACTTCATCCACCTGTTTGTACAGCTTCTCAGTTTTCTGCTTCGTTCTGCATTCGCCATTTCACCATCTCAGGCCCTCCATCGAAGTGTCGACCCAGCCTTGACATACAACAGTATGTCTCAGCCTATCAATGAATAACTTTGAAGTTTTACATTGCACTATGATCACCACAATAAAAAAAAACTTTACCTTAATTTCAGCTCAGCTTTTATCCCTTTCAGCTCCTCCGCTTTTTCCTTCAGCTCCTTGACAGAATGCTTGAATTCTGGATTTCTACAACCATGGAAGACAATAAACTCACGCAGAAAACAGTAATACCCATAAGAGGCAGGGACAAAAACCTCGTAAAGCATCAACAGAAGAAGAAATACATGGCCATGACATGCAAAAACAGGCGTTCTCAGCTTAACCTTTATTGTATCCAAATATGAATGTATCTTCTTTCCATTAGTTGCATAGGCGATATATATATATATATATATATATATATGTAAGTCTTCATAACAAACAAAAAAAATAATCCCCACTCAGAAATTTAAAAAAAAAAAAAAAACCCTTCAAGTTCAAGTGTTCAACTACCACTGTTTACATTTTGCCGGCATTGATAGGCAATGATGGTAGAGAACCGATAGGAAATTGTGAAACACACAAGTAAGACACATAATTTGAATGAGCAACTAAAGAGTGGGGAAATACTTATTGGCTTCGCCTTTGACTTTCTTAGAGAACTCATTGAAGACACTATTATATCTACGAAGACTCCTCCAACACCTATCTGCTGAAAGCAAACGCAACCTCGTACTCGAAGCCTGTCGTGTCAAATCCCAACAAAGTGAAAATAAAAAAAAAATGATCAGCGAAAAAACCCACTTAAATGTGAGCATGGCGAGGAAAAAAGACACATTTTTTTTTTTAAGATATGAATATGGAAGGAAGAAACCTGGTGAGATGTTGATTGAAGAAAAAGAGATGATGCCTTGGAGGACAGTAGTAACAAATCACGAAGCAGCTTTCTACTCGCCATTCAAGTTGAAAACTTGAATATATGAGATGGCAAGGATTCTGGGTTTCTAGAAAAGTTAATAAATTTGGGTTCTAGTTCTAGTTGTTATTGTTGTTGAGACTTGAGAGGAACAAGAAAGAAAGAAAGAAACAAAAGGAAGAAGGAGAAAGAACAGTGTTGTATAGGGTTGCTCAGGTCACAAAGGCAGGATCTACACATCGAAGTTGAATGAATCAGCCCAAGCCCAACCAACTGCTACGTCATCATTGTCTGCATTTTGAAATTCTTTTTTTTTTTTTTGGTACATGAAATTCATATTTTTATTTTTTGGTACATGAAATTCATATTATTTAAGTATAATTTGTTAAATAAATTTTATTGTAATAAATGCATTCTAAAATAAGAGAAATGAGAATGACCATTAATATGAAGTCATTTTCGCAGAAAAGCTCAGTTAGCGTGTTGTTCTATACATATAGAGTTGAAAACATGTGTTATATGTCATATCATTTCGTAAAAATGGTTCGTAAGATGTAACGTTACTCCTAAAATAAATTGAATAATATTTAGATAAATATTTTTAAAAGTGATTATGTTAAAAAATATGAGCGTAAGATCAATATAATAATATAAAAAAGATATTATAAACACAGTTATCAATTAAATTATTTTTAATTTCTAATTTATGAAGGATATGCCTTTCTTGAAGTATAACATGCTTTTTTTTAATCATAATTTGCTTCTGAAACTGAAACATAATCCGTGTCGACCATGTGTGACATAATTTTTCCTTTTATTAGTTCCACTCACTCTAACTTATTTTATATAATGATTCCACCTATTTTAAGATCATGATAACACACCACAACATTTTTTATTTTTGACAATGTTATTTATGACAACAATTTTTGTGTATTGTCTTCTAAGTTTGAGAGACAACACTACTAAAACGATGTTTGAAAAATATTGCCATAAATAATATAGGCAATGCTTTATGCGGGTTGCATGAATTTTGATTAATTTAGGCAACTTTTATAAATCATTGCTGTAACAATATAGGCAACCATTTGTGCACGTTGTATTGTGCCGCTTTTGACAGCAACTTCAAATCGTTGCCTAAATTATTTTATCCTAGGTCCATTCATTAATGTGTTCTCCTCATTAAATTTCTTAATCCCAACAACATTAGGCTGAATTAAGCTATGTTTGGATGTTTGTGGAGCAAAATGATATATAATGGGATGAAATGGATATGATGGAATGAAATGAAATAAAGTCCTTATACTATTGTTTGAATATTTAATTGTGGAGTAAAAAAAAGTTTACATTTTTTTGTTTAGAAGTTTTAGTATAAACTAATAAAATGACAAGAACTATAAATTTATTATTTTTATATTATTCTTATTTCAAATATAAGTATATAAAAATTAAAGATAAAAAATTAATTATTTCATCCCTTATCTCTAATTTAAAAAAAATGAGAGAATAAATGGGGTGTAAGAGGATAGAGTCTCCCAATTTCTTTCATTTTTATCTTTTTTTTTAAACATTTAAACAATAATATTATTTACCAAGGATATGAGCATGTCAATCTTCAAGCTCTAATCCCAACAAAGAAAAAAGCACCTGAACCTTTCAACTCTAAAGATTCAAACGAAATTCCTTCCAAGAACGCCTGAACCTGAAGGCAAGAGGAAATAAATGCCTGAATATAAACTTGTCCTAACGCAAGTAGTCCCAAATTCGTTCCTCTCTCTCTTTTGTTAAACGAAATTTGTTTGAAATTTGCTCAAACGATCACCCTCGATCTCCATTTGACAAGCAGCAGTTTGTTTTAACCCTTCACTTTTTCTTTTTTCTTTTTTTTCTTCCGGTTTTATTGGTTTCCATTTTTGGCTTTTGGGTTTGTTTATGTTGAATTTAGTGTGGTGGGGCTCAACTTCGATTTCATGGTGCTGAATCTGACCAAGCACACTTTTCATCTGATGTATTGGTCAGCTATAGGTCCTCTATTCCGATTTCCTTTTTCAATTCTCACGGTTTCATATGACTTGTTCTTAACCCCTAGCTCATTCCTCAGCTTAAAAATACGAATTAGCTCAGCTGACTAGTTTTACTTCGTTTTTCACGATCTGATGAAACAGTTTATTGGAGATTTTGTTGTCATAAATTTCAAATGGGTATCTTATTTTTTTTTCGTAGTCCTTATAGTGTTTTTTTGGTTTATGATGAATCTGTCTTGGTTAGAATTTAACCTGACTTCATCATGGCTGGGTTGAATCAATATGGGTGGGAGTCCCAGACACACACTGTTTCTGTTTTTGAACAAATTTTGTCTAAGCTGACTTTGGGATCCAATTTGTCCTTTGCCTCAAACATATCACTGTACATATCATGATCCAATTTGTTAGATCAATTGAAGACTGATAATAGGCTTTGGTTTACTGTGCCGTGTGAATATTGCAGTTAATCCTCTCAGCTACATTATTGTCGGGTTACATTTTTCGGACACTCTTTCACGTTTGAGATTCACGTATATATATAGCTCCTCCAGTCGGCGTGTACTAAGAAAGTTACTAACATTAAAAAAGAGTTATCCTCAACAAAAACCATGTACTATTGTACTGTGTTCTCTATCTTTTTAATTTATTTATTACTCTTTTTCATTTTGATAAAAGAAATATTTAAAATTTCTTTACTTTATTATAAAATAAATAAAAAGAACCATAAAATCATAGTGAAGAGACGTAAAAGTATATAGTTAAACTTTAAACGTGCATCAGTGCGTGCATTTTGTGTTAAAAAAAGTTAGATCTGAGATTAATTATATTATTTGTTGTGTATATCCTTAAATATTACATATCAACTCGAGTTGGGTAAACCATATAATAATTAGATATAGTTTTTTTTATCCAAAAAAAATTAGATATAGTTTTGAATTTTATAATATACTTTTAAATCTGATGTACAAAATAAGAAATTTATCTTCTTCTTTTTTTTTTATAAAGGAAGTCTATCCCAGGATGAACCGAAGAGATTTGGTATGACTTAATATTAATATAGACAAAATTTTAATATTTTTATATTGACACAACAAAAAATAAAGACATAACTTTAAAAAGTCACATTTTATTATGGCGATTCAAAGATACAATATATCGTACAAAAGTACTAGTATATTATTTAGGAAACTCTGCAGTCGCCACTTACAAAGATAAGGAGGCTCATACGGCACGTAAGGCCATACATTATTATTCTACTACCCGAGAAGTTCTTAGTTCTTAAGATCCAAAATTTATTTTATTATTTTAAGATCGCCACCTTCATATGTACTACCATTACACCTTAACAAGGAAGCGATCCTCCTGAGACTCAGAATTGGGGCTGACCAAAACGCCCTCGTTTCTGTTGTACTTGAGGGCGCTCACCTGCTGTTGGCGAAGCCCGAATGCATTGGCAAGCACCTCCGCAGGGATGGCCCTGATCACAGAGGTCCTCCCTACGAGGGGGCTGATGGCGGCTCTGTCGTTTGTTTTGAAGGCTATGTATTCCAATCCCTCGCTCCCTGCTTGTTTCGCCACCACAAAGTTTTGTGGCACCACTAGCAGCTGTCCCCTTCTGAGCTCGCCGTTGTACACTGAGTTGCCTTGGCAGTTCACCACCTGAACCCGCCCTCGCCCTCTGGTCACGTAGATCACGCTGTTTGCGTTGATGTTCCAGTGTGGAGCATATATACCATTCTGTATACATTTCATTTTATTTATGTTAACATGTATGTATATATATATATATATAGGTCGTCACTCGTCAACGTAACCTAGTACTAGTAGTTTCACAGGTTAGTGATATATAGTGCATGCAAAAATGAATACAAACTTAACTTACCCTATAGAGGACAACCCATTCGGCACTGAGTTGGAACCATTTGAGGATTGGGAGGGTTAAGCTGTTGATGGTGCTGATGCGACCGGCTCTTGGGTTATAGAGGTCTGCGCGTGCGGGGTGAGCAATGTTCTCGCGAAGCTTGAGGGTGCAGATAGTTTCCTCGAGGCCATTTTCACTTCCCTGTCCACCGCGCTCTTGTTCCTGTTCACACTCTCTTCGCCCTTGACGGCGTGCTTTTTGGCGCTCTTCGCGTTCTCTTCTTGTTTGTTGTTGTTGCTGCTCCTCCTCTTCTTCTTCTTCTTGTCCGCCTCCCTTGCGTCCCTGCTCCCTCTCGCGGCGCTCTCTCTCTCTCCTTCCCGGTTGTTGTTTCTGTTGTTCCTCTTCTTCTTCTTCTCCTTGTTGCTCAGGTCGCTGTCCTCTTCCTTGTTGTTGCTCTTCCTCCTCCTCTTCTTGTTGGCGTCCCTTTTGTTCTTGCTCCCTCTCGCGGCTCTCTCGTCTTCTCGGTTGTTTCTGTTGCTCCTCCTCTTCTTCCTCTTCTTCTCCTTGCCCACGTCGTCCTCTGCGTCCTTGCTCCCTCTCGCGGCGCTCTCGTCTTCCTGGTTGTTGCTGTTGCTCCTCCTCTGCTTCCTCTTCTTCCTCTTCTTCTCCTTGCCCACGTCGTCCTCTGCGTCCTTGCTCCCTCTCGCGGCGCTCTCGTCTTCCTGGTTGTTGCTGCTGCTCCTCCTCTTCCTCTTCTTCCTCTTGTTGTCCGCGTCCCTTGCTTCCTTGCTCCCTCTCGCGGCGCTGTCTTCTTCCTGGTTGTTGTTCTTCCTCTGCTTCTTCTTCTTCTTCTTCTTGTCCGCGTCCCTGGCGTCTGCGTCCTTGCTCCCTCTCACGGCGCTCTCGCCTTCCCTGTTGTTGTTGCTCCTCCTCCTCCTCTTCTTCTTCTCCTTGTTGCCCACGTCTTTGTCCTCTTCCTTGTTGTTGCTCCTGCTCCTCTTCTTCTTGTTGGCGTCCCTTGCGTCCTTGCTCCCTTTTGCGGCGCTCTCGCCTTCCCGGTTGTTGCTGCTGCTGCTCCTCCTCTTCTTCTCCTTGTTGCTCACGGCGCTCTCGTCTTCCTGGTTGTCGCTCACGACGTTCTCGAGACTGGGGTTCATCCTCTTCCTCCTCCTCCTCTTCTTCTTCCCTTTGTCCATGTCGTCCTCTCTGCCCTTCACGCTGGTGACGTCCTCGCCTCTCACGTCCTTGCTGCTGCTCTTCTTCTTCCTCCTCTTGTTGCGACTGTGGGCTGATAATGCTAAGTCCTCCTTTCACCTTTACGATTTGGTTCCTCTGGTCATCTGGAGATTGAAGCTTCCTTGCTGTCTCCTCGTCTACGTTGAATGCTTGTGCTAAGAACTGTGGGTCGAAGCCACCAAACACGTTGTTATTACCTTCGTCCTCCTTCTGCTGCTGGTGCTGCCCATGCTTGCGTCCACCAGGGCTCTGCTGCTGACGTTCTTTCTTGGTCTCTGGGTACTCTTCTTCTGGGTTCCCAGCAAGATAGAATCTCTGCAACACACATAATATATATATATATATATATATATATATGAATTAATTAACGAACTAATCAAAATATATAGGGAATTAGGGATTCTTAAAAACTCCTAATATATGATCACCAAACTTATGCGTCGAGTATATAATAAATTAGTAGTTAAGTTTGCTTACTCTTGGGGTTGGATCAAGCTGGTTTTCCAAGTTGGTGGTATCAAGAAGATTGATGGCAACGAGTTGTTCATCGCCGTAGTTGTAGGTCCAGTAAGGAATTCCAGGCGGAATTGCGATTACGTCGCCCTGTCTGAAATGACGAATCTTCTGGTGGCGTTCCTGTTGCTGCTGCTGGGACCTTCCTTCCCTCCGCCCTTGTCTAGATTGCGATTGTGGCTCTTCATACGTCTCGGCACAACCAGGAATTGCAATTCCTAGGACTCCCTTACCTGTGTGAGTCACAAATAAATCAATAAATTAATAATCACATTAATGCACGTACGTCTTTAATTTGTATTTCTTTTAGTGGTTAAAACATAGACCAATGAATACAGAAAGATGCATGTATATATATAGCTCCAAGAATAATTTATAGCATTAGCAGATTGAGAATAAAACAATGGAATATATGAACAGAACCTTGGACGATGAAAATGAGCTGGGGATAATTAACGTAGGATGGCAAGTGAAGGCCATAGGGATCGATGATGCGCTTGACAACAGCCACACCAGCGCAGCGCAGCTCAGGGTGGTTGGGGTTCCAGGTCTCAGTTACACCAGCTTCGGACTCAATGCGGTTGTCAGGTTCCAAGGCATTGATGCTATCGAGTTGGCATTCGTTGAACTGGCTTTGCCGAGGCTCGCGAGCTAAGCAGGCACTCGTGAAGAGCAGTAAGCAAAGGGAAAGAGAGTGCAGAAAAGGCTTGGCCATTGCGAATATTGAACTGTGGGGGATTGAACTGGTGAAGCGGAGAACCTCAGACGTGGTGATTTATAGGGATGAGAGAAGGGTGAACGAGAGACACGTCAATGAAGGTGGGTTGCTGAGCTAATGACATTCTTCAGCATGCATGGCTATCAAATCCTAATTTCTTACACCTCATATTGTTTATTGTCGCAGGTGGGGCTTCATGCTTCACATAATGATCCAAAGAATGAAATTGTTTGTATGCTTCATTCATTTCTGGAACCTGCAGCTAAATGAACCTGAAATTAAAAGAGGAGGGACCCTGCATGGACCCCCCCTCCCCCTGCAGATTCTCCGCGTCTCTTATCCTCCTATATTTACCTCTTTATATTACAGTCTTGAGAATCCCTTTCAATTTCAACTGTTTTATTATACAGTTAATTTGTGAAAATGCAAGATCGTATTGTAAAGCCTCTTTCTTTCTTTTTCCCCTACTTTCCCATCTATAACTATTAACTAGTGATTTAATTATTTTTAGATGTACTCCATTGAATTATTTGACTTCTTTTACCTTTTCGAGTTTGTGTGCGTGCACAGAATAATGGCTAGAATTGAGTTTGAGATGCATGCATGTCTAGCTAGCTAGGTTACAAGGAGCAATCAATAAAGGTCGCTGAGGATGAGAGACACGTAGCAGAAGTTGGGTACATGTTGTGTAGCCATTCTTCAGTGCGCATGGCCATCAGATCATAATTACTTACACCTCACTAATTTTGTAATACAGAGGGGTCCATTTTTGTGCGTATCTGAGATCGGTGTTTCTAGCTAGCTAATTTCGTTTGGGTTCAGGAACTATGAGCATGCAGCAGAGAGAGAAAAGGAAGCAAGAATCGATGGGTCATGGGGGTAACAAAAGGGTGGGACCATGGCTACTGAGTCACTGACTACTGATAGCTAGAAACGATGACAACCAAATTAAAACTAAAACCAAAAAGAAAAGAAGTTAATTATTTATTAATTATTAATTTTATAATAAATACTTAAAAATTTATTAAATATAAATGTACCTTAAAAAAAATAAGTATGAAAATAATCCCAAAAAAAAACTAAAACCAGAGTACGCGTGCAATTGAAGAAACAAGGCACGGGCACACGAAAACACCAATGTAATGTCGTACACTTTACTTCCACTTCCGGGATTTAATAAACTCTTATTTAACTCCATTAAATTTATTCCTCGTATTTGAACTCACCTCTGAACTCCTTAACAGCAGGGATGCTTACCGTTAAGGCCACATCTATACAGAGGAATCACACGTTTGCTAAACTAAACTTATATATATGTTATTCCTATAAAATTACCAAGGTAAAGGTTGTCATTCAAATTAATTAATAATCTTGCCTGTACGTACATATATTGTATTGATTATTTAATATTTGATGATATATTATTTTTATTAAAATTAATTTATTTTTATTAATATATAATTATTATTTTAGATGTGTTAAATTTAAAAATTGTTAGAAATATATGAATAGAATGTTGAACAGTAAATTCTTAGGTTCACGAAGTTATGTCATTTATTTAGAATATCTCAACAATTGTAAAAACTATTGTTCTCTGGATGAATTTTATAATTAGTAAGGTTGCAATGATAAGAAGTAGTTGAATTTATGCTTCTTATAAAACTTGATTAAAGTCTATAATTTTACATAGGGGTTGATTCATGTAGAAGGGAGGGAGTAATTCTTTAGGTATCTAAAGAGGGTGAATCATATGATGATAAATTAAGGTTCATATTTGACGAAGCGTTTTTTCGATAAACAATGTAGTTTTTTCGTTCCTTGAGCATACAATTGTCATTTTCTTATTGCTTTTTTTAACTATTATTTCATTCTTTTTAATTTTATTTAACACAATTTTACTATATGTACATAAATAATTAGATGTTAAGGGATGTAAGCGCTATAACAAAAATTCGACTTCGCGTGAGCTATATATATAAGTGGTCATGTGATATTTAAATAATATATAATTTTGATCATACATAAATAATTTAATGGTTAAATTTTACTCATTTTACTCTTATAATAAATAATTTTTTTCACTAAATATGCTATATATATATATATATATATAAAAGTGTAAAAGTTATAATATACGTATTGAATCAAAATTAAACACACACATATATATGACTAATATGAGAGAATATTTACTTATTCCAGATGTAAGACTTTACAACATACTTAAAAAAAATGGAGATATGTATTTAGAAAATATATGAACATAAATACATTTATTTGTTCAAATTTGAGAATAGAGGATTTTATCTAACATTTAAAGAAAAATATATAAACACCCCTGAATTTTATTTTAAGATAGTTACTTAAACTTTTAAATCTGGATGATAATTCTTTAAATAGTTAAATCTTTTTAAACTTGTGAATACATAAATCATTTTTTCCACCAACTAAACAAAAATCTTCTATTAAGTTACATGCATATATTTATTAATACATGTGACAGTATTTTATTTGACTATATCATTTGTTTCAAAATAAAAGATCCTTTTTCTTCTTTTTCTTTAATTCCTCTCTTTTTAGCTTATTTTATTTTTTGAAAAAAATTTATTTTAAATTAATGTGAATAAATGAGAAATTATCACATGTATTAATAATAAATGAGAAATTATCACATGTATTAATAAATTGTACAAGTCATGTAATAAACAATTTTAAAGGATAGACAAAATGTTATGTTTATGAGTTTAGAGTGTTAGCCTGAGGTTTTCTAGTGAGCTCATCTATATGATGATAACAAATATGATAAATATATTGATTTAATTTAATAACACAGATTGTTAATGTTTCATCTTAGTCAAATGACAAATGTGCAGATTTTTCATTAATCAAAAACATTCTCAAATACAAAGAGTTTAAAATTTAAGAAGAGCTAGTATCTTAGATTACACAAAGAATACAAGGATTCTCAAATAAAAATAAGATCACACAAGTCTTACAAGTCTCAAAAATTATATGTACAAGCTGTTGTCCTACGTTTACATTGTTCATATAAAAAACTTGGACTTTGAGCACTGCCTATGATAACTAGAAGACCTTTGTGAAGATGAAGAATAGTCTTGGATAAAGCATAAGTAAGAATAAGATGAGGATGCCTATGATTAAAGATAAGTCTGTTCAAACTTGTGCAAACTTCACAACTTTTGAATTCATGATGAGTTATCTCATGAATGAAGATGAGCTAACTATTAGAAAGAATATGCAACTGCTGTAAGGACAATGCAACTTCCAAAATTGATCTTGCTTAATCTTATAGGACTACCAACAATCTAAAAATCCCTCTGCAAAGATGATATTCAAAGTCAAAGGGTTGTGCTAACAAACACCCAACAACCTAACAAGCAAAAGGAACCTTTTAGAAAAGGTGTTGTACCTACTATACTTTTTATAAAAGTGCTTGGACTATCTTCAAATAGTTAAATCTATGTTCTTTTCTATAAAGCCTTTGGTGCATAAAGGATTGGACAACGAATCACATCATCTTAGTTGACTTGTGAGATATCGTTAGTGAGTTTTTTATATAAATTATTCTTTTGAGTGAGCTCTGTGTGACTGTAAAAAAATCTAGCTAAGTGAGCTAGTAGTTAGGTCTGTGAGTGACCTGCTAAGGGTTGTAGAAGTGCTACGTGCTTGTATTTAGCTTAAAGAAGTTAAGGTTGATCAAAGAATACTTAGTTGCTAGTGAGAAATCTTAGTTTGGCTGAAAACTAAATATAGGTTCCACATTTGGGCTGAATGCAATATCTCTTAACCTTATTCTTTCACATTACATTGATTAACTATTGTGTGCATTAAGTTTTGATTGCCTAAACAAGTTTTTAAGTTAATATTTTATTAAGTTTCTGTTAACATAAGTCATTCAGTAAACTATCTCATCTTTATACCAATTTCTTTGTTTGAGTATTTTATAAAAGCTAAAGTTGTGGGTGACTTGATTCAACCACTTCTCCAATCTTCTTTAACCTTCACCAAGGACTTCTTATTTGAATATAAAAGTTTAGGTGACTGGCACAAGTTCTAATTCAAGCGTCATCAAATTTCTTCGAAAACTTGTTTGAAGGTGCCTATGCATCCACGAAATATATTTGTTATGACATATATCAACTTTGAAATTTTGTATCCCATAAAATCCTTGCGTACTCATATTTCCCCCAAACTTTTATGACAAAGATATGTTTACAAGATTGTGGTATGCTTTTCTAGTTTGCTCTGTAAACGGCCTAATTAACCGGGAAAAATCAAGTTATTGAAGGTCTGTGCTCTGATATTTTATATACTACAATTTGGGCATAGGGAATTGCAAGGAGGGGAAATGCTGGTTTATAAGGCGCTGGACCTGGACCTGGAACTGGAACTTTCCTTTGGGTCTCGATGATTGTTTTGGTTTGCTGCAGCTTGGCTTCTCTTGAACAAGTTCGTCAAGGAGTGTGGTTCCTAGAGGCTGGAGGGAGACATAAAGTTGCTGTGTGTGAAATGGAAGAAGAGTGATAATGGGTGTCTTTTGTTTTCATTTCTGAGTCTTTTCAGTGAGAAACAAAGGTACCTAACAAACTTGAAGCTCTTCTCTAGCAAAGTGGCAATTGTTTCAGCAGGTTAACACTTTATTGATTTCCAAATTTGAGCATTTAATTCTGATAATGTTTTATCCTGCACCCTGGGAATTTAGTTGGAAGAATGATTTTATGACTTTTGGCTTGAGCTTTGAAACTGGTATTGGCTCAAGCTGTTGTGTTTTGTTTTGGCTTTGGTAATTGGTTCCAGCCAATTTTGGTTGAGTTTGTTGCCGAGTTCTGCAGCAAATTTTTCAAAATAATAATTTGTCATTTAACTTTAGTATTCATATGTTTATTTTATTATGCATATTCATATTACTTTCACTGACTAAAATTTCTAAATCTGGCATTGTACATGATTATTAATCACTTGTATATTCAGCTCCCCTGATAAATTTTCCATTTTCATAATGCAACTAATTGTATACATTTTGAAAACTATGTGTGTAAGGTTGTCTATCTGAAGGTGAACTATCCCATAATTATCTCCAACTAATACAAAAGGGCCTGTAGTGCGTAATGCAGGACCCAGGATAGAATAAATCAAACTAATTATGGTTGAACTAGCTATAACATAACAATCTCTATTCCATTAATTCATGCCTTTCAGGTTCAAATGTTGAAAAAACATTAGAAACATGTGGATAAAGACAATCAATTCTAGCAATCATGGAGTAGTGAATCTTTAGCAGTAAACTGGGTGCATTCTGCCATCAATTTCACGTTGGTTGCTTCTGACCGAGTGTGAAGAATATACAATATCTTCAAATTAAGTGGAAGCCCAGAAGCTATCTGTTACTATACGAAGATGAACATGGGAACGGTGGTTCTGGTTTTAGATCTATAGAACATTTTCTTCTTCTTGAAGGTCCCATTTTCAACTGTTATCACTATCTTCCCAGGTTCACTGATGTAAAAGGAGTTTCTAGTACTGTCACCCACCCTATTTTGGTTTTGCAGCAATATATTGTATGAGCCTTCATCATCTGGAATAAACTCTTCCTTGTAGGACACATCCCATCCCACCACTGTTACATCCCACATTATTGTCACTCCAGGCTAGACACATTCCAAAATCAAATTAGAACAAAGCAAAGTCCAAGATGGTAAATAATAGTAATTTTAGGTGCAGTGAATTTGAAACAAAAAATCAAAATTTCATGTTGAGCACCTCATTGACTGGGAATTCAATTGTAGAAACCGAACTTCCTTTGATTTTGAGCTCTAAAACCTTATCAGCAGGCGAGAAATCTTCGTCATTTTCCCTCCTGAGACCACCATATTCAACTGGAAGATGTTCTGTGGCTATAAACCTTTACAAGTCACAATGTTAGCAGTAGTTGAATAAAATAAGATTCAGAGAATGGGACATTGAGGTTCAGGTTAAGCACGCTCACTTGAGAAGTGTCAATGTGGCCTTGTGTGATCTAGCTAAGATGAACTTCTTTTTACTTCTCTGGTTCATGAACTTTGACAATAGCACTAGAGAGGTGTAGAACCAAAATGGAGCATTTACTACTATCTGCAAATGGAAAAAGGGGGGAACATCAACCATTCTGTTATTTCAATTTTGATTAAAGTCCTAACCACGAGGTTCTAATTTTATACTAACATTTTTGTGAATGAGCTCAGGATAGTAGTTCTGAAACAGAATTAGAGCCTTTTTGCTGACTGAGTTGAGCTCCTTCATTCCTTGCGCTGCTGTGTTCTTTAAGTCATAAATCTGAATTATGGAGTCCACCCCTCCTTCTCTAAAGCTTAGCTTCTTTACAGCCTTTTCCATTAATTGGATCCTCCACCTCAAAAACCTCTCACGTTTCTGTTCTGTCCCAAAGGTTTTCTTGTACAGGAGCTTGTCTCTGAAAACCCCACAAACGTGGTAACACAGAGGACGACCTTCCCTGTCCCTTCCGTTTAACCACCCGGCATTTTCAAACTCGGAACCCAAATCCTCATCAATGATTCCGTCAATGTTGTTTTCACTTCGCCACATCATGGTCTTCTGTAGCATGTCAAAGGCATCATTCACCTTGAAATCTTTGGCTTTCAAGAATTTCCTCAAAACAATATCAGTACCCTCGTGAGCCTTGCTGGGTAACAATGGGACACCCCAGAGAGTAATATCTCTAAGTTGTTCCCTTGCCAGTCCAATTTCTACAGGAGAAAGTTTCTCATCTGGTTCCCCTAACAAATAGTTCCCAAGAATGGCATCCTCAACCTTGCAACGGAATTCCAACAATAACTTCTTTATCTTCAGTTTTATTTCAGCAGGACTTGGGTTCCCATCTCCCTGCATTGTCAACTCAAGATCCTCTTGATCAGAATCATGGTCTTCTTGGGGTCTTTCCCTCTCAACAGGCTCATGGTCCTTGGAAATTTTCTCATTTTCAATGAAAACTACCTCCATCCCAACAAGGGTCTTCCCATTTTCATCATTGCATTCATCGGTCTCATTCATGGCTACTATGGCTTCAAGTCTCCTCCTTGATCAGATTTCCGGCGCCAAGGATTCGCCGGAAAACTGGACCTTGGAGGAGGTCAGAGATTGGAGGGGGGTGGAGAGGGAGGGAAGAGAGGAAATTAAGGTGGCCTTACATGAAAACTTTCTTCGTTTTCATTGTGCCAACAAGATAATTTTGAGTGATGACGGATCACTGCCTTCAATTGATAATTCTCAACCGTTAGTTGAGTGGCGCCAAATATAGAGTTGGTGTGTGTACCTGCGGTGGCGTAAAGGTTGGTATCATTCGCAAATCACACTGGTTTAATGTTTTTGGATGGATGATTTAACCATGTTGGCATAACGGTTTTTCATATAAGATAATCCACAGCAAATGACGTCGCAGTGACAACCAACTATATTCTCTGAATAGTGAATATCCCACTTCATATCCTAACTTCGACTTCTCCACCTTTTGCACACCTACGCACACGACAAACATAAAATACATAAATGCTAGTCTCACAATTCAATTCTACATGATCAAGGTCCTAAATTCCTAGAAAAGGTAGCCCTTGATGTGCAAATATCATGTCCTCCCTTGAGTGCCTTTATATTGTTTAAAGAATGATCGGTTTGTGTGGATTTTTATAGCAGAAGAAAAGTTTGTGTAGTAAATATAAAATGAGGTAATAGTAATTTACTTAATTAGTAAACTTCTCTTCAACTAAAAATATGGTGACAAATGTAAAAAATTTAATTAATGGATTAATATAGATATGTACAAAGATCATATTAAAAGTATTTGAGTTAAATTAAAAGTAATTATATTGACAAATTTTATTATTTTCAAACTCATTGCACACAATAACTTTTCATGTTCTATGAAAAAACTTCTATTAATCTTTTTTCTTAAAAAAGCGCGAATCAATTTCATTATTAAAAATATAGTTTAAATTACAAAAAGAAAAATACAAGTAATAAAGTCATGTAATTGATGAATGTTCATCTATTACGCGAGCCCACTACTTTGGTTTGACCTTTCAATTCTCTCTTCACAAATAGCAACCCTAAAGACTTTGCATTTTCCTCCACTTGGTACATAAATAAGCATAGATGGTTACCTGCATGCTTCAATTATTATGCAGAGTATGCACGTTCATCAAAAACTGCTAGTCAATATAGATAGATTTACATTCCCAAAATTCAAATCCTAATTAAGCTGGTATTTGAACTTGGGGACGTTTGACCTCTTAAGAGAACTGTACATAGCATAAATATGAAGATAAAAGTCCTGGCAGAGAAAAATATATTTAAATGAATAAAATATATTTAAAGAACAAAGCTGGCATTGGTCATCTAGCTACACTGTTCTACATTGCATTCCTAATGGCAGAAAGGGCATCTGCTGTGAGGGAGTCCTATTTACAATAATTTTTAAAATGAACCCAACTGGCCAGTTAAACATTAAGTCAGTGACAAGCGGGACGAGAATGAGAAAGATAATAAGTTCGACCCCCTTTAAACAAGAAAGAAAAATGCAACTGAGCTATGTACATTAGCAGGCAGCTTATCCACTGTAGCCCATGGTTGAATTTTAGGACTCCCGGTATTTAGTCAGATCAAATGTGAGAGTTCTCGAACAGCTGCAGAAAGCAAATTATTGTCTATCGTGTCAACTAGGTAGATATACTGGATTTATAGCATCAATATACTGACAATAAAAGACAAAATTATACATATTTAAATCAATTAATAATGTGAAGAAATTTACCCTCTTTCAGAGTCCCTGTAAACCCCAACCAATGCTTCAGCTTTGTCATAAAAGCTGTCTTTCAGTGATATCACAATACTTTGAAAACCACTGCCACCATCAGCATCCTGACTAGCCCTTGCTCCTTCACAAGATTTTGAACGAATAAATCCAGCAACCTTAGCGACATTCAAGTTGTCCAATGCAGCATCAACTTCATCCAATATGAAAAACGGTGAAGGCTTGTAACTGAAACAAAAAGCAAGTAGGAAACCATGTTAATGGAACATGCAGATCAAATCTCAGCGTAACTGCTTTATGCCAGATGTGTCCAGTATATTGCTTAGACAAACTCTTATTATTAAAACTAAAAAATTCAGAGTAGATATGAAACTTAAAATAAATATACATATCTAAGCATGCACCTCTGCATATAGGTGTATAAGTATTACAAGTACGAACAATTCTATACCTGTGGATGGAGAATAATAATGCAAGCGCAGCAACAGTCTTCTCCCCACCAGATAGCTGCTCCATATCACGGAAGCGCTTTGTTGGGGGCATAGCAGTGTACTTGATGCCATGTAGAAATGGATCATCTTCGTTTTCCAAGTTTAAGTATGCTGTTCCACCCAGCGGATGTGTACTGCTCTTTGTAAGTTGTTTGTAAATTTTATCTATATTACCGGATATATGGTTGAAAGCATCCATGAACAATTCATACCTGCATTCATCACAAACTTTGACTTCATAAAAATACAGATGTGATGCAGCAACAGCAAATACAAAGATTTTATTTTCAAAATGAGATCTAAAACAGACACCAAAATAAAACCCCCATGTATCTCGACATAAACTATTAACTCACTAAAAACATTAAACAAATAAATTATTAAGTTATTAGAATTTAAACGATACAGAAAGAAGCCAATGTTAGTCTTCAGAATTAGAAAGATTTGTATGGGATTTGCATGTAGGAGAATACATGATTGGCAGAAACTTCTCCCGACGATCTTCCCACCAAAACTAAAATTACAAATAATAAAGTTGAACAGTAGCTGCTTGACCTTTTAATAGGAATCTTTTAACATGAGAACCTATTGTCACCTATGTTTCAATTCAAATTAGATCTTAAAAGGATGTTACTATCACAGTTCTGAGGCTCATTAAAGGTTCTTATGGATTCTATTATGTGAATGCAAAACTAGATTATAACAAGACAGCATAAACAGAAGGAAACTATTGCCACATCCGATAAATAATAGTAGCAAACATTATTTGAAACTCGAGATATATGGTAAGAACCAACTTCACTACAGGAACTTTACAAAAAGAGCTTCCCCTCAAAAATAGATGTAACACTGAATTATCCGTGCTCATAGGTCATCAAACATGTATGTATAGTAGCACATTACACCATTTGCTTAAAATTGATAAATCAGATCCTCATATAGGCACAGCATCACTTGTTAAAAAGCACTCCTCACTTCTACAAACAACTAGCTTATATAATTTTATGTTAAGACTCCCCATCGTGTCCCACCTAAATCATGCACGCTAAGAACTATTGGTTATATACTTTGACTATACATAAGACAAATAATGACTAATGGAAAAAAAAGTAAAAAATAACCTCTTCTGCTTAACAGCATTGAATCTATCCGCTTTTTCCTTCTCCTCTTTCCTGACAGCTTCAAATTCTTCAGTTACAGCTCTTTCCTTTTCTAGCAGAGCCTCATATTGGTCCAATGCCTTCAAATTTGGCGCTGTTCTTTCAATTTCAGAGGTCAAGGCATCCATCTTTTGCTTAAATTCTACCTCAATTTTATCCCTGTCAGAGTGTCTCCTATCTTTCAGTGCCCTACTTAGCTGATCAAAGTCAAAAACTGGACCTGGTGTTGAGGTATCAGTATCCATTGGATCTGATATGGTTGGAAGGATAATCTGCTCTAGTTCACACTTCTCTAATATTTCCTGCTTTTGCACCATCAACTGCTCAATCTGTGCCTCCTGTAAAGACACTAAAGATGTGGTTAGCTATCTGTAAATTGTGCTTATAAGTTACAAAAGCGACAAGAATTATTGCCCATCTAACCTTAGAGTTTATCAGACGATTAAGTTTGGATATGCTTGTTGTGGCTGAAGAAGCCCGCTTCTTCCATTCTTGGATATCCTTTTCACAATCTTCTGACTTTGATTTCCACTCTACAAGAGTGGAAAGAGAACAGAAAAACAATTAGACTCACAAGGCAGGAAAAAAAACAAAACAAAACAAAACAAAGTGAAGTGGTAGTGGATCTGCTTCTGTCAAGATCAATCAAACTGTGTTCCCAACTTCCCATCAATTTCAAATGGTAAATAGCATTATGTATTGTTTGGATGTGGGTAAGGGGGAAAGGAAGAGAAAAATGACTCCAACCCTTGTTTGGATGATTTTTAATGAAGGGGAAGGAGGGGGAGTGTTCCCTCTCCTTCCCCTTCAAAGCCCAAAAATTCTTCCCCCTCAAATTGGGGGATAAGGAGGGGAAAATGATTCGTTTTTAATTAAATATGTATTAAATTACATGTCTCCTGCATTTGTGTTATAAGGTTAGCAACATAAGGGATATATTGGAAATTTAATTTTAAAACTTATTCATTCCCTCTACTTTAATTATAACTCCCAAACAAGGGGAAGGGACTTCCTCTCATTTTTTTTACTTAAAAAAAATCCAAACAAGGGGAACGGAATCCCCCTCCATCCCTTCCCTTTCCACCCCTTTCCCTATCCCAAACATAGCATAAAGAGGGGAGGGGGGGGGGGAGAAAAAAGAAAAAGGGCAAACCCAAAGAAACACAAAACAATGTAACATGGTTTCCTATATATATCATAAAGCAAACACAAGTTGCACCAAATATACCTTTAGCTTCTTCCTTAAACTGATTAATCTCTTCAGTAGCTTTCTCAGCTGCTAACTTTGCTTCAGCCTCTCTGTTCTGTACCTGTTTTAAATCATTCTCTAAAGTGCTTAGAGAAGATTCCAGTTCTCGGATTCGCGAACTCATGTCCCGATTTTGTTCATACTCCAACCTGTAGAATAATTTCAAGAAAGAATATTAATAAATTAATGCATAAAACTGAAACTTAAGCTCCAAATATCTTTTTTTACTTTGAACTTGCCCTTTATAATTCTAGAAGATAATTGAAAACCTTCTGAACATAAAAGGAGATGCAGTACAAAAAAACTTTTGGCAAGTGAGAACATTCTATATGCAACAAGGATCAATACCACATAACAACAAAAAGCTTCAGTTGAATTTCTAATATTGATGCAGACAAGCAGATAGCGAATGTTACAAGTGAATCTCTTGGCATTTCTCAGAGAATTGCTTCTACACAAAATAGAATCTCTGATTAGAGAGTGCCCTTAGAGTTATACGAGTCTAATCATTATTAGTGTGAATAGATCCTAACAATAAAATAGGAATGAGGCAGACATTTGCTGACTACCCACCCACTTAAACAAGGCAACAATTATACAGACCTAGACTTCTGTGCATAATCCTAAAATAATTAGTGTCTCTATCCCCCAGATAATACAGCAATTAGTGTAAAAAATAATAATCGAAGTTCAGCATCCTGGACTTGGTAGTTGGTAGAACTTAGGCAATTTGCGAGTTTTCTTCTCTCCTCTTTTTCTATCACACAATCCATTTTTTCTCCAATTTGATACCAGTTTAATACTGTACTGTTTTGTATTGGAATACACTTTCAGAAAAGAACATATATAAGTTGCTTGCAAGCTCACAAATACATGCATGCATCTAAGGCTATGTAGGTCTACTTTTTAACAGATAACAGCAGAGGTATGATTTAGGTAAAAAGGGAAGAAGGAACACACTGATATTTTAATTTTGAAAGTTGGCTACTCAGGTTTAGCCTCTCCTCTGCTACATTTTGAGCAGCCTTGAGTCGATTTTCTTCATACTCACGAATGTTTGCAACCCCAACTGACTTGCTGAAGTCTTTGTAAATCCGATCAGTGATTTCATTGATCCTCTTCTCCAGCTTACGAATTTCAGCATTCCTCTTATCAACAGCACCATTTAACTGCAAAGAGTAAACACCAAGTAACCAGTTAGGTATACAGGCACACCACTATGACTAAACAAAGAGGAATTGTCAATGTCACCTTCTGGAGTTCTGGACTGATACGTTCAATTTCTTCTTTGATGGTCTCTTTTTCTTGGCTCAAATTTGAAAGTTTGTCTTCAATGCTTCGCTGGCCAAAATTAAAAACAAAAAATTGAATAATTGAAATATTCCATATGGACCAAAAGCAAAAGAAAAGTCACCAACGTAGAAAAGGTTCTCTTATCCATGCCCAGCAAAAACTAGCATTTATCTATCTACAGATAGACAAAGTTCATTCTCAAGCACTGAATACCATATTAACTATCAAGTCATAGACAACCTGAAAATTCAATATTCATTAGTGCTTTCCTTCAAATTTTTATAATCATATCTGACATCTAGCTGCCCATGGCACCCCAAAACAATTATCATAACTTCAAACATTCAGTCCTCATATGAAGTTAGCTTTCCTTTCACTGGTGCATGTTTATATTAATAAACAGCAAAAAAATGCAATTCTACCTATGACTTGTACAGTTGTACTCACTAATATGGAATTTTTCACCTTGTCTTTTATGATACTATTGAGTCAATTACACCCCCTAAGTTTATTAGAATCATACCACTTTATCATCTGACCAATTTAGACAAGTTACCAAAAAATAAAATTAGATAAGTATAATTATCTAACGGTTAATTGTCTTTCCAATTATATACAAACAGGCAGCATATCAAAATGGATAATGACCCAATACAGAAAAATGACCACAATTAGATTTCTCTTGCCCACAAACTACAGTCTCGTCTCTTACTCACTTCCTAATGGATAATGCTGAGATATTTATCTCATTATTAAATTCCAGGTTTAAAACTCTGGGAAAAATTGGGTAGAGTTTGTGCCGCTACAGTTTGGAATTTGGATGCACTTTGCATCCTCTTCAAATAAACTATACCAGAAAAGTCCTACACACTATTGCAAATCATTCCACAAAGCAATTTTGCATATGAACTCTGGGTCTGATGATAACAACAGGTCTCAAGAGATGAAAGCTTCTAAAGAGTTTAACTACATACGTTTCAAAGCAGGACAGGCTTGAACATATACAATATTCAGGACATAGACAATACTTTCTCCACCCATCGGCCCAAGAATTCAAATTCACCTATGCTAACAAAGGTTGGCTGTAGGCCACAATGAGTTAATGGTTGCAGAACCTTTTCCTTTTTCCTTTCTTTTTTTTTTTTTTACAAAGGAGGTCTAAGACTTGGTGTGGGGAAGGGAGGGTAAGGGTAGGCTGAAGTGGAGGCAAAGCGGCCTTAATGGGATTTGACCCTGGGATCATGCAGTCCCCAAAGGGACTTGGTGCCACTTGAACTAATGCTCTTGGACTTTGTTTTTATCCATGCAATGTTTAACATTTTAAGCATCCAAAATGAATTATTGGTTCGTTGTTTGGCTTGCGAGTTAATAATTTAATATAATATATCCAGAACATAGGAACTGAACCATATAATGTGCTGCTCAAACCACATCCTCAACTTATCGTGAATACACACATGGCAAGCACGTCAAAACCAGTGTTGTCAGGAGGCGAAAAGCTGGTTGATGAGGCCACCCCAAAAACCACATCACTTTGATGCAGTGAGACGATGTGGGCGCATCAATGAAGTGATGTGGATATTTAAAAAAATAGCTTAAATTATGCATATAACAACAAATCACCACCAAAATAAATTTCAGTCTTCACAATACATTAAAAACATAAAGTAATCCAAATAGAAAATACTAGAAACATAATAAGTTCACATCCAACCAAATGCAAGTCAAACACATAAAAGATACCACACAAAATAAGACCACAGGTCTCCTAAATTCTAACTCCTAAGAAATCTTATTCATTTGGGTCCTTCAAATGATTGTACTTCCAACCAATATCTTTTTCCCCTAGAAGTTAATGACTCCTCTTGGGTTGCCATATAAACACTAAAACAGGGAGATTGGATGAGCTTAGCAAAGAGAGAAAAGGTGAGGAAAACAAGGAAGGAAGGAGAGGGAGAGATTCTTCTTGACCCACGGCTTCTGCAGAAGAAGGCCTCCACCAAAACTTCCGTGTTCTGCTCTCCAGAAGCGCACACAAGAGAAATGAAAGCAAAACAATAAAATGAAACAAGAATATGCATGCTTAATTGTACCACAACAATAAAAACTTCAAAGATTTGCAGACGAGATCAACTGATAATGTACATTATTGCCAGGAAAAAATGGTTAACTAATCATAGAGTTACCTTCTCAATCTCAGCATATTGAATTTTCTTTTCAAGTCCACTAATTTTTCCAGATGCTTCAGACTCCTTAAGGTGCATATCTCTTATTGATCCTAGCTCTTCCAACTCCGATTCATACTGCTCTTTCTTTTTATTAAGTCCTAAAAGACAGCATGTTTATTAATAGAGCAAAAGCTTGAAATAAATAAAAAATAATTGATAAAAACCTTCAATTTTCTTGTCATCCCACTGTTTAGACCTTGCTTCCATTCCACCACTAGTGCCACCAGTCATTGTGCCGGACTTTGTCAGTAGAATTCCATCCACAGTTACAACTAACCAAATCACATATGACAACGTTTAATATTTTCAATTCTGATGAGTATTAACTGTATTAAAGCACCAGGAATGCATCTCATGCACAATACGTACACAGTAAGGATACTCCAGAAGCAATAAATTTCGTTAGATAAGAAACGAAACAACACATCAAACCCATAGTGTAAAGATCAGAGTCAAGTAAAAGTTATATACTGAGTGCCAAAAACAAAGGCTAAAAAGAAACCAGAGCAGAAAAACAAATGGGGGATCAGAAAAAAATAAAATAGAAACATCCAAGTACTCCGATTAAGTTCTAATGACGTATGACAGTAAGAAGATACAGTACACACAGAGAATAGTAAGAAAGAAGTCATAGTTACCTTTAAACCTCTCTCCACTCCAGCTTAAAACTTTGGCTTCCTCAAGATCTTCACAAACAAGAGTATTCCCAACAGCGAAGAGAATTGCTTTCTCCAAGGAAGGATCAAACTTGCACTAGTTAAGTTGAAAAGCTTAAAGCACTTTTCAGTTCATTAGAGGCATATAATTTAGTGATTAACAAAAAGCATAAACATAAATCAAGACTCCATGATTGATTAGTCATATAGAGGAAAGGATGAGAAAATACAAAGAATGAGTTATGTTCAATGCTTAATAGACCACCTAGTTAAAATCCAAGTATGTGTATTTGTCTTTATAGGAATTCATTAAATTGACACAAAGTACAACAATTTTGACGAAAGGAAACTACGGAACAAAATCTGTCACATCTGAAAAAACTATATATCCGTTTAGGGAGAAATTCAATTTTAGGGAGCTACAAGAAACAGCACGGACAACAGAAGCTAAAACATAATGCAATACACAGCAAGAAGATTGGTGAGAACAATGTAAGGATGGTAAACGGTTAGGAGATTAACAAAAGAATTGATACCAACAAACTTTGATAATGTTATTATTATTGCAGCTCTACACATAATAATGACAGCCATGATAACTCCGCCCATTGAAACAGCTGTTTATATGCTTTTGTTTTCTAAAGGAGATTACACGCTCCTTTATAATTTTCAACATACTATTTAAGAGCCAGCAGGAAGCATGTAAACCAAAAGTGTTGCAAGTATGCAATGGCTGGACAAAAATTACACTAAAATAATAAAAAGGTGACAGGTGGTTTCCCAGATTCAGAAATTTTCAAGTACACTGGTAAACATCAAAGATAAAAAAAAATTGTTTATCTTTTAAATAAGTCAAAACAGTAAAGTCATGATGTACAAGCTAGCTGTAGAAGGTAAATTTCAAGACAAATTTCAAAGTTTCATTAGAACAAATTCAAATAACAAAGTTTGGAAGCTCTCGTAAAAAAATTTGTAACCAGATTCTTCAAAGCAGCCATTAGTTTAAAAGGATATTGAATCACATCAAAAACCAGCTTTGCTGTACCCCCTAATGTGCGCAATCTTTCCATTATTGGCTTCACACGAACTGATTGCAGAGGAATAAATGTCTGAGGAGGAAGCCTCTGATCTTTCAAATACTGTAAAGAAGCAAGGAAATCATTGTTCCAATTAATACATACAACAAAATCAACTCGATGAAGCCTATCATAGAACTTCAAACAGGCAAGTTTGGCATTTTTTCAAAAAAATTCTTCTGGCTTTCAACAATTATAACAATCTTGTCATTGCAATGAAAGAGATATGAAGCAACATATAGGAAGCAATAGTTCTTTTGGTATTTTTACACACAAATTCTTCTGGCTTTCAGCAATTATAAGTTATAACAATATTGTCAATGCAACCAAAGAGATAGGAAGCAACCGAAGAGATGTGTCAAATGTAACATAGATTCTACTGGAAAGACAGAAGCAACAAGTTAAAGATACCTGATAGACAATCAATAGGAAGCAATAGTATTACATGAGAACCATCCAAGTTTGATGACAAATGCAAGTTTGGAACAATGCAATGCAGAAAACCTATTTTATTTATGATGCATCCGAATGTTGTTTTTAAAGTGTGGAAAACATATCCACTAAAAGCAGGAGTTTGTGCCAGTATCCAATAAAAAAACTCACAAATCAAAAATCTTACTATATGTTGGCATTGTCAAATAAATGTATTGGAATGTGTATAGTTATTCATGTACCCAGGAATCAATAGTTATTCATGAACCTAGAAAAATTTTCATGCATGTACTTAGGAACTAGAACTACATTAATATTCTTGTAAATCACACACTGTATTTACTCCCTAATGTGTATATATAATCAGATCAGCTGAGTGGAATTTCATTCAAGCATTCCACAAATCTTAGTCTATTCAATATGGTATCAAGAGCTGGTTCGATTGTTTCTTGAAAGGTCTCGGCGTCTGGTCCAACAGTACCCAAGCCAATATCCCTCTGTTTACCCAATCACCCAAACAACACCTATTGGAGTCCAAAGTCACTATCACCGACATACCCACTGTCCACTGTCACCGGAAAACGACTCAGAAGCCACTGACCGGCCGTCCACCGAAGACCCATTGCCAGAAACCGCTACCACGTGCACTCCCTTTGTCGGCGCATGTACCTCACGCACCACCTACTGTGGCCGAAAAATCGCCGCGACTGCCCAGAACTGGTCGCAGTCATCTCCTTGATACAACGTTGGGAGAACCACACCCCAAAAGCTAGCTATTAAGGTGGGAGAGCCCAAGACTATATAAACCCCACATCTGAATCCCATACTTCAGATGTGGGACTCAAGTCCCACACCTTGCAATTAGATCCTAACATTCCACCATGCTTTCGTAGCCAACGTCCACGTTGGCCTCTTTACCCCCTCGGCCTCTTGACCCCAGCACCCGTTGGTCAGCCTGCCAAGGTCAACCTACCACGTAGGCGACGTCCACATGGGCAGAGGATCATGCTCTGATACCAATTGATACAACCTTGGGAGAACCATACCCCAAAAGCTAGCTATTAAGGTGGGAGAGCTCAAGGCTATATAAACCCCACATCTAAATCCCATACTTCCAATGAGGGACTCAAGTCCCATACCTTGCAATTGGATCCTAACAAATTATGCAGCACATGACATTCTGTGCTATTTCCGAAGTATATGATCTATTGATATCTATCCTTTTTATTAGTTCTGTGCAGAAGCGGTGTTCCCAGACATATACATCAGCATGCTAATTAATGTTGCTTCAGCTCTTCTTTTTTTTTGGTTATTCACATTGTGTAATCACCAATACCAATACCAATACCGGAAACAGAGGGTCTTTCTATCAAAACACTAGTATAAGTTACGAGAATAATAACGGAACCTAGCTTAGAATACAAAATCTCATGTTACATGACTGCATTTGTCCACCAGATCAATGAAAATACCACATGAAAATACCACATAAAGCCTTCAACAGCAAAATAGAAACTGAATTTTAAAAATGACTTCATAATTAGAAAAAGACACGATAGCACAAAACAGAAAATTAGGAAATGACATTAGCACCTTGATGCATTCCTTTCCGGTCTTTTCATCCTCAACTACGACTGCATCCATAAACTTACCCATAGCAACAGTAACAGCTAGATTATACTTCTTCTGTGTTGGCCTACAAAGATCAGTCATGCGACCGTGGACTCCTTGAAACAGGCGTTTCAGAGTCTCAACAGCCTGAGACAGCCTAGCATCTCTCTCATTTTCGTATCTATCAGCCTTCAATTCACGTAGTTGATTTTCTATTTCACCAATTTTTAACTTCAAATTTTCATATTTTTTCCTGTAGATCAAAAGTAGCATAGATAGATAAAGATTAGTAATCCATCATCAGCACAAGTTATAAAAAATACCAACAGCAAACACCATTTCACAAATGTCCTCTGCAAAGCACTTAAATGCAGTGGGAGGCTTTAACTGGTACAATTTTTTTTCAAAAAAGTAGAATAACAAGTTAACTTACCTGGAATCTCGATGTTTGTCCTGCATCACACGCAGTTCTTTTTTCAAGTTTGCAAGGCCATCCTTATTTTTTGCAGAATTATCAAGAATTTTTTTCAGCCTTGTCCGCATCTGTTCTTCCTGTGAATTCAGTTCAGACTCCCTGTTCCTTAACTGTTGAAGATTTTCTTCCAAATTTTTTTGAGCTTCACTATCAGCATGTTGCTGCCTATCTAGAAGCTCTTTCTCCTCTCTAAGCTTTGCAGTTTTCATCCCAGCTTCCTCTTTGCTGTAATAGCAACATTTTCATCACAAGTTCCAAAACAGAAAAAATCCATAACAAATGAAAAGTTAATATGCATGCTAAGTATTGACAGAAATATACTTTTTTACTTCCTCAGGTAGAATGAAATGGATTGCCAGAATACAGTATTGATGGAATTAAGTGCAAATTTACGTAAAAAAAATATTCTCATTGCTTGTCAGGAGGTTCCAATTTAAAAATGCATGGCCAACTGCTAATAACAAGCAATTGGCCACTGAATAAAATATCATATGCAAACAACGCCATCTGCACATTATCTGCCTGATGCTAGTCAAAATCACATGTCAATAAATGTTCCAACTTCCAGCCAATGACACTTGTTTTCTTTTTCTTTTTCATTTTGACATTACCCAACCAATGCACAATTTTAACACACAACAAGAAACAAAGGACTTTCCTTCAACAATAAGAGAAAACAATGTCCAAGGTTTGATAAAATACTTTTACCTAATATCCCTAACAGTCTAACACACAAATTATTTCAAACCAGCATAACCAAGTAACATAAGTATACCGTGCATAAGTGGTCGACTGGATTTTAAGTGCAACTCAACTCAATAGGATTTCAGTTCCAACTCCGAGCACAATGCAAGTCTTTGAATATATATACATATATATATATATATATATAGAGAGAGAGAGAGAGAGAGACTGACAAGTGACAAATAACATACTGCAAGCCTACAACAAATATACACTCACATTCGAAAATATTCTTCCAAGTCACTGCCATCTAACTTTAGTTGATCACCAATATCTCGACTCTTTTCCTGTAGATCTACCATTTTTGCTGTAAGATCTTGTACGCCCCTCTGTAGCTCTGCTATATCAGCAGCATGCCTCCTCCGTTCTTCTCTTTTTTTATCAAGCTCCTTCCTCCCTTTTTTAATTTTTGAATTTATACGAGTCATTTCCTCCTTCAACTTCAGAAGCTCAGGTTGCTGCAAGCAGGACAAGCCAGAGAAACAATTCCATAAACCACTCAATGCATTAAGAGTATAACAAAAACAATCAATAAGAGAATCAAAACTTCAAAAACTTAGCATGATGATTATGATACCTAAATGAAATTATCTCATCACATAAACAAGCAATATTTTTAAGCTCGCAATTGTCAAATTCATAAACCATAGGTCAATATGAACTGTTCAAGCTGACATATAACCAACAAAAATCTGCCTTGCTTTTCTGTTTTTGAAAAACATATCAAGATCAAGCCTTCATGGCCATGTGATCTTCAACCAAAAGAATACACATTTTTTTAACCCCCACTCAGTTCTTTCTAAGGCAACATTTCTGTTTCTGCTAAGTCTATGGTTAACATTATTCACAAACTTGAAAACAATTCTTGCATCATGGCGTTGTGCTGTTTGGCACTGCTAGCCCGGAGAGGGGGGATTCAAACCGGGGTCCTCAGGTATCACTCATGCTATTGCCCGAGTGGCAAAACTATTTTTCAAACCTGGAAACTTGTATTTTCAACTCAATTTTCTCCCCATTACATATGACCAAAAGCAACAAAGTTCAAAGAGTAGAGCATAGAATAAACCTATGCAGAAAGTTAAATGGCTGGAGCAAATAATAACGCGATGACAATGATCTTAACTTATAGTTACCCACCCACCCCCCAAATGGGGAAAAAATACTCACATTCTTGTCCAGTTTGTTGCTTTTCTCAGTAATTCTCTTTTCGCGTAGCGCAATCTCTTTCAGATATTTGGCCTGCTCTTTCTTCTTTTTACTAGCTTCATGTTCAAATTTTTCTAGTTCTTCAATAACACCTTCACGACTTTTTTTTTCATCTTCAAGATCCTCAGTTGTCTTGACAATATCTTTTTCTATATTGAACAACTGCCACAAGAAATGCTCCTTTTTTATAGATTTCTGCAAGAAAGAAAACAAACAATACTTGAGAACTTCATCATGAGAATTCTGTTCAAGATACAGAGAGAAAATGAAGAGAAAATGCATGAAATAATGATATGTGCACACATAACTCCTAGTTGAAATATGAAGCTGAAGATGCTGTCCAACAAAGTAATCTTATCTTTTCTTTTGTTGGAAGTTATAATATCTGCAGATGCAAGAAATCTTTAAAAACAGTTGTACATCTTTTTTGTATGGAGAACATAAAAAAGGGCAGCACAAATGCACAAATAAATGTCCAATATGCATAACCAGCATGTCATAAAAAATTCTAAACTGGCACAAATTTGTATCCCATCAAATAATTTTAAATCTATACTGCAGTTTTGCAACATCAACACAATAGTAATTACAAATTCACTATGATAAAAATGGTTTTCTTTTTCAGCACACTGCAAAGGTCCTTGCAAAAAAGGGACTCTGCATACACTCATGTGGCTTATATTATTATATATCATATCATTCTCAACCTAAAGACTAAGTGGAAAGAAATGCATGGTGAATATTTCAGGTCAAATACAATCAATTAACACATGTTTGTTTATAAACCTAGGTATAATGGAGACGTTCCCCTGTGTTTACATTCATTCTGCTCTTGCCTTAGGGCTCTTTTATACAAAATTGATATATTGCAAAATATAGGACTTCATCATCTTTTTCTTTATCCTGTCCCTTCTCTGTTAGACACTGGGCCTTTTTGTATACTTCAAAGTTACCTGGAATTTCCTCCATTGGCTTCTTCAATAAATAGTTATTCATCAAAGGTATAAGAAATATGTTGAGAGAATATTTTCCAGAACTGAAAGGGCACGACCCTGCTTTCCTTCAAATGTGCCTTTTTTTAAGACAATAGGGATACCAACCCCTCTTCATTCAATCAGGCATATGGTTAAAGAGAGGAGAATGAAACAGAATCTTAAGGCATAGTTGAAGCAGATGGAGCTACGTCAAATCAAAACAGGCGGCCAATTGGAACCTTCAACAATATACACATATAACAACTGGAAACTACCCTTCTATAGATATATGCACAAACATACCCAAACAAACATAAACTGAAACAGATATTCTTACCAGTTGATCCTGCAAGCGAAGATGTTTCTCTGCTTCTTCCTTTTGTTCTTTCTTCTGCTTTCTCTCCATAACCACTGTCTTTTTCTTCTGATAAACAAGTGCTGATTTTTCTTCAGCTCTAGCTTTTTCTTCTTCAAATTGCTCATAGTCTCTCTTGAGCTCATCAGAGCCAGATATCTGCTCAATAAGGGCGGTGAGCTCTTTTGGATTTTTGGACGCAATGGATTCCACATCACCCTATAAAAGAAAGTTGATTGATTAAATGAGCAAGTACCATCATTCAGGAATTTAAATCATGCCAACCACCATAAGGGATGCAGAGTGTTTAGAGTAAATAGATGCTTCATTTAATCATGGAAATAAAGTCCAACTCAATAGCCTTTTGTTCTTCTTATGGTTAACAGCATGAAATAATTCTATTTCCAGATACCACTTTCTCCGTCTCTGCTTTTTCTTTATTTGGTTTGCTAATGATATCCATGGATATAAAACATCAAGGCTACGAAGGTAATATAATTAAAAAAGAAAATAAGAATGTACCAAAATAAAAAATAAAAAAAGAAAGGCAGAACCATCGATTGTTTAAAGGACAAAAAGAAAAGAGCAAAGGGAACAAGGAAGAAGCAGAGTGCAGCAAAATTCAACAGTATAGGATGGTCAAAAAATGTTCATCTTCATCTCAGCTGCAGAAGCTTTTGTAACACAAACTCATAGTTTAGTTTCCAGCAAAAGGAGAAACATACAAGATCAAGCAAACACACTAACTTCTAAATCACTTGGTCAAGGTACAATAAACTGCTCTTCAGACCTAGAATGATGCTTTTAAAGGACCCTTAATATTCTAGAAGGAGAAGAAGGTGAAAGATAATCAACTACTGATTTTTTTTGTGGGGGTAGATGTACACACTACCAAGAGAGCAAGCATTCACATATAACACTATAAAGTATAAAGCTCTATATGACTCAAGAAGGGATATTTATACGCCTCAGCATCCTTGTCATTAGCCTTTACATTGTTAGACTTCATTCAAAATAATATATTTGCACTTCAATATAATGAGAGGTGCACGTGCTTCACTATATATTATATATATAGCCCCAAACCTCAATTTTAATCTCAAAAGCACCAACATACATGTTAAAAAACATAAACCAAACAAAGTGATCATCTCCATATGGCTTCTAAAACAAGAAACGTAGTTAAATAGAAGTTTCAAACAATCCAGTTCTGTATAAAAATTTCAAAGTTCCAATCCTCAAACGACCCATAAGCACATGCTCCAGGCTTTCTTATTCTACAAAAATTCTGTGCAGTGATGTACTGAAGCTAAAAGATAACTAGGGTAATTCACTATCACACACTCATACGCCCCCAAAGGAAAATGCCCATGCATGAAAAATTCACACACGATCACTTCACTTGCAATAGGAGAAAAATTGCAAAAAAAAAAAAAAAAAGAGAGATTCAGAGACAGAAAATTCAAGCTTTTAATTACAACAACCTGAAACACCAAGAAATTGCGAGCCTTAACAAGAATCCCAAGGGACTTGAGTCTAGCATTATACACATCCCAGGTAACGACGTTGCCGTCAATCCGGTACTCGCTGCCGCCGGCACTGGTGATGGACCTGGTGAACTGGATCTCGGACCCGTTGCCCAGCTGATAAACCAACCGAACGAAGGCCCTGCGTCCCTTCTGCTCCTTTTCCCTATCGTCGAAGGCGTAGATTAGGTCCTTCAGTTGAGCACCGCGTAGCTGACCGGTCCTCACGCCGAGCACGAAGCTGATAGCGTCCATGAGATTCGACTTGCCGGCACCGTTGGGACCAATAATTGCGGTGAAGTCGTAGAAAGGACCGATTACTTGGAAACCCTTGTAGGACTTGAAATTCTCCATCTCTAGGCGATGGATTTTCCCCGGAGATAGTAGGGACGGCATGATTTGCGGAAATTGATGAAACCCTAAATGGTGGCGAGTGCGGGGAAGGAGAAATTTTGCAGGAAAAGCTGTGATTTGGGGAGAAAATGGAGAGAGAATTAGGGTTTGGGAATTGAACTGAGGAGGGAAGAATTGGCGGGAGGGAATTTGGCAAGAGTGAGAGAGAGAGTGTCACATAATTTTGATACTTCTGCACTTCATGGACGCAGAGTAGAGCACGCATAATCTTCAGCTTTCAAGTGCGTTACCCCTTATGTGACATGTCGTTCTGCTTTTTCTTTTTTCTATCTTTTCTGAGTTTTCTCATTCCTTAATTTAATATATTTTACACTTTTTTTTTTCACAAACACAAATGAACCTTTTGTTTAAAAAAAAAAAACAACTTAAAATTTCAAATAAAGATAGAATAGCAAGCATGGACGATTGTGTCTCCACAATTCTCTTACTAATATAAATAAGAGTAATGTTACACGGTTAAAAAGATAAATTAAATTTTTAATAAAAATTAGTTAGTTAAAAAAAATAATCAAAATTTTAATAAAAATTAGTTAGATTTAAAAATAATTATTAGATAAGATAAATTAGTAAATATTAATTATTTATTAAAGAATCAACATGTCAACTCATTTTATTAAAAATTATTTCAAGAAAATTGTAACTTTTTATCATTTTTCTATAAATAAAGAATAACTCATATAATTCTTCATTGAATTTAATTTTAATATATTGTCACTATAAAAATTATTTATATTATCATTTAATTAAATATTGACACATTATTAAAAAAATTTAAATTTTTAAAATAATTGTTATAATAATTTAATTTTTTTAATAAATTAAAAATACATAATTAAATTAGATGACTGTAAAATAGTATACATTTCAGTTTTTGTTTTAACCGAAAAGGAGGTTGAGGAAAATTGGAGACATGTAATAGACGATTCTATTGTACTCCTATTATCCGTTCCTATTTCTTTTTAGATAGAAAAAGCCAAAAAGGTCTAAAGATAGAGTGAGTTTGTCACGTTCTAAGTCAATCATGCAATAAGATTCAACCACAACTTACGTAGATTTAGAGTGCGTTTAGGTAAGTTTTTTTTTTTAAGTAAAGTATTTTTTTTAAAAGAAAAGTATTTTTATAAATTTTAGATAAAACTTTAAAAAAGTAAAAATTAAAAAAAAGTTTAATTATTACTTTTTTTAGAAATTAATAATCTTTAATTTCTGAAAAAAAAAAGAAAAAATAATAATTTTTAATATAATTTATTGATAAAAATATTTTTTTTATTAAAAATTATATCTCTTGTCTTCTATTTGTTTCCTATTGTAAACCCTACCTTTATTATTTTGGATACCTTACATTTTTAATAATTTTACTATAAAAAAATATTTTTATTCTTTCTTATCTAAACAAACTTACAAATCCTTTTATTACTTAAAAATATTTTATAAACATTACATTTAAATACAAAATAACTTTTTCTTTAAAAAAAAAATTTACTAAAAAGAATCTATAAAAAAAGTCTTTTCTTTTAAAAATTTATCCAAATAAGTCTTTACCAATAAAATCATTAAAAAAAATCAAACTCAAAACTTACTTTTTCGTTGACTGATTTATCTTGCCAGCAACAGTACAAGCTCACCGAAGCCACAAATCCAAATCCAATAACACATCACCCGCAATTCAAATCGAAAAAAAATGGAAAAAAAGAAAGGCAAAATCACAGCAACCCAGAATTTGTCCTATTCGGAGTCTAATCTCAGAGAGTTATGAATCGAATCCCAGGAAGCACTCCTTTTCTCTCAAGAATCTCTTGACCCAGAATTGCCATAAAATCAACGGAGACTGTTACAATGGTGTTAGATAATAGAATTTGTGGCTAACGAGATTAATAGTTCACTGTTTAACTGAATTATTGTAAACTAATATTTAATGTAATGACATATTTTGATGGGTGAAATCGTGGAACAAAAAACGTGACAGAAAAAATTGGGGAAACTAGCATGATCTCATAAGGATTAAATATCACACCCCTCAGGGTGAAACTCCTGCCAATTACATATTCTGACAATATAGTCACAAGCACAGAAGGAACTATAGGTTATTACAAGATATGGGCAGTGATAAAATAAAATGCTAGAAGAAACATGCCACCTTTGCTTTCATCATTCTGTATTTCTCTTGCAGCTAGATTCAGCATCCTTCTCTTTTGTGTTATCCACTATTTTGGTGTCAATATGGCCATCCCCAGCAGTTGAATAGAGTTCAGGAGTGTCAGACTTTTTGGGCAGCTTTTTATGAAGATTCTGAGCAGTTTCGGACTCTTCAGATTCATCACCTTCAAAGCTTTCAGGAAGTTCATTGGGATTTTGAACAGCTTCTGCATCATGCTTGGCAGTATCAGCATTTCCAAGCTGTTGTGCTCCAGATTTTTGAGCAGTTTCCAACAAGTCATATTTGGAAACTACCTGTTGTAACTCATCATTAAGATATAAAGCCTCAAAAAGTGTCACTTCATCATCAGTGGTGCTTTCAACAATCCCCTTGATGAAAGAGAGAGACTGCTTGCACTTATCTAACAAGCTCACGGTTAAATCTTCCTGCAACCAAACAAGAATATTGGTAAATTCTATCAGCGAACAATTATTTTATATATATTAGAGATATAGCAATTATCTGGAATTTGACAGTACTAACTGGATTACAAGAAAAAAGGCAAAAATTTCATGACTATACATTTATGTAATTTCTGTATCTGGCATGCACAACACCATGACCACCATTACCAAATTACCAATTCAACTTTTTCTCCTACTCTATCTGCATTTGAATAGTACACTTGCATTGAAAAACAGGTAACTTACTTCAGGAATTTCAATCTTCAAAAATCTTCAAAAGACTGATACATACATAATGAATCATATATTCACAGAATGCTACTAATGGCATTTACATTTTATGCATGTTAACAGTAGACATTAGCAGGAACCAGTTTGCAGAAAGAAACATCATGAAGCAGCGAACAAAACACCAATTTATGAAGCAGCGAACAAAACACCAATTTATTATTCAGAGAATGTTGCTTTTCTTTTACTTCAGAAAGTTTACCTTTAAAGGTTTCGGCTCTGCCTCAGAATTTAATATGCTAGAAAGCAATTCAAAACTGTTTCGAGCAATGACGAGATGCTCCTTCTTTTCTTCAACTGATAGGTTTTGGTGATTAAAAGAGAAAGCAGAGTCATCCATGTCATGCAGTCCTGCATCAGGAACCGGGTATCTTTCAGGGGGATCTAATGGCTGTTGATGTACATATGACTCCAATGTATATGGCACAGGTGGTGAATTTCCTCCTTCCATGTCTGGAGGTCCATCTCTTCCTTTCAAACTCTGCCATCAACCAGGGAATAAATGTGATATAAAATAATGCAGAAGAATCTGCCATAGCCAGTAAAATAAAATAAAAAAGAAAAAGAAAGGCACTGCATTTAATGGATTAGAGAGAGCTGAAAACAAGCAAGAACATGAAGCACTATGCAGTTATGCACTTCTAAATCAATATATAGTTGTAAAAGAAAAAATTTCTGAGGGTAACCGGGGAAATGCTATTTTGACATAGAACACTATGCAACAATAACTACAAGCTACATATAAGTTATAACAATAAAAAACAACCAAGTTGTTGTTCAAAGATAATGAGAAGCCACGGATATGTGCTTCCTTTCAACTATTATACCCTTTAATGATATTTGCTTATACAACATTTCAATGAATCCTGTTGCCACCTGAATGTTTTAACTTGAATTAAACTAGTTTTAACATGCTTTCATGGTAGTTCTAACTTCTAAGGTGAATTCTGCTAGGGTGTAAGAAACTTCATCAAGCTTTTCTGTTCTAACTTCGAACATATTGCAACACTGCTTTGCCACATGTCCTGATAGAAATAAGTCATGAAAAGGCCACAGTGGTTTGATTGCTACCAAAACCAAATAGTCAATGCTTGCACAAACATGGAGCAACTAACTCCCCTTATTGATAAAAAGTTCAGTCAAATCATAACCACCATAAAAAAAGACAAAAAGAGAGGTCAAGTATAATAGCAACAGACAATAAAAAGACAAGAGTAATTAACAAGACAGGTCAAGTATGGTTATGCTCGGGTGAATGAATGATAACAAAAACGCTCACCATATAAGTTTGACGAAACACTGGAAGATAGGCAAGATCCTCGGATTCACCCCAAGCCCTTATCAACTGGAAAGCCCTTCTTCTATTGTGATGATCAGCTTGGGGATTATCAATCAACCGAACCATATCCTCAAGCAGTTTCTCAGATGCCACCTCAGAAAACACCTTCTCACAATTCATAGCACAAGCTTCCAACAAGTCAAGACTGAGCCTCTGGGTGACAACGCTCTTGCTGGAAATCTTCCTCTTGATGGCCTTAACAATCTCAGACCCATTAAACTCTTGGCTGTTGATCATGGCACATATCCTCAAATTCATGCCCCAATTGGGCTCCTCCAAGGTCTCCAGTGTGGCCTCATCGACCATCTTCGATTCGGGTGTTGGGGCTTGCAATATTTCCTTCATTTTGTCACTCACAATTCGACCCATTTGAGCTCCACCCGTCTTCAGCCTCTCACCCAGTTGGGCTAGCTTCAACTTGTCCATTGTTATCCAACAAAAGCCTATTTGACATGAAACATACCCCAGTTAAAATTGTCCAAACTCATCAAATGAAGGGCATACAAAAATAAAATGAGGGAGAGATACAAAGATGTGCTCTTTAAGGTTCATTATCACATTCAAAGGAAACAAGACATGTCTTTTTTGCACCCGTGCTATTGTTTTCAGTTTCTGACGAAGAAAGTCGTGACCCAGAGAAAGAAAAAAGGCAAAGGATAAATTTTATAAAATAAAATAAAAAAAAAATATATTTTTTGGATAGATTTATGGAGGGTGATTACAAAATCACAAACCTGGAATGGGTTGCTTTCGGGGAAGCCTAGAGTATATGAGCTGCAAACAGAAAAAGTGAGGTTTAAAGTGAGTGGATGAGATTGAGAATGAAGGCAACAGTTATAAAATCTGGTAAGAAGAAAGAGAGGAAAAGAGAAAACAAAAAGAGAGTTTGATGTTGGATTGCGTGGCTCCATTGGAGCCTTGTGGTCAACTATATCAACTTGATCCATCGCTTTCTCGTCGGTCCGCCTAATCATTTTTTTAAATATTTTTCATGTCTTTTTAACAATTTATTGGATTCTTAATTGGCTAGGAACTTAGGTAGAATTGTTAAAATAGGTTAAACACGTGAATTAACCGCATATATATAGGATGTGAGTATTAGTGACTCGTATAAATATAAATATTTTTATATCGTCCTGCTCAGTTTGTGAGTTAAATGAGTTTTTTATTTTTTATATTTTATTATTATTAATTTGTAACATGATCTGATTTTATAGTTACTTATTGAATTTTGAGAATTATTTTGTTATTAATTTATGATTAATTAGCTAAATTTTAAAATTTATACATTGGTTAAAAAAATTTAGTTGTTTAATTTTTTAAAAATAAAATATTAAACAGATCAACTTATATAAGTTCATTAATTAATATAAGACAAGTTGAATTAGTTATTTTATAATTTATTTAAACATAAGTAATTTCAATTTATTAATTAACTTGTAACTTGTCGTATGCAAACTTAAATGGATCAGCCTAGTCCATTTAACTTAACCTATCTAACATTACTGTTTTACAATAAAATATAATTGTAACAATAAATATTTTTTACTAGAGGTTTCTTTGATATTTTTTTAAAGTATTTGACTAATTTCAAGCCCATTAAAATATGATTGTAACAATAAATATTTTTTAGACTAATTTGAAGTATAGTCGTTATTTGGCTTGAAAATATTTATGAGTAGAATAGTATTTTAATATTTAAAAATATATTTTATTTGTGATTTAGTTTTTAATTTAAATTATGTTATTCCAACTCAATTTCACTTTAATATTTATTAAAACTAGTAAAAGAAGTAATGTGAAATAAATTTAAACAATCAAATAACTAATTTGTAACATAATTTAAATCAATAATTAAAATTGTAAGTAATGCACATTTTTAAATACCAAATTGCAAGTCGAAGCATTCATTTTATTTGAAAAACATTAATTTTATCTTGATCAGTCATGTAGACTCATTTGGCTTTAAAGAAATAAAGACAATCCTTAAGGTTAAGGTGAAATTTAAATCATTTTGTTTTTATCTAATATTAGATAATAAAAAATGAATTATTCGTAAGTTTATATATTTTTATAAAATTTAATATATATATATATATATATATGTGTATATATAACTTATTTTTATCTTATTTGTACATATGTATGTATCTTATTTATATTAGTTTGTAAATATGTGTATATAAGTTTATAATTAGCATATCAAGTTCAGTTCAACCTTGAAATGAAGAAGCTCAATAAATCCTAGTTTATATAAGAAATATTGTATTCATTTTTTTTTTATAAAATATATAAATTTATATCAAATAAACGTTTGTAAATCAGAAAAGAATTGTTAAAATAAGAAATGCATTTATAAATAAGGTTACCAAAGTAGAAAAAAAAATTAAGATGTATTTTTAAATATAAATAAATAATATATTTGTAAAATAATTATATTCATATTTAAAAAATTAAGGGTTATTAACTTCTAAAAAACATGATAATTGAATTTTTTTTAAATTACATCCAAATAAATACTTGGAAAGTACATTTTATATATATTTTAAAAAGAAGAAATATTGTTTTCCCATTTGATATATAAGGAACCAAAAACAGAACCACGAAAACAAAAGGTAATTTTTTCTAGGGGTTTAAGGAGAGAGGGGTTCTGGAAAAGGACTAGTAGCGTGTCTGCAATGGTTTCCCTGTCAACATGGTTCCGATACATTGCGTACAAGCTCGAATACTCTGTCTCTCTCGGCTGGAAGGTCTTCTTTCCCTTCTTTTCTCACCCTCCAAACCCATGCTCTTATTTTTAAATTTCATTTTTGTTATTATTATTTCTGTGAGATTCGACATTCCTCGTCTTCTCTGATCCTGTGTTGTTGTTGGGGATGGAATTTCATTTTCTTTTTGGTGTTTGGTTGGGATTTCATTTTAAACTATAAGTGGGAATGCAATTTATACAATCCTAGTGGTTTTTCCTGCCTTTGATCCATTTTAATCTGCTTTCCCTTCAAAAATTTATAATTTTTTAAAATTCTTAGCAGGCTATATTTATGGGTGTTGTGTGGGTCATAAAGAGGAATTCTTTTTGTGGGTTGGATTCAATATCTAGATTTTATATTAAGGAAATTCGAAAAGTGATCATAATTTGCTCGTGAAATGTTATGTTCTTCACAGTCTATTTGCTATATTTTTATATAGGTACAGATCATGTTCAATGGTCCTGTTGGAGGACTTTGGAATAGGTTGTTTCTGAATCTTTTCACAAAGACAAGCTAAATATTTTTCAAAGCAAAGAGAGGCCCATGCTTCCGTATTTGAGTCTGTCTGTATGTGCAGGTTTTATGCCTGATGATAGAAAGTCTCATCATGAACATATGAAGTACATTTCTAGAATGACGTATTCCCATGTCGTCGATTGCAACTAAACTTAAAACTGTTTTTCTTTGAAGCTTTCAAATTGGCAATGATGATGAGATAATGTTCCAATTTAGGTCTTAAATATGATCTGTCTCATAAATGTTTTAACACGTATCTTGTATATTTACAAGATTGTTGGACGTAGTTCAAAAGTTCTTGCTCAATTGAAACCTTATTGAACGCTTTAAATAAGCACTCTAACTTACAGGTTTATTAGATTAAAAAATAAGATATTATTACTGAATGGAAGAATTTTAGGTCCAATGAAGCTTGTATTCGAATCAGGAGGTGAAAAGTTTGGAATCAAATCATATTTGGAGTTCTCATAGCATTATAATAGCTGCTGAGATATTAAAGCTGAAAAGTTTAGATACTATATTGTCTCCCTTTTTATCAATTTATTAAAAATGTGAATAAGTCTAACTGTATATATATAGTTCTAAACAGCCTTGGATGTAAGAGGAGGTCATAACATTTCAAGGCACACATTGTTTTGAATTAAAAATTTTTTGGTGTACAATGGGTATAGGTCAAACATAATAGTTTTTCTTCATCCTCTTGTAAAGGTATGCAAGGTTAAGGGAGGTGTCGGTGGCTTGGAAACAAGTTTCTTTCTTATTTTATGTGAATTCTGGGAAGCATTAGAAGAACAAGGCATTGGAGGGTGTGGGAATTCTAGCTTCCAAGATTATGATTTTATCTTGAAAAGATTATTCTTTTGATTGTTAATCGTTTCATCTTTTGTTCTTGTAGTTCTTTTAATGTCCTTATGTTTTAATTTTGGGCTTTCTCTTTATCTTACTCCTCTTTTATTGAAAATATAGTACATAGAAGAGTCATGAGTTCATTGAGATCTGTTAGAATAAGGATTGTTATTATGTTTGGAGTGTTATTGGGCTAGGCTTATACTAGTTGTACTACACTTGTACTTGACCTAGAATATTAATATAAATAGGAGTATTAGGTTAGTATTTTGTATCACAACATAACAATTATTTGGAGTCTTATTACAAATATATTCTCTTTTTTCTCCTTTCTATCCAATCCCTATAATTTCTACAGGATCTTTTAGTTATGTTCTTTGAACTTCTACTGTTTTGAAATTAAGATGATTATCTAAGGGGACATTTGAAGCATAACTGTGTGAAGAGCATATTTGAGCTTGGATATGAAAGGTGAGATAGCTCCCCTAAGGCCTGCCTTTTTCTATGCTATAATATAGAACCTCAAGACATTTGGAATAATGATGAAGTTATTAACTAAGCAGGGACATTTAAAGTAATATGTTTCATGGTAGTTTAATTCTACTATTGTGCAAATATTATCTGTTTTTCCTCTATTCTGCAGCTGTGTATCACAATGTTAGCAGCCGTTTTTTGACTGATTTAATGTTGTGACACAGAACTATAAAGGAGGTCAAATTACAGACAGAGAGGTAGGTGATGTTGTTTGGAAGAATTTCTTTCAAGGAAAGTTGACATACTTGCATTGGAATAAAGGAGAGGAGATGGCCCCTACTATTGCTGAAAAAGAAGTAACTCTTCTTGTTCGGAAATTGCCAACTGCAGACCCAACGTAATCATATTCATCTAATACAGCATACACTTTTTCTTTTTGCAAATCTATTGACTGCTATTGCAAGTTGTCTGATATGGGCCTTTTGATGCTGGGGATACAACATAGATGCTATACATAAAAAAACTTCCATTTGCTTTTTTATGTCTATCTTAGTATGTTGCTTCATCAGCCATTCTAGGATAGCAGTGCAACCCCTGTTTGGAAACTCTTTTAATAACTCTTTTTCTTCTCACTATGTGTATAGTTGTTTGTCGCTTTTGTTTTTATTATTCTTTAGAGTTCCATAAAAGTTTGTATGATTTTGATTGACGATTGACTCTTTCATCTAGAGCTCATTACTTAGTGCATTCTCATTTTCATTATTTGCTAGTGATATATATGTTTCTTTGACAGGCGTGTTTTTGTAGGAGATGTTGTGGTCTTGAAGGACCCTGAGACGCCAGATAACTATCTAGTCAGAAGATTAACTGCCATTGAAGGTTATGAAATGGTTTCTACTGATGAAAAGGATGAACCCTTCCTTCTTGAGAAGGATCAATGCTGGGTAGTGGCTGACAATGAAAAATTGAAAGCAAAGGTATAAACTTCTCATTACCAACTATCTATGACCTATTATATGCTATCCCTAGGTGGGTCATTATGCACCTCTGCCATAATTTGAAACATCTTATAATTATATAAATGTTGAAATAGAAATTCTAGAGTAAAATATTATGCAATCAAGCAATGAGTTATTGTTGATATGCAGACATTTAAGAGAGTGACATATAATCCAAGATTTTTTTTATCCCATTAGTTTATATTAAAAAATTTAAAATTGACATATAATATGCTTTTAAAACCAATGAAATATACAGTGCTTGATCACATACTTGTAGTTGTTTAAAATTTCTGAAATTTAGTGTCCAAGATTAACATGATAACTAGATACAATTCAATGGTTGGACTGGTTCCTTTATAATTTTCTGTTATGAGTTATGAGATGGTATAAGCCAATTCTTGTACTGGTGTCCATGGATCCTGACAACACTGACAGGATTTGGACATCGGCTTCCAGCTAAATCCTCTTTTTTCTAGTCATAGAAATGAAATATACCAAAACATTATATGGAAATTCAGTAAAGCAGTTTTTAGAATTCAGTTTACAACTGTGATGTGGCTAGAGGTCGTATATGCTTCTCACTTGGGTTTCTCAAGTGGAAATGTTTAAACTGTGTATTAAATCTTTCATAACCTTTGTCGCTTTGGATTGTTGGTAATACCAAAATAGCTTCTTCCAATACTAATACTGTAATAGTAACCAAAAAAAAGTCATCTAACTAAAAAGTCTTCTGCTAATGATTTTTAGTGGTTAGCTCTGTTTTCTATATAGCAGTGTATAGTTAAGTGGGAGTATAATTAATTTTGAACCTTATATTTTTAGTCCTTTTTCCTTCACATCTTTTTACAGCTTTGAAGTTGTGTAAGTATCTCTAAGCTTTGAAGTGAATGTTTCCCCAAAAAGACTAGTAGGATCAGCCATAATATTTTGGCTATGCTTTTGACTGCTCAAATGCTTGGAGAACAAAAAATAGTTTTTTGTTTAATGCTCCCAACCCGAATGGCAGGAAGCAAATGATAGTCGTACATTTGGTCCAGTTCACATGACAGATATTGTAGGCAGAGTCATATATTGCCTGCGAACTGCTGTAGACCATGGCCGTGTACAGAACAGGTGAACTAAATTTCTGAGACTAATTTCTTGTGCATAAATGAGGATGGCTTTATTATTATTATTATTATTGATATATTTTACTGCTTTGCCAGTCATTTCAGCATGCAAAAGGATTCACCAGTGTTGGAAGTGGAACTTGATGTTGATGAGATGGCAAAGAGTCACAAAGCATAAACTTTTGTCGGGACAAAGCACTAACTTGTTTATTTTACATATGCCTTACTTTCTTCTTTCCGATTTCCTTTGAAGCACAGAGGAAGAATAAAATATATGATTTTTAAATTGTTACGAGAGTATGGCATGATGGTGTTATGTGGATGTCCTTATCTAAGTCTGCATATTAGGTGATTTGCCTCTTTCCAACCAGAAAATTTGAAGTGGCCTATGTTAAACATTTAAAGCTTGATTTCAAGATTGTTTTAGAAACAATGTCCTAAGCTGAAGTTCTAGCAAAGGAGTACTTGGCTTGTTGTTCTATGTGTAAGTCATTTGGTTCCAACCGTACTTGACCAAGTTTTGGTCTGTATGGTTGAGGATGAGAAAATGCTACATTGTCAGAAAATTATGGTTCCAGCTATCTTCATTTTGTTCCCTACAAAGCTGTGAAGTCTAGTGCACACACATGTTGCCAAGCGTTCACTTTTTGAACAGTTATTCGAGAAGGTGATATCCTTGATATCTGTTTTCATTAATCATTAGTCATTAGTCATTAGAGTGAGTTTTGATGAAGAACGTATGAGTTAATCTTAGCTGAAGCAAATAAAAAGATTTTTTAAAACTCAATTTCAATTAATATGACTTTCTCTTTTCCCTCCTTCATACACTCCTCGGTTTTGCTTTTCGAGTATGGCGTTGAAGTTAGCACACTGTACAATGGCAAGGATATCCACAATTTATTGTTAATGACAATGTTATAATGCTTTACCAGACTGAATGAATTAGATATCCATCTGATCTTACTTGTTGCAGACTGAATGAACTACTAAGGACCTTTCTTAATATAGATTAATCGTTTCTTCATGAAATATACATCTTATGAACTCAAAGCTCATGGAAATAAAATATGAAGTTTCTCACCGAAAAAAAAAATGAAGTTAAATTATTTTCTTATTATTTTATTTAAAGTTATTGATCTATTTATTTTTATCATCAGATTAAGATGATAGATAAATAACACGCTTTGGATGAGTTTTTAAATAAAGATGATTTTTATAGGAGTTTTTATTAAAAATTTTTTTATAAAAAATAAAATTTATTTTATATTTGAATGCAAAATATTAAAAAAATTAATGGTTTTTTATGAAATAGAAAATGTTCATTTTTAGAAGCATAAAAATCAAGATTAAAAAAAAACAAAAACAAAAAATTGTGTTTTTTAGTGCTTCAACTTAAAAAAAAAAAAATTCATCTAAACACATTAAAGTATATAAAAAAATATTTTTTAATATATATATATATATATTATGTGCATGAGGCTAAGAAGAAATTATAGAATATATATATATATATATATATATATATATATTATCAGGAAAAGTACATCTAAATGAATATATAATCTTATTTTGGCTTTTTAGTTGTAAAAAGTTAGAGAACGGGAATTATCAGCGAAAAAAAAAAGTTAAGAGGATGAGAGATTATCATTTTAAGGCTAAGATCAAAATAGTATAAATTTCAATGATTATTTATAGCGATGTTTATAAATCGCTTATTATAGAGAGAGGGGGAAGTTAAACCTTATTTTGAACCTAATCAATCCTTGAATTTTATTTTAGGTTAAGGTTCCTGATTTATCTTTCTTGATCAAATAATCTTAATCCTTGATAGATGTATGGGTACTGTTCTCAGAATATTTGACATTTGAATATATATATATATATATATGTTTATCTATTGAAGTTAGTACTAGTCTTTGAATTTTTTATTTCCAAAAGAAAAATTGTTCACTACTTTTTTTTTTGTTGGCTGTTGTATTGCAATGAGAAAAACACTCATTTTAGTAATTTAAAAATACAAATGTCATTAATTTTATTATCTAATAATTTTTTTACATTAAATTAATCATTTTATATGACTAATTTAATATCAAAAAATAATATTGAATTATCGATTTGATATTAAAAATTAATATTAAATGACTATTTTAATATATTAATATTTAAATTATATAAGTGATGATATTTGTATATTTAAGAGACAAAAATAAATGTTTCTTCTTCTTCTTTTTTAACAACTAGGTGAGTTTACATATACGTTAATTTATTTTTTGGATTACTAATCTAAACTAAACATATCAGGATTAGGATAAGATTTTTAACTTGGAGTTCTTACTTCATAGGATAGCTAGTGTTAGTTATTCAGTGTTAGCTAGTGTTACTTATTCAGTGTTGTTAGAATTAAACCGAATTGAACGGTCTAAACAGTTTAACTTTGAATTAAACATTTAAATAATTATAATTTAATATTATAATTTAATTTATGATTAAATTATTTTAAATTAATTAAAATTCGATTGAATTGCTTGACTTATCTAATTAAATCAATTGGCCTTTAAACTTTTACAATAATAATAATAATAATAATAATAATAATATTGCATATGTTAAATTATTATATGTGAGTTATTTTTATAATAACATCTAATTTTACTAACCAATTTAAATAATTATTCAATTAAACCTGAAGATGAATCGAATTTTAAGAAGATTGCATTCATCACACTTTAGGCATGCCCCTAATGAAAGAAAAATATTTATTCCCGAGAATGTCCCTTATCGATGGGCTTATAAAATTTCAAACAAAGAAGCTGGTACATGAATCAAATGCAGCAAAACCGCCATTGAGTTGAGTTGAGTGCAGTGTTCCTCTACAATGTCGCAAGCAGTGCATCTCTTCGCCAAGAACCTCCCCGGTTAGGGTCTTCCTCTCTCACAATCTCTCTCTCTCTCTTCTCCACTCTGCTGAATTCAAACTTGTTCTCCCTTTCATTTCATTTCATTTGATTACTCAAAGCTCAAAGTCAAATACCCGTTTCAGTATTATGACTTATTTTCATTTCCTTCGCCTTAAAACACAAATTAAGCATCTGGGTTTTCGATACCGTGTGCTTTATTGGGGAAATTTCTGACCTTTTTTCAATTTATTTTTTTGTAAGTTTCTGATACAAGCTTCATACTTTGAGCGTGTTTTCTTTTTAATGGTTTCTTCTCCGCAATTTTGTGGGAACCGATGATTACTCACACAATTTTTGTGTGTGTGTTTTTTCTTCTTCTATATGTCGTTAAAGTAGATTGCTTCGTTGGGGTGATTCTTATCTATTTGCGTGCCTGAGGAAGATTCCTTTTTGTTATTTTTGTTTAAAGGCCTACGAGGCTTCATCCTCTGGTGAAATGTTGTTTTGAGAGTGTTTTGAAGATAGAAAAGTTTCATGCATTTGTGGTTTTTTGTTGGTTCCTATAGCTGCCTGCCACCTATTTGTTGAAATGATGAAATGTGGGTGCTAAGCTAGTTTGTAGCAGTTGGTCACTTGCATTATTAATTGAGTTTTGACAATGTTGTTTTTGCTTTTCTATGTAAAATTTTCCCCTCCTGCTTTTTGCTATTGTTGGTAGTTTTTAGACATCATTTTTTGCCATGATTGTCAGCATTCATTTTGTTAAAGTAAATATTCTAAGTGTGGTAATTAATATATGATGGTCTTCATGGTTATTTTAAGTTGTATTGTGGACAATGGGGAACGAGTTTTATGTTATTGGCATTATTTTTTTTTGTTCTGTTTCTCTTGGAGGATTGAAGCTATTGTAGTATTCTGGATCTGTAATTCTGTATGTTTTATCTGCAAGCTGCTTGTGGAATAGTCTTAAGTCATAATGATTGTAGCATGATTAGTTTGTTTTTAAGCTGGCTTTTCTACAGTTGAGTTCCTATTATTAGTATTCTTCTCCTGTTAGAAAACAACTGTGATGTGTATCATTACTAAATTCAGAGGTTGAGTACTTTGTTACTTTACTTCTCTCTTTGTGCTTGTTGAATTCATTTCGGTGATATTGCAGGTTGTGGAATGTCAGAAGGCAGGTGTCTCCCATGTTCTGGTGTTTCTGGAAGAGCAGCTGCTGTATATTCTTGCTCTTTTCTTGGTCATCAAAGGATTCATTCACATGTCAAAATTAGAGGGCTAAATTGTGCATCTTTTGTGTGCGAAGCAAGGAGGAACCCAGATTTCTCAAGGCAAAACAAGCATGGGTTCTCCAGAAGCAGGAACAGACACAATGAAGGGAGAGACAGCTTTGAGAACTTTGAAGAAGATATGTTATCTTCAAAAAATGGACCATTGATATCTCTTCCTAGCACAGCAAAATCCCAGGCCACCGCAGCCCCTGGACCTAGAGAGAAGGAGATTGTTGAGCTATTTAGGAAGGTTCAGGCTCGGCTACGAGAGAGAGCTGCTATCAAAGAAGAAAAGAAGGTTGAAGCCTCTCGAGGGCAAGGTAAAGAGAATGGTACTGTAGATTCCCTCCTCAAACTACTGAAGAAACACTCAGTTGAACAAGTAAAGAGAAGCAGTGGAGGTGGCAGAGGAAAAGATTCCAGTTTGGACCAGTTGCAAGATAGTAGCCAATACAATGGAGGACGAAGCACTAAATTTTCTGATTTGGATAGTGCTCCAAAGGATGAGTCCCAAGAAGCCAACATCTCCTCTGTAGCTAGGCCTCTGTCAAATTTCCAGCGAAGGTCTCCTGTTCCTCGTATAAAGTACCAGCCTGTCTCTTATAATGAGGATGATATGAATGCAGTCCCACAAAGTAGTGGGGTTAGAGAGGAGAATCAGGAAGATCAGATAGGTCAGAAGCTTGATCATGAGCCAGAGCCTGACTCTGAACCAGAACTTGATCCAAAGGATGAGCTTTTCTTCCCAGATATGGGGATTGCTGACTTGTCAGAGGATGATTCTCATGATTCTGAACAAACCTATAATGATGAGCATGTGGAGGAGCAGTTAGTGGTTCAACATGAGGATTTTAGTGCACTGAAGCTGCCTGAATTGAGGGCAATTGCAAAGTCTCGTGGCCTAAAAGGGTTCTCAAAAATGAAGAAGGGTGACCTCATGGAGTTGCTAACTGGAAGCTGATTCTGTTGAACGATATATGAGAGAAGCAAAAACAAGAGACAACACATGTCAAATAATATAATAGATGTTTCTTTTTCTGTTTTTTATGCGACATTCTATGGTATCTGGTGTTTCTTTCTGTTGTTTTTTTTATCTAATTCTTCCAAGTACTTGAGGCTTTGCGGATTATTAGAGTAATCATGCTATCGTTGCCTTGGAGGATTTTTGAATTTGTAGTTGTGTTCTCAACTTCCCATGATGAGATCTGTGAAATCTTGTCCCTGATTAAAATTGTGTCAATTCAGTACTCGTGGACTCCTAATCTGCATTACGATTGAGGTGACACCCTCACCCTGGTACTAAGTAGTTAGATATAATCTTTACCAGGTTAGTGAATTTACATCATTGTCCAGCGATTTTGATTCTCTCTCTCCTTGAGTTGTTCAGCTCATGGAGGAAAACCTTTGAAATTTTCCATTTTTTTTTTTGGTGAAATCCCAAAATTAAGGCCATTGTTTTCCAGCATTTCGATAGCGCTCATTCTAACACATTTTGTATAATTATGTCTAGCTGTCTTATGTGGAGTATGATTATCTTGTCACATATCACTTATCATTGAAATCAAGCAAACGAATAATTACAGGAAACAAAAATGGTTTTGTATAACTATGGGTGAATATCTGTACTCTTGTTGCTTTAGATTTCTGGTGGTCATTGTGATAATGCATTTGCGTTTAAAAAGATTAAAGAAGAAATATACAGAGTGAAGTTTTTTAGGGTAAGAATATGCCTCAAACCGTCTAAAGAGAGCATTTATACATTTGAGAAACCATTACGAACTAGTTCGTTTGGACCATGCTTCTTGGAATCGTCTAGAGTGACAGAGAGGATTTCTCAACTCCCAAGTTCCGACAAGTATTGTTTAAAGAGGGCTATTTTGGCTGCCTCAATTTCCCATTTTGTCCCTTAATTTAACAATAAAAGAAAAAGATCAATAATCAGAAGTTGCACGTCACCAACTCACCATTACGCTCAAATTTGCTATCTGACAGTTAAGAATATTTTGTGGTCTTAAAAACATTTCACAGCAACTGAAAGTTCAGCCATATATGCTAAGAGATCTCACTCCCTCTAATTCTAATCAACCAAAATAAATAAACAAAATTGCTGAAGATATAGTCTTGCAGAAATCGAAACAAACCGACCCAATTGCCTGGTTTCCTTTATTTTGATATGAGCAAGTATCTGGGAAGTGGGAACTCTCTTTATTATCCTCTCTCTCTAAAATCTGCGCAAAAATCGAATCTTTCAAAGAGAAGAGAGCACACGGAGTAGTCATGGGTCAAAAGCTTGATACTATGACCCATAAACGGTCCCAAGCCGAGTTGCTCTATGATATAGTTCATACAGGAAACGTAGAAGCCATTAAAGCTCTTCACAGTAAAGGTGCTAGCCTTGAGGTATTCAAAGAAAAAGAAAAAAACAACTACCGATTCCGGAATTCTTGATGCCATTCATATTATATATATATATATATTGATAAAGAAAAAAGCATGCTAGTGTGTCATGGGTCTCCACAAATTTTGTTTTTTGTCCTTTTTCTTTTCCCTTTCTGTGTGTTTTGAGTAATAATATTATTAAATTGATCCAGTGGACTGACGAAGAAGGAAACACCCCTCTAATCTTGGCTTGCATGGACCCTGGACTTGTTCATGTTGCAAATTTTTTGATTGAATTGGGTGCCAATGTCAACGCTTATAGTCCTGGTAAGTTTGTGAGAATCTTATAATGCCATGCTATTTGTAGCCATTCATCACTATATATTTAGTCAATATAATAATAATAATAATAATTGACCAATGAACATAATAACTCATCTGACCAGATTTGTTTTGTCTTAATGTCTTCAATTCTTTATATTATTATAGGGCCTCATGGGGGCACTCCTTTGCATCATGCTGCTAAAGGAGGTTCAGAGCAGACTGTTGAGCTGCTTCTTTCTCACGGAGGTTCTTCTCATTGATTGAATGTTAAAGAATTGTGCTGCATTGTATCATAAGTGTAAGAACTGTATGACAGTGGAGTAATATACTGAAATCTTTTCATTGATGTTTTTTCAGCCAATGCTCTTGTGAGGAAAGATAATCATCAAACACCGCTGGATGTTGCTAGATTCCAGAGGCACACCAGTATTGTCCGTGCCATAGAGGTTACTTCTCCAATCTGGACCTGCTTAAGCTTATGTGAATTGGTACATGTTACATGGCTGAATAATTATATGTACTTTGAATTTTGTTGCTTCCAGAATCATATTTGCTATTTCTCTGGCTGGATGAGAGAGTTTTATGGTCCATGGTTTCTTGAAGCAGTAACTCCTCAATTGCTATCCAGAAACGTGTATGTGCAATATCCTCAGAGTAAATATTTCTTATTAATCATGCCAATAGTATTGCTGCAAGAACATTTCTGTGATAATGACATGCACTTACTGTCTTCATAGAGAGCTTTCAAGGTTCTATTATTTCAATAATTTTCTATGTGCATGTACTTATTAAAGGTTGTCTCTTGCAGTTGGGTAGTTGTTGTACCATATTGTGATGAGCCTTTGAAGTTGGAAATTATGATATATCCTACTCAGCAGGTATGACAGACCATAAGGAGTATTGGCTTCTACTAGGAAGTTGCTGGTTTCGTCATAGTCATTTTTTAATATTTTGAAGTGTCATTTTTGCATTTCGTTCTGTCACTATAGATACACTTAAAAGCGGTGTTTTCTTCTCAATTCCTTGGAAATACTGGATAAATTCAATGGTTTACCTCAAATTTTAAATGTGAACCTGGAACTCCCCCTTTCATAATTATTGAAACTATTCTTTTGATATACAAACAGGACTCCCAGCCCCGTACAGTCATTGCACTTTGGAAGTCCAAGATTGAGGAACCCACATTTGACCAATGGGATCCAAAACTCACAATTTTTAATCATTTTCCTAGTGAGTTGTTTTTATCACTTTTCTTGTTTTGGACCAATGCTGGTAGGAAGATGTTGGAAATATCTCTTAGAAGAAAGTTCTCCTCATTCTCTTTTTCAACTTGAGCTAATGTAGACAATCTGTTTTCATTGCACTTTTTGGTATGTTGTTGTTTTTCATATGTTTAGCACATGCAGTCATACTTTTTACTAGATATCAATTTTTTGCTTCATTTGTTCTCTACTTAGTTGAGATTCTTTGCCTGGACATTTTGAATCCATGCTTTAGTACCTCCAACTGAAGAATTGCTTTATCATGCAGCCCTCTACTTTCTTAGGGAAAACATTTAATTTGGATGTTAGATAAATAATTTCATGATCATATTCAATCCATGACTTGAATGTCTGACATCGATTCTTCTAAATTTTGAATTCCTTCCCATTTCTTGTTTTAATTTTCCCCTTATATTCTAATGTTACTCATTAGCAAGCAAACATTATCAACAAGTTATGATATTGAAGCAAAAAAATTCTCTAGTGTGGTCTGATACTGCAATAATTGTGCATTTTTATGTTTTTATCCATTCACTGGCTTAATCGATTTTGGTGATCTCACTGAAATGATATAGTAAAGCATCCAATTAATTGATTTAACACTACTAGTTCCTTAGTCTAGACAGGAAAAATTTAGGGAATATCATTTTTTCTTCCAGAAAGAATTTGATGGTATGCCAATCCAGGTAAATAGGGTTTTTATTGTTCTTTACTGTAGAAACTTACTATGATATAACTAGCTTTCCTCAGATTAGTTTTTGAACAGTTAAGGTTGCTATTCTTTATGGATATACTTGGTATTTCATAGAAGTAGGACATTTGTAGCAGTATTACTCTTTTGAAGTGGATGTCCAGAGTAGTTGTTGATTTTGACTTAACGCTTAGTGGATAACTACCAACCTGCGTTTTATGAATCCTTCATCCTTTTGATTCATCTTGTCCTTCCATTCTACTTTTTGTCTTCCTTGCTGAGATCTTCTGTTCGCTGATGGTAGTTTCTTTACCAGGGACTAGGTACAGGCTTGCTTCTGCAATAGAGAATGACAAGCAGCAGCTCCGGTGTTTATATAGTGCATTCAGAGGAATCCCTCAGGTATAAATTCGACAATCAGTATGTATTTTAGTTTACTCTTGCAATGGTTTAGATTTTTTGTTGTTTAGGATGCAATGCGTGGTTGTATATTCATCTTGAAGATAATAGTGTATGCAAAGTCATGTTTGAAGCACCTTCTTTGGATGTAAATAGTAATAGATTGATTAAGATATAGTCATAGACTCATAGTAGGATAATTGTGGAACATAATGCTTGCTCTTTAGCACTGGCTGATTACAAGGAAGATTGCTGAGTACTGCCAAATCTGGTTTGTCACTGTATCTACCACATATGATGCAAGTTTTTGAGATTGATTGACTTATACAGTTCTATTATATTTGGCTCATTGTTTTCACTCTGTAATATTAAGCCGATTTGGTTGTTCTGTGATGATGAAGCTGGTATTAAAACCGGATGGGAAATTTTCAATGAATCAAGTTTAAATCTATCATTTAGAAGACTAGAAAAGAAATGAAATAATTGTATGTAACAATGTGAGCATTTCCTTAATAGTGGACGTTTGATGATTCAAGTTATGTAATGGGACAACTTGAACGGTTGAAACGGACAGTAAATAGTAAAATGACAAATATAACTAGATCCAAAAGTGATGTGCAAAACCTTTCTGGTGACATTGGGTACTGTTGCTATTCTCTTTTGTCAGTGATGACTCTAACTTTCACGGAATGCCCTCATTATGTTGTTCTTCTCTTTCTGGTTTCAGGTTAAACCTCCCATAGTCCTCCCTGATACCTACACTTCATCGCTTGATGCATCTCGAACTGCTGCCGGAGCTTTAAACTTGGCAATGTTGCAGGGTGCATCTGTTCAGTCTGAAGCAATTAACACCAATGGTTGGGGAAGTTCAGGTGATAGTAGTAGCTATAACGGGTGGGGATCGTCTCTTGGAGCCAGAACTTCATCAGAGATAAATAACAATGAATGGATGGATAAACCAGCTAAAGATGACTCCAATGGTTGGGGATTACTTGACTCTAAGCCGGCTGACCAATTGACTGAAAATGGTTGGGGAAGTTCAGATGATAGTAGTAGCTATAATGGGTGGGGATCCTCTCTTGGAGCCAGACATTCATCAGAGGTAAATACCAATGGATGGATGGAGAAACCAGATAAAGATGACTACAATGGTTGGGGATTGCTTGACTCTAAGCCGGTTGACCAATTGACTGAAAATGTCCGAAGTCATGACAACAATTCCCCTGTTGTCTCCATAGCTAATTGCAGCTCTGCCTCTGCTCTTTCAGTCCCATCTGCTCCTCCCATTCCTGATGAAGTTTTGAGTGAAGGGCCAATACATTATCCATCAATTAAATTTAGTGCATTGGATATGCCTGTTCCATCTAGGATTGAAGCTTCCATGACCAACAGCATGAACAATGGTGCTGATGATTCTTCATGTGCAATATGTTGGGAAGCTCCTATTGAGGGTGCATGCATACCCTGTGGCCATATGGCTGGTTGCATGTCTTGTTTGAATGAGATCAAAGTTAACAAAGGTGTTTGCCCAATTTGCCTGACCAAAATAGATCAGGTTGTGAGGCTCTATGGTGTGTAGTTCTTGGCATGCTTGAATGCTGAAAGAGAATTTACGCGAGTAAATTGGTTTCATGTATATAATCTAATCTAAGTAGTTGGTATTGAGTTGTTGGGGCTGGTTCAAACTTCAAAAGCTTAAGCTTAGTGATATATAAAATATACGGGACCTTATGCTCAACCGGTATCTCTCGGGTATTTACAATGGAGTTATGGTTACGTGGTAGAAGTTCGATCCCCTACATCTTCACTTCACATTCTCCCTTAGGTCTAATAATCTCTCATATATATTTATATATATATATATATATATATATATATATATGATTCACTTACTTTAAGAATAAGTTTTGACACACTTATTTTATTGAATAACTTTTTACAAATATTGAATTTTATCAATTTAACCGGTGGATTGAAAGTTTTCATTAAGTAGATCATGCCTATAAAGTTTTATAGAATTTTAAAATTAATTGATACTTCATTTAATTACTTTATTTTAATGTATAATATGTTTTTCAAGATATAAGTAAATATCGGTTATAAGATTAAATAGATATTTATACATGTCCAATTTATCTTAAATTTGGTGTACATGATCTTTGTGATAATGTTACATGATTCAACGGTTAGATTGGAAAAATAATATTTCTATGAAAAGTTATTCAATGGTGTAAGTCTACAAGATTTAATTTTAGAGTAAATAGATATCCACCCATATATATATCTAAGTTACTTTAAAGTCATATAATTTTATGGTTTAATCTTAACTATACATAAATGATTTAATGGTCAAGATTTGCTCCTTTCACTCTGATAATAAACCATTCCTCTCACTAGATATCTCCCATATATATATTATGCTAATTGTATATAGATAATAAACTACCTCTCTCAGCATGCTTGAGTCTTCTTAATTTTCTGTCATTTTTTGTTATACATTAAGACTTGGAGTAAAGTAAAACTTGAGAAACAATAGAACTGAAAATTCAAGCAAATACATTTACAATATCAATAAAGTGTCAAGTTGTACAAATGTACTCAATTATTCAAATCTATATTTGTATACAATTTTCTTTAATATATATATATATGTGTGTGTGTGTAATTTTCATACTTCTGTACATATGTGCATGATAGTCACTATGATTAAGCACTGTTTGTGTTAAATTCATTTATATAAGCTTCCTATTGTTTCCTTGCAACTGAAGCCACATCCTATATAGCATAAAATAATTTAATTATTGGGATGAACAAATAGTTCATATATAATGGCAAATTGAATGAGAATTATGCGAACTTCTGGCTATGCACGTATAGGAAAATGGTATGAAAAACTGAAGGATTTAATTTTAATGTATAAAATTTTTTTTACAGTATCACCTAATCATATATTAACACATTATTAAAAGTATTAGACTTTTGAGGTAGTTGTTATAATAGTCAAAATTTTTTAATGAATTAATAATATATGATTGAATGACAATATAAAAAAACTTTATATTGATAGTAGATCAAAATTACACTCAAAACTGAAAGTCTTCAATGAAACATCAGAAAGATGAGTGACTTTTTTCATGCTGCATATATGTTCATCATATTATAGGAATTTGAATCCATCAAATTATAGGAATTTGACTAATATAATAACATTTTCTGTTTTCAAAAAGCTTCCTTTTTTTATATTTTATTAATCTGATACATAACCAAACAAACTCCTTAGAATGTCTGTAGCAAAAAGTCCATTTTCAGTTGAAAACCAAACAAGGACTCAAACTCAAAGACAAAATGCCAAAAGTGATTCTGAGTTGTATCTTTTTTTAGGTTGGGTGAGATGAACGTGCCCTTTTTGTTGATGTGATGATTAGGGCCCGTAGCGATTATCTAAACCTGGAATGCACCGCCAAGTCACGTAATTAAATTTGAAGCCCATAACTAACATTTAGCACATTTTTTTTTTATTTTACTTAATTTTTATATAAAAATTTTCAATCAAAAGGTTTTTCTTCATCATTTTGATTAGAATTTTTTTTTAACACAAAATAAGTTAATCTAAAGACACAATATTCCTCCTACTTTGCTTTCTTTTTCTTCGGAAACCACAGCACATGCCTGCTTCTGCTTGCTTCCAATATAAGCATTCCCATCATTATGTTTCCTCTTTCTTCTAAGGTAGCAGTCAGCAGTTGCCGTTAGAAAAAAGAAAGTAGAATATTCACATTTCACCTGCAGGGGGACCCCAAACTAGAAAGTTTAGTTATCAAAGAAGCCTGTGAATTTGGGGTTGCTGATTCAGTGACTTGGACATGAATTTCTTTAGTATATAATGTGTGATTTTTTTAAATCAAAACTTAGGAGTGGTTTGGATGAGCTTTTAATGTTTTTATATGATCTTATTTTAAAAGATTATTTTAAAAGTAAAAACTATTTTTTATATTTGGATGCAATATTTGGTAATTGAACAATTACAAGCAACAAAATCTAGCTAAAAATTCATATAAAAGTTCATCCAAACATATTAAAATTAAAAAGAAGGATTTTTTATTAAAAAAATTTAACCCAAAATACACATCCAAATTAAATGAGTACTTAATTCCAAGGAGAAGGGGAAACAAATCATTTTATGATCTACAATACAAAACATGACGTATACGGCAAACAAGATAAGTAATTAATACCCACTACAAAACACATTATTAAGATATCATTTAGCATAATCAATTAATCATGTTTGAATTTTGAGGCTTTGTGAAGGCTAATGAGAGTTGTGACTGAAGGAACCCCTCTTTTGTTTTTGTTTATACAAAAAAGGAGGAATATAAAGGTTAGTATTATATTACACGCATCTTGCTTGGATCCAAATGTTGTTAGGCTCTCAGCCAAAAACAAAACTGGAACAAAAAAGAAAAGGGTTTTTGGGATTTTAGCTATGTAGGTAGTAGGTAGTAGGTAGGGACTTCGGTGTAACTTTACGGGAATGATACAACTAAAAACAAAAAGATGAAGCTGCAACGATGAATTGTAAATATTATTGGAGAAATTATGATTAAACATGGTGTGTAAGGCGTAAAAAAATTAAGAATTTGATTTTGATGTATTGTTATTATAATCTTTTATATTTATTATTTTAAAATTTTGATTATAATAATAATAATAATTTTAAATTTATTTTAATGATATAATAATATATATTTAAATAATAATATAAAAAATTATATTGAGAATAAATCAAAATTAAAATACTTTATAATATAATATCACCTATGATTCTTATGAAACACTTGATGTTGCACCTTAATAATAATTTTTGAGTTTAATTTTGATATATTTTTAGTATAATTTTTTTTTATATTATCATTTAATTATATATTATTAAATTATTAAAAAAATTTAATTATCACAATAATTACTTAAAAAATTTAATTATTTTAATAATATATTAATACATAATTAGATGATAATGTAAAGAACCTTTAGATTAAAATTAAATTCATACTTTTTCTCAATGTTTTAACTACAATGCATAATGGCTGGTAATTCATTGATAATAAATGAGTACAGCAAGCACGGCAGTACTTAAAGGAAGAGTGAAAGACACCTTGACTTGGAAGCTAAGCGTTGCCCAATAATTCATGTATTTTGAAGCGACCGGTGGATGGAATTGATTAAACAAGCATGCAAGTCAAGGGTCACACACATTTTCAAATAACAGAACAGATCAATCTCACCAGTCATATTGTGATGGTCTTTTTGCCTAATTCAAACCATACTAGTTAAATAGGATGGGAAACGTAGTTAAGAAAGTGGTTAGCATGGGCCTATCAATCTGATTGAAATGATACCATAAAGTGGCTTCTAGCATGAGCAATCTTGAAAGTTACTGGCAGTACAATGACACCTAACTCACACCCCCATTTGTGCAGAAAAAAATATGAACCTGTCGACAATGTCATGGAATGGTGTAGGCTCACATGCTTGCCACAAATACCACAGACAAAGCTCAATGTTTGAATGTGCTCACGGGGGTCAGATCCCTTATTGACTGGGACCTAAAGGAAGGCTTGGTTCTTGGTAACGATTCAATAGCCAGCAAAGATTGCCCCAAGCACTCAATGGTACTAATGATGTTATGTTCACTCACTGCACCATTGAATTTGAAAGTTGAATCAAACGTAAAGGGGGTAGTCTACTACCTTTTGCTAAAGAGTTTTAAACTTTTAATGCCGACCCAACCCTCCATCCATCAGCACTCAGCAGGAGATTTTACCTGGGTTTTACTAGCTTCACAATCACATGGCTCTAGCACGGAAGAAAAGGTACTGGTTTGTTTTACCTAATTTGGGTTGTATTAGACAAAGAGTATTATTTATCTCCATCAAGTTACTATTCTTATCTGTATAGGAATAAGTTGTCTGTGAGGCCTTAGTTTTTTCTGCCCTTTTTTTTTCTGTCTTTTTTCTACAATTTTCGCTTAAAATGTCCTTTTAACCATTTCTATAGGAACTATATATGGTATGGATGGGAAAATTTTGTCTCCATTAATATGGGATTTTTTTAATATATATGTATAGATTTGTTCCTTTCTAATTGTCAAGGGACAGTGCCATTGTGTACTGAGATTTATCAAACAGCATGTTGCAGATGAAGTCGGTAATTAATTTATTTGACCAAACTAGAAAAGAATGAAAAAAAGGAAAATTTGTCAATCATTTGGTTGCAGTTGGGATTAGGTAGTCCACAATCTACTAAAACCAAAGGCATTAATTTAAGAATTTAACCGTGGCTCGGAATCTTAACCATAATTTTTAGAATTAGGATCACCAATTTTCTTTACACTTGTATTTTTTTTATAATACTTAAAAAGTACTTAATTTCGATTGATGAAAAACTTAATAGTGCAACAGTGATCCCAATACTACGGGAGAACAAAGAGAAAAAATTACTGGATCAAACCCATGTGCACCATCAGGATAGTGACTGCACAAAAAATCTTTATGGTATAAAAAATACCAAACTAGAAATAAATTAAAAAAAAATAATCATTTCGAAAGGAGAAGTATTATGTTTCACTTTCCAATTCCATGTGCTAAATAATTGAAATAAAATTTATCGTAGGATTCTCAAAGCTCCGGCATTTATACGTTCGATCTGTGATTGGTTGCCATTTTAATTTATGTGGGTTCGTGCATTTAAAAATAATAATATTTAAAGCAGAGAAAAAAAAATGAAAGTGATTTCGATACTTTGAAGCTTTTCATAGCAATTCCTTTTATGGTATAGTGCCAAATATTATTTTTTCGTGAACAAAAAAAGGACCATCACTTTAATGCATCGTATGATTTTATGCAATCGAATTGAAAATAGATTTTCAAGATAAAAAGGAGAGAATACTAAAAGCTCACAATTAAAGGCAAAAATAATAAAATATCTTCACAATTAAAAACTTGCGTATATTTATATTATTATATTTATTTTTGAATACATAAAATTATATATATTTTTTAGTACGTATCCAAATATTATTAAAAATTCTACACAAAATATGTATTTTTTTCTCAATCAATTGTTTCCTTAACTTTTTCCACCCAACTGTCCAAAGATGCGAGACAGCGTATCACACAGTACAGAAGTAGTTCAGATTTGCCACTATTTCCTTTTCTGTCAATATGAAAAATGATGTGGCCAAAAATAGGATTTTGTCTGGGTAGAAAATGAAAAATGGAATATGCAGTCCGCGAATCCTTCATCCTGAAAAATGGAAGCAAAAACTGAGATTTGAAAATTTTCATCTTGGATTTGAGGTAAAAGATCCATAGATATGGAATATTGTGATAATATACCAGCCAGAAAAAATTGAAAAAAGAGAATAATATGATAATTATAAAGGATAAGAATGTCCTAACATGGATACAAGTACAACAGCAGAAAAACAAAATCATCACTCTTTATCCCTTCCCATCATCAACTCATTAGAAAGAGTACTTAATTTGTGTTATAGTCTCCTAAAATTTTATGGAAAAAAAAAAAACCTCTGGCTCTGATGAATCTAATCAATGACATCCCAAATCCAGTTTTAATTTTCCATCTCTCATATCTCACCTTTGTTCATTATTTTCTCAATTAAATTAAAATTTCCCACGAAACACAACGAATCTGCAACCGTATCCGTATAACAATAAGGACCCACCACATGAACCCTTTTTATGTTTTTTTAATGATTTCTTAAAAAAATTTCCCTAGTTGTTGTTGGACCCTCTCTCTTTCTATCAGGCTTTCCAGACAGCTTTGTTGGGAAATACAGGCATGCCATGAATGAATGAAGATGAAGGCCTTCATTGACAACCATTGAAATTCATAAATCACTTGCTTTTGGAAACTTCCATTTCTCATGGTTTCAAGTTGATCAGGATCTGTTTTACCTGTCCCATTTGAGTTTCAGAACCATGCATATAGGTATGCAAATGCAAAGATCCAAAGCTTCTGTTTTTGCTCATAAAAATGTCAATTTTTTTTCTTTCTTTCTTGTTTTTTTTATATGGATTTCTCAGGTGCCCTGTTTTAGCTTTTGATTTATTGGGGATCGAATTGGTTCTTCTATAATTTTTACGAAAAATCTGAACTTTGGGTGGCTTCTGGGATTTGTGTTGATTGATGAGGGTGATATAAATTTGAGAGATGTTTGATGAAATCTCCTTAACAAGTGGGTAACTTTTTCTATGTTGTTGTTAAGACTCTTTGTTAGTGGGGGTAGGCCTATGTCAGCTATTGTAGTGAATCATTCATAGCCGATCACGAAGGCAAGGTTGCGTCCCCTGACTGTACAATGGTGGGAGTAACCTTTTTGTAATTTTGCACTAGACCCGTTTTACCTGCAAGTGAATTCCATCTGCCTTTGGTTTTTATTGCTGTTGGTTTCATCAAAATTTATGTATATGCTTATGTATTAGAACCATTAGTCACTGATATGTGTTTTTGCATGAAGAGAAACTTTTGGTACTGTAGTTAGAATATTTCTCAATAATGGAGTCTACCATGCACTGTAGTCTATAATCACTAATTGTTGTTATGAATAAACATGGGACTTGTACATTAACTTTAAGTCCCCAGTACATCTTAGAATGCTTCCTTTAAAATTCTTTTCTTGTATGTGTAATATTAGTTTGTTGTATGGTTTTCACCAAAGCAGGTCAAACGGATACAACTTCAGTGAAATGTCTAATCAACAGCATTTCTCGATTCATTCATCTAGTTTCTTGCCGAACAGTGAAACCTATGCCCTTTCAGAAGATCTGTAATAATATGGTTGGTGTGTTAAAGCGTTTGAAACCAGTACTTGATGACGTTATGGATTACACAATCCCTTTAGATGGAAATCTATGTAAAGAGTGTGAAGAATTGGATATGCGGGTTAATGAAGCTAGAGATTTCATTGAAAAATGGGGCCCAAAGATGAGCAAGATTCACAGCGTACGTAATTACTTTTGTTCTTGTAGTCAAACTGATACCATTCTTCAACAACGGTTATTCCAACTTGTTTAAGATCAAAAGCCTCTTTGTTGCCATTTGAATGTTGAAAAAAGGAAAAATGAACCACCAATACCTCCACCATTTGTCTTACTTCTCTAGGAGAGGTTGCAACCTCTTAACTGTTTTGTTTGTTGGGATTATTCTATTTTCAGGTTTTACAAAGTGGGACATTGTTGATCAAGTTACAGAGCACTTCACTTGAGATTTGTCACATGATAGTTAGATCCCTACAGTCACCTCCATCTGCTTCAGTTTTGGCTAATCTTCAGGTATGTCCAAAGTTGGAAGTTACCTTCTCTATATCTTCTTTATTTAAGAAGATTCTTTTACTTGACTTGCTTCCTGATCATTATTCTCCTATCCCACACCCTCCCAAAAATAAAAGTAGGAAACAATTATCAAACTCCCGTATTTGGCAGGAATAGTCATTGTCAGTTTTTTGGGTGTCTTGTTGATTAATAGAAGTATTAGACTAATTGCTAGCAACATTTTCAGCATTATACGCAGGAACTTCAGTGTCTTAAGAAGGAGACAGCAATGGTCTATATAGAAGAAGCGCTGAGAAACCAGAGAGATAATATTGAACCTTGCTATGAACATCTAAAGGAAATTATTGAGTTACTTAAATTGACATCAAACCAGGAGCTCTTGAAAGAAAGTATTTCTGTGGAAAAGGAAAGGTTGAACGCTGAAGTCAATAAAATGAAAGGGGACTTGGAAGAAATTAACCAAATTGTGAATCTTGTCTGCAATTTACGTGATTATGCAATGAAAACTGAGTGCCCTGAAGTCAAAAGTGGTGTCTCAATCCCTCCATACTTCCGCTGTCCTTTATCATTGGAACTCATGTTGGATCCTGTTATCATGGCTTCAGGTCAAACATATGAGAGACAATCCATCCAAAAGTGGCTTGATCATGGACTGACTGTTTGTCCCAAGACTCGTCAGAGACTTACTCATACAAATCTCATTACCAATTATACTGTCAAAGCTATGATAGCAAATTGGTGCGAGGAAAATAATGTCAAACTTTCCAGTAACTCTGACCACAATAACTCTTCCCGTATCACATCTCCCTCAGATCATTTATTGCCTCAAGATTTAGCTCGTGCATGTGGTTTTGGGTCTTTACCTAGTAGCAATTCCATTTCAAGATCATCTCTTCAAACTGAAAATAAATTTGAGAAGCAAAAGGGTGATAACTCTTTCAGATTAAGTGGAGAATACAATGGATGCCAGAGTGGAGCGACAGAAAAGTTTGAGCAACAATCCCCTCCACCTTCGAATATTCACAGCAGAAGTGAATCATTTTCTAGTTCTATTTCTAGTACTGATTGTGTACTTCCAGTTTCAAAAGAGGTGCCAGGGATATCTAATAAGCATCAAAATGTGAAGGAGTTGTCTAGAGAAATCTCAAATGTGTGTCCTGCTTCTCCTGCTAATGAACAATCTGGAATTTCTCCTTGGTTATCTGGAAGGGAATTTCAAAGCCCTGGATCAAAAATGAGAGGGATGGAGAATGGAAATAATAATAATACTAATAATAGTCATTCAAGAGTTGATTCCCATCCTGTTTTCAACTCGGGATCTGATGAATTGACCACCTCATCTCATGTCAATAAGTTGATTGAGGACCTTCACAGCCAATCAAATGAAGTGCAAACTACTGCTGCAGAAGAATTGAGGCTCCTTACAAAGCATAACATGGAAAACCGTATCATTGTAGGGCAGTGTGGGGCTGTCGTGCCTTTACTTGCCCTGCTATATTCAGATGTGAAGGTAACACAAGAGCATGCTGTGACAGCTCTGCTGAATTTATCAATTAATGAAGACAACAAGGCTTTGATTGTGGAAGCAGGAGCCATAGAACCACTTATCCATGTTCTGAAGACGGGAAATGATAGTGCCAAGGAGAATTCTGCGGCAGCTCTATTCAGCCTCTCTGTAATAGAAAACAATAAGGCAAAAATTGGCCGTTCTGGTGCAGTTAAAGCTTTGGTGGATCTTCTAGCCTCAGGAACTCTTAGAGGAAAGAAGGATGCTGCTACTGCTTTATTTAACCTGTCAATTTTTCATGAGAATAAAGCTCGTATAGTTCAAGCTGGAGCTGTGAAATTGTTGGTTCAGTTTATGGACCCTGCAGACGGAATGGTTGACAAGGCTATTGCTCTTCTGGCAAACCTGTCAACAATTACAGAGGGCCGATTAGAAATTGCAAGGGAAGGGGGCATCCCCTTACTAGTTGAAATTGTTGAATCAGGTTCCCAGAGGGGAAAGGAAAATGCTGCCTCCATTCTCTTGCAACTATGCCTTCATAGTCCCAAGTTTTGTACTCTAATTTTGCAAGAAGGTGCTGTACCTCCCCTAGTTGCATTATCTCAATCTGGTACGCCAAGAGCAAAGGAAAAGGTATGGAGCTTATCAACCTTTTCAGTGGTTAACATTTTTATTCTGTGCGTACACCAGCCAGTTTGCAGCATTTGGATGAGCTGTTGACCACCTCTTGCTAAAGTAGTGTTGAAGCCTTGGGGGTCAATCATAATTACGCACTCATTTTGTTGAAACAAAGGGCTGAAATCTTGCTTTCTAAGATTTTCCCTGCAGTGCATTCTTCCCCCTCCCTCCCCCCTTTCCCACAAAAATAATGCAGGAGGAAATTCTGACCCTTTTGGCTGGAGTTCTGTTTAAGATAGTTTCCCTTTGATCAACCTATCAAGTAGAAAGATAGGAGAAATCATTGCATGCTAAAAAAAATACTGAACATGGAAAATTTCAATAGCAGAAACTTATGAAAGGTATCATAACAAACATTGGTGGTCACGGCATACAGTATCTCATGTCATGAGCATAATCTGAAATGTGTAAGAAAAAATGCTAATGTGTTGAACACATATATGCAGGCACAACAGCTTCTCAGTCATTTTCGTAATCAGCGGGAAGGAGCTACAGGGAAGGGAAAATCATGAAGATAGACAATTTTGGTTATTTCATTGCCCTTTTTTTCTTGCCTTAGTAACCTGTGATAATCTTATTCCTCCCTATTCTGTTACTGTATTGAGGACTTTAGGACTCCTTTCTTTGCATTTTTTATTTTAATTTTACATGTATCATTTGTGTCCTAGTGTTGAGCTTTTTTCTGTTCTTCCGGGTGGCTTGTCATTGGTTATTCTCAAGTTGCAAATGGGACTTCACTGCCACGTTGCCTCACTTCGCCCCCTATTCTCTGGGGTATTTATTTTCCCTTCTTTTTTTCTCCCTTTAATTTTCTTTCTAGTGGATGGTGGGGGGGCTGTTTTTAGGAGGTAGGCTACTTTCTGAAGCTTTAGCTTCGCAAGATGTAAACCGAAACGCTTCCCTATTAGAGTCATAACTAATGTGGTCCTAAGTCAGTGTTGTACATATTTGTACATATACTATAGAATCTTTTCATTTACTATTAACTATTGTACCTTATTCTGCTATTTGAGCTGTTTTATTACTATATATTCAACACTATGTCAATCTATGCTTTCATAGTTTCATTTTGACTTGTATATATTATATATTCGCATGTGGAATATTGACCTTTGCATGAATCAAAATACCTGTTTAGAACTAAGTTTGAATGAATAAAAGGAATTTGGTCACCTTAAGCATTTTATTTTGAGTTTAATTTTTGGAACGGTATGTATGGAGAAAATACAATTTGAAGGAGTCTTCGCATCACAAGTCTAACCGTATTTTGTGAGATTAATTTCTTATCGTCCGGGTAAAGGGATACCTTAGTTTACACTAAAAAAAATACCCGTTCAGAGGTATAAAAACTTGGGTACAGTCTTCGAGCTTCAAATATAATGTTCGTTGGCTTCAGGTGGCTGGCTTGTTAAACAAGTGAAGCTCTATTTAAAGCTCATCTAGCAAATGAAAATGACCTGATTCTCAAATGTTAATTCTCCCCAAAAGCTTAGCGTGTAAGGTAAAGGTGCAATAATGGTTTTATATTTTAACATGTTTCCTAAGAACTATTTTAATTATAAAAGATGCAACGATAAGGATTGAATTTTTTATCACTTCATTATAGAATGAGAACCTATAAAAAAAAAATTAAAAACTCCTGTTTTGGGGTTATTATATGACTATTGTTCATTGGTGATGTTGTTTGGGAATAGAATTTTTTTTATTATGATCATTGTAGTTCTTTGGGGTTGGACTTGATGAAATGGATCAGGCCCAACGCAAACTAGAAGTAACACATTGTTATTTCCAAATTTATGGGTGTGAAGACTAAATACTAATAGCTTTGAGAACTTCTAGTTACCCAATCACATATTCTCCCTATGCATATTTCGTGTGTTGGGCTTTATGGGCGTCATACATCCATGATTTCAGCAGCAAAAACAAAAAAGGAAAGAAATATGACACAATAGTACAATACTCAATAGGGGCTACGCTTGTGGCCCACTTGCACTGCTCACTCACATGAGTACGTAGATATTATTAACAAAGAGCTGAAAAGCAAGTGAATGTGTTCTAATCCTTCCTTAATGGAAAAAAATAAAAATCTAATGGTTAATCACATTGTACTTAATTATTGATCAAAACATTGTACTCTAATTTAAAACTTTATTTGAATTTGAATGCCACCGAAAAAGAATGAAAAAAGTCTCACAATTAGTAGAAGAAAGAAAAGTGAATGGGTCATACTTTGCTTTCACGGACCTTGCCGAAAGATTAAGCAAAATCTTAACCTTAATCAGGAATATGATCCATATTTGCACTTTGAGTTCTCTCTCTATTAGTTTTCATCCTTTCTTTCTCTCTCTTCCTCTTTTTTCTCTTTTCTTTGTGTTTAATTTGTGGGAAAGGACAAGGAGAGGATCGTGTGTAGTAGTATTTCCTAATCCTAAAAAAAACATCTTCAAGAAAATCTCAGTTGAAGAACACGACAAAGATATCTGAGTGTATCATGCTTTGCTTTTCTTGGAGAAAAGAGCAACATAAGAAAATGCGGGTAGATTTGCCTCGCATGCCCGTTGCCCGGACTTTGATAATGGAATTTGGATGAGAATTTACCTCCATTCTATTTCTGGGCAACCCCAAATTACAAATATACCCATTCAATGTTCACTCCCAAGTCCCTAGTGCCAACCTGACCAATCGTATCATTTACAGGTAATTAATAAAAGCTTATGATGCCAAAAAAATATTCCTATCCCGTTTTAGAACTAATTCTTTAGTCAACATCAATACAATTAAACTTCCACTTATTTGTAAGCTTAAATTATAGAATTGAAAACAATTTATTTAAAATGAAATTATATGCAAATCTTATAACAAAATTTACAAATCTTTAAATATAATCTATAAAATAATTTGAGATTCCTAAAACACAAATAAGTTCTTGTTTTAATAAACAACATAAACTAATTCATCATCTTTATATATTATATATCCAAATTTCACCTCTCATCCTCTCTTTTTTGTTTTTTTTAAATTTCTTTTTAGTATATTAGAATATTGAAGTCAAGACTTAAAGAATTCTTTTAGAAAATCACAAAATTTCTAGGAAATCCAATTGATCAGTTTCTGGAGTTTTGCAGTCAAGTTCAAGTCTGGGTTCAAAGAGATGGACCTGCCTCAGCTTGGAGAATCAATTCGAGAGTAGTTTGAGTTTGAGCGCTTGTTGCGTCCGTAAGGCACCCTGTTGATTGCTTTATGGAACATGGCTCTACCAGCGACCTATGATCTCAAGGGTTCAGAATGTACAAGGGCTGGGCCCTTGCTGAAGTTAAGTTCCTTAATTCTAGCACATTACTGAGATTGGGTCCACTAAAGCCCATTAACTTTAGTCATAAAATTATTAGACATAAAAGAAACACTTTACTTTAGTTGAATAAATAATCATGTGATTTCGTCCTATATGAGTAAATTTAATGTGTCAGCTAAAGGAAGATGACATTGAGTTTGAACAGAGATCGAATAAATTGGCTTCAGATCAGAGGCCCGTACGACAAATGCATGCCCTTACAAGTTAGAATTGTACGTCCTTCCCTGGCACTTCTAGTAATAAGCAGTAACAATAAGATTCAAGGGCAACGAACAACATAATAACTGGTTCTATTTCTGTTCACCGTTTTCACAACATTTATGAAACCCCGCTCCCGTTTTCACAACCCGCTGGTTCTGGCAGTAAAATGGCAGCACCAGCAGGTTCAATAAATAATGGTTGCTTTCCACAACCAATGGGAAGATTATTAACCTGAACCTTCATCATCATTTTCAAACCTTCCATTTTTTTTTACTTTCTGCTTTTGCCCATGATTTTTGTTAAGAACTATTATTTATTTTCTATGTTTAGGTGGCATGACAAGTTCAATAGGTAACTACAAAAGGGGATATGTTATTGACTTGCTAACTTTCCTCCAATGTTGTTCTTGGTTCTTATTTTTCATAGGAGTGTGGAAGAAGCCTTCGCTTTTTATCAGAGCCTGATTTTGATCCAGGGACCTGTATTTTTCATTTTAGGTGTGATGGCAAGTTCATGTTCAGGCAGTTCAGCTCATAAAATTAGTAGGGGAACAAGGGAGAAGACTAAAACAGTGAATCGGTGTATGTGATTCCCTATATGTAGGCATCGACATTGGGCTTTGAGACTCTGATTCAGCAAGAATTGGTCTTGGTAACCACACAAATAAAAGCAAAAAAAGAACAGTAAAATTGGGAAACATGCTATAGATGTTGCTGTTCAGATTCTTAATATTGAAACATTTTTTACATCTTAGAACAGCTGCTTCATGAACAGGCCAGCTTCAATCCAGCTGAGAGAAAATTGACCTTATCACAGCTGCTTCATGAAAAGACCATCTTCAATCCAGCTGAGGAAATTGACCTTATCACCCTCATCCCAGGCTCTAAGGGGAAATTTATTCATGCGGGTTACCTCATCAATGTTTTGTTTACCACTTTATAATAAAATGTATTTTTATTAACCGCATAGGTTTTTGTGGGTGTGTAATAGCGATTGGTAGTTTGGTACCACTCTAAATAGTACTCATTTGTTAGCCACAATGCAATCTAATCTAACCTAGTGACCGTAGATTCTCACCGCATGTGGGCTAAATTTTCAAATAAGTGAGTAACAACACACCGATATGAAGTGTTTTGATGGAATTGATTATATATTTTATGATGTGAGATGCACTTCATGAATTGTCAAGTGTGCTCGAAAGCTACATTTACTTTGAAATTCAGGACATTTAAAAATGAGATACCCCCAAATTCTAGATCAACTAGCTAGAATGGTCCACCCACTAATTAAAGCTTTGTGGGTGTGTTAATTACTAGCTCATGTCTTTGAAATTCAACGCACTTTGAGGTGTCTCCACACATAATTTTCCAATTTTTACGGGTATAACATTTTACATTTGAAATATAAGAATATATACCTATAAAAAAAATCTGGGTACTGTTATGATTGGAACATGAGAGAGGGAAGAGGAACGAATAATAACACTTTAGTTGAAAGAATTTATTGTAACTTATATATAATAAAATTGGTAAAGGCAGAAGACAGTCTGAGAGCATAGTACGAGATTGGACAGCCAAGCAAGAATTAAAAAATAATCGGAGACAAAAATTTCCCTCTCAATGATCGAATTATTCAATTGCCCCCACTTGGGTGCGCGTAGGAAAAAAAACCATTTGATCAACTGACCAGAGTTTCTCTGTTCTTTCTCCTTTTCTCATCTTCTTTTAAGTAATATATATATTACACGAATGTGAAAATATAGTAGCGATAGAAAGTCTTGTATTCATCTGATGCATGTATATAGAGTGAAGTCACATTTTTTTCATCCAATTAAAAATCTCAATTGCAAAGTCACAACTAAATTAAGTTAAGTAGGAATTCATAAAAAATATTGGCAGGCTCGGCCAATATTTTTGAGAGATTATTGAGTAGATATGATGTATATTAAATGTATGCATTGAGCAATATATAATTAATGAGATAAATTTTTTTAATAGGATTCAAATCTGAAAAAATCAGCCGCTTTTTATTAATTCAGTGCACAAATTATTTGATATATCATGTCTATCCAAAAAAAAATTCTATATCCTTAATACAAATTATGCACAACTATTAATTATCCAGCTAGTAATGCTACATACTCAAAAGGTTTCAATTATATGATTTTGTTAATTTAACTCAAATGTAACTGCGTAACAATGATTATGAAAAAAGAAAACGGTGCTAGACCAAATTATATATGTCGCGTTTTTCTCATCTCTTCAGTTAAGAAGCCACTAGCGATTTTCAAATATCGCATTAAGCAAGTTCTCATTTAAATTTGGGTTATTAGATATTCCTTTATATGTATACTAGGTTTTTCCGTGGGAAATGCACACATTTCCACAGGTTTATCTTCGTTTAGCCAGAAAGAAGATTATAACATTAAAAAAGAAAATACTTGAAAGAAAAGAGGAACTAGAAAATAGTTCCAACAAGCATATTAATAAATAAGTAAAATAAAATTCGTTTTTTTGGTTCATTTTGTGCTTAAAATAATTAGTAAAAAACTGACCACGAAAAAAGAAGCCAATAAGCTTAAAATAAGAAAAGAATGATGAATGGCAATTTTTTAGATGGCGTACGTACGTGTAGCTAATCTTGACATAAAATATAAATTGGTCGGGTATGAATAATGGGCGGAGCCAAGGGGTTGGCGGGGCCGTAGCTCAAAATATTCTTTGAACATTTTTTGATTTTTTTTTTAAATTTATGTTTAACTCCTTAAAAAAAATTAAATTAATATTTGATCTCCTAACATAATTTTTTTGGCTCCACTAGAAATATTCATCCAACTTACGTTGGTGACGAAAACCAATTATTTAACGTGCAACAATTATACCTATATTTCAATAGAAAATTCAAATGTTCATAGAATTTATTTATATTTAGACAAAAATTAACGACATGTAACGATATAAAATATTTTTGTAACGTGATATTATAAACAATAAGCGAGACGATTCTAATAGTTAAAACTTAAAAGAAAGTTAATGTTATTTGACTATATTGCAGGAAGATTAGTGTATATAGGCCGTACGCATGTTGAAGTTTTCAATTAAATCTTTTAATTTGACTATATTGCAGGGAAGATTAATGTAATATTAGCAACTTGGAGAAGAACTTGAAGTTTTCAATTAAAAATTTCCTATTTGTTGCTAATATAGGCCGTACGCATGTGTATTCTTAAAAAGAATGTCGTTATTATTTACATAAATAGATTTTTTTGTAATTTTTAAGTCATTTAATTAATTGAATTTTATCATTTTTTAAATGAATCAAATTTTATACGTCTTTTTTACATATTTATACAATTATTGTTTTCCTTCTCCAAAACCGCTAGATATACGTGCTATTATTTACTTGCATTTAGACGTATATCACCAAGAAAGTAATTAAAGCAAAAGATAGACAAAGCTAAAAATAATAAAAGAAAACTTATGTTATACATACACCACCAAATATATATCACATTTATATTTTCACATATGATATTGTTTGAATTTAAACAGGCACACAATTTATTTTTTATTAAATAACGTCAACTTTTTTACGTTAATATTTTTCTTTGGGTAAAATATAGTCTAAATTTCACACATAAACACACCTAGCGTACAACTAATATTTTTCATAGAAGAATTCTACTCGACTATTTGTTATCTTTTTCCTTTTCTTTTGATAATTTCATTTATATATATATATATATATTGAATGTGAGAAGGGAACAAATCTGCATAAGAAATTAAAGTTTTATCTTCTCTTTAAGGGAAGTAAAAGGTGAAAAGGGAGAAATTGATAGGGGCATTCTGGTCATTGAGAAAGGAACTGTCATTCAAACTATAGTGTCAAGAAACAGAATTATGTTATTACCTCAGTTTTTACCCCTTTCAAACTTTTTCCTGTCTCCATCTCAACCTACTGTACAACCCTTTTTTTCTATTTCCTCGAAAGCCCTAGCCCCTCTCCCTTCGTGTGCCTAACAACATAAGGAAGAATATGAATATAACTATTAACAAGTGATGAAAGTTAGAGTTTGCACCACCCTTTTAAGGAAAAAAAACCCAATCCTTAGCAATCTCAGAAATCAAAGCTACTAAAAAACCACCAACACTGCCACAGCTAGCTTTAGGAGCTTTCTAGTATTGCTCAATAAAAACTAAAACTCCAAATAGCAAAGAGGAACAGTCCAGTCACCCCCCTCCCATCAATCTCATCACATCCTCAACATCAAAATCTTCTTTTGCTTCACCATTTGGATGTCCATATCACCTCTCAATTCAATTTCTCTCTCTTCAAAAAAAATAGGAGTGTGTAATATCAATCAGTAATCAGAGTTTGTTTCCTTCTCTCCTTCCTTTTCTTTTTCCTTCAAGGTAGTTGTTTTAAGGAAAAGAAACATTAAAAAATAAATTATAACCGAGAACAATACTGCTCCTCCACTATTGCCCAAATTATAAGTATAGTAGTATTTATCTCCACTAATTTCCATCTCTTACACTCTCCCTCACTTTGGTCACTCTCTTAGGAACCCTAGAATAAGAACCCAGGTAAGTATTGTTACAGCAAAGGGACACAAGAGTCAAAACCATCTTGGATCTGCAAAGCCAGAGGATCAAGCTTTCCATGGATTCAATTCAAGAATTTATGGACCCTTGTAACTCTGACAACACCTGCAGCCTCACCAACAGCACCCCCACCCCCACCCCCACCACCTGCAACAGCTTAGTTGCTAGCTCATCCCCTTCTGCTTCCAATACCAGCAGCCGCTACGAGAACCAGAAGCGCCGTGACTGGAATACCTTTGGGCAGTACCTCAAGAATCACCGACCCCCTCTGTCCCTCTCAAGGTGCAGCGGTGCACACGTTCTTGAATTTCTCCGGTATATACCCTCTAGTTACCCATGCACCTCTCTCTCTCTCTGTATATATATATACTTTTTTATCTTGTTGAATTATTATTGTCCTGTAGGTACCTGGACCAATTTGGAAAGACCAAAGTTCACACCCCGATCTGTCCCTTTTATGGCCACCCGAACCCTCCAGCTCCATGTCCATGCCCTCTTCGACAAGCCTGGGGTAGCCTTGACGCGCTCATCGGTCGTCTCCGGGCAGCTTTCGAGGAAAATGGAGGCAAGCCTGAAGCCAATCCATTTGGAGCTCGAGCTGTAAGGCTCTACCTTCGTGAGGTTCGTGATCTGCAGTCCAAAGCAAGAGGGATTAGTTATGAGAAAAAGAAGCGGAAGCGCCCATCGCAGCAACAAAATATGGCAGTACCTCATCACCAACTGCCACCTCCAGGTGCAACTCAATAAGGCAATTCTCATTCCATGGGAAATTGTATTCTCTCTTCCAAAACCTTGATCCCCAAGTGGGTCTCTACTCTTAATCTCAACGCTTTTAGGGTCATGCTCTAATTTAATATTATTTTTAGGGTTTTTTTTCTCTCTTTTCTCAGTTAATTTTTCTGAAAGATTTCTAGTCCATATAGACTGTTTGTCGTTCTATCCTGTTTGCTCTGGCAGAAACAAAAGGTTAAAGATCTGGGATATCATGAAACTGCTTTTAAAGAAAACAGTGTGGTACTGGTAGTAGACTACCGCTAGTGGGAGTACTGAAAAGTGGTAGTGAGAGTGAATGTACATGGAGGCCATGATCCTTTGTGAGGAACCAAATTAAAAGCATCGCATTATTCATAGTTCTATATATGTGTACTTCAATATCATCTATGTCAAGCGTAGACTTGCACATTATGTGCCTTTGGTCATTCTCACTTTTGGATTTCTTCTTAATTTGATATTTTTGAATGGTTTAATTTTCTCGTTGCTAGAAATTCAATGCCCCAAATAGTTGTTTGAAGCTATAGGTAGCTGGTCACTTCCATTTATGTTCATGTCTACAACATTATCTGCATCTTCTGTGTCACATAATGATGGCCATTTTTTAATATCTACAAATTAGTACTCTTTTTCTCACTTCGGTTATTTCCTCCCAGTGGCCACTTTTACTGCTTTACTGCCTCCTCCGAATGTAATTTGTGTGGAGAAAGAATGACATGAACTTAATCATAATAACTTCTGTTTCCGACGGACCAATTTTCTGCTTTCTTCCATCAAGACTAACTGCTGACCGTTAACTTGGTCAATTTGATTGATGATATTGGTTTATATGTGCAGTAGTGCTGTCATTTCAACTGAAGTGAAATGAAAAAAATAGGAAAATTAATGGCAGACAATGTAATTAATTCCCCAATGACTAAAACTTCTTTTATCAGCTATATATATATATATATATGATCGTAATTAATATCTCATCTGTTTATGAAGACTTCCAATTAGTGAAGATTTCTTTCTGAATCATAATATGTCATTAATTCCGTTGTTTCCATTTCAGTTAGGTTCTGCCAGTCAGATAGGTGCACTCAAACTACTCACTTGTGATGTATAAATTGTTGAACGATATAACGATTAGGTATGCTAATATCTTCGCCTTAGTTGGAAGTAACAGGGACAAAAAGCTTATTACCTCAAAACCAAATATTTTGCTTCTTCAAGCTGATTAGGCAAACTTGTCTTAATAGGTAAGAGAATACAAAAAGGTCAGTAACCGTGGAAGGAAAAAATGAGAGGTAGAGAGAAAGTACATAGACAGATCCTCAGTAGTAAATTTTCTTAATCAATTCGGCCGACAAACCTGTCTGTTATAAAATATAGTCATTCCCACTCCCCTCCTTTCGGATTTTGCGATTATTTTGGCTCAAAAGGAAGAATTTTTCCGCAATCCCTCTGTTCATGAAGAGGCGCCTATTGTACCTCCATTTGGCCAGGATGAAAATACCCAATAGGACACAGGATAGATGCTGGAGAGATTAGAGAACCTTCTTATTTTCCCTTTTTAAGTGATTCTAGTGGGGTATATATGAGACTACCACTTTGAAACATAGAGGATCTATTCTTTCCTCTAATCATTTAGGTATATTATTTCATTAGTTTAGACTTTAGGCAGTATAAATACATATACTTTTTTATAATTAATGTTTATCATGGAAGGTTCCCTTAATATATATACAGTAAAAATGGACTATACGATTAAAGCATTAGTTTATAATGTCATAATTAATTTGTTTATTAATCAGTAGTTGATGCTGTTAACATCCTAGTAGATTTACGAAGTGGACTTCTTTGTTATTTTATTTGCGTTGATTCTCAAATGATAATTCTAACAAGGGTCGGGTCAAGCTCAAAACCTTTGGTTTCCACTTGGTATTGCTTGCCCCATAATAAGAAACTCTCGGAGATGCTTCTTCATTTTCATAACTGCTCTATATTTTAATTATAAATCCAAGTAGCCATTTTCTATAGTTTTGTTTCTCGGCTTCTCTTGTCTGTGAATATATTCATGCAAGAACTATATATAGTTTGATTAATTGAATTAAGTCAGGAATATAACATAAATTAGATGTGCTTAATTCCTGAGCTTGCATGTTATATATTGTAATAATTGTATATTGTAGGTTTATAGCAGTTACATAATGGAACTCAAAGCTATAGATATATGGCAATGACTGATTTTTATCGTGAAAGGAATTATATGCCCTTATATTAAAATGTGTGATAAACACATCTCCTTATATATATATATCTAATAATATCTGCTTGTTTGGTAATGACACTGCATTTCAGTTTTCCTGCGTAGATTTGATGGTCCCTGCTTGAGTAAAATTTGTACGTGTGTGCACAAATATATATATATATATATATATATACTCAAACACATATATATTGCATATATATAATAGCTCTTAGCTCGTAATACATTCAAGAGGGCATATGCACCAATAAGGAAAAGTAAATATACAATTTCTAATCTTATTATAGAACCATATTCATGACCTAACTTAAACAAGATCCAAAAGCTGAAGAAAATCATGTTTTTCATTTTTAAAAATCAAATTGTTGCGATACTTTCATAAAGACCACATAGTCCCATACCAAGTAATTTGCCAAAGCCTCTTAATCTTCTTACCTCCTACTAGACCTTGGAACTGGAGGAAGTGATCCGAAACATTAGAGGGAGGAACAAAATGCACGCAGAACCATAAGTATACCTTATACCAAAAATTACATGAGACGTTGCAAAATAGGAAAGGGTGTGTTGTTTTAGCATTCCTCTTACAAGAAACACATAAAGTGTCCTCCTGATCCTTAAGGACATTTCTTCTACCCAAATTTTGTCTTGTAGGCAATTTGTCTACAATCAGTTGCCAAGAAAAAGCTTGAATCTTTAGAGGAACATGACCTTTCTATAACTTTTTGAACACAATACCATCACACACCATGGGAACTGAAATAATAGAAGTATGAATGAAACCATAGGCTGACTTTACTGAGTACAACCTATTTGGTTCCGAACTCTACAACCATCTATCATTCTTTCCTTGTTTCACAGCCACCGAATTAATTAGCTTATCAAAATTTTCCATTATATCTTCTTGCCAGATAGTCTCCTCCTCCAAGTGAGCCTCCAAACCCACCTATCATTTACCCACACACTTAAATCAGAAATAACACCCTCCTTTGTTTCAAATAGGCTATAAATTCTTGGAAAAACTTCCTTCAAAGTAGTACTCCCAATCCACAAATCCATCCAGAACTTGACAGAATTACCAACACCAACCTTTTTCCTTACACAATTACTAAACCAACTAGGAGCACTAGAGTTATTACCATCCAAGCTCATGATATCTCTCCACCAAATTGAAGAATTCTTAGAACTCCACTCGTTGCCAGAAGTTCTCTGTAAGTCCCCATATCTTGACTTTAAAAGGCAACATAGGATAGATTCATCTTCATCTAACAATTTCCATCTCCACTTTCTCAAAAGACTTAAGTTGAACCAATGTAGATTCTTTATACCCTGCCCACTAGAGGTATTCGCAGTTTGGATTGATTCGATTTGGGAGAGAAAAGTTATCAAAACCAAACTAATCAATTTTTTTATATCAAGAACTAATCGGTTTTTTTTTAAATTAGAGAATCGAACCGAACCGAACCAATTGCAATTAGTTTGGTTCGGTTCGGTCCAATCGGTTTTTGACTAAACATTTTTTTTAAAAAAAAAATTCATACACAACTTCACTTTGTTCTTTTTATAGACCAATGAAAAAAAAGTTAGTATAAAATTCTAATAAAAACATCACTACATAATTATAAACAATAAATTGACATAAAAATATTTATAGAAACAACAAGAAATCTAAATATAAGCATTTATAAGTATGGAAATTATAAAAATTATATAAATAATTATATGAGTTCAATTTGGTTTGGTTTGGTAAATGAAAACCGGAAACTAAACCAAACCAATCGGTTTTCATAAAAAGCAAACAAAACAAAACCAAATTTAATTGATTTTGTTTGATTTTTTGTTTTTTGGTTCAGTTTTTTTCGGTTTTGATCGGTTTTGTTTGGTTATGAACACCTATACTACCCACCTTCTTCCTTATCCTTACAAACATCTTTCCAACTCATCCAAGCAAACATTTTAACTGAGAACTGTCCATCTGAACAATGATGCATGCAAATTATATAAGAATGGATTTTCCTCACAATTCTCAGATAATGTGAATATACAATTTGCAAAGTTAATTGTAATATGGATTTAATTTCAATCCACTATCAGTGTAAAAAAATTTTACACTGTCATTCCAATTATGTGCTGATACATCATTAAAAGAGTTAGATCTTCTAGGTAATTATTGTGATAATCAAACTCTTTTAATGATTTGGTAACATATGATTAAATAACAGTGTAAAAAATTTTTACACTGATAGTGGATTAAAATTAAACTCTTATAATATTTATGGAATAATGTGCCGAAGCGCTATATGCAATCGCTGATTATTTATCCCTCTCCCATAAAATCCCGCCCTTCCATCCCAAGTGACTTTTAAACATCCCCTATAGGAGAATAATACCTAGTAATCTTTTTGGGGAAACAAGGGTTGTTTTTGGGGAAAGACCAAAATAATGCGCTTTACATTTTCTTGTAGTATTATATTATGGGTGTTGTTAACCCATGCTCTTAAGAATTATTTAATACATTTTAATAAATATTTTTAATTATTAAAAAAGAAAATATTAAATTTTTTAATTTAAAATTTTAAAATATTAAATACTTTATTTTTACATATAATACTTTTTATTTTAATTCTTTAACCAATATTATTACACACTCGTTAGGAAATGCCTTTCATTATTTATAGGATGAGCAAGGATCAATAATTATTCAGATGCAACATATGCCAAGTTATGGATGATGAAAACATCATTCTTCTATTTAGCTGCCAATGTTCTATCGACAGGAGGAAAAAAAAAATACCAACTTATCGAAAAAACTATTCAATTTTGAAATTCTAAATAAGTTGTTAAAATGGAGTTAAAATTATATATATAGTACTTCATATTGGAACCGGTTTATAGAGGAGTATATGATATAACAACATTGGGATGGTCGGGACTCGGGAGGAAACAAAACCTTCAGGTACGTATTATTATTTCAGACACACCTTAATTGTTTTGTAACCCAGCGTTGGGATTGTCAAAAGAAATTTTTTTGCAAAAATATTCTACAAATATTGGGGTGACAGAATGTTGTCATCTAGAAACAAAAGCAACTTTTCGCCGTTAGTTTTCATCTCCAATTCCAAGCTAGGGCGCTTCTTTTGTTGAGTAATTATGTCTCCCTAAATAATTTATATAAATATTTATTAGAGTAAATTTTATTATCATAAATATTATTTAAAATAAATTAAATAATATTTTGATAAATATTTCAAGAAGTATTTGTCATTTAAAATAAATAAATATCTTACATTTAAGGAATATATTATAAATTGTGTTAATTTTTTAAAGTTAATTTTTTCAAAAAATTATTATAAAAATAACTGGCATTTAAGCTATTTTTAACTTTCACAAAGCCTTATTTGAATAAACTTAAATTTTTGGCTTACGAAAATAACTCAAAAATAACTTATAAGGATTTTCATAAGTTGTTTTAATAAATTCATTCAAATAAGATAAAAACATTTCATAAGCGCTTATTATAATAAAATAAGTCTAAATAAGCTGTACATAAGCCTTTTCAAATGTGGCCTTAGTTATCTACTTAAAATCATAACTACGCCAACGAAGATGTGTTCAGTTGATAAATTAAGCTTTCCGTGGATAAATTTTATTTGTAGTGTAAGAATTCAAAACTCATTGTAAATCGATTCTCGAATATAGAGATGCCTCATAATTTTATTTTTAAAAAAATTCAAAACTAGTCATTTGAACTTACTAAAGTGTTTACAATGAGAGTTGTTATGGTACCTTCATAGTTTTGATACTCAGAGTGAGTGGTTAATCATTTATTAACTGTTGGTTTCACAATAAATACTTAAAAATTTATTAAATATAAATAACAACTAATGAATGCTTAGACAACTCATCTTGAGTATCGATATTCTAAAAAAATATAAATATCAGAGTAATCCTCATTTAGAATAAATAAAAAATAAAATAATTTTAAAAAATTGATAAATATAATCGTGATATATACTTTTAATATAAATTGTACATAAAAGAAGTTTTTTATTAAAAAAAAAGTGATAAATATAATCGTGATACTTCTAATATAAATTGTACGTAGTTGTACAAGTAGCTGCATCTAAATTTTCGTCTCATTAAACCGAGTCGTCATTGTTTCAAGTGTTGCACGACAGAAATTTATAGAGGGACCTATCTTTTCAAGCAACAAATGAACAACTAAATCTAACGAATCTTTTCGAATGACTGGCGATTTGTTACTATGAAAATAACTTAAGTTTGTTATTCATTTATCTTGAATGAAATCATTGCTCCAAATCAATGAAGAAATTGAGATTGCCTTTTTAGTTTTTACCATTGAGTTGGGATTTGTCTAAAAGCTAAAAGCTGGTCTTGCTGTGTGCTTTAAATGGGGATAAGAGCTGTGTCATAAAAGAATAATTGATTAGAATCAGTACTAGTTCATGTGTGCTTCCAAGTTATAATTAATTTGAATGGAAACAAAAGCCACTGAGAAAGTGAATCGAACATACGTTCAAACTGAACAGTATATCACAATCCCTAGTGCATTTTCTAATAAAATGAGGCATTAGAATATTCCTCTAGAAATAACTCTATTTTACTTCAATACATTTTTCGCTCTTTTTCTAAGCTCAGTTAATTGGAGAAAACAGTTTCGAAATGGAGGCGGTAGGAATTGGATGAATTGAAGGATGTTCCGAGCCTTGTTTGGTCATTTACGTTAAATGTACGAGAAAGTATTTGATTAGAAATCATACGATAAATGTGATGCTCTGTTATTTTCCCAAAAAAATACAACGTACCAAAAACAAATGTGATGCTCTGAGATGGAACATTTTAACCAAACTGCCTCCCATTATTTAAGACGAGCTACATAGTTTGATTATATCAGTTGCCTGTGAAATATGTCATCCCAATATGTGTCCGTACGATCGAGACTGCAATATATATATACCTAACTGTACTCTTGTCTTGTTAATCATAAGACATTAATTAATAGCCTCACTTACTGCAAAATCGTTCCTAGATCTCCTTAAAATTGAAAATTTATTAAGTATACTTAAATATTACCTATGGCCAATAAAAATATAACACATGGATAAAAAAAAATAGGTCTTCCTTGAGGTTTAGTTATAATTGTGGTGGAGTTTATTTATTTTAATCCACGTATCATTTTTTTATTAACTTAAAGTAATACTTTAAGCGTATCTAAAAATTTCTCATTAAAATTGTCTTTCGTTGTTTGCTTAGATGCCCTTTTAAATTTTATTTTTCTCATTTTGCAGAAACGAAACCAAAGTCTAATAGATAGTTGTGGCATGGAGGTCCCATCCTTTGCCAACTAAGTACTATCCATATAGTTATAAAAATCAAACTAAACTGGCCTGTCCAGTCGGTGAGCCGATGAATTGGCCAAATAATCAATTTGAGTGATTAGTTGGATTGGGTATGTCCCAAATTTAGTCCAACTTGATCGGTTTTGATTGAAAACCAGAGACTCGATTGGCTGAACCTGTGAACTGGCCAGATCATGAAATTAAAAAAAAAATCTTAAACTTTGAAAAGTTATAACTTTTGACTCATTTATCTGATTTAGACTAATTATATATTTATTTCATATCACTTTTCGAGATTTATGTTATGTCAGTCTTAATTTTTCAATTTTTCTTTTTGAATTATGAGCATTTTAATAAAAATATCAAAAAAAAAATTTATGAATTAAAGATTAAAATTCTTTTTTTTTTCTTAATTGTCATTATTTCTTTCAAAATAAATATATTTTACTTATTTATAATAATAAATATCATATATAATGTATATATATATATATCAATAACCCATTAACCTAACACCTAATTGAATCGACCATCTAAGTTTAAAAACTATTAGTATCAGTCCGCGATCAGGCTGAAATAATCTTTGAAGCTAGCTTGTTGCTTTCCCTCGCCCCCTCTTCTCTCAATATGTACGGGTAAGTAAAAAATTTAAAATTTTCTATATCCTCATTTTTTCACTGCTCAAACCAGTATAGCCTTTAGTCTTGTAGGTTAGAGGACAAGCACACACAAACACTTATTGAGTGTTATCAGTTATTACTAGTACTACCAGAGAACAGATCGGGCAATAGAAGCCAAAAAGGACAGTAAAGCTGCACAAACTTTACCTTCCCCATAACTGCGTGATTTAAGCTAGTGACTGCCATTTCTGATGAACGAAAGGGTTCCTCCAATCCAAGGACGCTACTGCACTCTGCCGAAGTCTGAACCCCTCTCACGTTATAAACAGTATTTTATGAAAATTATTTTGTATTTTTTTTATACTATTAATATTAGGATAAATTTTTAAGCTAGTTATTATTATATTTAATAAATTTTTAAATATTTATTATAAAATTAACTGTTAATTAATAATTAAAATTTTATTTTAAATATTATAATCAAAAAGATAAAAATTTACTCTAATATTTTTTTAAATATATATTGTTAAATATTTATTAATTATTATTTATATTTAATACATATTTAAATATATATTATAAAATCAACAATCAATAACTTACTCTAAATATTAAACTCACAAAAATACTATATCCTCTATAGTAATAGTAAAAATATCATAACAATTTTCGTATTTCCCAGATCCAAGACAAATCACCAGCTGCGTAACGCAATAATTGCAGCACAAATTCAACCCTTTATCTCTAAACTCAGGAAACCCCTTCCCAAAAGCAAACAAAGAAGAAGCGAAGAAGGTATACAATACAAGCAAGCATTACCATGTATTGTTCACATATCGGCATGTAGGCATCCATGTCAAAATGACATATGCATATCATTGGAGACAGTAACTCTCTCTCTCTCTCTCTCTCTCTCTCCTATCTAACTAGCTACATTTGTATTTGTGTATATATTATAGGAAAAATGATAATTTAATTCAGTTTTTTCAAAAAAAATATTTTAATTTAGTTAAATTATTAAATTAATTAAATATTAAATTAAATTGATTAATAATTTATTTATAATTAAATAATACTTTATTTTTATTTTAAATATTAATATTTAATTAACTATAAATAATTTATTAGCTAAAATAATTTAATATTTAATTAATTCAAGGATCAAACTAAATTAAAACACTTTTCTACGAACCAAACTAAATTATCTTATACTCTATATTATATGGTAATTGACTTGACTTATTGTCCAAAACTAGTGTCTCGCGCCCGGTAATATGGTAATTATCATTTTTAGTTTTAAAAAAAATGATGTGTTATATGTGCCCCTCCCCCGCCATGACTCCTTTCTCAGCTGTGTCGTGAGTAGGTTAATTTGATGGTATAGTGGTATATATAGGTAGCATTTCCACCATTCTTGGAAAGCTACTACGTATTAACCCTGATAAATTCATAATATATATAACTAAAAAGGACAGCAGACAAAAAAAAAAGGGGGGGGGGGCGGGGGGGGTTAATATGTCGGTCATCATTGAATATGATCAGCTACTATCATTTGGCATGGCTTAAGGCATGTTCACCAAACCAACCCCACAAGGAAGCCCGTACAAGACACACGTAACTACTTCTGTCCCCCTCAATTAATTACAAATACTCAAGACTAAATTACTTCTTATTTTTTCTCTTATTTATTTTTCTCCTGCCATGTATATCAATAAAGTTGCTATAATACCCATGGAAATTTAGCTATACTGTTTCCTAATTTATAGAAATTATTGAATCAAGGATGCGATTTACCTGAGTCAAAACATACAATTTAGCCATGGACAATATTTTAATTGGTCATATAGTAGTTTTATAGAAGAAAAATTACTCAGTTCAACTTTTGATAATTACCTCTTTGCTACTTACACCCATTATAGATTAGAGTTTAAACAAATAATTTTAATTCGTATAACATTAACTACATGATTTATAATTATAAAAGGTTAATTATTTCCCCTTTTATTTTTCAATATTAACTAGTTACAACTGTTTTTTGAAGGAAAAAAAAAAAGGAACAATGCGAAATTGGATTTGCATTTCCCAATTTGTTTTATAGTTTGTGTGGTTAAAAGGAATGAATCAAGCAAACAACTCAAATCACAAGAACAAAATAAAAATGACCGTGATTTTAAATTACATGTAAAATATATATTTTTTTAGTGAATTTTAATGATAGGATTTTTTAAACAATGAAGAACCATTTGCTATTTATTTAACAAGTTTGCATTTCTTTTTTCCATTTCTAAAGTAATTACAATCATGTAAGTTGATTATTCCAAACAAAAATTCTTCAGTTAGAAATATCTTAACCACTTTATCAAATACCAATAAACTAATAGTTTATATAATTCAACTATAATTTTTTATCGTGTGATTAATGTCATAATTTTTTTTATTTTCACTTTTTATCTCATTTCCCTTAATTAAGAATCACTATAAAATTCTCTATCCCCTTTTGTGGGGTTAAATTATCCAGTATGGCAGTGGATATGGAACCCTTAACCTCCCTCCCATAAATTAGAGATTTAAATATTTTGTTCATTTTTCTTGTCCTTTAATTAAATGCTTACAATTTAGCATATCTCAATTTTTCTTAGTTAATAATAATTTCTCTTTTAGTTATTAGTTATTTTTGTCGACTTCACAGTATTTAATTAGAGGACAAAAAAATTGTTAGTCCCACATCGGGCAATCCATTGAATGGATTGTCCTTTGAGGCTTATATAAGGAGCTTAATGGGAAGGGTTATAATCATCCCAAAATCTTCTCTTCCTCTCTTGTATATTTTCTTGTATTCTTTGTGAGGTTGTTCTCTCCTAATATTTAGAGAGAGGTGTTGTAATTTCTTCCCATAGTGAAATTCTTCTAGTCTTGCCCCGTGGTTTTTCCCTTTATTCATTGAGGGTTTTTCACGTTAAATATTGTGTGTTTAGTTCCTCTTTTCTCATCTCTTATTTTAGTTGTGAGACACTATTCCGTCACTCTGGTACCTAACAAAAATAAGATACAATATTTGATTCCATAAGAAGTCCAAACGAAAACAGTTGTAATCATAGGCCTAGCTAGCACCATGTACTCAAGGGTATGTTTGATGGAGGAAAGTTTACTTAACACTTGTTTTACTTAATTAATTAATTTATTTAAAACCTTCTTCCTTAAATTTTTTTCTCCAATTAAACATGGAAAATGTTAAATGTAAAAACTTTTTTACGTAGATATCTACGAATGAATATTAACCGTCGATAATTTAGAAAAATCACGTGATGGTTGCATTTCAAGAAGTGAATTTCACACTTGAGTACTGAATTCCAGGAAGTGATGACCGTATTAATGCTGCCACGTAATTCGTAATCTTTCGTAGAATGAATTTTCGTAATAAACATATATACCCAAAATGTAAGGTGACTATCCAGAGCCGCTAGCACTTGGTCAAATTTGATCTGAACATTGATAGGGATCATAATGGTCCCAGGTGCATCTGAATCTTTCCTAGTTGCTATACTTGATCGCAACTTCTGAGACACCTTCCTTTCAAAATGGTCGACATTTTTGTTTCTTTAATCGAAAGGAAAAGGTTATTTAGTGAATAAATAAATGTACGTAATGTTAACCTTAAGAGAGCCTCATTTGATCTAATATAATGGACAAGACGAAATTAAGGAGAGATTTCAGGGCATATAGAAAACACTGTACTGAGTAATACGCATACAAAAAAAAAAGTTATATAAATTAAATATGATATTGATTGGGGAGTGATTTTTTCAATACAAAATAAAAAAGTAGTTGGGTTAGATAAAAAAATCGAAATTAATAATTTAATGAATATGTAAATATATTATATATAAAAATGTGTTATTTTTTAAAAATTAAGTAAAATTCAATTATTATTTAATGATTTACTGTAAAAATACGAAGACTACATAAAAATCTATTCGTTTATATATGATAACTCAAAACATTATGCCATATTTGATAAATTACGTATCTCGAAAAGTTTTAGAACACCTAAGTTGGGTGTCCGAAATTGATAAATGTATAGGATTTGATATATAGATGTTTTTATATAATTTGGGAACAGATAAGTTGAAATAAGCAAAACCATAAAATTAATTAATAATATTAGTTATTAGTGTGGCCAGCCCTTCACTGTGCACAAGGAAAGAAAAAGTATACGGTGAAAGAATAGGTGTTAGACGAACTAATGAGCCCTATAACTAGAAGGGGACCCTGCCTACGAATTGCATCCACTTCTTCAATTAGTTTCACTCATTCAATAATGGAGAGTTGAAAACGACACAGGAGAATAAGAAACGTGATGCAGAATGTCATATGACTATATGGCTATATGCACGTACTGGTTTAAAAGTAAGTGTCATCGTACGTATGCTGTTATTGCGTTGCAACTTGAATGTCTACAAGTGCATCCTTAATAGTAAATGGGGTCTGTTGATCTGCTAAGGATTTCGCTTGTGAAGTTAATGTTCAACTTTCGCTGTTAACAAATTTTTCTAATAGACTATTTGTAAATAACATTATAAGTTGAAGTTTATAACATATCCTGACTTTAAAATAAGATACCCTCGTCACTTCTTAAACTATGAATATATTTATGAAAAGCAAAGAATTAAGGCCTTGTTTGTATTTTTCTTTTTGTTATATAAGAGGTATTAAGCCTTGACTAGGCAGTGAAAAAATCATCCTTTATATGAAGTCATTTCTTAGTAATAAGTTGGGTGGGTGTTATTTATGTCTTAACTATAACTATAACTCTATAAGGCCAGTAATGAGCCTTGTTTGATGTTATGCACTGTCACTATGCCATGCGTTGTATGTATATCTCTATACCCATAACCATTAACCAAGTGGTTAGTTAGCTCGTATCATTCATACATATAGCACATCACAAATTAATTTTTTGATTGAGAAGTTTGCAATAATAATGAAGTTAATTAAATGCCTGGATTGAGCTGGCAAACAATTAGATTTGAATTAATGTTGATAAAATTCCGATCGATCTCCATCAGAATATAATTTTAAAAAATGTCTTTATCACCTAGCTACACTATTCTTGCTTTTCATTAACGTCATCTTTGAAATTTCTTCATATATATTATTATATACGGAAGACTTTATTGAAATAGATTGAAAGCAACTCATGGAACTCATTGCTCTACACCTACGCTAATCAAAATTAATTGAAGATTAATTTGCTCGATATTTAAATGTAGTTCATTTTTTGCGACTGTTCTTCTGAACTTAAGGATTATAACGTATGCATATGGGAAAAAGGTTAATAAACGGAATTTTTTTACGCAATTATGAAAATCTTTGAACTAAACAATTTAGTATGAAGCTAATGGAACTCAATGTTAATAAAACCCATATTATAATTATATTGCCCCCAGTTTCATAAACATGAAGAAAAGCAAATAAATTTTTGAAAGACTCCGATCAAAGTCGTTAATGGAGAACAATACCCATGTGATCAACATAGAACAATAGAATTGCTTCCATCAATACAAGCATATGTTCGAGCACAAATGCTTAGCACTGGTGTCATACCTATCTTGGGAAAAGAGGGAATTAATTGCTTTTAAAAAGTTTGTGTAATTATATATATATATATCTATATAGCATCTTCAATTAAATCTAACATGCATGACCAAATCCAATTCATCGACATTTAACACATAACTTTGATTTTAATTGCATTTCGACTTTCTTTTCATTCCTTTTCTATTCCACCCTTCTTTAATTTCTCCAAAGATGAATCTTAGGATGAGGAATTTGGTTTGTGTATATATATATATTAATTAATTTATTTATAAGTACAATAAAATCAAGTATAATATATGTTTGAAATTTAAATAATCGTTGTAGGGACAGAGTAAGACACTCTTTGTTGGGGGGCTAAGAGAAAAAAAGACCATGTATTTTGACAAACAAATACTAAACTTAATAAACAATCTCAAAGGTTCAAAATATCCACAATTAATTCTATAGAATATACTAATCTTTTCTGGAAAAAAATCTTCAAATTAATTTACTCCATGTTAATATCAAACTTTTATATGATTTTGACAGGCCTAGAACATTAAGATTACAAAAATTTCATTCTCAATAAATATTTCACATTTTCTTGTGTAAACTTATATATTCTCATCTAAAAATTCAAGATATTTAATTGAAAGTTTTGCATACTTTTGTAAAGGTGTCAAATGCAACGTTGCACTTGACTGTTGGCTTAATAACTCAGCACAATCGCATTATTTTTTAAATTTTGAAAAATGATTCATTTCCATTTTGAGATCTTCCGCCACCAGGTTCAGATGACTTATTTTCACATTGTATTGATCTGGGCAGAATTTTTTTTTTTAAGTTTAATTTTGATTTATTGTCAGTGTAAAAGATATTACATTGTCATTAATCATGTATTGTCACGTTACTAAGGAGTTTAACTATTATAACAATTACTTAAAAAGTTGAATTCTTTAATGATATGTTAAAATATTATTAGATGATAACGTAAATTTTTTTTTACACTAATAATAGATCAAAATTAAATCTAATTTTTTTTTCTTTTGGTTGACATAGGTGGTGCACATGGTAGATGGTTTTCACTTTTATTTGTTTACATCTTAATTTAATAATCAAAAATAAATCATGGTATGAAGAGAATTAAAAAATTCCTCGAAAAATTTATTGCAATCTAATTATACAAAAATTAACCATAATAAAATTCAAATTTTAAACAATACAATCACAGGGACGGATACAGTGGGGGCAGGCCCCACTGTTCCAATATGTAATTAGTAGTAGTGTATGAAATTTTTTGTCTAACTCATGTATGATTTTCTCAAGTTTTTATTTTGGCTCCTACACTTTTGATACAAATAAAAAATATATTAGGTGGACAACTTTTTGGTATACAAAATAAAATAGTGTTTAAAGTTATAAAATTACTTGTATATCTATTTTAAAAAAGTAATGATGTGATCTTATATAAATTTAGGAGTACGATTTTTTGTATATGTAAAAAACTATATATTTGGTTCTAATTTATAACTAAATACATTTTTAAATTCTAGTCCAAAATAACTTTGACACTTCGTACTTTCATTCTAAACTCACTAATATTTAACATAACCAAAATTATGAGCTATATTTGGCAATATATTTGGTTATTCACTTTTTTAAAAATGCCATCATTTCAAATATGAGATATATAGAAATTTAGAGTTTGAAAAGTACAAACAAGTATTGATTCCATTTTAATTAATCCATTCAAGTTATATAAGGTCAATACAACTTCATGCATATTTAAAGTGTAATTAACATTATTATAACATATGAAATATTATTTTACATAATTTTGATCTTAAAATATTAATTGGCTAACATTCGTGTAGTAATATTAATTGCCATGGAAATTATAAATTTTTTACATATGTGAATAAAATAATTAAATAAGTAATTTAATGACCAAAAAAAGCTAATTAAAATGTTTGAAAGAATTAAGGCCTGTTTGTATTAACTTTTTTTGGATTAGAAGTGTTTTTTTAAAGTAATAAAAGTGTTTTTTTATAAACTAAAGAGTTCAAGTTTTTAAAAAAAGTACTTCATGTGTTTACACATGAAGTGTTTTTTTTTAACATAAATGCATTATATTAAGAAAAATAAAATTAAGAGTGACATATAACTAATTTTAAATTTATTATTTATTTAATTATTTTTTGTCCCCACAACACTTATTTTCTGGATTCATGTATTCCTTATTCTTTAACCTCAAACCCATGCTTGAAATACGCTTGATATGCACAAGATAAAGTTTTATAAAATTTGAGTGCGGTGTTTGGATATAGAATGAGTGAAATGACATTAATTTCTTTACATTTATTTATTTTTTAATAATTGGTACATAAAACTAGTGTAAAATGAAATTATAATCATAATGAAGAAAGAAATTGATCCACATTATTTATTCTTTCAATTACAAAATTTTCCCAGACTTCTTAGTATTACAGAATTTTCTATCTTTTTTTTCGTTCAACCATCCCCATTAGCTCTTTGGGATGAGTGGCATCTCGCGATATACACGGGTTAAGCTCTTTAGATCCTTTATGAGACTAATTCATAATCGGCAGCGTAGAGCAAAATAATTTTTGTTGTTATCTAACTAGAGCGACTCTCACTGAGATTCAAACTTGCATCCCATTCCATGAGAGCGAGTCTGTTTACTAGCTCAATCAACCCTTAGTTGGTTCAGAATTTTGTATCTAACACATTATCATTAGCATCTTACGTTTATATTTAATGTTGAATTTAAAAGAAAGAGTCTGAGATTATTTAATTACCCTTATCACTTCCAATATTAGAAATATACACTCACGCCTTTTAGCTTCCATGCCCTCTCTCTCTCTCTCTCTCTCTCTCTATATATATATATATATATATATATATTAGCTTTCAATTCTTATAGCATTATCATGACTTAAATAAATAAACTGGAACCTTGCTGCAATAATGGAAAATAAATCATAAATCATACTGGTTTATTCGCAGATAAATAAATGGAATCATCGAAAGAGTGGTGAAGACAGAGGGAAAGCTCCTATTCAAAAAAAAAAAAGTCAAGTATAAGATCTGATTTAAGTAGCATCTCCACCTTAGATAATCAGTTCAAGTTATGTTGCACGCTAAACCGCTTTCTGCATATAACTTCATTATAATCACAAACAAGGGACAAGAGTAAGAAGGACAAATTAAGGAGGAAGGGACCGTTTTTTTGTTTTCTTTTTTAACATCTATAATGCTAAGGCAAATTAAATAATTTAGTACTCAATCTGTTCAATTTAAATAGTATAATGCCATTCATAAAAAAAAGTTCGATAGATTAATGTTTAATGTGTAGAAATTTGTTGTAAAAAAAAAATGTGTAGAGATTTCAATTTAACATGATTTTTTTGCCTAACAATTTAACATGATTTTACAATAGGATAATGTGTTAGGGTGGACAAATATAAATTTTTAGAAATGAATTCTTATTACTAAAATTAATATTAGTTATATTGCATGTATTTATTTTCTAAAGTTTAAATTTGATTTAATGTTAGTGTAAAACTTTTTTATACTATTATTTAATAATTTATTGACACATCATTAAAAGAACTTAACTTTTTAAGTAATTATTATAATTGTAAAAAAAGTTACTTAATAATATATAATTAAATAATAATATAAAAAATTATATCGATAAAATAATCAAAATTAAATCCTATTTCTATCAAATACTAGAATGAAATATTTATCGACTAAGAGTTGATCAAGTTGATAAGCATGTTTGTCTCTTATGAAATATGACGAAAGTTTAAATCTCAATAGAAGTCATTTTAGTTAAAAAATAATAAATTTTTTTATGTTTTAAGCTGTCAACTATGACCCACAAGACTTCAAATGGCTAAATCTGAAAGGATGTCGGTAGGAAACCACTTAATCTAAAAAATTAATTAAGATAATTGAAAAAAAAATTACATTACTAAACCCATCATTTCGCATCTCAAATGCACGACTGAAATCCCAAAAATATAAATGGTGGATAAGTGTAAACTGAATTTTACGACCATGACAAGTATTTTTCTATAATGTCCAACTTCTATGTTACTATTATATTTATTTATCATTTTAATAATTTTATAAAACGCTTTAATGTAAATTTACAAAAAAAAATATTAAAAAAAATTATTTTTATAAGTAACAGTGCTTTTCAACCAAATAATAGTTATGTTAAGGTGGACCATGCAGAATCTCCGTTGATGGAACTGATGTGACAGCTCATCTGCTCATCTCATAAAATTATTTTTACTTCTTTTTAATGTCACAGTTGTCTAGGGCTTTTTGAGTGTGGGAAAAATCGCGTTACGTTGTTTTCGTTACAAATGCTTCTAATAAGATTTAAACGTGATAAAATTCGATTACATAAAACTTATCTCATAGTTTGTTTTTAATTAAAAAAATAAAAAAATAAAATTCTAAACAGGATCAATGCCGAGGTGTCTTCGTACGGAAAGGTCAGAACTGGACCCCTTAAACTGGAGTACGTGGACCCCATGCCACGCTCGTAAAAGAAGAAAAGGAGAGCGAAAGGTTTTGATCCAAGGGCTCTCAATGTGCCACGTGAAAATGTATCGTTTGAGTGGGACCCGGAGGGGTCTTGTCACTCTAGCAGACATTGGCCACAAGTGTGCACGTGGGCCTTGCAGGTTGGTAGGGTCATAAACGGGACCCGTTCTCTTCTCCTTTTTTCTCCTTTTGTAGATGACATTTTTATTTTTTATTAACTCTATTTTTGTTATTCCCATTAAGTTTGTTTTTTTATTGAAAAAGTAAAAGGAAGATTATTCGAAAGCTTCTTATATAAAGACATTTAATTTGAAACATTAGAACATCTTAGATGTTTGTATGTAAAATATTACGTCATGAGATATATGGGTATTTGAGATTTTTATATTTATTATGATTATGATATTTTCGATATTTAAATATATAGAGTTCTTATTGTATTCTAGATTTTTTTTAATCAATATTCTTAATTAATTGATATTTATTGGATGTTAAATGTTATTTTTAACAATAAATGTTTACATTTTATAAAATATAACTAATAATTAATAAATATTTAATTACTCATTCAAGTGTTACCATGTTGGCACTAACAAAATAAAAAAAAAGAACGAACTAATTTCTCTAAACATATGATATGCTTTTGTTTGATTGAACAGTTTGTACTTAACAATTTGAGAAATTAATATTAAAATATTTAAAAAATCTTAAAACAATAAAATAAATGTTGTTTGATTAGTTGTTAGAAATTATAATAACAATATATTAATAATTAAGAAAACAAAAAATTATAATACAGTGCCAAATTCTAGGTTGGTGCCGGATTTGACTCATTTATTGTTTTTCTTTAACTTACCTTTAAATTAATCATTAAAGGAATATTATATTATTTTTGTGCGGTAAGTGATTACTCTCTTTCTATTTATCTATCTATTTATTTATTTTTCTTTCTTTCTCTTTATTTATATATATATATATATATTAAATTAAGGTGCAAACATTTGAATAAATGAGAAGGATAAATGACTTAATAAAAGATTAAATGTCCAATATTATCACCGCACTGCAATCTTATAAACATGTGCCAATTGATCATTACAAACACGACAGCACGAGACCAAAAATAAAAAGAACCTATGATTAAAAAAATAAGCCACCAATAATAATTATCAATGCTCCTTGGTTACATCTAATAAAATTGGAATGAATTTATAAAAAAAAAAAAAACAAAGACACCAAACAATCATCAATGTAGGCATTTCTATGCTTTCTTCACTACACTTCATGGATGTTGGAAACCGAGTAAGGTGTAACCAAAATCCTCAGGTGCAGGCTAGTTTTTGCAAAATTATTGATTTTCTAATTTATTCAATAATTTTCTCTCTACAAATATTTGTAAACAAAAAATAAAAATAAAAATGAAACTCATTTCGTGCAAGGGTAGTTTGTGGTTGGGTGACGGGTCATCATAGGTTATTGTATTGTGTCTAGTTGGACCTGTGCCCTTTTTCTTCTTCTTGTGGGACATATATTTGGGCCCAATCCGGCCGTTTTCTTTTGTTTTTGGATTTTGACATGCGTTTGCTCTTTCTTTTGGCCCGTAATAAAGCGATGCAAATTCTAATATTAGCCCAAGAAATTTTTTTACCTACTATAAGATAATATCTTATAGTATTTATACTTCAACGAAATATATTTTTAAAATTATATACACGTTAATATTTTATTATAATTGTGTGCCTTAAATTAAAAATAATTGTTTTTTATTTTAAATTGAAATTATAATTAATAGATAGATGACATGAAATTCATAAAAGTATTGAAAATATTTTAAATATTAGAAATTGATCATGAACTATCGCATTCATTGGAACTGAAAAGGTCGGGCGATTTTTAAATTGTTAGTTATAAGTTTGGAAGATTTTATGTTAGCATGTTTACAAGATCTCACATCAACAATTAAGTTGTCAGAAATATTTGTAGAAGTTTACATCATAAATTCATAACCTAAGAGTGTATGGCATGGTATGGTTACAAGAATATCCTTTAATTAAAGGGAATTATTATGATATATTGATGGGTATGGTACCTAAGGTGAGTTATTAATTATTTATTGATTTTTAATTTTATAATAAATGTTTAGAAGTCTATTAAAAATAAACAACAACGAATAAATATTTGATAAATCACCCTGGGTACTGGTATCATAAAAAAAATGAATATCAAAGTAATTTTCTTAATTAAATGTATATAGAAATTGATACTTGAGTAAAAAATTACACATCTCTCTTACTTAATGTCCTTTTTCATTATTATGTTCCTGGCCAATTTGTAATCTAATTTCGTGTTATGAAATGTCAACTCATTTTTTAATTTTATAAATTAATATTTTTATTAAAATATTTATATGTTAAAATTAAGATATTTTGCTTTATTTTTTAAGAGCAATTTTGGGTCCTTATTTAAATATTGAAGTTAGACTAAAACCATATATCCTTGACTAATAGCATGTTCTCAATTTCGTCTATAGCCGTTAACATTTTTTATTTTATTTTTAATTTAGTTGCTGAAAGAAAACAATCGCTTCATATTCATTCTTTCGTCAATACACTATTTAGAAACTTGATACATTTGTCCATGTGAATGGTTAAATGTGACATGTGATAGTTAAATGACACCATTGGATTGTGTACTTAACAATATTTTCATCAAAGACACAAAAAGATGTAGTTTTATTTGGGTCTATATGGCTCAAACAACATTGTTTTAAGTGAAGCAAACAAAAATAAAGCAAGATAAAAATACATCATTTCATGTCTTTGATGGAAAAGTTATCCAACACACAATCCATTCAGTGATTTAATAGTGTCACATCACATTTAGCCTTTCACAAAGATAATTTCATCAAGTAATTGACTGGAAAATTAACGGAATGATGGATATGAAGCAGTCTCGCCCCCCCTCTCTCTCTCTCTTCATGGATGAGATTGAGAAATTTTGATTGTAATGAACTAAATTAAGAATGAACTCATTTGTTAGGTACTAAAAGAAATTTTAGTTTTGAAATTAACTAATGGACATATTTTGATAGATTGTGAGTATAAATTATATTATTACTAAATCAAGTACTTTTATATTATTAAAAGAGTTTAATTATAATGATAACTACTTAATAAATTAAACTTTTTAATAATATGATTACATATAATTGAATGGTAGTTGAAATTTTTTAAAGTGAAAGTGGACAACATTAAACTCCTAAACTCCTAACTATATAATAACTACTTTGACATAAAAAAAATTAAAATAAAAACCATGGACAGATGGGTATCAACCATGCCCGGATAAGAAAGTGAAAACGTACTCAAGTGTGCCAGATTTTGCGGTACGTTACCAACTTGGCCAAGAAACTGAAATTGGGTACTGCATTGCTCCGCCGGGGACTTTCACTTTTTAGCGGGCCACATGGTTGGGTTTGAAAAGGAATTAAAGGCCGCAGCATATATCAGCTAGTTGAACACTTGAAAATATTCGATTCTCTGCCATTGAGAGGAACAGTAACAAAAGAACGTCACAAGGGTCAAGGCTCAATCCTCAACCTTCAAGGAAGAGCTGCTATGACCAGTAGAAGAAGGCAACAAAACTGGGTTTGAGGTGCTTAAAGTAAGAAGCTCATAGGTAAATAAATTTGGCATAGCAGTGGTGAAAGCTGTTGCCTATGAGCCACTTTTCAGAAGTAAGGGGGGAATACAGAGAGACAGGCCAGGAGAGTAAGCAATGCCAAAAGACAGGCTGAAAATTTGCCTATTTTACCATAGTTCGTATCATCAGGTCTACTGCAGCTCCATCCTAATTTCTTTGTTTCCCTGATTCTCAATGTTAACTAATGGTGGACCAATCTAACAATTAATAACTTTTAGCTGGCGTGCCTCTTGCTGCTTTTCAGTAACTTGCATTTGTTTCCATTTTCAGTTTGGGAAAATTATATCAAAATATAGTTATTCCGACAACAAAGATGTATAATTATAACTATATTCCATATATAAACTATATATGGTCATGAACATGATTAATATTATTATGGTTCATTTTCAATATAGATTACAAGATATTGATGTAATGTAAGCAATCTTGATCTCTTGACCTGAATTTAATCAATTCACGTCCCCCAGCCGTCGCCCTCTCAATTTAATTATGTACACCCTTGCGTTGTTGAGAGTCTTTATCAACTGAAAGCTAGCTATGAGCTAGGGTGAAAGCAGTGGCCATCGATCAATTCCGTCGACAATATCTGAGGATGTTTGGGGAGAAAAAAAATAATGGCAACAGAAAAGAGAAAAAGCAAATTTATTAAAGTAAAAGCAAATCCGTGTTGTGGAATGCAAGAATCTCTTTACCAGAGCCCGTAGGCAGCACATTTCTGTGTCGAGTTCAGTGTTCAACAAGTTTGCCGACAAATAACTATCACACAGTGAGCATGTAAAATCATTATAAATAATTGAAGCATCCCATGACTAGGACTAAATTAATTGGAACACCTAGCTAGAGAAAAATAAACTACAAAAGCAAAGAAGGAGACAGAAATCAGAATCGAACAAGCTCCAGTATGCTTTCATCTGATGCCCCTTTTTTAGTTTAATCTCTTGCAAGATTATATGCCCATATCGAATGTCTTTTTCTAGTAGATTTTTGCATATCATTTAAGTGCTTGTAATTCTAAACTCTAATTTTTTTTATCAACAGTTTTTAATTTTGTACTTTATCCTTTAAAATGCAACTTTCACTTTATATGATTCAAATCTTTTCCCTAACTGCATGCAAGCACCTTATTAGCACATGAAAGAGACTGTTAGTATATAAAATAGATGGATTTAATTTTGATTCACGTGTAAAGTTTTTTGACATTATTATCTAATGATGTTTTAACGCATCATTAAAAAGTTATATTTCCTATATAGTTTTGTGATAGTCAAACTCCTCTAATAATGTGTCAAAACATAATTAAATGACAGTGTAAAAAAACTTTACACTAACAGTAAAACAAAATTAAACTCAATATAGATTCCCCCTTGCTAACAAATATCTAATACGGCGTATAGTTAGTGTCTCTTAAAATGCATGAATAGACGCAAGATTCCCGTTGAAAAGCGCCCAAGCTAGAATAGACTGAAAACGAAGACTTTAAATCTTCATTAATCAAGCATTCAAAATTTCCCACATGTTTGAAAATATATATCATTGGTTTTATGAGAGGTTGACAATCATCCTATAGGCTTGTTGTTTGTATAGGCGCACATCAAAAGTGTTTGACAGTCCAGTCTGTTATTGTGACACATGTATACTGTGAAGCCACTCAGGCCTACCACAACACGTATAGATACAGAGCTATGTGTTGCCACAATAAAAAAATAAAGTTATTGCTGTGAGTAATAACTATAACTTTTGAACTAGTGGTAAATATTTGATTTAACATAGATGTTCGTATTTGACATATTTTGTTATTTTATTTGACAAAAATATTTTACTTAGCTACATATAGTTCATGTAAGCCTGTCCATTATGGCTATTTGGGAATACCTAAAATAGAACGCGATTATGATCCGTAAAAATGAAAGGGAAGAAAAAAGTGTAAACCTGGGGTTAATTAGTTAAAGTAAATGTCATACATATACAGTTTCTTGTAGTTCCAAAAAGAATGTCTACCTCTTAAATATGATTAACCCAAAAGGTTATAAATCTGATAACATTAAATTTCATTTATATACATCAATTAATAAGTTATTCTTAAATTTAGTGACTATTTTTGTTTTCAAATGCAAACAATGAATGATTTGAATAGCACGTTATCCTAATTAAGGAGGGTATACAATCACTTGATCACTGTGTTCATTATTCATGGTAAAATAGGTCAATATTGAAGATAAATTATTGCTTGGACTTAGGGGCTTGAAAAGGAAAAGGAAAAAAGAAGAATGAGGTCACACTAAACATAGTAAAATTCATGTAAAGATATGGATAAAGCTGTCTAGCTGATTATATTATTTTAGAAATTTCTACTTACATTATGAGAAATCTTACTATATGAAAAATAGCAGGCATTAAGTTACTAAAAATGCCACAGCTACAGAATAACACGAAATAAATATAAATGTCATAACTAACAACACTAGGTTTTGAACATGACTCAAAAAAACTTCCTAACTTTATAGTTAGGTACGTGATCAGTTGAGTTTGTTCATGGTCCATGATATTATGTACATATTAAAAAACTCGTGAGCCTCGCTAAAAGCTTAATTAATAAACTAGTGCTGTCCACAACACTAAATCAAACTTTGCTTGGGTTGGAAGAAAAATGTAGAAAAAGAAAAGAAAGGAAATAAACGAAATAAGAATTAATTTTCTTTTCTTTATTTAATTAGACTAGCCGTGAGTACATAATAACGTGTATAAATAAAAAAGAATTGTAGACACCATTTCTTTTTAAAAATAGAGAATGAGAGAGGCAACATTTTTTTTATTTTTTTTTAGAAATGAAGTCTTTTGAGAAATGCTTATTGGCTAACTAGGGGCACGAGCCCTTCAATATTCTTGAATATCTTAAAGCAAAGTTCATCCATTGTGTTTGGAATTAACTTAAAAGTTTTAAGTGGTGAAAAGTTAAACAAGTAACACTTTAAAATTTAATTGTTAAGGGGGTAAATATTACATTTTCATCGTGTTTGATTGCAAAAAAAAAAAAAAAGCCAATACTGAAAACTGGACTTGCAACCGATATACTCTACTACATCAAAGTTTCTAGAAAACTAGTTTCAATCTATCTAAAGCTAACGCTCTTGAAACCTTAGGCGTAAGCAATGGGGTCAGCGATTTGACGTTATAAGATCCGATGAGTGTGATTGATCTAGCGAACAGAAGTTAGGAACTAGCGTGGTAGAGCTGTGTGTTGGTGCTTGAATCATGCGAGATCAACAACTATAATAGAATTGGAGAAGATCTGATTCATACTCTTGAGTGAATCAGGTAGAATTGATAAATTGGGAGAGTCTGTAAGAAAGCAATATTGAGGGAGAAGAGCTAGATATTTTTTCCCCTTCTGTTTCCCCACGCACCCTTAAGTAGAGTAAGATTTAACTCCAAAATAAGAAAAAATAATGTTACTTTAGCAAATTTTTTCTTTTATTTATTTTATGATACACCTGACACAAAATTATTAAATTCTATTCACCCTTTCGTGCACATATACACGACAATAAAAAGGAACAAAGGAAGTAAGAAAATTGAAAGTGACTAATTGTTTGACACTAATTATAAATAAACAAATTGTACATAAATAAAGGATTATTAACTCCCTCGACAAATGCTAATTTGTATACCCTAAAAATAATAAAGTAAATAATAATAACGAAAAAACCCTATTTGACAACACTAAGCACTTGAACAGTATATCACAACCTTGGAACAACTGATCCCAACCAAGCACGTGACTTGTCCCATGAAGCCAAACACCATCAATACATCACAAATCAACAAATTTTGGTAACTTGAGAGATATGAACCATATATATGTATATGTACACGGTACACTTTTTATAACAAGACCATACTATTATTATCAACCTCGAAGCTCATTCCGTCCAAGTTCGAGGACACGCCATCTTGGAAACTATTTTCTTCTAAATCCATGTCCCATAAGAATCCATATCCATCGTCACCTTTAGGACTAATTTGAGTAACAGTACTAATGTTGGTGTTTGTTTCCTGAGAAAACTGAAGGAGATTCATCAAAGAATTGCTTTGGTTCTGTTTTGGATGATGACGGGTTGCCATTGAGGAGGAGAAAGAGGCAAGTTGGTTATACCCAACAGGCATGGACTGGTTGGTTGGGGATGATGAAGCCAAAGTTAGGGATGGAGCTGCGGTCTCATACATGAGTTGTGGGCTGAGTTTGGCACTGTTGTCTGTTTTGCCTTTGTGGAAGACTCTACACAAAACCCAGTCCTCCTGTAATCAACAAAAGTTTGTCGTAATTAGCAAAATAAATGTGAACACGAAATAGACGATTAAAGAAGCTTTATCACACCAGAAATACGCGGCAAAGGCAACCTTTCCTTTTCCCCTTATGAATTATTCTATCGTATTCTATCACTGACAACAACACATATGTAACAAAGGATTGGACCACGAAAATCTACATACTATTTATCTGTCTCTCTCTCTCTCTAAATGATGCTGCTAAAGCCAATCAGATCCATCTCCAACATTCACATGGATAAAAAGAGATTGGAAATTCCTATGTAGTCTTTTTTTTTTGGTACATAGGAGGTCGAAGTCTATTCTATGTAGTCTGTATTAGGGGAATATATGCTATGTCTTGAACTTAACCTCACCGCTTGTTAAAGATAAAAATAAAACTCATTTCTAGGTAATCAAATCTTTGCCTAACAGCTTAAATTTCTAGATTGTTCTTCTTTTTACCCTAATCTCATTTACCAAAATTTACATGTATGATTAAAATCAGAATACAAAAATCATGTGACTTTTTAAGTGATCATGTGTGACTTTAAATAACTTTTAATTTTAACCATCCAAGTAAGATCTAATAATTAAGATTGACTTCTCTCACATCTTATAATAACATAGTGCTCTCACTTTATATATATATATATATATATATATATATATATATATATATATATATATATATATATATATATATATATATATATATATATATATATATATACGCGTAAACTGTAAGGTAATCGTCATATTCATTGGCAAGTTGGAAAATTGAGAGCGAGCTACTAAGGGGAAGTGGGAACCAACCTTAGGGGGCATGTGTGGGGTCTCCAAGCGAAACTCGTGCATGATCCAACCCGTTTTGATGCCATTCGGGGCCCTGTTCCTATAGAACACCAATGTCTTCCTCATCCCTACAACCTCACGCGTGATTGGATCGAGCACCGTACGATCCTTCCCTGTTGCTTTCCAATACCCAGATGTCGTGGCTCGGTTGGTCCGAAAGCCAGTGGCATATTTGCGGTCACGGAAGCTGAAGAAGAACCATTCGCTTGCGTTGAGCTTAGCCACCTCTATAGAGTACGCATACATGAACACATGATGGGTCAGTTTTGGGGATCAAATGCCCAACACATGACTAAGGCAAGGTATCATAGGATAGAAGATAGATAGATTGATAGATATGTACTATCACTATGTGCAATTAATTGTTTCCAAGAAATAATAATGATAGTAATAATTAGGTCTTGTGTGTAATCACTATATGTCAGCTAGTTCATCAATGACATGCAATTTTCAAGTTTCCATTCCCACCAGATAAAGATGACATAAACATAGTGTTTGGAAGTTTCAAGGTGTTTGCTATATATGTAATTGCGTAACCTGTAGTTGTTCTCTCTCTTTTTTTTACCTCTTTTCACAGCTTTCATAATGCTGTGCATGAATTTGAGGACTAATTAATTTATGCAAGAAAGATCAAGTATATCCTTTCATTTATAAAAATTAGTTTTTATTTAGTTTCTTGAGTGTACATATATATAATTCCTAATTTATATATATTTATATTCATATGAATGTTAACGAGTCAAAATCACTTAGATAGTAAGTCATGCCCAGAAAAGTAGCTGAGAGTTACAGAATTCTCTCTCTCTATTGTCAAATCTACGGAAAGAAGTATACATATACAAGTCTATACACACATACACACATAAATAAAAGGATGATCATCAAGGTGAAAATTGAATACTGTAAAAAACATCAGTGTTGGATGCTTGGTGAGAATGTATGGCTTTGTCAACTTCGTACTAATAAATAATAGTTACCAACTATATATATGTTGTAAAAGTAAAATTAAAGTGACAACCATTCTATGCATGAATCAGAAATTATTTGTGCTGATCTAGCCTCTATAGCTGCTAGCTAGGGGCCCTATGTTGTTACAGATGGCCGGTTTCTGTTAATTGCAAGATATGGGGGTAACCTTAATGATCACTCACAAAATTAGTATAAATGAATCCTACAAGTTATATACTATATATGTATATTCTAAATAGACCCAAAACAATTCTAAATAAGGCCCTGACGGACTCATGATGAGCACGAAGCCAAAACATTTATATATGAAGAACTACTGCTGTGTGGTGCATGTGCATTTATGTGTGTATATAGATACATGGACCGGCAAACAAGGTTTGGTGTCAACGGTTTTGGTACTTGTGGAAACTAACAACGCAATAGAGACGATGTTTGCACATGAGAAGGACCCTCATATATATATATAAATATATATGCCATGCAGCGAATTACATTTGTTTTGATACCAAATACAGATAACGCGAGAGAGATAGAGGGGCAAAGAAGGACAGTATATATATGTACAAAAATAGGGTATTCTACTTCTACGTATACCCGCCACCACCTTTATATAAAGTATACAAGAGGATATATAATAATTAATCCAATAAAAACGTATTCTGAGAAATTAAATTAAAAAAGTAATTCTTCGAAGTCTTAAACTTCGTATTTTACTGCGGAAGAATAATAATTAACCACAGAAATAGAATGCTTGGTGAAGCCATTTTGACAGAAGAAAGAAAATGATAGGAACTAGGAAGAGAATGGATCGAATAAAGAAAAAGAACATAGATTCTGTGCAGCAGACAGAGCTCATCAAAAGACATCGTTTCGACGATTCGATCTTCATAAAGATATATCAGACACAAAAAGTACGTGTTTGGGACGCGCTTACAGCTAAAAACAACTATATACAAACTTTACAAAGGACAAAGGCAATTATAAAGGCACATATATTAAGTGGTAGTATATTATATAAATTATTCTATAAATAACTAAATGATTTATTTATTGGCTGAGACACAGTATTCATCAAGATGTTGGCATTACCTTAATCATTGAAGAACTGAATAAACTATTACCTGTAAGTTGTAACTGTAACACCCCCTCCCCTTAACTCGAATATCCCTTTTATTTTCTTGTTTTCTCAGTTCTCTCTCTCTCTCTCTTCTGGAAACAAGCTTGACTGCTACTTTTCCGTAGTTAGCTTTATACGCCAGGCATGTCTGTCTGCGCGCCTCTTATTTATGTAAATTTCAAGAGTTGTTTTGCATATTTTGTTTGAGCAGATTTATGAAGCCAGCACAACAGCTATAGGCACCATTTTTATGAGCAGACAAGGATTAGACTTATATCTTCTTCTTTTTTTTTGTGAATGTGAAGTAACCCATGCGATTATTCTATTTCTTATTAGTTATTACAAAGACACAGACAAAAAAACAAACAAATAACAAATGGGAAACGAGGATAATCTTAATATTGTAAACAAAATGGAAGAGGTCATGCAGTACAAAACAAAGATTTTTCAGAAACAAATTAAAATTAACGATATCAGGCGATGAAGATAATTAAGATAGTGTATATATATATATATACCAGGAAGCTGCCATGGCTCGCATGTGTGCAAGTCAATTTCCACCAAGGTACCCTTCAGAACTTCCTCATTTGTGATCTTTTTGTAAAGGTAATGAAGGACCAACTCCTCATCACTCGGATAAAACCGAAACCCAGGAGGCAGTGAAGCACCAATGTCTCTAAGACCCATGATTTTGCTGTTTTGAAAGAAATGATAAGAGAATGAAGATATGTACTAGCTAGAGAGAGAGAAATAGAGAGGGAAATCTAATTAAGATCTTTTTGAAATTTTATTCAGGTAGTAGTTTATGAATATATGGTAGAGGTGGATATAGCCATATAGGAATGTGGAAAATCTATATAATTGAAGCTTTGAGAGATTACTCCTTCTGGGTATTTGAAATATTAAGGTATAATGGCAGAAAGGTTGGTACCGCTTATATATATATAGTTAGGAAGATAAGAGACCTTGCCATTTAAAATTTCTTACTACAATATTCCGGCAGGGCCATGCTTGTGTAACTGGTTAGTTATAGTAGGAAGTTTCAAGAAAAACCAAAGTTACAAGAAATCTTCTAACTAATAAGAGTAAATAATTGATTTATTTTCTGCAACAAAAAACCAAGCAAAATTATGAGAGAAACCCTCCAAAATGCCCCTTTTTATTTGTATAATTAAAAAGTTATTATTTCCCCATTATCTTCTGCTACAAGAGAAACGGATTATATATATATATAACGATTACGAATTATAAACTAACAATACTTTTTCTTGTATGGCAGATCATTGGCACGCGCACAAAATTCCCACATATTGATGAATAGTGAAAATAAATGAGTCTTTTTACCAATACATTCATTTTTCTTTTATATACGTCTTACGTTTATTTAATATTATTAAATTTATCTTTAAATTTAGATAATGTCATTATATATATATATATATATATTCGTATGATTAGATATTCTCTAATCTATTTTTATTTAACAATGAGAATCTTTGTGTACTAAACCGTCTTTTTTGTATCTATCCAATGACGAATATTTTGATGATAATTTTCGTTTACTTTTATATAATGACGTTCACTAATCATCTTTCGTTGCATCTCGTTAAAAAAAGTTTCGGTCCAAAATGTCAAGCTACGAGACCTCATTGGTAGAAGTCCAACACTTTTCTGGTTTTAGTTTTCTAGATTCGCATGCATGTTAATTAATTAATCAAGTTTTTATTTTCTTTTAGGGTACATTGAATCAAGGTAATTACTTGTAGATCGTCCCAAAATCATGTTTTTTTTCTAATACTTTTGTCAGACACTCTTTCTGTATGTTGAATCTTTCTCTCTAGTTCATTTAAAATATTTTGCTCCATTTCACAAAGGACAAGTGTGGCTCTATCTGTTTGTTTCATTGGTAGGTTATAGCAAACACATAGAAAGCTCCACGGGAGTCTCAATCACAGACTATATACACACATATATATATATATATATATAATATAATGGTGTAAAGTTAATTATAAAATAAGATTATTTTTTCATTAATTAAAAATATTTTTTTTAGAAATTTTTTTATTTTAAACTTTTAATTATTTGATTTCAGATTATTTCAAAAGTTTTGGGAAAGAAATATTTATTTGTTTTTAACTAAATAACTTTTTCAATTATTTCATATATCTTTTATTAATTTAATACACAAAAATTATTTTTTTATATAATCCAAACAAAATTCTATCTAAAAATCGATTATGAATTAACATATCTAAACATAATTAATTAATTTTCTTAACAATCGATTATGCACATAATCACTTTTTAACTAATCTTTTTTTACAGTTAATCTAAACACACACTATATATTATAAATTTAATTTTGATTAACTGTGAGTATAAATAAACTTTACACTATCATCTATCATACGTTGATAAATTATTAAAGAAATTTGACTATCACAATAATTATTTAAAAAGTCTAACTATTTTAGCGGTATACTAACACATTATTGAAAGACAGTGTAAATTTTTTTATACTTCCATTGGATCAAATTTAATATATCATTATATATATATATATATATATATATATATATATATATATATATATATATGAACCTTCAATTTTTAAGCCAAAATTTTAGAGTTGATAAGTGAGCAGCCATAGGGTATACTACTATATGCCCATGCTTTCCAATTAATTAATGGAAGAAGTCTCAAGATTCAATTGACAAGCACGTGAAGCATTTGATTAACCTCTTGAGCCCAGCTGAACATGGACAGCTCTAAGAAAAACACAGGAAATAATTCATGTCGATAGCTGGAAATAGAATTTAATGCCAATCATGAACTTGGAAGTCCCATCTGTTCCATTTTCGATCACAGAATAACAGTTTGGAACGATGCGGGCTGTGTGGGGCACCCGAATTGTCTTTGATCTGGGGTCCCCTGAGGACCTAATTATAAGGCCATGTCGTACGCTAGCTTATCTGAAATTGAATTTCTAATATGTGATTTTTCTTTGCTCTCTGTTTATGGGTGACGAGGGATGCAAGCAGGGGCAATAATAATGTAGATGCGGACAAAAAGGATATTTGTCATAACATGTATCATCTAAATAAATGATAATAATGAGGAGAGTATATATGGCAGATGATGACTCGATTGGGGTCCCGCCCTCTCTCTTCTTCAACTATTTAATCATCCATATAATTATAAACAAAGATAGGTACACATTTATATTTACATATTTTTTTAAAGCATATTCTAATTTTAATAATTTTAAATTTAATTTAATTTAATTTTAATCCACTGACAATGTAAAAAAAATTTTACACTGTCATATAATTATGTGTTGATAAATTATTAAAGAAGTTTAATTATCACAACAACTACTTAAAAAGTCTAACTCTTTTAATGATGTGTTAACACATTCTTAAATGAAAGTATAAATTTTTTTTACACTAACAGTAAATTAAAATTAAACTCTTTTAAATTTTATACATATTACATAATATGTGTAACTATTTATTTTATAATTATTAGTCTTAATAGCACATTTAGTTAAGCTTAGGCAGGAAATTAATAGAACTCTCACGAGCTCTGTATATATGATTGTGACAAAAGGGGGAAAACACTTAGTATCATACATTAATGTCAATTAAATGGAGAATATAACCAAGAAGGATATACCACGATTACTTGTAAAATTGGTCACTTTTCAGTTTTCACATTCAGATGATGGGCCTTTTTCGCCATTGCAAGAAAGGGGAACTGAGTGGTCCCATGGTGAAGTTTTGTGGCATGGACGATGAGACAGTTATTGAAAGGAGAAATATGGTCATTAATCATCCAATATGATCCTGTCGGAGAAACAGTGATTCATGTAACTTAACTGAGATTAACCCCTACATCAATCAAATAATTATTATAATTAAGTTAATGATTAATGAGCTAGGAGAATTAATGAAGGCCTAGAAAATGTTAAATAGCTAACAACAGTAAGAGGTAGCAGCAGTACATTAATTTTTAAACCCAAGATAAGTCAAGATTTGTCGCTGAATATCCTCTTGTTCAAATGATAGGCTAGTTAGAAGTACTATGCAAAGTGAAAACGACCCAGAGGAGAGAGGCTTAGTAGGGCATAACATAGATAACTTGTTCACAATACATTTATTTCCTTTGAAACCCTAAATCAACGGGGAGTTGAGCATGCGCTGGAGGACACATGTGATACCAGCAACACATATTAGAGGTACACGTCATGGGCAGGGCGTGACGTAGAAGATTATTCTAAAATAACATTATGACTATCCCTACCAAAGGAGAAGATAATACAAATGATTGTGAAGGTTAGAGTTTTTGTCCAAGGATGGAACTTTTGTTAGGTGAAGGAGGAGGATGTTGGAGAATGAGTGACGGCTTGATATTCCTCTCCTCTCTTCGGGGCCAATAATTTCTTCCCTAGCTCTTTCCAATGTGTGTCTTTTAAGTATGTTTTTTTGCCGTAGCTAGCTAATTAATATAAATTAATTTTATTTGCATAAGTTTTGGGCTAGCTAACTCTTGCACAAATATAGATTATGTGCTTGTTTGGTTTAGCTCATTTTTCATTATGCATGATTTGTTTACTAATAAATTACTCAATTTAATTTGAAGTGGGGCCTCATGATTATTATTAATCAGTCTCAAGGTTTTTGTATCAGTCAATCAACAGTAACCAATCAATTCCAGCCAAGTCAGCATAAAGATGCGGACATACCCACGTGGCATTCTCCGCTTTCATTGGCCTAACTATTTTCTTTCATGTGGGGTATAGTTATATCAACATCACTTTTGCAAGGGCCCACAAATAGTATTCGTTTGTTATTGGGCATCTTTTTAATATTTAAAGAACTAATTTCAGTGATTATCCTAAGATTTGCATGACAAGCAAATCTTTTTACTATTTCATGCTTGTTAGTTTATTAAACTACAGTTAATTATATAGTACTGAATTAACTAACAATTGCACTATATGCCATCACTAAGATAATTTTCTTTCTCTCTTCTTCCTTCTTTATACCATATTCATCCCCTACTCCAACCTCCCCCCTCTCCCCCCCCCCCCCCAACACACACACACACATGTATATAGAACAAACTGATAGAATTCTTATGCATTTTTCTTAACATCCTATTCTTATAAACAGTAATATATATATACATACATACATATATATATGCTGATCAGTGATACTTCAAACACTTCTGAGATCATGTTTGCATTAAAATATATATATATGAGTTGTGGTGTAAAGAGAGAGAGAGAAAGAGAACTATATAGAGATAGAGGGACAAGAGAGAAAAAGATTTAACCACTTTTTGTGGCAACTGCTCCCGGAGTAGAAGCATATAGGATAAGTTATTTGCCAAATAGAAAAGAACGATAGATAGCAATTAATCGGATTCCAAGATTATGCATGAACCAGAATCTATATTAACAAGATAACGTTTCCACGACTTTAACCATAAACATGGCCATATTTTGCACTTCGATTCCACAAGGCACTTTTAGAAAGATAAGTTTCTCATTCACTTTATATTACGCGCTTTTTTGAAAATTTTGCAGTTTCTTGATTAGATCGTGAATTCATGACTGGCCATTACTTTTACCCAACTTTATCATCATGAAAGTAACTTGCTTTCTTTTAGTAGAATCAAGCCAAAATAATTTGGTTTCGTACTTGGAATTCAAGAAAGAAACTTCTCTCTCTCGCAGATTAATTTACAAGAAAGCCAAAATATCATGTTTACTTCAATAAAAAGCTCATAGCTTATTAGCAGTGTTATTTACCCACAAGCAAATTCATACATGAAAAACAAAAATGCTTTGAACAAAAGGTGATGTTTATATATTTACCCAAATTAGAAAAGATGAACCATTCTTTTCTCATATTAATTTCCCCCACTAAAAAGTTTTCATAGATTATATTATATAAGAATAAAAGCTGGATCAATTTTTATTAGTTGTGTGAATCTAATTAAATCCTTTTAAGAGATAACATTGTCTATGAAAAGTAATAGGCTAGCTTTAGAATCTTTAGATATAGCTCTTTGTCAAAAAAGCTAATGTAGCATGCCCTTTATTAATTTAGTAATATTGTAGGGAAATCCAGCATCATAAGGAATTTTACACAGTGCACCTAAAATAACTGATGATTTGGGAATGAGATCGATGGCTCTCTTAAATGGATAAATGATTCGTCAGACAGACCCATAATCTAAGACTTTATGTCATTTTCAATTTTAATATATTGGTACAATTTGAAAATAAGAATTAAGAAAAAATTATGAACGAAACCACATCGAAAGATTCTCGTGATAGCTTGAAAACCCAGGAAATCGATTTCTACAAGTATAAGCATCATCAGTCATGTATAGAGACCTCGAATATGATTGGGTATCATTTAAAAATAACACGAGTATCATATTTAATAATGAAACTTGACAATCATATATCATATATAATAACAATGTGGGATTAAGTTAAACTCAACCCATCTTAATTAATTAGTTAAGCTTTTGGAACCATGTAGGGCTAAGTACATCAATCATTTGCCAAACAAGCTAGTTTGACAACTCGACGTACGACACCACCACCATGGGGATAGCTATAGCTGATTAGCTCTTAATTGTGAATATATAAATAAAACAAGAATATTATATGGAAGAGTTTGTATTTGTGGAGACAAATGAATATATATATATATATATATCCAACTTTTATATTTTTTAAATTTTTATATGAACATTGATTTAACTTTTTCTATAAAGAACCTTTCGTATATAAGTCTTTTGGAAGAATCAATCATTTATATAAAAATTATAAAAGGTTATATGATAAAAGTAAAATAAAAAGTGCTAACCATTTTTTTTATGGGAAAATATACTTGCATAAACAAGAGAGATGTGTGCATAATATGAACCATTTACAAAAGTTATAATGAGACCACTATATTATCTAATGAATTGCATATAAGTATGTGACGAGTGTTTCAGTATAAATTTATAAAAATATCATTATTATTTAAATTGATCATATATATATATATAATATTAAATATGTTTTAGATTTTTAAAATATTAAATAATTTTATTTTTTATTTAATATTTTTTATTTTAAATAATTAAGAAAAGTTGTTAGAAAAATAAATAAATAAATATATATATATATATAAAATATCAAATGAGATTAATAACTTATTATGAAAATGAGTTGGGTTGATCTTCACCATTAGACCTTTCATACAACATATCAACGTGACGTTGCATGTGTCTTAAGGTGGCAGGTGGCAATGTGTACGTGTTTCGGCTGAATTAATGTAGCTATATATTGTGGACGTACGCCAGCTTTGTGAATTGTGTGACTCAATAGTAGGGTTGTGAAAATGGGTCAAATTTATCGGGTCAGTCCGTTTATCAGTCAAAATTATGCGGGTTGAACTTTAAAATTATTAATCTGTTTAAATCAATATATTTTTGGCCCAACTTGTTTAGCCTGCCAATAAAATGGACTAAACTCATTTATTCGCTGGTTGACCCATTGACCCATGTAATTTTTTTTTTGAAATTTTTTTTAAAATCAGCATCCTTTATGGATGCCCCTAGCTCAAGATTCAAATATTATATAATGGCAGTATTACATATTTTAACATGGGACTTTAATTTTAGACATATTATTTAGTTATTGATACATATATATTAGATGATCTTTAATTTTTACATACAACAAGTAGATATCATGGATGATGGATGCTGCGATTGTGAAAGAAGTTTGTAAATTTGCAAAAAGAACATGTTTTAAAGTGAATACTTTTGGATTTTGAAATTTGAATTAGATTCTTGTTTTGAATTTATGTAATTTTTATTTTTTTTATAAATTTTTATGCTTGTAGTTGTTGGTTGATGTTTGTTTGGATTTGGTCATTTGGATTATGTATTAATGTCTGATTGAGTTTGTTTTGGACGATTATTGACTTTGTCTTTGAGTCATTTATGAATTTGATTCATATGTTACATTATAAATTTGAAGTTTTAAACAAAATTAATTAATTAAATGGGCGGCTTGTTTAGGCCCGCGGGCTAGCCTTAAACGGGTTGAGCTGACTTTTTACCAATCTGTCATTCTTGACTCATTTTTTACCCACCCCGTTTAAGCCCAGCCCGTCGTGGGCTGTGCTTAAATGGGCTAGGATGGTCCGTTTGACAGCCCTACCCAATAGAATAAAGAGATAGAAAGCATATGTGGAGATAAGAGTTATAATATTATTTTTATGAATATGATATTTAGAGTGAGTTGTTATTTATTGATAGTTAGTTTCATAATAAATATTTAAAAATTTATTAAATATAATTATTAACTAATAAATATTTGATACTCAAAACAAAAAGATAGATACCAAACTAAGGAAGTTGTTATAGTAGAAAATTACTCTAGTACTCGTTTTTTTTAGGGTATTAATACCTAGGATGAGTTGTTAAGTATTCATTAGTTGTTATTTATATTTAATAGATTTTCAAATACTTATTATAAAATCATCAGTCAATAAATGATTAACAACTTACCTTGGGTACTAAACTCATCAAGGTACCATAGCAACTCCCTGTTATAGTATCTTTATGAGTTTAGTACTCAAAATGAGCTGTCAAACATTTATTAATTGATAGTTTCACAATAAATGTTTAACAATATAATAAATATAATCAATAACTAATAAATATCTGACAAATCATTTTAAATATAAATATTTAGAAAAATATCAAAATAATGCCCCTAAAATAATCTCCTTCATCGAGGTGAGGTTTGTGTAATGCTCCTAATTTGCGGCGCCGTTGAGAGTGAGAGTCCCATGGAGAAACAAGCCACAGACACATTGAAATAGATACAGATTCAGGAAGAGAGAGAGAGAGTCTTTACTCTCTACCAATGTTTTAAAAACCATACGGGACTGGACGGTTGGACCAAGAATCAGATGTGTTTATGGTTCAGTTTCACTCAAAGAATAGCCTAGGGCATTGAACCGCCAAAATCGGATTGAATCGACGAACCGTTTGAACGGAGTTGATTCTTGAAAATCGACCAGTTCTTTTAAAAAAATTGTGATTTTTTAATTACTTTTTCAGATTTTTAAATTAATTTTTCATACTTTTAATTAGTTTTAGTTTTTTAGGGGTTTTTTTTTTCACATCTATATTCAAAAAGTCAAACTTTTTACTCTTTCTTCTGATTTAGATGCATTTTATATCAATTTCACGTAACTTTTTAAGATCTACGCTATGAAAAATGATCGAATGTAGTTTGACCAACTGATTTTCCCAAAAAAGGTTATTATTTTCATAGTTGTGAGTATTTTTAAAAGAAACAATAATAGTTATTTTTTAAAATAAGGATTAAACCCTAATTTTTTCTCCTTAAAATTCATGTTACTATCAAAATAAGGCTATTTTAATTGAATCAATAATAAATATTATCATATGTAGTCAATTTTTATAATTCATGTTATTAGATTTACTTATATTTATATAAATAATTATGTATATAATTATAATTATAATTATTACGTCATCCTGTTCGACCATTGGTTCTACCAGTTAAACCAATCGAATCATGACCCGAAGATTTTGTCAGTTCGATCTTCGATCTAATTCTTAAAACATTGCTCTCTACTCTAGCCTCTAGAGACAAGGTTAATTAACCATATATCTCAACTATGACAAGAGGGAGTTTTTAGAGGAGAAATAATTTAAGACCCACATCATGTCAATTAATTAATGACTATTTATTTACTTAAATCTTATTGGTGAAATTCATAAAAACATTAATTTTAACGTATATGATTACAGATTTAGGACCCGTTTGTATTAATTCTTTAGCTTTTAAAAAAATACTTTTATTACTTTAAAAAAAACACTTATACTCTTACTCCTAAAAAAGTTAATACAAATGGATCCTTAATCTCTTGAAAATCTTGACTCTTTATAAACTCATTAATGTAAAAATATAGTTGTTTTTTTTTTTTTACGTTGTAGAGCTTCTGCATTATTTGGTTGGTGAGGCTAAACCCACTCCACTCCCTAGAAGTTCTACCATTTTTGTTTGTATCTATCTGTTCACAACTTGGATAATCATTTGAAAGCTAAATCTGAACTATATAATTCTCCACTTAGCACTTCTTTTCACTTCGTGTGCACAATTTGACCCATCTTCATTACTAACTAAGTCGGGTTCGAATTAGAACTTGAACATGAGACTATATATATTTTGATTGATGGGGAATGTAAATTTTTATACACTATTCAAAATTAAATAATAGATTTAATTTTAATTTAGTGTCAGTGAATTTTTTTTTTTTAATACTGTTATCCTATCATGTGCTGACACATTATTAAAAGAGTTAAACTTTCTAAATAGCTGTTATGATAGTCAAACTCTTTCAATAATTTGACAATGCATGATTTGATGATAATGTAAAAAACTTTACACTAATAGTGGATCAAAATTAAACTATTAAATAATAGAGTTTAACTTTGATTAACTTTTAGTATAAAAAATAATGTCTTTTTATATATTATCATAGTCAAAAGAATATGAAATTATATAATTGGATGATAATATAAAATTTTTACATTAACAATAAATTAAAATTAAATCTTAAATGATAAAAATACATTATATAATAAATTAATTGATATATATGTTAATTATTTATAATAAAAATCTTTAAATAAATTTTTACAGTTACTTTAAAATTGACCCTATATATATATATAACCTTGTATACTATACATCTATACATAAATTTAAAATATATATATATATATATCATAAAATAATTAAGAGATGTATCTTGCAGTAAACTAAACTTTTTAACTATGTGACAATATTTGAGTTTATGTCAACGTAAAAGTTTTTAATTAGCATAATAGTGGATTTAAACGAAAACTTATTTAATACGTGATAGCTTATGATATATGGAGATATCTTTTTGCCCAACGATAATGGATCAAATTCAAATCCCTAGTATATTATATAAATAACAATAAATTGAGCTTCACACACACACATATATAATGGTTTAAATATACTTTAAACTTATACTCACGGTTTAATTCAGTATTATAAAATTCAGTTTTACATAGTTTGGTCCATCATCTGGTTTGTAGATATTAATTATAAAATACATTTCTTGTTGTATAGATCGTATAATTACGTTTGATTTCATATGAATTAAGTTTAAATTATTTAGGCATGGTTCATTATCTTTTTTTTTTCTTTTTTTAACAATAGAAGGTTTATCACTCAAGGGTTAGGGGAATTGAATTTTCCTCATGAAAAGAGGAGAAAAAAATCACATGATTTGTTATTCTTTTAGTGGAATTTAAACTCAAAAACATAGGATTTGTTGGAGAAAATACTGCAAAACCAGAAAGCGCACAAAATTTCAAGTTGTGTATTAACATTTTCCGTAAGGTTTAATTCGTCTCAGTAGTTAACAGAGGGAGATTTGATAATCCAATGAACCTTTTTTATAAAACTCCAAAAGGATAAACAATAATTAACTATCACCGCAAAAGTGCCAAATGTGCCCTTATGCGCGTGCTCATGTGTGTGGTCTATGTGGCATAAGGTATAGTTTCACCTCATCATCATTTATTATGGGTATGAGACTTTCTGTGAATAAACATTTTCGTCTTCTAACATTTAGTAATGTGAGACTTATTTTATTTTAGAAATCATCTTCGAGGATATTCTACTAAACCCTAAGCATGATTCTTCATCAATCTTAGACGGTGTTTATTAGGCCAAAGCCCTTGCAAGAATTAACTATTTTATTAAAGGATTTAATTTTAATTCATCGTCATGTGCTGACACATTAGATTTCTTAAGTAGTTATTATAATAGTCAAACTCTTTTAATGATGTGTTAATACATGATTGGATGACAGTGTAAAATTTTTTTTACACTAACAATAAATCAAAATTAACTATTTATTAAATCTGCAATTATACTTTAAAGCTTCATCCAACTATATCTTTTGAGTTATATATAAAATTTTACAGAGTAGGGATTGAATTAGTGACACTGTGACAGCAAGTACACTACAGTAAATTAAAGACCATAACTGGTATGATGTGAATTATTAGATTATTAGCTTATTAAATTTTACGGATACCAAAATTTCATCCAAATTAATTAGAGATAACTATTAGAACAAGTATTAACAATTAGTTGGTTAGAGAGGTAAGTGATTTCAATCCTAAGTGTCGGGCCAAAAGTTTGTTTTATGGAGTCATCATTGTTAGAAGGACTCATAACCATAAAACTTCTGAATCCAAATAAGATTAGTCTCATACCTAAAAAATATGTTTATACCCATAGTTCAAACAAAAAAAAATATACTATTAGAACAAGTATTGTTATTTTATTATTAGAAAAATTTCTTCAAGAGACTCCCGTTTAGAAGAATGTTTTCGATTGTAATTAAGATTTAACACATGTGAAGATGATGAAAACTTAAAATATATATGGAGAGTTTTGTAAAATCATTGCAAAAACAATTATTTGTGAATATTCAAGCTTGTTAAAATTTGAGCTTGACTGAATGTTAAGGTCTCTAACAACTAGTTTAATGTCTAGTAATTTTTTTTTTTGGAAATATATGAAAATGCAAACATTTTGATAAGATCATAAGAGAGAAATATGAGTAACTTAATGGCAAGAATTTATTTATTATATCATAAACAGTTAAAAGACTAATATATAGATTAAAAAAAAGGTAATTAAACACACAAACGTACACATAAATTCACATCTATAACTGATGTTTAAGAAATGTTCTTTTAGATTAATTAATTATTGGAGCCAACAATTAATCGTTAATTTGGCTATACCTTAGTTTTTCTGATACTCATTAATTATTATATAATTATACGATCGATAAATATCATGGCGCGATCGAGGCTATTATCATTATTATTTTCTGGAGCTATCATTTTACATTTTACCTTTCAAGCCTCAATAATGGAGATAGAGAGAGCAAGAGGGTTGCTATCAAGTGATAACTTAGAAACCGTGACCCTTAAGCGAGGAACTATAAACACTGGGTTGAGATGGACAGGCCATGCAATTCAGCTCCTGCAGGATATATAGTTATATACACAGTCAGGGTCACAGACAACGAAACAACAAGTATTTGAACTTCAAGAGTTCAATACATACACCGGAAACGCAATCATTATTCATATGAGAATTAAGAATCGAGAAGAGAAGATCAATTTACCAATCAGTTGAAGAAAGAGTTGTATGATAATACACAGCAGTGCTGGTGCAGCATAAAGACCCACGCGTCTGTCAACATTCATTGACAAACCATAAGATTCGTCACAAGTTATAATCAATCATCAGATCAGTACTATCAATCACAGGTTCTCAAATTATTGGCTTGGGATTCCCATTATTGGATCCAAATAATTATAGCTGGTTAATTTGAAACTTTATCTTCGAATGATAATGGCATTGCCGGATAATTAAAAATAGAATAAACATATGTTTTCCTCTTTCAAATACAATTTTCATTAATTTAGTCTTATAATAATAAATACATTAAAATATTTTTTAATATCAAAAGAATTAAATTAATGTTAAAAATTAATTTGATATTAAAAACTAATATTAAATAATTATTTTAATATATTTATTATTAAATAACCAAATTAATGACAATTATATCTTTTAACTATTACTCTTAAGTACACACACATATATATAAGAGTCCAGAGTTGTTTGATTGATTTTCCAAAATATACTATATATGGGTAAAGAATTCAGTGGATCTAAAAAGATAAGTGGTCTCCACTGGTGATGAAAAGTATATTAAATAAAATTTATATATAATTATGAATTTTAATTTGATTTATTGTTAGTCTAATTTTTTTATATTATCAAAAAATAAAAAATTTATTATTATATTTATAATTTTGTACATGAAATAAAAAATCATTAAAATTAAATTCTATAATTATGTGCACACACACCTAATATAAATTAAGTAAATCCCACATAATTAATTAGTTGTCCAAGAGTTTCATATAGTCTTTAGGCTATGAAGTTCATGAAAAATTCAGCTGTGAACTTAGTAATTAATTCTTTATTTTTCTATCCAACCAATTTTTCTTGTATTTTTTGTTCATCGGGGACAAATCCAAAATAATAATAAATTAGGACAACTATTAAGTGAGAAAATGTATCTCATTATTTAAACATAAACATAAAATAAGCCTCAAACAGTACGTTTAATTAATGCCTGCAGTACTAATAAATAATTAAGAGGCAGCAAATCAGGCGACAAGTAGTAATTACAATAACTAGTTTACGCAAGGCCTCATACGTACTAATTGATTATTGATTTTTTCACATCGTTTTTTTAAGTAATTTTCTCATCAGTTTTTAGTCATCTGCATGTTACTTTTATGTTTAATTACTTTTACCACACTATTTTTTATTAATTAATAAATAATAACTGAACTTTACTTATATTTATTTTGAACCATCTAAATTAAGCTAAACTACTTTGTAACTTTTCCTGCTAATCTTTAAGCCATACAGCAAAGTGGCATAAAGACGTGGTAAATATCAGCACTAAGTTACCACTTAACCATATTTTGAGTGATAAAGAAAGATAAAATTAAAGTAGAGATTCTTGATTCTGGTCATTCTCATATAAATAGGAAAAGAGCAAAATGGATCAGTTTGGCATTTTTTAATGCCAACTTGGACCCTTAAATTCCATATTTAGGAAATAAAAAAAAACCTAAATCCTAAATTTATGTGTATCTACATACAAGTATATAGATAAATAAAATCCCAATATTCCTTTTAAGTTTTCAGGGAAATGATACTTTAGTCAATAATGTTTCTATTCATTATCACTTTAGCCATTAATGTTTATTTTGGATCACTTTAGTCACTAGAGAGATTTCAAAATAGACTCATTTTGACAACTCAACATAATGGCACTATTAACTAATTGAATGGAAAATAATTATGTGACTATTACATGTAATTTTAACACCTTACATAAATTTGAAAAATTCAAACTAAACACTTAGAAAATTTTGAAAATTCAAACTGAAGTGTTTCAAAAGCAAAGAAACAAGTGTGTTTAACTTGAATTTTCAAACTCATCTAAGGTATTAAAATTGCATCTGATAATCATGTGATGATTTTCCATTCAACTTGATGGTCCTGTTATGTTGTGTGGTCATCAAAATGAGCCTATTTTAAAATCTTAAGTGAGTAATATGATACAAAATAAATTTTAATGACCAAATTGATATTAAATGAAAACATTAGTGACAAAATTTTCTTTTCCCTAAATTTCTAAACATGTTTGTGTAACTACTTTAAATAATAATGATAAACCTGCAAATTTTTGAGGAAAAAATACATAGTATGTACCTTCTATTTTTTTTTCTTTTATCGGGAGATCTTTGTTCGACTAATTATTTCCATGAGAATGTAAATATATATATATATGGAAAAAATAAAATATACTTATAATTAATAATATTTTTTAAGAAAATACTTAAAAATTTTACATCCACTTTTTATCCCAAAAGTTTTTAAAATGTTCTAATTTAATTTATATTAATTGTATAACGTAATAAAACATAAAAGATTATACATATAATTAAATAGTTAAAACTAAAAAAAATTATGTTATATAATTATGCAGCTCCTATTATCTTTATATTTTCTTATTACTTTTCTTTATTATTCTCTGTATTAATAGTTATTTTACTTTTTAATTTGCAGTGTGTGCCCACGAGACACCACCAATTTCTGGAAGACATTAATGTGATTTAATCGATTAATTAGATACTTTTAATTTACATAATGTGACATCATGCATCAAAAGAATATTCCCCAACGATGATATACTCGCAATATGTAGTGCCCCACCTTTAAATACTGCATTGAGGTCATATTCCTTTTCGGCATAACCAAATATCTTCCTCTTCGGCATATCCAAATATCTTCCTCTTCCCGTAATTTTCCTTTTCTGCCAACTCTTCTCTTCTGTCGTTGTAAAACACAGGAAACCTTAAAACATAAGAAACAAAAAAACTCATTATATACGAGTAGAAAGTGCTTCTGAGTCTCCATTTGGAGCTTTAATTAGCCAATTCATTAAAAGTCTGACTGTAAGTGTTTAGAAGTAAAAAAGTTTTAAGATCTCCTTTTCTACATATATAACTGTTCTTTCCATCTTCTTTCTCTTAAAAAGGAAAAGCAAAAAAAGCAAGGAAGACGAAGAAGAAGACACTCACATATGCATATTGCCCTCTTTTTACCAACCCTTTGGGCATAAAATTTAGAAGACATTATCCACTCCGATAATATTCAAATAAAAAATTCATTCCTAAATGGTGAGTTACGTTGAGATCTCACTTGAAAACTGCGTTCATAGGTGCTTAGTTCTTAACAACCATATCAAATAATTAGCTAACATAATGTAGTTTAATGCATTGGTTCACGTAATCTAGATCAAACCTCAAATTGTTCCTATGCAAACCCAGAAACCAAACCAGAAGAGTTTGCACTTTTTCACAACTAACTAGTTTGCCAGATGAGAGCAGGCCTGCTATATCCTGAACTAAAAAAGCTGTCCACTGATCATGAAGCAAAATAATATATAAATACATACATGTCATTGTTTCTATATTATTTTATAAAAAAAATTTATATCGTCTCTCACTGCTAATATGCCTTATCGTCCAAACTAGCTGCATACTTATCTTTCACGGAAAGTTATGTGTCAACACCTCTGAATATTGGAATGTTCCATAGAATCCATGACGTGTCTATATAGTTGTCTCATCGATCGGCTCCTCCAACTCAAACCGAAGTTATGACAAATTAACGATCATGAATGAATCCAATTTCGATAGAGAGGGTGAGGGAGTATAGCTGCATTATATAGGCACAGGTATGTTAATATTATGAAAGCCACGAAGCAGAAGCACCGAATGGAATGTGCTAAAGAATGAATTCTGTTGTTGTAGACTTCAAGAGTCATCGCATTGAATATATAGAACCAGAATTCTGATTCGTGGTACTGGTGAGGCATCCTAAAAAAAATTTCAAACAAAGAAAGTCGTTTGTTTCATACATAAAATAAAGACAAATGATAATTATACATACACTTTATCTAACATATTTTATTTTATTTTTATTTTTTCTCTTTTTCTTTTTAATATTAAAAAAATTAAATAAATAAAAATATGTGAGATGAAATATATATATATATATGTAAGTATATGAGGAATATTCCTCATGTGCGTTGTTAAATGTTCTAATTAAAGATTCCCATTCAATTCATCTTCTTTTGATTTGCATTTTCTTTTAGTTTCAATTCAACTGTGACAACGAAAATTATCATTTATTAAACAACAAAAGCTATAACGTTTCTACGAAGTTTCTTCCCTCCCGAGTAAAAAAGCACATCACACCGTGTTGTCGCATCAGAGACCTCGTTTCTTGAAAAGTAGAAGGCAAAAAATCCATGGCAACTATTTTCAATTTTCTTTTTTTTAGGATATATGTCTTGCGAGATAGCGAACACTAATATCTCACGATGCTGAAATTTATAGATTAGGAATCGAACTCTTAACCACATACTTAAGGGATTTAAGTATCTATTACTTTTGTCACATTATGTTGATAACTATTTTTAACTTTACATTGTTTTAAAGTAGTGACTTTTAATTTTTAAATTCGGTTTGAGATGTTTTTAAATTTTTAAAAATTTATAAATATACTTTTATATTTATTAATTAAGTTAAAATTGATAATTACATGTTTTTTATGTGTTGATTAATATCCATGATGATTATTAATATTTTTATATTATATATATTTTTAAAATCTCCTTTCTATTTATTTTTTATTTCCAAAAAAATAAATTAAAAATTTATAAAAATTTTAAATTTAAATGAGAAAAAAATTATAATTTTAAAAAATAATAATATGCACAAATTAAAAATTATTATTAATTTGTATTAATCAATATGTATAAGTTAGATGATAAATAATTTTTATTTAACTTATGAACGAGAACATCTATTTATAAGTTTTGAAAATTTTAAAAATTTTACATCTAAATTTTAAAATTCATGATGATTATTTTAAAATGAGTTAAAGTTTAAGAATTGTTTGTGAATTTTTCTCAAAACAAAATGTTGTACAGGCCAGGGGACCAAGGGATAAATACCAATTTATTTTTTGAGGGGATTAAACATTAAATTAAATAGAATTATTTTAAGAGAAAGTTTTGAACCGCTGTCGGCTCCGTCATTGTGCACAGGAATTAAGCAAAAGCCCACTTTTATGTAACTAAGCTAAATTTGGCCCTATCTTTTAAATAAACGATATTTATATTAACTTTAGTCTTTACAGATGATAATTTTAGAATTTAGATACACAGACCTATCCACAACTACTTCTTAAAATCGTTATAGCTTTTAAGTGTTCATAAAGAACACTCAAGTTAAAACTTTTTAGTGTTTATACTTCCCTTTGAACATAATTGAACATTACCGACATGCTATAATATCTTTTCTAAATATAAACTTTAATCCAAAATAAATGGTACTGACGACTTTACAAACTGACTCTTGCCACAATCAACGATACCTCCTAATTAGATTGAAATTGGTTTTTAGAGGAAACCACCAGTCCAAAGCTCATATTAGTCCAAAGCTCATATTTAGTCTGGACTCTGGACCTTCCTTCATATGACACGTTGACCAATAAAGGGTGAACGCTTTGGCTTGTAATTGTTTACAACCATGGTTTCAATACCAAGGTGATTCTAACATACGCATGTTTGTCATGCTAATAATGACCATAACAACTTCTTATAGAAGTTATTTCATGTAAAATTTATCATATTTGATTAAAATCTGTAAAATTGATTACAAATGAAGATTATTTTTTCATACACTAAAAATCACTTATTTTTAAAAGCTTTGATATTTTGAGCATTTTAATCAAGTAATTTTAACTTATTTTAAAAAAATTGATTGATAAATATTTTTTTATAGTCAATTAAATAATTTTTTCAATCAATTCATATATCTTTTAATAATTTAATACATAAAAGTGATTATTTTTATACAATCTAAACAAAATTGTCTTAAAACTAATTATAAACTAATATATCCGAACATTAATTAATTTTTTTATAATTAATTTTTAACATAATATTTTTTCCTAACTAATATAAACACACTCCTATTTTGAGTAATTATTTAGGCATAATAATCAAGATTATTAAATTTTAAAATAAATTAACCATATTAAATAATTATTTAGCCCCTTATGCATATAATCCTTGGCTTGCTGATCCACATATGTAAGTTATTCTTATCTGTAAGTTTCCCCAATAATTGTAACCAATCATATGTAATTGGCCGTTGTTATTTTTCTTAAAAATCTCAGAAAGTCAAAGAAAAATGGTAAGGCAAGAAATGGGTCCAGCAGCCAGAATCCAAACACGTAACCCCAATGCCTTAGTTGAAATGAACCCCATGGGCCACGGGCCACTCCAATTGCATCAAATAGAGCCGTAGGCAGAGGAAATCATGAGGAGTAACATGGGGGCGACTGGATCGAGATTGCCTTGCATTACCTACATGGCTATATTTAATTTGAACCAACTGAAAATTTCACACTAATTGTGTTTAAAATAACAAGGGAAAATTACAACTTTTCTTGAAGTTAAGGGTAATTACACTCGACACCCACCTTGTTTCATACATGACATCGACCTCCCTTATTTGAAACGCCGTTATGTTTCGTTTAACTCAAGAGTGTAAAAACTTCTTTACCCTGACAAAATTAGAAACCTATCCCTCTTCTGAAATCCCCGAACACCAAAGCCAATGCTTCCGAAAAATTCATGGTGGTTGTTGACGATGGCTTCAAGATTTGTTTAAGCTTTAGGATTTGTTCAAGGAAGATGACTTGTTCTTGTATAGCAAAGTAGAAAAATCATCTTTGATTTTCTTTATTATTGTTATTGCTAAACCTCTATTTCCCTATTCAATTGTGCCCAAGGTTGACAAACCTGAGATGCATCAATATCATTTTGGGAATTTCCAACATGTTAATCATCCTCATTGGTGGGTTTCTAGTTTCAGGTGTACTAGTCATGGAGGATTGAGTGTTGGTTAATAAGTTTGAATTTGTGATTTCATGAAACAAGGTGAAAGTGGTTCTGTTTTGTGATGAATTGGTGCTTTGAGACGTTGTGGCTAGTTTGAGAGAAAATAGGTTTCAAGTGTGCTGGTGATGGAGGATTAGGTGCTGGTTTGGGGGGAAATGTGGTGGATTTTTGGTTTCAGGTGTGCTAGTCATGGAAGATTGGGTGCTAGTTTAAGGGACAATGTGGTGGGTTTTAGGTTTCAAGTGTGCTGGTCATGGAGGATTTGGTGTTTGTTAATGGGTGCTAAGACATTGTGGCTGGTCTAGGAAAAAATGTAATTTCTCATGAGGGATGAAGTCATATTAACCATTAAAAATCACGCTCAAATTTCCGTTTAATTTTTAACGTTTTATCATCAACAAGGGGGTAATTGTAATAAACATGTATAAATTAAGAGATACTGATGTAATTTCTGAAATCAACAAGGGGATAACCGTAATAAACATGTATAAATTAAGGGATGCCAGTGTAATTTTTGAAACAAGATAGGTGTCAGGTGTAATTACTCTTAACCTCAAGGGAGGTCAGTGTAATTTCCTCAAATAACAAATATCACTTAAGTTAATCATTCGTAATTTGAATTAACTATTTAAAGACTATGTTGAGGGTACCAGTACCAGTACCCATACGGACAAAATAGGAGTACAGGACCACTTTAAAAATCTTAGTGTAAATAAAAGTATCATACCAATAACAATGGAAGTACATGAATGTAAGTACTTTGGTTAATATGAGCACAATACATGAATGTAAGCCGTTACATAAACTTACCACTAACATCCAACACCCCCCCCCCCAACAAAAAAAATCAGAAGTAGAAGCAACGAAAGTACAAAACATAGTCAGATGATTGCTTCCAATCACCTGAAATATACATGAACGCAAGTACTTTAGTTAATCATGAAGGTTTACAGTTAAGAAAAAAACCAAACCTAAATGAATATATTAGCGAATAATTTAACTATCCAAAACATAGTATAGAGACTCACAGTAGCTTCGATTGATCCATGTTAATTGCTGATGAATGTGACTGCCTAGTGCCTTAGCTTGTCTCTTGATCAACCAGGATAAAACAGGATGTCATTTCACCCACATAATTGTCTCATATATAAGACTGCTATTTGAAGTAATATAAGCCAATTATATCCGAAGCATAAGCAACTAAACCTCTACTTGAAATTAACAGCAAATAGGAGCAGAATAATCATTTGATGGATCCAAGTACATCTAGGACTTTCTGGATCTCTAATCTTTTGAGACTCGAATAACTAAACCAGTTGGAGTCTGGTGAGTTTTGAGATGACCAGATCCAATCAAATCACGAAGATGAAATCTCATATCAAGTGGAGACATTCGAAGCCGCTTCTTCTCCAAAGAGGCCAGCATCATCTCCTTGTATCTACGACGGTTGAGAAGGGAAATAATTTCCTTTCTTCCCTGAACAACAAAGTGAAAAAAATTTCATCATAATCTCTAAAAAGTTGGATATCTCGTAATTCTGAAAAAATTTCCTCGTTTCAAACAATCAAAATATATGCAAAAAATATAAAACTTTCAGTAAAAAAAATCATTTTTATGGGCATCTCTCATTCTGTTAACAAATCTGAAATACTGTCAGTTCCAAATGACTACCCAAATCACATCCCAACCCAAAAGAAAGAACTCAATCCACCCAAATTCTACCTCATGCACCACAGAGTCAATTTTTCCAGCAATAAAACTTCAAAGCTGGACTTGTCTGTGTCTGCAATGGCTTACGCTTAACTGTTCAAGCTCAACCTAACAGAGTTAAACCCCTATTATGATGTAATCTATGCTTAATCAAGTACTTGATAACTCTCCCCAATGTCAACTGTCTTTTCAGCTTGAAATTTGTAAGATTCTAACTAGCATGTTAAAATGGCGATATGAGCTTAAAGGTTTAGTCAGCACAGTCAAGAGTTATGGCGTAATACAAATATTTCTTCCTATCAAGTATCTGACTGTAAAAACCTAGCACATAATATGCTATAAAAATGACATGATTCCAGCGCTGCACTTAAAAGTTGATAAAATTTACACATAGAGCCATTAACATATTGTTTGGTATCTATACCAAGCAAGCCTGTATTCACAAGCCCCCAATTTCCATGTTGCGGATTAACCTTGAAATAGTAGCAAATGTTCAAATACTTAACACAGTTGAAGTACCCAATTAAAGTTTAACAAACATAGTACTCACTAAAGTTAAACATGAACATACCTAGAGTAAAATATATCACAAGCATCCAGACATAAACACGTGGTAAACATTAAATATTCATACCTGAGCAAGACCCTTAAGAAGTGAGCCAATATTTGGAATTGCAAACCAATACATGTTTGGATCAATAAGTTGTCGAGTCTGAAATGTATGTATCAGAGTTATACGAAAATACTCAGCCACAAAAACATATTCATACACATACTGTAGATGAAAATATATGCTGGAGATGATCAACATAAAACTATACAAGAATCACATAAAGATCATTAAAATAATGGGGAAATTTGTGGTGACAAATATTCATAGCAGTTGTAAATTAAAGCTGTGTATAATCGATGTTAGCAGGATAGACATACTTTGCTTAAGCAAAGGGAAAGTTTGTTATGTCTTGTAGGGACTTTAAAGCTTGAAATAAAATAAGAAAGGTTACAAGATTCTCAATGCAGCTAATAATGCTTAATGTTGATAATGGCAAACACAGAAAATAAAGTGTTTACAGGATTTTCAATGATGTCCAAATAAATCAATAAATTTGTGTAGAAAAAGGAGTAGGAATGTACGATTTGAAGATCAAACAGGTAACTGAGAACTAGGGTACAATTTTCTTTTCTTTTCCTAATGAAACGAAATATGAAAATAAGTGTAATATTAGGCTCCAAACAATTGCAAAGACTACAAGATAACAGCTGTTTCATACTTTTCACAAAACTGAATGCTATTTGACGTTGGTCTTGTCAGCCAACATTTTGGTATATTGAGAAGATATAACAAAAAAAATAACAGGTAAAAGAAGAACAACAAAGGAAGTAGGAAAAGATTTTAAGCCGTGCAGTCTTGTCAAAGCCTCAAGAGTCCACCAAGAAACTTTAATGAAGTTTAACCATTAACAGGAAGCAAAAGTTGCGAAAAGCTTGTATGATCTAAGCCCTCCTATGTAAATCCATAAAAGAAACTAGGTTTATAACTAGACAACCCAAATCTCAAAATTAGAAAACACCCATGCATCAATATTTTCAGAATTTCCCAAGTTATAAAGAAAAGACATATGATTATTCCTCCTCAAAATATCTAAAGATGATAATTTCCTCTTTAAGTCATAACTCAAGTACTTCATGGTCTGTTTACAAACATAAACATTGTGACAGTTATAACCACAAAAGGGTAACTAGGGGAAATCGTTGAATATAAACAAAACGAGCAATGTTTTATATTCCAATTTTACTCACAAGGATGCCAGCATTAATTAAAAGGGAGATGTGACTGTCCTTCACCTTTCCCCCAAGTGACAAGAGTAAGCACTGCATCAAAAAGCATCGTGCTCAGCATAGAAACCCATTTAGTAAATATCCTGGGATAACATATACATTAACCAGCCTATGGTTTAAAATCAAACTATAAGAACCCTAAGCTCATCTGAGGTTGTATCTTGACCAATAGATTTAAGCTGATAAACTGGAAAACATCTGTTTTGATATTAGTATTTATCACTATGAATGTGGATATGCCAGATTCCCATATTGTGCATTCCCATTCTCCCAAAGTCAGGGCATTTGCCAGATTATAAAGACTTCTGATGAGTAGACAGTGTAATGAGCAGAGCTGGAATTGAGTAAACAGTATAAGTAAGCTGATTCGTGTATCTCACTCACAAGCTCCTGATGGTCAATGCCAGTTTCCAGCTTCAAATCTAGAACATGAGTTTTGAACCACCCAAAAACTTCATACTCCCCTCCTTTCTTTCCTTCCATTCTTTTAACAACATGATCAATCTATGCATCAATAGTTAGAAAAGATAAACACGTCAGTTCATTGACAATCCTTCAGAAACATAAAGAGGTCAAAAGATGCCCAATGGTACTGTAGCCAAAAAACACCATAGACATTTATAACAAAGGAAAAGAGATAAAATAACACTTCCAAAATGAGGACACTTCAGTATCACTCAAACTATTATAAACAGATGACATTATGGCCCAACAATACATTCCTGAGACTGGGGGAAAAAAAATTAAATATGCTTGCCATGACAGCAATATATCTAATCTATGAAACCAACCTGGTTTAGGTAGTCATTCAAAAACATTACAGCATGATCATCTTGTCCAGTATTTAATTTGAAAAGGCGCAGATCTTTGTCCCTCCTTAGAGACTGCACAAATAAAAATAATCATTATTCACATTAATCCACCAAAGCTCCAGAACTTAAATTAGGCAAGCCAGAAGAGCAGATGCGAAATCGAGGGAGAAAACATTAAAGGAATTCATAAGCACTCACAACTCAATAATATTTCTGTTTTATGTTAAGTGGCAGAAAATGCAAACACTTATATACATTTGTAAAGTGAATCAACAGTGAAAACAGAAGTCAAAGAGACTCCCTTTTTAAGCAGATAATAACTTGCAATAAAGAAACCAGATCTTTATGAAGGAAAAAATATATGACCAGCTTTAACACTTGGAACCATTGTAGCGTGAATGCTAGAAACTTGGAAAACAAAATTTCCATATGTATATGCTGATAAAAGCAAATATGTTGGAATCAAAATCTGAATTCCTAATAAATAAAAAACTTGAGTGGCCAGAGAAGCAGACCTCTAATTCCCTATCCACCTGTGTTCTGTCCTTTACACTGCTATACAATTGTGACTTCAAAATAAAGGGCTGAACCGAAACCTGGAAACAAGCATCATCAAATCAAAACTTGAGATAATTAAGACACTCTATTACCACAAACACAATTAAACTGCATTAAAATAATTTATAATTTAAAAAAAATAAAGATTTTCAATAGATTATCTGAAAATTTTCCTCAGTTTTGCTACATTTGTGGAATCTCGGAATTGTTGCGGATAGATAGATAACCTTGTGAATGTGGGGAAACTGAGCTCGCATGATTCGAAGCGCGACCATGGTATCGGTGAATGTAAGATCGTCCTCTGCATTCAAGAATCCAACTCAACTCAGATTAATTTAACGTAAAAAGTATCATATTTATAGGAGAGGATGGGATTGCGTACTGAGTGCCAGTGACGATGGAGTTTGGTTTCCGTCATCGGATTCTTCCTCACGCCGCCGTTTCGTCCCTTTCGATGCAGATTCTCGAATCTTCTCCATGCTGCGGCCCCGCGTGCGTCTTCCAACTTCCAAGACAGGAAACAATACTCAAATTTTACACCGGAAAAATAAGCTTGTATTGTACTAGTAATTAAAATTTCAATGTTAGATAAGTTTTTAATTAACTTTAAATAAATTAAAATATTTTTTATGGTTACATACGACGTACAAGCTAGGTCGTGACTTCTTTCGGCATGAAAATTTGGCTCTAACATGAAGTTAATGAGTTAAGTTTGAGTTAGGTTTGGATCATTCTTTTAGACTTGATGTATTTGTTGAATCGAGTTCGGGTCACTTTTTGAGGCTTGGTATTAAATAAATTATAATTTTTTAATATTTTCTTCTATATATTATTGTGACATTTTTTTAAATGTTATACTTTGATCAAATATTGTGACTCTTCATAATTTTAGTTATTATGATATTCACTTATTATGTAATTATCAATTAAATTATATTTTGACTTGAGCAAAAAGTAATAGATACAAGTTAATTTATACAAATAGATGAAATATAATCAAAATATTACCAAAAAAAATCATTTGTGTATCTTAATCGGGTTAATTCGATCTCGACCCAATCTGACCTGGACCTCAATATGATTGGGTCTAGGCCATGAAAATTGGCTCGATCAAAACTTTGGGTCGGGACTGGAGTATGTTCAACCAGGCTCAACCTGATCCATGAGCATCTATAGTGCAAGCATATGTGCATGAGTTAAAGAAAGCTAACTTCTTTGAGAAATAAAGCTGTCAAAATGGTAACTCCACGAAAAGTGAGGGTTGGGCTAGCCAAGATCAAAAAATAGACCCAGTCTGTTAGCCTAATAGTGTGAAATTTTCTTATTGTTGTATATATTTAATTTTGTTATTATTTATTTATGTCTTTACTTGACTAGTTTTCTTTGGATAAAAATTTAAAAAAATAAAATTTAGTGAATATATATCAATCATTTTTTTTATTTGTATATGATATTCACTTGTTTTAGTTTCTTGAACTGATTAATTTATTATCCAAGATATGCATCGTGGATATATCTTAAATCGATTAGACAAAAAACAATGTTGTAAAATTTCAATGCTTATGTTGTTGACATTAAATATAATTATGTTATACTTGTATCTAATTAACTTGCATGACTTTTGTAGACTTGAATTAATGTAGAAGTTTTTATTTATCAATAACTTATTGTTAAAGACACAAAACAAAAGTGAATGGCCTGCAACTTGCATACGGTTGTGTTTGATTAACTATTTGCTAACTCGCAATAAAATCACCCCAACCCAAAATTAGCTAGGTGACCCAAATTGACACATTTATGGACAATCAACCTTTGACATCAATATCACACTAAAATCTTTTTTTTTTTAACATTATCACACCCAAATTTTAAAGGTAATCAAATCTCCAATATCTTTTTCTTGTCACATTTCTTGTCTCTAAATTAAATACTAACAATTCAACAAGAAAAATTTTACAACAAAAAAGAATTTATTATCAATTAAGAGAGAGAAAGAGAAAGAGAAAGAGAAATTTGATAAGTTGTTAAAATTTAATTATGAGACAAGGAAGGATAGAAGAAAAGACGACAGAAGATTTAAATCTAGTCTTAAAGGTCTAAGTCGGTCCCAATTGAGTCTCAAGCTTGTTGGTATGAAAATATTTTTTAATGAAATTCATCAAGAAACGCATATAATTTGCTAAATAACTTTCTCATTAAGAGACACAAAACAATGAAGCTTTTATTGTTTGTTTCACTTAAAACGACATTATTGGAGTAAAGAAAAATGCATGCTTTTGTGCTTTTAATAAAAAAAAAGTTCTCAGGCATACTCTCTATAGTTTTGCATATAGTATCATGTTTTATTTACGGATAAAACTTAGATAAAGTTTCATAGGTGTTTGTAGTAATTTTTTTTATTAAAATATAACATATGTACTATTATTTTCAAAGTGAGATGATGTGACATAAATGTGTAAAAAAAATACATATATTATATTTTAATAAAAAAATTAGCACCATAAGCACTTAAAGAACTTTATCTAATTTTTTTTGTTATTTAATTATCCACGTGAATAAGTTTGTCAGTTTTTAATAATGTATTGCAAATGGACTAATATAGAAGTGTTTTTATTTTTCTTTTAGAAACTAGATTGAGAATTTTTTTATTGGTAAGAAGGAGAGCCAAAAGCCTAAAACTACATAAAGTATAGTACGGATCCAACAAAATATTGCAACACCCAACAGTTGGACACTCTAGAAAATGCAAGCCCATATGGGGCGTTTGATTTGCGGATTATTTTTTCATTCTTAAAAATTTTTACATGAGAATGTTAGATCCTCATATTTGATACAAATTTTGAAAAAATATTCTCATCCAAAAATTGTTCCCAATAGTGATATTTGCCCAACATTCCCACACTTTTATCCCCATAGGAGGAGGTGAGTTTGCAACATTCTCATGACATGGGAATATTTTTGTCATGTCAAATGTCCAAAATACATACCTTTTTATTATCATGTCATCAACCAATCACTGTTATGTCATTTTCGAGAACCTCCATTGACACCACTGACCACCATTTGTGGCGACCAATCACAGGAATCTGGTCACACCTATCGCTGCCGGCAATTAACAGTGACTTGCAATTTTGGTCACCATGTTGATCACTGAAATTCAATCATTGTGTCGATCATCAAAATTCGACCACCGTAGTCGTTGTTGACGCTTAAAAGTAGCTGGTGGCTTTGGCCACCATGCTAGTCACTAGAATCCAGCCACCTCCATTACCATTGGCAGTTGATGGTGGCCAGCAACTTCGGCCATTGTAACAACCACCAAAATCATGTCATCCCTTATCGCTAAGGGTGGACACCGGGTTGGGTAGACCCATAAATCCGCTGAAATTTACCCAACCCAACCAAATCCATTTTTAATGGGTTGGGTTGGATTGAAAATATTCAAATCTGTAAAATATGGGTCGGTTTGCGGGTTGGGAGAGTCCCAACCCGCAGAAAATCAACTCAACCCACATATATTTTTTTTATAAACTAAACACCTGAAACGACATCGTTTCAGGTGTTTTTTTTGTTACACTTAAGTGGAACAACGTCGTTCCATTTAAGTGTTTTTTTTTTAATTTAAGTGGAATGACGTCGTTCCACTTAAGTGGTTTTTTTTTTTTAACGCTTAAATGGAACGACGTCATTCCATTTAAGCGTAACAAAAAAAACAGAATAAGTGGAACGACGTCGTTTCATGTGATTGAAATTAATATATATATATATATATATATATATATATATATAAAACACAAGCCTTAAACGACGACGTTGCATAAAGGGGGGAATTTCTTTCCTTCTCCATTCATTTCGCACAGAACCCAGATTTTTAGAAAGCTCTACCTCCCCACACTGCTATTCTTGAGAGGTATATAGAGGATGATGTTGAGGATGATGTTGAGGATGATTATGATGGTTTTGATATTTTGAAATGGTGGAAAGGGAATGCAACAAAGTATTATTTTCTTTCATGCATTACTAAAGATATCTTGGCAATTCCTGTTTCCACAATTTCATCTGAGTCTGCATTTAGGGCCTGTTTGTATTAGCTTTTTTAGGAGTAAAAGTGCTTTTTTGAAGTAATAAAATTACTTTTTTTAGAAGCTAAAGAGTTCAAGCGTTTAAAAAAAGCACTTCATGTGTAACAAAAAAGCACATGAAGTACTTTTTTTAAAAGCTTAAACTCTTTAACTTCTAAAAAAAATACTTTTATTACTTGAAAAAAACACTTCTACTCTAAAAAAAAGCTAATACAAATGGGCCCTTAATACTGGAAAATGAGTTCTTCACCCTTTTTGTAGTTCTCTGCAACCTTCTACTGTGCATTGATTTGTGCTCAGAACTGGTTAAAAACTCTTGATAAACAAATTGATCTTCAGGTTCAAATGGATGAAATTGAAAAAATTGAAGTAGATAGTGCACTATATAGAATTTTCTCAATTTGTTTAGTCAATTATTAATAGTCGAATCATTAATACTTGCTATTAATGCTTTATGATTTCTTTATTTGTTAAATGTGTCTGCGGCTAGAAATGAACTTATTAGTCGTAATAATTGATCATTTTGGATATTTGTCATTTAACCGGTTAGACTTCTAATTCTTTTTAAATTATTATTTCATTTAATTATTCCAATGTTGACAATTGTATTGATAATGATTGACATTGTGATTAATGATTATTGATAATGGTGTTACTGTCATTGGCTTGCAGGAAATCAAATAGGAAAAGAGGCATTGATTATGCCGTTGTGAATTTATGGATGTCATTGTTTAATTTTGTTTGATGTATCTTTGTTTGTGTTGATTGAATCCTAAAGTTATATATGTACTTTGTGTTTGAAACTTACATTTTATAATTTATATTATGTCACTTATAAACTTAAGTTATGTTTTTTGGTATGAATTTTGATTTCTATTTTAGTATGTTAATGCTTTTTAAAAGATTAAAGACCCACGGGTTGGACCCAACCAAACCCACGTATGAGCGGGTCAAGTTGGGTCGGGTCGGAGAATTTTTTTTATCAACACCCCCAACCCACTGCTTTCATGAGCGGATCGGGTCTAAAAGTACCCCAAATCCAACCCAACCCAACCCATGTCCACCCCTACTTACCGCAATCAATGGTTGATGGTGGCCAATGACTTCGGCCACTACACCAATTAATCTGGCCATTGGTTGTCAGGGACGACTTCATTCACTGCACCAGTTACCGAAATTCAGTCACCTATTGCTGCCGTCAACAATTGACAATCAAAGACTTAGGTCATCACTAACCTGCCAACAGTTGGAGTCATCTTTATGATTGTTTTTGGTCAACCAAACATAATAATCATCATTCCTAGGAATACCATTCCTAGGCATGCTATTATTGTGAATATTTTTTCAAAACTTGAACCAAAAGCCCTCATGGGATAAGAATAAGCCCCATTAGGTAAGAAATTTACCACCCTATTCCCTAACAACAACGCATCCTTCTATAACCAAATGCATAACAATAATGGAGTTTCACTCGATCCATCATTAAGTGATACCATTATTATAAGCAAGTGGAAGAGTAATGTGTATTCTCCACATTTTTGCCATGAGGACTCTAGCAAAACCTAAATTTCTCACAAACCTAAACATCCAAGCATCAAAAGTATCTCTAACTAACTGTTTGGTTGGAGGGGAATGAATGAGAGAGATTTTTTTAAATCTTTCTTGTTTGGTTCAATTTTTTAGAAGGAAGGGGAGCAAAATCCCTCCTGAGTCCATTTTGGCTCCCTTTTAAAATATCATTCACAATCATTTGAAATCCGAAATTGCCACTGTTGCATTTTAGGTTAGATCTGCTTTGCATTTGCGATCAGAATTACTTACAAGTCGCAGCTGTCATAACCTCCCGACGTCCCTTTATTGGTATTTGCCACTGACTCTGATAGTTGTTACATATAACATGTCTAAAAAAATTACAAATAAAAGAATGTAGATTTTAATTCTTATATAATATAAAATGGTATAAAAGTAATTTAATTTTAAAATCTTTCCCCTCCCCTTATAAACCAAAAAAGGATATAGTTATTTTCTCTCCTCTCCCCTCCTTTAACCAAATAAAATATACAATTAAAATACATCCTATCCTCTCATTTGAACCAAACAGATGGTAAAGGAACCTCCATAGCCCACAAGATGACTTCCCATTTTTGCAAGAACCATCTACATTACATTTACCCTATCCTTTCTCATGGAACTCCATCCTTTCTCATGGAACTCCAGCCAACCGTGACTTGGTGGTATCTTCTTCCTTATGCATGATGCAGAAGGACAACACTCTCTATAAGGGCCATTTTAGAGGGTCTATACTTGGCAATAAAGAAGATTTTTTAGTTACATACCTATCTCCACTATAAAAAAAACCAACCTATTTATGTTTGGCCAAACGATCTAGTTTGTAAAGTTAAAGATGAGTTTCGAGCCCATTTCATTATCACGACTTAAACAACTTGATAAGTTGAAGCTAAACCGGTCTTTTAGACTAGTTGTTAGATTGAGAAATTTTGTTTGTTAGAAACTAAATTAAAAATGGATTCTTTAATAAATTATCAAAATAGAGTTGGATTTAATTTTGACCTTATTTACACTATATCTAGTAATTTATTATCATATCATTAAGTAAGTTTAATTATAATAATTAAGATTTGAAAAGTTATACTTTTTTAATTATATGTAAATACATGCTTTGATGATAATATAAAATTTACATTAAAAGTTGATGAAAATTAAATTCAATAAAAATGTAGCATAAGATTTAATAACTGCATATGTGTAAATAATTCCTAATTTTTTAAAGAAAAATATCTAATTAATTATTTTTTCTTTGTTACATATCTAATTAATTTATCTATAGTCAACTACATCACTTGGGCCCTTCAAAATGGGAGCCTCCTCCTCTATCGAATAATGGATACATAATATAGTATAGTATCCTTGGTGATGGTACTCACCCCTTTGCAACTGCTAAGGAGAAGGTTTGGGATTAGATCTCATCTCAGATTCTCGGTCATAAACATAATAAGGAACTCCACAATACGTTTTACTATTCCTATTTTAGATGTTACTGTTCCAAATCCAATAAGTGCCCCACTCTCACTCTCACCCTATCTCGCTTGCATCCTCTGTGTCTGAACAAGGTACGTACCACGTTGTCTTTCTCTGTCTCACCATTTCCCTTCCACTTTCTTTTTCCTCCTCAGATCCATTCTCCCATTTTTCAACCTCATCTTATCTTACAGTTCCAATTCCTGAATAGCATAGCTCGGATCTTAATACCCTGCAAGTTCCTCATTAGTTTCTGGATTTCAATTGCCAGTGACGTTTCCACTATGTGTGCTGCCCTCTTCCTCTTCCTCTTCCTCTTCCATGGATATCTCTCTCTCCCTCTGCGACCCCAAACTGTTACTACCAAAATTCTTCTATCAGTGTAATGTATTGAATCAAATTCCCAGTTTTTGTGAGATGGGTCATGTGCTGTTGTCAGTCACTTTCAGTTATCCCCTCCCCCCATTTGGGGTATCATCACATTGACGTCAATAGCTGGCAACTGTCGGTGATGCATTTTGCTCTGTCCTTTATGCTTTTCCCATTTGGTCCATTTTTAACTTCCCTGCTTGCCCTTTTGCTTCCTTTGCACAGTTTCTACGAAATTCATATGCATTTACTCATAGTTTGTGTACCAGCTAGATTTGCTTCTCTTCGCATTTGGAATAGTTTATTTTAACTCATTCTCTTATTATATTACTTAGATTTGGTTTTGCTGTTCATTATTCAGGCTCTCATTTATTGCTGTTTTTCTCTGTTTGGTCCATCATTCTGGCAAAAAGTTTTTTTTTTTTTTTAAATGATTATTAGTATGTGTTTGATCCAACAGTGATGTGTCCTTTCTGAAGGAATGTGCAGAATGTCCCAAGAAGAGATGATATTGTTTCTGTCATGATGGTGCTAATGCCTGTTTCATTGATTTTAATTTCAACTTTCTGCGCAGTTTCTTGTTTCGTGGTTTTCAACTGCATCACGTGGGTAGGTGCTTTGTGCAACACGAGTCATTACGTTGGTGCTGTTAAACCAAGGGCAAGGCCTTTCTGGGTGAACTTTGAATCAGTGAGTGCAGTGAGAAAATTTTGTTATGGGTAGTTAGTAGTTAGTTACAGTTGCTTTACCTTGTAAACTCTCAGATTTTTTTAACTTCTGCCAGTTGAAGTCACAGTTGAAGTGTGATTCTTCTGCAGTGGGAAGAATGACGAGAGGAAGAGTGGATGGGAACCCAAGAAAGCGATTGGTCACAACTATGTTGGTTTTGGTGATTGTCGGTGCTTTTTTTTACTTGTATTCTCGGAAAAGTGGTTCATCCTCTCTTGAGTATGGTAGTAAATCTTTAAAACACTTTGGTTGGAGTGGGGACGAAGATGCTGATGAATCTTCCTCCAAAATTGGAGGAGGAGAGAACAGTGCTATACCAAAGACCATTCCAGTGAGTTATCTCTCAGTCTGAACTGAACAACTTTCACATTTACCCTTCTCACTAGCCTCAATTCAAATGTTATATTTTCTAATATGAAACATTCCAGTTATTTTTACTCTTATATTTACTTTTTCAAGGTCTGTGATGATCATCTCTCGGAGCTGATTCCTTGCCTAGACAGAAATCTCATATACCAAACAAGATTGAAGCTTGATCTGGCTTTGATGGAGCACTATGAGCGACACTGCCCAATGCCTGAGAGGCGTTATAATTGTTTGATTCCTCCTCCCCCAGGGTACAAGGTGACTCTCCACTCTCCAGGCATTGGCTTATTTAGATGGAACTAAGAAAGTTCATAATATTTGGACATTTTCTATGTTTAAGCTTTTAGTTTCTAATGTTGTTTTTGATACTAATAGATTCCAATCAAGTGGCCCAAGAGCAGAGATCAGGTATGGAAGGCAAATATACCTCATACCCATCTTGCAACTGAGAAATCTGACCAGAACTGGATGGTTGTAAAAGGTGAAAAGATAGTTTTTCCTGGTGGAGGAACCCACTTCCATTACGGTGCTGATAAATATATTGCATCAATTGCTAATGTAAGCTAGTTACTCCTATTTGGGTTGGGACTAAAATAATCACCAAAGCATAAAAGTTTCTTACTTTACGGAAAAAATTATAACTTTATATTCATGATTGTTATTACAGATGCTCAACTTTCCAAACAATAATATAAACAACGGAGGAAGACTCCGCTCTGTTTTTGATGTTGGCTGTGGAGTTGCAAGCTTTGGAGGATATCTACTTTCTTCTAATGTAATAGCTATGTCTTTAGCACCAAATGATGTTCATGAAAACCAAATCCAGTTTGCTTTAGAGAGAGGAATTCCAGCATATCTTGGTGTCTTAGGGACAAAAAGACTCCCTTACCCCAGTAGATCTTTTGAACTTGCTCATTGTTCTCGCTGTAGAATTGATTGGCTTCAAAGAGATGGTATACTTCTCCTTGAGCTGGATAGGTTACTCAGGCCAGGAGGTTACTTCGCCTACTCATCTCCTGAAGCCTATGCTCAAGATGAAGAGGATCGGAGAATATGGAGAGAAATGAGTGCTCTTGTAGGGCGGATGTGTTGGAAAATAGCTGCTAAGAAGAACCAGACAGTTATATGGGTCAAGCCTCTTACAAATGATTGCTACTTAAAAAGAGGGGCTGGTACTAAGCCTCCACTCTGCAGATCTGATGATGATCCTGATGCTGTTTGGGGAGTTAAAATGGAAGCTTGCATCACACGTTACTCTGATCGTGAGTGATATTTTCCCTATTTCATACAATGATTTAGTCTCCTTTTTTTAGTCACATGACCATGAGATAAACAGCTAATGAGAGTGATCTCAGATCATTAGTAGTTCTAAATTTTTTGACTATGAATAATAAATGAAGAAACAAACAACTGCAGCAGAAACACTACCTCATGATTATGCAGTTGTATACAAGAGTTGACTTTGTTAATCAAATAGCTTTTACTATTCTAGATAGGTCCATGTCTCTGGTTACGTTGTATATGACACAACGCAACTTCATTTTCACACATATTAATTGTTGTGTTAGTTTGTTCTGTTCCATCAGCTATTTCTGGTATTAATTCATGACTCTAGTATTGGAAGTTGAAACGACAATAACCACATGTTCTGCTGGTCTATGCAGAGATGCACAGAGCAAGAGGAAGTGGATTGGCTCCTTGGCCAGCTCGATTGACTACTCCACCTCCTCGTCTTGCTGACTTTAACTATTCTACTGAAATATTTGAGAAGGACGTGGTAATTTAAAATCTATCCTGTTTGCCTCTTATATCTTCAATAATGAATTCTTTCACTCATCAGAAAGAAGTAGTAAAAAAGCCTGCAGGTAACAGTAAAAAGAGAAGAAAAATGAGTGAATACAAGAGAGGGGGGGAGGACCTGCTGGAAACCCTGCATCAGCCAACTGAAAATATCAATAAAGATAACTGAGATCACATTTTTTACTTCACTAAATTTGGTATGAACTAATTAGAAACCCCAACTGCTGCCCAAGTATAATTTTCTTTCCAGAATGTGCCTATAGGAAGACAATCTAAATGTGACACCATATGAACAATTCTTTATATTGGTTTAATTTGTGTGAAATTTTGTAATTTTCCTTTCCAGCTCTAAGCTGATCTTGAATGCAAAATAAATAAGCTTAAAAGGAAGTACTATTCTAGAATTGAATTGAAGGTAAGACCGTAAGATAGCTTGATAGCATGGATGTCTGATAATCTTTGCTCTGGACACTTACTGGAACAAGCAAAGGCATGTTTACTAGTGTCTTGTATATGATAGGACTGATTTTGTGCAGGAAGTTTGGCAAGAACGAGTTGATAATTACTGGAACATGCTAGGCAGTAAAATTAAGCCTGATGTGGTTCGGAACGTAATGGACATGAAGGCTCATTTGGGTTCATTTGCAGCTGCTTTGAATGACAAGGATGTTTGGGTTATGAATGTTGTGCCAGAAAATGGGCCAAACACTCTCAAGATAATATATGACAGAGGACTGCTAGGAACGGTTCACAACTGGTATGGCTCTTATCTTTATAGAAAAGAATGATCTTCACTAGGTTATATTACAGCAATCCCTATTAAATTTGTTGTTTCATTTTTTAAAATACTCTCCTTGGGGCAAATGGTGAACATAAAAAACAGCACTACTGTGATTTTTATTGTCACACTTGCGACGGTCGGTCTTAGCACCAGGAAGAATTTCGATATGAACAGAATTTTTTTCTACCAGAAAAAGGGCCCATTCTCCAGTTATGATCTCATTAGTGCATTTTCATGGGAGAAGTAATCTGGTCATAGTCCTCTAGGGGGTGTCTGGTTACTTAAAATATCAGTTCGTTAAAACTAGTTTCATAAATCTGTACAAGTTTGAACTAGTTTTGAAATATAATTAATTTGTATAAGATTTGGTTTTGAACTAATTAAATATCAAATATTGTTTGGTGAATCATTTTTTAAGGGAAAAAAAGAAAGAAAGAAAAGTTTTGGTTTTAAAAAAACTGATTAGGTGAAGAACAACGCCTTCATTGATTTGAACCAGTATTGACTCGAAATAAGATTAGATAAAAATTGATATTTCAAAATTTGAATGATTACTAAACGCGTAAGATCTTCATTGTACTTTGTTACACGAACCGAGTTTGGCAACCCCTTTCCCCCCTCAAAATGCTTCGGTATTGTGAACAGACTAGTTGTGCCTTTTTATGACCTTGTATTTGGTATGAATATGACAGGTGTGAAGCTTTTTCAACCTACCCTCGAACTTATGATCTACTCCATGCGTGGACTATATTTTCTGATATCATTGAGAATGAATGCAGTGTCGAGGATTTATTAATTGAGATGGATAGAATCCTTAGGCCAAAAGGTTTCATCATTGTCCATGATAAGCGGTCAGTGGTGGAGTTTATAAAGAAGTTCTTGCCAGCTTTACACTGGGAGGCAGTGGCCATATCTGGTGTAGATCAAGATTCAGATCAAGGTAAGGATGACGCAGTGTTAATAATTCAGAAGAAGATGTGGCTCACAAGCGAGAGCATCCGGGTTTCAGAATAATGATATACTCCCACTAAGGATGGGACTCTCGCCATTCGCTTGGAAGGTTAAAATCTCAGCAATGCTGGGTGAAAGATGGCCACAATGTCGTGGAAAACTGCTCTTATAGCCCTTTTCCTAAGCTTTCGATGTTCTTTTATATGTTGTTCCTGTTCTCTTCACTATAGGCGTAAGTTACAGTGAAAGCTCACCCAAAATCATCTTATTAGAATTTATTTAATTTTGGACACAAACGTTGTCACCCTGTTATTGTGATTAAGAAAATTAGAGGAATCTGAGGAAATATACTGTTTTCTAAATTAATTTGAACAGATTACTGGATATTTAGTTTTTTTTTTTTCCATTTTTCTTCTGCTTTGGAAGACCGCTGGTCATTAGAGAATTGACCTACTTGAGAAGGGGTAAAACTTTGGCATGCGCATAGGCCTCTTAAACGAAGGATTCTGCCTTATTCCCCCACCACGACCAACAGACCCCCAACCTCCCAAAAGAAAAAAAATAAAAACAAATGGTTGTACATATTTGACTTTAATAACATGCACTACTATTCTTATACATCTATCTATCTGGATGTGAGGCATGCCATAACTTAGTTTGGTTTAAACCAGAAATAGGAGCTTCAGAAATTTCCATGAGAATAACGCTTTGCACAAACAGGAGCACAGAAACATTTTGAACAGCCACTAACATTCGCACAGCCTTCTCTAGGTGACAGTTCTCAAAATTACTAAAAAACCATCCACATCCACTGATCAGAAATTGTCCAACCTTTATCTAGTACACTGAAACTCATAGACAATAAATAACAACCCTCACAAGTAAATTACAACACTCGACATCTAAAAAGTTGAATCTATGTAAAATGCAATACTGACTAGTAGATACTGAACGGGGGTGGGTGGAGAATACGTGATTGGGACCATTAAAGCTAAGCTTACCATAATGTCAAGGGGAGGTAGCATATGCTAAAGCAGGTGGTTTGTCAATGGCTCTCGCCAGGGATAAAGCAAGATCAAGATAAAGCTTTTCCCATAACGATATAATTAAGCTCCTTTCTCTTAAGGATATAATTGATCTCTCTAAATTTGTAATTAGCTAGTACAACAAAGGTCCTACAAAATTGGATTAGTACCATTCCTTTCAATGAAAAACTCGAATTCTCTCGTCATCTCTTTATAAATAGACATTATTAGTTTCACTCATGCAGACTTCAACTTGGCTGATGTCGAAGCAAGATGGAAAAGAATTCTGTGTCCCACAAACATCAAAAAAGCTCCCAAAAGACCTAATGTTTTGAGTGTAGTGAACAGGTCCAGCTGCACATGAACAAAAATGTCGAGATAAGCACTTCAGATAGAAAAAGTTGGAAGAAACAGACACTATTGCCCTGCCAGAAGAGAAATGGAAAGAAAATGAACACTGTTCCACCAAAAACCATGATGGATCAATGTCACCAGCTCCACCAGTTAAGCATGTTATTTAATCAATATCACAGGATATAATGCTTCCGATTGATAATGAATTACTTCTACTCTACATGGACAACTAAACACCACCACATGGAAAAACCTGACTGAAACATGTTTAATGGGATCTTTTAATAATGTTACATGAATGCAGAGTGGACATACCTTCAACCAGAAAAGTACATACAACAACAGAACTGCAGCAATACCAAGATGGAATAGGATGGCAAATGTAGCAGGTATTGCTGAACCAGGGAAATTCTTCAGGTTCACCCCCAAACGTAATAACTGTAAATGATATCAGAGAATGACAAATGTTAACTACCATACAGGAAGATAGACTAAATCAAAGGAAAATAAAGCAGCTTAACGATAATTTTGTACAAGTAACTTTAAAGTTGCGACAACATTGAATGCAGGTGCCAAGACAATCCCTTACACTGTCTTCCTACCTTTTTATACATATGAAGCAAAGTAAATATACCTAATATCTTAACACCGTTCCAAGCCTTTAGACTGACAATAAACAACTTAAATGTCAGCAACTTAAAGCATCAGACCAGTTCCAAGTCTTGCGTGTTTTAAGCACCATCTTTCAAATGCTACACGCTAAATTTTACAGATATTATCCTTGCAAGTCATGACTCCAGTAAACACTGCTCTAGATTTAAAATACTTCTTTTTGGTGTTCTAAGCAGATAAGACCCTTTGCTCTCATTTTAAACCATCTCCATTCCCCAAACAGAAATGTAATTTAATCGGGGAGTGAGTTCGAAAGGTGATGTGACTTGTGAGAGACAGACTATTCAATCTGGATCTCTGTTATCAAACTCAGATACCAACAAGAGTTCTATTGTCCTAGTTATAAGAAAAAAAGATATATCCTTACTATTACTATACAGAACAGGGAGGCAATTTTAATTATTCAGTTTTTGCCCTAAAATTTCCAACAACAAAAAATATTGTTATCTTATTCAAGTGTTTGTTGACTAAACTAATAAAGATTATGGTCATAAAAGTAAGTTTAACATAAAAATAAATTAACGTTTCTAGATAACCACACCACATTTTCTCTTTCCACTTCTCTTGCTTTTCCCATTCTTATCTTCACCACCTTTTCTCTTAAAGGGCACACGTACATTTGTGCCTCTTTCTAGTGAGGATCATAAGACTTACCCCAACCAAAAAGCCAATGAATGGCAAAAGGGTCAAACTCAAGAAGGCAAGAGAGAGTTTCTGGGGTGGTCGCTTTTCAGGAGCCCTGAATAAGTGGGTTATCTCTGCTTTGGGCCCATATCTTGAGTAAGGATCAACAGGTGGTGGAGGAGGACGGGCTGACTTCTCAGGTGCTTCTGGAAGATCTAATTCGACATGGCCAAGTAGCCGTAAGAAAGAGTTCTCCTGAAATAATAAAATATTTTTTACTCAGATTGCCTGTAGATTATTAGGGGGAAGAGGGGAAATTAAACAAAGAGGAGGAAGTGCAAAATACCATGACAGCATCACCAACAGTTAGCTCAATGTCATATCTGCCTGAGAGATAAAAAAGTTTCTCCACCAAGCCAAGAAAATCCTACAAATCAAAATAGCAAATGTGAGCAAAACAAAAACAATTGGTGGTAGATGAGAATCAAAATGACTTTACAGCCTTCACAGAAAAATAAGGGCTAAACAAAAATTTATTAGCACCTCTATGCCAGCCAGCTCAAAAGCAGTTAAGGCAGGTCAATAGTTCCAACTTAATAGATAAACAACCTTATTGTTCCCTTACAAGTGGTTAAAGGTGCAATATATTAAAACCAGCAAATAACTTCTCCATTCAATGATACACTTGCTTTTTATATTCAGAGTGATATGTACTATGTAGAAAAATTATACAAATTCAGCAATGTGTCATCGTTATTTATTACAAGATGTAACAAAATGAACAAGTACCCAAGGAGAGGACTCTGAACCAAGGTAATGAAATATGTAATAAGAGATACTTAACAAGAATCATCTCAAACTTCTTGCCGGTATTTCCCACCACAAAGATGTGTTCAACCTTCGTCTCATGTCTCAACTTGAGAAATGCCTGCAGAACAACAAAATCCTCAATGAACAGAACGTTGAAACAACATTCATTCAGAAGGTCTAAGAGGCAACTACAAACCTGATGAGGCTTAAAAGCATGGCCATAAGGTGTTGTCAATTGGAAAGAAAAACGCAACTTCTGCAGGTGGTTAGCTGAGAGTGAAACAACATCATTTCCAGCCAAATCTAGCCTGGATAGGTAAATAGAAATTGAAAATGAACACATCAAAACCATATGCAAAAGAGAGTTACTAACAGAAATATGGCACTGAGATATAAATTCATGTGACAAGTTCTGACTTCAAACACGATAGAATTTCAAACATATGACAATCTGACATGCTAATCAGTAATCAGAAGTCTCCTAACTATAACCGCAGAAAACTTTCAAATAGGCTTTTTAAACCAAAAATAGAAACATACTTTTTCTGTGTTTCAACACTTCCAAGATCACTGTCCAGAACTGCAATTTCTGCATTACCAACTTCAATAATTCCAGTGACATATATTGGCACATGAATTTGGCCTCCCGTAGCATAAGCTTTTTCAGTATTAGAATCATGAAACACGATCTACAAAATAGGTTTAAATATAACAATTGACAGGTGGATACAAATACACCTTGACGCAACTGAAAGGAAAAATAAATCACAAACAAACAGGAATACCTCGAAAACAATCACATAAGTCCCAACGTCCATATTCTTTGGGAAAACATCCAAGACATGAAGTCCGCTTTTTTGCTCATACTGGAGCTCCTGTATCATGCAAGATGGGCAGTATTCAAACAACAGAAAATAGAAGATACCAGAGACCAGAAAGAATTGTATTATAACTATAAGGGGGGAAAATTATCAAACCTCCCTCCTCAAAATAAGTCATTGACTCATCACTCACCTTGCTCTCAATAATAGCTGAATCTTTTGCACCAGTGCTGAAAGCTCGGACAAGCTTAACTGTTAGAGGTGGTGCAGCTGAACCAAGCACTGTATTCACCCTAACCTGATTAATTTCGTAATAGACATTTGTCATATTTCCTCAACAGTAAATGAAATATAGAAACACTGCACAACCGCAAATCTAAGAATGTAAAGAGACCACAACAGAAATGCAAATTTGTCTCTTTTTTTTTTACAATGGAGGCACGGAGGTTTGAACCTATGACCTCCTGCAACTGCAAACTACCCAAGCCCCTTAACACTAGCCCACTCCTAGTGGCTTAGAATCACAAAATTGTCTGGCTGAGTGAAGCAGATGCTGCTTGCAGATATTAATGGGTGAGTTAAATGTAGTACTGCATGCAGATGAATCAACAAGCAATAAATGGGGAGGAAAAAAAAGGCAACCAGTGTACAAGGTAGAGCTTGTTCAATTAAAAAAAACAAACAAACTATTGAAAATGAATGCACTAATAATAACAAGTACAGAAGTACTCTCCTATGGTGACAAAGGAAGCCTAGCCAAATCTATGAACTGCAATAGTAAAGTTTTCAGAGGTTTGACTCATCCAAAGCAGGATTATGACAGGAAAAGGTGGTAAAAATGTAAGCTCACAGGATGGCTGAGACTCAAAATGGATTAAAACCAAAGGGCTACTGACTATTTTCTACAATTATTTTGTTAAACAAGAATGCCAAATGTCATGATAAGGCATTGGGACAGAAACCCAATGTACACCATCAACTACTCATTATATTATATCCCAATTTCTAAGAAATACTAATTATAATACTACCAAAATAAAGATTTTGAAAACTTTAACTTAGTTACATACCTTAAGCTGGCCTTTCTTGGTCAATGAATAAACTGTCGCAGGAAGTGACAATATCAATGGGATGGAAACCCTACACCACAATAAGAAATCCAAGTTATATATTGTTACCAAATATCATGAAGAGGTCAATATATCCAAAGAAGAAGGAAATATCAACATAAAGCGGCAATTTACAATAATAGATTGTTCTTAGAAAAGCACTTGCTTGTTGCTCTCTAGAAAAGCTAGTGATTCAACTTGATTGAAGAAGTCCTTGGCATCTCCGGGGATTCCAATGGCCAGGAAAAATTTTGCTAAACCCAATATTTTATCCCCTGGAAGCTGGAAATGCAAAGGCAAAACATTAACTAAAAAATTGAATGATTAAAAAATTAATGAGTAATCCCTTACAACACGCACATTTAGTTTTCCAGAAGTTACAGCAGCAAATGCAGTAAACCCTCGAACAACTGAAGAGGTTGTGGAAAGAGAACCCTGATGCTCATGTCCACCAACAAATTTTTCATCAAAATAAAAGGTTCCATCCTCTGGAAATAAACAATATGTTCATCTAAGTACAGTATAATGAAGTATAAGGTATAACTAATGGCAGGGCCAGTTAATGCAATACCGAATACATAAATTGAGAAAAAGTTTTAATAAAAATCAATTTAGAGGGAATCAGGGCAGTTTCATTTTCCAAACAAGAGGGGTAAGTGTAATTTCCCCATAGTAATAAGGTCCCATTGGATGCAACCAACAAAGGCAGTCAACTCAATAGAAGCCCTAAAATCTACAGTAATAGTACCAAGGAGAAATTCGTAGTTAATATAAATTATACATAAGAACAACATTTTTTAGTGTGCAGAAGAAGAAAAGAACAAACGAAATTAGCTTCCACTAGGAAGCTTACACCCACACTATCAGCTAATCGATGATAACTTAAATCTTAAGGAGGTAATTGCAACTTGATCAATACGTAAACAAAAGAAAAATGCAGCAAAGGACCGAATAAGAAACCAAATGTAATGAAGCATAAAATGCACTAACATAAGGAAAAATTTAGAATCTACCACTTACCAAAGAACAAACGCTATGAAAGGACACCATGGCTACTAAATCCATGCTAGGAAATTCTAAATTTATGATTAAACATTATCAGTTCACACTTTGAATGAGGCAAAAAAGCAAAGCTACACATACCATATTTCTCAATGCTGTCAAAAAGCTTCAATATATCATTTTTCACTGTATTGACCTGCCAATATGGAGCTAATATAAGATATTTATAGAAGTGCTAGGATAAGGTATTTCAGCAAGACGTATAAAAAACAACAAAAGCACTAATAGCGCAAACTAAAACATATAAATTGTCAGAGAAATGCAGCACAGGTAAGTTTTTAACAATAGATTCACTTTATACCCCATAACAACGACTACTTTAATATTGCCAGCCTTTCATTTGATTTATGTCATTTGCCTCACTGCTTAAATTCATTTTCGCTTAACAGTCCCTGGCTGGTATTTTATGTTTAGTTTACCAATAATCTAATGAAAATGATTTTTCCATCAAAACATAACTAGTTTCAGTGATTTCCATATTTAAGGAAGATTACCACTTAGAGAGTTAAGTGACAGTACTGTTGCAACAAAACTTGCTATTACTAACTGTCTCAGAAGCTTCACCGAAAAAATCTTATATAACATACTATTATAACACAATCTTTTCTGGACAATGTATGAAAACCTTTTGACTACACAAGCTTTAAAATAGCAAAGCAACCAATTTAAAGATCCAGAACTTAACCCTAGATTGATCAATTTCAGAAGATGCTAGTGAGATCACTCCAGCAAGTGCTTCAAGTGCTAATCCTGCCAAATACATGATAAGATTAAGTTGTCAGTCTAGATAAACTGCAGTAAATACAATATTTCCAGGGATCCCATAGTACTAGTTGCAGGGCAGAAAATATTAGGTATCTAAAGAAAGAAATAAAATATCAACACATTTCCATATAAATCATTACCAGCAGCATAAGTACTAGACTCTGGATTATCAGAACTGTAGTGCCATTTTCCATCACTTTGGCTCAGAGCCTGCCAATATTGAAGGACATGAAATCAAATGTGCACGTGACAGTTTGAATTACAATTGCAGCAACAATAATTGATGTGAAATATGGGGGAAAACAAATAAAAGTGGGATGCAGTTCTTATACTGAATCTCCTATCATCCAAGTTAGATGACGTCAAAATGGTAGTTATCAAGAAGCAAACCTAGTTCCCATCTTATTCAATAACAAATAAAATAAGAAGAGACCTTGATTGAATGAAAAGTCCCATCAACATCAGCAAGAAGCACATCAACATTAGAATCCTGATCCTGTAAACAAAAAAGGAGGTGATCAAAAGCAGGAAAGAACAATAACGAAACATAATATCACATTGCAGTCTGCAACTCAAAAAAAAAAAAGATAGTCCTCAAAAGAGAGACATGTCCATTATCTAAAATTAACATAATATAAGAAAACTTGACATATTCAAATAATATTAGAAAGACCAAAATGAATTTTTGCGTATCAACTATACAGACAAGATGACTAGGAAATAAAGCCAATTTTATGAGTAGAAAGGACAAGAAAATAATCTTCATCAATGCACCAGTATCCCCATAGGATTCTAATAAAAGCTCATGCAACGTAGCCCACTAGGCTTACAGAGTTAAGTAGAGCCCAGAGAATTAATTACCTTGATAAGAACCAAACTTCCTATTGAGTAGTATATGTCAAGCAATGTACTTGCATCGTTGACAGTGGCTTTAAGTCTCGAAGCAATATCCTTTAAAAAATAAATAAATTCTAGCATCAATTCTCAGACTTACTATTTAAAAGCATGCCAATGGCATTGAAGCTGCAACCAAATAATAATGCCCATAGCACGAGAGTACCTTGAAAGCCTCCCCATTAACCTTGCATTTTAATATGCCATTAACTTTCAAGGCATAGAACAAATCCTTCAGAGGGGAAGATGACCCGAGATTTTCCAATACTTTCTGACAAGTGGTTGTGCTCACATCAGGCTTCTTTTCAATTGCAAGAATCTCAAAAACTCTTAAGGCCTCATATGCATCTTCTAAACTGATAACAGAAGTCATTTAAAATTTCAACAAAGCGATACAAAGCCAAGATAATAGCTGATGACATTTGAAACTTAACACCAGAGCTAAAATAATCTTTTCATGTCTCTGGATGAGCATAGATCGGAAACAAACGTTGCATTTCAAAAAAAGAAAAATGGTTAGAAAATCAGATAGATTTGATAGAATCACCGAAAAACAATCGTATTTGTACGATCACAATGCAATTGACTTCAGCAACGCAAAACACAGAGTCAACATCACCAGACAAAGAATGAGAACGGAAAAAATTAGGTGACTGAGCAAGAGAGGGTTTAATTAGGGTTTTGTTCACCTTCCAAAGAATCCATGAGTGGGCGCGAAGAGGTCCAAGGCCGCGGATCGGTGAGAATCTGAGATCGGGTCGGGAATTTTGGCCGATTCACAGATCGAGATAGCCAAAAGCAGCAGCAGAAATGCTCCTACGTTTCTGGCCATTCCTGCAGCAACGAACCAGACAAGTTTCAGCTAAAAACAGAAAAGAAAATTGCATTTGCAATTTGGAATGCGCATGCGGATCAGTGAAGTGATGTGAAGTGAAGGCTTAGGGTTTTGGGATGGTGAAGAAGAAGGAGATTGGGACATACGCGAGAAAGTGGGTCAGCGCCGAAGACAGGAGTGCTTGCAGATGCACTTCGCAGGCGACGACTTCCACTGATGTAAGTAGAAGGGGGTTGTTATGGCATTGGCATGGCATGGCATTAAATTCAATTTCCAAAACTGTCCCTAATCTTAGATATTAATATTATTATAAAATATAAAATTTATAAAACTAATTTAATTTCTGCATGATATATTAAATTTTATTACGTAAAAAAAAATCTTATGCTATAATACATCAAATTATCTAAATTTTATTATAAAATTAATCTGACAGTATATATTTAATTAGTGCGTCATATGTTTTTGATTGGATTGATTTATTAATACATAAGAATTTCTCTCAATCTTGGTATAATTTTTTCTCTCTCAAATATCACTTTAAAATTGGAGACAAAATTCAAAAGAAATTGTTCATATATATATTTTTTGGTATGAAACCTATTCTTAATTTTTTCTCTCTCTCAAACTAAACTCACTATGTACGAGTTTCAATTGTTTTCATATAATTCATTTTTATATAATCCTCTTCACTGGATATATAAAAAAATGCAATATTTGAACACGTCTTTATGCAATATATTTTTATATGATATTTTTTAAAAATTACATAAAGGATTATATAAAAATGCAGTTCCGTGAAGAGGATTATATAAAAGATCTTTACATAAAGTCTCTACATATATCATATAAAATGCAGTTCCATATATCATCTAACTACATAAATTACATTTAGATAACACAGTTACATAAAATTATATAAAATGCAGTTCCAGTGAAGAGGATTACATGAAGATCATATAAAAATGCAGATCCACATATCATATAAAGGCTTTAGATATATAAAAATGCAGTTCCAATGAAGATGATTATACAAAAATGCAGTTCCATATATAAATAAATTACAGGATCTATTTTACACCCTATAGTTATATGAATCGGACCACACTAAAAAACTTATAAATTGGCTTATTGGTTGGTCTAGTTAGAGATTTAGACCATTTTTTCTCATTAATTTAGTTAAATCTACTTCACTCGACTTGATTCACCTAACTCAGTTTTCATTAAGAAAAATTGTTTGATAAGAAATTTATATTTTAGTACATCTTACTATATTTATGTTGTTATTTGTTTAAAAATATGTGAAAAAATGATTTTATTGTATTATTGGCTGGTTAAAATATAGGTTTGTATTATTAGTTTGATAAAAGTTAAGGTACTTTTTCATATAATATGTTTTTTCTTATTTGTCTAAATTTTTTATTCGATTGCAAAATTTCAATTAAACCATTAACCTAGTGACCTAATATTCTAACCAAGTTAATTATTGATATGAGTTATCCAATTATGTTACAAACCACAAAGCTTACCTTGGTAGTGTATACATGGTCAGTGACTGATAGCTTACAACTGCAAAAATTGGAGTAGACAGGATTATAAATAAATAAACAATACAATAAAAAACCAAAAAAAAAAATGGCAAAAATAACATGTATGTATGCAATGAGAATGGCACGAAACGATATTAAAATTATGAACAATTAATGGGTCTAATAGTAATAGCACACCCGATTGAAGAGGGCATTGTGATGATAAACAGCAACAGAAATTATGGGCTACTAACAGGCCCTAACTGGACTTCTTCCCATCTTTACCTAGTCAGAACGACTTTATTGATTTTATTATTATTATTAAAAGTTTAAGTGAAGAGAAGATTTGTCATCAATTTAAGCTTAAGGTAAATCATCAATTTCATTGAGAAGTTATGATGAAATTACAAATCGTTAATAAAGGGTGTACATTGGATTATGAACCCAAGTGACCTTTGTTTCACCGAATCATTGTGCATTGAAAAATATTACTTAGCTATAATTATTTTATCAAAATTAATTAGCATGATTATTGGTTCTTAGATAAATGAACAATTCTTATTATTTTATCTTATATAACAACCATTCTTAACTATAACTAATTTTTTATTTTTTTTAATATGTAGCACTATTCATAAAACTTAGCTAAAAGAGAGAGGAAATTCAATCAATCAAATTAGGAAGTATGGGAAAAACTTTTTATCATTGGGAATTTAGAAAGAACAACTACCTATTTTGAATTTCTAATCCAATTTACGTGTAAGTAGGGATATTTAACGGGCCGACTCGATCCATTTAGGCTCGCCCACGACGGGTTGAGAATCAAAAGAAACAGGTTAAAATTATCCGCATTTAAATAGATTACAAATTAACCAATCAAACTCACCTAACATCAACTAATGAGTTTAAAAAATTAGTTTACTTATAAATTTTGAAATAAATTTAAATTTAATAATCTCAAATCAAATATTACATTATATAAACATAGTATTGAATACTTTAATCTCATCTAAAGGGTTAATGGATAATTAAAAAAATTAAATAATATAAACTTATGAAGTTTGATGAATGTGTTTGTATATGCATTGTTAGTTCTGCCACTACTAGCCTGTACAGTACGTGTATTTTGTACTTTTGCTTGATAAAATAATATTTAATTAACTTTAAAAATTTTAATTTGATTTTTTTGGTAAAAAAAATTAAAACTTAAAAATATTATAAAAATTTATGTAAGCAACCCGTGGGCTTCGTGGGATGACCCATTTTACTCGTAAGCTAAACAAATTGATTTAAAATTATTTATGTTTTTATGAGTCATTAATTTTAAAATCTAACTCATATAATTTATACAGATAAGTAAGTTAACTCGACTAATTTGACCTATTTTGACGATCTTATAAGTAGTTTATTAGTGAAAAGAATACTATTCTTTTTTTAATATATATTACTTCACTTTATTTTGATACACACATGCATTGTATATTGGTTTTATATCTTAGACTAAATTAATTAAGGGAAAATTATCAATAAGTTCAATTTTGTGAACAGTAATTTTCATTTAGTTCATTTTAAAAATTAACAAAATATTTAAATAATTTATATATAGTTAATCAATAATTTATCTTCATTCTGATACTTGATATATGATTAACTGTATATAAATTATTAATTAAATTAATTTAATACTTAGTTAATTTGTAAAACGAACTAAATAAAAATCACTTTTAACTAAGCTGATCCTATGACTCATTTTCCCATTAATTAACATTGAGTTTTGCTTGAATTATACTATGCATCCCTACACCAATGTTATTTTTTAAATAAAAAAAATGAAAGTTGAGTGCTTTTCACGCATGAACAATAACAAGATTTGTTTAATTTTTGAATTATTTTAATAATATTAAATTATTTATATTTAATTATAAAAACATTTTAATTAATAATCAAATATTTTATAAGTATTGAATCAACAATTTATTCTCATTTTATGTTTACTTAGCTTAATTTTAATCTAATTCACTGTCGTTCACATTTATTTTCTCACCAACCAAATCAAAGTAATCAGACAGAGAAAACAAATATTTTCTAACTTTGCCGTTTTCCTTCTTGGTAGCCGGCAATTTATGTGAATCCCACTAAGCATAATTTCTTAAATATATGTTTTTTATTTTTTATTTTGTATAATACTACTAAGCATCATATTCTATCACTGGGATTTTATATTTATCAAAATTCAATAAAGATATTCTATCACAGAGCACTTAATCCTTTCCTTATTACCTCTTCTTTTATTCATATATTTTTCATTTAACGTCTTTTTAATTTTTAAATATCCTTTATTGATAATTTCAATTTAATGCCGTTGATATCATGATGAAAAGAAAAACATTTGATATACTTTTATGTTAATTTCTTCTTAATTTTATTTTAATATCAGAAGCTGATGGACATATTTTTTAGATTTTTAGAATCCGAATTAATGAATACTTGCTTTAGGAATCCAAAATGCTATTTAAGGTGATGATATAAGTTTGATTTTGGAGTAAGTGCTATCTTAGTCGTGACGGTGTTTGATGGAAATTAATTTTACAATATTAATAGTTTATGAAGAATATCTTAAAAAAAAAAAAGGCACACCAATCTTGTGAGTAATATTTTGAAGACTAATTTAGGAGTTTACTGTAATATTTTTCTATCATGTGCAGAGAGTGAGAGAAATTTTTGTTCTGTAGGTAAATAGCGTAACACGTGTTTTTATTGTTGGTCGAAGTAGACAAATAAGTAAATAACCTAATACATGTTTTAGATTTTTTACAAATGAATTTAAGTCCTACCTAATCCCATTTTCCACGTCGGCTCGGATACATTTAGAAGCAGGGTACACATGGGTTAGGTTTAGTTAAATTAAATTTGAAATAATTTTATATTTAATTCACTTGTGTAAGTAGTGGATTGGATTGTGTTTAGAGATTTTTTTTTTTTCGAATCAACCTAACTTGTTCATATGTAGGTTTGGTTCAACTCGTCAGTTGAATTTGAACCTAAAAATAATAATTAACATATTAAAATAGAAGTCAAAATCTATTTTTTATAACATAACATAAGTTTTCAAATGATATACATAAAACATAAAATTCAAAGTATATATAACTTTAAAATTACAATTACGATCGACACAAATAAATATAAAAGATACATGTAACACAATTAATCAAATATACTATAATCAACATCTCTTTTCTTTTTTTATTTCCTGTAAGTCAATAACACTATAATATTAACAACAATCAACACAATTATCAAAATAAAAATAAGTTGAAATCAATAATAAAATAATAAGTTAAAAAGAACTATAATCATAACCAACTAAATCAAAAAATCAAAAATAATCAATTATTACAATTCATAACTTAACTTCATCTCTAACAACAGACACATCTAATACATAAAGGAATCATGAAGTATTAACAAATATTAATGATTAAATTATTAGTAATTAACTAAATAAATTAAGCAAATTTTATATAATACATTATCTGCTTCAATTTTTTCAATTTTATCCATTTGAGCTTTTAGATCAATGTGTTTATTAAGAATTTTTAATTAGTTGTGAGTACAAATCAATGTTTTAACAGTGATGAGTTGTAAAGAACTACGAAAATGGTCTAGAACTCGCCCTCTAATATTAAATATAGTGTAATTTTAATTTAAAAATTCTTAAGAAATTAATTATTCAAAAAAAATATAAAATTGTATAAAATTTTAAAAGTCTCAATAAGAAATAATAACAAATCCCAAAATATTGATATAAAAAAATTTGAGTGAGTTGGGTTGAGATTGTGCGGGTTGAGAAAATCTGAACTCATTATCTAATCCATACCTCAGAGGTTTGATCATTTTAAACTTAATTCAATTCACATAAAAAAAAAATCAACCAATTAATTACAGATTAAATTAGATTAACATGTGTAAGTTGTTGATAAATTCACATGACTCACCATCCACTCCTATTTAGAGGTGTTAGCGCAAATTTAAAACCTAAGTAGTTAAGGTAAAGGCATATTTAAGAAATTCTATTTGCGTTATGCTACACTGTTATGACTTCTGACATTTTAGCTCAGATAAAGACGGGAACCTAACTTGTGAGTCCCACTGCACCGAACAGTTTAAAATTTTCCATTTTATTTAACTAATGAATAGCAGTCATGATGAGTTACTTAAATTATCATACCAAATTAATATTTTCTATAGATAATTAATTTGTATAAAATTAATTATCCTATATTGCATGAAACGTGGAGGTATCTTATAATCACTATGTAACATATAAAAATAACTTTGCTAAAAATGTGAAAACTTTAGGATAGAAAACATTATTATTATTCTTTATTAATTTAACAAATTATCTGAGATTTTTTTAATATGAACATTTTTATTTAAATATTTCTTTTTATAAACAAATTCTTGAGGTCGTCATGTTCTTTTTATTAAAAAATCAATAATTAAGTTGTATTGTACGCGATTATAATTGTAAGTGCTGTTAAAAAATATTCTGGATGGATTAATATTAAAATCAAACTGGAAAGGTTTTATTTTATTTTAGCAAAATGACATTTCTTTTCTAAAAATATAATTTTTCATTTAGTAATTATAAATGATTGACGAATAATAAATGATATATCAAGTCACATATCTATCAATAATAAATCATATAAATTGATCAATTACTTGCATTAATTAATTGAATTGAATTTATATACTGTTAGTGTAACAAATAATTTGATAACAATATTAAAAGATGAATTTAATTATAATTTTAATTTTAATTTTCTATTAATGTAAAAAAAATTTATATTATTATTATTAAAAAAACCTTTCAAATAATTTTTGTTATAGTCAATAATTAAACTCTAACTATTTTTTTATTTTATATTATGAAATGAATAAAAAATAATACAAGAATGAGGGTTGAATTGTGTTTTTAATACTTGAAAAACTTTTCATAAAAATAATTTCCCAAAAAATAGTTGAACGCAAAATAGTTTGAATAAAACTTTGGACGCATAAATCCTTTATAAGTAAAGATTTTAAACGCAAGGAAATTTTTTAAAACTAAATGTAAGAAAGCATTAAAAGCGACAGTAGCAATTCTCAAACGTTAGCACATAAAAGAATAATGCAAGATAAAAGAGAAGAGAGAATCACATAACAAATTTATACTGGTTCACTCTTATAACCAAAGAGTTACGTCTAGTCCATTCGATGAGAAGGATTTTCCACTAATATTTTTAAAATTATAAGTATTCTTTACCTTTTTAGGTAACAAGTATTTTATAACCTCTTCAGGTAACAAATATTCTTTAACACTAGTCTTTTCAGGATTTACACATAGTAAATGAGCAGTGTTTGAAAACACTCAACAAATAACTCATGAAAAGTAAGAATAAAGACAATGAAGCTTAATATATCTTGAATAACTTTACGCAAAGAATATGAAAGTGTAAGAATGAATTCTCAGAAACTTTAGTATATTTATATATCTTGTCCCTTGTTGAATCATTGAAGACACTTTGTATTTATATGCTTCAGAGTTTTAAGCTTGTCTTCAAGAACTATTCATCTAATGGTAATAAAATGTTCCTCTTCTGAGCTGCATTAAATGTATGAGCTGATATCGTGTTAAGCTTTTTCTGAAAAGTGACTTTGGTTATCAGAGATTACTAAAATATATGATATCTTAGTTCTGACTTTTCTAAGCGAGCAAAAAGTTCCTTATTTGTTGGTCATTGTAGTTATAGGAGTGTCAGCGACTCAGCATCAATGTACTTTGTTGACTTCTTTTTACTGCATACTTTATCAGATGTTTATTCAGCATTTAATGATGAACAATTATTGTATTTAAATTCGAGGCTTTGAAACAATGTTGAGTCTAAGCTTTAAAAACAAATTTAGACGATCTAATATAATATAATAAAATATTTAAAGTATATTAGATGCATGCAAATATATATTTTCAGTTGTACATAAAATCATATTAGACGCACGAAAGTATCATTTAGTTATAAAAAGAAATGTGCTTCTTAATCATAGTACAATCAATATAATATAGGCATGATAATCAATATTAGATTAACATATTTCATAATACAAACTGGTTATATTTAAAATTAAATTATTTATTCCAATTTAATGGCTTTATTATCTTCAAAATTTTGAAAAATTTAGTTACTTCAACTATTTTAATTTTAACATTAATTTCTTAATTCGTATTTAATTTTAATATATCACAAGTACAAACACTTAGATAAAAAAAAAATGTCAATTGAGTTACAAATTGTTATCAACTCACCAATTTTGATGAAATAGCTATGACATATGTAAAGTGATACCAACTACCAAATCTCTCTATAATACTACTTGATTCCAAAATTGAATTAAACATGGCCATTTTACCAGCCTTTAAAAAAAATTGATTGAAGAGTAGCATAGCATGAAAATAAGTTGTTATAATATCATAGTAGGTTTAGTATAAAAATAAATTATTAATTATTATTTTTATAATAAATATTTAAAAATTTATTAAATATAAATATCAATCAATAAACATTTTGACAATTTATTCTAAAAATTCATATAAAAAAAATTTCTGAAGTAAAAAAAGAAAATAAAGTATTAGTAATGGTAATGTGTGTCTATGTGCATCTCCCATCTCCAAAAACAGTTGACCTTGAGAGAGAGAGAGAGCACTCTTGAAACCCCAACGTCTCAGCAAAGTAACCTCTCAATTCATCTCAGTTGATACCTCCCTCCCACCTTCTTCCCAATTCCTCAAATCCACGTTAAATTCACTCCAACAAATTCCAAACCCAACCCATTCTCTTCTTCATCACTCACCACACCACCTACATCCCTCACATCCTATTCCCCGAAAAAACAAAACAAAACAAAACAAGAAACGATGTCGTATGAGGAGGGGGAGGAGGAAGCTCAGGAGCACACCCTCCTCGTGGTCCGCGAGGTCTCCGTCTACAAGATCCCGCCCCGAACCACCTCCGGAGGCTACAAGTGCGGCGAATGGCTCCAGTCCGACAAAATCTGGTCGGGTCGGATCCGGGTCGTATCCCGGAAGGACCGATGCGAGATCCGACTGGAGGATCCGAACTCCGGGGACCTGTTCGCGGCGTGCTTCGTGTACCCGGGTCAGCGCGAAAACTCGGTGGAGCCCGTTCTGGACTCGTCCCGTTACTTCGTGCTGAAGATCGAGGACGGTGGTGGGAAGCACGCGTTCATCGGGTTAGGGTTCGCGGAGAGGAACGAGGCTTTCGATTTCAACGTGGCATTATCGGATCACGACAAGTATGTGAGGAGGGAACACGAGAAGGAATCTGGCGAGACCAGCGAGGATTCCCAGATTGATATTCACCCCGCCGTCAATCATAGGTTGAAGGTATTATTGTTATTGATACGTTGTTGTTGTTGTCCTTTTTTATGATCTGAAATTGAATCAAAATTTTGTGTGCTTTTGTTGCCTCTAATTGTTGAGGTGGTTGAGTAATTGAAGCATGATAATTAATTCACTGTTATGGTTAGGTTATGTGGATCGTGCTGTTATTATGATGATGATGAGTTGCCCAATAGCTGTTTGTTTTGGCCAAATCTGGTTTTGGATATAACAAATTGGGTATGGTTAAGTGGATCGTTGAGATGCTTATGTACTGTGGTTTGGTAACTATATGCTGTTATTGTGATGAATTGCTGAATAGCTGTTTGTTTTGGCCAAATCTGGTTTTGGAGAAGTCTCCAGATGTGTTTCTCTTTCACAAATGCGGTTTCCTTTTTTGGTTCTTTCTCTCAACCCCTCCTTCCTTTTCATTCTCCAAAAAATTGGATATTTTGCATTCTCTTCTCTTACCAGTGTGGTGTTTTGCCACTCACTATTCCTTTTGGTCTATACGAAATCCGAATGGGATTAAGATTTATGGCTTCTGGATTTTCTTATTTATTTGACATGGCATGGGCTTCTTTGTCTTGTGGCATACAGGAAGGTGAAACCATCAGGATTAATGTGAAGCACAAAGTGTCTAGTGGAGCTGGCATGCTTTCAGCTGCTGGGTTAACAAGTGGGCATTCTGGAACACCAAAGCCAAAAGTATTGAGTCTTGCTCCCCCACCTAGTGGGGCTGGAAAAATCAGATCTCCTCTTCCACCCCCTCCAAATGATCCTGTTGCTGCCCGGATTGCGTCTACCGGTGTTAAAGGGACAAATGAAAGTGTGAGACATTCTACTGACTCTTTATCAGATCTTTCTCAACTACAGGTATGCTGGTGCTGCTCAATGCTCATTTTTTGGCTCTTTCCTTTTTGCATATTATTTGCTTGCATAATTGAAAATTTTATAGATAAATAATTATTGCATGACTTGAATAGCAACAGCATTTCTTTTAGATTGTTTAAAGATTATTTTGATGAAGTCTAATTTTGAAGATTACATGCTTGACCTATCTAATTCTAATACACATGTTAGGATTAGTTACCATTACTTTTTTTGTGGTTGCGTTCTTGGTGTTGTATCCCAGGCCCAAATGTAAAATTCTTGTTCCTTTGTTTAGAAGCCATTACCGCATAAAGGTACTATTTGCTTTGTACTAATTTAAGTTATGCAGTCAAGACATAACAGTAAGAATACTAACTGCGATTCTTCTTTACTCGTGAATATAAATAAGTAAAAACAATTCTGGCAGATTAGTTTATTGACTTCTTGTTTTAGATCCTAGTAATCAATCTAGATTCCTATGTACTATGACCATAATGATTAGAAAAACAAGCAATTTTCTTGGTAATCCATATCCATTACCAAGTGACTTTCTGGAGCATCCCGGTTTGATGTTTCTGTATATGTTGAAGTCCCAGACATGGTCTAGAATAAATCATTTGTAACAATACATGTTTCTTGTGGGCATTTACAGAAGAATCTTCCCTCAACAGCCACTTCAGGATCGACCACAGCATCAGGATGGGCAGCCTTCTGATTGTATGAGCATTTTAATTATGAGGCTTTTATTATTCTCTGATTTTTTTGGTTCTTTATTTTGAGAAAAGAAACAGAGGAAGAAACTGAAGAAAGGGGTGTCAAAAGTAAAATTAGCGCAAGATACCAAGTAATTCGATGTCTTGAAGAATATCCTGGAAATATTTGTTTTTCCTTTGTTTGTATTAAATAGGTTTCTGTATCTATATAAAAGAATTACTCCCCGCATCCCCACCCAAAAAAAATCTCTTTCTTGACTGAGGTATACTTTTGATTTTGTGTTCAAGGGAGTGTTGCTGATGCCATATATTATCAACCGATCACCAATTTCTTGACATAGGTATATATATGTGCAAGGTACATGTTCTGCGCTGGCCAAGATTGATTTTCCAAATTTATTTGTTCCGAGCATTTGGCCTCTTCGGAGAGAATTGTTGTCGATGTGTTTACTATTATGTTGCCCATAATTATGAGTCTATTGTGCAGCTTGTATATTTCGTTACACCAGTACAACAACTATGTGGTAGTATTCGATTGGATTGAATCGCAAAACTCGAAAATTGACAGTTTTATTTTGGGATAAATTCAGATATAATCTAATGCTCCAAACTATCAGTATGTTATACCAATGTAAGGGTTGTATCAGACCGGCTTGTTTAGTTTTACGGTGGAAAATTTTGTACTTTTGAAAGTAATAAATTAGTTGTACTCTATTTTTTTAATAAAATAAATGAATCATCTCATCTAGCCTTCGAAGTACAAATGCCCATTAATGTCTAAATCTGAATCTATAAAGTCCTTAGTAAGAACTAGTAAAATACAGATTTCATTCAAATATTGATTAGGCAGAAATCATATAGTGGAGAGAAGGGAGAGGGTGGTGACTCGTGAGGAGAGATGGATAAAGTGATGGTACGAACAAAAAAAATGTTTATTTTATTTTACCATCAACGAAGATAAATCATGATTTGTCCTTCATATGAGACATAAACAAGGACTTGCCACGTAAGCAAATTTTGTTGCTTGATTAGAAAGTTTGGCTTGACAACAATTAGATAAACAGCACCACCGTCTCCCTCAGAAAATTAGTCATGTTAAGTAGACAAAAAAAAAATAACAACACGCCCAACACAATGTACAAGTTCACATTAATATGCTTTTTTTTTTCGCCAAAATTCACACGAAACTAATAACTCTCCACAAGAGTTGTCGTTATTTTTTAATTTTTTTTTATCTACACAACTTTTGTCTACTTAGGATTACCCATAACAAAAAAAAAAGTAAGCGGCCTTCCAAAACTACCATATACCGTACAGCAAAAAGGTGTCTGTTTACCTATTTTTGTCCCTTTTCAGTTTACAAAATTGTGCCACGAACCCACCAATGGACGCTACAGGTATTTCTTCTCACCTGTATCCCACGAAAACTTAAGATCAATTAAAAAATAAACCCCACGACAACTCAAGGAAGTAAGCTTCAGTGTTCAGACTACACAATGAATATTCTATCAACACAAGCCACCAGTACTGTGCAGTCGGTATTGAAGTATTGGCGAACAGCTTATTATTCTTGATAGTCTGGCTTCAGAACCCAATGCGATCCATTTGGTCCTTTCTGCAGAGTTGCTATTTCCTTTAACAGATTCTTGAACAGGGCAAGCTCCTTTGAGGGTATCCTGTCCTTGAAATACTGAACTATGCAGGCAGAATTGGAACTACCACCTCGCTGTTGTAGAAAGGTACAGATTTTCCGAATCAATACTTCAGGTTGCACTCCAGATAAATTATCAGAAGCCCTAGAAGATCCAACATCTGTAGATCTTGCTTGATTAGTGGAACTTGACACCATACCAAACTGATGTTCAAGCCCAGCACCGATGGCTTTTTCTTGGTTACCTTGAATTCGAGCCAAAAGTTCAGCAGAAGATAATGCCTTACCAGAAGATGCCCCAGCTGCAAATCCATTTAATTTGTTAGTTCCATTGCAGGGTAATTCATCAGATGCTTTGCAATTATTTACCAACTGGGGATTCACAGCTGAACCAAACTTCCGCCGAACAGATGATGGTGCACCAGCAGTTCCTGACCTTCCTGTCCATGTAGGAACAGAGATGCTATCACGGCTTCGGAGCATTCGTGACTGACGTAAAGCTTCTGCAGCTCTTTGTGCAACCTGGGAAGCTTGCTCCTCAAGTCTCATCTTCTCCTCATCATGGGCATTCATGATCAAATCATGGTTCATGGCACTCTACCATCATATAACAAGTTTATCACTAAAGGAAAACAGCATGTGTAAAAAGTACTAAAAGGGTAAAAAGAATCTATTATGCATATATAATGATGTCATATCATATGTCATGTACTCTTGAACTAGAACCAAATCAATATCTAAATTCTAATGTACTCTGAGCATGGTTAAAGATACCTTATAATTCTTGTGCAAGTGCAACATATGCTTGCTTGTTTCATTATTCTCTAAATTCCTGAATCTTCATTCGTTCAACAGAATGTAGTTTTCCAATAATGTAGTCAAATACACTTAATGATGCATGATAAATTGGATGTAAGCTGAAACACAATGAAGAAACTTACATGTATCCCATTGGCATCAAAAAGATTTCTCAATATATTTGTTTCCTCATCAACCCCATCACTATGATCGACTTTCTCTTTCCCCTTTCCCCTTAAAGGTCCTCTATGTGATTTGCCATCATTACCAACAGCAACATCATCCGAGCCCGGTTCAGCAGTTTGACTAGGTTTATGCTTATCGTGATTATCTTTATGTGTCCCAATGATATTTACATCTTCAGATATTTGACTGAAAATATTTGATGTTTCAGTTGACCCAGTTTCTCCGTCCACATTCAGTATGAAAAGATCTTTCATATCCCGGGCTTTAAAGAACCTTTTCTGCTGCGGGTTCTTCAATATCTTATTGGTAAGAAAATGCTTGTAAATCTGACGGTGATACACTTTCTCCTCTATAGTTCCGCGTGTGATCAACCTATACACTGTCACATCCCGTTTCTGACCAATACGCCAAGCGCGCTCTCTGGCCTGTTAAAAGCAATAATTATCTCCTAAATAACATCGTAGGATTTAAAATTGCACCCAGAACATTATTCTCAACGAAAATGAAATTGAAACAATTTCACAAACAAGAATATATAGAAATCTAAAATAATAAATAATTTAATCCGAAAAACATTAGATGCAGAACTTTAGTTGTTTCTGTAGAGTTATATAACAAATTGGCTAATGTGGTGAAGCAAAGTTTATCAGTCATGTTTGAACAATTTCAAGAACAAAAGGATGTATTAAGTACAAACTTACCTGCATATCAGTTGAAGGATTCCAATCAGGGTCAAAGATGATCACCCTGTCTGCACCAGTAAGATTTGTCCCCAAACCCCCAACTTTGGTTGTTAAAATGAAAATAAATACCTCGCTTGAGGCATTAAATTCATCTATTAAAGCCATTCTCTGTTTTATGGGAGTGACACCATCCATTCTCCGGTAAATATAACCAGAAGTTGTCAAAAAATTCTCAAAAATGTCAAGCATTTGTTGTGTTTGAGTAAAAAGAAGAACACGGTGACCCTGTTCCTTCCAAACATTAAGCACTTGAGATACAACTTTCATTTTCCCGCTACGTTCTGGATTTCCATAATCTGGATTCCTGAAGGCATGTTCCCTTTCAAGTAGGTCAGGGTGGTTGCAGATCTTGCGCATCACATCAATTCCATAAAGAGAATTCCTGTGTCCATCCAATATTTGCTCCACTTCAGTGCTTGCTAAGAATGCTCTATAAGCAGATACTTGCTCTGATGTAAGGCTGCAAAATAGGACATGCTCAGTTTTCTTTGGAAGTTGCGCATTCACATCAGCCTTCATGCGTCTGAGAAGATAAGGCATGATTAAATCACGCAGCACCACAGCACACCTGTAAAATGACAAAATTAAATTCAAATTATTTGGTGTTGGGGGATGACAAACTGTAAAGCTAACTAAAGCAACATCCCTAGATGAAATATGCCAACAATCTAATTAAAAATATTCATCTATAAGCTTCATTTGCTTCATTTTTCCACTACATGCTAGGATCGGGATGGGTGAATCTGTTGTTACTTATAATTAATACAACATAATTAATTAATTAAATTCCATTTTTGGAGAATAACAATTTACAAATTCCAGGAAAAAATATTTCCAGCTTATGAACAACAGTGACCAATGTGTTAACCATGTATTGACCAAATTAATGTCACATGAATAACTGTTTCTAAATTAGAAATATTTTCAGCAGGAATTTCTAGTACTCCATATTTTTTACATTGGCTAACTTACATGTGACACTAAAAAGGGTAAAAAAAACTCATCAACTTTACCTCGTGCAGTTTACCCTCATAACTTTCAATTGGTGTAACTTACATCCATAATCTATTTGAATGTGCAATTTAGCCCCATCCGTTATAGGGTCGTTAAAATTGATTACATTCTTTGATAGCTGATGGGGTAAATTGCACTGATCGAAAAGTTGATGGGAGCAACTTGCTACAATTTTGTTTGAAATTTTAACGATGTTATGATAAATGTCTTAATTTGCACATTGGGATAGATCATGGGGGTAAATTGCTACAATGAAAAGTTGAGGGGTAGGGGGTAAACTGCAAATGAGGTAAAGTTGAAGGATTTTAAAAAAATTTACCCTCCCCCTAACAAAAAATAAAAATAAAAATAAAAATAAAGGAATTGACCACCTGTATGCTGTGGATACTTGTAATGGTGAAGCATTTGCATATCCACCAACTGCTATAGGAACTGCAAACTCAGCTTCAAATACAGGCAAAACACCCAACTTTCCAGGAAAAACAAAATCAAACAATGACCACAGTTCAGTCAGTTTGTTCTGAATAGGTGCACCGGACATTATGATGCGGTGTACAGTCTGTAGCTGTTTGCAAACTAGGGTAACTTCAGCATTTGGATTCCTTATTCTATGCCCTTCATCAAGAACTGCGTAGCCCCATTCAATGTCAAGCAACTGGTCTCCCAATATTCTGAGCTGCTCATAAGTGGTGATAAGTAATCCACATTCCGATCTCATGACACGGTTTATCAGGGGTTCCCATTTTCTTGTGTTTCTAGATGGTACACTGCTCTCATAATCATTGTCAATTGAACTATCACTTTCATCGTCTGTTTCATCGGATTTAGCTTGCTTCTTTCTAGCAGCAGAATCCTGAGCAGAATCATGTAAAAGCTCTACATGGAATTTTGGGTACCACTTTTTAGCTTCCCTTTTCCACTGTTGCAAGAGTGTAACAGGACAGACAATAATGCTGGGTTTGTACATGCCACTAAAATGCAATGCACCAAGAAAAGATAAGACCTGGACAGTTTTACCAAGACCCATCTCATCACCAATAATTCCACCAGCTCTTTGGCAATGCAATTCCCACAGCCATTGGACGCCAACCTTTTGATAGTCAAACAAAGCTTCAAATGTGTTACCAGGGATTTTCAGCCCACCTTCTAATGTTACATAAGAAGGTTCATGATCAGCAAGTTCAACATCTTGTGCCTCTAAATTTTCACAACTGGAAGTGTCCAAGCTACCATTTGCATTTTCTGCAAAACATTCAACAAATTGAATGTGAACATAAATAGAAGTGTATATAATACTGCAAACAAAGCACTCAAGAGGTGCAAAATGAAGTGAAACCAGTTTATAATGGATCACATGCCAACCTTCCCTCACATTGACAGAGGGCCAATACACATCTTTCAATCATCAGAATTAATTATTACATAGGTCATTGAATTATCAACATGTAAATTACCTATTCAGATACACTCTTACTCAGCAACAATTCAGATTAAAATACTGGCATTTTAAAAATGCATGCAACAATCACAGCTAACACTAAAACCAAGGAACCAACACAAAAGAAGACAATCACCATTTCCACATAAACAAACACCAACAACAAATATTACAAAAGATCTTCATGTTGATCCTTACATTTTTGAAAATATAACCAAATGCAACTCGTCTGTAAAGACATTAAGTCAAATTTAGATGAAGTTGTAAGTAATCTGTTTCAGCTCTCTTAAGAATCCAGATATATCATTGAGGCCTGCAACTTTTTACTTTCTAGGAAACTTAATGGAGTTATAGCAACACCTACTACCTTACTTTTTCTTATTCATTTTTACTTTTCTCCTGTGGTCCAAAGAAATAGGAACTTGACCAACTTTTGCAATGAGAACGTTAAAATTTAAACATACCACTTTCTTCCATACGTATTTCCTCGCAAGAAACACGCTTGGTCCATTTCCTACCAGGCAAAGGCCGCCTCTTTTTCCTTTTTGAATCTTTATTCTGCTCTACCTCTCTTTCTAGAGGTTTGGGAAGTTTAAGTGGTTTCCTGAGCCTGTGAAAAGGAAAAGTGGGTGCATCAAGCTTCGGTACAGCTTCAGACTCAAGCAGCTTGGTGGTTGGGCGAGCTCTTGCTGCCTCAGATATTGATCTGGCAGCTCTTTCAACACTGGAAGAAGCAAAATCACCAGTATTTTCTTCCTCAGCTGCATTATGACTTCTTGATGTCTCAGGTTGTTGAAAGCGGCGCTCAAAGCCCTTCAATTTATGAAAAGGGGTTAAAACTCCTTTTCTCACCAATTCATCCCTTTCCTGAAACATAAGCAGAAGAAAATTAGTTCTTCTATTTCTATATCCACCAACTAAGTCCTTCAAAATTTGGTTCACTCTTCGCATTTAATAACATCTATAAACACTTTCTTAAAACAAAAAATCCTATTTTACATAAAAATTTGTTAAGTAACATACTAGGACAAAAAACTGTAATTATTAATGAGTAACTCACTGTTTCAACAAAGCCTGCAGAGGCTGCATCCAAAACTGCATCAAAATCAACATCGTCATTAAATGAGACTGTCTTATGCTGTTTTCCCGAGCTTTTGTGTGATTTTTGAACTTCTTTAAGCTTCCTCTTGGGTCTTCGCTCTTCCTTAACTAAATTAAAGATCAGTTCTTCACGCTCGATACTTTTGGAAGTGTTCTCTTTACACAAATCTGAAAGCTCTTTCTCCAGTTGAGCCTTTGTGATCTTCAGGCTCCTTAGCCTGTCAGCAGCAAGAACATGCTGAAGGTTCGAATCATTGGAGGAATCATCCTCTGCAATCCCTTGCTCCTGGCTGTCATCACCAACATCACTACATTCTCCATTATTTTCAACATTTCTCAAACGTTGAATGGTGGAAGCGACTGCATCTATTTCAAATTTGATTGCCCTCAACTTATGATGAAGTTCTACTTTGCTAGTAGATGATGGATCAACATTTTCAGATATCAGAGAATTTTCCTCCTTGGTGCTCCCTTCAGCTTCAGTAATGGTCACTGCATCATTCCTTGCCTACAAGTGAACATTCTCTATGGTCAAATTTTATGGTTTTGATAAAATATAATTTCTGCAGCAAGACAAGTAAACACCACTATGATATCCCATATATGCTTACAATTAAATTTCAGCATCAAATTCCTCATTTGAGTTTTTGGACATATTGGAAGATGATCAGAAGCTAACAATTCTAGCGACATTATTCTTGATCATGATACTTAATCCTCATCTTTGAACAAGTAAATAAAAAAATTACAGTTAACGGCAAAATAACTTACAGTGCAAACATATTTACCAACTTATTAGTTGAACAATGAACACCATTCTTCGAAGCCTCCCTACTTTCTTTTTTAAATAAATAATAACAGCATGAGCTAGCAGAGAAGGGCGTCACAAGGAAATAGCTTCTTATTCGTGTGCAGGATTTTCATTTTACATTTAGAAGACAGTAAACATGAATAAATAACTATAAGTATCAACTTTCCTTGATTTGAATTATTATAACAAAAAAAAAACCTTCTTATCTGCAATACAATATATCTTTTTTAAAGGTCTTCATTATGGCTTTCTCGCGAATGCAATCAAAGGGTTGTACAATATTTGAGAAACCCCACCACCCACAATTACTTACTGAAACCACATTATGGATGTAGCGTCATCCAACTACATTGACTGAGCCCAAAATTCTAAGTTCCAATTTAGTCCTTAACAAGTACAAGAACACCAATTTCAAAACAAAGAAGTGGAAACAGAATCAGTAAACTTGAAAGCAAAAAAAAAAAAAAAAAAAAGCTGAGGAGGCAGAACCTGATACCTTTTCCAAAACGTCCCGTTCAATATCTTGGGGATTGGCAGACTTTACACCCAAACTATTGAGCAAAATTCGATCCTCCTCTTCCTCCATAAACTTAATTACTATCACATTAACGACTTCTCTCTCTCATGGTTATCATCGTGTAACCTAATCATCATAACAGATAACATTAACATTGATCATTTTCTCCATAGCCAAGCAGCATTTACTTTCAATTTCTTTTCCTTAACGACAAGAGAGAATGACCGATATTTCAAATCGTCAAAGCTCCGATTCCCAGAGACGAAGACGATTTCTCTCGGCGCCTCGCGTTGCTATCGCCGTCGTCTGGGTTTTGTCTTTCAGACTTTCACCTCTATTTTGCTTCCCATCCACTTCTACTTCGTTTAATGCCGCGTCTTAATTCTGGAGTCGTCGTCTTACTTCTTCCGCAAGATTAGCGAACCCCTGCCCTCGTGTCGTTTCACCAAGACAAGAGTCACAAACTCACATACAATACAAATCTAAGCCTACAACCTTCATATAATATAATATAGACTAAAATTCTATTTTGATACTTATTCAATTATTAATTTTGTTTTTAATATTTTAAATTTTAAATTTAATTTTTGATATTTATAAACTTATTTTAATTTGGTTTCTTTGTGAGTGTGTTTGTTATTTACTAAATAAAAATGATGATGTGTCACCATTAAAATTAATGTGACATCTTTATTTTGCCAACGTAACATTGAATTAGTAACTAAATAAATTATTTTACCAAAAAAATGACATTATTTTATTTATGAAAAGCTAAATGACAACTAATAATGTCGTTTTTTGTTAAAGAATCCAGTCAGCTACTAATTCAGTATTATGTTGGTAAAATAAGGATGACACATTACCTTTAACGGTGACATATCATCATTTTCATTTAGTGAATAACAAACACACAGACGAATAGACTAAATTGAAATGAGTTTATAAATGTCAGAGACTAAATTAAAATGTTAGGAACGAAATTGATAATTAAATCAAATGTGAGGGGACTAAAATAATGTTTTAGTCTATAATATATTGATGATAGTAAAATGAAAGGATTTTTTTTCCTTTACTAGATTGAGGTTGTAAGTAGAGGTGTCAATTTGGGCTGGGTCAAACCAATCTTATTTTGAGTCAAGTCACAATGAATGAGGACCATCAAATAACAAATCCAGTCCAACCATGCGAGATGCGGGCTGTTCTGGGCTAGCCCATGTGCTTAATTTTTTTTTTGTTTTCTTTTTTTATATCTATAATAATAAGTTATTAATAAATTAAACTTCTACATCAATAAAAGTTTACAAAAATCATATATGTAAATTAGATATAAATATAACATATTATATTAAGTGTCATTGACATAAATAGTAAAGATTTATTATATTATTTTCGACATAAACGATTTACGATATATTCATGAAGCATCACTTGAATCATAAATTAATCAATTCAAGGAACTAGCACAAGTTAACATCATATTTCAAGTGGAAAAAAAAAAGAAAGGCTTAGATGTACTAACTAAATTTTATTTTATTTTATTTAAAATCCAAATAAAACTAGTCAAGTAAAGATATGAATAAAAAATAACAAAATTAAATATATAACAAAAAATATGACATTTCACATACCGCCCCAACCCATTGCAAGCTGGCCAGCATCGAGTCAACCTATTTTCGGGTTGGGCTACACTGACCCATAGTTAGTTCTGGTTGAGATTTTCTTAGCTCAACCCATGCTTTTTGTTGGGTTATTCAGATCGGCTCATTTTGACACCTTTAATTATAAGTGACCAAATTAGAAATAAGCTTGTTTGTTGATTTTTATCCACAAAAAAAAAATATCGTTACTTTTTTTTTTTGGTTTCTCAAGGTATCCCAGTCGAAATCCAAGGTATCTTAATATACGATTATAGAGACTAATCCCTCGAGGTACTGAGATTGATTTTTATCCACAAAAAAAATCCCGTTGCTTTCTTTTTTGGTTTCCCAAAGTATCCTAGCGTGCAACTATGAAAACTAATCTCTTGAGGTACTGAGATTAATTTAAGGAGTGGACCTCTTTAAATAAATATTTTTTCATACACATAAGTCAAAAATCAAACTTCTAATCCTATACTTAAAGGCTGAAATATCCACCACTTACAATACAGTATATGATGGTAGGTCGTTACTTTAGTCATGTACCAAATATGATTTTAGTCACTAATATATTCATGTCGTTTCACATGCATCACGGCTTTGAGCCAACGATGTGCGTTTTGACTTTTTCATATGCATCGAATAGTTGGGTGGAGTGGGTGACGTGGTTTGTCGTGTATTCACATGTTTAGAGCAACTACCACAATCGCAGACGTGTAAGTTTTGTACACTGGGGAAGAGCATAAAACCTCGGGAGAAAGCCGTATTGGCAGTTGCAGAGCATAAGATGGCGGAAGAAGGAGCTCGTAGTTATCGAAGCGAAGAGAATGCAGAAGATGAAGAGAAGGAAGGTTCCAGAGGAATTCGAGTCCGTGGCATGCAATTCTCGTATGAAGGACAACAACAACCACCACTTTTCCTCGACTTCCACCTTAACGTCTCTCCTGGATCGCGATGCCTTCTCGTTGGTGCCAATGGATCCGGTAATTCCACTTTTTTTTTTGGTTTTGTTTTTTTCCATTGATATTCTTTTTGATCAATCTTTATGAACGAAATAGACCTTACATTGCATTAGAGTACTTGTGTTGTGAGGATTGTGTGAGAATGTTAGGAGCTGTGATGTGATGAGTCGTGTTTGTGCAGGGAAGACCACTTTACTGAAAATTCTAGCTGGGAAGCATATGGTTGGAGGAAGAGACGTTGTGCGGGTCTTGAATTGTTCCGCTTTTCATGACACTCAACTCGTTTGCAGTGGGGATCTCGCTTATTTGGGGGGATCCTGGACTAAAAATGTTGGCTCAGCTGTGAGTTTTAATTTCATATTTTTATCTTACACACTATCAATTATTATTATTGATTTTAAATATGGTCACAACACAAAATATGGTAAAACTTCCTTTTTTCTACACTTTGAAAGTTGATTGACTATTGAAATTTTCAAAATTGAGAGATATCTTTGATCCACAATGTTGTGTCATGTGCTAAAATCCTAATGAATTGTTATAATGTAGGATATGGTTGTTCCACAAAGTTTCCCTTGCTATTTTTTAATTGTTTATCAACTGTTTCATGGTTGTTCTTCACTAGTTGTTGGCACTGCAGTCTCCTACCATACACTTTCATGCTATTTATGAGATCGTGGCTACTAGAATCCCTTTATATGGTCTTGAAGACTTACGCTGAAACTTTTAATTACCTACTGCAATTTATTGGTGACTGTGAGGACGCATTTCTTTTATATCTTGTGAGCTTGCTGTTCACTAAGGTTGCACGCTTCAGAACTTCTTGTATCTTGATCTTGTACTGTCTCAATCCCATCCTGCACTTATTTTATAAGGTTTAGGCTCTGATAGTGCCTTGGAAGAAAGAGCTAATGTTTTTGTGCTTTTTGCTACCTAGGATACTTTTCAATTCTTTTTCCCTTATTCCAATTTCTTTTCCTTCTTGATGGCAGTTTTTACCGATACTAGTTTTAGTTTTGAGGATAGGTTTTACTGACCTCTCTTCTATCATATTATTTACCTATAAGGTGTAAATTTGCTAAAAGTAGGGTGCATTTCAAATTATTAAGACTAGAAGAGGCACTTGTGGTGCGGGTATAAAGGAAAAGAATCGTAAGACCAAAGTCCACTTGAAGGTTTTCTCTGTTTTTAAATTTGAAAACTGAATGAAAGCTGTTAGAGATTAAGTCATTCATGAGCCTCCACCTAACAGCTTAAGCTTTTAGGAGAGTTGATCCTTGACATAGTATCAAAGCCTCTACGACCAAATGGTTAGGAGTTAGATCCTTGACGTCCTCATTATTCTAAATAAAGTTGAATTTCAGCATAAGGTAGGGTGGACTTGTGCATTGTCCACACTTCAATGAGCCCAAAGGGCTTTTGCGTGAGGAGGCGTGTTAGAGATATAAAGTCAATCTTGGGCCTTCACCTAACAGCTTAAGCTTTTAGGAGAGTTGGTCCTTGACAAAGGCCAACTTAAAAACTACAATATATTTAAAAAATCTAAAACGTTCCTTAAAAGTAGGAAGTGTGCGTAAGTGGTAGGCCTTTGTTGTTAATTTGAAATGATGATTTTCTCCTCACTTTTCAGTTATATTTAAGCAAAACTTTTGGGGTTTTAGTAAAGTTAATATTGGAGACCAAGTGGGGGAATCTTGTTTCTGTTATAGTATAGATGCGCAGCCTTTGTGTTCTCTTAGCCAGAACTATAGATAGCTTTCCTCTGACATGTGGGCTTTGGTCCTAACAAGAGCCTGATGTTCGTAAAATTTAGAAACACACTTCAGAGCCTCAGTTTTCTAATAGTTTACTTTTGACTCGATTTTCATTCTAGTGATTTTTCTTCATATAACTCTTTTTTTGTTGATATACATAGGAATTGAACCTAAGACTGTACCCTAACTCCACCCAAATAACATGTATTTGATATGCTTTGATCAATTTCATTTCGAATATTAATGTCGTTGCTAATATCCAGGGAGAAATTCCGCTCCAAGGAGACTTCTCTGCTGAACATATGATCTTTGGAGGTGGGTTTTTAAACATAACTTTCTTTGTTACCAAATGCATCTGCATCTCCATTTTCAATTTCCAAATATCAGGGGAAAAGTCAGTCATACCACATCTTGAAGTCCTCCAAGAAGCCCTATTTAGGACCAAAAAAATATTTACAAAAAAGCACTGAAGTCATGTTATGTCTACAACTGGGATCTATAGTGTTGCATATAGATTCTTCATGATGTTTGGAAATTTAAATTCAATTGTGTTTAGTCTTGATGTATAGTAGAATTAAGGTATTCATTACTTTTGTCAGTTGAGGGCACTGATCCTGACAGAAGAGATAGGTTGATCGATCTGCTTGATATCGATCTGCAGTGGCGAATGCATAAGGTATCTGATGGGCAGCGCCGTCGAGTGCAAATCTGTCTTGGTCTTCTTCATCCATATAAGGTATCAAGGAGTTAAAATCCTAGAGAATTTGTGTATGGTTGTTATGCTGTTGTAGACAATGTCAATGTCAATGCACTCATTTAGCTTCATCTGAGTTTGATTTTTATTGTATGTTATGGTACCTACTTTATTGTGGAGTGCTTTTTATTTTGAACTTTGAATTCTAACAATATGTTAATGTCTTGCGTTGCTTTTTTTTATATTTAGTGCTGCAGATCAAATCAAGCCTGATATATAACTGGAATCCTTGATTGACATTTCAGGTTCTCTTGCTGGATGAGGTTACTGTTGACCTGGATGTTGTTACTAGGATGGATTTATTGGACTTCTTCAGGGAAGAATGTGAACAGGTATTCACTGGCTCTATCTATTTGCCTGCTGAAACACACTGGAAATGAGTGTGGAAAACTGCAACGAGGATGGCGCCAATGCAACATTAGATGCACCAATAGCTGGTCCTAATTGGAAATATTAATCATAATAAAATACAATCATATGAGTTTGATCTTCAATCTCTGCAAGTGACAAAGTATATATTATATATTGTCCTGATATGTCTATTCAAAGCTATCGTGGAAAATATAATGCCTTAATAAATTATAAGCACTTAAGGGTGATGATATGCCCATCTTGCAAGGGCTGGAATGTTGGGTTCAGAAAAATAATGATTATGTGACTATTTCTTATGTTTTCTATTGTTTGCAGAGAGGAGCTACAATTGTATATGCAACTCATATTTTTGATGGACTAGAGATATGGGCAACTCATCTGGCATACATACAAGATGGTGAACTGAGGAGAGCAGAAAAATTATCAGACGTTAGCGAGTTGAAGTCTTCAACTAATCTGCTATCTGTTGTTGAGTCCTGGCTCCGTGCTGAAACAAAGCTTGAAAAGAAGAACCCTGTCCACAATACTTCCCATGTTCAAAAGACGTCTTTTGCTAGTTCTCCTTTCTTTTCATCTAGACACATGGCATACTATCGATAGTCTCTGTTGACACAAATTTCTTGTGAAAATAATTTTTGAGTTGAGAGACAAGTACAAGTAAATTCATTCTTTCATGCTGGTCAAGTTTGTGGTTGTTTATAACTTTAAATACTTTATTTTTCTAGAGTAGCTATACGTGTAAACAAACAAGCATGCTTGAATCATATCTTTCTAGTTAGTTGGATGCACCATGAAGTCACATGGGGCTGCCTTTGGCCAATAACATGTATTTATTTGTCATATCATAAATGAAACAGACTTGCTGTGCCTGGATATTTCTGGCAATATGTTGTGTCATGGTTTGAGCTGGTTACTGGCTCTGCTGAGTACTTGTTCATGCCAATTTTCTACGTCACAAGTTTACAGCGGAAGGTGATGTTAAAAAATCATATCTTCCCCTAATTGACCTGTGAATAACTGGCTTTGTGAAGGACGTTGATTATGCAAAGCTGGAAGTTTAGTTAGGAAGTTGAAATTAAAAACCTTGTCCAGTAAGGAGTCTTCTCTATGCTGTGCTAAAACATATTTTGTTATTTGCCTATACTTGCTTACTAGTGAGCAGTTTAGGAACCTGAATCGTCCTGTCTCTTCTTTTTGGGGGAATTGAAATTATGAGTGAAGGCCGATAGACGAAGTGCTTAAATGCCAGCTTAGCTGAATAGTTTTGCCACCTCAATTGAACTGTGTGTGAAGGAACAAAACTTGAGATCGCGTGTTCATCGTATGTGGAGGGAGGGACAAGACAATAATGACTCCTTGAATTGCTTACTTATGCTACTACCACAAACTAGGGCGAATAAAAATTTGTGACAAATAAGTCTTGCACCTTTCAAGGATCTGGCTATGTCTAAGACATGATGAAACTGATGATTTAATTTTTTATTTGGACTGGAGGGTATCACCTATAATGCAGACAATATGTTTTGTTCCTGCAGTATCATTCATCTTCTGACAAATTTTGCTTGCCATCATACTGGCTTTTTGGATTTATGTAGCCGGTAATTTCAAGTTTGGACGGGTTAATCGCACAGTAGAAGGTTGTGACTTTTGAGAGCATGGACCAGCAAGCCTCATTAGTCGTCACATAGAAACAAATTTCTTCTTCCCCTCAGCCAACTACTTTAGCTGTTGTCACATTTTGACAGCAATGCTTCTCCAACTCTCTTTTCGCAAAACCCCAAGTGAAGCATTACTTGTCCTCAGTTGCGGTCTTGTTAGTCTATATCCACTTCATCTTATTGGTCTTAGTTCTCTTTAAATGGGACCATATAATACCAAAAATTAATTCACAAGTTGCACTTTCAAAATCTCTACATCAACAATGTATTAAGTATTAATTCTTACCTCGTAATTTTCTCAAAAAATGCTACATACACTACTACTATTACCGTCATACTAGTATAATAAAGCCATAAATAACATTACCCCTATCTTTACCCCTCCCAGTATTTACAAAATGTAACAAACATGAAGAGAAATTGGGATGGTACCAACTTAAAGCTAAGATTATCTGTTAAAATCGGGGGACATGGTTGTGAGAAGTCATGGCTTTCAATATTGGGTGTGCGAATTTTATGGAGATAGATTGATCGGTAGTTAGTAGAAGAAGGCTATAAGTAGATATGGTGTTATATCCATTTGCACTTAGGAGACAGGATGCTTGGTTTCTACAAAGTAAAAAGTTAAAAACTCTTTCTTCTCGTTTTGTTTGCTTTGAAAGAGAACAAACTTGGGGTCCAATAAAGGCTCCCACGCGGCAAAAGATTCTAAATTGGCATTGGGGTCCAATAAAGGCTCCCACACGGCAAGCAATTCTAAATTGCCATTGGTGAAATTAATTTTTATAAATCAAAATGGAAATATGAATATAAATGAAATTACTTGAAATGGAATGAACATTTTTATTTTAGTTTGTAGTTTGTTTAAAAATAAATCTATTTTATTTCATTCATTATATGTTTTTATCTTTAGTATTTGAGATTAGTATAAAATGAAATCATAAATGAAACTAATAATAAGAAAAACTCTAAGAGGTTGGCCCAATAGCCGCCGGCACAAATATATATATTGTTAAATGCACATTCTTAAGTTTGAATTTTAATTTTGCTAATTTCGTGAGGCTTAGACTGCATCCCTAACCTTTGCATGAATGATTTCCTTTTGACTGAATAAGGAGATGGATTAGTTAATAACTTAATATGCACGCAAGTTGATATAGACACCATTTGATTGCAATACTAAAACGAAATAAAACAATTATTAATTATTTCGAACTTACAAAGAATAGTAATTCCCACGTCTTTCTAGGAATGAATGACCTCTCTTGTCTATGTAGGATCAAAGTTCCAAACAAAAATTATTATTTCATGTGTTTTAATATATAAACTAAATAATCAATCATTCTCATCAAAAAGAGACAGAAATGTAGTCACTACTTTTGTATATTAGTGGAATGATTCTCATATGTAAATATGAAACAGATATAATAATAAAATATTTTTTATGTTCTCTCTTTCGATCTCAATAATATAATTAGATCCATCCTAGTAAGAGAAAGGAATAAGTAAAATAATTTTTTTTACAATACCTTATATAAATACTAGAATAAATTATATTGACGTCTACTAAAGTTTATGAAAGTTACACAAGCACTCTATTTTATTTTAAAATAACACTACGTTTCACCAATGCTTTACAGTAAGCGAAAGAAGAGATTAACACAATTGTATCTTATTGAAAATTGGATAGTATCTTATATAAATACTATATATAGTTTAAAAAATAATTAAAGTTATAGTTGCTTTAAAATAGTGATTACTTAAAATTAATTATGTTAAAATATTATGTAAAAACGTTTGTTGGTAAAATATTTTGAAAATAGATACTAATTAAGACAATTCTCATTAACAAATGTTATATAAAATACATTTCTTAATTGAAATTTTGCTAAGATAAAGAAAACTCTTATTTATGTTAGTTTCTAATTTATTAATTTATTTTTAAAATAATTGATAAATATCATATTAAAATATCATAATAACTTTTATTTTTAAAAATAAAATTAATTGAGTCAATCATAAGTGAAGGTAAGCATAAATGTACTTTGTAATTATAACTGTGCACAATTGCCGATGAAATGACATCTATTGTGTAGCATACCTAAATCTTTTATACTATGTATTATTACTTTCCTTTAGTAATTAAAATTGACAAAAAAGTCCGGTTTTTCGCGGGATCCAAAGTAACTAATTTTTAAAATGTCCAGAAATTCGCCTTTTTGTTTTTCTTTTTGTGCCCTTTTCCATTTCAATTTTAAGAATATTAAAGAAAAAAGGTTTTTCATTGCAATTTTGGCATAAGAAGGGAATGTCATGCATGAGAGAGAGAGAGAGAGAGAATCATGCGGACAACTCACCTCGTCTGAGTTTCTCTTCTCAGCGCCGGAGCCGATTGCCATTGCCATTGCACACCGAAATTGCTGGAACGACTCTCTTCTCTAGGGTTTCGCGGGATCATAATATTTTTTCTGGGGACAACTATTAATTACGCGGTAATCCGAATTCTCAGCTTCTTCCTAGAAAGTAGAAACGCAATTCTTTGCCATTCTGATTTTCCATTTGGTCCTAATTCCGCGCACTTTTGTTTTTTTGGCTTCTGCCACTTGATGGCATCGATTTTACGGTTTTTGCTTTGGAAGTGCTCGAATTGAAACCGAGGAATTAAGGTGCCCGGAGGAAACTCTTTCGTTTCTCTCAAGTGATTTTTTGAGGGAAAGCGTAAATACCTGTCGTGGAAAATGGGTCATATGCAAAATTAGAAATTGTGGAAAAACGAGAGTAAAAATCTGTCCTTTTCTGGGTTTTTTTTTTCAACGTGAAAATCGTAGGGGTGACTTTTGCTCCGGTTGATGCAGATATCTTGCAATTGGAATTTTTTTTTTTAAATTTTGGGATTTGAAGGGAGCTGTTTTCAGAGCGGGGTTTGGCTAATGGCTTGTTTGTAATGCGCAGAAGGATGGTTGTTAGTGATTGAGGTGGCCACTGAGGTGCGGTGAGGAAATGGATTCTGCGAGGAGTTGGTTTCAGAAGTTTCAGCCTAGGGATAAAATGAGGGCAGGTGCAAAGAAGAAGGAGGAGGATAGTAGTGGAGGAAAAGAAGATTCAAATGCACCCGTTGATGAGGCATCTCTTTCAAGTGTCACAAAGCAGAAGGTTGCAGCAGCAAAGCAGTATATTGAAAACCATTACAAGGAGCAAATGAAGAACCTTCAGGAGAGGAAGGAGCGGTATGATTCATTCATTTTATCAATGTTGATGATGATTATTTTTTGATATATGAAAAACAGCAAGTAATGACACTTACTTGTCTTCAAACCACTTACATATAGATTTTTGTGAGCATCGTCTGGCATTTCCCTCTGCTTCTTATAAGAAATAGAAGCACTGTCGGTGTTTTTATTTGGCTCAGAGTTGTTACACGTCAGCCTTATCTACTGCTCTTACTTCCATCTCTATAGCTGACACTGTTGATTGATACTAAATTTTCTAATTTTTTTGTCAAATACAGAGCTTTTGTCCTTTAGGTTCATTAGTCTACCCAGGAGCTTCCTTATACTAAAGTTAATTGAATAGAAGCTCTAATGGAGGAAGTTTCTATTTGTGTAATGTTATTATTATGTCAATGAATCGTTGAGCTTTACCCCTCATGTGGTAATGTGGTATGCCTTTTCTGAGATTATAATATCAGTATATCATAAAATTATCTCTTTATATCAAAACTTTAAAGGACTATTAGATGCTAGCACTTTGTTATATATAAATTATAATCATGTCCGCCTACACTGAAACTATAGGATTTTCCATGTGTCCAACACTTGGCTGTAACCATTTCTTATATCAAGCTGGGCATATCACTGCAAGTATATTATAGTCAAAAGTATATATCAAATACTAATGAGGAGCTGGCTGCATGTAGTCACAAACTTTTTATGATAATTTTTTAAATACAAGTGTCATTTATTATGTACAGCGGAGGGAAAAAGAATCTCATTAGAATTGGAGCTTTGAGAACCAATGGATCAGAAAAACTGCAGTAAATTTTTGTCCGTTTTTGGAAGTATGTGAAGAGTGATAACTTTATTGATATTTGTTCCATGCTTTGCATCATTTTGGAGTCTTAGTTGTAAAAATCTTCTGGTATCTGTTTTTTATAATAACCATTGCACTTTTCCATTGCTACATTATGATTCACGTAGATACAAGTCATACAGCAAAAGAAGATGTTAAATTTGGCAATACTGGTTTTGCTGGGATTTTCCAAGAACTTTAGACCAGAACAATGGTTGGATGTTCAAATGGGGTGCAAGTTTGAATATGAGGGTGATTATGCAGAAGATGAATGTTTCTCAATACTATGGCTTGCAAGTTTGAAGGTGGCTTATGTCTCATTTTGAGTTCAGTCTTATGAGAACATTTGTGTTTGTGACTCAAATTTGGTGGGGCATTGTTATTATTTCACCCATAAGGATTTGGATGTGTTTTGGAAGGCTATCCATAGAAAGAGTGAGTTACTTCGTATTTTTTTAAAGAAATAAATTGGTAATGTACACATGCATCTGGTGGGTTTGAAGATATCTCTCTGTTCTGTTCTTAAGGGGAAGGAGGTTTCATGAGATCCTAGGTCATTGGCTCGTATCACAAGTTCTTGTCAATTACTGTGGAAGCTATAAAGTTCTAATAAGTTAGTTGTAATGTATTATTCTGGAAGATGGATTCCTCTCGTGATTTTTTGTTAAGGTGCAAGCAGAGATGACTTTAGTGATAATTACTTATTCCCCTCATGACTTTAGTGAAGCATGTAAAAATTGCTGGAACTGGAAGTGTTATCTTTACTTGAATGTTAATGTGTATTATGTTAGTTGCTTTGACAAATATGTGGTAAAATTTTATAATGCCTCACTTGCTTATAACAGTCGAACCATCTTGGAAAAGAAGTTGGCTGACGCCGATGTCTCCGAGGAAGATCAAAACAACCTGCTTAAATTTTTAGAGAAAAAGGAAACTGAATATATGCGCCTTCAGAGGCATAAGATGGGCGTTGATGATTTTGAGTTATTGACTATGATTGGCAAAGGTGCATTTGGGGAGGTATATATATGCTTATATATGACATCTGTTCATCAAAATTAAAAATCAAATTAATTTTCTGGTCGCTACTTTAGTATAAATTATGCATTCTTTTGTACTCTTGATTCATTATACGCATATTACAATTGAAGTGATTTTGAAGAGAGAGATATACAGAATAAAATATTGTAATAGGTGAATGTTGGCAACAAAAGAGCCTAAGGCATTCATGATGTTTTTTTAGTAATTTTCCATGGGATATCATATTTTTTTTCTTGATAAAAGCCAGGGATATCATCATGGCATTATGTGAATAATTTGGGACAATCGACATTATCACTCAGTATATGGCCAAGACACCAACATCCTATTGCTAGTCATAATTTTTTATTGGATTTCACATTTTGGTCTACAATATCAAGGAGGAGTCCCATCTCTTACAATATAACCTTGCTGCTTTGCTGGAATGGGATTACAATATGTAAAAGAAAAAATTTCTTTTCTTTTTTTTTAAAAAAGGAAACTATATACATCCAGCTCAGTTGTGCTGAAGAGATTTATAAATATGCATAAAAGGGCTGATATCTATCTGAAAATAATGTAAATTTTAAGATTGTCTATACTGAAGTAACACCCTCTCTTTCTTGAACAACTACAAGTTTAGATTTTAGGAGTAAAATCTGGCAGTATTACCCAACCAAGTCTCTTTTTTCTTTATGTGCCTTTGTCTGCCAACAGCTTGACTCTGCCTAAAATTTGAATTTGTTGCAGGTCAAAGTCTGCAGGGAGAAGACTACAGGTCATGTATATGCAATGAAAAAGCTAAAGAAATCAGAGATGCTTCGCAGAGGCCAGGTTTACAGTCATTTGTCTTGCTAGATTATATTCTTCCAGAGAAGAGCAGTTTTTATGTCTAAGGTTAATGAAGTCGTCATAATTATTCCCAATTTTGTTAATCTTTTCAGGTAGAACATGTCAAAGCTGAAAGGAATCTCCTTGCAGAGGTTGACAGTAATTGCATAGTCAAACTTTATTGTTCTTTCCAGGATGATGAGTATCTGTATCTTATTATGGAGTATCTACCGGGTGGGGATATGATGACTCTACTTATGAGAAAGGATACCTTGACTGAAGATGAAGCCAGATTTTATGTAGGAGAAACAGTTCTGGCTATTGAATCTATACATAAACACAATTATATACATAGGTATGTATAGAATTGTTCATTTACTTTCAGAGTAGTCCTGTTTCCTCTATTATACTAAACTTAACTTTTTATGTAGGGTTAGGTTCTAATGGAGCCTAGTAAACTTTAAGTTAACTTCCAAAACGTACTGTTAGAATTATAAGTCTTATCATGATTGTTATCCACATCATTTCAAAAGGATCCAATACTGAAAACTGTTAAATGTTTGAAGTCAAATTTATTTATCTGTATGCATATCTGTTTGAAACTAAAGCAACCTTAGTCAGTTGTACAGTATAAATTTATCTTTTCAATATTTCGTGTTGCAGGGATATCAAGCCTGATAACTTATTACTTGATAGATATGGACACTTGAGACTGTCAGATTTTGGACTATGTAAACCATTAGATTGTAGTACACTCCAAGAAAAGGATTTTTCTATAGGTCAGAATGTGAATGGGTCTACACAGAACGATGAACGTGCAGCTCCAAAACGCACACAACAAGAACAATTGCAACACTGGCAAAAGAACAGGAGGACACTTGTAAGTTCACTACTATTATGTATTGATCACTTTTTATTTACTATGACAGCACGTGTAATTGTAAAACTTGATGTGGTGTTTTCCTTATGATCTAGTGAAATATTGAAGTCTTGTACTGATAAATTGTGCCTGTCAAACCCCCTATCCCCAGACCATCCCAAAAAGAAAAGAAAAGAAAAAAGAAATGGCTGGATTCTATTGTTGAGAGTATCTGTATGGAAGATGCTTTTTTCTCTCTCGATGTGTTTAAGATAATGTATTCCTTTTTACTTTTTTTCTATGTGTGCTTGTAATTGTGAATGTATAAATGTTTCAGGCTTATTCCACTGTTGGTACACCAGATTATATTGCTCCAGAAGTTCTATTGAAGAAAGGTTATGGGATGGAATGTGATTGGTGAGTTTTATGCATGTGAATGATGGCATGTTATCTAAAATTGATTTCTCTCTTCTCTGTATGGTGCATATATACCATGGCATCCAAGTTTATTCTTTTCATACAGTACTGGGTGATCTTTTCAAAATGTTTCAACCTAGTTTGGCATTCAAATTTCTTACTTCTATACTCGGGATGCTGTTTAGGACATTATCCTTTGGTTTTCTTTTTCCTTCAAATGTTTTGAAAGCATCAATGATTTTGCTTCATTTATATGGAACTTGTGAATAAACTTTAATAAGTTCAGGGTTACATATTTTATTCTGACACAATGATGGCTTCTATAAAATTCACAGGTGGTCACTTGGAGCTATTATGTATGAAATGTTGGTGGGATATCCACCTTTTTATTCTGATGATCCAATGACAACGTGTAGGAAGGTAATCTTTCTGATAGAAATGTTTACTGAGACTAAAATTTGTTTGACGTTTGCTTTATTTATATAAACCTCTGCAGGACACTCTTACTATCCATTATTAGCGCAGTTTGTATTTGAATTTTAAATTTCAGTTAAGCTATTTGTTATTTTGTAGTTTTTATCAGAGTCTATCATTCTAGTGTCAAATTGGTGGCAAGATTGTTTACACTCATTTATAATTTCTGCTTCATATCTCTGATTTACATTTGAATCAGACTTTTGACATGTTAGCTTGTTTGGACTAGATCTACATGATACCCAGGATCTTACTTAAACTAAAAAATCTCCCGAAGTATAAGCAAATGGTACCATATCAAATATGGTAGCGGCGACGAGACTGAAAACACCTTTCCCCCTGTCCTTTTATTCCTTTGGCTGTGAGTTTGCCAGATATTAACCGAAATACAATAATGCATGCCTTTCTTTTCTTCTTGCCCCTGAAGCTTCTTACACGGCATCACCTGTCCCCCTTCTAGATATTTCATGTGAAGAGCTGAACACCAATCTATTTTCTTCTTTTATAGACAGCTTGGGCCTTAACAGGCTTGATAATATAGTGGCTTGTGATCCGATTCATGCTGTGCATGATGAATCTGTCACTGACTGTAGCCTTAACTGATTGATTGTTGAAACTTGCATTCTTACGGGCCATACTGCATCTTGTTTATTATTAGTTGAGTTGTATCAAGAGTATGGAAATCTGAAAAGGTTTTTGAAGTGACAAATATACATTGAAGCTAATTATCTCATTCAAGATTTTCTCTTCATGCATCAAGTTTGCTTCCTTTTTTTAGCATGTGATGTTTTACTGTTTCATCTTATTTATTTTGACAATTTTAATTGTAAACATGTATTAGGATTCTCTAAAGTACAAGGTGCACTTTACTCTGTAAAGTGCAGAGTGGATCACTGTTGATTAAAGTATCAATGGTTTATCTTTTTATAAAGTACTAGCAACATGATAGCAATCTATGTGTCAAGGACCAACTCTCCTAAAAGCTTAAGTTATTAGGTGGAGGCTCATGAATGACTTTATCTCTAACATGCCCCTCCACGCAAAGCGTGGACAATGCACAGGCCCACTCTACCTTGTGTTGAAATTCAACTTATTTAGAAGAATGTGGGTGGCAAGGATCGAACTCCTGACCACTTAGTCATGGAGGCTCTGATATTATGTCAAGGACCAACTCTCCTAAAAGTTTAAACTATTAGGTAGAGGCTCATGAATGAATTTATCTCTAACACTGTGGATTTGCAAAAACCAACTCCTTTGATTTTATCATCAATGGTAATCCATTTGCACTTTACGCTGTAAAGTGCAAGACAAGTGCACCTGCACTTTAGAGTAGTCAAATCCTGTAAACATAATAGTTTAGGGTTTTTCTAAATTTTCTAGTGCATGATAATTATATCTCAGTTTCCCATTTTATGCAGATAGTAAACTGGAAATCTCACTTGAAATTTCCTGAAGAAGCAAGGCTATCCCCAGAGGCTAAAGATCTTATTAGCAAACTTTTGTGTAATGTCAACCAGAGGCTGGGGTCAAAAGGCGCATATGAAATAAAGGTGTTGTACGGTGTGTCCTTTTCTAAATTCTTAGATTTGTTATATTATATATTTGGATATAGAGGTTACCTTTGTCTTTGTGTTATATTCCTCTTCAGGCTCATCCATTCTTTGAAGGTGTTGAATGGGATAAGCTGTATCAAATGGAAGCTGCATTTATTCCTGAGGTCAATGATGAGTTAGATACTCAGAATTTTGAAAAGTTTGAAGAGGTATTTAAGTCTGTCAGTTTCTTGCTTATTTTGTGTAGCTACTTATCTAAGGCCATTCACCTTGCTCAACTTTTCGCATTTTACCTTTTGCACCTGCAGTCTGACAGCCATGCTCAATCATCATCAAGAGCTGGGCCATGGAGGAAGGTAATCTTAGGTGTTTCCTTCTCTGTTGGAAATTGTCACCAAGTTATCTGTAGAGTTAGCATCTGCATAACCTTCTGTTGGCTGATATGATGATGAAGTAGTATGTTGTTTCTGTTCAATCAGTACATTTTGGTAAGATAGGGAAGAGCAAAGAAAATCAATTAGTTATCATTATTTGAACTTTGAATTACTTATCTGGCAATTATAGTATGTCTCTTCTGTTTTGAAAATTAATTTTCCTTTGACTTGGCATTGCTGTGAGTAGGCTGTTGATATGCGTTTTTAGTTGTTATGAGTTGAATCGTTAGTTAAGAGAGTATAACCATAGGCAGGGCTGTGGTAGTAGGAAATATATCACAAGCTATCAAACCCATTTGGGATTCCCATATCAGAAGTTTTATTTGTTCTCCTTTTCACTTTTCGACAAATTTTGGCTTTTGAAATCACTTGACTAATTTTAAGGCAAATAAACTCTTCTTCAGAATCATGATATGAATAATGTCTCAGTGTTGCGCTTATAATTGCTGAAAATTTGGAATATGACATGAATGCACTTTTCCCTGAATTCTTAAGAAGCTTAAGTTATGGCTCTACCAGGAGTGTGTATTTGTTGGGCTTGCTAAAATGAAGATTTAGAACATGATCACGCTAGGTTTAGCAATAACTTTCACAGCTTAGGGTTTATTTGCTTGAGTCTCAAATATATGAATTTATACTGAAGGGAATTCTTGCCAGCTGTTAAATTAAAAAATTAGTAGTGTTTAACTTGCAGTTGGCAAGAAAAATGGACATGTCTGTGACAATTTTTTTATAGTTCTCAATCTTCAAGTTTTCAGTTTGTTACACTGTTTTCCCACCCTTATCCATTTCCTTGTTCTTATTCTTCTTTTGTCTTGTTTATGGCTCTTACAGATGCTTTCATCTAAGGACTTGAATTTTGTTGGATACACATATAAGAACTTTGAAATTGTCAACGACTATCAAGTTCCTGGGATGGGTACATCTCTTTCTTCTCTTTTTACTCATGCATATTAATTTATTAATGTTAATACTCTTTGCTACAAGGTTCTATTTCGGCTATGGTTGTGGCTATTATGCTTGTTTGACAGATATCGTTTTTTATTTTTAGAGGGATATTTATATTTATTTTTTAGGAGAATTACAATTAAGGAACTCTTGGTGAAGATATTTCCAACTTAGATACATTAACCAAAAGAGTGATTAATTAAGTCAATAAATGGTTAATACATTAACAACTATTAACATTGTTAATCACTCTTTTGGTTAATGTCGCTAAATTGGAATTATATTTGCCAAGAGTTCCTAAATGACTAAATCATGATTCTTCCTTTATTTTTCCATTTATTGAAACAAAGATCAATTTAAAAGAACATATTCTATCAGGTTCAACTTCCTGATATTTATCTCATGTTTTTCTAGAATCAGCATGTAAAAAAGATTATAGCACATGCTCTGTCTGTTTCTTTGAAATGTAATTTTTTTTATTAAAAAAAAACATATTAAGAGAAAAGAAGAGTACAAAGCTGGAAGATCAGGAGTCCTCCTAACAGCAAAAGAAACAAGAAAGAAACTATAAATGAAAATCATTAGCTCAAAAGAGCTTCCGACTCCGTTTGGAAATCTGATTACAATAATGGATATTTAGTTTCATTAATCGTTAAGAAACACCATATACATGCACGAATTGTCCATGACTTGAAGGAAATTAACCAGTTTGAGTATGTTAAAGTATATTATTGTCAATTCAATAACACTTTATTAAATGGCTTCCTCTAGTTTCTTCAACATAGGCAGAAAATTAGAAATTTCACTGTAACTCATTTCTCTGAGCCCCAAAATTATCAAGGGTAGGAATAGACTTGGCTCAATAATGGATGGGTTCTTCTGAGATTTTCAAATGTCCATATAATTTTTTGTTGTCAGATCTCTTTTATGCCCTTAATTGTCTACAACATTTTTTAAGTTTAAGCTGTTTTTTTTTGGGGGGTGCCTTAATGAGGTTAAGGTGTTCATCTCTTCTCAATTGAACAAAAATGTAAAATGAAAGTAAACTCTGTCTCCTTTATTTAACTCTAAATCAAACAAATCAGAGATTTTTTTTTCTCAATAAAAAAAAATAAAAAAGAGATTTCTTCACCCATTCTTTTCCGTTCCTTTCTCTTCTCTCCTATCTATATCTTCCTCTTCCTTTGTCTCCATCAAAGCCAAAAAGAGCATTAGTTGTTCAACCAAAATTACATGCAAATTAGGATAAATGGATAAGTTAATCTACGGGCATAACCGCGATATGTGCAAAACTTGGTCCAGATGAAAAGATTTGGCTGATCTTACATATGATTCATTCAACTTCTGTGGTCGGAAGGCCAAGATAGAATGTTGGAACAATATATCGAACCACAGTTTCACATCAATGAGGTGACATGTCTTTTCAGGCAGGAATGTAGAACATAAATTGGTGGGTTTATATTGAAAACAAAAATCTGTGGATTTTTGTGTGTATATGTCCTGATTGTGTGTTACATTTAAGAATGTGCTGGAAGTTCATGATTGTTGTTCTTTTGTGTTGATTTTGCTATCCTCTTGCCTTGCAGCTGAATTGAAGAAGAAACCCTCCAAATCAAAGAGGCCGTCCGTCAAGTCGCTTTTTGGTAGGCTCTTAATTTTTTTTTTTGAACATTTGATTCCTTCAAACTTTGTTTTCTTTAGTTTGTGTTGTTCTTTGTATACCTTCCTGTTTCTTGCATGTAACCATAAATATTTTTATCTGATCAAACTGGGGTGACATATGATAGATTGTGAGTCAGAGACATCAGAGGTGTCCGAGGCTTCTGATGCGTCTGCAAGCAATCAATCTACTCAAGGAAGCTTTTTGAAGCTCTTGCCACCCCAATTAGAGGTATCTCATAGCGAGAGGGAGTCTTCCTCCTAACAAAGCAATCTCATGATCTATCCAGTCAGACAGTATAGGAGCCATAACTCATGCCTATAGCATTTTGACTATTTCCATGTTTAATATCACTCTTGATGCTATTCCACGTTTGGATTTGTTCTTGGCTACATTAATGGTTATGAAGAAAGGCAAGAAGAAAGTGCTGTCTTGAATCAACTAATTAGCCTCCAGCTGTCTTGGACGAGTCTTGCAAGTTGTTAGTAGCCACAACTATTGAATTGCAAATCTCTTATTCTATGCCTGTTGTCAAATATGCTACACTAACAGATACGAAATGGATACCAGATACAATGTATATTCGTGTTTTCTTTTACATTAATGATAGCAAAGCATTTGTCCCAATATAACATTGGAGATGTGGAAGTTGGCTTTATCTGTAATGAAGGACAAGTTAATTTTACTGAACGTGACCTGTATGAATTAAATTTTTATTAATGTCAATAATCGGTAATTTGTTACAGTTAATTCTTTATTATTATTATTATTATTGTTCTTGTTGTTGCATGGGTATAGCATTCGAATTCCTCTTCTACACTTAATTTTTCAGAATTCAGATATTCCTTCAGTCAATTTGGCATGGTATTATATTTTCAAAAAACCATTGGTCACTTGGGTATTATTGCTGGCTTATGTTTTGGCATCAGTACATGACCTCGTTATACCGAAGTTGAATGAAATTAGTTAATGTTGTTGTATGTTATATAATCTATTTTCCCCGTTAAATATATTAACCCCGAAAGACCCAGTTTTCCTTGCTTTTCTGTAGTTTAGTTTATCTTGCATTGCACCACTACAAAACAAAGAATGAGATAATTAAACTCTTAGGCATACATAAGTATGCTCAATCCGCATACAAATGCTATCGAAGTGACTCTTGTGGTCATATTTAGAATAACATGTACCAAAAGATTGATTAATTATTAGAAGGTTTAAATAAACTTTTTATCTTTATAGTTTACACTTATTTTGATTTTAGTTCATATATTTTCTTTTTTTGTAAATCAGTTCTTATACTTATAATCATTTGTAAAATAGTCTTACCGTTAGTTTGGGTTATGCCGTCATAAGTTTATGATCCTTATAATTTTTTTTTTAATTAAGTCCTTATAATTTTCTTCTATTTTTAATTTGGTCTTTATAAATTAACAGCGTCATAATAATTTTAACGATAAAGATTATTTTGTAAACGATTGTAAGTATGACAACTGATTTATAAAAAATATATATATAAAAACTAAAATTAAAATGAGTATAAATTATAAGAATAAAAAATTTATTTAAACCTTATTAGAACAATTGACGGAGTATTTACAGCATAAATTTAAAATTTTCCTTTTTTTCATTTTCCAAATCAGTAGAACTCTTAAAACAATGGCAGGCGAAGAAAAGACTATCACTGTTGTGATTGTCGTTGCTTGCAGTTACAGGACCATGACAAGGAAGGCTAATACCGTAATAGTATAGAATATGCTGTTGAGAGCTAGCATAGGTCTAGATTCTCTTTCTTGGATTTGGATTCTTAATTTTTTATTATATTAAAAAATTGTTACTATAATTTAAATTATAATATTTTTTTTGGTTCTTAAATTTAATATTTTTAATCAAATTCATACTTACTAGTTACTACAATTACTTGAACAATATCTATGTGATACTTTATTTTCTTTAGCAATATAACAATGTTACATAAGTATTACATTTATCAAAAAAAAATTAGTCATTAAATTTATCTTTGCGTTATTACATAAAAACATTTTTATATAATATTCAAAGTTTCTCTACATTTATTGTGTCTTTGTACATCTAACATTTTTTTGTTCTCAGAATAACAGGTTATGACTGGCTCTCTTAGCCGAGTTTGAACATTTGACTTCTCTACAGACTGCAGTGATACTTTATATTTTATGCATTGGAACGTTTCATGCTTTCGTCTTTTCTTTTTCCCTCTTTTCCTAAAAATTGAAATAATGAGATTCAATATCTAGTGAACATATGAACCAGCCCTAGAATTGGAAAATGTCAAAATGAAAAAATAAAAATAATAATACGACAATATCCAGTGAACATATGAACCAGCCATAGATTTGGATACCATTTTTTTAAGTGCCGTGTCGTTTAGGCATATTAGCAAAAAAATCTGAACCTCTGACCCACACAATAGTACACAACTATACATTACGAGTCGGCAAGCTTACAAATCAATCATCATTAACTAGATGTCCTTTATTTATCAAGAGGGTTGCATTCTAAGAAAAATTAAACAATTAAGGAATAATAAGCTTTGCATATTAAAACTGTCACTGTGGCTTGGTAAAAATAAAATAACTTGGACGGTTGTTCCATGTCCCTTCAACCGAACAACCCCTTCAAACAGAATAAACTAACATATAGGCATCACTTTCACCCAAAAGGTTGTTTAAGAACTGAATTAATAAAATCATTATCAGCTAATAATCACACGTTACACTCACAAAAATAACAGAGACAATAACTGTCCACAGCAAATATGAATTCACTGTCTAAATAATTTCCATTTCACTCAGAAACATCCACTGGCATTATCCTCACCAACGTAATCTATGACCTGGAATTTTAATTATTGCAGTTCCTCAGTGCCTGATTGCCAAGTCATAGAGCATTAACATAAACATGCCATGAGCAATTTCTACTATAGTTTTATATAACATCAAATATATTATTACATAGTAGTAGTTGCTCCTTCTCCATCGCCATAATGTAGACAAATCAAAACGTCCCTCTCCTGGCTATTTACATAAGCTTTGTAACATAGCTCAAACTGTTAAACCTTCATATATGACGAATATTAAAGGCTTAAAAATCTTCAGCTTCATTAATATAATAGGAAAATCACTGCCAAATCGACGTGTAATGGTTAGCTTCTAGTCATTTATCTTTTTGTGGATGTCTTGGGTCTTGACTATGCCGGCCATCCCCTGGAACTGGCAATGGCATTGGCAAGCCCCCAAATTGTTTGGTCATCAAACCTCACCTTTAAAAGTGGCATCTACCTCTGCTTAAAAAACCTCTCTCACACCAGCTCCTCTCTTTTCTACTTCTTTGTATTTTGCTATCTGTTTTTCTCCTGTCATTTTGTTATAGTAGCAAGAAGCATTTGATCCTTCTATGATGAAAGTGGGATTTGAGTTGGTTCATGGAAATTCAAACATGATCCGACCCCACATGCATGAAACTTGGGACTACCCAAATATTGCTGGTTTGCCAGCTTCAACCCCATCAAACCCATTTCCAAAGCCAGCAACGGACAACCACTGCCTAAACTTGGGGCAGAACGAGCTCAGTGATTGGGTGGAGCACATAACCAAGCACCTCGTTGAGGACTTACCAGAAACCACCGCTGATAACTTGCTAGCCAATAACCCAACAAGGGCTTCCCAGAACAACCTTGTCCCCTCACTTCCACCCAACTTCAATCCAAGAAAACCCACATATTGGCGAACCCAATTTGATCCCTGCAACAACGACCCCCCAAGCAGCAATTTTGATCTTCATGTTCAAACAAACACCTCAGATTCAGATCATAACCACAATATTTACAATCATGGGTTAAACCTGATAACCCTTCTAATGGAGTGTTCAGTGGCAATCTCTGTGGACAACCTCGGTGAGGCTCACAGGATGTTACTGGAGCTGACACAAGTGGCCTCACCCTATAAGGCATCATGTGCTGAGCGTGTTGTTGCCTATTTTGCCAAGGCTATGGCTAGCAGGGTCATGAATTCTTGGCTTGGGGTATGTTCCCCTTTGATTGATCACAGGAGCATTCATTCTGCATTCCAAGTGTTCAATAACGTTTCCCCTTTCATCAAGTTTGCTCATTTCACTTCCAACCAAGCCATCCTTGAGGCAGTGAACCGCAGTGACAATATTCACATCATTGACTTGGACATCATGCAGGGGCTGCAATGGCCAGCTTTCTTCCACATACTCGCCACCCGAATGGAGGGCCCACCTCAGGTCCGAATGACAGGCATGGGGACCTCAATGGAGCTCCTGGTTGAGACTGGAAAGCAGCTCTCCAACTTTGCCAGAAGGCTTGGCATGTCCTTGAAGTTCCACCCTGTTGCAAGCAAGTTCGGGGAAATTGATGTTTCCATGGTGCAAGTAAGGCCTGGTGAGACAGTGGCAGTGCATTGGTTGCAGCACTCGCTGTATGATGCTACTGGACCTGATTGGAAAACGATGAGGCTTCTTGAGGAGTTGGAGCCAAGAATCATCACTTTGGTAGAGCAGGATGTTAACCATGGTGGGTCTTTTTTAGACCGTTTTGTTGGCTCCTTGCACTACTACTCTACCCTTTTTGATTCTCTTGGAGCATATTTGCCCAGCGACGACACTAGCAGGCACCATGTTGAGCATGGTCTTCTCTCTCGGGAGATCAACAATATATTGGCTATAGGAGGCCCTGCAAGGAGTGGGGAGGACAAGCTTAGGCAGTGGAGAAGTGAGCTTGCTAGGCATTGTTTTGTGCAAGTTCCAATGAGTGCCAACTCAATGGCTCAGGCACAATTGATACTGAACATGTTTTCACCAGCTCATGGGTATAGCCTTGCGCAAGTTGATGGGACCTTAAGGCTTGGATGGAAGGATACCAGCTTGTATACTGCTTCTGCATGGACCTGTGGTACTTCTAGCTAGGTAGCTTAAGTTCCTAGCTTTTTGTGTTTGTTCTGAGCTCTCAAACGGGTTTGAAGCAGTTTATAGATTCAACTACTAGCTGGAGAATTGAGCTGTATATTGAGAAAATTTATTGGTACTTATTAGGCAGTTAACAATCTGTAACAATGTACTTGTTTACACAATTTATGATGAGTTAATTTTAATCTACTGTCAGTATAAAATTTATTTACATTGTCATCTATTCATGTACTTACACATTATTAAAAGAGTTAAATTTTCATAGTTATTATGATAGTTAAATTTTTTTAATGATTTGACAATACATAATTGAATAATAATAAAAAGAAGTTTTACATTCACAGTAAATTAAAATTAAATTCATTAATGATTTCCCTAAAATCTAGTGTGCTTTTGTCAACTTCTACTGTCTAGAAAAAAGTTTGAGTCTCTTGAATTGAGGTATGATTATGAATTTCTTCTTTTTCTTTTTTTGGGCTTCAGAATGTACAGGAATCTTTCTAAATGACCTTCTGCTTGTCTCTCTTTGGATGCGTATGTACCTTGTGTAACTACATGCCCAAACGTGGAAATGCTATTATCAGGACTATTATCTGTTCTCTTTCAGTGGTCCCAAAATCTTATTTAAATTTAGGCACACACCCACGGAGGCCATTTCTCTACTTCGATAGACAAATTCCTCACGCAGCAGCGCTATAATAGATGAGTTACAACTTTCATTTGGTGTTCTTTCACAAATTAACTTTGTACATGTGAACAGTCAATTATAGTGTCTCATGAGGATCTCGGCGATGACTAGCTAGGTGTGCATTTCATTTTTGAAATGTCACTTTTTATAAGCAATGGTATTGCATGTTTTGTAGATAATATGTGCGTTTTAGTGGAAGAATTTATAGGAAACAAACGTGTATACAAGCATGAAACAGCATTAAATCGTTCTATTTTTACATTTAGCCCCCCCCCCCCAACAAAAAAAATCAAAGAACTTTCCAAGTAATATAGAATTAGATTCCTAAATGGATTTGAATGCAAAGGTATGCAGGAAAAAAATTAGATTCTATTATTTGGGACTCCCTAGCATGGAGAATTTTATTTAAGCAGTATTTTATTTTTAGAAAAACAAAATGCATATATATAAGTGTTTATAGAAAAATTAACGAAATACTAATAAATGCACAGGAATAAGAACAAAATTATAGATACATATTACAATTTTTAATACTAATTTTAAATTAAATATCTCATAAAAACAAATTAAATATAATAGATGTTAGGTAAATTTTAATTTAGATAAGAATAATGTTAATTTTACTTATATCAGAATTAGAATAAGTATATATAAATGACTTTTCAAAATTACATGTATTACTTAAGATAAATATTAAAATTTTATAATGATAATTAGTTAGTAAATAATTTTTATACATTATAAATATTTTTTGGTGCTTACAAGGGGTCTAAGAGTATGACTAAATGGGGCCTAAAAGTGTGACTAAAAATTGAAATACTCATCATCGGTTAATAAATTAATTCGAAATGCTTTCAAAATAATATATCAAGTAATCTTACATTTTCTTTGTTTTTTTATTTATTTATTTGCACCAATGTTCTCCAATATTGGGAGTGGCATATCGCAGCTGTCTTAAATATATAGTATGAAAAAGAAAGGTGGAAAAAGAGACAATCTTGTTCGAAAGGACATCAACTGGGTACCATATTACTATTGATGTCTAACCAAGTTACCAATCCCCTAACAAACATTGGCACAATAATATAATTCCCAATGCCAACCTCATACCAAAGCCCTGCAAGAGAGAGAGAGAGAATTACGCATCCTCGCACTGGATTTATACTCCAATTACATTTTCACCAGTAATTAAATTTGTTTAACACCTTTTATCTTAATCTATTCATTCTTAACAAATATCTTTTAAACAGTTTCAAAATTTTAACACATTTAATACAAGTCCTCAATTAAAAGTTAGAAATAGTTCAAAGAAACATATCTAAAATTTAATAGTTTGGTATAAAAATTATAATGACAAAAATAATGAATGTGTCCTCAAATAATAATTTGGGTGAAAAAATATTCTTGAATTACTTAATTATTTTGACATTAAAATAATAGAATAATATATATCTTAAATTTGTTTTTGTTTGCAACTTAAAAGAATGAAGGTTGATTTAGTATTTACATAACCATTCACAGAGGTTTTGAACGCTTACATTAAATTAAAACATGCTGAATTTTTTTATTAGAAAATAAAATGAAATTCACATAATAAATTCTGATAGATAGGTGTCATTTTCTAAAAGAAAAACGGAATGGATAAAAGGCAGAAAGTTAATGAATTCATATTCATTATATCAATCCCTACATATATCTCAATCATTAAGTCTAAAAATTTCAACATCAAAATGTCAAATCCATATAGAAGACTAATACGTTTCATAATCAATTTCTATCAATTATTGCAAATAGTCTAGTCTATATTAATTATAAAAGCCTTCATTATTATGTTCATGTTGGGCAATGCATTAATTGCTGGTGGGCTTCTTTTGGGTGGGCTCACTAGGATTTATAATTGATGGGGATGGCACGTTCTACTCTTGTATTAGCTATGATGACCCCCTCGATCTTACAATTATCGCATTTACTTAATTTATTTATAGGGTTATAGATTTTATGCACTCGTGGCATATCCATTGGAAAATCATTATACTGAACTTGTTACGAGTCTATCTTTTTTGCACTATACCTCATAAAATTTTGACTTTAAATCTGATTTATTTGTAATTTTATATTATTATTTAATAATGTATTAATATATTATTAAAAAATTTAACTTTTTAAATAATTATTGTGATAATCATACTTAATAATATATAATTAAATAATAATATTTAAATTTTTTACACTGATTAAAATCAAATATTCATTCTTTTAATTTCCTGTACAAGTGTAATATACTTTTTCTTAGGTTTAAGTGTGTGTTTGAATTAGTTGTAAAAAAAAAGATTATGTTAAAAATCAATTATATATATAATTAATTTTCAATAAAATCAATTATGAAAAAAATAATTTATATTTGGATATGTTAATTCATAATTGATTTTATGATAGAGTTTTGTTTGGATTATATAAAAAAATCAATTTTATGTATTAAATTATCAAAAGATATATGAAATAATTAAAAAATTTATTTGGTTGAGGGTAAATAAGTATTTATCTCTTAAAACTTTTGAAATAATCTGAAATCAAATAATTAAAAGCTTAAAATAAAAACTTTTTTTAAAAAAGCTATTTTTAGTTATGAAAAAATAATCTTAACTTATAATCAATTTTACACATTTTAAACAAATAAAATAGATTTTAAATAAAACAAATTTTAATTAAAAAAAACAATTATTCAAATACAAAATAAGCAAAACCAAACATATTCTAAATGTTGAGACTTGGGATATTAAGCTTATTATTATTATTTTTTGGTTTGTTGCGAGTATTTTCACACTTTATAAAGTATAAGACTAATCTCATATTGAAGGTTTAAAGTTGTCTCTTTTAGCAATAGCAACTCTAAGAATTGAATTTTTGACAAGGCTTAGAATTTGTTTATTATTTTAACCAATCGTTTGTTAATGAATACTAAGCTTACTTAATTTTAACACAAAAAATAATAAATTTAAAAAATAAAAATTATAAACGGAAAGCCTTATTTTAATTTTGTTTCATTTTTATATAATAAAAGCATCATTTTTTTTTTCCAATTTCATTAAATTATTATTAAACTTTTATAAAACTAAACTTATATCCATTGTAGTTTAGGCTCTCTAAATCAAGTCTTTATTGAAGAAAGTATAATTTGTGTTTTTTTATTTAATTTTAATTCATAGTTAGTATAATTTTTTGTACACTATCACTTAATCACATATTATTAAATTATTAAAGAAATTTGATTTTTATAATTACTAATTAATATATTAAACTCTTTTAATATTATATTAATATGTTATTCAAAAAATTTATAAAAAATTTATATTAATAATATATCAAATTTAAACTTTATCATTTTTATACCATTATTTACGGTATAATTGTTTTATTACATATTCACACGCAAAAAGATATTTTATATATATATATATATATAAAAGGAACATATCACATGAAATAAATAATTTATTATGAAAAATAAGAGGAATATCTCACAGCAATTAGACCAAAATGAACAGCTAACATTAAAATACTCGATTAATGAGCCACGTGACCTATCTCTCTCAAGTTCTACCTTCTTCCTCCCTCTTTCTCGACCCTTCTCTTCCTGATCTCTCTTGTACTCTCCCCCTCCCCCCCTCTTCTCTCTCTTTCTCTCTCTCTCCTCTACATCCATTAATATCTTTTAATGGCATTCCAAAAAACCTAAGACTATGTCTCATGAGGATGGATCCAAAGCTAGTTGCTAATCGACATGCAATGTCCCTCTCTTGAGAAGGATTTGGTTAGACTTGATTGTCAAATACAAAAGGTGTATTTTGTTCCAAAAACATAGTGGGATCGTTTCTTGCTGCCTTAGTGGATGACCCGCATGTCCGCACTAGCTTAGCATCCAAAGCAGGATCCATTGTAGGATCAAGGTTTCCTTGAAAGCTAGAGAGCCTATCTCGAAAGAAACTGAGTAAGCAAAACCAACCATGTGTCCTCTTTAAATGTTACCATTTCATTTAATGTGAAAGAGTTTACGGTTGTGTTTGGATAAATAATAGAATTTATTGGATAACCTCAAATAAACTAAAATTTATTTATATAAATATTTTGAAGAGTATTTTTTATAAATTTTTTAGAATAAATAGAAGGATATATTTTAAATTATGTTAATCTCTTAAAGATTAATTTTGTTAAAAATTATTTAAAAAAAGTTAGTATTTAAAGTATTTTTAATTTTTATAAAATTTTATTTTCATAAGTTTAATTTTTAGTTTATAAAAATAAGCTTAAAATAATTTATAAAAATTTCATAAATTATTTTAATAAATTTATTCAAACAAAATAAAAATACTTTATAAATATTTATTATAATAAATAAATTTAAATAAATTACATATAAGCTTATCCAAACAAAACTTACATTAAAATTTAAAGAGGAAGGGATAGGTCACATGACTCATTAATTAGTATTTTAATAAAATCTCTTTTTATTTCTTATAATAAATCATTCTCTACTCTTTCTCTTTCTATATATAAGTCTTATATATATATATATTACTTTATTTTAAAAAAATATGAATTTAATTAATTTAATTATTAAATTATGTGATATTATTTTAATGATTATATATATCAAATTTTAAATAAATTAATTATTTATAAATATCTAATTATATAGTAAATATTTACTTATATTTTAAATCATATTATACATTAAAATAAAATAGTGTAGTAAAATATCAAATAGTTTTAAAATTATAAAAAAAATTATGAGCTTGATATATTTTATAAGAACTTTTAATTCAATAATTAAATTAATAAAATTCAACATTTATAAAATATTATTAAGTAGTGTAAGAATGTGAAAATTTATTCCTAAAATAAATAAATCTTCAAATATATTACCCAATTTTTTTTGTATTTTTTATGAGGATATTTATATTTTTTCATAATTAATAATTAATATTTAATTATGTATCTTATTTAATTAAAATAATTATTTTATTTCTATTTTACTTAAATAAAACAAGTGACTAAATATTATTTATAAGATATAAATACTTTTATAAAAAATAAAAAATATTTAAGGAATCTCTATATTATTATTATCATTTTATATTTATTTTTTTTGGTAAATTTGAAAGTTTGGCACAGACAATGTACATTCTGCACGTTTTGTATACGATTTCTTTTTTCAAAAAAAAAAGAGAGAAGTAAGAGCAAAAAAAGTAAAAGAGAAAGAAGAAAAAAGTAATTACCAAATACTTTGACAAATAAAAAGAAACAAATTGACCTGAGCTGCAAAGTATGCAGAGAACGAAAGATGAAAAAAAGAAAGAAAGAAAGAAGAAAACAAAAAGATAAATAAAAAAGAAGAAGAAGGGAAAACACTTTTTGACAGCACAAACGTGGGCGGCAGACAGAGAAGGTACCGGGTAACCCCTCGTCTTATCTTTTTCTTTGAAAATTTTAAGGTAAAAAACAAAAACAGTTCAATTTTACGTAAAAAAAAAAAGGAATATACGGAATAAATAATATAATAATAATAACAAATAACAACGGTTCCTATAATCCCCTGCCTGCTTTTCCCTTCTCATTCTTCTTTCTCTCTCCTCTTTCTCTCTCTTCACACCTGACCAGACCAGCTTCCTCCTTTCATCTCCCAACTTTTTGATTTGAGGAACTACTTTTGTCTCTTCCCCTCTGATCCAGCACACATTCCTCAATCTCCTCTTCTTTTTTTTTTGATTTGTTTTTGCAAAAAGTGCAATTTTTTTTTTTTTTTTGGGTTTCTGATACGCGTTAAGCATTCTGTTTTTCTTGGGTCAATGCGGTCCTATTTTCTGGAAATGAGGGCTTCAGTTTTTGTGGTCTGGGGTGATTGATTTCGGTTACGTGAGGTGAAGGAATGTAGCTGGAGCAGGTGGTTTTGTTTTCTGAATAAACATTTCATCCTCATTGCTGGGGATGTTACAAATTTCATAAATTTGATTCATTTTGATTTACCCTTTTACTGGATGTTCGCCATAATATAATTTACTACTAATTTGATTAGATTGGGAAGTCTCATTGGATTTGGGTGAATTTTAGAAGAAAGCTAGGATTTTTGACCTGCTGGACCCCTTAATCAGGTGAATCCGTGGAGAATCAGTCTGAATTTTTTGCTGTGTCTGGGATTGTGCACAATTAGGTGCTGAATTGGGCACAAATCTGAGCAGAAAAATCCCATTACAGTTGCTGGCTGTAGGTGCATTGAAGGTCATTTTATTATGGAGCATGTGATTGGTGGGAAGTTTAAACTGGGAAGGAAAATTGGGAGTGGGTCTTTTGGGGAGCTCTATTTAGGTATGCTCATGTTTCTTTCCTTTTTATTTTATTTTAATTGTAATTTCCTTTTTGCTGCATTGTTATATTGATGTAAACATATTCATTCTCTTCTTTCTTATGTTAGGTGTTAATGTACAAACTGGAGAGGAGGTGGCTGTTAAGCTGGTATGTTGAGTTCTCTTCTAGTTTTTAACCCTTTTATTTCTGGATGGGCCAAAATGTTTAATTGTTGAATTCTTTTATGAATTTCTAGAGATCGATTAATCTTTTTCTGGTTCTGAATGCATTTTTTAGTATCTTAAATGTGTTTGTGTATGTGTGTGTGTGTATGATAAAAACACCTCGTTTTACTCCGTTGAACTTGTGTTTTCTAGACTATACATATAACATTCTCACTGGGTTGTTTTATTATTAAATGTGGTAGACATTGTCACTTCGGATGGTGAAGCATCGTAAGTTTTTTTATCAATGCTACAGGAGTTCCAGTAATGACACATGAAATTTGACATGAGATATAGTTTATAGCTGGAGTTAATAACAAAAGAAATTGCATCTCTCTTACTCTCTTACTGTTAACTTTGGGACAATACGTGGATCAGTACCTAAGGTTTAGAAGAAATCAATAACTATAAGATCTCTTTATGGATTGAAGTAACCTGTGAAACCACGTTATGTTTTCTTTGTAATTATTTTTTGCAGCTTCCGGATGCACACTTTGGTTCATATCGTTACAATGCTGTTTATCTTGGATTGTTCATCATATTTGCTGTTTTTTTTAGATAAATTTTTTATACCAGTTAATTATGCTCTTGATATTTCGATGTTGCTAATTCTTAACCACCCCTTCCTATCCCACCAAAAAATCCAGGAACCTGCAAAGAGCAAGCATCCACAGCTTCACTATGAATCAAAATTGTATATGCTTCTTCAAGGAGGAAGTAAGTCTAGATCTCTCTTTCTTTTTAGCATTTAGCGTACTAAAAGTATTTGCTAATACCTAATACTAGAAGTTTCACATGGCAATTGTTTCTCAATCATTATATAATATATACATATTTGTTTCTTTTTTCTTGATTTTGGAGTATAACCTGGTTGATGCCCAGAATCTTCTTCTATTAATGAAATCAGAACCATTAGTCTTAAACCATGCCCTCAAAGCAAAATGAAGAACAGAAAAATGTCAGAAAACAATGAAGATGTTTCCTTTTGAGTAATCCTAATCCAATATGGTTTTTCCTTAATGAAGCGGGGGTTCCCCACCTCAAGTGGTTCGGAGTTGAGGGAGACTACAATGTCATGGTTATTGACCTTCTTGGACCAAGTCTGGAAGATTTGTTCAATTATTGCAACCGGAAGCTCACATTGAAGACAGTGTTAATGCTTGCTGATCAATTAGTAAGTGTACATGGCAACTATTATCAAAGAAGGCACCTTAAATTGTGATAACAATGTTTTATTTGCTTTATGTTATTGTTTGTTTTCAGATTAACAGAGTTGAATATATGCATTCAAGAGGTTTCCTTCACCGTGACGTAAAGCCAGACAATTTTCTAATGGGCCTAGGACGTAAAGCAAACCAGGTATGTTATTTGGTTGGAGATGCTTTCTTTCAATTTTTTCTGCTTTTTTTCTTTTTTCTTTTTTTCCTTTTTTTCCTCTTATTTATTTTGGAAGACTTTGGTTGTTATTTGTTGTCTTGCATATAAATGGAAAGGAATTACACATTGTAGTGATTCTCATACATTCAAAACATAAGCTTGGTTGAGTCATGAGTGCTATTAGGAATTGGAAATTATATACATGGATGCTCATGTTTGTCCTTTCATTGCTCAAGGGTTTTCTTGCTTCTTCCTGGGCGTTTCCTTGGTTTACAATCTTAAGCGAATTTCACCAATGAATTTTGCTTATTTTCATACCAAATCTATGTGGTTTCTTCTTGAGTGACTTACACTGTAGAGGCAGTTGTGTGTGTGTGTTGTTGTTGTTGGGGGGGGGGGGTCCCAAATGCAGTATGAACTGAAAAAATGAAGTGCTTAATGTATTTGGAAACAATCTGTACCGCACTATGAAAGCTTATTTAAGGTGTTCATAAGATTCATACCATAGATCGTAGTTGCTGTTCAATAGATTTCGAAAGATAATATCAACTGTCCTAGAGCATAAATGGTGAGTGGGTCTATCTTAGTGAGAAGCTGTCCTTGGGAGCAAAATACTTCAAAGTTTGGGGTCACAGATTTAAATTTTGACATGTGGACACATGTTGGCATGCAAGTGACTAGATATTTGCATCAGTTAGTTGAAATCAAGCATAAGATTGCAGTTCAAAAGAATTATTCTTGGGCTTCATAGGTCTTGGCATCAATACTAGAATATGACATGAATAACTTACACTAAGATTATTATCTAGAGTTGATGTCATGCCTTAAACTTTTAGAAGTGATAATCCGTGAAAGGAAGTTGGCACTCAACCTTAATTTTGTAAGTAATATCCTCTGATGGACTTCATTTTTAAGCCTCCTTGTCGGTCAAAGCAAATGGTTTCTTTAGGGGGTAGGGGGTTACTTTATCATCAGATATGCAAAGTGATTGGGCAGCATTTTGAGTTAATATTACTTCCTCTGTTTATTTTTTTAATCTTTTGGATGGATTTTCTCGGAGCATGACTTGTTTTTCAATCTTTTACTTCTATTATATTGTAATGGGATCCTCTTCTTTTGTCCAACTTAAAAATTGATTGATAGATTCTGATAAGAAATATCTTAGACTCTTAGTTGAACATGCAAATTTCAGTTCTTTTAACTATATATCATGCTGGGTATCTCATTTCAGGTGTATGTCATTGACTATGGCCTTGCAAAAAAATATAGGGATCTTCAGACTCATAGACACATACCATACAGGTAAGTTTTGTCCTCATTATTTCAGGATATTAAGGTACACTATTGAGTTAAGCAACGACACTTGGGCCGACCAAACCTTATGCTGCCTTATTAATTGCACAAGTCTTCCATTTTTTAAGCATTTGCATCACTTTAACAGGCTATTATGCCATTTTTCTAGTTGAAAGTCTTCACTTAAATATAGGTAATATTAGTATAATTCTCTCTAATAATAATAATATCAAATATTCACTAAAGAACACTTGAGATCACTGTATATTATCTTAAGTGTGGTTGTGTGTGCATGCATGCATGTTTATCACAAATTTGATCTGGTATATGGTACAAACTGTACCTTCGATACCATAATGTGGCAAAATAATTTCTAACCTGTCATCTATAACTTGGCTCAAGGTTTTCAATTTGGATCCTTCTCAATGTTCTACCAAGAGTCAATTTCCTCATGTTTGTTTTCTCGCTGAGACCAAATACTTCTCAGAGATGTTTTTTTACTTTAATTTTTGTTAGTTTTATAACTGTCATCATTTTGTAAAATTCCTTTTTCTTTCTAACGTTTCACCTCAAAATGTTATTTTATTTTACAAAAAAGTCATATTTGTCTTCCTTGTGTAGGGAGAACAAGAACCTTACAGGCACAGCTCGTTATGCAAGTGTCAACACTCATCTTGGAATTGGTGAGTAATATTTTGTGCTTGTTTATTCCTTTCTCTGTTGATAACCAATAATTAGAAGTGAAGTATTACATAATTAAACTTGAATTCTTTCTATTATCTAATAATACTTCATTTTGCTGGTAGAACAAAGCAGAAGGGATGATCTGGAATCTCTTGGTTATGTGCTGATGTACTTCTTAAGAGGAAGGTTGGATAATTGACAAACACGTCTACTTTACCCCTACTGAATTTTGGATGTCATTACAATATTTTTCTTACTATCGGCTTTCTTTCTACATTTTTCTTTTCCAGTCTTCCCTGGCAGGGACTGAAGGCTGGCACCAAAAAGCAGAAATATGATAAAATCAGTGAGAAGAAGATGTCAACTCCCATAGAGGTATTATGACTAGCTGGATCTATGAGGCTTTTGGAGAAATTTTATATCCCCTCTAGATTTAAATTAGGTATTATGACTTTGATGCTTTAAATTAGGTTAGATGTTGGCAGGCCTGATCTTTAGTGATGATGCCATGGAGGTTATCAGACAGGCCAGGCCTGAAACCAGCCCCATAACATAATAGTTTGTGCGTTTAAATGTGAATACTTGTACAAACATAATTGCACGTTTCTTGTACATTAGAACTAGGTCTACTTATTCTACTTCTATTGAATACTAAGATCAATGAAGTGCTATCAGGTTGATTTTCACTTTTTAATTCTTAATCCTATATTCCTTGCATTCAACAGTTTTCATAACTTGTAAATTTTGTCCTCTTCCTTTCCCTTTCCGTCTCAGATCTCAATTTTATTGGTCCTGTTGAATTATGTGCTTGTATGAACAGGTGCTCTGCAAATCATATCCCTCTGAGTTTTTATCATACTTCCACTACTGCCGATCATTGCGGTTTGAGGACAAGCCAGATTATTCATATTTAAAGAGACTTTTCCGAGATCTATTTATTCGAGAAGGTACATTACTGCTGTTACCCTAAATATCTAATTTGGATGATGCATTGATTATATTTTGCTGGAAACTTTTAGTGTGTTTTGTGATTGCAAATTGATCTGGATATTGTTAATGCAGGCTATCAATTTGACTATGTTTTTGACTGGACTATATTGAAGTATCCACAGGGTGGTGGCAGCTCTAGAGGGCGGGTTAGTACTTTTGGATCTTGCTTGTTTGGATTTTGCTTTCTATTAGAGGTCTCTTACTGTAGTTGTTGTAATAACAGCATAGCAGTGGCAAGGCAGCTATGAATGCAGGTCCATCTGTACAAAAGCCAGAAAAGATCTCAGGTCCATTCTCTTTCAGCCGAATAAGATAATGAAATTTGGTGTCCTACTAATTCTTAATGAGTCTGACTGTGGTCAGGAATTTTGAATTTAATATATGCTGTGCCTTCCTCTTTTGGTTTCCAGAAAATGATAGTCTGGAAGCTTTCAACTATAATTATCTTTTTCATCGCTCACATAAATAGTGAAACTAATTTGCTTTTCTCAAAGTCCTTGTTATATAATCCTTGGTCATGCAATTGCTTCTTTCAGTTGGGAAAGAGATTCGAGAGAAATTCTCTGGTGCTGTTGAAGTATTCTCCCGGAGGAACCCCGCAATTTCTAGTCCTCGTGGTGATCACACCAAACATAGGACTTCTGAGGATGTAGCAATACACAAGGATTTGGTAATATTGTTTTTTCAACAATAAGAATATATAAATCACCATTTGAAGTTTCCCTATGTGAAGAGTATTATTTATCTAAATATCTGGTTTGTGGAGATCCTGCATGCTATAACTTTTTTGTCTATGGAGGTTCATAGTTTGGAGTACTTTCATCATGGAAGAAATGGGGAAAGTTTTCAATTAGAGAGTGAATTAGTTTACTTTTTCCCGTAATATTCTGGGATGAGTTTCATTTTAACTTCCTTTATGTTATTATTTTGTATACGGCTTCAATATCCTTGTTTGCCACTGAAGGTTGATTTGAAATTCACTGGCTCTATTTTTCTTATTTGTTAGTACTCATTCTGACTGATGATTGCTTGGACGCTATTTTACTTGCATGATTTGCTCTGCTATCACCTCTTTTTTTCTGTCTTTTTCCTGTTTTACTCATGGCTGAAACTATGTATTTGTTTATTCAATTATTCTTACGTTTAATTTTACCTTGTATTGTCAGCACCATGGCCAACACAGTTCCACTCGATATGGCAGCAGTTCAAGAAGAGCCATCATCTCATCAAACAAGCCAAGTTCCTCAGGTGACCATACTGACAGTCGTACTGGCCGGTTGACTTCAAGTGGTGGCCGTCAATCTACTGCACATAGAATTCAACCTGTGTATGAGACCAAACATGCAACTTTTACCCGCACTGCATCTACAAGAGGCAACCGTGATGATCCTCTGCGGAGCTTTGAGCTCCTCTCTATCAGGAAGTAATTAAGTAAAGGGGGTGTCTTTATGTCAGCATTTGCAAAATTCTGACACCTGAAATGCTAGATCAGCTTTTATTCAAGAGCAATCTCAAGCATTATGGAAAGAATCATGCTCATGGATATTACTGAATTACCATGAGGTCATGATCTCATCTGATATCATTTTTTGGACCAAGGTGGACTCTTCAGAAGATTTCTTCGCCACTGTAACGTGTTCTTAAAACGTGCCAAAGAGAATTCAACCTGGATTTTTTTTTAATTTATTTTTTTACTAGAAAGAACTTTTTCTTTTAATAGATGAAACTTAAGTATGTAGTAAGTTTTATTATGATACAATGTGTTATTGTTTGTTGACGATGTGGGCCAACACTGCCTCTATGTTATTGACACATGCCCTTGATATGAGAATGGAATTTATTAACAAGCTAGTATTTGGTCTCAAACTAGCTACATGAGCAATATGAGATCTTCCATTCTTCTACAGCCTCTGCTCACATGGCTTGCATATATTTCTTGACTAGGATTTGTCGCTCTAGAACTCGTGAATGCGAGTAGAGTACTTGAAACCAATTAAAATCTAGCAGTAAGAACAGGACGTCAAGTCTTTTATCTTCCAAGCCGTTACGTTGAGTAATCTTTTTATTTACCAAATATGCAAGTCTTGATGTAATATGTAATATTAAGGTTGTAGCCTTGTCATCTGAAAGTCACAAATTATAGTAGTAGAAATGATCTCTTCATAATGATAGAAATCTCGTGTACTGTGTTGTCCTTTTTTAATAGCGCAAGACATTTGTATTAATAGTGTAAATCAAATTTTTGTCTCGCTTTTTCTTTTCAGTCGGGTCACTGAATTGGTTGGTTTGGCTCCCGGTCTGGATTTTACATCTATGGTTCCATGTGTGTTGTTAAAAAGTATTAGCACATCAATCTCAGTGCATTCTTGAAAAGTTTTTACACATTACGAAGCAGAGGCTTCATGAATAAGATTAAGGGTGTACTTCATAGGAGTAAAAATGGATGGAAAAAGAAAGAGCCGACATGGCAACGTATCTAGACTTCTATAATTCTATTATGTCCAAATACATTACCATTCTCCACTTGCGTATTTGCACTCCTACCAAGCACCCATAGGTAAAGGCTTCTTTGGCCAACCAGAATATACATCAACTTGGCACTTGCATTTACAAATAGCATCACACTCAGTTATATTATTCGGTGAGTTATGTTATTCTTTCCATCCCCAATTACAAGTAAATTATCCATCTCAGCTTAGAATCCACTCCACTGGTTTGCCGTAGCCTCATGCAGGAGAAAATTTAATAGATGATACACAATAATTTCAAGGAGGATATACACACTGAACTTATGAAATCCAAGAAAACATGGAATTCAGGAAAGAACTTTAGTAGTTTACAACTGAGTTCGAGAACCACAATCTCAGGCAAAAATTTATGGGTTTCTAAGAGCTGTCAAACGCTTCTCAAGGTCATCAATGCCCGAGCTGCAATGGCATCAAATTTCCAAGGTCAAACAAACTGACAAAGAAAGCAAACAGCTAAAGAAGTTTTAACATGTTAGCGTAACAGAGGTGTGAATTTGGAACCTCAAATACATAAGGAGACACAGTAAATTCTTCACAACTTATGCTATGCAATGAAATTCATATCTTTCTTTCTGGAAGATGATGGACGGGGGAAAACCAGTGATGATAAAAAACAATGGTAGATGGTAGATACCTGCTGACATTTTCAGTATTCTTTGTTTTGATTCTCCCTTTGGGAGCTGCTGATAACTGCCAGAGTTCAAATACAACACAAATTAGCTTGAGCACAAAGTATTAAGACAGATGATAGGAGTGCAGAGATTAATAAACAACTGATTCCAACCTGTGAGGCAACATCCACGCCAATTTCATCAAGCACCTGCCAAAAAAAGTGAAATTGCCATCAGTTCCTTTTTGTTATCTCAAAAGCCCCCCAAAAAACCAAATATTGAACTTCTGCCCATCTAGACTCGTTACTCTATGTGAATCTAAAATCATTCCTTCTAAACCTTGTAAACTATGCCAGAAGACATATCCAGAATTTTAAAAGTAGTTTAAAGTCTTGGGAAGGAAACATGACGGCATATAAGCCATGCTCTTTTCTATTGATTTAAATTTTTTCCAATGTAGAGGCTATGAGAGAATCCTAATATTTTCCCTGATTAGTCACCTAATTATCTCCGCTGGATTCTGGATTGGCCCCAGCCGAAGCTAGGATTTAAATTTGGACCTACAATTCCAAGCACAGTTAATCCTTAGGGTTTGGAACACAAGATATTACATTATTCCGCCGAGTAAACTGCTTCATATGAGATTAATTGGCCATGCCAAATGTATAACGGGCCTTTAATAATTCTTAGAAATTAATCAAGTTAAAAGGCCTGCAAACATTGCAGCATAAAATTTGAAAAAAAAAAATTGCAATCAGAGAAGGTAACTAGTACCTGATTTGTGAGCTCATCAGTCTCCTCTTCAGCTTCATCACTATCCAAGGCATCATCTATGGCATCTGACATCATTTCGGTCTGCACATAAATGATAGACCATTAAAGTCCATAAGCTGTGTAAACACAAACAATGATATTCCATTTATGCCAACTTGTAAATTTACTAAAATCAAAGCATCATCTTACAGTCATATCCATCTGCGCCGATTGTTTCTGGAACTCCCGTATAACTTTGGCTTGCTTTGCAGGTTCCATTTGCTGCAAAGGAATCTTCTAATTTAGCACAAGGGAAAGATATTAAAAAAAATGGTGTTTAAATTATTTTATGGACTCCAATGTCAATGTTTTGTTGCATTCAGAAAAAGTTAGAAGAACAGCTATTATCATTTCTGCCTTTCTGATGCAGCATTTTGCCTTTTAGTTTCTTCTCAAAGTTGGAAATCTCCATTCCGTCCATTTTCTCCAAGCCTTGCTTCTTTTCTTTTGTGTGTGCGTGTGATTTTTTTTTTTTGGGGGGGGAGGCAATATCCCCACTATGTTTAGCAAAAGAACAATCTCAACGTTCATGATTAGGTGGAAACTTGACAATCTCACAAACCTGACAATAACCCCTACATATCAACTTTTACCCCCACCCCCTGAACCATGTACAAACTTGCACACCGCCAGAACGTCAAAAATCATCAGACCTTCGTCTGAACAAAAACTTTCCTCTATTTTTTGGATAAAGCCATACAAAATCCTCCTATCATGGCCCAAACTAAAAAAAAAATTGAGAAATATAAGATAAAACATGCTACCTTATTCATAGCTTCCATTGCCTTACTGGCACCTTTCATGCCAACAGCAACAGAAGAGTGAGCATGCATTGCCTGCATGAAATGATAAACATAGCAAAGAGCACATATCATCTACCTGCTTATACACAAGTACCAAAAAAGAGATATAAAAAAAAAAATACATTTTGAAAAATCTACCTGCGTGTGAGTTGCTATGCCTCTCATCTGAGCTCGACTACCTTGGAGGTTAGCAATTTGTTGCCTAAGCCTCACCAACTGGCGAGCTAGAATTTTAGTCGCTGCCTGCACAATGCATAAATCAACAACAAACCAAGGTGATAATTTTTCAAGTCTGCCTGCAGAATATCAGAGGAAAAGAAATCTACGAGCAATGCCGATTATACCTCGTTTCCCGTCTTAGCTGTTCTCTTTATCTCAGCAACTAGCTTCTTTTCCTAACAAAGCATGCAACAACCATATTAGATATAAACACCAAAAGATCAGGAAGAGGATAATCAGTCAGTGGTAAGAGTTTGACATACTTCCAGTTGTAATGCTCCAATTTCCTTCTCCATACCTGGAGTGGAGTATATCAGAAAACAAGAGAAAACATATTAATAGATAAGTGGAAAAGTAATATGCACCTCTAACTTACTGTCACCAGAAAGAATCATATTAATCCACATGAAATACACAGGTGAGGTGATTCATTTGAATAGCTTTTGTCGTCAATGAAAACATTACCTCTAGTAGCGTTTGTCATTTCTCGTTTACTCTCCCGAAGAGCCTCTGCATCAAATAAAATAAAATAAAATAAAAAAAATGAGAAAAAAGGGCATAACGTAAAAAGTAAAAACATGGCCTTTTAACCAAAATCCAATATTCGATTTCAATTTCAATTGTGCTCTCCACTCTCCAACCAGGAAAATTAAAATGGAATTTGAAGACCAAACGGAACATCAAAATTGAGAAAAGAAAAAGGCCAGCTGAGCTGAGTGGTGAAGAAGGACAAAAAGAAAGGCATAATTGAGCATTGGTAAGCTGAAAGGGCGCAAACCTTTGGCGGTGGGTTTCTTGGAGAAGATGCTCATGGTGCGGTGCCGTACACAATCCCCCCAAGTCTTCGTTAAAGGACAAGGTGGAGGAGAAAGATCCTGGTAATTCTTCTATTCTATTCTATGGATGTTTTTTCATGTTTGTTTATATAGTTTAGTACTTTTGGTCCAGTTTTCCCATCCAATATATGTTAGGTTTTCTTTTTTCGTAATTTTTTTGTTTCGATATAAAAATCGCAGTGTTGCAAACTTGCACTTGCACGTAAATAATTATTTGTTCTTTACACAAAAATAATTACTCCTTGATTCTTAATCTTATCTCAAATTATCCCATACTATTACTAACTTAATGCACAATTCTTTTAAGTTTTTAAATAATTGTTATTCCTAATTAAATAATAATAATAATAATTTTATTTTATTTTTTATTAGTCAAACTTTCTACTGACATGACGTATCCTTATAAAATAAATTATTTATGTAAAATATTAAATTCCATCAAGGGATATATTTGGATTTTTGATTGTATTCATATGGGATAAGATACCTGCAGAATCTGCGTGAGTTAAGTGTATAATTTATACCATTAAAAAAAAAGTTACAAAAGAATATGTGGATGACATAAATTTAAGTGTCAGCGGGAATCTGAGAAAATTACATATGACGAATGGGTATGGATCCTCTCTAGCCATATTCTCTCCAACAATCTCTCCAGCACTAATCTCAACTGTCAAATTAATCCAACGGCTGAGAGATTAAATGAGAAAAAATGAAAAAAATACTCTCAAAGTTCATTTTTTCCCGAGTTTTTCTGCACTGAGAAAAAATGCTCCCAAAGTTCATTTTTTCCCGGGTTTTTCTGCACTGCACTCTCTTGCTCTGTTACATTACTCAAATTGTCATCTATAATCCTAGGTCAATCATCTTAATGCCATTTCCCCCTTTTTTCTGTTCTTATTTTTGTGACAGAGTATGTAATCCAACACAGGGTAAAAAAGGCTCCCACCCAACTGTGCGCACAAGATTAGTTCATAATTTTCCTCGTTTTTTTGCACTTCGCTCCCTCACTCGTTCATGCTGCTCAACCTACTGTGTCTAATCCCAGGTCAATCATTTTAATATTGTTTTGTAGTGATATTTTATCATAGTGGGAATTGTACTTAGTTGTGACTCTTGTAGTCCTGTTAAATAATATAATAAATGAATTGCATTTTATATGTTATTCATGTATAAATAATACAGGACTTTTGGTACAAGATGCAAGAAGATTGGAAGCCAAATGTGGATATGGTTTTTGATAGCACTGAGGATGCTTAGAAGTTCTGGGTTGATTATGGTGGAAGAGTTGGATTTGGAGTAAGAAAAGAATATGCACACAAGAAAAAAAATGGCTCAATTACTTCTTGTAGGTTTGTCTGTTGCAAAGAAGGCTTACGAAAGCCAGATAAACGAGATTATAAAACAAAAAATCCAAGACCGGAGACTAGAACAAATTGCCAAGCAAGGTTAGGACTAAAGAATATGGATGGAAAATTTATGGTGGTTGATTTTGTGGAGGAACATAACCACATTTTACATCTACAAGAAACAACTCATATGTTGTCATCTCAACGAAAAGTTGCAGAAGTTCAATGCCAGCTAATTGATTTAGCAGATGATGCTTGCCTACAACAAAGGAAGTCATATGACTTGATGAGTAAAGAAGTGGGAGGTAGAACTAACTTGGGATTTACTCGCATCGATCAAAAGAACTATATCCGAAAAAGAAGGCAAAAGAGTTTGGTACATGGGGAAGCCGGTTATCTATTTCAATACTTTCAAAGAAAGTTAGTTGAAAATCCAACTTTCTACCATGCCTATCAAATAGATGTTGAAGATCAAATCACCAATTTGTTTTGGGCAGATGCAATGATGCTAATTGATTACACGTATTTTGGTGATGTGGTTTCTCTTGATTCAACATATTGCACAAATAATTCACATAGACCGTTAGCAGTATTTTCAGGATTTAACCATCATCGAAAAGCTGTGATATTTGGAGCTGCATTATTATATGATGAAACAACTGAGTCATACAAGTGGCTATTTGAAACATTTGTAGAGGCACATAAGCAGAAAATGCCTCAAATAGTTTTTACTGATCAAGATCAAGCAATGGGAAAAGCACTGGTTGAGGTTATGCCTGGAACTTACCATGGTCTATATACGTGGCACTTAATGCATAATGGGATCAAGCACTTAGGCAATTTTATGAAGGGTGAATCTCATTTTCTTAGTGACTTTAAGAAGTACATGTATGGCTATGAAGATGAAGAACAATTTGAAGAAGGCTGGAGAACTCTCCTTGCAAAGTATGACGTTAAGGAAAACCCTTGGTTACAAAGAGTGTACACTTTAAAGGAGAAATGAGCCTCTTGTTACATGAAGAAGGCTTTTACATTAGGAATGTGAAGCACTCAACTTAGTGAAAGTGTGAATACCGATATTAAAAGTTTTATGAACGTGGACTTGGATATAATCAAGTTTTTTAAGCTTTTTGAAGATGTTGTAGAAGAAAAGAGATATAATGAATTGAAGTGTGAATATGAAGCACGCCAAAAAATTCCAAGACTTAAGAACCAATATTATGATATCTTGCAACAAATGTCTAAGATTTATACTCCCACTATTTTTGATCTATTCCAACATGAGTATGAGTTGTTTGAAGCATGTTCTGTAAAGAGTATAAATATACAAACATCATCAAATGATTATGTTATTGCCATGGCAAGTGATTTGGGAGAGTGGCAAGTATCATTTGATTTAGATAAGAATTCAATTTATTGCTCTTGTCGTAAGTTTGAGAGCTTTGGCATACTTTGTTGTCATTGTCTAAGAGTCTTTATGCATATGGATGTCAAATCAGTGCCTGAGCATTATATCTTGAAAAGGAGGACAAAGTTAGCAAGAAGTGAGGCTTTATCAAATGTTGGTGCTAGTCATGTGGTAGAAGATATTGATCTATCTCCAACGCAACGCTATAAGGAGATTTGTCCCCGCCTTATAAGGATAGCCACTGAAGCATGTAGAAGTCAAGAAACATTTGTGTTACTTAGCAAAGTCACTGATGAATTGGATAAGCAAATATTAGAGTTTCAAAATAATCAAGTAAGTATTTCTCAAGTGAATGGGTTCCTTAGCAAAGTTAAAATGATAGCAAGTAGCAATGATGGTTCAAGACAAGTAAAGGGGTTCAAGAAAAAAGAAGGCAAAAGGGGTTCAAAGCGTATGCAAGGTTGGGTAGAGCCCCAGCTTACCAAAAGAAAGAAAAATGTTGGCTCAAGTGCTTCGCAAATTCAAGAACCTACTATGGTATTATTAAATTATTAAAATTTATTATTTTATTAGTTTTACTCAACTACATAAATAACCTTTTATGTTCTTTTTTGCCATGCAGACCGATGAAAGTAAAAAAGGTTCAAAGCATACAAAAGGTTCGATAGAGCGCCAACTTACCAAAAAAAAGAAAGATGGTGGCTCAAGTGATTCACAAAATCAAGTGCAATATAAGATAACCAATACAAGTGCACCTACATGGTTCAATGATGCATACAATCAACCACCCATGGTAAGCTACTAGCAATTTGAGTATGTGAATGAACTGAAAAATGTTTAGTGTTTAAAAGGCTTTGTTTTTTTGTGTGTAGGAAAACAATGTCACTTTTAGCCAACTTGGTGCCACTAGTTTTACAAGCTTATTGATGGTAAGTTTAAGCAACTATATAAGCATCACTTCCAATTGGGATCTTTTTTCCATATCTATATTTACAATATTAAATTGCGTCTTTCAAATTATAGGCAGAACTTGATGAGGATATCACAACATTGATCAACCAATAAAGATGTGAAACAAATATCATTTGAGGATGAGGCATAATTGGTGGAAGTATCGATATTGTCTTAGTTGCTGTCATTTTTTATAGGAGAATATAGTACTGTGTTAGGTATTGTCATTTTTTGATCAATTAGTGGATTGGTCATTTTGTACAGATTTGATGGGAGTATAAATATTGTCTTAGTTGCTGTCATTTTCTATGGGAGTATATAATAGTGTTAGGTGTTGTTATTGATTTTGATTAATTAGTTGCTGCTTGATCATTTTGATTAATTAGATGTTGTCATTGATTTCGATTAATTAGGTGTTGTTAGGTACTCTATTTTATTTAATACATTTTATTTTGCTAATCAAAATAAAGAAAGAAATGACTACAATATACAGAGAGCATAAAAAACTTTGATAACAACACAACTTCATTACTGTGCTTCAATTTGAAACTTTTACATTATAGTGGTCCAGTAAACCCATAGTCCCCTTTTACAACCATTGATACAATTTTACAACCACAATGATCAATATAAAACAAAAAATGAGTCATAATTTCTTTGCTTGAGCCGTATGTGCTTGCAAATGTGGTAGCTGGTATATGTAGTAATTGATGGAGATGAACTTCACCAAAGTGTGATTGCTAATTTTTGATCCATTACAATAGCACCAATGTCAAAGGCTATCCCTTCTGAAACTAAATGTTTTTAAGAAACACAATCCCTTGGCTTGCAGCTTCACGGGCAAGCTCCTGGTTTTGCTCGAGTGCACACAATCAACTTGTTAGTGAAATTTCTGCATCAATTGGTGACTTGCCTACTCTTTTAGTGTGCAATGTATCTGACAATAAGCTGCAAGGAAATGTTCCAGACACCACTACATTTAGAAAAAACAAGTTTAAACTACAATGATTTCATTCATGGCTTCAGCACCAAAAATACACATGGCATAGAGGTGAATTTGTGCAAGCTATCCATTGGCCATCATGACTGTCATAGCTACGAGCCCTCATCAAAATTGGGGCTTGGTTCTACATTTTTAAATCAATAAAGGATCAATATTATTGGCAAATACTGAAATATATGACAAGCTCTAAATCTTTGTGTAGAAAATGTCATGGTTTTGAGGTTGAAAGAATAAGTAAACTAAATGATCATCTAACCCTTGAAATCTTGGGAAAATTGGTTTTGCTCTTGACAATTTGCAACATCCCCGTAAGCTTTTTCAGCCCATCGCCCCCTCCAGCCCGTCGCACAAAACCCAGCTCCATCGTAAGTCGTTGCCTGGAAGTTTCTCCTCCAGCTCGTCACCTCCATTCCATCGCCATGTGGTTGTTGTGGGCGGCCATTGACCCACTTCGGTTTATCGTTGACAACTAGTGGCCTCACGAGCTTTACCATAACCAAAGCCTTTTGTCTTGTGTCTTCGGGTTGTGATGTTCCTTGGCTTCTGCAAGTGGATTTTAGCAATGCTTCGTTTGCTAAGTGCAGGATAGATTAATCAGACGTTGGATTAATCTCTGCAAGTGGGTTTTTTATTTTTTTTTCTCATTTAATCTCTCAGCCGTTGGATTAATTTGACGGTTGAGATTAGTGCTGGAGAGATTGCTGGAGAGAATATGGCTGGAGAGGATCCGTACCCATGACGAACATAGGAATCATACCTACAAAATGTATTTTTTTCTTTTAACATTTTATACATATTATGATTTTCTCTCTTTTTTTTTGAGATGATATGAGAATCTATATTTTCTTATTATTTTAAAATGACTTTTTTTTGTGTGAATGAGTCCATAAAGATTTAAAAAAATGTTGAAGATATGTATTCAAATAATAATTATTTATGTGAGTTGATTATTACAAAATATAATTGAACTTGGTATGTCATTTGTGGCATTCTTTTGATTTTGTAAGTATTTTAAATTATTGGACAAATTTACGATTGTAATGCTAAATTTTATCTAGTTATGTTTTCTTTTGTGATTTTTAAATTTTTATTTTCAATTACTAGATGTTAGTGGGATTAGAAATTTGTGTGCCTTTACTTCCTAGTAATATAAGGTGTTATCCAATAACTTGTATGAAAATATGTTAGTGTAAGATTGTGTAAATATCGATTATTACTCTATTTATACTGCTCATGTCATGTATCTTTTGTATTATATTAATGTTTGATTCTTTTAATAAAATACTTTATGGTAACATCTTTAATTAACATCATTTTATTAGGGATCATAATTAATGAAAAATAAGAGAAAGAGAATTCAACTCTTAAAGACTGACAACATCAAAGTTTGAACTTATGATTTAATGAGAAAACAATTTTATAAGGACCTCAATTTTAGTATGATAATTAATTAAGAACCTCAACTTTAAAATTTATTAATTAAGGATTTAAATTCAATAAGAGAATATTTGGTGAAGTTGAGTCCCTTAATTAGGAATAATAAAAGTTCAAAAGTTTTTTAGTTAAAAACTTTTTTTCAACGCTTTAAAAAAGCTTTGGAAAAGAACTAATTATCAAAACATAATCTGTTTTCCAATTCACAAGAGCTAAATCATAATATGGACAAGCCCTTGTGGATTATATAGGTTAAGGTGTCTAACACTTTCATAGCTTGTATTTTTCATTTGGCCATCACAACTTATAATTTAGTATCCAACTATTGAAATAAGGTGGCTGCTCAACTCAAAAAATGACAGATATTGAAAAAAAATTAGAGACCAATTCTGTGTGGACTTTAGGGTGCCTGCGTGACATATAAAGGAGGGGTATGCATACACTCAAACGTCTTTTTTATTTTATTTATTTAGTCATATTTGAATTCAAGTTGAGCCCTAAGTAAAATTAAACACTCAAGCTTGAGATTGAGTCAATTAAAACTTTTTAGGCTTAAGACTTCGTTTGGCTCATTTTAAATTATGTCATTAAAATTTAAATTTGTTATTAATTGGAATTAAATTGTTAAATTTAATACATTCATAATTTAAATCAAACTAAATCAAATATTCAATGAGTCGAGCTTACCAAATTTGTACAATAGCTTCATTCAAGTACTATTTCTAACCTTACCTTGCCATGTTAAGCAGCCTATTATTTATCGAATAATCATGCTATAATCATATTATATGAGCTGCAGAACTTAAGTTACGCCATCTAATGGATATTATAAAAAGTATAAGTGTGGTATATTTCTTTTCTTAAATATTATCATTTCACATTTAACAAGCTTGTAATACATAATTAAATGATATTTTTTTTATAATAACACTAATAATATATCAAAATTAAAGTCATGTATTAATAATAATGTCGATAACTTTTTTTTTTGTAAATACACATTTTCATAGGAAAAAAATAATACGAATATCATCATCCTTCATTAATATATAAATTGTGTAATCATATATTGAAAATACAAATAAAATTATATAGAACCCATAAAAGTAAATGAATTTCACTTAATTAAACACCTTAATCTCATCAAACATATTTTTTCCCTTTCTTATGGCGGGTAGTACTTCGAATTGATTAATCAAATCGTCAAATGTAAATATAACTTTTCAAAATAAGTGAGAAGACGCATAAATAATCTAAAAATAAAATTATTTTAATATTTATGTTTTTTATTAATATTTAAGATGAATTATTAATTATTATTTATGTTTAATAAACTTGTAAATATTAATTATGAAATAAATAGTGAATAAATATTAATAAGATAAATATCATACCTATTAGATCCTTATACCCTTCCGGGTATGCTAACAACTCCATTCCAAAAAAAGAAAAAAAAAATCTGAATAATTAAGTTGTGTCAAGTGTCAACTAGATATACAAATAACCGTTGAGAAAATGCATATATAGATAGACTCTCCTCTTCTCTTGTCTTTCCACAACTATCATCATCAATTCATCATCATTCATTCGCCATTTTGTCTTTTTGGTGCATTCATTCGCGATTTATTCGTTCTCCTCTCTCAGATTCTCTCCTGTTGGGTCGTTTCGTGCGACACATACCATTGACGATTCTCTCTTAGATTCATTCAGAACTCCTCGACAAGGTTCACCTCTTCGCATTAACGTGTCTGAAATGATGTCAATGTGCGTGATCCTTCCATAATCGGAAAGGTAGTTTCTTTTTCTTACGTATGATTTGATCATTGCTTCAAAAATGTTTCTGCAACTGGGTTTTTTAGGAGCTGCTTTGAGATGAAAAATCGGATTAGGAGATGATTTGATAATTGATATGCTTTCTTTTTCTCTTTCTTTCAAGAATTTGGCAACTTGAAGGAAACTAACTACCCCTTTTTTTGTTTTTATTATTCATAAAAGAAAAAAATAAATTTTTTTGATGTTTTGGGTTTGGGTTTCTTCAATGAGCAGTGATTGATCGTTATGGGTCTCTAGCAACTGACTTCGAATTAAAGTGCTTGGGTTGAGTAGATGACTTTGACGCTTGGTTTTAAGGGACTGTGGAGGGTTCTTATGAAGAGTGCTGGAACTACTGAGTTGAATGCCTTCTATCCCATCCGACCAGAATGCCAAGATGACGTTCCAACCACTCGTTTTAAACCAAGGGTGCGGTTTTCTGCTCAACTATTGCTTTCTTATCACACTTGTTCTTGTTGTCTGTTAATTTTATTTGATCCAAAATGCACATTAATTAACTATAAGGAATGGTTGTACTCCCAATGGAATGTGATAAGGAACTCATTGATATTTATACGAGATTGAAAAATTATGTTTATGTTTGTCTATGCATACAAGATAGATACTTTTCAGCATTATTATTACATATACTTGTGTGAGTTGGTGGTTTTATTTTTCTCTTTTTAAAAGAAAGTTTTATGATTTACACTCTGCACTTTCTGTTTCCATAGGCTGGAAAAACTCTAAGTGCAAGAAGATGGCATGGATCATTCTCTGAAGATGGTCACTTGGACATTGCAAAAGTGCTTAGACGAATCCAGCGGGGGGTAACCTTTATTATTTACTTGTATACTGTTTACATGGCTGAATCTGCCATATACTATGAATGGGTGTTTGAGCATGCGTTTGGTTTGAGTTCAGTCCTGGTGGAGATTTGTTATATACATCTCAAAATACATATATGTGTTATGTGCACAGCTTAGCATGTAAAGTAAGATTCTTTTTTATAATGTGAAAGAATTGGATGAAGTGACCTGCATCTAATAAATCGAGTCTGGATCATGTCTCTAGACACCCTTATGATGTTCTTAGGCTTAGGCCAATATATTAAGGTAAGCAAATAATTAGAGTTTACTTTTTGGGAAATTAGGTTGGCCTTCTTAGCCTCTTATGTATGCTGTCTCCTTCCCCCCCACCCCCTTTTGGGTTTTAGAGAGAGAGAGAGGGGGGGGGTTTGATCTCAAAATTGGTCCCTTACTTTGTATACCATGATTGTTATCAATTTGATATGCCACTAAAAAGGGTTATATTACCTGATCCTTCACTTCCATCTTTCGATCCATAATAGCACTTCATACTCTTGTTCAAGGGATCTTATACTTGTTCTCTTATTTTTTATCTCAATTTTATCCTTTCTTTGCAATTAGCCCAATTATGATCTGGTAGTATTCTCAAACTCAAAGTTAATAGTGCAATTTGTTCCTATTAAATCTTGGTAGGGTTAGAGCTATTTCATTTTTTATATAAATTAATAAGATCCTAGGAAAAGCAAAAGTCAGCTCTATCCTTTCTTGCTCTGAAGATAAGTGCTATGCAGCACAAAGGGTTTTACTGGGTTGAACATTATGGCACAATCAGTGCCATACAACAACAACAACTAAGACATGGATCAATCAACGCCATTCGTCTCTATCAAAAACCAAATATTCAGTAAGCCATTTAGAGCAAGGTCTTTATTAATGGTTTCTCCTAATGTTTTATCAGGTCTTCCTCTACTTTTTTAATTGGACTATCTTCCATTTGATCCACTTTACACTCATTAGTTACTATACTTTCCAAAAGCCACCATGCAGTTATAGAAATTGCCAACTCAATATTTGCAAATTGTTGAAAACAGAATATTATGTTAGATAATGAGTGTGTGCTGTGCTGTGTGTAATGAGTGTGTTAGGTGTAGTGTGTGTGTGATGAGTACGTTAGGTATAGTGTGTGTAATGAGTGTGTTAGATAATGAGTGTGTTTAAGATAATATATATTATCTTATGTAAATTATCTATATATACATTCTTCAGCTGAGTGAAGAAACTCAAGCATTCAATTCATAATTCTTATTCTTAAATTCTTCAACATGGTATCAGAGCCTCCATCAACTCTTGAATTTTTTTTTCTCCAAGGTCTCTGCTACTGGTCCAGCAGAGACCTCTGTCCAAGTCACTCACTCACTGCTTCTGGTCCGCATCACAGCAGAGTCACCCATTCTGGTTCCCAAAACACCACAGCCCCTCAAGCACTAAAACACCATAGCCCCTTCACGCACTAAGTGTCAGACCATATACCCACTATACACCACCACCGGAAACCATCTCAGAAGCGTCCGACCGGCCACCCACCGGAGCCCCGTCGCCGGAAACCGCTCCACGCTCTGTGCACAACATCACGACCAAACCATATACCCACCATACACCGACACCGTAAAACCATCCTGTAAGCCTCCGACCGGCCACCCACCGGAACCCCGTCGCCGGAAACCGCGCCACGCGCCTCCACGCGCCCTTTCTCTGTCGGCGCGTGAGATCCACGCGCCCCACGCGCACCACTTTCCAGCGCGTGAGGCACACGCGCCGCCTTCTGCTGCCGGAAAATTTTTTCCGACAGCCCAGATCTGGTCACCATCACTGTTCACTCGCTTGAAGTGGCTTTCTGTCTTTTTTAAATTTCTGATCTGATTATTCTCAAAAAAAAGAAAAAGAAAATGGCCTCCAATTCTCAAAGAAATGATGGCCCTGCCTTCTCTTTCTCTGGCACACCAACAATTACTTCAGAAAAATTGAGTGCCAAAAATTATTTAGCATGGTCTGCCTCTGTAGAACTTTGGTTTCTTGGTCAAGGATTCCATGAACATCTCGAAAAAGCCTCCGATGATATTTCAGAAGACAAACGCGACCAATGGAAGAAGCTTGATTATCAACTGTGTGCTCTCTTGTGGCAATCTGTTGAACCAACCATATTGACAAACTTCAGAACTTTCAAAACTTGTCACACCTTCTGGAAAAAGGCTCAAAATGTCTTTGCAAATGACATTCAACAAATGTATGATGCTGCACACAAATTAGCCACTCTCAAACAAGATGATCATAACATGGTTGCATATGTCTCGAAAGCCCAATCTGCGGTGGAGGAGTTAAAATTATCTTTGGAAGCCGATAAGCTCGAAGACATAAAGAAGAAACTTGATAATCTATATATGGTGTTGATTCTACGAGGAATGCATCCAGATTTTGATCATGTTCGCGATCAAGTCTTAACTGGTCAAGAAGTTCCTTCATTAGAGAATTTAATCACTCGACTACTTCGGGTCCCTTCATCTATAGGAGGCAATTCAGTTAACACTATTGAAACTTCTGCCATGATTTCTAGTCGAGGAGGACGAGGAGGTCGTGGAAACCGAGGAGGCAGAGGTGGGAGAGGAGGCCGTCCTCAATGTTCTTATTGCAAAAGAATGGGTCACACACAAGACACTTGCTATTCTATTCACGGATTTTCCGGAAAATTTGTGAATATTTCCAAGTCTGAAACATCTGAGATGAAGTTTTTCCGAGCCGAATATCAAGAATATCTCAGGCTAAAAGTCGCCAAGGAACCTCGGATCTCCTCATCTATAGGTGCTCATAACTCTGCTTTGCTTGCATTTCTCAACTGTAATGATCAAAATCCATGGATAATTGATTCTGGTGCCTCTGATCACATTGCTGGTAATAGTTCTTTATTTTCATCCATCTCCTCTCCAAATATTCCTCATTTCATTACTCTAGCTGATGGCTCTCAAGTTACAGCAAAAGGAATCGGTCATGTCTCACCCACGTCTTCTTTGTCTTTATCCTCTGTTTTGTTTATCCCCAATTGTCCTTTCAATTTAATTTCTATAAGCCAGCTTACTCGTTCTCATAATTACTCAGTAACATTTGATGCTAACTCATTTGTTATACAGGAACGTGGTACGGGTCGGACGATTGGCGTAGGACATGAATCTAATGGTCTGTACTATCTCAAGCCTGATTCTTCTTGGATTTGTAGTGTTGCCGCGTCACCAAAACTCCTTCATGAACGTTTAGGGCATCCACATTTGTCCAAACTCAAAATAATGGTCCCAGGTCTTGAAAAAATAAAATCCTTCAACTGTGAGTCATGTCAACTAGGAAAACATGTTCGTTCTTCTTTTAGGCATGCTGACAGTCATGTTGATTCCCTTTTTTCAGTTGTTCATTCAGATATATGGGGTCCTAGTCGTGTGTCTTCTTTGGGTTATAGATATTTTATCACCTTCATTGATGAATTTTCTCGATGTACTTGGGTTTTCCTAATGAAAGACCGATCTGAAATTGTGTCCATCATCACTTCTTTTGTCAATGAAATTAAAACTCAATTTGGAAAAACAATTAAAGTGCTTAGAAGTGATAATGCAAAAGAATACTTTTCTTCCGCAGTTTCTTCCTTCTTGTCATCACAAGGTATTCTGCATCAGTCTTCATGTCCTCATACTCCTCAACAGAATGGTATAGCCGAAAGGAAAAATAGACATCTTGTTGAGACTGCTCGTACATTATTACTTCATGCTAATGTACACATGCGTCATTGGGGAGACGCAATTTTGACAGCCTGTTTTTTAATAAATCGGATGCCCTCTTCCTCCATTGAAAATAAAATACCACATTCTATTTTATTTCCCAAAGAACCATTGTTTCATATTGCTCCACGTATTTTTGGATGCACTTGTTTTGTTCATGATATGTCTCCAGGTCTTGATAAACTTTCTGCTAGAGCCATCAAATGTGTCTTTCTTGGATATTCCAGACTACAGAAAGGTTATCGATGTTACTCTCCTATTCACAATCGTTACTACATCTCTGCAGATGTCACATTCTTTGAAGAAAAGTTATATTTTTCACCTTCCACAGTTGAGTCAAAAACTCTACAAGAAGTTTTTCCTATTCCCTATCTTGGTCCATCACCTCCTTTGCAAGAATCAGGGTCACTCCTAGAGTCTACAGATATTCCTGAAAATCTTCCACCTGAGCAGCCACAAAGACCACTCATCACATACCAGCGACGTCCACAAATTCCCAATATCGAATTGGAAGGCACTATAAGACCAGCTGAATCATGTCCTACTCCAAAGAGACAACCCGGCTACGAACCTCCCTGAAGAAAATCTTGCCTGGCCAATTGCTCTTAGGAAAGGTATTCGGTCCACACGAAATCCTCATCCTATTTATAACTTCTTAAGTTATCATCGTCTTTCTCCTTCTTTTTACTCTTTTGTGTCCTCTTTATCTTCTGTCTCTATTCCTAAAAATCTTTGTGAAGCACTTGATCATCCAGGATGGCGACAAGCCATGATTGATGAAATGCAGGCATTGGAGCATAATGGTACTTGGGAGTTAGTTCCTCTTTCTCCAGAAAGAAACCCCATTTGTCGGTGGGTATATCTTTGTTAAAGTAGCGGCCAATGGGCCAGTTGATCGTCTCAAAGCCAGATTGGTTGCAAAAGGTTATACCCAGATTTATGGTCTTGACTATGGAGATACTTTTTCCCTGTGGCCAAAATTGCTTCTGTCGCCTTTTTCTTGCCATAGCTGCCATCAACCATTGGCCATTATATCAGTTGGATATTAAAAATGCATTCCTACATGGAGAATTAGAAGAAGAGATCTATATGGAGCAACCACCTGGATTTGTTGCTCAGGGGGAGTCTGGCTTGGTTTGCAAATTGCAACGATCTCTTTATGGACTCAAACAATCTCCACGAGCTTGGTTTGGAAAATTTAGCTCTGTTGTTCAGGCTTTTGGAATGAAACGTAGTGAAGCAGACCATTCAGTTTTTTATTGCCATACCTCTCCAAGTAGATGTGTTTACTTGGTAGTGTATGTGGATGATATAGTCATTACATAAAATGACCCAAAGAAAATTTCTCAGTTAAAGGAACATTTATTTAGTCATTTTCAGACTAAGGATATGGGAAAGCTGAAATATTTTCTTGGAATTGAAGTTGCCCAGTCAGAGAATGGGATTATCATCTCACAAAGGAAGTATGCGTTAGACATACTTAAAGAAACTAGTATGTTAGACTGTAAACCAGCTGATAGTCCCATGGATCCAAATTTGAAATTACTACCCAACCAGGGGGAGACTTATTCTAATCCTGAAAGATATCGGAGATTGGTTGGAAAACTCATCTACCTCACTATTACAAGGCCAGACATTTCCTTTGCAGTTGGAGTGGTAAGTCAATTCATGCAATCTCCTCATAATGATCATTGGGATGCAGTAATCCGAATTCTGAGATACATTAAAAGGACTCCGGGACAAGGACTACTCTATGAAGACAAAGGGAGCACTCAAATAGTTGGATTTTTGTGATGCAGTTAGGCGGAGTTCACCCATTGATAGGCGTTCCACTTGAGGATATCGTGTGTAATACATTGGAGGAAATCTTGTCTCATGGAAAAGTAAGAAACAAAATGTTGTTGCAAGATCCAGTGCAGAGGCTGAATACAGAGCTATGGCTGTAGCCACATGTGAGCTTATTTGGATTAAACAGATTCTTCAAGAACTGAAGTTTGGGAATACTCAACAAATGAAACTATGTTGTGATAACCAGCAGCCTTGCATATAGCTTCTAATCCAGTATTCCATGAGAGAACTAAACACATTGAAATTGATTGTCACTTTGTCAGGGAGAAAGTCCTTTCTAAAGAAGTCATCACCCAATCAGTTAGTTCTAATGATCAACTGGCAGACATCTTCACAAAATCACTAAGAGGACCAAGAATTCAGAATATCTGTTCCAAGCTTGGAGCATTTGATTTATATGCTCCATCTTGAGGGGGAGTGTTGAAAACAGAATATTATGTTAGATAATGAGTGTGTGCTGTGCTGTGTGTAATGAGTGTGTTAGGTGTAGTGTGTGTGTGATGAGTACGTTAGGTATAGTGTGTGTAATGAGTGTGTTAGATAATGAGTGTGTTTAAGATAATATATATTATCTTATGTAAATTATCTATATATACATTCTTCAGCTGAGTGAAGAAACTCAAGCATTCAATTCATAATTCTTATTCTTAAATTCTTCAACACAAATGATTGGTTTTTCCATGATGCCTAGCTTTCTACTGCTCTGAAAGACTGTTATGCTATCCTTTAGTTGTTGCAAAGGCAATGACTTGCTTTTGTTTAGTCCGAAGCAGGGGTTCACTTAAACCTCCATCTCTTTTTTTTTTTTAGTCTGTTAGGGGAAATCTACCAAGAGATAGTAGACTTCAAATTTGTTTCAAAATTTATTCAAATTATGTTGGTTGGTTGCCCTCTGTGCCTGTAATGAGTAATGACAATCTTTCTTTCTTTTGGCTTCCGGTCTATGTGTGTGTGTGTCTCTGTATGTTGCGGGTTTGTCATCACTCTGAGGATTAGCATGAAACTATATGATGATCCTTTTCCTGTAGTTTGTAGGCTGTAGCTATATTAGTGTTAACTTTTCCACCTCCTTTCACATGCCTTCAAACTTTCACATGCCTTCAACATGTTCTCTATGAAGGAGACGCCGTATGATGGTGATTTCTGATAACAATCTGATGTGCTGTGTATTTTTCTGACAACGTACTTGATGTTTCTCTTTGAAGTTGAAAAAGTTAAAATCATTCTTTCTGACTTGTACTTATTTTCTTTTGTTTATTTCTATAAATTATGTAGGGCATCCATCCTTCAATCAAAGGGGTAGTATGGGAGTTCTTGCTAGGTTGCTATGATCCTAATAGTACATTTGAAGAAAGGAATGAGCTCAAGGAACGTCGGAGGTATATTTTCATTCAAGTGTATTTAGTCCTCTAAATTCAGGTATATATTTTTTAGGAAAGCAATTGGTATGGATTCTAAGAAGATTGATGTTATTGGAGTACTATTTCACCTTGTCTGCTATAACCTGGCTAAGTTCTCACTTTTCTTAGTAGCTAACATAGGTGGGAGGAAAAACATATTAAAGAAGTGGAACATATTTAATCCTCATCTGCCAATGCCACCATCCTCCAGTTACCACTGCCGGCACTACTTTCCTGCTGCTGCCACTACCAGTGCCTTCTATCATTGTTGTCACTTCCTATCACCATTTCTACAATTACTGGCATTACAGCACTGCGGTATAATCATTGGCCAAATATTCATATTGTATTATTCTAATCATAACTGTGAGACCAAAATTGTTACCTCTCGAATGGCCGTGCTTTCTGTTAGACATATAAAATCATTCATGAGTCTCCACGTAATAACTTAAGCTTTTGGGAGAGTTGGTCCTTGACATGGAATTAGAGCCTTTATGACCAAGTGGTCAGGAGTTCGATTCTTGTCGCCACCATTCTTCTAAATAAAGTTGAATTTCAACACAAGGTAAAATGGGCTTATGCGTTGCCCACACTTCACGCCTAAAGGTTTCTTGCGTGAGGGGGCATTTTAGAGATATAAAATCATTCACAAGCCTCCAACTAACAGCTTAAGCTTTTGAGAGAGTTAGTCCTTGGCACTTTCTATTAATTTTGTGCTTTAATCTATGAAAAATAAGATTAATTGTCTCTTTACTTTTCCTTACATGAGAGAATGGGTGGCTTCGTATGTTTCCTCCTATAGCCTTGTGTTTGTTTTCTTGAAAGCCAACTGGTGTTTCAAATTTTCCAGGGTGCAAATCCTAAATCTTCTCTTCATTTCCCCCCTTTCTTTTATTGATTGAAAATAAACAAAAAGTAAAACCTTGAAAGCCTTGTGTTTGTTTTCTTGAAAGCCAACTGGTGTTTCAAATTTTCCAGGGTGCAAATCCTAAATCTTCTCTTCATTTCCCCCCTTTCTTTTATTGATTGAAAATAAACAAAAAGTAAAACCTTTTGTAAATTTATTATTCAGGGGGCAGTATGACATGTGGAAAGCTGATTGTCAAAAGATGGTCCCCGTCATTGGTAGTGGAAAATTTATTACAACACCCCTCATCAATGACGATGGCCAGCCAACAGACGGTTCTTTGATAGGTGCCCCAACTTCAGATAAGAAAGTTCTGCAGTGGATGCAGCTATTACATCAGATTGGTATGTATATGCTGCTGCATGTTAATTAAATACTGGATACATATTTCCATCCTGTTTGGTTTTAGTTTTGTTCTACAAATTTTGCTTTTTGGGTTTCACTAAAGAGAAAAGGTAGTGCAATAATTTTGTGGATACAGGAAAACACAACTCTTTTCTGCCATTCATTTTACAGATTGTCTCACTGATCCATGGCAGAGAAGCAGGGTTGTGTGCTTTTGTGGGTGTAAAGTCATGGCTCTATCAGTACTCTTCACTCAATTGGTTGGCAAGTGAATTTTGCCTACAGAGAAGGAAAATACTCCAAACGTATAGTCTAAAGAAATTCGAGAAGAATAAAAAAATAATAATGGGTTAAATATGTAATGGCACCATCCTAGCTCACATAGCATATAATTTATACTACCATTAATGATCGGTCATTAACAAAAATCTGAGGCATCATTAAAACTTACTAGCTTCCTGCATGTTTGTGTAACATAAGTGAGAATAAGGCAGAATGTCTTGTGCCTGAGTTTTCACGGTGACATCTGTTCCATCAAGTTCACAGAACAAGGGAATTATAGTTAGCTACATAAGTTTATGCTGTTATTTTCCCCTTAAAAACTGTTTGCTTATGGTTTATTAATAATTAATTTGTTTTTATAAGCATCCATAGTGGCAAGTGATTATCTTGCATTGTAGGTCTGGATGTTGTTCGAACAGATCGAGCACTTGTCTTTTATGAGAGTGAAGTTAATCAAGCAAAACTTTGGGATGTCCTAGCAGTTTATGCTTGGTTGGACAATGATATTGGTTATGTGCAAGGTGAATTACTATTGCTTTCAATTTTTAAATGTTAAACTGAAAGAGCTTCAAGAAGTTGAGACATTCTGAAGGGATTATCTCCTTTTCAGGAATGAATGATATTTGCTCGCCTTTGATTATTCTTGTTGAGAATGAAGCAGATTGCTTTTGGTGCTTTGAGCGTGCAATGCGGAGGATGGTATGCTAGACATGATGCAACAATAAATTTGCGTAAAACTGCTAGTTCTAGTTGTTTCTTGTGTGGGTAATTGATAGGTAGAAACTACAACCTAAGTGTATATGAAAAGACTGGTCTGAAGTTTTGTTAGGAAACATGCCTGGTTGTTCATCAGACCATTATTTCTCACTGAGCTACATTTGTGCATGTCAATATGTGGCGATTTCATTCTCACATCTTAGATCGTACTTATATCTTATAGTTGCAGAGACTAGAAAAGGCATGGATCAAAGTTTCTCTTCCCCCCCCCCCCCTTGTTGTGTTAGTTCTTTATATATGTGTGTGTGTGTGTGTGTGCGTGTTTTCCACACTAGCAGAAATATTTTGCACAAAAAATTGTGTAAATAAGTCATGGAACAGACTCTAGAGTTGGGATTGGAACTGATTCCTCAAGGAAGTAGTGGCTTATTTCTTGCTTTCATAGTGCGCTACCTGGTCTTTTTATGTGTATAAAATCAACAGACAACAGTTGAACATTCTATTACTGCAGCTGGTCCTAAGAAAGAAGTACTTGTCATTCACTTGGATAACATTTAAGCTCATTCTAGCTGTTGCTGCTGCTTCTGTTTTCATTTGAAGACTAAGTAAATGTTTGATCTCAAATTCTTAATCAATTAATTTTTCTGGTGTATTTACATTCCTGCCTTTGTTTCCATAACAGAGAGAGAATTTCAGGTGCAGTGCAAGTTCAATGGGGGTGCAATCTCAATTGAGTACACTCTCACAGATAATGAAAACAGTTGATCCCAAGCTTCACCAACACCTTGGTATGTAAAACTTGTTTGGGCAGCTTCTAATATATCATGGTAATAGTTTCATAGTTCAGATTCTTCTACCTTTTAATTTGAGCCAGAATCAGCATCAAATGCTCCAAAGTGGTAAACATACTTTTCAGTTTAACATGGTAATCATGTTCCGAGGTTGCTTGATAACAGAAAACTGTACATCTATCTGCACGTACGTGCTATTAAAATTCATTGTTTGTAGTAGTTAGGGACCTCTCCCTAAGGGAGACGTTACCTGTTTAACCCTCCCATCCTCAAGTTTGCCTCAGCATATAGAAAAAGCTTCTGTATCAATGTGCCTGAAATCATACCTTAAGCTTCATATCTTTTTATTTTGCAGAGGATTTAGATGGTGGAGAGTATCTCTTTGCATTTCGCATGCTGATGGTTCTTTTCCGAAGAGAATTTTCTTTTGCAGATACTTTGTATCTTTGGGAGGTAAGGATGAATTCCAATACTCGATATAAATTTTCTCAAAGAAATGAACTCTTTCAAAAGTTGAGGAGCTATTGTTTTCTGATTCCTTGACATTTGTAAGGATGAATTCCAATACTCGATATAAATTTTCTCAAAGAAATGAACTCTTTCAAAAGTTGAGGAGCTATTGTTTTCTGATTCCTTGACATTTCTTGATGGAGATAAGAGTTTGGAATCTATTTTGGCTTCAAATTAATAGCTCATTTTAAGACATAATATAGATTGTTTTCAGTTGATGTGGGCCATGGAATACAACCCAAACATCTTCTCAAAATACGAGGTGCCAGTGGCTGGTAAAACAAAAGGTGCTTCACCTGCAATAAATGACAAACTGTTGAAGCAATATGGAAAATTTGAGAGAAAAAATTTGAAGACTGGGCATACAGAGCAACATAGCGCACTAGCTGTTTTTCTTGTTGCAAGTGTTCTTGAGATCAAGAATAGGCTGATTTTAAAGGAGGCTAAGGGCGTGGACGATGTTGTCAAGGTCTCTCTTTCTTTCCATACCTTGCATGGATGCATATATGTTATCGCATATATTTCTGCATGTATCTGACATGAAACTGTCTCTTCAGATCTTGGGTGACATAACTTCGAATCTTGATGCTAAAAAAGCATGTACTGAGGCATTGAAAATTCAGAAAAAGTATCTTAGCAAGGTAAGTTTCATTCTCTGTCTTCCCTCGTTTAATATGCTTGTCTTTTTCTGTGTTAGGAAAAACAGGGAGGGTTTTTATGGAAGACAAATGATGCAATGGGCTATATATTTCCCAATGATCTTGATTCTTTAATGACCATCTTTTTCCTTTATTTTTTTCCACTGTTTTTGTTCTTTGGGAAGGTGGTGGTTGGTAGGGGTGTCTGTCTTAAAAAATGCTAGATAGAGCTGAAAAATGACATGAACGAGATGATAGGAGAGGAAATAAGTAGTCTGTTATTAGGACATGATTCATACATACTCATTTACTCTGCTACTACAACATTTCTTTCTATTTTCACCTCAATCAAGTGCACTTTAACTTTCATTTTATTATGTTGCTTCCGTACCAGAGATGTGAATTTTTGTAGTGGATGTTTGTTCATGCAGGCCAAGAAGGCATGACAGACAATATTAAATCTTCTGTAACTATCTGATGGCAACTGTGGTTACTGGATCTTCTCTGAGGTTTCAGTTGCTCACGAAGAGCTATTCTTTTCTTTCTTTCTTTCTTTTTTTTAGTGATGGCTAGCAGGCTCTGCCCTTATGTAAACCTTTTGAGAATCAAATACTAATCTTATCCTTTGAAATATTCTTCAATCTCTACAAAAAATTATTAGATAAGTACTGTTTATCATAAGCACTCTATTCAACATTAAACATATATAAAATTGTTTAGACAATGTTATAAATAGTGTAAAGAGTACTTTTTACATATGTCAATTATTAAATGAAGTGGCTATGTAGACAGTGACTATTGAAGAATTTCTCCAATCTTCATGTCATGAGATCTAGTAAACCTAAAAGATGAGAACATCAACGTATTTAGAGGGATTATTAGGATTCTTTTTACTAATTTTATAATTATATTATTGGTAAGAAAGATCTCATTTTTTTTTCTGCAGTGGGATATTTGTGTTATCAAATCAAAGCTTATAAAAATGTCAAATATTTCAGTTTAGCTGAAGAAACAAATAGCATGGGTTAATATTCTGAGTGATGCTATTACAAAATTCTATGTATATCGCACAAGTGGCTAATCTCACTTCAACTTTTTTTTCTAAAGCTCTTAACAAATACACTTGTGAAGTGCTAATGAAAAATTAGTGAGAAGGATTGAAAATTAAATACTTTAAGTAACAATATTTACGCAACCGGCCGGCTTATTTATAATAGTTGATAATTGGACTATTTGATTATTAGCTGACTATTTGTCAATTTTTACACAAAAGTTAATTTTTTGAATAGCAACTAGCAATATAATAACATTATTGTTGTCAATGAGCTTGTGACTGAATTAATACCTGTTCACCGAGGTTTGATCCCACTACGCCATGCCCTTTCCCTACCACCACATATGATATAAACGAAAAAAGCATACCATTACTTACATACTTATGGAAAGGGATTACTTCACTGTATACAAACATAGGGATATATAATATAAGATTATTTTAGTATCTATTTTTTTTAGGGGTATCAGTAGTTAAGATAAGTTATATAACATTTATTATTTATTATTTATATTTAATAATTTTTTTAATATTTATTATAAAATTAAAAATTAAAAAATAATTAATAACTCATTATAAATACCATACTCCTGATATATCATAACAATCTATTTATAATATATAAAGTTAGGCTCACAAACTATGAAACTGCCACATTAGACATGTCGAACTCTCTTAAATCGACACATCAATTTCTCCAACTTATGTTATTCGACCACATCACTTTATTTCAAATATTCTCAACTCTCAAGTCTCGCTTTGTATTCCATTTTAAGTGCTTAAGACAGTCGTTATACTTTGAGTGTCTTTTGAGTATCTCATTGAATGATCACTCACTGTTATGTTCTTCTTTGCATGTCTCCCTTCCTCTCTTTTCATATAACCATCTCCATCTCTCTACCTCTCACATTTGCTCTCACTGTTAATGATACTTATATGTTTGTTGTGCCTATTATTTGATCTTTGTAGATACTATTGTAAAATAGAGTTTTTGGTATATCTTCTCCTTCTTTTATTCGTATAAAGTTATGTTGAAATATAAAATATGTGAAGTATGTTTTAGTTTACTGACACTAAATGTTGCTTATGAGAAACTCATTCATTTGGTTACCTTTTCAGAAAAATAGAGATTGCCCTTTATTATATAGTTTCTATCTTATTTCGGAAACACAAGCAAATAAACTCTACAATAACAAGTATCAAACTCTTATTGTTTATTAAAATATATTCTTCCCCTCACATATCTTTTCAATGGTTTAGCATTTGGCATGTCCTATTCAAGTTTTTAATAGTGCACTAGAGGAAAGGAGTACATTATTGCAAGCATTATTTACGAAGCTTGATAGTGGATGAGTATAATTATAGTATGTGAGAGCCATAATTCTTATTTAAAAAAATATTTATTGAATAGTTATGTTATGCCTCTACTTAATTTATTTTGGATTGATGATTGAAGTATTGCAATAATTAGGGATATTAAGTTTATTATTGAGTTCCACAAATCATGCCTATCACTAAAATAATCTTTATCTTTTTATTTTAAACACAAATGTATGTGTGAATTACTTAAAACAATTACAATTATTGATAATATTGATGTTATCATAGTCATTCTTAAATTTTTTCAAAACATTAACCCGTGCAACGCACGGTCTACATCTAGTTTTTATATAAATATATAATATAACCAGTGTAAACCTTCCAATTTTTTCAGAAGTTAATGTGCCTTAGGTACTGACACGTGGCTACCGTTCGATGTCCCTATCTGGTTTCTACAACGTGGCTTGGCGAGAGACAGGAAGTCGGCGAGTGCGGCGCATCACTGTCGGCTCTTTGCAATTGTAGCATTTGTCCGCATCGCAGGTTTCTGTCGGCTCCGCCAGGCAGCTGCCTCCCTTTTTCAGTTTTTTAAAGAGAAGCAGAGCAAGTAACTACTCACTAATAAGGAAGCAGCCATAATGTGGCGTGGTTTTGTTAGGCCAGCTGGTTTGTTAGTTATTTTTGGCATCTGTGACCCTCCTCTCTCATCACTTCCACTGGCCCCTACATCTTTTGTGGTTTTTTTTGCTTTTACCTTTACTTTTTCTTGTTATACACACTCTCCCATTTTATTTATTTTGATATTTTTTTAAGATTTTAGAATTTATTTATTATTTATTAATTATTAATAATAATTAATAACTGATGTTAAATGTCAAACTCATCACCTTATCCTTAGAACTCCTTATTCTATTATATTCTATTTCATTCTTCGTTTCTGAATTAAAATTTGGGATTCTCCGTTACAACAACATTATTGCATTATTAACCTGTTTAAGTAGCTAGCTCATAGTCACAGTCATAGATGACTTTTTTTGGGTGTTTCTTGTGTGCGTTGCCAATGGTCACTTCAACCCAGTTGATCTTGATCTTGATAGTGGGTCAGGTCAAGTCAGGCCAGTCAATGATTCTGATTCTGCACAACACTCCAACGTAAGGTCACTTTTGTAATTGGACAAACCCTGCAAATTAGCTGGAACTTGCAGTAACAACCCAACCCAACCCAACACAGGACAGCCCCCTACCACTACCACACCGCATCCATCCAAATTCAGAAGCAAACCGAACCACGCCACCAATACTAATACGGTAATACCAATAGGCAAATGCAAGTCACTTACCACTACCCGTATTGTATCGTTTTGGCTCCTCACACTTTCTAGAAGTTCTTCTGCTCTTAGTCTAACATTCCCTGCCCTTCTCCTCTTCCTTGTCCCTCTCCTTCTTCCCCTTCCCACAAACCTACCCAAACATAACATTTTCCCATTTAACCACAAAACTTAGTTTCCACTCACAGATTCTGGTCTCTATACTCTCCTTTCTGTTCTAATTCAAATGGCTGTGTCTCCTCTATTTTCCACTCTGGCTGCACTTGTAACACTCTTCTTCTTCTCCATGCTGGTTCCCTCGCACCAGCAACCTCCCCTTAACTCTGCAGAACAGGAATCGCTCTACCAGGTCCTTCACTCCATCAACCCCGCCATTCCCTGGCGTTCCCTCTTCCCCGACGACCTCTGCGTCTCTGCCCCTCACGGCGTCGTTTGTGACTACCCCTCCAACGACACTGCCATGCAAACTGCACGCGTTGTGGAGCTCAGTTTCGGCTACGTTTCCGACGAAACTCCAAACCCACCTTGCTCCCCCAACGCAACCCTCAACCCTCTTCTCTTCACCTCTTTCAACTACCTCCGCAAACTCTTCTTCTACAAATGCTTCAACCATTCTCGTGTTTCAGTTTCAGTGCCCAACGTTTCTTCCAGTTTCGCTTCGAGTCTCGAGGAGCTTGTGTTCATCGAAAACCCATCTTTGGTTGGGCCTCTGAGTGCCATGCTCGGGAACTTCACGAGTCTGAAGAGGCTAGTTTTGATCGGAAACTGGGTTTATGGGGAAGTTCCACACCAGATAGGTGATTTGGTCAACTTGGAAGAGTTAACGCTATCGAGAAATCAGCTACGTGGTGAGGTTCCGAGAAGCTTAGCAATGCTGAAGAAACTGAAGGTTCTTGATCTCAGTCAGAACAAGTTTCAAGGGTGTGTCCCAGAATCGCTTGGTAATCTCACGGAGCTTCTGAAGCTTGACTTGAATTCCAACAGGTTTGGTTGTAAGATCCCAGAAAGTTTCAGACACTTGCAAAGCCTTGAGTTTTTGGACCTTAGTTTCAACCGTTTTGGTGATTTTGGAGTCCCTTTGTTCCTAGGAGAGATTCCCAGATTGAAGGAAGTGTACTTGAGTGGGAACTCACTTTCTGGGAAAATTCCAGATATATGGGAAAATCTTGGGGGTTTGACAAGAATGGGATTTTCAGACATGGGTTTGGTTGGGAATATCCCTGCCTCAATGGGGGTTTATCTCAGAAATTTGTCTTATCTTGGGCTTGATAATAACAAGCTTGAAGGGCCAGTGCCTGAGGAGTTTGGCCTCCTAGAGTTTGCAGATGAAATCAACTTGGAGAACAACAATTTGAGTGGTAGAGTCCCATTTTCAACCAAAGTTGGAGAGAAGCTAAAGTTAGCAGGGAATAGAGGACTCTGTGTGGAAGACAAATTTAGGTGTATTGAAAATAGAGGCAGCTTAGAACAACTGAAACCCAGCAAAAAATCAGATATTCCTGATATCCTTTTCAATGGGGTTTCTTTGGTGCTTTTTGATCCTTTTATGTTGGTCATGTCTCTGGGGTTGTTGTTTGTCTTTACGGGATTATGAGGGTGGTTTGGTTCATAACATATCGAGAATAGGTCTAGTCTACACTGAAGGAGAGCAAGTTCTTTTTAACCATTAAACAGAGACAGCAAAGTAACATGTTATTCTGCTTAGGAAAGGATTTTATGAAGTGTAAAGTGGGAGTGATAGAGTAAGGGGGAAACATGTAATTACTTTAGTTTTACTCAAAATAGAAGTATATATGTTTATTATTTGGTTGGTTATTCTAGCTGACTGTTTATTTTTAACAAGTTAAACTGTTTAAAGTGTATTAACATTTGGTTAACTAAACTTAACTTAGAATCCTCCTATTTTCTTTTCGTTGAGTTGTTATTTCTTCGAATAAATTATATGCACAATGTTTTTTCAAACTCTTATGCTTTTAAATTTTACAAATACATATCTTGATATTTTTTTTTTACATAACAAATAAACATTTTTGTTAATTCTTATTTTAAACGTTAATTCAATGCTAACATAAGCTTAGGACTTAATACTCAAATTAATGTTAGTCCTTTAATTATTATTGACATCAAATTAATTTTTTTATATTAATTTTTTTATATTAAATTAATTTTTTAAATTATTTTTATATCAAATTAATCTATCAAAAAATTAAAAAAAAAAATTGATAATAATAATTAAAAAATTATACTAATATCTCGTATATCTTTAAAAAACAATTTTAATTTTGATCAATTGATAGTGTAAAATTTTTTTACAATGTCACTTAATCATATATTATTAAAAATTATTATAACAATTATTTCAAAAGTATAACATTTTTAATAATGTGTTAATATATATAATTAAATGAAAATATAAATTTTTTTTACATATATAATGACAACCATCCTCATTATTACCGGTTGTAAAACAAAAGCGTACTGGTGCATCTGCGGGGCTTTCGTGGCAGAAGCAGAGCATATTCGTACCTTGCTAGGCTCTGGGATGGATGGCTACGGACAATTAGAGGCCTGCTTAAAGCAGTCTAGAATCCAGTAATAATATTCCCGTGTAATGTTTGTGTCCGTGTTTTTCACTCCATAACCCATGAGTCAACCTGGAGTGACATTTTCTTCCATTTCAATGACAATGATTCTTTCATTAACACACAAGTGGAATCTTCTAACAATTGTAAATCTAAAATCTCATCGTAAACCAAATATTTATATATTATAGTGAACTTATAGCAATGGGAGGATAATAAAATACAAGGCTTTTTGAAATTATATAAAAAAAAAAAGATAGCGATTAGTAGTTTTTTAACCTGTCAATTGGGCATAACAGAAGTGATTAAGGTGTAAGAAAATTTAGATAGAAGTGATAAATTCAAAATCTAGTAACGACTTCTTAATATATCAGAAAAAAATTGAATTTATTAAAGTTTCCTTTGCCATTGTTGTTAAACTTGCAGTGTTTGTTCATTATTCCTGTGATGGGACAAGATAGAGTGAAATTTCCATCCATTTCACTTAATTAATACATATATATGTACAATCCTTCTATTAAAATGAAAAATCTTGTAATTTATATGCAACAAGTTATTGGAGATTAAAATGAACAAGTTGATCTAATTACATAACAGCAAAGGGTAAAATAATACAAATTAAGGAAAGAAGAAAATCACAGAAAGATATATTAAAATTTGGGAGTAAAAAAAATGTACCATAAGGAAAGTGTTCTAGTTTCAAGTATTAACTATGCAACACCCTACGCTAATAGCATAAAAGTATACCAATTTCTCAAGATATCCCACTAAATCCTCTTTCACTCTGTCCACCTTCTTCAAAGGACCTTTGTTTGTTCTTAGACTTCGATATGGATCCGGATGGAGATCTTATACCCGAATTAGGATCCGAGGATGATTGGGCTTTAGATCTTGATTTGGATGACCCGCCACCATTAGAATTATCTTTTGACTTCTTCCGGCTAGACCTTTTCGGAATGTCCGGTAGGCTCCTTGCCGGTGACCCGACGGAATCCGCGGGCAGGAGTTGTCGGGTCGGTTTGGATCCCTCCGAAAAATCCTTGTTGGATTGTGAATGTTTGGATGATGACTTCCTTGATTGCCTTGGTTTGTCTGACTTTTCCTTTGTGGGGGAATCTGTGATGCTGCCCGTTGACTGCCTTCTAGATGCCTTGGGCAACTCGGGCAAGTCCCTCCCCTGACCCTGACCCTGACAATTCATATACCTTGAACTTCTTCTGCTTGAATCTATGTGTAAACATTTTTAACCATAAAAATTCAATCAATGCCATTATTATTATTATTATTATTATTTTGCTCTTGGTTTACATGCACACTGTTTCAATTTTCAACAATAAATAAAATTCTTTATATAATAATTTGATTAACTATTATCACTTAGCATATCAAGCATGTGTGAGAAAAAATTATAATATGTACCTTCGGAGACCCATTTGACTGAATTATCTGGTCCTTTATTATGAACATCTCCAGTAAGATTTAGAGGTGCTGATGCAAATCCTGGAGAAGCTTTATACTCGTTCATCTGAAAAACAGTCACAGCAAACCCCCGCAAAGGCTTTCTTTTGTGAAGGAAAATATACACAAGCATAAACACAAAAGTATCTTATTTGAGGTAATTAATTAATTAATTAATCTTCTACAAGATTGAATATTAATTCACAGTAAAAAAAAAAATAGTAAGAAAGTAGAGAATTACCCAGCTGGGAGAATTTACAGAGGGACCATCCCATCCTATATGGGCCACATGCTTTACGTCTGTGGGATATCCAATCTGTATTTCTTGTTCTTTTTCATTATCTGCGAAGTGTATGAGTGACATTTTTTTGATCAGCATAAAGGGAGAAAGAAATCATCATGCTTTCTTTTACTATATATTTATATATGAGAATGGAAAGAGAAAAGCAAATTAATTAATGCTAACAATAACTCAAATAGAAATACAATAATAAGGGGAGGCTTACTTACCAAATATCTGAGAAATGTATCTAAGGCCTTTAAGAAGGCCCTTGACCTTATTGTTGGACATGTTCAACAAATCTGATGCGTTGGAATTCTCTTTGCACAATTTATAAAGCCGTACTTTTTTTGGTGCTATAAAGCTGTACTTTGATAACCTTTAGTAAAACCTGGAAGATAAAAATCCAAACATTAAATTTGAGACCCAGAAGAGAAAAAGGAATTTCAGCTTTAATCAAAATTAGAGGAGGAGAAGAAAAAAGAAAAAAGGAAAGAACTTTCTCTGTTGATGAGGGCATTACCCACAATTTCCTCCTATTAAAGTTCTCCCTGAAAGGCCAACATACAAGAATCCATGTATCTTTGTATTGAAGCAATGTTCCAGAGAGAACCCATCAATAGGGACACGTGGTAAGTTTTTTCTTTGTTCTCAGGACCTGCAAATATGGTGTTCTGCTTCTTTTGTCATTTGAAGAAAGAGAAGAATGGTTCAAAAACTTCAGGCAGTTTCTGACAAATGTGTCATGGAGGTGGCAATGATGAGAAAAGGAACGAATCTAACAAACAAATTCTGTTTAAAGCATACCCTTCTTTAATTTCGTTGATTCGATGGCAATTGTTTGCTTGTTGATTTTTCCCCTTCAATCAAAACCAGAAGCTGATCGAAATTTTAGGTGCAACAATGAGAAATAATTGAAAGGAAAAGGAATCAATTTTGAAGGTGCTAAGTTTAGGAAGTCTTTAACAGGTCATTTCTACTATGAATGATGTCCACATGAATGGACTACAGAGGTGCTTGGATGTTGCTGATTCCTAATTTCCTGGAAGGAAAATAACTGGAATGGTACTATTCCCAATGTACAGTTATCCTTAAGCACAGTCATACGTCCTTAATTGTGTTTTTCAATGTACATCATAGCACTGATAGAAATAAAGTTTATGTTATAATATTTAGCTGTAAGATATATAAATTATTTAAAAAAGTTTGTATTTTTTTTTTAAAGTATCCTCGCGTGTAATTGCAGGAATTAATTTTTCAAAATACTAAAATCTGTGAGATCTATTTAAGGAGTTGATATTTCTTAACAAATATTTTTTCATATATATGGGTTAAATTTTGAATCTCTGATCACATGCTTAAGGAGTCCAAGTATTTATCACTTATGCCATACTATGTTAGTTAAAAAGTTTGTATCTAACAGCTTAACTACTTAGAAGAATTAGTATTGGAGCAATCGTCATCATGTATTATGCAGGAAAAAAGATGATACAAAAAGTAACACAAAATTCCCCCGACTGTGAAATATTCAGTTTCTTAATTTTTTTTTAGTTAGTTTTAAATATTCTGCCAATTTTAAGCCCCTTCATCTAATTTCGAATGTCTCAAGATATCACACAATCTGCAATATGTCACTCTGTAATTAGCTGCAAAGTATGAGCATGCCCACTTAATCTAAGTAGACCTATCTACTGTTACCTACAAAACCAAAATTTTACCATCTCCATGACAACTTATCTGCCAAACCAAGATAAAAACATTTGCAAACAAATAACATAAAAGAACTCAAATGTGGCTGAGAAAGGAAATGTGAATCATTTCAACATTGATTTATCGAGTCCCTGAAATACACTATAAGAAATGTTTGTTCGCGAGAGAGAGAGAGAGAGCTCATCTAAACCAGAAAAGAACATAAAGTAATACTATTTTATGTTCATGCCTATTAAAAAGCAAAATGTGCTACAAAACCAATCATCAGGGTTAAATTATAGAGAGAATCAGAAAGGGAAAAAAGGGAATTGTGTTCATGAAAAGCACTATCGTTTCGTTTGTGACTTCTCAGAAGCATAAACTGTTAATTCTGGTACTTCGGTTTCGGTGACTATAAGCACAACAGACAGACAACATCGTTTTACGGTAGATTTTGAAATTAAAGCATCTTCTTCCCTATATACAATGTAGGCTTTTGGCAATTCGGCCTTTGAATTTGAACCATGTCACGTCAATGTCGGAGCAAATCCCTTTTCATTAAGCCCATCTCTATTTGAAAGTGATGCTTTTGCAGACCCAAAACAAAAAAGAAAGGGCTGCTGATTCTGTTCAGAGTGCAGATTAACCTACCACCATAAAAAGAACAAAACAATTGATCGTTCAGTCAGACTCAGACAGGGTCATCAAGAGCTGTTCAGAGACTGCGAAAGTGGATGCCAACCTTGTGACGTGCCGTTGATTTGGTAAGCAATACGAAAATTGATGATGAATCTTTTTTTAAAAATGATATGTACATTAGTATTTTTCTTTTCCTACTTATTTTATTTCCAAACAATCCAAAATATTAATCAATATTTTAGAAAAAAATATAGCACCAATAAAAACAATCCAAAATATAGTTACAAGCTAAGTCACATTATTTTGGAGTCATAAACTCATAATTAACCATATCTGCATATGCGACTGTATTAGGTAGATAACAATAAAATTAGGAGGTCTGTATGATAGCTGTAATTATTTATATTTTTATTTAATTGTAGTATTATTGATTTTTATGGGAATTATTATGTCCTCGTGTTTACGAATTATACAAAAGGAAGAAATGAAAATTAGAATGCAAGAGAAAAACTCGAAATAAACTACGGAGTAAACATAATCAAAATTGAAAATCCGTGGTTTAAAAGCTACATATTTATGCTCCTCACTGAGCCAACACGTCCAACAGAAAGTCAAGTATTTCCATGAAATTCGCGTCAAGGACACTCAACCTGGAATAACCAGAAAGGGACCGGCATCTTGAATTGTAAGGGCGAAGCCAAATAGCAATTACATGCATCAACCCAAATGAACTATAATGTGCGAAGCACTAACTTATTGGAAAAGCATTGATAACCACTACAGCTTCAACAAGAAGTTTTCTCGCATCAATTCCATCATCATCAATGTGTATCTTAGACGAACCACAGCCAAGACAATAGGTTTAAAACAAAGAATAATGTTGTAACTATACTGATTTTTAAATTTGAACAAAAGTAACCCGTCATTTGTAAGCTGCTTTCACTGCTTTCTGAGCCGCATCATCCAAATCTTCAGCCGTTATTAATGTCATACCACTTTCCTGTTGGACCAATTAATGATCATCAACATAATAAGCATTTGAAACATTCTTGCTTCCTTTTTTAATCGGATAGTTTCTGTTTATATCAATAAATCTACCATTTACCTTCAAAATTCTTTTTCCTTGATCAACATTGGTGCCTTCGAGACGAACTACTACTGGTACTTTTAGTGCAACCTTGAAAATAGCAGCAAGAGAAGTTAATGCTATTATAAGATCAGGATAAAATAGAAGTGGCCACGTTCAATCACTATTCTTTTTCAATTAAAAAAATCAAAAGAAAAAAGAGAGGGTGGGAACAATAATACTAGTTCCACATATCTCCCTCTGTATTTATATTTAATTTATTTTTAAAACTGCAACCACCAAGAATTTAATTCCACATCATCGACCAAAAATCTTGTCAACTGATCAACTTAAATTTTATAAGACATCAAATATAAAGAATTTAATATCAAATAGTTCCAAATAAAACCAATATCTAAAACTGCTAATCAGGATAACCAAAAAAGTTAATAAGCACAGAGAAAAACCCTCTTCATTCTCAATCATATGGTGGGTCAAAGGCTAAAACTGTTTTTAAAGGCATAACTTTACTGACCTGTTTTGCAGCATTCACAATACCACTTGCTATAACATCACACTTCATTATACCACCAAAAATGTTCACCAAAATTGCTTTCACTTTGTCATCAGCGGTCAATATTTTAAATGCCTCAACCACCTGATTTATATAATTGCAATAAACATGAACAAAAACATCATAAGATGGAGGTTATTTAAGGTAATATCTAAACGATGTTTTTCTAATATCATCTTTTTGGAGTGAAGTTCAGGTTAATGCACCAGCAGATTACAAACTGATCTGATAAAGGATCAAATAAGAGCAATTAGCTAGATCATAATAGTGGAGCTAAGACCAGTACCATAATGGGAGCAATCCTAACATTAAAACATTATTACCTGGCCTTCAGAGGCATTCCCACCTACATCCAGAAAATTGGCAGGAGTACCCCCACGCAATTTAATTATATCCATTGTGGCCATTGCTAACCCTGCTCCATTCACCATGCAGCCAATTTCTCCATCTAACCCAATATAATTTAAATCTGCCTTTGCAGCAGCCACCTGTTCAAAGATAAAAGGCACAAGTAATGTTATACATACCCAGCAAAAAGAAAGAAAGAATGTAGAACATAAGGGCTTTATAAGGAGGCACAAATAGATAATGTGAAATCTGACATTGCCATATAGCATCTCACTGTCACTCCATAGTGATATCATAAGCACAAGCTTCAAATACAATCAAATATACAAATGTATCAAAATTATCAGACAATAAGAGAAACGTAAGTAGCCACTTTGGCATAGCTCAAGTGGTAAGGGTGGGGTAAGGTTAGGGCTCATATGTTCGATTCCCATGTAATGTAAAACACAGACAAAAAAATGTAAGTAAACCTCTCGAGGATCCTCTTGTGTTGTGTCACGGAGAGCAAATATCTCTTTCTGACGATATGCAGCATTATCATCAAAATTCAACTTAGCATCAGCAGCCACCAATTGGTTATCAGCAGTCTCTGCTATGGGATTGATCTGTTCAAGATAATCAACTGTCATTTTAGACATTCTTCATAAAATAAACATGTAGAAAGTGCACATTACTAAGACTTGCATATGCTTACTTCCAAAAGAGTGCAGTCACTATCACAAAAAAGTTTATACAAATTCTTCACTTGTTCAATTGATTTATTTCTATCTGCCACTTTGGGAGCCAAACCATCAACAACCTTCGCAGCATCTTCATCAGTAATTCCTTCAAAAACATCAACAGGTACCTACTAGAAAGAAGGAGTGCATCAGGTGTATCTAACAAAGAGAAGATATTGCTTGGATGGAAAATTTTAACATCATTAGAAATGTTAAGAATAACAAACCTTTACAATCATGTCTGGGAATTTCTCTGCGAGGTCTTCAATGCTGGTTCCTCCCTTTCTACAAGCAATTATAAGCTGCAAAACCATAGAAAAAGAAAAGAATTGTAACAAGCAACATAACTATTTATTTGTTAAATTTAAAGAACTTAAAATTAGGGGGAGGGGAGTCATACATTAAACATGATATAGAAGTTATAAGAGTTTAGCTTAGCATATAAAGCAAATTAAAGATAACAAACTGAAATAGGAAACTTACTGGACCAGCAGTCTTACGATCCAGAGTTATAGCAAAGTACATTTCATTCACAAGTGATAGTTTTTGACACAAGTAAACCTGTATAAAATAGACAATTGGATGTCAAACAATCAACTCGTCCAGCAGCAATATATCCTCCTTTTGTCGTTATACATAAATGAATAGAATGATACCAATTTAAAACAAAGTAGCAGCTGTCATTGTGTACATTGTGCTCACCAAATTTTGTATTAATTGGCGAGTAATTGTCATCTCACCAATACCACTTAAATTAATATTTTTATATAGTTTTGATAGGTTGAAAAACTATGAGATATTGCATAAAGTACTTGCAATATCCAATTGACATGATATTTTATTTGCACTAACAATAAAACAAGCGCTTATAATCCAATGGAAGTATATGTATATTATAACAATTGACTAGAATACCGAATAGCAGAAGTGGTTATAAGTTTATAACTTAGATTATAATAATTGATAGAAATACTTTGAAATTTTTTTTGTCCAGTTGACCAATCCAACCACCCAATTTACACTGGTTCACCAGTTCAACTGCCAGGCCACACCTGTTCATATGCAGAAATCAATCCAATAATAGAGCCAGATCGGTTTGGTGGCCAGTTTATCCTCAAACATGTATATTATACATAAGAAACAAGACCTACTGTGGGCTCAAAAAGGAGCAAATTTTGTCATAAAGAAAGAAAACAACACTACTCAAGCATAATTTATCTGTGAAGGTTGATGTCATTGCATTGCCTCACCAAATTTCAATTTATAGAGATGAAAATTGCTGGCATATATATGCATACTAAAAATGCTAGCATATTTGCAGATAGAATGATTGAATAATTTCAAACCTTGCTAACAATTTTTCCCTGAGGACCAGTTTGCTTGGTAACTAGTATCTGCCCAAGCATCTTCCCTGAAATAATAATAATAATAATAATAACAACAACGACAACAACAACGAAATAATAATAGCACTAAGCAAAAAAATCACTGAAATTTAGATTATCTAGTATTATATCCTCTAAGAATTCAAATTGAAGAAATTAATACATATCATCGTCTCAAGATCATGATATATATTAATTGAGAGTCTTATATTAAAGGCAAGGGGCATATAAATTGAGAACAAGAAAATGCCCAATTTGACGAATAATGGAGAGCACATGCATTACCAGCTATGTCTTCAACCTGGTCAGTCTTAACAATGTGAACTCCTCCCTTAAAACCGCTTTGAAATGTTCCCAAGCCTCGTCCACCAGCTAAAATTTGACTTTTAACCACCAACTGCACAATAATCCAGTTACATTGCATGTCATCACTGGCCAAATTCTGTACTAATACATTTCGTAATGTTTTCTGGAGGGGTCAATTGCAGAACTAATGTTTCAATTTCTTATAAACGGAACTAACGAAAACGCAGTACACTTTGCAAAATTGAAATTTAATTCTTGTCCAGTGCATAATTTTTTGAGAGCATCAAGTTTATAACATTACCTCATTTTCATTAGGAAATACGTCCTTGATGGCCTTTTTGGCTTCTTCAACAGAGGAAACAGCTACACCTCTTGGAACATTGACTCCATATTTGCTCATCAATTCAGCTCCCTGATTTCAAGGAAATTAAGGAATCATCATCAGTCACGCTTGATCGAACAGCATCCGCGATTTCATAAAATATATATTCAAGAAACCGCAGATTCAACATGCACAAAAACGAAAAAAATAAAAAATAAAAAATAAAAATAAAAATAAAAAAACAGATTGAGGTTGATTTTCTAATGATCCATAACGAAAAGAGAGGGAAGGGGGGGGAATAGAAGGGAACCTGGTACTCGTGGATGTTGAGGCGGCGGAGCTGGTGGTGCTGCCATTTGCCGGCGACGGAGAGGGAGCGTGAGACGAGCTTGTTGAGCAATCCCCTCACCATTCTTGATGTCGATTTGATTCGAAGATCCCAAATGGACAAAGTGCCTCTCCTCTTCGCTCTTCACGCAAAGCTCACTTCAAACACTCTGTGCCGCCGGACCCTAGCAAATTTAATTATTATTATTTTTAATTATATTTTTTCCACTGTGCGATTATTTCGATTTTGAGTTTGACCCCCAATAATATATGTTGTTTGGCTTAAATTAAGCATCGTATGTTATTGATGAAGTCAAAATAATCGCAATATTTTTCGTTATATTATTTTAATATATTTATTAACTTTTAAGTGAAGCGTAACTATTTTTGTAATCATTTTTTTGGCTATTATTTTTTGCTACATTACATTTTTTTCCAGTAAAATATTTCATTCTTTTTCTGTATTTTCCTATGTTTCCGTAGACTCTCATTTTGTTTTAAAAAAACTTCACAAATATTCCTTAACACCTATACAATTCTTACACGCTTTTTCAATTCAAGGAACTACGTAAATTTTTAAATAGAAAAAAACTCGTGCAAAGTCATGAAGAAAAACAAATTGGCCACAACTTCGTGGAAAATTGGAAATGATGCTAGTTTTAGCAATTGGACTTTGCAAGTTTGGAGTGCATTCATTTAAAATAAGAATAAGTTATAGTTTAATGTTTGATGGACTTTTGCAATGCTAGAGATTCAATATTTCGAAAAATACTTATGGGAAGACAACTTCAATACCTTCAAGTAAATTAATATTACACTCAAAAAAGTGTTAAATATAAGAATAAATACAAATAAAAAGGATAAATAAAAGAAGAGGCTTGGCCTTGGCCCCTGGCATATACTATATAGGCCAAGGCCACGTTAAAGCCCATTTCCCTGCAAAGCGTGTGTTGAAGAGCAAATATACCTGCTAAGCTGCTTCGAGCAGTGAATACTCTGCTCTCTAGCCCTTTTCTCTCCCAATCACTCCACTCTCATTGAACACTCCCTAGTGCTTGGTTCGTTTCTCCTACTTCTCTCATGTATATCATTTTGCCTTGTCCTTACATTGATGATGTGATAATATGAGAAGACGAAGATCACTCCCAAAAAACAGTGAGATGTAGAAGAAGACAGTGAGACAAGAGATACAGAGAATGGGGATCAACGGGTTGGGTTAAAAACGCAGAAAGTACCCAATGACGACAACAGAAATTTACCTCTAATCTAACTTTAATTTTATAGGGGTAAATCATAGAGCCGCAGAATCTATAGGGTCATAGGGATGACTTATGATTATATATATATATCATCTTTGAAACTTGTCAACCCACTGTAGGCAATTCAATTATTGAACCAGATAAATGGAACAGAACATCCACTAGTATGTTTCACAAAGCCAAATATTAGCACTAAATTAATCCTGCCAAACTTGAGGAGAATACACATCTAATGATCTGCATAAACATCTGACTTGTCTATGGTTGAAATTCAGCAGACGTTAGCTATTACATTTCAACTAAGGTTTACATTCAGGTGCTAATTAGGGTCCAAAACATCCTGCCACAAAGTTTTCGCCCAGATTCCACCATTAAGAAGTTCACCCGACCTAGTAATACACATAAATGTAGTTTCAAGGTTTCTCGCTGCAACTTGCAAGTTAAACCTCATGTCCAACACTCCACGTTTCCAATCTGCAATCCGAGGCTTTTTTCCTGTTCTTTCTCTAAATTTCGTTTTAAAACATTTACAAAAGGAGATAATAAGAGATTTGTTGCCCCTTCTTCTGAAAGAAGCACAATTGGGGTTGGAAGGGCAAATGTCGCGATCAACCAAAGTTCAACTCAACTCAACCTTCATTCCAACTACTTAGTTTGATCAACCAAAATTAAGCAATTAATATAGCTCCAGAGAAGATGCACATCATTTTCCTGAAGGGAAACAAAAACAAAAAATTAAAAGCCTTATCATTATTCATCTATCCATGAAGGCGGCTTGGCATTGTCTTAGAAAATTGCTATCATCTGAACCAACCCACCCATCTACCATTCAAAGTTCTGTAAAGACATGGTAAAAGGGCATCATTGTGAGAAAAGAAATGTGAAAATGACAGGGGTGCATGCCGTGGTACCACTGTACCAACCAAACCAAACCATGTTTCTTAAATGCCTCAAAACAAACCCCCCCTTGTCTCTCTGTAAATAATCATGTTTTCCAGTAAAAACATAATTTGTGGGCACTCTCTAATTTAAGGGCATATGCCAGGTCCCTGTCAATATGGATGTCTATCTCTTTTCTGGATTAAAATATATTAATGTCTATCTTAGCTGCCACTAAACAGAAAATTCAACGCATTATGATCATAAAATATACAAGACTTTGAAGAATTCAGTTCTAAACTTTGTATCTATAAAATAAAAAAATTAAGCTGGGTAAAATATTAAAAGGTTTAAATAACATAAAATGGTGAAGCTGATAATTGTTGGAAATGATAAAGGACAGAAAACAAATCTGTGAAAAGACTAAAAAAAAGTGTTTATATATTCTTGTATAGCTAGTCAACCAGGTGGAGGGTCAAAAGTAGTAAAGCAGCATTATTCATGAGAAAAGTAAAAGACGAAGTACAGCAAAATTTAGGTAGGTTTCAGCTATATGAATGAAAAATGACCACTCCCAAGGAGCCAATGAGTCTTTAGCACTAGACTAGATTTTAATTGCTTTTTCTAGCTCTTTCAAATACTGAAAATTATCAGTTGCCCAGTGGTAAAACTAAAAACACCTAAGGAATTGAGGATGCTTTTGCTACTCATTGCCTTTGGATCAACAAAAACCACCTTGTTTTGCATGTGTTAAAATCTTCTCAACAAAAATGTACCCAAAAAAAAAAATCTTCTCAACAATTGAAACTGAAAATGGGTACACTCAATTTCTTACTTTCATGAAAAGGTTCCTACTTTGATAACCCTTTAAGGGAATAATAACAAAATCGTTATGACAATACGGATTTCACTAGTTCAGGATAGTATAGCAGAACACCAAATCAAGAATAATTTTGATTTCTTTTTTTTTTTTGCCATAGAATAATGTTAGTTAAGAACACATGCAGTTGGCGTTCTTTTTCTAATAACTTTTTCTCTCTCTTTTTTCTTTTTTCGGTAATGAACCTTTTCCTTCTCATTTTTAGAAGGATTGTCATAACCGGATTCAGATCTTTTTCTGCAGCTCTCTTTCTAACTTTTTTATCTCTTTTTTAATTTTATTCTTTTTCCTTATTAATTTTTCATCATCTCTATCTTCCCCTTTATGTTTCCTGTTGAATAAGTAGGAGGATTGGAAAAAATCTAAATTGGCCACAACCACCCCCTCCTACCCCTAAAAACAGAAAGAGGAAAAGGAAGAACACTTTAAGGAACTAACTTAATTAATGGAACACATATGACTACTGTAAACATTATACGGCATTTATCATACTGAAATTACAAGGACTTAGAAATTAGAATACCTCTTGTATCTTTCGCAGACAAGAACAAGTCTAGGCTGGAAAACAAAGCAAAACTCTCCCACTCCTTACCGTTGATCTCCTGCTCCTTCGTTATCATCAATCTTCCCTTTCCAGTCAATCTCAACACTATATTCCCAAATAGCATCCTTGATGGTTTAATTAGAGTGAAGGAAAAGCCCTTCTTCTTGGAAGTTCTTTTTTTCCAAAATTGCATTGCAAAGCCTGATTTAATTATCAACCTGAAGTTATACAATATGCCCACCAAAGATTAAAAGGAACAGAACCAATACAATAGATACTGCAATATAGCACTTGATAAAAATGCCGAGAGAAACACAATACTAGAACTATGTAACTCACCAACAAGGGTTGGTAGCTAATGAAAATCAATGAAATATTGCATTTTGTCACATGATAACTTTAAGCCATTCATGTGATTACACTTTGCAAAAGAATGGTTAATCATGCACATATACTAACAAAATATTTATAAAAAAAAAAAAAAAGATGAGTAGGTAAGCCAAAGAATGAATAGCTACAAGGCTAAAACTACTAAGAATTACATAAAGAAAAGTAATTGAAGTTGAATAACTTATCCTTTTAGGAGATATTTAACTATTTAAGGTCGTTCTTGCAATAATGACCAAGTATTATTTGTAGGATAAGGAGAAGATAAACTCGAGAAAGCGACAGAAGGAGAGGCAAGGAACACGTTGAATATGCTAAATTAATAAAATTATATATATAAAAAAGTTATCTACTATTCTTTTTTTTTTTTTGGTAGAAGTTATCTACTATTCTTCTACCTTCTTAAGCTAGCTATTTGAATCTCCAGAGTTATACACTGATGTTTATGGGAAGCAGCAGGCAGCATAGCGCGGTAGGTAAACCAAAATGACCATCTTTTAATATTCAAACAATAAAGGGTCACTGATGGGTTTTATAGCAAGCAATGGCAAACTCCGTTCCAGGAAGCCATGGTCATGCAAATAAGGATGGTACCAACCAAGCAGCTTAGTAGAACCAAAGAATATGACAGATGAAAAAAAATAATACAGAAAACAAATACAAATATACAAAGACCAGAAAAATCGATATCACTTGACTTTGTCTTATACATATTTATAAAACCAACCAAGTCCAACTGAAATGGGCTTCGGGTGACAATGAATCTTTGTAACATAGAAACTAGAAAGATAGTAAAAATACTTAAAGGCACACTGTTCAATCTTCATCTGGGATTCTGGGTCTATCAAGTTTATTGGAAGCAAACACAAAGAGAAAAATAGAAAATACGACACATATTTGCGAAAGGTACCCAAACGATGCAAAAACCAGTTGAGACGAGCAGTTTTCAGCTCAATCACCATCGCAGTGTGTTGTGCGTGTACGGAGGTCGTTTTGTCTTTCGCACTCCCTCCTACTCAGCGGCACCCTCAGTTCGTTCACTCCTTTAGTTATCAACGATGTTATATACAATTTGTACATGGTTGTCGTAGATTTTTTTAAAGAGTACGTAATGAGTAAATGAGGTTTGGTCCTCTGAAGCTGATTTTAACACAAAAAAATTAATGGAAAAAATTCAAAAAATGTCTACACAATCAAGTTAAAAAAGTGAGACCCAATAATTTATATGTATATATATATATATATAATATTAACATTTCAAAAATAATCTTATTTTATAATGTCTAAACACATCTAAAATTTTAATATTAATTATTTTTATATCTACTCTCTTAACAATATTAATTCTCGGAATCTTCAGTGATTCGAGTTGACTCACAAACTCGCATAATATACTTGACTTAACCCATAAAATTATGGATTATTTCGGTTTTATTACTTGGGTTAGATTTAAAATTGTTAAACTTATCAAATTTAGCTTGAGTCACAGGTTTTAACACTCTCAATTTAACCTAACTCACGTATCAACATATATATTTTATATTTTTCTATTAATGAAATCACATTATTTTGAAAGCAAATAACGTCATTCAACTTTAATATATATATATATATATATATATATAAATAAAGGATCTTTTATCTATAAAAAGATATATTTTACGAAAATATTGATAGGTCTCTCAAATTGAAAGTATTATAACTCTAATAACTAATATGTAATCCCACCAAACAATTCAAAGATCATCTACTAAATGATTAGTGGATTATGATTTATTGACTTACCTTATGGTTATTTCCTTATTGGCTATGACGTGTGTGTTTGACTGAGGCTTTGATTTATGTAATTGAATGCTAGTTTTATATGGTTATTAGAAAGGGTATGTGTTTGAACTCTATGTATTCTAATTTTTTTTTTGGTAATATGTTAAACCCACGGGTTCAAGTCAAATCAACCCCCCACATGTGCGGGTTGGGTTAGGTCAGGTTAAAAGAAAAACTTTTCTCAACTCAACTTATTACTTTTATGAATGAGTTGGGTTAAAAAAATATTTCAAATCTATTCTAACCCAACCTAACCTATAAACGTCTATAATTTAACAACCAAACTTTCACTTATCTTAAATATAGGGCTGTCAAAACAGATCAAATTTGTCGAGTCAAACTGTTTAACTATATAAATTATGTGAGTCAGGTTTTTACTTTAGTTACCCATATAAATGCAAATATTTTTTGGATGCCCTGTTTAACCCGCGGATTAAACGAGTTACCTACAGCCCGTCTACTAAACTTTAAAATTTATACATTGACTATTGAATTTTGGTTGCTTATTTTTTAAAAGAAAAAAATTTTAAGTCTACGAATGAATATGAGATAAGTTGGACTAGCTATTTTGACAGTCCTACTTAAATACTTATGTGAAAAATTATATTATCATTTTTTTAATACCATAATGTATGCACACTAAATATGTATTCATAAAAAATTTTAAAAAGTAATTAAAAGTTATAAGACCAAAAGGAAGTATTGATAAAATTATAGATGTAAATTTAAAAATCTAAAAAAATGAAATGTAATTATTTAAAATAATTTTTATTTTAATTATTTATTCATAATTATAAATTCATGTCTATTATTAATTCATTTAAAAGTTCATGTAAAACATAATTTTTTATTAAATTTTGAGACAAAAGAAAAGCATTAGTAAAAAAATTATTAATTTAATAATGATAAATTTAAACCTCAATCTCATCACTGGAAAAAAAACATATAACACATTGTTATCAATATAAGCGTATTATAGTATGTATTTATACTATTAATAATTTTTATTAGCAATAACTTTGACATTTATCTATAACTTGTTTGTTTTACCTTAACGGTAGACAAATGTCCGATTAGTCACCTTTTTTACATTACTCCTTTTGCGAAACACGCATTTGTGTTCACCAAACGTAGAAAACAAACAGCTACTAAGCTTTTAAGTTGGAAAAGAGGAAGTTTTCCATGTGCTTTAACACATTTTTGCTTTTTAAAAAATTGAATTCCATTATAGAGGATTACATAGTCAAAGTTTGAGTTGCGTATCGAATAATCATACGTGAGTGAGTCTAATCTCATTTGAAGTGAACCCATTACATCTTTTATGTCTATTCGAAACTAATTTAATAGTTGAACTGCATATGTAATTAGAGATACAGAAACAAAATGTAAGTGTTATAATTTGTCTATAATTTATGTAATATATATATATATATATATATTAAAATAGATATTGCTATCCTAAAAATTTAACTATCACAATCTGTCTTAATTGCCCCTTTTTTTCACATGTTTCTTGCTTCTTTTTTCATCCCTCGAGATCCCTTTCTCTTGTAATTTCTACTACACAAGTATTTTATTATTATAAGTGTGGTAAGTTATATGTATTACATAAAACCTTTTATACAGGATATCAAACTCATAAATATCTCATTCCCAACTTATAAATAAGGGTTTAGCTACCATAATATGATCATTTAATTCATTTTGCGTTGCGAAGTCGTCTTATGTTTTACCATAATTTTACTGCATCCGCTTAGTCGGAGATAATGAGTAAACAATTATAAAAGCTTAATATTAAATCCAAAATTTTCATAATGCGCAATAAGTGAGTTGCATATTTATTTAAATGAAATTTTCTTTGATATAAAAAAAATATTATGGTTAATGATATGATCTTGAGAAAATTATACTCCAAAAGTTAACTATTAAAGTTGAATAGTCCAATGTCATATAAATCTCACATCTGAATCTCATATTTTTAATGTAATGTGAGACTTAAGTTTTATACATTTGAATTAAGTCATAACACTTAATTTTTAAGAAACAATTCAAATTTGATCCAAATTCTTCACAAATTTGTGCAAACAACATTTTGCATATCACAAATTTTGAAATCTTTTTGTTTCGGTATATCAAATTTGGAAATCTCTCATTACAATCGTATAAGTCTCAATATAAAAAAAAAAGAAAAAATAATAATAATCACTGTATGACCGTAATACAACTCAGCCACAAAAACTCTGTTGTTACTTATTGAAAATTAGTGTTAAAGTGAAACGTTTTTATTGTTGTCATTGTTTTTAAGTCTTATTAGACTTCAGAAAGAAAATAAAAAAAGGATATAAAAATTAAATCCTCACTACATAATCAGAGCGCATGGTAAAAGTTAGGAGAGATATTAATTAGGTCTTTTGTTGTTACTTTTTTTTAATGGTGAATTTTTGTTGTTGTTTTTTAATCGGACTATAAGTTGACATGGTTTGTCACCCGTGTTATGAGGTCTTTCATTGTGGTTCTTGTTTCTTTTTCCGCTAAGGCCTAAGGGTGATTCTCAATGTGTTGATGAGGACACCTAACTGATTTACTTTTACATGTCTTTATTTCACCCTAACAAAGAAATATACTTTTTGGGGATGGCAGACCTGGTTTCCCCAAGATGATGAATGCGATATGACAAGTCATAAGCAGAGGAATTTGTAATTTTTTTTTCTTCTCTTTTTCCTTTTTTTTTCAACTTTGATTAATTATTTGAATTAATATTGACATTTAGGCTTCTAACTTAGACAAATATTGGCAGTTAGGTTTCCGCTTCAGCTTTTGAGATTCACTAGGAATGGCATTATTCAGAATTTTTAGATTATGTGTCTATATAATCATTAATATTTGTTTGTTAATACTACTCGGTAACTAAATTTATTTTTTTAAAAAAATATACCATTCATTAAATAATAGTTTTTTATTATTTGTCAAATTAATTATCCATTATCACTATATATATATATATATATATATAAACAAGAACATTACATTTTTTCCAAATCAATATCATTAGTATCACAACTTAGTCTGTGCTTAGATTAATTGTCAAAAAAAATTATATTAAAAATTAATTATGTGTATAATTAATTTTTAAGAAAATCAATTATGAGAAAATTAATTTATATTTAAATATGTTATTTCATAAGCAATTTTAAGGTAAAGAATTTTGTTTAAATTATATAAAAAATCGTTTTTATGTATTAAATTACCAAAAAAGATATGAAATAATTAAAAAAATTATTTTGTTAAAAGTAAAAAGATAATTTTCTCCCAAAACTTTTAAAAAAAATCTGAAATCAAATAGTTAGCTTTTGAAATAATGCTAAAATTTTAGTTTAAAAAAACATTTTTTCATATAAAAAAATAATCAACAACTTTTCCTAACAAAATTTAAACATATTACATTTTTCTAAAAACATCTTTATATATAAAAAATAATTATTTCAAATAATTAAGAAAATGAAAACACACATTTAGACATAGTTTATATAATTAGAATGGATGAGAATTTAAAAATAAGTCCGCAATATATTCAAAACAAAAGAATCGGCATTTATATGAATAAAAGTGTTGTTATTGCTTGTCAATGCTATGCAAAAGTTGGACGAAACTACGTGGTGTATGTTTGGATTAGTTGTAAAAAAAATTATGTTAAAAATTAATTATGTGTATAATTGATTTATAAGAAAATTAATTATGAAAAAATTAATTTATATTTGGATATATTAATTCATAAGTGGTTTTAAAATAAATAGTTTTGTTTTGATTGTATGAAAAACTATTTTTATGTATTAAATTATTAAAAGAAATATGAAAAGATTAAAAAAGTTATTTAGTTGAGGGTAAAAAAATATTTCTCTTTCAAAACTTTTGAAATAATATAAAATCAAATAATTAGCTTTTGAAATAATGATAAAATTTTAGCTTTTAGAGAAAAATTTATTTTCAATAAAAAAAATAATCAACAACTTTTCTTAACAAAACCCAAACATATTATATCTTTCTAAAAACATATTTATAGATATAAAAGTGATTATTCTAAATAATTAAGCAAATTCAAACACACTCTTACATGTAGTAAATGTCAAATATAATTTGGAACCTAAAAACTCAAAATTAACATCACAACTTTTCGTAACTATTTTTTTAAACATAAAAAGTCTATGATTTTAGTGTGAGGAACAAGATAATAGGTTAAAATACAGATAAAACAGTGTGATTAAGATTTAATGATAAAAATAAAGTAACTTTGAAATAGAATTAGTATGATTTGAGCTAAGACTCTTAGGTGACTTTTTGTAACTTTAATGCCATAATTTGTTTTTTATATAAACAAAAATTTAGGTTGAAGGGAAGGTTTTCCTTAATCTAATATGAAGGCATACCATCAATCTCAACGCGAATTTACAATGAGGTTTATAGATGATATAGCAGAGAAACCCAACGACTTTAATGCCATAATTTAGTAATAATGGATTGAATTATATTTTTTTCCATCATATTATTACTAGCCCTGATCTTTAACATGCCTATGTTGTTAGATTCAATAATATTATAATTCCAAAAACATTTACTAGATTAACATAGTGTTTGGTTAGAGGGAAATGGAGGGGAGGGGAAGGATTATTTTAAATTTTATATGTTTGGTTCAATTTTTTGGAGGGGAGCAAAATCTCTCTTAAGCCAATTTTAGTTTCCCTCCAAAAGTTGGGGGATTTGGAGGGGAGAGAATATATATTAAAAAATGGATTAAAATATCCCTAAATTAAATGCTACATTAAATGTTATAATTGTGTAAAAAAGTAAATTTATACTTTTCCTCCATTAAAATTCCTCCCCTCCCTCCTCTAACCAAACATACACAAAATTAAACTTCTTTCCCTTTCATTCCCTCCCCTCCCCTCCCATTCCCTTTATTAAAATCTCTTCCCTCCCCTCCCCTCCCATTCCCTTCATTAAAATCTCTTCCCTCCTCTCCCTTCTCTTAATTTGAACCAAACAGACTATAAAAGTATTCAAATATTACAAGATTGCAAGTTTAAAATTAAATTCTCTTCCCTCTCCTTCCTTCTCCTAATTTGAACCAAACAGACTATAAAAGTATTCAAATATTACAAGATTGCAAGTTTAAAATTAAAATATTACCAATCAAAGTTAAAATCTATCCACTTTTATAAAAATTGGTTTCGAATCATTCAAAGGGAAATTATTAATAATAAAATACATGAGTAGTTTGTATAAAGTTTTAGGTTGAAACTTTGATGATATGGCTATATATTTAAAATAAAGCTTCAATTCATAATTTTTAATCATACTAATACCATGTTAATTTATGTTTGGATAAGCATATAGATTATGTAATAAATTAAATATTTTATCATAAATTATTTTAGAATTTATATAAATAAATATTTTTCATTAAATTTCAATAAATAGAGGCCAAATACTAGTATTTATTATTATATATTTAACAGATTTGATGTTAAGAAGATGTATTAGCCTAAGATCCATATGCCTAGATACATTTCTAGCAAATATAATGGTAATTTTCATCTTTGAGATTCACTATTATATCTGTTTGGAATGCATATAATTAAATGCTTGTATCATGGACTAAATAGTATTTTTCTTTAATTAAATGGGTAAGTGGGTATACATGACTAATTACAATCCAAATCCAGACTAAGCAATTAGCATGGCTAAACCCGAAAATATGCTAATGCTATGCAATCTGTCTCCACATATTGGTAACTTGCCCGCCATGCCAATCTAATAACAAGGGAAAAAAGTTGAAGTAAATTGTCATTATATGACAAAAGGAGGGGATAATTTAGTCATTTCGTTCCCTCCTAGGCATTCATGTAATTACAGTGAGTTTACAAGGGCAATTATGTAGAACCACCACTATAAATATCGACGCCCCCAACCCGTTGCGCATTCTCTTCTCTGCCTTGTCAGTCTCAATTTTTTTTCTACCACCGTTTCTCTCTTCTCTCTCCTTTTTCTCTCTCGCTCTATATCTTTCTTCATCTCTTCTCTCTTTTCTAAATTGCCAGATTCCGGCAAAAACCTCTCTCATCCCTCTCCTCTCTAAATCACAACCTCTTTTCCCCAGCGTCTCCCTTTGTTTTATGTTAATTTACGTTTTTGCCCTCCCTCTTTATCAATTTCCGGTTATGCCCTCCCACTTTTCACCAGAGACCCATTCCCTGAAGATAAGATAATTACTGCTGGCTGGGTGTATTTATATATATTTATATTTTTGTAATATTTAATTTTTTTCCTTATTTTTGTATTTGGGGGGTGGTTTGGTAGTGACGTGGCATGCAGGCAGAGAGCCATGAATACCAAAACGATGCGTCTACCCCCTCGTCGTCTATTGACGCCTAGCACAAATGGAAGTGGGAGTGGTGGCACAAAGCGCAAAGAGAGAGAGGACCCATTTGAAAGGCCCAAACCCGTAACCACAAAATTAGTGAAGCCGGATAAGCCGAGACCCGGCTCGGAGCCAATCAGCAGCAGCAAAGAAGGGTTGGAGGCGTCCAATCAGCTACTAGCGGGTTACCTGGCCCACGAGTACCTGACCAGAGGGACTCTCTTGGGCCAACCGTGGGCCCCACCCCGAGCGGAGAAGGAGAAGGGGAAGGGGAAGCCCTCGTCCGACGGCGAGGAAGGAGAAGAAGAAGGGGAGGCGCCGCCGTACCGGAGAGCGGAGGAGGAGGAGGAGAAGAAGAAGAAGCGCGAAAGGTACGTGGAGGTAGCGGGCTTGTTGAAGGGGGGTGGGGCCCACCTACCTGGCGTTTTCAACCCCACCCAGCTTGCCCGTTTCTTACACTTGTGATCTAACAACTACAGCTGGGGTACTCCTTCAGAACACGTGGGGGGATCCCATTCGCTTCCCTCCTTTTGTTCCATTCGAGATAAGCGAACACAGGGAAGAGAATCAATCCCTTTTCTCTCCTTCGATCCCCTTTTTTCTGAGGGAGAAAATTGCAAATCTGCATTTCTGGCATTGCTATAAATAGAATGCCATTGCCATTGCCATCCAATCCATGCATGCATGAACTTGTATTGTATCTCATCCTCATGATGTATCCGTTCACATGCAAAATACATGATTTTCATTCCTACAATCTTTAATCTCTCTCTCTCTTTCTGAAGAAATCAAGTTGTTCATCTTAGGTTTTGTTTGTTTATTTGTATCTCTATGTGTGTGTTTTTTATTTCCTCGTTTGATTAGATTAAGTGAAATTAAACTGTGTTTAGTGATTGTTAATAGACTATTGGGTTTAGTAACGGGAGTGCCACAATTTTATCTCTCTCTCTCTCACACACACACCAAAAAACTTGCTTATGTGTCATTCAATTGTGAAATAATTAACATGCTAGATTAATAACAGAAAATAAAGTTGTGTTTTTTCATGACCACAAAATTTTGTGGCAAAATTGCCGTCCTATGAGTCGGATTGGTTTGTTTTATATTTTTATTAATTATAAAAATGTTATATTATTTTTAATTTTTAAAATTTTGTAAATGAAATGATAAAAATAATAAAATATTATTTTCATAATTTTTTTTCAAAATTTAAAAAAATAAAATAAAATAAATAATATTTTATAATTATAATAAAAATATATGTAACTGAAAGATAAAATAAAAAAATATTTTTTTCTTAATTGATTTTAGGCCGGGCTTAACAATGGATGAGGCATGGGATTTTATGATGAGCGTATTTAATGATACGAAGAAGAAAGGTCTCTAGACTTGTTTTAGGCCTTGAAGAAAGGTCACATTAACTGAAGTGATGATGGTGATTATTTTAGTACCTATTTTATTTTTTGAGTATTGATATTTAGAATGATTTATTAAATATTCAGTTATTATTTAATATTTCATATTTCTGCTGATTCACATATGCATAAACACAATCGGATGTGTGATTCATGAAAGCTTATGTGACACGGGTGTATTTTCCTTTTATTCAGATTTAAGAATTTGTTTTTCTCTCTTCCCGTCCATTGGTAAGCATTTCTCATTAATAATCGGAAAAGTTCGGTTATTTCATCTTTGAACTTGTCACGTTAATGCGATGCTGGCTTTACTGCATTGGGAATTTCAACGTTCATTATGAATGTGCTTAAAATGTTAAAAAATAGAGATTAATTTAATTTATAAATTAAATTTTGTGTTTGAAATCTTAAAAAATAAAAATTGATTTAATTTTGAATTTTTTTATATTTAAGTTATGTATATTTAGAAATCTAATTAAATTTGACTGAATTTGAATTGATTTAATTTAATTTTAAATTTAATTATTTAAATTGACTATTTTATCTTTATTAATTTTTTGATTTTATCTAATTAACTTAACAATATCATTTATAATTATATAAAGTTAAAAAAGTAAAATAATCAAATTATTGATTTTCAAATCAATTCAAATCAAATTTTTTATAATAAGTTATAAATATAAAATTTAATTTTTAAATTAAGTCAAATCAAATCAAATATATTTTTAATTAATTCTAAATACAATTTATGTGTAACAAAAATTAGAAATTTGATACAGCTTGGAAACAGCAAAGGCTTTGCTCTTGTCAAATTCCAAGCTCTTATCTTTGTTTTTTTTTGTAGAATTTCCTAGCGCTTATGTGATTATGCTTTGGAAATTTACTTAACTGAAGTTAATAGGATATGAGTTTAATTTTAATTTATTTTTAGTGTAATTTTTTTTATATTATCATTTAATTATTAATTGACATATTATTTAAAAATTTAGATTTTTGATATAATTATTATAATAATTAAACACTAAATTAAAATTAAACTCATAAAATATATGGATCGTGTTGTGCCAATGCTGCATTTAGTACCCATGTGAATTTAACATAATTGAAGTTGTTTTGTATGTGGCCAGAGATGAGGTTCATGTAACCGATTCTTATTAACCACTTTGGATGTATCACAACCCCATAATTCAAAGGGGTTAGTTGCAGTGATTAATGAGTAAGTGACAAGCTTTAAATAAGAGGTATTGGTTCTTTAGTTTTACTGAATAATCAGGTTGTTTGTGTTTCAGTCCCTTGAATAACAGGGTTCGGTAGGCGAAAATTGAGTTGATAGCACAACTTAAAATTGCATTGGATATAATTTCTGAGTGCTCGGTGCTGCTGTCAAATTCAAAGACAGTTTTTTTTTCTCCCTTTTAATCAAAGATATATGCTGATTAAAGTAATAAAAATAATATTTTTAACCAACAAGTATTGGGTATAATAGTAAGCGAATTTCATTCTTAATGTAAGGATACAAGTTCAAACCTTGTTAGAATAGTCTCTTAATTGTAATAGTATCATAAGATAATTATTCTCATAATACTAATAGTATGTGAAGATATTCTAAGAAACAAAAATAAAATAAAATAAAACAAAACAATAATTACTTGATTAGTATTAGTAAATTAATAAAGAAAATAATGAAACTGAAAATCTCCTCTTTTGGAGGAAGATCCTAAATCCTAATACTATTTGTGCTTGTGTTTATACATAAATGAGATTAATGAAAAATTATATTAGTCTATTATCCCTCTTCAATGAGGAGTTGAGGGTGCCCTAGTTTGGTCTATGGTGTGATGTGGCCCCATAATTTTTGTGGCCCACCCTGATAACAACCTCTGACTTTATATTACCTCTTTTTTTTGGTACATACTTTATATTACCTATTTGGTATGCGGCTTAGTAATTATAGTATTATACTTTGCCCATGTGAGGCACAAAGAATATGTTCAGAATTCGAAATTTCAATTCTGATTCTGAACATACAAAGTAATTAAAAAAGCTGTATGGCCCAAAAAAAGAAAATAAAAGCTGTAACTTGTAAGAGACAGATATAGAGAGGAACCGTTTTTTTTAATTTTTAATTTTTAATTTAAGGTTTATATCTTCTTCTTATTAAATAAAGTTATTATCTAATAACTCCACATTATATCTTTTGTGGTTTTAATTAATTTTAGTGGAAGAAACATTTTTGAATGTAAGGTGAGCATGTGCTGCATGCCTAAGAACTCACGAACTTAGATCTGTTATTTTGACTAGCAGTCTAGCACATATAACATGTGCCAAATTTTAAAATTCAATCTATCAAAAGACTCAAAACTCCGAATCTTTTTCATTAATCATTTTAAATGTGGAGCTCTGTAACAATCAATCTGCGTCAAAAGCTGTTGGCCATTGATCACGAAGATCGTGTTTGGTAATCCTTTTAGTATGAATGTATGTGTATATGGGAATATGTTAACATCTGAATGGATTACATATATATAACCTCCTATGAAGATTGATTCTATTTTAAAATATGGCATCTAACATTGTCATCAATTGAAACCCCTAGTTGTGGTCCTTATCGTGTATTTTGAACTTTGCTCCACCATTCATATCTACTGAAAACTTTTGGGTATAGTTATGTAGCAAACCAAACTTCTGTAGAAAATTTGAGTTAATGATATGTAGTATTCGTTAACTAACCTGCCTATATTATATTCATATTGATCCAATGACTAGTGCACATGATCTAGTGTTTTTATTTTAGCTACTGCCCATATCCCTCTAAAGAGAACTGATATTCTCTTATCGATAACACTTTGACATCCTCATAGTTCTCTTATTGACTTATGCAGTTGGTGGATTAGGAAGTTCAATCAAACTAAACTCACACACATTAAAATACGCATAAGCTGTGTTCTCTATCTATTTTGGTTGAACAAGAATTTATTATATTGTACAGAGAACATTTGCTCAAATATAACTCAAAACAAAACAAAACTCACACAACTGCAATTTGACAGGAACTCAAAAGCACAAAATTACTGACAATTAAAGAGTCAGATCCAAATAATCTTTCAAAAACATGTACTGGTACCATTGCAATTAAAATTAAAGCACAGCAACATATTTATAACATTGCTGTTAAACCCATGTACGGCATTGATACTACCAAGCATGAACTTTCTTTTGTTTATTTTACGTCAGATACTAACCATAAACTTTCAAGCTAAATACAATTGAGTTTTTCTTTAGATATTTTTAACCTGGTTAATTCATACTCTAAGAGGTAACTTAACAAGTAATTTTTTTGTTTGGCCATGGTAACTTACAAGTAATTAAACTGAGTAAATTTGTGAAATTAAATAATATTTAAAAAGTGTAAAATTTTCATATGCACAAATATATGTAGATGTAACATTTCTCTGTTTCATTTACGAGGGCACCCCTACAGGGCTCCAATCCCAATCCCAATCTAAGGAGTCTAATTGCTATCATTTTCAATTGATGAAGCTATCGAACAAGGAGAGTGCTATATATCAAAAAAATTGTTATTAATTGATTATAACAATCCGGACAAAATCGTCCTTAAAAAAATTACATGTATTTTAATTTAATATTTATTAAGGAGTTTTTCATTAATTATTACAATTTAACTTAAAATATTTTATTTAAATGCTCACTTACGCTCATGTGCCAAATATGTCATAGGATTTTTACCAAAAATAAATAAACATGTCATGTCATTTTTTTTTGGTAATGTCATTATTTGACAATAGAAAAAAAAAACTTTATACATGTAACATATTATCATCTGATTGAAAAAAAAGCTGCATTTTCATGTTTATGTGGCATGATGTACGTTTGATTATACAGTTTGTCACATATAGACAAGGTGCCCCATTTTTAACGAATCCCATTCTAATACGTAGCTGTCATTTTGCCAGTACAAGCACGTTGCTTTCCCAGCCTTCCACTAATAAATTACCGCATATTTATTGGTCAAAATATACTCAATATATTGAGTTTCCTTCGTACAAACTTTGGATTCCATTTTATCCCCAACCTTTTAATATGTTGATATACTTCTATTTTTTTTAAAAAATATGGTTACGCGAATATATATAAAATTATCTAAAATTTGAATTGTTTTAAAAATAGTTCATAAAAATAAGTATAAAAATACATTTATACATATATCATAAGTTATATATTTATTTTTAAATATAAATATATATTATGAATTTTTGAATAAACATTATAATACACTCAGAATATAATGACATTTTATCTAATTTCCATCAATTTAGTCAAACACAAATGAAAGATAAAAATACATTTTTTAAGGCAACGAACAAAAAGGACACCTTTTCCTTTGACGAGGGGATGACATTACCAATTGTAAGATTGGATGCAACTGTATTGGTCCAATTATAACTAGAAGAACGAAGATTATGATTTAGGATATTTGCACCTTCGATTAACTACACAAAAAGTTAAAGAAAAATAATTTATACTAATTAAAATATATTATTTATAATCAATCATAACTATTAATTTTACATGTTTATTAATTTTTTTTTATCAATATAAGGAGCATTCATTTTTTTATCATTACGCCAATGCCTAGAGTTTCCTCAAATAATGAGGTCAATGTCAAACGTATGCATTGTATTGATTTGTAAGAGTTGTAATGATATTTTTATGTGTATAATATTTAAAGTAAATTATTAAATATAATTAATAATTAATAAATATTTAATAATTCATTGTAATTATCGATATTTAAAAAGATTATGAGCCTATTTGTAATAAATTATTTGATGAAAAAATCACTTTTTTTAAGTAAAAAATTATTTTTAATGATTTTGATTGTGTTTGTTTAAGTTTATTAAAAAAATTATTTGTTTAAAAAAATCATTTTTATAGTTAAAATGAAAAACTATTCTTATTAGTTTTTGAAAAAAATTTCTTGCAATAGAAAAGAGAGAAGTTATTCTCATTTTAAAAATAATTTTTATGATTGTAAACAAATACAAAATAACTTCTGCTTTTCTTAAAAATCTTTAAAAAATAATCTCTAAATTATTAAAAGTTAAAATTAATTTTTTTTAATTTGTAACAAAAGTCCTATATAAATAACATAATAATTCCCTTATTTTGTAAGTTTATTGTTGCACCTCGTGGAATATTGCGTCATCCATTCCCATTTCCGTAATAAAGAAATAAAGAATGACCTAGCTCATTGCCAAACAAGAAACGGAATGGTCTAGCTCTTCTGTTCGGCGTGATAATGGAGTTCATCGATCAACATGTTGACTTATTTAAGAGTCCAAAGAAAAAATGAATAAATAAATTGACTTATAATGACAGTGCCTGTATGTATGCAAAAATGTTTTGTTAGATGAGCAACGCTTATCAGATGTCTTTCTATATATTGCATCGCCTTAATATTTGATATATTATTTTTCGTGTGTGTGTGTGGGGTTAATAAATTTTTTATTGGCAATAGCCCATCATATATATTTGACATTTTAAGCATAAACGAATATGTATGTCTTTTAATTTTTTATTTAATTACTATAATTTCAATAAAAAAATCTAAAAGAATAGTCAAATATTTCTATCGTGTCAGTTATTACATTTTAGGTAGTAATAATATAGCTAAATTTTCTATCAAAATAATATAAACTTTATGGTACATATTATTATTATATTATATTTATAAAATTTTTATAATTGAGATTTTTGTATTTTTCATTAAAGACATTTATGTCATTTTCTTTCCTGATTTTATTTTATGGTGATTATGCGTAACAAATATAAAAATATTAAAGAATTAATCTTTTTTTTTAATCTTTATACATATACATATTACATAGTATAATTCAATGCAATTAGATGACGGAGAAAAACACCATGGATAGTTAATGAAGAAAATCAAAACATACATTTTAAATATAAAATATAGACATTGAAAGAATAAAATACAATTTTATGTAAAAAAAAACAAAAAAACATGTCATTACTTTTTATTTTAATTTTTTTTTATAATTGGTGGGTATTGTCTATTGAACTAATAAATTGATGATAGATTACCAAAAAAAATAAAATAAATTGATGATAGATGTTAGGTGTCAACTATGAACTGCGAAGGCGTGACAACGTAGTTATGACCGTTGAATGACTGCCAGCGCACACACCAATAACATTGAAACTCATCCCACGTGGCAAGTAATTACCCTACCCGCCGGTACCGTACCGGTACGAGTAGTAAAACATCGAGTGGACCCCACAAGACGACAAGAAACAAAACCCGACCCAACCCAACCCAATCCCTCGTGCTTATGCTGATGCTAATGCTAATGCTAATGCTGTTCCATTCCCTGTGAGATCTTCTTGCTTACGTTTCCATTCTAATTCCAATTCCAATTCCAATTCCAATTTCCATTCTATCATTTTCCACGCCAATTTCATTTCATCACACAAAAAGAAAAGGAAAAAGCTATAGAAAAGAAGGAAAGGTGGTTCTGTTGAAGCTTTTGGATGCTTATGCTTTCATTGATTCAAAGGTGGCTTTGATTGCAGAAATTCAGTAATGGGTGTTGCTGTTTATAGCCTCTGGCCTCCTAGCCTCTGCTTTTCCTTTTGGAAAATCAAAAGGTGTGTGCTTTTTTTGTTTCCATTCTTCGTCTATGTAGTTGGGTTCTTGACGGCTACGATTTCCCTACTGGTTTCTAGGGTTCTAACCGTTTCATGACCTCAATTTACAAGCAAATTATGTGGGAATATTTTGCTTTTTTCATTCACTTTATAGTTGCTGAGTCACTGTGGGTCGGTTTCAATTTTTTGACTTGGTTCTCTTATCCTTTTCTTCATTTCTATTTTATATGTGGTTTTAGAAATTTTAATGGGTTTCACTTCAAAAAAAGAAAAAAAGAAAAAAAGAAAAAAAAAACAATAACGAAGTAAAGGGAACTTGAATGGGTTTGATTCCGATATCTGATAGGAGAGTTTTATTTGATGGGGCTTAAGAGTTATGCTTGTTTCCAATCTAATTTTGTGTTATGTTTGCTTTCATGTTTTGGAATTTCAATTCGGCTGCATACAGCCTACTCAGGATGAATTTGGTTGGAAGTTTCAAATTTGTGATTTTCTTGATTTTTGTTTAATATAAATGTATGAACAGCAAGCTGAAAGTAATGAAACAGTTGTTTTTGTGATGGTTGTGTTTTAAATTTTATGTATGATATTGCTGGTTTAACTTTTGGGCTGGACAGATTTTTGAGTCAAGGGAAACAGTATGGGGAGTAGGATTAGACACGAGAGGAGAGGGGAAATCAGGAAGAGTTTGCAGAGGATAATGAAGTGCCTACGTTCAGGGGAGCCACTAAGAGGAGCAGATGAAGTGGTTCCTTCGTTTGAATCTCTTTCAACCAAGGATTATTTAGCAAGTGGCCATTCTTGCCTAGCCGGACAAGTTGACAAGAAGCCGGATACTGGCAATATAGAAGAAGCTGAATCATCCCTACGTGAGAGTGGCTTCTTGAACTATGAGGTTGGTTTCTTCAAAATTCCATGCCTTTATTCATAGTTGTATAAACTATAAACTACTTTCAGATCTTTCTGTCTATGCCCTGATTTGTGGAAAGTTGAGTCCCTTCAGCATCTATCTGTAGTTGTTTGACATAATCCTTCGTCTTACCTTATTTTATTAAATATATGACCAAGGCAGTGGTTTCTTTCAGTTCATGGCTAATGCATGTAGTTGTCTAATGATCTATTTATTGGACTTGGTGTTTCCTATTCAATAATTTTTTTTGGGACTTACTTTAGAATTTACATTGAGCTATTGAAGTCTGTAAATATCTCTCTCTCTCTCTCTCTCTCTAAGGTTCTTTTCTTTTTTAAAATTAGTGATTATAGCTACTATTCTTATTTAAAGAATAATATATCTGTAATCTGCAGGAAGCTAGAGCTCTGTTAGGAAGATATGAATATCAGAAAGGAAATTTAGAAGCTGCTTTACATGTTTTTGAGGGAATAGATATAGGTGCTGTTACTCCCAAGATCAAGATTGCCCTTGCCAGAAGCAGAGAACGCCATAAGAGACATTCCCAGAATCATGCTGGACCGCAAATGTCTACACATGCTGTTGGCTTACTGTTTGAAGCCGTCTTCCTAAAAGCAAAATCTTTGCAAGTTCTTGGAAGGTTTAAAGGTACCCTCACTGGTTGTTTGATTCATAGATTTGCTCTTTGTTTTTTTACTTCAAGGAACTTATGGGTTTTCATTGCATATTTTCTTTTCGATGTGACAATGATACGTCCTTCTGTGGTCTACCTTATTTTCCAGTGATTGATTTCTGGTCATGCTTTTGATTATAACTGCTCTGTGTCTTCTTTTTTAAACTATGAGATTTCTTTTGAATGCTAATTGTTTGTGTTGCCATACTTTTTGCTATCTGAACCTGTTATATAGTTGAAGATGTGTAGTTTTGTAGGCAATGCTAAAATTCTCAGAGGCTAGAAGTTTTATATTTCTATATTAAATTACATCCTTATGTAAAGGTTTTGTCACGGGTTTCAATGATCAAGTGCGTTTGCCATTATTTTGTTGTCAGTCATCTGCTATGCAAAGTGTTGCTCTGGAATTGGTTCCCATCTGACAGGAAACTGGAAAACAGAGCACTGTTTTATTGAAAAACACTCACTGGAATCTCTTCCTTTCTACTGATATCAAGATGATATCAATATCATTTGGAGATTCGTACATGCAGTGATGAAAATACACTCACAGAACATAAAAGAAAACAGAGTGACTGCAGACACTTTGAGGGGTCTGGTTCCTCCCTTCCTAATCCTCTCTCAAACCTTGCTTGCCTTCCCTCCTCTCTCTCCTCCCTTCTTATTCCATTCTCTCTAACAGAATCTGCTCCCTGCCCCACCTGCCACGTGTGCAGGTTGTTACAATGCAATTCCCCAAAATGATTACCACTTACATCCCCCTCATTGTTCACACAAGTCTGCAATCCTCTGCTACCCTTCCCCTTCTTTCTACGGTACACCTTAGTGATAAGTGGCTGCCTAACACCATCACAATGGGACATATAGTAGCTTTCTAGATTATGTTGGCATATTCCCCCGCCTCCTGATATACCCCATCACTTGAACAGTTGAACTGATAATTGTGTTAAATAATTCACCTTCTTTACTTGAACTTCATTACCTAGAGATCCTGGTAGCCAATCAATCCTTTGACATTTTGACAGAAACTGTCTGATGCCAAGCAAGATGGGCTTTCCCTTTTAATTCTGGTAGTTTAAAATAATTAAGGGAAGTGTTGAGCTATATGAGAAGCCAAAGTGTAATCTAATGTATATTTCCAAACATTCTTGCAGAAGCTGCCCAATCTTGCAAAGTTATTCTGGACATAGTGGAGTCTTCTTTGCCCGAAGGCTTGCCTGAAAACTTTGGTGCTGAATGTAAATTGCAGGAGACTCTGAGCAAGGCAGTTGAGCAACTTCCAGAATTATGGAAACTTGCTGATTGTCCTCGTGAAGCTATTTTGTCTTACCGACGGGCACTCCTTCATCATTGGAATCTTGATGCAGAGACTACAGCAAAGATTCAGAAAGAATTTGTTGTTTTTCTTCTATATAGTGGAGGGGAAGCAACCCCCCCAAATCTCCGTTCCCAAATGGAAAGCTCGTTTGTACCCATAAACAACATAGAAGAGGCTATACTTCTTTTAATGATTTTGCTAAGAAAGGTCTCTCTAAATAGAATTGAGTGGGATCCTTCAATTTTAGACCACCTTTCATTTGCTCTATCTGTTTCAGGGGATTTGACAGCTTTAGCCAATCAATTGGAAGAATTGCTCCCAGGGACTATCCATCGAAGAGAAAGGTACCATGCTCTAGCTCTTTGTTATTATGGGGCAGGTAAGGACTTGGTAGCACTGGATCTTCTTAGAAAATTGTTGAATAGCAATGAGGACCCAAAACATGTTCCAGCTTTGTTAATGGCTTCTAAGATTTGTTGTGAGAGCTCTAGTCTTGCAGAAGAAGGGGTAAGCTTTGCTCGCAGAGTGCTTCAGAACTTGGATGGCAGATGTGATCAGTTAGAAAATCTTGCCAATTGCTTACTTGGTGTTTCACTTTCAGCACACTCAAAATTGGCCATTTCTGATTCTGAAAGGTTTAATAGACAATCTGAGGCACTTCATGCCCTGGAAACTGCAGGCAGAATGACCAGAATGGATGACCCCCTTGTACTATACCATCTCAGTTTAGAATATGCAGAGCAAAGGAAGTTGGATGCTGCACTTTATTATGCAAAATGCTTTCTAAAATTGGAAGGTGGTTCTCATGTTAAAGGGTGGTTATTATTAGCTCGGATATTATCTGCTCAAAAACGGTTTTTGGATGCTGAATCTGTAATCAATGCTGCTATGGATCAGACTGGGAAATGGGATCAAGGAGATTTGTTGCGAACAAAAGCTAAACTCCAAATTGCACAGGGCCAGTTAAAGAGTGCCATTGAGACATATACTCAGCTTCTTGCTGTTCTTCAAATTCAGAGTAAAAGTTTTGGTTCCAGGAAGAAGCTATATAAGGTATATTGATTGAAAATACTTATGCTGATTGAATAATAATTCTAAATCATGGGCCTTTGTTCTTGTGATTATTGCTGTTAGAATTGGATGGATGTGGTATCCCATAAACTTTTGGAATTTATATTCTTTTTGCAGAAATTTATGATTACGTGTTTGTAGTTTATGAATGAAAGGAAGTGTCCTGCTGGTCTGTACCTGATCATATTAATAGGAATAGTAATAGTGAGAGTACTAAGGCATGGTCATCATTTTAGTCAGTTTGACATGGATGCATATCATGAAAAAGAAAAAAAGCAGAATGCATTGAGCTCCCCAAAATTTTGGATGTGTTGATGAAGACATTGAAACTTTTGAAGTATGGTACACCTTTAAAGGCATGCTTCTGCTAGGTTTACATATTTATGTGATAGTGAGTGTGCCTACATTGTGAAGTGTTGTGGAAAGTCTTTTAACGAAGTTGTTTTGAATCTGTATGATTGCCCTTCGATTGAGCTCTCTTTTTAATTTTTCCTTTAGATTTTGAAGAGGAATACAGATTCTGATTGTGCAGTATTTTGTCTTCCTCTCTTTTTTTTTTCTTTCTTATTCCTAGATTAGAGTTTCTTATTTATTCTCTCTCTATACTAGATATCACCTCTTTGAATAAGAAAATCATTTGGTTAAAATAATTGTATGAGTAGTTACACATCTCTTTCAAGAGGATGTTGGGTTTGTATAGGTTCTATGCTCTTGATGAACTTAAGCTCTTGAAGAGTCAGTATATTATGATGGTATTACAGGGGAAGGTTCAAATCTATTGTATCTGTGTCTCCCCATTTAGAACCCAAACAGTCCACATGTTGTTCCTGAAGAAGTACTCAACCTACACTTGAGGGGAAGTATTAGGATATATAAATTATTAAATCCCTATGCTCTACAAATTCAAGCTTTTATAAGAGCTGGTATTTATTAGTTATTAGTGTTAATTGCCCTAACTGTATTCGGTATAACTTTTTTTTAAAATTGTATACCAATGTTGAAATACACTTACTTTGGATATGTCCTTTAAGGAATCACACCTAATGATTTGTTGGACATTGATATTGAATTCATTTTATTGTATTTGACTGTACGGCCTTATGCAGATTTATACTATTTGGTGAAAGAATGGGTGCCGTAGTTAGATGGCTGCTTTATAGGTTCGTCGTTCATGTCTTAGATGCAATCTATTAAGAGTGTGGGTATTTTTCTTTTCATTTGTTTTGTTGGTTATACCTGTATGATGCTCAGTTTAAATGCTGAAGCATGTTTGGTGAGTGAATGTGCTCCAGAGAGATAATTGAAGTTTATATTGGTTCATGCAAGGCATATGCAATTGTCATAATGGTTGTATTTAAGCCAACTGCTTGTATCTGAAAATTCAAAAATTTGGTCCTGCTCCAAAACATTGAATCTGGATTCTGGATACATTTTCTTCATAGTCTTTCTCTCTAAGTTTTCTTTTTTAATAATTATTACTTTTACAGTTTAACTTATGCAAGAAATACATTTGACAAGACGAATTGCTTCTGGCTGCTTACCCTTTTTTCTGTACTATTTGTGACAGGACAATAGAGATCGTGCTGGGAACTTGGAAGTGGAAATATGGCATGATCTTGCTTATGTATACATAAGTCTGTTACAGTGGCATGATGCAGAGGTGTGTCTTTCAAAATCTAAGGCCATCAAACTATACTCTGCTTCTAGATGTCACGCAGTAGGTAAATATATATGATTTTTATCTGAGTTTTATGTTTTTCCATTCAATTCTTTTCTTGAGATGGAAATGATGCTAACAGAATATAATCACTTGAAAATAATTGGCAGATATTATCTGATATAGTGTATTATTTATTTATAGCTATGTAATATGTTGGGTGCACTGAGGTGCCTAGAGATCACAGAGCTTGGATGTGACTCGTGAGGCATGTACCTTAGTGACGCAAGGCATATGTCTAATAAAACAATTAAATAGATCTAACATACTCCAAAATTTCAATATTATGATGATAAACTAACCTATGTCTATGTACATAATTAAAATTTATTTCACAAAGTACAAATAGAACAGCCTGAGAAATCAAAACACAATGTATCATGATATTTAGATGAAAGCTTATAATTTTCAGCAGATTAAGTAGTATCAGATTATACAATCTTAGTGAACTTGAGAAAGTGGAAAAAGTGTGTGGAGGTGGTGGATGTTGGAGAATAAGCAGTAAATTTTCCATTCCAGTTGCTTCTCAGACTAACGTATAATGGGTTGTGTTTTATTTGTTCGATTTCACAGGTACAATGTATGAAGCAAAGGGCCTTTACAAAGAGGCTCTAAAAGCTTTTCGTGATGCTTTGGACATTGATCCCGGCCATGTCCTCAGCTTGATCTCCACTGCTGAAGTTCTTAGACGGTGCAGTAATCAATCAAATCCTACAGTCAGAAGCTTTCTGATGGATGCATTACGGCATGACAGATTGAGTGCTTCTGCTTGGTATAATCTTGGCCTTCTTCACAAAGCTGAGGGTACAATATCATCATTAGTTGAAGCTACAGAATGTTTTCAGGCAGCACACTTTCTTGAAGAATCTGCACCAGTTGAACCTTTCAGATGACTGACTCTACAAACCCCAAGGGGTTGGTCTAGTGGTAGGAGCTAGTATGTGACGTGTGTGGTACTGTTACAGGTAGAAAGACTAGCTTTAATAATTTCTTGGGATTAGTTCGTAAGGAATTTCCTTGTGAATCCCCTTGTCTTGGCGTGGATGATGTCTTTGACCAGACCAGAGAAGTGGATTAGTCCAGATGCACGCAAGCTGGTCTTAGGCACCACCTGACCATAATATGGAGAAAAAATAAAAAATAAAAATAGATGACCGATACAAGCAGTTTTGTGATGCCATAATTCATGCTTGATATATTCATGTGATCTTGACTTCGTCAATCAGAAAGCAATAAAAATGGCATGCTTAATGATTTCCTTTGATTTCCTTGCTTACTAGCTCCTTGTTGTGGGAGGGTGCACGAGGGCAAAAACTGTTATCTATTTTGAGAGTAATACATTCAATTCAGCGGTATAAAATTAAATTGACAGCCTGGATTCAATTTGTGCCACATGTAATATTTTAATCGCATAAGTATATTACTTTAAGAGATCATGAAAATTTATCGGCACGTGTGAGCTGCATGAACCAAAGGTGAAACTGTAAAAGAACTGGACGGATTTCCTGGTACAAGCATAATGAAATCAGTGGCTAAACGTGCAGGTGCATGAGTGTGCCAATGATACCCTCAGCTGCCTACGATTAAAAAATAATGTTTTTGAACATAACAAAAGGTTAGATATAGCTATTTTTTATTTTTATTTAAATTTTATTATATCCAAATATATTTTTAATTGTTCACTTAGTCACAGTCAGCAATATGATCGGCATCTTAATGTCCAAAGTAAGAGGTTTCCAAAGATTTCCCCATTGCTAGGATCATTTGCAACCTATCAGATTCAGATAGGACGACCCATACGCGGGATGAATTTCTAAGATAATTCGTAAAGTGCATTTGGAGTCAGAGATTTCTAAAATCAAGCCAAGTGTTTAGATTATGATAAGTTGAAGTCATCTTTTTTTTTTTTTGGTAAAATCAAGAGTTGTTTTTATATTATTAAGTGTGAAATTAATTTTTATTCAAGTATCGATTTAACTATGCTCAATAGGTACTTTTAGTGTAATTCGAAGTTTTGTATTGCAGTTAAAGTTCATTTACACAGAATTTAGTTGGTCACATAAAGCTTAATTTTTCAATTTAGCAATACTTTGTGGTTATAGGTTGACATCTTACACACTTCACTTAAATTTTGTGGTGAATTAACTTTAGATTATTCAACTAATTGAATTTATTTATTTTTGAATAGATTGATATGACAGTTTATGTGCTAGATTAATAGAAGTTGACAATTGATTTGATATTTTTAAATTTAAGTTCTATTAAATAAGTTATGTTAAATAAATTGAAAGTTGACTTACAACTCAAGAAACATAATTGTAAAAAGACTTAATAATTATAATCACTCACGATTTAAATAATATTAGCTTCACAGCTAAAGAATATGGGTATGCCATTAGTGCATTAAAAAAAATCAATTAAATGTTGAATATACACCGTATTTATCTAAGAATGATTTAATTGAGTCTCTTCTTTATTTTTCTTTTGATTTTTTCTTTTTCAACTTCACTTTCAAAAGAAAGGAGAATTTGCCACCATTTATTCTTCTACGAGGAGATTGTGGGTAAAAGGTCTATGCACGTATCTTTTTTCAAAATAAAAATGTGTAAAAAGTCTATGCATGTATCTTTTCTCAAAATAAAAATATAATTTGAGAGAAAAGAAACATAGAGGACAGCTCACCTGAGTATGACATGCACAAGAACTGATTCTTTCTCGTAATTGGAATGCTACACAAAACGCTTTACCCGACGTCGATTAATTATGACTAGGGGCGGAGTCATGAACTTTTTATTGGAAGGTTAAATAACAATTTTATTTTTTTGAGGGAGTCACGAATTTTAAAAAAATATGTAAGGAAAGTTTTGAGCTTTTGAGCACGCAATTACAACATAATGCCTTACTTTTTTCTAATCATTTTCATATCAGTGAAATGAATCATTTAACAACTAGATTATAAATATAGTTCTGGGTGTAACGTCTTTAGAAATTGGTTCTTTCACAGTTTCACGTTTCACGTCATTATGTGACGATAAGTTAATGTTGTAGACAATAATATTTTTCCTTAAAAATATATATTATTTATTTATTAAAAATAAACTAATACATGTTAACTCATATAATAATTAATAAGAATTATCTTGAATTCAAATTGAGAAATTAAATTTTTATTAATTTATTAGAGTTGATGTTGTTTGGATGCTTAAAAACTCTTTAGCATATTAAGAGAAAATAATACAAGAACTTATAAAAACTTGAGAAAAGTGGTGACTTAATTAGTATTAGTCATTCTCTAGAAGATTTGAGTGTAATGATAATTGGAGTGTAATGATAATGTCGAATGCTTAATTATTTACTAAGTTACCTAATACAGTCTTTTATTTAAGTACTTACACCTCTATTATTCTTTTAAAAAAGAAAACTGAAAAAAAGAGAGTAAGAAACACCCCAAAAGACCATTTCGAGACTCAATCGAGAAAACTAGATTTGACTATGACAGCACACCATGCATTAAGATATGCTGGATTTCTGTAATATATCTTATCAAATCAAGTAAACTCCTTTACTGTGTATGGATAGATATCAGAAAGCCCTTGTCATATTCGAAAATAATAACTTGAAATTCGTTGACACCTTATGTTCTTTAGACTTGTTGACAAACTGCAAATTATAAAAATCAACAATAATAAAACTGGCAAGATATCCCTTGAATCTATCATCACATCAGTTAGACAGATAACTACTACACATATAACGAAAGAAACACCAAAAAAACAGACTGAAAGTTGGGGCTGTCACCTGGAATTGTAAAAGGTGATTTTAGCTCCATTAGAGCAAACTTACGCTAAACCTCCACCCTAACTAGGAGAGAACTCTAGTGAGTACCAAAATCTTTACCCTAGAGGAATCCTAGGTTAGGTGAGTACCATGCTGTTATGTATGTTAATGTTAGTAATACATGGTGATTTGTAAAATGATGCGAAGTGTCATCTTGTATAAAGTAGGAAGGTTGTTCAAGAGCCTTAATTTAGGTGGCATTAAGTCATTTTATAAATTACTTGATCTTGGAATCAAATTTCAATCCTTGATGTATGTAAAAAAAAGAAAAAAACCTAGAGAGGTTATTAATTGCTTTTAATGGGAATTGAATTTGGATATCAGACTTCCAATTTAATTTAGTTACTTAGTGTATGTTTAAATTAAAGTTTAAAATCTTAAAATTATGGTTTAAGCAAATGCAAGATAAGTTTTTTCTCAAACTATGATTTAAGAGATTTGAAATTCCAATTCAAACATGCTATTAATTAATTTCTGTATCATAAAGTAATTAAATTCTAATCATAATCACTGAAGAATTGTGTGATATGTATATTTACCTTACATGGATTTAATAATTACAAGTCTCATTAGAAAAACAGTAACCATAACTATAAACTTTTGGCTTTTATCTAAATTATTGTACTCACCAACCATGGAATTACGCCTTGGCTGTGGGTTACAATTACATTTCTAATTTTTTTTTTGAATAATTACATTTCTAATTTGACATAAAAGCACACACCCCACACACAGCATAGATTCAGAAAAAAAAAGTTGTTCAAGGGGCTGATTGCAAAAAGAATGCAGCAAGAAAGATTGCAGTATTCTGCAATTTTCCAGAGTTTCGTCTATGTCTAATTGTCTATGCCTAACGCATTGACACACAGTGAAGAATGCGCCGACAGAGTGGGGACAGATGCTGAAAACAGACAAAGAGACAAGGCAGCCAAAGACATGTACATGTGTCAGACACTGAGAGAGAGAGAGAAAGGCAAGGCCAGGCACTCAGGCACAGGCAGTGTATGTGTACTTTGTATTAATGCCACTTCTCTTCCTCGTGTTTCAACCTCCGTGTCTTTTTGAATATTGTGGGAAAAGAATCCACAGAGAACAGAGTAGCGGGGTGGTATTATAACTACATACACTTAACACAACACACACTCAGAGAGAGAGAGAGAGAGAGAGAGAGATGGAGGGTGGGGATTGGAAGAGAGCGGAGGAAGCAGCAGGGCCATCATCTGGGTTCTATTCGGCTTCTGGGATTGGTGGAAGAAAACAAGAAATGCCTGATGAGCCAAATGAAGTCTTCGATGATGGTAGGGAGGATGAAGAAGAAGCAGAGCAAGGGGAAGAAGAAGACATTGATGATAATAAAAATAGCACCTTTGTTCCTGGTCCTCTTCTTTCTCTCAAGGAGCACATCGAACGGGACAAGGTTTTCTGATTTTCTCCCTCGCATTTTTTTTCCTAGCTTTTTCGAAATGGTGGGTTTGTGGGAAGATTAATTTTTTATGCTTTCCAACATCTTGCTTTATGGATTGTTTGTTTCATGTATTTTGTTGAAAACCCTTCTATACGTTTCGGGGTTGGGGAATGTTGGAAACGAATTGTGAATGTGTACTACACCTCAGAATTCTCACTGTTAAATAAGAAATTCTGTGGTTGGCACTAGGCACTATCATATTCAATCCATTGCATGTGTAAAGGCACTCTCTAGTATAACCTTATAGATATTTAATGTTGTATATCATAGTGACTAATTTATCCCGTTAAATGCCCCATTTAAATTTCAAACCTCCCCTTGTCCACTTTACACAGTCTTTTAGGTGTTACCTAGATTCTTAGGTCCTTTATTTTATGCATTGCAAGTCCCTGCCATTAATGCTGCGGGTAAGCTGTCTTGTGGTTATGGAATATATGCCCCCATTTAAATCTCAAACCTCCCCTTGTCCACTTTACATAGTCTTTTAGGTTTTACCTAGATTCTTAGGTCCTTTATTTTATGCATTATCAGTCCCTGATGCTGCAGTAGGCTGTCTTGTGGTTACGGAATATATTGGATCATGATCCTTTAATGTTATTCACTAGCCTGAGAGAGTCATGTCATGAGCAAGAAAGACACAAAAACAAAATTAATTGACTTTACACAAATATTGGTGGGTCTTGTCATAATAAAATTTGTGTTTTTCTCTTTCATAACATGAAGATTATTTTGGTACTTATCTTTTTTTCTTTTATACTGATACCTAGGATGATTTAACAAGCATTCATTAGTTGTTGTTTTTTATTTAATAGACTTTAAAACATTTATTGTGAAACTAACAATCAATAAATGATTGACAACTCATCCTGAGTACCATATTTATTGGGGTACCATAGTAACTCCCCATAACATGATCCTCTCATGTTAGTGAATAACATAAGAGGCTCCAAATCCGAATATATTCCTAGACATCAGTCTAACATGAGAGGAAATCCAAATATATTCTTAGACATCAGTACATGCCTTCTAACTATTTGGGAGTGCGAAACTGAATTTTCACTAGTTAAAGTAGGTGAAAATTAGAATAGAATGCCTGAAATGGCGAAACACTTTGCAAGCTGTATATATTATGGTTCAACTAATTGAAAGTATTTACAAAATGCCTTTTAAACCTTTTTTTTTTGGGCAAAAAGTCCATTTCAGGCATAACTTATCAAATATTCTTGGAATAAATACTGCATAGGATCAAATGATTTCATGCTGCATATGATATCCAACTGGTTTCTCATCGGTTGATTACATCATCAATTAGTAAAGTATTTTTACTTGTGATTTTCTGACTTGAAAGTTAGCTGTGCTGTGCAGGAGGACGACAGTCTAAGGAGGTGGAAGGAGAAGCTGTTGGGTTGCTTGGGAAGTGATTTAGATGGTTTGTTTAAGGAGTGTGTTTATTATCCTTTTTTATGCTTCATAGCACTTTTTCTCGGTTCTGTTTAAGTTGTTTCCTTATCAATAGGTCAAATGGATCCTGAAGTGAAATTCCACTCCATTGGAATTATCTCTGAGGATTTTGGTGAAATTGTTACTCCTTTACCTGTGGATGAAAATCAAAATGGTCGTATTCTATTCACTCTCAGGGACGGGTCTCATTACCAGCTTAAGCTGAAATTTAGTGTTCTGCATAACATCGTGTCTGGCCTGACATACTCCAACACTGTCTGGAAAGGAGGGCTTCAAGGTAGACAGTTAATACTTTTCTCTGTTGCTAGGTAATCTTGAGTTTGTAGGATTATTATTATTATTAATTGGATTTTAAAAACCGAAGTAGTTTGAAACTATTAATGTCTTGTCTCATGACTCTGCTTAAATCTGGCTCTTCAACTTTTAGGATAATGTGAATAATGATCATACGATATTCACTTAGATAAGTTCATCAGTTTGAGTCTGGAACCTTAATTCCATGATGTCCAGCTTCTGGAGCAAATGCCTTTAGAAACTTATTTTCTTCCTTTAAGTCTGGGTTTGGCCTAGAAGTAGGTTGCAATTTTGGTGATCATTTAAGTCCTTTTTCATTATACTTGTGGGAAGAATTTTTAGGTTTTATTACACCCATAGGAGGACAAAGGGAGCACCACAAATGGCAGCTTGCCTGTAGAATAGTAAATGCTTATTAGCTGTCAAACAACAGTTTGTTTTCTTGGAATAGGTTTTAGGTGACACTTACATTTTTGTCAATTTGCAATATTGCCTTTCTCTCTCTCTCTATCTTCATAGGTAGTATGATTGTGCAGAAAACATGTGTCTTTTGTTAGACATTGGTCAATTGGTAATGAGTCTAATGACCTATTATTCTTGTATTACATTGATAATTGAATTATATTCTTGGGCATTTCAGTTGACCAGAGCAAAGGAATGTTGGGTACTTTTGCTCCTCAAAAAGAACCATATATACATAACTTGAAAGAGGAGACCACTCCGTCTGGTGCACTTGCAAGGGGTGTTTACACAGCCAAACTTAAGGTATGAGAAGTAATATGTGCATTTGCATGCTTTGTTTATGGTTTCAATACACATGCATTCTTTACTTAATATTTTGTAGTGAATTTGCTGTTTTTATTGTAGTATTTTTAAGTGAATTACTTATTTTGTTTTTGGCTCTTCATCTAAAAGGAAAATATATGGTTACTCATCTGCATAAAGTTTTATTAAGTAGAATTGATGTTATGTACATTTTATGCAAACATCTATGATCTGCAACTTGGGGAATGTTGTCATAACACTTAAAAATAATGATCCATTTTTCTTATTTTTTCTTATCCTTTTGTGACTTCAATCTAATTTGTGCCTGCTTGTTTCATATGGTGTTCTAGACAGCCCAAATACAGGATCACTCCTACGTGTTTAGTGCTTGAAAATTCTAAAAACACAGATCCGTTAACTGTCCATTGTGCTATTCTTCATTATAGCTGCAATGTCATCACAGCAGAGAGACTGAGTTTTATCTTCATCAACAGCATATTAAGACCAACCAATAAATTAGTTAGGCATCAATAATAATCACAAGTAAAGGGATTAGTTATTTAATTGTCACTTGTATATATATTTTACAGTCACTATATTTGAATTTGCCAAAGGCTATATTTTACAAATTTGAAATCCAAATGTATGAAGATGTGAACGGCTGCTATTAGTTGCCCAAGTTGTTTAAGTTGTTAGAAACAATATCTTGTGCTTTACTCCATAGTCCATATAGTTTTTTTGTGTGTAATTTGTACAAATAGATACTAAAACTTGGTACTCTTTGGTTTCTATCTTACAGTTTGAAGATGATGACAGAAGGTGTCACATGGAACTCAAATATTCATTCGAGATAAAAAAGAGCAGCTAGCCTGGGTTTCTGACAGCTGAAACATTGTCTGTCTTTCATGCGTTTTTTAAACCCCCCCTCCCTCTGTTATAATTTTGAAAATATTTGTTAATGATGCTATTTAGTAAACAAAGCTCCGTGTTGTGAGTTGTGACAGTACAAATTTTTAGTTGTTTACTAATCATACAAAATGGGCACCGTGGTGATGGCTTAATCTGCCGTTGGCAAATCATGTTAAGAACCAGAAGATGACTATTCTGAACATTTGCATACACACAATCCACATATCGCAGAAAAGATGCCCTCTTTCTCTAAAATAATGTTTTTATGGGATTAGCAGCTGATTGCTTAAGAGTTTTCAAAGCGCTAAAGAAATGCATAATTCAACATTTATGATGTGTATGCACCATAGCACAGATAACCTCAAATTACTTGCACCTCTGTCAAAATAACATGATTGAGGTCCCACAATGTGACAGTAAGATAAACCGAAGGCTTCGAAGTTGTCACTTGGCATAAAAAAGAAGCATCAATAACAAGTTGGGCTATTGTTGGAAAACAGAGCGAGCATCGGAATAAGTGATTGAAAAGTATTCAACTACTCATAAATTTTCTGACCATAGTAAAAAGGTGTTCCTAATTACTTGCTTTCTCACTAATCTTGCAGACAATAATTACATTGTTCTAGCCCATGCTGCATATATAGTTGTGATGCTACATTTTTTATAATTATATCTAGGGGAATTTGAGATTGGAATCAACTTAACTAGTTATTCATGCTAATTACATAAATATCTTTAAATCTGTATATAATTACATTAAAAAATTTAAACACAATTTTATATATAATATAACGACTATACACATATTAAAACACACCTTTATATAACTATAGTAATGATACCAAATACCAATCCTAAGATGTAGAGTTATTTACCATTAGGACGATGCACCCTAGGACGATATGGTGCAAAACTCATTGAATTTCTAATAAAAGTGAGGGACGTAGTTTGGATTTTTTCGTCCTCTAATTAACAGCATCTAGGTTCGTAAGGAAAAAAATTTGCATACAGTAGTAAACAAAACAATTGATAGATTGAATAAAGAGACAATTTAGCCTATGCATTAGACGAAATGAAAAAGTGAACGAAGAAGAAATAATTCAAGGTAATAGAGCATCTTGAGCAACAGAGCAAGCTATCAGCACATCCTATTAAGACAAGTAGGGCAAGATTTAAAAAAAAAAACTATTTCTATAAGGAGAGGTGGATATAATTTTTCATTCTCAAATGTGTAAAGAAAGAATATTACCCACTTTGTTCATATGGTTGGTTCAGTTCCTTAAGATCAAAACACTTTACTTATAAAGCTTATGTTTGTAAGACTTAAATACAATTATAAACTCTCATCAAGAATTATGACATAGGTAAACTTAGAATAATTTTAATTTTTCTTTCTTCTAAACTTTTTTTTTTTTAAATATTACCCACATTTTATCACTTACCCTTCCAACCTTATCACCACACCAGTGTTGTCCCCACTGTCCGACAGTCTTTAGACACTTTACTGCCATCACTGTCACTATTACCATCACCTCACTACTATACAGTGGACAACGGCCACAGCGAACCACCACGACCACCAACACACCACCAATGTGTTCATGTATTTATCCACATCGAGTCAATTACTCATGGAAATAGGTAATAAATAGCAAGTCAGATTATTCAAGAGAACGATTTCAAAGAAGAGACAATGATCAATTAAAAGCCTGAATTATTGAAGATTTAAGGCAGGGATTCAGAAAGACCGCTAAGGGCGGGATTTGCAATCAGGGTGATCTGTCTGATTGCAAGGTTCCAGCAACACCCACTTAACCCAACAATTGACAGGAGAAAGAAATGAATTGAGGACACTCCACACCACACTCTTATAATGCAGTCGTGAGAGCTCATGGTTCCTTATCTGACAAGACAATGTATACCATAATTTCAGACATGGAAAAACAAACACAGAACAAAACGATACAGGAACTAGGTTCCAAGTTCCAACTATGCACAAGTTATTTCAATATGTTTAGACTCATTCTTTTTTCAGAATTCAGAATTTACTTTTTCATGAGCATATGATAAAATCACAATAGATAACTAAAATAGTTAAGAATTATGTTCCAACTATGCACAAGTTATTATAGTAAGACTAAGCCTAAGTGTTCTCCAATGACTTGTATATGAGATCATGTGAATGCATATCATTACTCTAACTAAAAACATTTCATCAATTCTCTCATGGAGAAAATTTTCTTATATTTTTGTTTCCTCATCAGTAGCCAAACAGACCGATATTCGATCCTCATGCAGTAGAATACAAAATGCGACGTAAAACAATGGGAAGAGGGAGAGAGAGAGAGAGAGAGGCATAGGCTAAGGCAGGTTCGTTCGTGGAAGTTCATGCAAAAGCAAAATCTATTGGTGACGATAACGAGATGAGCTGAGAAGTTGATTTTTACAACCATTCTAGCTACTGCGAGTAACGACGACATGAAGGACAAAAATCAACACCGAACCGAAGCTCACAAGTTTGAATCGGAAATACCGAAGCCCGCGATAGGTAGTTAGCTAGCACCACCAAACGACGACAAAACAAGGATCTCCAACTACTAAGTTTATCCAAGTAGCTAGGTAGCTCATGGCCATGGATTTCTTATTCTTAGTTCACTTCATTTCACCATCAAAGGCATTGCTTTTCCGTGTTTGTTGAAACTTGAACCCCTTTTCATTTCCATGGAATTTTCCTCCACCTCCACGCCTCCCAAGTTTCGCTTCAGAGACCACCCACTTCCACAATCTCAAAATTCGATGCACTCATCAGGGCCCAGCTCCGACGTTTCTTCTGTGTCACTTTCAATTAGTGACCGAGATAGCGAGCTTGAAATTGAATCCATGACCGGAAGGGTTTCCATCTCCAACCCTTTCTCTTTCTTCATTTGTTTCATTGATTATGTGGTTGGTTGTGTTTCCTATGCGTTGCCTTATTGGTAATTGATGATGATATGATATAGGGCATCAAGCATCTCTGTGATGAACTTCTGGAGCTAAAGGAAGCAGCAAGTGAAGATTTGCAGAGAAACATCTTTGCTAATTATTCGGCTTTCGTTAGGTATAATTTTTCGAATAATTGAATTTCTCATTGTGGACAACGAATATATATTATGATCCTCTCTCTTCTTAACATGTTCATGCGCTTGTTCCAATGCAATTGATTGTGTTTGTGATTATTGCTGAGAGTGTCATGGGCTTAAAGATCATGTTTTCCATACTTCGTTTGATTGTACTTACCACAGTTACTATAAACTAATTAAGTGAACTTAATTTTTTAGGTTTATCATCAAGAACATCTGATATATGATTTAAGGCTCTTCTTGGAGCTATCATTAATATTGGGAGAATTCCAAATATGGAATTTCTGTTAAAAATATACACAATAAAGGAAAAAAATAGCTACTTTAAGTGGTTATTATGTAGAATATATTGGCTTACATAACCACTCTGAGTGGTTATTGTTCTTTCATGGTAAATATTTTTATCAAAAATTCCTTCATGTTAAATATTTTATAGACACTGGCACTGCAAATTCGGATTGCTCATTATTATTCTTGTGATGGTGGATTGTATGCTCTAATATGTGCAGAATACTAGAGGAAGTGACAGGAGTGGAAAATGAGTTTGTGCAACTAGAAAACCATTTTTTATCCCATAAAAGGCTAGTAAAGGATCTTATAGATCGAATATATCCGAAGATATTGTCCATAAACTCAACCTTTGAAGATCATATAGATGTTGTACCATCTCCTCCCAGTGAATTAGAAGCTCATACTGATGATGTTTCAGAGAAGCTGGATATTCTCATGTCAGAAAACAGAATAGATGAAGCCCTGGACCTTCTAGAATCGGAAGATGAATATTATCAAAGCATCCAATTTGAAGACTATTCTCCCCGTAGTGAGATAATGTTATATAACTCTGTGATTTCTGAGAAGAAGTCCATGCTTATACAACAGTTGACACAGATAGCTGAGAATAAAAAAATAGCAGGATCAGAACTACAAAAGGCATTAGCTGGACTTTGCAGGCTTGGGGATAGTCAACTTGCTATCCATCTGTTGCTTAAATATTACCATCTGCGTATTGTAACTAGAACATATAATTCGCAGTGGTCAAATTCATCTTCAAATGAGATATATATCAAGGAACTTGCAAGGTTTGTGTTTTCTATGATTTCACAAGCAGCAAGAAGCTTTGTGATATTATGTGGAGAAACTTCTCCTTACGCCTCAGAACTTATGCTGTGGGCATGTGAAGAAACAAAGTCATTTATTACTTGTTTGGACAAGTATGTTAAATGCGTCTCAGCAATAAGTGGTGGGTTGTCCACTGCCATAAGAGCTGTGAAGTTTGCAGTCTTGTATTGTTCTTTGTTAGAAAATCAAAAATTAGTGTTGCGGCCATACTTGGTAAGGCATCTCTGCCCCTGCATGGAAGAGGTTTTACATACACATATAAACCATTTTAAGAAAGTGATTGCTATCTTCTCAGGAAGTGATCCTTGGGTTTTAGAGGAATACCTTGTGTCTGGAGTGTTTGGTGGAGGATCTTCAACTCTGGCTGTTGGGCAACAACCAGAATATTGCCTGCTAACTACCAGTGGCCGGAAGTTTCTGACACTATTGCAGGTTTGTTCCATATATTATTAGATTTCTCTCTAATGTAAAGTAAACTGCAAAAGATGACTAGATGAATTTTAATATTACAAGTGCTAGAACTCCTGCACAGTACATTGATGGTCAACTACCTGCATTAGCCTGTAAATTTTTAAATTTTTCCATGATGTATATAATGAGAAATTCCTACTGTCTAACCAAACTGCAATTTTGCTAATTGTTTTGTTAATGCCACAGTGGCAAGACCTGTTTCCTTAAATATTGCATAACCTAAAGAGAGACTGCATAAAGTACCCACAGACTTAAAGTCATCTTTGGTCTACAAAAAGTGCTAACATTTTAAGTCCGTGTTTTATCACATAGTCCCATGAAAGCCAAAAGCACACATGTATTTTATCGTGTTTGATTTTGATAATGTAAAAATCAGTTTTATAATTTGAAGGCACAATATCCTTATTCAACTAACCCAACTTCATTTTTGTTTATTACCCATTGTAGAGATCAAGGGAAGATATTACTTTATCAGTAAAATGATGGCTTGTACTATAAAGTGACAGTCATTGCATGAAAAAATAGGAGATTTATTTTATTTTATTTTAAATTTTTTTATTTTTTATTTTTTATTTTTTATTTTTTATACGTATATAATATATTTCAGTGACTCTGTTTGTAATCAGGCCATCATAGAAGATATTTCTTCTTTCATTCCCCTTCAAATGGGAAGTTTAGTCATTAGTGGACTCATGAACCTCTTCACAGAGTATATTATCATACTTGAAAGAGCCCTTACTTATGAAACAAGCGCAACAGAGAAAGGTAGTCCAAGAATCAAGTTAGCTGAGTCACTGCCACAACAGGTTTCTATTTTGGCCAATCTGTCAACGTTAGTGCAGTTTCTCTCTATCATGGTTAAGAGTATCTTTAGCAGCACTGGTCACACGGATTCACATGTAATGGAAAACCATTCAATTGTTTATCAGCAGCAAGAACTTGATGAGTTCCTATTGTTTATTGAAGAGGGCTCTAATAAGTTGAGAAATGTGTTCTGCCAGCAATTAATGCTCAGAGTATTGTCTACTTACCGTAGCCATGAACTTTTTTCAGCCATTCACTATAAAGACCAGTTTGATGCTAACACAATCCACAATCCGATGCCCTCTGGTATCTTTCAGGTATGATTTTCACATATCCCTAAAACTTCTGAGTGTAGAAGGAATCAACTATGGAGTATCGATGATTATGAAATATGAACGCAAGAGATGAAGACAATGGGTAGTTGAATGATTTTTTTATGCTCAAGTTTTATCTTACTTTGCACCACTTCTAAAGCCTCCTTTTTAAATTTTTGAAATTTTGTCTCAGAAAAAGCTTTTTTAACCAGTAAAATGGTGCAAACAGATGTGGAGTGTGGACAAATAGTTGCTATCTGTTTTTTCATCCTAATATGCTTATGCAAGATCTAATATTTGGTCTCAGTTTTTTGTCTCTGTCCTTGGCAGGTTTTATTTCTGGAACTGAGGAAATTAGAACAACTTGATGAAGAAAATGTGTTTGAAGAGAATTGGTTGATGGGCTTACTGAGAGAGCTGATAGAGTCCATGTTTATTTGGGTTTCCAAGAACAAAGAGATCAATGCAACTACAAAAGATAATATGAGCTTACAAACTGATGAGGCCAACCAGGTTTATGATTTCCCTTTCTTCTGTTTATTCGTTTGGGTCTTTGCTGAGAGAGTTTCAGCAGCATTGCAGTTAATGTGCACAAACAGTGGCCATATTTATGTAGTAGCTAAATGTTTCCCATGGTTTATTCGCATATTCACATGTTTGCCATTTTGGTTCCAATATTCGTATAATGTTCACAATACATACCAATATATGCTAGTCAAATAGCTTCTTCCCCAATTTATGTGGGATGGTTACAGTGATATTTTCCTGCTATTTGGACCCCATTGACTGCAGAATCCTTCCAAAAATGATGGACTAGTTCTGATAAGACTGATTATTTCCACTATAGTATCCATGTCCTGTCCCCCAAAAATACAAACAAACATTTCTGGAAGACATTAACTTCTTCTTGGGTCAGGGGGGTCTATTGCTAATATTTTTTGTGTTTAAGTATTGAGGTGGGAACTTTATTCCAAATCTCGAATACGATGTAACACACATCAACGTTTCCAACAATCTTCTGTCACTTAAATTTTAGATCTTTCTGGTTTAGTAGATATGTTCCTTTTTTTAGAAACATATGTTCTGGCTTTGGTCCAGGTCTGCTTGAGCAAGTATTTACAATTGTTAGAGGAAATAATTCCTGAAGCATTTTCCTTCATCATCTCTAGTAGGCATAACTAACATAAGTCTTTTTTATTCCGTCAAAATGCATCTCATCATGACACTGCCATATCAACCTAAGTAACCCTAGCAACAAATCCATTAATAAGACTATGTTGGTTCACACGAGGTTAATTGAAAAACTTAAATTGGATGAGGCTATGAAGAATGACAAGGCAACTATTATCATGATTTTTAATTATCTGAAGTTATTCTCATCCATTTTCTTTGTTCCTTGAGCAGTTTGTTTTGGATGTGCAATTCCTGGTGGAAATTGGAATGTATGGAGGGTACTTCTCCAACGATCCTTTGCTCCTTCTCACTCTCATGAAATCAACCTTTAATTCAGCCGGACTTGACCATTTCAAGTAATGCTTTCTCATTTTTAGTGCTTGAGAAATTCAGAGTTCTTTATTCATAGTTCTGCAAACTCAAAACAATCTGATCACAATCTCATGCCACATATTTCTTGATCAAAATGTACATACATAGATGGACGAATAAACTTTACAACTGAATAATTACAATTTTATAATGAAATAATTAACAACATATGCTTCCTTTTCTACAAGCACTAATTCCATGACATCCTTAAATGGAAGTCTCCTTAGTCCTTGTCAGTTCTCACATACGATTCATTTACAACAAACTACTGTTCTCCCAAAGTCTCTTATTATTTATTCCTTTCTTTCTTTTTCTCTCCTTTGGTTTGCTTATCTGCAGTTCTTCGTAAAGAACCTTGTTCATAATCAAATAGTCTGAAACTCTTTCCGTCTTCTCTATAATAAGCAATAGCTAAGAGGTTGTGGTGATTTTGAAGGACCCCAAAGGATCAAACATTGACTAATAAATGGATTTCTCCGGATGGTGTTCTCATGTTCTTTTTCAGAGGTGTAGATAACGATGGATGGGCCATAGATGCTGCCACTAAAACGATTCAAAAGCTGCTGGAGATTGAGAAAACAAGTTTGCACCCTAAGGAGCCTATAGTTACCATCGAAGAGGAGTTACATGAAAACCAAATCAACCAATCCGCATATGCACGTATTTTTTCTGAGGAAGATGATATAAGTTCTTCAGAGAATAACGTAGATGCAGTGGATGCAGAGGAAGGTGAGGTTGCCAAAGATGAGGCAGAAGTTGCTATTGATGCAGAAAAGGCTTCACTAGACATAGCATTTAGCCCTCGAGAAGGATCATTAGTGAAGAGAGATTATGTTGATAAAGACACTTCAAATTTGAGACAACCTACTATGCAACTAGAGAATACCGAATCTGAAAAAGCAGCAGATGCAGAACACGATAAAATGGCTCCAACATCTTCCATGGATGAGGTAGGACAGAATTATGAGGAAACTAAATCAAAATCAGATGACTAATCAACATTGGGATGCGGAGGGACTGTAGTTGTTCTTGCAGAAGATTCTGTTATTATATGAGGCCAAGATGTCAGAGATAGTGTTGAGTTTGACCTTGATATAAAGACGAAAAAAGATAGCTTCCATGGTTCGTGCCAGAGATTGTGATAGAGCTTAGATTACTGCAGTTGCTGGTAGACGGTAGGAACAAGGAATATGGTCGGATGTTCAAGTTTAATTTTTTATAACTAAATAACAAAACATATTGTTGCTAAAAAGAAAAGCAAAACACTTTTATTTGTAAGAAAAAATTAAAGTGGGTATATTGTCATGAGTTACAGTATTGTCATTTAAAATGTAAATAGAATATATGCATTAAAAATTTAATCAATCTCATCTCTTCTTTAAATATTATAATTTTGGTGAAGGCGAATACTTTACAAAGCCTAACATAATACTTGGGGAAAAAACATAACAAGCAAACGACATCGTATTGAAATGAAACGGATGCTTTATAAAGCCTAGCAAGTGCAAGAAGCGAGTTATTATAGTCTGACCTCAGATGTGGGAACAGAGCCAATGAAAGAGTAGAGAACACGATGGGAAGTTCGGCTCGGTCGCAAAATTGAGATAATTTGATTTTTTTTAAAAGTTAATTAAGTATTTAATTAATTTAATTAATAATTTATATATGATTAATCATATATTAAGTATAAAAAATAAAAATAAATTATTACTTAACTATATATAAAGTATTAATTAAATTAATTAAATTCTTAATTAATTTAAAAAAATAAAATAAATTGTCTAATTTTATGATAAAGCTAAATTTGCAAGTCATTTCTCCACACTTTTATGTAGGGCGGCTAAAGTGTAAAAACACTTGAGCCTTTGCTTTAGGCTTTCATATGCTTTTCATAATTTTATAATAATATATTAAATATAATATAATTTAAAAATATATAAAAATAAGATAATTAATAAAATATTTATATATTCTTTTGTTTCTTTATTTAAGTTTTAGTAAATCCTTATTTTCTTTCCTCTCAGTTTTTAAGGTAGGAAGCGGAAAGGGAAACCTAACATTTTTTTGTTTATATGATGTTGAGTCTCATAGGCCCTCTCATTGGCTGTTGTAGTATTAGGTTTACACCAGTGCTAGCAACCAGCTATACTAGTCCAACCAAAGTATCCATATTAGTAAGATTTTGGAATGGAATGATTTTTAAAGTCATTCTATTGTGTGATCCACGGAATAAATGTGAAATGGAATTATTATTGATCTTAATGACATAAATTCTCCTCAAAAGAACAACAAAAATACTGAATGTTTATTGAGTTCTTAACATATAGAAAGTTTTTGTTTTATTATTTGATATTTTCTATTTTAAATAATTAGATAAATGTATGAACATTTGTTAAGAGAATAAGATATTTTTATTTTGATTTGTGTTATAACACGATATCAACATTTTTTTTGGCCAAAATACGCTAGTAGATAAATATTTATTGAAAAAGAAAATAATAAAACAAGGTCCAATATTTCCATGGCAGGATTGAGCACCAAGAAGGCAAAAAGACAATTCTGGTGGTGAAGAAAAAGTCATTTGACAGGAAGCCTGATGCAAAAATGTAGAGTGAGCCTTGAGGCTTTAGTTTGTACTTTGAACTGCAATCCTTTGAATGATTTGCCTTATTTTAGTTAGTCTATCAATATTACTCATTCCAGAACGAGGGAAGGGAAGGAACAGGATTTGGATTACCCATCATTTTGAGGGCTTAAAACTTATTAATAAAATAGTAAAGACCGCTAATTCCAAACTGGGGTGGTGGCGCAGTTGGCTAGCGCGTAGGTCTCATAGCTTCTGAGTTATCCTGAGGTCGAGAGTTCGAGCCTCTCTCACCCCATTTTTTATTTTCTTACTCCTTTAATTCAAGAAAATTTTATGAAATACATTTCATTTTGATTAAATAAACAATATAAACAAGACAACTACTATCATTCTCTATGATTATCTGTTACTCCTTTAATTGAAGAAAATTATTTTAGACATTATTTAGGTTTAGGAGAAGCAATGAAAGTAGAACATATCTATCTGTTTGAGTTGAGACTCATATTACCATCAAGTTAAAATTTAACTGACTTGATAACTAATTGGCTAAGTAATAATATTTTGTATAATATATCTTTGTGTATTGTCTTAGATAAAATTCAATAATTTTTTTATGAGAATAAATTTGAGTAATTAAAAATTTAGTTAATTGTTTCTAAAAAATAAAAATATAATTAAATTTAAGTCAAGAAAAAAAAACAATTATTCTCCTTCCTGTTGTTAGAAGAAATACATACTTTTCGAAAGAAAAATATAAATGTTGATTTTAACTTAAGGAATTGGCTTAGTAGTTAAAAATATGTGCTTTCTATCTTGATTATTTAAGTTTAAAATTTTTATTCTAAATGTATTAAGCTTATGTGAAGATGCACTCTTAATATCTCTTAAGCAAAGACTTAATTTTAATTGACTCAAAAGTTAATCTAAAAATATCATTATAGTATAATAAAAGAAACGTTATAAGAGAGGGGAGGGGTGAAAAATAATCGAGGATATGTTTAGGAGTATTTCATTGGGGGAAAAAAAGATTTTAGTGCATGCTTGATTACCATTTCTAAAATAAAATTTGGCTTCCTACCAAAAAAAACTGGCTAACTCTTTACGAATTACTTTTCCTGTCAGTGTTACAAAAGATGAAAAAGAACGTTAAATTACTTTTGGTACAAACGTTCTTCTAGACATTAAAAGTCATTTTATATAATTTTCCTCATATGAACTTCATAAGGGAAAATATATAAAATGAACTTTAGTTATGATAACAATTTTTAATATAGATCACGTTGAGAATTATCTAACAGTAGTACTGAGTAACTAGTAGAATAATTGACCCATTTCTCTGTGAGTCATTTTCACTTCCAGAGAGGATGATAAACAACATCTAACCACATTATCAAAGGCAAAAGTACAAAGATACGAATCGCGGGCATATTTGTTGAACACTTGTTATCTTTTCATAACTTTGTCTTCCCCAAACTAATTGAATTATCCGTTACTTCTTCCAGAAAAAAAAAAAAAGAAGCATATATCTACCTTGGTAATCCAATCCAACGTCCCTTTTTGAATCCGTCGTCTTTGCATTTTTAAGTCCCACATTGGCCAGGAAATAGAACAACTTAGTATTTATAATCATCTGACAAGGATGTCAGCATGCCGAGCTAGGTAACGTTAGCTTGTGACCCAAATGGGGGCACCAAGGTGATGGAACATGGTTATGGCTATGCTGGGTTGGACTGTGGTAGCTGCACTTTGCTGGCCTGCCCTCTCCAAGTTGAGAGTTTGAGCCATGGGACATGAACGAAGGCACATGTTTCATGGGTCCTAGACTGGAGGGCACCGCGTGAGGCTGGCTTCACAGAGCAGCGAACACCTTCGGCTCCCAACAGTGGAGGGATAACAGGCTGCTGCACTTCCAGTCCACGTTGGCCTGGCGAGCCTAGCTGTTTGGACCATCACTTTTTTCAACTTCTTTTTCTTATTTATTGGAGAATCATGCATTCTATTTGTGCCATTTGAATTTGATTACCACATAAAAGCTGTGTTGCTACTGTTAGGTGCTGCAACCACATGTTCCTCCCATGAAGTATAGTACTGTGTTATGAAATTGTCTGAGGAGAAAGTCCAGCTAGATAAGTGATGTCTGCAAATGCAATTGAAATGGCCAAAAGTAGTTACCCTTTGTTCTACTTCTACATCCTCCCATTTAAGGTTTGAAGAAACTGGCATAATATGGCCAACAACTACTTCCACTTCTATAGAAGGGTATGGAATGGAAGCATATATGTTGGTAAGGATGTGGCATATGGAGGAATTCATTCGGTTATATCTTGTGGTTGCCAAAGAAAGTATAACAGGCTTGTTCTAAGGACAATCCTTTATAGTTTTCCGGAACTGACAATGCTTTTACATCTCTAAGAATATGTCATCATAAAGGGGTCTTTTCCTTAATACCACTTATCAGATTTGATTTAAAATTAGGAGTTTTGGGTTGCAATATCCATTATTATTAAATAATGCGGTATCAGTCTTCAACCAAGTACCATATTTTTTATTCACTCAATATGCCCTCTCTCTCATTCATAGGCATTTTCTTGTAGTTATTTTCACTGTGTCCTATATACCCACAATTATAATAGAATGTTGAGTCTTTCATATTTGAAATCGATCTACACAAAAGGTATCAATGATCTGCTCGCAGTTTTTATACCACATTTCAGCAGTAAATAGACATTGAGAGGATTTTCACTCTGACAACCAAACTAGTACTTACTCTTGATCCGAATAGACCAATGTCAGCACTCAGCACCTAATTTTGTTCGAAAAATTGTGGCAAAAGCTATTTAAAAGAAAAATAGAAATGTTTTGGTTTTTTAAAAGTAAACATCACTTGTTGAATTTCCTTCATTTTTGGCTCCGATGTAGATTGCGGTTTAAGAGCTGCATTTTTGTGCTAAATGTCCTTCGTCTAAGCTCTATGTGAAAGATTTTGTTCATAGATATTAAGAGTATCAATATAGGTTAGAATCATGGCTGAAATCTAACGATAATAAGATTGATTTTAAATTGTTTCTATACTCATGGGCTAAATTTATTTTCCTCTGCATGCATGATTCTGGATGAAGGTTTGGTTGAGATTAGATGAACATCTATGGTTGCTTTGTCTTTACTCTGATTTCAATGTGAATAATTGAAGGATGTCCGAATATGTACACCTTATATATTACTTTTGAGAGTAAATGAGTACCCAAAATTTAAAAAATGCAAGACACATTGATCTATGGTCCCCTAACAGCAATGATTTACTACAGGTTATCATGCTTATTATTGATCTATGTCACTATATGCAAGATAAATATTTAAGACAAATATTTTCAACTGGGGAGCCCATATATTGTATAGTAAAATGCATATTTTACATGTTTAAATTCATGCTTTACTGTATAACGTGGTTAGATGAAGCTCATCAAAAGGAAGATATCCAGCCATTAGATCATAGAGGATAACCCCACAGGGCCAAACATCTACCAAAGCACCATTGTAACCCTTGTGACTGAGTACCTGAGGCCACAAAGTTAAATGCCAAATTCAGAAGCCGGCATAAGAATAGTTAGTAACTACAGTTGACATAAACTCAATGGAATTGAAATTGTTATCAACTATTATGTAAAAGTTATTATTCAAATAAGGACGCCTATGAGCAAAAACCATTACTAGGTATAAATGATAACTTAAACAAAATAATTAATAATAATTTTAATAAAACTTGATAATACAATGGTGTAGGGAAGATATGTAAAAATAAAGTATAAGAATAACATTACTCTATTAGATAACAATCTCACATGTTCTAGCAATGTGCTCACACCAAAATCTGATATCTTTAATCTGAGTTTTAAGCAAAGATGTGTCTCACTAGTTTCGGCTTGACAATATCAACCCTGCGTGTGAGTATTCAACTCGCTTAGCTTGCACAAATTGGGTTTTTTACATGCCCTTGCAAAGCTTGCAACGAGTTAAGGTTGTTAATCTTTGCAGGGTAAATTATGTGTGTGTTTAGAATTAATCCGTTCTCTCTATCCCGCTCCTTCTATATATATATAATTGAAGTTAATTTTATCACTTATTACTTATGTTAGTAATTAGATGTATTTATTTACTTTGTTTATTCTATATAGAAGTAATAGAAGGATTCTCAACTTTTAAATTATAAGATTATGATTGACTTTTAAAAATAGAATTAATTATATCATTAATATAAATTTATATTTAAAAATTTCATAAAAACGGAACAGGTAAATAAGATGTGATTTTTAAATATTTTTATAAAAACGAGTTCAAATTTTTATTTTCATGACCTACAAAAAAATTAAAGATGAGTAAAGTGCCAACCTATCCCAACCCGCCCGTTGCTAAGCCTACACTAGTCTCGTAGACAATTAATTCATTTTTTTTATTCAAAAAATTGATGGCACTGCTAAGGTGGAGTTGCGACGGAGAAGACAAAACGACACCGTAATTGGTTCCTTGCAGACGCAGGCAGGGTTGAGCGGAGGGGCCCTTCTATTCTATTCGTTGAATACCAACACACAATAAATATAAATATTAAATTCCTCATTTCCTCTTCTGATAAAATATAAAAATATATATATATATATATATAAATAAAAAACAAAGGAAAGAATGAAACTGCAATTTACAGGCTGTGATCACAATCATCATCATGTTTATAACGGTCACTTCCCACTTTTTCAAAATAAAATAATTATTAAATAATTTTGAAAAAGAAAAAGAAGGTTTCAGGTTCTTGAAAGTTGACCGTTTTTGTCCCTACCGACCTTAAACGCACACGCTCTCCCTCTTTCTCTTCTTCCTCTTCCTCTGCACTTGTGTATTTGATGCCATCCATGCCAGTGATGCCACCCATCATGAACAAACCCATTACCCAAACCTTCTGAGAGCCAAACAGATCCTTCATGGGTTGCTTTCTTGCATGTTTTGGTTCCTCCAAACGCACAAAACACAGGCCCAAGGTTCTGCCACGAGACCAAGTAAGACCCTTCTTCTTCTTCTTCTTCTTCTTCCCTAAGCTTCGTCACCCTTTTGTTTGGTTCCTCAGAAACTGGGTGGAAAAACATATCCAAGAATTTGTTTCTTTTCTTTCTTCTCCTCTTTCAGATAAAAAATAGTTTTTTTTTCTTGCCTCTGCTTTTCTCAGCAGCCAAACAGAGCTACGTTTTTCTCTAACTCTAATTGCTTCCCGAATCTTGTTTTGCAGCGAAATGCTAGTAGCAAGCCAGATCAACCTAGTGTCTCTTCGGTTCATGATTACTCCCAAACCGCACTTAACCCTGCATCACAACTCGAGTAAGCAATCTCTCTCAATTCACGAGTTTCAACTTCATTACTACATACCTTCTATTTTTGTTTTTTTTTGGTTCGTGATTGGTTTTGAATGTAGGGATAAACATGAGGAGCAATTAAGCATCAGTTCTAGAAAGAAAGTAACTTTTGATTCCAATGTGAAAACCTACGAGCCTGTTTTGTCGGATGAAGTTGCAGATTTCCCACCACTACCAGAGAAGGGTGAAGAAGGTGGAAAGGAAGAAACTTTGGCAAAACCAAGCCAATCAAAGTCGTCTTCCTCTGAAGATAGTTCGGTGACTTCAACTGGGTCTTACCCTGCAAGCCACAGGTACCAAAATTGCCGAAACAGTGATGATGAAGATGAAGAAATGGATTATGGGGATAGTGATCTTAGTGATGAGGATGATGAAGATGACGATTGTGACATGAGAGAAGAATATAATGAATTGGGTGAAGTATACTCAAAGGCAAGAGCTGCTGCTAATCAAGTGGTTGCTGAGGAGGTGGAGAGTTCAATCCCAATCACAACGTGTGAAAGGGATGAGAAGTTAATTGGGTCAAACCCCAATGCTCGAGATAGAAGTGTTTATGTTCATCCTGTGCTGAACCCAGTAGAAAACCTCACTCAATGGAAACTAGTTAAGGCTAAAAGAACATCACCATTGAGGCCCCAGAAAGAGAATTACATTTCGAATCACGAGTCTCGATTTGCATCTGGTGCAGAACCAAGTGTCAAGGAACTATCTTTCAGCTTGAAATCAGAAACTGACCCATCAAAGAAGTTGAACCAGGAAATTGCAGTTGATGCTAGCCTTTCAAATTGGTTGGTTTCATCAGAAACTACACCTGTTAACAAGGCTAGTTCGGTGGCTTTGTTTGCAGGAACCCCTGACAGGAGCACCTCACAAGGTTCAAATTCGGTGATAAGCCATGAAGATAGGCCCATTTTAGGTGCATTAACTGTGGAAGAGCTCAAGCAATTTTCAGCTACTTCATCACCAAGGAAGTCACCTAGTCGGAGTCCGGATGAGATGCCCATTATAGGCACTGTTGGGACCTACTGGAATTTTACAGGCTCTGCTGAGGATACTGGTTCAGCCTCTTCCTTTAAAGGAATTCCTAACACTACGAGCAAGTACAGAGAGGTAAGGGTGAAGTGAAATTTAAGAGAAATTAGGCATTAATGAGGGTAAATTCTGATTTGGATTTGATTGGTTGTGCAGGATAAGAGAGTGAATTGGCACTCAACCCCATTTGAGACAAGGTTAGAGAAAGCTTTGAATAGAGGTGCTGCTGAAGCTGCTTCCACTTATGTTCCTCGTGTATTTTAGACAAGCTTGCAATGGTGGTGTGGTTTTGGGGAGTGTGCTGTGTTGTGAATGCATTTTTTAATTCTTTTATGAACGTGATAGAGTGTGATGTTTACATTTCTGTTGTAATTTGGAGTTTGATTAATACGATCATGTATTTTCTTTTTCTTTCTCTATACTGTGTCTCCGTTTGTTCCTCCTTTCATGGAAATTATTCAGTCCTAGAACTTTATTATCAGATAAAAAGGATCCGATTAATGAAGTACAAAAATCAGACAAGAAATAAAAATCGGTACTATATGGCAAAACTTGCTTATGCTGTTATTAGAACTCTCATAATCTTTCATTCATTCTAGTATTAAACAAAGAAAGAAAAGAAATTGTCCAGGCTAAGAACTTTATGCTGATTATTACAAGTATCAGAAATGTTATGTACAAAATTAGACAAATAAAAATTAGGGTTACTACCATAAGGCAAAACTTGTTTATGATGTTAGTAGAACTCCATTCTTTTTTCCATACCAACATTACTCAAATAAAAGGAAAAAATTTATTACAAACTGAAACTTTCCTTGCAACTTCATATGGTGGTGCTTGAAATCTGACAAGAAACTGTTAGATATAGTTGGCCATTTTTCCAATTTCAATAGCTTACATTGGACCCTTTTGTTCGTTTTTTGTTATTTTGGGAGCTAACATCTCTACTAGGTTGTGTCTAACCTATTTGTACTGTTTTTCAGAAGAAAAAAAGCTTCTTGTACACAGGCGTGTGTACAGGTAGTGTGAAGAAAACCTGAGTGCCAAAAAAATTTAGGGAAAATGACCCTATGGGTCAACTTGGAAGTTTTTCTTCCAATTTGGTTCGTTTTGAAAATTAATCAAGTATTTAGCCATATTAATTAATAATTTACATACGGTTAACCACGTATCAAGTATCACAATGAAGATAAATTATAAATTAACCGTATATAAATTATTAGTTAATGTAGTTAAATACTAGATTAATTTTTAAAACGAACCAAATGAGAAGAAAAACTTCCAAGCTCACCCTATGACCATTTTTCCAAAAATTTAAACGAGTCCAGTTAAAGTTTGGGTGAGTCTAGCGTGGGTCTAGTTAAATTCCATGTGCTTAGAAATTGCATAGCAAGGGGGATCTCATATTGCGCATTAGACATTTAAGAAAATATGCTTGCAGTAATTGAGATGAGAAATTATCTAGTATTCCTAAAACTCAAGGATTGAGTTTTGCCCAACATTGGCTGTAAGATTTAGTTTTATATTGAGATGTACATATTTCCTCTGTTCTATTTCAATGATAACCAGCAATGTTCTTTTAAGGATATATAGACTGTTGACTTTCTCAGAAAGGTAAACACTCAAATAAAAGAACCAGGATCAGATGAAATGGGAAAACACTATTCCCACATGTTTCCACCACCTTAGCATTCCAGCCCACATTGTTTTAGTACTGGACCTATTTGCTTGGGCAAGAACATATCAATTCGGACCCAAATCATTGAGAAGATTAATGCTAGAAGTATTGACCAGAGGACTACTATGGTAGGGGTCCTGTTTTGCCTTCCCATTAGAGCTTTGAGGAAAGGATATAGGTGCACAATGACCCAGAAGGAAAAAAATAGCTTCCCAAATAAAGGTCCCCACGAATCATAGCCATTGTTAATGGCATCAGAGATTCCAGCCACAATTCCCACCATATTTAAGATTACAAGACTGGTTGGTGGGATGAGAAGAGTTGTCCACTTAAAGAGATAGAGCTGTCCAAATACAGTGCCATCTGCTGGTTTTGCTCTCACGGTAACATTAGTGTCTGCTCCAGCAAGAACAGTAAGGAGACCTTGAAATACTGCAAAAAGGTGTGATGAAACACCTCCAATGACCCAGAATTGCTCATTGCGCCACCAGTCCTGAATGCTAACCCCACTCCATCGAAGCTCTAGCACACAAGTTAAAATGATGGAGATAAATAGAGCCATTAACCAAATGCTAGCAAGGTTTGTCAGCTGCACAGAAGAAAACTTTGGTCAGAAGACATGAATCTAATAGAAATATATAACTGTTTTTCCTTTTTTCTTCTTTCAAAAGTAATAATGAATCAGAGCCTAAAGAAAATGAGTTATCCTAGTAATCACAATAAGTTAATCATTGGTTTCTGGTCTAATTTCCCAGAAAATGTAAGCCTACTTCAATTCCCTGATTGCTCTCACTGGCCAAAATACAAGAATTCATTTAGAAGTCCTTAGGCTTATCTTTCATATAGCTCCACTTATATTCTCAATGTGAGAATGGGAGCCAGACAGAAGTGATCAATTAATGAGGCAGCCAAATTCATACTGTATTCAAGTTAGTCAAATGTAATAAATTTATAATAATGCACCTACAGTGGGGATGATGAACTTTCCAGTCAGAAGACAGACAGCTGGAATTGTACAGTAGACCAGCAAAGGGATGGAAGTGAATGGGTAAACGATGGTATTAGTGTAAGCCAGCCTCTGTAGCCATTTCAGTTTTCCGCTATAGCCATACCACAATGGGCAATGGCCACTAAAGAAAATCTCAGTAGAACCAAGAGCCCATTTCAGAACTTGGTGTAATCGGTCTGATAGATTTATTGGAGCAGATCCCTTAAAAGCTGCTCTCTTTGGCATGCAGTACACTGATTTCCATCCTCTGCAATGCATGTTAAACCCAGTTAAGATATCTTCTGTGACTGAGCCATAAAGCCACCCAATCTGCAGAGAAAAAAAAACTGTGAAGATGACTTGATTGGTTACCAATCATGGAATTCAAAGTACCTGCTTTCTTATAGGAAATAAATGTCAAGTCAAAACAGAATGCATTCTTTGTGTATAGCAAAGTCCACCATCAACAAATCTTGAATGTTTTTCCATTTTAAGAATTTTCATCTACACAATGCAAAAAGGAAGGAGCTCATTGTAGTTAACTGGATTACCTCTTTGCCCCATTCAGTTTTCTCTTCATAGCCACAGCTTATAACATGAATGGCTTCCTTAATCAGCAATCGGGTATTGATGCCTTTTGGAAGTCCCCAATCTTCGATCAAAGTGGAAGCAATGAAAACCGGTGACTGTCCAAATCGTTTTTCAAAATTTTTCTGGGACATGACGTATGGTTCCTCTTGCTCGTCATAGCCTTCAAGCCCTTCATCAATCTCTTCAATATCAAAGGTGGACTGGGAGTCACCAGAACAACAGCAGCAGCATGAAGACCAGCAGAAACAGCTCATCTTTGGCTTTTTCTCAGATGGTGGCTCATAGCCATATAATGCCTGCCTGTTGAACACACATCCAGTACCAACATACACCGGACCTTGAATCCCATCAAGGCATTTCATGTTGATCTATGACCAAAGCAACATTCAAGGATGAAGTTAAAGATCAGTTAATGAAATTGCAATTTGTACTGGAGTTTAGAAGAATGTCCCTTACATCAAAGAATACAGTATTGCGATTAGCATATCTATCATTGCAATCGATGCCATCAAACCTTTGTGGAAATTGGACATAACAGAGCTTCTTTCCAAGTTGGGGGTCCATTAAAAAGCACATAGCCTCCCTTACAGCCTTGCTATTATTGATGTATTGGTCACAATCCAGATTCAACACAAAAGGTGCATTGCTAAGCACGGCAGAAACTCGAGCCTTTTGAGCAAATACAGCATTGCAAGAGTTATAAACAATTTTTATAATATCCTGGTCTTACTGGAATTAACCTATTTACTTGAAGTTTAAGCTACTTACCAGAGCATTCATGGCACCAGCTTTCCTGTGGTGTTGATAGCCGGGACGTTTTTCCCGTGAAACATACACAAGCCGTGGCAGTTCCTTGCCTTCCTTGTCTAGTGCACCAGCACTTCCCAGACAGACCTGCAAAGGCAAGTCCATACATTTTTTTAGTTCTTTGTTTATTGAGATTATCCGGAGTTTTGAAGAAAGATTACAATTTTTTAGACTATTTTTTTCCCCCTAGTTTTCTTTAGATTCAAGAGGACCTAAATCAATAAATATTCACATTCGTTAAGATGCCATGCCAGGTGTTTCTTCTCTTTTTCTGTTCCTTAGTGATAAAAAATCGCAATGCACATTAAACAAGAAATAACTGGAGAATGTAATTGCCAAACCTGAATCATTCCTGGATGATCTTCAGTGTTGTTCCCAGGCCATGGGGTACCATCTTGCATCACCCACCCCTCTTCTGGTTTTTTCTGAGCCTTTGCAACCAATGCATTAATTTTCACCTTGAATTCTTCATATTCTCTCTGCAAAGGAACCAAATTTCCAAAGGAAAAAATTTGCCTTAAGTTTCACATGGATACTAGGACAACATCACAATTCAAAAAGAAGGAAAAAAAATCAAAAGCAACTTTCATGGCCTATCTATATATGTCCCCACCTTCATGGCCCTGCGTTCCTTTACAAATGTGGGGTGCACCTTATCTTTCAAGTAATCAACTTTCTGAGAGAAATAAAACTCAGGGGCCCTTGGCTCAATGTTGTACTTGTTACAAAAAGGAACCCATATTCTGGAAAACTCAGCAGTTTCTGACAAGGTATCAAAGAGAAGCATAGATGCACTGTCATCTGAGACATAGCAGCTGACCTTCTCAACAGGGTAATCAACAGACAAGATTGATAGAACCGTGTTTGCAGTTATAATGGGTGGTTCCTTCAAAGGGTCCACAGTGCTCACAAAGACATCAACTGGGGCTAGATGGTTTGGCTGCCCTTCACGCTCGAACCTCATGGACAAGCGTTCCAGGTAAGTTTGGCGAGTGATGGGGAACCATTTGGGGAGTTGGTCAACTATCCAAGACAAAGCCAGCCAAATTTCACAGACTACAGAGATCAACCATAAGGCGAATGCATCATGTACTGGAGTTAAGATACGGAAGCGGAAGAAGAAAGCTAGGATAACGAGACGCAGGACTATGACTATGCGATATGGGTTGATTAGGCTTGAAGGTATTGGGACTTTGCGCCACAATGGTTGCCTAGCTTCAGCCAAACTGCAAGGTGCCAAAGGAGAAACTTTAGTGACATTGAACACATTATTTTACTTCTTGTGTGGTGTGATAACTGATAAGACAAGTTAAATGAATCTTGAAGGAGGTAGAAACTTCTTCACCCGAAGAAACAGAACAAGAAAACTCTCAAATTAATGAACAATTTTGTTGTCAACTTTTTTATTTATTGGAAATTTTAATAAAACAAGCTGCCCACAAAAGAACTTCTAAGGTGATAAGAGTAAGAGAGCAAGAGGTGAAAAGAAAGTAACATGCTTGATTTCTTTTGCTTTATTTAGAATCCAAGAAGAAAAAGCAGTCTAATAAACATAGATTATGGTGAGCTTTTCAATTCATTAATGGAGCAATTGAGAGAAGACGACTTACAGGTAGTCATCTTCTCCTTGGCCTTTGCTCACTAGGCATCTCTTTTCTTGTTCTTTCCATTTCTCTGCATTGCTGTAGAATCCTTTTTCCCCTTCAAAATCCTTACTAGCAACTATAGAACAGCAGACCAACTCAGAAAAGTATATATAAACAAAAGATCAGAAAGCCCCAGAAAGGAAAACCATTATGTTGGAACATAATTAGCAACTTAGCATTACAATTTATTCTTTCGATTTCCAAAATTAAATTTAAAACAAGATGCTTACCACTTCCAGCCAAAGAGAAAGCTTGACCATTGGGTTGCCACTGTAAAAGACACAACATCCTCAGTCTCTTTTTGAGTACTTATATTCAATTAATGCTTTATGTTACAGTAAAAGTATCATCAAAGTAACAGAAGTTACAGAACAAATATATTTGGGCCAGCAAATTACTGAGAAGAATCAAGCTCAATACCTCATCCGAGTCACAATGGGAGAAACGGAGTCCATTTCGGGAGTGAGAACCTGTGACATAGCCTGCAGCCATGGTGTTTGAGGCCATAGCAAGCTCGAAGAGAAGGTGTGGAAGATTGGGGTGATAGAGCAGGAGAGGAGGGTATTATTATAAGAAATGGAGGGTTGAAAGTGATCAGAAACGATGATCAAGTACTTGAATGTAATCAGAGTATCCATCATATCAAACAGTGAGAGTTGGGAAGTCGTGGGTTTGAGTTGGGAAGTACTTTTGATTTGCTGGATGATCGCTTGCTTGCTATGCTATGCTAGTTCTGCATATGCATGCATATAGTATAGGCATAGCTAGCCTGAACTCGATCGAAGACGTCCTTTCTAGTTCTAAATACATCAACAAAATGAAAACACACAAGCAAGTACATTGGCAATACCAAACTCCATCTCTCTCTCTCTTGCCTTGTCTGTGGTTCAGAACATAATTATTGTAAAAACGAAACACAAGCCGAATATCTTACATGAGAATGAAATTTTGGGTACACAAGTGGAACTTTGTTGGGGCACACACTCACACTGACTGCAGGCTTTTTGCTACACCAAAATTGTCTTTTTACATTGCAGACAGAGACACTTTTTGTTGATATCAGAGTTCTTGATTTTCTGTGACTGTGAAGTAGAAAGATGATGTTTGTGAAATATTATTACTAATTTGGTATTGGCTTCTTTCTCGAAGGAAACATTACTCTCCACTGTCTTATTCAGGAGATTTATAATATTAAGGATAACGATCCTTTTGTTAACAATTCTCTGTATTTGCATCTGTTGTATGAAATGGCTGGGTTATAAATGTCAATTTTAAGTTGGCACATTAGATTTTGGCATCTTTTTATTCTTAACTTATTTTCTATGGTTTGTTAAGACAACAAAGGAATTGACTATATCTATTACGTCTTTGTACGTTTTCTTTTTATCATTTCCCTCACTTTTCAGAGGAAAAATTTCCATTCACATTGTAATTTGAATTTAACTTTAATCAACTGTTAAAGAAATTTTACATTATTATTGATAAATTATTAAAAAAATTTGATTATTATAACAAGAAAATCTAACTATTTTAATTATGTGTAAATATATTATTAGATGATAATCATAACAGTGTAAAAAAAATTACACTGATAGTGAATCAAAATTAAACTCTTTTAATTTTTCTTTCATCTTTTACTGAATTTAGAGCTGATTTTAATGCCAAATGAAAAAAAGTTACTTTTTAATTAATTTTTTATAAAAATTTTCTCAAGCATAAAATTGCTTTTAAGTAACAGTAGAAGCAGAAAAAAATCATTTTAAATAAATTTTTTTCTTTATAATAATAATTTTGAAAAAAGTATTTTTAAGAAAGTAATTTTCAAAAAAGTAAAAATTTCACAGCATGGCAAAAATTCTCACTTAATCCTTTTGGTAGATTTTAATAGGTATATATTATTTCAATATTATAATTGTTTGCAAACTCAGTTTAGCATTGAAAAAGAAAAGATTCAAGACTATGTTTATTTAATACCTACTAAAGACGAATTTAAGTGAAAAGGACTTTGTATATTCAACACAAAAGAAATCACTAATGTATTTAGTAGCAATTTTTTTCTTTATTTACATTATTAATAAAAAAAATTCTTTAGTATAGTCTTATTTATTATATTAAATATTTTTTAATACATTTTTACTACTTACAAACAAAATTTTCAAATATTATAAATTTGATATTTAATTTTTTATTAAGTTTAACTTGTTTAGTTAATACTGAATTTTTTTTAATATATTTAATATATTTTTTTTAATTTTTCTATCAAACACTCAAAGTCATCACTTTGAGTGAATACAATCTCTTATTAATTATTAAACTTGCAACCTGTAAGTTTTGAAAATGAATTTAATTTTAATCTATCATCATCTAATTCTTTTTTAAATTATTATTTAATTATGTATTATCATGATATTAAAATAATTTGACATATCAAATAATTATTATCATAATCAAATTATTTTAATAATGTAATAGCGCATAATTAAATGATAATATAATTTTTTTTGTACTTTCATTAAATAAAAAATTAAACTCAATTAAAATTATGTACTGGGCTAGTGTGATAGATGCACCCTTAAGATTATCTGAAGAAATACTTAACCTAGTGAACAGTTGATGCAAAAATTGATTCAAAAATACTCTTGCTATGCAAAAAAAAAAAATTATTACTTTCAAATAGAAGTAATTATTGACTCCGACATCCAATCAGATTGATAAATAAGTTGACCAAAAAACTTTTATTTGAGCCTAAAATTGAAGACTCAAATAGAAATTAAGCTTTCAGAATTACATTTAATAAAAGAAAATATGGCTTGTCCCGAGTTAACTAATTATAAGAATTAAATTTTTTTATACTTTATTCATTTGATTATTATGAATTTGACTTTTTTTATTATATATTTTTTATTTTAGCATATTTAGTGTCCTATATTGTGTATACTTTTTTGTAAATTTTTTTTTTTGTGTGTGTGAGAAAGTTATTAATGTTTATTGATAAATGTTAATAAAAGTTTAATTTTAAATTTTCTTTCGGGCCTTGGTTCAGGCTTTGGGCTCAAATTTAAAACAATAAAATTGCTGGGGAGTCCAGACTCAAACTTGACCCATATGATGTTATTTTTTGGCTATGTAACCCATAGTTACTTCTTAAAAAAAGTGTTTTCCAGTCCATAGCTGGGGAGATCACCTTTACTTTCAAAGTTTGGAATCACGTTTACGTAGAATGAGGAATTACGAGGAAACTTAATTTTTCTTTTTTTGAGTTCTAGGAAGGTCTTATTCAATTTAAGGGAGAATGATAAATGGGTATATAGGGATCGAATTCCTACTTCATAATCACAATTCATGATAAAGATTAGAGAAGATATTAGTTGAATTACGTTCTACTAATCTTATCTGTGAGAAGTTGTTCTAGTAACTTGGATGAGTTGTGTCACATTTATTAGTTGTTGTTTCTTATAATTTTTTTTAAGTCTATTAAATGTAATCATTAGTTAATAAATGTCTAACAACTAATCAAGATACCAGTAATCCTCAATATAATTTATATTTGCTAGCTTGTTGAAGTTCAAGGTGAAGAGTAAATTAGAAAGCCAGACTTGAGACTTGATTGGCCTGGGCAGTAACAAAGAAAAAGCAGAAGATGGAGAATTTAATAGAAGTAGATATCCATAATCCATTTATCATTTTGTTTGATTTCATTTTTACTGCTGCATACTAACCCTATTTAGTCCTTGTAATTGTTTGATGTGATGAATTAGTTTATTACTAGAAGCAAAACAGATACTAAATTTGGTTTGTCAATTATAAATTTAATTTAAAATTAAAAGATAAAATGAAGTGAAGTGAAGAGAGAACAAATGAGAACGGGTAAAGTAAAATATAAAAAATAAGACACAATGTGCAGTGTATTTATTTAAAATATTTTTTATTTAAATATTTTTATATTTATAGTTTTATATCTTTTACTAATTTATTTAATAAATTAAACAAATAGAATTAGAACTTTTCTTTTTAAAAACTCTTGGGACTAAAAAAAATAAAGATCGAAAACAATCTACTTGTCACAAAGTATTGGAATTAAATATTCACCATCGCCTATTGCAAAACAGCAATATTACAATTATAGTTTTTTTCCTGCATTGTAATCTTTATATTATAGCCATCCCTATATATGTTATGCATATATGGAATTCCATTAATAGTGTATTACTTTGGCATATCAAGCCTCTTTATAGCAATATAAAATTATGTAAAATCATTATATTATATTGGAATTTATAAACTACAGTAGTTGTGATTTTAAATAATCATGGAAGATTTTTAAAAACCTTCAACAATATTGTGGTTTTTAAATTATCGATTGAAGATTTAACTGGCTCGAGAAATTGGGTTCTAAATTTTCATTGTATCTTCAAATTGGTGTTTCAAAAATATTGAGCATAACTTAGGTTTTAATTTGAACTTCGAATGTACTTCAAGAAATGTATATAAAATTTCTCATGTTAAGTACTTAAGGATGTTTACTTGAAGCGCCTTCTTATGGTTCTTTAATCTCTTAAGGTTTTTTACGAGGTATTTTTTGTTTTCTCGTGTATTTCTCTCTTCTTTGGTGTGCTGTTTTAGGTGTTTTCTTTTTCTTTTCTCTAGCCCTCCATCTCTCTTTTCCTTTTGATTTTCTCTTAGGCGCTATATATCTCCTTCCTTTTCGGTGACGACCCTTTTCGTCTTGATCTATTTATTTTTCTTTTTTAGCCTTTTTACAATTTTACTAGATCTACGATCTTTAGTCCATATATGATGAATTATATTAGAGATATTTTATTCTTATTGTTGTGCTTCAGACCTTGGAGGAGAATTGATGCACTAAACAAGCTACCAGTCTAGGCAAATTTGGAGTTAGGGACAAACTTTACATAAATAAGCAAAAATGCCCTAGATCTCTCCTTACCGGAATTAGTGTTTTTGGCCAATCGAATTTGGGATGTGACAGGATGGTATCATGGAATAATTAATTAATGACAATTATCATCCGAAAGTGTGGGATATTTCACATCGTCTGGTGGAGATAATGAGTTGTGAGCCATAATTAATTAGACCTAATCAAGATATTAGGCATTTAAGTGGGAGAAAATTATAATAGTTCAAGTGTCATAATAGACTTGAAAAAGATTGAATGACAGTGTATAAGCAATAAAGAAGATGTAACCATGAAGACAACTTGAATTAGTCTTTTAACTCACATAGATTAATTTACTTTTTGAGCTTGAGCGTGAAATACTGTCTATCCTTTTAGTAGAGTCAATTTTCTTAGTCTTTCGGTCACAAAATGAGAAATAAAAAGTTTTATTGTTATTTCAAATTGTTTCTTTTTATTATTTTTATGAATGTATGCCTAAGATTATATTTTAATATATCTTTTATTTTAATTTATTTATTTATTTTCTTCATTAAAATTGATGCATTCAAAATATATACTAAGTACTAACGACTAAAATATTAGTTGAAAAAGGAAAAAAATTCGTGTGATGCACAGGGATAGCACCATATGAAAGAAATATTTGAATCTAAAGGAGTTGATTATAAAATGTTTTATTAGACTAGAGGAATTGTAAACTGACAAGAGAACCAAGTCAATACTTTTCTTAAAAATAATCGATTAGGAGAGTTAAAAGGCTTATGGATTATTTAATTTGACAGTATTTGCAGCGTTGAAGGTAAATAGAATAAACATATGATCATGGGTTTTTTCTTTTTTTAAGTGATGGTTTTCTATTATTTTTTTCAAACACTCAGCGGAAAAACTTAGGTTTAATTTTTCAAGGGCCGCATAGATATTCAAAGTTTATATTAAGATATGAGAGCTTCTACCGAGTATATTTGAATTTTGAGTGTGAGAAAATACTCTTTCCATATCATGTATATAAAACACACACACACACACACATATACATTGCAATGTTCTATATTTAAGAATATCAACATATAGGTATTAATTATACGAAATTTCTAAAATATTCATCATATTCAAATTAAAAATGTTATACATCTACATCAGAAAATAATTTTTTTTTCGTATAAAAGTAACTAAACCAAAGTTGGTAAAAGAAATAAATTTTCGTTAAAATCATGCAAGAAGAAAATAAACAAGTATAAAATGTTAGACTTATAACGCAATTGAGGATTTAAAAATCATATGTAATTAAAAATAGTGAAAGAAACAAAAAATTTTATTAAGTGCAATGATCTATTTCTTAATGGTACAATCTTTCTTTTGTATTTGTTATTGGCTAAAACTTAATTTTATAAGCAAGTTCATATTTAATTATTATGGTATAAATAATTTAAAATATTATAAAAACTAGATTCATTAAAAGAGTACATGTTTCTAACTTCCATCCCTTAATTGGATAATAATGTTTTTAGAAACAAGGGACTATTATTTTCAATCAAGTATTATATTATTTTAAAAATTCTATAATTCCATAAAATTTAAATAATTAACTATATGGAATTTCTATAAATAAATAAATATTTCGGGGTGTCATGCTCCCTCTGATGTAGCAAATTCATAGAAATTAAACTTTTTATAAGCTCTCAACACATTCGAACTAAGAGATTAAAATAAGAAATAAATTTTTATATTATTTGAACCAACATCCATTGATATTAACCCCTTCAGTTTATTAAATCCTGAGTTTTGGAGAAAAGTTGCAATCTCTTATCATTATATTCTCCTTTCCCCCTATTGCCTCCGAAAATCAAGAGGGCGAAATCTATAGATATCTACATTAATTCGTTAAAAATGTGATGGATTTCTCTCTTCTTTTATGAATTATGACAATATTGAAATGCACATCAAACTGAAAATTATTAGAGGATGTAATTGTCAAACCTGAATCTTTCCTGGGTGGTGGTGAGTGTTGTTCCCACGCCATGGGGTGCCATTACCAGGCACTACGTACCCACCCTTATATATTCTGGTTTCTTCTGAGCCATAGCTACCAATGCATTAAGGTTCACTTTGAATCTCTTCATACTCTCTCGCGGCAATAGAACAAACACACAAGAATTGCCTCAATTAATTTATTTTTTTGGTACATAGAATTGCCTTAATTAAGTCCCATATATATGGAGACAATATCACGAAAATACATGAAAGAAGCTTTCTTAATTTTATCATATATCTGTAAGAAAATACTGTTTCATTTTATTAAGAAAACCTTATTTATGAAAAACTGAAAAGCGGAAAGTACTTTTTTGCACTGCATGAATGTATTATATCCATGGTAGCTGGATCAAGAGCAAGTTATAGCATAATACATAGGCTAGCCAGCCTTGTATTCTATATTCTCATTAGTTAGTGATTTTGTGTCTTAAATGATAATTAAATAATTAATTAATTACCACATGATTGGCATCATATCGCTGGTCTGAATCATCACGAGGCATTCTTAATCTGAAATTCTTCAGGACTACTTTAGCTAGGACAACCTGCAGAGAAGCCACCTTGTATAAGTTAATTAGCTCTCATTACTTTGTTCATTGTAAAAACTAATTAATTAATCACAATGATACCAATAACAGATAGTTAAGCTAACCCTTTGTGACTTATGCTTACTGCGGGTTTTGCATCGAGGGCAGCACTGGCCTAATCACTGGTTCTCACTCCCGAAATGGAGTCCATCAGGGTCGACAAGGAAATCCACAAACATATTCCTTCTATCCAATCTCATCACCACAAACCTGACAGACTTTTGATGCAGATTGATGGGTAGGAGGGCGGTTGATGAGAAACTATAGAAGGAAACAAGCACTTTGTGTCACAGAAGTTAAAATTCAAGTAACATAACAGTATTTGGACCAACCAGCAAAAGGAGTAGAAGGGTCTCAATACCTTATCAGAGTATTGCCAGAAATGGGATTCATTTCGGGAGTCAGATCCAGTGATTAAGCCAGCCATGGTGTTTGAGGCCAAGAAAATTAAGGTGGCGTGGAACTGTGGAAGATTAGACGAGGTGAGAAGAGAGTAGAAAAAGAGGGTATTTATATATAGAAAAGTAGTTGGCTTATGAGTTGACAGTAAGATATCAACTATAAGTGTTTGAATGTAGGAGAAGAGTATCTACCAAACAGTGTGTTGGGAAGTCGTCTCTTTGAGTCTAAGACGTCAGGGATCGATTGGTGAGTTGAGAGTAAAATATCAAGTGTTTGAATGTAAGATATCTAGTTTTGTTTTCTCGATTGCTTGGACTCAAAGGCGTCTTTTCTAATTTTTAATGCACAAAACAAAATGCTCACGCAGATGCAGGTTGCAGCGTCACGTCCCACCCTTTCACAGTTGTACAATACCAAACCCTTATGAGTTATGATGAGAATCTCTGTGGTTCACAACATGAGACTTTGGCACTTTGTCTACGTTGGAACCTAGAAGTCTGAGTTTTAATAGTGAAATTCCAAAGGAATCATGAGTAGATGTTATTTACGCGACTTTTATGATTGAAAACAACTGGATTGATTTGTACTTTGTATATCAGTATGAGTACAAGTAGTTGTGGCTAATTGTGAACCCTAGAGCTTTTACTTATACAAATGAATCTTCATTGTTTATTTTTTTCTCTTTGAAAAGAATATACAATTTAATCTTCAAAACTATTCAAATGCCATGTGTGACTCAAATTTTCTTTTATAAGTTTGATTTGTGAAATTAGATTTGTATTACTCTGCTATGTAGAAATAAAAGTTATTCAAAAAGTAGAAAATAAAATTATTCAAATAAAGCATTGGTTATTTTATTAAAAATTAATGTGCCACTGAATAAATTATATAAATTTAACAAACATGATTACATTTTGCAAATTTTCAAACTAAATTGAATTACAATATACAAAATTATATATACATATAATACAATTTTAATTAAATTAGATTAGGATAAGGATGCATACATAAATTGTTTAGAGATTAAATTCAATTAGAAAATATAAAATATTAGAATAAAAATTTACCATCATGATTAGTATATAAATAATTGTTATCATGATAAATATATTAAATTTTACATAAGCAATACTTCCGTTTGTTTAGTAAACTAGTTGAAGGGTTCGAGAGTCTTTGCTCAAGTGGCGTCAAGTTCCTCTAAGAATTACTTAATCCTGGATTCAAATTTTACCAAAGCCGTTTTGCCTCGTACTTAATCTACCTTCCCTTTTCCCATACTAGGTCTTAGACTTCTTTTATAATAATAAATAAACATAAAAGAAAAAACTAGTTGAAGATGCTAGCAACTAATATCATAATCAAAGAATAAGCCTAACAGCATACCGTATAAAAGGACAATTATGGCTGAAGTAAACGGCATAAACGGCTGTCCCCTACATGCTTAGTGCAAACGGCTCTTTAAAAATGCAATTTAGATTTTCTAAATTTATGAATTGTCTTTCCTCCATATATAGCATTTGAATTAATTAATTATTTTAATTATTTACAGCAATTTTATGACGAAAAAATAACTAAAAATTACGTGTGTCTATTAAATATATTAAACCAAAAGAAATTTGTTTCTAAAATTAATTGATGAGCACTGAACAAGAACATTAAACTTCATATGCACATGTTCAAAACTACACTAGTTTAAATGAACGTTGCTTATTTCTAATGTTCCCGATCCAGCTTTTTGCTGTTTTTAATCCAAATATTACATAAATATTATATATGTTCTCAGATACTGGTGTGCACTTCCATCTATATATTGCAATTGGGCAATTGGCGACCCACCTATCAATCTTCGATGTGGTGGTGGGTGGGTGTCATGATCTCCTTTAAGATCGGTGATCATATTCTCACTCATGTCATGGGTTGACCGGACCATGTGGAAATTAATGGTAATACAAACCCTTTTCCTGCTCTCATGCACAAAGATTGAATGTATACTTGATTAAATGGTAATATAATTATAAACCCTTTCTTCGCCTACATGGAACAATCAAAAGGTATGGCTCTATGCCAAGTGAAACAAATTGTCAAATAAAAAAAATGTCAAGTGAACAAACCTCATCGTGTGGAATTGGAAACAAAAGAGATACTAAATGTTGTTAAAGTTACCTCCACATATGTCCCCAGTATTATGATCTCATTTTGATAAATAACTTATATAAGTACTTATTGTAATAGAACTTATTTAATAAATTTCATTGTCATAAACTTTGTCTAAAATAAACTAAATAACGTTTAAATAAATACTTTGAGAAACGTTTTTCATAAACCCTTTGAAATATATAACAAGCATTTAAGGAATATGCTATAAATTATATCAATTCCTTAAGGTTAATTTTGTCAAAAATTATTAAAAAACAACTAATACCTAAAATATTTTTAACTTTCACAAAAGCTTATTTTCATAAGCTTAAATTTTTAACTTATAAAAATAAGCCCAAAACAGCTTATAGAGATTTCATAAGTTATTTTCATAAGCTTATATAAACAAAATAAAAATACTTCATAAGCACTTATTATAATAGATAAGCTCAAATAAGTTATATATAAGCCTATCCAAACGAGACCTATAATTGATAAGAACTACAAGTATACCTTTTTTTGGGTACAAATAAAAGAAACAATTCATATTAAAGATGTAATACATGCCAACCTAGGAATTTGGATTGAAAGAAGTTGGTTCTTATTTTCCTAATCCCTCACCTATGATTAGAGGCCTAGCCATTATCTGTACATTAGAATGTTGAATAATGTCATGATCAAAACTTCAAACAATCTTTTTTTTTTTTTTAGGGTACATTGGAAGTGCAAGCACCATGGACTAAGGTAGGGGAGGAGAAAAGGTAGCCTAGTGGAGAATTGAACCTCTGACATCATCATCACATCCTAGTCTTAGAGACCAAGGCCGGGACTAGTTGAGCAACAAACTCATTGACTTGACTCATCATCTTTAGCTAAATGTATGGTACACTTGCAAGTACACATGAAACACAATAGGACAGGAGGAACTCATAAGTTACGGAGCTCTACCCATCATTCAGCCTAGTCTTTCTTACTAAAATAAAACCTTTCATGAATCAGTATCATGTTGTCCGTTCAATGCTGATTCGGCAGATCATATGGCTTACTCATCTGTCCTTTGACGCTTTCCAGCTTGAGCATTATCATCACTATCAATAGCATTTTGCTTAGGATTCTCAGATGATTGACTTTTGGGAGAATCATGCTTCCCACCCACTTCCAGTGAGCTTTCCTCAACAGCGGTACTGCCATTAGCTCGATCAGGTCCTGATCTGCAATGATCCACTTGGGATGCTTCCATTTCACCTTTGGTAGGAGAATCTTTCATAGCATCTAAAGAGACTCCAGATGGACTCTCAATGACAGATGATGATGCCTTAAACGTTTCAGTGCCAGGTTTGCATTGCTTCTCAAACATCATCTGGAGGTACTTTCCTTGTTCTTCTATTCGCAACTGTAGATTTCTTTGAATCTAACAGAGAAAAAAGAAGGGGAGGAGAAGAACTGTATCAGACCAATGAAAAAGATATGACCACCATGAGAGAAACAAAGACGCCTCAGACAATTCATTTTTGCAATTTGAAATCTAAATCCCTAAATATAGCATGTGATATAACAGAAGCACCCTGCCCTAAATTCTATAGGCATAGTCTATATGCCAAACAATATTACAGAAATTAGTTCCATACTCAATAAAAGAAACAAAAGTTCTCATCAATGTAGCTAAAGAAACCCATAGTCTACATGGCTAAACCATATTCTTTTTATCCTCTTCAAATGAAAAAGGAAAAAAAAAAAACACAACATTCGAGAGAAAGTGCTACAAGTCTTAAAGAGGAAAATTTTGTATCTTCAACAAGTCAAGGATATGTATGGGCATGACCTGTAACTGAATATGCTCGGTGCATGGTTAGTATCTAATTTCTAATCCATAGCAAAGAGCTTTTCACATTTTTTAGTGCATATGAAACCGATCATCCATTAAAAAAAAAAACAATTTTGCCACTAAGACACTCTAAATAGACTTCTTTGCACTTAAAACAAAAATAGGAACCAAAACACAGAGAACAAGAGGAATAGTAGACAATATTAACTGTTTTCTTTTGAGGCAAGTTATGTTCCTTTAATTTCTTTCACCAAGATAAACAAACATCACTAGTAGGTCATTCCAATTACAATCTTAAAGTCCTAAAAGAAGTTTATTCTCACCATTGCCACTAAGCTATAAAACATGAGTTTCTATAGCCATGGCATTTGCAACAGAAATAGAGCTTGCAAAAAAACATTTGAACCACATTTCTAGTCTTTTAATGCAATTTATTGAACATGTCAAAAGGAATTCTTGAAGGAACAAAGTTCATACCTCTAGCTGTTCATGCAACCGCTTCTGAACCTCCATCTGCAGTCGTAGAGCTTCAGTGATCTCGATACCGCTGTCAACAATGCAATAGTAAAGTCAGCATAACAATTACCATGTATGAAATATGACCAAAAACTTCACGTGGAACCATTAGATATTGGCCCTATTGCGGCCTTAATCCTGGATCACTGAAAATTCTTAACAAGTCACTTCCTGATCCTTATTCTAATCCATTGTGGTCCTTGCAGCAGCCTGTGTTTGGTGGTCTGGTAACAAAGTCTATTTCTCTTTTATTTTAATGCTTATATTTATTCTTGAACTCTCCCCTAATTGCCAGTTTATCTGTACTCTTCTCAGGTTAAGTGGTAAGATATGGGACAATAACTGCAAGCAGAAGAAATAAACATACAGGGCTAAATTCCATACATCTTACATGCCAGTTCTGTGAGTGCTAGTGCCAGTCTCCAGAATGCAATTACTAGCTAGCATTATTGAACATGCAACTTTCCTCTCCAAACAAAATAAATGACAAACAAACACAAATATGGATGGAAAACTTATGCCCACAGTTCAAATTTCAAGAGCTACATTCTCTTATATCTTTAGGTTGATTTAGATTTTAGACATTTGCAGTCAAAGGTCAGCTACCACATATCGTATACTATTTAAAATCTTTGGCGAATGTAACATCTGTATCGGCAATGTCACATGAGATAATGAAATGCTGTCTAGCAATTTGATGTATCAAAATTTATAGTAATACTACATAAGAGAAGTTACTTAAAATAACAGTAAATAGTTTACTTACGTTTTCAAATCTAGAGATGACATCTCTTCAATGGAACTTAGTTTTTTCTCCATGGCTCCTGTCAACAGTAGTCAATAAACTGTAGATTAGCTGACTACACAGAAAAAGAACATGGCTCTAGATTTCAAGGAAGCGACTCAAGAAACACCACTTCCAGACATCAAATGCAGAGCACAAGGTCAATAACAGATTTCATAATCATCCAATTCCTAGGACAAATAAGAAGGTCAATTTCTAGTTTCTTGAGCAAGCACAGATTTCCGGAGACAAAGGGAGGTTCATGGAGAGAGAGTGGTCGGGAGTCAGCGACAGAGCTATTTGATTTGCATTTCTGTTACTTTCCATAACCCAATCAATTGATACCAAATAAGCACCAATATGGGAATTTTGGTGCTGTAATGGATACACCTCTGTGATAGATACACATGAATACAAACCCAAGATAACATTTAAGATATTCAATTTTTTTTAATGAAATTATTAATATATATTTTTATGTATTCTTTCTAACATTATACACACAAACACATATTTTATATGGCTCAGGAAAGGTTAGGTCTCATAAGTTACCTTCTTGCCCCCTAATCAATGACTAAATATCGTCGGAAGAAATTTTACTAGATAGTTATTTGAAAATTTAAAACTCCTTATGCACTGTACCGGAAAAGAATCCATGGCGTCTTAATCAAAATTTTGTATACAAAGGGTTAAGACCCATTGACACTAGTGTAAGACTTTACACACTTACACCATTCAATAACTTCTCATTCAAGGTGATTTTCGTTAATCTAACGATTGAATGCACAAAATATTGGGCATTAATACGTATTTAATGAAGCAGTTAATATTTTCTTATGTTTGAAAAGCATATTTAATGCTAATGCCAAATATTTTAATAAAAAACAAACTAGTTTCCAATTGAGAATGTTCTACATGATAAGAGCTTTTAATCCTACAGTAAATTTTGCAAAAAGTTAATCCTATAAAAAGTTATTCAATAGTGAAAGATTGATTTTATTTTACACCAGTGTCAATGGATCCTAATATACAAAACATGTAGTTAGGCATATAGGTACATACACTACAATGCATATCTTATGTACCTTCAGATGACTCTGGCCTATATCTAGCTGTCCTGTATTTCTGCATTTCATGGAGCCATATCTGTTTCAGTAAAAGCACACGCCAGCAAACAAACCTAGGGAGTTAAAGCAAAGTGCACGTACCTGCAAGTGGCTTTTAACATGATATATAGTTAATCCTTCAACTTTCATGAGCTTCAGCACACCCTTAGGGGTAGCTCCTGTAGAAAGAAAACAGCAAAACAGGAAGAAAAAAAATGAGGCAGAAGTGTAACAAACCAAGGCTAAGGACTTTGCAAAGAGAGAAAGAGAGATGGTCGTACTTTCACTCCCACCAAGTTGGTTGACAGCCTCCACAAAGGCCTCATGAAGTTCTGGTGTCCAACGCATTCGTGGCTTGGCAGAAGCAGAATTTGCTGAGGAAGAAGGGGCAACACCAATGCAATTTTCTCCAGATGAAGCAGGAAGTTGCTGGCCTTGGGATTGATGTCCAGGAAATTGTGAAGATGGTTTTGAAACCTGGAATGCCACCTAAAGCAACAAAATGAGATCCTAACACAATCCTTGAATAAATTATTAATTAGTTTCCTCTGCAAGCTGATATTGATTTCAGTTATGAAAAACTTAACCTTCGGCTCAAGATCTTGAATGTTGTCAGCAAGAAGGTCATTCCAATTAGAAGTCAAAGTATCGTCATCACTGATTAGCTGGTCAGCCCACTCCTGCCAATCATTTTGCTTACAATACTCCTCAGATGCCATGATAGTGCAGGCACTGCTTTCTACTTGCCTATTATCAATGGAGGTATTTGCAGGAAAATCCAGAAAGCTTGATAAGGAATCTGTATGCCAGGAAGCACTGTTTTCTTTGGAATAATGGCTTGATGACGTAGAAAGTAGTGGTCCACTATTTGAAGAATATGATAATGGCAATGGAGCCATGTTAGTCGATGATTGTGAAATAAAATGAGCATTTCTAGAGTTTTTTTCATGAGGTGAAGGGGATGAGTAATGAAGATCAGTTGAATATCCAGGGGAAGATGAAAAAATATGACCAACTACTCCACTGGAATTTAAATGAATTGAATGAATAAGAGGTCTTGACATAAGCTCTTTTTCCACAAAATCCAGCTGTGAATCAGGCAACTTGGGATACGTCTCTTCTAGGGGTGTCGGAAGGACTGGCAACGATGAAGAAAGTGCTCCAGACATCCCCATGTTATTGAGTTGTTTTGCACTCGATCTTTCAATGGAGAAAGAAGGACGTGCTTCCATTATTTTCCTTAATTGTTAATTGAAAAGATAAAACATCAGCTATTCAGTCAACTAATGAAATCTAAGACTTTGCATTTTCCCTCATGGTAATGCTCACCAGCAAAATACTACACAAATTGCTTTTTGTTCTTGATGCCCAAACCAAACTAGTTGTCATCAATCTTCAGATCTGTGAAAGGAAAAAGTACTCTTTAGTCTGTAATATAAAAAGTTACTCAAAAAAAGCAACTCATTTAGGAGAATTACTTCTGAGATTATAAAACCTCGTCATAAAAGTAAGACTAAAATAAAGAGCATGCCCAATCCTGAAAACAAGTCAAAGCTTTATAACAGGAACATACTAATGGAATCAAAACCTTAAACCACCATAGCTGTTGATCACAAACTTCAAAGTTGCGTGAAAGATAAATATTCAATGCCTGATAATAATAATTCCTATTTCATAGTGGTTAAGATCCAGAAAGAAGTCACACGACCTTCTCTATCTTCTATTCAGACTCATTCTTGTGTGATCAATAAGTTAGTCAAGTGTTTATTTTATTTGCAGTAGCAAGAAACATAGAAGCATCAACTTATATTGTTTTGTCCAGTTATAGTAATGAAAATGAAACTGTGAAGAGGTTCCAGGCGCAAATACCAGAAGATAAATCTATGGACCACTCACAATAAGGAACCACTTCTTGTGATCATTAGTAGGAGATACAACTACTCTCATACAATTAGTGAAATGCGCCATAGCACTGTTACCCTTTTCTCAAATTACACAATACCTACTCTTCAAATGACATGTGAAAGTTTAATTATAGACAAGAAACCTCAAACTTCCTTTAGGAAACTTAGTAGTTTGATAGCTAAAAATCTGAATTCCTGAAGTGAAATTCCCAGCCCCAATCTTTCCTTTTTGCAATCCATACATGATTGGTGACCCGAGTTTTTCAAAAGCTCAAGTGCAGAGAACCAGTATACCTTCCTCATACTAATCATCATCTTTCCTCCTAACACTCATCAAATCACCTATTTCAGGAAACAAATACACTGTTCCTTCCTGCATTTGCCTAGCTTTACTTTCCATATTCCACAGCTCCAAGCTCCAAGCTCCAAGATGCCCAAGAAATTACGATTTGTAAAATTCCATGTATACACTAATTAGCAATCTGGACCTAAAACCACAAAACCCATTCACTACTAACTTCAACTATAATCAAGTTAGTTGTATCTTATCAAACCAAACTTTAAATATAAAAGTAATAATATAAGTACTACCAGTATTTTACCTTTACCCGTTTTCTTTCAGTTTCTTCCCTCTTGTTTTCATGTAGTTCAGAGCGTTACTAATACAAAGCACTTAAAAAAGCATGGGATAATCCCAATACATAAAAAAGTAATACATAAACTGACGATCAAATACTTTTCCTTAGCTAATAACACAGCAAAAAAAAAAAAAAACCAATTAGAAAGCAATTCATACTCAGATAATCAAACCTTCACATGATGCAAACTGATACCATATTACAAATGATGTTGCATGCATCAAAACCAATCGAATTAACAACAAACTAGCAGACAAAAAAAAAGATTTTTTTTTTTTTGGGAATTAGCAACAGACTTTCCGACCAACCATCAGAATCGATGAAATAGAAGGGAAGAGAAGTGACGCAATGCGCTTTGGACCCAACACACAAGGAAAAACGTGAAACCGAAGCAAAAGTGCGCAAAAGGGGTAATTTGGCAACAAGGGATAAGATACAATTACAAACTACGAAAACGGTGTATCATATTGATACCCAAAAGTAAAGAGGAGAGGATTGAAGCTCAGTGAATTCGAAACCGAAAGGGCACAGAATCGAATCGAATCGAAACTGCGAATTTGGGTGCAGAGCGATGGAACTAATTCTGGAGACACAGGCGGGTGTTTTTGAATTCCGTCACCGGCAAGCCAAGGAAAGGAATTGAACGGTGACGAACGAAACGAGTGCGCTTAGGCATTTTGGCCTATCATGAGGAATGAAGCCTCATCCACGCGCCACTGATGCGCGTGCAACACGATCTCAATTGCGTGGAGGGGATTTGTCATTTGTGGTGCATCCATTCCCATGCAATGTGGAATAATTTTGTGTAAAATACCTTGCCATTTCTTAACTTTTTTCTTTAAAAAAATAATAATCACGTAGCGGTGTGATTTTGAATGATAACATTACTTTTTTAAAAGTTAAATACCTTTTACAAAAATTAAGTGATAAAAAAATTTATTTTTGGTCATATAATATACATGTGTCATATATTTCATTTGATATAATTGAAAAGGTAATATTTTTCTTTAAAATCAAATCTCATAAAAGTTCAGTGATTTTAAAATTAAGAAATATAAGTTGAAAAATGATTATACTTCAAAAGAGTAAAATGTATTTTATTTAATAATTTTATATTAACCCGAGATAAAAGAATAACAGGTGAGATGAAATCGTTGGTGCATTTATTAATTTAGAATTTTAATTTATTTTTACTATAAAAAAAATTAGTGCTTAATTTTGATCACTGTTAGTATAAAAAAAAATTTACATTGTCATTTCATAATATATCGGCATATTATTAAAGGAGTTAGATTTCCTATTTAGTTGTTGTGATAGTCAAACTCTTTTATTGATTTGTTTACACATGATTGGATAACAGTATAAAATTTCTTTACAGTGATAGTGGATTAAAATTAAATCCAAAAAATTATTACTAAATTACATATTGTTATATTATTAAAATTATGAATTTAATTTTAATTCATATAAAAAAATTATACTATCATTCAATCATGTATTGACACATCATTAAAAGTGTTAAACTTTTGAGATAGTTGTTATAATAGTCAAACTCTTTTAATGAGTTGGCAATACATGATTGGGTGACAATGTAAATTTTTTTTATACTAACAGTGAATCAAAATTAAACTCTAAAATTATTGAACAAATTTAAATAAATAATAAGATATAATTCTTTTAATAATAACACATGAGTGAATAATATTGTAAAAAAAATTATATACTAATAATAAATTAAATTTAAATATTTTAAAAATTACGATATATATTAATAAAGATCAGCTTTAAATAAGACTCGTAAAACAAAATCAATAATTATTATATCGGTTTAAATTAATTAAAATTAACATATGGAACTTCTTAAATGGCATATTTTGTGTTCATAGAAGAATTTATCTGTAATATACCACTGGCGAGGTTTGTGATTGGTGCACTGGGAAAATATCTAATGGTGTGCACGTGAGGTTAGGTTTGTATGCGTGCACCATATGATTAGGAAATGTTCTTTCTTTTGCTCAAAATGCCAGTGGGTTTTAACAAAACTGAGATATTCTTGTTTATTAAAAAAAAGTTTATTTCAACCAAAAAAAAAAGTTTATTTAAATTTTTATCATTAAATTTATGCAAGTCTTATTAATTGTGTAAATCTCATTAACAATGAAATGGTGACAATTCTCTTAAAAAAGGAAAATACTTCCAAAGGAAACTATAATACAATGTCATCTTTATAATACTATCTTTTTACGGGTCTTTATTATGTGTTGCTCTCATTCACACAAACACGGTCCAACATTTTTTTTTTTGAGAAAATAACCCATAAGATTAATTTGGTTAAAAGTAATTCTTATTTACTTTATTAAAAAAATTAATTAATCAATTAATTAATAATTTATATACAATTAATTACATATTAAATATCAAAATGAAAATAAATTATTAATTAACTATATATAAATTATTTGTTAAATTAATTGAATGATTAATTAATTTTTAAAATAAACTAATTGAGAATTATTGTACACCAAACAAACTCTTAGGATCATTTTCCTATTTTTTTACCCGAAAAGGCTCCAAGCTAAAACAAAACAAAAGCCCTAAATTAATATCATTTCAACCCCACAAAAACAGCTAATAATAAGTCAAGAAGAAAGGAAATCTGATTTTTGAAATTGGACTTCTTTTATATTCTATAAATATCAAGTGGGAAGCTCAGATGAATTTTCTTCTAATTTTTGGAGAGTTAATCATTATTAATTAGGAAGATGTGGAATGCAACTTGTATCCCATAAAATATTATCAGTGTTGCTACCCAACACTCGAGTGCACACATGCTGAGCTTGTGTATTGGTGAAGAACCAAATATATGTGGGGCCTGTTTTAGTTTTTAAAGACAACAGTAAATTAATAAGTTTCATTGTTTAATTTGGTATGATGGCACTAAACTACTTAAACTTTCATTGATTTTTATATTCTCTTTATTCTTAAAAAGAGAGGAAAAGGACAATTTACAATTTGGCTTGGTAAGAAAGAATTGGGCCGTGGTTTCACAGTATTTCCACATTAATTTAATAGTATTCTCTTTACAAGTCAATGAAATTTTTCAATAGACATTATTGAAAATCATGTCTGCACTCAGCAATCATGTGACACTTGAAAGTTGCTTTTTTTTTTCTTTTCTTTTTGATCGATTATCATGTGACACTTGAAAGTTGCTTTTTTTTTCCCATCGACTGTCTTTAGGCGAGTTTAGTCAAATTAGGAGTATTAAGATTTTCTCTTCTTATAATTTTTTTTTCATAAACTCATATTTTTGATATTATTAAAAACTCTCAACTGCTAAGATTAACTATACCTTAAATTTATGAGTCACTTAAAAGTTGCTTTTATTGAGGAAAAAGAAAAATAAAATAGATATGCTTTGTTTTTGTGGTAGGAAAGAGAGAAATCAATCATTTTGATTTAGATCCTTTTAAATAATCTTTTTCTTTTCCGACCAAAAACATGGTGATTTGGATTTGGCGCAAAGAGAGAAATATAAAATATAATGACATATGCTCCATTTTCATAAGCCTTGAGTTATTATTAGAACTGTGATGAATTTGATATTCAAAATAATTTATTAATTATTTATTATCTGTAAATTTCATAATAAATATTTAAAAATTTATTAAATATAAATAATAATTAATAAATACTTAACAATTTACTTTAAATATCAATATTTAATAAAAAAGATAAGTACTCCACCTAGTAATCCCCGCCTTTGACATAAATGAAGGGTTAACACCACAAGAGAAAAATAATAATAAAAGAAGACAATAGCTTATGATCATGTCATGCTACTAAAAAGTATCCTCAAAACTGGAAGCCCCTCAAAACTGCTCCACTTATCTCCTTCAATGCCCCATATGCGGTAACTTTCATCAACCAATTGTTACCTCACCTTGCATTGGTATTTGCTCACTTGCATTAATTCGTCATCAAGGCTCCTGCCCAAGGATTTAAATTTTGTCTCTTTTCTTGTTTTTTCAATTACATGCTCACAACTTAAGGTAAAAGTATATTATTTTAATTGGTAATAAATTCTCTTTCATTTATCAGTTATTTTTGTTAAGTTATTAACATTTAATTAAAAAGACAAAAAAAAATGAAATTTTAAAAAAAGAAACATAAGATTTGATTTCCCTACTCACATAGTTCACAATGACTGTTCTTTCATTACAAAAACTATTGCTTTCATATAGAGGTGCTTTATCAAACATGGGTGGAGAATAAAGTAAATGAGAAATTCTTAGGTGACTCACACACCCATATAGGAACCATGTGGGTTTTGGTTTAGGTGGCACATGGATATCGGAGTGTGGTCACTCAAGAATTTTTAATAAATTAATCACCTTAATATAAGACTGGTCAAGGTAACCAATCTCAATAAGGTTATGATATTGGAATCAATGTTTGAAAAACCGGATCGGACCGGCCGGTCCGACCGGTCCGACCGTGACCCGCGTGTCTGGCCGGTCCGGTCCATCCTAAAAATCGTTTTGGCCATTGAATCGGGAAGAACCGGGAAAAATCGGATTGAACCGGCGACCCGGATGAACCGGACCCGGTTCTTGAAAACCAGCCGGTTTAATCTTTTTTTTTTTTTTTACTTTTTTTGAATTTTTTATTACTTTTTCAGATTTTTAAATTAGTTTTTTAGGATCTTTTTTCACATCTATCTTCTAAAAGTCATAACTTTTTACTTATTCGTCCGATTTAAATGCATTTTATATCAATTTCACATAGCTTTTTAAGATCTATGCGATAGAAAATGAACTAATGAAGTTAGAAAATTGATTTTTAAAAAAAATTAATAATTATTTTCATAGTAATGAATATTTTTAAAAGAAATAATTATAGTTATTTTTTTAAATAAAGATTAAACCTTAATTTTTTTCTTAAATTCTTATTACCTCTCAAAATAAGGTTATTTTAATTGAATATGTATATAAATAATTATTTATATAATTATAATTATAATTATTACGTCATCCGGTTCGACCACCGGTTTAACCGGTTCGACCAATGGAACCATGACCCGGATATCTCGCCGGTTCGATCTCCGGTCCGGTTCTTAAAACATTGATTGGAATGTCTAAGGGTTTCTTTTCTTCAAGAAACCAAAAATATTTTGACCCCCCTGTTCTTGATTTCATGGAAGAGCATGTACGTGTGAGCTAGAGTTGTACCTTGCTTTCCATCATCCATGTTTCTAAAGCGGTTGTGTTCAATTTTTATTTTGGGTTTGCTGAAAAAAAAAAGTTAAAAATTAATTATGTGTATAATTAATTTTTAAGAAAATTGATTATGAGAAAATTAATTTATGTTTGATATATTAATTCATAATCGATTATATGATAAAAAATTTTATTTGGATTGTATAAAAAAATTACTTTTATATATTAAATTACCAAAATATATATGAAATGATTTAAAAAGTTATTTGGTTGAAGACAAATAAATATTTCTTTTTTAAAAACTTTGAAATAATTTGAAATCAAATAATTAAAAGCTTAAAATAATAATTTTTTTTAAAAAAACTATTTTTAGTTATGAAAAAATAATCTTAACTTATAATCAATTTTACACATTTTAAACAAACAAGATAGATTTTGCATAAAATAACTTTTAATTGAAAGCAAGCAATTTTTCAAAAAAACAAAACTAAGCATGCTCTTAGTAGTCCACAAAAAAAAAAGCAAAGATAAGATACGGGAAAAAAATTAACTTTCAAGCGCAATAATATATTTTAATAATAACAATAACAAAGTAATTATTTCACTAATTATAATTTTTAAAAATAAAATTTATATGATGAGAAAATATTAAATATTAAAATTAAAATTTGCCAATATAGATACTAATAAAATTCAATATAGTTCTTTAACCGTGTATCTAGTAGGCGGTACTTTGGATCAATCATATGTAATTTAAGTACAATGTTGTAATTAAGATAATGGTTTATCTTGAATCTAATTTAAATTTTATTGGGTCTACAAATTACTCCAAAGTAGGTAACTAATCACCTCTCCTCTTTAGAATATCTATTTTTAAACTTAAAATATCAAGCCAGCATGAAGACGATATATTAGCTTAAGTTCTAAACTTTAATAATGAAGCTAGCATGAAGATTTTGGCTAAAATTCTTGAAACAACTTTCAGAAATTTCATCAATGGAAATAAAAAGTTAGAGTATAAATTAGTATTATTTGGAATTTAGATGGAGGTAAGGAGGAGGAAGGAAGGAGAAGGGAAGAAAAAAAAGAAACATTTGTATAGATGACTTTTAATAAGGAAGAAGGAAGGGGAAAGAGAAGAAAGTGTTTCTCCTCCTTCTTCCTCAAAGCCTTCCGAATCATCAATGAAAATAAAAGGTAAAGTAAATTACATGCACCACTTAATGCCACAATGGATTCATAAAATAAACACGTTGGATCTTAACCAGTTTTGCACCAGTTGGCTCCAAGTTGCATCCCACCTAATCTACTCCACATCCTAAGAAATGGGTGCGATAGAAATAGCCCAAATATTTGGCAATATGTATCTGTCGCAAAAGTGGATTCATTAAGATGTAAAAAATATAAGGATTTAATTTTAATTAATTGTTAGTGTTATACCGTCATTCAATCATGTGTGATATATTATTAAAAGAGTTAAATTTTTTAGATAATTATTTTAATAATCAAATTCTTTTAATGATTTAGTAATATATAATTAAATGATAATGTAAATTTTTTTACACTAACTATAAATTAAAATTAAACTCAAAATATAAACAAGCAAACAACAGCTCATATAGTCATATACTGTAGTCTCTTATGGTGTGGACCGCCTGAAGATAGTGTTAAGAGCACTGAGATGATTCTTAGGATCCATAAGATTTCTCATATCATTATAAAGTAACTTGAGCAATGGAATGTCAATTCAAAACTAGAAATTTCTCTATTCATTCAAACTAGTAACTTAAGTCCAAATTGTCCACGTTCCTCTTATTTGAATGTTTCCCTAATTACACACACACACATATATATATATTGCTGTGATTTCCCTAATTGAATATCACTCCAACTAATAAATAACAAAAGAAACAATTATATATGAGCTTTTTCTTAAGAGATGAATTCATAATACTGAGTTCATTGTGGACAACTAAACCTAGTTATCATCGTTACAATAAATTAGTTAACGTTTAGAAAGGCAATCCTACACGACTGTATATAGTAACACCAAAAACTAATTAAATGTACACTATATAAAACACAAAGCTTACCACATGTCACTTATCCAAAACCATGATTTTTATAATTAATAAGCAACTCAATAATAGTTAATTGGAGTAGTGAGCGACTTCTGACTTAAAAATGAAGTTAAAGACTCAAATCTTATGAGACATCAATATAAAAAATGACTAATAATCGTTCGCTCTACAGTACGAAAACAATTATTCTCACAATCTAAGGTTGTGAGGATACTTCTAATATATATAAAATAATAATAATAATAATAAGGAATTGTGGACAAAAGGATCTCGTCAATATAAAAAATCCAGGCATCTTTGCCATCACTTTTCGAAGTGCAGTGCCCACTCAAATAGAGCCTAACCTCTTCCACTGCCCTCTCGGAGTCAGCCTTGTACTGAGATGATGTCATGTATTTCTTCACATGCTCCACACGTTCTTGAGGCACAACACTGAACCCCCTAATGTTGTTTAGTTCAACATTGATCCTTCAACTCTCGCAATCGTTCAGCAAGTTGGCTCCAACTCCCTTTCTCCATCTTTGGTTCAATATATTCCAATCTGCACCCACTAAGCCAATGAAGAGGCTTGGGATGATTAGTGAGAATGCCATAAACTTAGCCATTTGCACAAAAGAGCAGGGGGAGAGAGTGGGAGAGAAGGAAGAACTCCATGGAAATGGAGGGTAAAGAAACATAAAAGCGTGAAATGCAGTGTGGGACATACTGTGATGACCTTCCTGTTCCTACTGAAAATCACAGTTTGTAATATATTGGAAAATTCTAACCGCACTTTTTTTTTGGGGATGTGTGGCTCAATTATGTGAAAATAAATGTAAAAATGCAACTTATTATCTAGACAAATTTAAATATGTCTATAAATTTTAAAACTTATGTATAAAAAAAAGTGTGAATATATATATATATATATATATATATATATATTATAAGGTGCAAGTATTTTGGTAAAAGAGGGAAATATATGACACTTGTGTGAAAGAAATAGTTGTGCAGATTTCTTTGTCAAAATTGGTGCTTATGGGGACACTATGTTTTAACGGTGATGGGGACACTATGTTTTAACGGTGATGCTCTTTTCTAGTTGGGTTGGATATTCTCTTTTTAGTCGATGCTTTAAGTGTTTTATTTATTAAATAGCTTGTTTTTTTTTCCCTTGTTTTTTTTTCCTCTGTACCAAAAAAAAGAGAAAAATATATGTAGGGAGAGAGGATTCAATGTAAAACAGTAAAAAAAAAAAAAACAAAGATGCGGTTGTTGTCCTGTATGTTAGATGTACGCTATGCATTTATAAATGAGCAAATTACATAACTTTGTATGAGGGTTTTTTCTTTTTTCTATTTTTTTTTGTATTCCTTGTATGAGATTTGATATGATTAAATTTAATTTTCCTTTAGTTTCAGAAATTATACTTATCTTTTCTATGTGTATTTTGTATTTTCCACTTTCAGCTTGTACAAAATTATATGAAAAATTACAGTGAGAATTAGGTAGGTGTATATATCTGAAAAATAAAAATATAAAAGAGTGTTTTCTGATAAAAATTCAAAATATTATATGTTACTATAATTTTTAAAACTAGAAAGGAAGTTAATATAATTTCATCAATTTTCAAATTATAGTCCATGCAAATTAACGCAATTTACCCTTTATAAATTATAGAGTAAACTACATGTTTTTTTTTTAGATTTGACGAAACTCTTAATTATTTTAAAATTTTAAATTACACATATCTATTTTTTTGGTAATTATTTTTATTTTTATTTTAAACTTTGACATAGCATAAATCTTCACTTGTATTCGGTCAATGGGAGATTACATAAGCAATTATAACTTTTTCCCTTCCCAAAAACCTCTCCATCTAATTTTTAATATAATATAATATATATAAAATAAGATCAGTGCTTGATTCTTACCCAAAAAAAGTCAGTACTTGATTATATAATTTCATCAAATATATATAAAAGAAAACTATGTAATTTATTATTTTTATTATATTTTTCGGCCCAAAAAAATTAAGTAAAATAGCATTGATCATTACATTTAGTAATGAATGAATGAAATTCTTGATCTGACACCAATAACTATTACAATCTAATTTGTTCATCATTTCAGGTTAGAAGAAAAACTTGTTTCACTTTTTTTGCTGTAAAGAAGGAAAACCTCTTTCGGCTAATGATCATTCCTTCTAATCAGAATTTAGTTCCGTCATCAGTGCCATAGAATGCGGGCTCCTTACTCTCCTTATTAAAAAAAAAAGAATTTCAAATAAATCATTGTAAAAGCATGAATTTTGATTGCACATTTTTTTATATTATTTTTATATTTTGTTAACAATGAATAAATTTTTTATTAATACAATATATCATTTGATTAATGAGGGTTGGTAATCGATTATTTATAAACTTGATTAATGATGAACAAATTTTCAATTAATTCAGTATATCGCTTGGTTAATAAATTACCAACTTGTAAGTGTTTGATTACTAAATCTTATTAACCAAATGATATATTGTATTAAGTTTAATTTTGATCCACTGTCAGTGTAAAGTTTCCTTTACAATATTATCTAATCATGTATTGTTAAATCATTAAAAGAGTTTGACTATCACAACAACTATTTAGAAATTCTAACTCTTTTAATGATGTATTAACATATTATTGGATGATAGTGTAAAGAAACTTTACACTGAAAGTGACTGAAAGTGAATTAAAATTAAATCCTGTTATATTAACTAAGAATTTATTCATAAATCAAATATAAAAATAATGTTTATTCATAATTAATTAAATATAAAAATAATGTAAAATTTGTAGTAGGTGAATATTGTTAATTTTGATAAAGGCCCCAAAAAAGGCATGAAACTTTATCTTGAAGCTCTTCCCTAACACTAGCTCATCCTAAAACAGAAGAAAAAGATGGGGCACTGTCTAAACTCTAAAGTTATTTTTTACTTTTATTTTTGTTCTCAGCATCTTAAACAGTACATGAATTAATTTTATGGGAGAGAAGTCTTGGCGTTGTTCTCAGATTTTGTGTGTTTGGGGGGGGGGGGGGGGGAACCTTACAAATAAGATCAATCTGAGTCATTATTTATGCGTAAGTGTTGTTATTTGATCCTAATATAAATTATTTTTAACAGGTTGGTCCTTCTTTATGAATCAATGACAATTTATGAATCAAATAAGTTTCTGTAGATATAATTGCCAATGACAATTTATGAATCAATATTCTGTATGAAAAATGAGGTCATATTTGTCGTCAAATATAAAAAACGGATCATCCTTTAACCTTTGGATTCCCAGACACATACACAGATTATAACAATAGTCAATTGAATCGCAAATCAGTTGGTTGACAGAACTACAGAAGGATTGCTAGAATTGATAGTGGGGAACCCAAAAAAGGAACAAAGCAATATATATATATATATATATATATATATATATATATATATATATATATGTACGGAACATATCTAATGAGGAGTGGTTTATTGTAAGAATGAGAGGAGTAAATCTTGACCATTGGATCATCCATGTATGGTCAAGATTAGATGTTACTTAAAGGTCACATGACCACTTAAAAAAGTCACATGACTTTATGTTTTAATCTTGACCATACATGGATGATCCAATGGTCAAGATTTACTCCTTTCACTCTTACAATAAACCACTCCTCTCATTAGATATCTCCCATATATATATATATATATATATATATATATATATATATAGGAAGGGATCAACTTATGTGTAAGACTTAATCACTCTTACACCACTTAATATCTTTTTATTGAATAATTTTCTTATAAAATTTACTATTAGATTGAAAATTTATATCATGTAGATCATTTGTGTCAAATTTCAAAAAAATTAAATATCAATAATAATATAATCAAATAGTTCATATTTTCATATATTTCAATAGTTTATATTAGTTAATTTTAATGTATATGTCACGAAATAATTTTGGATTAATGTAAAACTGTATAGATATGATCTACGTGATAGAAACTTTGAATCTAACGGTAAATTTTATAAGAAATTTATTCAATAAAAAGTTATTGAGTGGTGTAAGAGTGATCAAGTCTTACACCGGTACAAGTTGATCCCTTCTCATATATATATATATTCAAGCTCGGAGTCATTTTGCTTGTTTTTTACCTTTATTTTGTTGACAAATGAATAATCTTAGATAATGTTTTCTTTACATCACTAATTTCCACATCCCTGCCTAAAAAGTAGATATGAAAGTGAAATTGAAAATGGATCGCAACAAAGACAGCCTATGAAATTTAGGGATTTGGATCCTCTCCTGTAACAGGAGGGTCCTGTAGAAGAGAGTCTTGTTACACGAGAGGATCCAAATCCGAAATTTAGGATAAGAGGATGTGCAGCTCATCCAAGTGATCACTTGGAATGAGGTACCTGCCATTAAAAAGAATTCACGATGGATACAGCAATGAGGAAATAATCCAGAAAAGCTTTATGCTTTTCCAGTTTTCCGCAAAAAGAAAATGATGTCAACTTAGATAAGCCACTGAAAACAGTTCTATAACTTTCAGAATGCCAGAAACTGAATAAGGTTGAAAGTCAGATGACATATGCCTTAATTCCAAGTTTCAACCATGCTCATGGTATGGAAAGATTGAATAACAAATAGCTGGAGTCAATTTACAATTTATGCAATTTGCGAAGTATTTTATCATATGGCTATAGAATAACAACAAACTGTAGAGTAACTTATTCATAATTCAGAAAAGAGAAGGTTAAAATGAAAAGATCATCAGCAAATTAAACACGACGTGGGATATGGTCATTTGAGGGACCATCATCAAAGTTAAGACAATAGCTGTGAAGATCATAGCTGTACTGTGGACTGCTCCTTTGCCATCCCAGAGCTTGCTTCCAGCGGTTCTTCAACTTGCAAAATACCTGCCTGAGAACGCATGATACAGGGCAACAGCCAAGTGGCGCCCTTCTTTGCACATTACCAAGTGTCACTGAAGAGCTAACTCTCGTTTTCCTTTGAAACTTCAAGAACTGAGGTATTTGAAAGTTATACAGCCTTGAGATTTTCATTCTTCACCGCTTGCTTGACTTAAGATCTGTATTGTGTCAAGTGAGAACTTGTTTTGCTAAACCAAATGCAGCATCATGAGGAATCAGACTGGAAGGTGAGTTTTCAAGTGTCCAACACACAAGCAGGCATCGAATATTTATGTCACTTTCTGATTTGTGGTAGATGGAAAACATTATCATGAATAGTTCATCAAACTTTAGTTTGCCAACTTTCCACAGTAATAATGGCCCCAGCATGGTGAAAGGATTGAAGACTGCCCTCTAGTGGTGTAACATCAATGGGATGTTCAAGCACTTTTTGGAAGACAGTCTTCTATAGAGTTGTTAGTGTATATCATTGTGATTTCCTTCTGTTTTACTCAAAGACTTGGCGAACTTTCCTCAGACATAAAGGTACACGCCATTCATACGTAACCAGATCAGAATTCACTAGCTTTTTCTCCGAAAGTATGACCACACTTCATATAAAATAAAGTTCCAAATGAATTCAAAGTAACATTTGAGGGACAGATCATATCGTGCTTACATACATCAAAAGGTAAAGGAAAATTTGCAAATAATTTACCATTACAGATGTAAGAGTCTTGCCAAAGCAAAATTCAAACAAAAGAAGAAGATAATCTACTCCTACATCCAAAGTTATTCACAGGTTAAATCCTACTTTAACATTTAGAATTAGAACCCTTTTTAAAATGAACGAAAGAAAGCAGATAAACAACACACATGTGGATAATTAGTCAACCGCACCATATACATTACGTATTCAAAAGGCACATCAGACAAGTATGTCAGTCACAAGCATATATGACAGAGGTTACTCCATATTTCTGGTTGTCAAATCGCAAGCCATTTAACCGAAGAAAAACTATGAGAAGAAACTATATCGTACATCCATATTAAAAAACCATAAAATTTCACTTCTAAAATTTTCCTTACAGTCGTTGTGCCCAAGTTAACATAAATCATTATACCAGTGATGCAGAACTTTCAGAATCAGCTTTAGTTATGACAGTTAAAATGATAGATAATTTTGTTAGAAAAATTGGTTGAGCAATGCAATCAGATTGATAGTTGGCCATAGGACATCGATGGGCAGGGCTACAAACTAACAATTTTGCAAGTCTGTAAATTAAGGAGTCACCACACCACACCACACCCTAACCTCCCTATCTCATGCTTTCACCTTTGCCTCTTTTTGAAGTAAAAGTCACCAAGTCCAAGATGATGTTGATGTGAAATGAAATTGCAGAAAAATCTATTGCATTGCATCCTATTCAAATAAACCTTACAAATAGGTACTTCCGATGAGGTACAGAATAATCAAAACGGAACATTCCCTCAAACCCTTCTTTCTCCTCGCTAGCTTATATGTGAAATTGGAAGAAATTAAAAAAATCCATAAATAAAAAATAAAACTTCACTAATCCCTTGCATAGACGGTAGCCCTCTCTACCATGTAGTGTAGTAACACAAGAATGGCCTAATGGTAATTAAATGGAGGCAAAGTTTATCACTAAGGACAGAAAGGTCAAGACGGTTACAGAACAGCTCTGTTCAAGCAAAGCTCAGCTCAAGTAGGAAGACAATGTATTCAAATACCCATTTATATATATATGCCTGTATGCTTACTCAAGCTAGCTCCTCCACTTAATGCTAACCCTCTTTAAGAAGCTTGACCAATAGCAGTTTTCACACGTCACGGCTTCACAAACAATTACACTATTCTAAAACGATGAAACCTGAATCTAATCTGAAAATAGTTACAATTGTGCCAGGCTAACGCTTTCCTTTTCTTTTCTTTCTATTTTTGATAAAACATGTGCCAAATACTGTCTCTTCTGGATTAGAAAAAATAAAATACAATTTTTTTCCCATTTTTGATAAAATGAGTGCAAAATGATGTCACTTCAGCTTCGTTTATTTTATAAAATTAAAGGAGACATGCATGATGACCTTAAAGCCTAGGCAGGAAAATATGGCTCGTATGAGTATCCAAATATAGGTTCTAAAACCCCATGGCAAAGTAGAGCAACCTCCGGTCATAAAAAACTTCATACCATGTAAACTACTTTTTTAAGAGTCGTCGTACTTACACGTACAATTTGCTTGTTTGGATGTATTGAATGTAAAGAATTACAATAGCCATTTAAGGAATTTAACAAACTGTATAGGCCACTGATTATCATTCCTTTATTATAATACATTTGGGGAATAGATAGTTTCTTCAATTATTTTTCCATTCCATTCCTTTTTCTATAACCCATCTAAACATTCTGTTATAGACAATTATCTGATTAAAAACACACTTATTTTGTATCATTGATTTGATAAACTGCATCGCATATAATTCACATTTCAAATTTCTTAAAAAAGCTCTTATCGCATTACTGAACATCGAGTATAGTCATATTTCTTCACTCAAGATATATAATTCACACAACGTGCATCTATTATCAATCTATTATGACTCTGATATAAAAAAGTAAAAATACAGTTTGATTAGAAGACCTGGTGTTATGCGTGAAAGATAATATGTTTCTACAACGTTGCATACTCAAGGATTCTTAGTCCATGTATCTAATACTTGGGAATCCAAAATTTTAATATTATCATTTGGTTTGTTACAATTATTTTGGTGAGAAACGGAAAATGAAATAATTATCACTATCATCCAAACATATAATAAAAACAATTACCTAGAATCCCTACTCTTTTTATAATATACTAACAATGAGTATAAAAAACTTTACAGCAAATTTAAACTCGAAAACAAAATATAGTGTACATGTAATTTGTCTTTAATTTCATGAAATGAATGTAATGATCACTCAACATTGATAAATCCATGCATTCACAAGAATTGGTACAAGCTGATGTAAAAAGGATTGCATAAGAAATTAGAGCGCGATATGAAACAGGAAAAATTCTTATAAATACCAATTAATATCATCTCTTCAAAAAGCTTCTTACTGATAAGTTACGGAAAAAGATAAAACTCTTCACTTGCAGTACAATTTCAAGCTTAAACAAAATCCGAGACAAATTTAAATCCTACAAGGAGAAACATAAGCTCATAACTAGAATGCCTACTCAAACAATAGCGTTGGCTGCACTAGCAATCCTTGGCCATAGATCAGCACACTCCTTGCCAATTGGACCAGTGATAGCAGAACCTACATTTACAGGTGTGACAACCAAATTAAGATCAGAACCGAAGACACAATAGATAAAACCAGCAATGAATCAATGAGGTCAAATGGCAAACTAGACTGATTCAAACAATTGGAAGAAGATTATGATATTCAAATATTACACTCCAATACAAATGAACTAACAAACATACCTTTCATTTCACCCTTGGGATTCACAATGACACCAGCATTATCTGCAGAAACCAACACTACCAAGTCAAGAATTGTTCACTAACATAAACACATAAATGTTACTTTGACATCATTGACACAATTACAATTATTTAGAAATTAGAAACAGTTCACAAGAACAATCAGCCACTCCAGTGGCTAAATTGAAATAAAAAATTATTTTCATAGTGGTATATGAGAAATAAACACGATGAATACAAACATACGGTGAGGATAGAAAAAAGGGGGAAGAAAGAAAAAGAAGACCTTCGAAGTACATGTAAACACCGTCCTTTCGGCGCCAGGGTTTGCGCTGGCGAACGATGACAGCTGGCAAGACCTTCTTCCTGAGATCAGGCTTGCCCTTCTTGACGGTGGCCATGACCATGTCCCCGACGCAAGCCGAAGGCAAACGGTTGAGACGACCCTTGATCCCCTTCACCGAAATGATGTAGAGGTTCTTCGCCCCAGTGTTGTCCGCGCAGTTCACCGTCGCCGCCACCGGCAGACCCAGCGACATCCGGAACTTGTTCCCCGCCGATCCACCGCGACCTGACCAAACCCAAACCAAACAAAAATCGTCACAAACAATAACACACAAAAACAACCTCAGAACCTTACTTCTTCAACATCCACAAACAAACCCTACCTCTCTTCGACATTGTTGCGCTCTCTCTCTATCTCTTACTCTTCTTACGTTTGTATATATATATACATATACGCGAAATGACTGCTCAGACTAGGGTTTTGAGGTATACATGGGCCTGGGCCTCAAAGATACCCACCCAACTATCATCATGGGCTCTTTTGATTGGGCTTCGCACACTTGATTCGTGTGACACAAATACTCCCTCTCTCGCTCCCAACTTGCTCAGAAAAACGATGCCGTCCTGCGCTTTCCCTCTCTCTCATCACCTGGTAATCCCTCCGGCGACCACCGTCCACGACGGCTTCCACCGCCGGAAAATCACCGTACGCCACGGGACCCGTCCATGCCAAAGGATGTCAGTGAAAGTCAACAACAACCCAACCCCTCAGCCTTCAAACCCAAACTCTTCGGTGCTGAGTGCACTCACCAACCTCCTCTGGGGGCAATCCCTGCCGCCGGGCCTCCTCGTCGCCACCGTCCGCACCGCCTGGAACTCCACGTGGCGCCTCATGATGTCCCAGCTCGCTCCCTCCGACCCCTCCGGCGGCTATTCTAGGCCCGCTTCCAAATTCCGCGCGTCGAGATTCTCCGGGTCGCGGCGGAGCCCCGGCAGCCTCCACCTCTACGTGGGCCTGCCCTGCCCGTGGGCCCACCGGGCCCTCATAGTGCGCGCGCTGAAGGGCCTGGAAGAGGCCGTGCCGGTCTCGATTGCGTCGCCGGGACTGGACGGGTCGTGGGAATTCAAACGGGTCGGTGGTGGCGCGGACGCGGATGCGGATATGGTTAGTCCGAGTTTGGATAAGGCGAATGGGTGCAAGACGTTGAAGGAAGTTTATGGGCTTCGAAATGGTGGGTATGATGGGAGGTCCACGGTGCCAATGTTGTGGGATAAGGATTCAATGGATGTTATCTGCAATGAGAGTTACGATATAATCGAATTGTTCAATTCTGGGTTAAATGGGTTAGCGCGCAATCCAGGGTTGGATCTCTCACCCCCTGATTTGAAGGAAAAGATTGATGAATGGTATCAAGTGATATATCCAAATGTGAACAACGGGGTTTATAGGTAATGCTCAGAGTTTCATTTCACCGCGTGGGGGAGTTTACTGAATTGGTGTCATTTAGTGTGTGATTTGGTCATTTTTGCAATTGCAGGTGTGGATTTGCACAGAGCCAAGAAGCATATGACAGAGCAGTAAATGAGTTGTTTTGTACACTAGACAAGTTGGAGGATCACTTGACCAGTTCGCGCTACTTATGCGGAGACACACTGACCCTTGTAGATGTATGCCTATTTACTACTCTAATTCGGTTTGATCTTGCCTATAACGTTCTTTTTAAATGCACCAAGAAGAAGTTATACGAGTATCCCAACCTACATGCCTACATGCGTGACATTTATCAGGTACAGTACATACTGCTTTTGTAGGTTTAGATTTATCCATCAATTGTGTAGTTGATTTTGTACAGTCTTTAAGATTTCGTGTTGAATACTAAGCCACAATGTTCATGCCATGGACAGTTTCCCAAGGTCGCAGCTACTTGCAATTTTACAGAAATTATGGATGGTTACTACAAAACCCTTTTCCCCCTCAATCCAGGGAGCATTAGACCAATCATGCCTTCTGTTTCTGAGCATGGAACCCTTTGCAGGCCTCATGGCAGGGAATCACTATCATCATCTTCGCGAGTATTTGTCAAATAGTGAACCATAACCCAATCCAACGTAAGGTTAAAGGTTGACACAAGCACAGGCTACAGACTATGATCTGTCATCCATGGTTCTGTTTGTAATTGTATAGTATACTTCTTTTTATATAATGTATAGCATACTCTTAATATTATCATGTATTAGTTATGTAGCCTTAGCTTTGATTTCATCCATTTTCTTTCATTTTTCAACAGGAAACACCAAAAAGATTTTCTTACCAATTCGTCTGTCATACATTAGTGATTTGTCACAGCATTCAATACCAAACACAATTATACATTGACATTCAACAAAGCCCTACCGATGCTGCAGTTACACACCGAAATATTCAGTTTTACTACTGCCTAACGGTTTTTTTTCTTCCATTCGCCATGACTGCCTAATAGTTTTCAAAACTCTGTACAAAGTAACTAGTCCCCAACCTTCAACCAAAACAACAAACCCGAAAAAGGAAATAGCAATACTTCAGTAGGTTGGGTCTCGTCACAACTCATCCAAGGCATGGGTGTGACAACAAAATTGGTTTAACAAGAGAATGACAATCATCTTGCGATTGACGCAGATCGAATGGATCCTGCACCATGAAAGAGTAAAAATTAATTAGTAACATCACAGTAAGGATTAGTCAAAAAGAAAATATATGAAATATATCAAATATTTGATAAAGATGAAAAGATGTAGTGGTCAAAAGAGCTCCATTAAAATCACTAGATAACAGGGCAAGTTATTAACTAATTAGTATAGCAACCACACTAAGGTAAGCTCAAACATCGACTGTTCAGATTGATCCAAATATCAAATTTATTCCCAACATCTGCATCCTCACTTTGAGGGTGATCCTTGGCACAACGGTAAATTGCTGCCTTGCGACCAGGTAGTCATATGATACAGTCGTGAAATCAGGCTCTGCTCACCAGACTCCTCAATGAGCCTCGTACACAGGGCCACCCATCAGCATCCTTACTTTTGCTCAGCGTGACCAATAGTTGTAAAGTTCATGTTCCAAAACTCTTCCAGAAAAGGAAATAGAAAAAAAAACTAACTCGTTAATGGAACCAATATTATGATTATCATATATCCATTGTTACTCCAATAGTTCAATAAATACCAGTAATCAGAAGTGTCGCCAATACTTTCTAAAATCAAACTCAACTCTGCCTGGACAATTAGTCCATCACTGATGATTAAACAAAGAAAAAGAAAGTGACATGTCATACCAAAATATAAGCCCACCCATTTTATCCCACAAAAAACAAAGCAATCCACTTATTGTTGCATATCATGCAAATCTGTAATCGAGTTATAGAAGAGAGCACTTATGTGACTATGTATGATGACTTCAGCATAAGCATGGATTGTGAAAAGTAGAGATGGACTATAGAACATGGCAACAAGAAGGCAGAGCCCCACAAACTAAGCATGAACATGATCACGAGTCCTCAAATGTTTTAAACGTCATATTCATGGTTGTAATTAGGCAAAATTTGCTGAGCAATCGAATATGTCCAGGCGGAGCATAAGCTACGTGCAAACTCAAGAAAGCCAACAAGTTACCTCACGATTTCTACAACAACGCAATTTAAATTAAAAACACCCATTTCAGTATGACCAGAGCCTTTCCAACTATCAACCCATCAAAAGAATGAGTAGAACAGGCTACATAAAGCACAATGCTATGAAATCAGGGATCAGCATCAATTAACAATCATGACTTCCATATGATCTTTTATTAATAGGAGTATTTAATAGATTTTACAAATTATTGTTATAGTTTCGTATTAAATGTCACCACCAATCAGATATATATGTGCTTAAGGAAGAATAGCTTCTATCAAATAGAATCCCAGACCAGCTCAGAATTGGATGCAGTATATTTCTTAATTATCAGTGTGGATGAAATTTGAGATGGAGGATGCAAGACGTATGTTGAAACAAAGTAGAGAAGGCCACGGCATAAGAATTGATAATATCCAAAGAAAAGAAAAAGGGCCACATTTTTAAAGATAAAAAGTGAAAACAAATTTATGCACATTACCCATAAGAGGAAAATTGAACTTACTATTTGTTCGCTTCATATTCCTGCAGAATTTACTGCCACATCTGCACCAGAACAGCTTGACAGGTTGATCATGGTCATCAAAGTCAATGCCATAATCCTGCACAAACAACATGCACATAAGCTTTTCAATTGATTCCTAGATTGATAAAATAATTTGAAGAAAGTGAACTACACAAAATGAGCAAAGCTGCTCAGTATAACCATACTAAATGGTCTGCCAACTAACCAATGTACATAGCATTTGTCAATTTATTAGCCACAAACAAACAAACAAAAATTTCAACGATGTTAGTCGTTGCTAATTTGTGCCCTACTTGAGAATAGAAAGCAATTAATAAGCACTATAAAAAACTGAAATATCCATGTAATATAGGACCATTCGCCAAACACCATATTACAGAACCAAACTTACTCACCCAAGTGAGCTCTTCCTGTGCTACTATTTTTTTGGATGTGAAGAAGGCAAACTGCACATTTGAACACATTAAAAGCATAAGTAAGCAATATGTTCTACAGAGTCTGCCATGCCAACAAAAGGTAATTAAAAACAGTAGATGGAACTTCAAGGATCTGCTAACTTCTCACATGATAGTAGTGACGATCTGGGCCCTCAACTTCAACTGGGATCTCAACCAAGTTAGCATCTAAACATCTGGAAAATTGAAATAGAATTACTAAATATCTAATTTTCCAATCTCCAAATAATGAGTCAAATGTCTGCCTAGCCACTCTTTCACAGAAGTTTTAAGCTAACAGTAACACAATCATACCATCTACAGCATGTATATGGAAAGAACCTTAGTCTGCTCAAATGCAGTTATTAATTTCTTAATCTACAGTTAAATAAATTGAACGCTTCTATTCTAATTATGTTTCAGCTTTTATATCAAGTACTTTTGTCTACACAGATCAAATATTTCTCAATTATAACAATTACGTAAAAAAGGTTCCTTTCGTCTTTAGGATAATTAGAAGTGCATGAATTAAAAATAAAGTGAAAATTGTCTACACTAGAATAGTGAACTACTTCCACCCTAAACCCAAGTTATTTATCTCGTTTATATATAAAAACATATCAAAATTGAAGACATCTTCCCTATAACAATCTTCTTACATTAGGCATTTGTTTGTTCTATGGAGCATGTAATTTCAAACTCTCAGACAACTAGATAAATGAATATTTTGTCTTCTTCAGTTCTTCCCAATATCACTCAAAATCACACTCCAGCAAAGCATGTGAATTGAAAAATAGTTGTCAAAAGTTGTACTACGACAAAACCAAGATTTATACTAGAGAAATGGCAATGGGAAAGTTATTTGCTCACCAAGTGGCAACCAAAGTTAGAGCTGTAGGGTGTGTCTTGCTGACCAAAATTGACTCAATAAGTAAGTCGTTTGCTTACCCTATACTTGAACCTTAGGGAGCCAAATTTGAAACAACCTGAACCTAGTATTCAAACTGTTTCAACTTTCTAAAAATAGAGTTGCTCTCTGTTCATTTGACTCAATAGTCACTTGTTTTAGACTATTCATAAAAGTGATGAATTAAACTGGGAAAACCCATTGCTTGGCTCTACTTGGATCATTAATCAATAAATAATTGCGTACCCCTCAACATCAACAGGACTAAACTTCTAAGAAATCTTATCTTAAACAATTAAATAGAAAAAGTACCAGAGCATCTCTAGATTTGAACTTTTTATAAATAATTACAAAATAAACACAAATTCTCACAATTCAAAATTACGGAGAAATTCAAAGAACAAGAACAAAATTATACAGAGTAAAGACTCCTTTATGAAACTTTAATACCTGTGATTTATAAACCTGGCAGCATTCCCATAGGATGATGCATCCAAGCAAAGAGCTTCTTTATCCTTCACAACACCTGACTCCCAATCCGCATCCAGTAGAATTGGGTATGTATTTTTCCCATTTTCAGTGCATTTCATGTTCCTCTCATGTAACTCTTTAATGGTTAAAATTTCTCCAACATACTCACACACAAATGCACCTTTTGGCAGGTCCTCTAAGGTACGAAGACCCCACCCTTTTCCTTCTGAAGTGAAAAATACCTGAGTAGCAGATAATTATTAGAGAAAACATATTTGAATAATGTCCTATCAAGAACAAAATGCATTAGTGTCACCTCAACATTGAAGCAATTGTATTTGTCTACTAGTGGCAAAGATTACTTAAACACCCACCTCCAAGTTGCAAGTTATTCCTCGTTGGACAACCCGATTGCCACATTGTTTCCCACAGCCACATTTGCTCCAGCATTCTTTAATAAACTTCCTCTTTAAGTGTCCTTTACATGGCTCTAAACAATCGTCATTCTTTGATCTTTCAAGTGGGCAGTCTTTGCAATAGAAGAAATGTTGTTGAGGGTTGCGGCAGATGGTAATGCACTCTTCCAAGAACTCTTCCTTCAGTAGGCCTTGGGCAGAGTATGCAAATTCACCCCCAGTTTTATTTGCACAAGCACAGGGTGGAGACAACAGGACACAATTGCCCATACAAGTTGAACAACAATCCTCACCCCTAATACGAGATAGAGATATGTTAACATAAGCATCTCGGAACACAAGGTTTTGGGGTATGTAGTGAAAAGATGGTGGGAAATCATCAGTAATTTTATTCACCCATGAAATTTGAACACTTTCTTCTCCTTTTGTGAGGTCATTAACATCATAAATAGACCTTATATCATCAGCTGTAAGATGATGCTGTGGAACAACCACTAAACTAAGTGAATTTGGAGACATAGGATCCTCCAGCTCCATTCTGTGATCACTTTTTGAGAAATCATTTGTTCCAACCTTCTTGGAAACTAGTACAGCATCATCAAGACCACTCAAGTGGGCAAGAGAAAAGGGAATCTGGGGTGCAACCAAGGCAGCAGAAGACTCAACATGGATTGATCCATTTGAAGTACAAGAAAGCATGTCCAAATCTTTATTTCCTGTGACACTCAGAGTGCCATGTGACTCAGATCCCTTCAACACATCAACGCTTGGTGTTATCTTTACAGGTCTTTCCTGTGAGTCATCATTCGAATCAGTTCTGAATTCCAACATGCAGTCACACATATCCCTCAACAGTTTCCGGACAGAAAAATTTGGGTCAGTGATTTTATATGACCGCAGACATTTATCCTCCATCATTTTTAGCAGTTGATCTCGACTAGGCAAACGGAAATCTGGTCCCCCAAGAGCTGAGCTGCAGCTCAGAGAAATTTTTACCTCTCCCATAGGTGACGAGGCTATCTCTACATTAGAAGTCGCTTCTTCATTTGAGGAAGGACGAATATATTCACCTCTAACTCCTTCATTTCTGCATTGTGATGCCACATTGACATGGCCATCTTGCTTTCCAGCTGCAACATTCTTCATTGAAGAGACCCTTCCACTTGATGGTTCTTTTGAGGGAGAATAAATATATATATATATATATATATATAAGAAAAAAGAAAACTCATCAAACAATCATCTATACAAAATTGAATGTGAGTTGGCAAGTGGCAACACAATAACTAAAAGAATAGTAAATGGCACAAAAGTAACATTTTCTTTGGTTTAAGACTCAGAGATGAGACCACTTCAGATGCCAGTAACCCGTTCCCTCCCACATATACAAGCAACTGCCAACATAGAGCATCTTATGACATACTTTCTAGAAACACAGAAATCACACAGTTGCAAGTAACGACTTGCATATTGCATAAGCCAATGAAAGCATATTGTGGGCCCCTGTGCCTCACTGCCATCAGTTGACAACTAACATGCTCCAATTATGCAAACACCACAGCTAAAATGCAGGCATTTAAGGGGGGGGAAATACTCAGGTTCATTTCAACTAAAATTGTGTCACCGCAAAACCAAATTTAGCACATTTTCCTGTATTTTCCTAAACAAGTCCACAACATTTCCAAGCAAATACAGTACTTACTATTGACTTCAAAAAAAGTTGACCCCAAAGGAAAAGCCGCCACTAAGATGTCATGCCATTAAAAACAAAAGCAGACAGAAAGCAAGAAACTTCTCATCAAGGAATAGTCCATTGAATACCAGGATGAATCACTGCAATGGGAACCTCATAATCTGGCAAGCCATCAATAGGCTCATCCTTGGGTATGATCAATGCATGAGAACGAGGCATTTTGGTTTTTGGCAATAGAAGCATTCCTGGTTCAACTGTTGGTTCTTTTAATGGTACTGCTGGGGACATTCTTTCAGATATAAATCTTCTTCCTTTTGGAGCAACTTGAGGTGATACAGGTTGCTTTCCCTTGTCAACAATACCATTTCTTGGGGGAACTGGGCGCACTTCAATCCTTGCATTTCCATCAGATGACACTGCTGTGCTTTGAGGCTGCTGTCTGGAACAACTCTCAGATAATGTGCCATCTTCTAATTTAGGCCTTTTCAATGGAGAGGCAGCTGAGCTTGGGGCACAGTTACTCACAGGATGCAAAGACTGGATCTCTTGGCCTCTTAAACGCAACCTCTTCAAAGGTCGGGTTGGTTCAGCATGCATCTGAGCTTCTTCATCCTCCATTTCTTCTTCCTGGTTGTTTGAAAAGCCAGAAGACATTTCAGCAGCTATAGGCATAAGATCAAGAAAGTAATGCAGATTAACTCAACCAACTAAGTAAGAATGATGAGAATTATGTACATCAATGTTCTTGCTTTTCTTTTTCTGTTCTGGCACCTGTTAAATAATATCCAACAATGGATGTAAGTATGTAGAAGAGACCAGAGTGTGGAAAAGCAAAAGCAAATAGCAAATAAAGTGGGAAATACACCTTTTTTTCATCCTCCTCAAATATAGCATCTGCCAGGGCTCTATAGTTCTCTTCTTCAATAAGCTCCCAGTTTTTATCATACAATTTAAGGAGTTTCTTTAATACTGGTTTCACTTTCAATTCAGGAATCCCAAGATCTGCCATTGCACGATAAGCCGCTACCACTTTTGGATTGGGCGCCATTTATAATCAGCCAACAGTTACTTTTGTTACAGGATCCCAAATGCAAAACACGCCTAAATTTCAAAGATTTCTGAAATGGGAAATACAATATATGATTTATGAGTAATTAAGCTAGAAGACCTAAACATTTTTCTGGAAGTAACTTAGAAAGCAAAAGCAGGAGAGAATGCAGAAATATCAGTTACCGAACTTTTCAATAACTGGAAAACTAAGAACATAAACCAAAGACCCAGACAATAATTAAGAAAAGAGATTCAAAGACAAGAAAACTTTGTATTTTGACTTATAGATACAAGAACTTACACCGTCAATTTTCTTTCTAAGGAAACATACTGAAAGTACTACAATATAACCCTTTGCTAGGCTTCTTTGTTTAAAATAAACAATCCAAAGCCATCAATGAGTTACTCTTTTAGCTGTCAAAGGAATTTTTCCCTTCTCCATCACCATAGTCTTTCTGGACTTGAAATTCAAAGTGAAAAAACAAATAACACTACATTGATCGATATATAATTGAATACTTAGGGAAACAAGCAAACAGCAGTTGCTTCCTGCTCCTCGTGCAATATGATACGGCAGAAAAGAGACAAAGACTGAAGTGCCATAAGACGTAAATTTACTGAATGAAGTGAGTGAAAGAACCCCCAAAGCAATTAACAAAGGAACAAAAAAATCCTAAATGCACTGAAATTTCTTAAGTGAAGCCCTGAAAAAAGAAAACTTGGAAAAGCACTTCCACAGACACTGTAGTTTACACACGCTTACAGGCATACCCACTATTAAGCAAGGAAAGCGAAAACCTCAGCTCAGATAAACATCACAGAGAACATGCAATGGAAAATTTGCACACATGAGACATTGATCTTACCAGCCGAAACTTGGATATTGAGTCCAACAATCAAAACCTGAGAGTGAAACCCCCCCCCCCCCAAAAGAAAAAAACAATATAAAAATGGTCAAACAAACATGCAAACTCAGTCATTCACCAAGTAAAAACCGAAAAAATAGTAGAAAAACACACGCACGAAACGAACACACAATACATAGTAAAAAACGAACCGAAGAAAGGACTGTCTCAGACAGAGAAAATAATGTGGTCAGCAATGTTCACCAACAAAACCTCGTGTGTGGCAGAGGAGAGCAAAACACACTGTACAGAAGCGAGACAAGAAAAGAAACCTTCTAGTGAATATCAAAACGACGCAAAAAGAAAAATAACGGTAATCATAAACAAGAGTAGTGAATATCAAAAGTTACCTGCATTTTTTAATTCCGACCATTTTGTTTTATTCTGGGAGGGAGAGGTGAGTTTGGGAAAATAGGGCACAAGAAATGAAGAAAATGAAGAAGAGCTTTGACCAGTTTTGCCTCTTAGCTCCTTTTAACAGTGATTATTTATTATAGGGAAAATGTTGTTAAAACCACATTAGAAAGTGAGTTTCGATTCGGGCACAAGTTAAACTTATTAAATTCTTCCTTATTTATTATATAATTCACATGTAATAATATAATAAAATATAAAAAATATTAAATCATTTAAAAAAAATTAATCATTTATTAATTTAATCAATTTTAATCGGTCCAAACATATATAATCATAAATTTAATTATAAAATTGAATATTTGTGATTGATTGAGTCTATCATCAAAGTATCCAATTTGGTTCAGTTCACACAACAGCGATTGGGAGTGTGATTGGATTGAATTGATAGGATTTGAAAAAGTATAAATTAATTTTATTGAAATTAATCTGTCAGATTGTGAAAAAATATTCTATTATATCGAACCAACCCAACTTAGGCTTGATCATTGTTCCATATTAAAAAAATTAAAAATATATTCGAACAACGTTGCATTGGGTATAAAGACGAAACGAGATTATTTTATTTTACACTTAGTTTTATTACTCACGTGATATACAACTTTATTATATTAGGTGTGTATAAAATTTTTTAATTATAATGTACTATTTATTTTAATATTTTTATTAAAAAACATTAATTAATTTTATACAAAATATATATAAGTTTTAAGGTGAATTTATTGTCACTTCTATTTATTTATTGTTAGTTTGTCACTCATTTTTAATTAACTTTTATTTAATTTTCTTAAAACACCATTTATTAAATAGTTATTCATTGAATGGAGGCATATTTAGTGAGATGAATGATTTATTATGAGAGTGAGATGAGCAAATCTTGACCATTAAATCAACTATATATAGTTAAAATTAAATATTACTTAAAGGTCACATGACTACTTTATGTTTTAATCTTAATCATACATGGATAATTCAATTATCAAATTTACTCATCTGACTCTTACAATAAATCACTCTTCTCACTAAATATGCCCCTTCATTGAATTACTTAACTATTGTGACATTTCTTCCTTATTTTGTATTAGTATTGTAATTTTGGATTTATCTTACTAAAGTTAATATTTATAATAAAATTCAAAAATTACAATTAGTAAATTAAATATTTAATAATATTTTTTCTTACATCAACTATCACATAATCACATTTCTAAAAGTTAAAATTTGTCAAAATTTTTATATGTAATAATATTAAAATTATTAATTTTAATTTTCCTATTGACCAATGAATCAATTATTAAAAAATGAAAGTATAAGAGAAAATTAAAAAAATTATTTAATAATGATAATTTTTAAATAAATATAAGAGTGACGATAAATAATTAATTTAAATATAAATAAGTAACTACAACTTAATTATAATTATTGGTATTGTAAGAAAATCAAATAAAAGTTGAATGGGGAGGAATGGCAATACTCACATTGCTCTTGCTCATTTTCCCGGGCCCACGCGTTCAAAACCGCCATGGCTCGATGCTACCACACGGACAGGAACACGGTCTACATGTGACTGCAAAATTATTATTTGTTCAGTCAATGCATTCAAAAGTTACCTTGATACGTTCTGGTCAAAATTCTCATGCACTGACATTATGTCCAAGTTTGCAACAGAATAATCAGAACAGATGACATTCGCTTTTATGCCATATCCATTCCAATTTTTTAATCAACTACCAATAATTTAACCTTCGATTCATTAATTTAAGATGAACAAGAACGGATAACTAGTTTTCAATTAACATAGCCATTTATGAAATTATCTTAATCAGACATTAATCAATCAGACTTTACCTGATTGAGTTTGAGGCAGAGCAAAGATCCACCACAGTGGTCACTGGTGGCATATAAGGCAACCAGGTGACCAACACAAGAAGGGAAAAACAAAAAGCTGCCAAAACCAAAAGGTCCAAAACCGAGTAAGCAAAACAATATATTATATATCTCCCAAAACCTTCTATGTTGCGAGTGGAAAAACAAAAATCCTCACTTTCTCCGATCCCTCAAATGGGTATGATCAGAAAACTTTACTCTCTCCCCTTTCTTTTTCTCTTCACTGTTTTTGGGCTCCTTCTTCATCCTATCTCAGGTGCAGGTAACACAAACTTGGTTTACAAGGGCTGTGCAGATCAGAAACTGCAAAACCCATCTGGGATTTACTCACAAAACCTCAAAGCCCTCTTGGTTTCTCTGGTGGCACAATCTGGACAAAAGGCTTTCTCCACCACAACCTCCGGGGATGGTCAGAATGTGATCATGGGTCTGTACCAATGCAGAGGAGACCTCTCAAACTCTGCTTGCTACAACTGCGTGAGCAAGATTCCGGATATGCTGGACGAGCTCTGTGGCAAGGTGGTAGCAGCGCGGGTCCAACTCATTGGATGCTATCTGAGGTACGAGATCGTGGGGTTCAAGCAGGTCCCTGAGACACAGTTGCTGTACAAGGTTTGCGGGTCGAAGCAGGGGAGTGATGGTGGGTTTGAGGAGAGAAGGGACTCGGCGTTTGATATGGTGGAAAAGGGAGTGAAAAGTGGTGGAAACTTGTTTTACACAGGGAGCTACCAGTCTCTGTATGTGTTGGGGCAGTGTGAGGGTGATTTGGCCAATGATGATTGTGGAGATTGTGTGAAGAGTGCTGAGGACCAGGCCAAAGCTGAGTGTGGTGACTCAATTTCTGCCCAAATTTATCTGCACAAGTGCTATATCAGCTACAGCTTTTACCCCAAGGGAGTGCGAGGCATGTCATCTTCGCCAGGTAAAGCAATGCAAAAAATATATTTTTTCCCTTATTTTGATATATTTTCCTACCCACTGGGGGATTATTAGAAGATCAATGCCGGTGTTCTATATTTCTTTGTGCCTATATCACAATTGATAATGTATTATATTATCTGAGTTTGTGAACTGATATAAGTTCTCATTAGTTTAAATATTGGGACAAACTCCATTTGGGGATTTGAGAAGTGGGGTTGGGGAAGGGATTCACAGGATCTTGGTTGATGGATCTCTTTGTTTAAGATTTACTCCTGCGGTTGTGGTTGTATCATGTATGTTAAGTCAGAGTTTAATAAAGCCTGTATTTTGTGTTTGATTGGATCAGGGGGGCAACAACAAACGGAGAGGACAGTGGCTCTTGCAGTGGGAGGATTTGCAGCTCTGGGTTTCTTAATTGTTTGTCTGTTGTTTCTAAAGTCAGTGTTGAAGAAAAGAGGTGGTAAGCATTGAGGCTGAATTGGATTGTATATATCCAGTATACCTCAAGTGGTTCCTAGATCATCTTAGGTGAATATACTTTGAGCATTTGTATAGTTCGGATCAAAGGGTGAAAAATTAAAAAGGAAATTCTCATAATTTATTATTTATAGTTTGGTACTCCATAATTCATATCTTTTGAGATGAGTGAATCCAGTTTGTGGTATGAATGGAGAAAGTGAATAGTCGGACAGAAGTTCATTGGGTGGCTGTGAGATGAGACCTTTCTCTTTTATGGCCTTCTCAGTTTAGAGTAAATCCCTCCATAGTTTATCAGACTGTTTTGGCTCCCAAACTCAATTATGCTGCTTTACTGGACATGCATCTCCCAAATCCTACATCACGTGTATTTGATAGGAGGAGAAATAAAGGAAGAAAAGTAAAAATTCATTATGTATATAAGCAAAATAAATATATGGTCTAATATGTTATCAATTGTTTTTTAATATAGTATTTACATTAATTTTAAGTATGTCAATTATTTAAAGGTTTTTTTTTATAAACTCTTACGAAAAAATAATAATATAATTTTTTTAAAAACTACACTAATAAAGGTTGGTCTTGAATTTTTGCATACTTCCCCAAATGTTTTAAAAGCTACTAATAGAAAATTAAGGGATGTAGTTACAAGTATTCAAAGGAGTGTATATATATCGCATATTGTTCAATTGTGCATTTCAAGTAAATGTTTATGTAAATTGAAAAAAATTAAAATAACTATTTCTACAAAGTATTTTTTCATCGGATGTCTCTTTTGCCCTTTTTCTGGAAGTTTTCTGGAAGTTGTGTGGTAGAATAGTAGGTTGTTATCGAATACCATTTTTTTTGGAAGTTATTAAGTAATGAGAAGTGCTATTAAAAGATGTAATCATACATTCAGACTCAGACTATCAGCTGGGCCATTACACCTTTCGCTTTTTTTTTTTATCCCCTCATAAGAAACACAACACATAAAAGCAGGAAACAAAAAAGAAAGGGAAGAAAAACATCGAAATCAACATGATTAAATATGTAATTTGCAATGGAAAAATGTTATGGTCATTCTTTTATGGCGAAGCCTTCCTAAAATAAAAGGATAGGAATTTAAAATTAAAGAGCATTAATATCTCTCAGCCACCAAATAAAATTATAATTTTATAGTTAGAGTATATTTAAATTAACTGTGAAAAAAATTATCTCAAAAATTAATATGTGTATAATTGATTTTTAATAAAATCAATTATAAAAAAATTAATTTATTTATTTTAGATAAATTTTTTTGTTTGGATTGTATTTAAAAAATTATTTTTATATATTAAAATACCAAAATAAATATAAAATAATTGAAAAAAATATTTAATTAAGGACAAAATAGTATTTTTCTATCAAAATTTTTGAAATAATCATAATAATAAAAATTCTGAAATTATAGATTTTAGAAAAAGAAAAAATATATATTTTTAACCTTAAAACATAATCAACAATTTTTTATGTTTTAATCCAAACATGTTTACGTTTAGAAAAAAAGAAGCTTAATTTGAGTAAAGTTATTTTCTAAAATAATTAATCAAAAGCAAGCATGTACTTAATTTGGTATAAAATTGATGGATGAGATATGTAAAATCACATTAAACACTTTTTTATGTATATCAGTGATATTCACACTTTTGAATATGAAACTAATTTCTTTTAAACTATCAAGCGATTACGATTATTAACTCTCTTTAGCATCTCTTAAAATTCAGACTTTTAGTCTCATCCTATAATTATAAATCACTTACAACTCTTATCAATCAATTATAGATTACATTAGATTAAACACCGATCTCTTAATTCTTCACCCAATTTTTAGGGATATATCCAACTAATCCTTACGAAAACGTGGCTTAATATAAGTGACGAGTCACAATCCACCGAAAAAACAAGAAGTGAAGAATCACATAAAAGCCAGGAAGGAGACCGTGCACATCGACATCAGGGCAAGAAAATGAGACAGGTGTTGTAAACCTGGTTTGGACCGGTGCACGTCCATATCAATGTTATTTTTTTGTATGTAGATTTCATTACAAAAAAATCTTAATTACTTAATTTATAAAAAAAAAATATATAAATTGTCTATATCAAAATTTCTAGATAGAGACGCCAAATAACCTAATGATATTCGCATAAATTTGATTCTTAAAATTTTCAGACTCCTATACAAGTTATTTAATAATATTTTGGTTTAACGGTAACATTTTCTTAATGGTTCAAATAAGTCCATCTTAAAATTTATGTTTTGTGATGATAAAGTTTATGAAAGTATGTTTGCTTAATAGCCCAATATGCCATGGTGCCAAAAATGGTGGAACCATATACTCGGTGCGAATGTTTCTTTTGAGTTTTGACATTGTGCCCTTCCTTCGCGGATATCTTGTCCCATTCGCCGTTCTTCGTTTAGCCAAAAAACGAAAAGTCATACAGAGCAATCATGGGCCAGAACTTATCTTAGGAACAACCATATGTTGAAAACATGTTTTGAAGTATCCTAAATTTTGTAGTATCTACAATTTTTTATTATTGAACTTCATATCCAAATCTATCCCATAAAAATTGAATAAATATTTATTTTAATCCTTTAAGATATAAGTTTTGTCAGTTTAATTATCTAATAATAAATACGTTAAAAGCATCCTTCATGGCAATTTTTTAGATCAACTTAATAATTTTGAAATAGTAAAAAATGATCCGTCAAAAACTAACATTTAAAAAATATTTTAATATATTTATTATTAAATAACTAAACAGATAATACTTGTATTTTTTATGAAACAAAATACATGTTTACTCTAAAAACTTTTTGGGAATACTATAGAATTTTCCGTAAAAAATTATTTTTCCATAGGAGAGAATAGGGGCAGCATTGGCCCCAGCTTTAGTCACGACAGTAGCGACTTTTCATATTAGTATCATGGTCATTTTCCATGTAAACTTGACACATTCATCTATATTTTGAATCGTATTGATAATTTTTCAATATGATAATAATATTTCGAGTGTATGATTGAAATTGAATAAGTAAAAAATGTAAAAATAAAAAATAAAATATATTTTGATACAATAAAAATCTTGGATTAAATTTTGATTCATGTATTGTCAAATTATTAAAAGAAATTATTACAATAACTATTTAGAAAGTCAAACTCTTTTAATGTTGTACTAATAGAATTAGATAATAGTATAAAAAAATTTGCTCTAATAATGAATCAAATTTAAACTCTTAAAGTTTATATACATTATTAATTTTTAGAGTAAATAAACAACTTAATCCTCTGAAATATCTATTACTTGCAATTTAACTCTTGAATTTATTCTTGTATACGAGTTATTCCTTAAATTTATAAAATTCGTATCAATTTAGTTATTTCGTTATCTTGGGTTGACCAAATTAAATGATAACCCCTAACGTTACACGTTAAATGTGTATGTGTAACGTTTAGTGACACATGCATATTACTCAACATTTTCTATTAAAATACAACATCATTTTAGCTTAGTAAATGAGTGATTGAGTGTTTTGTGTACGAGAAGGTTATGGTTCACTAAGCTAAAATGATGTTGTATCTTAAAGGATAAAGCTGCGTAACATGTTAAGTGACACTTAACGTTACACATAGAAACTTAACATATAACTTCAGAAGTTATCGTTTAACATGGTCAACCAAAGATAACAAAAGAACTAAATTGATACAAATTTTATAAATTTACAAAATAACTTGTACACAAAAATAAATTTAATGACTAAACTGCAAATAGAAAATATTTCTAAGGACTTAGTTGTTTATTTACTCTTAATTTTTATATTCCCTTTCTATTTAAACTTAATGTATCTAAGTATATTTTCACTTTTTACATTCTTAATTTCCACCAACTTAACCAAACAAACCTAAATCTGTCTCATATAGATGAGCAAAGCAGCAGGGTAAATTTTGGTATAAGATGCGTTTCTTACTTTCTTTGTTGAAACAAGATTGCATGAATAAAATTGAATGGGCAATATCGGGTTGGCAGGGTTGGCGGGCCTTGCGAGTGATCTTCTTCGGAATTGGTCAGTTGAATTATGGGTTTGTTCGGCTTCATAGGAAGGCTACCAACATGGTGGCTAAGCTATGTGCTATTCGTCAATCATAAACCTGTGCTAGAAATCACATGTAGTAAGAGAATCTCTTATTTGCTTAAAACGTGTGCTAATATTTTCTATCCTACTTGGAATATTAATGAAGACATTAGAATCAGATATAATCGGAACTAGAATATCACTTTTTGTCATAGCAGATACTTGTCATTTGGGATCATCCTCTTCCTGAACTAAGGCAGGACCTTATAGCTGATAAAGTGGGAACTTTATTCCCCCCAGCCACCAGTTAGATTTTGTTTTCTTTCTTGTTTATCTATCGTACAAGAAAAAAGCTTCCAAAATGGGCTTGGAAAAGCAACAGATTATTGTTAGAGCCTTCAAATTAAGCCGCAGAAAGTCAAAATTCACCATTTCCCTTTGACCAAATGGCAATGCAGAACCTTATGTTTTTATCAAATACAAGAAGATCAGCTACCAAAAAAAAAGGAAAAAAAAAACCAAACTAAACCAAACCAACAAAACTCGCAAATATGATAAATGTGGGTGAAAAACAAACTATAGGACTCTAGTGAGGGGGCCTTACAAACAACTATTCAGCCCATAAAGTACAGGCCCATAACTCATTTGCCCACCCACGCTTCCGCACAATTTAAGCCGTTAGATAAGGGGAAACACACGAATCTTAAATCTTTCTTATTTCACCCCTTAAAATGAAAAAATCAAAACCGAAGCTCGGTGACAGCTTCTGAAAACAGTCTGCATGGAGCTTAAACTTTACTTTTGGCATATACTGAATATACATATACATATTCCATCATGAAAAGTTGAAAGTAAAACAAATAAATGAGAGTATACAGTAGTTACAGAGTTGTCCCACTCTGTTTCAGATGATCACTGCAAAGCAATTGACTCAAACCCGACCCCCCCCCTCTTCTTTTCTCCTCTGATTTATGTGTGCGTGTATGACTGTATATATAGTGAAAGAATTTAACAGCACCATGTCAACAGAAGAATTCAAGTTCCTCATGTTTCAATCTGCCAAAAGAAATGCCTCTCTCACCTTTCCTTCCCGAATTAAACCCCAATGCCAAGCATTGTAGTCGAAGCTACTCTTAAAAGTTGGAAATAGTGAAATTAAGCGTAACTACATCATAAACTACCGAAGTGTGTTCCAAAAACAATACTGAAAAAATAATAAATATGTGGTTTAATGCCCATAACAGGTTTACGCCGAGTGCAGTTAATTAAGGGAAACTGACTGGGAGAAAAGAGAATGCCCAGACACAAAAACATGCTCAAGTCAATCAGCAGCACTGCTTTTCTCTAATTAACAAAGCATATCATCTTTTATTTTTTTAGAAGAAGACACATTGAAAACCAAGAGAAACGAAGTGGGGAGGAGAATCCCAAGCCCTAAACAAAAACTGCTTTATCCTTGAAGAGGTATAAAACAGAGATACAAATTGTAAGGAACGACCTTACTTGATTTAGGTACTCTCTTCTAATGAACAGGAGAAAATACCTCCTAAACAGAAGAGAGATAACATTGCAATATTAACTTAAGACTCATGTAGCAAGTATGAAAATTCCAATAATGACACAAGGGCTTAGACCTTTTTCTAATGTCCTCAAAGCCCATTTTCATGTTCAAAAAGAATCATCACGTTACTACATACAGCTCAAACTGCATCAACTAGAGGCATACTCACATCAAGGTGAATTAAATTTATCATCCCGCATCATCATAATAACAGATATGAAGCGTAAGAATACACAAAACTAAAAGGAAACAAAGTTTCCCAATTCCCACTGTGATACCGATAGATACTCAAGGTTTTCTAAAGCTACAATCGTTAAATTATTGCAATGCGAAACCCTAGAACAGAACTACACTGTTTTCAATCCTATAGATAAGGAGAACAAAGAAAAAAGGGCAATAAACCATCATTCTCCGAATCGAATGATACAAATCCAATAATAGATCTGAGAAAAAACCGAACCCAAGAAATGATCTGACCTGATGAACCGGCCGGTTCACTTCTGGGGCGGTGGCGGTCCGATGGAGGGGGTACCGAGGAGGCTGGCCTGCTGGAGCTCGAGGTCGCTGAGCTGCTGCTCGCGGTCCATCTCGATGATGAGAGGGACGACGAGGATGAGGAAGGTGGTGCCGGCGATCCACGCGGCCTTGCCGGTGCTCTTGAGGAGCTTCTTGGTGACGAAGGCGGCGTCGCCGGCGGCTTGCTTGCCCCGAGAGACGAGCTGGGACTGTGAGATCTTGGTGATTAGAGTGGTGCGGTCCTCCCTTGAATGGCTTGGCCTGTCCGGGAGCGACACTCCACCTCTTCGGGCTTGGGACGCCATGCCAAGGAATCAGAGTAAAGAGAAAATGTACCAGTTAGGGTTTTGGGTGGGAATTGTGAAGGTGGGTTTTTTTTATTACACCAGCTTACATAAGAAAGAGTTTTTTTTTTTTTTCTTTTTTTAAGGTTTTATGAATTATTAGAGTAAAAAAAAAAGTATTTATTATCAAAAGATTCTAATGAATTATTACATTATTAAAATAATTTAATTTTTTAGAAAGTTTTTAGAGGGTTAATGAATTTAAATTAAACATTTTTTACTGTTAATATTATAAAAGTTAATTTTAATAAGTGAAAATTAATAATATTTTTAAAAATAAAAATATCTTTGTAATTATAATTTTAAAGTGATTATCTATTTATAATATATAAATCTTAACTCACGTGCTATTATGATGTCATATGAATTATGTTGAGCTCTCATACAATGACGCATCAAATTGTCTTAAGTTTTTTCCTTAAGTCACTTAGTCACGGACCTTTAATTTTTGTTTCACCTCTAAAGGGACACATCATCAATTCTACTTTCTATTCTTGCCACAACTTGGAATTCTTTCGATCACTTCATTATAGTTTTGGTTACATATGCTCCTTAGTAACTCAAATGAATTCTCATTAGTTATTGTCTCTTTAATTACTCAAATGAATGAGTTCTAACACTTTGAATCCTCATTAGTAATTAAGATGAATTAACACTAGTAATTTAAGCCTCATTTATAGTTACTTTGCCTTGTGAACATCTTAGTTAAACACCTGTAACTTTCATCTTCACTTTCCCGTCACAATCCAACATTTGTATTTTTACAATTGGTCCTCTTATTGTGTTGGGTTGGAATCTTCTACATCATAACATAGCCATGGCAATTTTCAGGATCATTGACAGAAGTATGACCAATAGCTCTTATTGTCATCCTAAGCACTATAATTGCAACACAGTAATTACAATTTCTCAAAACATAGGTGATAAACAAAAATATCCATTAATTTTCATTGTATTAGTTGTCATTGGTAAGGTCTGGTCAAGTCATGTCCAACCTGGCCAGGTTCGGTCTGGTGAGGTCCGATATGGTCTGGTCTAGTCCAGTCGAGTTTGATCTAGTCTGATTTGGCTTGATCTGGTATGGCAAGTCTGGTCTGGTTACGTTCAATTTGGTCTGGTCTAGTCTGGTTTGGTTTAGTTTGATTCGATCTGATCTGACCTAATCCTATCTGATCAGGTCGGGTCGGATCTGATTCGGTCTGGTCTAGTCGACTCCAACTTAGTTTGGTATGATATGGTCAAATCTAATCTAGTATGATTTGATTTGGTCTGAACTAGTTTGGTCTAGTTCAATTTATTTTGGTTCAATTCAATGACAACTGTTGACGTCTTAAGAGCAACCATACTAAATAATGTGGAACATTTAAGGATAATAAGGAGTAATTTCCAATTTGTAACTAGAAATCATAATAATCATATCATTCTTGGATGCAAGTTGATATAAAAAGGTGAATAAGATATTTAGAGCTGATTTGGATAAGTTTTTTTAAAAAAAAAAATCATATTTTTATTCTTTTTTTAAAATAATCTACAATGATATTATGTTTGGTACTTGGAATGTTAATTTCATTCTATGCTTTATTCTATGAAATGGACGTTCTCATATTTGTTAAAAAAAATGGAATAATGATTCCATCCCATACCTCATCCCATAGAATCATGAATCACCATTCCCTTTGAGAAAGACATGATTGGTGATTTCATGTTTTATGGAATGAGATTTAATTTCCCCTCTAATATACCCTTTTTTTTCTTTATATAATGACAATTATTGCCCTTTATTAAATCTAACCTACCTAAATTTCAATTTTTTAAATCTTGTTTTAGCCTGCCCTTCATGTTTTTCAATTAATTTTAGATACTCATGTTAATTTTTTTAAAGATTATTATTATGTAAATATGTGAAAAATTATAAAAAGAACAATAATATAGGGAAACACAATTATTATTTAAAATATCATTAAAAAATATTATTCAAAATGTATGAAATATTAAAAAATTGTATTCATTGTAATTTTTCCTCATAAATAAAAGAAATGTTTGCTCCTTTCAAATAGCATTTTCTATTATAAAGTTATATAAAAAATTAGATTTGAACATGATACATGAGAAAAGTTAACCTTGTATGTTTTTATCATGGGGATATTTATATCATTTAGATCAACTTCGATTATATTATGCATTGATTTAATGTACCAAACAATGGAATGACTTGAAAAATGATTTAATTTTAATTCAGTGTAAATTAGATTTTTTAGATAATTGTTGTAATAGTTAAACTTTTTTAATGACTTGACAATACATGATTAAATAACAATATAAAGAAACTTTATACTAAAGGTGGATCAAAATTAAACTCCTTAAAAAATAACTCCATTCCAAAAGCTACTAAATTGTGGACTGGAAATGTTTATTCCATTTCAAGTCATTCTAGTTCTATTTCTATCCATGGAATCACTATTTTGTGTACCAATATAAAGAAAATGAATTTATTTTAATTAGGATTTCAAGTGAGTGAGTGCGTTGCACTAAATAAGTGGAGAAAAGAGATACATGATTAAGGTAAAATACTAAGAAGCTTATAAGTTTCGAATGGAAATTGGGTCATAATTAACTAATAGCAGCCACAAAAAGATGTTAGGTTCACTAATGTGTATATATTACAAAATTAAAAGTATTTTGTAATTTTACATAACAATATTTACGTGAATGAGATCATGATTCTATTTCTGTTTATTAAGCAAAAACAAATTTTTTCTTGTCCTTACATTTACAGGAAGAGAAATAGATATTTTTGTCATCCTTATATGCAATTACTACTTTAAGTAGTTGAATGCTTCTTCTAATTATTAGGAGTTATGGATAAGCCAATATTTTGGAAATTGCACCCATAATTAAAAGCCTGAAAAGGGGGTTGACAATCCAACCAAGATTCAATTGAACCAAAATTATTTGAAGTATGAGGATTACTCTGATACTCATTTTTTTTTCAGGATATTAGTACTCAATGTGAGTTGTCAAACATTCATTAGTTGTTATTTATATTTAATAAATTTTTAAATATTAATTGTGAAATCAATAGTCAATAAATGATTGACAACTAACAATGAGTACTAAACTTATAAAGGTATCATAAAAATTTCTTCTTTTTTTTTTGGACAGTAAACATTGAACTAACATTAGATGAAAAAAGATTCAATACAAACAATAGAAGAAATAGGGTCAGGGATAGTTCCCACCCAACTTCTAGAACCACTATTCCTAGCTACACCAACCAGACCATGAGTAGCATTGTTTCTTTCCCTCCTAATACTGTTTACACACGAATTTGTCATATAGGACAGAAGTTGTAGGCAGTCTAGTATATTCGGCTCAATGGTAGCTAGGCAACTCCCTTAAAGTATACATTTTCATATATTATATATAATACTAACTTGATAAGAATTTAATAAACCAGTACCATAAAAAAGAAAAAAAAATTATCTACTAATACTTAGTTATTTCAAAATTTATAAATTTATAGGTTTACATAACATTTTTTTAAATTTAATATAATGCTAAAATGTTTAATGTTGTACATTAAAATATAAAATTTCATATATATTAGAATATAAAATAGTAATATTAATCCTTCTTCCAATGAATACTGTGATTATAAAGATAATACATATGGTGAGTTTATGATGGTTAATTTTAAGACTTTGTTTATTCTTGATTGTTAAATATTGATTATGCTTTCTTGTAGGGATGTCAATTTCTACCCGTACATGGGGATCTCCGCGGGGACTGCTCCATTCGGGGCCCCGTGAGCGGGGAATTTTTCCCCGCGGGGATGGGGATGGGGGACAAAATCCCCCCGAAGGTAATTCGGGGATGGGGACGGGGATCATACCCCCCGCCCCGCGGGGTCCCCGCCCCGAGTAAAATACATATATACCACTTATTATGTGTACTATATATCATATATACTAATAATATTTTAGTCTTTTCATATTTTTCATTTAATTTGAATATTGTGATTGTATTATTTCAGTTTGAACTTGTTATGATTTAACTTTAAATTTAATAATTTAATTATATATATATATTTTAAATTTTATTGGGCTTTAGTTTGTAATTTTTTAATTTTTTTATGAACTGTTGATATCCCCGTGGGGATCCGTGGGGATGGGGATGGGGGAGGAATGCTCCCCGAGGCGGGGATTGGGGACGGGGACGGGGAGAAATTTGGGAGGCGGGGACGGGGATGGGGAGAGTACTCCCCGCCCCATTGACATCCCTACTTTCTTGGTTTCTTAGGAACCAGTAGTAGTCCACGATATCATCACCTGCTCCATGTTACTGTATGGAACCACCAGCTCCACCTTACCTGTATGTAACCACCAAGAGATTTCTCAAATATTTCTTAAAGGAGGGGAAAGGAATTCTCACTCAGTATTCCATAGCATTGAGGTTCTGCTTTTAAAGTGCTAGAAAACTCATAATTCTCACTCAATACCACACACATGTAATCTGAACAACCTGACCTTCTTGTTGTTCAAGTGAAGAAATATAATTGCCACTTTTCAGTTGACCCCACCGTTCTTACTTCTTTTTTACTCCCTCAACCATTTCTCATGGGTGCCAATAGCTAGGCTGTTGTGCATTGAGCCTAGGCTTTATAAACTACAAGAGGTTTCAACTTTCGATGTGTTCCATAATCTATTCCAAACTCGATTTTTTAAACAGCACATGAAAGTGAGTTTCCTGCACGTGGCTTCTCGGTTGCTATGGATGTTTAACTGAATTCTGTGATTCTATGGTTCTTTCATTCAACTTTTGACGAATTCCTCATGTGTAGACAAAAGCTATTCTACACTGATTTCATGTGTTGGAATTGGGAAACCATCCTTTGGAATTTTCAACTACAAAAGTTACAAAAATGGCAAAAGATCCTTCTGTGTTTCATCCATTCTTAAATTCTCATTGCTAATTGTTATTTATTACTTTGTCATAGTAATATTTTATTTGGTTATCATTTAGTAGTTCTTGTTACGCGGATTGACTAGTTTCTTCTTATTTTCCGATGATTTTGGATCATTATATTTCAAATATGTATATCTTATGGAGTTATTCACTTGTTTTTTCCCCCACTTTTCATTTATAAACTTATGTTGGTTTTTGAAGTGTATCCAAGAGTGAAAGTGAGAGTCCCAGAGCAAGAAGACAACGTTTCTCCAGAAAATGATAGTGCAACTTGGGTGTTTTTGAAGTTCATTGAGTCCCTATACTTTGAAGGTAATTCATTTGATTTGGTTTAGCCACAATGTCTATCTTTTACCCCTGCAAATTTCTGTTCCGGCATTGGCTTCAAACATGAAAATTTCAATCCTTGAGAGCAGAAGAGAAGAATCAAAGTAAATGTCCACTGTCAATTTCCAAAAACACAAAGGCTTGTCCCCAACATAAAACAATGAGATCCACGACCCCTTCAACTAAAGGTTGAGTATTCCCTCAAATATCACTTTAGCATTGCTTCTTTTAGTTAAGGGAGAAATTGAAGTAGAATTTAATGATGTTCCAACTTCCACAGGAATATCGAAGAGTAGCAGACAACTTGGTGAGAGTCCAAAAGAAAATGCGAGAGCTAGTTCTGTTTTACGCCCACGTGCAGTCTTATCTAGTCCTGGTAATTGTTATTAGAGGGAAAAAAATCTCATATTTATGTGAAGATTACTTAAAAACAGAACTGCGATCTATTGGGGGACTTAAACATGGAAACTAATTTAACTAGTTTGTTTGCTACTATATATTGGAGCATTTTATTATTAATATACATGTTTTGAGAACCAGCCATCATTCCAGTAAATGACTTGAACTCTGTTATTTTGCTTTCAGAAAATGATGGATTAGTAGGAAGTATTAATGACTTTAACAATAATAGATCCTCAACTCAGAGAAAGAAAGATGCAAGTGGAAAGGTGGCAGCTCAAGCTAAGGTTTTGTCTAATCAGGTTAAGGTAGGAAAACCTTTGAACAGAGAAGGAGGTGAAGCATTCAAAGGCAAAACTCCTCCCAAAGTAAAGTGCACTTCAGCAACTTCTAATCTTAAAAAGAGGCAATGTTTGAAAGAAGGAGCATGAAACTCGGTTGTGATTTGATTCCTATACTAGGTTGGGTAAAAATAACGTTTAAAATAGAAAATCTTTGAAGAGTGAAGTTTGACAGATCATACATGCCACTTTGAGGATTCAGTATTTTAAAAATGTTGACAATTTGTAATTTTTGTGTGAATTGACAATATTTTCAACTTGAAATACAAATTACTTCCCTTGTGAGTATATTATGAGATATTCATATATTTTTTTTAAATTGTGTTTTTCTTTCGAATTGTATTAATATAAACTCGGATTCATGATCATCTGTAACTCAATATATTCATCATTCAAAAAATAATTTAAAGTTATAAATATATACATATTATAAAATTTAATGATAGATATATTGTCATGTATAGGATTTATATTCAAGTCTATTTTTTCTTTCTCTTTATGTTTTTTAGGGGTGAAGGAAGTATCCAAATCTCAGTGCAGTGCTAGACTGCCAAAAACTAAAATGAAAATGCTATATGGAAGAGAGATAAAAAGATTTATGGTGGATAACTGTTGGATTATATGGACAACTACGTAGATTTGTGTAAATACGATACACATCTAGAAATAAATAGAAGGATAAAGAAAAAGGGGTAATGTACTTTGTACATAACAGATATATTTGATATTGACTAGAGTAATATATTTGGTGTTGACTGTGAGAGGCACCAGTGGCACGAAACTAGGACCAATCTGGAGTTACATAATAAATTTTTGTCCCTTTTTTATTTTCTGTCCCTTAATTGAATACTTAAAATGAAGCTTTTTTTTTTAAAAAGAAAACTGGGGATACAATTTTCTTTATTTTTTAAATTTTTTCTTGATTTGTTAATATTTAACTGAGAAATAAAAAATACAAGGTTTGAATCCGACGCTAACGGACTAAAGCAGTGGTGACTCAGACTCACTCTACAGTCTACACTAAACGTTTCCGGTCAACACAGTATCCATCGTTTACGGCAGCAGATCTTAGAGGAGCATCAAATAACCATGGAGCCGCTAAATGCCTTCCTTACCAACCAGTTACCACCAAAAAACCATTTGAAGCAGGCAGGGTTCACGTTCATATCCTCTTTGGAAAAAAAAAGCTTCCGAATATCTCAGAACCAGAACTCTCTGGAACGAGCGAAGCGCTTTATCTCTGTTCATGCACTCTCTCTCTCTCTCTCTCTCTCTCCCTCTCTGCTTTCGATTAGGGTTTAGAGTCTGAAACCCTAGGGATTTTGCTTTAATTCACCGTTTGGTTTTGTTATGCCTTTTTTTGTTTAAATCCATTATCCAAATGCCGTATCCCAATCATGTGTTGATTAGCTAAGGTTATCTGGTGCTGTCGATCTTGTATTACGTTTAGCGTTTATTCTTCACAAGGAAGTAGCTACAATTCTTATTGATTTTCGTGCACTCCTAGCGTTTCGGAATATACTTTTCTATGTAAATTTCGCGTTCAAAGCCTTCGGAACGTATGTTTTGGCAACGAAATTGTGATGAGAGCAACGCGGCATTGTGCTAATTTTAGGATCTCTACTTTGTTTGTACTCCTATTGCAAATGTAATGGTATTCACTAGGAAGTAGGAATACTAGAATATTACCATTCGGTTTGGTGACTTGTTGAAACTTAAAGACCTGTTTATCCAAGTATGGGAAACAGTGAAACAGTACTAGCTGAAACATCTGCAGCTGTGACCTATACATCTGGGACCTACACTTCTGATGGCTATGCCTATGCTGATACCGTTCCAAATCCTGTTCCTGAGGCAGGTCCTACCTTCGCTGAGCCTGCTGGAGAAGCTGCTCAGGCCAATTCAACTTATGGATTTGGTTATTTCAATGTTGCTGATGGGAATGTGTACGGTGGGGATCCTAATTCTGTCAATACAACAGATGATTCTAAGCAAGCTGTTGGAGTGACTGATACTAATGAGACCTCCAGTGGGCTTGGAAACACAGCTACCGAGTCTACTCAAGTTTCTGACTACAATTCATCCGTAAATGGCGGCATTGTTGGTGCAGTGGAAAATGAAACAGGAATTGAAAATGGGAATGCATTGGAGAATATTGATGGGTTAGCTGATGAGAAACGGGTTGCAGATGGTTATGGTTATGGACCTATGGTATGATTTTGTCTGTTACGGTGTTACCTATATGTTATGGATAAGGTTATCTTGACTGTTATTTAACTTTGGGACAGAAAATTCGATGTTAGGTACCTAGTTTTAGGTGTATAGTTAAGACTTAAGGTTTAAGCAATTTATTAGCTATCAAAATATTTAAAGTAGACTTTCCAGCTAATTCTTGTTAATAATTAGTTAGGTTGCTAGAGGGTGAGCCTTGGTGCAACAGTAAGGTTGATTTAGTCAAGCTTAAACTTATAATTTTTTATTCATCTCAATCATTGATTTGATGAATAACCTTATCTTGTATAAAGGTTAAGTTCCTGAATTTAAAATAGATTTTATTTTGATGGTTGACTAGTGCAAGAAGATTTCTGACTTGGGTTCATAATTTGGAGACTATAAATTATTATGTTTTAAGCCGCTTCTGCAACTATTTTTTCCTCAGTTAGTGTAAGAAATAAAGATGCTGAAGCTCCTGCTGTTCAAGGATGTCTTATTAATCAAATGATTAATATATGTGGATCTGCCTTCCATAATTCATGTTTTGTAATGCGTTTGCAATTTTTCACGAAGATGATGCTATCCATCCAAATTTATGATTTTACCCTATTCATTTGTTATCTTTCACTGTTAACAGCTGCAATGTCTGCTGACAAAGATCGACTGTGGAATATTGCAAGAGCTAATTCTTTAGATTTTAATGCTTGGACTGCCCTGATTGAAGAGACAGAGAAGGTGGAAGAGGTATGTAGACCTTATTTTTAAGACTTAAATTACGTGTTGGGCTGCATTATTCACATATAATTTCAGCTTTGGTACTGACTGAAAGTTTTTAACATGCTGCCTGTTTCTTCAATGGCATTGTCAACTTCAAAGATTTGTGTGAAAAGGCATGGAACCATCCATGTTGATAAAACCCTGCATCATCATTTTCTTTTGTATTTTTTTAATTATAAAATTCTATATTGCACTTTGTACGTATGAGTTTTTGTGAGTGATTTCTTTGGTGTTTGGTTTTCCCAATGGACAATGAAGCAACTGTAATTCTAGGTTTGGTAATTTTTGTTAATGCATTTCAGAAAGCGTGTTCTAATAATTGTACCAAGCGAAAATCTTTTTTCCCTTCTTTCGTCTCCCTCATTCAGTGGATGTTTGGATGTTTTTGTTTATTCTTGCAATTGAATTTTCATTTTGCCGCTAATGTCATGTATCTTATCCTTGTTGTCCATGCCTTGTGTTGTATACTAGAGAAACTCATTCATTAGTAATTTCTCCATTGCAGGACAACATTTTGAAGATTCAAAGAGTTTATGATTCCTTTCTAGCAGAATTTCCTTTGTGTTATGGTTATTGGAAGAAGTATGCTGATCATGAGGCACATCTTGGCTCTATTGATAAAGTTGTTAAAGTTTATGAACGTGCTGTTCAAGGGGTTACATATTCGGTGGACATATGGTTGCATTATTGCATTTTTGCTATAAGCACATATGGGGAACCAGACACAGTTCGTAGGTAATGGATACTTATTTATTTTATCCTTTTTTTACATTGGGAAATCGTTGATCTGATTTCTCATTCACTAGGCTCTGGTGTTTCTTGTCTGTTTTCTAACCATATTTTAGAATGCCTTTAATAGAACTACAGCCTGCAAGAGTGGTACCTCCCTTTTATGGCGGAAAGCTTTGATAGGATTGCATGTCAGAAATGTTTTCCTTTCTGATGTATAAGTCCTTGGTTTTGAGTCCACCTTATGGGGTAGCTGTTTTTTGGGGCCCTTTTTTTCCATATTCTACTTTACCATTTAATTTCAAAGTCCATAGTTCTGTAGTTTTCTTTGAATGGTAGCTGTCTTTAACTTTGACACTCTGATGTGCATCAATATGCAAATTGCTGCTGGGAAGATCGTCTGGTTAATGGCTAAGATGGCCTCTATGACTGCTCCATTTCTTGGACATAGTATGATTTTATGCAGGAAGGTAAATGCAGCGTTTGGATGTCTTACATGATGTTAAGAGTGATTTGTTTGTTCACATTGAACACTAGTGTTGCCGTCTCCCATATATGGATGTGCATCAGTTAATAGATGTGTGTAGTCACATATTAACCAGAACTGTGATATTCATATGTTTCAGGCTTTTTGGCTTCAGATAAAACAAAAGTGGCAAGATCTTATTCTGTTACATCACCTGCCCAATCTCTGACGAGTGCATATCCAAATGCGCAGAACCAGTGGACTAGTTATGGTGTACAACCTCAAGCTTGGCCACCAGTCACACAAGCACAAGGACAACAATGGACTGCTGGCTACACCCAACAGGTAGATTATTTTTTCCTCTTATTTGCTAGTATGCTGTGTGAATGGGGTTTGTTTATAAGACCTGAGAGGAATTGTTTTCTAAGGTATTCTACCAAACTCAAGTATGTTAACGGCTTCTGGTGTTATGCTTCTTAATAAGATAAGATTTGAGTGGACATAGCACATGATGTAGAAAGATCCAGGAAGCCACAGCACAAGAAAGCTATTAGCATAGTTGAATTAGATTACTTCATTGATCCATATCTACGAGGAAATCATGTCATATGAATGTGCTTCATTTATGTTTGACAGTTTTGATGTACTGAAATGTCATGTTTTTATTCTAGACTAGATTGTATAATACGGTTAAGATCTGTTTTTACTTGTGTTATGTATCACTGTATCAGTCATTGTGTGTTTGTGCAACATATTATTATCATGTAATGTATATATTGATTTAGGTGTTCCTTTTAATTAATTATTTAATGGTTCTTCACCTGCACCTGTCCAACAGTTTTGTGGTCAATCACTAACATTCATTCTATACCTTCCCTTTTTCCTCCTTTTTTTTGGTTTGTTGGGGTGGGGTGGGGTGGGGTGGGGGGAATAGTGAGGTGCTTCATGATATAATGTCTATTTTTGTTTTGAAATGACACATTCTGACTTGATGCAGGCCGCCCATGGGGCTTATGCTGGATATGGGGGCAGCTGTGCAAACTCTCAGTTGCCTACATCAGTTTCACAAAGTACCGCATAGGAGCCTATCCACCTGCATATCCTGTACAGGTACCAAAACAGTTTCAGCTGTTCAGTTTTAGTGATTGTTTGGCCTCTGATATGTTCTGTGATTACAGATCTTTCTGGTGTCTCTGGAAGATAGTTGCATTAATTTTTTCATGATTGAATTGAAGTTTATGGGAGTGTTTTTTGTAATTCTGATGTGTTGAAATCCAGCCATGATCATGCTACACAAAGTCAAAAACAATGTGCATCAAATATCATTTGTCAAATGCACCGAAAGTTTGTTTGACAAACTTACCAACCATGGTTGGTGTGGGAAAATGATAGAGGGGGTGCTTCTACTATAAATAGAGGAGCTCATCCCTCAAACAAATGCAACCGAGAGGCATCAATAGGCAATTGAGAGAAGCATCAGTTCCTCACATTAAAGAGGAAGAGAGTGAGAGAAAAATAGAGAGATCCTCAGAGAGAGATTTTCTGAGAGAGAAAAATAGTGAGCTAATTTGTGAGTGTTATCCACAAATTGAAGAAATACATTATTCTTGTATTTTGTATTCCCATTATTTTATAGTTGAGGTTTAAGTGGCCTACGGGTCCCGTGGTTTTTTTCCTTACTCACATTGAGAAGGTTTTCCACGCTAAAATTTCTGGTGTTGTTATTACACTTATTTTACGCTTCCGCATAGTGCTTATTTTTGAGTTCACAGAGGAGGGAAATTATGGTGGTATTTCCCAACATGATGTTGTACCAAAGAAGGGAAAGTAGAAAGGGAAACTCTGAGAAAAATGTATAATTGTGTTGTTGTGGCCTCATGCCCTTTGAATTTGTGCATGAAATCCTGTGGGCACCTTGCTTGTCTGGCCTACCATTTGTGCAGAATGTGGCAGTTCTGTTCTTATGGGATAATATATGTTTCCATTTCCCTTATATGTAATCGATGGATTGTCTTTTAACTTTGGGATTGGATTGAGTTGGACCAATTTTGCTACAAGAATAATTGCGTTCAGTATTGTATCTCAGTCTGACTTCTCTAACTTGTCTCATTTCTATACATTCTGCTAAACCTCAGCATTTTGAGTTGTATTAAGTGCTGATTTTTTTGTCTGAATTTCAGCCAGCACTTCCTCAACAAAATTATGCACAACCTGTTGCAGCTCCTGCACAGCAACCTGCTTCAGTTCCTCAGGCCTATTATGGGAGTTATTACTGAGCTGACAAAAATAAGATGGCTTCCGAGTTTGCTTCCTGCAATTTTTTCTTCTTCATATTATAGGTAACTTGATATTAGGGAATTTGGAGCATAGATGTAGTGTAAGCTCGAGATATACCACTGAAGATAGAAAATCGTTTTGATTGATTGATGCAATTGTATTAGTTATTATTTGGTGTGTAACACATTTTCTTGGTGTTTTCCTTTTCACCAAGTAATGCATTTTTTTATTTTTTTGGAGAGACCTGTGTATTGCTTAAGTTTTTATATATTATGCGAAATTAAGTCAGTAACAGTTAGCTTCTTCAATCGAAAAGTGATGAAAACCTTGATGACTGGATCTAGTATTTTCGAGATTTACCTCATGATGCCTCTAGTTCTCTTAAGAAAAGCTGCTTTGCACCGCTGAAGTACAGTAGGCCCATTGTTTCCCATTGACGATACTTTTTTTTTTTTGGTACAACCATTGGCGATATTTTTTATTACATGCATCTGGCTTGTACAGTTGTTCTAGCTTACTATTGAATGCCTATGTTAAAATAGTGTTGACTGTAATGTGGGCTGCAATAAAGAGGCAAAGAAAGTGATTGGTTTCTATATCTCATATTTGACTCATATATATATATATATATATATATATATATATATATATATATATATAGAAGTCACTAAATAATGCTCTATTTATTTTAAGTCACTAAATAATGCTCTATTTATTTTACTTTTTTGTTTCTCTGAATAGTTTAGATGTAACACATACTTTACTTCACAAATGTGAAGTGAGATAATAGCAGTATAAGTTTCAGTTTGTATTAGTTTTTTTTTTGGGAATAGAAGTGTTTTTTTAGAAGTAATAAAAATATTTTTTTTAAAAGTTAAATAATTCAAGCTTTTAAAAAAAATATTTTTATTATTTCAAAAAAGTACTTCTATTTTTAAAAAAAGCTAATACAAACTGGACATAAATGTGATGTATTTGTTTCTGGTCCTTGTTTACGTCCTTAGTAGTGCGCCTTCATCTGGAGCATGAAATTAGTTAACTTGATTATCATTAACTGAATGTCAGTTTAACTCATCACTGGCGTCTTAGTTGGGAGAAGAGATTTAGCAATAAAATTTGGGCGTATGCATATTAAATTATTAACAGTCTGTTTGGATCCGAGATTGCTTCTTAGCTTCTCAAAATTGCTCTCATTCAGAAGGAGTTCGTTTTTTTTTTTTTTAGTTATATGAGTTAGTTTGGAAAATAGATTCTGATTTTGATAAAGAAAAGTTGGATATTAGCGAAGAGTGAATTTTTTTGTTCTACCTTTGTCAAAAGTGATTTTGCTATTAACTATTACAAAATATATATTTTGACTAGATTATTCTTATATTGTGAACGCAAAGTACAGCACATAATTATACATCTTGGTTTCAGTAATTTAACACACAAAAGAAGACTTTGTCTAACAACATTTGATTTTTCTTAAATGACATTTTCAAACATGGAATTAACTTATATAATTCTTTTTTCAAATTAGTTGTCACAAAAACTCTACAATAATTGTAACGTCACACTTAAAAAAATAGGGAAAGTAAAAAACAAGAGAGATTTCAGTATTAAAAAGTAAACTGAAATTCAACCAAAAAAAAAAAAAGTAAACTGAAATCTACCCTGAAATAGATAGATTGCAAATAAAAGAGTTTTTTATTGACATAAACTGGTGTTTCCAAATGAAGCCGAACTCAACCCGAGAAAGAGTTTTGGGACGACCTGATATAGTGAATTGAATAGTGATGATATAAGGTTAGGTTTCTGCAGGGTGTAACGAACGAGCGTACAAATGTACTCTATTTGGCAACTGGCAAGAAAGTAAGAAAAACAAAAGTACACACATCACAATTACCACATCTTCTCTTAGTCAAACCAGAGTCAGCAAGTCCTCCAACCTACACTTCTAGTCTCTACATACTTCATACTACATACTACATACCGCACTTGTCCTTAAATCTCATCCGTGGGTATACTCACCACAAAAAATCTTATCCGTTGAACCGAATATTTCTCTGACCCGTTGATGAAACCTTTCTTCGTTTCAGAGACGGTCCCGATTCTACTTCCTGACACTTAATCCAAGGGCTGCGATTTCGTGCGGTAATACCTCGTCAATAGATACACAATTCTTCTTCCTCTCTCTCACTCTGCATCTCCCACTCTCTCTCTCTCTCTCTCTCTGCATCTTCAAAGAACCATTTTTTATTGAGCTGTTGTTTGGGGCAAGGGCAAGAGCTAGATACTTTTTTGTTGATTATTAAAGGCCCTATTTTTCTTCTGAAATTTAGGGTTTTTACACGCTCACCGTTCTCCTCGATCTGTTACAGTGTTCACACTTGTACCACCTGAAGCACTGCATGTTTTTCTAGAACAAGAAGAGGAAGAAAAAAAAAAGACGCAGTGAACTGAAGACTAGTGAAAAGGGAGCTGAAAATGGCGTCTTCGTATCCAGTTTCTGTTAGTGCTGCCCAGGTATTATTATAATTGTTGTTATTTATTTATGCAAATATGTTTGATTCTATGGTTTCCGTGTCCGTTTTGATGATGTGAATGGGTGTCTGTTGTGGTGGTTTCACTTCCAGGTGGGGTCGTACTTTGTTGGACAGTATTATCAAGTTCTTCCCCAACAACCCAATCTTGTTCATCAGTTCTACTCCGATAATAGCACTATGATTCGTGTTGATGGAGAATCCAGCGAAACTGCCTCTGATGTGCTGGTACCTACATATTCTCCAAACCATATTTTCTTTCCATTTATATTTAATCTTGTGTTTGTATCGATTTCTCGTCATTTTAGATGGCTTTGTTTTCCTTAGTTGTCTCAGGTAACATGAAAGAATTGTTTCCAATAAATGCCTGATTGTATCTTCTGTTTCTATTGTTGCCTTGCCTCATGAATTTTGACTGATATTTGCCATGAAGAACTTATCTTTGGTTGAAATCCTAGAAATCTATATTTAGTGTTTGCCAGCAGGCTATCCAATATATGTTACCTATGTTATGGTAGTCATTTCCAACGCGCGGATAGGTCTGAGCAATTAGCCTCAATCATGTTAAAAGTTGCTGGGACAGAGGGTCAGTGGGGCTAAGTTCATGAAATGAGAGTTTTTCTTTTGTCCCCTGGGCGATTTGTATGGGAATATATCATGGGGATACTATTAAGCCAATGGTATGTGAGGAACAGATGGAAAGCTTACGTCAGTCCCCATTTGAATGACAATCAGCATATGTAGGTAGAGCGAGAATGAATGACATCATAGTTGAAGTTATTGTCGGATGTGGACGACCGCCAGTTTTGGGTTAGATATTGCCTGACGTGCAATAAGTTATCTTAACAATTTGGGATAATGATGAAAAGGGAGGGAATGGGGTGCTTGCAGGAATGGCTCTGAGGCAGGGCTTGGTCTGTGACGCAGGTATTTGTGTTTATATTAATGAATATGAGTGATTTGAGGAAAATATGTGTGTAAAAGTAGAACTACAGCGTTGAGATTAAAGAGCAGGTTTTATCCTCCAAAATTTCAGAAGGGTTTGGAGAAATTGGAGTGCTAACTTTTGGCTGGTTTTGTGCTAACTTCTTTGTTTATTTTTTCCCCCTATCAATGAGGTTGAAGATTAGGTTAGCAACCTGTATATGGTTTTGATAATCGTAGAGCTTCTTCTGGTGGTTGTGGCAACTATGCTGGTAAAAACTAATTCATAGACAGACACTGATATCATAAGGCGATATTATTAATTTTGTGTTGATTTACTATGTATTGGGTGGTAATGATGCCCACAAATTGAAAATGTTTGCACTGCACTTATCATTTTTTATGCTCTTAATCAACTTATTATGATTAGTGCTTAATTACCATTTCACCTTTTGATTAAAAAGTTTTCTCTTGTTACTTAAATTCTGGTTTGCCAGCTTGAATTATTTTTCTTTCAGTTACAACTGGTAGTTATTGGTGGTTGGTGCACTTCTTTTTCTTTTTCTTTTTTTGGGTAAATTAGCTAGTAGATAACTGATCAGGTTACTTTTCTCCCATACAGCAAATTCATGCACTTGTCATGTCACTGAATTTTGTTACAGTAGAGATCAAGACAATCAATTCTCTTGATTCTTGGAATGGAGGTGTGCTTGTAATGGTCTCAGGTTTTGTCAAGATCAGGGATATCAGTGGGAGGCGAAAGTTTGTCCAAACCTTCTTTCTTGCTCCTCAGGAGAAGGGTTACTTTGTACTGAATGATATTTTTCATTTCATTGATGATGAAATAATGTACCCAAATCTGGTATCAGTAGCATCCGAAGACACACAACCTCTTGCTTCTACTTCTCTTGCAGAGCCACCTGGTAATTAGACTGCTGAATTAATTTTTCAAGACATTTGTTTCTGGACTAGTTTTAACAGGAAGTCTTTGTGCTGTTAAGAAGATTCATAGTATGTGGATCCAATGGCCTTCTATTTAGTAAATGAAAATTTCCCAAATAGTTATGCATAGGATAATAGCTTTTCTGGTGACAATGATAATGAACAGAGATTTATGTGTACCTTTTTCTTTCCATTAACTAAAATTTGATTTTAATGGTTTTATTGAAAATTTGGTTTTCAGTAGAGCCCAATGGCATCAATTGATCCATGTAGCTGACTCCACTTAGTGGGATAGGCTTGGTGGTGGTTGTTGTTACTAAAAGATGTATGCTTCTGTGACAAAATTTGAAATTTTTTCATAGTCATTCATCTTATCCACTCCAGGACTAAAATTAAGTAGTATGTAAAGCTTCATTTTGTGGAAAAGGTATTTCCTTTTTTGGGTCCTGAATCTTTGATTTTACCAGCTTCGGACTATAGTTTGGAGGAAGAAGCTAGGGAGTATGTTAACTCAGTTCATATAGAAGATGATCCAGTGGACAAGTATAGTCTTCCAGAGCAGCAGCAGCTACAAGAAGATCTTGAAACTGAAATTGTGGTGGAGGAAACTCCTACTGAGGAGGCATCTCCATCAATTCCAATTGTTGCACGTACCACCATCCATGAACCCCCTGTTGCTCTTGTGGAGGAACCTTTGGAGGAGCCTCCCAAGAAAACTTATGCATCTATTGTATGTACTATGTATCTCTTTCAGTATATGTTTCTTGTTCGGCAGACTTGTTTTTGGAGTTTAAATTTGATCTATTGTTAGTGTAAAACTCTATACACTATCAGTAAACAAGAAGGTTCCACGTCATTGGAGTCATTAAAATTTTTCACTTGCAATAAAAGTTTTTGAAACATGTGGCATATGGTTCACTAATATTGTAAAAATCTTTCCACTGTCAATGGATCAAAATTAAATCCTATTTTTTTACTTTTGGGTAGTCCTTATATAATATGTTTGTTAATGTGTGTCTGTTTGTACTTGTGCATTTTACCCTGATTTACATTACTTGTTCCAATTTTCTTCCTTTCAAATGGTTGCAAACTTTTTCTCCAAGTACACATTTTCCATATTTATAAAATATTCTATTTTTAAGTCTTTTTTCTTAATTTAATTATGTTACAATGGACTTGCAGTTACGAGTCTCTAAATCACAATATGTGTCGCCAGCTGCTCTGCAACCATCTTTTAAAAGCGCCCCAACTCCTTCAGAATCAAATCATGCAGCACAGCCTGCTGTTCAGCAGCCGAGCTCTGCATCTATGTATGTTCCTGAGTCTGGGGTTGAGGCAGCAGAGGAAGGCTATGGACTAGAAGAAGAAGAAGGTTTAATTTTTTATACCTGTTTCCTTATCTTTGTTCTCTTTGGGTCTTTCCTATGTGTACCATTTTGGCATGTAATAGTTAGATATCTTTTTCTTAGCACATTTGGTGTATGTGTATATTTTGAATACTTATTGTATATATGTTGATTATGTGTGGTTAATATTTTTTTATATGTTCACTCTTTGAGGTGAGGTCTTTATTGCTGATTTTGTTACCAATAGTGAGTGACAGTTGTCTAATCTTTTATACAAATGGATCTACTTGTGGAAAGATTTTTTAGGCTAGACTTCTCTAGGAAGAGACATCAGAGGTTGTTACTTGTTAGGCATAAACCTTTTGGTCCACATTTTGGAAACCTTATATAAAAATAGGTGCTTTGTTGTTCTACCATTTTGGAAACCACATTTTTGTGTAATAGTTTCACGTGACTCACTTCATTGAGATTTGAATTTAATATTTTCTGAGCTTTTTTAGTCTTGAATAATCAAGTTGATTCTTGATCTATAATCCTTCCAGGTGAAGTAAAATCTGTCTATGTGAGAAACTTGCCTGCTATCATTACTGAAGCTGAGATTGAGCAGGAGTTTAAGAACTTCGGCAGAATTAAGCCTGATGGAATATTCATTAGGGTCCGGAAGGTAAGCTTCTCTCATTACATAGAACCGAATGCCCATATATCCCAACCTGTAAAGAGAAAAATCTTAAATAGAAGTTGATGTATACAGGAAATTGGCGTTTGCTATGCTTTTGTAGAATTCGAAGACATTCTTGGTGTTCAAAATTCGCTTCAGGTTTGAAGTTATTTTATTTTATAGTTTTTTTTCTTCTTATTATACCTAATCTTTGTTTGATGATCTAATTATTCAATACCTTAACAAAAAGAAAACATGTTCAAGATGATTAGATGTTCAGATGTTCTATTTGTTTGTTGATTTGCTTGACTCTGCTATCTGTTATGGCTATGGAGTTAAGTTGGTGTAATTTCATTTTGTTTTCTTAGATTTTATGCTTCAATTCCCTGGTTTATTTATTTTATTGTGTTTAAAAAAAGCTATGGATGTATTTTCTCATTAATCATCTAAATAGCCATGAATTAAAGTGTTGTATTGCAAGTGAAGTCAAGTATCATTATCTAATGTTTCTTAGTTTTCTCCAGCTTATGTGTGTGTGTGTGTGTGTGTGTGTATAATGCCTATTCACTCAAGCATCATCAACTGTCTTGTTATGTTGCAATAATTTATGGGTCTAGATAATAATTTTTCCCATGATATTTCTGTATAAATCTGATGTAAATATACTGTCATTGTAGGCTTCCCCCATACAATTGGCTGGAAGACAAGTATACATAGAGGAGCGGAGACCAAACAGTGGCATTGCAGCTCGGGGAGGAAGTAATGTCCCACTTTTTTAGTTGTCTCTTAATCTTGAAAAAGCATCAATAATGTGGTAGCTTCTTAAGTTCTGAGGGTTTTACCTATTACTGTTGGTTAATGAGAAAGCTTTGAAAGAATTATGTTAATGCCATTGCATAAAGTACCACGTGCACCTAACAAATTGGTGTATAGCATCAGTACTCAGAGTAGACTCATGGTTGTACATGCTAGTGGCACTGGTTATTGTGGTAGTACTACTACTTGGTACTTAAATGCCATTGTACACCAATTAGGTAAAGTACCAAGTCCTAAACGGCATGGCATATTAGTTCTCTGAGGAGACTCGTGGCTGTACATGTTAGCTTTGCACACATATGGGGATATTGTTTGAATCAGTGTATTGTGGCTGTGCTGTACATCGTAGGATGTGAGGGTGTTGGGATGTGATAGTGATTGTAGTTTAGCTGCTTGATGATTGCTGGTGGGGAGCTGGAGTAGTATTATATAACTGTTTTTGTTGGTACTGAAATTTAGTGAAACTGATGTGGCCATCAAGTAGAGGCAATGTTTAGGACCTAAGGTTTTAGCATAGGGAATGAAGGCAGAAGGGTTTTTCTGACGCTTTTTGAATGATTGGGATTAGATACTATAGGCTGCTATTATATCCGAAGGCATTACTAATGATATTGGTACTTGATTGCCTGTAATTCATGGCTGCTGTAGCAAAGTGTCTTGGGTTATATTTGTTGCCTAATTGTGGGTTTGACATAAATTGACGTTCTTAGTGTTGGGAACAAAGCTTATCTTGCATTTGTGCATCTGCCAGATGATAATTGTTTTTATAGAGTAGTGGTTTTGGGTGTGAAGGATTAACTGAGGATTCTATCAAAAGAAAAAAAGGAGTAACTTGGGGAAGTTTGTGTACTATAAATATACCTTTGATAGCCATGTATAAAACAGAATGGAGAAAAGAGAACTTCTGTAGAGGGCTTCAATTAGTTTTGTTAAAGGAATCACAGGGCCAACCTCGAATTGGAATAAAGGCTATTGGTTGTATTCATAGGAAAACATAAACTTCAAAGCAGAGTTAAAGTTTTCTCTAATTCTGTTCTAAACTCGTACAAACATATATGTAATGTTATCCCTTCCCCTTGCTCTGAACAAAATATTATAGGACTATAGGATCACATTTCCACATGCAAATAGTTGAGCTTACAATCACTTGAGAGGATAGGTGTAATTTTTATTAAGACTACATTTTAAGTTTGTAACCCAAGGTGGATGACCATAGAATAATATCTAAAATTTCATGCTGCTGAGATTGACTAATATCTAATAAAAATCAAATGGTCAAATCAGATTTGTTATGGAATAGGATTGTTTTGGCCTCTCTTTGGTTCTGTGCCATAGTTTCTTCGAGGGAGTTTCCCTGTCAGATATGCAGAGGGATTGGAGAGCTTTATTGTAATTGAGCTTGTTTGTTTTTTTTTTGTGCCATAGTTTTGTGCAGTCAAGGACAATATCTCATCTTCCTCTTTACTTGTACCTCTTGTTTCCTTTCTTAATAAAACTAATTCTATGTACTATAGACTGGATTTGGAAGTGGTAGCTATGCAGTTTTAACTTTAAATACTTTTTAGTGTCATTTTCTTTTAATTGTGCAGTGTGTTATCATTTTGCTATCTGATGGAGATAGAAAACGAATAGGCTTAATTTCTGGTATTATTGATATCCATTTCCTTTGTATTAATCAGGAAGGGGAAGAGGCAGAAGCAGTTATCAAACAGATGCTCCAAGGGGGCGTTTTGGCGCTAGGAGCCTGGGCAGGGGAAGTAATCAGGATACTGCTGACTATAACAGAGTAAGGGGCGATGGCTATCCTCAGCGTGGTTCACGATAGGAGGAAAATGTCTTGAAAAGGCCTCCATGAAGATGCTATTCTAGAGCTTATACAATTACTGAAATCTGAGCTCGATTTGGGTATTTAATGCTGAACATTTTCCTTCGGTGGTTTCCTAAAAAGTAATCTTACGTTTCAGGTGTGTCTTTATATAAGTTAAAGCCATTGAGACTTCATTAGCTTGTTTTGCAAGTTTAGATCAGTTTGTTCCCCTTGAATGTTTTTTATTATGCCATTCAGGTGGGAAATTTTGGGCATTTGTGTAGCCTCATGTGAGGGATTGTGAAGCTTTTTTCAATGACAGAGAAAGGTGTGTTAAAAGGGGAAAAAATGGTTGAGACGTCAATAGAGGTTGTGCTGAATCGTCAGATGTTCTGTGCATTGTTGTGCTTTTATGCCCAAATTATGTTGACTTCGATAAAACTTGTTTTCATAGTACCATGGGAATCTTATAATTTAGTGTCTTTGAAATGTAAAAAATGGGATAGGATTTGATTTGTGAATCAAATCTTGTCTTTGGAATCTTAAAAAATAAGAAATGATTTGATTTTAAAATTTTATGAATTTTAGTTGTTTAGATTTACAAATCATATCAAATATGATATGATTTGTTACGATTGGATTTGATTTTAAATTTAATTATTTAGATTAATTATTTTATTTTTATTAATTTTTTTTATTTTACAATGATATAAGGGTAAAAAAATTAAAATAAATAATTGAAATCAAATGATTTTTCATAATGAGTTTCAAAGAATTAATTTTTAAATTAATTTAAATTTAATTTTTCATAATGAGTTTCAAATATAAAATTTAATTTTTAAGTTAAATTAAATAAATTGATTTCAAATATTACCTTAACGTGATCGCGTTAGCAATCCTTTTTCTTATGAATAAATTAACATTGATAACAACTAAAATGAATATTGGATCCAAGTTGTCTGCTAGCTGCAACCTGGATGGGGTGTTTATTCACAAGCGAGAAAAATATCGTGACACATAAACATTAGTATGTCTTAATAATTTGGCATACAATGGGCGACATGCGCGAGAGAAACTCAAAACTATAGATTTAAAATTTCTGTTTTTCCTCATTGAATGTAGAATAGGAAAAACATGAACTCTAATGCGGGGAGTTTGTATTTTCACTTAATAGAATGTGCTCGCTTCTTAAAGCAAAAACATTGGCATCCAGTCTAACATTCAGCATTCAGCATTGCATGCAGGTATTTCCTTCTTTTATTTATATAAGTAAAATTGAGTAAATTTCTGTATTCTTACTTTATGATTTAATTACAAATTAAATTTAATTATTTAATCTAAATTACATTGGGTTGATAAGAATAATGTGTATACAAGAAAAAAAATTAACAAAACCAATGTTTTAACAACTGAACCAGAAATTAAACTAGCAAAGCCTTTGAGTCATGGTTCGATTGGTTGAATCGGTTAAATCGGTGATCGAACCGAATACTAATAAAAATTAAAATAATAAATAACAATAACCATCATCATATATAACTCATTTTATTTCCATAAAGATAAAAAAACACTTAATTAATTAATCTTAGTTCAAAGTTGTAAGAACCAAATTACCAAACATAATACATTTAAAATGACCGGAGAGAAAAAAAAAAACCTTCAGACAAAAAGCCAAGCCACTCCACGGTGTATATGTATGAAGCTCTGTAGTGTAGTTTACGAAAATGAATCAAAGCTAGAAATGGCATTCCCAGAAGAACACACTCTCAAACACGTTACTACAAACCGCAATAAACAATGGACTGAAACAACTCCCGCTTTACACCAACAAAAAAAACTCGACTTTCGTGTTGGGGTTGCCCATTTATTTCCAAAATACAAAAACACATTCACGATGGCATTGACGATGACGCCAGCTTAGCTACTGTGAGAGGAGGAATAGAGAAAAAACAAGAAAATGAATTGAAGGCTTCAACTTTCAAGCTAGATAGAAATTGCAAAAAGCAGGGTGCTTAGAAAGAGCACTTATGACTTGATGGGAAGGAGAGAAAACACCTCTCTAATCGACCGCTAAAAATCATTCAAGAAAAAAAACTGATCCAAGCAGAAATTTTGGTACAGAGAAAGACATCTTACCACTGGGCGAGCTTTCTTGGCAGTGGTGACCTCCCTTGGCGCAGCTTGCTGGTGAGCTCTTCGTGGTGGTGGTGGCGAGCTCTGTGAGCAGCGACGTGATTGACAGCTCTTCGTGACAATGGTAGTGGCTGATCCTAATTCCTGTGGCAATAGCTGTGAGAGATTGAGAGAAAGTTGAGAAACTCAGAAAGAAAAATAAAAATAAAAAAACCAAGAACCAGACGGTTATTCATAACCGGGTTCGGTTCATCCAATCTCACCAGTTGGACCGAGCCGGTCCAATTTTTAAAACCTTGACCAAAACATAAATATATATATATATATTGGTGGAACATAAACATATAATTTAAATGCCAAATTATGCATTTAAACAGAATTAATAATTAATTAGGAGAGGTAAATTATGATATTTAAATATAAGAGATTAAAATAGAGTTAGTTGGATTTCCCACTAACTACCATCATAACATGGACACTTAACTCATGTGCTGTCATACACACACACAATACAGATTCACATGCAAACACTCAACACACTACACAAACTCATCACTTAAGCTTGTGCAGCACTAACTACACACACGAGTAACACTAGAGAAATAGAGAAGTAGAAAAAAGGGAGAGAATTCCTCTCTATTAGCTTGCATGCTGTTGTATTACCACTCTTCTGTCATCACTGTTGAAGAGTAAAGGGTAGCTAGTTTCAAGGGCTTTCCAGCAAGTATTGTCTGTAACAGTTAGTATAGTAGAGCCTGTGTAGGAGAGCTTGTGAAGTACAGCAACCAATGCTCCAGTTCTGCCCTTCTTTGATTCCACATCTAAAGGTAGCTAGGGAATACAAGTTGTATATTTTTTATTTTATTTTCTACATGTATTTTGTTATGTAAATCGTTGTGCAGTTGCATGTTCTTGTCTATGTTATCTCTAATGTATGTATTATTGAAATTGAGGACTAAGATTAACCCAAAAAGGTGGTTAATTCCCTATGTACTGGCCAGTTGCACCATAGGGTGCTAGAATTCAAAAGAGAGATTTTTACCTTTTAAGCTAAGACTTCTTGGTCTTTTATAAACTAAACATATGGCCTATTAGTTTGTTTTCATTTTTTTTTTTCTGAAGTAATGATATGGAAGTACTTGTATTCTAGAAGAATATGTTTAATTATTTCAAAAACCCCTAGCTATTGAGATAATTCAATCTCACATTTTTAGTTTATGAAACTTCTAGGCCTGACAAAATTTCCCCAACTTCAAAGGAGAAATGAAGGCTAACTGTTCAGAGTAGTCTTGAACATGAGTGGTTTAGGGAAGTTGTAAAGTTGGAGGTCAAATTTAAGATTCTAATATGCAAATTTTATGATATTATAGATGGTATTTTGAGGGCTGTAATTTATGTTAGTATAATATTACAATGTTTCCTTTAAGTTCTTTTGAAGTGTGGATTTGTAATTATATATAGTTATAGTTCAAAGCAAGTAAATTCAACTTTGGAATTGTTAAAAAGGGTTAACAAACAAAGAAATTATAGTCTAAGTGATGGGTATACCGTTTTGCACTTACAGAACATAATGAATCCTCTTAAAAGACCCATATTACTAAGGGTTTTACGTCCAGACCAAAATTCCAGTACATCTTATGACATTCGGATATCCGTACATGTTTTCTTCAAGCCGCAAAGGCTTTGTCTGGGTATTTATACACAAATTAAGTGCGTCTTACTCGAGCACCATTCATTATTCATCACAATTCACAAGTCTTCAAGTCTCTGCAGTAGCCATGGCTCCCTGATGAAAATGTGGTGGTAAACATTATGACTCGTTGCAACCATACTCATCCTCCTCTGTGTCCCAAAGGAAACTAGCATATGCTGCATGTACATGGCTGATATCAAGAATTATAAGCTACTGTCAGAATGAATCCCAATATGTAAGTTGACAAGTAATCTCTGCCCTAAAATGTACAAGAAACTGAATTGTTAGTAAGCACATACCTGTCTTCAGGAGAAGCTTGGACTGCTCGTTCAAAATAGCTTGATGCTCGATCTTGGTCATGATGTAGCTCCCAAACTAGTTTTCCATACTGTGATAGTACTTCACCATCTTTTGGGTCGGCTAGTATGGCACGCGAATAATACTCTTCAGCTCCTTGATGATCATGCTTGCACTGAAAAGACAAATTACAATCATCATTAAAAGCATCCATTAATAAAACCTCTCTTCTAACATACAACTGTTGGTGTTGAAATCGATTCTGAATTGCTTTAAGATGTCCTGAACAACTTTTAAAAATAACTTGGTAACACCCAATAAATTGACTACTGCCTAGCTGATATAATGTGCTATAGATTATCTTGAAAATTATTAATTTCTTCACAGATTAAGAGAGAGAACTTCAAAAACTTATTATTAGCATGGAAGAGAAATTTCAATATTGTCATTTATCAACGCTGCTGCAAAAGTGACATTTATATCCTGTTTTTATTTTTATTTTTAAATTTATGCCCTCAGATAAGGTGACAATGTCTTTTAAAACAGAAGGAAATAGAACTTACCTGATACAAAAACTGAGCATAATTCCTAAGAAACAATGGGTTCCCAGGATTTTCTTCGAGCATTCTCTTGTAATATTCTTCCACCTTATGCCTATCCCCATCATCCCCTCCAGAGCCCGTCGAATTATAATCACCACCACCTCCACCACCACCTCTGCAGCCACCTATGCTATCACCACAGCCATCAATGCCAAGCCCCCTTGCAAGATACATCTCTTTACCACCCACCTCTTCCTGGTCAGCAAAACCCACCCTGCAAAATCCATCCTTAACTCTCACCTCTTCAGTCAAAATCATATCATTGACTCTATTCTCCAAACTGAACCCATCACCTTTTCCTGCCATGGTCCTCTCTTCATTTCTAACATCCGATGTTCCTTTCTCTTCCTCCAACTCTTTTCTTTCTTCTCCATCTTCAGTGTCAATTTCAACTTCTTCATCTTCTTCATGCATGCCTTTGTAATCATAAAAGGAGAAAGATGGTATTGTCTGCAGCGTCAAGCATATGAGTCTTGCTGAAAACCTCTTGGGCGGGTATGTATCATTTAATTGATGCTCGTTGTTGTTGCAAGAAGCGTAGGCCAGGCCTTCCAAGTTCCCTTCAGATTGAACTCTTCTAAAGCCTTTATTATGCCGATCAAGGTCAGCAATGGAGGGGGAGATTGGAGAAGAATTGCATTTGCATGAGAGTGAGGAGAGATTGAGAGACCCAGTTTGGTTAAAAGACAGTTTTTGGTGATTATGAGTGACGCTACGTGGTAGATGCTTGAGTGCATGGCTGTTTTCAGAGTGAAAGGTATTGCTAGGACTGCCTGCTAAAGAAGAGAGGTGAAAACCAAGAACTGGCGTTGAAGAACTTTTTAGCAGCATGCTTTCTGCTTGGCGATAGCTTTTCTGTGACTCTCCCTTGCTTTTGGGGTGAAACACTCTGAAGAAAAAGAAAACAACTTGTAAATTACTTGAAGGGAAAATGACAACAGAGAAAAGCAGATTGACGTTTGAAATGGGAAATTAATTGGTACAGGGCAAAGTAGTAATCGATTAACTTGAGCAATAGCATTAACTTGACCTGTGCTTCATTTGGATTTTATAGATTATAGACTCCAGCTATGGCATCAAAGTTGAACATCAGCATCATGCTTAAAGTCATTACAAGAAAGTATTTTGATTTCTGTTTCAAACTCTAGCTTTGGCAAAAAAGCATGTGGTCGTCTAAATCTATGGGTTAACAGGGTGTAGTAAAGATAACAAAATGCATTGATATATATCATCCAAAAAAGAAATGTTGGGGTTGGGGGCGAGAAGAAGAAGGAGAAGGAGAAGAAAGCATACCCTGTTCAGATGCTGAAGAGTCCTTGATGATCATGCATGTACTTTCTGGTGACCTATAATGCACAAATACTTTAAAATTGGTGGATTGCGATACACTTATTATACATTAGTTATCATATATTTGGATATTTAAAAATTTTTTTTTTGGCAAATATATGAAAATGATCAACTATCATATTTTTCAAGTTACCTAAGAAGGAGAATTTCAAGTGGAGAGGGAATTTCCCAAGAGAAAGAAATGATAAATGATTATATATATATGGTAATTAAATGATTATATTTTACTAATTTTGAATTGTAACATTAGAAATGATTATGAATTATACAATATTTCTTTTACAATGATTATGAATTATACAGTATTATTTTAAATTATTTAATATACCATGTCACACCCGTATCCATGCAAATGACCATTGGAGAGGCGATAAACCTTTCAAGTAATGGACAACAAATCAAAACAACTTCATATATATATATATATATATATATATAAACCGGACATCTTATATAAGGGAGAGTCGTATAATATTCTTTTTGTAACGTAAAAAATGGTTTATTTGGTTATTGTTTGTGTGGTGGAGAAGGCATTTATTTCGATCGCATTTGATTTCGGAGAAAAATGTCTACTTGTTCACTTGTTTTGTATGTTAAGGGGAGGGTGCAAATGGAAAGAAAGGTAAGGTCCTCGAAAGTCACCATCTTTTCTCACATGGGGAGCATATCATTGGGATCCTAAGTGAACCTTTCCGGAAAAGGAAAACATGTTCATGGAATGGACACCTAAAAGTGGCTGTTCTATTGACAGAAGGGTCTCCTCTAGTCCATACACGCATTGTTTTAAAAATCGGTCCGTTTACTCCTCTAGTCCATACAAGCATTGTTTTAAAAACCGGTCCAATCGGACCGGTTCAACCGGTTGGACCGTGGACCGGAAGCTCCACCAGTTCTGATTCAACCAAAGAACCGCCCGAGCGGTTAAACTGCAAAAATTATAAAAATAACCGGTTGAACTGGTTAAACGGGTAAAAAAACCGGAAATAAAAAACTGGTTGGACCGGTCATCAACTTTTAAATTGAATTTTTATTAAAAAAGAAAGAAGAAAATGGTTCTTTTTTTAAGAAAAACTTAGGATTTAACATTTTTAGAAGTTAAATTTGGAGTTTCCACAATTTTAATCATTCTTTTTCACAAAATAGGTGACAACACTACAAAGCGGTTTATGATTTTTATGATTAGTTATATATATATATATATAGTATATAGTATACCGGTTCAACCACCAGTTCAACCGATCAAACCGATCAAACCTTGAACCGCTCAGCTCTCCGATTATCCGGTTCAACCGTTTTTTAAAACATTGCATACACGTTAATCTTCTCTTGGGGCTGATTTATTCTCCAGTTGAATAGTTGACGTCATCTTTTGGAATTGGGCTCACAAATTCCCAATAAAATTCATTTTATACCCCATTTATATGAAAATTGATAGAAGATCGAATTAAAAGAAATTCATTTTTATTTGAGAAAATTATGCAGAGGTTATAGCATACTTACCTTTGAATATATATATATATATATATGGGGCATATCTAGTGAGAGGAGTGGTTTATTATGAGAGTGAGAAGAGCAAATCTTGACCATTGGATCATTTATGTATGGTCAAGATTAAAACATAAAGTCATGTGACTTTTTTAAGTGGTCATGTGACCTTTAAGTAACATCTAATCTTGACCATTCATGAATGATTCAATGGTCAAGATTTACTCCTCTCACTCTCACAATAAACCACTCCTCTCATTAGATATGCTCTATATATATATATATATATATATATTGAATAATCATATTTTTAAATAAAATAGTTATTTATAAAATGTGTTATAAAATTATTTAATTATATAATTATTTGTTTGTGGATTCAAGTATGCACTACGAGGTTGTTGCAGCTGAGTACCTGGGAGATGCTGTTGTTAAGCCATAATGGTTGCAGTTTATGAGAGAGTGGGGCCCTAAAATTGTTTATGATTCAAAAACTGATTGATAATAAGATAATCAATGCTAGCTCTTCCTCTCATGCTTCGGTATTCACAGTCGAAAGTTTTTAAAACAAGTTTCCAGAGGAGCTGCATGCTGAGGAAGGTCCTACTCCTACTGCAACTGGGCCGAACCAGAAGGAGATGAAAGATGGTAAATTCATTTTGTGTGCATAGGCCAGCTGCCATGTAATTGTCTGTATATATATATATATATATATATATATATATATATAGAGAGAGAGAGAGAGAGAGAGAGAGAGAGAGAGAGAGAGAGAGAGAGAGAGAGAGATGTAATAGTCTTGGGTGGTGCTTATTCTCGCATGGAGTGGGGGAAGTGAGGAAAAAAATTCAGAATCATAATTTTGTAGTTTGGGTAACGATTTGTTCATTATTAACATATATTTTGCAAATATATCATGAATCATGATTGGATCACCGTGAGATTTTACTGACTCTGCTTCTCATTGATTTCCAAGTAACTTATAATTAAATAAGAAAAAATATCAATGATAAAATAAAGTCTGTCCAATTTTGGACTCGACAATAAAATCTTATACATTTTTTAAAACTTCATAAATCATAATAAAAGTTTAAGGTGTGCTTAATAAAATACAATTTAATTTTGAAAGCAAAGTATTAAATATTTAATATTGGAAAATTTTAGTACTGAAATTATGATAATAATTTTTTTATATTGAATGTGTAATAAAAAATTACTAATATTTGATAAAATAAGTAAAAATTGTTTATGATAAAAATTCTCATGTCTATTATGAGATAGTCAGAATTAGTTGGGCTAAGACCAATAATTCTTTTGGGACTCCAAATCTCTTGGAAAGCTGGTTTCAGAAAAGTGATACTTGAGACTTGAGAGTGACTCAAAGTCAGCGATCTCCCTTATCACCAACACTGGTCAAGCCAACACCCACCATAACATTCTGGTCCATCACATCGTATTCTTAAGTGGAAAGACAAGGATTGGGATTTGGGAGGTTGCCTTCACCCATACCTTGCCCGAAGGCAATATTTGTGTTCACTGGATTGCAAACCATAACCTTAACCATTGAGTATGTTGTCAAAGAGTGGGCTTCTCCACCTACTGAGCTCACTTTACTCCTTCCGGGGCTTCCATACCAAGAACTGTTCCTCTAGTTATTTAATTTTCTCTTTTGGGCTTTGGTCCCGATTTTGTACCTCATTTTTTTTTTGCGAGTGCGAAGTCCTATTTCTCATACTCACTCCCTCAATAGACAACGTCTCTCATTGAGGAAGCTCTACTTGTCTTATTATATTATCTTCTCTCATTGAGGAAGCCCTACGTGTTTGAGTATATTATCTTCTCTGTCCGTGTACCTTCACTTCCAGCTCTTTCTCATTGCCTTTTTTTTGTTTTTTGGTTTGTTTAACACCTCTTTCTCTGTCTCTGTTATCTTGGTTGATATATATATCCTTCTGTCTTTGCGTAGTTTGTTCTTCTTCCTTTTAATGCACTTTATGACCATATCATAATTTTTTTTTTTTCTTTCTTTCCCCAACCCAAACGTGCCATACGAGGAAATCCTCATTACAAGATAAAGTTACCTGAGTCATTACAGAAGCCTCCTCTATATCTCTTGGTTCAATCCTGTGAATTGCTCAGCTTATTGTAGGTTGAAGCCGAAGACTAGCTCAAAATATTTGAGGGTCTATTGTGCCTTTCTTTATGGGTGTATAGAATTTGATACGGTTCGAACTATTTGGTCCAAACGAAACCCGATTTTAGTAGAAGATTAGGCCGGGATCAGGCCCAATGTCTTAAACCTGCTGTATTTTGAGGCCGAGATCGAGTACCTTTTCAGATAGACCCGGCCCAAACCGTTTAATTTTTTTTTTACTTTTTATAACTCCTCTACCTCCACTAAAGCTGTGATTTATTTTTGGGGTTTTGGCACAAGTCCCAAAACCCTAACGGCAAACAAGGAACATGTCACATATTGAGTCTTCTTGCCCTAGCGCCAGAGAGAATCGCAGAGATGTTGATGATGGATCCATAATCCATTCGCATTGATTCGAATCCCCCGCTCTCAGGGTTATCCCCTTCTGAGTTTAAGTTTAATGATCAGGATTTTGATCAATTTGACTGCAGTGAGAAGATTGTTGCTGGTAAGTTTACTGCCTTTTTTCATTCTTGATTAATTCATATAAATTTGCATATGAGATGGGTTAACTTTTTTGTATCTTGCAGATGTTTGTGCTAAGAATTCAGTTAGTCAGTCACAAGGAACACATGAACAGAAGGAACTCATGAATGTTGACTGATGGTCGCTGGCTGCTGTTTTGGCTTTTTATCAGTTTCAATTTCATATGTTGCTGCCTTTTTTAATTCTGTGTTTTGCTACATATTCATATGTTAGTTTTTATGTCCTTTGCCTCTTATATTTTAGATCATGAAACTGAAATTCATTGGTGCACATTAAAGTTTATGTGCTTGGTGCTGGGGTTCAATTGGTTGGAACAGCACACCCAATGACCATTCAAAACATAATACAAAAATCCTTCTGTACGGATCCTTGTTGGTTAGAGGTGTAACTCTTCTTATTTTTCTTTCAGTTTTATTTTTTGTAATGATTAATTAAATATAATCATCTGTTCCGGCCCCTCCCTGTTTGAAAGAGTGAATCAATCTAAAATCTCAGAAGCATATACAACAAATGGGATATAATAATACTTGCCCACATGGGTGATGTTTATTGAACATTCATTTGAATAGAGTGTAACCCTTGGGGATGAGGAAGCCAGGAAAAGAGAATTGCAGAAGACAATTCTTGAAAGGAAAGGACATCCTGAATTTACTATTTTGCATTTGCTGTTGAGATGATATCTAAAACGGAATGTCGTGTTCATTATAGATTAGATACAAGTATGCAACTGTGGATGCAAATTCTTGTAATAAACTTTTAGTTCCGCAGCATGTGACGTCCCACCTAGTAAACCTGCGTGCTTATTTTGACATATTCTATTTTTGTGTTAATAATACTGGATGGAGTTGATTAATATGTTGTTTGGAAAGTGGAGTCACTGAGCTCAGTTTGAAATTGAAAGCTAATGGTAATAAGAAAGGAAGATTCTCTGCATGTGTCAGAAGTTTCAAACTTTCAACTAGGATAAGGGTGGGTTCAGAATCAGAGGGGATAAATGAGAATGACTATTAAAAATTAAAATTGTTTGGGAAATTAATGTTAAGCATTAACCAGAAATTCTTATCAGAGTGAAAGTCGGGACTATTCTGCTATATATATATATATATATTATCAGTAGGATAATTTATTAATTAAATATTGATTAGTTATTAATTAAATTTAATAATTTTTTTAAATATTTATTATAAAATTAATACTTAATAAATAATTAATAATTAGCCGAACAAGAAACTGTTGGCTGTGAACACGGTAACATCTGACTATGTGCCATAATGCATTGGGCAAAGCGTGGAAATATACAATGATTTGGGAGGGCGTATCTGATTACTTGGCAGGGTTCATTTCATCCACATGTCCTCTTGTAGACCCCACATACTCACTGTCTCCTCAGCCCTAGACAAGCGGCGTTAGCGGTCGCCGCCAAGGGTATGTCGGGACCGGCGAACGTCTACGTGGCGTGTTGCGGAACCGAAAGGGTACTAAAAATGGCGGACGTGAAAGGTACACATAAATGGATTTCTAATTCTAATTCTATTTCTAAATCGTGGTCTCATTGGTCTGGTCTGGTGAGCTGTCGCCAAAGGTGGTCCCCACGTTGTCACAGGTTTTTTGTGAAAAGGACAGGAGGCCCCCGCTCATGTCCTTTACCCAGCTATTTCCCGAGCCGTGTGATGTTTGGGTCCCCACCTTTGTCGGGTTGTCGTTTGGACTTTGGAGCGTATGTATGTTGGTGAGTGGGTCCTACCACACTAATTGCAACTATATTTTTTTGACTTCTGGGGATCTATAATTCTATATCTCATTTTCTCAATTACTCTTCTTATTTCGCGATAATATATGTGTAATTGTGTAATGTAATGGCACGCAGCAGCTTCAGCAATTTATATATATTTTCATTCATGCATGTTGAAATATTTAATTAATTATTCATTACAGATTACTCATTCAACTACACCTATAATAAAAAGTAGGACTTTGTATTATACTGCTATAAAGAAGTGCTCTAGGGAGGTGATTCTTGTTTTGTGTAAACTAAAGTATTTTTTCGTTTAAAAGTTAAAAGGTTAATTTTATAAGAATACAATTAGACGCTTAAAGTAAAAATTCTTCATAATTACATTTTTTCTATACACATTATTAAAGCTAAAAACGTCTAGGAGAAGAAGAGATAACAGAAGAAAACTTCATTTCTGTATTACTTCAAGAAAATGATAAAGAATCCAAGACTGCTCTACATTGAATGGCCTTACCACTATATATATAATTAATGTACAGCCAAAAGAAAAATTGAAACTAACACAATTAATCTCTAACCTCCTATCTAATTATGCTGACATGTAATAACTAATTTGTATAAATACAATTAACACACATCGCTTAAAGGATCAAAGTTAAACAAAATATTTAAGGTAATTGAATTCCTCTCACTCAAACTAAGTTAGTTTTAAAGAGATGAATTTGTTACTCTAAAAAGTAAATAAACCATTCATTTAGGAGATTTGTTTTGGTAACTTTTACTTTTATAAAAATATATGTATCTTTAATAATTAGTTGTTAATATTTAATCACATGTTTTATATAATTGAAATATAAATATAAAAATAAATTATTATATTTGTATTTTAAATAAGTAAGACATATAAATAAATATTAATCATTAATTATTAAAAAATACACATATTCTCACAAAAAGAAACGATACCTACAGGCTACATGTATCAAAAAAATCTTCTTCATTTAGAGGTGCTAGTTTTAAAATTTAAATCGATGCGGCCAGTCAAATTAAAAATTTGATCATCTCAGTTCTTGACCAATTTAGTTGAATATATTCACTACTTTTAATTAAATTTGGTCAAGTTAATAAATTGGTGATTTGATAAACCAAATATTGATTGGGTAGAACTTTAGGCCAAATTTTATAATTATAATTTTTTTCTAATTTAATTTGAGACTCAATTTTCAATTTTTTATCCATTTTTATCTTTAATTTAATTATAAAAATCATAAATTTTAAATTTTTTTTGGAATCAATTAAAATTATTATTTAAATTTATAAAATCAATATATATATGCTATACAAATTAATACTTAAAAGATTGCGAAGTAATAAAATTAAATGCGAAAGCCAAATATGCACCGTATGGTTTATCTCAGACTCTCTCTTGTAAAGTACGTAGAGGAGAGTAAGTCTGTTTATATTAAATTTTATAAATTTGGGTTTGAATAAATTTAATTTTGTAAATTTGATTTTAGTTAGAAATTAATTTAAGTGAAGTAATTTATGTTTGAAATCTTTATTTAAAAAATTATTTTGTTAAAATAAATATTGTTTGAATAATGTTAATAAAAATTATTTTTGAATGTATAAATATAAAAAGGAATGTGAATTATTTTGAATTAAATTATTAATAAATTGATGTTAAAAATATTAATTATAAATAAATTAATAGCAATTTTTTTTAAAAAAATTAAGTTTATTTAAAATATTATAAAATAAAATTACTTTAAGTATAATTATAATATTATTTTAAAAATTTATTAGATTATATTTATTTAAATATTATTAAAATAATAATATAATATTAAATTATAAAAACAATTTTGTCAATATACACAAACAAATTTTTTCTTACGAGAAATTGAAATATCTTCTTATCTTGTCCTCGAATTCTTATTCCGTCAGGACAAAGAAAACGAGAGAATGAATCTAGAAGACTGGAAAGAAAGATAATAATAAAAGTACGATGGGGTTAAGGAGAGGAAACATCGATGGAGCCGCACAAACCAGACATGTGGGGTCTGGTCTGGTCACACACCAATCACTACACTGCCTTTCTCTCAACTCCTCTTCCCCACGGCACCATCGCTGTCACCCTCACCATTCACACCTAACCATTCCATACCCCTTTTCTCTCTTCTCTATATACTGTGCTTTCCCAAAATCCACCAAACACCCCCTTTCCTTTTTCCCCTTTCTACCTCGAAAACAAAAACTTAGCTTCAAATTCATCCACCCCTTCATACCCTTTTTGCATAATTCGTCTTCTTCTTGAACGCCAGCTGAAGCGAAAAGCGATGCAGGGAGTTCCGAGTGGCGGTTCTGGTAGTGGGTCTATGTCAACGGTGTCTAAAGATGATAACTTGGTCCTCTCTTCGGAGGATTCTTCATGCCCAGATGAGTCTGAGCTTGAATTGGGTCTTGGGTTAAGCCTTTCTGGCCCTGCTGCAAAGTCTCACAATGCTCCAACGCCTCCTAGTTATGCTAGAATATTGACGGCTAAGGATTTTCCTTCATCAGCGTCATCACCCTCCTCCTCTTCCTCTTCCTCTCCTTCCTCGGTGAGCAGGGCTAACGTCACTGCTGGGACCAAGAAGAGAGCTGCTGATTCTCTTGTCCCTAATAACGCTCCCAGGTAACGTAATTTTGAATTTTCCTTTGTTATTCGTCATTTCTTCTCACTTTTTTTCTGGGTCTGTTTTTTCCCCCTTTTACTCGTTTTGGCTTGTGTGCTGGTATTTAATTTTTGGTACACGCTTTCCAATTTGATCTTACCTATGTCTCTATGTGATCTTAATTAATTTGATCGATCAGTGGGTTTTGTTACTATACTTAGTTGGGATTTCTGATCGTCATTGGTTTGAATAGGTTACTTTACATACTCGGTAATAATATTTTATAATTCGATCTTAATGAATATTTATATGATATGGAATTATAGGTATTGGGTTTTGTAATTTTGTGTGAATATATGAATGGCATAGTGTTGCTTATGCTAAGATGTTCAATGGGCTAGAATGAGTTTGAAAGTTGAAAGAAATCCAACTCCCCCCCGAAAAAACTAAACGAGTAAATGTGTACATAGATAGAACCCAATTGATATTTATTGTCGGGGTTTAATTTAGTATTTTTTTTGAAGAGGTTACAGTTTCTTTTTGTTTTCGTATTGTCTCAACTCACAATCCTCAAGAGGGTTTAGTAAATAAAATAATAACTGTGAAGAAGCATGGGAACGGTATTTACTTGTGACTATTTATAATAATCTTGACCTATTTGGTTGAATGCATTTGGGATAAATTTATATCATAAATTCTCAACGTTGGAATATTTTCATACTTTTGAGGAGAAAGATTGCTGTAATTTTCCTTGGACTTAACTGAAACTAAATGGTATTGGAATCTTGATTGATTGATATTTGATCCAATTCCAATGATAGATATACAATCTAAAAGTTCTCATTGAATGCGTACTTTAGAGTTTCCTTAGAATTAGATTCAGCTGTTTTAAAAAAAGAAAAAAAGAAAAAAACGAAAGTTCTAAGTAACTATGGCATGTTTCATCATCTCAGAGGGTCATGTAAATTTTAATAGTACCTTTATTTGTTTGACAAAATTAAAGCAGCAACAGAACTTCTGCAGTAGAAGTTACCCACATAGTGTATGAAGTATACAGAGTTATCATTCTGCATCAGATGACTAAGTTTTAGAATAATTTTCTTGCTTTTAAATTGCAATTCTTTTACTTTTATCCAAAAGAATTAGTTTACAGTTTACTATTTCTCAACAAGAAGTTTTCCATGTGCAAGACACTTTATTTTATTTTGTGATGTTCACGGTTCTAATTTTTCTCAACGGCATCCTTGGTGTCCCTGTTCCTTTCTAGAAACAGAATGAATCAAATATTTATCAATTTTATTCTCATGTCTTCACTGACGAGATTGTCATTTCTGTTGTGATTGAATTTCTTAAACAGTCAGGTAGTTGGATGGCCTCCCCTTGGAGCATATAGAATGAATAGCTTTAGTAGCCATGCAAAATCACAAGCCCCTGAAGTATTCAACTCTATGGCTGAGAAAAGTAAGAGCAATAATACTGTGGTAAGGAAGAGTGCTGACGGAGGCAGTGATAATAACAACATTATTATCAAAGAAAAAAGATACATCAGGAGTTCTCTGTTTGTCAAGGTAAATATGGATGGGATACCAATTGGAAGGAAGGTTGATTTGAGTGCTCATAGTTCCTATGAAACCTTAGCGCAAGCCTTGGAGGATATGTTTAATGAATCAACTACAGTCATCACTTGCAAAGGTGAGTTTTTCTTGGTCTTTATACTCATAATACAGAGAATGCAGCTCCTTCGTGGAATTATGTCACATTTTCAAGATCTCGAGATTTTATCTGCATGGTGAATATTTTGTTGACTACTTGACTTTATACCATTTCTTTCGTTTGTCTGGTTTAAATGTGACATAAGAATAATTTATTGCTTCCTCTCTTCTTAACTTTGTCAAATCTAAGCATATGTTGTGATTAACTATTGTCAAAATGGAACATTCTGAAGATTAATTAAAAACTGAAAACTGACAAGTATATGTGGATTACTTTATGCAGGCGGCAGTGATAGGGTTTAAACTTTTTCTCTTCCTCTCTTCCCCCCCCCCCCCTCTTCAAGACTATCTCATTATTATGGTGTTGTAACATATGAGCTATCAAAATATAACAAAATTTCAAAGATTAAAAATCGCCAAACAAATTGTTGTTATGCTTTCATCAAATAAAATTCTGGTATATGCCATTTTTTCTTTTTCTCTCTTTTGTATTTTGGTTTTTAGATTGATGGTAGCATTTAATTTTGTGTTTTCAATGTGTGTTCTATTCCTTTTCTCCCCCAATGGTATTAACATCATTGTCAATAGGATCAAATGGGAAGGATCATGGGATGATTGTTGGAGCAGAAAGACAGTCAAAATTGTTGGATGGATCTTCCAAGTTTGTGCTCACTTATGAAGACAAGGATGGAGACTGGATGCTTGTTGGAGACGTTCCTTGGCAGTAAGTATTTGGTTCATAATCATCAATTTGATTGTAGTATCAAATCCATGATGATATCATCGATGCTGCAGTATATTTTTCCATAAAGCTAGAATTTGCTTTGTCGGTTGATTGTCAAATAGTACATGTAATGTTTAATTTGGTCAGGCAATTCTGAGATTGTATCTGTGTGCTAGGAGGTACCCACCACTCCTTTGAAAAAACCTCACTGCATCAAACACTAACAAGACTAATAACTGATACAATGAACAGAGTTTTTCTTATTATTGTAAGACCTGAGCATGATTCAAATAGGGGCTGAAAGGCATAATTGAAATAGGAATTTAAAGATCTTATAGTAATACAATCTTTTAACTCGTATTTTACACTATTGATTGATAATGTCGAGGTAATCTTAAGGTAGTCTCTTTTATCAAAAAAATCTTAAGGTACAGTTTTTAAGTTTTAGCTAAGTGTAAGCTGGCAATGTCTAATATGAATAAAAGCCAGCAAATTTGAGTCTCTACTAAGTTGACCTCATGCAAACTACACAAACCCCTCACCACTATACCACTCCTAGTGGCTGATATAGGCATAAATATATTACAATTTGCTGCTGTTTGCACTGTCTATACTAATACTCCAATACTTAATCCTCCATTCAGTGTACACTCCAGCCTACCAATTAAGAATTCAGGATATCATGGACTTCCTATATTAAACAGTGTCCATGCCTTTTTTTCTTGAACAAGGAAAAATATTTTAATAATTGTAACAAGAATAAAAACAAGAAGTCAAAGAATTGAACTATACAATCAATACAAGTCTTTTCATTGTTGGTACATGTTAGCTTGTCTTTTTATGACGTAGTGGTGAAGATTAGGATCTCTTGTTTTATCTGCTTTTATATTTATCTACCTTTCTCTTTCAACTTGCTATCAGGATGTTCCTTAGCTCTGTGAGGAGGCTAAGAATCATGAGGACATCTGAGGCTAATGGACTTGGTAAGCAGATGCATTATTATTCCTAACACAACTTATTTACTAGAGTTTTTTCCCCCCTAATGTACTTACTTATTTGCAGCACCAAGATTGGAAAAAAAGAACAGCAGAATGAAAAGCTAGCCCATATAGATATTGTTTGCAGGGCTTAGGATACAAAGAACTTATGGTCTTGAATGTAATACACAAACAGAAGAAGAGGAAAAACAGAAAGAGAGAAGTAAAAGGATAATGCAAGTAAATAGATTTTGAGATTTAAGTGATCAAATCTCGGCTTTTTTGTGTAATTCAGTTGCTGTTTGTTTAACTTCTCTTGGTATATTTGTCACTGCCTCTCTGTTCATCTTCACTTGGAGGCATCATAGATTTTCATGTAATACTTATACTAATCATATAAGTCTATACTGTTTGTTAATGCTGTAAATGTGGGATACTTGCTAACTTTCTTAGCCATCAAATTTTGATTGAATTTTCTTTCCCTGTTATTGCAATTCAATTTTTCTGTTAAAAAAAACCTATTTTCAGACATGTTCAGTTTGGTCATATTGTTTATTGGATCCATATCCTTGTTTGTATGCCAGCACTCATTGAAAGTAGTGTGAGACGAATAATGCTTGGTGCAAAGACTTACCCAAGTAATTATGGTTGTAGCTTTCAGATTACGGTATTACGGGTTGCTTCTTTCAAATTCAAAGTGCCTTATCCCTGTTAACGTAGAATATGGTACGGAAAACATGCTTCACGAGGGATGCCTCATTCGCCATTCCTTTGTTTCTCTATAGGAGGAGAATTAGACAACACATTTTGCCCTACTAATTTGGGCTTCTCCCTAATGTATATAAGCTGTTTATATAGGGAGTTGTATAAGTAGATTTTGGCTGATGTAATAGCCTATTTCGCTACAAAAGGACGATAACCATGGACTCGTGAACAGTATCTATGACGTTTAACAAAGTTAAAATATGTGTCAAGATTTGTTTCTCATCAATGTTGTGGTCACAAGAACTTCAAGCACAAGCAATCATGTGGCTTTCCGAAAAAATGCTTGCCTGGAGTTTTGACGTACATCTTTCACTCGGTGGTATTGTTGTAGCACTCGTTTTGATGCAGATAGAGTTTAATATAGACAAGCAGAAATGGATTGTAAATAAGAACTATGTTGACTCCTCTACTAAAAAAACCAAAGAACTATGTTGACTAACGGGAATATAATACTATTTCAAGTGCTTACTTTCATGTACATAAATAGACTAGGATAGATATTCTGAGCTTTTATTTATTTATTTTCGTTTTTTCAGGGGGGTGGTGGGAGAGGATTGAGATAGGATTTTATTTTATTTATTATTATTTTTTGTTAGAGGGTGTAATTGTGAATCTGAAGAACTTGAGAATCGTGGGCTTGGTAGATGACTCGGATTAGGTAATGGACTGATCAGTAGAACATGAGTTTCAAATCCATGCAAGAAATGCGAGTCCCTCGCTAAAAAATATCTGGACCAAGTTTTGGGTCTTTCATTAGTACACCGAGAAAATTGTGTTATTCAAGTAATAGTTGGTACAATTGCTTTATCTGGTTTTCCTACTGAAATCTATGCCTCTTCACCAAAATCAGGATACAGAGAAAATTTATTAGCAAAAATTAATCCATTTTGATATACCCTTTAATATTTTAAGGGCAAATATGCACCACTGATTATAAAATTACAGCTAAGTACAATGGAAGAATCTTTTTTTTTTTTGGTGGCCCAGGTATCCATCGTTGGAAACAGTGACTAATTCCTTTGCAGCGGAAGCTCCCATTTAAAAGGTTAACTGCTAGGTACAAAGCGTCTTTATATTTTCATAGATAAGGATCGAATTCTCACACACATAGTTAAATGACGAGGTGAGGTACCACCACGCCGCACCTTGTGATTTCAACGGAAGAATCTGATTGTTGGCCTGGGAAAACTCTTTTTTGGTTCCTACAGAAGGCCATTAAGTGGTGATGTGCTAATAACTGGCATCTCCTTGTTAGCAGCAAATGTTTCATCGTTCCTACTGTTCTTTCTCCGAGGCTTTGCCTCTCCAAGCATCATTATGACATCCCTCATGGAGGGTCTGTCCTTGGGGAGCTTGGCAGTGCAAAGAAGTGCTATTCTGAGAACTAAAAGCATCTCTTCTTCCACATGCCTGCAGTTTCCTACACTGGAGTCTAATGCTTCTTCTGGAGATTTGCTGTCTATCTTCCTTCTAATCCACCCTACAATGTCTATAGATTCTCCAAACTCCGGATCTGAAGGCCGCTTTCCTGTGAGAAGCTCTAACAAAACTACTCCATAACTGTAAATGTCAATCTTTTCATCCACCTTGTAGGAGTATCCATATTCTGCCCAATAATAAAAAACTGAAATGTTAGGAATATAAATCTTGTACATCTAAGAAAGAACAGACATCTCTTCACAAATATGAATATTGGCAGTCTTCTCTTCTATCCTAATCTGCTCATTGAAAGTTATGCTCTTCGAGCTTTTAACAATCCTACTTGCTCTCAAGTGTTCTGAAAACCAAAGTAGTCGTTAACCAGATAAAGTAAGATGTGTGAACTAGTAACTCACCAGGGGCAATGTATCCATAGGATCCAGCAACCATGGAGACTGTTTCATTCTTCCTGATCATCATCTTGGCTAACCCAAAATCTGCTATCCTTGCCTCAAGATTTGCATCAAGCAGTATATTATTTGACTTGATGTCTCGATGGATAACGGGCGGATGACAGTCATGATGAAGATAAGCAAGTCCTTGTGCAACTCCTAGAGCTATGTTATACCGTGAAACCCAGTCTACAAGCAATCTCCCCTCTTGTTTACCATGCAAGGCATCTCCGAGGTTGCCATTGTGCATAAATTCATAAACTATCATCACATCTGTGTCATTATGAAGAAAGCCTAGTAGTCTAACAATGTTCCTATGCCTTATCCTCCCTAAAAGATTCACCTCTCCAACAAGGTCATCACTGCTTCCTACTTCAATATCAGATCCTGATCTCCACAATTTTTTCACTGCCACAACTGTACTTGATAGTGGTATCTCAGCCTTATAAACAAGCCCAGTTGCGCCCATGCCAATCACATTTGTTTCCTTGATGCAAGCTAGAATGTCAGTACATGTAAAATCAAGCCTCTGAAATGGCATCAATCTCCAGGGCCACCCTTTGCTACCCTTATAAAATGGTTCTCTGAAGCAGAATCCATCAGTGTACCACCTTATGTATAAAGATCTTGCTACCAAAATTGCAATCCCAATGGCTAAGATTGATGATATTCCAATGATCCATCCTGCAATAACGTGCTTTGCATGTGAGCTTGCATGCCTTAATGAATATGCAGAGGTTTGGCCACATGGAGGGAGGACACCACCACATAGGCCAGCATTGCCCACAAGATCGTTTGGGTTTATTGTTCTTAGCACGCCATTTGTTGGGACAGGACCTTCGAGCTTGTTGTATGAGACATTGACTGTTTCCAGAGCTGGAGAAATACCAAAGCTTTCAGGTATTTGACCAGTCAGAGAGTTGTTGGCAAGATCAAGAATGGCCAACGTAGGCATGCTTGCTATTTCTTTTGGGATTTCTCCAGTTAATTGGTTGTTTTGTAAGTTCAAGTTTACCAATTTCTGACATGAAGCAATGCTTGCTGGAATGCTTCCAGAGAAACGATTTGATGAGATATCAAGAACGCTAAGTGAGGGACAGTCCTGGAATTGGTCTGGGATTTCACCTTCCAAGTTGTTGTTGGAGACAATGAAAGTTTGCAGATTTGGAATGGAAAGAATGGTGGAAGGAAGAGAAGAGTGGAGGTTGTTTCTGGAGAAATCAATGAAAGAAAGGGATGTGGAAGAAGCAATGTCATTGGGAATTCCACCAGTGAGACTATTGTTACCCAGTTCTAACCTTTGAAGCTTCCCAAGCTTGCCAAGACCCACAGGAATTATCCCAGAAAGAAAATTGTTCTGAATTCTAACACGAATAAGTGAAGAACACGTTGATAGGCTTGCTGGAATTGGACCCAAGAAGGCATTATTGAAAAGTATAAGCTTGGTGAGATTGCCCTGGGTGCAAATCGTTTCAGGAATCTCACCAGAGAGTGAATTGGATGATACATCCAACCACTGCAATGATGAATCCTTGCCAAGGTTACTAGGAAGTGGCCCTGACAAGGAATTGTTCCATAGCTCAAGCACCTCCAGTTGAGGCAAATCCCCAAGGCCAGAAGGCACAGGACCAGATAGCTGGTTGAGCATGAAGTTCAGTAGCTGTAAATTCTTCAGCTGACTTATTTCATCTGGAATTTTTCCTGATAACATGTTGTCAGAGAGATCCAGCAATACCAACGAAGTCAAGTTGCCAATTGCTGGTGGAATTCTGCCTTCAAAATTGTTCTTGTATAAGAAAACTGTATTCAATAACTTGAGCTTTACCAACCCAACTGGAATCTCACCTCCAAGATTGCCTTCTGCTAAATCAAGATACTTAAGATTGGTGAGATTTCCAATCTCTGCTGGAATCCCACCTTCAAATTCATTATACCCAAGGATCATATACTCCAGTGATGAAAGTTGTCCCAGCTCTCCTGGAAGTTCCCCAGTGAGATTATTCCCAGATAGACCAAGGAACTTCAACTTATGCATGTTACTGAAGGATTTTGGAACTGACCCTTCGAAGAAGCTGCCTCTGAGATCCAGCGTCTCTAAGGAAGAGACATTTCCGAGGTCCTCAGGAAGAAAACCTGAGAAATTATTGCTGGATGCATTTAAGGTCATAAGTCCTGATGCCTTTCCAAGGCCTAATGGAAAGTCACCTATGAAGAAATTCTGGCTTACATCAAGACTCTTCAGTGTGGTGAGATTGGCTATGGATTTTGGCAAAGATGACGAAAACCCATTGCAGCACAAGTTGAGAGAAGTGAGACTTTTTAGCCTTTGTATCTCATTGGATACTCTGCCACTGAGATTCATGCGGGAGAGATCAAGCTTCTCTACAGCTCCAGCTGAGTTGCACCAAACACCAGTCCAGTTACAATGAACTGCATCCTCCCCTGGTGCATTGTCCAACACTTTCCAATCCTGGAGGCTATTCAACGGATCAACGAGACCTGCTTTTATAGAAAGCAAAGCAGATACTTCATCATTCGCTGCAGCAGCAAAACCATAAGAGAAACAGCCAATGTAACAGAAGAATAAAAAGAAAAACTGAGTTTTCAATAGCATCTTGTTCTTCTTCTGCTTGATTAATCTCTCAGTTATCTACCATTTGCACTCTCTACTGAAACTGAAGGAGAAGGGTGATGTGGGGATGGACAAAACACTGACAGAGAGTTATATGTCTAGTTTTTGAGGAAGTGATTGAAAGAAGGGTCGCTAATGTATATGAATCGATATGTAATATGATCAATAATAAACCATTGATGAGTTTTGGTGATTTTTAAGGTCTTGTCAGGTTTATGGACTGGTATTTGAAAGCTGATGGCAATGTCCACGTAACGACGGTGAAGCTTTGGACTTATTGGAAGTTTCTCCGACATAAACATGGGATAGAATGTGGCCCTTGATACTTGTTTAGTTTCCACTTCTTCCTTTATCTGTTATCGTTGTCAACTTGAAGGAGGAATAATGAGGCAGTTATTGTATATTTTTTTTTTATAAAAGAATTGTTTCTCTCCTATTTGTTTATTATGAATCCCTTTTTACAGCAATTACATTCTTGCTAAAAAGATTGAGAATAAAGGAATGGAAGAATTTATCTCTTTCTGAATTGAGTGGATAGATCGGTGTGTTTATTTAGTTTCACCCCTATTAAGATTTTATATTTCTTTTCTAGATAGGTAATAAATGTATACATTAATTCACTCCATCTCTGAGTTTCTTTTCCAATTAAACTATCCAAGCACTACATATTCCATCAGTTCACAAATATATATTTGAAGTTGGTTAATCTATGATTGAGATTCAACACTGTGGGAAAAGAGAAAAACTGAAAAGCAATTACAAAATATAACTACCGCGCTACTACTACATAGTTAAGGAAACCTTATAACCTCATTTGAGCTTTTATGATAACTGCTTTCAGAACCTTTCCTTTTGGGGTGTTAATAAATAGTGTCTACAAGCATCTTGCCCAGTACATTGAATAAAAATATTCATTAAGCTACTTTAAGTGTGTTCCATGATTGTGAGAGTGGATTTTCAAGTTCCATGATTCAGAAATGATGCATAAGTGGGACAACTAACATATGGTTAAGATAGGACCCATCAAAGAACATTGATGTACTTGTGATTATCTTAACATCAAAATCCAAACCAAAGTCATGTGTGATAATGGGAATAAATTTTAATAAAGGGTAAGCGAAGAAACTGTGTACCTCATATTTTTGTAATCCATTGAGAAGGGCAAGGAAGGAAGAAAGGAAGAGACGGGGGAGAAAGAGGAAAATTTTAAAAAGATGAAAGAAGGAAAGATCAGAACCATCATCCATCACCCACTTGATGGTTTTAGCCTAAAAAATGTTAATTATTCATTATGATTCAAGGAAGGGAATCTTTCCATTCTACCCTCCATTAATTTTTTCTTTTTAAGAAAAATAAAATGAGGGCCACAAAAATGATTATGAGGTATTCTTATAACTTGAGCATCGGTTACAATATGAACTATACTCAATTGACCGTTGGTTATATACTAGAAGCATATGCAAATGAGCCAGACGACACAGGAATCCAAGCAATGCAACAAAAAAATTTCTAGTTCTAAATGAATCCGGGAATTAATCACCCATGTCAATTTCTAAAGGAGGTCTCTTTTTTTCTTTCCTAAGACAAATATGTCCTTTTAGATTAAGAAGCAAGCAATAGATGAAAGTAGGGGCATGCCCATAAGAATGAAGAATAAATTATTAGAGGAATTAGCAAACAGAGGAAATGGGAGAAAAGTGCTGCACTTAATCAATCATGGTCTGAGACTCTGAGCCCACCAACTGCCACTTCTCTCAATTCAAAATTATTTCTTTTTTTTGTTTTCTCCCTTTCAATATTCACATGCACACATGTGGACTGTTGGATTTAAGAAAGTGATAATATTACTACTTCCCTTTCTATTGCTTGGAACACATTTGGTACCTATCCACGTACTAAAACAGATGGTAGCCATGTGAAATAGCAGCTGCCTGGTGAAGTACATCCTTCCTTATTATTAGAGAGAGACAGTGAGGATTTCAAATAATGAATTAGTCATATTGCATTAGTTGATGGCTGTTCTTTCTAATACCCTTATTTCATTTTGGGAATCCAAGGGGTGGTAGAATGGAGAGGAGGATGAAAACTTTGCTTACGTGCGTCCACATGCCTTTATGCCAAGGAAAACCAGAACCAGCCTTTAATCATTTAAAAAATGAAAAGAAAAAGAAAACCCATATTACACACAGCAAAGAGATGCTAAAACGGGATCATAGTGCTCCTACTTGCACATGTAGCACATGCATGCTGCTGGGACTCATTTGTTTTTGGAAAATCATTTTCCCTTCCTTGGTTCATCAAAACCTTGACATGGGTTTTGGGCTTTCTTTACGCTGGATATCTCCCTCAATGAATTCAGGTAAGTCAGGTAGCACATTCCATGAATTTTGTACTTTCCAACTTTCAAGCCATCATTTATATAGATCTAAATCCATAAATCTAATACATGATTCTGCAAAAACGAAAGGATGCTTAAGAGATTTCTTGCTAGTATCATCAAGATAAAAATAAAGGTCAGTGCTAGAGTAGGATCGAGTGAGAGAGGAAACAACAATTTTTAGTAACGTGACAAATTGAAAACAGCATTCGTACTTTATGAAATATCACGTGGATTGAGTAAAATAGCTAATTATGATAACAGGTGAAATATTCTATGGATATTGTAAGAAATGTTTGGGGTAACATATCTTTATTATATACTTCGTACTTTTCTTTTAATTTATCAAATATTATTGCAAAGTAAAATAGCTAAATATGATGACATGTCATTTTTTATAATAGATACAATGTAATTAGCTCTTGTAATAGATATTCAGGATGAAATTTTTATCATATGAGTGTTAACTTTTGTGACGGATGAATAAAGTTTAATAAGCCTACTATATTGACTTGTTTGGTAATTTTTTATGGCAAAAAATTAATCTGTAAAAATTATTTTAAATTTTTAATTAATATATTTAATCATATTATTTTTTCTTTACTATTCTGTTAGAAGAAGTTTAAACTTAAAATAATTTAAAAAATAACGACTAAAATTTTAATTTATTTTAATAAAACTTTTAAAATAGGTTAAATAGTATGTTATAAACAAATTTATTTTAAAATATATTTAGCATTTTTTATTTTAGCAATAATTTTTCATCATCTATTTTCTAATAGAATTTAATTTTAATTTTGACATCTAATCATGTATTAATAAATTATTAGAGAAGTTTGACTATCACAACAATTACTTAAAAAATCTAATTATTTTATTGATGTAATGATATGCCAACACATAATTATTATATAACAGTGTAAATTTTACATTGAGAATTGAATTAAAATTAAACTCTTTATGATATAATAATAATTTTTGTATAATAAAACAGTGGTTGTTTCTCTCCCTCAGCTCTCTGTAATTAACGGGGTTGTTGGGTACTGGAGTGCCTCAGCGCTCGAGCTTACTCTAGTAGTACCAAATAAAAAAAAGTGAAAGAGTAAAGATTATAACAAGCAATCTTATTAATAAGGTATTTTTGGATATTCTTTCGACACCTTTTATTTTTATAAAAGTACTACTCTCTTGTAGTTAGTAATTAATATTTAGTTATATGTTTATTTAATTAAAATATAAATATTAAAAATATAAATAAAATAATTATATTTTAATTAAATAAAATATATAATCAAATATAAATAATTAATTATGAGCACCTCGTACCCTTATCAAAAAGGTCAAAAGAAAAAAAAAACTGTATTTTTTATAGTTTTTTTCCGTCTTAGATGTCAGTCTTTTTTTTTTTTTTTGTCATAACATCTTGTAATGTCAAAAGAACGAAACCGAGTCTTAAGAGCATCGAGAAAGTTAGAAGGCCTATTTGGGTGACCATTTTTGGGCTGAAAGTGTGATGTTATGGTTTTATCATATTGGATCAATTTGTGGTATACGGGCCTGAGTTCTTGTTCTTCAAATATTATATTATATTACCCATGTCTCACATGATGGAGGGACTAAAAAACAAAAACAAATATCATAATTCATGTGACGTGTATCACTGTTGGCCTGCCATGTGAGCGAGAAATTTTTAAATACACTTAAAATAATACTCTAAATTAATAAAAGAGTAACATATAATTAAAATAAAATAAAATAATAATGAAACTTATTTATTTTAGCAACATATCATTCTCCAATTGACCTAGAATATTAATCTAATTGTACCTAAGAATTTATCCACATGAGCATGGTCAATCCGATCGAGTGTGACCAATCAGATCACTCTCTCACACACACAACATCCTTTGCAAAAAGCCAAGAATTCTTTTCAAGTGAATGGCTGTCAATGTTCCACACCAGACTTTTTTCAGACGAATCAGACCACAATTTTACTCTCTTATATAACTATCAGAGAGACAGAAGGCTTGAGAACTCTCTCTCTCTCTCGTCCCTGCTCCCGGCAATGGCAACTCTGCACTCTCTTGCATTGTCATCTCCGCTCTCCAACTCTCTTCAGAAGACACGCTCATGTTCAGGTACAGTTACCCTGTTCAAGATATCTCCAGCAACTTCAATTGTTTTTTTTTTATTGCCTAATGTATGAAGTGTGCAAAGACTTAAGCTGGACATTGTATCGGCTCCCATTGAATTTGATAATACTTTGGTCAGTTAAAAAATTCATTTTTGTCGTTCCCTTTTACTCTTCAGCATGCATGGGGAAACTTGCAGGGTAATGGTTGGTTGCATCTAAAGTTCTAAATTTTCAGACCTATAATTCCATAATTCCATGGTGGTTATTAAGGCATTATGGAATATTTTCAACTTGGTAGCTTGGTTTGCTTCCGTTACAAGAGAATTAGCATTCAGGAGAAGCTCGTTTGGATAAGCTTATAGATTTTTTTTTAAAGTTTATTTTGCATTTGGATAATCTTTGAGCTATACTTTTTTTAAGTAACAGAAATAATTTTAAGTTTATTATAAAAAACAATTGAAAAGACTTTTTTATAGGTCGGCTTGAGATTGAATACAAAGTACTTTTAATGGAGATTGACAAAAATTGACAAAAATATTTTTAGTGAGATTCGATAACTTACACTGTTGCAATAGAAGTCTATTGGCATAAAATTTGATTTGTCAATTAAATTACATCTCGTGATTGGTGAATTTTTTTTATTTTTTTTAAAATTATATCTAAGCATATTTAAAAACATAAAAAGTATTTTTTTTTTAAAAAAGTATTTTTTTTATAAAAAAAAGTCAATCCAAAGGAATTCTACGTAAGGGAGAACAAAGATGTAGAAGAATGAAAGAACTACGGGTGCCGTGGCATTCCGTTTTTCTTTTTTTTACTTTTTTTTTCATGAGAGGAGTTGTAGACTTCAATAAATAAGAGATGCTTTTGCTTTAGAACAACATATTATTCTCGATATGATGCTTCATTTTCCTTATACCATCATACCTGTTGTAAAAGTTTAGAACTTTGAATGCTTCTTCTTCTTCTTCTTCTTGTTCTTCGTTTCTCTTTTTGGTTGAGGGTGGTAAATTTTTTCCCCATCTTGAGGAGGGACAAACGAACATGAATTCCTGCAGTGGGAAGTATTTGGGAAAATTTAATATAGCCTCCACCCTGACCCCAAAAACATAGATGGACCAAAATGTGTGAAATTCTTGAAAACAAGCAAAGGGGTGATATATTACTTCGCGCCTTCGCCCAACCTTTATCCACCTTTTGAGAATAAGAAAATCATTTAGATGTCAAGTCTTGAGTAATTATGTACTTCAACACAAACAAGTAAGAATATTCGTAGGAACAAGAACTCATGTTGTGGGAAAAAGTACTAGGAGAACCGAGAACTTACAATTAATAATAGAACTACCACTGTCTAATCACTAATGTTAAGTATATGAAGTAATCTTAGAAGCCCCTTTAGTTTCAAGCTATATTGCAGCATTCTATCTATGTGTAGAGCAATTCCTTGTATCATCTTCCCTTGATCTCGAAGTATAGAAGTTCTTTGGAAACATATATGATTTCTTAGATGTTTAGCACTAGCAGAGTAAAAAATAATTTTTATGATCTGATGTTCATGGTAAACATAATAGTCTCTTTATTGATGCAGTCCCATCTTTGATTGTCCATCGAAGTACACACTCCTCATTCAATGGTCAATCTTTACACCTGCCACGTTTGAGGTTACCTATGCTAACACAAAATCCGCCCATGCACATGCCTGTTATCATGATGGTCAAACCAACAATACAGTTCATTCAAGGAACTGATGAACAGACAATACCAGATGTGAGGCTGACTAAATCAAGGGATGGAACAAATGGCATGGCTATCTTCAAGTTTGATCAACCCTCAGTTTTTGATTCTTCTGGTGAATTTGGTGAGATCACCGGTTTTTACATGATTGATGAAGAAGGGGTCCTTCAGTCAGTTGATGTGAATGCTAAATTTGTCAATGGAAAGCCCTCAGGAATTGAAGCCAAGTATGTAATGCGGAGTCCACGGGAATGGGATAGATTCATGAGATTCATGGAGCGATACTCTAATGCGAATGGTTTGCAATTCATTAAAAAATGAGTTAATGTGCTAACTTTTCTTTCTATTCTTTTTCCCTTTGTCATGATGTTTGTTTTTTGTAATATAGTAAGACAAAACTTAAGTGGAATACTAAATAGACGTGCATGTAACTTCAATTCACATACACATATCCCTTTTGAGTACCATTTTTTCATAAAATCTTGCTTGTCCTGCTGCAGTTTAGATTTCTTGTAAGTTGTAACTGTTTCCTAGAGACAAGTTGGAAAGCTCATTGTTCAATGACTTCCTTTATATCGTTATTATGTTTTGAATAAAGGCCAGAAACTTTGTCCGCAATATGGTATAGCCAACATGCTGCTAAGTGATTTTCTCAACATGTTTTGTCAGTGATTCAGTGATCTTTCTACTTAATAGCTTATTTGTGGGTGTCTATTTACCTTCTGTAATTGTAGAATGTCTTTGCCTGATAGAAAGGAAAAAAAACTGGGATGTATTGGCACGATTTTAGCAAAATTTGATGGATGCAGTCTCATACGTCTCTATTCCTTTAGGAGAAGCAGGAGTGGCAAAATTTATAAACATTAGAATTGACATATATTCTGATTAAGAATAAAGTTAATCAGAGTTTTGACTAAAACTTTGTATGACCAATTATTTAGCTTTCATAAATGGGTTTACTTCTAAGATTCCGTCTTGAGTTTTCTCTACTAAAACTCAGAATACAAACTTCACTACAAACCCTGCCAGACATAAAGCAATTGAACCAATAATGATAGTCAAAGGTCTAAGACAACCTTAACAATGATTGAAGTCTACCATTCTTCTCCGTGCTACTTAGACTTCCAAGTCAAAGCTATTGAGCTTCTGACCTTGTAAGAACTATTTTGAGAGTGTACCCATGTTCAATGTCCCTCTGCAAAGGCCATCGTATCAGCACATTTTACCTTTCTTGATATAAGCCATACCCTGTAACAGAAGATTTGATTTATTTGTTTAAAATAACTTTAAATACCAGTCCCCTGGGTTTGACAATCACTTTTACTTCTTCAGGTGCCATAACCTCCGCTGAGTAGATGGAGTTGGGGCTTCCCATATTTGTTAGTCGCCTGCTGAACATTTTTCTACTCATTCTGTCCTTGAAAATTACAGAGATGGAGGGATAGTTAAGGATGAAGCCTATGTTCATCTGCGTGATTTCATGGCAGCTCACATTTCTGTGAGTGAAACTGAATATCTCTAATCTTGTGTATCCAAGGTTACAAAGGCGGTGACATATAGTCATCTGGCCTAATATCATATATCAGTCCCGGGTTTATGGCTCTTTCTGGGTTCACATGCCCAGCTCGCATGGCAAAAACTCCAGCTGACCGATCTTCATCTAGTATTGGTCTTCCTGTATGGTCAGTTACCTCTGTCATAATTGCAGATTTGATAGCTGCAGGGGTCCTTCTTGGTTGAACTGAGCGAATAAGAGCAGCAATTCCACTTACATGTGGACGGGCCATTGAACCATTGAGGTACCGGACATGACACAGAAGTTCCCTCGTCTAGAATCCTCTGGAAGGCCTGTAGGACCAAGGTTCTGTGGCCAAACAGCAATGATGTGTTGCTTGAAACGGGATACATGATCTGGCGGAAGAGACTGAAAATGATTCGGAATTGAGGAGCTGAGAAACAGGAGAGGTTTACGTTAGTGCATGTTATTCTTTCTATGATTCCTTGCTTAATTTTTTTCTTTTAACAAAATGAGTTTAACTAACTACTCCAATATTGTAACCAACTTTTTATTCTCATACTAATGTTCAATCTTTTGAGTTTGTCAATAACCTTTAACCTTTAGAGTAATAGTACCTACATATTTTTACACACCACCATTGGTCATTGAGACAACTTTTGAATTAATGGTACATGTTTTCATGGTCAAAGGATTTCTGACACAATCATTTCCCTAATCGAGTAATACTATTTGAACAACCATATCAAAAAGAAAAAAGAAAAAAATTATACATGATGGTGAGATGATAAACTCTCATCTATCCAATAGGTGAGATGCGATTTTGACATCCAAGTGGGTTGTGTGAGTAGCACAACTTTTATCTCACACCTCCCACCTTGTTTAAGAGAGGCGTCAGATAAAGATACACTTTGTGGTAGGTCAGGTATTTGAAAAGTGAAGGTATTTGGTAAAATAGGCCATGAGTCCATGAAAACTCTATTTGGTTTATGAACAGAAGCATTAAGTTAACAAAGGTAAGAAAATAAAGGAGCATTAAATTATAAAAAGAAGGTTTAAATAAATTTTTGATTTCTATAATTTATACTTATTTTGATTTTAGTCTTTATATATATTTTTTAAATTAGTTATCATATTTATAATCATTTATAAAATAGCTCTCACCATTAGTTCTGATTATAACGTCATCCTTATAGTTTTTATTTTTTTTAATTTGATCCTTTTAAGTTTTAATTTAATCTCTATAATTTTCTCTTATTTTTAATTTGATCTCTATAAACTAACAGCGTCATAACGATTTTAACGATAAATACTTTTTTACAAATAATTATAAATATGAAGGCTAATTTACAAAGAAAAAATATATAAAGACTAAAATTAAAATAAGTTTAAACTATAAGAATCAAAAGTTTATTTAAATTAAAAAAACAAGATAAAGAGATAAATCACCTGACTGTAATGAAGAGACACTGGCGTCGGCTCCTCATGGATTACATGATCACTTGCCATGTTCTCTTGCCAAGGTCATACATGCCAGAGGTCCAACAAAAACAAGGTCATACATGACAGAGGTCCAACTAAAACACAGCTCAAATCAAAACACTGCAAGTCCGTACGGCTTCATCCAATATTTTCTTTCTACTCTTCACTACTGATACATGTGGATCGAGCCTATTGGCGTAATCCAGCACAAACTCAGCTAAAGCAGTGTGGACCTCCGGCTCACAGTGACAGTAGTATATGGGTCCTGAGAGGAGGGTAATTAGTAAAACAACAGAAGTTCTATTATTATTTGTTTACGAATTCTCCAATACAGTGGACAAATCAAAACCATGTGCGGCAGCTTGTTGGTCTGGGCCTTGTCCAATCTGAATCTGATTGACATGAGTTTGTGACCTTCTCACTAGCAATTCACATGTCATCTCGAACTATTCATGGCTGGCCTGGGGCAGGTAGGAAAATACAAAAGAACATAAATAGAATTGATTTTCTTCGGGTTAGGATTAAAGAGCCAAAGCAATAGTATTGACAATTTGACATCAAATTACAAAGATTAGGTTACTAAAATATAATCATACAACAAATCGCGAGGGACTGTGGAGGCCACTCATGTGATTGTGATAAACAACGACCTTCGTGATTAATTATTTTTTGTTTTAAATTTTAATTGTAACTAATTGTAATTTGAGTTTAATTTTAATCTACTCTCAGTGTAAAATTTTTTTACACTATCACTCAATCATGTATTACCAACTTATTAAAGGAGTTTGATTATTATAACAAGGATTTAATTTTAATCCATTGTCAGTGTAAAGTTTCTTTATATTGTCATCTAATCATGTACTGACACATTATTAAAAGTGTTAGACTTTTAAAGTAATTAAAAAAAATTATACTAATAATAGATTAAAATTAAATCTTTATTATAATAGTCAAATTCTTTTAATAAGTTGGTAATACATGATTAAGTGACAATATAAAAAAAATTTATACTGATAGTGAATTAAAATTAAAACTTTATAATTTTTGTATTAATAATAGTTACATATTAAAATAGTACTTCAAAGAGAAAAATGTACAGCCATAGCCTTTTTCGATTGCAAGCATAAAATAATCATACAGGACAGATCGAAGATGAGTAGACGACAAACAGGAGGAAATAATACGCAGACACGCAGGAAAGGTTTACCAAATGGGGCAAACATAATACTAACACTGGCAATTGCCCAGCACTGCCATCTAAACATTTCAATGAAGGACAGAAGTATCATTTCCCACACTTCTATTCCAAAAAATAAAAGATTTATCTGCAAAGAAACTTCTGGTATTTATCTCAAAATATGATGAATCATTTCATCAAAGCGAATCTCAATTGTCAATGGAGTTCATTTCATTTCACCATTAGAGTTCATTTCATTCATATCAAACAAAGAAATGATTCGTTAATCGTTACATAATCTAAAGGAGATTTTTCAGTAACTTCTTTTTTTACCACCAATTGTTTGGCAGTCATTTAACAATCAATAATATCAATTGAACAGAATACTAAACAATACTACAGAATTCTAAGAATTTTAGTGAATCAAATGGCAGATTTTACTGTGCCTAACAATTTTTTTCCCAAAAAAAATGCAGAAACATGAATTATACAAACCAGAAGCAACAGTTGTCGAAAGAAACAGCCCATAATATTCTCTAGTTACATCGATTATAACTAGCTACAAGATAATCGATTCGCACAGGTCTATACAGCAAAATTAAGTAACCCAATCGGCTAATAATGAATGTATCAATTTAGCTATGAAAAAAGGACCAGACAATCTAACAAAAGGAAAAGTAGAGAAGAGTAAGACATGTATTTTCACAAAATTTATCAAAAGAGAGCAATCTATCTTGGAAATGTTAGCCACGCCTCAATATAAGGTCTCAACACATTTTATGCAACACTGATGCATCGGCGAAATGACACTTATCAGTGACTTCAATGGTTAAACTTGTTCAAGTTTAGCATTAACTATAAATTTGTTTATATTTCCTATACGAATCAAATTAACAAAATTATTACATATACGAAACTATTAAACCTGGCAAAATGCATTCTAGGAACCTATAAGAAGAATACATGAAGAAGAAATCAGAAAAACCTATATAACAAAAATGTGGAAAGCAGAGAATGTCTCCATGCTGGGGTTTTCAATGAGCAAGCCTGCTCAATAAACTCGGACACCAGTTCTGCAGTAAGTTCACAGCAAGTCCCCAGCAATAATTTGCAATTCGTCCCTAATTCAGGGAAAGCATTTCTGATTCGGCAATCTGCATTAAACCTCAATTCTTTCCTTTTATGATCAATTTCTTTGCTCATTTTTCCAAGATTTTTTTACAGCTTTAGCAGAGGAATCACTGGAATCCCCACTACCATCCTTTGGTTTCGAAAAGAAAGGATCCCATTCATGAGGTCCTACCTCATGCTTTCCCTCGTCCAACAATGCATATTTCCAACTGTTCTCCTCAATGAAGTTGTCATCTGTACGACCTTCAATAATATCCTTCCTCAAATTTGTAACCTTGTCAATTACAGCTTGTACAGCAACATCAAATGCATCTTTAAGAGTTTCTAATTTAGAGCGAGGATCAGCATATACTAGTCCTGGAATGAGATTAATGACCTCCTCTCTCATGATTTTCACTTGCTCGGGAGGTATCTGACTAAGCCTTTCCTCTATACTGACATTCCTCTTCCGAATATCATCCTCTGGAATGAAGACAGAATACTTGGTATAATTCTTAGGAAGATGCCAAGTATATTGTGTATATGCTGAACCTGGATGAAAGAAGACAGGTATACAACCAGCCAACATTGAATCAAAAGCAGATCTTCGTGTGTATGAATCACCCTGGGGTTGCAAGCAGAAAAGCGAGCTTTGAAACATCTGCATTATGCTGCTGGGAGAATGACATTTGCTTTCTCCAAAGTCACACTCCAACAGCTTACCAAGCTTTGACCTTTTGCATTGGTCAATTAACTGCCCCCTAATTGATTTGGGGTTCCCAGGACGTGGAGCTCCAGCAAAGGAGAAAAGCCACTTCCTCTCTAATCCCCTCATTCTGTCCTGCCAAGTAAACACGTCAGCATCTTTTGCAGGGTGGAAGTATGTAGGATATGGAATCCCAAAATCATTGGCATTCCAGGGGCTGGATTCGACCACAAGCATGGACATATTCTTTGCTGCAGGTAAAAACAGAAGCTTATTGCCCCAGTTTGATTCTTCATCAGTTAGTCTCCGGAAATCCCAAGTTATCCTTCCCGCAACAAGAAAATGGTCTCTTCCATTCATGATACTCCACTCTGGCCTCTTCATAAGCCAATCCACCAGATCAAGCGAAGCTGCATCCCTCATTGAAGTATTATAACCCCAAAGATAACGTGCAATGTCAAACCCGGCATAGAAGGGTACAAAAATTGCAGCAGCAATAGAGGAATCTCGTGTCAAGCAGTCATATTGTTTCATCCGATTGCTGAATATTACATCAACAGCAAACTGATTTGTAGCATACCAGCAGGCATCGGAGAACACCCCTTGAACATTCTGGAAGGGTGGACCAAGGCCAGCATTGGTGGTGAACTTACACATATTTGTCCAAAGACTCAAGCTCTTGCACTCCTTCAACATATCCTCATTAAACCTTGAGGGAAGGTCATGCACATAAATATACCTCCCCCCACAGGGATCACTCTTGTTTTCAGAAGTTCTCAATGCTCTCATAAAGGGGAAATTCTTTTGCACCTCAATCTTTCTTGGAGGAGGGGTCTGGGCATCAGTTACATGGATTGGGGTAGATTCATAATTAATGGGAACAGTTACAGGTAGTAATTTTGCTGATTGATCAACATGATTACCTCCTCCAAGGACCACAAAATGGAAGTATAACAAGAAAAACCAGAAGAATACAGACAAGAATGCCAAACAGCAAAGGCGAGAATTGTGGTTCTTTGCTGTCCCTTTCTCCATTTGGTTAGGGCGGCATCTCATTGCGTTCCAATTCCAAACTCAAATAAACAATCACGAAATTCGAAATTCATAGGTCACACGCACAAACCCAAACCCCAATTCACACACCAATCAAAGAAATTCAACGCAAGATACAGAAACCTATAGCATAGCTAACCGCAACGATTGTGATTCGTGTGAGCATGGGATCAGCTCCAAACAAAGAGAAGGCGCTAGGAACAGAAGAAAGAAATAAGAGCACGAATCACGAGGAGTCTCGGAGTTTGTTTAGTTTCGTTGGATGAGTTTGTTAAATGGTATAGTTACAAGATTTGAGTGACGAAACGAAATCAGATAATCAGCAGAAAATGGAGAAAAGGAGAGACATGGTGACTTACGGAGAGAGAGAGAGAAGAATCCAGAATTTGAAGGAATGAATTTTAAGAGAGAGAGAGAATATGTATACTATGCTATGTAATGCAATGAGTTTGGAATTGGAGGGTGCACGTTAGCAACGTTGTCGGTGGCCTTTGGGTGTCGGGTTGATGAAAGTGAGGTTGTTTTGTTTTGTTTTGTTCCCTGATTTTTGCATGCGAATGCGAATTCAGCGATGCACAAAGTTGGAGAATGGATGGTCCAATGAATATGAGGGAGGGGTAGGAGGCACTGTTTCCACTTTCCACATTTACGCGTAGGACTCAACTCAACTACTGTGCCCTCTCCGCTTTTTTGCTCTTCGAAATTCGAATGCATTACGAACTTCAACGTAGCCCTAGATGGCCCCAAAAAGACACACATCCCTAGGATTTGTTTTAAGTAGTCTTTTTTTTATGGATCTGTTTGTATTAATTTTTTATAAAATAAAAATATTATTTAATTTTTTTTAAAATAAAAATATTTTTCTAAAGTAATAAAAATATTTTTTAAAAAAGTTAAAAAGTTCAAATTTTTTTTTAAAAAAATAACTATAATTATTTCTTTTAAAAATATTCATTACTATGAAAATAATTATTAATTTTTTTTTAAAATCAATTGTTCAACTTCATTAGTTCATTTTCTATCGCATAGATCTTAAAAAACTACGTGAAATTGATATAAAATGCATTTAAATCGAACAAATAAGTAAAAAGTTATGACTTTTAGAAGATAGATGTGAAAAAAGATCCTAAAAAACTAATTTAAAAATCTGAAAAAGTAATAAAAAATTCAAAAAAAGTAAATAAAAAAAAAAGATTGAACCGGCCGGTTTTCAAGAACCGGGTCCGGTTCATCCGGGTCGCCGGTTCAATTCGGTTCTTCCCAGTTCAATCCGGTTCTTCCCGGTTCAATGGCCAAAACGGTTTTTAGGATGGACCGGACCGGCCAGGCACGCGGGTCACGGTCGGACCGGCCGGTCCGGTCCGGTTTTTCAAACATTGACTGTGCCCTCTCCGCTTTTTTGCTCTTCGAAATTCGAATGCATTACGAACTTCAACATAGCCCTAGATGGCCCCAAAAAGACACACATCCCTAGGATTTGTTTTAAGTAGTCTTTTTCTTACGTTAATTAATTTAATAAGAGATTTAATCGCTTCAACTTTTTATTTTTAAATTATATATATTAGAAAAAAACTTACATCAATTTCTCTTAAATAAGAAATTTATAAAAATAATTAAAGAAGCCGCTGAATATTATTCAATTATCTTTCAATAATTAAGTTCCTTTTAATATGTAATCAATTAAAGTATTAAATGTTTGCATTTTTTAAAATGAATTTAATTTTAATTTATTATTGTTAACGATCACTATGTACAGCTCCAGCGTCATTGAAGCTCTTTAACACAGAACAATGGATTCGGGAGAGAGAGAGAAAGAAGACTCGAGAGAATTATGTGTGGTTGAGAATTATTCTCACTTTTGAAAAGTATCGGTACATTCTACAATATATAAATGCTTACATGTGCCAGCTAAGCAGAGCTGAAAGAAAAAAAAACTAACTAATTAGAAATTAAATTAAATACATTAATTTATCCATTAACACCCCCCCGCAAGCTTGTATGTATATTCAGCATACCGAGCTTGCAATGAAGTTTTTGGAAAGGTCCTACATATAGGGGTTTGGTCAAAATATCTGCTGTTTGATCATGAGTGTATGGGAAGGAGATGAAGAATACCAGCCTGAACCTTGTCGCGAACAGTGTGACAGTCAATTTCAATGTGCTTAGTCCATTCGTGGAATACGGGATTGGCTGCTATGTGTAGTGCAGAGCGATTGTCACAGAATATAACCACTGGTGAAGGATGAGGAATGTGAAGATCACGAAGGAGAAATAACAACCATTGAGCTTCACTGGATGCCAAAGCTAAGGCTCTATACTCAACTTCAGCAGATGATCGAGAGACTATAGGTTGTTTCTTGCTTTTCCACGATATGAGAGAGTCACCAAGATAGAAACAAAATCCAGTGATTGACCCTCTAGTATCTAGACAAGCACCCCAATCTGAATCTGAAAATCCTTTCAAAGTCAGAGATGATTGTGCAGGGAAAAAAAGGCCAAGACCAGGAGAATTCTTAATATATTTGAGAACACGAAGAGTAGCTTGATAATGAACTGTGGTAGGACAATCAAGAAACTGACTCAATTTGCTTACTGCATAACATATATCAGGCCGGCTATGAGTCAAATAAAGCAATCGTCCCAATAATCGCCTGTAAGAGAACGAATCAGTAAGAGGTGTGCCACCAACTTTATTGAGTTTCACAGTAGGGTCCATTGGAGTGGAACAAGGTTTGGAACCAAGATAGCCAACATCATTGAGAAGATCAAGGGCATACTTCCTTTGGTAAAGAGTAATACCTTAAGAAGATCGAGCAATTTCAAAACCAAGAAAGTATTTGAGAGAACCCAAGTCTTTTATACTGAACTGCTGATCCAAAATCTGCTTAACAGAGGTAACTTCAGCAACATCATTCCCGGTTAGAACTAAATCATCAACATAAACCAAGATTGCAGTAAAACCTGAAGCAGAATTCTTGGTGAATAAAGAATAGTCAGACCGGGACTGGACATAACCAGATGCAAGAAGTGTGGCAGTGAGCTTGGCATTCCATTGACGGCTTGCTTGTTTCAAGCCATAAAGAGATTTTGTCAATTTACATACTAATTTTGAATCTAAGACATTAAGTCCTGGAGGGACCTTCATATAAACCTCTTCATGTAAATCCCTATGAAGGAAAGCAGTATTAACATCCAATTGATGTAAGCATCATCCAAGAGAAGCTGCCAAAGCAAGAATTAATCGAACTGTAGTCATCTTGACCACAGGACTGAAGGTTTCCATATAGTCTAACCCAGCTGTTTGGGTAAATCCCTTTGCAACTAAGCGGGCTTTATGTCTCTCAATGGTTCCATCAGCACGATGCTTAACTTTGAATACCCACTTGCAACCAATAGCCCTTTTGTTTGGTGGAAGAGGGGTGAGTTGCCATGTCTTGTTTCTGCTTAAGGCATCTAGTTCAGCAGAAATAGCTTCTTGCCAACAAGAATGCTTGATGGCTTCCTCATAAGTAGCTGGTTCACTGCTTGAATTAACAGCTAAAGAAAAACATTTGTGAGTAGATGACAAATTGTCATAAGAATCAAAGTCAGACAAAGAAAATTTGTTGGATCCTGATGAAGAAGGTACATAGCTGATAGCATTGGATTTTGCATGAAAACAATGATAATCTTGAAGGTAAGATGGTTTGGTTCTGTTTCGCTTAGGATGGTCACGAGTGACTTGTGTACTAGGGATAATAGGAATTGAACCATGTGATGGTTCAGGAGAACTGGCTGGTGTAACAACCTGTACAACATCAGCAGAAGGTGATTCTGCGGTAACAGGAACAGATTGAGAGGAAGGATTGGAAATAATAGCAGAATCAGAGTTGTTAACAAGATCAATGGTCCAATCAAAATTGGAATTTTTGGTCATGGGAAAAATAGAAGAAGTAGACATAACTTGGTCATTACCATTTGTTTTAGACATGTAAGGGAAAACATGTTCATAAAATTCAACATTTCTTGAGACAAACAATTCTTTTGTGGTCAAATCAAGGAGCAAATATCCTTTAACTCCAGGTTTAAAGCCTAAATGAATGCACTTTCTAGCTCTCTTATCTAGTTTGTGTCTGTGGCCAACTAAGGTAGTAGCATATGAAAGACAACCAAACACTCTCAAGATATTTAAATCAGGAACCTGATTATGCAGTATCTGGTAAGGAGATTTATTGGACAAGAAAGGTGTAGGCAACCTATTAATAAGGTAAACAGCATGAGCTGCTGCTTGAGTCCAAAAGGTTTTGGGAAGATGAGATTGAAATATTAAAGCTCTAGTGACTGCCAATATATGTTGATGTTTTCGCTTAACTGTCCCATTTTGTTGTGGGGTTTCCACACAAGATGTTTGATGTAATATACCTTTGCTATCATAAAATGAATCCAATTTGAACTCTAAACCATTATCTGACCTCACAATCTTAACTTTAGCACCAAATTGTGTTTCAGCTAAAACAATAAAAAATTTTCAGAAGTTGTTGTGTCTCAGACTTGAGTTTCATAAAATATAACCAAGTATGTCTACTAGCATCATCAACAATGGTTAAAAAATACCTATGTCCAAACATAGATGTAGTAGAAATAGGACCCCAAATATCCATGTGTAACAAATCAAAAATCTTTTTAGATTTTGAAACACTATTTGGAAATGATAATCTTTTCTGTTTTGACATGTGACAAATGTCACAAGGGTCTGTGATCCTTTTACAATTAATGAAAGGAAAGACTTTGTGTAATTCAACAAGTTTTTTATGTGAATGATGGCCTAATCTTAAATGCCATTTATTACAATTGTCAGAAACAGGATTTTTAACAAAGTGTATTACACTTTCATATAATGATGTTTTAACATATTATTAAAAAGTTAAATTTTTTAGGTAGTTGTTATGATAGTTAAACTCTTTTAATGATGTAGAAATATATGATTAGATAAAAGTGTAAAAAATCTTTACACTGACAGTTGATTAAAATTGAACTCTTTCAAAACATGCTTAAATAATATAATCTATTATAACAAAAATGTATCAAACGCACTTTAAATTAATTGTTTTAGCACTTCACTGATTATAAGTATGCAAATACTAAGAAGCATGCATTTTGCCAAAAAAATATATATATAATAATAAGAAGCCACTTGCATATAGCTAATTAAAAACTAAAAAGTGCAGCCTATCAATGTCATTTTCCAGTTGGATTTCCTTTCTTTAAACTTCATTTTTAAAAATAAACCACCATGAAGGGGTTAAGCAAATTGTTAGCTTTTCAGAGTTTAGAACCATACTTTTTCTTGAGGTCGCCCCCTTTCTCCCTTTATTTTATGAGCAATATTTTATGACTAATGACATTTATATAAACTTAAACTCACATACTCTAGTATCAATTATTAGATAATATCCTGGTTTTACAGAATTTTTTTTGAATGACCTATATTATATACATACTTCACAAAAGTTTTGTGCAAGTATCTTTTATCTTATTTTATTTCACAAAACACATTATATGATGGATATAATGGTACATTGGTATGAATCGTATTACTTATGAGTATTGCTGTATCATCCTAACCTCTCCCTATTTACTTTAAGCATAAAAGTCTTAAATAAAAAAATATAAATATTTAATATTTTAAGAATTCCTAAAATATTTAATACATTCTTTTTTAAATAATTAAAATTTTTATTAAACTAATTTAATAAGAAGATATAAAATTATTCTACTTATAAATAAATGTTTTCTTTTTGGTAAACTTCACATATTATTTAATTTATTGTCAATGTATAAAAAAATTTATAATGATAATAATAAATTAAAATAAAATAAATGAGTTTATTAGAATTCATGTTATAAAAATTAGACCGGACTGGTCGGTGGACCGGTAAACTGACCAAGTGACCGGTTCGAGTGACTAGTTAGATCAGGTATGTCTCAGAAACGGTCCGACCCGGCCAGTTTTGAATGAAAACCGGTGACCCGGTTGGTTAAACCAGAACCGGCCAGGTCACTCAATTAAAAAAAAACTTTTAAACTTTGAAAAATCATAACTTTTGACTCGTTTGTCTGATTTAGACTAATTATATGTCCATTTCATATAACTTTTAGAGATCTACACCATGGTAGTCATATTTTTTTCAAAATAAATATATTTTAATTATTTATAATGATAAATATCATCATATGTAATGTGTATTTTTATATATATATATATATATATTTAAATATTTATTTAATTTTATACAATTCAACCAATAATTCATTAATTGAACCAATAATTCAATACCCTAACTGAATCGACTACCAATTAGATTTTTATATCTATGATTAGAATACGTTACATTCATAAGCAGCCATGTGACGTGAGCAGGCACGGACAGCAGGATCCAGAGACACTGGGCTGGACATCTGTCTAGACATTCACACAATAGCCAATGAAAGGGCACCACGTCACTAAGAAAAGTTGCACACCGATTCAATGCGCGCAGGATCTCAGTGGAACAATTCCTTAACATACGTGCCGTCGTCCATTTGTCAAATGCTCAGCCCAGCCGACATGGGAGATTCTTAAATACACTGTAAAATCATTCATTTAGGCAAGTTGTTATCATACTCTAATATCTATAATATGGGTATGAAATTTAATGAGTTATTAATTATTTTTAAATTATTAATTTTATAATAAATATTTAAAAATTTATTAAATATAAACAATTAATAAATATTTAACAACTCACCTCATCATTACAAAAAAATACCGAAACAATGCCCTTCATTTACACCGTATACAACTTAAGGCGTGTGATATCAATCCTGTGATCACTATTTTCTATTGAATAAAAAATTATTAGAATTTCCAAGACAGAGGAGAGAGGGGCCAGGCATTGTTGATTGGAACTTGGAAATTTGAAACTGATTCACGACCAAACAAGTACATAAAATTAACGTCCAATTAAAAATGTGACTTTTGAGTTTGATTGAAAGGCTCGTTTACGTTCAGGAATCAACGAGTATCTGGATTTTATTATCATTATCGAACACGATCATGTATTCTACATTATGAATGAAACATACAAAAGTTGAGCTTTTAATATCTTTTTCAACTTGTGAAATGAAATGGTGCTAATACATGCAGCATGACACAGAAAAATGTTTCAGGACCCAACATCCAAACAATCTTACGGCCAATCTCGAGTGACCCTTTCACTGATCGTAGAACCAAATTGTGGGCCTCCTTTCCTGTAGGAGAGGAGAAACTCAATGGGGTATCCCTTCAGCTTATGAGGAACAATTCCAAGATCATTGAAAGTCAAAGCTGCAAATTACGTCAAACAAAATATGTGGGACATGAGACAGTAAAAAGAGAGTTCTGTAATAAAGTCTTGGAATAAAGAATGAAAGACCTTATAATAAAATTAACGAACTCACCATTTTCTGAAACAACAGTATCTGTAGTCGAAGCATGGATCTGATCCAGATTGAATATTTCAGGAGTGGGTAGCGGAAAGGGGACCTTATTTAGTAATATTTCCCGTGGTGTTGCCAATGCCTGAAATCAATCACACCACACTCGATGTTAGCATTTTATGTCACCAAAGCGACACCATATACTCTAAATAGTAAACCGAATATTCATCTCCCATCAACAGTTAATCCACAGCTAAAACACAAAAGGACCAAGTGACAGCCGGCTGTCATCTCACAAATGTGATTGTGAGCCTACAAACTCAAATACCACCTTATGGCACATAAATACACAAATCTATGCAACTTCTTCTAAATTTTTAAGTTTAGGCCTTGACCAAATCTTATGTGACTTGAGGAATGTTGCCTTTTTGCCAGAAATAATTTTCCAGTGTTTTTGGTTAAGAAAAGTTAAGGGAGAGGGGAGGCTTCTCCGTTCCAAGGCCAGTGAAAATTATTTCCCACTTACATATTTAATATTGGATATCCCCCAGGAAGCACCTTATGGCTAGGGCTGAACTGACGCCTGAGCAAGGTTGTTAATGGCGGAACGCGGCGCGGAGCGGCTACCCCCAAAAATGCTATAGCGGCATAGCGGATCGCGAAGCGGCCGCTACACCGAAGATAGCGGATGCAATGGAATAGGCTGAATTTATAAATTTATAATACTCACATAATTAATACCCAAAACTCAAAGTGTTCATCATTAATATTCAAAACTCAAAAGGGGAGATAAGGAGAGATGATATATGACTGTGGCTAAGACTGATGCAGCCATGGAATAGGCTGAATTTCAGCCTGGTAAATAGGATGGGCTTTGATTTGGGCAATTAGAAAGGTGCGATGAGTGTGGGGAGGCAAAAGTCACAAAACTCCCTCAATCAGATGTTTAAGTTGGGGCAACAGAGAGATTTCACTCTCTGATAAGTATAGCGGCCGCTATGGCCGCTATTTCTACCGCGACTAGCCGCTATAGCGGCGCTATTGGCCGCTCCACTCCACCGCTCCGCTACGAAGGTCTTGTAGCGTTTGGGGGCCGCTCCGCGCCGCTCCACCGCTATTGCGGGCGCTATAGCCGCTATTAACAACCCTGCGCCTGAGCGAGGATTGTTGATACGGACCATGACCCTGAGCCCAATATGAGGCCCAAGATTACTAAGTATTATGAGAGGAAGAGATTCAAAACAAAAAAACAACTTGAGAGCACAGGGGAACCGGGCACACCTTATCCCACCTCACCTGACTGAAATTGCTGAGTTGGCAGGGAAAAGAGAGTGAGGGGTGGGGGGAATTCTGTTGCTGAGTGCATATATGGTTAGGGGTGAATCACGAGAGTTTTTCAGGCTAGAATTGGACTAGAGTTTTGGGAGAGAATTAGGCACTCTCTGATTTGCCTACCCACCTGTAACTTTTTTTTCCTTCTTCCCAGTCACTGTAATCGTTCATTACAGACTCGGGAACATCAATAACACAAATACTTCTTATAATCCTGTTCTTAATTACTTGGTACCTATCAATTAGTCTCACACCCAACGGGTGTAGAGACACTTCATGATCTTACCAAAGAAAAAATATTGGATATTGGATAACCAGATACATAAAAAAAAACTGAGTTCAGCGTGCATGAAATTCTATAAATGTGAGACGATTAGAATTGCATTTATTTTATTTATAAATATCCAAAGATAATAATAACCCCACAAGGCCAAAAATATGTTCATCGCTGGGATTCCAATGGTAAGCATACAAGTAATCAACAAATGGTGAAGTGATGAACACACCTTTGCAATGGGAAAAGGCACCTTCACATATCTAGGCCATTCTCGGATTGTGTCATACATAAGCTCTGCCTGCATTTACATAAGAAGTCTATATCATTTCAACAGTTTCTTCTTCCTTTTTCCCTCAACAAGTAGTATCTCGTGTTGACAAGATATGAAATATAAGTAGCAACAAATAAAGAGATGAAGACAGAGATTACCAATTCATGCACAGTAAAGACATCTGGACCACCCAGTTCATAAATCTTTCCCATGCTAGTGCCATCATCCTTCAAGGCTGTAGTAAGTGCAGCAGCGACATCAACAACATATACAGGTTGGATTCTGCAATAATTGCATTTGTCAGAAAAAAATCAAGAAACATGTGCAGCAGAACCACACAGATCACAATTCACTTCAGTAAAATAAATTTGAAGCTCGCAGTAATTGCTTGATAGATTTATACATACTTTGTGTTCCCATCCCCAATCAGTGGAAGAAAGTTATACTTTTTGGCAAAATGAGCCCATCGGTTTAAAATCCGATCCTCAGTACCAATCATAACAGCAGGTTTCAAGATTGTGGCCTGTAGAGGTAAATGTTAGGAACTCTCATATCAATGCTTTTGCCAGTTAGCAAAGCACGAACATGCCCCATATATGACATTTTAGTGCAAAATGACCACAGATATTTCAACTGTATTGAGTGCAAATGATTTTTACTTAGTCATTCACATGAAAATGAATATGTATTTGATGGGCCCCCAATCCATGTCTACAAGAGAAAGAAGAAAGGGAACAGGAATTCAGTTAGAGAAGAAGTGGAGGGATCTAACAGAAGGGACAGCTGTCGCGTGGGGATTGAGGGGATTGGTGATGGAGAGGCTGGGATCATGCAAGGAAATGTGATTATGATGGGTAGAGAGGGTGATGAGGAGGTCATTGAACAATCAGGGTAGAGTGGAGTTGGCGGATGCCAATTGGGACAGGGAGAGCAATTTGCTTTCTCTGTATTCTTCTTTCTTTCCTTGTCAGTTTCCTATATTTTTCTGTTGTTATGTTCTGTAATAGGGAGCTTGCTCCTTGAGTAATTTCCATAATATTCTAGTGAAATACCACGTTCTATCAGTATTTCAAATTGGTTATCAGATATGCTATCCATCAGCACTTAAACAGAAGAAAATATACTTTCTGAAGAAATTTTGACAAGTAGCAGTATGTAATGATATAAAACTATCTTTTTACTCAACAATATTCAGGAGATTCCTATTGTCTTAAAAGGTTTAGCACCCATGTTTTTTAAACCAAAAATGCAAAATAAACTCCAAAACCTTAAAAAAGAATGAACTAATCACTTCCAAAACCTTACAAAGAATGAACTAAAAACTTTTTACTATGTGTTTATAGATTAAGAAAAGCTAGGACACCGAATATTGACTGATCTTTGGCTTCTATCTCTATCATTTAGGAGAATTTGTTTTTACATTTTTTATTTTTTTTAAAAAAAGCTTCAATCAGTTCCATCCAAAAACCTTTAAAAACAAGATAGACAATATGGCCTTTCTTTGTTCAGCTTCAAATGTAAATGGCCAGAGTGAATAGCTGCTCCATTTTCATATAATAAAGGAACTAGAAATAACATTATTTAGCCAAGAGAGTGAGAAACTAAATGTACCTCAGGTAATTCCCTTAAAATTGCTTCCTCAGCAGCTGCTTTAGCTCTGAGCATCCTGGATGGAGATGAAGGGGACGCCCCTAAACAAGAAACGTGAATAAATCTCATGATACCACCATGCTCTTTGGAAATCTGCATCAACTCAGATTATTTATTATACAATTAATAAATATTAAAAATCGGATCAAGTTAGGAAAGCACAAACATTAGAAGCATACAAATATTCAAACTAAGCCAAGCTTTGCAAGGCTCCATACTGGCTCAATTTATATGCACGAAAGCTCACAATTGTTGTATGCCTCAAAATCAAGTCCAAAATCCCTTAGAGATAGCTCCTAAAGCTTGCAAGAGGCTCCTGAGCCCACATAAACAGCTTTGAACGTCTACATTCAATACTTTCCTCAGGCAAACTCATTACTCAACCTAGTGCACCAATAAAGTGTTAAATTGATTGCATAATCGTTTTCAAAGATCTTTTACATATTAATCCAAACTTTATGATGCAGCTTCTAGTATCACAAGGAAGCTTTTACAGAGGACAGGTGAAACCAAATTCAGTATAGCCCTCTACACACAACTGCAGTACCCACCTTTTGAGGGGTAGGGGGAGCAGCAGGAAGGGTTACAAAACATCAGAGCCAATATGCAGCTTGAGACACTGAACATGTTCCAGATTTGCCAGCATGGGATCACAACTAGTTAACCAGATCCCATAGTAAACGTTTCTTTTGCTCTTTTCTCTCGCAAGTTCAAGAACATCCTAAAATTTACAGCTAACGAGTGTGTTCATTGACATTGGAGGATACAATTAAATTCATTTGCTTTTTGAGAATTAGAATGAGCTATTGTTACTGCAAATGAACATCAATATACTGACATATAAGTAAATAATGCATGTGAATACAAGAAAAAGAGAAAAAAAATAGTGAGTTAATGATAAATTCAGACGGTAACATGATGATATAGGAAGAGACAAAATGTAAAAGAAGATACCATTGCAAGTTGCTCAGCCATGTTATGGTTCACTTCCTCAAAGCTGTAGTTTCTTGTCTCATAATCCCTTCCTGCCAGCAGCCAACTCAGCCAGAATGAGTGTGACAAAAAGACAAAAAGTCATATATTCCAACACTTTGAAACATTTAAGGTGCAGAATTACATGAGGAGATGTATACCAATAAGATTGATAACAACATTGGCTTTTGCCATCACAGCTTTTATCGAACTTTCATCTCTTGGGTTGTATTGCATGGGTACAATCTGGGCATATTAATCAAAGGAAGATTAGCACAAAATAGCATATGGAAATAATGCATGCATATAGCACTATTTGTTTTTGCATTCAGACCAAAAAGAAAGAGGAGGCAGGGTGGACTCTTTACATGTATAAAAGCATTATCTTATGCTACCTGTCCTAAATCGCCCATCAGTTTGAGATGACGTTGAGAATCTTCAGAGCCTCGGAAAGGAATTAGGACTTGAGATCCCATTTTGGCTGGAAGGGGGGAATGGCATCACCAAAAACATGCAATACAATATAGTTAGAGAAAGAAAAGATAATAGCCATAGCAGAATTTATTCCAAATTATTTTATTTACAGAAAAAGTAACTAAAATATTTTTTTGACTAAAACCTTATTTTGGTCCCTGACATTTGATTTTGTTCTTAATTTCGCCCCTAACATTTTGATTTTTTCAATTTAATCCTTGACATTCAATTTGGTCCCTCTACCAATGTTTCTGTTATCCACTAAAGGTGATGTGGCACCGTTATTTTGTCAGTGTGGCACAAAGTCGGTGGCTGATTGGATTCTTTCACCCAAAAACGACATGTTTTCATCTATGGAGAGTCAAATACCAACTAACGGCGTCGTTTTTAGGTGAAAGAATCCAGTCAGCCACTGACTTAATGCCTCATTGGCAAAATAATGATGCGACATTACTTTTAACAGTGATACATCATCATTTTTGTTTAGTGGATAAGGGACATACAAATGGAAGGACCAAATTGAAGCGAGTTTATGAATGTTAGGGACTAAATTGAAAAAATTAGAATGTCAAAGAAAAAATTGATAATGAAATACTTGAAGTTGAGACAGATATTGAATGAAAATTACTTGAGAGTAATGACTCTCAGCTGTTCCTTTTATATTGAATCATTTACAGACAGTATGATGAAAATACTAATGGGACTTCCATGGTAGGACACTTACAGATAGATATATTCTCTACTTTAGACATGTTAGAGATAAGGTATTAGCTTTACAGATAGTCTAATACTTTACAGAGGATAAAGACTCTAGTCACTCAACACTCCCCCTCAAGCTGGTGCATATATGTCATAGGCATCAAGCTTGTCACATATATATTTTATCCTTGGACCTCGGAGTGATTTAGTGAGCATGTCTCGGTGATTATTGGAGCTTACGAATGACGTCGTGATTTCTCCAGATATAATCTTATCGCGGATAAAGTGGCAATCGATCTCGATATGCTCGGGTCCGCTTCGTGAAAGACTGGATTGGAAGCAATGTGCAAGGCTGCCTGATTATCACATATAAGGCTCATGGACCCAATCGTGCAGAAGCTTAACTCAGAAAGAAGTTGCTTTAACCAAATGAGTTCGCATGTAGCAAGAGCCATAGCCCTATATTCGCTCGCACTCCGATCTAGCTACAACACTTTGCTTTTTTACTTTTCCACGAAATGAGATTGCCTCCAATAAGAACACAATAACTGGAAGCTGACTGCTATCACTTGGGCAACCACCAACTGCATCTCTGTGTAAGCAACAACATTAGTGTGGTCTTTGTTCTGATAAATTAGCCCTCTCCCAGGAGAACTTTTAATGTATCTCAAGATCCGAACTACTGCATCCCAATGACTCTCCCGAGGAGAATTGAGGAATTGACTCACAACACTGACAGCAAAGGATATGTCAGATCTAGTCATAGTGAGATAATTCAACTTTCCAACTAATCTGCGATATCTTCCTGGATCTGAGTAAGGCTCCCCCTCATTTGGCATAAGCTTAACATTGGGATCCATAGGTGTGTCAATCATCTTACAATCTAGCATACCAGTTTCTTCCAATATATCAAGAGCATACTTCCTCTGAGATATAGCAACTCCTGAACTAGATTGAGCAACTTCAATTCCAAGAAAATACCGCAATCGTCCCAAGTCTTTGGTGTGAAATTGTTGAGATAGGTGCTGCTTGAGACTTTTAATGCCATCAAGATCATCCCCTGTAATAACAATGTCATCGACATATACAACAAGATAGATGTACTGACTAGAGGAGGATGATTTATAAAAGACAGAGTGATCTGCTTCACTGCGAATCATGCCAAAGTGTTGGAGAGCTCTCCTCAATCTACCAAACCATGCCCGAGGACTCTGCTTGAGACCATATAAGGCTTTGTGTAACCTGCAAACAAGGCCATGAGACTCCCCCTGAGCAACAAAACCAGGTGGTTGCTCCATATAGACTTCCTCAGATAAATCACCATGAAGAAAGGCATTTTTAATGTCTAACTGATGCAGGGGCCAGCGACGCATGGCTGCCATGGCCAAAAAGAGACGAACAGAGGCCATTTTGGCAACAGGAGAAAAGGTATCACCATAATCGAGCCCAAAGATCTGAGTATAGCCTTTAGCTACTAAACCAAGCTTTGCGATCAATCGACCATCCCACCAATTTTGATAAAGTGAATACCCAACGACATCCAACTCGTGGATTTCCTTTGAGGATGGGGAACAAGGGTCCATGTGTTATTGGATTCTAAGGTCAGCATTTCATCAATCATAGCTCGCCGCCATCCCTGATGGGATAATGCTTCTGATGAGCTTTAGGGATAGAAACAGAGGAAATAGCAGAAATAAAAGCACAAAGGGATGGAGATATACGGTGATAACTTAGGAAATTGTAGATGGGATAAGGGTTGCAAGTGGAACGTGTACCTTTTCGAAGGGCAATAGGTAAATCAGGAGAAGGCTCAGGTGGATCCGGAGCAGGTAGATCAACTGGAGCAGGGAATGAATCACCGGCCTGATTGGGTACAATGTCCTTCAATGATGCTGGACGAGGACGACTCGGTAGGTAATGAGAGGTCGGGAGAAGGAGGACGAGACACAGGTAGAGTAGGAGACTCAACAATACACGGTATAGACAAAGGAAGAGGTAATACCTGAGAAATGGAGGCCGGTGTTATGGAGGATGAGAAATAAAAGGTATCCTCAAAGAATGTAACATCAGCAGACGTGTAAAAGCGATGAGAAACTGGAGAATAACATTTGTAGCCTTTTTGGACACGAGAGTAACCAAGGAAGATGCATTTGATAGCACGGGCAGACAACTTGTCAAGACCTGGATTGAGATCATGAACAAAACATGTAGAACCAAATACACGTGGGGGAACAGTAAACAGTGGATCCTTTGGAAACAAGAGTGAATATGGTATTTTGTTATTCGCAATGTAGAGGGCATCCGATTTATTAAGAAACCAAAGAAGAAACAGATCACCCCAAAATTTTAAAGGTGCATTAGCATGTAATGTATGGTACGTGCGGCTCAATAATATGACGGTGTTTTCTTTTCAAGAATACCATTTTGTTGGGGTGTGTGTGGACAAGAAGATTGATGAATCATGCCATGAAGCCATAAACTCGATTGAAGGATGCAGAAAAATATTCTTTGGCATTATCACTTCTTAAAATACAGATAGAATGGTCAAATTGGGTTTGAATCTCATGATAAAAGTGCTGAAAAATAGTTAATAGTTCTGAACGGTCTTTCATTAGAAAAATCCAAGTACATCTTGAAAAATCATCAATGAAAGTAACAAAGTACCTATGCCCTAAGATAGAGCTGACTTCGACTAGGACCCCATACGTCGAATGAACAAGTTCAAAAAGGGTGGATGTCCGGGACGAGGACTTTTTGCTCTGGAAAGAAGCTCGTACATGCTTGCTGTCGACATGACTCACATTGTAAAGACTCGTAGTTAGACAGATTTAGGGACCATTTTCCCGCTTTATTGAGACTGGGATGACCAAGACGATAATGAAGGAGATCCGAGAATCGAGTGGTGCAAGCAACCGACGATGGAGGTTGGAAATAGTAGAGCCAGGCTGTGATTCGCATCCCGTGCCAATCGCCGTCTCCGCATCTGTCCTCCCGGATGGAAAAAGAGTTATTAGTAAAAGTGATGGAGCAATTATGGTTACGAGTAAGTTGACTAACAGAGACTAAGTTAAACGGCAATCGTGCATAAAAAGGACTCAATTTAAAGATAAGGATGGAAAAGGTGTGGCTTGACCAATGCCATGGCCTTTGACTTGGAGCCATCAAAGAAGAGTGATATAATGTGATGTTTTAGGTCGTGTTATGGTGGAGAAAAGAGAAGGATTACCACTATATGGTCAAGCACCGTAATCCAAAAGCCAGGATCTAACAGTAATGATTGTGACAGACAAACCGTAGAGTTACTAAGATGTGGGCGATCAGAAGATTGACCTTGTTGGTCGCTTTTGGTCAAGATACTCCTTAAATTATGCATTGGATAAGACATTCGATTATCACCGCTTCTCCGAGGCCTCGAGGTTGTAAGTATGTCACATGTGCCGATCTTTCGTGAATCAGACATGTGATGATCTCTCGTGTGAACATGAGAGAATAGCATTTGTCTTTAGTGTGACCCATGCGATTACAATAGGAGCAATGTGGGCGACACAACCACGTCTCCTTCCTGGCCACCTCGTCCACGACCTCCGCCTCCACTGCTCGTGGTGTTTGAGAAAAAGGCAGATGATTCGAAACTGGAACTAGATCCAATCATAGTTTCCGATGGGGGAACTCGTAGGAGGCGATCCATAAGGTTTTCTACAGTAGGAACACTAGGATTTGTCAGGATTTGATTCCTATGCATTCAAGGTCTTTGTGGAGACCATGAAGGACAAACACCATGCACATGTTATCCGACTTGTTTTCCATATTATCACCACAGGAGTAACTTAACCTCATCAATAGTAGATGGGCTTTGGTCAAATACGACGGTAGATCATTTTCTTTCATTTGAAGTTTTGCTAATTTGTGTACCACATCATACAAGCGATGGATATCATTTGAATAAACACTTCGAGCTATCTTCCAGATGTCGTAGCACGTTTTATAGTTTCGAAAATGAACCAACAACTTGATCAATAGATTGCCATAGAAGAGACACCAACCGGTAGTCCGCCTTCTTCCATTGATCTTGATCTCGCCGCATTAATATCTACAAATTTTTGGTCAAGTGATCAGCGAGTCCTTGTCCCAAGAACCAAATTTCCACAGCAGTTTGCCAGTCCATGTAATTCTTTCCGTTAAGCTTCTCGGAAGTTATAGTTGGACTCCCAGAGAAGACAAAGGAATGATGATTCTTGCTATGTGATGGGCCAGCAGAACTTGGATTGGATGTTGCAGCGGAGGATTCAAATGTGGAATCCATTGGTGAATAAAATGCAGTAGAAGGTACTGAGTGAATAATGGTGACTCAGGTGACGGGTGACTTAAATGGCGGCTGAAAAACAGAGGATAACATACAAACTTTGAACAAAGGATTTTTGAACAAAGGATTTTTGAACGCTGACAAAGGTTTTGCACGATGACAAACGAATGGAACCGAGATGAACAGAGTGCCTGGAATTGAGGTGATTGGCCGCCAAGTGGAGCCCACGCTACGGCGATCGCTCACCACAGACGTGTGAAGACGCCGCGAGACAGATGGGACCTACGGTGAGATCACCGAGATCGAAGACACGCGTGGCGTTCACGCGCGACGAGTGCGGCTAGTGACGGCGCGTGGAGCGTGATGGATGGACCGAATCTGCGAACCGGTCTGGCGGTGAGATGCTCGCTTGCGGTCTCGAGGTCCGTGACCGGAGTTTTGGGTCCGGGGGTGGTCGGAAAGATGGATGGGTAGCTCTCCTCCCCCTCCGGCAGTGACTATTTGATGCTAAATCAGGCCCACGGACTGTGAGCTCTGATACCAACTTGAAGTTGAGACAGATATTGAATGAAAATTACTTGAGAGTAATGACTCTCAGCTGTTCCTTTTATATTGAATCATTTACAGACAGTATGATGAAAATACTAATGGGACTTCCATGGTAGGACACTTACAGATAGATATATTCTCTACTTTAGACATGTTAGAGATAAGGTATTAGCTTTACAGATAGTCTAATACTTTACAGAGGATAAAGACTCTAGTCACTCAACAGAAATCAAATGTGAGGGACCAAAATAGGGTTTTAGTCTATTTTTTTTAACAACATTCTAGTAGATTTTTCTTTGAAACAAATATACATCCCAGAAACTTACCAAGTTGTTGCACAACATAACGACCTAGGAATCCAGTTGCCCCAAATACTGTAGCAATAATGCCACTGCAAAAAAAAATTGCTTTCAAGCATTACTTCAACTGTATATCAGCTGTATAAGCTAACAAGACTACTTTATCAACACATCAACACCTTCTGAACCCATTACTTAAAATGGAAAAAGCAGAAGTCAAGTAGAGAAGGTCAAAAGAAGATTAATTCATTCTCCATGAGATATCAGGTCACATTTACTGTAATTCATACTGCAAGAAGCCTTTTTAAAAATTACAACCCTTTCTATCCAATCATCGATGCACAAGAACCAAGTTGAACAAAGAGACTTCAGCCTCCAGAAGAACACTTAGCACTAGCAATAAAACTGCAGACCTACAGTGAGAATGGCGCAATACAGGAGAAAACATCCATGATATAATGTTAGAAACCCACTAGGTAGAACTCACCCCTGAAAACCGGCTTGTAAGGGGAGGGTGCCTAGGGGCTTATAGACCACCAACCAAGCTCACACTTAGTCGATGTGGGATCCTAACATATAATTTCAAGAAGATAGAATATAAAACACCATAGATCCTGACCAAAATGTAATAATACAAAAGATTGTTTGCAGTGTCTGATCCTTCTTAAACATGTAAAATCAATTTTCATGAACATCAGCCCATCCTAAGTAAAGTAACTTCTTTTCTTTTTCACTTTTAACTGAAATTTCCTGAAATGCAGAAACTACATCCAATTAGGAAACTTAATCTTATCTCCCGTTATACATAAGCCAAGAGTTGAAAAAAGATCAACTATACTAAACGTTTAAACCCACCAACACGAGGCCCAAACTCAACGGGTAATGAAGGAAAAAAGGAATTGTTAGCTGTTGGCTTCACTCCTAACTCTGGCTTTAGTTTCTCTTTTTTTCCCATGCACCTTCTGCATGGTCAAAAATAAATCCCAGCCCAAACATTGCGTCATAGCAACACCAATCTAATGACTTACTCCTATATCAAGCTTAACTTAAGTAAAGACAATTCTCAAGCCTCATTTATACCACCATCCATATACCTTTCCAGCAGCAGATTCAATCAATCAAGGACTTATCTGACAATCCAACCCCAACCACCTTGACCATACTCATTCCTTTCCACGGTAGACTTCCCACAGGTATCATACAAGTAACATCAAACACCTCACGTGAGAGCTCAGATACAAGAGACTAAAGGTGCTTTCTTTTCTAATTTTTTTTCCCTCTCGGGGCATCTAAAAATTTTTGTCCTTGAAAATGTAGATTCCTAGCCCAACCGAAATGTGTATGCCTCCATGCTGACTAGCAGAGTGGTTGAGTAAAGAACACTATATATCGAGTACAAGGTAAAGAATATACAGATTCTGACTATGCTTAAAACCTGCGAAACAATAACCAGCCAGTATTCAACACTCTCATTGATTTTCATCCTTGTAGAAAAGAATAAAAAAAAAAGAATAAAAACTTCTAACACCATGATCGATACTAGGTCCAATCCAAGCTTTCCAACATTAAAACCCCTCATTTCCTCAATATTTTCGCGGCAGCCAACCTTATCATTGAAATCCTAACAAAACAAAAAACAAAAACAAAAACAAAGAGCCTAGAACAATTCTTATACCTTCCGACACGGAAAACGAACAATGAATGAGGAAGAAATGAAGGAATCAGCTTTACCTGACAGACGATCGTCCACCAGTACCCTTGCGGACAAGGTGGCCCACGCCCTTGGTGGCGACGCTAGATACGAAACGCTCGTGATCCACTCCATAGTCTGCAATAACAATTACAATTACAATTACAATTAACAAAAAAAAGAGTTGAGAGCTAAGCACATTACTCGCACAAAAATTGGAAAATGGAAGATTACAGTGATCAGAAACTGGATATATAGACTTGAGCGACGATAGTGAAGTTGATTGGTGCCCTAAGCGCCTCGTAATGGCCTGCATCTTACAGACAACAAGGGGAAGAAAGAGGAAGAGAGAGACACAGAGGGAACACAGCGATGAGATGAGTGTATGACTGTGAAGTGTGAACAAGGGTGCACGCTATTGTTAAATTGGGCTCGATATTATAGAGCCCAGATCTGTGCTCGTGGGCCTACTAGTGGAACATAATTGGGCTATGAAGGCCCTAAAATTTATCTTATATTTATCTATTATTTGGTATTATTAATACGAGTAGCAAGGATTTGAACCCAGCGCGTTAACCATTGTGCCACAAGGCCCATGAAAGAATTATTTATATTTATTAACATAAGCTAAAAATGCAAAGAGTATAATTTTGATCTACTGTCACTGTCATCCAATCATATATTGTCAAATCATAAAATTCGTTTGATTATCACAATAACTACTTCAAAAATATAACACTTTTAATAATGTATCAATACATAATTAGATAATAGCGTAAAGTCACACTTCTATTAAGACGTGAATTACTTAACACATTGAAAACACGGTAAGGGCTGGACCACTATGTGCAAGATAATACAATGCTTAATTGCTTCATATTAATTAGAGAATCACTCTAAGTAAATGCGCCACAAACTACTGTGGCAATGAGCACATTTGAGATATATTCAATAAAAATATTATTTATATATTTCTAGAATAATAAAATAGTGCAATTACTACATCTACTGCATGGCAACAATGTATAAATTGTGCTAGTCAATATGATATAACATATTGGATTAGTGCAAATGTCACATGACATGACGAAAATGTGGAGAATGTCACCATGGCTAAATTTACCTCATTTTGAAAATATCTTTTAAAAGTATCTTATTTATGTAAATAGTTTCTAAATTTACCCATAAATGACTCCATATGATTAAGTATTGACATTAATTCATAACATAAATTACAGAAGTAAGAAATATTTATTAAAAAAAAAATGCAAATGTACCTCCCAATACGATAGTTTGACATAACAAATATTCATTACATGTGACTTATTTGCACAAATTATACTTCATTTACATCTTTCATTCCGTTCACTTTTAACTCTCTAATTCTCCATCATCTCACTTTTCAATCAGTTAAACAAACACATCCTTAAAGTACTAAAATACAAATGAGTATAAATTTGATGCATTGTTAATAAAGTTTTTTTTTACAATATCATTTAATGAAGTGTTGATAAATTATTAAAAAAGTTTGACTTTTTAAAAAATTGTTGTGATAATCAAAATTTTAAATTATTTGCTTAAACTAGATCAAATAATAGTATAAAAAAAATTTACACTAATAATAAATTAAAATTAAATCTAATAAAAAGTTACGTTAACAACGGATCAAAATTAAATCAAACACAAAATGATTATGTTACATATCAAATTCTACTACGACTTCAACCTAAAACTTCTACATAAATTCCCACTTCTCGAAACTACGACTTCAACCTAAAACTTATTCTCACTTCACGGAGATGAACTAGCACTACGGCCAAGTGGCATAAACATTTTGTTCTTCAAAAGGAAGCTATATAGCACTAGAAAGTCAAGAACATTCATAGCATCCACATTATAAAAATTCCAGCCTCTTGCCAATCATGGAATCATAGGGATTTCTTCATCTAGGATAATGCTTCGAGTGCTAGTTCAGGATCATCTATATGGTTTTCCTGGCAGTCTGGTAAGGACATAATGTAGCATTATATTGCAAAGGATACTTAACTAGTCAATGATGATAATGTACAAAACAGTTAATTACATAATAAACAATAATATAAGAAAACTAATCAATTATGTGGAAGAGAAAAGATAACCAAAATCATTTTTTTGGGGTAACAAGGGTTGGGGGCGAGTGGTGAAGTGAAAATCCTACAATGAACTTAATTCTGAACTTCTGCTATAAGAAATTGTGGAATACACAAGACTAGTTTAAACTCTACATTTATCTAACTAAGCAAAACCCTACTGCCTCATTCTGAAAACTACTTTATTGCGCATTATTGAACCCAACTCAGACGCCCATATTTTCTTTCCTGTAACGACAGACATCTTATTTTCTATTACAAAGCATGCCAACCATGCCTGAATTCCTCAATTTTGTTCAAGGGGATGAATCAACTGATGATAATTTCAAACTAGCAACTAATTTTCTTCCACTGGACTGGAGTGCTTGATCGATGAGGAGGCACGCACATTTGTTCCTTCCCTTTTTGACTCTGCATGTGCCGAATGCAGCAGTGACAACAACTGAGACATCACTTACTGTTCCAACTTTTGAACTGTCTTAAGCTCTTGCTGCCACCAACTTGGAAGCTTCTTAAGATCTTTCCACCACTAACTTCGAAGGTTTTTGGGCATTTTATCAGATTTAACAATCTGGTATGCCACTTGACCGAGATGAATACTCAGTCACCAACTTCAGAAACATGGATGACTTATCCTCTAATAGTTGTGATGGAGTGTCAAACTCTGCAACGCGGCCTGCAACAATATCAAAAATTAACTAGTGAGCCATGAGGGAAATCATGCCCAACCATCACAATCACCCAATCCAAAAACACATTTGAGAGTTATTTCCTTTTCACATTGTGCATCAAAAGGGGAGACAGAGAAAAGAATCATATAGAGTCATGCTGCCCCTTGACAGAGTTAAATTTGCAGCAACCAGGAGTGGAAAAAAAATCTGGCAACACACACACAGAAATTGAGCACGTTATCAACTAGTCTTTTTTAGGTTTTTGGCTGACTAATAGACTAGATTGATTTGATACAAACAATATAACAAGATCTGGCATTATTAATAACAAAGCAGAATCTGCAAGGTGATGAATGTCAATTCTCCTATATGATTGAAAGTGACTTCATTGGAACAATTTCTCAAAGTTGCAATTGAAAAGGAAAAAGTATATGGATGAGATTGCAACATTAGACTTCAACAAAATGTGTTATGTCAAAATATACCCCCACACTACATTTTCCCCAATAGCACCCATCTGAAAATCATTCAACAGAAAACCTAAATGAACAATAGAAAAGAAAGAGAATATATTATCTAGATCAAGAAATAAAATTATAAGGTCTAGCTTTAATACTGAAAGGAGAGAATAACATTTCAAAAACAATAGTTTTAACCCTATACTGTCAGACAATGTAAAGCCTGAAGGTGTATTACTGGAGAAAAGAAAGAAGATAGCATGCAACTATACGCACCATCACTGAGTACTAAAACTAGATCACTGTCGATAACAGTAGGAATACGATGTGCAATAGTGCACACTGTGCAGTCTCTAAACTCTTTTCTAATAATCTTCTGGATAAGATTATCAGTGGCGCTATCAACTGATGCTGTTGCTTCATCAAGTACAAGTATCCTTGACTGCTTAAGTAGAGCTCGGCCGAGAGAAACAAGTTGCCACTGTCCAACACTCCAATTATCTCCATTTTCTAGCACTGCAGGTTTAAAATAAGTCTTAATATAGCTTACTTGTGACTCCAAACATTTTTCCTTTCCTTTTTATTTTTTTCCTCCCTCGTTTTAGGGGTTGGGGAAGGAAAGGTACAGGGTTTTATTCCAATTTTTTGGGCTGCCTACCTGGTGTATCAAGCTTTTTCCCTTTCTCACGGATAATATCTCCAAGCTGAGACTTATCTAGTGCCTGTGAAAAATTAAAATCAAAACAATCAAACAGAGCACAACCTCCTACTTAAGTAGCCATAATTTTCAAAAGTCAAGGACTATTGTACTATGAGTTCTTGCTATGAGCAAAGACAAAAAGTGGATCACCCTTGCATTGTGTCTGTTGGAGCTGGAAATTAATCATCTAAAATCAAAATAGTATTATTCATCAAAGTAAACAATCTTTCAAATTGGGAACTGAAATAACTTGTCACAGTCACAGACAGGTAATCCTGTGCCCACTCTTCGTAATTCCAAGTAATATTTGAATTATATGAAAAATACCCAATTTAGCTGAGACTTATCTATCAAAAGCTCCTTAAAATAATGTTGATTTTACTGAATGGATTCTCCCATCTTTGAGGACGTAACTTAGATATGGAGATTGGGGAAGCTGAGCTTGGCTTATTCTTGGTGGACATGTTAAAGGAAATTTCTTGAATTTGGTGTTTGGTCTTGGTTTCATAGGTTACTTTTTTAGTTCATGGTATTGGAGTCATTTTTTTTTATTGATTTCATGTTCTCATTTTCCTTTTTTTTCTGTTTGTTCTCCTTTTTTGAGGTATCTTGTTCTTTCTTCATTCCCTATTAATAATATTTCTGTTTCTATTAGAAAATTAATAAATTTAGCTCTCACTATACATGGGCATTCAAAACCTGAATATATAGGATTTATTTTTTTGCTCACATACATGTAAATAAACTTCGAAGACATTTATTTAAAGATTACACAAATGCTGTGTAATTGAATAAATGGAGCTATCCAAGTAAGACTAACCTCCCAAATCTCTTCATCTGAGTGCTCTTCAAGAGGATCAAGATTGCCTCGAATGGTCCCTTCAAATAAGGTTGGATCTTGTGGTATGATACTCAGATGGCTTCGAAGGTCATGAAGGCCAATCCCTGAAATATTAATGTTGTCTATAAGGATACTCCCAGTTGCCGGTTCAACCACTCGAAATAATGCCTGAATCAAAGTAGATTTGCCACTGCCAGTACGTCCAACTATGCCAATCTTCTTCCCGCCAGGAAATGTGCAGGATATTCCATGAAGCACCAAAGGAAGATTTTCCTTGTAACGGACCTTCAAGAGAGACAGAGTAAGGGGGAAGAGGAGGGGCGTTATCATGAGAAAGAGCCAATTGCAGTGGAAAAATTATAATAAAGATTTTAATGGATGTCACATTGCCAAGAGCTTGGTTTAGACACTAAATGTTGTGCACCAAGCTATAACATAACGGATAATTCCCCCTCTTAAAAAAAGGAAATAAACAATAGGTGACTAAAAATGAAATTAAAAACAATAGAGTAAGCCTGGCCTTCTTATAAATGTGAAACTGATCTGGGTACCTTCAAATCAATTATTTTGATTGTCCCGTTCTCGGGCCATGAGGATGGAGGGCGAGAATCTTCGATAATTGCTGGTGCTTCACTAGGAATTTGGCTGTACTGATAGATTCTTTCAATAGATATAATTTTATTTTCAAGTTTGCAAAAGCTAAGTATCCACCGTGATAGGCGTGCATTTAAATTCAGGCCATATGTCACAGCGAGTCCAGCCATGCCTATACAGAAAAGTAATAGTGATTAGCAACAGAATTTTGTTTCATATTGCATTCTGCATCATGTCGAACCATCACTTAAGCCCTTTCCTATAACACAATGCAATACCATATACACCTGTTTGTAGTGGAATTAAGAGTAACCATAGACAAAATTATGTACTATCAGTGGGCTATTTAATGTAACAGACCAATTCAACAGTAAAGAACTGAGGTCAAGTCAATGGTATAAAACCAGCGATGTCAAAGACAAATCAAAAGGGCACAGACACCACATCAGTTGCAGTTAAAAAAGGTTTAGAACAGATAAATGGTCCCACTATAATATAACTATCATGAGCTTAGATCTCTTTTCCATGCTTGGTGTGCATGCAACGTCACTTAATTAGAATGGATCATTTTCCAGCAATAACTTCTAATATAACTATATAACTTAATCCTCTAAGATTAGACATATCACTTGTGAAAATAAGGAGACAAAACAAGTTACCAAAACTAAATACTCACTGGGGTCAATACTTCCATGGGGAAAGCTCACAAGTAATACCATGCAAAAAGCAAATACAAAGGTTGAAAGTAATTCCATGCGCAGGCAGAGCCACTCAATAGCTGCAAGACTGCAGAAGAATGGTCGTGCAAAACAGTCCAGAAGATAGAGGTTCCTCTTCATGAACCGTTTTTCTTGTCCAAAACCTCTGATGGTTGCCGCTCCGGCAATTGATTCACCAAAAAGATGTATAATTGGAGATTTCTGGATGCTCACAATACGGACCAGTTCCCTTGAGGAAGCCATGTAGTATTTCTGCAATGGAATTACTTGATGGTCAAAATAATTCATTAAATCACAACACTGGGTGGTAGGCAAACAGAAAAGAAAGATGCAATGTGATTGGAGGATTTCTAGTCCTTTGTCAATGTATCATCTCTTTCCCCATGGAATTATTTTTTTTCCTCGAAAAAAGAAAAGAAGAAAGAAAGGGAGTACAAAGAGGTGACATTTACTATAAATGAACCTTATTTTATACTTCATGACTTGGTTTTTGGCTAAGAACACAACTCTTTTTCTTTTGCGTGTCTTTTTGAAAAGCAGTTTGAAAGATTGAAATTTAAGCTGGAAGATCTCTAATTACCTGCATCCACAAACAAGCAACAGCCATTGGGACAACTAGGAGCAAAACTTGCCATGTAACTCCCGTCATTACAGCAACAATGCCGATAAGCTGTATTGTTGTTGAAGCAAACCCACCAAGTCTAAAAGGAATGTCAAGATCCACAACACTTTGATCAACCGAAACCTGGTGGGATACAGATAACCCATTATATGATGTACACCACACACGTAGAGACAGATAAAAACAAAAAAAAACAAAGGAAGAAAAGAAAATAAGAGAACTTACACGATTCAAGATCCTTCCGGCTGGTGTAGAGTCAAAGAAAGACATTGGCGCATGGAAAATACTTCTAAGCATCTTGAAAAATAGCTTCTGTGCAGCTGCTAGACCAAATGTAGCCACCAGAACAGCCCTTACAAATATAAACCATGAGCTTCCAAAAGCAAGGGCCATGTAAACAACAAGAAGAACCGTGGAAGTTACTTTGGGTTGATCTCCTTCGGTTTGAGGATTTGCCCAAGCCATCCACCAATTACTAGCAATCTGAAGGAACTGAAATAATGCTTGTGCAATGATTATGAGTGGAATCAATAAGCCTTTATATGCTGCAGTCATGTAAGATAAGTACACCTTCATGCTGACTCTACCTCTAACCCTCTCCTCTTCCTGAACAAGCTGTTTCTTTCTAGAGCGTTTTGCTTTCTTCTTCTCCTTAATTGCTTTCTGATCTGATGATCCCTCTTGCACTTCCTTTGCCAAACTGTCAATATCATTTGCAGAAGAAATGGATTTCTTACTGGTCATAACAGATGCATCCATGGATAAATTTTCATCAGAATCTTCCGAGGAGTGAGTAGGAATATCCATAGCCTCTATTGCTTCATGATGAGCTGAAACTAGAGTTTTAAAATCTGTTCCTGCTTGTAAAAGATCATCATATTTTCCTGCCTGTATCATGCAGCCTTCTTTAAGAACCTTCAAAAATGGAAAAATAATTTGAGAAAATCACTTTCACTTCATATCAACCACAAGATCAAACACAAAGATAACTAAAAGAGGATTCTTCCTAGTCCTTGGAAGAACTAAATATCTTTACACACAAAGATAAATTACACATAAGTTGGCAATTGAAGGGACTAGGGATCAATGTTGTAAGAAATACAGTTTATCTGAGATTTTTTTAAAAAAAATTGAAAGTATCAGCAATACATTCAATTATCATAATGACCAATTGATACGAGTTTCACTCGGGAGGAAGCTGTTGTAAAACAGAACAATATCAGTGGCAGGGATGCAGGAGTTCCATAACTTAAAAAGCAACTAAAAAAAAGCTTCACTCCTAAGCCTTCCTGTGCACGGATTAATTTCATATGGACCCACAAGTCATCAAATTTTCCTCCTGACTTGTTTTTACAACTGGCAACATCTCATGTCGATATCCTCTATAATAACTTTAGTTTCACATAGTCAATCTTAAAACTGACTGCTGTGTTGTTTTAGAAATGTTTCCTCATCATATGTCTGAAGTAGTAGATTTGACAGTGTATAATTGTCAAAATCTACTTTTTTTTTCATATTGAATATAGTAAAAATATCAAGAACCATAATTCAAATCATTAAACCTTTTACACAAGTGCGATCTTGAAACTTGATAAGCCTAATGAACCTGAACCCAGATTGTAACATAAAAAAAGAAAAAAAAGACTTAAGAACCCAACCAGGATATGAGGGGAGAAACAACGCATCACGCTAAAATAGCAGAGAGCAACTGAAAACCCTGATCATGCATCGTGCAGGGACTATATAACTCTCAAATGCAAAAAAGTTGTAATATACTTCAGAATAATTAAAAAATTTAAAACAAAATGACCTGAAAGGAAGTGTAAACATCAACTAGGCCTCTTATAGCATAAATTCATGAATGTGCAAGACAAACCCATACAGCCATACCAGTATCATATCAGCAGCAGGAAGAAATTCAACTTGATGGGTCACAAAAATGACTGTTTTATCTGCTAGTGCTGTCAATACATACTCCTGCAGTTCCATGTCATAGATTAAGCCAACGCCAATTAATTTAAACAGCAATATTAATTCAATGCTCAAGAAAAACTAACCCTAAACAACTCTGATCCAGTGTGGGCATCAACTGCACTGAAGGGATCATCCAGGAGATAAATATCAGCATCTTGGTAGAGTGCTCGTGCAAGCTGAACTCGCTGCTTCTGGCCACCACTCAGGTTTATACCTCTATCACCAATAATTGTCTGGTCTCCATGTGAGAAAAGTTCTAGGTCCTTTTTCAGTGAACAAGCATGAAGAACATTCTTGTACTTTGCTTTGTCCATTGGGCTTCCAAAGAGGATATTTTCTTCTATATTTCCTGACTGTATCCATGCTGATTGGGAGACATATGCGGCAGAGCCACACACTCTTACCTGCAAAATAATCCAATGCAAGTTGTAAAAACTGTTATAAATGAGAAGAGTATTTCAAATACCAATAGACAAATATAAAAATAATAAAATGGAATTAAAAGCTTAAATACAACAAACATACTTCACCAGAAATCTTAGGAATCTCTCCAAGGATGCAAGAAAGAAAACTTGACTTCCCAGAACCAACCATGCCGCAAACAGCCACACTCATATGTATTCCTGATAAAGTAGGCCTACAAGAAGTGTCCCAGCAGAAGACACCATCCTTAATTTCTATGGCAATGTCAGAAATGCCTCGTGGCAAGATGATAGTTGCATCTTCCTGCAATTCTTCACCCTGCAGGAAACCAGATATGCGATCAAGAGAAACTTTTGTCTGAGCCAACATCGATACCAAGTCAGGAAAATTTCTCAGAGGTTCTTGGAGAATCCTGAAAGTAGCTAGAGCAGAAAGAACACCACCTGCAGTCAGCTGACCACCCAACAGTATGCAAGTACCAAAAGTGACCGCTGAAACAAATATAGGGGAGCTCCAGAATATGAAAGTTATGAAAGCCTGAGAATAGAGGGCTTTATGAAGCCATTTGAACTCTACTCCACGCATTTCCTCCAATTTTAGTCGATATCTGTCTTCCCAAGCTTGCAGCTTGAGAATCCTCATATTCCTCAGACACTCAGATGTTTTCCTCATCCTTTCATCCTTAGCAGCCATTAATTTGTCTTGATAATCTTCTTGTATCCTAGCCACGGGAACAGTGACGAGAATGGAAATGATTGTAGCAATCAATGTTGCAATGAAAGCAATTCCAACATTCTTATACAAAATTGCAAGGGCAAGAACAATCTGCAGAGGAAGCATCCACATGTCATGAAAATACCAAGAGTAGTCCCCTATCCTCTGAACATCGACAGCCATGTAGTTAACAATCTCCCCACTTGTGTGATTTTGCTTGGCCGAGCTTGAGAGTCTGAGTCCCTTTCGATATACCATTGCAGTTAGAGCTGATCTGACATGCATACCCAAGATGTCCACTCCTAGATACCACTGCCGAGTGGTCAGGGTCTCCACAAGCTTTGCCACAAAGAATATACCGGCAAGGATATACCCCTCGTGAGGGAAAGTCTCTTTGCCACCCAAGTAATCAACGAAGTAACTTATCATGTATGGACCTACATATGAGACCAAAGTATTCAAACCAGCAAAGATGGCATTACAAGCTGCCTCCTTCCAGAATGAATTGATAATTGCCCGAGCTAATGAAGGCTGCTTAGATGGATTTTCAGCCTTCAATCTCTCCCAATTAGAATTCAAAACCTTATAACTTGTCTTGGCACGATCTTTTGGTGCAACAAGGGGAATGTCCTTAAGATCAAGCGGTCTCTTTGCACCAAGGGAAAGAAGTGGGTTCAGCCAAGAAAGAGTGATCAAGCTAAAAAGTCCAGCATCCCTGTAAGGAGTAACCTTGAGGCACCCAGGCTCTTCTTCAAGAAGTAATGGCTCTTGAAGATCAGAGTTCCTACAAACTTGTATACCAGTAACACCCCTAATTGCAACGATACTCAAAAAGGCAACAGCTGGGGTAACAGCAAAGTTTGCCACAACATGAGAACAAAGGTGCTTGGAACCTTCCACCCAAAATCCTCTCCCATCAACATATAAAGTACACAAGCAAATAACAAATGACACAAACCACCAAACTCTCAACAAAAATGGAAACTTCTCTGACACCTTGAATTTGCAGTGCAAAGCCGAGAAGCTTAACACAAACCAAGCTAAACCCTGTGCAGCTGGCAGAGAAAGAAGAGACCAGTCCAGAGTCTTCCCATTAGCCCCACCCCAAATTAAAGCAACCCCGTCAAATCCCAACACCAAAACTTGCACGAACAGAACATAGAAACAAGACAACACTGACAACTTGAACCCTGTACCGATTCGAACATCATGTATTTCTCCATCAATACTACGACGAACTGGGCTGTCATTGCCGGTAGTATTGTCCTTACCAATTGGAATTCGACCCGCGCACACAAATATCCGTCTCACCGAGACATCAAAGAGAAACAAAAGAACAAGAGTCAGGTTCACGCATGTTGCCGCCAATTCCAATAAGGGCAATCCTAGGATCGTACACAAAAGGATATTCGATGATCCTGATGAAGAACATGTTGAAGCTGAGATTTTATCGAGCAATTGCGTGAGACCCATTATTGAATACGGTGTATTGATGAAGAAATGAATTGAGAATAGTGGGTTGGCGAGAAGCTACGCAAGGAAGGGCATTTCACCATCTGAGTGATGAAGAGAAGCAAATGTGTGTATCTGGAGGTAGATTCTGCGTACACATTGCACATGAAAACAAAGAGATTTTCACCAACACGGAATACGAAGAAAGAGGAGGAGAGAGAGAGAGAGAGAACAGCTTGCAGTTCCTGTCAGTTCTGTTATGTTCTCCAAGAACAGAAAAGGACGAAGGGTAGGACTAAAAATCAAATTTTGGAAGAAAGAAAAAACACCCAGCGGGGGAAAATGCAAAAAAAAAAATTGACCAGGGTGATTTCTGAAATAGTTTTGGTGCAGATTGCCGAGGCAAGCCTGTGATCAAGATGACGTAGTTGTTCAACAAGCTTCACCTCTTGGAGAGAGAGAGATAATCACCAATACAAAGAACGACAACGATGATGGTGATGAGTAGGCTAGGCTAAGCATCTAAGGCTATAACAATGAAGAGAGAGATAGAGAGAAAGAGCTTTCTCTTCTGCTCCCTTTAATAAGAATTCTTGTTTGTAACTATGCACACCCCTGTGTTTTGTTAGCAAGTTCCGTGCGAGAATGAAAAACTTTGCAGCAGGTGCCAAAAAATGGATGCTTTCGGTGAATGAAACTAAAAAGGTTAAAAAAAAACAGAAAAAGGACTCGGTAGAAGCTGATTTTTTTTTTTTTTTGGTGCTTTGATAGAATGAGTTTAGAAGCTCTCAGCTTAGCTTATAGTAAATCAGTAGAGGTTGATTAACCATTATTTATAGCTAGCTCCCCAGTAATGTGTGTTGGTGACAGTTGGAGGCAGATATATGGTAAGCAGACAGAATTAATTTTTGGCTATCAGATAGAATATTACAGGTTAATAATACAAAGGATATTATTTTTGAGTTAAGTTTAGAATTTTATTATTAAATATGCATAAAAATTCATATTTTATTTTATCAATAATGAAGTTAATAAAAAAAATTTAATTTGATGATATTTGTTGCATGTGTGATTATGCTGGTTGAAGACTGATGATGGATGAGATCATGATAGGGATTTCACTATGCGTTCACTATGAATGGTCCATTATTCCTTAGAGAAGAAGAGAGGAGGAGGGGGGCTTTGTTTGTTTATACTTTACAGTGTGTTAGGACGTAGTCATGTGGCGGTGGTAGTGGAATTCAGATCACAGTGTGTGACTGAGTGTGATTCCATGACGGTATGCTTTTGGAGGATTTGAGGCACTCCCAACATGTTTGTTAAAGAGGAGCACTCAAGAGCCTTTTTTTTTTTTTTTTGCCATACGACCACTGAGAACCACATCTTCTAGAGACCTAAACGGTAAATAAGTTGGAAAAAACAGTACTAACCTATCTGCCTAAGGACTAGCTTGGGCGCCACCGCTAATGTCATTTCGGTTGGCTTTAGGTGGATATCTCAGCTAGACCACTTTTCTCCTTCTTTGGCTGTTTCTAAAAAGATAACAGTGAATTGTAAAAGTTTTTTATTTCGGATCAACCGGTTTTATTATTATGGTGATTATAATTATGTATTAAATAAATATATAAATATATATATAATTTATAATATATATTATTAATAATAAAATATATAATAAAACTGAAAATTTTTAATTTTTAATTTTTAAGTTTTATATTATTTTTAATTGAGTAATTAAGTAATTAAAAAAATTTAAAATTAAAAAAAAAATAATCAATTAAAATTTTAATTTTTAAGTTTTATATTATTTTTAATTGAGTAATTAAGTAATTAAAAAAATTTAAAATTAAAAAAAAAATAATCAATTCACTTAAAATCAATTAATTTATTAGTTTTAACTTGTTTAATTTAATTTAATCATAAATTTAATTATAACAATAAATTATAATCAAATAAAAAATTAATTCACGGCCAAACCGGTCGATGTGCTGAAAATAACCTTAATAAAACAGAACATGAAACTAAAAGCACTAAAATACAAAACTCTGGTTTTCTCGGAAAAGTCAAGGTTAGGTGTAAAAGAATGAGCTTATGAATATTATCCTAGTTTATGGCTTCACATAACGTGGCACAGTGGCTCTAAGGGCTTTATTAACTTTTAGATGAGGATTTTATTAATGTATAGACTCGAGTTCTATTTGATTGTCAAGTTCAACCAGAAAAAAGATGATAGCAAGGGAAGTTGCTTAAAAGGAAAATGCAGTTTGGGTGAAGTTCGGTGAAGTGGCATGAAGTGAAATCTTCAAGTATAAAAAGATGACAGATTTGAACTATGTTAGAAGCTGCAAATTTTCTTTTTTAAAAAAAAAAACGATATAGTGAATATCGATTTTCTTTTCTGGCATCAATAGATGGAACTTATTATGGGAATTGGAATTTGGCATTATATGGTAGCCAACCGCAAAACGGGGGATTTTATCCTATGTAATTTGGGAAAGCATAATGCCCATTTACAGGTTCTATAATTATTACTTAGTATATAGAATAACTTCATCCAATTGGGTGAGATACTGGGAAACCAAAATATAGAATCTTAACCTGGCAACCTTAATATTTAACTATTGCACTTTGGTAATAAATCAACTTTAAATGCTACAGCTCATATGATTTTATTTGAAGAATCAAAACGTTTTCCAATATGATTGAAAAAATAAAAACGTTTTCCCAGGTGTTCTTGCCTTTTATGATTCTTTCATTTCTTTTATTTTTTATTTATTTATGCATTCGATACATATACAAAATTCTTGATTGAACTATCATTTGAAAATAATTTTTAATAATAAAATTATTATGATTTATTTTTTATCAATAATTAGTGTAAAAAAAAATTTATATTATCATTCAATTATGTATTGACAAATCATTAAATGAGTTTTTTTATCACAATAATTACTTAAAAAGTCTAATCTTTTATTGATGTGCCAACACATTATTAAATGAAAGTATAAATTTGTTTACACTAATAGTGAATTATATTTAAACTCAACTTATTAATAGACTGAAGTTTCATTCGGACTTAACCACATTAAAAAATTTCTTTATTAATTAAAAAATGCCGAGAAAATAAAAATATCTATTTTGACATATCCAAATAATTTAGACCATTAGTAAAATACTTGTTATATATAACTGAAAATTTGATATGTCAAATTTTTTAATGATAATTAATATTCTAATATTTTTCTATTAAATTTAATTTCTCAATTGATAAACTTTAAACTTGAGATCCTTAATTAATATTCATACTAAAATTGAAGTTGTTAAACAACGATTTTCTCCAAAATTCTTGCATTAATATATATCTTTTCAGTGACAGCGATTTATAAGAGTTTTGAATCAGGACCCTTTCTCAATAATAAGATGTTTACCTACTTTGTCCAGTGAATTCTTACTAGTTCTCAGATGTTAACATACTATTCACTATATAAATATAATTCAATAAATAGGTTAATATTTATAAAATATATTATTTACATATATATATTTATTCACATTATTCTACATATGTATGAAAAAATTAAATTATATTAGCTAACATAAAGTTTAACTAAATTTACTTTAAAAAAAATTAAACACAAATTTCTACATGTCATTTAATATGCTTCAAGTAATGTATTAAAATAATTTCATAGAATTATTGTGAATAATAAGTTAACATTTTTGTAATATAGAAATAAGTTAAGATTTTAAATTTGATTTACTGTTAGTGTAAAAAAATTTACACTATCATCAAATCGCGTGTTAACACAACATTAGAAGAGTTTGTTCTTTTAAGTAGTTATTATTATAATCAAATTTATTTAATAAAGTACAACATATTATTAAATAACAGTGTTAAAAATTAAAATTTTATACTAATAATAAATCAAAATTAAATTCATAGTGTAATCCAAAGAGTCTAGCTTAATAGTTAGGGATGTGTTATTACAAGAAAATGTTTGATTTGTGATGATCAAATTGATCACAAAAATATTTTTAAAAAAAATCAATCACAAACAAATATTTTGACTAATTTGTTATCGATTTTAGTTGTCATTATTACGTTGGTTGAAAACAAAATTATGATCGATAATAATCAGCCAATAATATTTGTGACTGATAATTCCTTACAAAATTGGTTCTAAGAAAATACAAATAATTGGTAGTTTTAACAAATTGTTTGACTGATTGTATCAGTCAGTAGGGCATATAAATTTAAAATTGAAAAAATAATTAGTCACAAAATAGGATGCAAAGTAAAAAATTTAATAGTGGATTCAAATTTGTATAGATTCAATTCTTTGATATTATTATATTGGGCTCTTCATCTTTTATACACAAGGATAAGGGTACTAGCTTAAACTAAAGGAAGAAAGAAACATCTATTCACAAGACAAAGATGCATACAATTCAAAGGTATTATTCTTAGCGTTTTGATAAGAACATCTTTTCTAGTTTATTTTATTTTAGGCTAAAATTTACATTTTATTCCTTTCAACTTTATTTTTTATGCATTTTACTCTCCCAAATTTAAAAAGGTGTAATTTCTTCTTACAAATTTTATTGATGGAGCTTATAACCCCTCCCATTAAACATTGATGAACAAAACATGCAATTGGAAACACACAGAGTTATATTCTTAGGCTTTGTTTAGATTATGAGAAAAATAGAGTAGAAAGAAATAGGGAGAAAAGAAATAAAGTAGAAAATGAGTAGATTTTTAAGTTGTTTGGATTAAGAGAAGTATGAGAGAAATAGGAAAGAAAGAAAATTAAATTTTATTGTAAATACATATTTGCTCCTATTTATTTATTTATAAAACAACAAAAAGAATGATATATTTGTTAAATTTTCACCTTTACCCATTTTTTCTCTTTTTCTTCTCACTTTAGAAGATGAATAAAAAAGTTGTGGGATCTACCATTTTTTTCTTCTCTATTTCTCCTCTAACCAAATAAGAGAATTTCTTCATTTCTCTTACATTTCTCTCACATTTCTCTCTTCTTTAATTCTCTCTTCTCCATTTCTCTCATACCAAACAAAAGCTTAATGCGCAAGAGATTAAGCTAAAAGTAGTTATTAATCCAAGTGAGAATCTCGTTTCATCAACAAAGTGACGAGAGATGACACCATTAATTATTTGAATATCATTTGAAGGGAATGTGTTTTAAGCTCCATTAATAAATCTTGTAGTGGTAAATTGCATCTTCTTAAATCTCAAAAAATAAAATGTACATGAAATAAAGTTGAAAGAGATAAAATGTATTTTAACTTTTATTTTAAAATAAAAGGGAAAGAATTTAAACAATTATTAGTACTAACTATAACTTCTTAATTTTTGACGAATTTAATATTTTAAATAACTAGTTATTAATATGATATTGCTATAACACATAGCACTATTTAACTTGAAATTTTTGAGTAATTAATGTTATTTAAATACTTGGATTAGCGTCGTGGGCAACACATATACTTATGGCTTGTTTGAACAAGTTTCTAAAAAAATAACCTTTTATAGTTTTTTTCAATAGAGCCTTTTGTTTTAAAAATATATATTTTGTATTTAGATATAATATTTGAAAAGTATTTTTAAATAACAAGATAACTTTCAAGTTTATTTGAATAAAAAGAAACACAATAACTATTTTATAACTAAGTTACTGAAAATAACATTTATTGTTTGGATAAAAAGCTTCAGCAGGAAACTCATCTCTGGCATTGGCCTTTCACCTATCTTCTCTTTGTGTAGCACTTTTAAGAGTTAGTTTTTGAAGCATGTTATATTCATTGAGTAATTATAATGCAACAATCATGAATATATTTTTTCTCTTTGTTTTGTTTTATAACTCCACAATTGGATAATCTTTGGCCATCTAGCTACAACATTTGGCCAATGACAAAACCTTCAGACAAAATTTCTAAAACCAAAGCAATTACCGCTAAAAAGACCTCTAGTATAAAAATATATAGTTTTCATCTATCATCTAGAGTTGACTTATTAAATATGCATGACAAAACCTAATCACTTATTAAATATGCATGACAAAACCTAATCACATGAACACATTGAACCACGCATCTAATATTTTGGGGGACAAAAAGATACAAGAAAAAAAAAACATTCTAGCAATAATACATCCACACACTCACTCACTTACCTACGTACATAGCACTTGCACGTACACACACCGAAGTAAAATGAGGGGAAGTTGTGAGATGAGATAAAACATTCAACGAGGAGACGTTGTAACTCACTTAAAAGCATGTGAAAATAATGTGTTGTATTATTGAGCAAGAGGTACGGGTATTGGGACCCTCTTGACCTTCAATTTTACAAACTAATTTGAGATGCCAGATTGAGTCGAATACCAGATGTCTACTACTAGACTTTGAAAAAGACAAACTGTTAATGGTAACCAGTCCCATGTAATATTGACAAACGGGAAACACTTAATTGAACAGGTAACATAATTAACATTTCGCTCTGACTTTAGGCAACAAAATGAACTGTCAGCATTTATTTGACGTCGCTGCTATACCAAAATGAAAAATTTACCAACGTTCTATCAATTAACAAGTGAAGAATACAAGGAATACGAGTGAAGGTTTCCAATCCGCAGTCATATTTTTTCAAATTAAGTTGGCTAGCCTAATTTTTAGATCGAGTCCATAAAAATATACGGCCATGTTCATATATTTTTAAGATTAAAATAGATTGATCGGATGAATGGTTTGATTTTGACAATTTTAAATAGAATTAGTTCAGATCAATCAATTCGGACCAAACACCTTATTTGATATTTATTTTTAAGCTAATATAATAACCATTAAAAGAGTTATCTCCCCCCTCTTAATTTTTTTAAACTACTAAGGGGAAATCTTGATAGCAATTAAATACAAAATATAATGTAGTGGACCACATAAAGCTACTTTCTATCCGAACATTTGACTACTTACAATATTTGAGATAATTTTGAGCCAAGCATTCTATCTGTAAGCCACTTACATATGTTGATAAGGCAGCTTTTTGGAGAATAATGAACTAAAGGATGATTTTTACTAAGCTTTTTTTTTCAACTGAAAAGATATAATAGGAGTAATTTATTTATTTATTTATAATCGTATCGCATTAATTTTAATAGAGTTAAATATTTAACTTTTAAAATAAAATACTCAATACTCAACTATTAACATGTCTCTTTCAAGACCTAGTCATTTTCCCCCTTATTTTTCTTCTCCTTTACAATTTATATTACACAATCAACATAGACTATAAGACTTTGCATATGGAAACATGCTTTATGTACTGCATGACAACTATTAAGAAGCAATTTTGGAAAGAAAATAAAATTCTATAAACAAAAAACCTTTTCATTATATATATGTTTGACGGAACTAATTAATTAATTAAGAAACTCTAGTACTTTGCCGTTTTAAAGTAACTTTGCATGCCTTTATAGTTTCGGACGCAAAGAAAAAGGAGTTCCGTCTCTGTGCCACTCATCCAAGTTTAAGGCTTTAAGCTTCTATTCTCAGGGTCATGCATGGAAAACTAGAGCACACATGGGCACCACACACTTTTCTTATTAGAATTTAGAACTCAAATATGTACCGACTGACTCAAACACTTAGCATCTAAGGCGATGGTAAGTGTTTTCTTTTTCTTTTTCTTTTTTTCCTACCAAAAAAACACTTAGCATCGCCTTTGAAGAACCGTCCTTTTTTCTTTTTCTTGTCAAATCATAGCTTCCCCTCAGCAAGCTATTGAAAAGGTTGTGGGCGTGGGGAGAGGTGAATACGCAGATATTGTTTATGATATTCCATGTGTATTTTTGCACAAAATAAAGGCATATTTAGGAAACATTATTATTTTTTAAATATTTATTTTAATTAAAAATTATTTTAATTTTTTAAAGTGTATAAAATTAATTATAAATTACTATTATTTTTTATTTTTTTATTTTGAATTTTAAATTATTTAATTTCATATTATTTTTAATTTTATAAGAGACAAATACTTATTTGTCTTTAAAAAATTATTTTTTTAATTATTTTATATATCTTTTAATAATCTAATATATATAATAATTTTTTTATATAATTCAAACAAAATTTATAATCTTAAAATCTATTATAAATTAATATATTTAATTTCATAATTAATTTTCTTAAAAATTAATTATCAACATAATCAATTTTTAGCATATTTTTTTCTACAATTAATTCAAACACATTCTAATTTTTTCCCATTAAACTATTTGACAAGAAGAAAATTGAAATACAATGAATCGTGATAGATTATGATGCATTACATAGAAGATATATATCTACCATTTCTTTAAACATCTTCACAAATTAAAAGATGGATTCATAACTCATAAGTATCCATCTCAATTAGAAGTTAGAACCACGTTTTCATCTACCAACCTTCGAGTTTATAAGATTTTTGAGAATTGTTATGGTATTTTGATAAGTTTAGTATTTAGAATAAATTGTTAATTATTTATTAATAAATAATTTTTAAATAAATAATTAAAAATCTATTAAATATAAATAATAACTAATAAATATTTAATAATTACCAATATTTTAAAAAAATGATGAATGCGTAAATAATTTTCAAAATCTTCACGACTAAAAAAGAAAATTATAGGATGATACTGACTACTTAACAAGTACGAGCAAAACTTGACAACAAAAGTAGGTTACATTTGTAAATGAAATATTTATTTCGCCAAAACATATTGCACCATATTAATGCAAACATTAAACACACCCGAGAAACCAGGCCCCAGAAATTCAGGGTAGTTGAGAGGATGTATACCAGGTTGGTAGATGAAAACATCGTTGAACAACTTGTCCGAGTGAAAGTAAATTGGTTACCTTAATTATTTTATCATGTGTTTGATTTTAGGGATAGTATATTTTTTAAAAAATGTAGTTAGGAGGAATCTCTATTTCATACGTTTAGTTGTATCTCGTAAAATTAATCTATTATTTTCTCAATAAATAAATACCCTAATTTACACACTCAAAAAAAATAAGAAGATGAAATTGTGGTTCTAATTGAATAGTTGCATCGGTTAAGAGGGCCCGAATGCAGTGGGTTAACCACATGACTATAAATTTGATTTATTATAGAAGTAAAGTCTTTTATACTATTTACTTAAAGATAAGTTGACATATCATTAAAAGAATTAAATTTCTTAAATAGTTGTTGTGATATTAAAAAAATTTTAGAGTGTGTTTAGAATATACAAAAATATATATTTGATTTAATTTGTAAATCAAATCTTATATTTCAAATGTTAAAAAATAAAAAAATGATTTAATTTTAAAATCTCATGGATTGTAAATGTTTATATTTTCAAATCCTATCAAATATGATGAGATTTGTTAGGATTTGATTTGATTTTATATTTAGTTATTTAGGTTGGCTATTCTATCTTTACTAACTTTCTAATTTTACAATGATATAAGGGTAAAAAGGTAAAATAATAAAATAAAATGAAATCAATTCATTTTATAATGAGTTCTAAACATAAAAATTGATTTTTAAATCAATTCAAATTCAATTTTTTATAATGAGTTCCAAACATAGAATTTAATTTTGAAATCAATTCAATTCAATTTTCTTTTTAATTGATTAAAAACACAGCTTTAAAGTGTGTTTGGAATGTAAAAAAAAATATTTGATTTGATTTGATTTATAAATTAAATTTTGTGTTTGGAATGTTAAAAAATAAAAAATTATTTAATTTTTAAAATTTTTGTGAATTTTAATAGTTTAGATTTAAAAATCTTGTCAAATATGGTGGATTTGTTAGAATTTGATTTGATTTTAAATTTAATAATTTAAATTGATTAATTTACCCTACTAAATTTTTTATTTGTTACAATATCATTCATAATGATATAAGAATAAAAAATTAAAATAATAAAATCAAATAAAATTAATTCTTTTTTAATGAATTTTAAACATAAAAATTAATTTCTAAATCAATTCAAATCTAATTTTTATAATGAGTTTAAAACATAAAATTTGATTTTTAAATCAAATCAAATCAATTCAATTCAAATCAAATTAAAATTAATTTACTTTTATTTTTAATTAATTATAAACAAAAATTTAAAATAATTTAAAAATTAAAAATAATCTAAAAATATTTTACACTATCACATAATCAAAATTAAATCCTAACCACATTCCCACAAGTCTGAATCTAATGGCTTCAACTGTGGTTTCCGAAGCCACTATGAAAAATGGGTTAGTAGTGACTAGCGAAGAATTTAGAGATTATGAGTTCAAACCTCTTTTTTTTTTCTTTTTTTTTTAATAAAAAAACACCTTTGTTTTCCTGTCTCAAACAGCATACTGAAACGACAACATAAGAAAACGAATAAGTGGGGAGCCTAAAATTTTAGATCCACGTGGTTTAGGTTCTTTATATTTTCTTCGGGCACACATGGTATGCAGACAAAATTCAACTCAGGCAATTGACGCAAAGCTAAGTTTTGGGGTCAAGAACACTGCGGAATACTTGAATGAAGACTCTTGGCCTCGTGTATCAGGTGCATCTTATCCTTAACCCCCCAAAAAAAAAAGGTGCAACTTTTCCCGTACTAATGTACTAGAAAGGGGGTTTAAAAGAGGGTTCGTGCCAGCCCCACATGCATAATGTAATCTGACAAGTTTCTGTGACTTTGTTTGGACTTTTGAGCGAGTAATGTGAAGTGTATAATTCCCTATAAGTACAAATAATCAATCGCACTCTTTACAAGAATTCATTAAATAATAATAATAATCATAAGTACAAATAATCACACTCTTTTTCTATACAAGTTATATTTGAATTTATATTTAGTGATATTAATACTTATGGAGTTTAGATTTCGCGAGTTGTAAAAAATTTTATATTATTATTTTATAATGTATTAATATATTATTAAAAAAAATTAATTTTTTACATAATTATTATGATAATTAATTTTTTTAATAATTTAATAATATATAACTAAATAATAATTTTAAAAAAATTATATATTACACTGAATTAATTAAAATCATATATATATATATTTAATTCAATATTTTCATAGCACATATTTATAAAAACATGTGTATTGATATATTAATAGGTAATTTATAATATTCGTTAAAAACATTATAATTTTTTTAAAATTAAGATAAAATGTTTCTAAAAAATACATTTTTTCTTTAAAATTATCAACTGGATTTTTTAATAAAAAAATAAATTTTACACATTTTTCAGACAGAATTTTAAAAAATTATAATATGTTTAATTGATATTACAAATATCCTATTAATAATTTTTTTTGTATAATAAAAAGTTCCATAATGCCAATTTGGGTCTTTCAACTTTACGCCGTACGAAAGGCGCACCCACATGCATTTGGTCAGCACTAGCAGCCGAGTCAGTGTTTGATAAAGTGCCGAATCAGATACCGTCATAATAATATGAGGCTGTCATTTGTTGTTGTTAATGGGCATGCAAATGGACACAAATTCCTCCTTCATTCTACTTATTTATACTACAATGCCAACAAAAACCTTTTTTTACTATGTGAAATCAGCTGCATAAATCAAACAGTATCATTATATTTTGTTAAATATCATATTTTTAGATAGATTATTTATTTTAAGATTTTTTAATAATATTTCTTTGTATTTTTAGTGATTTACCTTTATTTTTATTTAAAGAACTATTTTTTATTTGATCAATTATTTTTATCAGGGTTTTTAGTAGTCTCCTACTCACATAATCAAATCATCTTAAGTAAGATTCTATTATCTTTTCATCAATGAGTGTTACTTCAACTTTCTCTTAAGTGCACTCGTTTCTAATTTTATTTTTTTTATATGTTCACTCATCCAGTATAACATTCTCATTTCTTCAACCCTTAACTTATGCTCATGTTGACATTTTATCGTCTAACACTCGATACCATACAGCATTGCTGGTTTTATAGCTGTTATATAAAATTTTCCCTTTAACTTAAGAGGTATCTTGCAGTCACAAATAACGTCTGAAGCATTTTTCTATTTTGTCTACCCAGCTTGAATCATATGAGTTACATCCCTTGCAATCTCTCCGTCATTTTGTATAATAGATCCAAGATACCTAAATCATTCAACTTGTGGAATAATATAATCACCAATTTTTACCTCCAAATTAAAACTAGATCGTCTTTTCATATATTCTGTTTTACTCCTACTTAGTCGAAACTCATGTAATTCTAAAGCTTCTCTCCATAACTCTAGTTTATCATTTATTCCTTGTATTATCTCTTTCACTAGGACTATGTCATCTGCAAAGATCATACATCAAGGCACTGGATCCTGGATGTGCCCGCTAAGTATGTCCAAAACTAAGATAAAAAGATATGAACTCAAAGTTGACCCTTAATGTAATCCTACAGTTATTGGACAAAATTAATCTAAATAAATATAGATACCTATATGGAAAAAATTATTTATATATAAGTATAGATTTATATGTTCCATATATTTACCTGACTATCTATAAATATAAAGAATAATTATAATATTTATTTATTTTCTTATATATTAATTTTTATGTGAACGTTTGGTATAGGTAAACAAGTAAAAATCATTAGAATTTACTTAAAAATATTTTGAGTTTGAATATAAACGAAGATATATATATATATATATATATGAAAATATCTTTCTTGTTTAAGGTTTAAAATGATTCAATGAAAAAGCTACGGAACTCTTTTTTTTTTTCTTTTAATCTTATTATAAGAGAATGAAACAATTTCTTTTTTATTTTTCTCTTGTCTAACTCTCTCTGCCTCAATTTTCTCAAAACAAACCCATACAAAAGGAAATGCTGCTGGCAGTGGAAGTCCTACTCGTGGAACTCGCGAAGGGTTGACATAATGACATATAACTCCAATCGAAGTTGTTGGTTGGCGGTTGCATCACATCACATACATAATAGACACCCAAGAGTTTCTCTTGTCAATATAGTAAAGAATGGCTTATGAAAATAGAGCTACGTTTCTATTTTCTCACATGTAAAAAATGGCTTATGCTTTAAAAAATATTCACTGTTTAGTTTCATTTAATTTTTACACAACATCATTTTTTAATTAGAAATTATTTGTTCAACATTTTGATTATAAATTTCTCTGAATACAAAATAAATTAATCTTTCACTCGTGATTCGAATTACACTTTTTGCGGCGAAAACATCTTATCAGAACAATAGAATATTAAAAAAAAAAAATTAAAGCCGTTTCGAAATGCAGGTAACAAGAAAGAAACGATTCTTAGACAAAAATAAATAAATAAGAATAAGTACTGTTTAGTAAGATGCTTAGAAGATGTTGGTTTGCTGCCATTAGAATGGAAAGAATCTCTCAGTTTTGATGCCAACATGGAACCGATTGAGAACAAGAGAAGACGACGACTTGTAGAATCAACCTTGCAGTGTTCGGTTTTGGTCTATTCAATTTCCTGACAAGGAAATGGATCGGACGTGGATGAGATCTAATCTTTCTATCATCGAACTCGCTACACAAAATGTTGCCTTCCCGAATCAGCACGTATTGTTCCTAAACCAAACCCATATATTATTGCAAGTATGCAGCATGCCTTTGATAAACATGAAAGTGGTTAATTATAGCTGCTGCCTACGACATATTTCCTCCGGAAAAGGTAAAAAAGACAAAAGAATATGCCAAAAGAACACCAGTATTCGATTACAGCAATTGCATTAATGATTTTAAGTGTTTGTTATGATTTAGTTTTTGAAATCTTAAAATTATAATTTGATTAAAAATATTAACAAACAAGCTTCTAATCAAATCATAATTTGAAAATTTTTAAAAATTACAAACATGCTACTAATAGTTCACTAATTTTCCTTCCCCGGTCCATTGTGCTACTACATTCCTTGATTTTACGGGTTGTTTTGAGCCCTAAAAGCTTAAGTGTTGTCCTCTACCAACTTCTCATGTGTACTAGTACTAGATGACTGGTTCAAATAATTTAATCATGTAAAATAATGTATTTAATATAACTTTTAGTGTGTGTTTAGATTAATTGTAAAAAAAATTATATTAAAAAATAATTATATATATAATCAATTTTTAAGAAAATTTATTATAAAAAAATTAATTTATATTTTGATATGTCAATTCATAACTAATTTTAAGATAAAGAGTTTTGTTTATATTATATTTTAAAAAATTATTTTTATATATTAAATTATCAAAAAATATATAAAATAATTAAAAAAATTATTTAATTAAGCACAAATAGATATTTTTTTCTAAATTTTTAAAATAATTTAAAATTTAAAATAAATTTTTTTAAAAAAGTTATTTTTAATTAATAAAAAAATAATTTTAATTTATAATTAATTTTACAAAAAAATGAAACAAATTTTAAATAAAATAAATTTTAATTAATAAAAAATAATTTTTAAAAAATTTAACCTTTCCTCACTCAATCTTGTAACTCTTTATAAATTTTAAATTTAAATTTGAAAAGACTTAAAATATGCAGGGCTTGTTAAAACGTTGTCAATAATTTAGCTGGCGACAACTGTTATCCACTGCTGTGCAAGGACTGCTACTTTTCTTCTTTTTCTTGTCTTTATTGCCTTTATTTCGGATCTTGTTAACAGATATTTTAAGGATATTGTTTAAAAAATATTTAATATTTTTTAATAAATTCTTTTAATTATTTAATAAAAAAGTATCAATTACTTTAGAATTTTTAAAATATTAATGTTTTATTTTTATAAAATTATTTATTTATGAGCACATGATTTTCGAGTTTCGTACCCAAAATAATAGTTTGCAAAAATTAAACTTAAAATAACCCATTCTCAAAATTAATTCTTGATATATAACAATTTTTTGTTTAAATTGTGTTTAAATTATTATCAGAAGCCTCGAGTTTAGCCTTGAGTTTAGAAGCCATAATAACTTGTATTAAAATCTATAACTTATTTTTTAAAAAATATGTTTGAATTGTCAAAGCAGACTTGTGTTAAAATGTAATGGTAACTCATGCATGCGGATAGCGGCTGGATAACCAAAGAAAAAGAGAATAAAGGTGGAAGAGAGAGAGAGTGGTAGCCCATGCAACATGGGCCATGGGTCGTAATTGAGAAATTTTTTTGGTACAGAAAATTAAGTTGCGGTAAAGACGAACTCTAATTTAAGGTTAAAGCATATTATTAATTTTAATAATGATTTATAGTAAAGTTTATAGATCACTTAAGAAATTTTTTATTTTAACTCAAATTATGATTAACATGAGAAAAAAACTGGCCAGATTAAACTAAACTCATGCATGTGGATAACGTAAATACAAGATAGAATCGTTAATCAGTTCAAGGTTGACGGTCTAAAACCAGTTTAACTGTTCAATTGTCCAAAAATTAAGAACTGACTCATTTTTGTAAGAATTTAATTTTAATCCATTGTCAGTATAAAGTTTTTTTTACATTGTTATCCAATTATGTGTTAATTTGACAACACATGATTGAATAACAGTGTAAAAAATTTTTACACTGACAGTGGATTAAAATTAAACTTTTTTTTGTAAAATGGCCTATTACAATAGAAAATTTAGGCTTAATACGGTCAAAACAGAATTGAGTTATAAACTCGTATGAGCTAAAATTGTTTAAAATTATATTAAAAGTTAAAGAAATAAAAAAATGTTACGAATTTTTTATACTTATTTTTTCAACTTTTGTCGTTTTGAACTTTCAATTTGTTAATAATTATATATATAATTTATTTTAAATATATTTATATAAGTCAATTTGACCACTAATTCATTCGGTTAAATCATAAATCACTCTATTTGAAGTTGAGTTAATTTTAAAAATATTAATCCTAATGTATGGAAGATTTATTTTTGTATAGAATTGTCTAAATTCATTTTGTTAAGTGCAGTAAATTTCATATAAATTTACACCTTACTATAAATAAATTTAAATTATTTAGTACAAAAAATAAATAGATTAAATTTATATAAAAGTTTGTTAACAATCTATGACAATTTAAGCTCAATATATCTTTTAAAAATATAATTATGTCTAAAATTTACACGTGGCACAATTTCCAAGTGATTTATTGTGGGTTTTATTTCAACGGATGACATTTTTGGGTGGAAAACCATGACTTCACAGAGGACAACATTAATAGAACAAGATATCTTGGGTGCATGAAATGAGCCCAAACCTAGGTACGATAAAAAATTCAATATTCGAACAAGGCCTGGGTCTACAATTGGCAATTATTAGATTTATAGTCCTTTTTTTACAAGAAAGTGAAAGATTCACGAAAAAATCTGAAGTAGGATCTACATCTTGTGAGGAGTTTATTTAATATTAAATATGTGTAAGATAGTTATGCTATAAATGTATTTATTTTTAAAAAATAATTTTACATATATCAACTATTAAATGTAATACTTATATAACTGATGCGGTGTTTACTTAAAAATTTACGGCACATAGCAACGTTGCCGAAAGGAAGGACTATATACAGGATAAAATCATAAATTGGAGAAAAAGTTGAACAGTAATGTATATCCAATTAATGCCTCCAACACCTATCCTATACCAGTATGCTTAATAGTCCCTTAAAATCTTCACCCTGGTGTTTCAAACTGAGCAAGTGAGTTGATATAAGTTAAGAGAGAGCTTTGTTGCAATTTGTAGCAATTATCAAGATAAATCTAATCATACCAACATGGACAATAAAGAAACTTGATTCCGTTTCAAGATTGGGGAAAGAAATACATAATAGGGGGCAATCATGAGTTGGGTCTTGTGGATTTCATTTGGGAATTGGGCCACATTCCAAGCTACACGTCTGAATTGGGGAGTGGGGCGAGCAATCCAGCCCAGTTTATCAGGCTATGCATACACAATCGAGCCATGTTAAAATCAGGCGGGGCCATTCTTGTTTCATGCAAACAAAATGATGGCTGAACTCACATTTTTTATCGGAATATTTTAATTGGTCCATCAAGTTCGATTTATTTTTACAGCCCTAATTAATGGTGATGGAATGATAGGAAAAATGTGAGTCATGTTATGTTTTTAATTGAATTTGACCTTATCTCATCCTCAAAGCTGAATTGTTATACAATAAATATAGAACAAAAGCGTCATTCATGTACTTACATATTTTTAAATGAGTTTAAATTTGATTTATTATTATTATAAAAATTTTTACATTATTATTAAATGATATGTTGACACACTATTAAAAGAGTTAGACTTTTTAAATAGTTATTGTGATAGTCAACTCATTTAATAATTTGTTAATACATAATTAGATGTAGAGGTATTCATTACTTGGACCCAACCCTGCCTCGAGGTGTTTGGATTGGAGTTGGATCCTTCTTTTAAGCTCAGTATATTTTTTAGATTAGAATTGGGTTACCTTATAATCCTCTCCGATTTTGCTTGGTATTGTATATTTTTTTAAAAATATTTTTTCATATATATTGTTGTGACATTTTTTTTAAATCTTGAATTTTAATAAAGTATTGTGACTATCTATGATTTTAGTTATTATTTTATTCACTTATTATATAACTATCAATTCGAATAAATATTAGCAAAAATAAAAAATAATAGATATAAATAAATTTATACAAGTAGAGAAAAATAATTAAAATAATATATAAAAAATATTATATATATTTAAATCAATATGAGTCGGGGTAGACTCGAATATGATTAGGCTAAAGTTACGAAAACTAATTCAATTAGAATTTTGGGTTAAGATTGGGTCCAGTTTAACTTGACCCCTAAACACCTCTAATTAAATAATTGGGTAATTTTTTTTACTAATAATAAATAAAAATTAAATTCTTTTTGAGTATGTGTACAAACCATTGTACGAAGTTGAATATAAATATATAATAGCCTTTTTTTTTTTTCGGTAAGTGACATAGTAGCCATTTTATTATTCAGTTTTATCCATGACACCAATCGTTGTTGTAATATAAAGACTAATATAAAAATCTACTTATATTATAAGTGTTTATTTTAACAACCTATTTAATATATTGTTTAAATTAGACCACATTTGGGATGTGGGGAAAGCATTAATTATTTCTTATTACGAAAACTTATTGTTTAAAGATAAATGGAAGGCATTAACTCTTTCTTATTATAAAAATATTTTGCTAAAAGGGTAAAGAAAGTAAAGAATATTGATAACAAGTAGCTACCTAAATTCTTTAAACCTCTATTATTTTTAATTCCCCAAAGAAGGGAAGTACTTTTTATCATTCCCTCTTTCAATTTTTTTTTCTAAGCTTCTATTTTTTTTTTATTATAAATTTTAGCAGCCTATTTAAGATATTGTCTATATTATGATATGTTTAAAATGATAAGAAGAAAAGGGGATGTAAGGCCATTAACTGTTTCTTATTATAAAAACCTTTTACTAAAAAGGATCATAAAGTAAAAATATTGATAACAAGAAACTACCTAAATGGTTTGATTACAGGAGTTACATCTCATGAGTAGGGTCATACCATTTCACTCTCAATCTGGAAAAGACTAGTTCACGGGCAATTCAAATGAAACGAACTCGCGAAAAATACTTCTTATTATAAAAAAGAAAACAATAGAAGTATTTTATTTTTCTCTCATAAATTATACCCATTTGTTGACAATGAGATATAATATTTTGATATTTAAAATAAAAATTTTTTGGTAAATAAAATAAATTTATTTTTAATCCTTATTAGAGTGTTCTTAACCTACATCATAATCATAAAAGAAAGAGAGTTATTATGGTATTCTTATAAGTATGATATCTTAAAGTGAATTGTCAAATATTTATTAACAATTAAATTTATATTAAATATAATTAACAATCAATACATGTTTAAAGGAAACTAATCAATATATTGTTTGTTTTCTTCTTGTTTTTTCGGGTCAATATATATATATATATATATATATATTGTGATGACCCGAAATTTTTGCGTATGATAGTTATATTATGTATAGTTTTTTCTTATGAATTTGAGTTCAAAGAATTAACCTTTTGAGTCACTTTACTTCGTTAGTGGGATTCTTAGAATTAAACTTACATTATAAAAGTTATTTAGAGTCATTCTGGGCGTATTAGATAATTACTTGTTAATACGGGTCCTGAAATTTGGCTAAGTCTGGGAAGTGGCACCTATATGGAGGGCTATAGTAAATATGTATTTTCTTGAAATCAAAATTAGCGGTAATTGATAATTGGATATCAAAGAGCTACAAAATGATTTTTAATGAATTTTTATAAACCTTTAACTTACTCGTTTTGAAACGAAGCATCTTTGAAAGTTTCGGATTTTAGGAATTTGAACTAAAACTCAAGAGTTGACTTTTTATTTATAAGGATTTTAATTTTTTTGATATTTTTATTGAATCCAAATGGGGGGTATTCCCTTATTTACATTTATGTTTTAAAGTTAATGGAGAGTAAAATTAACTTAAAAAAGAAATATAAATAAGATTGATAAGATTGCACCAAAGTAGGATAGCATCCTCTATCCTCACTCCCAAACACCCATATCCTTACTGCCAAACACTCCCTCTCCTCACCCCTGATAATTCTGTTTGAGCAGTGTAGTGGCAGAAAGCACATTTCTCTGTCTCTGTCTCTGCTCTCTGCTCTCTCTCTCATTCTCTACTTCCTCTCAATTCTTCTCTACTCCGTTATCTTATTCCATCTACCGGATTCCACCATTCTTGGTCGTTTCAAGCTACTGGAAACCTACTGGAACTTAATTCCTTCATCTTCTAAGGGTTGGGTTGCACGGTTTGGTGGAGCAACCAAGTCACCCACTTCATCCTTCAATTATTGTGACTTATTTAGATAATCTCTTAGCTCAAATATGTTGTTAGTGGTTGGATTATGGTGAATTGTAGATTGAATTGTAAGATGCATAATGGGTATTGAACCTAGGGTTTGATTTGGGAATTTTGGAGTTCTTGGAAATTGATAGTATATGGAATGAATTGGATGAGTTTTAATGTTGTTATGGAGAAGTGATACTAATAGGAAGGATGTTAGAACATAGAATTTTCGTGCTAGTTTTGGAAAGAAAGAATTGCTCATTAAGTGTTTGATAAAATGCTTAGATGGGATAAAAATTGTATTCCCGTGTAAACTAGACAATGTGTAGTAATTTGATCATAACTCTTGATTGGGAGATCGTATTGAGGTGATTCCAGTTGCGTTAGAAACTAGACACATAGGGCTTCAATTCCATATATTATTTGCCGATTTATTAGCCTCTTAATCAGTACAGAATTTCTGTCAAACAAATGTCATATTTCTAAATTAACTTGAATGTTTTATAGATTCTTCAAGAACTCCTTATTCCACAAGTGGATGAATCCTTAGTTTTAAATGTTGATTGTTGTTTTGGTTATGTTATTGTAATCTTAGATTCATTGGAGGATCGTCTTATTGGTCCGTGACAATATAGCTTTTGGACTCGTGAAGTTTCGTCCTTTGAGTGAGTTGATGACATGATCTATAATATGTTTTTGTACATTTTCTTAAAATGTTCTTTATTGAAAGATTTCACAAAGTCATTTATTTTTCTTTGTAGTTAAATTATAAGAAAGCTTGAGACAAACATTTTTTCATGATTCTAAATATCTATCGTTGTGTTTCTGATACTTTGTTTTGGATTATGAATATATGTATATCTATATTTATACAACTATGTTTTGTTGGGAGGAAACTTTGACGTAAATCAGTAATTAACGGCGGATGAAACGTTAGCGCTTGGTGTAGTCCAGGTAGAACCTTAGCTAGTAGGGGTGTTGCTAGGGTGTAGCTAGCCCGACGTGTTGGCCCACACGATCGGATCTGTTTGACTTGACAGGTGGATTTGACCCCTGTGCCTTATTGGTGGGCATTTGTCAAACCTTCGAACTATGTGTTCATTGGTGAGATTTCTGATTAATTATGGAATAGGAACCTCCCATATGATATTTGACATTTGACTATTGATATATGTTATAGTTGAATTGGTAATGCATGATTGACTTTCTTATTAGTTTTGATTTTATGATTATTTGAACTAACACATATGTTTCGATATGTGGATGTACTTTCCGTGAAAAACTGATACTTCTGCTTGTCCCAGTTTCATTATAGATTATGTTATCTCTCACTGGGTCTTATGACTCACTCCTTTATATTATGTATTACAGATACAATCTTTTAAGTGCAGGTTCTTCAAATAGCTATAAGTGGTTCTTTTTGGTGAGCCCAACATTTTGTTCGTGTGAGCATGTTCATTTTGTTTTCCGTCCTTTGGTTTTCTTGTACATTTGGATATGTAATAATCTTAAATATGCTCTATTATTCACAGGCAGGATCAGGCTTATTTGTATCTATGCAGTGCTTATGATATCTTGTTGAGTAGGATTATGTTTAGTGATACTTGTAAGTGAACAAAGTTGTGGAATTGTTAAATTGGGATGTCTAACTTTTAGAGGTTACTCTGCTGAAATTTTGATAGATTTAGTATATTGTCTTATTATGGTCTTTGACCCGTTAGGCTTGCTAGATTGGCTAGTTCTTACTATGCGCCGGTCAGGGCCCTCTAGTTTGGGTCGTGACATATATATATATATATATAATCTTTGTATACCTTTTTTTTATTTTCCTTTTCTTTATTTTTTTTTCTTTGTTTTCCCTCTACAAATATAATCCTTTTGATTTTCTTTTTTGAGGGCCAAAACTCGGTATAGTGGCTCAAGGCATCAAATTTCCATTGGATCAAGGGGAAATAACCTAAATGGTCTGTTTGATGAAGTAATAACTATTTGATTTGTTTTAAAATTTAATTAAGTATTTAATTATATTAATTAATAATTTATATATGGTTAACCACTTATCAAGTATCAAAATAAAGATAAATTATTAATTAATCGTATGTAAATTATTAATTAATATAATTAAATACTTGATTAATTTTTAAAATAAACTAAATAATTATTATTGTTTATCAAACTGAAAATTTATGTCATTTTTTTTAATCAATTTGCCAACCGTATCATTCGTCAACCTCACCTTATTTTGTAGTTGCATCGTAATAATAATTTTAAAAGTTAATATTTAATCTAAATTAATAAATTTTAATTCAATCACATATTATTATTATTATTATTATTGTTATTATTATTATTATTATTATTATTATGTGTCATGTATAATATTTTTAATGAATTGATTTAATATTGTCAATATCTGGTGAAATTGAGTCACTGACACAATTGCATGAGCCAGCCGACGCAACCATTTTCATCCTTTGAAATTTCCAAGGAAGTGCCAAGTCGTTTTCTACAATTTTAATCTCCACTTTGAATTAAAAGAAAATGGGTCAAATGGTTAATTTAATAAAAGTAATAATTATTTAATTTATTTTTAAAATTAATTAAATATTTAATTATATTAATGAATAATTTATATATAATTATTCACATATTAAATATAAAAATAAAAATAAAATATTAATTTATTATATAAAAATTATTAATTAATATAATTAAATATTTAATTAATTTTTAAATTAAATCAAATAATTATTATTATTTATCAAACTGAACATTTAAATTATTTTTCGTTAAATCAATTTACCAACTGTGTCCTTCGTCAACCCCACAATTGCATCATAATAATAATTTTAAGAGATTAATATTTAATCTAAATTAGTAAATTTTAATTCAATCACATATATTATTATTATTATTGTGTGTCACGTGTAATATTTTTAATAAATTGATTTAATATTCTCAATATCTGGTGACATTGAGTCATGAGACAGTGACATGAGCCAGCCGACGCAACGATTTTCATCCTTCGAAAGTCGTTTTCTACATTTTTTATCTCGAATTTGAATCAACTGCACTTGTTAGAGAGAATTTTTTATTTATTTATTTTGTAACAGTTAGAGAGATAGATATAAGAGGTGATTGTTATAAATTTTGAAATTATAAAACCTACGTTATTCCCTCTAACTGCACGTGTAAATAAAATAAGATCTTACCAGAAAGAAAAATTTACATTAAACTTCAGAGGATCTTACCAGAAATAAATTTACCATACCAGGGTTCAGAAACCCTCAAATTCCATTCCTGTCATTTTTTTTTTCCATTTTTATTTAATCTTTTTTTTATATCTCTGAAAGTTTGAAACTTCCCCACTCCTCTCTCTCTCAGGCACACACACTCTCTCTCTCTCCTTCACTTTCTTTCTCACAGCTTTCAGAGGCTCTGCAAATGCCTTGCTCAAATCGACACTCGTTCTACCCTGAAATATCACAATATTCGAACCAAACCAAACCAACCCAACCCCAAAAGTCCCTCCACGACCTCTGCTTCTTTGAATTTTCTGACCCTTTACCAGAATCTATTGCAAAATGTTTGCTTTCTTGGAAGATCCCTTGCTAACGTGGAAGGGTTTTTCGATTACTCTCTGGGGTACCTCATCTTCCATTCGTTGCAGGGCTTAACTTCCGACATGATTTTTAATCTAATTCGAAAGTTTTAAGGTTTCAGGGGAAACCTAGTTTTTCTTTTCTTTTTTTGTTGTATTTGTTAATTTAGTATGGAAGAAGCCATGCCTGTGGTATTGGACATAAGCTCGGATGAAGAACAAGGCTTGGAGGAGGGACCCAAAAGCATCGACTATGATTGGATAAAGGAGTTGCTGGGCATGTCTGATGAAGAATCAGACGGTTCGGACGAGGTTGTCGTCGTTCATGAGGTCAAACCTGAATTAAAGTCAAAGTCTTCGACGCTGGCTGTGAAAGACGTGGAGGATGATGATGATGATGATTGCGTAGTTCTGGATGGTGACCCAGAAAACCGTGTCACTTCTGTGGATGAAGAGGCAACTGGGTCGGACGAGTTGCTTGTAGTTGGGGAGAAGGGTCAGGTATGTCCTTGAGTTTCTTTGAATTTGTTAGTGGGATAGAGAAAGCAAAAACAGAGAATTTATTGCTTTGGGGAAGTTTAATTATTGATTTATGTTGGAGACACAGATGTAGGTCCTATCCTGATATTTGGTTATAGGAACTACGGTTACTTGTGGTCTCTACTAAGCTTTGGTTGAAGGCTTGATGTTATGAGTTTTATAGGAAACATCAACAAACACAAGAAACTGAAACCATTTCCTTGATGTGTTTGGCTTCAATGGCAAAGGTTATTAATCTTTATTTGATGTCTAGGAGTTGGATTTTTGTTTTTGTTTTTTGTTTTTCTGTTGGATTGTATATACTTGATGACATGGTTTCTTTGGCTTAAGAATTTATCATATTGTGTGAAATTTTTAATTTACTTGTTTCCCAGCTTTGGGTCGCCAAGGCAATGGAAGTAGTTTTCTTTTAAAAGTTTTATTTAGGTGTATTGGTAAGATATTTTTAATCTTTTTTTCTATGTAGAAAGCATTTTTTTTTCCCGTCAAGTGTTTAATGCTTTGGGTGTGGATTGTCTGGGTTTCATGGAGCGACAAGGGAATTTGATGAGCTTGTTTGTGGATTCAAACATGTCTCAGCTAGGATGGCAGATCGGAAGTTGTATATCTTTAAACTTTCTCTTTTAGTGCCAATCCACCGTAAGTTAGGTCCTCAGTATTTGAACAGCATAAAGGTACACCATTGCCAAGGTTAGCCTCATGGCAAATTCTTGCAGGGCATGAAATTGCCACATGGGGAAAGTTAAGATGGCTGAAGATATGAGGAAGTTTGAGATGGCAGAAGACTTGGATCCTGGGCCAGGCATCTTGGCTATTGCATCTGAGAAAATTCTTTATGAATGGATTCATATTCAAAGATTGAAATTAGAATCACTGATCCTGGTTGAGACCCTAAGGAAAAGGTACGGTTAAATGTTGCTAACTCTGTCCAGAGTATATGGAAGAACGCATAGCTTGAGTGGGATCCTCAATCGTAATAGCCTAGGTTGCATCCCTAGGTTGCATCTTGATGGTTAACAATGATTTAGCTGTATATAACTTTTTGCAGAGTTCCATAATTCTTAAGAATTATGCTATTCAAACTGGTATTTATGCATTAGTTGAGGCATTTGCTTCTAAGTGCAGTTTACTATTGCTATTTGCTTACATTATTTTTTGATTATCTGCCCAAAATTTATTTGGTTTTCATGCATGAGCTTGTTTACTCAAATTTACTATTTTCATACTTTTCTTTGCTTATGGTAGAAGATGTAGCTGTAGCATTTCAGATGTGGATGCTCATTTTATTTTTGGCTTGCAGATTGCATGTAGAGACTATCCTCATCCCCGACATCTTTGTGCTAAATTTCCTTTTTCTTCCAACCCCCATGAGAGACACTGTGACCAGGTAAAGATCATAAATTTGGGCTTTGTCAAAATTTAGCACTTATGCTTTATCCGGTTTGATTGTCATTGTTTATTATGTGTTCTTTTCTGTTCAATATTATCCTTCTATCACTCTGACTTCTGTTTTTGATGACATGCAGTGTCACTGTTATGTCTGTGACTCCCTAGCACCATGTCTAAAGTGGGGCACTGGCATTTTGAGTACAGATCATTGTCATGCAAATGATAAAACTGAGATGTGGAAAATTCAGAGGAAAAATTTCAAGCTGGGCAAGAGTGCTCCATTACCAGCTTCAACTAATTATGGTACTTCTCTCCATGTGGGACATCCCCAATGTAACGAAGAAATTCTGCCCCTTGATATTATTCGCTTGTCTCCAAATTCCACATTACAGAATCAGCCATCCAGGTCAACTGCAATGCGTACTTGCTCCTCACTCAACTCCATACCTCAAAACCAGGCCTCTCGACCAACAATAATGCGTGCTTGTCCCCCCTTAATGAATTCTAGCGTGCAGAATCAGGTCTCTAGGCCAAATAACTTCCCCGTATGCTCCACAGCCACCAACTCAACAATCCCAAATGGCGCAAACCATGGTAGATGTCCGGAGTCAGGATTTATTTTGGCGAGAAACAGATACCACCCTCACTCTGTATCAAGGCAATTGCTGGGTGTACGTAATCATGCCATCCAAAGAGAGCGAGGCAGTGGTGCAAGCAGTTTACGACCTCAATTCCTTCGTTCTCATATGATGTCCAAGGGGGTAGGCAGTGCTGGGGGCACACTGTCAGTGAACCATTCTGCTCGTGCTTCATCCGGATTCAGTAATCATGTTAATCCGGCACAGCAATATGACAAATATCATACTGCAACAGGATTATCAAATGACAGAAATTGCAATGAGCCGAATGATGTTTGGCTCCCTAAAAATTTGCCATCATACTCACACCCAAGCTCTGAACCGGCCAGCCTGAATGTGGCTGCTGAAACCCAAACATATAACCAGCCATTGTCCCAATCAAATGATTGCCAGGATTTTTATCAACCTTGTATTCAGGGTAATGATGCTCCTTCAAGTTATGTGGCATGTCTGAATAGCAATCAGCATGGAAATGAGCATCAAATCGGAAGTCAAAATGAAAATGTAGGTGGAAACATTACTCAATGTGGAATTGCAATTCAAGATACTTACCAACCGAAACCACATGAGGAGAGTCAAATTGAAACTGCCAGAGAGGCTGATTTTTCAGCTTTTGATTCAAGTTGGACAGAGAATACCAGTCAAAGCATTGAACCTCTAATTGAATGTTCTCATCTACAAAGCTCAGGATCTATAAACCAACCACCCAGTGTCAACGAGACTGGTTCCCAGTTTACTGAAAGCACTGACCTTGGTTCGCTTATTGATATTGAAAACTGGCTTTTGGATAAAGACTCTGTTCCAATGGTAACAGATGGTTCTTTGCCATCTGAACAGAATATACCGACTCCTGATCTTTGCCCAATTGATACGGGCATGCTTTTATTTGATTTTGAAAATCCCTGGAATGGTCTGGCACATGCCTAGCTGAGTAATGTTCTCAATGGTGGTGAAAGAGTTCAAGATGACAAGCCAAGAGCTCTGGTATATATTGCAGTCTTCTTTACAAATGGAAGTGATCAGAACTGGCTGTCAGTTGAATGATGCTACAGTGGCTACTTGTTTTTGGGTCAATATCTTTGACTTGCTGAGCTCTGAGTAATATATGGCACCTACATTTGAGGCTCATCAACTCTTGTTAAGAGCTGACCGTGTTAGATGTTCACCAATCCCCATAGTTGCTGACAAGTTCGATGTATAGTTGCTAGCATAGCCTGATTTAGTTTTGCTTTATTTCGTTGGATGTAGTGAAGAGTCTGAGTTTGCTTATATGCCTAGCACCAACCCATAAGGGTAATGGATGTGAGCATAAGGAAACGAGTAAAACTAACAAATAATTGAGAAGCATTGTCTTCTATCTCACCTATAGTCTCTTTCATTTTAAATTCTGTTGAGCATAATTAAGGTTTCTATTTAATTTAAAATAATTATCTAAATTCTGTGTATGACATCATTTTCTAAGGGAAAGAGTGGTACCATTTAAATGGAAAATTCTTTCCGAATTGATTTATAGAAAAATCTGACTTACACATCGCTGCAGTACGCCGAGTGACAACGTATTTTCTTTGCTGTATAGAATGATAAAAAAATATACCACCTCTTGGGGAAAATTCAGAGTGTACTTTCAAAAGCATGAGGGATACTAAACCGTATCACATTCTTTGGAAAGTTTTCTGAAATATTTCAATTGAACGTAGCCTTTGACATTCTTGGGCAAGTAGCTTACTGAAAAGACCAATTTTAATTATTTAGAATATTTGAGAACAATAATATATAAATAAATTATTTTAAATTATATCTATATGAAGATGAAAATTTAACATGATATCTAATAAACAATAAATTTTTTAGTTTGAAAAATATATATAGGTCGGTATAAATTAATACTAGTATAAGATTTTATACATTTATATGGCTTAATAACTTTGTATAAAAATAATTTACTCAATTTGATTGTTGAATTATAAGTAATCATTTTGAGAGTTGAAAACAATGTTGAATTAAATTTTTATAAATATATATATATGAAGTAAACCTTCAATCTAATAATAAATTTTGCAAAGCACTCATCTTATAAAAATTTATTCAGATATAAAAAATTTAATTTTTACTGATGTAAATAGATCCTAGCCTTGAATAACTTATATAATAAGTATTTTGTAAAATTCAGAGTTGAATTGAAAGTTACATAATCAGAACATAAAAATTATATCCATAAAATTTTATATTACTTCAAAAAAATTAATTTTGATTTAGTGTAAAAGAAATTTACACTATCATTTAATTATATATTGATGCATCATTAAATGAATTTGACTATTACATAATTATTGAAAAAGTTAAACTATTTTAATAATTTCTCACCACACATCATTTGATAATATTGTAAAAAATTTTATACTATAGTGAATTAACTATCAGTTTATATTGTCATCTAATCATGTATTGCTAAATTATTAAAAGAGTTTGGTTATCACAACAACTACTTTGAAAGTCTAACATTTTTAATGATGTGTCAATATATGATTAAATGACAGTGTATAATATTTTTACACTGATAATGAATTAAAATTAAATCTTTTATTTTTTTTATAAATAATAATAATAAATTACTTCATAGGATATTTTATACTATATTTGCAAGTGTTTTACGTTTGACACTAAATATATTTTTCAATATAGAAAATATCAATCAATCAACTATTTTTAATATTTTGGTGACTACATACTACATTACTAGTTTCTGCCTCTGGTGTCTTCTAAAATCTAATGAAACTGTGTCTCTGTCAGTGTCCGAGGCTGCGCCGAGCAAAGAGTCTCTCTCAGAGCAAATAGCCACAAAAGGTGAGGATGGCGCTATGGATGGAAAAGGGTTCTGAGCCCTTGACCGAAAGCGAAAAAGCAGACCTTGAAGCCATCGCTGCAATTAAAGAGTCTGCTGCCTTTGAACTTAAGGTAGAATCTTGCCATCACTATATGGTTTGGGAATACTAAAACTAAAAAAGCATTCTTTTGCCACTTTTTGTTTTTGATTTCACTTCACCCTTTATATTCAATTCTCTTTTTCAGGAAAAGGGCAACCAATATGTGAAGATGGGTAAGAAGCATTATTCTGATGCCATTGATTGCTACACAAGGGCAATCAATCAGAAAGTCTTGAGTGACTCTGAGAACTCTATTCTTTTGGCAAATAGAGCCCATGTAAATTTGCTGTTAGGAAATCATAGACGTGCTCTCACAGATGCTCAGGAGGCTATCAAGTTGTGCCCCTCTAATATAAAGGTACTTACTTTATGTGTGATATGTATTGGGGTTTTTTGTTTGCTTCTTGTAATTCCTGGGTTTAATGTCTTTGACCAATGCTAACTCTGATTAGGCGATTTATAGAGCTGCCAAAGCATCTCTTTCACTAAATTTGTTGCCTGAAGCACAAGACTATTGTCAAAAGGGTCTTCAGTTGGACCCCAATAATGAGGAATTGAAGAAGCTTGACCGGCAGATTGGTCTGAAGATATCAGAGCACGAACAACATGAGGCTGAAGTTTCCAAAGCTGTTGCAGAGACAAAGGTATCAGCTTTCAACTGTTTCTTATGTGTTTGATCTCTGTTTTGTTATCTGAAGACTCATGTCTTAGTTTAAACAAAAACTGTGCAGGAACTTGTGTCTGCAGTGGAAAATAGAGGCTTGAAGATTGGAAAGGAAATGTATCGAGAACTTACTGGATTGAAAAAGCCAGTATTAGACAAAAATAATATCCTTCATTGGCCTGTTCTTCTTCTGTATGCAGAGGTTATGTCCAGTGACATCATTGAGGATTTCTGCGAGACTGACATGTTTTCAGTTCACCTTGATATGATATCCTTTTCTGTGAAATGGTTTATATGTTTTATGTATATATGAGTTTTTATGTATGTGATAACGTGAACTTGTTACACCCTTAGCTATCAAACATATTTGCAGAAGATCAACAGCTACCATGGGATAATGAAAACAATTATAAACGTGAATTTGTTGAATTATACTATGAGGTAAGCTCTCATTTAAAAATACATATTTTGTGTTTGATTGCTTTCTTGAAATGTAATCATAGTTTTGGTTGAAAGACATGTAATGTTGAACTTCACATGGACCAAGTTAGCAAGGCCATGTCAATAATATCCCTATGGTTTCTCTGACTGAGTAGGGGGTACTGTCAGATGTGCCAATGGTTGGATATGGTAGGCAAAGATAATGCTATTGTTTATCTCAAAGCTCAAAGTTTGTATGGTGGATCTCAATCAAATCAAATGTTGCTTTAGTATGCACACGTTGATTGGTGATCAAAATTAAATGGGAAAAATGAAATTGAAAGTAAAAGCAGATTCAGATACTGCATGCAGTGGATGATTGCAGATGTCATAAGCCATATCTTTCAATTCATTTTGAATCTTACAGAGTAGTTATTACCACACAGATTTCCACATGCATTTTTTTATGAGCTTTTTATATTTAATAACTTCGAATGCTAAGTTGATCTTTGTAATAGCAATTTTTGGGAGCATAGTTCATGTTGGACATGTTTTGTATCCTATGTTTATACTTTAAAAGCATTTTTTCCCCTCATCCCTTAGTCCTTTTTTTTATCAGGCTGGTTCTGGACTTTGTCTGTCAAAGGAAAAACTTCTTCATTGTCTATTAGAGGGTACTGCAGCTTCTCATGGGGAAAATGTTGGTGATGAAGAGAAAAATGCAGTTGAGGAGTTTAAACACAACATGGGTATGTTACTTTTAAAGTTGCTCTTTCCCTTCTTTTCAATTGATGTCTGGTTTCTTTGTATGCTCCATTGCCCAGCTTTTGTGGTTTATAATGTGCTAAAGTTGTATAGCTTGGGTTCTAAGGATGTAAACAATGAGGAAAACATGTGTTGCTCTTAATTTATGGTGAACCATGTTTTTTTTATGGCTTATGATTAATGCTTTTCCATCTTGTCTAAATTATTGGTATGCTCCTTATAATTAATCTTCAGGGTTTGTTTGGCTAATAAAAAATGATTCATAACTGTTTGAGTTCAAAGTGCAAACTGGTTTTATAAATCTATATAAATTTGATATCAGTTTTAAAATTCTTAGTTTGTCTAAAATCTGATTTTGAATAGTTTAATACCAAGTATATTGTTTGGTAAATATTGGGGAATCTTTTGTTAAACTCGAGAGAAATTAAAGAGAAATAAAGGGGGAGACACATTTCTGTTACATGCTTCTTACCCTTGATATGAGGTCATGTGAGTTCAACCGTGTAGGTTTTCTTCTCTCTAGATATAGGATCAAGTGTAAAGAGAATCTTGTCATTATCATTTTACAAACAAATAGAACAAGGACAAGATATTGCTTGGATTCAGGTTTGAAAATAATTTTTCTATAAAATCTTTGGACATAATACTGCTGTTATATATAGAGGACGAATCCATTGACACCAGTGTAAATCAATCAATCTTACCCCATTGATTGACTTTTTAATCCACCGTTGGATTAACAGTTCCTATCATGTAGATCATACTCATTAATCCAAATTTGTTTTATACTCTATTGATATATCCTAACATTAAGGTAATATATACTTTTCCAATATAAGAAAATATGAACTATTTGATTGCATGCTTATTGTTGTTCAATTTTTTCAAAAATTGACATACAAGATCAACATGATAGATAGTTCAACGGATAGATCAATAAAAATCACATTTTATAAAAACTTATTGGATGGTCTAAGTATGTTAAGTCTTATGCCGGTGTCAATTGATCCCTTCTCATATATATATATATATATCAAGGGAATGGTGAGTACTGGCTTCTAATCTAAAGGTTTCTTCTCTCCTTTTCTATAATTCTGTGGTCATGTGTGGGTCATGCTATTTACCTGGATGGGCTGTCCTCCTACACTGGTAGTACACTCTTTAAACTTGCATTTGTTTGGAGGCTTTTTAACTAGTTCCAGGGGCGCTGCTTCCAATTCAGCATAAACCAGGACTTGTGCTGTTAAGTACCATTGAAATCTCACGTTAGCTTTGGTCATCTTTTTTACATGCTTTGTTGGGTAAAATTTCTTTTTTGGTTTGGGGGGATTGGCCTTGGCCTGTAATGTGCCACTTATAGGATGTGATCTTTTGGTGTTTATCAGGCTCCCCTAAATGGATCAAAGTAAATGAAAGGAGAACACTCCATGATGTTCTCAAAGAGCCTAATTTCATCATTCCCGGGATCCCAGGTGACATATGATTCACAAAATGTTATCGCTTTTTCACCATTGATTCTGTTTAGAATTTCATCTGACTATGATGTATTTGCAGTCTTCTATGTTGTTTCTAAGCGATCCAGCTTTTATGGCAAGTTCAAAGCTGGTAAATGGGCTCCTCCAAGTATATGAAGGAAGCAAAAGTCATAGTTTGAAGGTATCTGATGTCTTTAGTCTGGTCCAAACAGGCATGTTTTACAAACCTGGAAGTCCTAAAGATTGCTCCTGCAGTAATCAGCAGAAAGATAGCGTCCAGTTCTTCCAGCTTTCTAGACTTTTTTTAAACCTGAGTTGCCTGCTAATTGCAATTGTTTGGTGAGTCAAGATTTCAGGCTGTCTTAGTGTCACAATGATAGTGCTAGAATACGAGGAACCTCATTTGGATGGGTCTTATTCTTTGCTCCTGTAACCTAGTCAACAAAGATGCATTATTTGCTAGCTCTAATTTAATAGACTTTATCAAGCTCCAGATGCATAATATTTTTCAATCCCCAAAATGACCTATTGGCATTTTTCTTTTTCACTGCGACACATTCTTGCAGGATAACATATTTGTGTTCCTGTTGGATCCTACTTGTATGGTTGTATGCATCATTAATTATTGTAAATTGCACGAGTGAATGCTTAACTGAAGGATGAACATACGAGGCGATTCCAATTAATCAAGCAAAATATGATAGTAACATGCATGGGAAAACTTGTTATCTTTGTTGCAATGGGTTCAGCATCAAAATAAGCTTTTAGGAAATTGCAATGTGGATCACCAATTGCGAAGATTTGTATTCTTATTCCTCATAATCCCTCCCAAATCATTCAAAATAGAAAACCAATACGTGACAAAATATGCAGTTGTAATTTCGATAATCAAGGACAAAAACACATTTATGATTTCCACGCCAAGTCCAAAATGCAATCTGCTTTTAAGTTGTAATTCAAATGATAAATTAAATAATAAGAGGTTAATTTGAATGCAATTGATGTAGAATCAAAATTGAGTTATTTAAAGTATTTAATTTTAATTTATTGTCAGTGTTATTTAATTATGTATTAATATATTATTAAAAGAGTTAAATTTTATTAAAAAGTTAAACTTTGTTAGTTTAATAAAATTTAACTTTTTTAATTATGTGTCAATATATGATTAGATAACAGTATAAATTTTTTTACATTAACAGAGAATTAAAATTAAACTTTTATTTAAATTTAAATGTGGTCGATACCATAAAGTATGTGGTGGTATGCTATTTCAAGTCCAAGCTGTATCTTAGACTTGTCCATGATTCCTATGGTTAAGGGCCGCGATTCAGGCCGATAAGTTCAGTAAGGGAAATGCTGAGGGGCGTGACCCACTGCCAAAAGATGTAATGTATTCTTGCAGAATGCGCAAAACCCATTCAGTAATAACTCACTCAAGTTAAATTCTGAAATGGCCAACTTATGTACGAGCGCAACAAAGCCATACCACCAAGTGCTTTGGGGTTGTTCGTACGAATGTGTCAATAACTATTTGTTGTTAGAACTAAGGAGAAGGGAGAAAAAGGAAGAGGAAGTGGAGACTTTTTAAGTAAACATTTTTTTCAACATCCTCAGTATCCTAATTCTCCAAAACCATCGTTTTTTTTTAATGAACATTTTTAAGTTCTTATAAGTTTATAGGATTAGATTAAGACCCATGCGATGTAGGGAGTTATAAAAAGAGAAGAAATAAAATGTTTTTTTTTATTAAAAATAATATACACATGCTGGCAGCTCAAAATTTCACATAGCGATTTTTTTCTCGGTATTTATATGGTAGACTTTTGCTTTATAAATTATTATATAAACCACTTGACTGAATCGCACTTTTTTTTCATATTAAGAAAAATATCATTACATCAATTAAATTAATGCAGATTGATTGTATTTATTTATTTATTTATTTCATATTAAGAGCAACCCCAATTACATTAATCAGGACACATTCAACTCACCTTAGAATGTTACATGGCATCCTCTTCTTCCAGTATTTTTTTAATTGGAACTCTATTTATTATATGTTAAAAAGATGAATTGATTACATTTAATTTTTTCCCACGTTAAAAAGTAATCTCATTACATCAATTACATTGTCATTTACTATAGATTGATTGCATTTAATATTTTTTATATTAAAAGCAATCTCAATTATATTAATGACAGCAAGGAACACATGATGGCACCTCATAGTGTCACAGCATCCTCTATTTTCAGTATTTCCTTAATGAATTCACTTTTTTTATAGTATCATATAATTTTAAACATTTAAACAAAGTGAAAAAAAATCATTACTTCACCTCATATTTTCTTATCTTCTCTTCCTTTTTTTTATTTTTTCTTTTTTCAAAAAAGTTTAAGTGAAAGATCAAGACGTGCCACAAATTTCACAATAACATTCCCTTCTCCCCTTCCATTTTTTTTAATTCTTTTGATTTTTTCCTCTTCACTTTTTGCCCTCTAAATAACCAAACGTAACATGAACATCAGAAGCATAGCAAAAATAAAAATAGGCAGTTGGAAAGCCAAACCAGACCCTTGGTGTTGAAATATAGCACTATCTTGATGTCAAATCAACAGATAAACGGACCGGCTAACCAACCAGTAATGGGTAATCGGAAGATGTTGTCATTAAAGAAAATAAATAATGCTATTCATCACATGTTAATTATTTTAAATAAAAAATATTAAAGATATATTTATGATGAAAGAGTTTTGAAGAGAAGAGATGGAAGATATAATTTTTTTATTTTAAAATTGAAAAAATTATAAAATATTTATAAAAGTAAATAAAAATTTATTAGAAAATTATATAATAATTTCTTATTTTAAATTTTTTTAAATAAATAAAATATTTATTTAAAATGAAAAATTATCTTTCATCTTTTTAAAACCTCTCAATCCAAATATATTTAAATAAAAAAATAAAAACATTTAATATTTTAAGAATAAAAAATATTTAATATTTTTTAAGTAATTAAAAAAATTATTAAACTAAACGATTAGAAAAAAAATAAAATTATCGAGAAAAAAGTTAGCATATTAGATTCCGCTCATTTAAGTAATATGATGAAAAAATTATAATGGTTAATTATGGGATTCCATAAGAGAATCGATGGCAAATGACAGCCTCAGATTTTTAAGAAAGAAATTTTGTTGAGATTCCATTTCCTTAGAGAGAGAGAGAGAGAGAGAGAGAGAATTCCATTCCAGGCTACATCGTTGAGAATCTCTTGAAGCACAAATGCAGGCTTAAGACTCGCTCCATGATAAATACCAAGACACGTCCCTACACACAACAAACACTCCTCGTTGGTCGTTACCAACTTGCCACAAACACTATCTTCTGTTTTGAACATTCTCATCCGAGGAGGCCTCTCTCTCCACTCTCTCTGGACTCTTGTTCCTTAGAGTACGTGGTAATTGGAGGCGAGTGCCACCACAGTACCATACCCTACCCTACCCTTGAAACTCTCATACCAATCACCATGGCTGCTCTCACTTGCTCAGCCGCTGACCTCCACTCTCTTCTTGGCAACGGTACCAATGCCACCCCCGCTGCTGCTGAATACATCTGTGGACGATTTGATGCTATCTCAAACAAGTTTGTTGACACCACCTATGCCGTGGACAACACCTACCTTCTCTTCTCTGCCTACCTTGTTTTTGCCATGCAGCTTGGCTTTGCTATGCTATGTGCTGGTTCTGTGCGTGCCAAGAATACCATGAACATCATGCTTACCAATGTCCTTGATGCTGCAACTGGTGGCATTTTCTACTATCTCTTTGGCTTTGCCTTGGCTTTTGGTACCCCATCAAATGGGTTCATTGGGCAGCACTTCTTTGGCCTAGAGAAGTTCCCTTCCCAGTCTTTTGACTATGGATACTTCCTTTATCAATGGGCTTTTGCCATTGCAGCTGCTGGGATCACCAGTGGTTCCATTGCAGAGAGGACCCAATTCGTTGCCTATTTGATTTACTCATCATTCCTGACTGGCTTGGTCTATCCTATTGTCTCCCATTGGTTCTGGTCTGCTGATGGTTGGGGTAGCCCTGCTCGGTCTGAAAATTTGTTATTTGGATCTGGGGTAATCGATTTTGCTGGTTCAGGTGTGGTTCACTTGGTTGGTGCTGTTGCTGGCTTCTGGGGTGCCTTTATTGAAGGCCCTCGTATTGGCAGATTTGATCATGAGGGAAGACCCGTGGCAATGCGAGGACACAGTGGTACCTTGGTTGTTTTGGGCACATTCTTGTTATGGTTTGGCTGGTATGGATTCAACCCTGGCTCATTTCTTAACATCTTGAAGGCCTATGGAGAGAGTGGTTCTTACTATGGGCAATGGAGTGCTATTGGGAGGACTGCAGTGACCACAACTCTTGCTGGATGCTCAGCAGCGCTGACCACCCTCTTTGGCAAACGTTTACAAACAGGCCATTGGAATGTCACAGACGTTTGCAATGGTTTGCTTGGTGGGTTTGCTGCAATCACTGCAGGGTGCTCTGTTGTGGACCCATGGGCAGCAATCATATGTGGGTTTGTGGCTGCTTGGGTGCTCATTGGATGTAACATGCTAGCAGAGAAATTCAAGTACGATGACCCATTGGAGGCGGCGCAACTTCATGGTGGCTGTGGCACTTGGGGGATAATCTTCACGGCATTGTTTGCTAATAAGCAGTATGTAAACCAGGTCTATGCAGGGCTCCCTGATAGGCCATATGGGCTGTTCATGGGAGGGGGTGGAAAGCTTTTGGCTGCACATCTTATCCAGATTTTGGTGATCATAGCTTGGGTGAGCGTTACCATGGGAACCTTGTTCTATTTGCTGCACAAATTGAATCTACTGAGGACCTCAGCTGATGAGGAGATGGCTGGACTGGATTTAACCAGCCATGGTGGATTGGCATATGTGTATAACGAAGAGCTCGAACTTGCAAAGAAACATGCATTTGGAGTAACAAAGGCAGATCCTTTATCTGTTTGATTTATTTGAATATGTTACGTATAGATTATAGATAGCTACTTGTCTATGTTACCCTGACTCAGTGATTTCAGTTTAGCTGCTTCCCTTATTGAAAAAAGACGAGAACTAAAGCTGTGCGTTGTTTTCTTGTTTTTGTATTCAATAAAGAAATTTGCAGAAAATCACAGTTAGTTATTATTTTGAGCAGAGTAATGGTAATCAAGTTCGTGGCTTATCCTAGGCAAAGGAAGCAGGAAAGAGCCTGTGATCTTCCCTACACCCTTCTACATTGCCTTCATCCAAGAAGCGCTAAATTTCATACAAATTTACTCAATATTCGTTTTGGCCTAAGACGTGACCTGATGGTCCTACATTGCACTGGTATTCAATTGACATTCTCTCAAAAAAAAACAAAAAAGTGTTTAGACTAATCGTAGTTTTGTTAACCAAGTTTAGACATCGTGTGCTCAGGAAACATGTTACGTTATGGCACAAACTTGACCTTAATCGTAATTCACCACTCAAATTGCTAGTCGGAAACTTCAGATCGAATTTCCTTGTCTCAAAACTATTTTTTATTTTAATTTCACTTGTAAACTTTATATTTAAAAATTTAAACCATATGGATTTTCCTCTAAAAAAAATTTTGAATTGAAATTCTTGGCAGTAATCTTATTATGGCGTGTTTGTTTTACACTTTTAGTAAAAGGAACCTTTGTCATGCGGTGGGTTTACCCACCTCAAAAGGTAAAACAAACATAGCTTTTGACTAGAGTTACTCTTGGTGTTGATAAGGGACAACAACTGCAGAATGCACCACCCGCACTCCAAAGCTACACCCACAAGATGTGAAAAGCTTTGCAGACCTCACGCCTGACACATGATTGCAAAGTGGAATGGCACAGACAAAGGAGAAATTGGAAAGTGAGAGTGGATGAAACAGATTCATTATAAATTTCATTGCCAGGCTGCAGAACTTCTTTACAGCTGGGGTGATGGAGAGTTGATGAGCATATGATTCTTGAGAGATAAAATAGAAGAATACCATAGTCATAACTCAAAATGATGTTCATATATATTTCATCGCAAAGCCTATCTGATAACAAGTTTGCAAAGAGACTTGGAAAGATACCGTTTATATTATTACAAAGCCATGATCTTACAAATTATAGCCACTCATGATTAATTTCAGTTCAACCACCGCAACAGGGAAAAACAAAAGGCAGCGTAACACTTCCATTACACGTGAAACTTGCAAAGGCTAGATTAGATCACCTCACACATGCGTTGCAAGCACACAACGGAGACATCCCCCTTCATGCATAAGGTCAAATGCCTTGTTGATCTCCGCAAGAGTCAAATTGTGGGTAATGTACTCATCAACCTTGATTTCCTGCAAAATGAGTAAAGCAGAAAATATAGTACTCACTACTCATAACTACCCATTCATTACTACTTTCCAACAATATTGAAGTTTAATGCATAGAACACTAGTGAAAAACCTTTACCTTCTTCAAGTACTTGTCTACAAGCCAAGGCACTTGTGACCGGCTCTTGAAGCCACCAAATGCTGTTCCTTTCCAGACACGCCCAGTCACCAACTGGAAAGGACGAGTTGATATTTCCTGCCCTGATGCGGCAACACCCACAATCACTGATGTCCCCCAGCCCTGGAAATTTTCAACAAGAAAATATATTTTCATGTTTACAACCACCATAGTATAATATTTGAGCAATTGAGCCAATAATGAGGCAGCAGCAGCACTCACCTTATGGCAGCATTCCAAAGCAGCCCTCATCACGGAGACATTTCCAATGCACTCAAAACTATAATCAACTCCACCATCTGTGAGATCAACTATGACCTGCTGAATTGGTTTCTCGTGTTCTTTTGGATTAATAAACTCAGTGACTCCAAAATTCTTTGCTGCAAGGTAAAATAGCAAAAGACAAGTAAATAAAAGAAATGTACTTATAAGTTATAACATGAACAAGGCTTTAGCACTGTGTCTATCCCTAAATAGCAAACTGAATAAAACCAAAGCAGAGAGAAAACAAAAACAGAAAATAGCTCATATGTAGATGGCACTCTTATACTGTAGGTCTGTAGCAGTTATGACAGAAGAAAAACAATGAAGGAATAAATCAATAATATACAAATAAAAACCAAAATAACAAAGATACTAAGATCATATTATTCTTCCTGTGAGTAAAATTATTTAAAAATGGCATTATCTTCTTCCTTTATCAGATGGCCATGTAAAACATTTGATTATTGGATTGTCAAACACACCAGGTGATAGTCAATACATGGAATTCGGAAAAGTATTAGTCAAACATAATTGAGATACTTGACACCAGATCACTCCACAGCATTAAAGACATATATGTCAACCAAGCTCATGATATACCTGTATCAAACTTATTGTTGTCAATATCTATGCCAATAATCCGTGATGCACCAGCAGTTTTTGCACCCTCCGCAACCTGTCAAGTATAAATTATTAGTCACAATAACAGCCCGAAACCAAGCAAAAATGCAAAATTCTACTATTGTTTTTTAGAAACTTACAGCAAGCCCAACAGTTCCAAGGCCAAAAATAGCAACAATTGACCCTGCTTCTACCTTTGCAGTGTTCCAGACAGCTCCAAGGCCTAAAATGTTATAACAAAATAATAATTGAATTCGGCATATGAAGGATACAATACCATATATTAATAAAGAAATAACTATAATAAAGCAATCAAGCAAACAGTTTCAAAATCCACCAATCTTGTCAACCAGACATAATGTAGAGGTTAGCAGAATGCTTGGTAGAGGACAAAGTGATAGGAAAGGAAATATCTGCTTGCATGGAGAAAGAAAGAGAGAGGAGTAAGAAATAAAAATCGATATGACATCTCATCTTGAAATATTTTTCATTCATAAACAAGATGAAAATAGGGCAAGAATAAGACTTAAAACGTTGTTTTAAGATCTCAAACAAAATGAATACATGGCTTTGTTTAGTTTTCACCAATAGTTTCATAAAGAAGTCACAATTCAGGAAAAAAATAATTAAAATTGCTTCCCCACCCCCTCATTTTCTCTTCAACCAAGCAAGGATAGTGTAACTTGTTTCAACTGAAACATCTATATTCAGCCCAGTAATCTCTCCCCCTTCATTTTCATTCAACAATACAACGCATACCCTCCATCACATAAACCATTTAATTACAGCCAAAGTCAAGTGCTAGCATTAAGTGGCGATGGAGTAAGTCTTTCTCGTAGCACAGTGTTGTCAAAGGTACATAACTACATATGGGGTTATTCTAGCTGGCAACTTGAATTAAATTTGTCACCCTGATAAGGAACAGAAAGTTTAATGTAGCTGCATTTGTATGGTAAGAAGTTTCTTACGACCACAATATGCATCTCCACGGGCAAATGGAACATCATTGCCCACACACATTTCATGAATTCATTAGACAGTCTATGAACATGTACAAACAATGCACAGAAAGGATAAGCTACTTTCTAAATAAATTGCAAAATCTCAGAACATTTTTTCATATTATGAAAGGATAATACTTACCAGTTGGCACACCGCATCCAAGAAGACAAACTTTCTCCAAAGGAGCTTTTGGATCAATCTTAGCTACACTAACATCATGAACGACAGTGTATTGACTAAATGTGGAGGTTCCCATAAAATGATAGATGGGCTTTCCATTAACAGAGAAACGACTCTTGCGATCACTCAGCATGACCCCAACCCCAGTAGCAGCACGAACTTTGCCACAAAGGTTTGTTTTTCCTGATTTGCAAAACTTGCATTCTCCACATTCAGCCTGGTAACATGGGATGACATGATCGCCAGGCTGAACTTCAGTAACACCTTCTCCAACACTTTCCACAATCCTGTACCAAAACATAAACTCCCATCAACAATCAAGTATGTCAATGTAAATGCCTTTATCATGCAGCTTAAAATGTATTCTATTCTTCATATACCCAGCAGCCTCATGACCAAGTATACATGGGAAGAGACCTTCTGGATCCTGCAAAGCAATTTAAGATAAACCCATATAAGAAAGGCCTTCATACATCAAACATACTATAAACTTTTGCATTGTGAACCCAAAAGGGAGAATTTTATAATTCTTTCCAAACACACGCTCGCATATTGGGGTCCCATATCTCTGATTATCAGAAATGGATTGAATGGCCACTAAAAAAAGGAAATTGCCCACCAAACATTATCGCCAGAAACAGCCAAGAGCAATCAAAACAACAGTAATAAGCAGAAAAAAAAGAAATTTTGTGATGAAATCGAAACATGGGTACCTTGCCGCTCCAAGTATAAGCATCGGTGTGACAGAGAGCAGTGTAGAGAATTTGGACTCGGACCTCCCCAGCCTGCGGCGGAGCCACCTGAACGTCTTCGATCGTCAATGGCTTGTTGGGTTCCCAGGCCACCGCCGCTTCACATTTGGGTTTGACCCAAAAACGAGAACAATGAAATCGTCGTCAGGGTTTCTGTGATTCAGATGTGATAACACAGAATACATGTGGAAGCTGAATTGGAAGAAGAGAAAGAAAAAGAAGAGAGTACCTTTGCAAGTAATGACTTGACCTTGAGTAGCCATGAAGATGGAATTGGACACCACAAACAATCACAGCACAACACAGAGGAATTGAGATTCAAATAAAACAAGCTAATAGCAGTATAGCCTAGTGAGAGGGGTGGGCCAATATGCATCAAATCATGAAAGCTTACTGCATTATTGAAAAACATACTAGGTGCTCTTTTGAATGTGCTTCTTTTCTATTTTAAAAAAAAAGTTTTTTACAAATAAAAAAATTCTTATATTTTAGTGTGTTTGGATAAAAAAATTTTAAAAAGTTGAATTATTAAAAAGAACATTTTTTTTGTTAAATTTTTGTGTTTTTAAAAAAGATCATTTTTATAATATAAAAAATTATTCAATCATAAAAGAAGATCTTTTTAAATATTGTATTATGTTTTACTTTTTATAAAATATATATTTAAAAACACATGATAAAAATGAATTTTAAAAAAAACTCATCCAATATATATTCCTTTCGAAGAAGACGATAAAGAGAGTATAGAATTTTTTTTATTTTTTATAAATTCATGTAAAAATAAAATAAAATAAAATATATACATAAAATACTAAGATGAATAACATTCCTAATAAGAAATTACACATTTAACCAACATATTTTAAAGATTGTTTATATATGTCTTATTTAGCATGATTTAAGTCTCGTTTAAATAAGCTTATATGTAACTTATTTAACCTTATCTACTATAATAAGTACTTAGAAGTATTATAATAAGTACTTAGAAGTATTTTTATCTCGTTTAAATAAGCTTATTAAAACATCTTTTGAAACACTTATAAGTTATTTTGAACTTATTTTTATAAAAATAAATCATAAATAAGCTTATGAAAATAAACCTTTAAGAAATCTAAAAATAACTTAGGTGCTAATTATTTTTAGAGTAAACATTTATTTTAGTCCTCCAAAGTTACAAGTGTCATTATTTAAGTCTTCTAATGATAAATACATCAAAATAGTCATTTAATGACATATTTTATGTTAAATTGGTCCTTAAAAGACCAATTTGATGTTAAAAATTATGAAAGAACTAAATTGATGTCATTTATATATTTAGAAGACTAAAATAGGTATTTACTCTTATTTTTATAATAAATTTTGACAAAATTAGTATTAATAAATTAACACGATTTATAATATACCTATCAAATACATAATATTTATTCTAAATAGTTTATTAAAAGAACTTTTTAAAGTGTTTATCCAAATGTTATTTAACTTATTTTAGACCGCACTTATAGCAATAGAGCTCAAATAAATACTTATATAAATTATTTATCTTATCCGAACAAAACCTAAAGCACAATTAAGTTCCAAAGTATTTTAAAACACTATCTACATGAGTGTGCATGCTTATGTATTTAACTGTTTGCATAAATTAAGAAGTTGGATGATGCAAAGAAGTAAAACTTGAAAATAATGTTACCCACTATAATGAAACGCCATGATCTTCCTTATGGACCTTGTACAATAGTTAAGGTGTGTTTGCTGTGGTGGTGGTGAATTTACATAGTAGACATGCTTTCAAGTATTTGGATTTTACTCTCCTACTACACTTTTGCTGTCGAATCAATAAATTTCTTCTTCCATAGCGAGATCTCATTTTATATTTGATGCAGGAAAATAAAGAGACACAGAAAGAAGAATCCTCCAAAAACAGCTCGAATTCACCACGGGTCTAGTTAATGGAATAATTGATGATTTCCTTTGGAAGAAGCCCCCACAAGGACTCAGGGAGGCCTTGTAGGCACAATTGGTAGTATACGTGGAATTGGAACTACAAGGTAAGTAGTAACAACAATAGACAAGATAATGAGAATGAATGGCAAAGCATATCTAAGAAAAAGGAAAGCCATGAATATGGATAGTGAAAGTTGAACTTTTTGTTAGTTAGTATGGCTTTCTCATTTCCACTTGTTTATTTCCTACAAAATAATGTGGGTTTTTAAACGTAATGATAATGGCTAAGTGAACCAAAGAAGATGAAAAGATAATGGGGCAAGAAACTCTAAATTTGCTAATGTGACTCAAACGCACTTAGCATTTGGCAACGTGGCTTGAGGAAAATGCCTTTTGAGTAAAAGAAAACAACGTAAAAAAATGTAGTGAAGTGGCAAAAGGAAATTGTTAAAAAAGAGCTGACATAGCAATTTGAGAGAAATTAACATGATTGATGTGGAACACTATAATTTACGAGCTTGAATTTATATATTATAAATAGATATTTATATTAATGGATTATTTAATTAAATTAGTTATTATTTTTTATTTTGTAAAAAAAATTTTATACTATCATTTACTTATATATTATCATATCTTTAAAATAATTTGATTATAATAATAGCTACCAAAATTCTTATCAGCCGATTACAAAAGCCCAAATTCAAGGAGTGTTATTGCCTTGCTGAGTTTCCAATATCTCACACAACCTTCATAATAGAAGTTTAACAGGATATGTTTGAATGGAATGAAGGATAAGAGATATTTTTCATTCTAAGTAAATATTTTTTTTATTTGAGATTTTTTTTTTAAATGAGAAATTATCATGTCATCTATCAATTACTCTTTAATCATTTTTATAAACATTTTATACTTCTAAAATTTAGAATGAAAAGTTGATCATCTTCTCTCTTTTTATCCAAACTCATCCACAAACTCCTATATCCAAACATAACTTAAAAGGGTGCAATCTTGCCTTATTTTCTTCATTTGTATAAGGACTTTTGAGTGTTGAGTAAAGTTTGCTATTATGATAAGGCCTAAGCATTTTGAATGTTTACTTTCCGAATTACATGCAGTTTGAAGCCATGCGACCATGCCAATCGTCTCCATCGTTTTTCAACATTACAGATACACCGGTGCATTCCTTCGACATTATTTTTAACTTCAACATTTTGTAAAGAAAATAAGAGCCTCGTTGTCACATCAACATGTATTTATGATTTATTTTTATTGTTTTATGTGAATCGAGATTAAGTTTCTCATATCTTAAGACTTAAGAGTACACCCCACAATTTATTAAAATATATATATAAAAAAAGTACATTTCTCATGGACTCAAAACACATTGAAAAATTAATTTAGTAAAAGATTATTTCTGACGTATCTTGATTATTGTTGTTAATAAGCATTTTAGACGCAAAAGTCACTTGGTTTGATTTGGGGTAGACTAAATGCAAATCCTTACCAGCACTCTATATCAACATTTGATTTGAATAAGAGTTGTTCAAATTTCTGAAATATAAACGCAACACCTAATAATAATAACCAAAAACAAAGGTTTTTCGAATTTCCCTAAACGATGTCAAGCTCTTTTGTTTCTGAAGTTCTCGTTCCTCATGTGCTCTATCCTCTATAAACAACTTCTAGCTCAATGTACCATGAGTGGATCGAATTAACATAGATTAGAATAAAAGTTTCGATTAATTAATTAGATTTAAGTGGTAATATTTGATCAGTAAAAATAATCTAGCTTTCTCTTTGGATTTTTTTATTTTAAAAAAATTAGATAAACTTTCTTTAATGAAAAATGCTTGTTTAATTCTTTTAAATAGAACAACGTATTTTAAAAATTTAAGACATATTTAAAAAATATATATATGTTAATTTTCTAATGTACAAAATCATTGGTACACTCCAAATTAGTATGATTAGGACACCTTCATATTTTGATTGAAAAGGAGAGAATCCAAAATCCGTGCATTACATATCCCCACGAGGTTAGGGTGCATTAAATGATTTTGTTGAAAAACAATATTGTGATGAATACGGGACAATGGCATGAAATGATAGGTAAAGCTTAAATAACGAGTACCCAATATCCTCATTATTTTTCAAGGTCTCATATCCTGTTCTAAACTGCACAAGATTCCTTCTTTTTCTCTCCAAGATCCCACATTACATGTAGCTAAACACAAGCCAAGCCCCGGGAAGGCATAATTTTTCTTCTTAATTGCTTCCATGGCTGCAGAATCCAGTTCAAACCTTAGAATCATCGTTGAAAGTAATCCTCCTGAGTCACGTCTAGCCGACTTGAACATCAAGTGCTGGCCCAAGTATGCCTTTCTGATCTCTCTTTCTGCTCTCCCCTTCTGTGTGCGTGTGTGTGTTTATTCAGAATCATAACATGCATATATACAAATTCTCTTTGTCTTCATTTGTTTGTTTTCTTTTTATGGGGGGTGGGTTTGTAAAAAATGAAAGATGGGGTTGCTCTCCAGGAAAGTACCAGTTAAAGTTTGATGCAGAAGAGACATGCTATTTGTTGAAAGGGAAGGTGAAGGCATACCCAAAAGGGTCATCAGAGTTTGCAGAGTTTGGTGCTGGAGACCTTGTGACCATCCCAAAAGGACTCAGTTGCACTTGGGACGTGTCTGTTGCCGTGGATAAGTACTACAAATTTGAGTCAGCATCATCTTCTTAGTGTTTTGGATTACTGAACTGCCATTAAATTAGTTTTAGCCCTTTCATTCATCAAGTTATCCCTTCAAACTCGTTTACTATTTTGTCTATTTGTGGGAGACGGAAGGTTTGTTTTTCTTCTCGTTTGGTTCTGCTGGGAATTCAGATGCCTGACAGTCTAAAAGGGTAGTTTTAGTCAAAGGAAAAGAAACCAATCAGTCAAACTATGCATGTCCCGTTCAAACCAAACCTCTTTACTTGTTAAATATTAAAATACAGCTTTTAATGTTCCTTTGACTAATGATCATGAACAGCCTGACTCTCTGAAATTTTAAATTTAGCGTTTAGGAAACTTTAAATTTTTTTAAATATTATTAAAAACATTGACATTCTTATAAAGATAATCATTATAATTAAACTCTTAATGTGATTGAATATATTAACAAAAAATTAACATGATGATGATAATATTTAATGAATTTAATTTTAATCCACTGTCAATATACAATTTTTTACATTATCATTTAATCATGTACTGACACATCATTAAAAATGTTAAACTATATAATAATGGCATAAGAGGTTTTTTTTTTATCCAAATCCTTTCAACAATATTTATTCTAGAAATAGTCCAAGTTAAAATTAAAGTTACTTATCACTTCTTATCACTTCAATCATTCGTATATTGATAATGATTGAGAAGTTTGAATTTTTAAATTACATATCCTCTACTTAGATGCTTATATTTTTACATTATTATTCAATCATGTACTGACACATCATTAAAAATATTAAATTATATAATAGTGGCATAAGAGGTTTTTTTTTTATCCAAATCCTTTCAACAATATTTATTCTAGAAATAGTCCAAAAGTTAAAATTAAAATTACTTATCACTTCTTATCACTTCAATCATTCGTATATTGATAATGATTGAGAAGTTTGAATTTTTAAATCACATACCCTCTACTTATATGCTTGCATTTACAATATTCTAAATAAAAAAATAATTAACATGATCAAAATTAAATTTTAAGTATATTTTTAAAATTAAAATTAAAATTCAATTTCAATCAACTGCTTATTTATTGACAGTGTAAATTTATTCTCATAATAAATTAAATTTAATATTTTTTTAATCTTTTTCAACTGCTTTTTTTTAAAAATTAAATTTACTCACGATCAACTGCTTATCCAAAGAGAGGACAAAACAGTTTCTTCTTTTTTCAAAAAAAAAAAAAAATCTTTTTGAACTACTGAACTCGTTAGGCAGATGTTAATAGGAAGAAGCCCGCTTATGCGTTGGGGGGTGGGGGGATGGAGGAGAAAAGAGGAAATACAAACGTGTTAAAAAAGGGACAATATTAGTTCATATTCATACATGAATAATACAAAATATACATTTGCTGATGCAGTGAGTCTGAAGTTCCAGCACTCGGTTGCATGCCCTCTGCATTGGGTGTTGTGTTAAGTTTGTGTCGATCATCAGCAGAGACAGCTGCATGGGGGATCAGATACATTTTAAAACCTTTTACACATAAAACGAGGGATAATTTTATCAAGAGTTAGACCCTCAAGAGGTTGAGCTCTAATTGGTTGAATTATGTTTGCAATTAACTTCATTGGCTGAGTTGTTGGTTAGGTGAGAATCGTTACCAAAAATCAAGGTCAGAATATCAACTCTCAAGGTACATCTTATGGTGAAGAAAACTCAACCGCTTGAGAGGTCCTCCTCTATAGAATTATCCTTAAAAACAAAAGGTCTTATCCACTACTTGTGTAGAAAAGTTGATGGAAATGAATATTGTGTTTACATTTCACACTGCAATAAATGCAACAACAGAAAAAAAGAGAGGTGGAGGTTGGAAGTCTTCTACTTACCATCTTAGTCGTACAGATGATGTGAAGCAGATAATTGAATTCAACCTCCAATTATGAGTCTAAACCTACAATTAGAAAGTAACTTCGTAAGGATAAATAAACTACATGTCAATTATTGTGATCCAAATACATATTATGATATTAATGTAAAGGAGTTGCCTATGATAAAAACAAAAGTAAATATGTGCCTTGACAAAAAAGAAATTCACTCACAAGAAAAAAAGGGTAAAAAGACAAGGGGATTTGATATCTTCCCACAGAAACATGAGAGAGTACGATGGAAGAGAAAAGAAATAAAGATCATTAGGATAGAAGGGCTAAATGACATAAAGTTGCTTAAGCCAATAGCTAGTACCACAGAAAAGTCAAGATGATCCTCTCTTGAAACACTTTTTTGTTAGTCTCTTCCTTGAAAACTCTTCCGGCATTTTGTCCAGCCAAATGCATCATAGGACTTTAAAGAGACCACACATCAGAAATATTATCCTCCTTTTTACTTCTAACACATAGAGAAGTCCTCCAAAATTTATAGGCAAAAACACTTTTCACAAAAAAATGCAACCAAGCATGCAAAAACTAATAATTTATAGTTTTTGAGCTTCTAAAACACCAACTGTGACAATGTACGAAAATTTAATATCTTTGTGAGTGCAGAAAAAGACTACAATATAGCAAGTCTTCCTTTGTTGCATTGACTGTTCAATACTAAACCAAGAGCAGAATGGAAAGATAGCAAAATTTTGACTTCTACCTTCGGGAAAATATAATTAAAAAAACAAAATTTTGACTTCAAGTATTCTAATTTATCCTCAAAAGTAAAGTTCAACGGTAATGTTTGTTTGACCTAACCAACCAGAACATTGATTTTGCTAAGAACATCGCATCAGCACCAAGAGTTTAGGTGAATGCATTATCAACACAGCCTATGCCTAATCCTTATCTGACCTTGATATTCAGTACTCATCACCAATTTATCTCCCAGAAAATCCAATTGAAGCCAATGAACCAAATATCACTTTTATAGTTGTCTAATAAACATTAGAAATCCCAAAAAGAAGTAATGCATAACCTTGCTCACTCACTCACTCCAATAGTGTTCTCCTCAGGGAAGTAACTTGATCCATTGCCATTCACAGTGTAAGCACGGTCATACTGGAGGACCCTAAGCTTTCCTTCCTACAACCAGAAGCAAAAAGGTTATCAATTAAAGAATGTAAGTGAAAGTTTTCAGTTAACATAAAAAAGCATACCTTTGTTCCATAAACAAGCCCTCCCCCAGCGAACGGGTGAAAGCATGCCACGTTGACCTCATCCTCTGCACTAGGAAGCACCCTGACAAGTTCCATATCTGACACTCTGTATACCTAAAAGACAAAAGCAAATTCGGGGACATGAAATTCAAATTAAACAATTCTAACTGTAATAAGGGGATAAATGAGATGACAGACAACAATCAGCGTCAGCCCATACATAAGCACAAACGGTTGGTCACCAGTCAAGACAACAGAATATGAATTTGAAGTTCCAGAAACAATGTTTACTTTTTGACCAATGATTATGTAGACTACAATAGGTGGGGTGTATATATTATTGCACAATGAGGAGCAATTCAGATGAGAAAAATAATTTTAAGATTGAGGGGGGAAAATTGAGCATTTTACCTCTAGCACTGTGTATATAGGTAACGTTGTTTCTCCATCAATGACAATGCTTTTAAGAAGAGAACCATGACGTCGACCATAGGCAAGCAGTATGTGCTCAGATGTAGGTGAGAACTACATATCAAACAGCAGTTGCACAAATTCAATCCACTAAGATAAGGATTTCTTTAATTATAGTTTATCAAGATAAGAAGAGTGACTGAAGTAGCTATTAATATTTAAATAATTCATAAGACATCAAAACAGAAATAGATAATTAGCTATTAGAATAAATTTGACAACTTGTAATACCAATGGGTTTACTACTTTATTTTTTTGTGTGCAAAACACACTTTGTGTGCGAGTGTGTGAGTGAGAGAGAGAAGAAATAATTCATGAAATATAAATAATATTAAAAAAGAGGTAAAGACATGTGCAGGTGCAGAGAAGGAAAGATAGAATTATCATTATCAGAGGGCATATGATGGATTAAAAGTTGCAATAAGAGCAGGAGAGAGAACAAGTTATGTAATAATTCAATGAAGAAAATAGATGGCCACGCAAACTATGCAGCCCCTACAGTTCAAGAAATATAGTAACAACCTGCTTTTTTTAAAATATTAAGGGCTCGTTTGGATAAGCTTTTAAAAAAAGGACTTTTTTTATAGACTTTTTTTAGTAGAGCTTTTTTTTAAAGAAAAAGTTATTTTACATTTAGATGCAATGTTTGTGAAGTACTTTGAAGTCATAAAAGGACTTGTAAGTTTGTTTGGATAAGAAAGAACAAAAGGGCTTTTTTCTAACAAAATTACTAAAAATGTAAGGTATCCAGAATAATGGAGGTAACAAGAGGAGAAAAATAGAGAACAAGAGATGTAACTTTTAATAAAGGCAAATGGTATTTTTGTCAATAAATTATATTAAAAACCACTTTTCCTTCTCCTTTTTTCAGAAGCAGGAGATCACTAACTTCTAAAAAAAGTGGTAATTGAGCTTTTTTTTTAACTTATACTTTTTTTAAAGTTTCATCCAAACATACATAAAATCTTATGGAAGTACTTTTTTTTATAAAAAAAAGTGCTTTACTTAAAAAAAGCCTGTCCAAACGCACTCTAAATAACTGTCAACTATTATATATTTAAAATAATAAGTATGAAAAGTACGTCAGCTACATGATAAAGTAATTAACTGACCTGAATAGAAGTCAGACAATGAGCTGCTCTAATTGCCCGTGATGCAAGCACCGATCCAAATCTGTTCAAGAAATATATATTACAAAATTGTTTTAAAATTTAATGGACTCACTTGAACTAAAAATGCATGCGCGAGAGATAATTAAATGCTTGGGAGCAATTGTTGAAGGAAGCCTTTATCAAAAAAAAAAATGTTGAAGGAAGTGAGCCCTACGTTGCCTCCTCAAGGGAATATATCCGAAGCTCGTACATTACTTGGTGTGCTGAGATTGGATGTCGAGTTGGCGATGTTGCAACTCCAGGCTCCTGGTGTACTAGAGTTTGTAATCCTGGATCAGCTTCTATATGAGGAAGCATACATGCAACACAGGCGGCTAAAAATCTACCACATGGTGAAAAATGGGCACCCATTTCACTGCAAAGTGCAAACACAATTGCAAATTGAAAATATAAGAAGTGCAACAGAGTATATAATTTGACTAAGTCACTCCAAATATTTATGAACAAAAATTTAGATATTATACAATTTCTATGAAGTAATCAGTTCATAATCATTCCACAAGAAAAAAGCAATCAACTCACATAATGTATGCAAAAGCAAGGCAAAACAACCACGTCTTTTAAAAAACAACAATAACGCTATATCAATGACATGCTGAAGCAGATATCATAACTTCAGAAGGTACCTGCAGAGGACAGCATGTGGTATGGTTAGACGGCATCTATTTAGTGGGGCACAAGGATTTTTTAAGTCATGCGACCATACTTTTAACTTCACAGTGCAAGGCAACTCTGCAGCAGCTGCAGCAGCCACTGATGTGGCAAGTTCTGATTGGATCCGACTTATAATGGTTTGGTTATCAGATCCATCATGTGGGGTATTAATAGAAGCAGCAAGATTGCCAGAATCAGATACAGGTAAACGGGACTGTGAAAAATGATTCCGTACACCTGATCTCACAGAAGCTCCTGGTATGCTGATGCTGCCAGGCATTTCTGAAGATGGTATTGCTACCTCATCATTAGTGGTGGACATATTAGATTCCATGGTGGAAGAACCAATCTGTTGAGCAAGACTGTCACGACTAACACCAATGTGAGGAAGCATTGAGGGAACACCAACTTGGCTTTGACCCATTAACCATCCATGCAGAAAAGGTAACTCCCATCCACTTGGGTCTCCTGAGGGAAAAAACTGATGAAATTGACCAAACTCAGAGAGAACCTCACGATTTGCAGTTTGTCTAGATAGTCCACGTAGCACAGCATCAAGAGAATAGACATTAGTAGAGTTTCCATGTTGGCTTCCTTCGGCTGGTTCTGTTTCATCAGTCTCCATACCATCCATTGTGAGGTTACTGATGCCAATTCTCATTCCATTAGAGAAAGTAGTACGGGCATTATTTTCTGCACCAGTTTGAGAGCTAGTGGGAATCTCAGAGAATGACACTGTAGTATCATATTGTTCTGTTTCATTTGTGTCTGCTTGAAACTGAACTGTGGCAGAAGATTCAACTTGCATGCTAGCTGAACCAACATCATGACTAGCATGCTGTAGTTCTACTCTTGACTCATGTACAGTATATGAAGGCATGAAGAAGAAAGGTAATGACGAATAGGGTAGTTCACTTGACAAATTAATTTGTTTCCTAGGATGAAAATTTGTGACAAAAACAGCAGGTGGAGGATATTGTAGATAACCAAGAGACGTTGCCTCTGTCATTGAGGAATCTGAAGAGTCAAGATCATTGACCTGCACATCAATCCAAATGTGTTAACCAAAAAGAAAATCCAAAAAGTAATATTTTGAATAGCATAGGTAGACAATCAATCAAAAACATGTCAGTTCACCTGAGCAGTTAAAAGATATGGTGCAGCATGAGGATGAAAATGCACAGCCCGAAGTGAGCGCCTTGTCTTCAACACAAATACTGGTGAGGATGCTTCGCCTCCATTGTTGTAGTGCCACATGTACAGCTGACACAATATTCCAAAACACAATGAACGAGATCCAGAAAAAAAAATGCCACCAAAACATGGAATAAGTCATTAAAGATTTAAACATAGGAGGTTCTAAGCAAAAATCATTTACCTTGTGGCCTGAGGCAACAGCAATTATTTCCCCTTTGGCATGGAAAGCAATGGATGCAATGGGGCGGTCTGTGAGAATACATCCAACAAATTCATCAAAGAGAAAACCCAATAAATACAAGAAAAAGAACAATAAACAAATTCTTAACAGCTTCAAAAGTAATTTAGAAAAGAAAAGGGGAGATTGACAATAAAATTACAGAAATAGTGAGATAATATGCACTCGGATGTGTTAGCATCCCATAAACGAACTTCTTGATCCAAGCTCCCACTAGCAAGTATTTGTCCATGCAATGGATGGAACCTAACCTGCAGTCGATTAGCACATAATTAAAATTGGAAAATATGAAGCGACATTTCCTAAGAGGTAAAAATTGCTTGCAGGAGGAGAGAGGATAATGCACATTAATTGCACTAAACAATCAACATCATACCATAAAGCACAAGCATCTGGCTGGGAATTAAAAAAATACCTTCAACTTTGTCAGGAACAAGTGTGTGAAACTAGCATTCACTTACACATCAACAATAAAATATTAAATGAAAAAGCCTAATTTATTGGGATTAACATTTCCTTATCCACTCATTGTTACACAAAAATTATCCAAATAACCTAAAAAATCCTGATCAACTAATAAGGCACAACTACAAGCATCAACAACATAAAGCATTCTTCATCTACCAGAAAAAACTAGAAAAAGCCTTCTCCATATAAGAAAAAGCTGACTAATGATCCAATATATGTTGTTGCATCTCATAATAATACAAAGACACTAACTTATGAATACAGTACAACCATCAAAACCAACAAGCATTCCTATACATACAAACAACTTCTTAACCCCAATTAAGATTGGGAGGATTGATTGCACAACACTGAGAGTATGCTAGGAATAGAAGCACAACAGATACCATGAGGCACGTGCTCTCGCATAATTCTCATACTATGTAATTAAGGGCCCAAAACCACTTCATAACTTGTGCTTCCTACTTAATGAAATCACCCATACAATGATTCGGATAGAGCAAAAGACAGTCACTGGGCAAAGAAAAATTACTTGACCTCATGAATTGTTCACATGCTTAAATTGAAGATTACTAAACTGAAATTCCAATGTACGAGCCATAACAAATCACAAAGTAGAAAATTCCATTCAATGAAATTTTTTTTTAATTTTACATGACACAACATCTTAAACAAAAGGAAGTGTAAGATACTGAATTCATTAAGCAAATATTAACTAACTGCAAAAATTGGATAGCAGGGTAGGGCTTTGTTGGATAACAATGAGAATTTTATGAACTCCATTCCATAGAATTGTCAGATCTTAAAAATATATTTTTATCAAACTTTATGGAAAAATATTCATTCAATAAACTACAAGTCTACAATCAGTACTAAAAGAAAAGGAAAAAGAAAGAAAAAACATAGGCACAAGAAATTAAGGCAAACATGCAGACTTCAAGCTTACCACCCAAGGCGTCCTCCGATGGCCAACTAACACCTTTAAGCAAGTTCCAGTTTCACAATCAATTATCTTTACTGTGTGGTCACCACTGCACATGCCAAACAAACACTAAATTAAATCACAAGAGTCTTCAAGTCAAATTAAACCAGTTACAACTTACTGTGTGGATGCAAGCACTTTTCCATCTGGACTAAAGGCTGCTGCAATAGTAGACCGTGGGGGAGGCAATAAAGGGCAATACTTTGCTGACAAATGCCGCAATGACTCAGCCTCAACCCTGACAACCATTGTTAGAGATGTTAGTCCTTGAAATTGACTTTCCTTAAAGAAAGGAAAGTAAATTCCCCATTCTCAAAAGGCTTGCTTTTTCCTCGATATAAACTATACAGTGAAGTTGTGTAAATACCATGAGAGTAGACCACGTTTTGCATCTCTCACTGCTTCGCTTTTAGGATGCGAGCAAGAACCAGATTTCAATTTAGAAGCTTCTCCCCAATGCCATTTTGCCACATGTTTTGTTCTAGGTGAAATCTCTCTCCGTGCTAGCAAACCAAATACATTTCTGCCGCTGACCAAGTTGGACAAATCAGATGAGAGAAACATTATATAAAAAATATTAAACTTCAAATTCTCTATAAACAGGATGAAAAAAAATGCAATTCTGTTTTCTGCCTCAGCTGACAACAATAAACTTTAAGTTCATTAAAGTATTAAGAAACTTATGAATTATCAGCTTATGCTGGCCGGACCAAGAACAATGCTGATCATAGTGTTGGAGGGGTGCAATGTTCAACAAATTTAACGGAAGGAATATAAATTAGGAAAAATTGGCAATCAACTTACATGCTCCATGACCATCCAGAGCATGCCAAAAAACTCCCGTGTGAGTCCCACGCTATCAATTATTTATGGTCAATAAATCCGTGTACATTCCCCCCCCCCCCCCAAAAAAAAGAATTTCTTAGATATTCTCCCCATTGATTAGGCAATATGCATATTATAATATAAAATTACTTTGAGCTCAGCACCAAGCTAAGTTTTTGAGTCGGTGACTGCTAATTGAAGTTTATCAACATTGAAAATTACCTAAATGGATCCAACTTGAAAACTAATCATCCTATGAAATCAAGCCTCAGAAATAATATATAGACACATAGATTAGGTACACTGCTACCTAAAAATTTCAGCTGAATCTAACAATAACGATGAGAAGTAGGACATAATCATTATAGCACTGCCAAGAGATAGAAGAATTGGAAATTGATATAGGCACAGAACAAAGACGGAGACCGATAAAATAATACAACCGAAAATTCAAATTTTCTGTCTGTCTCCTCGGTTGCCTATAACTGTAAATGAAGGAAATGGGAAATCGAAGTCCAGATTGACAAAAATAAAATAAAATAGAGCAAATCAAAATAAAATCTATGGAAATGGAAGGGGTCATCAGAAAAGGGAATTCTGACCTGGTGTTAGAAATAGAGGAGGATGAGGAAGCAAGCGAGGAGGAATGATCATGACACCGAGGAAGACCCATCATTTCCATGGCCAATAAAATTTATAGAAATTTTGAGATTGACGAAAAGGATCAAATCTAAGAGCAGGGGAGAGATGTCAGTTCCTGATTTACGAAAGAAAGCACAATTTTCATTGCTTGGATTCCCAGAGACGGCAAGGCCAAGGTTGTTCTTGTTCCAACAACACGGACCCTCTCTCTCTCTCTCTCTCTCTCTCTGTGGGTGTGGACGGACCTAGAGAGAGGACAGATAGAAGGAAGGATTAATCCATTTTTGGGGGTGAAGAGATAATATTGTGGAGTTTTGGGGGGGAATTGTAAAAACCAATTTATAAGGCTGCTGTGCTGCGGTGGCAAGAGACATTGGGATTTGCGAAACCTTACTACTAAAGAAAATATCGAAACTTGGTTAATAATAGTTTGTTGAGTTCTGGTTGAAATATCAGAGACAGTCTTGGCATAACTTGTGGTCATGGCCGCGGCATCATAATAATTTTACACTTAAAAAGAGTGTAGTATAGGACACCTCGTAGGAGATTAACAAAACAGACAGTGTTGGAATTTACATAATACTTTCCTTATTTGAGTACTCCTATGTTTGCTTCCAAGCACCGAAGTTGAGGATTATTAAGAAAAAGAACAGTGTTTTTGGTAAAATACTTAGCTGGAATTAAGAAAAATAAATCACGCTTGTGAATGGTAAAAAAATTAGTGTAAGAAAACTATTCTGTATTACACTATCAGATATCATGTTTTAATCGGGGTTAAAGGGACTGCAGTTTTGTTATATATTTTTAATTATTTTGTGTAATTTAAAAAAGTGAAATTACCCCACAAAAATAAGTGAAAACTGAAAAGCAAGTGCATGAAAATTTCAGATACCCGCATGCGTAAATATGGAAGCCGTATGAATATCTCATTCATAAGTATTAGATACGATTTTGTGCCATCTTCTTATGTGCAAGTTTTCTCCTAATATAGTTAGAAAGTTTACTTCATTAATTTTATCAGATTTTTACTAATCAATTTTATTAATTTACTGGAAAGTTTAGGGTGTGTTTAAAATTATTCTCAGTTTTTTGTTTTTAAAAATTAGTTTCTATGTATAATGTATTAAAACAACTTCTAAAACCCAATAAAACAAAAAATTTAATATGATAAAATTGTTTACAAAACAGATTTTTAGGAATGAAAAAACAGAAGACATTATAAATATTTGGATACCATGACATGAACTTCTTAAAATTGCCTGTGGACTCAGTTAAAGAGGCTGCAAAGTGCAGAGATGATGGGCTGATTCCTGTCTCACCCCTCTCCAGGCCCACCTTAAAAAGCACATGCTGCCCATGGATCCGTCATGAAATTAAGCTGCCAGATGAAGCATTTCAAATCATAGTATATAAATATAAAATGAAAAAAAAGAATATACCCTGACTTCAACCCGTCAGTTTCTACACAAATTAAAGGGAAAATGACCAATGAAGGGTATAAGAAGGAAAGAAGATTTACAGATGGAACTGTACGCCAAAATTCCAAGATTCTTGCATGGGTAAACCAGGACTTTACAAACACATGCTGAACAACATAGGGTGGGGGGAAAAGAATAGAAAGCTTATTGTATACACTACACTAGGCTTGATAAATGAATATGCAATGTGTGCTCAACTGATCTACTCAAGTTGCGTTCTTTTCCATAAGGTGGGTCCCCATATACGAATTGTATAATCGTCACTTGCAGATGCTAACATTTGTGGTCTTTTAGGGTTCCAGCTCACACAATTCACAGTCATGGAATGCCCAGATAAAACCTCTATTGGCCTGGAGTTCCGAGAGTTCCAAATGTATACCTGTATTAGATAAAATTTTGAGGTGCTTCAATTAATAGTGAAGGTGGGAATATATATGCACGTGACTAGTGCCTTGTAATGCAGGTGAGTAGATTATGGGTACCTTGGTTGTTAATTCCTATAACTACCTACTACTAATTAGCGCGCTCATAAAAGGGAATTACCTGTGAATTCTCACTACCACTGGCAATATATGTGCTATTCAATCCACCAAAACACGACCTTATCACATATTTGTCTTCCTTGTAGCCCATATACCTCAATGGCTTATCCCATTTCCCAGCCACATCCCACATATGAATCTCCTGGCTCTTTAGATTGACAATGAAGAACTTACTATCTCTAGAAACTGAAAGGGATGTGATTGGGTGCTCCGCTGACATGACTCGTTCAGCATGGGTTCCCAAATGCAAAATCCGAATTTCTTTTTCATAGAATATGCTGATAAGATGCTCACCATCTGGAGTAACAGCAAGATCTACAACTTTGGGCATCCTGATTCCCCTCCATGCTTTTATCTCGTTTCCGTCACAATCCCACATGCAGATGCCCTTTTCAGGGACAGAACTGCCACACACAAACTGCTTTGAGTTGGGAAACCAGGCACATGAACTGACAACAAAGCCTTGATTCCCAAATGTGTGCTTGCATGTACCTGTTTCAACATCCCACAGCTTCAAAACTTCTTTGTCCCCACGTGTGAGCAACTTGGTGTCGTCAGGACTCCATGCCACAAAAGATACAGCACATTGGTGACCGCAAAGTGTGTGCTTCAATGTGAATTTCCCATCTTCCAGCACCTGGCACAAGTATTTAAGAACATTAGAAAATAAATTGCTCCAATGTTTCTCCATTTCTACATTTGAACTTGGGGGATAAAACTAAAAATCATAACTAAAATTTATATTTTCTTCTTATCTGCCAAGATTTATATAGTACCAAATTGACATAGTTTAGCAGAATTTAAATTCGACTTATTGAAGTATTCAGAGCATGCCATGTTAGCAAGGTTGCAGGATATACAAAGAATTTCACCTTGAACTGATCAAACGTCTTATAGTATTCTCCAAAACTTATCAAAATAAATATCAATGCAAGCAATTTAATATCTTAAAGACCGGATGATTTTTTTTTAATGAGCACTTAATCTCACAAAGTATGCCCAGTCATATTAACTTCCTTTGACACAAACCATTTTCCCAGGAACAAATTTGGTATAATCTATAGTGAATTCAATTACTCTGGCCAGCCTTCACCAATAGAAGAAAGGAGACAAACTTTAAAAATTAATTTCAATTTTTGAGTTTGGCCACTAATCCAGCAATCAACAAAAATTCAGCATCCTATATTCCTATTGTTTTAGAGCTTATATCATTATAAGACTTGCTTCATTATTTATTCATTTACTTGTTACATTAAAATGAGTACTCTAACTCTGCCTATGCAGTTTGTGCATAGCCGGTCCCAAGCCCGGATAAAATGAGGAGGGTTGCGTTAGGTTGACAGCCAGCGTAAAATTTTGTCAAATACTTTATGACATGGACAAACGATTTGATTGTGTTAATGCTAGGTCGTTACCCTTAAGTAACGCTCTGTATGGCTCGAAATGCAGTGTCGAAGCAAGAAGCGCATTGCCTGGCGCCCCTGATGTAGTGTTAAATAAGCAGGGTTCTCACATTTTCATGGACGAATGTGGGTAAAGAAGCTAGTTCATGAGAGTAAGATTCGCTTTGGTACTTGGAATATAGGCACACTTACAGGCAAGTCTATGGAAATAGTTGACACTATGGTTAGGAGGAGGATTAATTTCATGTGCCTTCAAGAAACTAAGTGGGTTGGAGCAAAGGCAAGGGAATTAGATACGTCGGGTTTTAAACTCTGGTACACTGGTAAAGTTAGAGCAAGGAACGGAGTAGGCATTATTGTGGATAAGAATTGGAAAAATAATGTGGTGGATGTTAGAAGGGTTGGAGATAGGATCATAGCTTTAAAATTTGTAGTTGGGCAAGACACTTGTAATGTCATTAGTGCATACACACCACAAGTAGGGTTAGAATGGCAACAAAAAGTAGAATTTTGGGAGGATTTAGAAGGCTTAATCCAGGAAATACCACTAGGAGAAAAGATATTCTTGGGAGGAGATCTAAATGGACATGTTGGGAGAGAATCGAGGGAGTATCAGGGGTTACATGGGGGTTTTGGTCTAGGAGAGTCTAATGAGGAGGGTAAAGCTATTCTAGATTTTTCGATGGCTTTCAATTTGACGATAGCAAACACTTGTTTTAGAAAGCGGGAAGAGCACCTTATCACGTACAAAAGTGGGGCTTCTTGCTCACAAATTGACTATTTTTTGGTTAAGAAGAATGACAGAAAGATGTGTAAGGATTGTAAAGTCATACCTGGGGAGAGCTTGACCACTCAACATAGGTTGTTGGTTCTGAATGTAAGAGTTAAGGGAAGGGCTAATAGAAGTCGTCATGACAAAAACCCAAGGATCAAATGGTGGCAGTTAAAAGAAGAAAAACAAATAGTTTTAAGAAAAATCTTTTAGATGAAGAAATTTGGGAGGCACAGGGAAGTGCTGATGATATGTGGGAAGATATGGCCAAGGGAATTCGAAAGGTAGCAAAAGTAGTTCTAGGAGAATCAAAAGGCTTTGGACCTAAAGATAAAGAATCGTGGTGGTGGGAAACAAATGTTCAAGAGAAGGTTAAAACGAAAAAAGAGTGCTTTAAAGCATTGCACTTATGTAATAATAGAGAATCGGGAAAAATACAAAGTAGCAAAGAAAGAAACTAGGAAGAGGCGGTCGGAGGCGAAATCTAAGGCTTTTGAGGGCTTTACCAATCTTTAGGTACAAAAAATGGGGAAAAACGTATATCTAGGCTTGCTAAAAGTAGAGAAAAGAAGACAAGAGACTTAGATCAAGTGAAGTGCATAAAGAACGAAGATGATAGAGTTTTAGTTACACAAAGAAGAGATCAAGGAAAGATGGAAAAGTTATTTTCACAAGTTATTAAATGAAGAATATAGAACAAAGTGGAAACTACGAGATTGTAAAAACTAGTGAGGAAGACCAAAATTTTACCTTTTATCGTAGGATTCGAGAATTTGAGGTAAGTGAAGCACTAAAGAGAATGGACAAAGGGAGGGCAATGGACCGAGATGATATTCCCATTGAAGTTTGGAAGTGTTTAGGAGAAAGGCATAACCCTGGCTAACTAAGTCGCTTAATGAGATTTTGAGGTCTAAAAGAATGCCGATGCGTGGAGAAGAAGCACTTTGGTCCCTATCTACAAGGATAAAGGAGATATACAAAATTGTGCTAATTATAGAGGGATAAAGCTCATAAGCCACACTATGAAACTATGGGAAAGAGTAATTGAACGGAGATTAAGACAAGAGACTCACATTTCGGAGAATCATTTTGGTTTTATGCCGGGGAGGTCAACCATGGAGGCAATATACCTTATGCGAGGGGTGATGGAAAGGTACCGCAGAAACAAAAAGACCTCCACATGGTGTTTATTGATCCGAAAAGGCTTATGATAGGGTGCCAAGAGAAGTTCTTTGGAAAGTACTAGAGAAGAAAGGAGTTCGTGTTGCTTATATTCGAGCTATCAAGGATATGTATGATAGGGTCACGACTTGTGCGAATGGATGGCGGGGTCACGTAAGATTTTCCGATTCTTGTAGGATTACACCAAGGGTCAACTTTGAGTCCATATCTTTTCACCTTGATTTTGGACGTACTTAGTGGACACATCCAAGATCCAGTGCCTCGGTGCATGCTTTTCATGACGACATAGTCCTAATGGAAGAGTCGAGACAAGGAATAAATGATAAAATAGAGCTATGGAGAGAAGCTTTAGAATCACATGGGTTTTAGACTAAGTAGGAGTAAAAAGCAGAATATATGGAATGTAAGTTTAACAAAAGGCGATCTAGCTCGACTTGGAAGTGAAAATTAGTGATCATATTATCCCACAAGTTGAACGGTTTAAGTATCTTGGATCTATTATACAAAATGACTAGAGAGATTACGGAGATGTAACTCATAGGATTCAAGTGGGTGGACAAAATGGAGAAATGCTTCTGGTGTTATTTGTGACCGCAAGATACCTCTCAAGCTAAAGGGAAAATTTTATAGAACGACTATAAGACCGCAATGCTTTATGGTACCGAATGTTGGACGGTAAAATGTCAACATGAGCATAAGTTAAGGGTTGCAGAGATGAGAATGTTGCGTTGGATGAGTGGACATACAAGAAGAGATAAAATTAGGAATGAGTGCATTCGAAAGAAAGTAGGAGTAACACCCATTGATGAAAAGATAACAGAGTCTCGCCTAAGATGGTTTGGTCATGTGAGGAGAAGACCAATAGAAGCTCCAGTGAGAAGAATTGATAAGTTGGAGGATAGTCCCCTTAAAGAGAGGTAGAGGTAGACCACTGACAACACTAAAAGATATCATTAAAAAAGATCTTGAAATCAATGGTTTATCTGAAAGTATGGTTTATGACAGAGCACAATGGCGTCGTTTGATCCATGTAGCCGACCCCACCTAGTGGGAAAAGGCTTTTGTTGTTGTTGTTGTATTAAAATGAGTACTCTGGTAAGGAATCTTGTAGCAGACCTCCAGTAACAAGGATTAAGGAATATATGAGTTGGAGTCTGACAAGGATATAACACAGTCCCCTTCCATGTTAGCATCTAACCAAACAAGACACCTGATTTTTTACCATTCCATATTAGCTTGTAAGCAGACCCGGACATCCATTTATTTTCCCACCCATCTTAGCACCTAACCAAACGAGACACTCTTTCTTTTTTGCTTTCAATAAACTTCTAGACAGGATAATGAACCCTAACCACCCTTTCTTTCTTTAAGGAAATACTTTATAGTTTATCCGTTCCTTCTCGTCCTAAGCTCCCAAACATAAATCTATGAAGCTCATAAGATACATAATAAATATCTCCAGTCTCTTGATAAATCTTCAAAAACATGATTTTTTTATCACATAATCTAAATGATATTTGGGGTGGGGTGTAAAAGATATCTTGCTATAAAAAGAATAATTTTCCTTAACTGTTTGAAGTTTTCCTGACAGTTTATTAGCTCAGCAGTATTTTCTTTGAATATTGACATTATATACGGAACAATGTCTCAACACTTGTCATGTAGAAATTGACATAAAGGAATTAATGATACCAGAAAAGATTCGATGTACAATATAAAATTTTTAACCTAACCTAGATATATTATCCACCCTGTCCTCTATGTGTCTGTGTGCATTTACCATGCCTATCCCTGTATATTTGCATGTCTCTTTATGTAATTTCCATGTTAATATTATAACTAATCAAAGAACCTCGTAGTTGAAAAATCATGCATTGCACTACAAATTGTAGTGAATATACAATAGACATGTATAAATTTCCCAACCACTTCTTTGTTATACATATTGTGAGCTCAAACACAGAAATTTAATTGACACTAAAAAAAAGGAAGACATTAATATGGGAAGAATCATCTAAAGCTAAAATAGATACTTCCTACAATGCCAATAACATAATACCTTCCATATGATGGCTGTACAATCATTGGATGAAGAGGCTAGGTACGCCCCATTATTAGAAAATTGAACAAACCAAACTTCATGTCTATGTCCAGTCAATATCTGCAGCAATGGCCAAAAAAAAAGTGTTATTTAATATATAAGGCATGTAATATCAAATGTTAGAAACTAGAAGATTAATTTGGAAATTTATCTCTGGTTCTCCATGATTCCAAACCTGATTCATCCTCCTTCTCCACATTAAAGCAGTCACCATAATCAATCTCTTGGTATATAGTCCAACAAAATAATTCCAATTACGAATCAGACAGACAGGAAAACAGTCTCTTGACATGCTCATATGGTACAGGAAAATGCCAATAAACTTAAGTGCAAGAAACATATGGATGGTAGATAATAGTAAGCATAAATGCATTGTTCCTTTTTTCTGTAAAAATAATTACATCACTAAAACTCATAAGGTAGCTTGCTTGACTAGCTAAAACTATGTCTACTTCATAAAAGTCAACCAGTTATTCTGTATCTGGTTTATACACAGTTGGACACTATAAGAATATAGAAGCGATCTCTTTTCCCCCCTTCATGGTATATAATAGGAAGTCCATCTTTTACCACGAAATTTAGATAGAAAGAGAATCTAAACGAAAAGGACAAAGATTCTTTAAAACCACAACCGAAAAAACACAAACAAAAAATAATCATTTTTAAAAATAAATCCAATAGAAAAGATTATATTTCCCCCACTAGATAGCTACAATAAATATAATAAATTGATAGAGAAGAAACACAAATCTAAGTTTCAAATCATATTTAAAAGACAACCAACACAAACTCTTAATGTGGATCAGTAAGCAGCATATACCCCGAATGGATTCAAAGAGAAGCCTGTGATCCCTTCACAATTTTTCTTAAATGGGGGGAATTGCTACAGATTACCAAAGTTATTGATGGATGTGAAAGTACATTCATGTAAACTTGAAATTCAATGTTCTGTGTTTCTCTTTTCTCTTTAAAGTCTTCTTTTATCTCAGAAAAGAAGAAGAAGAAGAAGAAGAAGAAAGTTCTAAAATTATTTATACACAATGACATGTTTTAAAATGAAATATAAAAAGATTCAGTCCGTTAATTAATTTCAATTTGGGCAATGGCGAGAAAATAAACTAATCTTCTGGACGTCAAATAGCATTCGATACTTCTCTAATATATCATCTTAAAAACATAACCACATTATCTTACATGCAGTAACAGTCTACAGAGCCAACTCACCTGAGTGGTTGCAGTAGGAATCTGATCCCTACAATAATAGTGATCCTCATAAAGTGAAATTGGACTTGATGAACTGTGATACATACATGAATCAAACCAAGCTGTAACGGTAGTTTCAACTAAATGCTCCAACCTTCTTTCAGGTACTGAAACTGGTGGAGGGATCAATTTTCCCAAATCTGTTAATAACTTTCTTCGTAAATCATGAACAACGTCACCATCTATCACACCTAAGTCCATATCCTTCAAGGAAAGCATACTATTAGCCAGGCTGTGAACCTTGTATTTGTCCACATGCAATACAGAAACCCGTTTCCTCAATACATCCAAAGCTAAAGTATCCTCGCCACGATTCAGATACTCCAGAAGACACTGTCTGAAGACAAGAAACAGAGCAGATTCTCTAGTTTCGCCCAATGTATCCTTTATAGAATTAAGAAAATTTATGCAGCCATCCCAATTTCCATTCAGTATATCTGATTCAAGCAACTGAAACTCTGTGGACTTGTATAAAACACCAGATTCCAATTCCAAACAAGATGCAGACTTACTGTACCCTAATGAATATAGGCACTGAACTATGATCCTCACAAATTCATTTTTTTTAATCAACCCTTTTGAGCCAAGTACCTCAGACGGATTCTCCATTAAAAGATATACAGACAAGCTTCACCACATCCAGTTTCTTACAGCTTCCCGAAACCTTAAACCAAAAACCTTAAACTTTGGACACCCCAAACACTCAAAAGTGGCAGCATGTGATAAAGGGGTAGATGAGGGATTCGAAACTGAGCCACATAGCGGACACTGAGGGTCCAAATTTGCAAGACTATAATAAAAAGTTCCTGTAACCTAAAATTCTGGAAAATCAGGATTGGGTGATTCTAAAAAAATTGATAAAAGTAAACCCTATATGCTAGGAAAAGGAAATCTTCCGAACTAATTGTAACAGCTCTAAACTCGCAGCATCACCATTATACGAAGTCAAAAGATACTCTACTCGTATATAATATAACCAAAAGCTATTGAAAAACATAACAAACACCCATGACTCAGAAAATGATCAATTGCAGAACCCAGAATTGAAATTGAGAGAATAAGAAGTAACCCATGTGGCTGAAAGGCAAAACGAGAGAAGAGTTTGAGGGATGGATAAGCATTGAAACGAAAACGAAAGAGAGAGGGAGAGGGTTTAGTTCAATATCAGAAAATTATAAGAGTCAAAGAAAGCGGATCCTCCAGACGTCGTCGTTCCTTTCTTGCTGTAATTTCTTCAAAACTCAACTCCGGTTTTGTTCTTTTCTTCCCTCCCTCTCTTGTTGCTAATGACAGTTTTGCTTTTTAGAATAAACAATGCTTTTCGTCCTCACGTTACATTAGTTTTTTATTTAGTGATATTAAATTTTTTTAATAATAATTAATATTATCAGTTTTATTTTTAATAATTATTTATTTTTATTCACCTGGATCGGGGTCTTTTTCTTAGCAAGGTTTGGATCCAGCATGACCTCGTCGTCACAAAAGTATCTAAAATTGAAGCAGTGATATAAGTAAAACGCAAGGTGTAATGTTCAAGAAGAAACGTAAGGTGTGTACTCTCCCCCACCTCACTTCAAAGCGCGTGGTAGGAAATCAGTAATCACATTCTCATTTTTTTATTGGTGATGCTACGATATCAAACAAATGTTAAAGAAATTCAATGTCACTTCAGCTATAATTCTTAAAGAAAGAAATAAAAACTTACTTGTAGATAATTTTTAACATCTTACTTATGATTAATCAATTCAATTTAATTTAGTTTAAAAATAAATAAGTGTTATATTATATGCATGCGTTTAACATGTCTGACAAAAAAATGTAATTTCTTGAATGAATAATATACATTATATTACTTTAAAATAAGTTAGCAGAGTTGATATTTCATAATAGTTATTTTATTTTTATCTCAATTTGACGTGAATAGAAAATTTTGAGTTTGACAAAATAAAATAATCATATTTTAGGCATGATATGACAATAAAGATATTTCTTTGATACAAAAAATTTGGTAATAAGAATATGATATTTTAAGAATATCGGCTAAGGGAACTACTAATCGAACAGGGAATTCGAATTCAATGAATATAAAATTTTATTCAAATTCCTTTAATCAGTTATAATAACTCATGTTAGCGCAATATTAAAAAAAAAAAGAACATTAAAAAAATCAAGAAATGTTATTTTGTGTTAGTTGGGATTATTGTGAGATGATTTTGGATGCTAATTTGTTGTTTTAATATATGGTGCATCATGTAGTTTATATATTTTATTTTTTTAGTATTTACTAAAGATATCTTCACACCTTTTAAATATAAAATTAATTTTCTTTGACCTATCAATATTATAGTAAAGCCTTTTCAATAATAATATTTCTCAAAATTCAAACGTTCAAACGTCTTCTTGTAATTTGTATTTAAATGTATATGTCTTGAATTCTATTAAACCTGGTTATAATAATTTGGTGGGTTTTAATGTTTTAGTATTTTAATAGTTTATTTAACAAGTGCTAACTCATGTGAATTAATTTCAGGCTATCTCACATTGACACCTTTTCAAGGTCCTTAATCTTCATCTTTGGATTCTGTAAAAAAAGAAAAAAAAAACTTCATCTTTGGATAAGCTTCCTACCAGTCAAATGATCATAAACATGAAACATATTCAATAAGACAATAACTAACTCACTATTAGAAATCATGTCATCAATAAAATGTTCGTTCCATGATAGGTAATAATTGAATTTTTATGGCTAGGTGATATGGATTCAATGAATATAGTAAAGACTTTTTCAAAAACTTAATAATTGGTTGTTGTTACAGTATCTTATTTATTTTTTATGTTGATATTTTAATGAATTATTAAATATTTATTAATTTACTAACATAGTGTGATATAAGTAATAGATATTTGGACCCTTTAAGCATGTGGTCAGAGGTTTGATTCCTAACTCATGTCTATGAAAAAATATCTGTTGGGAGATGTCAATCTCCTAAATAGATCTTAGTATTTCGAGAGATTAGTCTCTACATTCGTATACGGAATACCCTGAAAAAAAAATATATTAATTTTTAGATTTGACAATAATTGTTTCATAATAATTATTTCAAGTTTATTAAATATAATTAATAACTAATAAATGTTTAATAACTAATTAAGATATTCATACCCTGAAAAAAAAAAACAATTACTGGAATAATTCTCCAAAAATCAAATTAAAATATTTCAGTCAAATATTAAAGTTGGAAATGGAAGGTAAGAATGACACAAAGAAGGAAGATCAACCGGTTGCAAGACTTGCAACCTTTAATAGTAATGGTTTTAATGATTAATTAGTTACAACAGTTGAGAACCTATAAAATTATTGCTAACAACTACTTGGAATATTTTTTTTCCCCGGGGGGGGGTGTTATTGAGGTTTACAGTTGCATGAGACTGAAGTTAGACTGGGAATGATAATTCAAGTACTCGTAGCTTTGAAATACACAATGAGTGTGCTTGGGGGCTGGAGGATAATAAAACTTCTAATGGATCTCATTTGAACACTAAGTTTATTATTGTATAGTGATCTACGCGAGAAACCCCAACCTTTGAAAGGAAAGAATTGAAAAAGTTAGAAAGATTTAAACATTGAGAGGGACATATGAAAGAGGTAGCCATCAAAATGAATAATTCTGAAGAGAAAGAAATGTAAGCATCTTCAGGGTGGAAAAGAAAATGCAATGCCAAATCCATATATAGAAGAAAATGCTCCATGACACTAGTCTCAATCTAGCTAGTTTAGTCTCAATGAAAAGTATACGATGAATTGTTCTTTCCGACTATTTAGCTATGCGAGTAATAAAAAAATATTTAATTATTTTTTATTGAAACCGATTTACTAAGATACTCTTGCTGAAGTTTTTTCATTATAAAAAAAGTTTAATGAAAGAAAAATTTAACCCCTCCCAAAGTCAAAGTACCACATAAATCTCAACAAAAATTCATAGTAATATTTACTAATAAACCTATCAAAAAAATTTATATTATTTGCAGGGTCTAATAAAATTTATATTATTACCGTTTTCAAAGTTTTGGATCATATTTTAAATAAAAAAAAGTCAACATAACAAGTTTTAAACGTTGCCAAAAAGTAATCTATCGAGTTAGTTTGTGCTTTAAGTTTTCAAAAAAAAAAAATATTGTGGTAAAACCACAATAAAAATTGGAAAAATGTATAGGAACTCTCAAATTTTATAACATTTTAAAGTTGTCATCATGAACTTTCAAATTAGGTGAGAAGTCTCTAAACTTTTTGATTTTTACAAATAGATCATTTTTTGTTTACTTATTAAGCTAGGATTAACACGTGACTCATATGTATTAATTAAAACACATGAAAATATTTAATTTGTTCATATTATTTTAAAAAACTTTAATTTTTATGTATAAAAATATAAATATATCAAATAATTTAAAGAAAATAAATTAAAAGGATAAGATTATTTGAAGTTTTTTTTTAAAATATATATATAGACAAATTAAAAATTATTATGTATGTTAATAAATATTAACAAGTTATATAATGGATGATCTCAATTTAACTTATGTATAGAATAGTCTACTTATGAGTTTTAGAAAATTTAAAAACATTTCATTTGGATTTGAAAATACATGATGACTATTTCAAAATAAAATAAAGTTTAGAGAATATTTGTACATTTTTCTTAAATTTTAACTGGAAACATGCTCTCTTAAAATAGTTTAAAGAGTAACTTAATTAGAGTCGATGCAAAACTTAGTCCAAATATACTATTATTATTTGACAAATGTATAATTTTAGTTCAAATTCAGAAGTCTCATGTTGATAGGTGATTCATAAATCATTGCTAAAGTAAGGTGGTTTGTTATTTTGAAATGAGAAAGTCTCCCCTCAACTTAAACTTTTATTTTAAAAAAATAAATATATCACAATACAATTTCATTGGAACATTTTGTTTATTCCTTCTTAATTTAATACTTATAGAAAAACAATTTCAACTTGGAGCGTGTGCATTCTTCTTTATATTGAGAAATGATATATGCATATATATCACTTATCTCTATTTCTCTAGTATCTCATCTTCTCCCTCTTTCAACATTAAAAATTACATGTATCATTTCAGCCAAATCTATTGTATTTTGAGAGATTTTCAGCCACGCCTAAATAATTTTTGAGGGCAGTGCTTTGTACACCTTAAGCTTATATGTTTTATTTAATGTACTCACTATTTTGTAGGTTTAATTTTACAATATCACAGTGTCCTAATTATTATTTTTTGGAATATGATACTTTTATATCTAATATTTTTTTTGAAAAAATAAAAATATTTAACTTGGCCGTCTAAGAGAAATCTCTTAACTCCCTCCTGACCACTATTAAATTATGACCACTTTTATAATATACTATAAATTTTTAGTGTAAGAATACACTATAAAATCTTTGTTGTTAATTTTTTAGTATACACATTTGTACGGCTAAGATTAACAATTATTAACGTATCAATTTTATTAATTTCTCTTTTTTTCTCCCCAGATATAGTGTCAAATTCATTTCATCGTCTTTCTTGTTTCTCTCTTTTTTTCCTCACCTCCCAATAATAATAAAACACCTATTAATGGAACCATAAATTGGGTGAAGTATCCAAAACCAAGAATTAGAAACAAATAAAAAAGATACATAGGTTCAAATTGTGTTAAATATCAAATATCCAAAACCTGAATAGAAACACATTATGGAGTAAATACAATAAATTGAAATTTAAAAAATGGAGACGAGTTTTGGTGATTGATGAGGAAAAAGCAATTGAAAAAAGATAGATCATGGAGTTAGACACCACACCTGTAACAACATGAAAAGAACTCGTTAGAGTTGTTCAGATTCTTAGCAATGGAAAGGGAGAAGAACTTATTTTCATTAGTAACTACTTTGTAAGGAGACTATTTTTTTTAATTTTAAATAATGGGATAAATTATAATTAAATAAAAATAAAGAGATAAATAAAAAATATTTATTCATTTGGCTGAAATAATCTTAACCATATACATGTGTATACAAAAAATCAACATCAAAGATTTTATGGTGTATTCATACACTACAAGTTTATAGTGTATTGTTGAATTGGCCCTAAATTATTACAGTTTTTTTCTACAAAAGAAAAAAAAAAACTCATCGCCTTTTTTCCTCTCAAGATAACCTATGATATATATATTAAATTTTTTTGCCTACAAAATGAAAGATAAGCAGGAATCTATTTTCCATTTTCCATTTTACTGAAAACAACGAAGCTCATGTCGATAACTTAGTTCGTAAGGCTATATGCTTATATCGAAACATGCTTCTTCGAATTCTATACGTTTTTCATTTTATTCTAGATTATGTAAAATTAAAAATGTTAACAAAATATTATAGGTTATGAAATACACTATATTATTTTTTTTTTAAATTTATATACAAATATATTTGTAAAAAAATATTTTTTTCATTTGATTATATAATTTGTTTTACACATTTTCTTAAAAAATACACAGACATATTAAAGCAAAACCATCCAAATAACCAATATATTTTGAGAACAATTATATTTTAAATAAAAATGTAATTTGAGATCAATTGTATAATTTGTTTTCCATTTCCAATGCCCTCTTCATCTTATACTCAGTTGTTAACTGAAAAAACCAGGGTTATGTTCTTGGAGCCTTCTAGCAAAAGCTCGTGAAAAACACCCTTTAATAGTTTAGTAAAGTAATAAATAACCACACGAAAAAAGTGTTGTAATAAATAAATCACCACTTTCTAGTTCTAGTCCATAGAACTTTTTAGACATCGATATAAATAAAATAAGTGTTGATATAATAATCAAATATCAAAAGCACCAATTTTATTTGTCAAAGAGAGGGCCCCACCCATTATACCCTTTGTTTCGTAGAAGCCGCGTTTCATCTCGCTTGCGTTCCAAAACCGCATCCAGAAAAAAGAACGGTTTCCAATTCCAACGACGACATGAAACGGCTCCCCATTTGTCGTTTCGCGAACCCGTTCTTCTCACGCGCACACACATAGCGTGTAACAAATACCGTTCTTACAGTGCGTAATAAAGTCCCTCTCCTTTTTCAATCTTCGTCACTCGCTCGCTCACTCACTCACTGTGTGTGTGTGTCAGTTAGCATTTCATCAAGATCTATTCCCTTCCGCCATTTTTGTCTCTCTCTCTCTACCTGTGTCCGTACACGTTCTTTATATCGGTTTGGTCGCCGCATTTCAGGGATCTAGAATCCGACCCACCCGCATTGTCGGATCCATCATCTTCTTCTTCTTCTTCTGTCTGTTTTTTCTCTCTCCTAGGGTTTTAACTCATATGCTTCCTTCCTTACTCTCACCGCACTTCTTACTAGTTCTGATAACTCTCACTCCCAGCTCGCAATGCCACCGTGTAGACGATAATTGCCGCAACTTAGCAACTTGCTTAGCACTCTGCGGCAAGGTTACCGAGCTCCACGCTGCTCCTTTCTGACAATGGTTTTGGTCAATTTTTGGTTCGGCGCCGCGAGAGAAAATGCCAGCCTCGGTTGTCTTCCTCCTCGCTTTCCTTCATTTGCTTTTCTCTTGCTCAGGTATGCATTCTTGTTTCGCTTTCATACAGTTTTGAAATGCTGGGCTGGTGCAAGTTTATTTCATATGCTGGCGTTTGCGTGCTGTTCCTTTCGCTTCGATTGACAACGATTTGATGAACCTAGTAGCAGTTCATCATCACATGGTTTTCTTCTCGTTTGGTGTTTGTTTCTAAAATGTGAAAAAGAGTTTGATCTTCGATGAATTATGATGAAAGATGCGGGCTCTTTGTATGGATATGCAAGAAAATGTACAACAGTGGAAGGAAATCTAAGAAGATCGTAGAATTAATTGATTGATTCAGTGCTAGTTCTGTAGCTTTTTCTTTTCCCCATCATAGGTAGAATATTTACGGCCTCTCTGGGAATTGGGAAAACAAACACCACAAATGCCAATAGAAAGCGGAAAACTTCCATAAATGGTAACTAGCAGTTACCATGTTCAAGGTCCCTGAACCACTCCTCATTCCCTAGCCTTGAGACTGGGGTACATCTCCACTAGGGCAAAGGCCCTTGGACGCTAGTTCTGTCGCTTGACATTGTCGGCACCTGAATTATAGAAAGTTATGATTTTGCTGGGATTTTCTAATGTGTTGTTTGAATATTAGTTGGTTGTCAATTATGTTATAATTCTTTTTACTAAATTATTGATTATTTTAATTATGTCTGGGACAGCTTTTCTAATGTTTCTTACTACGTAGTTCTCTGCTAGTCAGTATGTACGGCATATGATTTAGTTATCTGTTAACCTCTGATACTTGTTCCTCAGATACGAAACCTAGTTCTTTGATGCAGTTTTACAATGCATATTGAATCTTGCTTATATTGGTGTGTTTTGGGCAGTATTTATTACTATTTTACCAATGGATTGGCTTACATATAAACATTATTGAGTATTTTAATCTCATGACTGCATTCCACTAAACTTGAATTTTGGGAATTTGATCCAACTGCACACCTGCCATCTCTCATCTCTATGCTTTCTTCTTCATCTACTAAATTGAGCACTGACTCACTGAGTAATCAAGAAACATATTTAGCTTGCCTCTTAAAGACTATATGTTATAATCAAATCTCTATTTATAGCTACCTCATTGGATTCTACTTGTTTACTTGCTCGAGACTAAATTGGGTGTTATATATCAGTCTCTGTTGTAGGATTAACAGAACGGACACTTAGACTTAAGTTTTTACCCTTTCTTTTGGTCTATGCATTCTTTGATGCATGTAAATATTTCCTATACCAGAATAGTCTATTTCTGGAAGAAACTTAAATGTTCTAACTTTTAAGTGTTGACAACTATACACTTAAGCATATTTAATTTCATTTGTAAAGCTGCTTCATTTCTAGAGTCCAAGTTTAATTAGTATATGCACATATTTGCTATTATTGAAACTTTGCTGGCAAGCTAGTGCATATTACATCTAATTGTCTAAATGTACCACAAGCTTATATAGTGAAATATCAGAAATTCAGACAAATAAATTTATTTCCAGTTTGGATGCTCACAATAAAAGATGTACAAATTCGCAATTCGGGCACTATCTCTGAAGTATAATTAACATGAAAGTCTTGGTCATTAAGTGTGCAAGTACTTTCTTTTTGAGTAGTTTTTGGGTCATGATCCCAATTGAAAGCAAATTCGAAAATGCTAATTGGTACGAATTCTTTTGCACGAAATGGTACACGAATTAACGTGGCTTGATGGCAGTGTGTTTTGGCTTCTAATTTTTTTTTATCTCATTTATCATCTTTGTTTTTTCAACCAACATGATTGGTCAATATGTTTCTAACTGTTTTTCGTAAAAACTCATTCGTACCAAATAGCATCACTCAAGCAAATTTAACCTAAAACATCTTGCAATGGCCTTGTAGTTTTTGTTTTTTTTAATGGAAGGACGGGTCAAGAATTTTTTTGTTTGAAATTTTGAGGAAGAGTCTCGTTGTACATGTAATGTGTGCATGCACATTCTAAGATATTGTTTCGTTCTGATATGTGTCAGTTGCATGTAGAACATAAGATAGTGTCAGCTACAGTTTTTGAAGAAGCCTAACACAAATTGTATTTCAGGTCATTTCTCTTTGTCAATATACTTGTCTCCTTCTCCAATGCTATACCAGCCTTTGTCTGTCAGAGACATGTTAGTTGAGCATGGTATGATGGTAGAATTCACAATTATTCTGGATGATCTGCCCTTTAATGTTTTATGCACAACTAATGACTCAGCATTGGAAAGCTTGAAAATCTGAACATGAAACTAATGTGGAAAATGTATTATTTGACATCTCTTAGTATTGAATAATACTCTATTCCTTGCAAATGTAGAAGTCCATCATCAGTTAATCTTTTGAAAATACTTTCATGACACTTAAAATGCTTCAATTTTTTTTTTTGGGGCATTTAAGGATTGAAGTTCTTGCTGTAAACAGATGTTTTCCTTTGTGCTATTAGCAGGAGATCTTAAATTCACAGCAGTCACCTATGAAAAGACTTTCTCATTGCATTGCTCTAGTCTTCTTCTTGCTCAAGTTTCTTAAAAGTGGTTGGCAATTAAGTCTCTCACGTTCTCTCCATTAACTTTCTTTGAGAATACCAGCTTGACTTTCCACTTATTTATCCAATTTCTTTGCATGGGTGCGGTTTTTTGATCATTCACTATCTCATAGGGTGGTTTATCAGATAGTTAGAGATTTTATATGTCTTTTTTATATATCCATTAGAATATTAGAACGCGTAAGAGGCTCTTGAACGGCTTTAAGGTGATCATAAAAACAAAATTGGAGCCAAGAGTAAATAGTATAAGATGGTAGTAGAAAACCCTTCCACTATTTGATAGGTTTTTCTGAATGAATCCAGTGCTATATTTCTATGTGCTTGTGCTCCGGTCCATATTGGATCACATACTTTGCAATTAATGAAAAAGATTATGATTTGATATATATATATATATATATATTTAAATTTTAAGAGATTCCTTTTGAGGTCTTCTCGACAGATTAGCACTATGCCATTATGTATGACATAGTAGGTTCTTTTCCTGCAGTGAAGTCGGTTTCTATGAGTGTGTCATTTGCTTCATCTGAACGAGCTAAAACTTGGTTAGTTAAACCTTCTTCTGGACCATCTTCCGCACCTGTGCCATCTCCATCTTATCAAGGTATATTATCATATTTTTTAATAACTTGCTGTTACACTTAATGTTTGCTATGAGCCTAAGGGTTAATATTCTCTTATTTTAGGTCCTAGTGTGACTCCAAGACCAAAACGTCATCATCATGACCGTCGTCATCATAGAGTGAAACCTTATGTAGTGGCTCCATCCCCTTCTAAGGACCAAGGTAATTTTTGGAAGTTAGACACCATTCTTCCCCTCCTACTCTTACCGGGGGCAGGGCTAATTATAAAATCTCAACGACTTTTGGTCTTTCAATTTTGTAGTTAAAATCTTTTGTATTTCCTGATATGATTCTCTGCATCTCTATTTGGTTGTAAGTTGATCAAGGGAATCATGAGTTGATTCTTTGTAACCTAGTAATCTGAATTTTATGATTCAGCTACCTTCTTAATTAGTTCTTTTAATGTATGCTACTATGCTGTTTTTAAAGTAAGATGCTATAAATAGACATAATGTCAAAATCAGAATTATTTGGAATAATATTTTGAATCCGATTAGTTTGCTTCCTTAGATTACAAGTGTTTTATGTGTGAAAAATCAATTTATTTTAAACTATATTTGCTGCCTGCTTCACAAAGTTATGGTAAAAGTGTTTTATGTGGGAAAAAAATAATTTATTTTAAGCTATATTCGCCTCTGGATGTTCTTTCAAGTTGCCTTTGATGTCTTAAAATTATTGTCTGCTTCACAAAGTTATGGTAGGGTCTAATGGGCTTAATTAATACAATGGACCTAAATATTATTTTTCACTGAAAACTTATAGTTTTAATTGCTGTGAGATAAAGCCTTTTCCTGATTGAATTACACGGAATTCTTGCGACAGAGCATTTTTTCTGCCCTCCCTGTTGTCTCATACCATACACTCATTGTATAATGAAATCTCTGGCAGCTTGTGACCAAATCTGTACAGATCCGCTCACAGCAACTCCCTTTGGTTCGCCTTGTGGTTGTGTTTTTCCCATGAAAGTCAGACTTATACTGGATGTAGCTCCTTTGGCTGTTTTTCCAGTAATTAATGAGTTAGAGATTGAAGTCGCATCAGGAACATATTTGGAGCAGAGCCAGGTGAAGATAATGGGTGCCAGTGCTGATAGTCAAAATCAGGGAAGAACTGTAGTTGATATTAACTTGGTTCCACTCGGAGAGAAATTTGACAATACCACTGCAGTTCTGACATATGAGAGGTTTTGGCAGAAGAAAGTTCCTCTAAATAGGAGCCTTTTTGGTGGTTATGCAGTCTTGTACATTACTTATCCAGGTAGTTGTGTTGTTTCTCCTAATAACATTTTACTTTACTGTTGTCATGTTACTGGTTGAGACTGAAGCAGTTGGTATCAGGGATGCCATCATCACCACCACATGGAACCTCAGTTGGGAGTGGTCCCAGTCCCAGTGGAAGTGCTGGAGGTAGTCTCCCGATCACTGCCATCTTTATGAGCAAGAACCAGAAAATGAATCTTAGAACCATAATCATCATTGCTTTATCGTCCTTTGTACTCTTGCTGGTTTTGGTTGGAGCATTTTCCATCATTTTGAAATGGAGGAAGATTAGGGGACCATCAAGTACTGTTGGCCCTGCATTCACATCATCTCTAAACAAGAGATCTGGTATAATTTTGAACTTCTTTTGTGTTTTTTTGTAAAATAATTTTAAGATGCTTAAAATAAAATTGGAAGAATTTGTTGTTTGATTGCTAAGCATTTTATTGTAAATTATACTCAACTGGGCTATTATAGCCTAAAATATTATTCTTCAGATTGAGTATGGCTCCATTTGCAGTTTCTTTCTATTAGTTTACTATGTTTTCCTTGCCATGTGCCGAAGATTATATTTGTTTAGTTATGTTCTATTTCTGGGGAAAGTGAAGTTGTAATATGTTTTTACACTTTACAAATTTGCAGTGCATTGATCTCTGGACTTTGAAGGTTTGCCTAATGTCATTACTCATTAAATATTAATTTTGTGCCACACTTCAATTAGGTTTCCATTGATCTCTGGACTTTGAAGATTTGCCTAATGTCATTACTCCTTAAATGTTAGTTTTGTGCCACACTTAAATTAGGTTTCCGTGATTTACATGTCCAGATTTGCCTAATGTCATTACTCATTAAATGTCAGTTTTGTGTCACACTTCAAATAGGTTTCCGTGATTTACATGTGAGTGCCTTTTGCGCTTGACTTTTATATGATAACTGTAAATCAGACTTGTTCCACCATTAGTTGCTAGGGGAGATCCCTCCTCAGGGAGATCTCCTGGCTCCCAGGGGCTAGTTGAGTAGCTTCCTTAGAGGGAGAAAAATCCTTGGAGGTAATCCTCTAGGTGGGCCTTTGCCTGCCCCTCTAGGATCCCATGCATGCCACTGGCGAACTGACCAATAGTCTTGGAGTAACCGGTCTTTACTATCATTTTTTCAACCAAAAAGATACTAGTACTGCTATGTACAGGACCAACAAGATAAGTAAGATTTCCTCTGCTTGTGGTGGTTATTGATATATACCCGCAATTCAAATAGAGTAGTGAAGTGAACATTTTCTCATTTTACATTGACAAATTCCACTTTCTCTAGTATGTGAACTTATGTTGATGAGTGGGATGCATAAGTTGTTGCAAATATGGTATTAATGCTCGTGTTTAATTTTAAGAATTTTCATGTTGTCTTGTACTCTTGGTTATCTATACTTGATTCTGTAAATTGTATCATCATTGAATTAAAATATAAATCGGTGGATGCTTGATATGCAGCCATGGAGTCTATGTTGTCAAGCAGTATTACAAGCTCGAGATCAGCCTCCCTTATCTCCACCATGGCTACTTCTATTCCCTCTGTTAAAACATTTTCTCTTTCTGAGCTTCAGAAAGCAACAGATAAGTTCAGTTCAAAGAGAGTAGTAGGAGAAGGAGGATTTGGACGTGTTTATTGTGGGACACTGGATGATGGAACTGAAGTTGCAGTTAAGCTGCTAACAAGGGATAATCAGAATGGAGACCGTGAATTTATCGCGGAAGTTGAGATGCTAAGCCGTTTACATCACCGTAATCTTGTGAAACTCATTGGTATATGCATAGAAGGACGCAGGCGTTGCCTGGTGTATGAGCTTGTTCGCAATGGCAGCGTCGAGTCCCATTTGCATGGTAACATATTTTCATTGGCTCTGGACATGTGGCCCTTGTTCTATTTACATTGCATTGCCATCTGTTAAATTAAATTCTTGTTAATGATACTGCAGGTGTTGACAAGAAAAACGGCCCTCTAGTTTGGGAAGCACGGATAAAAATTGCCCTTGGAGCTGCGAGAGGATTGGCCTATCTTCATGAGGATTCTAATCCTCGTGTGATTCACCGAGACTTTAAAGCTAGCAATGTGTTATTAGAAGATGACTTTACCCCCAAGGTTTCTGATTTTGGATTAGCAAGAGAAGCAACTGAAGGAAGTCATCACATTTCTACACGGGTCATGGGTACTTTTGGGTAAGTATAATACTTTGTCTGCAGCATTTTGATTGAGTATTTTCTTGAGAGTTCTGCTACAGAGCCCGGGTGTGTACTGGACAGGCACATCCACCCCACCTGTGTATCTGGTACACACCCGGGCTGTGTAGCTTTTCTGTTTTCTTAAACGTTATTGAGTGCTTTAATTATAAAGTTATTCAATAGCTTTCAATTTTTTAAGTTTCAGGTAATGTTCAACTCTACTTCCTTGAGTTACTTGTATATTTTACATTAATTAACTAATGAAATATTCTGATAGCTAAACACAAATCCTGTGCACACTGCATATTAACCCATCATGAGAGTTATTCAGATTGTCTTTTCTTCTCTACTGAATAGTTTATCAAAATTAAGTTCTTTATGTCACAATTCTGCTGTATAAATTGTAACTCGTGTCTAATAAACTGTGTGTGATCGCCGTTCCTAGCCTTCAATTTGATGCCATTTATATCTGTTCAATTTTGCAGGTATGTTGCCCCAGAATATGCAATGACTGGCCATTTACTCGTTAAAAGTGATGTTTATAGTTATGGCGTTGTGCTGCTTGAACTTCTCACGGGCAGAAAACCAGTGGACATGTCTCAACCTCCTGGACAGGAGAATCTTGTAACTTGGGCACGGCCACTGTTGACGAGTAGAGAAGGTTTAGAACAATTAGTGGATCCATCTTTGGCTGGAAGTTATGACTTTGATGACATGGCAAAGGTGGCTGCTATTGCTTCAATGTGTGTTCACCCGGAGGTCACTCGCAGACCTTTTATGGGTGAAGTAGTGCAGGCTCTTAAGTTGATATACAATGACACTGATGAGACTTGCGGGGATTGCTGTAGTCAGAAGGAGTCTTCTGCTCAGGAGTCTGATTTTAGAGGCGATCTTGCCCCTTCTGAAAGCAGTTGGTGGAATGCTGGAGGGGTAACCCCGCGATTAGCTTATGGGCAAGCATCTTCCTTCATCACAATGGAATACAGTTCTGGTCCACTTGAAGAAATGGAAAACAGACCGTTTTCAACTTCAAGTTTGATTGGAGATGAGATATCTTTACCAATTAGGCACGGGAATAGATCAGGTCCCTTGAGAACAGCCCGAAGCAAGCTATCCTTATATAGATTTACAGGAAGTCGAAGTGAACATGGGGTACTTCCTTCCAAGCGTGTTTGGAGTGATGGTTACTGGGTTTAAGGTTTGAGGTTTCTTCTGGTGTTTTTGAAATGTACAGTTTCAAAAGGATCCGAACTGTTGATTGATTGACCGATTTATAGTTTAGGCGTCTCAAGTTCCTACAGTTTTCTTGTTAAGATTGGAGAGAGAGGACATTGACTTCTAATTTTGAAATATTGATTTATTATACAAGGGAGGAAATGTATCTCAACAGTCCTGTGTATTGTAAATGCCCTAAATTATGGAAAATTCTTATAGAGTACTTTTTTAATTGTGAGATTTGATTTAAATTTTATTATATAACATTTTAAAATTTAAATTCAATCTAACGATATGTATGGTTATATAGCTTTGTGTGTTATGTTTTTGGTAGACTAATGTAATACTCATACTCTTTTAATAAATAATTGATATAAGTACGTAGAATTTATTTAATAAACTTTATTATTATAAACGTGGTTTAAAATAAGTTAAATAATATTTGGATAGATATTTTGAAAAATATTTTACATAAATTCTTTTAATAAGTATTATATATTTAAGAGATATACTATAAATTATATTAATTTATTAAGATTAATTTTGTTAAAAATTATTATAAAAATCACTAGTGCCTCAATAGTGAAACTTGCTTCAAATTTGCAGGGGGTAAATAATGAAATCTGGATTGATAAATAAATTAAAATAACTAACAGCTAGAAGAGAAGGTAGGATGAATAATAGACATTTAACAATGAGAACATATCCTTTTTTTTCTTATTTTGATAAGGGAGTTGTTAATTTAATTTTACATACATAAAAGAAACTATTAGTATGAACGTAGAGAATCATTTCTTAAAGTTTTAGCTTTGACATTAACAAACTAACTTAGGATCAAGCCTATAAAATAAACATAGAATTAGACAAAATATTATTTTGTTTTGATAACAATTAGTTCATGGCTAACAAGTTAATATCAAATTAGAAAGTAACATAAATTTGGACCAATAGTAGTATAATTCATCAAATATCATCTATATATGTTTTTTTTAAAAAGGGGGCATCTGCTCATTTCTGTCCATAAGTAGTTCTGCGCCTGTTGTGCTTAAATTATTTTTAACTTTTGTAAAAATTTATTTTTATAAGTATGAATTTTTGACTTATGAAAATAAGCCTAAAATAACTTATAAGAGTTTTAAAAATTATTTTATTAAACTTATTTAAACAAAATAAAAATACTTATTATAGTAAATAAGCCTAAATAACGGGACCTTAGAGCCCATAACACATCTATTAACAAATATGTGACATATAATTGAAATAAGCACCTTGGGATTTTTTTTTTAGATTAAACACTTATTTTAATTCTCTAAATATACGGGTGACATTAGTTTAGTCATTTTATAATTAGTGTCATCAAATTGATCATTTAATATTAATTTTTGACATAAAATTGGTTATTTAATGTATTTTTGGATATTAAATTGGTTATTCAATGACATAAATTAGTCTTTTAAAATGACCAATTTGATGTGAACAATTATTAGATAACTAAATTAATATCATTTATATTTTTGAAGGATTAAAATAATTTGTTTTTAACTAATAGTGGCTCTGTGATGACACTATATTTAAAAAGATCATATTTGTAACAAAAAAGAAGAAGGTCATATTAACTACATTTAATTTAATTTAATTTAATACATGATATTACAATAAATGGTATTTTTTATAACTTTTAATAAAAACGAACAAAACTAAATTAAAAAAAATAACTTACTTGAATTTAGAAAGTAAAGAGAAACATGGTTTGATAGTTGGGTTCGAAAAGGTCCTTATTTGATAAATATTTATATTTTTTTTAGAGGAGAGAGTTCGTGAGAAGTGTTTATGTGTATGTGTACAAAACCAAAGATGTGAATGAAAAATTAGATAACGGATAAATTATGAAAAGCAGGAGACAAATGAAGAGATAGTTGCTATAATTCTTTAATAATATTATTATTATGGCTTTCAAAATTTTATTTTTTTTATTGTTTTTTCAAAATATTATGTAAATAAAGTGAATATTTTTCATAAAACAACGTATTACTTTTTTCCTACATTTTCATTTTCTTTATAATAGACCTTTTATATTCAACCTTCCACTCTTAAATTTTATAAATGACCATAGTTTTGTAATTAGACACATATTACTAGGGGCGGACCTACCGGTGGCCCCCAAAGAATCTTTTTTCCCCTTTAATTATTATGTCAATTTTTTGAAACAAACCGTCACATATGAGTATAATAATAAGGATTTAATTTTAATATATTGTAAGTGTAAAAAAATTTATATTGTCATTTAATAATATATTGACAAATTATTAAAGGAGTTAGATTTTTTAAGTTATTGTTGTCATAGTCAAACTCTTTTAATAATTTGACAATATATAATTTAATGAAAGTAACAGTAAATTAAAATTAAACTTTAATAATAATATTCTTGTATCATTAAACAATTACAGTTATTAATTATTTTTACAATAATATTTTTTAAAAATTTAAACATTTATACGTCCCATGGGTTGAATAAGTATGTATTTAATATGGATTTAATTTTAATCTATTGTCATATAAAGTTTCATCTAATTATATGTTGATATATTATTAAAAGAGTTAAACTTTTTATGTGATTGTTATAATAGTTACATATAATTAAATGACAATATAAAAAAATTTTAACAATAAATAAAAATTAAACTCATTTAATATTTGGCAACTAGAATTTTGTGGTTCGCCACCTATATACTCCATACAAGTCGTATAAAAGTACCCGCGGTGGACGTGGACGTGGACGTGGACGTGCGCGTCCTGTTGCATTCATCGTACAAACGATGGTGGGTGGTGGTGTCCTACTCCTGCGTGCTGAAAATGATAGCCATACCTAAGCTCGAAGCCAGAAAAATGCATGAGGCAGTTTAGTTAGTGCTCTTCCCCTTCAAATCCAATGAATATATAATGGGAGTTGCTATGATATCTTGATAGGTTTGGTATTTAGGGTGAGTTGTTAATTATTTATTGACTGTTAGTTTTACAATAAATGCTTAAAAGTCTATTAAATATAAATAACAACTAATGAATACTTAATAACTCACCCTAAATACCAGTACCCTGAAAAAAAAGATGAGTACCGGAGTAATGCCCATATATAATAAACAATATAATAAAACTCTGAAGAAGGGCAAAACTGAATTTTCAGAAGTCAACAAGCACATCATTATAATAAGCAAAGCCATGACTGAAAATGAAAACCCCTTCTCCTTTCTTGCTTCCATCATAGCCAGATCGAGCTTCTTCTTCTTTTCCTCGCTGCTACCACCACCCCCCCAGGTTGGGTAATTATACAAATATTTTTTACTGAGGCCATCCAACTTTGTTATACATAGTTACACACTATATATAATAATACATATTTGCTTACTTCTACTCACTTTTACCTTTTACTTATTTATTTATTTATTATGCTCTATGCTATGCTTAGTTATATAAGTTACAAACTTATAATACCAACTATTTGGGTCCATCTTGTGTTTCTGTTTCTGAATGGCAGAAGAAATTTTGGAAGCGAAATGTCTTCGGATTCCGCTCTTCCTGTCCCTGAAAGTCGCATCGTTGTGAGTGTTATGGTTACTCTCTCATTCTCACTTTCACTTTCACTTTCACTGTGTTCTTTGTGCACACTTTGAATTCATTCTAAAGTGTTTGTTTGGTTTGGCAGGTTGGAATCGGTGGGGCTGCTGTGGATTTCTTGGCAGCGGTGCCAGCTTTTCCGAAGCCCGACGCCAAGATCAGAACCACTGAACTCAAGGTTTTTCCTTCCTTCCACACGCTTTTCCCCCAATTATTTCTTTCTTTTTTGAAACCGCATATCCATATTTGATTTGTTTGTGAGTGTGTGAAGGTGCAAAGAGCAATTATTGTGCACTGTAGCAACTATTAATTAAATCTCTGTGGTGGGTTCTCTTCTGGGTCCAGGGTGGGACTCTGACGCTGAGCGAGTCCATGTCTATTGTTGTTTAAACAACGTTCACCCATTCAGTTTGACTCGTGTGGGGTGGGTCAGGACTGTAGTTTTCTTTCGCCACTAAATTATTTCTCTTTATTATTGAAAACAATATAATTTTGTGTAATTAAAATAAAATATAGAGAAAGTGGGAATACTTTACTCATAATGATGCTGTTTACTTTATAGTTTATATAGTGAAAGTGGCTCTTGTAAAGTTTCTTTTTCTTCCTTAATCCTTGGCCACAACTATTTTCCATTTTAACTCAGGCGAGTTCCCACAGGACAAAACTCATTCGGGTTTTTTATTTTTTATTTTTTATTTTTTTTTATGGCCCAAATGCCTTTTAAACTTTGTACATTTGTTCTACCACTGTGCTAGTAAGGGTGTCTTCTTCAGCAGGGAGTGTGATCCATGTTTGTTTGCAATCTTTGGTTTGATAGGTACAAGGTGGCGGAAATACCGGAAATGCCTTGACTTGTGCTGCTCGTTTGGGCTTAAAGCCAAGGATAATTTCTAAGGTTTGTTGTTTGGCATGCATGCCGCTTCTCTACCTGATGGTTGGTTGATGACGTTGTGCTAATTTCTAATGAATGTGCAATTTAAAATCACTAGGTTGCAAATGACACTCAGGGTAGGGCTGTGCTGGAGGAGCTAGAAGCTGATGGGGTGGATACCTCTTTTTTTGTGGTACTCAATCCATGCATTGTTTTTTTTTTTAGTTGAATCATTATGAAAGTTTCATAATGAAATACTTCTCTGCTTGGCTGCTTAACTTGCTACTTGGTTTATGTATCTTTGATCGACAGTTTGACAAGTATGAATAAATTCATGAAAAAATTTCTGGGCTGGCTGAGCCTGAATGAGCTGATGACCTATTCATTTCTTTCTCATGGCCCTTCCTGTTGCTTCTTCTCTCTGTATAATTGTTTTGCTACTTTATTTTTTGTCATTTGCTTGTGGCTGTGGCAACTGGCAAGCAAAGCTGCGCTCACAGTCCAATCTCACTTTATTTGGTAATCTTTCATTCACTCTATTTCCATTTGTTTCCAGGTCTCCAAGGAGGGGTGTTCACCATTTACCTACGTCATTGTTGACAGTCAGACGTATGTGCCATTGCTTAAATGATTTACACGCAAAATTTATGTTGATTTTATCAAGGTTCTGCCCAATATCTCACTTAATGGGTTTCGAAAATGAAAGAATTGACAATGACATTTACATAAAATTTCTTTAGTGTGAAAATAAAACTAGATAAAAGCTGCAAGGTTAGCAGTAACTCCACATTCTAGTTTGTTTACCGGCAGTGAAATATATACATTACAGAGGATATTTGAACTAACATGTTAATGGAAATACTGTAGATTGAATGTTATCTATGTGATCTATCTTCATATGAAGTTTTCTTCCCTGATAAATTGCCATGCCTATCTTAAATGATTTAAATGACTGACTACCTGAAACGTTCAGGAGTGTAAATTGATTAATCATAGGACTTTGAACATTCAGGAAAACACGCACTTGTATACACACTGCAGGATATCCTCCAATGGTTCCGGAAGATCTTCCACGAGCCAGATTGTTATCTGCACTGGATGGAGCAAGAGTGGTTTATTTTGATGGAAGGATGCCTGAAACTGCTCTTGTCATTGCTCAAGAGGTAATTACATATGTAGCTGTTACAGAGGTTGAGTCATGCAGAGCTTCCATAGAGAATTCTCATTATATTTGTGCTAAGCCAAATTTCTGTGACTGCTATACTAGCTCAACATGCCAATGGTTGAAGGTAACAGAGCATAAGCCTCATATTTAGGGGAGAAAAGTCTAAATCTCTTTTCTGTTCAAAGCAATGTTAAAAAAGGCATATATATGAATCATTACTAGATTCATAAATGTTGCACATAACTTAATGCAATTGCATTTGATATTTTAAGAGGAGAGAACCATCTCATGAAACGTAAACTAATTTAATTATATTTTGCTCTTGCAGGCGTTTGACCAGAATATATCTATCTTAATTGATGCTGAAAGGCCAAGGGAAGGATTGAATGATCTCGTGAGATTTGCCGAATATATTGTATGCTCGGAAAAATTTCCACAGGCAAGTAACTCTTACTCTCATGAAGTAGAATATCATAAAACACTTGGGGCCTGTGAGTCCTCTATTAGCTTGCAGGTATGTTGAACTTTTTTTAGACTCCCAACATTTCACCAGTGGATCACGAAATGTATTTCTCAAACTCAAAATATTAGCATTGTCTTGTAGCCAGAAGAATGACCTAGGAAAACTATTTGTGGCTTGCACTAAAATGGAAATATGTAATAATCAATTTCTTCTTTCAAATATGTGAAAGGGCATCCTTTTAGAGTGGAGGTGGGGGTATACTTCCACTTTCTCTCTAGGTGGGTTCAAGTGTGTTCCTACATGAACTGTATAATTGCCTGTCATCACTCTCATGTGCACCACGTTTACTTTATGAGTTTATGTGCATTTACCATGGGGTGCAAAGGAGGAACTTAAGGTACTGACTAATATTGTGCCTTGAGTGGTTACATGTGGCTATTATTATAAGCAAGTTATATAATTTTTATATCCAGAGTTTAGTGGTTCCCATTCCCTTAAGAAAGAGAGAATCACTTTGGGACACACCAAACTTGCACTTCAGCATAAAGCATAAAAACAAGAGGCTTTTTGCGTGTAGGCCCCTTGACTAAGTCATCCATTCGACTAGGTCAAAATGTCACATGCATACCCCAATTATATATGCATCTCACTTTTCTGTAGAGAGAGACTCCAACCCTCAAGACACCCTGGCCCATCACTCTCTCCCCCGCTTGAATGAATACACACACATAGAATCATTGTTTTACACACACTTGCATCCCACACTTAGAGATATCACTTTGGTGCTCTCTCTCTTTCTCCTTCCTCACCTCCTCCAACTAGACCTTCCCTCCTTTCTCCCCCAAGGCATGCTCCAGGCTATCCACATGGTGGATCCATGATTAGCAGTTTTAGGGAGAATTCCTGAAAAGTCAAGCCAAGCCAAGCCAAGGTGTTGGAACTTGCCTTTATTTTTGTCTTTGTATGGTTCTCTTTCCTCTGTGGTTGAACTGTTTCTTTGTGATAATTAATCAACATGAATGATTTGCTATTTAAGATTTGTGACTTTTGTAATTTGACACATTTGACAGGCCTGGACAGAGGCATCATCTTTTCCAAGAGCACTAGTTTCAATTATTTTAAGGCTGCCAAAACTTAAATTTGTGATTGCAACTTTGGGAAAAGACGGCTGCATAATGCTGGAGAAATGTGTGGATGGTGAACATACTTCTTCCCCCCCCCCCCTTGTTTGGGTATTGTCCAGTTGACTTCATATGCAAGAATGGGCAGAAACTGTAGCATCTGGTTAAACATCTTTTTTTTTTTTTGCATTTAATTTTCTTATAGAAAGTAAGTTGCAATGTACTTTCTGGCAGAGGGTCCTCAGTTAGAAGAAATGGATGTTGACAGTGCTTTGGAATCATTAATGAGGAGAAAGGACGATAGCACAGCCATGCCAACCTGCATAGCCTCGGTAATAACTGAGTGAAACTTGAAGCTATTTCTTCCCTATTGTGATAACACTAAATTGAGCTCTGGTTGTGCAAGGGAGAAGGATGACAGAACAAGTTTTTTTTTATAACTTTATCTTTTTCCTTTGGGGATGTGGGGAGGATGTGCTGCCACATTGATGACCCACCATTGGGCCCTTTGGGACATGCACTGAGCAGCTTCCAATAGTCTGCTATATGGAAAACTACTTGTACAAAATCATCACTTACACTGACTTTGTATGTGTCACCATAAGATCACTTTTTATATTTCTGATTTGGGTAAATACCAGTTGAATAAAAACTAGTTATATGAACTCCAAGTAAATTCTACTTAGATTGATCTTTTTGCTTAATCCCCCCAGTCTGTGACAAAATTTAGAGCAGAAGGGATAGGATCCGTGTGTGGGAGGTTATATTTTGGGACAGCTGAGAAGATTCCACCATCAGAGCTTATTGATACAACTGGTGCCGGGGATGCATTTGTTGGAGCTGTTTTATATGGTATGTTCAACCTCTTGTCCTATATGTCATTTTCATATTATCTCTGCACATGCAAGCTGGAGTTTTATGATTTTTCCATTGGAAACTACCTTGGCATCAACTGTATTTGAGAACAGCCTCATAAGGCAGCCTCACCAATGAACTGCCTTGTTTGTTTTATTCGTTTGATGATACGATCATAAAATTTACAGAGCCTTTATTTTATTTGCAGCGATCTGTGCCAACTTTTCACCAGAGAAAATGTTGCCATTAGCTTCTCATGTGGTAAGCAGCCATAAGATGCAAGTAACAATGAAAATAGAAAGAAAGAAAACGGCATAATTTGGATTTTATAATTAATATTAGACATACAAAATCTGGTTGCACAATTCCTTTTATTAAATGCACAACATTCATATAGAATCCATCCATGAATTGGGTGCATGGGACTTGATGTTAGATAGTTCTGCACATTTAATATTGCAACTTGGTCATTTATCATAAAAGCACATGGGGCCTGGGCAAGTAGTAGCACTCTTGTAGTCTTATTTTATACTTTTAGAGGCAATTTAATTGAAAGGTGGGAGACAATCAAGGTTGTACCAATATGGGATTTGTAACTGCAAGATATTTGTTTGCTTTGATGCTAAATTACAGGCAGCTGCCAAATGTAGAGCTCTTGGAGCTCGAAGTGGTCTTCCATATAGCACTGATCCATACCTGGCATCCTTTAGACAGTAGAGCCCCGAACCGGTGATCAAATCTTCAGCATAGTAAGCAAGAAATAAGGCTTCAGCATACAAGTTGAGCCCTTCCATTTCAGTTTATAGATCTGACTAAGTCATGGGCTACTCTCATCTTAAAAATTTGGCTTCTGAGGTGTAAATTTATGATTTATCACTGTACAAGTTGAGGAAAATGTAATAATGGCTCTCCATCATTATGTATAGAACGAATATCTTTGTGAATGAGGCAACTTGTCTTATTTTAAGCTACATTGCTTACTTCATGAATTACATTGGCTAATGCCTAATGGGAAGTGTGATTTGGTTTTGCTTAAGGGAATTAACCACATCTGCGGATGGCACTTGAGGGCACATGCACACACAATTTTTACTTTTTTGGAGTGCATTAGCTCAATCTGAGTTGAAGTCTATGTCCTTGCATGTTTTCATGTTAAATTTAAATAGCCACTTATACAATTATGCACGTTAATAAGTAAGAAAATTGTATATTTATATAAAAAAATTATTTTTTTCTTCTAACAACATTATGCTTATTTAGCATTATTCTTTATATATATATATATATATATATATATATATATATATTGAGTACTTGAATAAAGGAGGGGATAAGAAGTATAGTTAAGAATTAAACTTCTAATATCATTGTCACATCCAAATCTTGAAAATTGAGAGTTGGTGCACATTTTAGCTTTATTATATTTTTCTGATTGTTATGTTCTATGGTTGGTTGTAATGTATGTGTAGCAAAACTGTCATCCTCAATGACCAAAGTGTTCCTAACCATTGCCTGATGAACTGGAGCGTTCATACAAGGGAAATTTTCAATGTCCTAGATAGTCCAAAGATTCCAAATTTGTCAGATGTCCTAGAGGAACAATATTTATTTTAAATCAAAATTTATTAGATGTTTATGTTAGGATGAAATCTGTCTGACTTAATAATTCTTTTATTATAAGATGGACTGTATATTCGCTCTGTTTAATTACACTCTTCCAATTAGAGAAGGGATGGGTTAACAGATTTGTACGCCCACCTATATCCCAATCCACCCATGCATGGAAAGTAAAAGCTTTTTTAAAAAAAAAAACTTAAAAAAGAAATTATTTTCCAAAAAAGAAATTGAACCACGGTTTACCAAGAAAGAAATTGAACCACGATATTTATTTATTATCTTCATTATTATTATTTTTATTTTTATAAAAACAAATCCCCTACCCCCAAACGCCACGTGGAGGGAAGAAAGTTGATCTACTCATTCATCTCCACTCCATTCGTTTTTGTAAAAGCCAAACAAAAAGCTGAAAAAGCATTTCAATCTGGCGCGCTGGTAAACATGTTGAACCTCTGCACTATTTCCAATTCCAATGCCATTCTTGCTTTCAAGAACTCCCTTTCTTCTTCTTCAAGCTTTACATTCACGCTCAACTTCAGTGTTCGACCTCTCAAATTCTATAATGTACGTTTTCTCTCTCTCTCTCTTCCGAAATAGTCAATTATTTGGTTTTTCGTTTTGATTATTTGCTTTCAGTCAAGGAAGCCTCGCTGCCGAAATTTCAGGGCGAACATGTCCTCCCATGATTCCCTTCCTCAAAACCCCATTGTTGTGCGTTCTCTCTCTCTCTCTCTCTCTCTCTCTCTTTCTTTGATTCCATTTGAAGGTTGCATTGCCACTGAAATTGGAGGCTTTTCTGTACGCAGGTTGGGTGTGGAGCGGTGTCAGTGGATTTCTTGGCTTCCGTTCCTGCTTATCCTAATCCAGATGACAAAATCAGAACCACCACCTTGAAGGTCCTTCTTCTTCTTTTCACCTTTCATGCTTTTTTTTTTTTTGGATTAAGGGCACTTGCACGGGTATGGTAACGGGATCCGATACGATACCATATGTAAATATTTTAGTTTTTTCAATAATTAAAATATGAATACATAATGTATATGAAATAAAATAAATTTATATTTATAGATGTAAAAAAATTAAACTTTAAAATTGGTAAATTTTTTTATCAATTTGCTATAATTTTGTGAATAGAAAGATTGCAAGTGGAAAAATATATTTTAAGAGAAATAACTAATGATAAAAAGGTTTGAACTCATATCTCTAGTAATATCTTAAGGTCTGTAAGTATTTGAAAGAAAAAAAAATAAAAATATAGCAAAAATATAGATGTAGCAGTATTATACAAATATTGATATCGAATATGAATATGATAATCACTAATTTTAGAATATCTATGCGGTTTAGATAAGCTTATATTTTATTTAATTTTTAAAAATTTTTTTTAAAGTAAAACTTATTTTATGTTTGAATTCATGCCATTACTCCTTTATCTATTTTTTTTCCTGTTGTTATCGTACGGTCATACTAAATTTTTAAATATTCATAAATTATTATATTTATTATAATATTAACAGTTAATAAATTATTAACAATTTTTCGTCTTTTATTCTCATTAGATTACATAGCAACTCCCAATGCAATATATGAGAAAATTTTATTTATGTTTTATTAGTCTTTTTATGTCATAAAAGATGTTTTTTTTCTAGAATCTCCAAAATATAGCTTTTCTTTTTAAAAAAAAAAAAACACACACAGCCAAGCACTAATTTTCGTGAATTGAATGGGAGGTACTCATTAATTTTTGTGAATATTTATTTTTATTGCTTCGGCGTTTAATTCTTCCCTTTTCATTTTAGAATATGCCCATCTGGAATTAATCTTAACCATGACTCTATGCATTATTTTTCTCAGGTTCAAGGAGGTGGCAATGCAGGCAATGCTTTAACCTGCGTTGCTCGCTTGGGCCTAAACCCAAGGGTTATCTCCAAGGTTTTTAATTAGACCCTCTCTGCATGTTTATTTTTTAAAATTCTGATACTATACAATGGTTTAAACCTGATACCATTGTATGTTTTACAAACCTGTTTGACACCCATTAGGTTGCAGATGACACTCAAGGCAGGGGCATATTAGAGGAGCTAGCGGTTGATGGTGTGGATACATCCTTTATTGTGGTAATTTTCAAAGAATATTCTGCTTTGCAATCTTCATGAAGCTTGAACTTACTTGATACTGATTTTTAAGCATGCTTCATATGGTTTAACTTTCCAGCTAAGACCTTTTAGAAGTATATGGCAATATTCTAATTCCATGATGAAAGCATCTAGGCATTATCTCTCTTGACTCTTCAACTAGCTACGTTTATTTATTTGTTTTTTAGGACATTGCTGTTGTTACTCTCAATTTTCTGTTCACACTCCGTACTAACTACTTAAAATTATAATTTCCTTAGTTGTCCTCAATTAAATGTGAATAGACAAATAGAAATATAGTTAATTTAGGTTTTATTTGAATAAAAAAACTTATTTGATTGATAAAAGCAATTAGTGGGGAGTGTGAATAGACAATTGGGTGTACCAATTGCCCCACCTATTTTTTTAACACTTTTTTTTGTGATTGATATCCCTGTTATTTGCAGGTATCTAAGGAGGGCACTTCACCATTTACCTATATCATTGTGGACAACCAAACGTAATGGTCATTGACTTATTGTTCCTTTATTTTGTATACCTGCCTGACCCTCCGCCCCAAAACAAAAAAATGATAAAAATAAAATTAAACACATTGTCCATGTTTTCATTTGTAATGTGAAAATCAGTTAACATGAAATTTCTGCTCTACTTGTTTCATCTTTTAGCGCTTGATATTTTTTTGGGTGTTACTTTTAGCCCTTGCTTGTGTGTGTGTGTGTGTGTGTTACTTCTAGCCCTGGCTTTAACTATTCTTTTGTTTTTTCCTTTTCTTTTCAAGCTTTGTTGAAAATTTGATCTACAATACAGTGAATTATTTACTAACTCTCTCCTTTGGGCAGTTTAAATCATTTTACATATCCCATATACATATGGTTGCACAATCTTGACCTTTTCCAATGAGTATTTTGATGATCCAAATTCCAAAAGTAAAAAATAAATAAAAAAGCATGAGTTAGGTGGATCGAGTTGAGACTCTGGTCACTGTCACTTGAGTGGTTTTGAACATAAAAAAAGTGGATAGTGTTGTATTTTTATTTTCCATGAAGAAGAAAAACGAAATGAACTGAAGTTGCAAACTTTGTACCTACACTCACTGACTCACGTCTATATTTTCTGTCTCTTGCCTTGTCTCCATTTTCTTTTGTTTATCAACTTTAGACACTCGACAATACCTGACACTTGTTTCAAACCACAGTCAATGCATGCATAAGAAGGTAAAATTGTACATTATTAATAAGAACAAAAGTACAAAACAGCATCTATGTGCCATCATTATTCATAATAATAAGATCTTCAAGCATTTGCTGCCTGTGAGGCTGTTGAAAATTTTAATTGTAACTTAACTCATTCAAAGTGTAATTTTTCAGGAAGACTCGTACTTGTATACATACCCCAGGATATCCTCCAATGATGCCAAATGATCTTCTCGAATCAAGTTTGTTATCTGCATTGGATGGAGCAAGAATTGTTTATTTTGATGGGAGGTTGCATGAAACGGCTCTAGTTGTTGCCCACGAGGTTATTACCTATATAATTTTCTTGCAATGCTGATGCAAACTCTGAGGGCCTAGTCATATCTATGAAAAAAAATTAGAAGTTGAAGGCAAAACTTTATCAAAGTATAAGCTTCTATGCTGTATTTAGTGCAAAGCCAACTTTATCTCTTTTAATAATCTTCTATTTATTTAAAAGAGTACTAACTCATCACACCAACGGCAATGATTGAACATGAGAAAGTACTAGCTTATGTGATGGAGAAGTGTGAGAAGGTGATAAAATTTCAAGAAATGTAATTTGCAAGGCATAATAGATATTGCAAATTCATCAATCAGTAAAATCAAACTAATTTTTCTTTGTTGCTTCTATTGCTCATCCTAATATTAATGTTTTTTCTTTAATCATTGTGTATCCTAAATGCTGGTTTTTTTACTAGCTTTGCGAATGCTACAAGTAACTCTTATGTAAACTTCACTCAGTGTCTTTTACACTTCCTTTTTTATTTTCTTCTGCTAGTAAAGGAGGTTGGTTTTTGGAGAAGAGGGCTTCATCTAAAGGGAAGTAAACAAAATCTTATATTTTTCCAGTGCAGGCAGATAGGAAGAATATACCCATCTTATTGGATGCAGAAAGGCCAAGGGAAGGGCTGGATGATCTCCTGAAATTAGCTGATTATGTTGTATGCTCAGCGAAGTTTCCGCAGGTAAGTGCATTTTATTCTCTTAAAGTGCTATTATTGTAAGAAATGTATAATAGTAGAGTTCTCTCAACAACCTTGTTTTCACGTGCAGAGATGTTTGATTGATTTTAACAGTCTACTTTTCTATTCTATCAGTCTATCAGTAAATGTATTATTTACTGAGGAAAATATTAGCTCAGTCTTAGCATCAGAAGAAAAGACCACACTTATTTTTTTCTCTATTCAGCGAAGTTGAAGTTCTTTTAAGCATCATTAAACACACATGACGTACCTTTCTCTGCTGACAGGCATGGACAGGGGCGTCAACTGTTCCAAAAGCACTTGTTTCTATGCTTTTAAGGTTGCCCAACATCAAATTTGTGATTGTAACTTTGGGAAAAGACGGTTGCATAATGCTTGAGGGAAGTGTTAATGGTACATATAGATGTTAGTGTGGCATAGTCATTGTATGTTGTATTTGCTTTTAATGTAAAAAGGTTTTCATTTAGTATGCCTTTTCTGGCAGCAGATCTTTCCACAGAAGAAGTGGATGTAGACAACTTACTGGAATCACTGGAGATGAGAAAGAATGAGAGCATATCCATCCCAACCTGCGTATCATCAGTAATGTCAATGAAACCCATAACTCTTTTTTCTCTGCTGTGGTATTACTGAAGTGAGTCCAACAACAACAACAACAACCAAGCCTTATCCCATTAGAGGGTAGGATACATAGATCAATCGACGTTATTGGGTTATATCAAACACCCAATTTTTAGTAAAACCACTTAGAGTAAGGTTTTCGTAATGGATTCTCCTAATGTTTTCTTAGGTCTTCCTCTACCCCTTTTAATTGGACTATCTTCCATTTGATCCACTTTTCTATTACTGAAGTGAACTCCAGTTTTGCAAAATTAACTCAGCAAATGCTGTATATCATGCTTGAAGCAAGCTCCGGTGTGTGTTCTTTGGACATTCATGAGGTCCATATTGTTGTCTCACCCTCTGGCATGAGCAGGGCTTTTTTCACCAACTGTTCCAATAATAACCTATATAACTCATCTTTTATTTCTCAATGGTACCGAAAACCAAACTGGAAGAAAACGCTGATGTTTTTTGGTTAAGATGCACTGGATAGATTATCTAGCAATATTAGGAAGACATTCTAGGGACGCCAGAAGACCTTTGCTGAAAAGGTGACCACATTTAATAGTCCTGCATTCATTTGCCAATCTTTGGCGTGGAAGTCACTGAAATCTTTGAACGGCTAAAGCAATCTTTATTGTCAACATCAGATACAAGCAGACCAGTTTAAGGCAATTTTTGAACAACTTGCATTTATTATTCCCAGTCATTTTCTATGATCTAATCTTTTCATTAGTTAGAATTATAACTTTTTAACTTAACCTCATCTATATATTAATTTTTTTCTCAGCAAAATAGTCTATTGCGTAAACTGATGACATGAGTTTATCTTGTAGAGCAAAAACTTTTTCTAGGTATTCATAGTGATGTGCTCAATGACTTCTTGGATCTTTGAAGTTCTAGAAAAAGGGATTGTAACTTGTAAAATATTACATGCTTATTTGGGTTTTTGGTCAACTTTTTAGTTATATCTTTTTCCCTTTAATTCAGTCAGTGACAAAATTGAAGGCAGAAGGGATAGGAACTGTTTGTGGGAGGTTATACGTTGGAACAGCTGAGAGCATACCACCATCAGAGCTTATTGATACCACCGGTGCTGGTGATGCATTTATTGGAGCTGTTCTCTATGGTAATGTTCCACCTTTGTTCTATCTTTTCCTTGTGGCCTTCGAAGGGCCATGCTAGATCTTTATGAGTTTCCTTCCATTTCATTTACTTTATTAAATTAATTTGTCAGGCATAAAGGGGTTTGTGTAACTATAGATAGATTGTTCACCTTACCCATAGCTTGGTTTCAAATCCTACCATAGCCCTTTGGCATGGTATCATTTCTATGTCCTGGGCATACTATTATTAATTCTGGACATAGGTGCCATGGATTCCTCCAATTGCACTGTAAAGAAACAGTACGCAATGTTAGTTCTCCATATATTAGTGCCTCACTTTCCTGAAAGCGGGAAGCACCGCATTCTTCTTATTATTTATACGAATACAAGCTGCTTGCTTATTGGCTATTGTCACAATTGAATCAGAATTACTGTATCAATGAAAATATCGTATTGTAGTCACAGACAACATAGTAGCCGTGACGTGCGAGAATAAAACTATATGACTTTCAAAATGCCTTTTACAGATCACGTTTAAACTTCATGACCACCATCTTTTTTATTTTTTCCTGTGTGAATATATGGATGAGATCTGTTCCGTTCTTGATTTGCTTTCAGCTATCTGTGCCAAGTTTACACCAGAAAAAATGCTATCCTTCGCTGCCAATGTGGTATGTGGTCTTGTACTCAAGTAGCAATGTAATGAAAAAAGTGTCATGTCTTATTTTGTACTTCAATTTGGAAAATTTGAAGGTATTGAACCTATTAGGGGGACGGATTAGCTACAAGAGGCTTATGCATTTTAATGCCAATTTCAGGCAGCTGCCAAGTGCAGAGATTTAGGAGCACGAAGTGGTCTTCCTTACCGAGCAGACCCACGCTTAGCATCCTTTATGCAGTAGATTTTTCAGGGTCGTGCCAGTGACCAATATAAGAGATGTCTTCAGTGGGCAATTCGATTGAATTGTTTAGTTGAGTTAATGATCTTGGATAGTAAGTCTCCTTTAAAATATTGGCTTCTAGATCTTTGATTTATCAGTTGAAGTGAGGGAGGGACTCGAAGTTCCCTGTTTTTAGTTTTTACCTTTGCTTTCAATTGTTGAGTTGGATGCTTGTATCTTTCACTGGGAAAAGGAACTCCTATAATGGATTATCATGAAATCATCTGGTAAGTGTTATTTGCATGACTTTTAAGCAGAAACTTTATCTCCCTATTTTGTTTAAAATGAGTAAGTGTAGCATCAGTATAATTTCCTTCCTTCTAAGGTCTATAAAATTGAACTTATTCACACGTCTCAAGTGTTCACTACAAATATATTTTTGACCAAGTAGCTATTTTAATCTATATTATATTAATAAAGTAAAGTTTTAGTTTGATTTTTATAAAATACAAGAGTATCTTTAAAATAATATGGTCCTCTATGTGTTTTAAATAAAAATGTAGTACAAAAAAATTGGCAATCAAAATTATAGTTCACTTTAAAGGATAAAATTTAAACCCACATAACCCAGCTGAATACTCGATTTCTATAATTTCTGTCAAATTAGAACAAAGGGATAACTTAGAAAAGTCTTTGGAAGTAACTGGCCATAAAAAAACTTTAAAAAAATTAAAAAAGGAAAAACTTCGTTTAATCCACTGAATACTTGTTTGTATGTAACTATTTTTTGTTTCAAACAAAACGACGCGTTAATAAAGTCCAATATGAAGAAAATATTGTCAAAAAGGAGTACACGCCGTTGCCGGGGATCGAACCCGGGTCACCCGCGTGACAGGCGGGAATACTTACCACTATACTACAACGACTTTGATGTTAATATGCTTCTCAAATATTAAAATACGCGAGTAAATGTGAATAGAGAGAGGAAATTGACATTCATGGCAATGCATTCTCTTGACTCGTCAACTTTGAAACTTTGCATGGATTTCATTTCTCCTACTTTGCATTTCTCTTGCCCCGTTGAGTTTATGGCCTTTTGCAGTTTGCTTCAATGGAGGTGGCAATGCGGGTAATGCTTTATCTTTTTTGTTTTATGTCTTAATATGTCAATTTTCTGAGTTGTTCGGTATCTGTCTTGATTACAAAACTTTTTGTGCATTCCCTAGCTAGGTTGCAGATTATGCCCAAGGCAGGGGAATATTAAAGGAGCTAGAAGTGAATTGGTGTGGAGAAAAATGGTGGATACTACTTCCTTTTTTTTGTGGTAAGATTCAGATTGCGTGCTGCTTATATGGTTTTAGAAGTATCTCTCCGGCTGCTTCTTTATTGCTATTGGGTTAGATGGATTACTTTGCTCTGAAGCATGTATTTGTATTTCTAAAAGGTCCCCAAATCTGTTAGGATGCAGTGCGTTGATGTGATTGCTGCTACATCTTATATTGCTATTCAATTATTGTTATTTATCCAATCATAATGTGTTAAGTTTTTCAAACTTTTAAGTGAATGCTTGCACGTTGAAAGTTTATCCAAGAACGGTAGTTCAACATTTGCATATGTACTTGTTGACAGCCAAACGTAAGACAGTTGCTTGTATGTTTTGCCCCTTACTTTCCATCAAGACTTATGAATGGGTTTCTCTAACAATATATAGAAACCAGCTGATTCAAGGCAAAAAATGGCATGATGATCTTAGGAAAAATTTAACAGAAAACACAGTTTAGTGACCATATGCATGAGCCAATGCCCCATTTATTTGTCTTACTCTTGCATATTCTGAATCTGAAATCATGCATAAAGGTACATTGATTTGTTAATGTTTAAGCCAAAGGCTTTTTCTGGTTTTTTTTTTTTTTTTATGAAAACTTTTTCTGGTTTAAAATACTCATGGAAGTGCTCTTTGGGAAACTTTCACAGCTTGAGCTTACCCATGTGCGATGTATTTCAATGCTTTTATCACATCACTACCCTTTACTAATGACTATCGACTTATGGTTTCAGAAGTGCAGCTGCCAACCTGGAAGTATATTTCTATTGGAGTAAATGTCAATTTATATGTACCCAAAAAAAATGTCAATTTTTACCATTTATGTTATATTTGGTAGAGGAAAAAATATGAAAAGGGAACGGATGGAGGGGAATTCCCCTTTGCTTGTTTGGATGTAGGAAATCATTTCCTTTTGTTTGAGAGTTAAAATTTAAGTAGAAAGAGGGATAGAATTAAATTTTTTATATAATTTTTATATTGTTAACCTTATAACATAAATATAGGATATATATGTAATTTAATACATAATTAAAAATATATCTGTTTTCTCCCTTTATCTCCAAATTTGAGGGAGAAGAATTTTTAGACTTTGAAGAAAAAGGAAACAAAATACTTCTTCTTAGTTCTCCTTCATTAAAAATCTCCCTTCTTACCCACAAGTAAACAAGATATATCAGATTTATCATTTATTTATAAATACATTAAATTAATTTTTTAATATAAATTTTTGTCATCAAATTAGTCTTAAAAGTGACATTAAAGTACTTCTAAAATGACCAAACTAATGGCATTTAATTATTATTAGATAATCAATTTGATGTTTTGTACAAACAAGTAACAAAATCTTCATTGACAAGACTTCTACGTGAATACATTTTTGCAAAATTAGATATGATCCTTTTTGGGTGAGATCATGCACTAACAAAGAAATATATGCTTGAGGCAATTGAGTCATACATTTTTATTATAATTAATATTAATATCAAAAATCGCGAATTTATACCAAAATCTTTTTAGATTCAGTTTTATATATAACTTTATATAGTTTATATAGAAGTTAAATGTGTATTAATTAATAAATAATGAAAAATAACATTGACAAATAAAATTTTAAAATTCAATAAATAATAAATATATGCATGGATTACAATACTAATTTAATCTTACATATTAAAATTACTAATATTATTTGGGTGACATTTGTAACTTAATAATTTTTAGTATTCGATTTTATATATATTATAGACATAGATTGGAACAGTTTCATTTCATGTGAAATAGATAATAGCGTTCAATTCTAAAAATTACATTTGTTTTATTTTATCCTTCCCAATTCATAGCAAACGTGTTACCAAAAAAAATCCTAGCAAACGGAATAGTGACAGTTTGTGGGAGATTATTTATTGGAACAGCAGAGAAGATGCCTGCTTCTGAGCTTACTCATACAACTGGTGATGGGGATGTATTTATTGGACCCATTCTTTGTGGTAGGTGTTGTCATTGACCTGACAAGATTCTTTATCCTTAGCTTCTGTCTAACCTGTGTCTTCAGACTTCAACTCTTTCTTTCTATCCGTTCGTTCTTTTTTGTATACCGTCGTTGTGAATAGAATCAAGGAAGGTACAAAATCTTAATGTAGATTTAATAATCTGGCTTATTTGGAAACCGTCTTCTGGATTCCATTCACTTCAATCCATCTAGAGATTCTAGACCTTACCTTGCCATATTCCCATATATCTCAAGAATTTTAAGGTCTTAAACTGATCGATCTGCTGCCCAGTGCCCACATTTTCCTCTCAGAAATCTGAATCATGTAGCTGCAGAGCCTGATATTAACTAGCAACTTCGTTTGTAGTTTCTTTTCAGCTGGCGTTATTTTCTTATCTTAAGTAACATAAATATTCAGTTCACCTATGGGTTTGCTCTTCTTTCAAGCTATGTAGTTAGCAACAATATAATTGTAATAGAACAATGATAACAAGGGTTAGAGATAAATGGAAATTATTTGGGTTTTTTGCATGGTTCAAGAGATATATACTCTCCTAATACCTACTCAAGAATACTTCTATTATCAGGTGTACACAACAAAGAGCTCATATTTATCATAAAAGACACGATTGCCTTCTTTGTTTTGTTTCCATTCGCTAAAAGGTTTAGCATACTTAATTATTATCTCAGACTTTTGTAGCTATCTGTGCAAACATGTTACCAGAGAAAATGTTGCCATTCGCTGCTAAAGTGGTAATAAGTCTCTTCTAAGAGAAAAAGGGTTATTCACGTTTCATAGTGGCATATCAAACCAAACAAGAAAAATCGAATTATGAAGGTGGAATTTTACTGCAGAGCTTTGGGACTGATCCACGCTTGGCATCCTTTTTACGCTAGGGACAAACTGGTATTCCCATCAAGGAAGCACAACACCCTTCCTTCTCAGCTATAGGAATGAATGGTTTTTGACTCTTTGTACAAGTCTTGTGGTAGGATGTGTCCTATACTCTGTGACTGTATTGTACAGAATCATGAGTTCAGTAAAATCACTGGATCGAGTTTCTCAGATGCGTGGGTACGATGATTGGCTGATGTGTTGGTATAAAACTATAAACCATCTAATAAATTGAATCTTACTTGAGCCATTCTTGTTTAAGTATAATTTTGTAGGAAATAAATTGAATTTTTTTTAATGAGAATTATTTCATACTTATTCAGTTATTTGGTGCAATAAAAATAGTGAAATTAAAAATAAAATATAACTTATTTATATTTTACTACATAATATCAAGTGAATTACAGGTAACTTTTTACTTTAAGAATCAAAATAAAATATTTTTTATCTTATATTTTTACCAACTCAAGGATCAAGCATAGTATCGTTTGTTCTTTGAAGGAGCAAAACAATGACTGTTATTATGCCAAAGTTTAAGAATCAAAATTTCATGAAAAGTTGTATGTTTAGTTTAAGCTTAATTTTCTTTTTCAAATTTGGAAATAAGAAAATGACAAAACTTGCTTACTCAAAGTAACTAAAACCTTGCTTAAATGGCATAATTTTCCTAGGCAAATAACATTACTACATACATGGCCGGAAATTTTCCAAGATACTAAATAAACTAAACCTTCTATGTCCAAGGCATATTCATAATCCATTCCTTAACAACACTAAACTAATCCTTTTACAACAAGCTATCAGCCTTCGTTGGCAGTCTTCTGAAGAAGCTAAGAGCTCGTGAGGGCAATTTGCTTCTGAACCTGGGTGGCCTCAACGAGTACAATCCCAACAGAGCCACCACAACCCGAATGGGCACAGCATAGAAACCAACAGCAGCAACCAAGCACAACACCACAAACAAGAACGTAGCTCTTGGATCTCGCCAACTTAGCAGTGCTTGGAATCGTTCACCTTGTGTTGCCATATCTCCCACCACTGTTTGAATCCTCCCTGCCACACTCCTCAGCCTGTCATACCTCATCCTAACAATATCTGCACTGCGACTTGTAGGGAAAGAATCAAATTCCTCATCAAGTTCATCAGGGAAAACACTCTCAGCATGTGAAAGTCTGGTATCCATGTGAGGAGGGTGGCGGGGTCGAGACCTATAGCGCCAAAGCCCCACAAACGCCATGTAGAACAAAATGGTGGGGATAATGAACTCAGGGAACATCACCAGCGTGAGAAAAATGATCAGGAACAAAGCTGAGTACACTGGTTTATGCCAATTGCGGATTGCTTCCAGCCACCTTCCCATAGCAACCAGGCTTGAGAGCACGTTCATTAGCCGAAAGAAGTTGGCTTTGCTCCTCCTCATGCTCCACATATGAGAATCATGATCAAGCATATATTCCACCACCTCTCTACCCAATGGTGGCTCTGCTCTGCTCAGCCTTGATGCCACCACATTCATGGCCTGGTATCTCAAGCTGTCTAGTTGATTCACACTCAAGGGATGCACATAATGCATCTTGGGCAGCAGTGGCATTGAGTACATATGCAGCATGTTAGCTACATTGGCACATGAAAATCTCACAGCCAAATGAAGCTCCCCCATTTTCTTGACCCCAGATGGGTGAAGCATCAGCAAAGGGTAAGAGTGAGTGTAAACTCTATCAGTTTCAAGTGTGGACAATCTAATTCTAACTTTCCCTATCCGGGAATCACGAGCTCCATCGTTGTTGTTGGTGTTCTTATCAATCCTACAGTTGTCAAAAACCCCAATAGTCACAACAGTGCAGGGATCATAAACTTCCCAAGTGTACTGCTCATTCCACTTGGGTGACAAGCTATCAACCACAGTGCGAGTTCGAACCCATTTCTGCCCATACTTAGCAACACAATAGGCATCAGTTGCACCTCCTTTACCGTCTTTTATCTTCACTGGCATAAGCCCTGTGGCACCCAAGATTCCCATCTCAAGCACACCAATGTGAGGCTTCCAAAGCCTTTTGTCAGTGGGCCTAACATCGCTGCTATACATTGTGGCCTCGTCAAGCACATGGTACCCTCCATCAAGCGAGACTCGCAGGTGAATCCGTGAACCAAACCTTGTAATTAGTTTATTATTATCACCTGCATTGCCGAAGTGGTTGTCAAGGTTGAACCACCTTGAAGTCACTGGTTTTTCATCAGCTCGCCTCTCCATTGTGGCCACTGGAAGAAGCACTCTGGCCACAACCTCGTCTCTCCCTGGCCCAACTCGATCTTCAACCGAAACCAACAAGTAATCTTCAAACGGCTCTGCAACCACAAACAACAACTCCTCATTCCAGTAAGGATTGGAGAAGCTCCGGGTGGCACTGGGAGCGGCATTTCTAGTCCTCAGAACTTGGTTTCCCACTTGAACTTTGGCTGAAAGCTCAGGGAACCTCATCATTACTGACCCTTTGTCACCTGGAATGATGTCTTGTGCTTCAATAATTGAAACTCTCAGATACCATAGCTTTGGGGAAAGGTAAACCTTTGACTTAATGGAGCTAAGCCCATCAAAATGCACATTTGCAGCCTTGGAATGCCATGCCTCTGCAAATGCCTCATCAGCTTGAGTTCCAAACCATATAGATACCATTAGCTCCCCAGTTTTGGCCTTGTCACCCTTCTTGTCCTCCATTCTGTACCACTGTGGTGCCAACTGACTATCAGGTGGTAATCGTCTAGGAACCTCGCTCAAATCAAACCAAACCCGACCCATATAGTCGTCTTTGTTGCTTTCTTTGACAAAGATTTCCGCCGTGGATGACTGTATGCAATCTTTGGAGAATGCAAAAACTTGATCCCATTCTGCATTGGTCAAAGTAGCCCTCTTTGTGATTCCTCTGTAATTCCCAAGCTTCACTTCAGCAACCAACTCAACCCCACCAAATAATGGCATCTCTCGTGCTTTCACAACTCTAACATAAAGATATTGCACTTGCTCCACGAGATCATAGGTTGAACTGGTTTTGTCCTTCTTCAAGGACTCACCTCCGAGTTGAGGCCGTGTTTCTTTGAGTGAAAACTCAGTGGACCCACTAGGGTAAAGACCCAATCCAGCACCACCACCAGCAGCAATTCCAACTCTGGGACCAGCAACCATGGAAGAAATAGCAGGACTAAGGCCATTTGTGATAAGAACAGGCTTATTTTCACTTGGGTTTGGTTCCATAGCCTTTGAGTAGTTCTGATTCTGCTGCGTTGGTTTGTTCTCCTGTACTAGTTGCTGTTGATTAGCCATGGCTGAGTTAGGCCCCTGCAGCTTCTTGTTCTTCTTTGAAAACCCAGAAGGAGTAGGAGCAGAAGATGAAGACACAGAGACCACTATTCCATTGGCCATTAAATCCTTAACATCCTCTCTGGTGGTGAGATAAAGCTTGAAGCTTATCTCTCCTCTTATGTGAGAAAAAAGGCTTCTTTTATCAAGGGAATACCGCTGAACTCCTTCTTCACCTTCTTTGGCAATGGTGGTCCCTGACACCCTCACTTTGCCAAGGAAGTTCCTGCTACTCCCAGACCGTCTCTCGTTGAACACGTTGATTTCTATGGTTCTGTAAGGAAGATCTGCAGCATCTTTGACGTGAAAAACGAGCTTTTCATTCCAAACAGGGTTCAAGTCCTTGTATTTGACCTGGGTTCTCTGCCTTTGGTTCTCAAACTCCACCTCAACGAAGGGTGACGAGGAGCCCTCGCCGTCTTTTGGCATGAGATTATTGGCTTCCAACACTTCCACGACCAGCTTCTCTTTGCAGAAGCTGTGGTTGCTCATGATGTTTTGTTTCCTCTGAAGCAAAAGAATCAAGCAGACTGAAAGCACAGCAGACAGAGTGTAAGTATGAGGGGAATACAGGGAGAAAATGAATGAAGAGAGAGAGAGAGAGAGATGGAGTTAGAGAGGGAAGGGAAAGAGAATGAGGACAAAATGGGTGGCTCTAAGAGGCAATTCAGGCTGAAAGACCAGTGACACAGAAGAGTGTGCACAGAGGGAGAAAGAGAAAGAGAGAGAGAGGAAGGAGATTTTAGAGAGAGAAAAGAGAGGGAAAGTTATGCTTTTGAGTTGTTGGTAAACTTGCCATAGATAGGATCATACAGATAGGAGATACAGAATTAATTGTTTAAGAAATTTTTAATATTATTTAATAAATTTATTAAAAAGTTTTAAAATTTTTAAGATATTAAATATTTTATTTTGTATCATTAATAAATACTTTTAAATATTTGGTTTTTTATTTTTTAATTAAATATTGATAATTTTTTAAAAAATATCTTAATTAATAATAATTTTTTTCTTAATTATCAGTTTTTTTAATTAAATTATTTATATTTAATTAGAAAGAATGAAAAAAAGAAAACAGCAAAGATAACAAAGAAGAATACAGAAAATTTGATCAGAGGGAAAGACGGTCAAAGCATACGTTATTCTTGAAGCCCGTGTAACCACGAGCCAATAAAAAGCTCTGGACAGACTGATATGGTGGGACCCATAAAACATTCAATCTAATTCTTTTTTTGATTTTTTTTATTTCTTCAGTAATCTTTTTTTTTTTAATTACTAATACTTATTAAACACTTATTAATTATTATTTATATTTAATATATATTTAAATATTTTTTATATAATTAATAATTAATAAATAATTAAACTCACGTGGAATAATACTACAATAACAACTCTCATCTTATCTAATTCTAATCCAACGTTAACCTACTTACGTACCCAAGTAATCAGTACTCCTCATTTGCAACCTATGATAAGTTTATGACTATGACATGGCGGCGTCCATTGTAAATTGTAGATGGGTCAACGGGCTGAAATTGAAACTCGGCTCAGTTTGGGTACTATCAATTACAAATGTTTTTTTTAATTACAAATGTTGTTACTTGTTAGTACTTAGTTGCATATTTCAACTTACGCGAAGTATGTGTGCTGCACCATTGGTGCAACAGCTCAAGTTAGAATAGTTTTCCTTTCTCTTGTAGCTATAGTCATAATTAGATTTTGTATTAATATAATATGACTAAATTAAATCATAATATAAGAAGAGTTTAATTTTATATTTTTTATATTATCATCTAATTATGTATTATCAAATTATTAATAAAGTTTAACTATTACAATAATTATTTTAAAAATTTAATACTTTTAATAATGTAATAATACATAATTAAATAATAATATAAATTTTTTTACACTAATAATAAATTATAATTAAATTTATATGAAAAAAGATTTGGATCGTCAACAACATGTACCACATGCATTAGATTTAGAAGAAAAAAACATAAAGGATAAATCTCACAATTTTTTAAATTATAGGAACCATCTGCTCTATCATAAATCTCTCCTACTTCATTTTATGCATTACTTCAAAATATTCAAATTCATAAAAAAAAATTGAATTTTACTTTTATTTACTGTCTTTTTCTACATTATTGTATATTTATGTGTTACTATATAATTAAAAAAATAAATTATTATAATAATTATTTATATATATCAAATTTTTTTAATAATATAATAATATATAATTAAATGATAATATACCGACAAAAATATAAAATTCAAATTCAAAATATTTTACATTAACAATGCATTGAAATTTAACTTAATTCTATATAATGATATCAAATGAAAATACATTTATATACATAAAATATGAATTTAATTTCAATCTATTATTAGTGTAAAAAAAATTTATACTGTCATCTGACACATCATTAAAAGAGTTAGACTTTTTAAGTGGTATTATGATAGTCAAATTCTTTTAATGATTTGATAACATATAATTAAATAACAATATAAAAAAAATTTACACTGATAGTAGATTAAAATTAAACTCAAAAAATATTTTATTGTGTTTCATACAAACATATTATACTTTAGCTATTTGGTAAATCATAAATTAACACGTGACCTCGACTTGTTCCTTGCATATATCATATTTCGGTTTTTTTTTTTCAGAGACAATTCTCTTGAAATGACATAGCTCCAGAAATTAATAACTCTAATCAAACACATTCCTGGTCGAGTGATTTCATCTAATAAACACTTAAAAAAAATTGCAGCGATTAACTAGTCAAGCAAGTGTATATAAATCACTAACGCATCATAAAACCATAATAAAATACAGAAATTTTTATTTACTTCAAGAGTAATACTTTTAATGATCTAAAATTTACTTAAATTTTTTATATAACATTTTATATTTAATTTAATGATATATATTGTTATGATATTTCATATATAATATTTTTAGTAGATTAATATATTACTTTCTTAATATATAAGAAATTTTTAATAAAATAAAAAAGTTTAAATTTGCTTACCTGTCTTCATTATTATCTAACGAGCATTCCTTGTACCAAAAAACAAAAAAAAAGAGTTTCCTAACCATTGATAATCCAATAAAGAATGTGTAGGTACTAGGTACGTGATACTTTTCCTCTCGGCCCAAGAAAAACAAACGAAGGATACATTCTATCCAAGATTGAAGAGTTTGTCTGCACGTTTGGTGGAGAGCGTGATAGGACGTGAAGGGGAATGGGGTAAGTGAGCGTGCCAGAATCTACAGAGAATCCGACAAGTTTTTAAGACAGAAAAGGAAGAGACACGACACAACCACATTCTCGAAGTCCAAGGTTTTCTTTCAAGTTAGCTCACTCTTGCTCTCCAAAAATTTTAGATAATCATAGTTATGTTATCATTGATATTTTATTTAACATTAAATTTATATAAAACTTTGTAAATTATATTATAAATATATTTATTTTAAAAAAATAATTTTATACATGCTAATTATTAAATAAAATATTTATGATAAATCATTCTTACCTATAAATTACTCGTTAGTCTCTCTCTATCTATCCTCCTCTGTTTTATTCTTTTTCTGCTTTTTATTATTTCTCCCCGCTAATAAGCACAGAAGGATGTTGTCATGGCAGACTGGCATCAATAGCATAGAGGTAGAGGGCGAGAGGGCGTCCCCGTTAAAGGGTGAACTGTGCCTGTGCAATCAGAATTGCTGTCACGTGGGTCCTACCTTCCCCCTTCCCTTCTGAGCTTAGATATTTGTACTGTCCAGTGGCGTCTTGGCAATTTCACACGCCTGGTTGTTCATACTTCATAGATAACAACACTGTTTGTCCCAATGCCTCATCAGAATAGAGACGTGACCATCACCCCAAAACAGAAAGAAACACCAAGTGATACATGAATCACCAAGTTTGTTTGTAGTTCTTGTTGGTTTCTCTTTCTAAGGTGGTGTGAACCTGAGTTGTCCCACCTTCACAAAAGACACGCAAGAAGAGGGTGAGTTTGAGTTTTTGATGACATTAACATTTTTTCTTTTTTAACTGAAAATATATGGGAATCGAAACCACCCCACCTTAGGAGAACCTAATGGGTTTGAATTTAATTTCAATTTATTATTAATGTAGAAATTACGTGTTGATATATTATTAAAATAATTAAATTTTTTAGATAATTATTGTAATAATTAAGTTCTTTTAATGATTTAGTAATATATAATTAGATGGTAGTGTAAATAAATTTTACACTAATAGTGGATCAAAATTAAACTCAATGGCTTTTATGACATTAACATATATGTATGTAAAGTAGAACTAATCCTTATCTTCGATTTACTTAACTAGTAATTAAGGTTAGTTTTATATTAATGCTTATCACAACAAAAGGGGCTATTACGCCCATCTTAATGACGACAATAATTTATTTAGTTAATTGCATATAACTCAACAAATAACATTTTGAGTTTAACAAACAAAAAAATTCAATGGAGTTACTTGAATTCAAATAAAGACCCAACTTTACTACTCAAATGTAACTACATAATTGGTCTGAGTTTGGCTGGCCTACGACTTATGTTTCCATTTGAGATGGGAATCATAAAGAGTAGCAACTTTTTTTATTTACGAATAGATACATTATAATATTTAAATTTAAACTAAACTTGTTAGAATTTAAATTAAATTTTAATTCAACACACTTAATTTTTGGTTTAAAAAATTAAGTAAGACTAGTGCAAATTGTACAGTTCTTTACACTTGTGTATACTTGGTATGCAACAATAGTTTCCCAGTGCCAGGGGTAGGCTTGGCAAAGCCAAAAAGGAAGACACATAAAAACGGTCATGAGGGACTCATATGGCAGAACCTCCAAAGGCTGCAACAGCTAAAGCAAAAGGCTCAAAAAAAAAACTTAAGGAAAAAGACAGCGGGGAAGGCTCAAAACTGAAAACTGAAAACTGAAAAGCATGGAGTTGGTGTTATGCAGCTGAAAACAGGGGTACGTGTCCCTCCACTCTCTCACCCCAAGTGCAGGAGCCTTCGTCTTTCTTCGTCGTATCAAACCCCATAGATGGACAAGTCAAGACCAAAACAAAACCCAAAAAAAAAAAAACACAATATCCGTACAGCAAAAAGGGTAACTAGATTGCTTTTTATGTATAGCCAAACGGGGGGGCTTGGATTAAAAAATATATATTGAACATTGTTGGCTTTTTGTTCCCTGGATTCGAGTGAGTGAGATGTTCAACGCAACTAATTTGCACTCTGCCGTCTCTGCTTGATAATAAACAATCTTCAACACTGATTTGGTTTCCGTTATTTAAGTTTTCCACTTAGTATAATTTAGGAATAAAAAATTACATAAGATCATATTAGCGCAACTTCCTATACATCGTATAGAAAAAATAAAAAAAGCATTAAATCCTAGATAATATTGAGGTATATAGGACTAGTTTTCCTCTCTAAAGCAACTATACATCTTTTCTGTATGTATTATTATAGTATGCATGTTGCCTTTATTAAAAGTGAACCACGTTGAAGCAGCTTTGACCTAATTAATATAGATTATTAACATGTTGTTCATTTGAAAAGACAAAAAAACAAAAATAGTAGAGGCCAGTTGTTTTGGTCATCCTATAAAGGCCCATTGAAGTTGTCCAATGTACGCTGGGCCATTTCATGGGCTGCTTTCTGCCATCACAATGACGACCCAATTCAAGCAACAATCCTACGACTAAACCCATAAAATATTCACTTTCGAATCTGGCCCATATGTGGCTCGATCGCCCCCACAACCGAGTCGAAATGGATAAAGTTTAACCGACCCGATATTGCTTTGTGCATACAATGATACTGGTCGTAATTTCTATTATTTTTGGTACTTACTGCATACAATATCATAAAAGGGAAATGTTAATTATCATGGAACCATTTTCGTGAAAATTTACGAATGACTTGCAGCAGTGATTCAAATGGCTTTCCTTTTTCTTTTTTCAATTTGTGCTTGTTATATTTGAATTAAAAAGAACGGTAGAATGAGTGTCACGCATCATTTCTGAAAGATTTTGTAGAATTCTATTCGGGTGAAATATCACTACTCTGTCATAAAATCATACTATCGTCCAGTAAACTTGATTTGGGAAATGAATTGAGTAACTGAAATGAAGCCTGCTTCTTATTCTATATTTGAAGCATCGACCCCATGTCGGATTGTTGTAATTATTTCCATGTATGATAAAGTTCATGTCTAAAGAAGAAAATAAGATTATTATTATTATTATTTTTGAAAAAAGAGTGGGAGTGTGGCCGAAAAAGAAAATTGCATATGGGTGGTATAAAATTGATGTCGATTATTCTAATCAAAATGGGAATACGAAGGATTTAAGACTAAGTCCTACAGTTATATCTGTTACACGCCAACAAGAATTGATATATGCTATAAAACTCATTGGAAAAATAACCAATGGAGTTGTTTACATGCTTGCGTTACGTACTCAAAAGGTTCGTTTATTTGTTCCTGGCACGTCATTGACCTTTCAGATGATGCAAATCTAAGGATGGCTGAGTGAAAGTTTAGTTTACCATCAAGTATAACTCAAATGACATATAGTAAAGAAGAAATAAAAAATAGGAAAAATCTTAAAAAAATACTTGTGAATTCTGAAAGTACTATTCTCAATAATTTTTTTAATCAGTATATTAAATCCAAATTTTATTATATAATATTTTAAGTTTAATTTAATGACATATATAGTTATGTAATATTATGTTATATTTTATCTCTAATTTACTTAGTAAAAGACATTTGATGTAAGTATCAAGTGTGTGATTCAGTCCCTAATAAGTACATATTTTTTTTCTTTTCTCTTCTTTCTTAGGATCTTCTTCAGAGATTACCCTTAAGTCCCACTCTAGAAGTGGGCCCTTTATTGGCCCTAGCAGGATCAGATACAAAAATAAATAAATAAATATCATGTATTATATTTTTAATGAAATTTTATAGTTCACTCAGAATACATAATAGTTTATCAAGATCATGCATGGCGTGTCACTTTATTTGTGCAATAAATCAATTACGTTTTTGTTGATTTGATGTTTTCAAATTTGGGTTCTGTCATGCAGTGTTTGTCCATAGTAGTGCATGCAAAATGAGGGGTGCTTCATGTATTAACTAGCATCATGAGAAGTGTTAGTACGCATTTGGACACGCTTTTTCGGTTAATTTTTTTAAAAAAATAATACTTTTTTCATATATTAGTGTGTTTGAATTGAATTTTGTAAATAAAAAAATTAAATCATTATAAAAATCACTATATGTACCTTCTTTTAATTAAATTTTTGTACTTATAAAATATATCTAACATAAAAAAAATTGTCCAAATATAAAATAAAAATCTTCTCAAATATTACATCTAAATATAAACTAGTTTTTATATTTTAAAATATATTTTTAAAATTAATATAAATTTTTTTTAAAAAAAAAGCTCCGAAGCCTCCCTTAAAAACAATAGTATAGGTGACTTATTTATGAACCAGCTGCACATTGGATCCAAATCCTTAAGTAGCGTTGCAGTGTATGTCAAAATTAACGAGACCAGTTTGGAGAGTTTAATAAGTAATAATATGGGTAAAGTCGAAGGAATACCCTTTAATTATAGGTTAAGATTAAAAAAATTTCATGTACTTTTAAGTTTATCAATATGACTATTTAAATTAACAAAATAATATATAATAATTATTTTGTTAATCTTTTAATTTAATAATTGATAGAAAAATAATCACATAACTATACATGTTAAATTTTTCATTAATTTCATCTTAAATCATTAATATTTATTATTTAAATCATCTTCAGCCTCTTTTTTTTTTATACCTATTAACCTCACATCACCATTTAAATAGTTCTTGAAAACCTCAAAAGTAAATTCTTAAACTTAATACTCTCGTTTCGATAAAGTGAATTTATGGGTTAACAATTGACTCAAGATTAAAAGTAATAAGAGGAAAATACCGATTTATGAGAATAAACAAGATTTTAAATTACAATTGTAGTCACAATCATAATTACGATCATGGTCACGTTATAATTAATGAGGTCGATGTTGACAACTGTTGTTCACAATTGCAGACTATTGTAATTGAAATCGAAATGTTGCAATTCGTTATTTAAAGTTGTTCACAATTGCAGACTATTGTAATTGAAATCGAAATGTTGCAATTCGTTATTTAAAACACTTACACTTTGTATAACATTGGGTAAGTAATCACAATGTTCTATCAATTTATTAAACCATAAATTTTTAGTTGAATTTATTTTGAAAAAATACAATTTGTGGTTGAATGAGAATGATTAAGGATGATGTTAATAAAATAATTAACATATGTAATGACATGACTATTATTTTGTGATTTGAACAGAAAATTAATAAAATAATTATTATAAAATATCTTGTTAATTTAAGAAATCATGTAATTTATTTTAAACTTAATTCATAATTAAAGAAATTTTCTTACATTTTAGCCTAATAATAATTTTACCAAATATTTGAAATTTGAGTTTTGTCTCTCTCAACCAGGCACCGACGTTGACGTGGCAGATTCCCTTTTGCATTTTGTATTGTAGTTGTAGGGGTGTGGGCCGTTATGAGACCCAAATCTCCTAATGGTTAATGGCAAATGAACTCCGTATATCAAGGCGGTGACCTGACGCCATCGTTTTGATGAGTTGTTTACCAAAAAAGCAAACTTTCATTCCGGTGATTACTCATCACATTCACAGGGGAAAAGCACATTTGTAAAGACAACAAATTTGATGAGCTTTTTTTATTATTATTATTATGTAAAAAAAAGACAACAAAAATATTTCATTTTATTTTTTATTTTGATATTATTTATTTATCATAATATTCTAAAATAATACTTGAATCTCATTTAATTTTTTTAAACCCCTTTAAAATCTGTATTAACTTTATGCTGGATCGTGCAACAATCACCTTTAAATTTAAATAACAATAATAATAATTAAAAAAATGAAGAAAAGGTAATGTCTGTTTGGACGCAGCTCGTGAAAACGTGTACAACTATCTGTCCCGAGTTGGAGAGACGCTTTTATTTTTAATCATCGCCTTTTTAAAAATCTTTATGTGGGCCCCAGTTAAATGTTCGTGGGTCCCATTCAAACACCTAAAGATTTAGGAGTTAGGACAATTTAAGGAATATACTTCTTCGAAACGTGGCTTACTGTGATTGGGCTGTCACCTTTTTCGTATGCTTAGTAGGCTTTACAACCAGTTCCAGATACGCCGCTCTTTCACTTCTTTTTTGTTTAGCAATATAATTATTAATTAATCCATAATTAATTAATTAGTTTTAATCAATAAAATTAACTACATGTGGTTTTCCTCAATGCCCTCACAGATCCTACGAATTTACACTTCTGCCATACCCATTCAACCACCCACCCAAAAGAGGCCGGAGGGCCTCAAAATATATATTTTTTTTTAAAAAGGAAAAATGTTAGTAGTTATAGCTAGATTATTGCATCCATATAGATTAAAATAATTACTCGTGCGACACACGTTCTCAACTACTCTACTCTCCAACACAGTTGTAGTTATATATCCGCCGTCAAGCGTAAACAAATGAATTTTTCAGATATGGTAAAATTACGTAAGTTAATAACGATGCCCATTAATGAATACCGTGACATTACGAATGGAAACCAAACCATAAACTCTCATGCCTATTTTATATAGAGTATAATTTTGATATAGTATAAATGTAAAAAAAAGTTTCTATATCACACAATTATGCATTATCATATTATTAACAATGTGTATTTTTTAAGGTGGTAAAAATAAAAAAAATTTAAAATAATTTAACAATATATGATTGAATAATAGTGTAAAAAAATTTTTACATTGACAATTGATCAAAATTAAATCTTATATTAATAACTATAATATAATTTAATTTTAATTTATTGTCAGTGTAAAATATATTTATCACTTGATTACGAATTGTCACGTCATTAAAAAAGTTTGACTTTAACAATAATTATTTCAAAAATCACACATTTTTAATAAAATAACAATATATAACTGAATAATAGTATAAAAAATTTTACACTTATAATACGTTAAAATTAAACTATTATCTATATAATACATTATTACACTTCAAACACTTTTTTTTCAATAAAAAAAACTATAATTTTCATCCACATTTATCCAGCCCGTAAAGTCTACTAGTTAATAGTTATTAATCTACAAAATATTTATTTGAAGTCAAATATTGCGTGAAATCACTTTAACGGATTACGATATTGATACCTTACATATATCTTTTACAATCTTTATATTCATTTTACAAATAATAAATACATATATGTAGACAAAATTTTGCATACACAATATATTTATACTAGAATTTAAAACATCATAAACTTTGAGTAATTTTAGGTTACATACCTCTCGAAGACAATTTAAGAATCAACTATAAGGCCTTAAGCATTAGTCTTGGTTCCACTCATTATACCCAAGCTACCAGGCTCTGCACCATAACCTAGCACACTTATTAATTATGCTCAAATCCAATAAATATATAGATGATAATTTCAAAATTCATAATAAATAACTTAATAATAATATGGGCTTTTAAAAAAATATATAAAGATATTTGTTCAATATATTTTAAAAAACAAAAGATCAATCAATAGAAGTCCAAATCCATAAAATTATAACAATATCCACAATGGGTGGTTCAAGTAGTAAATAAACTTGAGTTCAACAGTTTAAGAGCTTTTGCATTGTTAGAAGTTCGAGCCCGTAAAAAAACCCTTATTGGAATGTATGCATATGTGTCAACTCTTCAATGTATATTTTTTTAAATCATTTGTGAATACAAATCCCACAAAAGTTAGTGCTTATGGAAACAAGAATTAGGTTTTCCTAGGCAGTTATTCTTAATTTGTGTAAACATTCAAATACAACATGTATAGGCATTCTTATGTCATGAATGATATTTGCAACACCATTAGGAGTGAAAATAAGTTAGGCAGCCTAAAAGAGACTTACAACCTAACCTACTTTCGGTTTACTTTGACTTAACTTATTTATCAAACAAGTTATGCTTAGTCTTTTCAAAATGCTTATATAGTTAAACATACCTAAGTCTATGCCTTTAAAAAAATTTAATTGACCTAACAGGTTGATTTATTTATTTATTATAATAACATATAATTAAAAATTTATAATACTTATATGATTTATTATTTGTATATTAATATAATTTATTTATTTAATACACAATATAATAATTTTTTTAAATGTTAGGTATATTTAAAACCTCTAAAGTTTTATTATATTAACTTATTTGAAGGTTTTTATACAATATAAAAAATAAGTTTTCAGATTAAGTCAAACTTTTATATTTTTACAAAGAAGTCAGTTCAAACTAAAAAAAAAACTTATGATATACAATACAGCAAGCTAATGCCAACGTTTTTTAAAAATGACCAAGCTTATTTAATGTAAAACTTAACATATTTCTATCCTTACACACGAGTTCTTGTTTTTAACATTGTTATAATATAAAAAAATTATGAAATGTAAGTAATATTTAATAATTTTTTGTTATAGCATGATTACAATAATTACATTAAATTGTATGAATTAGATAATTATATGTCCATTGTAAACAAAAAATAATAACTACAAAATCACCATATAAACCAGCACAAAGTGGGTTAAATTTATATGTAATAGTGACTAAATTTAAAACCCTTTAAATATGTAAATAAATATATATATAAATCAATAATATGTGAATAGTATTATTTTTCTTCATTTAATATATATTTATTGTTTACCGATAAAATTCAAGTGATGTAAAAAAATAAAAAATAAAAAGGTCAAGCATGTCATATTATTATTAATATTATATAGATAAATAATTTTGTATACATACTTTGTTAATTTTTGTAAAATACTTTATAATAATATTTTTTTACAAGGACTCGAATTCTTCATAATGTTGGATGCATAAGCCAAACAGCCAATATATTCTTACGTAGGCAGTAGGCCTCTTTGGGTAACAAATTTTTAAAAGAAAGTTGCCTGATTTCAAGAAAAAAGAAAGAAAAAAATATATGATGGTATCTGCAGGTGTTTGTAGATCGATTTAGATTAGTTTTGAGGGAGAAAAGTCATTTAATCTAAATCACTCGACTCTCTCATATAACAATCGATCGGTTTGGTTCAAATTTAAAAATCGAACCAAATCAAACTCAACTTAATCAGTTTGGATTAGTTTCATTTTTTAACTTTTAACTCTTTTTTTATTCAGACTCAATTTTTTGCTTTTTCAGACTTAGTGAGTAATGTGAATATGAGACTTAGAATCACAAAGCAAAATGCAAGTCACAATCATATACAAGCCTCACTTATTTTTTCATAAACTAGTAAAAATAATCATTTTGGAACTTGGTAGGCAAGCAATTAAAAAATTTAATTTTATTTAAAGGGAAAAACCCCCAAGAGAAAACCCATTGCTCCCTCGGAAAAAAAAAACCATTGTTGAGGAATTTATATACATCAACCTAATCCATTCAGTTTCAAAACCATAATCAAGCATAACAAAGTTAATGCATTTCGAATCAAAACCAAATTTAGAAACTTGACAAAAAGAAAAAAAAAATGAAATGAGGAGAGAATGTCTCACCTCTTAGCCTAGTCTTCATGGCTTAGTAACGTGTAGGTGAGCAGGGACAAAGCCAAAAATCTTGAGTGAGGGGGGCATTCGGCAAAGCAATAACATGAAGCAAAAGGTCTCTTGCTTAAACGGCAAGGCAAAGGCTCATATGAGAGAGAATGATAATGTAATCAAATTAGATATGTGGCTGAATATTTAGAGATATAAGGTAATTTCATAAGTAAATTATTAAATATATAAATAATAATATTTTTACTCGGGTTGATTTATATTGGTTTGGTTTTAGAAATTGAAATCGAAAAATTAAAAACTGAACTAAATCAATCGTTTTTTTAAAAAAGAAACCAAATAAAACCATTTTTTTATATTTTGATTGGATTTTGATTTTTTTTATTAATTTTTTTCAATTTTGTTCATATTTGTTCGGTTTTAAACACCTTAGTATCACATACACATTGTCCAAAATAAATATGTCGCGCAATCACTAATATATGAATAAATTGAGGGGAGTGCTATGGTATATGGTACCCATGTAAAATCATGGATACCAAAACCTGTGTTATTGTGGATAAATAAATATATTTTAAAATGAAATAAAACCTAGCAATGTCGTTGCTCTCACCATTCTCAACCCCTGTCGAGATTTGATAAATAAACTTAAATTTTTAATTAATGAAATATCTATTTTGTATTTTTATATAATGAATATTTTATTAATTTTTCAATAAAAATCTAATATAATAATTTGTTCATAAAATATTTTTTAATCTTATAAGTCAAAACGAGTTTATATATATTTATGATGGGATTGTCAATCCTCCCATGTTTAAAATAATTAAAAATATATAATTATCTATCTATTTTATATTTTTATACAATGAATAATTTTTTATATTTTTTAATATATATCCGGTATAATAATTTTTTCATAAAATATTCTTTTAATCTCGTAAGTCATAATGATTTTATATTTAGAAATGTTAAATATATATATATATATGTGTGTGTGTTCATAGAAGGAAAAAAAAAGTTAAATGATATTATTTCTCTCATATGCATTTTTGTCGATTCCTTCACCACCTGAAGAACTTGAAATCCATTTATGTTGTTATTAGTTTCTTTTATTAGAAGAAAGGTAATAAGTTTGGTCAACAAATAATGAGATGAGTCAAAATGTAAGTGAGTTCTGGGAGGTTAAGAAAAGGAGTTGAATGAGCAAATAAAAATAGGGAAGGAGGTATAAACAAGAAGAGAAAAAGACATTTTACACGTATCATCATTTCCAAATACTTATTTTTAATTTGACCACGTAAGCGCAAGTTTTAGAACCCAAACTTCATGTTTGGGTTTCATAAAATTTCGCATAAATTAAAATTCCCCTGAAAATAAAACAAAAACGAGTCACTGCCATGACTAAATTGACCTTAGTACGTACTTAGTGGGGATTCCATCCCGAATGCACTTTCCTTCTCCTAGTGGGGATTGCCAAAGCCTCACTCTAAGGTGGGACCTCCCATAAGCTCTACCAAAATGAAAAAAAAAAAAAGTTGCCTCTAGTCCCCCTTTTTTTTAATAATGAACGAGGATTAGATTGTTTCATACTTGGTAAATACATACTATATGATAAATAAAATCTTTCTTTTTCATAAATTCTAAAAGTTTTGTCAATTAATGTGGAACTGTCAAATTTTGGAAAGAAACATTTCTCTTGGTTCGGGCATTTACTTTTCTAATCACAACTCTTTTCCATTTTTTAAATTACATTTTATAACTCTTTTTTCCGCCGTGGCATTAGATAAGGTAAATGTTATTTTGGCATGTTATCCATTGTAAGAATGCTAGTTTAGTTTGTCAAGACAAAATACAAATCAGATTCTTACATATACTTATTTGGTACACCAGAAAATGGGGATGATTGAAATTAGGCACGTAACCAATGTCATACAATTAATACTTGTATGCATATACATGTGTATGTATGTGTGGACTAGTTTACCCTTATCCGAATGAAAATATTTCTTGTCTGGGTCGACCAATAATTAAGGAAGAATACAATCTATTTTCTTTATTTTTTAATTCCTACAATATAGTTACACAATATAGTTACCAAAAAACTTCATATTATTTACTCCTTTAAATATCAATTTCTTTTTTTTTAACAAAAAAAATAATAATAGAGTAATCCAATGCTACTGCTTAAGGCTTAGTCAGGTTGCTATAAGTATCAATTTCTTAACAAATGCCAATCAATTAAAATGTCGAAGCTTGTCCATCAACGTTTATTTCATTTCCTTCTACCTATTTAATTCGTCATTATATCAAACACAACCATGCTATATTCTTTTGTTGAATTACAAATGGATTGATGTACCAAACCAATAAAAAATCAATACCAAAATTCACTAATTTATCCTTATTTTAGATATATATAGATTTTTAAGAAAGAGATGAAAAAAATAAGTAAATTACACTTCATTATCTTAAAGTTTATCCAAATGATAACAAACCCTAAACTTAGACCCTATATCACATTCCACTTCATTTTTTAACTTTTATTAACTGTTGACTTAACGTTGTTACGTACTTCTAAAAAAAATAATTATTTTTAGTTAACAGTAAACTCTATATTATAGTAAAAAAAAATTAAGTATAATTTTATGATTTATTATTGACAAAATCAAGATGACTTTTTAATATAAAATAAAAGAGATACAACTTAAGAAATGTATTTATTTTAGGTTAAATTAGTCTACATGACTCTATTCTTTTTGACAATTTTTAAAGAGTTTAATTTTAATCCACTATTAATATAAAATTTATTTATACCGTTATCTAATCATGTATCGTAAAATTATTAAAATAATTTTATTATTACAACAACTATTTTAAAAGTCTAACTTTTTTAATAATGTGTCAATACATGAATAGATGACAGTGTAAAAAATATTACACTAAAAATATATTAAAATTAAATCTATTTTTAAATAGGTCACTATAGTTTAAAAAAATAAAAGGGTTCTTATAGTTTAAATATATATATATATATATATATATAATGGGGTCGTGGATCTAACATATCATTAAAACCTTATAAAGACCTAATTGAAATTTTTTTTTGAGAACTATAAGGGCCTATAACCCTATTTATAAAATTTAAATTATAGGGACTTTTTAAAAAATACAATGATTTGCATATATAATTTAACCTTTATTTTAGTAAAAAATAATTTATGTACAATTTATGTCTATTAAGTAAAATATTTATTATAATGTCATTTTTTGATTTTGTTGAGTTCTCTTACTTAATGGCTTTCAAGCTAAGTTTATGCTCTCAATTATTTTGTCTATACAAAACATGAATTATCGTAATATGTTGCACTGATAAGAATGACAAAAATATCCGTTCAAATAAGTATTTGTAGGGTTTTCTGCTACAAAGTAGATATGAAGGCAAAATTCTCCCTATGAAGATAGCAACAAAGAGAAACTTATTTCCGTTTAATAAACAAGGACAAGACATCCCATATGTGTGTGTGTGTGTGTTTCATACTAGTTTTAGGTTTGTAGGTATACAAAAAAATTAAAATATATATGTACAATATATGTTATATATTGTTTATGTTTAAAAGTACAAAAATATGTGTAATATACATGGTGTTAGTTGAATATTTAGATTTAAATTTATTAAAAATATTATTTGATTTTATAATTTCATGTTGATACTTGTAGACAAAATAATATAATTTTAAAATTTACATGATATATCAATTATTTGTTAAAGTAAAAAAAAAACATATAAAAATTATACGCTTCTTCATAACATTTATCAAATTAAATCTTTTCCTTTTCATGATAAAAAGTCAAGTTGGTTTTGTAAAACATAAATAATAAGATCAAGCTTAAAAAACTTTTGTTGTAATCTAGACCTTATTAATAACTAATTATAAGATTTTTGTTTTTTTTTTTTACTTTTTGAAACATTTAATGATGTTAAATCAACTATCAATTGTAGTTAAGAAATGAGACGTTAGATGTAATTTTTGATCAAGTTTAGAATTTACTATTATTTTAACAAACTTTAAGGTAACTAATGTAATTGACTCGAAGAAAACCAACTCTTGCAAACTAATTAAATGCAAAGTCTTTTAAGGGTAGACATGTAAAAAATAACCCATCCCATTTAGTTCAGCAAAAACATCGATTCGAGCTATATGTTTACAAGTCAATCTTTTGTCAAGTTGACCCAACTCAAAAAAAAATAAAATCATAATAACAAGAACGAGTAAGCTCAAATTGAGTTGACCTACTTATTTGTGTAAATGATATTGATCTTTGGATTGGTCTTTTGGCCCAGTCGATATACCTCGTAAATAATCTTTGAACATAGTTAAAGTTTTTATTTTTGTTTTTTGGTAGTTGGCTTAATCGAATAGGACAAAAAATGTTCTTTGGAACAAACAGTTTGTTTAGTAACTCTAATTTTAAGATTATGTGTGATAAATTTTATATTGATAATTATAAATGACCTAATTTACTTATAATTTAATTTATTTAATTAATGCCATAGATGAAAAGTTAAATATTTTATAAATATATATTATATGACCTATATAACTATTTCCATTTATGTACATGGGAAACAAGTTTCATACAAAGTTGAAAGGGTGTTGATGTTCAACGCTCGAGCACATTAACGCTGAGTAATGGATTAGTTGTCCAGAAAATTCATGCGGGCCTCTTTTATTTTTTTTAAACACAAACATAACTCCTATTCATTTTTTAACTGACTGACTACTCAAGTGTTTTGAAGCTCGAGCTTATAGTAACATTATAAAACTTTTTATATTGATTTATGTTAGGCATTTGTTCAGAGGCGTCAAAATGTCCGAGTATATGGATTGACCCGAATAACTCGATAAAAAATGTGAGTTGAATTGAAGAAATCTTAACCTAAATCAACTATAGGTTAGTTTAACCTAGCCCGAAAATAGGTTGGGCTCAGGTTGGGTTGACTATGTGAAATGTTAATTTTTGGTTATATATTTAATTTTGTTATTTTTTATTCATATATTTACTTGACTAGCTTTATTTAAATTAAAAAAAAAGAATCAAATTTAGTGAGTACTTTAAGTTTTTCGTTTTTTTTACTTGAAATATGATGTTAATTTGTGCTAGTTCATTGAATTGATTAATTTATAGTTCAAGCGATGTTTCATAAATATATCATAAATCGTTTATGTCAAAAACAATGTAGTATATCTTCACTGTTTATGTTGATGACACTTAATATAATCTGTTATACTTGTATCTAATTTGTGTACATAATTTTTATGGGCTTTGATTGATGTGTCATTTAATTTATCAATAACTTTTTATTATAGATAAGAAAAAAAGTAAAAAAAGATAAAAAAAAATTTAGCCCATGAACTAGCCCAGCCCAACTCGCAACCCTCATGGGCTGGGCTGGCTATTTGCTAGCTTGCACCCTTTGTGGCCTGACTTTGCCCAGCTCAAAATAAGTTTGGTCCAACGTGATCCAACCCGAATTAATACCTTTATATAACCTGAATTGACACATTTACATTTGTTAAAGGTTTAAGAATCATTTAATGTTTATTAATAGATATTTTTAAGGAAAAAACTTAGATAAATTTCTAGAAGTACTTATGGTACTGTTGTCTTATTAAAATATAATATATATATATATTATTTTTTACACTTTAATCCCATATAATCACTTTTGATGCTGATGTGTGAAAAATAATATACATATATTATATTTTAATTATAAAATAATACTACAAGTACCTATAAATTTTTATGTAAGTTTTGCCTGATTTTTTAATTGCTAAATAAAGAAAATATTAAAATAATTTTTAAAATTTTAAAATATTAAATATTCTTCTTTTACATTTAATATATATTTTTAAAATTCTAAAACCAATACTTTTAGAGTACTCGTTAAGAAATACCATAAAATAACATTACCTATTTATAATCCATCTTAACTCTTATTAAACACTAACATCGATGAAATTATTATCATTAATAAATCAAACCATCAATATGAATACGATAAAAGTTGACGCTTTTTTTTTTTTTGTTCTTAAAACTACAACTCATGCAAGGTAGGGTTCGGACCAGCATCCATAGATGTCGTTTCTTAAAATAAAAAACAACGTCGTTTTGGTCTTAGGTGGATACCCTTCCAATAAAAACAAGCGCCGACCATTCAGCGGCCCAAATATATTGAGTTTTTATGGTAAGATTTTAAGACGACGTTGCGACTGTGTACGATTTCGTCGTGTCATAACTCAAAAAAAAAAAGGGTCCCGTAATTCATGCCAACGTGGAGGGGCATTCCAGGAATTTCACTCAGATCAGGAGGCGTTTTATTAATATTTACCTTAATTATCATGCTAAATGAACATCATTTTTTTTAATATTAATAATTTAATAATAACAAATAAACTTAGACCAGAAGACAAAGATGGTGGAAGAAAAGGAGAAAGAAACAGAGAGAGCATAGAGAAGAGAAGAGAACACGCAAAAACTGCAAAAAAAAAGAAAAAAAAAAGATAACAGAAGCAAGGTGTGGTGTTAAAGCAGACGAGGGGCTTAATCTCTTCTTCAAAAGTTTTGGTCTTGTCGAAGGGTTTAAGCTTTTCATTCATTCATTCATCAGTATATAATATATATATATATATATATATATATATATTTGTTCAGTTGGTAGATATAGCATTTATATCTTTATTTTTCATCATTTCGAATTGTTCTAAATCACGTATAAATCAAAAGTTGTGCTGGAAAAAAACGAGGCGCGGAAGTGCAAAGATCTTTCTTTCTTTCTTTTTTTTATGAGTGGAGGAGTAGCCGTTGGAGGAGTTTGGAAGTAGATCTGGAAGCAACCTGAGGTTTTGATCCGATCAATCTCTCACAAAATGGTACACCTTTCTCATTCATCTGTTCTTCTTTTTTTGGTCATGGTTGAGTCAATTCCAAGTCTTGCGTTCCCCTTTTAGTGGCATTTAATTTCATTTTGGTGAAATTTACTTTTTAAGATGTGGGGTTGTCGTTTTTCTGTGTTGGAGCTGATCTGTTATTGCCTAGAAGCAGAATTGGATCTTTCTTCTGTCTGATCGTTTTTGATCTCGTTGTTCAGATTTGGGGTACTTCTACTTTTTATCAATGTGCCCATTTCTTATTACCAAGCGACATTGTAGGAGTCCAACTATAGTCGATACTCGATAGTGTTTTTCCTTATTGACTAAGCTGTTTGGAGATATTGCTATTAATTTGCAGTTGTTATACCTGGACTTTTATTTTTTTTGGAGGGGGGAATTGATTTAACTGAGAATACTGTCTTCTGGGTTCTGGTGTTTGCCTCAGTGATTGAACTAGGTACTACAAATCTATTGGGCTGTTTCTTGAAATAGGAACCTTAGGTTATGGACTGCTGATTACAACTTCATAAATTTGTTGCAATTATGTTGTTACATCACAGATTGATTTAGATGAATTTCCAATGATTTAAGTATGCAGAACATTTTTTTTCTCCAATAAGCTTAATCAAAGAGGTCAGGCCTAACTATTTGAAAATGCTGGTGCTTAACTTCAAAGTAACATACTTAAAGGGTATATGTGCATTTTGTGTGGTTGGGAAAGACAGATTTATGTTCTCTGTCCCATGCTTGTGATTGTCTGTGGCACTTAATTGCTTAGTAATCCCCTCTTTGTTAGAATTTTCTATGATCTATTTTTTTGTTGGAGATAGTAGTCTTTGAATATTTCCGTTGCTTATGCTTGATGTTTTTCTTTAGGTTTGTCTTGTTCAAATTAATATAATTTATTTCTAATCAATGTTGCCTACCTTATTTTCTCTATAAATTGCTAGCTTGTGTGGCAATTTGGCACCTATTTCACTTATTTGTTCTTTTACATTTCGGTTAATATCAGTGTTGACTTCAATGACAGATGTTTTCATATGTTTTCTTCTGATTCTTGTTGCAATCTGCTTTTCATACCATAGCTGTAAGTTAAGGAAAATTTAAATTGGGGGACTTTGAGTTGCCTCCTTCATTGAATTAGTTATTTTATACTAATTAGATTGATAGTTAAAAATTTCATAGATGCCATTTTACAATAGGAAATATGTAATAGCCAGATGAGTTAAGATGGATGTACTGGAATTCCAATTATCTTTTCAAACAACATCTTCTATATAGGTTTGAACCATTTTCTGGTTATGGGGTGTCTATTAATGCTTTCAACCACATAAAAAGTACGGGAATTACTGCTTGCTACCTGAGCCAATCTTGTTAGGCTATTTAAAGTGAAGTTACATTTTTTTTTTTTGGTAAAAAAATAAGCAATTCTTTTTTTTATTGCTTTTTCTAGTGTGCATATATGGATTTATATTTCTATTACTTCTGTGGGATTTAAAGATAGAGAATTTGACTTTACCTTTTTCTCTTTGTTAAAGAATTTCACTCTAGTTGCTTGATTATGCATAAATTTTATTAGAGGGAATGAACTCTGTTGGTACATTTGAGTTGTGACACTCTCTGCATTGTAGGCTGCTGCTGCCAATCCCGTAGTTGGGTCCCATGTTTGGGTGGAGAATTCTGATATAGCTTGGATAGATGGTGAGGTCTTGGAGGTTAATGGAGAAGAAATCAAAGTCCTTTGCACTTCAGGGAAGACGGTGAGTATGCTTTGTAATATTTGTTAAAAGTTAATCCTGTTCATTGCCAATGCATTTTCTTGTTCTTTGAGTTTTCCAGTTTTGCTTTGAGTGCTTTAAATTCTTAAACATATGACTAGTGGGAATCTTTGAAGGATAGCATAATGAAGAAGAGGGTGGCTTACTGAAACTTTTTATCCTTGTTTTGCAGTAGTAGTTTAATTGGTGTTCTAGGTAAAAATTTGTGAAGTTAACTCAGAACTTGATGTTTTGAAATTGTGAATTTCCCCCCCTCTCTTTTGTTTTGAAATTTGCAGGTTGTTGTTAAAGCTTCCAGTATTTATCATAAAGATACCGAAGCCCCACCATGTGGAGTGGATGATATGACAAAGCTTGCTTACCTGCATGAACCTGGAGTCCTAGATAATTTGAGATCAAGATATGATATCAATGAAATTTATGTATGTATTTCAGATGCCAACTCTCCAAATATTGTCTCCCTTGTGTGGGGAATCCTGCCTTAATGCATTTTTATTCTCTGTGTTTATTTGAATCTTCATGTTTTCATACTTCCTTGACATGTCCTTATACCAATATTTTGCTTTCAGACTTACACTGGGAATATATTGATTGCTGTGAACCCTTTCATAAAGCTTCCTCATTTATATGATAGCCATATGATGGCACAATATAAAGGAGCAGCTTTTGGTGAGCTAAGTCCACACCCCTTTGCTGTTGCAGATGCAGCATATAGGTAATTTCCACATCTTTCCTGTAAATAGTTCATGTAATTACTTTACAAGTCTGACCATATAAATTCTTGTGGATTTAGGCTTATGATTCATGAGGGAATCAGCCAATCAATATTGGTTAGTGGTGAAAGTGGGGCTGGTAAAACAGAAAGCACTAAGTTACTCATGCGCTATCTTGCTTACATGGGAGGGAGAGCTGCTGCTGAAGGTAGAACTGTTGAGCAGAAAGTCCTGGAGGTAAGAGAATTAGACCTTTGCAAAATTAGTTTTTTGGCCAGCTGATTTGGCTACCATAAATTTATTTATTTATTTATTTTCTTAACCTTTACCAGTGTCTAAATTTCTTTCAACCTTAACTTATATCCTCTTAACATGGCCTTATTATTTTTCCCTTTTTCCCTTGATTTGCAGTCCAATCCTGTTCTAGAAGCCTTTGGCAATGCAAAGACTGTTAGGAACAATAATTCAAGGTGGGAAGTTATAGAAAGTTTTATGCTTATGTAGTTATAATGCAAATTTTATTCCATACTGTCTCATTTGTACCTTTTTTTTCTCACTTGTGACTTCTGCAGTCGTTTTGGTAAGTTTGTGGAGATTCAATTTGATCAGAGGGGAAGAATTTCAGGAGCTGCTATCAGAACTTATCTGCTGGAAAGATCACGTGTTTGCCAGGTGTCAGATCCAGAGAGGAATTATCACTGTTTCTATATGCTCTGTGCTGCACCTCCTGAGGTAATGGGATTCCTTTTTCTTAGAATCAAGATTAGATTGATCGAAAGATTGGAAAGAATCAATTTGTAAATATAGAGCATTTGTTTATGCTTACCTTAATTTGTTTCTGGATTGAATCATAAATTTGGTTAACTTATCATTAGGGTAAACTGTCTGAAAATGGACCTATAGAGTGGTTTGGCTGAAAATAAGAGTTGGTTTCTTTTCCTTTCATGGTTTTTATATATTTTTGAAGTATAAATTGTTTGTTTTGCTTAATTATAATAATGCGTGCTGGTGTTGCTTGTCAATTGTTACCAAGTGTCGAGGGCTTAGAGGTTCAGAGCTCGTAATTATGTATTTTTGTTCTTGCTATTGGTGGAAGATGGAGAAGAGGTGGTGGAACTTTAGCATGTCAGGATTTCGGTTTTCCTAATTAGACATATTTATTGTTTAGATTCATAGTTTTGTGGTAACATGGCTTCCCAATTTTGTGAATATTTTGATTCTTTATTTACCTGTTGAAAATGATGGGTAATGGAGACATTGGGAAGTTGCCCCATGTTGGGCCAATTACTTTTAGCTTTGAATGGTGACTGTGACTGTCTGTGTTGGCAAAATGCTTTGATAGAACCTAGTCCTCAGCATAGGCAATAGCTTGAAAGTTCTTTTCTGTTAAATTTGTGCTTAACTTCTTTGGATTCTATTTCTTCATTTTTCTCGACCATTTTATTTGTTTTATTTTTTAACAGGATGTTCAGAAGTACAAATTAGGAAACCCTAGAACATTTCATTATCTGAATCAATCAAATTGCTATGAGCTGGAAGGGGTTAATGATTCTAAAGAATATAGTGATACAAGGAGAGCAATGGACGTTGTTGGAATAAGTTCTGAGGAGCAGGTATTTTATAGGGAGTTTCTTTAAGTTCATGATGAGATTCTTCAAGTATGATCCGTGCTTCAAGGCTTTGTTTTTCTATTTTCCCCATCATTCTTCAGGATGCAATATTTAGAGTGGTTGCTGCTATTTTGCATATTGGGAACATTGAATTTGCAAAAGGGAAGGAAATAGACTCATCTATGCCCAAAGATGAAAAATCTCGGTTCCATCTGCAAACTGCTGCTGAGCTTTTCATGTGAGCAAGCATTGCACACTTGCATTGGTTAAAATATATTTTCTTTGTAGTTGTAGGGTTTTCATTTCATATGTTCTCCATGTGAAATCCTTGGTTCATAATTTTTATTCAGGTGTGATGCAAAGGCACTTGAAGATTCTCTTTGCAAACGTGTAATTGTTACTCGTGATGAAACAATTACAAAATGGCTTGATCCAGAAGCTGCTTTACTCAGCCGAGATTCTTTTGCTAAGATTGTGTACTCGAGGTTGTTTGACTGGTAAGCCTGTGAGCTGATTGCTTGAAGATATATTAGTTTGAACCTTGGTTCGAGTTACTGGCAAGTTTGGTCAGTTTGCTCCAAGTATTGATATTTGATTCCGTAATTTTCTGTCATCTTTCTCAGGCTGGTGGATAAAATTAATAGTTCCATTGGTCAAGACCCTGAGTCAAAGTCCTTAATTGGCGTGCTAGATATTTATGGTTTTGAGAGTTTCAAGACTAACAGGTGCGTAACTGGTATACCTTTTGTTGTGTAGTTAACGCCGGTCAGTCTCTTAAAGTGAACAGTGAACTCCAAGAAAGTTACTGATTGGTTGGGAGTCATTCATGTCCTCCTCAAGTAGTCATCATGTTTTTTGAGATTCTAGAATGAATTGGTGATCTATGTGGTCAATCCGTAGTTAGAAATTTTATTATATCCTGGCTTGTGATTAGTAATCCATATGTGATAAATCCCTTTATGGTAGTTTGGTTGCCTATTAAACTAAATTCTGACGAATTTTAATGCCTTTTCATCAATCAGTAGTGGTAGTCTACATGACTGGGGCTTACTCTAATAGACAATACATAAGCTGTAGTTCTACCTTCTGTAAAGGTGGAGCTGTTGATTTCTTATTTAATACCTGGTTGTTCTGTGTACTTTGCAGTTTTGAGCAATTTTGTATTAATTTGACCAATGAAAAGCTTCAGCAACATTTTAATCAGGTTTGTTTGTAAAAGAGATATATTTTCTTTATAATTGCTGGCATCTTGCTTGTATATTTGAAACACAGACATAATGACACGTATTTCTACTTATATTACACGTGCTCTTGTAATGCCCAAATATTTGTTCTGCAGCATGTTTTCAAAATGGAGCAAGAAGAATACAAAAAAGAGGAGATTGATTGGAGTTACATTGAATTTGTTGACAATCAAGATATTCTGGATCTCATTGAAAAGGTTTTTCCTTTTAACTCCACAATCACTTGCTTGTCTCTCGCACCATACTATTGTATGAAATGTTCATTTCTGTTAAAAATTGTGCATTAAATGTTGTGAAGGGTGATGTTTATAAATTTGGTAGGGTCTCAATCTCAGTGTAATATGTGTGGGCCAGTGTGGCTGTGGATAAAATGTAAATGATTCTGTAGCTTCATTTTTACAATGAAACTAAACTAGTGTCTTGACATGCACTAGCATGCCTATGAATATATATATATATATATTTTATGTAGAAAATAGAGTGAATATAAGAATTTTAAAATTTCAGATAATTACCCACTAACATCAACACCTTAATTTTGGAGGAGTTTTAATATTTTAAATGACTAACCACTAACTACAGTTCCCTTTTTTTGGATAAGATTGTTATTTTAAGACATCAGAGACACTTTCCATATTAATATAGAAGATTTCGATCAAAGACAGCTCCAGTTTCATTTTACAGAAACTAAATGTAGTTGTATTCAAGAAAGTATGCTTTAGTGGAAAAGATGGCTGACTACAGTTTTCATTCTTCTTTAGCATGGTAGTCTTCATTTTGACATGGAAAGAAACAATAAAACTATAAAGACTTTAAAATGACTACAACATCAAGTGTTAGGATGGGTGGGGAACAGGGGATTTGGGTGGAGGACCATGGTTAAAGCCATGGTAATGACTTCCGAATGTACCCAAAAACCATTCACAAATAATTGATACATTTGTATATTTTGAAAATAAATTTATTGCTTGCATATTTCACCATGTGTCTGTTTTGAAAATTAATGAGATTGTAAATATACGTGTTTCAAAGAGATGAAATGTTCTGTTTGTTACTCAGAAGTTTTAAAAAATAATCATTTTAGAAAATTGTGACCAAGATAATTTTAGACTTGATATTTTATAATATTAAATTTTATTGGTAAAAGCACTTAAATTTTTCGTTCTAGAAATCTTGAAAAGAGTAATTATCTTTAAAAAAATTTACAAATAAGATTTTGAAAGAAAAGATCCCATGCATTTGCACAGCTTATGCAATAGTTTTTTATTTTTTTGTTATTTTAACGTAAACTATTCCATAAGAGATCTAAACCCAATTTTAATTTTTGTTTTCTATTTTGTATATAACTTACAGAATTTTTGTCATTGTCTACTTCAGTAGAAAAGTATATTCCTTTTTGAAATGTGTAAAGCTTTGCACTTTGGCTGGGAATGGATGTCAAGTGAGGCTTAGTCTTATTTGGCCTTTATGCTGTATCCATCCTTCAACTTCATCTACATTTTCTTCATCCATCTTTCCTGTTTTTATATGTTGTGCAAGTATATCAAGCATTTGTTTTTTATTTTCTTTGCATGTTTCAAACTGTCTGGGGAAAGATGGAGAGAGAGAGAGAGGGGACATGATTGAAATCTTTTGATAAGCTAGAAATCCTCACTAGAACACTGAATGATAAAATTTCAGTTAATGCCTTTTTGACTATCCAATCCAATCCATTTATTTTTGTGGTGACTAGTGGATATGAAGCTCAAACTTTTCATTGTTGTGGCTTGCTCGTTGATTATTCGTTATTAGGTTACCTTGTATGCCAAAAACTGAATTTTCATTTTCTGTATGGTAAGGGTATTTTACATGCCTAACAACAGCAGACAGAGTTATAGTAATTCAATGCTCCCTCCATTCCTTTTTTGCATGTTGCCCCAAATGGTCTCACATGGAAAGTCAACCTAAGAGCCTGTTTGGTTTGCTTTTCTGTTTTCATTTTCAGTTAGATTTGTTTTCATTATAATTACAAAAATGCCACTTTGTTTTCACTCTGTTTCCTGTTTTCAAGATTTTGTGAAGGAAATTGTGAAAATAACTGAAAACAACAAAATGTTGTTTTCACCATTTCCTTCACAAAATTTTGAAAACAGGAAACAGAGTGAAAACAAGGTGGCATTTTTGTAATTATAATGAAAACATATCTAACTGAAAATGAAACAGAAAAACAAACCAAACAGGCTCCTAAGTTTTTTTAATTTTTTCTCTCACACATATTCTATCTTTTTAACATATAAAATGGAGGGAGGTTTTTCAAAAATCACAGTTGATGTGGTTTATGTGATCAATTCAAAGCTGCTTCAATATTTTCCTGATGTCAAATGAGAGACATAGAAGGGTCAGATGCATTTCCGTTTATGGGTTGAAAAATGAAAACTTTGAAGTTGTCAATTTATGTCTATTTAGAGACTAGGTTGTGATAATAACTTCGATAAAAAAAGGGAAGGAAAATATGATTACCTTGAAATTATATTTGCAAGTTGAGTATAGACAAATTGACTCTTCTCTCCTTCCCCTTAAAGAGTGAAAAAATCTTGTACTTTGTCAAGGTATTATTCATGATTTTGCCATCATTCCTGTCTAAAGACTGAAAACTGTGCAGTTTGTCATTAGTAGATTTATCATTTGTCATTTTCTTTTTTTTATCTATTCATTTTCAGAAACCTGGTGGCATCATTGCTCTTCTGGATGAAGCTTGGTAAGTATACTTTGAACTGGCACCTTTGAATTGGTCTTGTGAGTCTTAATATATGAGAACGTCTGGCTTAATTCATTCATTTATTCTGCCTCCATTTTTTTTAAGTATTTTTGTTGATGCTCAGATAGTTGTATGTGTATGTGTTTTGCAGTATGTTTCCTAGATCAACACATGAAACTTTTGCCCAAAAGCTGTATCAGACGTTTAAAAACCATAAAAGATTCAGCAAGCCCAAATTGTCCCGTAGTGACTTCACAATTTGCCATTATGCTGGTGATGTAAGTTGGGATAGTTAGTACTTTTTTGTCAAATATATAATAAATAGGTTAGTTACATGGTATAATATAAGACCAGAATGCTAGTGTGATTTATTTCTACTTTGGAAAACTCATACACCTAATCTTTGTCAATTTTAGGTCACTTATCAAACTGAATTGTTCCTGGATAAGAACAAAGATTATGTTGTTGCAGAACACCAGGCACTTCTGTATGCTTCCAAATGCCCCTTTGTATCGGGTTTGTTTCCCCCTTCACCTGAGGAATCGTCCAAACAATCAAAGTTCTCTTCAATAGGTTCCCGGTTTAAGGTTGGTGTTTTTTTCTTTTTTGAAGATACATAATTTGGTTTTATTGCTTAACCTCTTCAGTTTTGAAATCCTTATTCATATGTCCTGCAGCAACAATTGCAATCACTACTTGAAACTCTGAGTGCCACTGAGCCACACTACATTCGTTGTGTAAAACCCAATAATCTTCTTAAGCCAGCAATTTTTGAGAATAAAAATGTTTTGATGCAACTACGTTGTGGGGTAAGACCACTAGCATTTTTGTCCTGGTTTTGGAGCATATAGTTCTTGCTGTAATTGAAGTTTAACCTGTGGTTATGTGAGTTTATGCTTATTACATAGTATGCCTGATTGTAGGGAGTTATGGAGGCAATTAGGATAAGCTGTGCTGGGTATCCCACTAGAAAAACCTTTGACGAATTTGTGGATCGATTTGGCCTTCTTGCACCTGAAGCTCTGGAGGGAAGGTATCTAAGTTGTTCATCGTCCTTGTCAGGTGTGTTAGTTATTATTCTAAAAATCCTGATTTATTTCATGTTTTAATTATGTTAGTTCTGATGAGGTCACTGCTTGCAAAAGGATTCTGGAGAAGGTTGGACTTAAAGGCTATCAGGTAATTATTACCATGTGATCAGACCTTTAATCTTTTGGGAGACTTGTTCCTGTATTAGAGTTTGGGATAAGTTTGTTTAGGAAATGGGGCATAACATTTTTTTAATTTATTAAATAAGATTACTTGGATAAGAAAATAGCTATATGCTCAGAAATCTTCACTGACCCGAGTATCTTCTACATTCTAATAACATTTTACTTATTGGGAACTCATGACATAATAGTCATTTTGGCTTATCTGGGTACCAGTTTGGAGTTGCTCCTGGGATCACTGGTAACCTTTCTTTTTCTTCCTTCTTCCATGCTTCACTACCATTCTGTGGGAAGTAAACTCTGAAGGTATAGTTTAGGTTTAGGAATGAACACTGTTTCATGTCTTTCTCAAGTGTGTAATGAACTCAAATTGCTATATATGCCCATCTGTGCTTCCTGCTATGAATGTTTACCGTTACATCAGGTAACTGCAGATTTTCCACACAAGGCTATATTTTGTTTTGTAACTTATTTTGCCGGTCCTGTTTATTGCTGCAGATTGGTAAAACAAAAGTGTTTCTTCGAGCTGGTCAAATGGCAGAACTAGATACTCGTAGAAGTGAGGTTTTAGGAAAGTCAGCAAGCATTATTCAGAGGAAAGTTCGTTCCTATTTGGCCCGCCGAAGTTTTGTCTTGCTTCATTTGTCTGCTATACAGATTCAAGCTGCATGCAGAGGTCTCTGCTAATTTGCTTCTTGAAATATTAGCTCACAAGTTTTATTTAGGGAAAAACTTAAACTTGTGAAGTCTCATGAGTTTTTTTATGCCAATTGCAGGACAACTTGCTCGGCAAGTTTATGAGGGAATGCGGCAGGAGGCTTCTAGTCTGATGATTCAGAGGTATTTCCGCATGCATATTGCTAGGAAGGCATACAAAAAATTGTATACCTCTGCTGTTTCTATTCAGACTGGTATGCGAGGGATGGCTGCTCGTTGTGAGCTACGCTTTAGGAAGCAGACTAGCGCAGCAATTGTCATTCAGGTAAGGAATATTTTGAAAAGCCATCACTATAAGACATTTAATTTGTTTTTTTTTTACTATTTTTATTGTCCATACATCCTATACAAAATCATTGTTTTTGAGCTTGGCTTTATGTTTTTTTTTGGGTTTATTTTACTTTGTCCTTGCAACTCTGATTATTTTGTGTATTGCAGAGCCACTTCCGGAAATACTTGGCACAATATCATTTTACAAACTTAAAGAAGGCAGCAATTACAACACAATGTGCATGGAGGGGAAAAGTTGCTCGTGGAGAATTGCGAAAGCTCAAAATGGTAACCACCTTTTCCCCCCTTAATCCTTTGAATCCATCAATTAAATATTTAAATGTTAATATGGTAAGTTTATAAATATTACTGATAGGACTCATTATAGTATTTATTCAAAGTGAGTTTAGAATTCAACGAATCAGTAGGTGTATTAACATTGGGGTTAATGGCAGAAGCCATTTATATCTTAAGGTTGTTTAAATTGCAAGTAATTGCTTTAGGCAAAACTTTTGACCACTTTTGGGACATTGTCAGAAGGAAAACCTGTCAAGTTTGGATACCTCTAGCCATGCCTTATTCATGAGAACTGTGTTAAGGTTCCCCTCATCTTTCTCCAAGCTCACCCATACTCATTTTAGCACTGCATGAATCTCACCACCGAAACTTCATTAGCCTGCATGAAATCTCAGCTGCAGTTGGAAACATTTGGACTGTGAACAATTACTGCTATTTTTAGATTCCTTAATAGGAACTACCTATATTTTCACCCATGTGCTAGTTGGTCTTAGAGTAACCAATTCTATCCACTCACTTTTTTTTATCCATCATATTTGTGATGTTTGTCACCTCTACCTCAATTATTCAAAATAGATACCTTAGAATAGTGTTCCTACCACACAATACAATCTTGTGAAAGCAATGCTGTCAAATATGTTGCTTAGTTGAGATTATCTCAAAGATGTACCCAAAGCTTTGCAGGTTGTTGTCTGCTAGTTTTGTATTTTAAGCATTTTTATTTTTTGGTTTTCTAGTTAACCACGAAGCTTTATGAAAAAGTTTCCAAGGGGGACAAATCCAAGGATGCTTTGAACTTATTTAAGAGCTGTATAGGGGCTATGTGCAAGAAGAAAATGCAGAGGACTTTAAGATCTAACAGGGAACCCCCTATATTATTGAAAGAAAGAACGGAAGTTCAGTAATATTATTGTTTGAAAATTCCTCTTCTACTCTTGAATACTCAATTCTTCCCCTTTAAATATTTTTCTTTTCCTTGTCCTGCCTGCCATATATTTCACCTCTAGTAACTGAGTACGATACTACAAACTAGACCTCTTCTATCTTTAGTCCAACTCTACATATCCTCACATCTAACAAAGATTTGCAAACCAGATTGCATAACCCAGCGGTACCAGTTGAACATGTTGTTTGGGTTTACTTAATTATTACGTTGTCTTATGAAAAGGTACGTTAGGAGTACAACTATCTGTGATCATTGAACCTTCCAAAATGCTACCCTGAAAATCATAAGAGTAAGCCAATTATATATGTATTTTTGCCAGAAAAAGGGTATACACTATTTTTTTGGAGAGGAGGGGATTTTTTTAAAGCTATTACATGTTATGATTGCTAGCTATTCACCTTTTTTCTTTTGTTACTCCATAATTGAGGTTTTTATTATTTTAGGCTGCAAGAGAAACTGGAGCTCTCCAAGCTGCCAAAAATAAGCTTGAAAAGCATGTTGAAGACCTTACATTGAGGTTGCAGCTGGAAAAACGCCTGAGGGTAAATGACTATTATTTTGTCAGTGCTAACTGCATACTGAAATTATTTCTGTGGCCAACTGGCAATTTTCCAGCAGTATGTGTTAAGCACACCAATTATTTTGAGTAAATTATTGTAGTATGATCCGTTAGCACTGTAGCAATACTTAGTTTAGAAACTTAGTGGAGTCAACATGATTTGTGTAACTGATGAAAAGAGATTTTTGTCCATTCTTTTATTGACAAAGATGAAAGAAAGTGATAATATATATATATATATATATATAAATGCTAGACAACCAGAATTTGACAGAATGAGTTGGCATGCTTATTAACTCTTGGATGGATGAGTGGTCCTCACCACTTTATCTTATCCAACAACTGCCCTTAAATTTAGCTGAATTCTGTCAAAATTCTGGCTAATTTTTTCTGGCCATGTAGCATTACTCATACACACCACACACACACACTATTAAGTATCTTTCATTGCAAAGCTTCTTAAATTTCTTAATAATAAATGTAGATTGACATGGAAGAAGCAAAAACACAAGAAAACGGAAGATTACAGTCTGCTTTGCAAGAGATGCAACTTCAGTTTAAAGAAACTAAAGTACTTCTTCAAAAGGAGCGTGAGGCTGCAAAAAGAGAAGCAGAGAGAGTGCCTGTCATACAGGAGGTTCCTGTTGTTGACCATGCTTTGTTGGAGAAGCTCACTAGTGAAAATGAGAAACTCAAGGTGAGGTGGTTATGGGCATAGATATCTCCTCTGCACTGAAATTATTGATACATTTTGAATATTCTCACGTTTTGTGAAAGATAGGTGGCCATTTCTTACTATTAATGTAGTGCTTCCTGGAATCCATTGCAGACCTTGGTGAGTTCGCTGGAAAAGAAAATTGACGAAACAGAAAAAAGGTATGAAGAGGCAAGCAAAATTAGCGAAGAAAGGTTGAAGCAAGCTTTGGATGCTGAATCGAAAATAATCCAGTTGAAGACTGCCATGCAAAGGTTTTGTTTGTAAATAAGCTTTGTTGGTATCAGATAAATATTTAATTCATATAATTTGAACTGTTACTTGTCTCCAGTCTTTGAACAGTAATCACCATACACTCTATTTGCAGTTACAAGATCTGGATCATAATGACCATTTTTTGCTTTAATTTATATTGATAGGCTTGAAGAGAAATTCTCAGATATGGAATCTGAAAACCAGGTTCTTCGGCAACAATCTCTGCTAAACTCATCTGTGAAAACGATGTCAGAGCACCTTTCTACCCATGTATCTGAGGTAACTTGTGCTTGCTAAAGTGTGTAGGTCTTCATTCTCTGTATGTAAGTGTGGATCTTTTGGAATATTTATATATTTATCTGCAGAAGTTGGAAAATGGTCACCATGTGGCAGAAGAGCAGAAAGCTGTTGTAAGCACATTACTTGCTACTTTTTCTATCTATGTGCCTTTCTATAACAAGCCGGATTTCGTGTTTAGTGGAATCTAAAATGAGTTGCTCTTTGCAGGAAACACCGGGTGTTACACCTGTGAAAAAGTTTGGTACAGAATCTGACAGCAAATTGAGGAGATCCTACATTGAGCGTCAACATGTGTGTGCTTAAAATTTGGCATTTAATTTGTCAGTTCTTCATGCAAAGTACTGTTCACAATTTTTAACTCTTGTTTCGCTGTAGGAGAATGTTGATGCGCTTGTCAACTGTGTTATGAAAAATATTGGCTTCAATCATGGAAAGCCTGTTGCTGCATTTACCATTTACAAATGTCTTCTCCACTGGAAATCTTTTGAAGCTGAAAGAACAAGTGTATTTGATCGCCTTATCCAGATGATTGGTTCTGCAATTGAGGTGACTTTATTACTTTTCTTAGAGATATAAAACTGTTATTGGGCCTTCACCTAACAACTTAAGCTTTTAGGATTGGACCTTGACATGTTATCATAGCCTCTATGACATAGTGGTCAGGAGTTCAATCCTTGTCGTCCCCATTCTTTATAATTCAATCAAATTTCAGCACAATGTAAAGTAGGTCTGTGGTCCACTCTTCAAGCCCAAAAGGCTCTTGCATGAGGGGGTGTGTTAGAGATTCAAAACCATTATTGAGCCTCCATCTAAGAGCTTATGCTTTTAGGAAAGTTGGTCCTTGACAACTTTATTCTGAATTCTGATTTATTTGTTGAACAATGAATTATTTTGTGGCTCCTGTGCTGTTAAATGATTTAATCCTAATTTTCATGTGATATTCTATAATAATGGTGCTTTTTTTGGAATCATAAAGAAAAGTATTGATGCTCTTTTCTAAAATAACTTTTTGTCTTTCTTCTTACTCACTTTCCAGAATCAAGATGACAATGATCTTATGGCCTATTGGCTGTCAAATACGTCTGCATTATTGTTTTTGCTCCAACAAAGTCTGAAATCTGGTGGTGCAACTGATGCTACCCCTGTTAGAAAACCCCCTAATCCAACATCCCTCTTTGGAAGAATGACAATGGTAATGAATCTTCCTTACATTCTTTGTGATCTGATTTCCGTTTCGCACTTACAAAATTCCACTAATATATTTGATGTCTAAATTGCAGGGCTTTCGTTCGTCCCCTTCTTCTGCCAACCTTCCTGCCCCTGCATTGGAGGTTGTACGCAAGGTAGAGGCTAAATACCCTGCTTTGCTTTTCAAGCAGCAGCTCACTGCCTATGTAGAGAAAATATATGGTATCGTTCGGGACAACTTGAAGAAGGAGTTAGCATCATTGCTTTCATTATGTATCCAGGTATGTTGGAAACTTGAAATGCGGTCGACAATTGTTTAACTGAAGTGAGGTTTAAACCAACCATTATGGGATGGATAAAGTTGGATACAATGTCTTACATCCCATATAGTTCTTGTTGCTTGCCCCTATATACTATCTTCCTTTTGGAGATATTTTCTAGAAACTTCTAAATGGACTTAAGCTCCATTTTGCTTTTAGCTACATAAGTTTTTGGTTCTGTTCCTCATGCAAATCTTATGGCTGATATACAGGCACCAAGAACATCAAAGGGAGTGTTACGATCTGGCCGATCCTTTGGGAAAGATTCTCCCATGGGTCACTGGCAGAGTATTATTGAATCCCTCAACACCGTCCTCTGTACACTGAAAGAGAACTTTGTAAGAAACAATGTTGTGACTTATTAACTTACGAATATTAAGCAATTACCTCCTGGTTAGCCTTGTTTATGCTATTTCTGATAATTGCTTAAACAAGATATATTGTTTTGGGTTTCAGGTGCCTCCAGTCCTTATCCAAAAGATCTTCACCCAAACATTCTCATATATTAACGTTCAACTCTTTAATAGGTAAGTAGTTTTTGCATACATCCTTTACAATAATATAAATTTTTTTTGCATCATGATTTTTTTAATCAAAATGTGGAAGGTTAACAGTTTTTTTTAAAATGATTGCTAGTCTTCTTCTGCGTCGTGATTGTTGCACATTCAGCAATGGGGAATATGTGAAAGCTGGTTTAGCAGAATTGGAGCTGTGGTGCTGCCAAGCAAAGGAGGTAATTTGTTTTTGCGTTTACTATGATGTGTTAGTTTTTGAGATAGTACATATATTACTTAGGCTGTAACAAAGGATGGTGATGGCCTAGGACTGCTCTGTGTGGCTTTTGGACTGGTGTACACATCTTCATAAAGCTCTAAACTAATTGCCTTGGGTTTGCAGTATGCAGGGTCATCTTGGGATGAGCTTAAGCACATAAGACAGGCCGTTGGATTCTTGGTAAGTGTGTCTCGTTTGATAATATGGCACCGTTTCACAATAAAGTTTATCTTGCCCTCGTTGATATGGTTTCACTATTTTGATAATCATTGTTGGTTTACTATGCATCGTGTTTTGTTATGTTTTGTTTTTGGTATATGCATCATGTTTTGTTTTTACTTACCTTAATTATCTCAAATCTGAGAATTTCATGATTAGGTTAGGTAATAAGATAAATCCAGTCAAACTAAAAGACAGAATGCATCTGCTTTTGCTTTTAGATCAGGCTCGTCTAAATCTAAATTTTTATACTCTTTTGGAGAAAGACCTGTACTGCTTGTCATTTAACCATTTTTTACAGACAAAATGCATATTTTATTGGTTTTAGAATAAAATCATGCTCAAATAAATTACTGTGTTTATTAGATCAGATTTTAAACTTAAAAGGTACCCAAATTACTACAAACAAGGATAGCAATGAGACAGCTGTTGGAAAAGCAATGATCAAGCCTACTTCGATAATTATCAAAACCTATTACATCCATGCAATCTGCTTTATTAGACTGGGCAATGGCAAATTGAAAACCATGGAAGTTATCTAACCATATTAGTTCATAAGCACTTCACAATGGATGTTAATTTCAAAAGATAAGCATAAGGCCATCCTCTATGATGGGAAATTGTTGAGCCTCCCAATGTAGAAGATAATAATGTAAATGCACTTCATGTGTTGGTTAGTAAATATGCATCTTTTACAATTGTCCAGGATTGTTTGGTAAACTAATCTTAGTTATAGCTTCTACCTTTGTGATGATCTGGTACGAACCTTGGGATAACCTGTTAGGCCCAAGGTTACACAGGTCTACACTAGGAGCATGTTTGGATTTGCTTAAATTTTTAGAATAATCGTTTTTTTCAATAAAAAGCTGTTTTATCTAAAATCTATCTTGTTTGTTTAAAGTGTGTAAAATTGATTATAAGTTAAAATTATTTTTCTATAACTAGAACAACTTTTTTTAAAGAAGCTGTTATTTTAAGCTTTTAATTATTTGATTTCAGATTATTTCAAAAGCTTTGAGAGAGAAATACCTATTTGCCCTCAACCAAATAACTTTTTCAATCATTTCATACATCTTTTGGTAATTTAATACATAAAAACGATTTTTTTTAGACAATCCAAATAAAACTTTTTATTATAAAATCGATTATGAATTAACATATCCGAACATAAATTATTTTTTTCATAATCGATTTTCTTGAAAATCGATTATACACAATCGATTTTTCACATAATCTTTTTTTAACAGCTAATCCAAACACGCTAAGGGTAATTTGGAGAATAAAGAGGAGTGGAGCATGGGAAGTGAGGGGAGCAACTACCTCCTGAATTGTAACTAACCACTTGCTGACTTAGCAAGTGGGAGAGGAAGGGAATATTCTGGAATGGGAGGCTGTTAGGCCAGAGAGAGTATTAAGGGAGAAGTGTGGGAAGAATGATGGCAGGCAAGAATTGAGTAAGGGGAATTGGGAGGAGTAGACCCTTGAAGTTCTGCAGTAGATCATCCAACCAGAAACCAGAGTTTCCATAGGAATATTCAGTAATTCATGTGTTCTCTTAGTTGGTTCCTATCATAACCACATCCCAAAAGCTAGTTGTTAAGTTGTAGAGCCCAAGGCCATATAAACTGCACATTAGAATCCCATACTTTCGATGTGGGACTCAAGTCTCATACCTTGCAATTGGGTCATAACATGATCTTACTTAGAATAAGAATAAGTATGATGACAAACACCTTAACTCTTAATTGAATGAGACAATGTGAAGATTTATTCTATTTTCCTCTTTTCTTTCTTAATTAATATATATATTTTTTATATGAAGTGATGAAAATCCAATGTCTTAATTACTTCTATCTGGTTTAATTATTGTCATTTTTTATAAACAGGTAATTCATCAGAAGTATAGGATTTCCTATGATGAAATCATTAATGATTTATGCCCTGTAAGTTTCTATCCATCTCAAGATTTCTGTAGTGCATGGGGCATGCATTTCATTAATTTGTTAATATTCATAATGGCCTATCTTTGATAGCATAATAGATTTATGTAGAGCAGAATTTTGAGATGATGAGTTCTTGAAAAGATCACGTGTTTGGATGTGGTTTCTTTGTATTTTTGCAAGGAGAAGTTATGAATTCATATGTTTATGCAAGTAGCAGTTGAGTTGATTGCCTTGATTGTTTATCACCTTCAACTTGGAGAGTGCATGAGGCTACTGCTAGGACTGAAATTCAGTTTTGTGTTTGCATTTAGTCCTAAGGGATGGGTTATAAGGAGATTGATATATGCATGATCACAAGTGCATAATCTCTTGCTCTTAACTGTCACTCTCTGCATCATGATGTCTTTTCAGAGTCTATATGTTTCTCTCATGCCTTTTTCCTTCTGTTTTTCTCCCCCCCTTATACATCAGATCCTGAGTGTCCAGCAGCTGTACAGAATATGTACACTTTACTGGGATGCTAACTACAATACTCGAAGTGTATCTCCAGATGTAAGTTTTTCTCTCGCTATATTTTCTCCAATAACAGCAAAAGACATCATTGGAGCGGTGAATGCTTGATTATCATGCTCAAATCTTCCTTCAGGTCCTTTCAAGCATGAGGGTGCTTATGGCTGAGGACTCTAATAATGCTCAGAGTGATTCTTTCTTGTTGGATGACAGTTCCAGGTTAGAGCTTGTTTATGGAATGACTTTAGGTAGTGATTTAATAGCATAACATGCATTTTGAGCTTTAGAACCACATATATAGTGGAAAGATTATCTGCCATTAGGCGATAGAGGAAAACTGACTTTTACTTCTTTTACAGCATTCCCTTCTCAGTGGATGATCTCTCTACATCACTGCAAGAGAAGGATTTCTCAGACATGAAAGCAGCGGATCAGCTTCTTGAGAATCCTGCCTTCCAATTTTTAAATGAGTAGGCAAAGGAAGCTTAGTATGCGTTTATAATTGTCATGTCAAGGCAGGCAACGAAATCAGTTGTTGGTCCTTGCCATGGTGGTTGTAAATCTTTTTTTATTTTTATTCTTTTTCTTTCTACATCTTTTTTGCCTTTGTTTTACCATCCTACATCTTTTTGGTCATATCCCTGCATTGTCGTGCCCCTGCTGTAAAGTTATTTTTTCATTCTTTTGTTGGCATTCAATTGTAAAATCTTCATTGCTAAGAGGGGCAGGGATATTTTTAGGTTTAGTGAGCTTGCCTAATATGTTCATTTTTTTCCTTTTGGTCAATCTGCTCAGAAAACCATTAGAAAGTTCAGCTGAGCTACTGAGGTGCTTGTAATTTTGTCTTGGGGTCGAAGCTCACTTTCCACTCAATTTTTTACTATGTAAAGGGACAAGAATGAACATTGATACATAATGAATAGGTTGTTCATATTCTGGACTCTGAACTCTAGTTTTTCTTTTCTATTTTCTTTGAGAGAGAGAGAGGTCCTCAGCTCTAGTTTAACTGATCCTTCTTTTTCCACCTGTTTGTTTATCCGATCATTGGTTCCCCTTGAATTTTGCCTGCACGTACCAAAGATGTCCAACCATGTGTTCCCAGTGGAGACTCGAAGATGGGGACAGAACAAGTTGAGTCCAAATATATGCATAAAACTAGAATGTCATACCGGTAACTGTTGAAAATACAAATGAAATATACCATTTGCTAACGTGGCTCTGAGTATCAAAATATGGCAAAAACTTGGTGCCGATATGGCCTTAATGGTGAAATTGCCGCTGTTTTCTTGCGTGAGAATTACTTTTGCAATAAAAATTGCTGGTAAAAACATTTTAGCTAGTTTTTATATCATCCCTAGCAGGAACACATGTGCTGCTGTTATATGAAAGCGTTACTTAGTTGCTAAGCACCGTTTAGGGTACCAAATAGTGTTTTTATTTACTGGAAAGCGCATAAGTGCAAAATGGCCAAACAGCCTCGCAGGTTAGAGAGGGCAATCTGGGTTCTTATCACCATAAAATTCTAGAGCTGCTAAAAGTTGTAAGATTTGCAATTATGGGTATTGCAGACTAGACTTAATATGGTATTTCAAGATTTTTGCCTCCTGACACAAGGTGATTGATGTATTCCTTGGAACGTTATATAGCCATTGTATTTTGAATACCCAGTAGAGTAATCTGTCCGGATCATTTTTGCTTGGTTATTCATACATCAAATTGGCTCAGATGGTGAAGGGGTTTATTCTTTATTTTCTTTTTCTAAGTTTGAATATGAAATTGAATTATCATGAGTTTGCTAGACTCGCATAAAAAAAGCTAACTTAAATTGTCTCATGAAACAAATAATGTCTCGTGAAACACATTGTAAGTCTACGGTAATTACAATATTAAAGCAGTTGTAGAACTTCTTTGCTACAATAAATTCTCTCTGACAGGCACTTGAAAATAAAAATCAAAGTCACTTCAGATTGAAACTTCGTTCAGCCAACCCATAAAGAATTGACATGGGCCCCAACAGTTTCACAGCACCCAAGTAGCTCAACCCCCAGAATAGGGCTTGGGACCATAAGGTAAGGATCCCCCTACTGGTACTGGTATTGGACCACCCTATAGCTAAATTTCTAGCCATTACAACTGTAACCTCACCAATTTCAATTTGATTGGAACTTACGGTCCAGAAGAATAGGCACAAATTGAAATTCTACAATTGGAAATGCTAATAAAATTGAAATCATCACGTATTTTGGATTTGTGTTTGGATATGGTAGGCTTTGGGTCGCAAGAAAACAGAGAAAGGAGTCTTTCTTCTAAGTTATAATTCTGGTCCATGCCATGCACTGAGAAGTATTACTCCACAAGGGTCACCTGAAATGCACCCTAGTTGTTGGTCCATTCCCAGTGGTGTCAAGGTCCTCCCCTAGCTATAAAATGAGAATCTCTCTCTCCCCCCACCACATGTAGTTGTGGAAATGCCAGTAGCATTCACATTGATCATATTTGCATTCCTTAATTAGACAGCAATCTGGCACTATTGGACCCATTTTAATTGGAATCAACGATAAAAAAACATTTGAGTGATTCCATTTCCTTACTACTAGATCTCCCTGTGGGTTAAAAAAGACTCAATCAACTGACACACTGAGTTATGCTACTTATACATTTTTTTTATACAAAATAATATTTCAGCTTGAGATAAAGTTAAGTTTAAATATGGCAATTTTGATGAAATGCTATAACTATCTTGATTCACTGGGAAAATTGAGTAAGAAACCACCCAAGTGGTTAAAAACACCAAACTGATATTTCTCAACACAGCATTGAATAATAAAGTTTTGATAGATTTGGATATTCTCCAAACCAATTCATCCACTAAATTATAGGTATCTTGCATTTGATTAAAATATGATGGCTAAAAAGCTTTGTTAATTTTTTTGTTGTTAAAGAAAAGTACTAATTGAGTTATTTATAGTTCATTTTTAAATGTTAGGAGATGTTTCTATAGGTTTTAAATATAGAGGAGATGCGTGTGTAGTTTCAACTAAGTAAATGCAACAGGAATTGGAGTAATTTCTCTTAAAAAATGAATAAAGTAAATTATATATATGACAATCATGTCAGTTTGCAGTAGGCTCTATTTTATCAATTTGTCTTAGAATCTATACAACAAAAGATATATTGTATTGCAAACTATATATTTTTCACGTTTCCAAATTGAACACTTTTTTTTTTCCAGATTGTATTAAGAAAAACACATCGAAACCAAACTTTTGTTTTCCCATAAAATTAGCTTAGCCTTATCAACTGTAGTGCTAAATATTAAATAACAAAAAAATTGGTTGATATATACTTATAAATAGTTGATCGAGTGGTAAGTGATTTACAATCTTAAGAAGAAGCTAAATATTCAAAATTTAAGAAATACTATTATAAAAAAAGTTAATAATCGTAATTGTTTCATGACTTAAAAATGATTGGTGTTCCACACAAAGAGTGTGAAAATAACTCTATCCAAAAAAAAATGAGTTGATTAATGCTACTCTTTCAAGGTATTCGGCAAATACAATTGAAGGACTTTTTTGTAGCTATATAGGACAAGCTTTTCGCAATCTGTTCACGAAAAAAATTCTCCCTGTGGACCTTCAAACGATTCCACAACCACAAGGACAAAGAGCTTGCGTAAGAACATCTCGCAGAAATGTCAAGGGAAAACGAAAACAAATTATGAAAATGACTGTGATAATAAGAGATAATAATAGCAATTGATAATTATGGACTTAATAATTTGGTTTGGTCAAGTGAGAAACTAATTAACCTTGCTAAAGCCTCGTTATTCAAGCCCATTACCCAAAAGTTTGGGCCTCTTAGAAACTTCAAACTTCGATTAATAAACACTAATGAAGCCTACTTAGAGAGTGTATACACGCTCGGATTAACCCTAATTTAACCAAAGGATTGATGTATGAATCTCAATCATGCCAGCCATAACCTATCATGAACTAGCCAACTGGTAGCCAAAGCAATAGCTTTCATCAAACTCCTTGTCACAAGTATAAGTGTTTTTCAATTTATACTCTTAGCTTTGTCTTATTTGTGATATTAATATGATGAGGACCCAATGGGAAACTCCAACTTGGTTCAATTGCACATGGCTCCAAATATGAGTCCCTTGCCAGGACTAATTCCCAGAATAGATATGCAAGATATATCCCTATCTAATATCACTGCACATATCTTATCGTATTTGCACAAAATTTGTGGCTTAGGGTTGTGGAGACAATTGAAGAAGTGAACATGTTGTTTCCATTCTGAGTTTGAGTGGGAATACAAGAGGAATACTCACTCTGGCGGGCCTTCACTATTTCTAATCAACTTTGAAAAGCTGCTAGACATTGTTATCAAATTTATTGGGCTGATTAATTTTTATTTTCTTTAATCATCAAATTAGTGGATCGGCTAGCTGCACCATTATTCAAATCTGAGAACAATGATTGTGAAGGGTCCATCACATTTTATTACAAATGACTAGTTGTTTTGAACAAAATTATATGATTTAAATTTATCTTTGAGAATCTGACGATCAATATCGGCCAGCGCGTGCGACCATGATAAATAAGATAAAATTATTTCAGCCAACAAGAAAAAAGAAGAAATTAATCAGGGAAAATATGGTGTAGGAACATGAATGTAAAAACAATGTAACTTTTTTTATGGTGTAGGAACATGAAATATGGTGTAGAAATTAATTTTTCTTTTATGTAACTTTCATATCATTGTAAAAACAAAACCTGAATATATATATATATAATGGTTAAAGAAGACTTGAGAAGGGGTTGAATCAAGTCTGGTCCAAAGAACATTTTGCAAAATCAAACTCAAATGCAATACTAATGTAGAGATGAGATGACTAATGAAAAAGATGAGCAAGTTAGTTACAGTAAATATTTACATATCAAAGATCGAGTATTTTGCGTAGGCAATCCAAAAACAAACAAACAACAAAACTCAACACATAATGTAAAGAGAAAGGTAAGGGAGAGTTTGTACACAAAGATTTATACTGGTTCAGCCCTAATGTGGAACCTACGTTCAGTCCCCAGTTTCACTGAGATTTCTCACTATCAACCAAGTGTTCTTTGATCCATTCTAACCTCTCCAAGCTAGAATCGAGTAGTTTTAATCAATCTTAACTTCTCCAAATTATGAAATAATACACTTTCACTATGCTTCACAAGATAACATAGTGAAAACTCTCTCATAGGGAGTTGGGTAAACAAATACAAGCTCAACTCAAATTTACAAGATGATTCTCAGATAAAAGCACAAATACTCTTAATATTTCATTTTCTTCTCTTCTTAGGGCTTCGCTGAAAAATGATGGATATTTGTAGGCAAGATGAAAATTTTGAACATTACAGAAGCCTTTCTTTTTGTAGAAACGTCTGTTGGCTTTATTTGGATGTGTATTGTTCTTTCTTCACTTTTACAAAATGACCTACTACTCTTTCATGCATGTCTTGTATGATTCTAACCAATGCAGAGGATATTCTAATCATTTAGCAGTTTGGAAAACCTTCTAGAATCATCTTGCAGTTGAAAATTAACCAGGAGCAAAGTTGAATATAGAGTTTCTGGATTTTGGTCGTAAGCTAACTCATCTTCGGTTCATGAGTTAGCTCATCAGTTTATTCTGTAAGCTAATGACTAATATGAGTAGGCTTATCTCCATCATAAGTATGCTCATCCTTGATCTTCTATGTGCTTTTCTAGAACATGACTTTGACTATAACATTTTCAGAATATGAGGCTTCTCATATTCTCTTATGAGATAGCTTCACGCAGTACTTATAAGCTTCCAACCTTCTTGCTTCATATAGTCTTTTTATCTCCTACTATGAGTCAACTCATTGTAGTACATGAAAACCATATAACTTGAACAGTTTGAAATGTTTTTTTTATAACTTGAGAGTTCATGTTTTTTTTAATAAATCTGCAACACTTTATTTCAACTTTAATTAAGTGCAAATATATAGTGTTATATATTAGAATAATATTTGAAATCATCATTAGAAACTAACCATTTTAGAAACCTTTAGTATAAATATATAGACACACACACACATAAACAGTTAAGGAACATGCAAATTTCTTTCATGGAACAAAAGAGGCATCTATGTTTAAGGAGGAATTGTTGTAATTTTAACTACAAATCGCCCTCTCATTAGCTATATATGCACAAATTAATATATATTGGATGGTCTGGAACTGGAAGCAGCATGTTACCTGTAAACATGTTTGTTAAATTGCATTCAGTGAATATACAGACATTTTGTAGATGAAACTACTACATTAATGTGGCAGATCTATTAATCAAGTCAAACAATTCTTTTATGCGAAATTGCATTATTCTGTTATATTTTCCCTCGGTGGATAAGCTTTTAATTGTTTTCAGTACACCCTAACAGTGATGATGAGTTCTCAGTAAGAAGGAAATCCCACTTGTCTAGGTAATAAGCCCATCAAGAAACCTGAAGCATCAAAGTAGGTGTTGGGGGAAACCATGCACTGCATCTGCTCAAATTCCTATTTCCTTCCCTTCAGCTACCATTCATTTCGATTAATTTGTGCGTGCTTACCTTACCTACACAGCAATTATTGACACCTAAATTAAAGTCCCAAATTATGAATTTGCATTTGGCATTTTATCCGCTAAATAATGACATGTACCCTTCATATTTTTTGTGAGAATTGAAGGGTCTAGCTACACCTTTTATAATAATAAAATTCCCAAAAGTCAAACAAATATATACCTCCCCCACCAAGGATAGAAAAAAGTGATTAATAAGCAAATAGAAAGGATTAATAAGGAGGTTTAATACTTCCGATTGTAAATTGTATTAAGTGCTCAGAGCTAGCTGAAGTGAGAAATTGATCACAGCCCATGGTGGCAAAGGGATATGATGCATACATGCATATATACTGCATATATATGTTCAACAAAAAAAAATAAATACATATACATCCATACATAATATATATTGAAAAATCATATGCAAGCTGGTCAAATGCAAGATTGTTGATGATGGTTAGAACTATATATCTACGGCACATGTGAGTTTGGTATATATATAAAATTAATTGCCAAAGAAGTGAAAGAACGTATATAATTAAAGTCTAAATATTCCAATTTGTAATTTAAGAAGCCGTTCCATGTGGTCTCATGTGTTTTCTTCGGAGAGTCCACATCTCTCTCTTTGGTGGTGATATCTTTTTCTCATATATATATATACGGTCAAACTGGTTTCATATGATGCAATTAATAATGATTCATAAGCATCTAATCCTTCAGCCATGTTCTTCGTTTTCTTTTGGCAAACGGCTGGTCATGTTCTAAACATATTCTATTCCCTTCTTCCTAGCTAGTTGAGATGTGTATAATTAAACTATAAAAAAAATATTGATTTTTTCTTAGTTCTTTATTATCTTGGCCGTTATGATAGTTATTTTGTTAGTTAATAGTGTTCTATAATTAAGAATATATTGACGCTTGAGATGATCCCTTTTAATGCAATTAATAGGAGCAAATCAAATAGTTGTAGCTAGCTTCTAAGTTCTAATTAAGCATGAACTTGGTCAAATTATCCAACAAATTCGAATAGTCATATTTCTTTTTGGTGGGAGTATCTTTGTTGCTATCTTGTACTGGTGTAACTTTGTCCTACATGAGTTATGTCTTGTGCAATGTAAGTATCGTAAGTAATTGCAACATTGAGTATACATTTTTTTGTGCTTAAATTGCTGGTCTATAAAATTATATATGCATACCATATGAACAAGGATGATGACCACTTATATATGACCGTTGGACTATCTATAATAAAGACCATTGATGAAGCAAGATTTGAGCTTATCTCCAAATGGCACTAATGATGGAATTCAAGGATATTTTAGTTGGAGTGAAAATAGGTTCACGAAAAATGATAATATATTTTAATTTATTATGTTTAAATATATTATTATTTTATTTTATTTTTCCTTCTTATTTTTTCTTTTAGCTTTATATGTTGAGGTTCAAATCCCTCTGTGATGTTAGTAAAAACCGAAAAGGATTTCTTTATGTTATACATTGTTAAAGTTTAATATTTTACATAAATAGATTATTTTATTTTTTATTAAACATAGTATTGATAAGAAACCCATTGATATTTTTGTGTAATTGTTCTATTGGCCGCAGTGTACCAAATTATAACTAAAAAAAATGCTAGTGTACAGAATTGTTGGAGAAAATGATGAAGGAAACAATTCTTAGAGAAAAAAAAAATACACAGCCAATTTGCAGCGTTGTTCGATTGTAAGTGAATAAATAGTGTGGTTTAACACTAATTTAGAGATGAATTTACTAATGCAACTAATTTTTCTCTATAATTTTTTATGTGTGCAGCATAATGTATTACAATAATAATAATAAAAATCCCTAAGGTTCATTATTGCATTCGTCAAAATTTTCAAACAATCACGTATAAATGTGGGATTCAAATATGCTTTTTCTTGTCTCATTTTCTCTCTCCCCAATTAAATGATATCAATTCAGCAAAAAAATATCTTTATCTTAATTGTCAATAATTTATCTCTTAGTTATTAATTTTTTTTTACTGATTTATCATTATTTAATTGGAAAGATAAAAAAAAAGAGACAAGAAAATGACACAACAAATTTAGTTATATAAAAGGTGATGTAAATATGTAATAGCTAAGAGAGTAGTATGTTCTATTTTTAATCCTTTCAGATGCAGATTTAACATTATTGTTATTAAAAAAGTTGAAAACAAGTTCTCTAATAAATGTGGCTTAATAAGATTCAAATTTCTGATATAATTAATCTTCAATAGTTAAATATAAAATATTTTAGTTTAAATGTCTCGTAATCAAACAATATTAAGAGTTTTGTGAAATAAGTTTTATGATAATTGAGATTTAAGGAAATTTTTTTATTGAGAATAAAATAGCCATAGTGACTCTTTTTATTTTATTTTTTCCTGTGAGTTAACTGTTGACTTTCCCATAAAATAATAACCCTAGCAATTGGGCTCAAAACGTTGTAACATGCTAGAATTATGGACTTGACTTTCTAATTTGAGAGCATTTATAGTTTTGAGTTTTGACCCATTTAAGATGAAAATTGTTATGGTACTTTAATAAGTTTAGAATTTAAGATGGGTTATTAATTATATATTAATTATTAGTTTCATAATAAATATTTAAAAATATATTAAATATAATTAATAACTAATAAATACTTGACAACTTAGTTTGAGTATTGATAAAATAAAATAGATATGGAAATGATCCCCTTGAAATTCTTCACATGGATTATATAAGTAAACTCTAATCACAAGGCACACAAAACTAAAGGACGGTTACGATTGTTTCTAGGCGACGACATTGTTGATTGTTGATGCTATGTTGTGTATTGTATACACACTAATATTAATTTCTCATGCCTTGACAGTGCTGTAACTGAGCCTCGGGTGATGCCTGCCATGTGCTCCCAAAAATGACGCAAACGCGTTACAAACACTGAATTTATATAATCTATTTATATCAGATTTTTTTTTTATTCATATTCTTAACACAAGGAACGAGTTTTTTTTTTTTCTTTTCAAGTTATATATATATATATATATATGTGTGTGTGTGTGTGCGTATATTCAGCTTATATACTCTATCCACTCTATCCATGTACATAAATATTGTTTTAACTTTTTTAAGTGTTCTTTAACGAATTTAATTCTAGAACATTTTCATACAAGAGTATTTTCATTTGATAGTTGATACTATATATATATTACTTACATCAACTGTTTTTTTATGTGAGCATATGAGCTAATCAAACCCTAGCCTTTGTTCTCTAACTTAATTAGACAATTAATATAGCAGTAGTCCTTCCCATTGGAATACATGCAAATTAATCACTAAAGAATAAACCCAACAAAATAAATAATATTGATGGGTATGGCTTTTAACAGCTCTCAAGGATCAAATTAGATTATAAGTGCATGAAAATTGGGAAGCGATACTTGGAATGTGCATGAATCTTCTTGCACCTAAAACACCCACGTAGACATTTTCGAAGTTCGAAAATTTCCCCTTCTCAAAACAAAGCCTGAAGATTTTATTACACACTATCTACACTTAGATCATGCTCATGCCTGTTCTTTCTCTCTCTGTCTCGGTTCTCACACTTGGAATTTTTTTGGAATACAATCACTATAAAGTTCTTACTACGTAACCGAGAAGCATATGAACCAGTGAAAATGCGGCCTTTAACTAGTTGGTAACCAGTGCAGGTAGTATATCGTTCTTAAAAATGCGGCCTTTAACTAGTTGGCAACCAGTGCAGGTAGTACATGTTGAGAATAGAATTCACCTAATTTGTACCGAGAAGCTGTTACTCTCTTTCATTTCAGATAACCACGTATAATAATTTACCAGAATATTAAACTTAATCACTGCTCCCAATATATGGGAAGATTAATCTATGGCCTAATATATATATATATATATATGGGGAGGGATCAACTTACACCGGTGTAAGATTTGATCACTCTTACACCACTCAATAACTTTTTATTGAATAATTTTCTTACAAAATTCACCGTTAGATTGAAAGTTTCTATCATGTAGATCATTTGTGTCAAATTTTGAAAAAATTGAATATCAATAAGAATATAATAAAATAGTTCATATTTTCATATATTTCAATAGTTTATATTTACATTAATTTTGATGTATATCAATGAGTTACAAAACAATTTCGGATTAATGTAAAATTTTATAGGTATGATCTACATGATAGAAACTTTCAATCTAACAGTGGATTTTGTAAGAAAGTTATTCAATAAAAAGTTATTGAGTAGTGTAAGAGTGATAAAGTCTTACACCGGTGTAAGTTGATCCCTCCCCATATATATATATAAAAGATCAATTTACACCAGTGTAAGACTTGATCACTCATACATTACTTCATAACTTTTCATTGGATAATTTTTTTTATAAAATTCACCATTAGATTGAAATTTTATATCATGTAGATCATACTTATAAAATTTCACATTAATCTAAAATTATCTTGTGATTGATTAATATACATCAAAATTAACATAATATAAATTATTAAAATATATAAAAATATGAACTATTTGATTATATTCTTATTGATATTTAATTTTTTCAAAATTTGATACAAATAATTAACGTGATAGATAATTATAATTTAACTGTTAGGTCAATAAAAAATATAAATTATTTGATTATATTTTTATATTTGATTATATATATATATATATATTATGTGACTTCGATATGTGTGGAGCGCATTCTATGGATAAATATGGAAATTAATTAAACTTTCAGGACCACCACACACAGCATCTTCAGCTCAAATTATTCCCAAAATTTATAAGAAACCCTCATCTGAAATTTATGCGTAGAACGTGAGGATTTTGCTATAACCATGGAAGAAGGTCTTTGAGGGCGGCACCTGGGATGAATAGAAGAAGAGTAGGAATTTCAATTTAAAAACTAACCACAATTCATGTTTATTTTAAGAAAGGAATTTTACTTACATAAAATAAAGGCTTAGCCTGCCACATGCAAAGCCATGGTTGCGCCAGGTGCATTGCCCCTAACATGGTATGTAGATGACTAACATACAGGGACATGACTTCAAACTTAGTTCAAAACTATTTTACCCATCCCATCAACCCAACGTTGCCGTTGGGATCTGTGTTCATTCAGTTTTTTTTTTTTTTGGGTACAAATATTCAGTTTTTTAATGCTCAATCAGTTTTAATTTCATTGCTTTAAATTGTTTTAATTAAACTACTACCTTCATCGCTCTTTAATACTTTCGATTATTGACAAGCATAGCCTTAGCCTCAGTCAAAAGATTGGCGTTTAATTAACTATTATGTTAATCCATGTTCTCTACCATGTGATCACATAAAATAAAATCACTATCAAGGATTCGATCTTAGTATTTAGTATTTACCACATCTGTAAACATTTTCTATTTCCTTTTAATCTCTATTTCGTAAATAAACAAACTTAATATAAGTTAATTGAAATAAACAAGTGAAACATAAGAAGAGAGATTGAATTGTATTTCTTAACCTTTTTAAAATACTTTTTGTTTAATAACAAATTAATTAAGACAAAGGTTGAAACAATAACACGCAATGGACGAATAAAAACTTCTCAGTCTAATTGGACGCTAAAAATGTTTTGTAATATTTATCTTTGAACACAGTTAAAAAGTTCTAAGTTTTAACTTAAAAACTTTTGTTAAGAAAACAATGACAATTTTCAAATTTTAGTGAGTAAATAAAACACAAGAGAAGGGAAGATAAATTTACACAATATGTTTATCCTGGTTCACTTTCACAAACCGAGAGCTACATCCAATTTCTTCAATCAGAAGGATTTCTTACTAATCTTTTACAAAGATTACAAGTATTATCCACCTCTTCAGGTATACAAGTATTCTTAACCTCTTCAGGTTCTAACACTCAAGTATTCTTTTATACCCAGCCTCTTCAGGCTTAAACAACTAGGTTGAATATGAGAAGATGTAAAAAGTGCTTGGGTTTTTTTTTTTAACTCACTACAGGTGATGAAAGAAAATAACTCTCAAAACTTGAACTCTATATAAGAGTATGAATACTTAGAATAATGAAAGTTTTGATTTTTTTACACTTTTGATTCACTCACATTTTTTGTTCTTCTTCAAAGACATTTGTATTTAAAGGAGAGAGAACTTGGAGCAGTCTCCATAAGCTTCTTTGTCCAACGGAAACATTTATTACCATTCCGAGCAGCATTAAATGCATAAGCTGATATCATGTTGAACATCTTTTGAAAAGTCACTTTGATTATCAGGAATATTCAAGAATATGATAGCTGAGTCCTAACTTATTTGAGCACGCAGAAAGCTCCTTATTTGCTGGTTTTTGTAGTTGTTAGCAGTGTCAGCTATACGGCTCAGTTGACTTTTTTTGTAATGTACTTTGTCAAAGTTCTTCTCAACATTTAATGATGAACAATTTCTTCATATTTAAATTTGAGCTTTTGGACGAATGCTTTAAGCCTGAGCTAAGTAAGGAAACATTTGGACCATCCAATATAATATTCTTTGAAAATCAATTTAGAAAGTATTGGATAAATAATTATTTTCCTTTAATTTAAAAGACAAAGAAAATGGACACACGTACAAGTAGCAGATTATTAACACCTTGTTTCCTTGTTTTATGAATTAACAAAACAGTTTATAAATGAGTTACGTGAGTCTTTTACTTATTCATTTTAATTTAAACTTTTTATTATTTTCAAAACTTTATAGGGTATTAATTCTTTAACCATTTTGGTTCCAAACCTAATTTCACAAAAATTCTTTGGTTCCAACATTAAATCCCAATAAAATGAAATAAAATCACGAAAGTAATATTATTTAATATGTAATGTTAATATTCAATTAGACATATTATTGAGAATAAATAAACAAACATTATGTATTCCTACCAAAAAAACCTTATGTATACAATTGGATAATCCACCCAGTCTGTTGTGAAACAGGAAAAAAAATTTCTTCTGAGTACTTTCATATATGATATATGTGACTAGTCTACGGTCTACACTCACTACATATGTCAGGGTGTGTAAGTATGAAACGTTTGACAATTAATTGATTAATAGGTAATGTTGTTTAGGAAGAATTTTTTTTATAAAAAAACATGGCGTTTTTCAAACAAAGAAAATGGATGACTCCCTCTAAAAGAAAATCCCCAAAAAAAAATCCAATGCCCATAATAATAAAAGAAAAACAAATTAACAAAGTAAAATAATGAAGAGTAGCTTTTGTATTTGTTTGTCGTGACATAATGGCTAAGCAATACATTAATTTTGACCAATATGATTCCATCTCATAATGGGTGCCATGACAAAAATCCCACCCAAGAATTAATCACTGATATTTTAATACCAATCATATTTACTAAGATTATGTTCTGTTATTGGAGCAAATCCAAACACATGCCAGAAAATATTCCGTTCGAAAGAAAAATTGGTATAATTTGTCTCTACAGCATCAATGAGAGTTTTTAGTTAGTCACATGAGATAAAAGAACAAGAAGTCATATTTTGAGAAAACGAAGATCTACTAAAATCTTTTTAAGGTTCTTATTATGACGACCTTCTTAGATTCGTGCAGATTTTCTTCTAATTTGTTTTTTCTTTTGTATTTATACGTTCATGGTGCTATGCCATGTGACTCTACCACTGCATTCTGTATTTGCTCGAGTAATTGGTCAATAACCTTATACTCTAGCGATAGATATTTAATTTTAAAATTTTAGAATATATAATCAAGTTAAAAATTAAATTACCGAGTTTCTCATTTATTATTATAAAATTTTGCCCTTTTTTACTACCATTTTTTCATGAGAAATAGCTTAGAAATAATTTAATATAATTAAAAAATATGTCATGTAAATATCCTATCTATTGGTAAAAGAAGATAAAGCTAGCCATTGATGAATCAACTGGCGCTCGATCTAGCTGTAGAGTAACTTTAAAATATATAATGATTACGTATTAATAAGGAGTCCTCTAACCTCTTTAGGAGTGGCGCGTTAATCCATCTAGTATGCTTAACCTTTTATAATAGATAACTATTTAATTATCATAAATTAGATAATTGAAATATAGTATGTATTGTTAATTAATATAGACGATTTTAGTTGATTGTTCTAGATAATTCACTAAAAGTAGTGACATTTATTGAAATAAGTTTCTTAATTACACGACTATCTATTCACATTTTATAAATAAGAGTAAAATAGTGAAAAATAAAGAGCGTAGTACTAAATATTCAAAAGAGATAAAATAAGTGTTATACACGTGTGTTTCAATCTTTTACTTGGTCCCGCATTGAAAATATATATATTTTATCTCACATTGAAAGAATCACACTCACCTTCCCATTTTTCTATATAATAAGTTGAACTTCAGACGTTAATGTTATCCAAAAAGGAAACACTTGGGTTTATTATCAAATTTAGAGCCTAAGTTACTCTAGTAAAAATTTGTGGGCTATTTTATCTCTTTGATCTTGATGGAAAGATTGTGGGCTTATCTTTGAGGTCTGGCTCGTGAATGTACACGTTCACAGAACCACAATTGAATCCTGAGGAGTTGTTTGCCGCATGATTTAGTGCACCGAGCTTTGTCTGTGTGGTAGTGAAACAAACCTTCAAAGACAATATCTCAACACGCGTTTGTGGTGACTTTATTTTTTCTCTTACTTCTTCCTTTTTTATTATTTAGTATTTATTTTATTTACTTATTTATTTATTTATTTATACTTGTGTAGTTTACTTTTCTTAATTTTTTATTATTTTTATTTATTAATTATGTTTATTAGCTCTTCAATTATATGTTTTCGTTACAGCTCTTATTATAATTAATTCTCAAGAAGTTCTGAAAAATATAATTAATCTAGAGTGTTCAAAAGCTAATTTTTCAAGTTCAGAAAAAAAAACTCAAAAACTCCAAATTAAACATTTTTTGGGAATTGATTTATTTTAAAAAAAAAACAGAAGTGTCAAAGTGTGTTGAGTGAAATTGTATAAGTAAGGATTTGATATCCAAAATAATTGAGATACATAGTTGCTTTTTAATGTATATTATTTCCAATAATATAGATATATAAATTAATTTCAAATGTTGATGATGACATGAAGAGAGAGGCATTCAACGTATGGACGTAGTTTTAATGATTGGATGTGGCTTGTAAGTGCAATTTTGTACACCCTAAATAATAATGAATGAGGGTATAAAACATTTGAAGTTGTGGGTGTCATCAGTATGTGGCAGTGGTTTATAAAAGTTGGAGAGAGAGAGAGAGAGAGAGATTCATAAAACGTTCTTGCAATCTGTTGGGACTCTTTGTTAATCATGATCTGAACCTAACCCTAATTTTTTAAATATGTTCTGCGAACTCTAATGGTTAAAATATTATGGAATTTATTTTCCTAACATGCCTAAAGAAATAGCTAGAAAGGGGATATTGATATTCCCTAGTTGACCACGAAGAAATTTGTGGGCCTTCGATGACCCTACATAACAGTGTGTGATGAAAATAAGAAAAAAAAAAAAAAAGGAAAAGACAGATATTGAATGGGCACCCGGATTCGAATGACGTCCATCTATCCAACCTAAATATATATTTGGACTTTTAGTTTGTGCTATTAATAAGGACAGGTTATAGATATACGTGTTTTCTTTTGATAGGGATATTTTGATGTCAATTCCAGCTGGACTTGAACTCGTTCAAACTTTTCAGAGCTATACCAAACTTTTACAACTATATATTTGCGTATCCTCCACTTACTTTTACAATCATAAACAAAAAATTTAACTCATTTTAGTTTTTGGTGTTTTTTAATTAATTATAAGGTACGTAATATGTTTGACAAAAACATATCATTAATTAGTTAATACCCAGAAAAATATTTTTAATTAGTAAGGTAGCAATAATTAAGTATCATGTCACGTAACATTCATCCACCACTTTAATATTTGGCAGATGTAACTCGTTGTTTGCACTTTAGAGTCATATAACTTCGCATTAATTTTTTTATTTATTTAATTGGGTAATTTGATTGATATGAATAAATATTGGTAATAACGATTGATAAAATGTGCATTGTTTGATGAAATGAAATGAAATGAATACGACGGATAAAGGTGAAAATTAATTGGTATAATATATACCCCTTTCTCTAGCTATTATTGCTTCAATTTTCTTGAACTCTTGTTCAAGTAATGGCCTTAGTATATATTTTTTTAAAAAATTATGGCAACATTTTCCCATCAAAAGCATAAATTTTTTCATTAAATATAATGTCATAAAAACGTTGTAACACATTAGAAAGGGATTTGGAGGGCGAATTGCCCATCCTAGGGGGATTTTGTAAAAATAGAACTTAATATAATTAATCAAATAGATTACTATATGTAAAAGTAATTATTAATGACAATTTTTTTTGTCATTTTAAATTAACTTTTATGGCAACTATATAAGATTTAAAAATAAAATTTATCGTCACTAACAATGCCTTGTTGCAATTACTTAAATGTAAAGCCTTATTGATCAGAAGAAAGCGATAATTAACTAAAAGTTATTCATCGCTTAATTAAGACCAAATCATTTTTCTACAGCAAGTACAATTTCCTTTTAGACTTTTTTACAAACAAATTTAGGTAGTATTGGTGGATTTTTTTTTTTAATGTGTTTGGCACCAAAGATTGATGACATCAGATAGTAACTAGTGTTGAAAGGAATAGTTTTCTTAGAATTTAGATTGACGTTTACCAAATTGGAGACTTGGTTTGAAGAGTTTGATATTGCAGTTAATTGCATTCTTGACATCACTTGTATATGTACATTGAAATAATTGTCATTACACTTTTTTTTTACTTGTTTATTTTACCATTGAAATTCCATTAATTATGATACTTTTCTTGTAATTATTAAGAATATTAAGAAAAACTCTAATATATAACCCAAGACGTCATGTTTGAGATGAATAACATATACGTGTAATTGAACGTGTGTGTGTATATGTGTGTGTCTATATATATATATATATATATATAATATAAGTTTTAACTCTTTAATTTTAACAATTTCTTTAAACCAACTGAAACATGCATATTTTTTAGAATTAATTAATCCTCAGTCCACTTACCTTTTAATGTAGATGACAGATATTAAGAGCATATTCATAACTTATTTTATTCCAAACTAGCCCATATTCGGCTATTACGATTTGACATGCATCTTTTCAATCAAAACCAAAGACCATTTGTTATAATTAAGAACAAACGTATCCCTTGTGCATTTTGCAAAAGACATAGTATATCACACAAACTTTGTGGTGTCACGCTTCCTTCCCAGTTCTCATCCCTCACGAACTCCCACATTGATTTACCAATTTAACAAACTAGGAAATTTTTCAGCAGCCAAACAAGAGATAGAGTATTGGGAGTGGGTGGTGACTAATAAATTATAAACTTTAAATCGTCTAGTGGCACCGCCATAACCCTATTCCATTGCAAATGGGTTAAATTTCTGTTAAGGTGAATTTGGCAACTGAAATTTCAGTAATTTAAGTCCAGAGAGCCTAAACTTTAAAGAAGCTAGCCATATATCCCAATGATTTCGCCTTTTTTGAACTTTTCTTTAAACACGCGTGACTGAGACTCATTATATTACAACTTTACATGCAATTGTAGTTTAATATTACTTAGCCAGTGCTATATTATATACTTAATAAAGTTAATATATAGGGAGAGTAAAATCAATTACTTTGATACACTTATACACCTAATAACCTTTTATAAAAAAATAATTTCAATCAATTCAATCGTTAAAATATAACTAATTATTATACAATTTTTTTATGTCAAATTACAAAAAACAAATCAAACAAGAATAAGTGATCAATTAGTGTTCAATATTTTTCTTTGTTTAAAAAATATATTATACGTTAATTTTAAGATATCTTGATTGAGTACCAAAAATGTTGAGTTAATATGAAATTTTATAAGCATTATATTCATGCTACAAACTAATTTTAATTTAAAGGTGAATTTTGTGAAAAGTTCATACTATATTAAGTTATTCATTATTTAAAATTATTTTTTTTATGTATAACTATTAATTTTTTTTGTTAATCACCTTAATTAACCTTTTGGGTCGAGTGACATCATGTAATATCTCCACGGACCTATGAAACTAATCTACGATTGACCAACCATCAGTTGGTATATATAACTATTAGTTAGGTTAATTAACTAAAGAAAGTTTTTGAAGTATTTATAGGTTAGAATTAACTAATTTATCGTAATACATTAGTTATTTCTAACCCATATATACTTCAAAAACGTGTTTATTTAGTTAATTGTTATTGTTTGTTAAATATAGTTAGCAGATCATTGCCGCCGACTACAGAAAGCTTATTTAGCTATAGTTATATGACTCGGAAGAAAACCCAAGCTAGGATCTTAATTACTAGTTTCCATACACACATTAAACTAATTAAAGAAGAGAATCAATTTATATATACCAAAAAAGAAGAAGAAGAGAATCAATAATTATGATGGAAAAAAAGTAGTATTTGAATCTCACATCCTAAAAGCAGAAAAGACCTTCTGCAATATGGGGGGCTCCCCAAGCTGGCTGTTGAGCAGTGCAAGGCTGGTGAGGGAAGCTTAGGGATAAGAAATAAAACACATATCCCTATCATATCATGAATACGGGACAAGACTAGCTAAAAGGAACATATATCTATGTATATTCCTCTCTCATATCTCTTTGGTGTGTAGCCATTTGGAGGGTTCTTTCTTGGAGCATTTGAAAGGATATAGTACTATACTGGAGCAAGACTGGAATGATAATGGCTAGCTATACCACCATTCATTCATTCATTCCAAATCAAATTTAATAACATAAACAAAACCTTTAGAGAAACGCCAAGCTCGTAGCTTACAATCTTTTCATGAAAAGGAGAGACTCCTATGAAGTTCGAGGCCTCATGCACATGCTTCCCTCTCCTTCCCATGAAATTTTAACCACTTCTCAAAGTGGGGAAGTGGGGTGCACCATGATTTTCCAAACCAGAAAAAGATCTTCACACGCAGTTACAAAGTTGTAATTGCATGTATATGGCCAATTGGTGTGAATTGGGAGTTAAAACTTAGAACAGTCATTATATATCAACTCATCAAATTAAGAAGCATATTAAGACATACTTTAATATTTATGATCCTTTATCATTAGCATGCACGTTGAATTATATAATTAATTAAGATTATTTACAAAACACCGAAAGTGACACGCTTCGATAATTTCTCAGCCCTCCACGTACCAATGAAGTACCCCAATCACATTAACTTACAGATTCAAATATATGCCCTTCCAATTAAAGTTCACGAAAGAGAAATTATACGTGCAACTTTGCTATTGGATAACTTAACTGTGATGCAAAAGCTAATGGTCCAAACTAAATAATTATCAGTCTAGATAGTAGTACAGTAATACTAGCTATATGTAGGTTTTTGTTTTTTCTTATTTTGATTTCTCACGTTGAAGCAATATATAATTTTATTTCAATGTGGCCAGATTAATATCAATCTCTTACCATTAGTGGTTTTAATGGAGAAATGTATTGGGTTTTTGTGAGTATGAACGAATTTTTCTTGCTTTCGCTCCTTTGTATGTGTAAATTTCTATGTTAAGTAGCTATTTGGTGATTAATTTCGTATTAATCATGGGAATCTAAAAAAAAAACAAAATTACTATTAATATTTACGAACTATAGGGTTTAAGGATTTCTTGTTTTATTTATAGGATAGGGTTTCCAAAAGCAGGTTGGAGGAGATTTTTCTATTTGGTTGGAAGGTAGAAAGCAAGTGTGGAAGTTAGTGAACAAATATAGTTGGCCAAATGCTGGCGGAATGGGCTTTGTGGGCCGAAACAACCCTATAATTCGCATCCAAAATGATTTTGGGACCCACCATACTGCAGTCACGTGATGTGAGCCTCTCATATCAGCTTGGCTCTTCCGCCACGTAGGTGTCAAAACAGCCAAACTCGCTTCGGCCTGTTCGCATAAATTACGCGAAGTTGCTTTCAAAATTAAGTGACCCGTAAAAATGCGGGTAATTTTGGATCGGCCCGTTTAACCGCGAGTTAAACGGGCCAACCCGTCGGGGCTCGCGGGCTGCCTGCATAACTTTTTTTTTTTTTTAAATCTCAATTTATTTGTATCAAAAGAAAAAATTTCAATTTAAAAATTTAAAAGTTAATTAAACAGTCTTTTCACAAACAAAAATACAAAATGTATGTATTGTACATGTTAGTAATGACACAACTTATACACAAACATATTCGTCAAACTCCATAAATTTATATTATTTATTTGTTTAAATTATCCCTTAACCCTTTAAATGAGATTAAAGTATTAAATATTATGTCTATGTAATGTAATATTTAATTTGAGATTATTAAATTAAATTTTTTATTAAATTTAAATTTATTTTAAAGTTTAAAAGTAAAAAAAAAAGTTTCATGCGGTAGTTTACCATGAGTCGATCGCGAGTCGGGTTGACTAATTTACAATCCGTTTAAACGCGAGTAATTTCTACCCGCCATTTAACCGCATACTGTCATGAGCCTAAAACGCACGGCCGCCCGTTTGACAGCCCTAACTCTATGTCGGCACGCCTTGTTCCTATCCACGTCAGCATCTCCCTGCCATGTAAGCATCGACTTGCATGTAGATTTTTTTTTTCTTTTAGCTATTTTTTTAAGTCATTTCCCTATCACTACTTTGTGAAATGTGAACCTCATAGAATCAGATGAGGATGACTCATCACTATCTTTGCCGCTTAATTCTCCTTTTAATTATTTGTTTGACTTGATGGTTTTAAAATTGCGTCTTCTATTTTTTTTGTGATGTATATTATATTTTTTTCTTTTGTCGTATATCATTATGAAGATAATAAATTTTTATATTAATTTTATGTCATTTCAATATATATTTTAGAATTCAGTATTTTACTATGTTCAATATTATACACTCCTTACCAAAATAGTCCTATAAATCTTACCTAAAAAAGAGTATTACATTTTACATTTTTGGAGTTATCCTTGAAAGTATCCTATTCTGTTTTGAGACTTTACATGTTGACTTTTATTTTTTTATTTTGTGTGTGTATAATATCTGTGTAACGGAAGAAAACAGGGGCAGGGTATAAAAGGGATTAAATTTGTTTTTAAGGGTAATTTGGTAATTTTACCCTTTAAGTTATAAAAAAAAAAGAAAAGCATAAGTGTCGGTGGCACAACAGAGGAAAAATTTCTCCTCTATTTGTGCGAGTGAGAAGCGAGAGAGATAAAGAGAAAGAGAAAGAGAGAGAGAGAGAGGGAGAACGGCAGAGAAACAAAGAAAGAGAAAGAGAGAAAGAGAGATAGCGAGAGAGAGAGACCGAGAGAGTGAAAGAGGGAGAGAAAGATAGATAGAGAGAGCTCTAGATCATTAAATCTGCTAGCACTCACTTGGTTTCAGAGCACGAGGTGAGTTATTAATCTTTGAGTTTTTGCTATTTTTGGTATCTTTGAGTCATGAGAACTCTAAAATTTAGTGGGTAGCTCTTTTTTGTGGAAATGATAATTTCTAAGGGGTGGTTGGAAAATTTGGAGTTAGATTGGAATAGAAATTTTATACTTTTTGAAAGAATTTAGAAATCTTAGAGCCTCTGCTTAAGTTATATTAGGAAAAAGGTTAATTAGATTTATTAAAGTATTTTTATTTGTGAGCAGATTCACATGATACTACTCCATTTGTCTCCACCAGAGTTGTTGGAGACAGTTGAGACTAGTTTTTCATTTATGTGAGTGAATTATTTACTTAGTTGCATCTTTACTATTTTATTTTGGGAAACAAACCTTCTAGAATTATTTAAATTTTATTCAAATGAAGTTTTATTATAAGGGATGATTAAATTATATTTATTTCCACATTGTGTTTGGAAATATTAAATGTTATGGAAGTTATATTTGAGCCATAGTTTTATTGATTTTATGAGCTATTTGAGCTGTGATTTATAATTATTAAAGTGAAAGTTTAGCTGGATATTTAGAAATGATTTTAGAATTTGTATTTTTTTTTATATTTTCAATATCCATTATGGGTTACGTGTTAGAACACCGTTTGCTAGCGAAGAGATATAACGGCCTATGTGCACATAGTATATACAGAGATTGTTTCAGCTTGGCTATTGGGTGAGAGAACCCTTGGCCCTTTTCGTGGTTGTAGGGTGAGCGGACCTTAGCCACAAGATTTGTGCGGGGTGAGGCATGGCCCCTAGCTTAAGATGAGCATAAGAATTGGTATGTTGGGTAGAGTTAACTCCCCATTATAGTTCTTTCAGTGGTACCCATATGGATGACGTTATTGATTATTAGAATTTTAAAGAAAAAGAAATTTATGTTTATGCATAGTTTTAAGAAAAGAGAGTATTTGACATAATAGCTTTGTTTATAAATTTTATTTTCATCAGTTAGTTTGTTCAGAGATTGTTAGAAAGTTTAAATACTCGTACTATTAGTTGTTTCCCTTCCAGTTCACTTAGTTTATTATTCCCTCACTGAGTCTGTGTGACTCACTCCATTTCATTCTTTTCTAATTCAGATTCGCAGACAGCTGAGTAGCTGATTCCTGGGATTTGCTGTTCTCCCTTGGCTTATAGTCTTTTGGTATATCTCTATTATTGTTGGTGATCAGTGTTGTATTTTGACTCCAGTATTTTGCAGCTATAGGGAATAATATTGTAAATTCTTTTGAGTTGTATATGTATATGTATAGATGGTGCATGAGAAAGAATCATGCTTGTTGAAATTCTGAGAGTTTGCTGTTTTTCAGGTTGAGTTTAAAATTTTGGTTAGTTCAGTTTTTAAGGGAAACTCTGCCGAATTTTCGGTAGCCTTTTCCTAAGTTTTAAAGCAGTTTTCAGCATTCTTAGTTAGGCTTGCCAGGCTAGGCAAATGTTGAGTTGACTTAGCTTGTGCACCAGTCATGGTCTAAGATCGGGTCATGACAAAGTTGGTATCAGAGCTTTGGTTAGTAGGTCCTGTTAGCTGCAAAATTCGGGTAGTTGTAGAATCTTGTTTGTAACTTGTGTACCCGGGCACAACTTACATGCAAGAAGCTATGATCACCCATCTTTTGAATTGGAGTCGCTTGTCAGAGTTGGTTTATTCAGTTTTAACTTTCCTTATTCAGTCTTATTTGATCTCCTTGTCTTTTGTCTAATCTCTGTTCCTCCCTAGGTGAAGATGCCACCTAGAACTAGACCAGCTAGTAGAGCAGTTTCAGATGAAGTTTCTACTCGACCTCGTGAATCACCCACTAGAGGCCGTGGACGCGGTCGTGGTCGTGGTCGTGGTAGAGGTAGACGTGGAAGGGCTGGTGGGATGCCTGAGGTTGAGATTCCTAGAGCTAGGCGTGGTGATCCAACACTAGCTCAGTTAGCAGCTGGTATGCAAAATGTGCAGCAATAAAGCGATTAGTGAATGTTGTTCTTCGAACAACAACAAGCTCGTGGAGACCACATTCGTGTGGATCTAGAGCCTCACCAGAGGCAGCGAGCGAGCAGCGGCGGCTGTGCTCCATACAAAGGATGTGAGGTTTCATTGATTGATTTTATGAAGCTTAATCCCCCTGTTTTTGGTGGTTCAGACACCCTTGAGGATCCTCAGAGTTTTCTTGATGAGGTAGCATGGATATGCAGAGGATTGAGTTGTTCTCCAGCCAGGATGGTGGAGTTGGCAGCATTTCGGCTGAGAGATATAGCTAGAGGTTGGTATGAGAGCATGCTTCTTGCGAGGCCAGCAGGGTCACTTCCTTTGGTTTGGGATGAGTTTGTTCGACTGTTCATGGCTCATTTCTTACCTCAGAGTGTTCGAGATGCTAGGGCCCGAGAGTTTGAGGGTCTTGTACAGACAGATCAGATGTCTGTGATGGATTATAATATCCAGTTTATGAGGTTGTCCAGATATGCACCACACTTAGTAGCCACAGAGGAGTTACGTGTTCAGAGGTTTGTGGAGGGCTTGAAGAGTTATTTATTCAGGTCGATTGCGGGCCATGGTGACATGACATATGATGAGGCATTGAATAGGGCTTTGACTATTGAGCGGGGAAATAGAGAGAGAGGAGGATTTTCTCGTGACTCACGAAAGAGGTCACGTTCTGAGACATCACGTGGTGGCCATCAGGGCCAGGGTAGTGGAGGTGCTAGAGATGTTGATCAGGGTCGTCAGTGGCAAGAGAGGAGTCGTACTCAAGGCAACACTTATGGCAGTCAGACAGCTAGCACAGCGCAGAGTCGAGGTGATTCTCAGCATCAGAGACCTTTTATTCAGACTCGTACCGCATGTGTCACTTGTGGGAGAGTACACGCTGGACCTTGTAAGCAGGGTTCAGTCGGGTGTTATCAGTGTGGTCAGATTGGGCATTTTATGAGAAATTGCCCTATGTTATCTTCCCATCCCTCTTCTAGTAGAGCTTCGGTACCAGTGGCTCCAACCAGACAGTTTGTTGGTTCAGGGAATCGAGGATCAGGTAGTTCTCAACAGGGTGGTAGAGGATCTGGAGGCAGAGGACAGGGGCAAGCTGGTAGAGGTCAGGCTCGTGTGTTTGCCTTGACTCGTCAGGATGCTCAGGCATCCAATGCTGTTGTGACAGGTATACTCTCAGTGTGCTTTCATGATGCACGTGTTTTATTTGATCCTGGAGCTACACACTCTTTTATATCGCATTTCTTTGCTACTCAACTTGAGAAAGATCCTTCACCTCTAGAAGAATCTTTGATAGTAGCTACACCAATGGGTGATTTCTTGATAGCTAACTCAGTGTATAAATCTTGCGAGATCGTAGTGGGAGACAAACTTTTATCAGCAGATTTAATAGTGCTTGATATGGAGGATTTTGACGTCATTCTAGGCATGGATTGGTTAGCTTCTAGTCATGCTATCTTGGATTGCTACAGTAAGGTGGTACAGTTTAAGATGCCAGAGGAGCCGATTTTTATGTTTCAAGGTGATCAAAGTTTATCACCATGTAAATTGATTTCAGCTGTTATAGCTTGGCGATTGTTGAGGAAAGGTTGTTATGGGTATTTAGCTTCGGTGAGAGACACTCGTATGTCTGAGGGGAGTTTAGAGCAGATTCCAGTGGCGTGTGATTACCCCGATGTGTTTCCGGAGGAGTTACCGGGGTTACCACCTGATAGAGAAATAGAGTTCTATATAGATTTGGTTTCAGACACTCAACCAATATCTATACCCCCATATCGGATGGCTCCAGCTGAACTTAAGGAGTTAAAAGAGCAATTGGAAGGTCTTATTGATAAGGGTTTCATTCGCCCTAGTTGTTCTCCTTGGGGTGCACCGGTATTGTTTGTAAAGAAGAAAGATGGTTCTTTTCGGTTGTGTATTGATTATAGACAATTAAATAAGGTGACAGTGAAGAATAAATACCCTTTACCTCGTATTGATGATCTATTTGATCAACTTCAAGGATCTCAGTGTTTTTCTAAGATTGATCTGCGATCTGGGTATCATCAGTTGAAGATAAGGAATGAGGACATTTCAAAGACAGCTTTTCGTACTCGTTATGGGCATTATGAGTTTTTGGTTATGTCTTTTGGTCTTACCAATGCCCCAGCAGCTTTTATGGACTTGATGAATCGAGTCTTCAAGCCGTTCTTGGACCACTTTGTGATAGTCTTCATTGATGACATCCTAGTGTATTCCAAGAGTAAAGAGGAGCACGAGCAGCATTTGAGGTTGGCTTTGCAAACACTAAGAGAGCATAAGCTTTATGCCAAGTTCTCTAAATGTGAGTTTTGGTTGGATCGTGTAGCTTTTTTGGGGCATGTGGTGTCTAAGGAAGGAATAAGTGTTGATCCAAAAAAGATAGAAGCAGTCCAGAGTTGGCCTAGACCCACCTCAGTGACAGAAATTCGTAGTTTCCTTGGACTAGCTGGGTATTATCGCCGGTTTGTCAAGGATTTCTCCAAACTTGCAGCACCTTTGACTAGGTTGACTCAGAAGCAAGTTAAGTTTCAATGGACAGACACATGTGAGCAGAGTTTTCAACAGTTGAAGGATTGCTTAACCTCAGCTCCAGTATTGGCCTTACCTTCTAGCGGTGGCGGATATGAAGTTTATTGTGATGCTTCTAGAGTTGGTCTTGGTTGTGTGCTTATGCAGCGTGGGAAGGTGATTGCTTACGCTTCTAGGCAGCTTAAGAAGCACGAGCAAAACTATCCCACACATGATTTGGAGATGGCGGCAGTGATTTTTGCTCTCAAGATTTGGAGGCACTACTTATATGGTGAGACTTGTGAGATTTACACTGATCATAAGAGTCTTAAGTACATCTTTCAGCAGCGAGATTTGAACTTAAGACAAAGGAGGTGGATGGAGCTCCTAAAAGATTATGACTGCACAATTTTATATCACCCAGGAAAGGCAAATGTGGTTGCTGATGCATTGAGTAGGAAGTCTGTAGGTAGTCTTGCCCATATAGCTGAACCTAGAAGAGCAATAGTGAAGGAGTTTCAGGATCTTGTAGATGGTGGAGTATAGTTTGAGATCACAGACACAGATTCATTACTAGCTCATGTGCAGGTTCGTTCTACGTTGGTGGATAGTATTAAGGCAGCGCAAGGTCAAGATCCTCATTTGATGAAGATTTTGGAGGAGGTTCGAGCAGGCAAGGTTTCTGAATTGGTGATTGACTCTGAGGGTGTTTTACGCTATGGTTCTCGCTTATGTGTACCTGATGTAGGAGACTTGAAGAGACAAATTTTAGAGGAAGCCCATCATTCCTCTTATACTATACATCCAGGTTCCACAAAGATGTACCAAGATTTGAGAGAATTTTACTGGTGGGAAGGGATGAAGAAGAACGTAGCTGATTTTGTATCTAGATGTTTAGTGTGTCAGCAAGTGAAAGCTGAGCATCAAAAACCAGCAGGTGTACTCCAGCAGATTGATTTACCTGAGTGGAAATGGGAGAGGATCACTATGGATTTTGTGACAGGGTTACCTAGAACCTCAAAGGGTTATGATTCAGCTTGGGTAATTGTAGATCGGTTGACTAAGTCTGCACACTTCTTGCCAGTGAAGACTACTTATACAAAGAGTTTCAAGATGCCAAGCTTTATTTAGATGAGATAGTATCTCTTCATGGTGTGCCATTATCTATCATATCTGATCGGGGACCTCAGTTTATTTCAGACGGCCTTGGGAACCCAATTGGATTTGAGTACTGCTTTTCATCCTCAGACTGATGGTCAATCTGAGAGGACTATTCAGATTTTGGAGGATATGCTTCGGGCTTGTATATTGGACTTTGGAGGGAGTTGGGATCAATACCTACCCTTGATGGAGTTCGCTTATAATAATAGTTACCAGTCTAGTATCCAGATGGCACCATTTGAGGCTTTATATGGGAGACGTTGTAGGTCGCCTATTGGTTGGTTTGAGGTTGGAGAGTCTAGACTTGTAGGACCTGACTTAATTCAAGAAGCAATAGAGAAGGTCCAATTGATTCGTGATCGTTTAGTGACTGCCCAGAGTAGGCAGAAGTCTTATGCAGATCGGAGACGCCGACCATTGGAGTTTAGTGTGGGAGAACATGTTTTTCTACGTGTTTCCCCTATGAAAGGTATTTTAAGGTTTGGTAGGAAGGGTAAGTTAAGCCCGAGGTTCATTGGACCATTTGAGATTCTAGAGAGAGTAGGGCAAGTGGCATATCGCTTGGCCCTTCCACCTGATATTTCAGGAGTTCATCCAGTTTTTCATGTTTCTATGCTTCGAAAATATGTTCATGACCCTTCTCATGTTATTCAACACCAGGAGGTTCAGCTTGATGAACATCTTAGCTATGTCGAACAACCTGTAGCTATAGTTGATAGACGAGTAAAACGATTGCGCTCTAAGGATGTTGCTTCTGTGAAAGTTGTTTGGCGTGGACCGTCTGGTGAAGAAATGACTTGGGAACCTGAAGTGATTATGCGTGAAAAGTATCCACATTTATTTAGTAAACAAGGTTAGTAAGTAATTTAAATTCGAGGACGAATTTCTTTTTAAGGGGGAAGAATGTAACTAAGAAAACAAAGGCGAGGGTATAAAAGGGATTAAATTTGTTTTTAAGGGTAATTTGGTAATTTTACCCTTTAAGTTAAAAAAAAAAAAGAAAAGCATAAGTGTCGGTGGCACAACAGAGGAGAAATTTCTCCTCTGTTTGTGCGAGTGAGAAGCGAGAGAGAGAAAGAGAAAGAGAAAGAAAGAGAGAGAGAGAGAGAGAGAGAGGGAGAACGGCAGAGAAACAAAGAAAGAGAAAGAGAAAGAGAGAAAGAGAGATAGCGAGAGAGAGAGACCGAGAGAGTGAAAGAGGAAGAGAAAGATAGATAGAGAGAGCTCTAGATCATTAAATCTGTTAGCACCCACTTGGTTTCAGAGCACGAGGTGAGTTATTAATCTTTGAGTTTTTGCTATTTTTGGTATCTTTGAGTCATGAGAACTCTAAAATTTAGTGGGTAGCTCTTTTTTGTGGAAATGATAATTTCTAAGGGGTGGTTGGAAAATTTGGAGTTAGATTGGAATAGAAATTTTATACTTTTTGAAAGAATTTAGAAATCTTAGAGCCTCTGCTTAAGTTATATTAGGAAAAAGGTTAATTAGATTTATTAAAGTATTTTTATTTGTGAGCAGATTCGCAGGATACTACTCCACTTGCCTCCACAGGAGCTGTTGGAGATAGTTGAGACTAGTTCTTCATTTCTGTGAGTGGATAATTTATTTAGTGGCAGTTTTATAATTTTATTTGGGGAAACAAACCTTCTAGAAATATTTAAATTTTATTCAAATGAAGTTTTATTATAAGGGATGATTAAATTATATTTATTTCCACATTGTGTTTGGAAATATTAAATGTTATGGAAGTTATATTTGAGCCATAGTTTTATTGATTTTATGAGCTATTTGAGCTGTGATTTATAATTATTAAAGTGAAAGTTTAGCTGGATATTTAGAAATGATTTTAGAATTTGTATTTTTTTTTTATATTTTCAATATCCATTATGGGTTACGTGTTAGAACACTGTTTGCCGTTAGCGAAGAGATATAACGGCCTATGTGCACATAGTATATACAGAGATTGTTTCAGCTTGGCTATTGGGTGAGAGAACCCTTGGCCCTTTTCGTGGTTGTAGGGTGAGCGGACCTTAGCCACAAGATTTGTGCCGGGTGAGGCATGGCCCCTGGCTTAAGATGAGCATAAGAATTGGTATGTTGGGTAGAGTTAACTCCCCATTATAGTTCTTTCAGTGGTACCCATATGGATGACGTTATTGATTATTAGAATTTTAAAGAAAAAGAAATTTATGTTTATGCATAGTTTTAAGAAAAGAGAGTATTTGACATAATAACTTTATTTATAAATTTTATTTTCATCAGTTAGTTTGTTCAGAGATTGTTAGAAAGTTTAAATACTCGTGCTATTAGTTGTTTCCCTTCCAGTTCACTTAGTTTATTATTCCCTCACTGAGTCTGTGTGACTCACTCCATTTCATTCTTTTCTAATTCAGATTCGCAGACAGCTGAGTAGGCGATTCCTCTGGATTTCTTTGTTCCCGTGCTTATAGTCTTTTGGTATATCTCTATTATTGTTGGTGATCAGTGTTGTATTTTGACTCCAGTATTTTGCAGTTATAAGGAATAGTATTGTAAATTCTTTTGAGTTGTATATGTATATGTATAGATGGTGCATGAGAAAGAATCATGCTTGTTGAAATTCTGAGAGTTTGCTGTTTTTCAGGTTGAGTTTAAAATTTTGGTTAGTTCAGTTTTTAAGGGAAACTCTGCCGAATTTTCGGTAGCCTTTTCTTAAGTTTTAAAGCAGTTTTCAGCATTCTTAGTTAGGCTTGCCAGGCTAGGCAAATGTTGAGTTGACTTAGCCTGTGCGCCGGTCATGGTCTAAGATCGGGTCATGACAATCTGTTTATCTAGAAGACGAGAGACTAATTTCACAATATACGGTCAGGTGCATAAAGCAAGAACTCTTTCTAACTGTGTTTTCTTCATACACATTACTCCAATGATCAAACTTAAAATAAGATGCTTAAAGTGACCGAATTTTTTTTATTTAGACCAATGCAAATTGTTACAAGTTTACCCTATTAATCCCATTCACATACACCCAATTCTCACTTGGGAGGTCCTATTGATTATTACTGGTTTGTACAAATGTCATGCTGGGGCATTGGGTGCATGAAAATCTCCATACCTGTATGAGTGTCGCAATTGCTACCTAACTTATTTTGTACACTGCAAAAAATCATATATTTTCTATATATAAAAAAAGCCCTTGCCCGTGAGCGTTTGTTCTGTTGGTTGGGCATATACTGGTTATTGGAGAGGTGGGGGGATCGATTCCCCCCAATACCACTCCCCCCCGTTCCCTATCTCCCGTAGGCTCCCTATAGGGTCATCCTTGGTCCCACCCCAATGGTGGGATTCTCTTACGGACCAAAAAAAAAAAAAAAAAAAAGGCCCTTTGTTGATTGTGATTGTGATGATGAAAGAAAACTTTCCAAGGAAAGAATAAATCCTCACCAAATTATGTGCTAATCCTTGCGCAATTTTTTAAGTATAACGTAGTAGGATCTAATAAAATAATGACACAAAATGTAATGTTATAAAATATTCACATACCAAAAAAATAACAATAATGTTCTAAAAATGCCATAGACTTGTGATATGAGCACAAGGGAGAAAGCACATTAACTCCACTTCCATCACATGCACCTCTTATGCCCAAATCCCCTATTTAAGCCCTTTCAACCCCTCCTGCCTCTCCATTCAATCCAAACTCACATTCTCAATTCTCTAACAAAGTCCCTCTCAATCTCAAGCCTCAGAAAACCAACTCTCTCTCTCTCTCTCTCTCTCTCTCTCTCTCTCTCTCAACTTTCAAATTTGCTTCATTCAAACCACTTGCAAACAAATCAAAAACACAATCTTTCTAACATCTTCAGCAAACCCAAACCCACAAAAATATCAGAAACTCTTACCAGTCTATCAAAATGGAGAACTTGTTTCGCCTGGTTGATCATGAAGACTTCTTCTCACGCCGCTGCATGTTTCGCCTGGTTGATCATGAAGACTTCTTCTCACGCCGCTGCATTTGGGTCAATGGCCCTGTCATTGTAGGGGCTGGACCATCTGGGCTAGCCACCGCAGCTTGCCTCAGAGAACAAGGGGTGCCCTTCGTGGTTCTCGAAAGAGCAGACTGCATAGCCTCTCTCTGGCAAAAGCGTACCTATGACAGGTTGAAGCTCCACCTTCCCAAGCAGTTTTGCCAGCTCCCAAAGCTTCCATTTCCTGAAGACTTCCCTGAATACCCCACAAAGAGACAGTTCATAGACTACCTTGAATCATATGCAAGGCATTTTGAGATCAACCCACGATTCAATGAGTGCGTTCAGTCAGCTAGGTACGACGAAACCAGCGGGTTGTGGAGGCTTAAGACCGTTGTCACAAGTGAGTCGACCCGCACTGAGTTTGAGTACATTTGCAGGTGGCTTGTGGTGGCCACTGGTGAAAATGCAGAGTGTGTGATGCCTGATATTGAAGGACTGGGAGAATTCAAAGGTGATATCATCCATGCTGGTGACTACAAGTCAGGAGAAAGTTTCAGGGGAAAGAAAGTACTCGTTGTGGGTTGTGGTAATTCTGGCATGGAGCTATCACTTGACCTCTCCAACCACAATGCCTCACCATCAATGGTTGTTCGTAGCTCGGTATGTATCAATATGGTTTTCCTTGTTTTCAATCAAATTCTCTTTCACTGAAATATTGTAAGAAAAAAATAAAGAAAGAAAAATTTGAGGACTGATGGAGTTTAACTGGGGTTGCTCTGTTTATGGCAAACAGGTTCATGTATTACCAAGAGAAATTTGTGGGAAATCAACGTTCGAATTGGCGGTTTTGATGATGGAATGGCTGCCCCTTTGGCTTGTTGACAAGCTCCTATTGATCATGGCATGGTTAGTGCTGGGTAACATAGAGAAGTACGGGCTCAAAAGGCCATCAGCAGGTCCATTGGAGCTGAAGAACACAAAGGGGAAGACCCCTGTTTTGGACATTGGTACTCTAGAGAAAATTAAATCCGGTGACATAAAAGTGTTACCAGGAATCAAGAGGTTTACCAATGGCAACGTTGAGCTTGTTAATGGTGAAAAGCATGGCATTGATGCAGTGATGCTTGCAACCGGATACCGCAGTAATGTCCCTTCTTGGCTGCAGGTGAGAAAATGTTCTTGATCCTGTGTTTTAAACTTTTCCTACTACTCACAGAAAAAAGACAGTCTCTAGTGTCTAAGAGTTTTCCAATAGAAAAGAGACATTTTTTTTTATAATCATAGTCACAGAAGATTGTCAGTTCTGAAAGCTTTTCTGGGGCAGATTGGTTTTGTCCTTTTTGCCAACACCTATAAATTATCCTGTTTTGAAAAACTTGGTCATGTTTTAGAAGCTTCTTTTTTGGCCCTTTTTAGCAGTAAACTAGTATTTTGTATGGAGCAGAACTAATCTTATTTTGGTTATGTTATGTACAGGAAGGTGAATTCTTCTCCAAGAATGGATACCCAAAGTCACCGTTCCCTAATGGTTGGAAAGGAAATGTTGGGCTTTATGCTGTTGGGTTCACAAGGAGAGGGCTCTCTGGTGCTTCATCTGATGCTATGAAAATCGCTCAAGATATTGGCGAAGTCTGGAAACAAGAGACCAAGCAAAAGAAGCAGCGCACTACTGCTTGCCATAGACGTTGCATTTCACAGTTCTAAATTGCCCCAAACGTCAAGAACATACAAGCAGCGCTGTTTCTTTTAGCCAGGAATTTGTTGTTGTATAAACAGAATAACAATATCTTGTAAAAATATATACGGAGATACAAATACACAAACAACAGATAGCACAGAGACAGGGCCCACTCCGAAGGCCCAAGCTTTTGATGTTTGGGCATTTTTTCAAACCAAGGATGATGAGGCTTTTTATTATTTCCCCCCCTATATTCATGCAGCTTATAAATGTAACATACTTCAGTGATCAAGTTAAATTATAGAGTTTCAACTTCACTTCCAATCTCTCTCTCTCTCTTATATGTTGGTTATTAGCAGTGAAAGATTTTTTATTCCATTCTCAAATTTAGTTAGCAAGGACGAATATACGGTTGGCTGCATGCATGAGCCCGCGTTTGAGATGCAGTCAACATTTTTTGGTTAAATATGGAAATCCCAAAACTTGATGAAGAAAAGTAAAAAGGTCACTAACAGCTTTCTATTTTGAGGCTTCATCTTAGATTTTTAAGTCCTTTTCTTTCTTTCCACTTGCTTCCAACGATTAATAAGCAAGGTACAGAGTCTAAGAAGAATTTTCATGATAGACGTTCTCCACATGTTGGTGGTGATTTAAAGCAGCTAGCCAACAAATTAACTGATGCAAATTTCTTCTCTGTGGGTTGAGTATCTTGTACTGGATCTTCATGTGATGTAAGGTTCATTATCCTGTTCATCTGACACATTTGCTAATAAGATGTTTTAACTTACGTTTGTCTTTTCTCAAAATATTAGAGAAGTTATATCTTGTAATGAATGGCCCACAGGTTCAATGTTTGTGACAACTTGCAGCTCAACTCCGTCGCATCTGCATCCACCACCTCTCTCTCTCTCTCTCCCTCCCTCTCTCTCTGCCTTAGAATGGCCAGAGCCAATTCCAAGATGGCTACATAATTATATTCTTTTTAAAATTGCTATATTGGGTTTGACCCACGTATAGAAATGGTAAGGCCATTCAAACAACTGTTGCCCTGCACATGCTTAAAGCTTAGAGCTACAACCTACAAAGCCCTTAATGTAAATTACATTCAAATCATTTCTGTAAAGCATAATTCCTAACTAGAATACAGTTCACATAACTTGGAAACTAATTATTAAGTCAAATGAAGAGAGTGAGTTGTTTCAGGTTTATTAAATAAAATATTATTAATCTCAAGGGACATTATCAAAAAATTCAATTTAAAATTCTTGGGTTCAACTTTCATTAAGAGTAGTTTGGTGAGATTTATGGAAGAAAATGGTATTCCACTATTCCGATGTAAAAACGTGTGATAAAATTATAACCATATATCAATTGTGAAAACCAAATAAAAAACTGGGTCTTGATGCTAAGGCCTAAGGCTCTGACCAATTGCACTAGGTCATGAACATGTAGTTACTGTAAACTAACTGCATTTTACCAGTTCTTAACAAAATGAGTACCTATCAAAGACTAAAGAAAAGTCTAAAATAAACAGTAAATATTTCAGATGGGGGAGAACATAAAAATAGACCAAATACACTGCATGATTACACCCCTAAAGAATTTACAGAAGACCTAAAAATTATAGGTATATGACTCAGAGAGGTTGAGAGTTAAAACTATAATCCATAAAAGCTTCAAATTGTGAAACGACTTCAATAATTTCTTTTCTTTTACTCAATCAATTATAGTGTCTTATACCCCTCAGAATTGGAACTCTACAATTATCACAATTTGTAGCAATCAGGTAAATATACCCTTATAGCTAGAACACTTCAAGATAAAAAAAAATAAAAAAAAAGTGACAAGAAGTTAGTACTTCTTCAAAGCTTTTGATGGCACATCTAAAATCCCTTGCCTCGAAAAAGCCTCCACGGAGGCCTCAGGGAAAAAAAGTAAAATATAAAAAGTGTTATAAAGTATTATAAAGTATTAGAGATATAAAATTATTCATGAGTTTCCATAAATAATTTAAACTTTTGCGAAAGTTAGTTCTTGATATAATATCAGTTATTATAGCCTTGATTAAGTAGTTATCCAATTCTTCTAAATAAAGTTAAATTTCAACACAAAGTAAAATGTGAATATAAATTGTCCAAACTATATTCATGTTGAATCAATCAAAGAAAAAGAATATATATTGGGTTTTTTAGATATTAATGTATAATCTCATTCCAAAAGTGGAAAAGATAAGAATCATTACACTAATCAAGTCAATCATTATACTTTTTAATAATTGATTAACACTCACATATCCATCTTGTTAAGAATTCAATTGACACCTCTGTTACAGGAGGTAACAAAAAACTATAAGGATTTCTTTTTTGTGCCTAGAAACTTCAAATAAAAATTATAACTTATCTTCTGAGTTCTGAATCGTCTAGAAAATGTTCAAGACTAACTACCTAGGTAACTTGTTATATTTCCTTAAGAAGTTCAGAGAATAAATTACGATTTTGTCAAATGATAAAATGTTTATATTTATTGAAGCTTGAGTAAGCGTCGGAGAAATTTGCCATGAACTCATAGAAGAGAATATATTAATAACCAACATTGGCACCACATAATGACTAACATTGATATGCACACAGAGATACATACTGTGGAAGGTTAACCTTGACTAACGGTTGCTTGCCTTTGCTGAGATACATTTTCATGTTCAAATGAGAGCTTACCATGTTCAAAGGAATGCAATGTTAAAACATAAAATTAAAAATAAAAATAAAAATAAAACTACTACAAAAAAATTGTCTCCACATACAGAGTCTTTTCAATGTGAAAGCTTGATAGTGCTGATATATGACCTTGTTCACCTTCTTAAACAGGTCGTAGCGAGTAGAAACAGCCCATATGAGTGCCCATGCTGGCTGATTCATAATTCATAATAAGTTTTGAACTGAATGGCCCATCTAAATTCTTCACCACAACAACCCCAAGTCAGTTAGACATTCAGTTTTCTTCAAAACTGACTGCTTTTAACAGCTCCAATTTGTCTCATTTCTCTTGGCGTTCATTAGATGTTTCCAACCTTTTCTCATTGAAGACATTCACTGATAAAATCATTAAAAATAAACACATGGGATGACCACTATTCATCTTCACCACAAGGGCCCATCATTCTTCTGCTTGCTCAAACTATATACTAGCTGCTAGTGTGCAAATCAGAACTTGTTCTCTTCACATGGTAATGTCCACAATGGACTAGAGCAGGTGGACCTACGAAAATCCACAAAAACATACCTCAATGGGTAAGGGTTATAGATGTGAGAAAAATCAATTTATTAAAGAGATTTGATGATCTACGCAGTAAGCACTATATTGCAAATAACACAATGCTGCACTATATATAGCTATAAAATACGATCTTAAACCCGCCAACCACCAAGGATAAAATAAACATCAGCATGTAGTCAGAAATATCTAATCTACAATTTTAAATTATGTCTGAAGATTTTAAGTAATTGTACGTCTACTTCATTCGTGGCTTGTACTCTTAGTACTGAAGTAGTCCTTAATAAGTTTTGCTGGGTGGATGGTCTCTTTGAAGCACATACAATTTCAATTATTATCATAATGGAACTATTTGATGCGCAAACAACACTTTAAAATTCATTCTTCTCATGAATAATATATATTCTCATAATATTTTGAAGTGTTTTCTCTTAAGTTTCTCCAAATACATGAATAATTATGCTCACCCATCGTTTTCCTAGTGTTCCATTAGACTAGTATATGTCCGTCTTATCAATTATATTATGCATCCCTTTCTGCAACTAAATGGCAACAAACATTCTGATTTCTTCCATATAACATCCACACTCAATCCCGTCCTCAAGAAATCCTAATGACTAGAAGGATGCATATATAATATATCAAGAATTTGGACATTGAGATAGTGTTTCCTTTCCAGCTTCATTGGGTTGATTTTCAACACTCAAAACCAAACTTCTGATTGCCTTCGTAGCTCTTTACCAATTACATTACAAGCGAATGATAAATTGATACAGCAACTTGTTTTTGTCACTTGGGAGTTGGGACTTATCAATAGCTCGAGTGTCACTTGTTCTACTTACCTTATGTGGCATATTAAACCGAGCATCCTTAAATATTAGACAATAGAAGCAGCAAAGACAGGGTCTCATGGCATGTTGGGAAGACAACAGCAGTGCTCCTCATCCCAGGCTGCAACCCCTAGTCAGGCAGACCTAGTTGTCAGTCCATCCTCATGCTCGCTATAGGACAATGGTACCATAGTACTATCACACTGAAGTGGGATCTCAAGTGTCAAGTTGTGCAAGAGTGGACCATACACAATCTGAGAGTTCGAGATTATATGCAAAATGATTCCAAAACTCACTAGCTATGACTAAGATATACAGATGCTTTGGCTGACAACAACACTAAGTCTGACATTTAAATCCATTTCAAATAGTTGCAGATAGAAATAGTCAAGTGGTAGATGCTAAAATGCATACAACGCAGAAGGTGATTTTAAGAATATTAAGGAAAAAAAGAGGGGGTCATTAATTGATTCCCATTAAGGTCATAGAAAGAGCAGAATGATGGATAATACAACGCATTAAGCAATAGCTGAGTGAGCTACCTACATCTTTAGTTGACCAAAAATAAACAGCTTCTTGTCCATTATAAGGACTAGCACACTGATCACCGCATTTAATTTGTTCCGTGGACAATCAACCTCATCATTAACCTTTCTCGGGCCAACATTAATGCGATCGCAAGGAAATTCCCAATACAACAAACAAAGAATTGATAGAACTAACAGTACCATGTGAAATACCACCTAGTTTGAAATGACTATACAGGTCTGTTTGAGACCATAGTTGTGACCTGTTAGCATTCTTCATACTTGAGTGGACGAATGCACGACAATGTGGATAAAGAAGTCTCCCATTGGATATATAAAATAATAGTTGTGATATATATACTTAAATTGACCTTTTACCCATGGGTTTAAGCTTTTGGTCATATTGATTCTTGTCCAAGTATATCATGCCAAAGTTCATTTGGACAGTAGTTTTCGAAGTGTTGTGAGTGGATCTCTTAAGGACCATCCTTGGAATATAAGGAAAGAGCCCACCCACGGAACAGGAAGGCGAATTGGCCTCTTCTAGGTTAATGGTAAGTCCATAGATGAAAAGAGCCTATGGAAGAGAAGTGCTAAGACGGGCCTCCTAGAAGCTCGAAACACATAGTCTTGGTAGATGGCATTTCATCAAGGGCTAAATGCACGATAATGTACATGAAAAAGTCCAACATTAGGTTTAAAATGAGATGAATTATGGTATATATATTTGGATTCACCTTCCTTCCCAATTGTATCACACCAATGGGTAATTTTAGACCTAACTCATAAAAATAGTGGGTTGGGTAGGGTTGGATTGGATTTTAAAAAAGAATTCTTCGATTTGAACTAATCTGACCCGCTTATATGTGAGTTTGGTTGAATTGGGTTCAACCCGTGAATTGAACTTGAACCTAAAAAAATAATAAAAATTAACATGCGAAAATAGAAATTAAAATCCATTTTGAATAACATAATATAAGTTTTCTAATGACATAACATAAAATATAAGTTTTCAAATGACATAACATAAAATATAAGTTTCAAAATACATATAACTATAGGATTACAATTACAATCAATACAAACAAATAACAAATACACATGTAACACAATTAACCAATGACACTATAACTAACACTTCCTCTCTTTTCTTATTCCCTACAACTTAATAGGATCATAACTATTAACCACAATCAATACAATTGTCACAATAAAAATAAATTGAAACCAACAATGAAATAATAAGTTAAAAAGAACTAGAATCTTAACCAATTAGATGACAAACTTCTAAAATGATTGATTATTACGACTCATAACTTCATCTCTAGCAGCAAACACATTTAACACAAAAAAATATATGAAGCATTAGTAATTATTAATGATTAAACTATTAGTAATTGACTAAACAAATTAAGAAAATTCTATATAGTACACTATTTGTTTCAATTTATTTAATTTCATTCATTTAAGCCAGTAAATCAATGTGTTTATTAGGAGAAGCCCCAATAAACAGTAATAACACATTAAAAACAAAAACTTAAGTGAGTTGGGTTGGGTTTGTGCGAGTTGGAAGAGTCGCAACCCGTTACTTGACTCACACCTCGTGAGTTTGTCTATTTTAAACCCAAACCAACACGTCATTTGTGAGTTGGGATTGGATAAAAATGTCCGAGTTCATGAGTTCACCCGACGTATTATCCACCCCTACACACCACACTTCCAATCCATCCTACTAACTCCCAAAGCCTAATTTAATTATTTTCAAATATACATGTAAATAGTAGTTACAAATACAATTAACATTCAAAGCATGAAACATATGACTCATACTAGAGATAAAGTTATTCATGAACTTTCACGTGAGAGTGTACCTTTTTGAAAATGTTAGTTCTTAACATGGTACTAGAGTTTCTATAACCAATGAGTCAGGAGATCAATCTTTGATGCCTCCCATTCTTTTTAAATAAAGATGAATTTTAGCACAAGGAAAAATGGGCATATGCATTGTCTAAGCTTCAAGTCCAAAGAGGCTTTTGCGGGAGGAAGCGTGTTAGAGATATAAATCCAAGGAGTTCAATCCTTTCCACTCTCGTTCTTCTAAATAAAAAGTTGAATTTCAGCTCAAGGTATAGTGAGCCTTTTGCGTGAGGGGACATATTAGATATATAAAGCAAAGGGGTTTGATCTTTGCTACTCTCGTTCTTCTAAATGAAAAGTAAAATTTTAACACAAGGTAGAGTGAGAATAGCATTGTCTATGCTTCAAGCCCACATGACTTTTACATGAGGGGGTGTGTTAGAGATAAAGTCATTCATGAACTTTCACCTAGGAGTTTTAGCTTTTGGGAGAGTTAGTCATTAATAAGGTATCATAGCCTCTATAACTAAGTGGTCAAAAGTTTGATCATTGTCATCTCAATTCTTCTATATAAAGTTATATTTCAACATAAGGTAAAACGAGTTTGTGCATTTATATTCTTCAAATCCAAAAGGCTCTTGCATGAAGGATGTATTAAAGATATAAAATCATTTACGAGTCTTTACCTAATATAAGAGTTGGTCCTAACATTTTAGTTAGTACTCATTTTCTTTCATTTTCATTTTTATTTTGTATGCAAATCTGTTTTATATTTTAAATTTTTTTAAATGATGATATTTACATAAAAAAATTTGGGTAATTGACCACCCTAATGTAGATTTAGAAACAATTTACAAAAATGGTGTAGTTGTGTAGTTTTGAAACTATTTTCCAATATAGTGTAGTTTCTGCCATGCTGGCTTTTTTTTTTTTTACTTACGTGACACTTGCGCGCTAGTCAAGCCACGTGGTGTCGTTTAGCCACGATTTTTGAAAACCGCAGCTAAACAACCTTTTTTTTTATTTTAAATTTTTGTTTTCTTTCTCTTAAAAGTGATAAAGTTAGGATTTAAACCCAAGTACCTTTAGTGCATGTTATCATTACCACTACACCAAATCACTTTTCTAATTTATAGATGTAAATTATAATATATATTAAATATTATAAAATAATATTTGTATCGATGTCCCATTAAATAACTACATAAATTTTTTAAATTTGCATATAATTAGAGAAGTCAAAACGGGTCAAACTTGTCGGGTCGGCCTATTTACTCGCATAAATTATGCGAGTCGGATGTCAAAATTAGTGACCCATAAAAAATATGGGTAATTTTGGATTGACTTGTTTAACCCGCGAGTTAAACGGGCCGCCCCGCACCCGCACATTTTTTTTTAATTGAATTTTTTTGTTTGGGTACACAAACTTAACAAAAATAAAAATTTACGTGGGTGGCCCGTCGGCTTTGCGAGTTAAACAAGTTGATCCAAAATTACCGGTATTTTTTACGAGTCACTAATTTTGACGGCTCTAATTATATGCAAATTAAAAAAAAATTAGATAGTTATTTAATCGGTACAACGATACAAATATCATTTAATAATATTTAATATATATTATACTTTGCATCTATAAATCAGAAAAGTGATTTGGTGTAGTGGTAATGATAGCATGCATCAAAGGTGCTTGAGTTCAAAACCTAACTTTGTTACTCTTTAAGAGAAGGAAAACAAAAATTGAAAAAAAAAATGGTTGTTTAGTCACAGTTTTCATAAAAACCATGTCTAAAAAACGTCACGTGGCTTAACTTATGCTAGGTTGATTAACGCAAGTGCCATATAAGCACAAAAAAAAAAGACAGCATGACAGAAACTACACTATATTAAAAAATAGTTTTAAAATTAAAGTATTTTAATAAATTGTTTCTAAATATACATTAGGGTGGTGAATTACCCAAAAAATTTCTTACAAATTCTATAGGAAGTATATGAACTTAATTTGCTTCAGTACAAGCATCGACGGAACTTATCTCGAAATTTTGGGAGGGCCAACGGCAAATTTAGATGGATAAAAAAATTAAAATAAAAGATTACTAAACCTAGAAGAGAAGATATGATGAATTTAAAATATTTAACAATGAGAATATAGTTTTTTCCATCTTATTTTAGTAAGTTTTCAAAGTTTAGTATGTAAAAAAAGAACGAAGATTCCAAAAATAGAAGAAATTTTTTTTCATCATTTAATAATAGTATTCAATGTGTCTAAAAGTTGTTAATTTAATGTTATATATATATGTATAACCATTATAAAAGAAACTACTTGTATTAAAGTAAGAGATCATTTTCTAAGGGTATGTTTTGATGGATGGAGTAAAGTGGTTAATAATAGAGTGGAGTGGTAAAAAGACCTCAATCTATTGTTTGAGAGTTTTTTAAGTAATTGAGTGGAATGGTTAAGGAGGGGAACCCAAACCACTTTATACCACCCAAACCTCCAATTTTTTATACCCTCCAATTTGGGGGGTTTGGAACAAAATATTTCTCTTTTTTTTTTATTTTTACTTAATCATTTACAATGTTAACCCTCTTTTATTTTTAAATAATGTTGTGGGTAACAAAAATTAAAAGGATAATATTGGAAGTAAAATGTATAATCCACTTCACTCCATTAATGATTATTGTGACTTCTAAACAATGGAGTGAGGTTTTCTTCCATTCCCTCATTAAAACTTTCAAACAATAGAGTGATATACTTTTACTCTTCCACATAATTCCATTCCAAACCACTCCATTATAAATCACTCAACTCCATCCCCTTCAAAACTCCCAAGCATAGGCTAAGGTTCTGACTTTGACATTGTTTGCAAGTTAGCTTGGGTGCAAACTTACAAAATAAGCACGATATTAGACAAAAGACTATTTTATTTTGACAATAATATTTTAAAGGAGTCAATGCCTAACATGTTAACACAAAAATCAAATAGCAATATAAATTTGGACCAATAATGATATAATTTAACACACATATTCTATATGTATGTTTATTTTAAAAAAAAAATGGGGAGCATACCCTAATGAAAATCCGCCACTGACTACAAGTAAGATTAATTAAATTTTAAATAGAAGCTGTTTTTTTAAGATAGATGAAAGTCACTCGAAAACTTATATTGAGTTGGTAATACTTTATGGAGGAGATTCGTCCTAAGAAAGAATTTGTGAGATATATGAGAGCGTTTTACGTGAAGAAAGAGATAAATTTTTTTTTTATGCAAAGCAAATTTGTAGAACCTTATAGAGAAATTGAGTTTTTTGGTATATATATATATATATATATAATGATATTATTGTGCAAAATAACTCAAATCCAAATCTTTTTTTTTTTATATAAAGAGTTATCCATTCTTATGAATCACTTTGTGCGTCTAAAATGTAAAAAAAATGATATTTAATTTGTAAATCAAATCATGTGTTTGTAAAGTTAAAAAATAAAAAATGATTTAATTTTTAAAATTTCATGAATTTTAATGATTTAGATTTAGAAATCATGTCAAACATAATTTAATTTATTATGATTTAATTTAATTAGTTAGATTGACTATTTTACACTTATTAATTTTTTAATTTGTTATAATATCATTCATAATGATATAAGAGTAAAAATATAAAATAATAAAATAAATTCTTTTTTTAATGAGTTCTAAACATAATAATTGATTTAAAAATTAGTTTAAATTTAATTTTTTATAATGAATTCTACACATAAAATTTGATTTTTAATTCAAATCAAATCAATATAATTTTTTTAATTAATTCAATATATTTTCAAGCCAACAAAATCTTTTGGACTTGTTAGGGAGGTGGGGCAAAATTGAAGAGAGTCTTGAAATGAACCAGAACCATATACACGGCCATATTCACGGGAAAGTATATGTCACCACCACTCACCACACCAGTATCAGCTGAGATACTCAAGGAAACAATTGATTTTTATTATTATATGCTCATTATTGAAGATTTTTTAAGTAAAATATTTGGAGGTTATGATAAAATAAGGCTGAACAACATAAAAAGTTGATAAACTCTCAGATCATCAATTTGATGCACAAATATATAAAACACATAATAGTCTAGAAAAATATTACTTACAAAGATAGATTTATTCTTCAATTTAAACTCTTTATATTATGCAGTGTTTATATAAAATATCATATAAGATTGGGTAGCTTATATTATCTCTCTAATATTCGTTGTGCCAAGCAGCGAGTAATACCTCTACTGAAGCCAATTTGTAGGTTAAAGAAACCAACGAGTAGAAGAAAGAAAGAATTGGGAAGTGGGAACTTCATAAAATCAAATTTTAGATATGGGTATGTCATTGCCAAACACTGTCTCCTCCACTCTTCCCTTCAACTCTTCTCGTACGCTATCTTCTATCACCAAGTTCTTCACTTGCTCCATCCCCCTCAAAGAGGGTCCCACTCCCATCCCCATTTCCAAAACCTCCACTAGTTCCCGCACCAATGCCTCACCAAGGCACACAAGCATTTCGGTTCGAGCCATGGCTTCTTCTTCTTCTTCTTCCTCTTTTGGGTCTCGACTCGAAGAGACCATCAAGAAGACCGTTTCCGAAAACCCAGTTGTTGTTTATTCCAAAACCTGGTGCTCGTGAGTTCTGCTCTTATTTATTTGATCCCCGACTCTGCTTGTTCCTTTTGTGCATTCCCTATGATTTCACAAATTTTAATTATTTATTTATTTATTTTTGTTGAAGGTATTCTTCTGAGGTGAAATCGTTGTTCAAGAAGCTCGGCGCGGAGCCATTGGTCTTCGAATTGGACGAAATGGGTAATTCAACTTCATTTCTTAGTTAATAACATGATCTATTGTGAACATTTTGTAAACTTACATGTTTGAGTGAACCCTAACTATTGCTCCTCAAATTAGTACTGTTCACATGTTCATGTTGTCTCCTGTTTGCATTAACTTAATAACCAGGAAGGAGTAGTGATAGTCATCATTTCATCAATGATGAGTGAGAGGGTGCACGTGTGTGAGAACGGGTTTGAAACCATGGTGGTACTGGTAATTAATAGATCAAATATATCAAGTGCATTATTACAGTGTGTTACAGCGGATTTCCATCTCACCATTGAATACTTAACATGTTAAACCGATGGGCATCCTTGTTTGTTGTATGTTCTTCTTTATTTCCAGTATATTGGTACAAGTATGGATACCTTTAATGTATATGAGCTTTTGTGAATTTCTTGATGTTGGTTTATAATTAGCTGTATATCTATCCACATCTTTGATATCAAGACTTCAAAATTCTAATTCTGATATACTTGTGCATTACTAAGCATATCAGAGCCTTGGACAAGTTTTTAGTAAGCTTCAAAATAAGTTGAATAGTCACTAATATTGAGTATGTTCTTTTCTGAATTGCCTCATTAACATCAGAAAACTAAAACCATTTGAATACTAGTTGCATGGATGAATGGTAACAAAATTACAGAAACTATGGTGTTGGTTGCAAAATCTTTTCGAAAGCTAATCTCTTGATGTCTTCTAAAGAAAAGTTTAGTTGGATTTTTTTGTAGTATAATTATAACTTACCTTCCTCTTAGATGGTTTTTTGTTTTTTTGATGGAGTGCATTGTCAGTTAACATTTTCACTCTCCTTCATGCAATGTACCTATATATATATTCCCCAATGATAGAAATTTGCTTAATTCATCACTATCTCCTTTTCAGACATTCTCATTGCTTCTCTCTTGAACATAAACGGGAAAATCATTCTGCGTGACACATTTTTTCTTCACCTTAACATTTGTGCATTTTGTTTGTATCTTAAAGTATATATTTCTCTGTAGGTCCACAAGGGCCACAATTGCAGAAGGTATTGGAAAGGCTTACAGGGCAACACACTGTGCCAAATGTATTTATTGGTAAGTTGTCTCTATTGTATTATTCTTACTTAATCATACAAATAGTCGGTGAACCCAACTCAATGTCAATTAAATAGTTATTTCATTAGCATTTAACAATACTGGTTTTCTTGTTTCTATTGGTGGATGGGATGCTGACAGAAACTTCCAGACCGATGGATATTTATTTTTCTGTTGATAAGCCATACACTTGACTCGCCCTCCCCTCTGAAGCATCGTCCCCCGATGCATCCTGAAACCTTGTCACTGAAGAGGGGAAGCCATTAGACCCATATATCATTGACTGCAGGACAGCTGCATGTCTTTAGCTTGTAAATTTATCTTGAGTGTGGTGCTGATGTGGGATGATGCTCCATGTCAGTTTGCAAATTTCCTATTAGTGACTCAGATTGTTTTGAAAAAATGAAAGGTGGGAAAACTTTAATTTAGGATGTAATAATATGTTGTTCCTTTCATGAAATAACAGCTCTAATTTAAAGCCAAGGAAAGATACTAAAGATAATAGAATATAAGCTTATCTGCTTATATATTTTACTCATGGCCATTAGGTTATTAAAACCTTTATAGATATGGCAAAATCTTCTAGAGATTTCTGTGTATATTGAACTTGAGCTGTTATAAAGTGTAAGGTATAACTTGAAAGTTATATGATATGATATATAGGACATACAATAAGAATTTATGGGTTGAAGACATGGTGAATATGCTTAATATATCATGATTTATGAAATAAGATTCAACGTTTGCGCCAGAAAAAAAAAAGAGAGAGAGATAGAAAAGGATATTAGTTCAGCTGTGAAAGTGCTCACAGTTATTTTATAGAAAAAGAAATCTTATTTGAGAGAAGAGAAAGTATCACAATGGGGTGAGGATAAGCTATCCTCTAAAAGTACACAGAACAACAAAGGGGGGACTGAGAAGGAAAGAGAAAAACTAATAATGCACCCGGGCTGCCCAATCTCCCTGCAAGTCTGAGATGGAAACACCCTTAAAACAGCCATGGACTTCCAAATGGGTTTGTTAAGGAGAAACTTTTGACTATATGGGGAGTTAGAAACTGAAAAAAGGATTTACAAGAAAACACATCTGAAAAATCTAAACTCCAAATTCTTTTTATCAGAGTTGGCAGAGAAGTGAGCAGATTCAAGTAGAAGCAGAAGTGATTGTGAATCGATAACTTCTCTATCATTCAAGTTTTTACTGAAGTGGAAATCCCAGTTTAGGTGGGAACTAGGAACCATGAGTAGACAAGGTTGTTAATGGCGGAAAGCGGCGCAGCGCGGCTAGCTCAAAAAACACTATAGCAGTATAGCAGGTTGCATAGCGGCCGCTACATTGAACATAGCGGCTTCAATAAAAAAACTTAAAATTTTAATGAAACACACAATTAATAATTCTAATGGTTTAAAATCTTTATAGAATAAACAAAACAATAAACAAAGCTTTCAGACTCAAAAGTAAAAGACAAATTCATCATTCATCTTAGTCATGCCAATTAGAAAATGGTGCAAGACAGAGGCTGGGTCATCAGTCATGGGTGCGAAAATGATGGGTGGAGGAGGAAGTATGGATATTGGCTTGAGGATGACCTGCGTGCAAAACCGAGGCAGGAGGAGAAGGACCTGCTTGTGAAACAGAGGTTGGAAGAGGATCTGTGTGTGAAATAGAGGCCACCTGCAAGCTGCGTTCAAACAAGAGGGGGTGGGCAAGTGTGAAATTGCTGGTTTTGGGCAAACAGAGGCAGCAACAACAGATCTGGTGCTATCTGTGTGAAACAGAGCTGCTGAGAACCCCAAGAATTGATCGCAGTGTGTGATGGGTGATGGAAGACTAGAAAATCCCTCAATCGATGGAAGTAGGAGAGTTTAATTTGGGGGTATAACAGAGATTTCGTTCTCTGTGTAGTGGCGCAGCCGCTATGGCCGCGATTCCACCTGCGATGACCCACAATCTTGTCCGCCATGCCTGCAAAGCTAAAACGCTCCGCTCCCAACATTTGGTGGCCGATGAGCTGCGCTCCACCCCGCACCACTGCTATAGCGGGCGTGACGAGTGCTATTAACAACCCTGTGAGTAGAAAGGAAAATTTTTTATGGGGGAATTATGCAAGGTAGAAAGGTTATAGTGATGAGGAAAAGACTCTAAGAAGGAGACGTTTCCAACCCAAGTATCCTCCAAAAATTTGGCATGAGTGTTTTTTCACCCAAACTAAAAGAAATCAGAGATCTAAAAGAATTATAACCCTAAGAGATGTATTCCCTGTGACTAGCATGAGTTACATGAATAGCTAGGTTGGTGTCCCATAATTTGATGTAGAGGAGAGCCCACTCCTAAAAGCCAGGCTGTTTAGAGGGGAGAGCCTCTACTTTAAATGGGAGTTTCGTGTTTCTCACCTAGCCAATGTGGGACTCACGCTCCTGAGTCAATCCCATCAGGTTGGAAAGAGCGGTCCATCCACATTGGAGGGAGGACAAACCGGGCTCTAATACCAATTTGATGTAGAGGAGAGCCCACTCCTAAAAGTCAGGCTGTTAAGAGGGGAGATCCTCTACTTTAAATGGAAGTTTCGTGTCTCTCACCTATTAACTTCCATGGCAATATTTTTAGACACCAAATTTCCCAAACCCAATCCCTCTTCTTATTAAGGTTTGCAACAAATCTCCTAGCATACAAGGCGATCCCTTCTCTATATTTTGTTAGCAGACCAGCTGTTAAGAGAGTTTATGTCAGGACAAATAAGAGAGACAAGGAGGGAAACAGGGGGGTTGTAACTGATCTGTAACTGACTTAACAGTCAGAAAAGAGATGGTTGTAATTGATTTGTAACTGATTCTTACTATAAGTAGTGGGGAAACAGATTAGGGACGGGGGAAAACAGAAGTTAGTTGGAGAGTGGCTTCTCGAAATAGCCAATTGTACACCCATTCGTACTCAATACAGACTCACAGATTTTCTTTTTTTCCAATTGATCTCTTTCTTTTCCATCTCTGAACCAGTTGAATCTTTCATATTTGCCCAACCCAGACCCAAGAAAATCGCTCATTATTTTCTCTATTCTATGAGCCACTGCAACTAGGAATAGAAAAAGTGAGAGAAAATATAGTTATATTGGACAAACAAGATTAATAAGAGTAATCTGACCACCCAAGGATTAGAAAACACCCTTCCAATTGTGCAAGCGCTTTGAGATCTTGTGGTTGACGGGATTGCAAAAGGAAGTATCCCAAGGATTACACCCAAAGGAACTCCCATGTAAAACAAAGAGGCCACTGCATAATTTGGCAACTTACCTGCAAAGCATAGGAGAAAAGAATCTGATTGTCCACATTCGATCATAAGCTTTCTCGAAATCTAACTTGACAACTAGGCCACACTCACCATTCACAATCGCTGAAAGTTCTCACAGTTAAGTCCCAATCAAGGTTGTATACATATGCAATAACACAAAAGGCGAAAAACAAGGGCAAATTGGTTGATGATCAAAGGCTCTGCAGCACCCAGAAATACAAAAGCAGGGGCAGCCACTCGTAGAAGCAGCACAGACCAAGCCTCTGCTTGCTCCGCAGCACCAAGAAATCCAAAAACAGGGGTGCCCACTTGCAGAAGCAGCTCAGAGATGTAGCTCAGACTCAAGCCCAGCACCCACTCTCGTAGACACAGCTCACAAAAACCTTAGAGATGCTGTCACACCAAACCAGAGTCACACATAGACCACCATTGCAGGTCAAAGACTCATAGCAAGCAGAGTCGCACACAAGTGCAGACCTAGTCGTACCCAAGGGAAGGTCTCGCACACAGAGTCACACACAAGGAAAGGTCTCGCACACAAGGGAAGGAGCAAGGGTTTTTGGTTGTCGACTGGGTAACTCTGTGGGCTGTTTTTTTTTTTTTTTTTTAAAAGTAAACCTGCTCCACCGACTCAAAATGGTGGTTTGGGTATGATCAGTGGGATCGCACGATCCTACCGATCTTACTTGCAATCCTACCACGATCCTAGCGAAATGGGTTTCCTGCTGGGATCGGGATCAGGATTGTTCCACCACCCAAAACTCATAGAATTTCACAATTCTATGATCCAACTCGCGATGACAACTCTGGCCCCAATTGTATTCTATTTCAATTCTTTCTACGCCTTGATTGATGTATAATGTATTGCATCCTTGAATGATCTACTATAATTTCCCAAGCAAACAAAAAGTCTGTTACCCTGCTATTAATGTTATCTTTCAAATGGAACAGTTTATAACTGACACTAAAGTTCTTCTTCATTGCAGGTGGCAAACACATTGGCGGCTGTTCAGGTATATTTTCCTTGTGTTGTCGTCTCTTATATTATTGATATCTAACTGAGTGGGGATGCCTCTGCAGTTCAAAACATCAATTCTTTTCCTCAATGATTGGAGCATTATTTATTTTTACATTCTTATTGACGAATTCTGCTTTTATTTCAAAATTTCTAGAACTGCAAAGTGCGAATGTAAATTGTCTTCATATATGAACTTGGATTTCTAGCAGTTCCAAAAAGTTTGACTTTACACAGTTTACCAGCAAAAGTAAAATAGAAGGGAGAAAAAAAAAATCAATGTCTCCTTTTGTTTCCAACATTTGGTTTTCTTGTGCAGAAACACTGAAGTTGTACCGGAAAGGAGAACTTGAACCTTTGCTATCAGAAGCTAATGCTAAAAATACAGAGAGCTAAGCCATTGAGTGTCATCCTAAAAGGAACCTGATCTACTTTATAGGCCAATGCAGTTCTCTCTCAACGTCTGTTACATATGTTGGTTGAAAACAGTTTGTGAACATTGATTACATTGAGGTTTAGATAGACCCTTATAAATCTGCAGTTGGAGGGGTTATAAAACTAAAAATTGCAGCTAGGGATTGTACCTGTGGTGGAAGACTTTTAATGGATAATATATATTTTTCTTCCTAGTTAGGTAGTGATTTTTCTCTATCTTTTTGTTTTAGATTTTTGCTCATTGCTCAATGCGCATCAACGGGTTGTTTTCTTATTCAGCTTCTCGTTATTATGCTTTTCAGAGATGTAATGACAAAATGACATTGAAGATTACAAACAAAACAGAAAAGAAAAGAAAAATTAGGAGTTAGCCGTTTGGAATGCTTGAGAGAAAGTACTATAAGAATTAAATTACTACCTATAATTGCTGCAAATCCTTTGAATGCTCCAAGCACATGAAATTGGTGAACATGTAGTTGATCTATCTCATATTTGTTGCATGTTAAGTTCGTGATACACAATATTTTGTAAGCGTCTGTTTTGGATGTAATAGTGATTCCCCTCTTGTGCTTGTAATTAGCAAATATCTCTTCATGATTGGGAAGGTTTGCTTTGATGCCTGTGTTTTCTTTGAAGTTCTATATCCAAGCAAGCAAGCGAGGGAAATCATTGACATTCGACACTTCAATGTTTCCAAATGACTTGGCTATGCATCCCATGGTTAAATCTTCTAATCCAATTTCATTCCCACCAAAAAATTTCTTGTTCCTGAGGACCTCATACTCTTAATATTTTGAACACTTCTCTAGCTTCCTTTGTTGCCTTCTCATGCTCTTCTCCATGAGTCGCATAAACTTACTGAACCGAGCCATGGGCCTGGACCAACCATCTATTGTATAATCGCCTAAACGCTTTGGTTATGCTTGTCGTCGAAATCTAGAGACTGAGCACGCAAAAATTTATTGGGTGCTATCAGAATTGTGCACCATATATCTCTTCAGTTTGTTCGAAGAGGGAAAGCCACAGGACAGGACCCTTAGGTTATTGGCCGCTAGACACCACCATGTCTAGCTTGTAAATTTATCTTGTAATAATTGGAAGAAAAGGTGTTATTAATTCAACTGTCCAAAGTGCCGGACACACACAATTAAGTCACAAATTATATTATAGTTAACACATTTTATACATTGAATGATGTTTATATATATAATTGCATACTTGAAACAAAATATTATCTAATCCAACTTTCCAAGCACATAGAAGTTTGTTATTCTGCTATGTTTTCAATAGATTAACCAACGAAACTTGGCCCACAAGTTCTTCTTCATAACAGGTGGCAAACACAATGGAAGCTGTAGAGGTATATTTTCCTTGTGCTTTTGTCTTTTGAATAAACTGCTATCTTATTGGGAGGGAATATTTCTGCTGTTCAAAACTTCTATCTGTTTTCCGCTTCTTGAGTGATTCGAGGGAAGGTGGAAGGAAGAAGGGAATGTAATTTTTTAGCTATGATTTGAGCATTTTCATATTCCTCTAACCGGGTAATACTCATTAGTAGAGGGAAATGGTCTTGGGGAGAAATTAACCAATACATTGGGAATAAAAGCCACTCTTCCTTTCCTGTAGGTAATCTTATTTTTCGCTGTAGAATGTTACATACATGCTATCATTGTAATTTATTAAAAATATCAAATAAAACATCATGCAAAGTAAATCGTACAAGTACAAATCAGTGCTAACCCCCATTTATGCTGTTTTGGATGCAATAATAATCTCTCTCTTTTGCTTGTAATAAGCAAACAACTCTTGGTGACTTGGAAGGTTTGCTTTGATCACTGTGTTCTCTCTGAAGTTCTGAATCCAAGTAAACAAGCGACGAAAATCATTGACATCCAACACTTTAACACCAACAACTTCTTCAATGACTCCAAATGACAAGGCTATCCATCCCAAGTTTATGTCAACCAGTCCAATTTCATCACCACCAAAATATTTCTTCTCCCCAATGGTTTCTTCCAATATTTTGAGCACTTCTCTAATTTCCTTTGTTGCCTTCTGATGCTCTTCTCCAACAGTCACATAGAATGACAGAAACGGAATGCTCTGCAGTTACAAATAAGATTAGATACCTCAAACACTTACAGACAGAGATGAGAGAACAACAACAGAGGAAGAGGGAGAGGTACTTTAAATTTCAGCTGTTAAAGCAATAAGTTTGTTACCTTATCCTCTGCAAAATTGACCCAGAACCGTGCAATGGCCCTCTCATAAGGGTCCTGTGGAAGCAAGGATGTCTGAGGCCATGTTTCCTCTATGTATTCAAGAATAACATTGGATTCTGAGATTGGCTTCCCATTGTGAACAAGGATTGGAACCTTTCTGTAAACTGGGTTATACTTCAATAGCAAATCACTCTTGTGAGCTAAATCTTCTTCCACTTACTCATACTTCACACCCTTCAGCTCTAAAGCCCATATGATCCTATAAACGTAAGGACTCGGCCAAGCTCCGAAAAGCTTCACTTCTCCCATTCTATGGTGCGGCTCTGCAAATTGTTACAATGATTGTTGGAAAAGTAAAGGAGAGTGGTTGCAATATTTTGGCCTTGTCTTATTTTGCACGTTCTAAGCTTGACAAAAATGTATTCTATTCTATTTTTCTTGAGCTCTCTAGTTTTAACGCTTGTGGACTTGTAGTGAGCCAGCAAAGGGCAATATCACAACCTTATTATCAAATCCAACGGTTCAGTTCTTTACGTAGGGAAAAATTTGAAGAAAAAAAGAGAGAGGAAAATCAAGAGTTGATAATTAAGCTATATGTTTGAGAAAATTAAGTAGAAGAAAAAAACAGAATTTAATTTTGATTCAGTATAAATATAAACAATCATACAATTATATGTTGTCATGTCATTAAAATGCTTTTCATTACTTGAAAGGAAAAAAGTTAAACTCAAGAAGAAATCCCCAAACATTCATTGAATGAAAAATTCTGTATCTATAAATTGGTTATGGTAGGAACACTTGTAACAGTGTAGAATTCATAGTGAGGTTTACATTATATATCTCATGCACAATTGCAAGTGTGCCTACTATATATAAACACTAAATCGGGTAAATATTGGGTCCGTTTGGATGACAGTATTGAAATTATAGTTTAGAATTTTAATTTTAATTTCATTTTTATTAGAATTGGAATTGATAAAAATCTTAATTTTTATATTTAAGATAATTAAGAATTGAGACTTTAAAATTTTAATTCTAAATTGAATTGAAATTTTATTATTTAAATAATTTATCAAGAATTTATAAAGATATAATAAATAAATTTAAATTAATAATTAATAATTTAAAAATATATAAAAAATAATAGAGTTTGCCTTGTTTGATTACGGTAGTCGTAATGAATGTCAAATTAAAGGACATCATTGACGATGACAAAAGTGATTGCAGGATGCTGACGCTAATGATCGTTGGAAGTGCGACAATTTGACCATTGCACGTGCGACGACAACAATGATCGTTGAAAGTGTGACGATTTGACTATTGCACGTGCGACAACGACAATGATCGAAGGTTGTCAACAGCTAACACGTCGAAAGCGCAGTGGATAACATGGTCGAAAAATGTCGACGATGGTTGAAAAATGTCGACGATTTAAGTTAAGAATTGAGAGTAATATAGACTCGTTATTCTTCAATTCTATAGAATTGGACTCAGAATTAGAATTCTAATTCTAATATACACACCAAACAAGATAATTGGAATTAAGAGGTCCAATTCCAAGACTCAATTTCAAGTTCAATTTCATCCGCAAAAAAGGACATAAAAGATGTTCTGTGTAGTGATGAGAGAACGTGGTGAAAAGCATAAGCTTGAAACAAACAGCCATGATACGCGATGGATTGGGAGGCAGAAGGCACACGCTTTGGTTTAAAATTATGTCTTTGTTATAAAATCCTGAAATTATTGATTCTTCTTCGTTTTCGTTCTTTCTGATTAGTGGAAGGTATAATGCATTCTATTGATCTCAAATTTTATCCTGGGATCCTCACATGCTACAAGCATGAAACTTAATAGACTGTTAAAAAGATCTCACATCTGATTACATTCTAGATAACACAGGACAGGATCATAGGAATACAACAATGGAGCAAGAGTTTGACCATAAGAATAAAAACAAATCATCAAAAGACAAATTAATCAAGCTCCACTTGTTCTTTCTGAATTTTATCATAGTACTTACCAATAGTATGGCTTATTGAAAAAATACTACTACAATCTTCACATTCTAAATCCATTCCACCTATAACGTAACTCGTCAAGATTTTCACTCAAATCTTTTAGGTAAATCCCGTCATCTTTAGCAACCCAAATGCAATTCTTCCAATTACACTTGTTGAAAAGACGAGCATCGTACCAGAAAACCTCAAATAAGACAGAAGCATTATCTTTGCTCACATAGCACCAAAATAACGTTGAGTGGAAGAACTCCGTCCTAAAACTCCAAGTGATATTGGAACTTGGAGATAGGTTGTGGATGCCCAAATCGTTTTCTTTAGATTTGCATTGGGTAAACAAGTTCTGGTTGTTGCTCAGTCCATTGACAATGTATATGTGCCACTTTATGAATTCAGGAAATAAATGGTCTTTGGTTGTGAAAAAACTTGAAGCACTTAAAACGGTGGGAAAGGCAAAAGCCAAAACGAGTACTAGTGCCATAAGATAGCTGCTGGTCCTTGAAGCAGCTACCGCTGAAACATCTGAATTTTCTCTCTTCCTTTCCATGTTGTTTTTGCATTGGAGAATACGAGTAATATATGATATTTTATAACTGTTTCCTGTTCAATCCAGTGGAAAAGAGTGAATCATTTTCCCATGAAAGTTTGTCATTTATGAAGTAGCATGCTGCATTTTAAATAGGCATGAAAAGTTTTTACTTTTGGGACATGAATAGGTTAGTGCATGTACATACAATTAAAATAAGTAATTAGAAGATAATAATTAGTAGTAATCACCAAGAAAAGGACATAGGACGGTTATGATGGAGATATATTTTCTCAAGTTGTTTGCCTTGCACTATGTACATATCAGTTTTGGTTCATACTAGTTAATATTTACACCATGTTAATTTTTTAATTGTGTATACAGCTGGCCTTATATATATATATATATATATAAACAAATAAAAAGTTACATTTGTCAAAAGGAATTGATAAATTGTTACGCTCAAACTTCAAACCCCTGTCTAATGTTGTCCTTTTATTCATCCTACATCTAACTTGTCATCTTATTCCCTACTACTATAAAAAAAAATTCTCTTTTTCTTTTTACGGCCTTTTAAGTTGTAGTGCCAGTTATTTTTAACCTATATTGTTTGTTTATTGGTCCACAATGTTTATTGACTAATATTATATCTTAGTAACAAACCTTCTTAACATATTTTTAATTATTTAAAATATAAAATATTAAATAAAAAAGTAAAAATATATGATATTTTAATAACCTAAAGAATTTTTAATATTTTATTTTTTACATATTAATGATTTAAAATAGAAAATATTAAATAAAAAGTAAAAATATATAATATTTTAATAACCTAAAAAATATTTAAAATTTTATTTTTTGCATAATTAAAAGAATGATTAAGTTCGTTCTTTAGTATGATATAGAATTATTCATATTTATTATATTAATCTCTCTCTTTACATAATAAAATGGCGTGAAAAATCTCAAATCAAACAATCTAAATTGATACTCAACCAATTAACCTTACAATCCTTCCTATATTTTTGTATTTTTAGGATTTTTGAATCTGTTACCAAAAAAATAAAATTATAGATTTCCATTTTGTATGGACAAAAAATTAATTATGGATTGTGGAAAAGCGGAAGGGAAGCGTGGCGACACTAGAATCATCCAAATAAGGAGATGGGTGACCTCAGGATCAGTTAGTTCAGTTCAGTTGGACTCATAACATAAACATAAATAAAAATGGCAAATTGAATCATTCACTTCACTTGGGAACCGAACCATGGCGTTGGCGTTGGGTTCAGTAACTCATAACTCCAACACTTTGTATCTTACTCTGACAACACCACCTCTCATCAGTAATCGCCCTAGTAGTTTTATGTTCTGCGGCCGAGGTCTCAGCTATGGACACACTCTGTACTCTTTAGACCAAACAGCTTCCATTGCCACTGTTGTCTGTTCTGCTGCCAATAAACCATCTCCTTCCTCTCAAATCAGGTACCCTTTCTCTCTCTCTCTCTCTCTCAGTGATATTAGTTGGAGGAACCTACCAATTACCCCCCAAAAAAAAAAATTGTCAAATTATTTTCAATTTAAGAATAATTTACTGTTCTAATGGTTAATTCATTAATTTTTCTGTAAGTGAATGAGTAGTTATTCATTAAGAAATATTTTTACCAATTATTCCTTTCTTGTAATTTTTCCTTATTTATCTGTCACAACACAACAAGGACAAGGCTTAGGCATGAATTTATGAATCTGTAAAATCAAGGTTGGGTTGGGGGAAAATGTCAGGATTGGTGGGAAATTGGCACTTTGAGGTTTTTGTGGGAATGTTGGTTTGTTACTTTAAGGTTTAAACCATTAATTTAATAGTCTGTCAAATTATTATTCAATAATCATGAAATGGTATATTTGGATTAAGGATGTTGAGATGCCTGACCATACATATAAGTATAACTATTACAATAGCACAGGTAGCATAACATGGGAGGAAAATCTAACTATGAATTGATCATCTGAATTGATGCCGAGGTTTGTGCCATTTAGTTGCCACAAAACTAATTGTAGTTTTTAGTTCAAATTTTTAGCTAGTCATCATATACTCGGATTTTCTGGTCGCGCATACTTGTTATGGCTGAAAAAAAAGGATCTTTTCCACTTGTGCTAAGACAAGTATAGTTTTCATTGAAATTATCTTGCTCTATGCACATTGGTATACATGTTTCTTCTCGCTGCCTGCCCCGGAGCTTTAGCTATTCGATGGAGCATTTATATCGTTACCATTACAGGTCGTAAAATGACTGTTTCAAAACTTCCAAATGCTTCTGCATCATCTAATAAATCTTTAGCCTGCAATTTTGCATAGTTGTTTTATTTTTCCCTGTCTGCTTTTGTGCAAACCTCTCAAATGAATGCAGAGTATACTAAGTTTCTTTTCTTATGGGTTCTCCTCTTTATGCAATGCTTCTTTCATCAGGTTCTATTTGCCAGTGATGCTTCATCATTAATCATATTTGTTCTTCAGCTCTACAGCCAAGATAAGGAGTGAAGTTCTCTCTCCCTTTCGGTCTGTTAGGATGTTCTTTTATATTGCTTTTGTTGCGAGTGGTACTCTGGGGGGATTGATAGCAACCACACGACTACTTGGTGCACTGGCTAATTCATCAAGAGCATCTGAAGTCCCTGATATTCTGAAAGGCCTTGGCATTGACATTGGTGCAGTATCTTTATTTGCTTTCTTGTACATTAGAGAGAACAAAGCAAAGAATGCACAAGTGGCTCGGCTCTCAAGAGAGGAAAACCTATCAAATCTTAAGCTCCGTGTGGATGAGAAGAAGACCATCCCTGTCAGCTCATTGAGAGGGATTGCTCGTCTTGTAATCTGTGCTGGCCCAGCATCCTTCATAACTGAGTCTTTTAAGCGTAGTGAGCCTTTCACTGAAAGTCTTTTGGACAGAGGGGTGCTTGTTGTGCCCTTTGTAACAGATGGGAATTCACCTACTTTGAAGTTCGATGAGAGTGAGGAGCTGAAGCAGGTTGCGACTAGAAGGAAGAGACTCTGGCAGCTAGCTCCGGTTAACATCTCTGAGTGGTCCGAGTATGTTTAATTGTTTATGAGAATGGAAAATAATTATGCAATTGAATATTATTTTTTTCTAATTTTCTATTTTTTCCCCATAATATCAATAGGTGGTTAGATGATCAAAAGAAGTTGGCAGGTGTATCCTCTGAGTCTCCAGTGTAAGTACTATCCATGTTAGAGTTGACATGTAGAGATATCTAACTTTTCAGCAAATAAACATGCACATGAATACCTTTTTTTCACTACTCTTTTAATTTAAAATTTAAAGTTTTACAATCATCTGAGGTTGTTGTTCACAATGAAGTCATACAGTTAATGTGGTAGGACAAATCCAGTAATAGAAAGCCATCTGTATCTTGGGATGTCTTACTGTAAACATTGCATAAAAACTTCTGCTTGTTTCTTTCTTTGTACAGTTATCTATCTCTACGCATGGATGGTCGTGTTCGTGGCAGTGGCGTTGGTTATCCTCCTTGGAATGCTTTGGTTGCACAATTACCACCAGTAAAGGGAATCTGGTCTGGCCTATTAGATGGCATGGATGGTAGAGTTCTTTAGAAGTGTTTTTAAAAAAAGAGCAGCCCTTTGTTCCTTCATTTTCTTCTTCTGGTTTTGCTTCCCCATAGTGGAAATTCCATTAATCTTTTGTGATTTGGTCTTTATATATTTTTTTGCCCTAATCTTCTTATAAATTGTTTCTAAGGTAATGTTTAGATATATTTAATGGCTATTGGCTCGAATAAGGACTGTTGATCTTTTTCGGTTCTGTATTAGAACCGTACGTTTTGATCCCTTCTTGTCTTCTTGAGGGTTGTCAGCTAATAATATTAGCTTTTGTATGATTGTAGTATGTAAAAAGCTGTGTGACGGATATATTTACCTAATACACCAAAAGGGATGATCTGCTTTAATAATGTTAGCTTGTTGCCACATGAAAACACACCGGTAAATTAGAATGTTTGTAGGAAGTGGCGATCATGTTTCGAACAGAGAATTGCTCAGGTGTATGTGCAATGAGGGGACATAATATGGAGCTTTTCATCTCACAATCTTCTCACTTTAGAGTTCAGAGGGCTAAATGGACTTGAGAAATCATAGATTAAAAACAAAAATCAAATGGTTGCATAATTATAAACCACTTAATCATAAGATAATCCACAAAATTAAGCTGTCAAACATTTCATCAACAATTTTCTAATTGCATTTTCACTTTTAATATGCATATCAAGTAATAACGTTTAAACTTAGAGCTACGTTTAATAGCTCTTATGTAAAAGTTAGTTAGTTGTTATTTTAATAGCTCTTATGTAAAAGTTAGTTAGTTGTTATTTTAGTTAGTCATAGCTATCTTCTGTATAAATATCTCTTTGATCAATAGAATAAACCAAGAAGCTCCATTCATTCAATCATTATCGTGTTATCAAGTGGTGAGCATAATCATATACTGAACTCCGCATAAGAATGACGCTATGCAAAAAGGGGCCTTGATTATTTGCAACACTCATTTCATTCACATTCTTGATTAGTACCGTGCTCCTCACTGTCATACTGTCGTTTTTCTTAAGAAAACTGCAGATTTCTGCTTCTCATGCTGTTCAGAAGAATGAGGAGTGTTTCACTTTTATTCTATGTCCATTTCCTTAAAATGATGGCAGTAACATGCCTGATTACTGATTTCAATAAGATAAGAAGCGGGGGAAGTTTAAGATTATGATCAACTGCACACAGAATGTAGTTTATAGAGATCAAGGGGTAGATATCAGAGAGAATATGATACACATTCTTCTTTGTGACATGAAACAACCTTAGGCTAGTAACTGCAATAGCATGACAAGAGTCAAGATTACAATTAAAATGGGCTCAATTGACTTCCTGAATCTCATCCAAAGCATAGTTGTTTGTTGATACATTGGCATAGTTAACTTTGTTGAATCGAACCACAACCGGGTAGCGAGTCTTGGGGTCCTGCACAACAAAGAGAAATCAATGAAACATGAGTTGGGTTTGCATGGGATGGGAGAAAATTGAGGGTTGCCTGAGAGAGAGCTAGGGAGAACCAACCTGATCAACAGCAACGACTGAACCGGTGCCTTTGTACCAGTAGGATTCCTTCCTAAGAATCTTTACCTGTTAAGTGCAACCAACAAAGCCAAAGCAAATAAAAATTAGAAGATAAGCTTCCTGCTAGACTGCTAGTTCACGAATCACTACAAATTTCATGTTCCAAACTATTAACTCACAGTAAAAGCTTCAAATGAATTGCATGGACAAGTTTCATAACTCACTGTCCTCGTTTCTATATAATCTTCATCTCTTTTATTTATTTATTTTACAAGGAAGGCACGGAAATTTGATCCTATGACTTCCTGCATACTATCTAAATCCCTCACCATTAGCCCAATCTTAGTGGCTTCTCCATCTCTTTCTATATATCTTTATAGGACACTACTTTGATATATTTATTATGGCCATAGACGCAATATAGAAATTTACAGTTGAGTAAGCACACGGCTATAAAATAAGTGGGATGTTAGTATATTTACAAAAGTGGATTCCGAACTACAAGAGCTATTCCTAGAACTGAAAAGTTGAGCTCTCGGGTAACTCACCTTAGCACCTCTCTTGGGGCCAATTGGTGGTGGCTTGGGTTTTGAAGCTGCTTCACCTTCCACTGGAGGTGTGGCGGTTGCGGGTGCTGCCGCCGCCGCAGCCTCCTCGGCTGCCCTGACAACAAGCCTAGAACCGTTGTTCTTTGTAGGGAACATCACCATGGTGGTCCTGGAAGCTGAATTTGTGCTGCCTGCAACATTAGGTGACAATACAAATCCAGAAGCAGCTGATGCCATGTTGCAGCTAGCCATGACTTCCTCTCTGTGTCTCAGATTCTCTCTCTCTTTCTCTGGTAATCTTGAGTGTGGCAAAAAGACAAGACAAGAACAAGAACAAGGATTGAGAGGCTTTGAATGAACTAAATTTGCTTGTCTATTTTGGACAATTATCTGATCCCCAGAACCGTGTATCAATCGTTTCTTCCACTAGGGTGCTGCCACCTATGCACCATATCTCATTCCTTTGGATAATGTTATTACAACTCATCCATTTATAAATCACCGAGCGAACTCAGTGAGTGGCTACTCACTCGGCAATAATGCTATGCTTAATTGAATTCACCCCATCGATGAATGGATGAGTTGTAAAATAGAAAGAAAAACCACATCAAACAATTCCCTTAGGCCATCTTTAATTTCCGATCATTCTAATGCTATTTGTATAACTTTTATTTATAAATTATGTTATCAATTTTGATATAGAAAAAAGAGACACATGTATCTGCATAAAAAAAGAATAAAGAAAAAAATTGTGATAACAGACACAATTAAATAAAAAATTAATGAAGATAAGGATAAAAAGTAAAAAAGTGAGATATAACTATCTAAAACTTTTTATTTAATTTTATATTTATTTATAACCCGATTTTTTTAAATTTAATATATATTTGAACAAATAGTGTGTTAGGAACTTTTTAACATAAAAGCTACAAAAAAAATTTACTCTGCTTTTGTTCTCTTAATTAATACTAGCATATCGACTTAGCATGAATAAGATAAAAAGTTAATTACATTTTTAATTTTTTTAATAAGATAAAAAAAAAAGAGTAAATAAGGAGTGTTTAAAATTAATTTTGATTATAGGATAAGAAATTAAGGAGTATTTTTAAGGTGAGAAGTTGAAAAGTAATTGTGGGTAATTGTAATTAAGTAATGGTATTTTCAATTTAATTTTTTTATATTTGTGTTTAAATAAATAATAATGACATTTTGAGAATAACAAAGTTGGATACCAAAATGGAGAATCCATTTTATAATAGTGTAGATTAATCATGATTTATAATAGAGATTATTGTTAAATGGCTTTTCTTAAAATTTTGTATCAAACTTATATGCATCAATAATTTGTACATCATTTATAACTTATATAAACAACATTACTCATCATTAAGCAAAGAATATAACTTTATAATTTTCACTGCACCAGCACCAATTTTGATAAATAATTAATTAATTCATTTCTACCAAGCATGCTTCAGCCTTTTTTTTTTTTTGTAATCCATATTCTAGAGAAGGTTGGAAATTGGAATATATACCTAACATTTATTAGAATGCACATTCAAGTATCATCAATAAACGAAGTTTGTTTTATGACAAAAGAAATTCCTTTTTTCTTATAATTTATGATTTTTTTGTAGAAAATAATATTCAATGGAGAAAACATTTTCTACATTTTTGCAGTAGAGTAAATGAAAATTATTTTTTTATTAATGTTTGTAACCTTTTTATTTTAAAGGAGGATAAATTATTTTCCAAAAAAATAAAACACTAAAAGATTATGAGAATATGTATTATTTTTTTAGCTGAATTATTTTTCTAAAATCATATTCTTATCGAAGATTTTTGTAAAAAAATAATAATTGAATGATATTATTTTACTCAGTTAAATTAATTTTTCATAAAATGAACAAACTAATCCAAATTTTTCTATACTTTCAACTTTCAACTTTCAACTTTCAACTTTCAACCCATACATAGTCTACAAAAGAGAAGATATTTGGATGCTATTGGAAGAAATGGAGAAGGGTAGAGCTATTTTTTTTTTCTTTTCGTAAACCATTGAGGCCCATAGGGGATCCCTATAGAGGGCACAGGGGAGATAGGGGATAGGGGGAGGGCATTGGAGGAGATCTAACCCCGCCCTTCAATACATCCGGTGCCCTCAACTAAGAGAGCCAAGACTCTTGAGCTAATTTATTTTATTTTTAATTTCATGTGAGAAGAGTAGAACTAGCACACCCTCCCTGTCACGTGCCAAATCCACTGTCTCCCTCCTTTCATTCCCATGCCATGAGCATGAGCAATTCCCACTGTGTCTGTCTAGGGTTTGCTGGAGAGTGAGCGATTCCCTTCCCTTGATGACGAAAAGGAAGAATTCCCGAATTGACCCCAACGATCGACTTCACCATACCCGAGGACGATTTCATGGAGCTCCGAACTCCGAATACCATATCAGTATCCGTACCCCCAAATCTCCGATTCCTCTTTCTGTTCACTCATAGAAATCTTTAACCTGCCTAATGCGTTACACATTCTCATAATTGTTTGTCAAAATTGAATTAAATCACGTGCACTTTGTGTTTTAAGCATTTGACCTCTGATGCGAAATTCAATTCAGGTGCAGATACTGATCCAAAAACTTCTGAGTATGCATTCTTCAAGAAATTGAAGAAGGACGCAGGCCTGAGATTTCGTTCACATGCAGTGCAAAAGGATGCTTGCTTATCAAAGAAGCCTGAATCAAGTGACTATTCCAGAGGTTGGTTCAAAGAAATGTGTATATGTTTTCACACATTCTAATTCTACTGAAGGACTGAAACCCTTGATCTATTGTCATGCATGAGATATCAAATCTTCCTTTTTTTTTCCCTTTCCCTCATTACTATAGAAAATTGGATATTTTCCCCAAGTTTAAAGACATTATATGTGCCATGCCATCTTTTGTCGCAACAGAATAGTAGTCACATTTATTTTATGTCCGTGCAGAGAGGACTCATGATGTCAGGGTTGGCATTAAGGGCTTCAACTCTTCAAGGATCATTGAGGACGTGCCAACTGTTAAGACTGACTCATTTCTCTCACCTTCTGGTGGAGCTTTGAATAATTCAGGTGTGTATTAGAACTAGAAGTGAGAATTCCACAATACTCTAGTCATACTGATATATAAAGTTTCACAATAACTTTTCCTCATTCTGGTAACTGTGTTTCTATCTTCTCATATGATCAATATCTACTCCCATTTAGTCTTAAAAGGAAATATAAATTAATTTTATAGTATCATCATATAAAAAGTGAACAGCACTACTACTATGATTTCTGGAATGCGATACCTCATAATAGGATAGCACAACATATTATGATGTATTATTAGTGACTGATATTCTTGAACTTATAGTCTTTAGTGGCCTTCTTAAGTAATGTACTAATGTATCACTCACTGTGCCAAAGCTCTTGCAAGACCTTCTTTGTTGATGATGCTAGGAAGTTGAGAATTGTTTTATCCTTGATGTCTCATTTCATTGCCTTCCTAAGTTTGTTCTGATTTTTTACCATTGCTTCAAATCCACATGATACTTATGCTTCACCTACGTTACTTTTTTTTTTAAAAAAAAAAACATATATTTAGATGTATGTATAGTAATTAAATAAGGAAGGTTGATGTTCATTCTGCATTAAATAATTTTGCAGTAAAAAATACAAATGCTTTGTCTAATTACAATATGACACATCATGCATGCGATCCTTTACTATTGATAATTTATAAAGAGTTCAGACCTAGCCTTTAGTGGACAAGAAAGCTTTTGCTTTAGTTTTTCTTGTGTGGCAGTTGTGATGTTGATTTTGCTAATCAACACATGTTTATGTCATGAATTAAAATATAAAGCTTACGAGTGTTTCAGGTGAATCAGGAGGATTTTACTATTGTGCTTTAAAAAAGTTGAAATATTGGAAACTGTTCTCTCCCCTATAACTTCTTCAGTTTCTAATTTCCTGCTTAACAACAAGCCAGTACCCAAAGGTCTCTATCTTGTTGGTAAATGCAGACTCTATCAGCAGCATGCGGAAAAACTTGCAAGAATGTGGTGACACCTTGGAACCCCAGGGTATATTTTCACATGAAGGTTTGATTTTCTTCATATTGATTGCTCAGATTAGGTGCTAGGGGCTTGCATGGGAAAATAATTTGTAGAACAGTTTGAACATATATGGTTTATTTTCCTGAGTCATCCAATGGTGAGTGTCACTGGGTACCTTATAGACCCCTTGGTACTAAGGTGTACGTGAGGAGGTTTAGGAAGGGATGCAGTGGACCAGTCCACGGAAACAATGAGGGCAGGATGAGGAATGTGGAGAATAATCATGCTGATGGAGTGGAGCACAATAGAATGCTGATGTGGCAGGTGAGAGGGAGAAATTAGTTAGTATAAGCGGGAATGGATGGAAAGAGGGAAATTAAGCTAGAATTGAGTGAAAGGAGTGGGAGGGAGGCAGCAGACCCCTCAAAGTGACTGCACTATCATTTTCTCTTGTTTCTTTTCTTTTACTACTTGTACAGATCTTCCTCTGCACTGCTTCTTCTTCAAAGCAGTGAAAGAGAGAGATCCATAGTGAATCAATAATACAGCACCTGTATTTTCCAGTTCTGATTTCTATTTCTTCCTATCAGTACCACTGAATTGTTAATTAACCTTCCGATGTTAAATTTATTCTTGTAGGCAAAATGAATAGTATGTAGCTGATGACAGGCAATTACTACTCATATTTGAGAATGTGTTGACATAGCTTGTGTAAAACAATTTACTTTGTGGCAAATCTTTAGGAAACCAATATGTGCATGGAGAAATCTTCGCTAGAAAGAGACAGAAATTACGTCAGTGTGTTGCAGATGCCTTATTTCCTGATATAGAGAAACTCTGTTCAAAAGGGTTAGGTGCAGTTTCGCTATTAATATTAAATGTTTTCTCCATGCCCCTTATCATGAATATAATAGGAATTTTTCAGGCATGATATTGTCTCCATGCTCCTTGGTCGGCTGTTCCCTATGAGCATTGAGGAAAATGTACGTTGTTGTAGCCTTTTTTAATGCTGTAAATTCTTCCAATGACTTGCCTTCCTTAACAAAAGTGATTTTCTGTGCCAGAAATATGAGGATCCAAATCCAGGGAAAGTAGTGAATGCTACCAGATATGATTTACTTGATTCTCGAGAGTCAGATGTTCAGTTTAAGGAACACCATCAAATACCTAAGAGGACACTTCTTGAACTTGAATCAAGCTCATGCTTCAGTGATCATTCGTTGTCTCCTCTGTTTCTCAGATCAGCTGAGATAATTACTCCACATGCTGACTTTGCAACCTATCATTCTCACAAGTTTCAACCTCTGTACAGTATAACAGAACCTGAGTGTGAATTTGGTGGAACTCCGAGTTTCAGTGCCAAGAGTGATGTAATTCTTGGGTTTCCGTTTAATGAAGTCTTGAATGCTACCAGATATGGTTTACTCGATTCTCGAGAGTTAGATGTTCAATTTAAGGAACACCATATGATACCTAAGAGGAAACTTCTTGAACTTGAATCAAGCTCATACTTCAGTGATCGTTTGTTGTCTCCTATGTTTCTCAGGTCAGATGAGACAATTACTCCACATCCTGTCTTTCCAACCTCTCCTCACAAGTTTCAACCTCTGTACAGTGTAACAGAACCTGAATCTGAAGTTGGTGGAACTCCAACTTTCAGTGACAAGAGTGATGTAACTCTTGGATTTCTGTGTAACGAACAAAAGCATGAAACCTTTACATTGAGTCATTTCAAAGAGCTGGGGAAACTTGAGAGAGAGCCAACTCCTCTTCTACTGGAAAAAGATTTTGACTGCACAACAGATGATATAAATTTACCTATCACTTGCACGTATGGAAAACCAGATATCGCCCCTGTATTATCAACTTTAGGCAATGATGAAGAGCAGATATTAAATAGCACATTAGATGAATATCACTTTAGTCCTTCATCCTTACTTCACGACAAGCCACAGGACTTCAATTCAATGTTGGATTCTGGTTTATTAAGATATCAACAATTCGGGTTTGGAAAATATGTTTACGAAGACGAGGAAGACATGGGCACGAATTTCAACCATACTGCTTTTTCCTTGTTAGATAATAAGCACTATTTTAAATTGTTAGAAGATTGCAAGAATGATACTTCATGCGTCCAAGACAGCATCTGCCTTTCCCCTTACCAGCATTGGATTAGAAGAACAGTTTCGAATGACTACCATCATCATCCTGATACAGAAGCCTGGCTTTCATCTTCACTGGATTTCATCTCAGGTCGGAGGTGCTTATCCTTAATCAGTTCCCATTCAGACTACCAAAGTTCAAATTCTAGTACTTTACAGTTGCCCCAAAGGGAAAGCATGTCTTCTATTTTTCACATTAATGATAATTTGGATCGTTTTAGGGAAAACTTGATTGAAATATGTAACACTTCTTTTCTTCATATATCCATGAAAGGAGACAATGGATGCCAATTGCCTCAGGATGGCAGTGACTATATCAGTAAGCAAGAGCAATCGCACAAGATGCTTCTCTAGAGTCTAACACTCTTTGTGGGTGTTTGATCAACATTAACTAGTGGGTTATGTTTCTGGTTAATTTTCGATTGCTATGCCATGTGTTTGCAAGATGACCTGTCTATCAATTGTTGCCTTTCATATGGAAAATAAATTTAATTGTGATATTGTCACTGTCATCTAATTATAGTGACATCCAATCAGGTATTGACACATCTTTATGTGTTAACAAATCATTAAAAGAGTTTAATTATTACAATTGTTAGGTGAAGGTTCATGAATGCATTTATATTTAATATGTCCCCTCACGCAAGAGCCCTTTGGACAATAAACATAGATAATGTATAGGTTCACCTTACCTTGTGTTGAATGGGGTCACAATGATTGAATTTTTGACCATTTGGTCATAGAGGCTTTGATACGTCAAGTCTCCTAAAAACTTAAGTTTAAGTATTTACTTAATAGTTTAAGTTTTTGGAAGAGTTGGTCTTTGACAACAACAATTACTTAAAAAATTTAATTTTTTTTAATAATGTGTTAACATATTATTCAATGATATTGTAAAAAAATTTACACTGATAGTGAATGAAAATTAAACTCAAATTAATATTGTTCTTATAATATAATCATTGGTAAAGCGAAGCATTAAGAGGACTTTGAGCTGTCTAGAAGTTAAATTGAAAGATAATAGTTGGCATATCTAAAGAACTTTCCCATGATTAACCAGAAAAAATTGGTAGGAGTATTTGGTATATTTCAGTAATGATAAATATTAGAAATTGAAGTTTACGAATGCATCTATGAAAGAGACAAAAGGGTGTAATTGATTGTGGAACTTATTTTTTTCTAACTGATTTATCCCACTTATAATTTATCAAAAGGATAATTGTGCATTCGTAAGACAATTCCTATAAAATTATTAGTGATAAATAGTACTACTCTTCCTCTAAATTTCATGATAACACTGAACTGAAGCCCAATGTAATTGGAAAAAAAATATCTTTCAAAGTTCTTTAAAATGATTTTAAAAGTTACTGATTTGCAAATACATTTGTATGCACTTGTATTATTTTCTTTCTTTTTTCAGAATAAAAAGAAAATGGTCATAAAGGAGTCACTTGTTTTAAGTTTAAGCAGATGCAACAGTATTAAAGTTAATTGCACTTTCTTTCCCCCAATCTGATCTTTGCCTCTATCGAATTAAGAGCATTGCCCCTCAATTAGAAGTCATGGCAATATCCCTCAACTGTTTGGGACTAACAGAGTAAGGGTTTAGGTAAAGTTTTAATTTAATGTTAAAAATGACAAAAATTATAATAAATAAATAAATTCATTTGAGAGGAATTTTTGTTAAAAACTTAGGGAATATTTTGAAGAAAAAGAGAGACTAAACGAGGGAGTTTATATATATATATATATACATAGAGACATACTAGCATATTGACAAAGCACTGCATTTTTTTTTATTTTTAAATAAGATAAAGAATTGAGTAAATAATGAGGGTTTGAAATTGTAACAAATTAAAATTAATTATAACTGTAAGATAAGAAGTTGATAAGTGTTTATAAGATGAGAAATTAAGGAGTATTTGTAGTTAATTATAACTATTACGTAAGGATATTTACAATTTAATCTTTTTAAAAATTTTGTTTAAAAATAATAATAATGATATTTTTAAAAAAAAATAAAGTTGGATATCAAATTGGGAAATCATCTTTATAATAGTATAAACAAAGAAAAAAGGAAAACTAACTTTTGAACCTAACATTTGATTCATTACGTAAGCAAACCACAAACTTGAATTCAAAATTATCTCCAACTTTTTTCTCTTGGATCCTTTGGAGTGGCTTTGTCTTCATACTACTCAAGGTTTCAATTTGATTACGCTCTTCTTCTGCACTACTCTGAGGTGGCGTTGGATGGCAAAATGTATGAATGTCCTGCATCATAATAACAGCTTACTGCCTCCAACAGTCATTAGAAATAAGTCATCGTTAGCAATAAGGGGGTCGCTCTCAATTTAAGTCATTGTTATTTGCTAGTAATAAGCCAAGTTGTAGGGATTAGAACTTAAGTAATTGTACTGCACCTAGCTTATGGTGCCCATGGAACATGAAAAAGTGGAGATTTTCACTTCTAAGTTGTGGTTATATTTGTTTGTTTTTCTCTTCTTCTTTTTCTTTGGTAGAATATTTGTTTGTTTTTTCTAATGTAGAGATAATCATACTTTTCGCAAACTACGCATTATAAGTGAGATTTAGATTCAGTTGCGGTTTGGTATTCTATTTAAAGGGTCATTTTCAGTTGCATGTGCACCTTGTACGTCACTCATAAATAGAAAACGATATGTGGCCCATTCAAGATTTTCTTCCCTACATTAAAGGCTACCCTATGATAAATTTCTCTGTTTCACTCGCCTAAGAAGCCCGAAGTTTTTTGCATAGGCTTTGTCGCATCTATCTTTAGTGATATTATTAATATTAACTATCCAGTATAATATTATTTTTTAAAGTAATTAATTATATGAATAAATAATATTTTTTATTAACAATAATAAAATTTCATTATTAATATAATTGTAAAATAAAAAAGAAAAAGAAAAATTAAAAAATATTAGTTTCTTATGTTATAAAAAAAAGTCACTTAACATAACAATATAAATTAAAATGACTTTTCTTTAATTTTTTTTTTATTTATACTACATATACTTAAATATTAAATTGTGCATATAAACTTAAATCGAAAATATATCCAAATATTAACATAAATAAAAAAAATAAAATCAAGTCATATAATTAAGAAAATTTGAATATAAATTTCTCTATTACACTTTATAAAAAAGTATATTTGAATTAATTTATTTTAAGCATAAAAAAAATTCAGAAAAAAACTTTCTTTCAAATATTTTGATATAAGATTTTTTAAAGATAAAACAAAATAATTTATATATATATATATAATTTAAAATAACTCGTAATAGATAAGGGTTACATCAAACAAATAATTATTCCAAAGTCAAACTGACAAAATAAGGAAAATTCTTGCGCTTCAACAAACTTGCTTTTTTTTTCTCTGTTTTGTTTTTTATATGCCGTTATTGTTATCTTTATTTATCATCTCCTTTTAATTGATAGATTATTTTTGAAAAAAAATCTCCTTTCCATATGACACTAATTATTTGGTAATCATTCTCACTTTTGAAAATAACAAGATAAAATCTCAAAATAATAAACTTGTTCCCGCAATACTTCAACTGTTTAAGTAGCTATTAAGTCAAGTAACTCACCTCGTAAAAGCGTTCCTAAAATCAAATATTGTTTCGCATATATTCTTTTTTTTTTCTTTTGGTTTGTAACACAATTTCTTTATTCTATGTCAAGTAATGACTCATTCATCATTTATGTTAGCTTTTCCTGTCCAATATTATTTGGCCAAGATTTGGCTTAATGAACTGTTTCATACATTGGGATTGCGTAGTTATTTGCCTATAAAAGTGCAACAACTTGCTTGTTTTTGTTTCACTGGTTTTGTATCAACATGTGCAATCAAACGTGTGACCCAAATTCCATTGAAAACAAATAGGGAATTTTTTTATAAAAGATCATAAATCAATAGCAGTTTGACGAAAGCATTTTTACAAAGAGAGTGGGTGGGGGAGACATAGTAGCAGAGCTAAGCAAAGGCAGAGGCAGAGGCAGAGGCAGAAGCAGGGCAACAAGCACATATCTCTTCACCTCGCCCAACCCTTTGCTTTTTGGATATACACAGCTCTCTCTCTCTCTCTCTCTCTCTCTCTCTCTCTCTCTTGGTGATCTGTATGGTTTTGTGTGTCATCAGGAGCATCATGCTACCCAGCTGGAGGTTTCTTTAAATTGTCAATAGTTTTTGATTATTTCCAAGTTGTCTGGAATAGTTGTACTTATGATTTCTACAGTTGAAGTGTTGCTATGCTATTATATTATCCCATATCTCACTCAATTGTACATAATTCACTTGTAGCTTCTTCACTTTCAACAAGTCAATCAGATGTTGCTGATCAGATAGAGGATAAGCTGGTAATTTGGAGAGGATTATTCTTTATTCAAGATAATTGGGTGTATTTCAAAAAAGCAAAGATAAATGGGATGATAAAGCCATGTGGAATTTTCTTTTCGTTTTTAATTTAACCTATTATATGCTTCTCTGCACTTATTTTGTTACCATTTTCACAGGGTTTTTCAGATTGTTTCAGACTTAAGGAGAACATCTTCAAAGAAGAAAAATAAATGGAGCGAGCACCTATCAAGATGCTCATAGACCAAGAAATGTCTAAAGAAGAAGACTCCAAGCACAACCCATCAAATGTAGTTGCCAAATTAATGGGGTTTGAACTTGAATCCCTTCCACGGGGAGAGCCTAATTTAGCTGCGGAGAGAAGCCACAGAAAAGATTATTCTCAACATATGTGTGGTTATTCAGGGACACCATTCAAACATTGGCAGTTGAAAAATAGGTTCATGGGCAAGGAAATGCTTCATGAAGTTCATCCAGGCACAGAACAGATTGCTTACAAAGATATTTATGAAACATGGCTGCAATCTCAGAGAACAAGCCATGCAAGAGACAAGACACCAGAGAGAGTAAGGTGGACTGAAGTCGTTGATGGAGAAAAAATGGGTCTCATTCGTCAGAAATTTATGGAAGCAAGAAGTCTGTCTATAGATGAGAGTCTGCGCCAGTCCAAGGAATATGACGGTGCCTTGGAAGTTTTAAGCTCCAATAGTGATCTATTAATCAGGTTATTGGATTCTCAAAATATTTATGAATTTCAGTCCACTCCACCAGCTGAGACAGAGCGTATTACTGTTCTTAAACCTTCGACGATGGTTGATAATGACAAATCTGCTGGAAATGGGAAGAAGAACGATAAAGACATAAAGAAACCAGCAAATGTTGGTCAAGTAGCTGTATGGGAGAAACAGAACCCTGGATACTCTCCAGTAAGTCAAAAAGTTGATGAGTTTCCAATTATAGTGGTATTGAAGCCTAGCTCTGGGAAGACGCATGAGATCATTAAGGCTGTGGTTTCTCCAACGACTTCATCATCTCGAAATCTGCAAAGTGGAAATTTCCACCAGAGACCTGAAGGTGATGATGTACTAGAATCAAGAAAAGTGATAAAAGAGATAACACAGCAAATGCATGAAAACCTGAGGAGGCATCCAAGGGATGAAGCTATTTGTTCTTCAGTCTTTTCCAATGGCTATACTGGTGATGCGAGTTCATTTAACAAATCAGATCATGAGCATACAGCAGGGAATTTCAGTGATTTGGAAGTTATTTCATTGTCACCATTGCCAAGGCATTCTTGGGATTACATCAATCGCTGTGGCAGTCCTTATTCTTCATCATCCTTCAGTCGTGTGTCCTGTTCTCCTGAGTCATCAGTATGCACTTGCAGAGAGGCAAAGAAACGACTTTCTGAAAGATGGACCATGATGGCATCAAATAAGGGTCCTCAAGAACAAAGGCATGTGCGAAGAAACTCTACCTTGGGTGAGATGCTTTCTCTTTCCCATATAAAGAAACATGTAACATCGGAGGTTGAGGGTATAGATGGTTCTTGCAGTCATAATTTCAATGAAGAAATAAGCATAGATGGTTCTCCTAAAAATCTTCCCAGGTCAAAATCTGTCCCTGTATCTTCTACTGTCTATGAAACTGGGCTCAGAGTTGAAGTTTGTGATCACGATGCTAGCAAAGCACATGGCTCCAAAGAGCTGACAAAGTCAAAGAGTATGAAATCATCATTTAGAGGGAAAGTTGCCAGTTTCTTATTCTCAAGGAATAAGAAATCAACCAAGGAAAAATTTAGTCTATCTCAATCTAAATATGAATCCCAATCTACTCTCACTGAAACATCAGTATCTCCAGTAAATTCACCTGGAGTCCTTAGGGATGATGTGTCTCAACGCTTCAATAGTGGCAGCTTTGAAGAGTGTTGTCTTCCAGCTCTATATGAACCATTAGGCAAAACTTCATCAGATTCAGTCTCTAACGGACAACAGCAAAGCATAATTATACTGAAGGTAATGGCTACTATTATTCTGAAATTTCAATGTACTATTTTTGTAGTGCATTATGCAAAATTTTCTTTCTTTTGCTGATGGCTATTAATTAGAATATGTTTGGAAGTTTTAGAAAGAATGGAATGGAATGCAAAGGGAATGGGTGGAATGAAAAAGAGTTATCTTTCCTATGCTTGGATCATTAATGAAGAAAGAAAGGGCTTATAAAAGGTTGAAAGTGTAAAATTTTAATATAATTCATTGAACTTTTTTAAGTGATTAAATTTATGAGATAAAATGATAAATGGCAATTTTTAAAAATAAGAGTGAAGTTACTCCCCTGGTTACTGTCAAATTTGGAGGAGAACAAAAAGTGAGAGTGCCATGGAAAATAAAGAAAAATGGTTCTCCTCACATTCCCTTTCCCTTCATAAATTTTTAAACTTCCAAATAAGGAGAATTATTCCCTTTCCATCCTTCAATAAAAGCAGTCTTTAATTGTGGGATCTTAAGTATTCCTTCATGATCCACAGGAAACTCTGTGCCTTCTCTACCTAACTAATATAATTATATCCTTGAAACTCGCTCTGGAACACAGATGCTTGTATGAGTTGTAGGCTGTATAGTGTACTAGAAGGAAATTGGATGAGTATGGGTCAAGGTTCTGTTTAAGCAAACCAATTTGCTTGACAAATTGTTTGGGATTCCGTATGTGTTGGAATGGTGAAACAAATGAATTAGAAAAACCAAAAACTGAAAGCACATATCCTGGGACCATATATAAGTAAATTCCTTGATCTGTACTGAAAATTGGTAAATAAATAGACTGGAATGTTCTGAGACAGTTTTGTTTGTTTTCACAGCCTGGATTGACAGTGTCAAAGCCCATGGTGCCAGGTTCAAGCGAAAACCAGGATCAGCCGAGTCCAATCTCATTTTTAGAACCTCCATTTGAAGATGATAATGCAGCTCATGAGTCCTTGGAGTGTATGAAGGGTGGTCACCTAGGTAATGCTTAGGCCTTTCTCTCTCTCTTTCTCATTGTCTTGCTATTTCAGAAAGTTCTTATTTGATATGTCTTATCTTCATTTTTGTGTTATTACGGGACTGCCATTTATTCTATAGGATCACGGGTGCCTCTGAAGTCCAATTTAATTGACAAATCACCACCTATAGAATCAATAGCTCGAACCCTATCATGGGATGATTCTTGTGCAGAGGTAGCAAGTCCATATCCATTAAAACCTTTGATGGTTTCCTTAGAGACCAATGTAGAGGAACAAGACTGGCTTCTGTTTGTCGAGAAACTACTATCAGCAGCTGGACTTGATGATCAAGTACAGTCTGACTCGTTTTACTCTAGATGGCATTCCCTTGAAAGCCCATTGGACCCATCATTGAGGGAAAATTATGCCAACCTGAATGATAAGGAGCCTCAGCCTCTCCATGAGGCCAAGCGAAGGAAGATGAGATCAAATCAAAAGCTTGTATTCGACTGTGTCAATGCTACACTAAAGGAAATTACTGGTTATGGATCAGAGAAGTACTACTTATTGGGCAGGTTGTGTAGTGGGAGCCACAGCAGGCTCCCAGTCCCAGAAGGTGGCATCTCCCCTATTAGTGGACCACATTGTGGCCCAATTGAAGGAATTAATAGCTAGTGGGATGAGGTGTGTTTTGGAGGATTGTGGGGACAGCAACAGCCTGGTGGTAGAGAGTGTTGTCAGGAAAGAAGTTATGGGGAAAGGGTGGGTTGAGCTTATGGGATTGGAGATGGATATTTTGGGAAGGGAAATAGAGGGAAAGTTGCTAGAAGAACTTGTGGAGAAGGCTGTGATTGATTTCACAGGCAGGGCCTGAATCCCTGATGAGGCTTTCTGCTTTTTATTTTTAATATTGTAACTCTATTATTGTTGCATTTTCAATTTTTTGTTACTTGATATTATATAAATAAATTTCCTATGTGACTGCTGAAACAAAGAGAAAGACTTACACTTGTTATAAGAGACCATGAAACTAATCAATGCAGTGCAAATTAGTTTCTGTTAATGGTGTGCAAAGAGACATTTGGATATAGGTTGATATTGGATGCTTATACTTTTTTTGAAAAATAGAAAGAGAATAAAGTTATATCTTTTAGCTAGGATAATGTTAATGTAAACAATAATTTATACATTAAATTTTTATACCATTAAATTTATGTCTAAATATATGTATTATTATATCAATTTTTTAAAAGTATAATTTAATAATTTGATTTTTACTTGTCATCTCTATGAATACTATATATTCTTTTAATTTTTAAAATAAGAATGACTAGTTGAAATTGGATGATCAGGAGAATATTGTTAGTGTGACGTCAAAAGATGTCATTTCAAACTTCACCCAGAAAAGGAAATTTAGGGTTTTGCATGTGACATCCCCCAAAAAGGATAAAAGATTAAAAACACTAGTAAATAGGGATTGATAGCTGACCACTGTAACATGGTAGTGAGGTACATTGCATTAAGTGTAAAATCCAACGGCGTGTTCTGTTCTGAGAGTGTAATACACAACCCACTGGCGTTGCCCTCTGATTACTCACTCAATCATCTTCTCAACGCCGCTACTGTATATAATATATAGTCACATAACATTGTCACCAATCACAACGTGTGCCTGTGTTGGTACAAATTTAGCCATAACTGTCGTGTTGTAACTCTTGAGAATTCTGAGTGGCATGAGGGTGAAGAATCTTATGTTGTTAACAAAATAAAGAATATATAAGTAGAATGACATATAAACTTAATATCTTAAGATTTTAGGTGTTAGACTCATTGATATGGTTCTTCATTAAAGTTCAGTGAAGAGATCTCTTTGATATTTCGGGCTCTCTTACCCCTAACAAATGGTATCAGAGCTGATAGTTCGAATTAACTAAGACGATTATTGGAGATATGGTGGTGGCACAAAAGCCAAGGTAGAATAGTAAGGTGTAGCTCCTCGTGGACTCACCCTTGAGAAGAAGATTGTTAAGAATTCAAATGTACGTGAAATATGAGTGAAGAGTCTCGTATTGGTAAAGAATAGACAAAGTGAAAAACATATAAGTAAAATGACATATAAACCTAATACCTTAGAATGTGTTTAGAATGTAAAAAATATGATTTGATTTGATATGTAGATCAAATTTTGTGTTTGGAATGTTAAAAAATAAGAAATAATTTTATTTCAAAATCTCATGGATTTTAATTATTTAGATTTACAAATCATATCAAATACGGTAGAATTTCTTAAGATTTGATTTGATTTTAATTTAATTATTTAGATTAACTATTTTATCCTTACTAACTTTTAAATTTTACAATGATATAGGATAAAAAATTAAAATAATAAAATAAAATAAAATCAATTCTTTTTTTAATGAGTTCTAAACATAAGAATTGATTTCCAAATCAATTCAATTACAATTTTTTATAATGAGTTCCAAACATAAAATTTGATTTTTAAATCAAATCAAATCAAATCAATTCCATTTTTAATTGATTCCAAACACAATCTTAAAAGTTTTAGGTTAAGATGTGATATTAAACCCACTGATGTGGTTCCTCATGAAAGTTCATTAAAGAAATCTTTTTGGCATTTCGGGCTCCCCTGCCCCCAACATAACATCGATACAATTGGTATGGGGCATGCACCCACAATCTGTTGTCCTCTTGCAAGTTGCAACATGTTGTTAACTCCCATTAAATCATATATGAATATAGGTGTTTATTGGTTCAGGTTCACCTGATCAATTCGATAAACCAATCTAAATCAATTAAAAAAAATTTGGTTTGGGTTGGGTCATCGGGTCCAACCCGATCAAAATCGATCAAGATTAGTTCGATTCACAAGTCTTGTCTTTATAACTCGAAGACCAAGTGAAATGACCTAAAGAGTAATGAAATTTTAAACGTTATCTTCTTGTCATTTGACTTTTTATTCATTTAAAAAAAACTAAGATATAATTATATATCTTTAACTTTTATTTTCAAGCCTCAATCATTCAATTATTTATTTATTTTTAGTTGCATATTAGGACAATACTGTTTCAATGATTAACTTACTCATCTGTGTTACAAAATTTTACAACTTAAAGCCTTATTTGTGAAGTAATATAAATAAATATATATATATATATATATATATATAACATTCTCTGTGAAGCAAGATACATTTGATGTCATACATTCATATTACAAATGATGTTTATGATGATTTTGAGACGTTAAAATGTTTTTTCCCAAACTTGGTTTTATTTTTATCTTAATACTTGTATTGTACTAGAAAGCTTGAATATTTAAAATTTATATGTAATTGTCTAATTGAATTCGAAACATTTAATAATAATAAATTTGTTATTTTGCTATGAAAAAGAAAAAAAGAATAATCAAACAATTCGATGACCTGAACTAACATTTCAACCCAACCTTTTTCCACGTTGCTGAAATTTTTTTTCAAAAATCTCTAAATCAATTGCAGTCCTTTTTGGGATGGGAGATAATAATGAGCAATGTGCTGTTTTCGCCTAATAATTGTCACATCTGGTCAAAATTAATAATATTAAATCACTCTCCTCTCTTTTATATTTGGTTGAAACTATAAGGAGGTTTGTGTAAAAACAATACATTGCAGAAGAGACTTTGTGTGTGTAAATTTTCAGGAACCTTTCGTGTAAGTTTCATATTTTTAAAGAACATAAGAAATTTGTGTAATAATGTCAATGAAATAAAATACAAGGAAGGTGTAAATAGTTTTACTCAAAAGTATTATATATGTTTTTTTCCCAGCTAGAATTATTTAACATAAGATTCTCCACAACACATGGAATGTCGAATACTAAGAAAAGTTTGTGATCCAAGAAATACATGATTCAGATCTGGCACAGGTATCTACTGGAATATTCTTTTATCTATTGTCACATCTTTTGGAAGTTCTTTTTTTTTTTAAAAAAAAAGATTATTTGAGATTACATAGGCCAAAGCTTTTAAACTTGTAAAGAGTGTAATATATCAGAAAAATAGTATTGCGAATTTTATTTTTATTATATACCATAAAAAAATCATGGAAACTGGTACGCATACTCATGCGCCAAGTTTTGCTTGGCAAGTTAGCACATTGTAAATCAACCCTCGAAAAATAATCATATGGTTAATAAAATTAAAGTATTATAAATAATCAGGAGATAGAGGTGGTCAACTTGTATTATTTGCCTACATAACTCATGGAACATAATGAAAGAGAAATAGATTCTTACACAGATATGATACGAGCCTGGAGAGGGACTAGTCTAGCAGTAGAGCCTAAACCCTGAACCAAAAGGAGACAAACTTTTTCAAAATGTAAAATGGTAGGGGCATTTCCCAAATCTCAAGTGGATAAAAAGGATGAGAATATTCCGCAATGGCAGCCAGCGGCAAGTGTTCTGGCAAATGGCGATTCAGTGTGAAATTTCAACTAGACTAGAAGCCAAAATTATGGTATCTACAACTTAAAAATACCCAGAAACCCCGTGACAGATCTGGAGACTGCGTTCCAAAAGATAAGCTTTCAAAATAGATAAGTTCAGTCAATCCTTGAGACCCTAAAATTGCAAGTGGAACTCAAAGTAAGCATGATTCTTGGAAGGTACTGAGATTTTCTTTATCTCTTGCCAATTTTCTATCAAACATAGAAAAGAGAGAGAGAGAGAGAGAGAGAGAGAGAGAGAGAGAGAGATGCTTCAGAGTGATATTGTGACAAGAAGCTTTTGCTTTTATTTATTTTTCCTTAAATGCATCTGCTGTTTTACAGGAACATGTTCGACGGCTTGTCATGGTCAATTCAGCAAAATAAAAGATGCTAGGCACCCAATACAATGGTTATATAGTCTTGAAGTAGCCGACAATGGTTATATAGTTAATTTCCTAGGCACCCAAATGTAAAAAAAACTAATGTTACAGTCACATTTCCTTTTTTTAGAAAAAAAATTACATTCATTAATTCTGTGAACTTACAATATCTCTAAATTTGTACAAAAATGAAAAATCACAAACAAACCAAATGCTAATAATCGCACACCTTTTTTCTATTCAGAAACATGTGATTAACACATGTTCAGAAGTTACTTCAAAGTTCAAATTGCTTGGCCTCTCCTGATGTGTCATACTTGATTATTTAAATTTCTCTAAGAATTTCGCTCTGTTCCACACTCCAAAATTTAACAAACCAATCAAGCTTTTCAAAATTTTATATAATCTATATAATAATAACTTTTATATTTGTTTTTGAGGAACACATAAATTGAATGCTGAAATATGTGAGAACCTACGTTTTTTATATTTGGCATTAATATAGATGTTGGGGGCGGGGGGGGGGAGTAGGCCCAAACAAATGCGCACTACAAGTACAAACTACAAGGGAGACGTATGTTTCAGGCGTTGAATATCATACCTACGCAGGAGTGGAAGCTGAGCCATTGGCCGATTGGACAATAGCAGCATTTCAGCTGAAAACCAATGTCAATCGTGGGAGTTCCACCACAGTGAACTATTTCTCTGTTATGGACACTGCACTGTCAGTACAGCATTGATGAAGATTCTGAGATTGGGTCCTTGTCGTTTTTGTTTTTGTTTTTTTTCATTTTGCTCTTTTGCTATTTTGGTACATAACTCTCAAGTTTCTATAACAAGTTTAGTAAAATTACATACCATGACTATATAGCATACATCACAAATTTTCCAGAAAAATAAATGAAACAAAATAAAAGAAAACATAAAAACAAAAGATATACATATGTACTCAGATGTCAACACAACACTGAATTGCTTGACGGCTAGTAGTACTCATTGCCTGGAATTCATGCTTGGTAGCTGTACTTATCACCATTGTTCAATCCGTACTGCAAACATGAAATAATGATACCTACATTACTAATGTGAAATGACAATAATATAATCTGTAGTTTCAATAGTGGTTCTGTTCACATGTATCTATTAAATGCATAGCTATGTATCGAATATTAAATACATCGCTATGGCTGTTACCCGATGGGGGAATAGAAGTACAGACACTACATCCCCTACATGATTGACAAACAAGCACTTGATAAAGTCTCAAAAATAAGTTGGAAAACCAAAAACCTATAGAATGTTATCCTTAGACCCAAAAAGCTTAAAATGCAGAAATCCCTGGATCTTGCAGCCTGCGTGATTAATGCATTGGCTTAAAATGTCTAAAGCCCATTCAAAATAACAAGGAAAAAACTCCAGTGATCTGTGCAAGTTATTTGCATATCCATTATGGTTCTAATAATATAAATTGTAATTAAGAATAGTTTAAAGCAACGACAATAGACAACACTGAAAACCTAACTTTCTATATAGGAGTGCATGTTTGTGCATGACTGCATGCCTAACTACGACACACTGGAGTACTCACCAGAGTTTTGAATCCAAGTAGAAAAGGCAATTAAGAGTTCATATCACTATGAACTATAAATCTTCAACCAAATTACAATTTGCATAACAGAGAGATTAATTAACAGGCAACAATATAATATGCACACAGATGCAAAAAACAGCTTGAAACTTTTGATAGTTGATACTTGATACTACAAGCTCAGCCTCTCTGTTGACAAACTCTTGGACAAAATCACAAGTTAGACTTCAGACCAGCATACCTTCTCTCTCATCCGCGAGCTCCAAATGTCAGAGTGATTTCCTCTGTTATCACCCTTGGTTGACCCAGATGGTTGGCCAGATTGAGGATTTAGTAGGGGCTCCCAACTTCTACCCCTGACATCGTATTCATCCTCATAATCAAAATCTGCTCTCCGAGTAGAAACTGTGGCTCGCAAAATTAATGCCAGTAGTAGAGATAATGCCTGAGGTCGACAACAAGAAAAATGAGCAATAAGAATAAGGGAGGAAAGGGATAGAAGGAAATCCAGAAAATGCTTTAAATTCATGCAGCGAAGTTGTTATATAGTTCTTTAGGTTGTTAATAATATTGCCATGATGATACAAGCAATAAGCTGGAAATTTATAACCAATGGGCATTGTGATCTCATGTTGTCCTTATAACATGTAACAACACAGACATGCAATATGCCAGGCACTGTGTTAATCTGGGGCAGAATTTGGTCCTGTGTTCCTATTTCAACCTTAACAATTTAAATAGAGCAGCATATTCTATTTATGCTCCCCATACTTTCAAATATCTATTATCAAAGCATAAAACCAAAAGCAGAAGCTGTTATCTCTGGAAGTCAAACTAGAGTGAGTGCCCACTTCATCCTTCCAAATGAAGGAGGGAGTGGGGAAGAAAAGGTAAAGATAAACAAAAGTAAGAGGGAAATGTAAAAACCCCACTTCAGAAGATGATAGATAATATATGCTGCACATCAACTACGGTCTATAACTTATTCATTTGCCGATGAGAGGTCAAGAAAAAATGGCCAGATACCAACATCAAAACATCAACATAAATGTTTATACCTGAACTACAAGCACGACAATGCCAACCCATTTACATATATCTAGGTTATCTTCAATGAAAGATCGAAGGCTCTCAAGTTGACCAGTTGGATCAATTGGAAGATCCTGTAAAGGCAAGAATTAGCATATTATAGGCATTAGAAAGGGACACAAATGTTAACTAATGCAACCATATTTATAAATAGAGCGGGGGAGAAGAAAGTGAGAACCTCTTCCCAATGATGATCAATTGCAATGAATCCCACCAGAACAGCCTCTAGTAGAACGAGTACCGTGATGAGTAGAGTGTACTAGCATTTTCAAAAGGTCAAGGAGTGATCAAAAGGAAAAGAAAAGAAAAAAAAATTGAAAACCGAAAGTATCGAAAGATCTACTTCCAAGGATTCAACACAAATTTTCTCTCAAAACAAAAGATGAATAAATTTTCAGCCAAACTAAGATACGAAAATAAATATCTTCGCTTTAAGTGGGATACAAAACACAAGCAGCAACCATGAATCATTTCAGCTGCAATGCAACCCAAGAAAGTGATGCAGCACACCAATATCCCCACTCCCATGAAAGCATAGATGAACCTGTCGGGAAGGGGAAGCGAGGAATAAGAATTTATAAACCAAATGAAGAACCATCAAAACCTTAAAGACAAAACCTTAATGAAGCATTAATCATTAAAATTAAATTGCGACATAGCATAATCAGCCAAAACAAGCAAGGATTTAGTTAGTAATAGTTCTCTAATACTTTTATGATCCCAATTCACAAAAAAGGGAAACAAACCAACCATAAAGGTTCATTTCCTTTTCAGAACTTCCCAGCGTGAAAGTAATTCAAACCATTTAATTAATTCATTCACTCTCCAAAACGGAACCATTGCCAGCATTTAATTTAATTAATCACTCGATAATATAATACCCAAATAAGAACAACTTCATTGATTACTACTCAGTACAAGATAGATAGATACCAATTCCTGTCAGAATAAATTTATTAAAAAAAAGAATTAAAATTGTGCGAAAAGAAAAAGTACCAAGGAGCGGGGAGGTTAACAGAATTGAGATCGAAGCCAAACGCATGACGCGAGCTGAGAAGCGCGTCGAGAGCGATAGAAGAAGAACGCGGAAGAGGAGGTTGGGGAATGTGATGGTTCCATTGATTGAACATCCATAGGGAGTAAAACAGAATCGAAACCCCAACGAAAGCTTGAAGAAAATTGAGGAATTTGAGAAGGAAAGCTAAGGAAATGTGACAACAATTAGGGCGCATGTTTCAGAAAAATGATTCGGATTTCGAAGGAAGGAGATACACCAATTGCTTCTGATGAGATGAGATCTTTGACTCTTCAACAACATTGAGCCGTGACGAACAAATTATATTTTATTTTAGTTAATATTTTAAAATTATATTTTCTTCATTGTTTATATATTTTATTTTCTCTCCACAATTTTCTTCGGCTTTATCCGAATCCTAGAGCCAGAATTCTTAATGAAAAATAGAATTATACTTTCTACAAAGTTTTATATTAAAAATACGAAAAATTATTGTGTGAGGACCGTGTATAATAGACACACGCACATTATATATAACATCCATATTTGGCTCCCTTAAATAATTATTTAGATTCAAAATAATTTAATGATAATTTATGTTAAACAACTCCTTTCAATAATTATTTTTAGAGTAAATTACTAATTTGGTTCTTAAAAATAGTCTACACTCATAATTTAGTCATTAAATTTAATTTTACATATAAGTTAGTTCTTAAAATTTTAAAATACACAATAAGTTAGTTCTTCTGTTATCTTTCATTCCTAAATTAAATAGTAATATGTGATGTGGCATATTGTTTAAGATATGACAAGGGTCTGATCGATCATAACCAATCGATTTAGTTAGTGATGATAGAAAAATATGGTGATTAGTAATAACCGACCAATTAAAGGTAAGTTCGATCAGTTGAGTTGATAGAAAAACTGTTAAGGGGATCGGTCAGTTGGTGAGCTAAGGGATAATAGATTAAGAGCAAGGTCTGCTTGGTTAGTTAAGAGATCTGAGTGATATACTGAGGGGATCGGGTTTCATATTTCTCACATAAACAACGTCATTAGAAGGACTAGACATGTGCAGTAACCTGTCATGTGGCATTTAATGATACACGTAAACACTTAACATGTCACATCACCTGTTACTGTTTAATTTTAGAATGAGAAATAATATAAGGGCTATGTTGTTATGTGTTTTAAAATTTTAAGGACTAACTTATATATAAAAATAAATTTATGAACTAAATTACAAATGCAAACTATTTTTAGAAATCAAATTGTTAGTTTACTCATTATTTTTACTTGTTTTTGTAAACACTTTCTTGTGTATACACCGATGGTAGAGTTCACATGCATCTCATATGCTAAAAAATAATTTTCAATATACATTCAACACTTAAAAATGTAAAATGTTTCAATCATACAAATTTAGTGTTTATTTTTTTATTAATAAACAATTAAAAAGGAGATAAAAATAAAAAAGAAACGAAAAATAACAAATACAGGTGAGAAAAGAATGGGCGGACGCAAATAGGACTTGCGGGCTTAAAGCTCTGCTCTAAAATGGGCCCAACTTTAATGTTTTATAGCTATGTAAATTTGAAACCAGTCAGGTCCAAAAGCTCAACTCAAGCTTTGATAAATTTTGAAGCCACTGGCCCATAATCATAAAATCTATCTATATCTATATATTTATATATATTATTTATATAAAATATAGTCCATAGGATCAATATCACTTATTATTTGATATAGGCTTATTTTTTATGTATTCAAAATTTATTTTAAAAAACTTAAATTCAATTTAAATTTTAATTATATTTGATTTTATTTTCAAATATAATTACTCTTAATTTTCAAATTTTATATTAATATAAATAAAATTTACTTACTATGTCTTTGGATTAGCTATAAAAAATATATTATGTTAAAAATTAATTATATGTATAATCAAATTTTAAAAAAATTAATTATGAAAAAATTAATTTATTTTGATATGTTAATTCATAATCGATTTTAAGATAAATAGTTTTTTTATTGTATACAAAATATTTTTATATATTAAATTAGCAAAAGATATATAAAATAATTGAAAAAGTTATTTAGTTAATGACAAATAAGTATTTTTCTTCTAAAACTTTTAAAATAATCTGAAATCAAATAATTAAAAACTTAAAATAAAAAAATTTCTAATTTTTTTATAGTTAATGAAAAAATAATATTAACTTATAATCAATTTTACACACTTTAAATAAACAAAATAAATTTTAGATAAAATAACTTTTAATTAAAAAAAGATGTTTTAAGAAAGAATTAATATTTTTCAAATATGTTTCATATTATAAGTGTGATTAATTAATATCATATATCATAACATATTCAAATTGTTAATATTTTTAAATTAATTTAATATCAATTATACTTATTTACCTATTGTAATAAACAAATACTCTAATATTACAATAGGCACTTGCAATTAGGGTATAAAGGGCGGGAATGTAATTTTGTTAGGTTGAAAAAGTAGAATGCAATTTAGTTATTAGAAAATTATGTTTTTTCTTTTTCTTTTTCATCTAAATCCATCAATGTGGTTACATAATCAGATATCCTCTCTTTCGATCATATTATCTTTAACTTGGCGACATACAATTTCTTCAGTATAGTGATTTTGATCTCCTCCTAGAGAACTAATCTATTTGGGTTTAATTTTGTGTTCTCAATTACTTAACAAGTAAAATATATCTTAAAGTTGTCATTCATTTCGATACAAGCTATTTGTATACATCAGTATTTATCTTCGTACTATTATGATATATGAAACCAACGGTTATTATGGATTATATAATAATGCCGTCCAATTCATCTAAACAAAAAAAAATACTGTCGAGTCGAATACTTTCTGTCCTTTTTACATAAATTAGTCGTAGTAAGCATTTAATATTAATTAGATTTTACTAAAGTAATTTATGTAATGTACTTGTTAATCGAAACGTATAAATTGGATTTCATAAAAGCAAGTGTAAAATATCTGGTTTGTTGTAAATAAAATAAAGAAATACCAACACATGAGAAAATATGAACTCTAAAATATTAATTCTCGATAAACTAGGACCACCAATTTTTCTTATTATTTCTTTTTAGGTAAAACAAGTCCCTATATAAGATTATATATATAAATAAGGCAAGAGAGTTACAACTTTCAATAAAATGTACCATAATGTGTATGAATTACATTTTTATTAGGAAGAGAAAAGGTTATAATAATAAATACTTACTAATGATACTCTTAATATTTAATGAATATATTTATTTATTACATGCAAAATATACATGTTTTATATTTTTACACCATAATTTTTTTATTTTTTAAAAAAGTGTCTGCTTTTAAAACCCAACCCCTCTAGTAGTACATAAACACGAGATAATATATAATAAACAATAATTTTTTATTAAGAAAAATTATTGTCCGATGACATTTAATTGGGAATATTTAAGTTTAATTTTTAAAAAAAATAATTATTATAATAAAGTAATCATAACAAAAATATATGGTTATTTTGTTTCAAAATTATGGTTGTTTCGTTAAAAAATTTCAAATAATTTTTATTTCATTTTTTTGTGATGAAAAGTTTAAATGAGATGAATGTTCATCTCTAGTTTAAGGTCAAGGTAAATCACTAACTTCGGTGAAAATTTATAGTGAGATTACATATCACTTACTAATGTGTATACCCTAAATTTGAGTCTAAATCTTTAGTAACATGAACGAAAAATTTAACCAAGTGAACCAACACCCAATAACAAGTTTAAATAATTATACTAATAGAATAATTATCATTTGCTACAAAATAATTATATTATTTATTGTGAATGTTCTGTTGTAAATACTAATAGTACATTTTTTTAATAAAAAGAAGTATCATATTATGCACCAAAATAAAATAAAATGTCTATATCAGAACCAAACAATAATTTTTCATAAAATAAAAAATTACGAAATTGCTAGTGAGCAGTTAGAAACTTAGAATAATACTTATGGTTGGCTTAGATGCGAGTTCATTCACATTGAAACAAAAAGGCTTGGGTCTCGTGGCTCTTCGTTGGGATTATTATTATATGCACCTAACTTATTTTTTGATGAGATGACATCCTGTCTTAATCCGAAAGATTTAAGCAATCCATATGCCTTCAAATCTTAAAAAATAATGCTAATTTAAATATTTGTGCAAATGTAACCATTAATAAAACTGAGTATTAAGTAGGTGGCATTTCCGATATAACTATGGACTAGTATCAAGCTACATAATAATTTATAGTTAAATTATGTTAATATTTTCTTAAATAAAATCATATATGATGATTTTATTGGCACATATCCCTTCTAATGAATGGCCGCAAAGAAGGTTGGGATGGGGATGGGCAGTTCGCCTTAATTAATGTGAAGAACTAGTGGTTTTTGTTTCTGTCTCTCAAGACAGTGTCGTCCTTTTTCTTCTCTTGTTTAATGAATTTATATATAGCCAATGAAACAAAATGAACTTGAATTAGTTTATTTTATTTTTTTATAGCCAATGAAACAAAATGAACTTGAATTAGTTTATTTTATTTTTAAAAAAAATAAAATTAAAAATTTTAAGAGATAAATTTTGTTTTTTTTTTAGTATAAACTAAGTTAGAACAAACATTCATGTAGCATTTATGAACATATTAATTTTAGCCTTATGCTAATAGTAAGGGAAGTCTTTATATTATCCACAAACTTAAATATTGCAATGTTCGTATAAAAAAAAAAGGAAATTGGATACTCGCAGAAAAATATTTGGATACAAAACATAATTTATTTGAATTACAGAAATAAGTTGACCACTCCTTAGGTATTGTTTGAATGAAAAAATTTAGAAAATAAGAGGAGGGATGTATAATTTTTTATTTTAAATTTATATTTTCTTTATGTGATAATTTTTAAAATGAAAGGAATAAAATAAAATATTATCATATAATATTTTAACCATATATTTTTTATTTTTATAAATATTTTATAATTATCTTAATTTAAAAATAAAAAATTACTCATCTTCTCTATTTTTTCTAAACTCTACCAATTTAAACATACTTTAATACTTGCTACCATCTTGATATATAGTGACATGTATTGACACAATACATTGGAAAGTGATGAAGAGACACATAGACTGCCAATGGAATGGCTATTAAGTATTGACACAATAATTGGCCAACCTTACCGCACTTGCCTTTGGCTACCTATTTCTAACTCATCGAGGATTGTGAACGTATCCTTCCTAAGCTCCAGCTAATAATAAAGCTTTATTTTTTATTTTATTGTAAGTTACGATATTTTTTCATTTAAAAAGTAAAAAATTAATTTCATAAGATATAATTAAATATATAAAATAATAATTTTTTTAATTATATTTTTTTATACACATTATCTTAAAAATTAAACTTAAAATAAAATACTTAAAATATCCAAATTCTTTTTACTTGGAATAACGCAATTTAGTACGATAAAGCTCCATTTAATTGAGATAATCGGCTCTTGGAGTATTAGTCAACATCCGACATACTTGATTAATTCAATAGTATGCTACGTATTCAAGGAGGTCTAGATATTGAATGCCACCATTAAATGGCATTGCGAGGGGGTGGATGTCCATGAAAAATGATATGGGTCCCCCTTCTCCTTTTTACAGGTTTTGTCTTATTCTAGAATGAGACAAGTAATTTTCTCCCTTATGTTGGTAAGTTTTAATTTATCATAGAAAAATAACCCAAAAGGCACCATCTGAGCACTCTGTTCGATCTTGTTAGTGGCGGTCTTGTGCCTGCAATCTGGCATTTCTTCGAACATTTTGAGGGAGAACCATTTAATTTTAATTTATTTTTAATGTAATTATATATATATTATTTAATTACATATTGTTAAATTATTAAAAGAGTTTAATTATTAAAAATAATTATTTATAAAATTTAAATATTTTAATTATATACTAATACATTATTAAATTTAATAATAATGTACATTTTTTTTACATAATCAACTTCAAACTCATGCAAAATATGAGATGATCTACATTGGCCTCAGCCATTTATGTAATTCACATGGGTGCTCAACTTCATATAAGGCTCTTTCTACGAACCCAATAAATAAAAACAGTTACAATGATGGTCGCTCGGATTGTGTTGGTGGTCACACTTGAAGAACAAGGTGCAGAGATTGCCAGGTGACAAAAGTCAACACTTGCATTTTCATAAATATCAGAAAGGGACCCCAATGTTTGCCCCTAGCATTCTACAAGAAAAATAGAATGCGAAGAAAGTGTGACGCCATTCAGTCATCAATTTATCATGGTGCAAAGAATCAAATAGTGAATTACCAAAAAAAAAAAAGAATCAAATAGTGACTAGATGTAGACCCATTTATGGTTGATATTTTCAAGCTAATCATGCAGCTTAACATATTTCTTGTGAAACAAAGTTGAATTCTACATGCAATTTTTTTTAAAGAAAAAAGTGCATTTCCCGTTCAAAATATCTGTATATAAAGAGGTCAGGCATGCTTTTAGGTTTAAAGTCATTCCCTGTTTAACCAAAGTCCCTCGCTAATTTGAAGATTTTTATTTGTCTGCTTGGTGAATTTCGCACTTTTTCTTTTCTTTTTTCCCAATTTAAGTATAGTTTATCTTTTCATGTAGCTAATTAAGAGCACTCACAAGTAGTTAATTCCAAGTATCAGTTACGAGTATTGATGGATGTGAGTTAATTGGGTTGGTGTGACTATGAGCTTAGCTTTAAATTAAATTTTACAACCCACCGAATCCAGCTTAGGCCCAGCTATATTGGAGACTGACAAAGGATGCGAAAGTCTTCCTACCAAGGTATCCCTTAACAATGCTAAAATAATTTTAAAATATAAAAATATATTATTGAATTTAATTTTAATTTATTATCATTATAAAAAAATTATAGTTTCATTTAATAAGGTATTAACACATTATTTAAAGAGTTTGGTTCTAATAACAATTACTTAAAATGTCAAATTTTATTAAGAATTTATCAATACATAATTAAATAATAATATAAAAAAAACTTTATACTATATCAAAATTAAATTATTTGATTATTTCTAAGTGATGTATTCACTAGATTCCGTATTGACTATTTGCTGCAAGCCTGCAATGCATATACAAATTAAAAAAATCTGCTCTCAATTATATGTAAGTATATACTGTGTAGCAATCATGCTACCATGCAATGAGGATTTTCATAAAATTGTTAGTACAATCGCAATTATATACCTTGTATCTCATTCTATATTTTTGAATGCTCAACAGAGGGAAAATATAATTAAGAATTGAATATTACCAAAATGAAAACATAAGAATTTGGAAATGTTAGTTTTATTTAGTCAGCATTTTTTTAAAAATTTTTAAGCTTAACATTCTTGCTCATAACACCTATAATAGGTATAACCCTTTAATATTAACTTGGTGTGATTTTTAAAACTATAAAGAAATAATTTCTTTCTTGTTATCAACTATAACTTTTTGTGTCTTTAAAAAAAAACTATAACTTTTTGTGTGGTAAGTACTTGATGTTATAAAGATATGTATTAAAATTGGGCTGTTTATTCATGGTGGTTGACCAAGTGTACCGTAGAGTACTAAAATAATAAGTGAATCCCTCATTTGTCAATACATATATTCAAATATTTGTGGGCGGGCCAATAAACATAATAAATGATTTCATTTTTTAAGGTATAAAGGAGAATTATGAGTTAGTGTGAAGTAGGTAATAATAAGTTAAAATGTAAAATAAAACAGCTTGATATTAGATATTGATATCCAATAATTTCTAAAAAAAACTTGGTATTACTTGAGTTAAGACTTTGAAATAATTGTACTTTTTTTAAATACATAAATGATTTTACTTTTACCCTCCATTTATATGTCTGGATACTACTATTCTTTACAAGTATTCTTTTTTAGAATTATTTTGGTACTTATTTTTTTTTTTTAGTATTGACTTCAAAGTGAATTGTCAAACATTTATTGTTAGTTTATGTTCTAGAGGCCAGTTGTATACTAACATTCTTGGATATCTTGTATCTTGTCATTTATATATATTTGAGGCATTTCAGTTATTGTGTTATTTATTTTATTCAAATATGCATAATAAAGTCCTTAGAATAGTAAGTATAATGCCATGAGATATCAAGTGCATGACTTGATTATGAGATCCTATTAGTTACTTTCAGAACACTATTCTTAAATGTCCCTAGTCGAGTATTATTGTGAATTAGGACAACTGTAATACATTAAGACTAGTATGTGCGTAGACTGATGACCATATCTTACGGGTTATAGATATGAGATATCAAGTCCTCACATGAGTATACATTAGAGTAATGTTGTACTAGATTGACCCACCTTGAGAACGCCGTATGTGTCGTTATGTGAGTATCATGAGCGATTCTCACAGTGACAATGGTGTATGTGGTCATTTGACTTAAAGGCACTACAGTTCCCTACATGAAGAGTTGTATGACTTGATACTTTCAAACGTCTCCTGTAACAAGAAGACTAAAAAGATGACTATTGAACATACTGCAAATCATGCAGAATGATATGAGTGGCCTAGATATGATTTGTCCCTCCTACTTAACAGGAGTGATATCTGTGGGTCCCTTGATAGAGTGAGACTGAAAATGCATGGCCATGCTCGAATGAATCAATATAAGATATTGATCTCATTTATCTTAATATGTCAAGAAACCAAAGATTGAACTATACAATGATGACCGTTCCATGCATTGTGTTCAATCTAGATATCTGAACAAAGAGACTAGACTACTCGATAACATTGCTCATGAAAAAGTTATGCAAATCACTGACATTCATGTTACTTAAGTAGCAATGATGCATTACTAGATGTCGCTCACTGTTTGTATTGCTAAAATTAGATTTTAATATTACTGTCAACGTAATGAGAACCTATAAGGTCACACACTTAGAATGGACCGATATTGTGGTTTTAATATTCATGAGATGAATTTAATTAGGAATTCAATTATGACTTGGGCTCCTAGATAATTGGTTGGGCATTTAGTTAGACTAAATAGGTCAACTGAGTATATGGGTCTGCACATAATTATGACCTAGATCAGATTGTGAACAAGCACATCAATGCTCCTCTTACTCACTAAATACGGCAACCCTAGCTATATATATGACATATAGGCACTGTAGTTGTAGACAACACAAGTGACAGATAAGTGAGTGTGAGTGGATCACCCCCCGCTGCTATTACTGCGGAGTGGAGGACAGTCCGACTTCGATCCATTTATGTGGATACCATAGAAGCACTGCTATATTGTTGTGCTCGTGATTGACAGCACATGTTTTTCATAGAGGTAAATCACTTTTACACGTTTTATAATTTTCGTATGGATCCTCGACTAAGTTTGAAATTTGATCTTAGTTTTTTCGTTGCATTTCCCGATCCCGAAACCCAACATTTATTAGTTGCTATTTATATTTAATAAACTTTCAAATATTTATTATGAAACTAACAGTTAATAAATAATAAATAACTCACTTTAAGTATTAAACTTATCAAAATACTATAGTAACTTTCGTTCCTGGAGAAACATGTTACCAAGCACTTAAAGGTAGTGCACAACTTTTTAACTCCCTGTTCCCAAACAAAATTAAAATAATACAACAATTATTTGTTGAATTACCTTCATATGTGTGCAGATAGTGATTACACTATTCCCATATTTATAGTAGTGTTTTGAGAGTTAACTAGTGTACTACTACTACTACTCCTGATCAAACTAGAGTTAACTAGTGTACTACTACTACTGCCTGATCAAACTATTTTTATTTTGAGATATGCTTTTTGCATATATATTTACATCATATACCACTTTTACGTGCAAGCAAAGTCTGAGTACATGGAGTTTAAATTTTAGTTTGATTTTATTTGACTTTTAGTATAAAATTAACTAAATTATTTAAATAATATTTCAAATATATTTTTAATAATTTTTTAAAGTTAAAAAATTATTTACCCAACACTATTTAAACAATTTATTCTTAAAAAATTGATTTTATAAAAAAGTTTAAACAAAATTTATTCTTTTAAAACCAATTTTTACGAAAATGCATTACTTTAAAACAATTGTATACAAATTATTCAAACACACTCTTAAACTGTTTGTGCAGCTTCAATTTCTTCACATCATGCACTAAATAATATGAAGGGGAAAAAATTCATCTATCTTTTTCATTTTCTTTGCTGGGGTTTATACAAATTAAAAGTCGAAACAGGGCATTAGACCCTTATATAAGACCATTGCACCCGAGTCCTAGAATGCACACAGCAATTTCCATCCTGTCTCCCAAACATTAGGAAGAAGCCCAGTTTGAGTAAAACTAATCAAGCTGCTCATGTCGAGCATCAATGTCCTCCTCATCACCCTCACCCTGGGGGTGGCAATCAGCGCAGTTGCTCCAAAGAGAGCAGAAGCTGCTCGGGCTTTCTTAGTGTTCGGGGACTCACTGGTTGACAGTGGCAACAACAATTACTTGCCAACCCCGGCACGCGCCGACTCTCCCCCCTACGGCATCGACTATCCCACACATCGCCCCACTGGCCGCTTCTCCAATGGCTTCAACCTCCCTGACCTTATCAGTCAGTCTTCATTTTCTACTTCTCTTTCTCTATATATATACATAATTTCTTTGTTCCTTTCTTGAATAAGCTAATAGTGGTGGTGGTACTGGTGATATTACTATATAACACATGCTGATATTATATTATTATATGTGGGGTGTGAAATGTGAATGTTGTAGGCCAGCATATTGGGTCTGAACCCACATTGCCATACTTGAGCCCTGAACTGAATGGACAAAGGCTCTTGGTTGGGGCCAATTTCGCTTCCGCGGGGATAGGAATCCTTAACGACACGGGCATCCAATTTGTAAACCTCTTCTTTCTCTCTATATGTATATATATGACATATATAATGCATTTATTATTAGCATTGGGTGGGGTGTGGGCGTAGACCTCACCAACCTGCAGCTTCAAAACTTGCCATTCTTAGACCTCTTTGGGATTAGGCTGAAAGGTACTGATCCACTTTTTGAAACAAAGTTCAATTGACAATATTTGGGTACTACAACAGGTGGGCATCATAAGAATGTTCCAGCAGTTTGCATTGTTCCAGCAGTACCAGCAACGGTTAAGTGCAGAGGTAGGGGCAGCGCAGGCCCAGCGGATTGTGAATGGAGCCCTCGTGCTCATGACACTGGGTGGTAACGACTTCGTTAACAACTATTTCGTGGCTCCTGTCACTGCGAGGTCTCGCCAATTCACCATCCCCCAGTTCTGCCGCTACCTTATATCCGAGTATCGAAAAATTCTTATGGTATATTCTTTCATTTTCCTATATTTTGTTACTTTGCCTTCATCTCTGGCTATGATGTTGTCATCTTAAGACTTGATGTTGATGGAGATATACATATAAATGGACTTCTTCATGTGGCTGTGCCCACCGTATCATAGACTATATACGGTTGCAAGTAATCCGTGTTAACATGTTAGGTGGTGAAATGGTATGCGAATTAACGTGACTTTATGTGCGCGTGTTACCGCCTCTAAAGTCTAAAGTAAATTTTCTCATTTCTCATTTTTTGTTTTTTTTCAAAAAACATGATTGGTCAAAGCATTTCGTATTGTTTTTCGTAAAGACTCGTTTGTACCAAATAGCATTACTCTTCATCTAATTAGCAATGTTTGGATCCCTCATACTTTAAAAATAATGACAAAAAACTCATGACATAGGCCTAATAGTTAAGAAGTTGTGCTTTTTGCCTTTGATCATTACTTAAGTTTGAACCTTGGATCAACACTTAGAAGATTTAATTTCTTTAAATGCACTATGGGATGAACTCTTAAAATTATTCGGAGAGAGACTTAGCCTAAATATACCCTCATCAAACAATTTTAAAAAATAAATGTTAAAAAAAATTAAAGAATGAATTTTATATAAAAAAATGTATGAAATTAAAACTCATACTTAAAATTTTCACTCCCATTTTTCTAAAATGGATATCAAACTAATTATCAGGTTTAATAAAATTACATTAATCAGCTCTATATATTTTTTACCTACATGAAACTATATAGAAAGCAATATAAAGAGAGTGTATGTGCTTGAAAAATAAAAATACAAGAGATAATTATCTGGTAAAAATTTAGTGAAAGAGATTAACGTAATTTTCAAAACAAGAGTAGAAGTTAGTATCATGTTATTATCTCTCAAGAAAAATCAGCATAACTTATTAAAAAAAAACTTTATCAGATTTGAGTAAAGTTATTGAACTCAAGTCATAGTAGTAATTTTTTTTTTAATTTTTCAATACGCAAAAGAAAAATATAACTACTCGAAATGCAAGGTTTTTTTCCCCCCATCAAAATGCAAAATTTCTCCTCCCCAAATTTGGGGTCATAACTGGAAGGTCTACTTAATTTCATATACTACGTTCTTCTTGATATGGGCTGATTTAATTTGAGTAAAGTGGGTACGTAAATGGCAATGACAAATTGGCAATGCAGAGGTTGTTTGAGTTGGGAGCTCGTAGGGTGCTGGTGACGGGAACTGGCCCACTGGGCTGTGTTCCATCTCAGCTTGCAATGAGGAGCAGAAATGGAGAGTGTGTGCCAGAGGCACAGCAGGCTGCGCAGATTTTCAACCCGCTGCTGGTCCAAATGACCAGAGACCTCAACACCCAAGTGGGCTCTGACGTTTTTGTTGCAGTCAATACCTTCCAAATGAACATGAACTTCATTACCGACCCTGAAAGATTTGGTCTGTTCAACAATATTTACTTTCACTGCCTTCCATTTCCTTTTTCCTCTTTTGAAATTTTACTTATGTTTTTCATTCTAGGAGCTCTTAATTTCCTATAGTCCATTGTTTCTACATGGATCATATAGGCCATCAATGCTCATCTTTAATTGTTGGTGGGAGCAGGTTTTGTTACATCCAAGATAGCATGTTGTGGTCAAGGTCCTTACAATGGGGTGGGAGTGTGCAACCCATTGTCAAACCTGTGCCCAAACCGTGATATCTATACATTTTGGGACGCTTTTCACCCAACTCAACGTGCGCTGGGGTTTATCGTCCGAGACATCTTCAGCGGAACCACAGACTACATGAGCCCTATGAACCTCAGCAGCATCATGGCCATGGACTCCAACATCTAATATAATGTGCCTTAATTATATCATTGTTCATTGGCGTGTGACTCCCAAATACAGAGGGGGGCAAAGCCTTCATTGCAATTGTAATTGTATGTGCTTGGATCTGTGTTTTATTATTACCCTTGAACCTTGTGAGCTTTCCTAAGTTATATGATAGCATATATATGTATATGTAGTACCACTTAATTTGTGTGATTGCCTACGAAATGGGTGGAAGTTTAACTGTAATTGTATGTCATTGGTTCTATTTGGTCTTTACAATTTTAAATTATTATAATCTTTTTTTTTTCTCCATTGGATTAAAATGTTAAAAATATGAGTAGTGTTACAAAGTGAGAAAAAATTATCTATTTTTTTTTACAGAATTTAAAGATGGTTGTAAGATAAGATAAAATGATATGGACTACTCATCCATCTAATAATTAATAAATATGTCAACTTATTCTATAAAAAAATTTAACTAAAAAAAAAAACTCTGATTACGTATCATTTTCCTAAAAATATAGACATTATCCACAGAACCGTTGTCTGCTTAAGCTCTAAGAATGTTTCAGTTTCTAATCATATATAACAACATGTTATAAGTCCATTAGAATAAATAGATTCTCCTTCTCCATGACATAGTTACCAGAAATGTGGGACGTTTCAGTGCGCGGTAAGAAATCTGAAACGTAGTACTTCATTTTAAAAAATAAAATACAATATGCTAAGAATAAACTTCTTCAATACGCTATACAACATTTTCAAAACTTTTTTATATCAACTATATTTATATTAGATAAAACTTAGATAAAAATTCCTTATGTGTTTATGGTATTATTTTTATTAAGATATAACATGTATATATTACCCACTTGTGTTGGTCCGAGCTAGGAGTGCTCATGGGTTATATTAGACCAGGTTGAATATGACTTTAGTCTTGACTCAAAGTTTTGATTGTTCGGACTCAATCATATTGGGATCCAAATTTGGCTGGACAGGAACTGAGTCAACTCAATTAAAATATACAATTATTTTTTTATGTAATATTTTGAATATTTTTCCTCGTATAAATTTACTTGTATTTACTACTTTCGTTCATGTTAAGATCTAATGTAATTGATAATTACATAATAAATGAATGACATAATAACTAAAATTATGGAGAGTCATAATATTTGATCAAAGTCTAACATTTAGAAAAGTGTCACAATAATATATAAGAGAAAATATTGTAAAATAATAATTTATTCAATACTAGGCCAAGTTAGGGTTGCCCAAAAACTACATCGAGTCTAAAAAAAGGACCTGAACCCAGTCCCAAAAAACCTAGCCTAAATACTTCCAACTAGGGCCGAGTTTTTGGGTTGCGATGGGTCATAAGCACTCCTAGTCTGAGTAGAAGGAATTTGGTTACCTTAAGCATCTTGAAATCGTATATGTTTGTTTTCTAAGGATCATTGCATAAAGTGTATTACCACACATGGAGGTTACCCATTTCAATTTGATGCCTACTGCAAGCGCACAGTTGTATCACATAATAAAAATATCAATCCACATGGACTTAGTATTGATTACTAGTTTTTTTTCACAATGGTGATTAGCTAAACTAAAATCGTATTTAAAATGACAAGTTGTTGAAAAACTAAACAAATATTTTGATGTAATAACAGAGAAAATAAGCTCTTAGGATTATGGTTCTTCACAATGACGATTGACACTTATAACCAATTTTTCTAATGCTATGGATGTTGTATTTTTAAAGGTAAAATAAACAAATGTAATTACTGCCTTCTTTCAAATAACAATAACGTGTTTAAGCTTATAAACAACCTATTTTTATAGTAGAAGTATTAACAAAAACCCATTAAGAACAGATATTTGTCACAACCTCAAGAAATTTTATGATTCAATTTCCTTGTTCAATCTTATAGTTCTAATACAAACTTCATATTTCAATTCTTCGCTTAATATATGAAATCATGCAAACATAGACCATATATTTGCAGACAATAATAACACTAAGATTGAATTAAAAAGAACAACACCCATAACAAAAGGAAAAATCAGAAATAGCAACAACCCTTCATTGGAATACCCATAATCCCAAAATTAGATACTTACTCACTCATATTCATAATAGAAATAACCAAATGTAATTGACACATTGAGGATATAAGAAAAGGAAAGAGATAGGTAATGAAGGAGAAGAAAAGAAATTCTTAATCAACTTGCATAAAATTTCAGGAAAGTTGCAAGAACATCTACCCAAAAAATAAAGAACAAGAGAACTAATTTTATTTAAGAATGGGAGAGAATAGAGGGGATTTTTCATTTCTTTTTTTCATATTAGAAAAATCACACCCTTTATAGCATATTACAGCCACATTTACATCCCATTACAACAAGTCTTTGGATCATTCAGAAATAAATGAGCTGTTACAAAACTGATACGAATTATGGCCATAATGGCCATTACTAGCAAACAATAATTCAATCTTATGGACTCTTCAAATTCTGATTGCACGAATTACGACTATAATGGCTATTACTTTCTGGTCGTAATTCTTTCTAGTTGGCTTCTCGATTTTGGACTTTTCACAAATTATGACCATAATGGCCATTACTAGCATACAATAATTCTCTCTAGCTGGAGCTTGAACTGTTGCATCACACGAATTATGAGTGTAATTTCCAACACTGGTGAGCCATAATTTCTTCTGTTTCTTCCAAAAAATTTCTTGTTTTCCACCATTCCACCTATTATCAAAACAAAGCGAAAATGGTAGTCAAATAGAACAAAAGTAAAATAAAATCATAAAATCAAAAGCATAAACACATAAATTAAAAACATAAAATTCTAACTTATCACAATTATTACTATTTTTTCTCTCCCTATTATAACATAATAAGTATGTCATACATGGCCCTATTCGAGTTTAGTATCCCACTTTGAACATTGTTTTGTTAAACTTAAATAGAGCCAACTATATGTGTGCGTAATTACGAATGTAACAATTGTGTAAGCGGTATTATTTAATATTTCCATCGTATTTACTTGTAAATTTTGTCATTGTAGCAAGTCAATTGCATAAAAGTTAAGAAGCACAGACACGACAATATATGACAAACTAATATATATTATTCAAATTTTATATGTTTTGATAAGGATACGATTTGTTTTTAAAGAGTAGCTACTCATTTCTTTTCAACTATATTGATTTCCCCCCTCTAATTATGGGGAATTTGTTTCAATACATTAGACTTATGTCATTCCAATTTTTCAAATGTCCCCCAAGGGACAGTAGACTAGTGTCCCTTGCAGATTAAAAGGCCCAAGGCATCCCAAAACTCTCATCAGCCAGCCTGTAAAGGTACAAAACTATTTCATTCGTTTAATTGAACTTGCATAACGATGGTTTATAGAACCTAACGTGATGAAATAAAATCGAACAACTCATTTTTTTTCTTCCTTATATCCTTCCTTTATCTTGAACTATGTCCAAAGCCGGTTGTTGATTAGGCTTTGTCATGAAGTTAGCTTTTTTTCTTTTCTTTCTGCGACTGCTTCCATTATCCAATGCTAAACATTATCCCTTCTCAAAATCCATTTAACAAATTTTATATAATAGTGTCATTGAAAGACCTGTGTACAAACAATTTGAAGCTATTATCTGGTAGAACTTCTTATCTATTTAATATGGAGTGTAAGCCATTCCATCATTACCTGATGAAAATGAGGAGATGCAGGGTATCATGGGACCATCTTAATTTCTAGTTTGCGTACATTGTCATTAGACAACATGAATAAGTGAAACATTTACCACACAGTTAAATAAATTGCTTAAGATCATAACCTACTACAAATTAAATAAATCAAAAAAATTTCACACACTTATATTTTTATGAAGCTTTCTTATATCTTTCTAATGACATTATGGATTTGTTTTAACGTGTACTGATATAGAAGTTACATCACATTTTAAAGAGACATGAATTCTAACATCTCTAACAACGTGTCAAACTACAAGTATAGTATCATTCATATATATATGTGACTGCGATTAATTTAGCCTTAATCTTAAAAACTTGCTTTCAAACCTAGTTTTATCAAACCCTAGGATCAATTGACGCGAGGGAAATTGGTTCTTCTAAAGGTTGTGGTGGATTTTTACTCCCTACTAATGCATTGTTGTTAAAAATGTTCAAGTCTTGTCTTAAATATCTAGTATGTTGTCCATTTTAAACTGTTTTCGTATAGTTTTACTTATAAGTAAGTCAATTTGTTAATGCACGTTAGTATCTCTATCCATTTGTTAAGTGAAAGGTTTATTTTTCGGGGAGGGGATTAAACCTTAGAATCGTATTAATTAATTCATAATCTTATATCTCAAACATATGCTTCCAAATGACAAAAGAAATTAATTCAGTAGCATTCTAATAAATTATGTTAAGATTGAATGATTCTCTTACAAGGCTATAAGTGGATAAATACTTAACCTTAAAGTTAAAAAATAATTTAAAGACGCATGTTGAATTTTTGATAATTATTTATTTTGTAATTTATTTTCTTTTATAATTATGATATATCTAAAATTAATTTCTCTTATGGACTTTAGATTTTTCAAATAAACTAAAATATTTCGAAACCAATATAAATACTCTTTTTTTTTATTAAAAATAATTTTAGATAAAGTATTAAACATTTCTTGGAATAAAATTAAACTTAATTTCTGACTGAAAATGATTGCTAGTATATCTATTTTCAAGGAAGATGTTTTTTATTACCTCGGTTGACGACTGTCAGTGAAGCACTAGTAATTTTTAGGAATCCTATGCCAACTTTTTGTTACTGTATTTTCCATTAATCTTATGTTCAATGTACCCAGAATAATCCTCCATGAGATTTGAGTACCGGTGTTAGGTAAGTGCTCTTTAGTCACATTGTTGATAACTTTATATGTGAACTATTATCAGAACAATTCTTACTTCTGGGCTTAATAATTATTTTCGTCCTGTAATAATTTTGAAAGCCTTGTTAAAGCAATTTGAAAAGTGAAAGTAGTTTTCTGTCTATAACTTGAGAATTACAATGCTTGATATTTGAAAAACTTGAGAACTACAATATAAGTTGGTTGATTGTTGTTTCAATTATCAAGAAAATTATTAATAAGCTTTTCAGGTTTCTATTGTTTGTTTATTTTTCAATAAATGCATTCATCTGAGTTGTTGAATTAATTTTCTTCATTCTTTTATCTTTTCCTTATTTAATGGAATTAAAATTAAATTTTATATATTTACACTCATAATTCATAACAAATAATGTTATGCGTAAAGTCAATTATATCTTTAAACAAATGTTAATTCTATACCAAAATTAACGGTCCAATTTGAATTGGAATTTTTTCTTTATATGAGATTTGGCAAATATTTGATTGCACTGGGGATATGAGTTTATTCTATTAATCTCATCAATTTACACTATTTCCATTTTATATAAGGAATAGAGAATTATCCATTAAATTACTCATTAATGGCCAATAGCTTTGTGAACTAATCCCTAAAAACATTTACCTTTTCTTGAGACGCATTTATGCAACATTCCATTCCAATAAATATCATTCTCTATTTTTATTAAACATCATGCGTTTCATAGGATATATCTAAATTACCCCCACTTCACTTATGTTAATGTTGAAGCTTATGATACCTCATCCAATAATTATGATACCTTATGATACTATTAAGATTAGAATCTTTTTAAAGTAATTATTGTAACTATATATAACAACCTATATATTTTTAATTTAATTTTGATTTTTTGTTATTATAAAGTTATTTTATATTATCATCCAATAATGTATTATCAAATTATTAAAGGAGTTTGATTATCACAAATCACATCTCTTACTTAAAAAGTCTAATTATTTTAATAATGTGCCAACATATCATTGAGTGATAGTATAAAAATCTATACACAAATAGTATATTAAATTTAAACTCTTTTCTTTAACATGTTTTGGTAAAGAGTTCAATTTTAATTCACTGTATGTATAAAAAAAATTTATATTGTTAGTTAATAATATGTTGACACATAATTAAAAAATTTAAAATTTTAAAATAATTATTATGATAATCAAAATTTTTTAATAATTTATTAACATATAATTAGATAATAATATAAACTTTTTTCACGAGTCAAGCTTAAATTCTTTGGTAAATAGCAAACAAATATAGTCGTGTTCCTTGTGTTTAGGATTGATAAAAATTCGGGTAAGCATATAATCTAGAATTTCTGGCATTCATTTTTTCGTGAGATAATAATAATAAAAATACATTCATTTTTATGTGAGATAATAATAATAAAAAGACAGTTTTTTTTGTTCTTACTTTTTAATGGACAAAGTATTTAGAGTCATAATCAAATAAACATTCCTTCAAATGTGTCACACAATGGCAAAAATACCCTACACTAGTTGTTTTGCCGCCTGATAAAAAAAAACTTTAGGGAGAATGACTTAAAAGTTCAGCTTGGTGGAAAGGTTGGACAATTTGGTTCGTTTTAAAAATTAACTAATTGTTCAACTAATTTAACTAATAATTTACATACAGTTAACTACATATTAAGTATCAAAATGAAGATAAATTATTAATTAATTGTATATAAATTATTGGTTAAATTAATTGAATGATTGATTAATTTTTAAAATGAACCAAACTGTCTAACCTTTTACCAATCAGAAGTTTTAAGTCATTCTCTCAAAACTTTATACCCTAAAATTTACACAGAGCTTATATCAAATTAAAATTGGAGTTGAACATAAAATATTTATACACTAAAATATTATTTTAAAAAGTATTCTTATATGTTTTCGTATTTTTTGCTTCAATCTTTTTTTTTCTTAGTAACAATTTTGCCTCAAATTTTATGTATACGAAAGAACGAATAAACTTGCAATTTGTACATTTATTACAAAAATTCTTCAACATTCTAATGCCATTGGGATATTTACGCTATAACCAATTTAAAAGATTATAATATTGTCTAAATTTTAAAATATTAACTTTTTTTTTGTAAAAAAATCAATTTTATTCTTCTTTTTGTGTGCTTTTTATTTATTTATTATTTATTTTCACTATATTTGTTCTAATTTCGGACTTCACTAATTCACTATGCAATCATTTAAAAATTGGATTGTATTGGCCAATCTAATTGAGAATCAGACATACTTTCACTACGATTTCATTAAAAAAATTAACTAGAACATTAATCGGTTATTGAATCCACAAAACATGATCGAGCTTGCAAACTATTCGAACTAAAGCTAATTCTTAAAAAACGACAGATTCTTCAAATTAGTTTTTATTTTATTATTATAATTTTTGAATTTTTTTAATTTATAATTGTTTTTTAAAATAATTTTTTAATTAATTTGTTATATATATTTTCCTTTAATTCTTAGAAATCATAATTTTTGGATCGTTCATTCGATTTGAACTTATTTTATGTCAATTTCATATAACTTTTTTATATTTATGTGATGATAAATAACCGAAGACAATTTAGCTAATTAATGTTCTAAAATAAAACCTTTATTTTTAGTTTTATGAGTACTTGTAAAAAAACAATTATATTTTTTTAAAATAAGAATTAAACTCTTATTTTTTCTAAAAATTTCTATTATTTTCAAAATAATATTTTTTTAGTTGTATACACTAATAAATATCATCACATGTAGTTAATTTTTTGTAATTCGTATTACTTAAATTTACTTATATATATAAATAATTATTTATAATTATTACATTATCAGATTATCAATTTAACTAATTAAATCAATTAATTTATGACCTATAAGTCTCATTGATTCAATTTTTGATCTAATTCTTAAAACATTGCTAAAGTAAAATAGAAAATAAGGCAATGTGGTTGGTGGCTACCATTAGCGGTGGATATAGGTTGAGTTTAGAGTAATTTTAGACTTAACTCACTCATGAAAACATTAAGTTGGGTTGGGTTGGGTTTAACTTGTAGGTTAAATTTAAACCTAAAAAAATTTTAACATGTTAAAATAGAAATTGAAATATATTCTGAATAACATAACATAAGTTTTCAAATAACATAACATAAAGCATAAGTTTCAAAGTACATGTAACTCTATGATTACTATTACGATCAACATAAACAAACAATAAAGACACATGTAACACAATTAACTAATGACACTATAATCAATGCCTCATTTTCTCTTTAATTTTCTGCAAGTCAATAATACTATAACATTAACCACAATCAACATAATTGTCAAAATAAAGAAAAGTTGAAACTAACAATAAAATAATAAGTTAAAAAGAATTAAATTCTTAACCAGTTAAATGGAAAACATCTAAAAGAATCAATTATTATGATCCACAACTTCATCTCTAGTAGCAGACATATCTAACACATAAAAGAATCATGAAGCATTAACAAACATTAATGATTAAAATATTAGAAATTGATTAAATAAATTAAGCAAATTCTATATAGTACACTACCTATTTCAATCTTTTCAATTTCATTCATTTGAGCTTGTAAATCAATGTGTTTATGAAGAGTTCCTAATTAGTTATGACTATGAGCACAAGTCAATGCCTTCATAGTGATGAGTTGCAAAAAACTAAAAAAATATTCAAAATTCTCCTTCCAATACTAAATGCATTGTAATTTTAATTTAAAAATTCTCAAGAAGTTAATTATATAAAAAAAATTATAAACTTATATAAAATTCTAGAAGCTTTAATAAAAAGTGATTACACATCGTAAAATATTTTAAAAAAATAACATCAGTGAATTGGGTTGGGTTTTATGGGTTGAAAAAGTCTTAATCTGTTACCTGACTCATATCCCATGGGTTTGATTATTTTAAATCTAACTCAATCCACAAACTCAAATTAATCCATCAATTATAAATTGAGTTAAATAAAAATGTGTGAGTTTGTGAATTTAACCAACCCACTGTCCACTCTTATTTACAATGAGATACTGAAATTTCCTCGACCCGTTTAACTTAACTTCAATAAAAAAAAAAAAAAACTTACTTAACTTGACCCACAAATTTTTTTTTTAAAAAATAGGATTAAATTAAATTTGCTGATAAAGAAAAGAAAAACGGGAGAGAAATTTGAAAGCAACAGTGGCATGCATCGTAAATTAGAAGCACATGGATGGTTAATTTTTCAACCACCCCAACCACATACATAAAACATAGTTTTCATTTCTTCGTCATTCATCGTCTTCTTCCCCGTCAATCTAGTCCCCACCTGTTTCTCTCTCTTCTTAACTTCCCCTGAATTTGACGGCTCCGCTGAATTTAGCGTCAATCCTCTCTTTCTCTCTCTACATTTCCCTTTCACTCACTCATTCCCTTTCTCTCACTACTCCTGCAGCACCTTCTTCTAAATTTAGCGCTGCAAAACCAATCCCTTCCTTGTGTGTGTGAGTGTTTTTCTTTTTCGCTTTTGCTTTTGCATTTGCAATTGCATTTTTGTCAGTGTGGCACTCTCATGCTGTGCTGAATCTGGGAACGCTTCGACCAGATCTGAACCGGCCCGCACCAGATCCAAACCCTCTGCGGAGTTCAGCAATGGAGGAAGCGCTGGAGCTCGCGCGCGCCAAGGACACAAAGGAGAGGATGGCCGGCGTGGAGCGCCTCCACCAACTCTTGGAAGCTTCCAGAAGGAGCCTCACTCCGTCCGAGGTCACTTCCCTCGTTGATTGTTGCTTGGATCTCTTGAGAGATAGCAGCTTCAGGGTCTCCCAGGGTGCGCTTCAAGCTTTGGCCTCCGCCGCCGTTCTCTCCGGCGAGCATTTCAAACTTCACTTCAATGCGCTTGTTCCCGCCGTCGTCGACCGGTTAGGCGACGCCAAACAGCCCGTTCGCGACGCCGCCAGAAGGCTCTTGCTCACTCTCATGGAGGTATATTCTAATTCTATCACTGTGCATATGTTCGGACAACGATTGTTGAGTGATGGTGTATGTTGCGATTTAGTGAATAGTGAGAGTGGAGTGTAATCGCCTTTATGAGTTTTAAAGATTTAATCGAAAGTGAGAACTAAGAAAGCTAGCTTCTGGCAAAGTATTGAATCCGTGTGAAGAAAAGTGAAAAGCAAATGTTTGCTCCTATTGTTATAGTAACTCTGGAATATTAAGTGACAAGAGATGAGGGTGAAAAACTGTTAAAGATAGTTGTGGGTTGAAAAAGTCAGAGCAGGAATTAGACTTTGAGTGTATGAAGAGGAAGCTCAGTGGCATAAAAAATATAGCAATTTTACATGAAGTTTTCATTCTTCAATGTTTGGTTCTTATGCTTTTCTAGCCAACCTTTCGTGTTTTGACCACACAAATTGTCCTATGGTTTGAGAATGAAAAATCTGGTGAGTGATGATCAATGATTGCGTGGATATGAGGTTAACTGTGGTTTATTGACTCTCAGTACACTTGCTAGTTCTAAATAATATCACAAAATCTTTGATCAGAGTTGTTTCCTTTACCATAAGACCTCTCCAGGGGTTGTCATGCAGCCATAAAGTATTTTGTAGTAGTGTCATTGCAGTGCAATGCCATAGCATCATAACATCATCACGCTGTCCTAGTAGGTTAGATGAACCAAAAACCTCTTTTTTGGGTTTATTTTGCATCCTATCTTGTTATCACGACTGTTTAGATGTATCTTGACTGTGGCATTTTAAACTGTGGTGCTTCCAACTCTAATATTTAATCTTGCGCCAGTTAAGCTGTTTTTAACTTCGACTCCAGAGAAGCATTAAGTAACATGTGACGGACTGTTTGCAAGTAGCCTCTGCAGAAGAATAAGCGTGCAAGATTTCATGTTTTGCTAGTCTTAATATCCTTCAAATGAAATTTAGAATACTCAATCATTCTGTTTGTGAGCCAAACGACATGCAAGCTGTTGGAGCAGAGTTTCACTTTTACACACTATTACACTTGAATGAGGAAAAGAGAGAGATGACTATTCTAGATCAGAGAATATATCAAACACAGTAAAAACGAGATATTTCTGAAGTAAAGGAAGATCACACACACTGTACATTTATTTATGATAACTTGTCTTTTATACACACTTGCTCAGGTCCCACAACGGACAGATTACAAGAAAAAAAAGAAAATCAGTTACAATTAACTCCCTTCTACTCTAACAAATCAACCAACACAACTACCAACTGAATTAACCTACTAACATACCCCTCTTAATTCAGATTGGTTAAAGATACAACTCCCAGTTTGTTTCTCAGTCCTTTGAATACTTCTACCTTCAATGGTTTAGTTAGGACGTCTGCTGTTTGATTCTCTGTGCTGCAGTGTTCCAGTTTCAGCTTTCCTTTGCCAACTTGATCCCTCAAAAAATGGAACCTTGTCTCGATATGTTTGCTACGACCATGTGCCACTGGATGCTTAGCAAGATTTATGGCAGACTTGTTATCTACAAACAAAGTGATTGGTTCTGATTTGCACACTCCAAGCTCATTCAGCAAAGCTTCAAGCCACACAGCCTGACAAGCACTCAGAGAAGCTGCTATATACTCAGCTTCACAAGAAGATAATGCCACCACTGGTTCCTTTTTTGAGCACCAAGAGATTGGTGCTTTGCCAAGTAAAAAAACATATCCAGCTGTGCTTTCCTATCTTCTTTATCTCACACCAATCTGAATCACTATATCCAATTATGTCAAATATCTCCCTCCTACTGCTGGATTCTTGATCAGGAAAGAGAATTCCATAATCAAGTGTCCCTTTCACATATCTAAGAATCCTTTTGACTGCCATCAAATGTGGAACTCTTGGACATTCCATGAACCTACTAATTAAGCCAACACTAAAAGCCAAATCTGGCCTTGTATGGCACAAGTATCTCAGTGAGCCGACCAATCTTCTGAACTGTGTTGAATCAACAAGTTCTTCACTGCCATCTTTCACCAATTTCAGCCCTGTCTCAGCTGGTGTTACAGCTGAATTGCACTCAAGCATGTCAAATTTCTTAAGTAAATCAGTAGCATATTTCCTTTGGCACATGAACATTCCACTCTTTGTCTTGTGAAATTCAATTCCAAGGAAATATGAGAGATGTCCAAGATCTGTCATTTCAAATTCCTCCATCATTTTCTTCTTGAATTCATCAATCTCAGCCTTACTACTGCCTGTCACAAGTAAGTCATCTACATAAATGCATACAATGGTCAATTCTCTGCTTGCAGCCCTCTTCACATATACTCCATGTTCAGATATACACTTTATAAATCCAATTTGAATGAGAAAACCATCAAGTCTCTTATTCCAAGCCCTTGGAGCTTGCTTTAGTCCATACAAAGCTTTTCTAAGTCTGTACACCTTTGATTCCTGCCCTTTTACTTCAAATCCAGGTGGCTGATCTACATATACTTCCTCATCCAGTGGCCCATTTAGAAAGGCTGACTTCACATCTAACTGGTGCATTGTCCAAGCCTTAGCACTTGCAATGGCAACTACAACTCTTATTGTTTCTATTCTGGCCACAGGTGCAAACACATCTTCAAAGTCCACTCCAGCTTTCTGCAGGAACCCTCTCGCTACTAACCTGGCTTTATGCTTCACAATCTCACCACTTGGACTCAGTTTTAACTTGTACACCCATTTTACTCCAATGGTTCTCCTTTCAGGTGGTAATTTTACAAGTTCCCAGGTCTGGTTCCTTTCAATTGCCCTTAGTTCTTCCTTCATTGCATTAATCCACTTGGACTCTTGCATTGCCTTCTCAAAGCTAACTGGTTCAGCATCAGCAAACAAAGCAAAATGCACAAATTCACCTTCTGAGTCCACTGCATTATCTGGGATTACTTCACACTCCTGCAACCTTTGAGGTTGTGTTCTCACTCTTTGAGATCTCCTCAGCCCTGAACTTTCAGCTTGTGCTTCTCTCCCAGCATCATCATCAAATAGCAGCTTGGCACTACCCTTTTCTTCTGCAGATTTCCAATTCCAATCCTTCACCTCATCAATAATCACATCCCTACTAATCACAATTTGCTTGCTCACTGGATTGTAAAGCCTGTAACCTCCTGTAGAGTGGTATCCAACCAACATAAGTTGCTCTCCCTTGTCATCTAGTTTTCTTCTCACTTGATCAGGTATATGTCTGAAACAAGTTGAGCCAAAAACTCTCAAGTGACTAACATTTGGCTTAATTCCTGACCATCCCTCTTCAGGTGTGACTCCTTTCAGTCTTTTGGTAGGACTCCTATTCAGTATGTAAGTGGCAGTGCACACTGCTTCACCCCATAAGTACTTGGGCAAGTTTTTACTTCTTAGCATACTTCTAACCATATTCATGATGGTTCTGTTCCTTCTTTCTGCTATGCCATTATGTTGAGGTGTGTAGGGTGGTGTTACTTCATGTACTATTCCTTCCTTTTCACAAAAATTAGTGAACTCTTTTGACAAATACTCTCCTCCACCATCTGTCCGAAGGGTTTTAATTGGTTGCCCACTTTGTTTTTCAACTATTGCCTTATACCTTTTAAACACATCAAACACTTCACTTTTCCTTTTGATCAAATAGGTCCACATTTTTCTAGTAAAATCATCAACAAATGACACAAAATACCTGTTTTCTCCAATTGACTCTGTTTGGATTGGTCCACATACGTCTGAATACACTACTTCAAGTTTGCTCCTTGTGCTGGTTTCAACATAATGAGAAAAAGGCTTCTTATGTTGCTTGGACTGAATGCACTCTTCACACATCTCTGTTGGCTGCTGGATATGAGGCAATCCTTGCACCATGCCTTGTTTGTTCAATAGATTTAGGTCTCTAAAGTTCAAATGACCAAATCTATAGTGCCACACCCACTCTTCTCTACTGGCTGCAGTGACAAGACATCTATGCTCCATGACTTGGATTCCCACCTTGAAGGTTCTATTCTTAGACATTGGTGCCTTGAGAATTAACCTTCTCTTGCTGTCATGCACTTTCAGCAAGTTATTCTCCATAGTCATCACATATCCCTTCTCAGCAAGTTGACCAAGACTCAACAAGTTGCATTTCATTCCAGGCACATACAATACCTCAGTAATTAGTGACTGTCTTCCATCTTTTCTTTTTATCAGCACATCACCTATACCTTCTGCAGTGAGTTTACTATCATCAGCAAACTTCACTTTGCTTCTGATCGGTTGACTTAAGCTCACAAACCAATCCTTTCGACCTGTCATATGCGTAGAGCACCCTGTATCCAGGTACCATTGGTTCTCACTGCTATCTTCCTCCTTTGTTGTTACCATTAACAAGACTGGTTCTGAATCTTCATCTTCTTGGGCCATCCTTGCTTCATCACCTTGTGATTCCCTCTTTTCAGCATAGCACTCATCTGCAAAGTGTCCATATCTTTGACAATTGTAACATTGGATGTTACTCTTGTCAAATTTCTTTCTACCACCCCTTCCTCTTGATCCACCTCCGCCTCTATGACCTCCACGGGTTCCACCAGTACCACTGTTCTTTTGATTGTTGCTGTTAGAAGCTTGATCTGAATGATTTCTGTTTGCGCCATTATTGTGATTCCCTTTCCCTCTTCCTTTATTATTGAAAGATTTTCCCTTTTTGTCTTTATTGTGATGCTGAGCCTTTAATGCTAGATCTGTTGTTTTCTCTGTACTTCTCTCATTGATTCTTTGCTCATGTGCTTCAAGGGAACCTTGTAATTCTTCGACTTTCATTGCTGCAAGATCCTTGGATTCTTCAATTGCCACCACCACGTGATCAAATCTTGAAGAAAGAGATCTTAAGATCTTCTCAACAATTGTTTGATCTGACAGTCTTTCACCACAGTTCTTCATGAGATTTGTCAAGGTCAAGACCACAGTAAGAACGCAGCAACACCTTCCTTTTCCTCCATTTGAAGCAATTCGTATTGCCTCTTGTGAGTCTGTAACCTCACCTTCTTCACTTTCTCTGCTCCAGCATATGCTTTCTCAAGATTCTCCCAAGCCTCCTTTGATGATTCAGCCTCTGAGACCCTTTCAAAATTGGCTGGATCGACACATTGATGAATGATGAATAGAGCCTTGTAATCTTTCTTCTTGGCTTCCTTGAATGCTATCCTTTGTGCCTCCGTGGGATTCTGAGGAAGAGGATCAACGCCATTTCTCACAATGTCCCACACTTCTTGATACCCAAACACCACCTTCATCTGGATACACCATTTGTCATAATTCTTGCCATCAAGAATAGGGAGATTCCCTGGAAAATGACCATTTGAGAGAGAGGCCATTGATGGTGTATCACTCACGGAACCTTTGCTCTGAATACCAATTGTTGGAGCAGAGTTTCACTTTTACACACTATTACACTTGAATGAGGAAAAGAGAGAGATGACTATTCTAGATCAGAGAATATATCAAACACAGTAAAAACGAGAAATTTCTGAAGTAAAGGAAGATCACACACACTGTACATTTATTTATGATAACTTGTCTTTTATACACACTTGCTCAGGTCCCACAACGGACAGATTACAAGAAAAAAAGAAAATCAGTTACAATTAACTCCCTTCTACTCTAACAAATCAACCAACACAACTACCAACTGAATTAACCTACTAACACAAGCCTGCTGGCAGTTATAATTATAAGTGAATTTCAATGACCAGCTGATAGTTATTCTTTGTGATAATGGATATTTTTGTATATAGTGAAATTTATAGTCATGCATGCTCTTAAGTTAACAATAATTGTGTTCCCATAAATAGCTATAGGCAAATCATCCTTTCTAAAATGACAAGTGAACAAGGATAGGTCTATAAGAAGTTAAGCTGGAATCTATTAGACTAGATGATTGCTATGTATTGTGCATTGTGCATTGTGCTTGGATTTTTGCAGAATGCAGATGTTGGCATAAGTTTGTGATTTATCACCAAATAAATGGAGTTTCGCATGACAAATCTTTGTAAATTCCAAGTTTGGATATATTTATTTCTATGCCCTTATTGTGGCTTGAGTGTTTCTTTTGGAACGCCATTCTTTATGTTTGCCTTTACAGTTAAAAGCATCAATGCACATATAATGATTCTTGTGTATTTTGGTATTTATTTATGTCTGTCTAAATGTGAAGTAAATCTGTCCCATTGGGCTGGTTTCATTGCATTTTTTTAAAATGATACTTTCTGGGTACCCTTCAAGTTCCTTTCATTTTGAGATACTATTATTATTATTATTATTATTTGCAGGTCTCTTCTCCTACAATAATTGTTGAAAGGGCAGGGTCCTTTGCTTGGACATGCAAAAGCTGGAGAGTCAGAGAGGAGTTTGCACGAACTGTCACATCTGCAATTGGTCTATTTTCATCTACTGAACTTCCCCTTCAACGGGCTATTCTCCCTCCTGTATGTTCATTGACTTTTTCAAACAAGGAGTACTTATCTTTTGTATAGTTCAACATTTTTAGGATGCGATACTAACTCCTTTTAAAAAATTGATCAATTGTCAGATTTTGCAGTTGCTGAATGATCCGAATCCCACTGTTAGGGAAGCAGCTATTTTGTGCATTGAGGTAAGTACACCTTATCTTTTAGACTTGTCATTTTATATTGTTTAAAATGGCTAAGGACCGGGTTATATTGTTAAGTTCATCTTAGTTGCCAAAAAGAGGGTTCTATGCCCTATCAATAGTTAATTTAAATTATTAAATTTCTTAGCCAAAAAAAATAAGAAAGAATTGCTAAAATTGTATGTTGCTTTTAGCTTAAAGTTATATTTATGAATGCATTTATAATGATGTGACTGATAATATCATTAAACTCATAATTGTATATGAATTTTGAGGAATGGTAAAATGGAAGTGGGTCTAGGTCTAGTAGAGGGTGTTTTTTGATGTTAGAATCATGCTAAGAGCATGTTTGGTTTTGCTTTCTTTTTGGGAATATTCGCTTTTTTTCAATTAAAAGTTGTTTTATCTAAAATCTATTTTGTTTGTTTAAAGTGTGTAAAATTGATTATAAGTTAAGATTATTTTTTCATAACTGAAAATAGCTTTTTTAAAAAAGTTGTTATTTTAAGCTTTTAATTATTTGATTTCAGATTATTTCAAAAGTTTTAAGAGATAAATACTTATTTGCCCTGAACCAAATAACTTTTTTTTAATCATTTCATATATCTTTTGGTAATTTCATACATAAAAGCGATTTTTTTATACAATCCAAACAAAACTCTTTATCATAAAATGAACTATGAATTAACATATCCAAACATAAATTAATTTTTTCATGATCGAGTTTCTTGAAAATTGATTATACACATAATCGATTTTCTTGAAAATCTTGATTATACACATAATCTTTTTTTCACAACTAATTCAAACACACACTAAGTATGGATTCTTGATTATGTTGTACAGTCAAAGCTGATGTTGTCAAAATTTGTCATAATACTTTTCAAGGCCTGCAGCTTGTGAAGTGGATATGGCTCTAAATTTGAGAATTGATGTAATCTAGTTATTTGAAAGTTTGAAGTTCTGTTTTAGTGGAACTTATTCAATTATGCATGATTATGTATAACTGGATTACTTTTTTTAATGGTTTATTGAATACTTCAGTAATTGCTCTCATGATGCAATAAGCAAAGGCTGGTTTAATGATATATTCATACATGAGGAGAGCGTTTTTGGAGATTTCAATTTAAGATGAATCTCAGTACATTTCTTTAACATTATCTTTTTACAGGAGATGTATGCACAAGCTGGGCCTCAATTTCGTGATGAACTTCAGCGCTACAATCTTCCTTCATCTTTGGTAAATATTAAACAAAGAATCAATTACCTGATTTCATTGTTATTTATATTTTACTCATGCACAGATGCACTTCAGATCTGTAATTTTTACATTTTAATGTCAACTACTGTGAGAGTTTATTATAACTTTTTCATTGCATCACAATGGTTTCAGGTGAAAGATATTAATGCCAGGCTAGAGGGCATTCAACCAAAAATTTGCTCTTCAGATGGTATTTCAAGTGGTTATATTGCTGGGGAAATTAAGCCATTGAGTGTTAATCCCAAGAAAAGTAGTCCAAAGGCTAAAAGTTCATCAAGGGAGACCTCTCTTTTTGGAGGTTAGAATATTTGCAATTTTTTGGATTGTAAATGTCTCTATTTTAATTTTGTATCAACGTAATTTTTATAGTATGGCTCATATTTTATCCATATATTTTCCCTCTCTCTCTCTCGCTCTGTAATTGTCTACTTGCCTTATAATTTTCTCTTTAATTATTCCGTATTTGCCCTTTATTCATTTGAGACGAGCTGCAAAGTATTGGAACATACTTCTAAATTTTGTGGTTAAGGTGGACATGTTTGTATTTCGCATCATAAATTTTGCTTTGAATTTAGAGTAGTTTGATCTCCTTTCTGTCATATCATGAAACAGAGCTTTCATATCGTGCTTGGATTGTTAGAATTTTAACTTTTGATGATAAGGGATGCTATTCCAATTGGCACTAAGTGTGATGATTGTCGTCTTATTGTGTGTCGATCAGTTATTGGAATTTTGGGATATTGTAGTTATCAGGTCTTCTGGGGTAATTCTACAAGGTTAGCCTGCATGACATTAGGATTCTACCTCTGATTACATGGTGGTAATGGGATCTGACTGATTTTAGTAGCCAAATGGCAGATATTTTCTTCTGCACTTCTCCTATGAAAAATTGACAAGAGATTCAAGTGCAAAATGTGTAAAAATTGAGATGATTTTGGTTGTGGATGTAAAATGATTCAAGAAAGAAGTGATATGATGAAAAGAGATAAGTAACATCTGAAGTCATACATTTGAAAATTTTTCCACATCTTATATTGTTAACATTCGGTGTCTAGTCAGACAAGTATGCTATTTTCACTTACCGTTCCCTTGTTAGCCAAATTGTTGATATTTTGATACATGCGTTATTTAAATGTGTATTTTGTTTCCTATTAAATTATGAGCAGGAGACGGTGATGTCACTGAGAAACCCATAGACCATATCAAGGTGTATTCGGAGAAGGAATTAATCAGGGAAATTGAGAAGATTGCATCCACCCTTGTACCAGAAAAGGACTGGTCAATTCGTATTGCTGTCATGCAGAGAGTTGAAGGTCTTGTTTTGGGAGGTTTGTGTTTCCCATCTCCTTTTCAGGAGTATGTAGTATGTACAGAATTTTATATGCTTAGAATCCAGTCTCAAGAACTTACTCCAAGTCTAAAAGGGCAATAACATTTGCCATTGTAGAATATCTTTAACATGAGATTGGTGTGAAGGGTGTTTGTTTATGGTGATCTTACATGAATTTGGTATTAGATTTTACTTGTAGCTATTGATTCAATATGTAAGTCTTTGTCAACTGAACTATGGCATCAAAGAATTATGGAAATGAATGTCTTTGATAAACTATAAAGAGGAAAACTGATACGAACCTTGGGAGAACCACACCCCAAAAGCTAGCTATTAAGGTGGGAGAGCCCAAGGCTATATAAACTGCACATCTGAATCCCATACTTCCGATGTAGGACTCAAGTCCCATACCTTGCAATTGGATCCTAACAAAAACTAATGCTGGTTGGGCCATAAACTATAGCTGTTGAGGGCCACCAGTCAACCAACTGTGAGTCCCTTTATAGAGGTGTGGTTTTTAGGATCCTAGTTGTAGAAACTACAAAGAAAGGGGGATTGTTTGTGGCTTAAACATTAGTTGCATTTTTCAAACATAAGTGATCAGAGCCAACGTTGTTATAGTTGTATTATTTATTTGAATTCTCTGCTTTGCATTACTTTTTTCTTTCATCAATTTTTTTACTATTATTTAAGGAAAAGTGGCTTTACTTTTTTTCTTTTTTAATTCTTTGTTGTAATTTTCACTGAGCTGTTAAAATGTATTACAAATTTATCTGTTTTGTTTGTGGCATGAATGTTGAATATCTTTTGAATACTCTCCTTCTCAGGTGCAGTTGATTATCCATGTTTTCGTGGACTCCTGAAGCAACTTGTTGGACCTTTAAGCACACAATTGTCAGATCGAAGGTCTAGCATTGTGAAGCAGGTGCACTGACATTTTCTTTGGTTTTCTATTATCTTTTATTAATAATTTTTTAATTAGAAAACAAACATTGTATTGTGCCAAGTTGCGAGTTATAGCTTCCTGTTCCACCTTCCCTGTTTTAGAACTAAGGAGATTGGTGAATATTCCCTGTTGAAGTGCTCCTGCTTTGTGTATCTTAAAACGAAACATCACATTTATTTTGATGAATGATATCCTGTCCTTAATATGTTAGTTGGTCTTGTCTTAACATAGGAAATATACATTTTTTGTTTCTTTGGTCCCTTTACTTTTTGTTACAAGGGGGAGATCATGATGAAGAGTTCTCTTGCAATAACCAAGTTGGTGAAATTTGATTTTGATAGAGGGGGGAGGGGGGAGCTAATAAGGCATTCCTCTGGCAAAATGTAATTTGGGAATCCTTAACAGTACTACTATAGAGTAATAGATTAAAACTGTAAATGACAATCCAATGAAATCTGTGTAAAATATATTGACTGCAGCTAGACCTTAGAGGGTGTCGAACCTCTCATTAGAACCTGTCTTACAAAGAAATTTTCACCTTGCTTTTATGCTATTATTTTGGTGAAGCTAGAGTGGAAGTAAGAGTTTGCTATGAATCCGAAATGTTCAAAAGCCACTATGATATCTGAAGAGTTATTATCCAGCCCTTGTAGAAGAGAGGTCTACCCACCCAACATTGGTTGTGAAACCAAACTTTTCACTAGTGTACTCATTGATGGTTTGATGCATCCTTAAAGTGAGAGTGTATTATTATCAATTGCAGGATATCCTTTCAAAGCCTTAGTGCATATAACAAGCCTGGATGCGCCTCTAGTGTAGAATGTCTGGAGGCAGCCACTAAGAAGGATGTGATGTCCTATCAGTCATTGTTCTTGCTGGAATGAGTGGATTTACAAACCATGTTTTCAAAATTGTCTATTATAACTGGAAATCACTTCATGATTGAAGAAGTAACATACTGATCTCATAAACCATGGCTCCGTGATTGTTCAAATTGTAGGAGTGCAAATTATTATTGAAGTTGCTTTCATTCTGCATCTTAAGTATTTTTATCAATAAAAGTTATTTTGTTGTTGTTAGACCCTCTCCTATCACTAGGGTGTATGTTAGGAAGAATAAGAAGAGTGACGGGATTATTGGCTACACGTGCAGTCAGGGAGGAAAGTGTGAAAGGCAATCATCAAGGGGATATGCAATGTAACAACCTGCACACGTGGCAGGTGGGGGACGGAACAGATTCTGTTAGGGAGAATGGAATAAGAAAGGAGGAGAGAGAGAAGGGAGGGCAAGCAAGAATTAAGTGAGGTTTGGGAAGGGAGGAAGCAGATCCCTTGAAGTGTCTGCATTTCCTCTACATTTTCTATTCTTGTACAAACGCACAACTGATACTGATATCACACTGATATCAGTAGCAGGCAAAGAAATACAGAAGTTTCTTTCAGTATTTTTTCATTCTCTGTTCCAGATTTCTATCAGTTGTCTTTCCCCTTGGTGGAATTTCATAGATTAGAATCTCCTGTGATAGAATTGTGTTTTCCACTTGTTACCCAAAAAGGCATGGGAAACTTGTTTTCCTTTGTAGATGTCATTGTTTCAGACTCAGTAAAGGACCTGATACAAACTGGATCATCGAAGTTTTAGTGGAGTATCCTTCTATAGTCTAGGATATAGTATGTTTAACTAAATCAAGTGGTACTCTATCATAGGAGATTGTGGCGTAGTGGTAAAGCCTACTGCTTAGGCAGGTAATCATGTGCTTTGGATTCATCAGGGTCATTGGAAGCCAGAGCAACAAGACTCACATCCCTTATCATCTGGCCATTGTCCATGTACTAATTCAGTGGAATTGAATCAGACTAGGATTGAACCTTGAGAGAGCTGTAGGCCTTGTGGTTGGTCCCTGAGGAAGAGCTGAAGTTGATGTCATCAATGAGTAATATTGCCTAAACTTCTCATCATAATGGCTCCCTTGTGGGTGTAGGCTTCTGCAGGTCACACATCACAGGCTCCACAATGGCTAGTAGCTCCATTGTATAAACTATTATTAATTATATAAATTATTATTAACTTGGAATTTGATTAGCCCTTTAAAAAAAAAAAACCGAAGTGACAAATGAAAGGAAAGAAGGATTAGAAGAACCTATGAAAAATTGGTTTTTAGCATATCTTGAAACAATGTCCAGGCAAAATGTTGGTTGCAACTTTTCTTTTTGTTTTTTTCCCCTTATGTTTGGATGGGTTTTATTTTAGCTTAGATTGGAATCTTTTATAGGAAGGCAGCATAATTATTGATAGTCAATCTCTTATTATATTATTACTAATACACAAATGTTTTATGTTTGGTATTTGCATTTTTCTAGGCTTGCCATCTATTATGCTTTTTATCGAAGGACCTCTTGGGTGATTTTGAAGCATGTGCTGAAATGTTCATACCAGTAAGTTCAACTTTTTATCTATGATTATCATGGTTGTGATGTTTTCAGAATCTTTATTAATTCTTGATCTGATAATCAGGTCCTTTTCAAGCTGGTTGTGATTACTGTGCTTGTAATTGCAGAGTCTGCGGATAACTGCATAAAAACGGTAATGTAATATGCTTATCTAATTTTCTGCATCTTCTTATCCCGTTGCTGTATCCCCATTTTCACCTTTGTCCTCTCCTTTCCAGATGCTGCGCAACTGCAAAGTTGCTCGTGTGCTTCCTCGTATAGCCGATTCTGCAAAAAATGATCGCAATGCAGTACTTCGTGCGAGGTATGAATTATGTACTCTTGGGAATAGATATGTGAGAGTTTTGGTTTTTCATTAATACCATTTGTATTGTAGGTGTTGTGATTATGCTCTTTTGATACTAGAACATTGGCCTGATGCACCAGAAATACAGCGATCAGCTGATTTATATGAGGATCTGATAAGGTGTTGTGTTTCAGACGCAATGAGTGAGGTAGCTTTTATAGTTTTAGGTTATTTCATGTTTGGTAAATATAAATTATGTATCATATTGGTAAACTTTAACTAGCTTTTCATTGTTTTGCTCTTTTTCCTGAGCTATTAAGAATTTGTATCACATTGGTAGTTGCAATGCAGTTGCAGTTGCAGTTGTGGGAAGTGAAAGTACTTAAAATGTATAATGTGATAAAATGCAATATTGATACTGAAATTGTGAAAAACCATGAGCTATTTTATTTATTGGTTAGTTAGCTTTACGTCTCGGTATGTGTGTCTTTATGTGTGGTAAAGAATAATTAAGATTCTGAAACTTTGGATAATAAAAATCATGCAGAAGCAAAGCTTCTATTATGGATAGCCAAAGAAAAAGGGGTCTGTGATGCTTTCAAAAAAAAAAAATTCTTTTTTTTGCAAACGCAATGACTAAAGATCAATTGTCCCACATGAACACATCAGGAGAAAAAAAAAGTATCCAAGAGGCAGTTGTGTTGTAAAATCTCACCACTCTTCTGCCATCACGTTCCTTAGGGAGACAGAATCAGCAACATAAATCATCTGACTTGCATACATCTATTAATTTATCATTTGATATGCAAATTCTATTTATGTTATCTCTTGAAGGAAGGTGGTCCAAAATGACATGACTATTTCATTACTCTGTTTCAGTGTCCAATCATGTTTGGTAAGATGTTTGAATAGTTCTCTTCCAGTATCCAGTTGAGGTTACATTATAAAATATGATCTTTCACTTTTTTCTGGCAAACCTTGTTCTTTTCATTAAAATTTTATTGGTTTAAAACAGAAGCTTGTCAGCATATTCATTGACATGACATTTTTCTTATGTGACCACATTATTGGTGCCAAGGTATATGTGCGTGAAAATGATTACAGTATGAAACTTGATAGGTACGGTCTACTGCAAGGATGTGCTACAGAATGTTTGCAAAAACTTGGCCAGAGCGTTCCCGTCGCCTATTTTCATCCTTTGACCCTGCTATTCAAAGGGTATATGCTTATGATCTAGGTGGTGTTATTCTTCCTTTATTGTGATGCTTAAGCCATTGTTTTAAAGTGAACATAACTCGCAGTTAATAAATGAAGAGGATGGAGGAATACATAGACGGCATGCTTCACCTTCCATTCGTGATAGAAGTGCACTGGTGTCATTAACTAGTCAAGCCTCTGCTCCCTCTAATCTACCTGGTTATGGAACTTCTGCTATTGTTGCAATGGACAGAAGTTCAAGTTTATCATCAGGGACCTCTATCTCCTCTGGTGTTCTTCTTTCACAAGCTAAGTCACTTGGTAAAGGTACAGAACGTAGTTTGGAAAGCGTGTTGAATGCAAGCAAACAGAAGGTCACTGCTATTGAAAGCATGCTTAGAGGTTTGGATCTGTCTGATAAGCATAATTCATCTGCCCTCCGGTCATCAAGTTTGGATCTAGGTACTAAATAAGTTTACCTGTTTAATATTTGTTTATTTCTACCTCAATTTTCAGGACTTGATGCCATTCAATGGTTGATGGTGTTACTGGTCTAGTTTTTAAACTAATTGTGAGCGGCTAAATTTATCTCTTATTGCCCCTAGTGCAGGAGTTGACCCTCCATCATCTCGTGATCCACCATTCCCCGCTGCTGTCCCAGCATCTAATCATCTGACAAGCTCTTTAATGACAGAATCAACTGCTTCTGGTGTCAATAAAGGTAGTAACCGAAATGGTGGTTTGGGTTTGTCCGACATAATCACTCAAATTCAAGCTTCCAAAGATTCTGGCAAGTTATCATATCATAATAATGTTGGTGTTGACCCTTTATCAGCATTTTCCTCATACTCAAATAAAAGGGCTTCTGAAAGATTACAAGAAAGAAATTCTGTTGACGAAAACTGTGACATTAGGGAGGCTAGGCGATTTATGAACCCCAGCATGGATAGGCAGTATTTGGATACACCTTATAGGGATGGCAACTTTAGGGATTCACAGAATAGTTATGTGCCTAATTTTCAGAGGCCACTATTGAGAAAGAATGTAGCTGGACATATGTCTACTGGCAGGAGGAGGAGTTTTGATGATAGCCAGCTATCTCTTGGAGAGATGTCAAATTATGCAGTTGGACCCGCATCTCTTCATGAAGCTCTGAGTGAAGGACTTAGTTCAGGTTCTAACTGGTCTGCTAGGGTTGCTGCCTTTAATTATCTTCACTCTTTGTTGCAGCAAGGTCAAAAGGGAATTCAAGAAGTAGTCCAGAATTTTGAGAAGGTAATGAAGTTGTTTTTCCAGCACTTGGATGATCCCCACCATAAAGTTGCACAGGCCGCTCTTTCAACACTTGCAGATATTATTCTAGCATGCCGAAAGCCCTTTGAGGGTTACATGGAACGGATGCTACCTCATGTGTTTTCTCGGTTAATTGACCCCAAAGAGCTTGTTAGGCAAGCATGCTCAACAACTTTGGAAGTTGTTAGCAAAACTTACAGTATAGATTCTCTCTTACCTACATTGTTACGCTCACTAGATGAACAAAGGTCTCCAAAGGCAAAATTGGCTGTTATTGAGTTTGCAATCAGTTCCTTTAACAAGCATGCAATGAATCCAGAAGGTGCTGCTAATATTGGCATCCTAAAATTATGGCTTGCCAAGTTAGCCCCATTGGTTCATGACAAAAATACGAAGCTTAAAGAAGCAGCTATTACATGCATTATATCAGTGTACTCTCACTTTGATTCAACTGCAGTTCTGAATTTCATTCTTAGTTTGTCAGTTGAAGAACAAAATTCTTTGAGACGAGCCCTTAAACAGTACACCCCTCGCATTGAAGTAGACTTAATGAACTATCTGCAGAACAAGAAAGAGCGACAACGTTCCAAGTCTTCCTATGATCCATCTGATGTTGTGGGAACATCCTCTGAAGAGGGATATGTTGGTTTGTCTAGGAAAACTCATTACCTTGGAAGGTATTCTGCTGGTTCACTAGATAGTGATGGTGGCAGGAAGTGGAGTTCCCAAGATTCAACCCTGATTAAAGCCAGTCTTGGCCAAGAAGCTTCTGGTGAAACGCAGGAACATTCATATCAAAATCTTGAGACTGATTCTATTAGTGGTATTCTTGGTTCAAAAACTAAAGATCTTGTTTACACAGTCAATCCAATGGGTCAAAACTATGGCTCTCAAACTAGCCTACTTGGACATGTGGACAGTAGCATGAACTTTGAGGGTCTGTCATCTCATATGGATGTTAATGGTCTGATGTCATCAGAACATATAAATATTGCTGAAGGCTTTGGACATGATGAAGAATATCCTTCTGAATTGGACTACAATAATCACTCAGCTGAAGCTGTGAAGATTAACTCCATGACAGACACAGGGCCGGGCATTCCTCAAATTCTTCATATGGTGAGTTATGCAACTAGTAGAGGATGTGTTGGCTTTGTAGTTTTGTTTTTTGGAACAAAAAAGATTCCATTAGAAAGAGAGATAGAGAAAGAGTGAGGGTATGAGGGTGGATAAAGTATCCTTCAAGAACAGCAAAAGACAGCAGAAAAATATAGGAAGAAAAAGGATTCATCAGCTAAAAAATCAACCAAATCCCTTTGCAAAACAGATACAGAAACCCCTAAATAAAGGCCATTAGCTTTAACCCATAAGGAGAGCCAAGAACAGAAGTCTGTCCCGCAGGAGATATAATAGCCTGAATCATTTTATAGAACTCTAGCATTATGCTTCAGCTAGTGACACCAAACACCAGCTAAAAGTTCACAGTTCCATAAATGTTTTTATCCTCACCTTTCCCAAAACCTTGATAATGAGTAAGAAAGTTGTTCAAAGAGGCAGGGCAAACCCAAAACTCTCAAAAAACAGCCAAGAGCTTGTTCCAAAGCTGCTAAGCCATATCACAAGTTAAGAACAAGTGACGGCTAGTGCAGACAGCTTTATTTGGCCTACGTGCTTGTAAACAATCATTATTTAGGTTTCTTTTTGTTAGAATATAAATATTATGTTGAGAATAATCTCTATCTGTAAAGTGTTACTTTACAGATTATGTAAAGTGTTACTTTACAGATTATGTAAAGTGTCATCTCAATCTGTAAAGCAGTGCTTTACAGGTTATCTCCAACCTAGCAGCATGTTAGCTTAGTTTATGTATATTATCTTAGTTTAGGTATGCCCATACCTTGTCTGTAATTTCTATCTATAAAATGAGAAGCTGAGAGTCATTTCTCTCAAGCAATTGAAGTCTAAAAACATTCTCAAGTCCCCTCTAATTATTCATCATGGTATCAGAGCCATGGTATCCACCTTGAGGAGTCTCTCTCCTTTTCTGCTGTGTTGAGTTCATGGAACTCTTGTATATTCATCTTCTGTTTCTCCATTTATTTCTAAATCTGAGTCAGTTCTCAGAAATTCAGAATCGTTGTTGAGGGTTTCTCCCTTCTCTTCTGATGCCACTGCAGTAGGGTAGTCTTCTGGGTATTCAGGTTGCTTTTGACAGTGTTCCTCTGCGTCTAGCCTCTGCATTGCTACTCCAGTGAGCTCTTCTAGGTGGCCAAAGACAGAAGTTCAAGCTCTGATAAGGCTGAGGACAAGTCTTGAAGCTAAATATCAGGAAAATGGAGCAAAAGCTCCGCTGTGGGAGAAAATTGCCACCTGCAGCTTGTGTGGGATTTTGCTGGCCACACAGCTTCTGCAAAAATGCAATGACTGCTGCATCCATTTCCTGCCACTGCTCCTTGAACCCATCCCCAAAGATGGGCTGACATGCCATGTGCTGTTAAGCTTGGATGGGAATCTCTTTTCAACAAGTGGTGGACCCCTCCATTAATTTCTCTTTGTCAAAAGGTAGTTGGACTTTTCTTTTTTTTGGAGAACCCAAAAGTAAAAGAAATGGTCTGCCAAAAGACAGATGCCACATGGGTGGCCCGTAGCATTGGCTGTCCATTTATTCAAAATCTGCCCTTTCCAATGCCACTATGGCATTGAGGGGGAGAAAAAAGCTAACTAAATTCTCTGTACTCATCTCTTTGTCCAGAACCAGAATCCTCTGTTGGCTCAGACAAAGCACAGAATTGGCATGTATACTCTGCTTCTGCAGAGTCTGTCCACTTATTCTAGTGAGGTGTGGCAGTGATTCTAGCCCACCACAGATCTGGGTAAAGTGGGTGTGTACCACCCATTCTGATACAACCATCTGTTCCTTCTGCTCCTCTGATTTGGGCAGCATGGCTGCTGGAGGCTAGGTGCGAGGAATAGAGCACCTGTGCTATTGTGCGCCTGAATGTGCACACATTTTTCTGATTTCTGCTGTTGATCTGAGATGGTTCAAATTATGTTCCCTTTGTCTTTTGGATTCTCAGTTTGGTTGCATTGTTGCTGCTGCATTGGTGATTTGCTGCCAACCTAGTGAGTTGGTAGTTATTCTAAGTTCTCATTGAAGTCTGTTCTCGACTCTCCAAAAAAAAATTAACGGGATGGTTCAAGGATATTATACCTCTTGGATGCATTCTATTGCTGAAATACAGCATGTACAGCATCCAGAATTGTAAATCTCTATCCCACCAAGAATCATATGGGTGGAGAATTTTTCCTGGCAGTATCCAAAATACCCACCGAAGATCATACCGGTGGTGAACTCTTTTGGCTGAAGATCATACCAGCCCTCTGAATCTACTATCAGTAGTATCCAAAATACCCACCGAAGATCAAACCGGTGGTGAACTCTTTTGGCTGAAGATCATACCAGCCCTCTGAATCTACTATTAGTAGTATCCAAAATACCAATTTCCACTGAAGATCATACAGGTGGTGTTCTTTGAGGGTCTCCTAAATTCAAGTTTGAGGTCTGTTTGAAGCTTCTAAATGCTCTTTGGAGAAGATGGTGTTGATTGGATTTTGCAATCTATGATTGCATACTAGGAAATTACAGCTGCCCATCATTCCAGCGTAAGTTCCTCCTTGGTCATGCAACATTCCAAACCAGCTTTTCAGGCTATGTGTCATTCAGCCGTCTTGCTGAGTTATTCTTCCAGCAAAGCTAAATTCATGTATTACCTATCCAGCAATCATAATATCATCACTGAGTTGTCTACAGACTCTTCACAGACATGAATGAGTGGTCACATATTTATGTTCTAAAAGTGTCTTTATTTGTAACAAGCTTAAAGGTTCGTAAGCTTTAGCTTGACGGGGAGTGTTAGAATATAAACATTATGTTGAGAATAATCTCTATCTGTAAAGTGTTACTTTACAGATTATGTAAAGTGTCATCTCAATCTGTAAAGCAGTGCTTTACAGGTTATCTCCAACCTAGCAGCATGTTAGCTTAGTTTATGTATATTATCTTAGTTTAGGTATGCCCATACCTTGTCTGTAATTTCTATCTATAAAATGAGAAGCTGAGAGTCATTTCTCTCAAGCAATTGAAGTCTAAAAACATTCTCAAGTCCCCTCTAATTATTCATCACTTTTAATAGAGTTATATCTTAGGTTACCTCTCAACTGAAAAGATATAGCATTTGTTGTGTAGATATGCAGTGGGGGTGATGGAAGTCCTATTTCAAGTAAGCGGACTGCACTTCAACAGTTAGTTGAAGCTTCTATAGCAAATGATCATTCTGTTTGGACCCAGGTATGTTTAATAAATTTGATGGGTATCACTCTCCTTCCTGTCCCAAAGTTGTATGATTGTCATTTGTACTTATTAAGTGCATTCTGTTTTGGAATGGAAGAACTAGTCCATCAGACTTCATAATCATACAAATGTGGTTTCTTATTGTCATACTTATACCAATGTTTTTCGTTTGATAGTTAATATTAATATTAAGTAATGCTATGTATCTTCCTATTCTATAATAGTTTTTTCTGACACCCTCTGAAAAAAAAAATCCCAAGTTGTATATTAGTGAATTTTTAATGACTCTTTGATTGCAATCAACTGTTAGATCAATAAATAGAGAAGTCTTTTTTTGTGTGTTAAACAACATTGAACAATATATTTGGATTTGTCTTCTTTATGTAATGACGGTTTCATGGTGTATTTGCAGTTCTTCAATCAGATTTTGACAGTTGTGCTTGAGTTGCTGGATGATTCAGATTCCTCAATCAGAGAGCTTGCTCTTTCATTGATGGTTGAAATGCTTAAAAACCAGGTTCTTACTCCTTTTGTGCCATTTTTGTTGGATTATGCCTTGCTCATATCAGTACTTGCAACTGTACATATTTCTCCTCTTGTGGGCATTTTGGGATGTAATAAGAGATTTTTTTTCTTTCTGTTTATTGTTTCCAGAAAGATGCCATGGAAAATTCAGTTGAGATTATAATTGAGAAGCTGCTTAATGTTACAAGGGATATTGTTCCTAAGGTAACCAACTTTATCCTGTTCTAGTTTGTGTTTTCTATAGTTGCTTTCTTTCCCTAGTTTCAGCATTTTTCATCCCTTATTCAGGTCTCAAATGAAGCAGAGCACTGCCTGACCATTGTTTTATCTCAGGACGATCCATTCAGATGTTTAAGTGTATGTATTTCTTGATTTTTTGTACTTTTTGGCCTCCTTCCTGCTTGTAAAATGTGTTTATAGAAGGGGGCGGGGATTTGCTTTGTTAACTTAAAAGTTAAAGCTGATGCTCTGAATATAAAATGTTTCAGGTTATTGTCCCTCTACTGGTTACTGAGGATGAGAAAACTCTTGTCACTTGCATAAATTGCTTGACAAAGGTAATTGTCTTGAGCAACCTTTTGTCAGTTTTGCTTCAAGTGATGGTTCCTTATAAACCATGTTTTAAACAAATTCTACTTTCTAATATATTTGTTTTTTAAAGCCTCTTTCTGTTTTGGAAGGAGGTGCCCTATGAGGCAATGATGCTTCATAAATGGGGACGTACTCATACCCAGTGCTAATATGCTTATGATATCCTGCTGATTTTTAAAAAAAAAAAAATAATTATGGATACAGCTTGGGTACCTCTTGGGTCTTGGCTACTCCAGCCAATATGCCATTTCTTTGAATTTTTGAACTACTGTTGGGTCAACATGGTCCTGAACACACACAATTCCCTGATTCCTTCTTTCATGAACGTTAATTGTTATGCATACTTTATATTGACTATCCCGTTTTACATCTTCATACTCAGAAATAGCATAAAGTCATAGATATCAGTTAGTGATAGTGATTAGGAATTACAAGTGGATTTCATATCACTAGCACATGCTAACAAGTAATTCCCTTTTTTAGTCTTTAAATTTGTGTTTATGTATCCCATCTGTATTTTATCCCATATTTTTTAGAATTCACTATATCCCCATATCTGTATCATATTTTACCCGTACTGCATAGGAAGTGACCCATTTTTATGCATGAATTAAATTTGCTTTATAGACATTTATCTTGTTTAACTTCATATTATTCCTTTCTTCAGCTTGTGGGCCGGCTCTCTCAGGAGGAACTGATGGCTCAGTTACCCTCATTTCTGCCTGCTCTTTTTGAAGCTTTTGGAAACCAGAGTGCAGATGTTCGTAAGGTACTTAGTGTCTTTTGTCTGCAGTCATTAATTAATGGTTCTCCACTTAATACATTTAATGAAATTTAGGTGATACAAAAATTTCTTATCAGTCAAAGAGCACTGTAAAGTGGTGTATGTAGTTATAACAAATTTATCCAACAACTTGAGATTAGATGCTTGAGGCCTATTTAGTACTTAATTAAAATAGTTATCTGTTCTAACATTATTAGTATCACTAACCGAAACTTCTTGGGATTATTGAACAGAACTTACTTTGAAAGATTTCTGCTGGTCTCAGGCTTTTATATGATTTGAAACATTTCTTTTATGTCAGTGTTGATGGCTTGGTATACCTGAGCCACCTTTAACTTACTATGCACCTAAACTGTGGCAAATCTGATCAGTAAACTGTTCTCTTTGTTCTTTTAGGTTCAAATGTTGAACATGGATTTTTTGTTGTTTTTTGAGGTGATTAGCTAATAATATACACAACAAATGTGACTGGCTCTATCTAAATTTATTTTCTTTGAATGAGAAGATTGGTATTATTTCTATTGCTAGAAATTGTAGGCATGTTTTGCGTGTCCTTATCCTTTTCCCCCTTTTTATAACTGGTCTCTTTCATTATTCTCATTTTATGTTAATGGTGGATGGTACAGACTGTTGTTTTCTGTCTAGTGGATATTTATATCATGCTTGGGAAAGCATTCTTGCCATATTTGCAAGGGCTTAACAGCACACAGTTGAAGTTGGTCACCATTTACGCGAATCGAATCTCACAGGCCAGGACAGGCGAATCAATCGATGCCACTCATGATTAGCAGGTTCATCAGGAAGAAAAATTGTGGGTTTTGGGTGTTGTCTTATTCATTGTTGTGTATTTTGTATATTGCGAGCATGAATTTTAGAGGTGGGTTTTCATTGTCTTTCCTTCCTCACCTTTGTCCTATAAATATATATATATATATATATATATATATATATATATATATATGTTGTCTTCCTTTTTCCCTGCCAATGTTTGTTGGATTTGGAGAGTGCTGGTGGTGGAATACAGTGCGCAAATTGTAATCTACGTTGAAGAAACATTATTGATTGTATTAAATGGTTTTCGAGAAGGCCTTTGGTTCAGTTACTTGAATATTTTGGATTTTGGTATCTAAATTTTTGGGAAGCTGCTTTTTGAGCTGTAATTCTTGTTGCTCCAGAAGATGGATGTAGTTGCACCCTTGCCTGGCCTTAATTGTTTTGTTACCTATTTCCGTCTGTGTTTGACTCCACAACGGTTTTTTTACAAACAGGAATATGTTTAATGCCAATAATGCAGTGCTGTACTGGTTCAGAAAATCTAGCACTATAACACAAGTTAAATGGTCATAGTGGGTCAATGGTTTTGTAGCATAGTGGCACCTCCCCAGGGGGATTGTGGTGTTGGGGGTACGATCCCCCCACACCCATTTCCCCAATGCCCCACCTAGATTCCATTAGTTTGTTTAGATAGAGTTTGAAGAAGGGAAAGGGAAATGAAGTGTAATTTTTCATTTTAGGAATTTTTTTTAAATGAAAGTAATAAAATGAGAGGTTATCATATGACTTTCTAATTATTCTTTATTTTTTTATAAGCATTTTATAATTATTTCAATTTAGAAATAAAAAATTATTTTTTCTCTTCTTTTTCCTCCAAGAAACATGCCCGTACGGCTCTTAACTTACTCAAAAAATATGGTCATAGTAGAAAGGTGCACTTGCAGCAATTAGTGAACTATTGTTGAATTGTACGTTATTTGAACTATATTTCTCTTCTCTCTTAGCTTTTGGCTGGCAAATTTTATTATTTATTACAAGACATTCTGAACAAAAGTACCAGTAAGGTGTTGTGAGGGTTTGAGCAAAGGTTATAGGTTTTATTCTGTTGTATTAGGAAAAGAAAAAAGCAAAGACTTGCGCATTTTTAGCTTCATGGTACATCAAATTATTAAAATCCGATGCCTAAGAGCTAATATCCAAATTGATTAATTATATATTTCATTTGAAATTGGGAAATATAAGTAAGTTCTCTATTATGGCAAATTTGTTCTCTGTAAGTCCCTTGATAGTAACCCCATGAAATCAGAAGGGGGTTAGATATTAGCTTGATCTTAGGCTTTAGGCTTCATTTTACATATAATTTTGTTGGTCTTTGGATTACGGTCTTTTTAAAATTGCAAAATTTAGGCCAAGTTCAGCCCTTAGACCATGTCTAATTTGGTCCAAACATGACAGTTGAATCAGTGTACAATAAAGAAGAAAAACATATAAGATGCTGCAATTTGACAGCTAATAAATAATTGTTAAAAAAATAAGGAAGCTGTGTAGTTTCCATATCAATATTATTATTATTTTCGGTTCTTAGCATTTTTTTTATTATGATTACAAAATTCTTTTCCCATTTTTTTTCCTTGTATGGGCCTTTAATAAGAAAATGCTGTGATTTTCTCCCAAAAAAAATCTGTGATGTGAAAGTTTAATATTATAATAATTCAAATTATGTTGACGGAAATCATGTTGTAAAACCATATTAGAATGGAACTAGATGTCCGTTTTCAATATATGGTAACCTTTTAGCGTGATAGATTAGTTAAATTGATAAATACATTCAAATATTGCATGTCGATGTGTCAGATTCGCAGGTTTGAGGAGGCTTAAGCCGATCAAAATTTGTTTGGGAAAATAACTTTAGTGCAGCTCAATCAAAAAGTATCTTATTTTAGTTCCTGCATTGAATTAATTAAGTATCAAATTAATTTAACAAATAATTTATTTACAATTAATTACTAATCTACATTTATTTTGATATCTGATATTTGATTAATTGTATATAAATTATTAATTAAATTAATCTGATACTTGGTTAATTGAACTGAAATGAAACTTTTTGACTAGTCCAGACTAAAGTGTCATTTTCTTATTTTGTTTTGGAATGAGTTTTATGAAGGAATTCACAGAACTTCTAATGCTGGTTGCAACATGCCAACTTAAAAATTATGAAAATGCAAACTCAGAAATTAGTAAGGTGCAAAAGAAAATAATGAAACTGTTAATGAAGTAGTTGCTCTTAATATGAAATGATTGAAATATGCACAAAGATCGTTTTCAAATTTACAGAAACGAATAGATATGTATTCAATGTGCTGAACCTATGCAATCTAATCTTTGTTCCTGAAGTAGTTATCCTGCTCTTACTGCTTATCCCTCAATGCAAATATTGTCCACTGAAAATGGTAGAAAAGGAAAAATGTTTGCCATACACAGTCTATAGAAGCCCATGAGTCCACGACCAAGCACTGTTGTTGACAATGACATGCAAGAGTCATTAGGCAAGTCTCCATAGAGGTTAACATTGGTTCCTCCCAAAGCTTGACATTAGTATTGCAATTTCGCCGCTTCATGTGCACCTATTTAGTAAGAAGCACCTATTTCACAATGTCTATGCCACCGCTTGACTTGTTTAATATATAACGGGTTTCATTTCAGCTGTATCACAGCTATTACTTCTAAATTTTAACTAGATGAAAACCTGTGCGACGCGCGGGCCAATAAATGAAATTGTTTAAATTTTGTTTGTCTTATGATTCATTGGTTGGGAATGGTTATCATATTGCCGTGAAGCATCATTCTGGAGTTTGGATTAAAGTTGACTTCATTTGTTTTCATAAGGCTGATTGAAAAGTAAATCATCGATACTAATAGCAAATAATAAGATTATTTTACTAATAATGAAAGATGAAACCAGACATAGCAAAGAGAACCTCTCGAAAATACTTTTAATTGGGAGTTGTTTTGCATGCCAAATCCAAAAGGATTTGTCTTTTGTTGTTGGTGTGAGCCAGTGTGGGACTAGGACCCATCAAAAGGATTTGTAATTTGCTGTTAGTGTGAACTACTCTGTTCCCCAAACCTATGAACATTAGATTTTCATTATTGTTGGAGTACATGTAGAAATTTACACCTTGCTCCATATTGATAGCTGAAATATGAATGAAAGCAATTAAAAATATATTTTAAAAACTTTTGGTTCCTGTAAATAGATAAACACTTCTAATATTAAGGATTTATAGTATCTTTGATCACGTAGATGATAGCATGATCTACAGGGAAACATAAAAGTGAGAAGGGTAGCAGATATACTATCTAAATGCACAAAAATATGTGGATTTTTGAGTAACATGTAGGAGCACCATGAAGGCATGAACATCAAGATTATCAACCAACTATTATAGTATGAAACGTCAAAACACACGGCCAACACATTCCACAAAAATAAGATACCACAATTTAAAAGAAGCAGAAACTTAAGTCACACTACAAGAGAAATTGACAAATAATGACCATTTTCCTTTGGAGAATGAGTTTAAAAAACACAGCAAAAGAATCAAGAGTCCAAATCCTCGAGTCAAAGTTAGAAGGCAAGTTTTCAACATGAAGCATAAGCGAAAAAAAAAAAAGAAAAACTCTAATGCAAAAGCAAATAGCAACAATGTGATGTCCATAGGTTTTATTATCATAGCTGAAAGTCTAAAGCCCAATCCAACATTGTGAAAGCCATAATCCAAACCAGCAAACCAAATATACAGATAATGCTAGCACTAAATCACCAAAGCACATGTATAGATAATGATAGACTGATACCAGCAAACCAAATGTACAGATAAAGCTTAGAGTTTCACAAAACATCCTAGCAATGAAAGGCTAGATATCTTTTAAGGTACAACAAAAACCACCTCCCCTATACAAAATTCTTTCAATTTAATGTATAGATAATGCTAGGAGTTCCAAAAAAAAAAACCATCACTCTTTAGATGTTATGGATGAACTTATAATAAGAGGGGAAATAATGAAAACTCAGATAAACTAACATGTTTAAAGCTTACGAAGAATTGCTTACCTGAAAGCTTACATGCTCAGTTTATCCATTATGCTCACTTGACAAACTAATAGCATGTTTTACTTGGCAACTAAAGGGTTGAACTTCTCTTATTCAATAGGAAAACTCATATAGGGACGTAAATAATAGAAAGGAAAATATGATAGCTTTGAAGTGATACATTAAAAAGGAAATAAAGAGGAGAAATACAGGCATATTAGCAGCAGAGCAGCAAGTTGATTCAAAGAACCTGCACCATAACAAAAATGCCAACAGAGATACTTCCCTCATTTCGTGAAGCCCAATATTACATATACACAAAATGGGAAATAAGAAATAAAATGAAGGAAAGATACAATTGGTGAGAGAGATGAAGCTAGCTCGGTTGCAAGTTCACCAAAGTGGAAACCAATTAACATGATGTCCCATTGAGGCAGACTGTAGTGACCAAATGGTTTCTATTGTGATGAACATTTCCTGTTTATGCTAATATGCTCAGCTTGGTTCCTCTAAAGCATATTTACGCTGTTGTTAATATAATAAGCACCGGTCAAAAGCAATAACAAAGAAATTGAAGCACAATTGAATATTTGTATTATTTTCTCCCATCTGTCCAGTTAATGTCTTGTGGGGTGATAAAAAAAGAAAGGAAGAAAGCTTGTAACTTTGGACCTAGTTGAAAAACATGGACTACGAACGAACATAATTCTAAAATTGGAAAAGCCTAAAAAAAACTACAAATTGTCTTGTGGGGTGATAAAAAAGAAAGAAAGAAAGAAAGAAAGCTACCTTAGATTAGTTATAGTAGAGCTCGACACCCATACTGTCGTGGATCTTGTAATCCTTGATAATGATGTGATCCTTGTAGATGGTGTACCACTTCTGGATGCAAATCTTGTCAAACCTCATGGCCGTCTGAGCGGCGAGTGGCCACCAACTTCTTCAAATCGTTGATGGTGTCGTCATCTTTGCACTTCACATAACCTTCTTCCCTAACCAATTGTTCAACTGATGGTGTGGGGGAACTACTATGCCTTTAAGAAAAAAAATTTATGCGACTTGCATGGATAGAGAAAGAAGAATAAGGAATGTGCAAAAAGTCCATAAAACAGTAAGGGAATGAAAAGAGTATATGAATATGAAGAGTTTGAAAAATGGTGAATGAAATGGCAGAGAAATTGTGATGCTAATGGGTCGTCTTCAGAGCTAAGAGAAAGTGAGTTAGGAGGTGAGCTATCACCTATTAGGAGGTGAGCTTCTTCATAAATTACACGTGTCAAGATGGTGGCAACATGACATGTCACTTTAAAAGAGACTAACACAGTTGATGTGTCAGTGTTACAGCTTGTGAATATATTTTTATATTATAATAAATAGATGTCCAAAGACCAAAATGCTTGCCCACAACGTGCATAAAATATCTTGGACTAATGTTTTAAAATTTTTATGTGATTTGTTTAAAATACAATATCCTCTCTTTTCGTTTCATAAATTACATTTATCTCATTAGTTTTGAAATTACAAGAAATCCTAATTAAAAGACAACAAACTACAGTAAACTATAATTATCTTTCCGGTAAAAAAAAACTAAGTACTATACACTTATATTAATTAATTTTTTAAATGCACTAAGCCAATATGAAGCATGCATCTTTAAAATCGTCTGATAAGGAATTTAGTTTTGATTAATACAAAAGCTTATTCAAAGATATCCTTACCATATAATAAATAAAAAAATACTAAAACATGAGCACACTTTAAAAAATTGTTTTTAATTCCCTAAAACCCGAGATAGTTTGGCCACATTATTATTCTTGTTAGTAAATATTTTAAGTAAGTTCATCTTGGGTACAACATACATTACTTACACGATAATAACTTAATTAAAGGGTTAGTTTAATGATTAAAGATGTGTGTTACATGTCTTGATTATTTGGGCTTGAATTAAAGCCATTACATAAGAAAATTAATTCTCATAAATGCATTAGGCCGATGAGGGATGTGCCCCAATTAAAGTCATTCAAAAATAAATTAAGTTTTGATTAATGAAAAAAAATCTTAAAAGGGTCATGCTAAAAAAGATCAAACATATAAACGCTGACACTATTCATTGAATACCAATTGAGAAATAACAACATTCTTAATTTTTTTTTTAAAATAATAAAACCACAAATGTATGAATGAAAACCAAGTTAAAGCTAGAGTGTTTGTACGCTCAAGCATTTATTAGTAAAACTCTTCTTAAAAATACTCTTATTGTACAACAAATATTTGTATGTGTTAGGCTCACATATGCACAAATAAAAGAAAAATGATTATTCAATTCAAGTTGGCTTAATTGGTTGAAAGGAACTGAATAAGACTATGCATTCTCTATGTACATGAGTTTAAATCTCCTTTCGACTAATAGTCCTACTTGACGGTCATTTCTCTCATAAGAGATCCCTTGACCTCATTAGCTAGTTGAGTAGTCTCTTTTAAAGAAGAAATATTTGAAAATAATTCTTTAGATGGACTTATATCTTTCCCTTTAAGATCTTAAACATGTCACTAACGTCCTAACCGATAATATTGAAGTAACATATCATTACCACTATTTTCTTATTAGCAAACAAATAAAAAAATGATTACCTAAAAGAGATATGAGGATATATGTACATAGCAGACTTCTTGTAATTTTTTTTAAATAGTGAAATTTCACCAACATTTTTTATCAAGAATTTCACCTTCAAAATTGAGGGTAAGAAGTAGTAAGAAGCAATTGGCCAAAAGATTGAGTCTGCTTAGGTGGGACTCTATTTAATAGATAGCAAGTGGGTAATGAGAGTGGAACAAGATAAAGTGGGGTCTTAAGGCCGCATGGACTTGGAACCACAAATGTCGGGGAACTGGCCAACATGGCACGCTCCCACCCTTGCCACGTTCGCACGTCTTACGATGGCTATTTTAATGACAGGTGTGCCCTCATTAGCAGCACTAAACTAATATCAATTCCAAATTGAGTAATGTAATTTGTACCAATAATTTTACATAAACAATGCTTAAATGAAAAAACAATTAAATATATATAGTAACATATAATTGTACGTAGGTTTATATTAAAGAAATTTGATATGACATTGCACAATATGATAAACCTAAGGGTACGAAAATATGTCTAAATTTGAATATATAAAATATTATTTATATCAATTTCGATCCTTAATTCTTGTATAATAAATTTTTATAACATTTTTTACAATATTTATAAAATATTGGATAATAAGTTCATTTTACTTAATTTGTTGAATTATTTAAACTTTACAGTGTCTTTATAAATGGTTGTCCAACAATAAATATTCTGCCAAGAAAATAATGAGAGTGTAGTAAGTACAAACCAAATTTTATTATTTTCCTTGGAAATGATTGTGTGTCCCCATATTTCCTGTACTCATTATATTTTAATGAGCTACTAAGGCTTGTTTGTTTGGTGATTTTCTTTTCTTTTTTTTGTTTATTTTTGTAGAAAATATATTTTGAAAATATTCAAAAATAAAAAAGTGTAAAAGATATAATTTTATTATTTAAAAAGTTAATTATGAAATTTTATAAGAATACAAAACATTGAGCTAAATTCACACTAATTTTTTGTTGACATTTTGATTTTTTTTAATACATAGAAGAGTCATTATTATAATTAAAATCTATAAATTTTACCCACATTTTTATTTATTTTAATATGTTAAATTATAGTCTAATGTTCGATCTCTCGCACTTAAACACATAAAAACTTAGAATATAACAATTTTTCAAAAGATTAGTCTCTTACTTCCTAAATGAGAATATTTAAGAAATCAAAAAACTTAAAATTTGATAAGTGGTTGAATTAAAGGGGGATATGAAGTGGAGATTTCACATTTAAGTTGTAAATATTTTACATCGAAAGTCTTTAATCCTGTATAAATTAAACCGAAGATAATGTAGATTGATACTTTCTGACTGTCTGACATGCAAAAGGTTGTGACGACCAAAGCTAAAAGAATTATCAAAAACAAGGAAGAAAAATGTCAGTCACAAGGAGAATTCCTTTTAAATTGATTCCAATTATATGGATTTGCCCTCTGTAGATGACAATCTGAACCTGATAATAGTGCTTAGCACTAATAAGAAGACACCATTTAGTTTGCTCTACTGTCTGCATAATAGAGCTTTCGCAGAACAGAAAACTGCCCTCTATTATATGATATCTCGTTGAAAAAGTTAAATGGCTGAGTTTGGCTTGGCATATTCTTCATTCACAGGTTGAAATGAAAGCCCCTGGCTAATTCATGGGTCTTGTTCGGAAAGGCACTCATCATTACATAATTATAATCATCACACTTTTACACCAGAAATGTCCAATGAATAGAAATCGACTAGATTTCTTTTCGAATCTTTTCAGTTTTTTAATGTCACCACTAATTTCTAATGTTTTGGTCTATCCTTTAACGTGAAATGACTAATTTATTAAAGGATCGTAATTCTATCTAATAACTTAAGTTTTGAAAAGAATTGATCTTTTAACACGAAATGGAGTTCAATTTTTTGTTATTTTCATTTTTTTAATATTACTAAATTTCAGTATAAAATAAGATAAATTAATTTGTGAATTATCCATACTATAATATTAAAAAGTTATTGCTTGAATAAGGATAGTAAAAATATAAAATTACTCATATATATACGTTCATTTAATAGTTAAATTTTTTTAAAAAGAATTCATATTTTACATAGTTCTCTCTTTAGACCACATATGTGATGGTTGAGCCAAGTCACAAAAAGGATATAATGGAATCAATCTACAGATCGACACAAGATTTTACAGGGAGAAAAGAAAACAGAAAAAGAAATGTTATATACTCTATAGATATATTAGGAGTGCATCACTTGTCATACAATATGCCTCAATGATAAGAGACAGTCCATATGGTTGAGCCAAGAGGCTAAGAAAAGATAGTGCTCCTCATCCAACTGTTCCGACCCACCACTGATTCGGGACTAATTTTGCGAAGATTCCACAAGTCAGACATTTTAAAATAGTAATATTTATAAATAAAAAATATATTATGATGTGTTATATTTTTTATTAGTTTATAGTTTACATAAATATGAGATAATTGTCTCATTTTCATAAATTTATTTGTGATAAAAACAATATTCGATCTTAAATATATACTATTTTTATACTTCATCCTTTATATATTATCAAGTGTCACTTATATTATTTATTAGTTTATATTAAACTATTTTGTGAGGAAAAGTCCTCAATAATGTCCCTAATTTTCTTGATATTATGTTCGTGCTAATCTTGCATTCTTGTTCACTCATGTATTATTCACTTTTCACATAAGCAAAAATATTAATCACCTATTCGTTTGTTACTTATAACTTATAAGAGTAATCATAGATACACATTTTACGGAATCACGTTTCATTTTCTATCCTATGTTATAATTTAACTGTAACTGACCTACATAATGCATGATGCCAATAGTGTGGTTATACAAAAAATGTATGTATTATTACTATACTTATAAAATGAAATAAAAATAACTCTTAATTAGATTAATTAAAAATATAATGCGTAAAATTACAAAGTTTCACAAGAATTTGTATAAAAAAGAACAAAAAAAATTAATGAATTTTTTATATTTAATACTTAATATTACCCAATAAAAAAATGCCCTAGCTAGCTAGATTACGTTCCGACCTCCATTTTTCGTGCTAATCTATGCCTATTAGTTTGCCTTTTCTTTCTTTAATAAGAAAACTTATAACTTAACAATAACTTGTATGCCAACGAAGATTTGTTCACTTAGTCATATATTTTATTTATGTTAATTATGACTTGAATTTGAATTTATGATTCTTCCATTAGTAAGTAAACTCAATTGCAAATCTTTGCTGAAATTAGTAGTATACCCTGACCTTAAACTTAGGTGAGCCTTTCACACAACCTAAATTTTTTTGCACCCAAAAAAAAAAAAAAAGAAACAGTGACTTATTGAAAAAAGAATATGGGTTGACGAGAGAATATACGACAATTGGGAAATTTTTGGACTGAAGAACAATTTAGGTAGGTATAATTAGAGAGAGAAATATATATTAGGTAGCGTCCTTGGAATAAAGCTTGTATTTTTATTTTTTATTTATTTATTTTGGTGAATTATTTTTCATTTATTATTTATTTTGATACACAAACAAAAAGTAATGTAATGTCCACTCTCTAAAAATATGCTACATCTACAAAGGTAATGCGACCTAAAAAACATAAAAACCGTGAAGAGTTATTGGATGGTTGATAGGCAAATTGTTATGAGTAAATAGTAATGATACTTATACTCACATATTTCTTACATACTCACATGTAAATTATTAAATAACATCCTAATTTCATTATAATTTTTTCTAGATGACCCATATTGTACATGTACTTCTCAAAAGTTTGTGCAAGTATCTTTTCTTAACTAATATTCTTATGCAATTTTTTGAACGTAGGATTACTCCACACTTAAGGCTATGGACATGCAACTTGATCACCAAAACTATCATTTCTAATGTTTATACATTACTAAGATGTGTAAATTTGTGTCAAATTTATGCAACACATGTTTTAAAAAACTTACACAATTTTAAAACTTCTTTATTGTCTAAAACAAAATTTTAGACAATTTTGTAATTTAAAAAGCTATGCAAAAGTAGTGAATCCTGTTTACAACCATATACTAATAGTTGAGAGGGCCTTTTTCAAAAAAATACAAATTTAATGTAAACTATTACCAAGGCCTCCCTTACTTTCAGGGAGGAACTAGAAAAAAATTATGAAAGGGTTATATTGAAACAAATTATTTAAAAGGAGATCAAATTAAATCTTTTCAAAAAAATACATAAAACAATCATATTTTTAAAAAAAAAATTAGCCCCCCTTAAACAATGACGCGCCGCCCCTGCTCACCCTACCTGTTTATGAGCGAGTATTTTTCTCTCACGTAAAAGTCAATCCTTATACTTTGGTAAAAAAAACCGAGCGTGAAAGATATGGGGCAAAATGCTAAGCCCACATCTGAAAGGCCTAATGCACTCAAAGCCCAACAGATAGCCTCCCCTACCCCAACTAAGCTTTCTTAAAAGCGACACTTACAAGTTATAACTTTTTCCTAATTTCTTAAGGAATTGTTTGGGGAATTTTTAAGAAAAAAAAGAGAGATAATTTTTTATTTTAAATTTACATTCTTCTTATTTGGTAATTTTTTAAAATGAGAAGAATAAAATGAGATACTATCATGTAATCTACTAATCATGTCTTTTTTATTTTTATAAAAATTTTATAATTCTCTCAATTTAAAAATAAAAAATTATTTCTCTCATCCATTCTCCTCTAAACTATTCCAATTTAAACATAATGTAAAGCATCTAATCGCTATCATATGGCATGTTAGGGTCTGCTACACATCAACTAGTGACCTACTAAAGTGAAGGAAAGTGACCACTTGGAAGAAGCCTCTTTCCTAAGAAAAGGTATGCCCTCCTCCTAGCTAAAGGGAGAAAAAATCTTATAAAAAAGAAGAGCATGTTTGGTTTTGCTTTTTGAGAATAATAATTATTTTTAATTAAAATTTATTGTATTTAAGATCTATCTTATTTGTATAAAGTGTGTAAAATTAATTATAAATTAAGATTATTTTTTCATAACTAAAAATAATTTTTTTTAAAAAGTTGTTATTTTAAGTTTTTAATTATTTAATTTTAGATTATTTTAAAAACTTTAAGAAAAAAATATCTATTTACTCTCAACTAAATAACTTTTTTAATCATTTCATATATCTTTCAGTAATTTAATATATAAAATTAATTTTTTTATATGATCCAAATAAAATTATTTATTATAAAATCAATTATAAATTAACATATCCAAACATAAATTAATTTTCTTATAATTAATTTTTTTAAAATTAATTATACATATAATTAATTTTAAACATAATTTTTTTTCATAATTAATCCAACTAATATCAAAAAAAAATTTTATAACTACCCACCATCTCTGATTCGAGAATGGAAGCTTGGAGCCCAAAGACCCAACAAAATAGACAGGACCAGACTCTTTGAAGTCTTTAGTTTCCAAAAAGTCTTCCTATCATAATTATATAAGCTTTTTTAGAACAATAATTTTGTCAAGTCACGTTCTAGATGTAGATTTGACAAAAATAAGTCATCATATTCCAATCTTTCTTCAAGCATACATGCACTGTATACATTATGTACGGATGAAAAATGTTTAAGGGACACATTTTTTTAGAAGAATGTACTTACGATCATTTATGTAAAAAAAAAAATCAACGTTCCATGTTCATGAATTTAGATATAATGTTATATTTGTACCAAAATATAATTTAATCACAAAACTAATATATATATATATATAATTAGTTATAAACCTAAGACAATGAATGTGATTGACACTTCTAATTATTTTTTACATTCTTTATTGATTATTTTAATTATAAATTTAAATTATCTAAAATTAAATGAGAATAGATAAATAAATATATAATTAATTAAATTTTAAATTTAATAAAAAATTGATTTATTTGAGAAAATTTTAAAAAATTGAAATTAAAAATAATTAATAAAAAATATGAATAAATTAAAGTGTGTCCTACAACTTAACATTACTGTATATATAAATAAAGATAATCTTGCGTAAATAAGATTATATACACATAAAAAATAAATTAAACTTTTTTAATAATATAAAAATACATAATTAAATGACAGTTGATCAAAATTAAACTCATATACTATTTAATGAAATATTTGTTACCTCTTTAAAGTAGTATATATATTATCTTTAAAATAACGTAATAAATGTCCATAGATGTTAGCCTTTATTTGCTTCGTCCTTTACTCTTTTACACCCTAAATCTAGTTGGACATTCACATTGATCTATGATACGTAAATCATCGAGCCAATACCATTTAACTGATTTTTTTTTTTCTTTTTTACCAAAAGTTAAAAATTGAAAATGTTATTTATTTCAGCAAAAAAAAATAAAAAATAAAACTTGGGGCGGGCATGTTGCAATTACCGCAATTTTGGCAGACAGAGAATCTGCCGCATACTGGGTAAGCTTCGTCATGACATGGATACAAAGAGTAAACAATATTAAATTAAACTAATAATCACTAAATTAAGTAGTAAATAAATTTAAGTTTGAGGGACTTATATAATATTATAAATTTAAATTTATAAGAAAGTATTTGTGAGGATGAGTAGTTTTAGGGTCCATTTATTATAAATTAAAAAAAAATTAATTTTGACTTTTAATAATTTAAAAATTATTTTTAAAAAATAAAAGTTATTTTATGTTTGTTTATAATTATAAAAATTATTTTTAAGTGAGAGTAACTTCTCTCTTTTTTTTCTATCGCAAGAAATTTTTTTCAAAAGCTAATAAAAGTAATTTTTCATTTTAATCATAAAAATAATTTTTTTAAACAAATAATTCTTTTAATTAGATTAAACAAATATAATCAAAATCATTAAAAATAATTTTTTATTTAAAAAAATAATTTTTTAATCAAATAATCTATAACAAAAAACTTCTTAATATTAAAACATTAATTAATCTTACATTTAAAGAATGGAAGAATACTTAACATAAAAAAAACTAATAATCATGATTATGAATATAAGTAACTAATTGGGCATTCTTTTTGGTTAAACAAATGATATTAAACTAGTAACCTACTTTTTATTTGGTGACGGTTTACCGTTAGTTGTCCTTTTCTCACTCTAATATTAGTAATATATAAAGCAAATCCCACTTTCTCCTTTGTGTAATTAATTAGTCTCTTTTGCGGGAGACACAACAATGATTATGCCAAACAAAAACTCAAGGAAAAATGGGAATTGATTTTTTTTTTAATCTTATCCACAATTTGACTGTTTAATTTCAAATCAAATCAAATTCCTCGTTTTAATTATTTCCATTACTATTATAAGAGAAAATGTTACCTAAAGATTAATCTAAAACGATTGCGGAGATTAATCCCTTGAGATATTGAAATTTATTTAAGGAGTTGCATCTCTCAACAGATATTTTTCTATACACATAGGTTAAAAAAAAATCTTTATTGTAACAAAAAAAAAATGAGAAAACTTGCTTTTTTGTCAAGAAAATTTTAAAGTTAACATATTCTTAAATAGTTTTAAACAAATCAATAAAAAAAGCTAAAAATAGTTTTTAATACAATTATATTTTCATTTTTCCCTTTATTTTTGTAATTTTGTTATCTTTTAATTTTTTTTAATATAAGTATAATACTCAATGAATATATATGAATCTTTCACAAGTAGTATATACTTCTACTTTCTAAATTTAATTAATTAATTAATATAGGATGCGACCTATTAGGGTTCTATCGGTATTATTTAATGAACATTTAATATTTTTTAATAAATTATTTAAATTATTAAAATAAAAAAATATTAAATACTTTTTCAATTATCAAAATATTAAATATTCTACTTTGATATGTAATATTTTTTATTTTAATTCATTAACTTGTCATAAGAACACTCGTTAGCAAATATCATTAATATATAATATAGCACCAACTTGTGTTGGTATGAGTGAAAAATGTTCGATCACTTTAAATATTTTATTTTAAATTTGATTATTTAAGCAGTATGTATGAAAAAATATAATTAAAAAAGGTCTCTGTTTCGTATACTTAACCATACTAAGTGAAATATTCAACGAAATTGATCTCTCGTTTTCAGAAGAAAAAAAAATACCATAGTTACACCCAAAAAAATATAGCAACTACGCAGCATGTGTCAGAGTGCAACAACACATTTTCAATTCGCATCATTAATTTTCACAAACACGCATGCACTTGAATGAATAGAGAGATTGTTTTTGGCTAATATACATATGCTTTCACGTTGATAATGATGTTGCATCATTTTCGAAACCTAAAAACGAAAAGGAGATGTAAACCCATGGCCTATGTTGAAGATAATAATTTTTAATCATAAAATTAAAAAAAAGGTCATGATGTAAAGCCATATTCGGCATTCCAAGCTACAAATTATTTGTAGAAGTTATTGAAAATAATAGTTAAATATCTTGTAATAGTCTCAACTCTAAAATGTGAAAATGAAACAACAAAGGAAGAAGCGAAGAAGAAGAAGAACTTATCAAGTTGTTTCTTTTTATGGCATTGTGATTTGGAATAAAGTTATCCATCAATAATAAAAGGATATGAGTAGTTGGAGTAAAAATGATCAAATACAATATGAGATAGTGAAAATTATAATATAATTAAATTATAATTTATTTATTATTAAAGTATTATGTTTACATTTTTTTTATTCATTTTTGGCTCTAATCAAATATAGCCTAAGAAAAGAATTCCATGGAAAGCTAGCCTTGTTTAAACTATAAAATCTGGTGTAAACCTGAAATAGGTTAACGCATCATTAGGGGGAAGTTTGCCATTAATGTTAGCCACAAATCTGAAATAGGTTACAAAATCAATAAATAGCGGAAAGTTTTCCTTTTATGTCAGCCACTAGTCTTAAGATTACCTCAAGAAGTGAAAAAGCAAACCCGGGACTTAGGCAGGTTTGAACATATACTATACGAGGAAATCATTGACCATTGTTGATTAAGAAAACAAATAAATTAGCGGGGTGAAAAAAAAAACTACACGAATAAGTATGTGGGGCCACACATAACAAGTCGTGTCCCCACAAGACGCACTCCAGAATCAATTCTCATCTCCCTTTGAGTTTGTATTAAACTAAGTTAAACTCAAAAAAGAACATAGGATTAGATGTTTAGATTTCATTAAATTATTAGTATTGATTATTGCCAGATGTTATGGTTCATTTTCTGTTTTTCTTTTTGGATTGAAAAATTAAGGACGTACCTCATATAATAATTTGATGTATTTAGAAAAAATATTTTTTCTTAAGTGGTAATCTAAAATTTGAACTGAGAAACATATTTTTGTTAATATCGAAAAAATTGTTGTACAAAGGCCTCTTCACTTATAATAGAAAAATATTTTGATAATATTTATTAAGTTTTTTTTAAAAAAAAGTCATATATGACACATGTTTTGTGCATATTATTTATTTTCATATATTAAAATAAATATTTTTGTTTTCTCAATATTTTTTATTAACAAAATATTTTTTAATAAAAATGATATCCTTACTTAATAATAATAAGAATTCAGTTACTTAATTAATTTATCATAAAAAATTTCGTTCCTCAAATAATAATTCATATTATTAATATCTACACAAACCTGGATTCCTTAATTTGCTGATGATTACTGTTGTTTCATACTTGAAAGGACGAATTACGTTGGATAACTAGAAAAAGATATTAACTACTTCAAAGGACTTTAGCTCGTAAGAGTAAGAGGTCAACATTAAGGAAATAAAAGTTAATTATTGAAGATGATTGATGAGTGAAGAGCTCTCCGGATTTTTATATTTCCTTAAACGAGAAAATAAAAGTAAATAAAAGATATTAACTACTTCAGAGGACTTTAGCTGGTCAACATTAAGGAAATAAAAGTTAATTATTGAAGATGATCGATGAGTGAAGAGCTCTCCGGATTTTTATATTTCCTTAAACGATAAAATAAAAGTAAATAAAAAAAAATTAATTTCAATTTACTGTTAAGAAATTTTTTTTTTTATATTATCGATCAATCATATGTTGATACATCACTAAAAAAATTAAATTTTTTAGGTGATTGTTGTGATAGTCAAACTCTTTTAAAGATTTAACAACACATAATTGGATGACAATGTAAATTTTTTTTTTACACAAAAAAAGAGTCAAAATTAAACTCAAATAAAAAAAAAAGTAAGAAAGAGAGGAGAAGAATTAAGTTTATGCAAACCGTAAAATTCCTTTGGTCCTTTAGCTTCCCTTTCCATTATTCGGAGAGAGACACCTTATCTTTGGTCTGCTGTGCTCTATTCTTCAAGCCACATTAACAAGAGCTACAACCCAACACAAACTAAACTCTTTCTGCAACTCGAACTAAAATTCTCTTTGTTTTTTCCCCATTAACCTCTATTCCTAGATTCAATTTCAGGTAACAAAATTTGTTTTAGAGAACTCGTCACTCACCACCATGTTGGACTAGCTACCATTGTAGCAGCTGTAAGTTGTGGTCTTAATTTAGCTTCATCAGTTTGCCATTAGAATTCCTCTCTTATTTGTGATGAATTGTGCTTCTCTCTTTTCTTTTTAGGTTTCTTTTTTTTTTCCTTTGAGCTCAACAACAGAACAGAGGCAGCATGAATCACTGTGTTCCAGATTTCGAAATTCAAATGGATGACGACGAAGAATACCCAATACCCATGTCATCTGGGTTACCTCGCCCAAAGAAACCCTCCAATTCCATGTAATTTCTCTCTTCTTCACCACAAATTTCAATTCTCTTCTGTGTTCCTTCTTCGCTTATCTTTTCTTATCAACAATGAAAATTCCAAACAGGGCACACGACGAGATCATGGAGCTCTTATGGCAAAACGGCCAGGTCACGATGCAGAGCCAGAACCAGCGACCTCTCAAAAAACCACCACCGCCACCGCCACCGCCACCGCCAGAGCCATCTTCGGCGAGGGAGATTCGAACCTCAGAAGTAGAAAACTACCATAACCAAAATCTCTTCATGCAAGAAGATGAAATGACTGAGTGGCTTCACTATTCAATCCACCAAGATCCTCCCTTGGATCACGATTTCTGCGCCGACATCCTCTACCCTCCGCCCGCTGTTCACGGTAACCAAAATCACAACAGTACCATGCAAACCACCGTCCGTACCTCTCACGCGGCGGAGCTCCGGCATCCGCAGTTGGCGGTGGCTCCTCGGCCTCCGATTCCGCCTACACGGAGGCCCGACCAGGTGGTTTCTAAGATACAGAACTTCGCGCACTTCTCGAAGCACAATGCGAGAGCCGAACCGTGGCCCTCGCCGAGTTCCAAGGCCGCGGCGAGGGAGCCGACGGTGGTGGATTCGTGCGAAACGCCTCTCGTGACGGCGGCTACTTTCAGGGCGTCGGAGACTGTCAGAAGCTCGGCGGAGCCAACGGACACCGGCCGCGGGAGCTTGAGCACCGCCGGCGTAGCGGCGCCGTCGGCCGGCGAAGGCACCGGAGGAAGGGAGACGGCGACGTGCGAGATGACAGTTACTTCATCGCCGGACGGTTCGAGTGGCAGTGCTGAACCGGGTCAGAGGCCTGCGGCGGAGAACCGGAAGCGGAAGGGCCGGGAACCGGAGGAGTCGGAGTTTCAGAGCGAGGTGAGTGACTTTCTCTCATGACTAATACTATTTTACAAAATTATTTGAGGAAATACTTATTTTAGTTTATTTACCAATGATATTAAAATTAGTTTTTTAATAAAATTTAATATAATTAATTTTGTTATTTAAAAATTAATTTGAAATAAAAATTAATTTAATATTAAAATATTAATTTAATATTACATATATTTTTAAAAAATTAATTTAATGGATTTATAAATTAAGAACTAATGTAATTGTTGAAATTATATGATTTTAAGTAGAGAAAGAGTAAAAGAAAGTAGAAATATTAATAAATAATATGAGATTAGATTGATTTGATGTGTTGTAAAATACAAAGTACTAACACTTATTTATATTAATAATTAAGTCAAGTACTAGTGTAGTACTACTAGTACAAATCCAAGCTCACTAAGACAATAAGAATCCTAACCCTAATTAGAGAAAGAAATAAATCAAGAAACATAATGAAATTAGGAAATAACTCCTAAAATTGTTTCCTTGATTAGAGGACTAATTGTTTTCATAATATATTTTAAAGATTTTTTAAAAATATGTTAAGATACTCTAAAGATATTTTGAAATATTTTAACAATAATATTACATATATTTTTTAAGAATTAAATAAAGATTTACTCAATTTTATTTTACAAAATATTAAGAATAATGTGTCATTATTTTTTAGTCAGCTTTTTTTTATGGACCTATAAGTTTATAACGATATATCTCAACTTTTTTTATCAAATTTACAATAATTAACTTTTGATTCAATTTTAATTCATTTTCAGTGTAAATTTTTTTTATATTATCATTTAATTATATACTGATATATTATTAAAAGTATTATATTTTTGAAATAATTATTATAATAGTCAAACTCTTTTAATGATTTGATAATACATGATTAAATAATAAATTTTACATTAATAATAAATCAAAATTACATTTATTAACTTTCTCACTCTCTGTCAAAAAAAAAAAAAACTTTCTCACTCACACAAAAAAATAAAATTGCTTTTGGTCATTCCTAAGACATTTTTAGGTACTTCTAATTAAACTATTAAAGTGAAAAATAAGTGAGCTGAGATGGAACAAATACAATACCGAAAGAGAAGCTTCTTCGGAGCACGTAAGAATTTCCCGTCATTACGTTGGCCTCGGCTATCGGGCGCAGGGTGAGTGACGTGAGCACACGCCTCTGCATTGAACAATGAACATCTATGATATCTAATTCTAAAGTGTTTCGGTGTGTGACCATGACTTTGGTACCGTCACTTTGATTGATAAGAATATTCAAAAGTCAAAACTACCGCACACGTCGCGGTTGCGTACAGCTATGCCACGTGCCCCAAGTGAATATGAGTTTTTTTTAACAGAAGTTATTACTGAAATATTAATTTTTTTAAATATATTATTTATTTATTGTTATTTTTGTCATATAATTTTTTTTTCATGTACTACGTAGATACGTCAAATGTGGTGCATTCATGTAAGATATGTCAAACGCGTTAGCACATCTACATAAGAAAATATTATTTTGTTCACGTAAATACACCAACGCGTTTAACGTATTTTATATGGAATGAGTTAACGTATTTGACGTATTTACGTGAAAATAATAATATTTTTTCACATGACAAAAATAGCAATAGATAAGTAATATGTTTTAAAATAACAGTATTTCAATAATAAATTTCAAAAACAATAATAATTAGATCAAAAAACTGTAAATATGCAAGCAAATTTTGGTTTTTTCGTTTTCATGAATAATAATAGGAGAAGATTGAAATTGGAAAATGATATCTGTGGCACCAATGGCCTCATGTCACAACATTTGAGATTTGAGTACAAGTGATAGGTTAAATTTAAACAAATATAGTTGAGGAATGAAAGTTGAAAATGAATCCATTGTTAAAAAATAAATAAAAAAAACTACAAAAATGAGCATTTACTTCAACTTAATATTGTCTCACTTTACCACTTAGGGTTAGCTTAAGTGGTAAGGATGGATGAGGGTGGGGTTTGAGTAGATGTTATAGGTTTAATTTTATGTTTTTTTTTTTTTAAAAGGCGTTGTCTGGTAGGCTTGAATCAGGTTGGAGTTGGTTTTGGCTTAGGAATGCTACCGAGGTATGGTGAATCTTGAATTTGTAGGTTGGAGAAGGGTTAATGGAGGAAGGAGTCGGCTCCGATGAGGTTTGGGTGGTTGTTCGATGGCAAGACTCTTGTGAAAGCTGCGCAGATATGGTTCTCAAATTACAAAGTAATAAGCTGCCAAGATGCTGAATGTGATCCACCTGTGCTGGTCTAAAGTTCTCTGTCTGCATAATATGTTACATGGAAAAGTTAGGCAAATATAGAAAACATACATTTAGAAAGCGCATTGTTATACAATGATTGTGCTGGTGAGGTATTTCCACAGTCTAAAATGAAACCCTATTTGACTTGATGGAAGAAGTTCGTAGTTCAACTGGGCAGAAATGACCAAACCTTTGTTCGCAAGAAGGAAAAAAGAAAGATTGTTTGATAGGGTCGTGGTTTAATTAGTATGAGTTTGTGATGGGAAAAGAAAATTTTAATTTAAGTAATCCAAACGTAATGGATGCAGTTATTAGCTAAGCTTAGCTTATATATACATATCAGGTGTTAAACGTCAAGTTTTTGATCCTGATGCTGGTAAGATGATTACTAGTTTATCATCCATGACTTACATGTTATAGCCTATTTGGAAAACTATGGAAATATCAAAATTTAACCCCTTTTTTAATTTTAATTTGTCTTGTCAAACAAGATCCATGTTCTAATTTCTCTCACGAGGAAGCTAATATTTATGATTTTGCTAAAAGGATGTCCTGTGGTGAAGTGTCAACAAATAGGGTAGCCGATCCTGGAACTAAAAGAATGAGGGGGTTAGCCCCTGGGCTTAGCTGTGGAGAGTGGGCAGGGATTTATGTAGAAATCTAGGGTTGAAGTAGTGGTACTTTTCGTTGTACCAAAAACAAGGGTGGATGGGACATTGTATATAAGTTGATGGTCTCCCTTGAAAACAAATTCCTTGACATACGTTGGAACAGTCATGAGGCAGATCAATAGTTCAATAGACAATAGCAAATTTGTTGTCTCTTTCCTGATTTTCTGCAATCTGTTTAAATTTGTTATATGCTGCTTCTATATTTTTATTTCTATTTGTCTCACTTCAAAAGGATGTCGACTTTGAATCTCCGGAAGCAAAAAAACATGTCCGTGGATCAACATCTACAAAGAGATCCCGTGCTGCAGAGGTCCATAATCTCTCAGAGAGGGTCTGTTCATACATTACTTTAATGAGTCCACGTATTTTCTACTGTTTTTATCATAATCTGAAATTTTTCATATTGTATTTGCATGCAGAGGCGTCGAGATAGGATTAATGAAAAGATGAGAGCCTTGCAAGAACTTATACCTCGGTGCAATAAGGTCAACAGACTTATTAAATTTCTCCGTACTTTTTCTTTTCTTGAGAATATTTTGGATTTTACTTTCTCATAGCTGTTTCTAATTTTGATTCCTTTTCTGAATTGATAGTCTGACAAAGCTTCAATGCTGGATGAAGCAATCGAATACTTGAAGTCACTGCAGTTACAAGTGCAGGTAAATTCTTCATTTCTTCTAATTACCTCGAGTTTGTGTTGCAAATGAATTTCCATATATAATATATCCTATTGGATATGTCCTCATAAATTGTTGAGGCAGACTGACATATCCTCACCTCAATTAATATAGTTTTATATACATACATACATACATATATATATATATATATATATATATATATATATATATAAACAATATGTTCTGTTAAGAAAGCATCATCTTCCAGTGGTGGAATATTAAACAAGCAATGTACTTGATTATTGTTAGTTTACCTGCGTCCATCATTTATAAATGTCTTTGAGCTTCAAAAAGGTTTTTGGAGGAAGGGTACCAGCCATGGAGAAAGCTAAGGATGGAAGGACAATGTAAATTATGTAATAAGCTGTTAAATTCTTATTGAAAAGTTATCTTTAGAAGAAACTCCACATCCTTTAATTTAAGTGTGAGAGGAGGGTGACAGAGCCAAAGAGGTTGTATTTGACATGTTATTTAGATGAAGGATTTTAATATTATTTATTGAAGTGTACACATGTATTACAATCGTCGCTCTCTGTATTTCTCACCTATACTATAAGTCTATACTATTGGTCATATACTATTGTGTATTTACATTTTATGGCCATATACTATCATTTCTGATGAGAACAGAGTGCAATTTATTTATGCAGATGATGTCCATGGGATGTGGCATGGTGCCTATGATGTTTCCTGGAATCCAGCAGTATATGCCGCCAATGGGAATGGGGATTGGCATGGGTATGGCCATGGAAATGGGAATGAACAGGCCAGTAATGCCATTTCCCAATATGTTAGCTGGTTCGGCTTTGCCAGCAGTGACTGCAGCTGCTCATTTGGGACCAAGGTTCCCTATGCCTCCTTTCCATATGCCCCATGTTCCTGCACCCGATTCATCCAGAATGCAAGCCGCAAATCAGTCAGATAATATGCTTACCTCACTTGGTACACCTGATCTAGATCAATCGCGTATCCCAAACTTCACTGATCCTTATCAGCAATACCTCGGTGCCCACCAGATGCAGTTACAATTAATGCAGGTAATTTTGTCCTCTAATGTTATTTCTGAATTGGAATTTTTTGGACAATATGTGAAGTAATTTGTTGCACCTGAGACCTATAAGGCTTCCTGAGACCCCTACATTTATCATCTCGCGTTGATGCATCATGTAATACCTTTTTGAGATGATATGCAGCGGGAAAACACTGCTGGTTTTCGAGGCACATCGCAAACAGGCCAAATTATTTACTTTATATATTGTGTAAAAATTGATCTTTTATGTTGATATCAGATATTGAATCCCGATTTAAACAAAATCTATGAATTAATTGTAAGGAAAGACTCAGTTTTTGGATGTTGCTTAGTGCATGTTTGGATTGGAGTTTGGAACCTCAAAACCATAGTTTGAACAAAAACAATAAGAGACGAGTTTTGTCAAAATCATAATTTGAGAAATTTCAAACTCCAATCCAAACATGCTATTAGTATATTCTCTTATTTCTTTTTTTAGTTGAGCACAAAGAAGCGAACATTTATCAGGCCCATTTACATTTGTGGAATCAGGCAATGAACCAACCAAATGTCAGCAAGCCAATTACCAGTAGGGGCCAAGAGAATTCAGAAAAGCATCAGTCAGGTAAATTGCTTTATCTTGTTATGGTGAAAATAAGAGTAGTTGATGCAGTCCGGGTCTTCTTATTTTAATTTGCTCTTACCGTGTTCTTGTGTCACAAACTTCCGGAGCAACAAGGCCTGGTTGCTTACTATATGAAAGAAACATGCTATTTTTCAAAACCAATTGGACTGCACTTGCCTTCATATCAATGTGGTAGTGAGATTTTAAGTTGATAAGAGAAAAGATTTTTTCGTACTTCATATTTTATACGAGTAATAATTTTTCTTAGCTAATTCTACTTAATATTTCTGGATATTATAAACCAATTATGGCCAACTTCTAAGTATTTCAATTTTTCTTGATATTTAGAAGAAGCATAACTCGTTGACATTTTACAATCAACTGCTGACTATTCAAATGGTGCTGCTCACTATTGTATCAATGGTACCAGTAACTCTCACGTTAATGCATTGTAAATCTTTGAAGTGATATTGCACAAAACAAGGATAACTATCATTAACAATGGACTTGTGTGCATTGCAGGTTAGATTTTCCGGCATCTATACTACAGCTGCCACGTTTTGTAGTGTACGAGAACGAACTTTTTAGCAATTCTCAGTAGCAAGCTAATCTATACGGATTTGTCTAATATGCACCTGAAAGAAATTAGTGCATTGATGCAGTTGTTAATATAATTTGTTGATTAAGAATACTAAAATAATGATAATAATCTAACGGTTGAAATTTGATTGAAATTTGAGAGGAAACCGGTTCATCAGGTTAATCATAGTTTGCAAAAAAGTCTTTAAACTTTACTCTCTTATAAATTGTGGAATTTATTTTTAGTCCACATATTTATTTTATTTGATTACTTTTTGCAAAAAAATCCCTCAAACTTAATATATTTTTTTATTCATTGTCGATCTCTATATAAATTTATTTTATTTTCTTATATCTCTCATCTTTCTTTTCTCAAATTTCTCTTTGCTTTTCGGTGTTCGAATCTCGCATCTCATTGCATCTCCTGGCTTGAGTTTTTCATCTCGAATTTCATTGCATTTTTCTTGCGTCTCCTTATCCGATGAACAATTCCTCATACCACAAACGTTCAAAAAATTTGGGCACTGATATTGAATTGGCAATCGGTAATGTAATATAATGTTTAATGACATGTTTTGATTATGTTTATATATATGTCCAACTCTCAATTCTCATTTTATTTTTCATTTTATTGTTATATATTATTTAAAAAATTCACACATATTAATTTCATAATAATAATACACAAATTGAAATATTTTACTAATTAATATTCTTTATAAATACAAAAGATCATGGTTAACTTCTCAATTTCAATGTTTTTAATATAGTAGATGTTATTCATTTTCCCAGGTTTTGGGGCTATCTATTTTGAATCAATTCATTTTATCCCCTTAATAATTACCACTCCAATAAGGTTAGGTTGAAAGGCATTTATGATTAAGAATAATATGTTGAATACACAATGATTGGCAAAATGGGCAAAATTTTGTTGGTTACTATGAATTGGCTAGCTTTTTAAAGGATTGCAACACTTTGGCACATTTTGTATGACTAAACTTTTTTGTGTGTTATTTATATGTGGTTTTTTACATTAATATCTGTAATTTGTGAAGAGTGACTCATTAACCTTTTTAAATTTTTCGTACAATTTTTTTCCTATATTTTATTTCAACTTAAATTAAATTCTTGGTTATTGATGACATAGAATTTTCATAATTTATGAAAGCCATTAAAAATGACTTGTTTATTATTCTTATATTTAGTTTTATTCTTGTATTGGAATTTAAATAATATGTACTTTTTAACATTTGTCATGAACTTTTATTTAAAAAAAGAGTTTTTACTATATTTATTTCAACTTAAATCAAATCTTAAATTCTTGGTTATTGAGAGCTAGAATTTTCATAATTTATGTTGGATTTTAAGTTAAATTACTTGTTTGATTTAATTTAATTCATTTTTTAAAAATAATGATGACTATTAAATGATTTTTAAATATTTAGTCTGGTATTTTTTTAATATATTTTTTGATATGTATGGCTTCTTTTTATAATTTTTATTATGTAATTTTGTTTAATTTGTTTCGAAAGATTATGAATGTTTAAATTATTTTTGTTATCTACAACATTCTTCTTATTTTTTGTCATAAATTTATTTCTTCATATTCAATTTTTTTCAACAATTATTAATGTGAGTTATCAATCACAAATTTTTAATTTCTTTTAATATATTCACTTGGTTATTTAGCTTTATGAAAATTCCTGAATTTTATTTTGCTGCGATCTAAAAAATGTATAATTTTTTTGATAGCTTTAGGGGTTTCTAAGTTTAAAATTCTAACTAAACAATTTTACATTAAGAGATAATTTATAATTTATAATTTTTATTTTACTTCAAGTTTTGTAATAAATTTTAAATTTTAAATTTTACATTACCCTTTGATTTTTTCATAATTTTAAATTTTACTCAAAGTATTTTTGGATAATTTTAAAATTTAAATTTATTTTTATTTTTATTTGGTCCCTTGCTAGACTCATAGTCCCCTCAGAGTCTTTTCAACAACAAAAAAAAGCTTTTAAAAAATTGTAAGTCACCCCTTTCTGGACTCATTGTCCCATAACGGTCTTGTTTTTAAAAAAATTAAATTTTATATTATTTTTATTTATCCCTTACTCACAGTCGCGTAAAGGTGTTTTTGTTAAATTTTAAATTTTACAAACTTTTTTTTATCCCTTACGGGACTATCAATCCCGTAAGGGGTCTAAAACAATTATCATTAGTGCTTACCTAGTCCACAAACTAAACTCAAAGGCCGAACCTTACAGCAAAGCCGAGTTTGTGTGCCCAGATTGAAAGGCTGGAGAATTTGCAGGAGTTTCCTCAACAGCTTCCATGCAAGAGTTTCGAACTCTCCTCAACAGCTTCTATCTACTTCCGGAAACTAAAATCTATGGCCGGAGCTTAGATGCCCGTATTGGAAGGCCAAAGAATTCGCAAGATGCCCAAATTGAAGGCTAAAGAATTCGCAAGATGCCCGAATTGGAAGGCCAGAGAATTCACAAGAGTTTCAAACTTTTTGTTTGCAAGACCTAAGCTAAGTGGTTGAATTGGTCACACAAGATGTTTCGTGATCCTCCACTAAAACATGATGGATATTCGAGGGTATCAATGGCAGAGACTTGTAGTGATGGTTAATAATACATATAATATAAAAAATATACATGTTAAATATTTAAAAATTTGTATAGTCTTAAACATAAAAATAAAAATCAATATGAAGCATTTTCTACATTAATTTAGATGGTTTTATATAATAAAAAAATGTCTCACTATATATGGCAAATACAAATATACATTACACTTTTCACAACTTATTTTCATATTTAAAAATCTCACACTCAATACTCAACACTTAGCACTGTTGCAATTCCGGCACTCGATTCAGGCCTTTGCACCGCTCTCCATTTCAGCTCTCCTCCTTCACGGTTCACCAATCTCAAGTGATGGTCATAATATTACCAATCTTGATTTCACCAATGCAGGGTGGCGGGCTCACCAATCACAAGTGGTACCAATCTCACGATATCACCAAATGCAGGGTGGAGGGTGGTCATTTCGGTTAAAAGGGAAGCCAAAAAATTAAGAAGGATTAAAATGCAAATAAACTAATATATAAGGGTTTAAAAATAATTAAGTGAAAAATCACAAAGACCGCTTATAAGCGGTAAATAACCGGTAAATTTTAAGGAGTATTGATGAATTCTAATTTTTTAGGTGCAGGGTAGAAGGCTCCAATCTATACACGGCTAACATGTAAATCATTGCCACCATCAATTTTTTTTTCCGTCTTAAATTTTCACACTACTATAGAGATTCTTTGATATGGGAATTATAGTTCTTTATTCAGTCTTGCACCAAACGTGGAAGCTCCTTTCTTGGAGCTTGATACATTGTTAGTCTTAGATTTGCTTCAGATTCCTGTTCTGTTCTCCTTCATTTACCATCCACTTTTTACTGCTAGACATTCCAGCTGCCTATGGACTTTATGGCGATTATTTATAAAGAGAAATTGAAAGATTTCTTAATTTACATGACTCTGGCACTATTCTTACAATCCGTTGGGTCAATTAAAGTAAGTATATAATAATATTAATAAAAACCAAAATTATAATACTACTTTATGTAACAAATAGATTGTGTAAATCAAACGTTAAGTTCATTATTATTTCTCATGCGTAATCCACTGCTATAGTATATCTGACAATAGGATTGAGTTACATAGCAGCTTCACAAGTAGAGATTGATAAATCCAGCTGAGGTGTAAGTTTATTGGTCCAATCATTAAGTTCATAAGCTTTGTATTGGATCATCAAAATTGGATAGGTTTTTCTTTTTTTAGCAGTGAAAAATTGGATAGTTTAACACTCGCTCGAACAAATGCAACCGATGATGAGATCAATAACGAGTAATAGCTATAATAAATGCTACGTGGCAAACAATTTAGCAGGTTCAAGTGAGGTATGTGTATGGCGTCGGTCCGTTGCCTTGCCTGCATAAAGCAGAGGGTGGGGGGGTAGCAAAATTTGTATTGTGCTTTTTAACTCAAATACTGCTGACAACCCTTACTTCATTTAAATGTTCATTACTTAGATTAACTAAAGCTTTTGAGTATAATTTAAAATTAAAAGTTAAATTCGATCCATATTTTAAATAATTACATACACTAGTACTTCTTTTTACCTTTTTCACTATCTCCACTAATTGAATAACCAAGTTGATTCGTGTATTATGTGTCATCATCAACACAAATACCATGACTTCTCGTCCAGTTAAAATGCGACTTTCAGTAAAGCTATATTCAAGAGAGCAGGTAACACTTACAGATTAGGGAATTATACCAGCACATCCTAAGTGTACTTGAAATCAATCATTTTACCGATACACTAGCACAATGACGATACAAAATTTCTTATATAATCAAAAGCTGAATCATGGAGTAGAACTGTACAGATGAAAAAGAAATATTGTTTATCCAAAACCGGCAATAATTTCGAGACTTATCTGCTGTTCCTTTCATATTTAACTTTCTGCTACAAATTCTTCTTCCAGCAACAAGTGCTTGCAGTTATGGGTTGATAGTTGATAAAATCTGGAAACCAGTGGGGAAAAAGGAAGAGTAAGGCTTAAGGTACTTGACAACTTGAGTTTATCCAATGACTCAAAACCCTATAAAGGTTTAACAATGCAGTGGGGGAGGATGCACATCAGAATCAGCAGATAGTATTACCTTGTCTGTGAACAAGCAAAATGCCTCCTCCGCCATAGCTTTATCAAGTTCCTAATCAGAATAACACAGATTTTAAAGTAAATTTTTCTATAATTTTTGCCCAATGAGTATTAAAACTACTAATAAATATCATAGTCTACGATTCCTAGGCAAGCAGCTAAATAGCCAACATATATATAAAGGGTGAAAAACTTAGAAGATGAAGTAAGTGAGAAAAAAGAAAGCTTCATCTATCTTACATTCTCTGCATTTGGGGAACAATCAATACGGAAAATTAGTTCTTGAAGGGCTTTATCATTCAAAGCATCACGAATCTCTCCGGAAGATGCTGCAGCAAAAATACCATCACTTAAAAAAAAAAAAAGCATTAACCAATCATGGCGTTACTAATGGAAAGTAATCCTGCCTGTAGGAAATTCTTATATACATACAAAATAACCCCCACCGCCGGCTCCCCCTCTCTTTTTCTTTTTTGATAAAAAGATCTCTACTCTCATTGACAGCAAAGACTCTAAGCTAGGAACCTGCACTTGGAGTCTATTCATCATACCTATAGCCTCCAGTTGGAATTTTTGCAGCATTTCACTTGGTTCATCAACAATTAATGGCTTTTCTACAACTGATTCCGAAACAGCAGCTGATGAACAATAGAGAAACAAACATCAGATCACCAAGGTATTAAGAGCAATGAGTTATTATATATAAACTAGATGCCAAAAAACCAAAAAGTTTTGCTCAGACTTAGACATTGTTGATTGCACAAGTTTGACAGTAAAATAAAGTGTGCTTCCATCCAAGAGCATAGTATAAGGTTTTTTAAAAACTTTAATTTGTCAGAAAAACTACAAGTAAGATGTTCAGAACTCCAAATACAAGGTGAGTGCATGCCACTTAAGTTTCAGCCAAAAGTAAAAGTTACTTTACTTTAGCATAATACTTCTGCAATGAGAATCCATACAGCAGATAAGGAGATAGGGGAAGAGATAATCCTCATCTTAAATGATGAAATGAAATGAAACATGCCAATCAATATAAAACTTCAAATCCTAATATCCCTCATAGGAGGGGGCGACAAGGAAAATCCATCATAATGTGAACTAGCTCACCGAAGCAGTTATGTAAATGAACAAAACTCTTACTTGTTTTGACCTCTGAAGACAGCGGCTTGACACATGGAAACTCTGCACCATTGAAGCAAGTCTGATCAATTCTAGTAGTCAGTATCATTAAGGCAAGGCCAAGAAGCCACAATGCTACAAGTCGAAACCCCATTCCTCCCTTGCCCTTCCCAGGGAAAAATTCTTATATACTCTAAGAGTACTCTCCGCAGTTTTTTAACTGTATGATTTAATTTAAATTTTATTATATAATATTTTAAATTCAATCCAATAGCATGTATGGTTATACCGTACTGCGTGTTATATTTTCAGCGGAGTGGTGTAGTACTCCTTCCAGGGGAAAGTCAATCCGAACAAACCAAATATCTCCCGATTTTGACTTGTCTGACCCAGTAAAGGCCAACAGTAAATAAATCATGCAAGCATCGTGTGCTCAAGCATCTAGCACAAGAAGATAAAAAAAAAAAAAAAATCTCATTCCCTTCATTTAGAAACCCAGGGGCAGGGAGTATTATGTCAGTGGAAAGTGCACTTTCCTATAATATGATGATCAATTCAGTCCTCTCACACCCTTTACCCGCATTTCATCAAACAGGCAAGAAGCAAACTAATAACGTGAGGAGAACACACATAAAAGGGCATCGACAAGCATCATACCTTTGTGTTTCTTGAAACAGACCAGGGAACAACTAGAAGCAGAAGGGAGAAAGATCAACCAAGAGCACAATTATTTTCAAAACACGAAAAAAACAAACTTTAAGGAAGAAAAAAAAAACGTTTGGGTTTTACTTACTAAGGCGCATAACATGAAGGGCACTTGTACTTCGATTGTGCATCGTTGCAGACTTGACATTGTCGAGGACCCATTGAACTTGAGCTGAACCGAACCCAAAAAGGTCAAAAGGTAAGGTCCCTGAAACAGAAGCAGATGCTTACGGATTCAATAAAACCGAATCACATAGAATCAAATACCGAGTGAAAGAAAGTTAAGAGTTTTGAGATGCTGTCACTTTCAAAAGAGAATCACCGGACATAAATAATTACCGCAAATTCGGAAAGTCGTCGGCAGTAGGCGGTTTTGCTTTTGCAGGAGCTTCGTTGTGCTGTGCCGTAAGGCACTTCAAAGTTGAAAGGAGGTTCCAGCAAAACAGGAAAAACCCACGACTTGGGTAGCAATTTTTTACCCTAAACTCAGCAACACAGAATCCCTATTCTCAAATACTTTGGCATTATATAATGCTTATTATTTTATAAGAACGTTTATAAATATCTCGATGATATTATGCATTATGACTATTGACTATATATTGTTTTATAGATATTTATGTTATATATATGAGTTTAATTATAATTTATTGTTAGTGTAAAAAAATTTATTTTTTTATTTAATCATATATTGTTATATCGTTAAAAGAGTTTGACTATTATAATGATATAACTGTTTAATAATGTGTTAAAACATTATTAAATGATTGTAAAAAAATTTTATATTAACAGTGAATCAAAATTAAATTATATATATATGTTCAATAATTTATATTAATTTTTTTTGTTTTAAGGAGGATTTGTATTGTATTAATTGCACTAAATATCTTTATACTTAAAAATGTATAATAAAAAGTAAAATAAATTGACAACAACATATTCGAAAGGAGAATTAATCTTTAAATAAAATTAACAAATTTTGAACTTTAATCTATATACACCTTCCTAAACCATAAGATTCTATGGGTGCTGTTAAAAAAAATTAAAAATTTCTCTTATTTGAATAAAATGGAAATTAAAAGGAGAAAGAAATTTCTAAAAACAGAAAATTCTAAAAAAATCATTTCAAATATCAAAATTGTTTGTTCTCTCTTATTTTCTTTCCCATTATCCAAGCAAATAATAACATGTGATACTGGACTATTTTCAAAGCAAATTCGAATTAGTGGATATTTGATCATCTCAAATTTATCTTACTAAGCTATTGTTTATTATCTATTATATTATATAAGAAGCTTCACGACAACTTATTCATTGTATTTTCATATCATAAATGAGTGTTTTTTAGACCTAAAATCTATACGCCCATTTGTTTAAGAAAAATAAAGGACTTTAATGAGACTTAATCAATGCTTAGGATTTCTCAAAGGTGCATTGAACTAGCATGAATGTGAATGAATTAATTGAAACCATGCTTTGTGACCCATTGAGTCTATGAAAAACAGAAGTTATGTAGAATTCCACGAGTCTCATACTTATTATGAATACTTTTAATGATGTATTTAATTTTAATTCACTGTCAGTGTAAAATTTCTTTACATTGTCATTCAATCATGTATTGACATATCATTAAAAGTGTTAGACTTTTGATGTAGTTGTTATAATAGTCAAGCTCTTTTAATGAGTTGGCAATACATAATTGAGTGATAATGTAAAAAAACTTTACACTGACAGTGGATCAAAATTAAACTCTTTAAGGATATGTTTGTTTGACATAATTAGAATTTTAATTCATAATTTTAGTTTTAATTTCAATTCTAACAATTGACTTAAAATTTAAATTTTTATGTTTGAGACAAATGAAAAATTAAGACATAGAAGTGTAATTTTGAACTGAATTAAAATTATATTATTTGAATGATTTATCAATAATTTATAAACATATAAAATGATTTTAAACTAATAAATAATAAAAAATTAAAATTATTATTAAAAAAATTTCAATAAAACTTGTTTTGTTAAATTACAACAATGGTGATAGTTGTTAGAATATGCCTTTCCTGATGACAATAGATGTCAAAGGACGTCAATGGCATCAATGAACAAAGATGCCAATAGCAACATGGTTAAGCATCCCGACAACAATGGTGATCCGAAGACATCAGTGGTAACTTCACCAAAGTATGCGCGACGACAACAACAATAATCAGAGAACTTATCAACAACGATGACCAAAGTATGTTGGTGTAGCTGCTAACAACTTGGAAAGTTTTTAACTTTTGTCTTTATATTTTAAAAATAAAAAAATCTTAATGCTTTAAATTATAATTGTTAGGATATAAGCTAAAAACTAAAAGTAAAAGAATCTAGTTATTTTTTAATTATATGAAATTGGACTAAATTTTTTTTTAATTCTAATATATATATCAAACAAGATAATTAAAATTGAAGAGAATAATTTTAATCCAAAACTTAATTTCAAATTCAATTATGTCTGTAAAACGGGACTCACGTTTGTATAATTCGGAGAACATCTTGTGTTGCTAAGTTCCTTTCACAAAAATAATGTAGTTTGATTGCTGACAAGTTTTGAAGCTTGAAAATGAAGAGAATGAGTAATTGTTTGAGGAGCAGTTATGCAATCAGTATTATGGCTCAAATTTAATGCCGAAAAAAGAAAACATTGACCGAAGACACCAAGACTAGTATGACCAAAAAAAAATGTACATGACGTGAATAAATTTATTTGTAAAATTAGGGTGTTTAATTTATCTAAAAGTAAGTGAGATAAAATATAGAATAAACGTTCAATTTGATTCTCTAATAATATGAGTATATTTAATAAAAGAAGTAATTTATTGTAAGAATGAGATAAGTAAATTTTAACAATTGAATTATTTATGTATGGTCAAAATTAGATATTACTTAACGGTTGACCACTTAAAAAATTCATATGATTTTATGTTTTAATTTTGACTATACACAAATAATTTAATAGTCAAAATTTATTTCTTTTACTCTCATAATAAATCATACCTCTCACTAATTCCTTAACAATATATTCCATATTATATTAATCATTTATTTATAAATTGATAACATCAAAGATGGACAAAATTGATATCCTCAATTAATGCCATCAATTTTCGTCTGTAATGAAACCTGAAGAACAACCTCGAAGTCATTAATTGTCATTAAAAAATCTATGTTAATATAAATAGAGGCAATGTGATCTCAAATATATCGAGGATCAAAATTTACGTTTACATTGCTTTTTAGAAAATCTCTACGATTTAGTATGAACGTGTAGGTAGAACGTGTCACAAACCTATTTTTTGAAAATTTCCCCCAAAAATCATATACATGCGACTTTGACCATTGACCTCCATAAAGCTCCAAGGAACACGCAAAGTTGACTCTTCGTCTGAGAGACTGGGACCGCTTCCTGTTCCTGATCAACCAAGTATTCTACTTCTACAAGCTCTTTGATTGGATGGATAAACATTCATGGAAAATTAACAAAGACAAATTAAGGTAACACTGTTCTACATTTAGCAGTGAGGCTCAGGCAAATTAAGGTACTACTTGCCAATTTTCTAAAATGTAGACTACTCACAATATCTAAGTAATTCAAGTGAAACTTAATTTGTGACAATAAATTCAATATTTTCTGCGGTTTGATAAAGAAATTTGGTAGTGTCATTGTGGGGGAAACAAAACTACTTCGTTTTCCTATAATTTTGCAGACCATAAAATACTTACTTTTGCTGCCTGAAATGAGATCAGCAGCAAATACTTTGAACTGCAGGACGGGGTTTCAAAGCTTTGAAGGTGTTGGAGCGTTGCAAAGAGATTTTATAAGCCTAAAAATTGAAGACGTTTTAATTGACGGTTTGCAGAAAACTAAACGCCATATATGTACTTAGAGGTGATTATTCTAGTACCTTTTTTCTTTTAAGGTGTTAATATTTTTAGTGAGTTGTTAATTATTTATTAGTTGTCTATTATATTTAATAAATTTTTAAATATTTATTGTGAAATTAACTATCAATTAATGTTTGACAACTTACATTGAGTATCATATCTATAAGGGTATCACAACAACTCCCAAATTTAGAACACCTTAACCTTAATTAATAAGGACATATTTAGAATGCGTACCATTATTAGCTATAATAATTACCGAGAAATCGTGTAAAAAGTTGCTAGGTCTTTATCTCATTCTTTAAGCTTTAATGCAATTCTCAACAGACAAAGCTCAAGATCTGTCTAAATAGAAGAGAAAACCTTGATGTCTCAACCTTAACCAAGTTCTCTCATCGCAGGCTTATAAGGTTAGATTCATACTAACAACTACCTACCACATTGGCCTAACATGAAAGAGGCTCAAAACAATTAATCAACAACTTAAAGTCCCATACTATTTCTTATATAGATCCATCATCAATCAATTTTATTAAAATAAGATAATATCAATTAGTTGCAGAGATAATAGAACATTATTCTAAGAAGGATACCACACAACAACCAGCGCCATCACCAAACATAGCTAGTCAAAAGAAACTACATCATTCCAGGAGAAGGATAAGGTGGGAGAATTTCTGGGCCAAGTACTTGCAATACCAAGGTAATTGGATAGAAGAGGCACGGGGGACATTGATGGTGGTGGCGACCATGACTTTTCAATTCAGTCAGCAATAAGCCCACCAGGTGGAGTTTGGCAAGAAGATACTCTAACTGGTGGGCTCAACTGCACTACTTAGACCATGAGGTTGGCCGCTTGACTTTCTAAGTTTCATGACCCTTAACACTACCTCTTTCTTTTCGTCTCTGTGTGGTACTGCTTCTTATTAGCGGGTTTCCCCGTAAGAATAAGGTCATGACGTGGGTCTTGACCATTGCTATGGCCGTGGCAGTCACATTCATGGGGCTCACATGCTTGTGGGCACAGTGCATGGTGGCCGCTGATCATATTCTTCAGAAAGTTTATAGGATGGGATATCCTTTGGCCGTTGCGTGGGTAACCATGCTTGTAGTTTCTGGTTTGATTCATATAGTCCGCATAGTCTTCTGGGTAAAGAAGAGGAAGAAGAAGCAGCTGCACAGGTCAAGGCGCATGTCCGCAAGAATTGGTCCAGAGTGAGAATGGTAGTTGAATAGCTAATGGGGGAAACTGTTCTTTCATATAGACACTAACATCACATGCACGTCTCTCCCATCATGGGTACAACAAGAATTTTTTTGTATACGTGGTGTATTGCTCTAAGGAAATCAGAAGTGTGACAACTAATATTATAAATAATTTTTTTATGCCAAAAATAATTATTTAGCCTTCTGTTAATAATACGAGCCAACGATACAAAGTGCCTTTTTAAATTTGCATGTTTTTTATGCTAAGCTATCAAAAGTAATGCACCTTTTCTTTTGGGGATTTTAGTTAGGTAATATTTAAGCCTACTTGCATGCACTTGGTTAATTTACTTTTGGATCAGTCAACAAAATAAAATGGCTCGTGTTAAGAATTTAGTACATACCTACCGTAATAAATCTAAATAATGAAATTGTGAGTGAACCAATACTATAACCCAGTGTTCTTATTATAAACTTGTAGTAGTTGCATATCTGAAATCTGCATCTTAAATACCTTAACAGTGAGAAATTAAAAGCAGGATTCCTTGAGTTAATTCTCAGCGGCAAGGGCTGCATGAAATTAAGATATCTATAGATAGATGCTCTAAATTCAATTTCTGCAAATATAAATGAAAAAATCTGAAAAAGAGTGAAAAGAGATTAGTAGAGAAAAACAGACATAAAATATAACTACATGTATCTAATCTATATCCTCTACCATTGTTAATATAAGTGAGCTTAACCTAGGAAGTGATCCATGTCCCCTTTTGTGACGCCGTAGTTTGTTTTTCTTTTTTGTTGTACCAAAATAGTTATCAAGCATGTAGACCAGATCAGTCTTCCTCAAGATAACCAGTGTGCTGATCATTTTGAGAATTTGCTTGTGGTTTTCGTTTTGACATTGATTTGGAAATTGTTGCTGACTGTCCAGGTATTGGTTTCTTCAGGCCTTAGTTTTTTTTTTCTTGCACCAAAAATAATTATGTGTTACAACTTACAATCAATCACAAGTTTTATTTTCATATGAACAATCACTTTTAATAGTACATCTAACAACAACTACTTTTCGCTTCCTGACATAAGAGTTATGGCGACAAATGTTTTGACCAAGATGGGTCTCACAGCTTTGGATGTCTTGGAGCTCCGGCCAAGAAAACTAGCAAGCCTAGCAAAGTAGCAAGAAAATATGGGCATGAATGAGCACTGTAGAAGCGAAGTAGAAAGCCATTGAACGAGGACAAGGAACAGTGGGAGTATTTCTGGGCAAGGTACTTGCAAATTGCAATTCCAGGCAATCGGATTAAGGAGACACGAAAGACGTGAGTGGTGGTAGCTACCGTGATTACTAGTTTTGTTTATTTATTTTTTTGGTACCTATGTTACTAGTTTTGTTGTAATCTGCAATAAGCCCACCAGGTGAAGTTAGGGAAGAGAATATAGAAATGTTAGTATAAATTGCACTGCTACATGCATAGCAGTTCTAGCATGAGAAGAAGCAGCACAGATCTCCACATTATATCCTTCGTAATTAATCCATCATATGAGAATCAGCCTCTTGTATAACTAGGAAGGCAAATCAAACTGATGAACTTTCAAAGACAATTGGTGAATATCATAGTTGGATTTGTTAATAGCTAAACCAGCTAACGTGTGTCTCCATGGATTTTTTTCAAATGAGGTATTATAGAATACCTCTTCAAATCGATTAGGATTCAACTGCCAGTTTTGAACCGGAATATAGTCGATAACAGTGTCTACAAGCCAACAAACTACTAGTGAACTGGCGTCTTACTCATCTATTAAAAATCTATTTAACAATTCATGCTATTTAGTATTTAGTTTAATTATTATTTTGGTACACTAGTTTTAATTATTTCTGAAGGCATAAAATAGCTGGCATGAACCTGGCACTTCAGAACGAGTCACCGACCTACTTTTTTTAATTTTCTCCCCAAAAGTCATACATGCCATTTTGACCATTGACCTCAATAAAGCTCCAAGGGGCCAACGAAATTAACTCTCCTAATCAACCAACTTCTGTTTGCTTCTCTAGTTATTCTCTTTTTCTTCTACAAGCTCTTTGATTGGATGGATCAACATTCTTGGAAAATTAACAAAGAGCCAATAGACCATCAATATTACTTGGTTTGATTTGCAATTCCAACGATGGAGGTGAAGGCAACTCCAAACCTAGAGGATGACACAATAAGAACACTATATGAAGCATCATTGAATGGTTGCATAAGTACCTTGAACACACTGATCCAAAAGAACCCTCTTATTCTGAGCAAAGTTTCACTCTCTCCCTTCAGTGAAACCCCATTACATATAGCCGCTTTGCTTGGTCATTTGGAATTCTGTCAGGTTCTTCTTAAAAGAAAACCCAGTTTAGCCAGTGAAGTGGACTCAGAACGACGTCGCCCTCTTCATCTGGCTTCGGCTGAAGGGCACACTGAGGTCGTGAAAGCTCTGCTGCTGACAAACCCAGATATCTGCTTGGCTCTGGACAAAGATGATAAGATTCCTCTGCACTTGGCTGCAATGAGAGGACGCATGGGAGCTATTAAGGAGTTGACCAGCGCCAGGCCAGACTCCATTCGACGGATGATTGATGATGGCACTGTTTTGCACTTGTGCGTTCGGTATAACCATTTGGAGGCCTTGAAATTCCTATTGCAATCAGTGAGAGGGGACCAACAGTTCCTGCTTGCTAAAGACGAAGAGGGTAACACCGTTCTGCATTTAGCAGTGAGGCTCAGGCAAATTAAGGTACTATAATTTTCTAAACTGTAGACTACTCACATGACATCGAAGTAATTATAGTGAAACATAATTTGAGACAATAAATTCAATGTTTTTCTATTGTTTTATAAAGAAATTGTGGTGTCATTGTGGGGGACAACAATAGTGATTGGTTTTTCTATAATTTTGCAGACCATAAAATACTTATTTTTACTGCCTGAAATGAGAACAGCAGCAAATGCTTTGAACAGTACGGGTTTCACGGCTTTGGAGGTGTTGGAGCGCTGTCCAAGAGATTTTATAAGCTTAAAAATTGAAGACATTTTAATGGAAGCTGGAGTTCAAAGGTCTGCAGATATGGATGCCACACCACAACCAGCGCCATCACCAAGCATAGCTAGTCAAAAGAAACCACATCATTCCAGGAGAAGGACAAGGTGGGAGAACTTCTGGGCAAAGTACTTGCAATACCAAGGTAATTGGATAGAAGATGCACGGGGGACATTGATGGTGGTGGCCACAGTGATTGCGACCATGACTTTTCAGTCAGCAATAAGCCCACCAGGTGGAGTTTGGCAAGAGGATACACTAACTGGTGGACTCAACTGCTCTACTTATGGCATCTGTAAAGCAGGCACTGCAGTTTCAGCTTATGCATGGTCGCATGACTTTCTAAGTTTCATGACCTTCAACACCACCTCTTTCTTTTCCTCTCTTTTTGTGGTGCTGCTTCTCATTAGCGGGTTTCCCCTTAAGAATAAGGTCATGATATGGGTCTTGACCATTGCTATGACCATGGCAGTTACATTCATGGGGCTCACATACATGTGGGTACAGGGCTTGGTGACCCCTCATCATATTATTCAGAATGTTTATGCGATGGGTTATCCTCTGGCTGTTGCTTGGGGAACCATGCTTGTAGTTGTTGGTTCGATTCATATGATCTGCTTAGTCTTCTGGGTAAAGAAGAGGAGGAAGAAGCAGCAGCTGCACGGGTCAAGGCGCATGTCCGGAAGAATTGGTCCACAGTCAGTATTACCCGGTTGAATAGCCAACGGGGGAAATTGTTGTCTTATAGAGTTTCTCACATGTATGTCTCCCATCAAGTGTACAGCACCAAAAATTGTTGTATACCAAGTGCAATTCACTAAAGAAATCAGATTGTGACAATGACAAAATTATAAAATAAAAAAAATTATGCCAACAGTAATGATTTAGCCGGCTGTTAAAATTTTTGTGAAGATTGTGATCTTTGCTTATCAGACTTGGATCTTGCTGACTGCTCGGATGTTAGTTTCTTGAGGCCTTAGTTGTTCTGTATTCGCACCAAAAATAATTATTGTCTTACAATCAATCCCAACTTATTTTATATGAACTACTCTTACCAGTACATCTAACATCAACTAATAAAGAGCGAAATAAACTATAAAATACGTACGATTTTGCTTCCTGACATAAGAGTAGGAGGACCATTGCAGTGAAGAAGAAACCCATTCAATGACAAGAAACAAGTGGGAGTATTTCTGGCCACAGTACTTGCAATCCTGGGCAATGGGATTGAGGAGTGGAGAGACGAGGGATGTTAGTGGTGGTAGCTACTGCAATGTTAGTTTAATTTGCTAACATGACTTTATGTAATCTGCAATAAGCACCAGGTGAAGATAGGAACTGTTTGTTTATAGGGAGAATGACTTAAAAGTTCAGCTTGGAAAGATTAGACAATTTAGTTCATTTTAAAAATAAACCAATCGTTCAACTAATTTAACCAATAATTTATATACAATTAATCACATATTAAATATCAAAATGAAAATAAATTATTAATTAATTGTATGTAAATTATTGATTAAATTAATTAAATGATTGGTTAATTTTTAAAACGAACCAATCTGTCCAACCTTTTATCAAAAAGAAATTTAAAGTCATTCTCCCTTGTTTATATTGCACTGCTAATAACAGAAAAAGCAGTTTTCATAAGCAGCAGCTACACAGGTCTATAGTTCTATACAATATGTCCTGGAGAATTAATCCATCATATGGGAATCAGTCTGTTTTAAAACTAGGAAGGCAAATCAAACTGATGAACTCTCAAGGCTATCATTTAGTGAAGATTATAATCGGGTTTGTTCATCACATGGATGCCCAACTAAACCAGATAAGTTGTATCTCCAAGAACTTAAACACCACGTTCTTATCTGATCAATGATCATTTGGGTTAAAATAATTAAACTGCAGCAAGCAGTTTCTATGTAAGCATGCATATTATTAACATGAATGAAATGCTGACAGGAAGGACTTCCTTTATAATATGATTATGGAAAATTGTCCCAAATCTTAGAAATTGAAAGAAAACAAGATACTGAGATCCAAATCCCATGATGCCATAACTGACTTTGCCCAAGCAACTGCATATGGATAAAGCTCAACATCATGATACAAACGAATGACATTTGTGCGAATAACTAGAACACAAAATACCACAAGAAAAAGAAAGGGGGCCGGGGGTATGGAGGATGATATTTCACATATACAGTCCTTCTGGCACCCCTTCTTTCTTCTTAAACATCACTTTATCCTTTGCCTTCTTAAAGTCGGCATGAGTCACCTGAAAAACATGATAAAAAAGAAATAGTATGATATCATAAAATAAAAAGAGAAAAAAAAACACTTCAATCTTCATATGATATAAGGTACAAACCAAAAGAGAATACAAACAAATGCATACAAACAAGCAGGAGACCAGATGTAAAAATAGGAATCACTTCAATAAGGTGCACGTTTGACCCAAACATATGCTCAAAGCTACCAATGAAATGCAAAGTAAGATCATTCATGTGAACAAAAGCAGGCTTGGTGCTTTAAAGAGGCACAAAGGAGTACTTTCACCATATAATTAAAAATTAAAACAATTTGCTGATTTAACCTAATTAATCGACGTCACTTATCTTTCACTGGCATATTTCTACTGCTCCAATATTAAATGAGCAAACTGGCCGATGTCATTCACTAAAACTGTTCTTTTCAGGAAATAGTAGGAACTCTAATATCTAGTTTTGGTTGTTTATAATGGAGGGAAAGGTAGAAAACATCAAGAAACTGTTCTTTAGATTTCTTTCTGTGTTTTGGTTAGGGGGGATTAAAGATGGCCTCCCTCCACCAATATTTTTTATTGTTTTGCTTTCTTTTAGCATTTAGGTGTTAAGGATGGCATGCACGTTTCATAGATTTCATAATATAACAAACTGATGTTTAACACGCACACAAACACCATTAAAAAGAACAACTACTCACGACTTTTTTAGGTTTTTTATATATATGTTAGTCACTGGGGCAGCATTCTTCTCTATCTTTTCCTTTCTATCTAAATTCATAGAGATAGACTTAAGGGGGGATTCTTTCCCAATTCCATTTCCTCCACAATTTTTCTAGCATCGCAACCCCCTCCATTTTTTTCCTGCCACTTTCATTCTTTAATGCTGTAGGTTGCCAAACTTTGGAATGTTTAAACTTGAGATATCAACCTATGCTATAGTTTATCTTAGCTTAATATATGAATTCGGGCCAAATTAAAATGGGCTTGTCAAAACTACCAACTTCACAGTTCCAAACAGCAATGGAGGACCATAATATTGTATAAATAATAGAACTATAGAGTATAGAAGAGACTTCTAACCTTCATACGCCGTTCTCGTAAAGCAAGTAAGCCAGCTTCAGTACATATTGCCTTTATATCAGCTCCAGAAAACTCATCCTTAGTCATAACAAATTCTTCTAAGTTGACATCATCAGCTAATGTCATCCTTGATGTGTGTATCTAAATTTCAAAAAATGAGTTCATTTAGTCATATGATTAAGCAAATATGCATATTAAGATATCACATAAAATCAGTAGAAACAGCAGGTGTTGCTTGCACAAAATTAGTCATGCTTACCTGGAAAATGCGTCTCCTTGTTTTGATATCAGGAAGAGGAAATTCTATCTTCCTGTCTATTCGACCGGGTCGTAGCAAAGCTGGATCAAGACTTTCAATTCTGTTGGTTGCGAGAATCACTTTTACATCTCCTCTTGAATCAAAACCATCTAACTGGTTCAGCAACTCCAACATGGTCCTTTGAATTTCACGTTCTCCACCTGAGTGAGCATCATACCTGTAAGGCATATTAACAAGTAAGCTCATGAAAGTAGGAAAATAATCCTAAGAGCTCATAAAGTGATCTGATCCAAGACATCATTCTTTCTAAACCCCCCCCCCCCAAAAAAAAAAAAACTACATTCAAGAAAGGAGGACAAAAAACTCATACCACCTCACCTAAGTGACTCCTAAAGTTGGTGTTCAATAACTTACCTCTTTGTACCAACAGCATCGATTTCATCAATGAAGACAATAGAAGGGGAAAGATCATCAGCAACTCTGAAAAGTTCCCTCACAAGTTTTGGACCATCTCCCAAGTATTTTTGTATCAATTCACTACCAACAACACGTAAGAATGTTGCTGATGTAGAGTTTGCCACAGCCTGAAAGCACACGAGGCTTTGTCTTAGACCAAACTGATTGTGCATGTGTGCTTGTGTAGTACATTACAAGCAAAAATAAAGACTATAGATGATACAATAAGACACAGGTCAGGCAATGCTTATAACTGCACAGGTTGAACTGCATTTCTGGTGAAGATCATATAATATATCAACTCTGATTATTAAACAAAAAAAGTAACCCATGGTTTTGTCAGTTGCTATTTTCCAAATAAATAGTTCCAAATACAAACTATGGCTTTCTAATTCGGTTTTAGTGTTAATTAAACAATGTCTACCACCTGAAAGGGTTAAACAACTTTGAGATGAGATTGCCACATAATTCTTCCATATCAATATACTATTAGCCTAATTAACTGTGTCTGATAAAACCACCCTCAAAACAACCCATAGAAGTATTAAAAAGTTAACACATGCACACACACACACAGGACAAAAACCACTTTGTAGCATGAGTCTCTAATATCAATATTAGTCATATTTAACTGTGCGTCTGTGATAAAACCACCCTGAAACAGTGCATTATATAATTTAAAACCCAACACACAGACAGAGACTTTCATCTTAACATCCAAAACAATTTTCTTTCGTACATAGAATATGAAAAGCTAAAAATCCAAAAGAAAGGATTTTACAAAATGCCCTCCAGTATCTGTAAGCCACAGACAAATAGCTGGCAAATAACAAGAGAATTTTGCTGAAAGCAACATGATAAACAAAGCAGAAAGACGGTAAGGAAAAGAAGTGTTCCAAACTATACAGACCAGATAATCACACAAATGACAAATCTCTTTTTGTGCATATAGACATGAGAAAAGCATTCTAAACTTCAGATCATTGATTGGAAGCATGTTCAGCTTAAAGGTAAAGGGAGTGAAGAGGAAAAAATGAGAGACAGAAAAGGAGATGCTGAAATTTCAACTACCCAATAAGAAACACAGATAAATGCAAACCTTTGCAAGCAAGGTCTTCCCAGTTCCAGGTTCTCCATACAGTATGACCCCCTTAGGAGGCTTGATACCAATGTCTTCATATAGTTCAGGATGTGTCAGGGGAAGCTCAACTGCTTCTTTAATTTCCTGTATCTGAGCATCTAAACCACCAATGTCAGCATAAGATTCCAAAGGAGCCTTCTCAACCTTCATGACAGAGACCATTGGATCAACTTCATCTTGAAGAAGCCCAACAACAGAAAGAACCTGATAAATAACCGTACATGATAATCATTATATCTCCTGCATCTAACCATATGAACTATAACAAGAAAAGACGACTAATTCAATTACTCAAACAACAATTCTGTCAACTTCCAGTTCATGCTATGGTTCAAAAGAATATTTCAACCACAACTTTTCCCACCCTCTTTCCAGGCTCAGAAGTCACAAATCAATTACAAGGGTGGTATCACATCTCTCACATTAAGTTCATCATCTTTTTTTTTTTTTTTTTATCTTTGTGTAATGTGGAAGGCAAGCCCAATTCATGTTGTGAACATATGTTATAACTTTTATACAACACAAAAACCCACCCTTCACCATACTATGGCTATGTTGTGATCTCAAAACCTAGGCAATCAATCAAATCACGTATTCCAATAAATCCATTCACACACACACACACAAGTAGAAAAAAAAAAAAAAAACCTAATTTTCACGAATTAGAAACCAGAAAAAGAAATTAAAACGCAAACCTTATTATGCATGAGAATAGCACACCCAGGCTCTAACTGATCCTTATCGACAAAAGACAAGATGCCGACATAGTACTCCGGTCCGACCGAAGAGGAAACAATAGCATGGCTCTCGTCAATGAGTTCTTCGAGGTTACCAACGCTCATAGGGGAACCTCTGAGATCATCGACCTTGGATCTGTCTTCCTCGGCCTTCTCCTCCTGAGGCTTGAGGCGCTCCTGATTAGCCACGAACTCCTCCTCCATTAACAAGTAGTCCTTCACTCGCTCCAGCTTCAAAAGCCTAAGCTTGCACTTTGTCAGGGGAGTCACCGTCGGCAAACGAGCCGCCGCCTCCGGACCCTTCTGCTTCCGCTGCTTCCGACCCACTCGTGCCGGCGGCGCCGCCGGTTCAAACTTCTTCTCCTTCTTGTCCCCGCCATCGGGTTTCCGGTCCCCCGGAAGACCTTGGCGGTTCAGACCACCCGGAGTTCCCTGACCCATGATTTCCAAATTGCAAGTCTAGAGAGAGAGAGAGAGAGAGAGAGAGAGAGAGTGACGTTCGCTTTGAGTTGAAGTTAAACTCAACTCAAGAGTAATGCAATGCTAAATATATCAAATTCTAAAGAGTAATGGTACACCAATTTTTTTTTTACATCATTTTTGTATTTAACATAAATTTTTTTAATATAATATATTATTTAGTTAATAAATTTTTGTAATTGATTATTCACAGATTTAGTTAATGATGAATAAATTATTAATTAATAAAATATATTATTTCATTAAAGTAATTAGTTACAAAAACTCATTAACTTAACAATATATTTCATTAAAAAAACATGAATAGCCTGGACACTGTAATCTGATAAGTAACTATAACAGTGTTTCAGAGTGAGGAAGGACCCACGAGTTAGGTGGGTCTCACCTCACCTAGAACATTGTTTTAGTCACTTCTCAAGTTACAGTGTCTAGTTTATTTAGCATCGCTTTTTATTAATTAATAATTTACTCATTTTTGTTGTCTTGGAACCAGGTTAAAACCTTGTTTGAGTCGGCTCTTGAAGTATCAAATTGTGCCCACCATTTAACAAAGGCTTGTTTTTGGAGGACAGGGAGTTGGTGAGTGTTTTCATGAGCACCATATTTGTATTGCCATGAAAATACCCAAGAGAGGGATAGTTTACTGAAGAAATGTAATTCAACTGGAAAAGGGTTTTGAACCAGATGAATCCTTCTTTGAAAAGTTTGGAACCCGTCAGCGACAAGAGGTGGGAGGATTTGTTTGGTTGGTCCGAAATAATCCCACCATTGGATGAACCACATCGGGAAATTATATTTAATATTGTTTTTAAAATAAATCAGCCATGAATGGCGGTTGGTTTTATTTTGAAGCCAGAAGACATTAGTCCAGGCTAATTGATAGTCCCAATAATTAAAACCGATTGGGTTGAAATTTTGAGAAAATTTTGTGATTGTATTGGGGTCTTTCCCATAATTGAGAGGAGAAAGGACCTTCAAAATCTGAATAGTTGAATGGGTGATAGTGTTTGGATCTTTAGGATCCTTGTGGTGTTTGATAGAGACAGAATCTGTGTCAACAAGGACGAATTCATAAAATTGGCGGGTTTTTGAATTTGAAATGGGTTTAAAATGAAAATCAGGGGGGAAGATTTTGGAGGGAACTTTGTAGGGATTGTTATCCCAGAATTCAGGTTCCATTTGGATAGTTGGGATAAAACAGTTTTTGGCTTTATAGGTAGTTGGGGGGTTTTGATTTGGTCTGGTGGTGGTAATGGCCACAGAAGGGGAGGCTACGATGAATTTGTTTGTTTTTTAGGTTTTGGATGGCTAGGGCAAGGTTTTGGTTTTCAGAATCCTCGTCAGAGGCTATATCAGCCCAAGATTTGCGAGGGAGATGGGTAAGACCTTGGTCTTGGAAAGCTTGTAGTGTTTGGATAGGGATGGCATAATCTGCCTTAGTTTGTTTAGATTGAGAAGACGAAGCTTCGGTTTTGGACTTCTGAGTGAATGACTCAGATTTGATTGGTTGATGAGTAAAAGACTCAAGTGGGGTAGAAGACCCTGATTGTCGGGTAGTAACCCGGTTTGTTAGTCCAGGAATAACTATTTTATTAGTATTCTTTCCTCCCGAGGAGGAGGAATTGGCCGAACGTGGCATTGGTTTAATGTCCCTGAAGATATTCACGAGTGAGGTAGTCAGGAAGAGAGTTGGAAGTACCTTTGAAATATTCAATGTCAAAATCAAAAATACTTAAGATTGCTTGCCATCGGGCAAAAATTTGTTTAGATGCCAAATTTTTAACATCTTGATGTAAAATATTTTTTGCAGAAGCACAATCAACTCTAATCAAAAATTTTTGATTAAGCAAATCAGATTGAAATTTAGAAATGCAAAGTACAATTGCTAAAACTTCTTTTTTAACTGTAGAATAGTTTTGTTGTGCAAGATTCCAATGTTTGGAAGTAAATGCAATAATAGTTTCTTTGTCTGCGACACGCTGTTTGAGAATGCCACCATAACCAATGTCAGAGGCATCGGTTTCAACAATTTTGAAAGATTGAGGATTGGGTAGATAAAGACATGGAAGATGTTTTACCTGAGTTTTGACTTGTTTAATAATATTTGTGTGAATGTCGGTCCAAGGAGGAGGACTTTTTTTGAGACGATCATGAAGAGGTTTGATAAGATTACTTAACTGAGGGAAGAAATCAGCGACATAATTTAAACAGCCAAGAAATCTTTGTAATTGGTTCTTGTCAAGAATTTGATTTGGGAATTTATCAGCAAACTCGATTGATCGATTAATGGGAATAATAGTTCCATGGTGGATATTATGTCCTAGAAAACGAATATTAGTTTGAAATAAAACAATTTTGGTTTTAGACACAGCAAGACCATTTTTCTTAATGATACTTACAAAGGTATGTAAATGTTTGAAGTGTTGATCAATAGATTGGGAAAAAATTAAAACATCATCAATATAAACAACGGCAAAGTTTGAATATTGGTTGAAGATATCGTTCATAATATTTTGGAATTGAGGAAGGAGCATTTTTTTAAACCAAAGGGCATTACATTCCATTAAATGCGCCCAAAGGGGACTGTGAAGGCTGTTTTGTAGCGATCACATTCCTTAATTTGGATTTGCCAAAATCCGGATTTCATGTCAAATTTTGAAAATATTTTTGCAGAATGAAGACGATTAAGTAAGTCTTTTTTGTTTGGAATAGGGTACCTAATCCAGCGAAGAGCTAGGTTAAGTGGTTTGTAATTTATAACTAAACGAGGGGTTCCTCGTTCAATTTCTGCATTTTTGTTTACATAAAAGCGAGCAAGACCAGGGACTTTTAGACTTTCTTATAAGTTTTTTATGGAGGAGGTCTTGAATTTCTTGTTGGCAGGTTTTAAGAAGTTCGTCATTCATTTGGATTGGTCTAGCCTTAGTAGGGATTTGTTTTTCATGGAAATCTTTGTCATAAGGTAAATCAACCACATGTTTTTTCCTATCCCAAAAAGCGTTGGGAAGATCAGAACAAATGGAAGTTTGAATTTGTTCGAGAAGAGAATTAATTTGATTTTGAATTTTGGGTTGGATTAATTGAGTGTCAATTGTTTTATAAGAAATTTCTTCTTTAAGGTAATTAATTTGTTTTTGTTTGGTTTGGACCATATTAAGACTTCTTATGAGAGGTTGTTTAATAAATTTGAATATTATAAGTTTTCCTAAATGTTGAGTAGAAATTCCTTCATCGGAAATCTTAAGAGGGAAGAGTGACCTAATGAAAGGTGTTCCTAAAATTACCTCGTTTTTAAGATTTTTGACAAGAAGAAAAGGTGTTTCAATACGTAGACCTTGGTTGTCAATAGTTGCAGAGGAAAGTTTGAAATTAATTTTTAGTTTAGAGCCGTTTGCTGTACTAAGTTGTTCGGAAGTTTTTTCAAAATATTTTGTTGGAATAAGCCCTTCAAGAATACAGTTGGAATCTGCACCGGTGTCGAATAAAGCGACAGTTTCAAGGACGAATTCATGAATAATGATTTTAATGTTAATATAGAATTTTTGGATTTTTAATTTGTTAATTAATCCAAGAAAGTCATTATCAGATTTTTTAGGAGAATTAATTTTGGGAGTTTCTATATCAGTTTCTGAATCAGTTTGGGAGTTTTCTTGTAATTGGGCTAAAACGGATTGATGAAGATTTTGAGTTTCTTTGAGTTGTTTAACTTCTATTTTGAGATTATTAATTTCGTGTTGGAGATCTTGGATAGTAACATGTTTAGAAATATTCTTTTCTAAACGTTTAAGAGTTTCTTTGAGATTAAATCTTTCTATAGGAACATAATTTTTTGAAGAAGAAGGTTCTTCTATAACTTTTTTAAGTTTGTTAAAATAATTTTGTCTTTCCTGGGGTCAGGAAGAGAATTGATAACTTCAAAAAGAAGATCTTGGTCTTTAGTTAAGACATTTATTTCATTTGGAGACTCTGAGTCTCCGTCAGAAGTATTATCATCATGTTGGATATGATTTAAATCATCAGAAGATTCATGCTCTGTTTCTTCATCAGAAGTTTGTATTAATAAATTGTTAATTTGTTCTTCAACAGAAGGGTCAAGGTTTAAAGTTTTTATTTTATTTTTTAAACGGCAATATTTACTAATGTGGCCAGGTTTACCACAAGAATAACAAATTATTGGTTTGTTGGGTATTTTTATATCTATAGGTGGTTTGGACTTGAATTCTTGTTTAAGTCTTCTAGGTGGGGTATTGTTCCTATGTTTGTAATATTTGGACTTATGATAAGTTTTATGTTCATGATTGGGCTTGGGCTTAGATTTTTTCTTAGCACAGGGTAAACCAAATTGTTCACAGAAGGATCCTAAATCTCGTTTGTTTTGGGCTTTTTCTTTGGCAAGTTGGTGTTGGATTTTGTCATCTTGACAGATTTTTAAAGCAACCTTTTGAATATAAGCAATTAATTGTCCATAACTTAATTGTTCATAAGGAATTTGACCGTTGGAGGTATGACTTCGGATTTTATCTCTAACTTTGTCTCCTAAAGATTTAGGAAGGCCAGCTAAGAATTTTTCTTTCCAAAAGGGTTGTTGACTATCTTCTCTAGTGTAAACCCTAGAAAGGAAGGTATCACGATACCACCTAAAATCTGCTAAGGTTCTACATTTGAGGTTTGAAAGGAGTTCAGCAGACCTATCTTTCCATAAAGAAGGATCTCCAATAAAATGTTGGGCTATGGTATAGATAAGTTGATTGGTTGCATCAGGAATAGTTTCACCATTATTAAGAATAGGAATTTGATCATCTGTCAATTTAATGGCAGAAAGGATTTGGTCTTTTTCTTCTTCAGTGAGATAATTATCCCACCATCCTTTAAGTTGGCCGGAAAAGCCAGCGACCAAAATATTGGTAATTGTGACTTCGGAACAGTCCAAAGTAGTATGATAGGCAGTTGCTGCCATAGTCATATGTTGGAGAGTATTAAGAATGTTATACTCAGTTTGACCATCTATATTCCATTCATAGATATTATTGGCGCTAAAACTTTTGAAATTTGGATCTCTTTCTTCAAGAAGGAGATCAGGAGCAGTTGCTTTGGGGTAGAAAAGTTTAGAAGGATTTCTCCAATTAAGTGTTTGACTAATAACAGGATTGACTTTAATTATGGAATTAGTATCTGTTTCAGAATGGTTGGAAGAGGTATAATTTTTTAAGGTATTAATGGTTAAATTTCTGGTTGTGCTACGATTGGTTGGTTTATCGTGAGAAGTTTGAGGAGTATCAGGAACAATTGGTCCTAAATCTTTAAGTTTTTCATTAATTTTTGATAGAAATTCATCTTGGCCAGATAAAATTTCTTTTTTAATTTGTGTTTGAGGATTAAGCGTTTGTAAATCCTTTTTTAATTGTTTAGTTATTTTAAAAGGTTTAAATAAAGGTTTTTCAATTTTCTTAGGTTGAGAAATTGAAGAGGAAGTTTGAGAAGAATGTTTAGAAGTTAGTTTTTCTCCAATAACTTGAAGATAATTATTTGTATAATTATTTTGTTCCATAAGACTTTTAATATCTTTGGAATTAACAGTTTCTTCAATATTTTTGGTTTTGAATGGCGAAGCCATAAGAGGTTGTTGTTTATTATCTTTAAGATCGGGAATCTGAAAAGGACGAGAAGGAGGGAGTTCAGTTTTGATCATTTCACCATCTTTGAGGTGATAAACAGTGATGACATTAGTAGATCGTTCATCAATAATGTTAGTTTGAAAGGGATAATTTATTTGATTTTTGACTGTGTAAGCAAGAAACCAGTCAAAGAAGGGAATCTTCATCTTAACATTGTTAAGAAAATCGTAATAAGTTTGTTGGATTTTAGATTTGTTTTGTCCCTGATAATTTTGAAAGAACCATTCACGTTGAGGAGTCCAATCCTCTGAATAGAAATCTTTCCTAAGGGCTATCTTATCAATAATGAATTTACTTATCATCATAAACATCATTAAGAGAAGAATAGGTTGGGGATTGAAGAGATTGTTGGTCGTCTTCTTGTTGATAGCTTGGGCGAGGAATACTAGAAGAAGTATCCAAACCTTGAAGATTAATGTTTGAAGGAGGAGTTCGTAGGGAAGACATGGATCTCCTAGAGAGGGCAGATCTAAAATCTTCAGATTTGAAGTCTTCACTTTTGGATGAACTAGCAGAGCTAAAGGAGTTTCTCCTATCGAACACTAATTCAACAGATCCGGTTGAAAATTGTCTAATTTCTCTAAAATTAGGAGTGATTAAGGTATGGCAGGTGTTGCCTTATCCAGAGTCCATTTTTCAGGGAGGACAACATCCTTCCAAAGAATAGTTTTAGGCACAGAAACATTGGCCTTGGTGACATCAGTAAGAAACAAAGTAGTTTCTCCTGCTGTTTTAGTTTTGAGAACATGAGAGTTTGAGGAATTCATTACCTTGTATTGAATCCTATACATTAAGGTTGCAGGAATAGATCCCGGTTTCATGTCTAGACCATCAATTTTGAGATTAAGGAATAAAGCATCCCTAATGTTTTTGTCAGCTAAGCTAATAGTTCTATTAGGATAGCAGTTGAAATAGATTGGGCCATGGCTTAGGCTTGTTTCTACAGTTCCTAAGAGTGAATCTTGAAACTTATTGTGACGAATGTCTCTTAAACATAGAAGAATAGAGGTGTTTAATCCTTCCCTAATAAGAGGTTTAATGGCTATTTGTACACATCCAATGTGCAAAAAATTATATTTTTTAGTTTGGTGTTCATTTAAACTTGTTTCAGAAAGAAGATGAAATTCTTCACCGACATCTGGGTCGATGGGAATATTTTTCTCAACAGTTCTAATAATGTAATCAGAACTGTGATACCATTTACCTTCGGGTTTGTAAAGTTCCTTTTCAGAAATTTTGGGAATTTCCCAGTTATCTATTTCTTGGTTAATATCTTCAAAATGAATTTCTTCGTTAAAAATATTAGAAGTTTGATTTAAAGTTTGGTGAGGAATAAGGGAAGAAGATGAAGGTTGGGATGAGCGTCGAGAAAAACGAGAAGAGATAGATCGAAGCATAATAATAGAATTCCCAGAGATATCATCACCGTCATTTAGTTCCATAAAATTTTAGAGATGGATTAAGTTAAATTTTATCAACATGAACTAGATCTTGGAATTTTAATTTTATTATACTAAAACTTAGTCATGCAAAATATCTACAGATCTTAACCATAACCCCATTCAGTTCTTATGTTAATCTACTTTGTGATGCATCGTCTAATTAGTCTTACTGCCTCACCAGGACTTACTGCTACAGCGCCACAAACCATTTTAACATAATGAATCCTGTGTTTTCCAGTTAAGAACATAGATCAAACAAGCATACTATCAGTTTAAGTATAATATTATGATAGAATTACAATAAATAGTTCATAAAGATAATAAATAACTTAAATCCAGCCATAAATTCCTACTTCCCCATCAGGCTCTGATACCAAATGGGTGTGGGAAATCCGGATTTCATGGCCCAATCTATTTCAACTGCTATCCTAATAGAACTATTAGCTTAGCTGACAAAAACATTAGGGATGCTTTATTCCTTAATCTCAAAATTGATGGTCTAGACATGAAACCGGGATCTATTCCTGCAACCCTAATGTATAGGATTCAATACAAGGTAATGAATTCCTCAAACTCTAATGTTCTCAAAACTAAAACAGCAGGAGAAACTACTTTGTTTCTTACTGATGTCACCAAGGCCAATGTTTCTGTGCCTAAAACTATTCTTTGGAAGGATGTTGTCCTCCCTGAAAAATGGACTCTGGATAAGGCAACACCTGCCATACCCAGAATCACTCCTAATTTTAGAGAAATTAGACAATTTTCAACCGGATCTGTTGAATTAGTGTTCGATAGGAGAAACTCCTTTAGCTCTGCTAGTTCATCCAAAAGTGAAGACTTCAAATCTGAAGATTTTAGATCTGCCCTCTCTAGGAGATCCATGTCTTCCCTACGAACTCCTCCTTCAAACATTAATCTTCAAGGTTTGGATACTTCTTCTAGTATTCCTCGCCCAAGCTATCAACAAGAAGACGACCAACAATCTCTTCAATCCCCAACCTATTCTTCTCTTAATGATGTTTATGATGATAAGTAAATTCATTATTGATAAGATAGCCCTTAGGAAAGATTTCTATTCAGAGGATTGGACTCCTCAACGTGAATGGTTCTTTCAAAATTATCAGGGACAAAACAAATCTAAAATCCAACAAACTTATTACGATTTTCTTAACAATGTTAAGATGAACATTCCCTTCTTTGACTGGTTTCTTGCTTACACAGTCAAAAATCAAATAAATTATCCCTTTCAAACTAACATTATTGATGAACGATCTACTAATGTCATCACTGTTTATCACCTCAAAGATGGTGAAATGGTCAAAACTGAACTCCCTCCTTCTCGTCCTTTTCAGATTCCCGATCTTAAAGATAATAAACAACAACCTCTTATGGCTTCGCCATTCAAAACCAAAAATATTGAAGAAACTGTTAATTCCAAAGATATTAAAAGTCTTATGGAACAAAATAATTATACAAATAATTATCTTCAAGTTATTGGAGAAAAACTAACTTCTAAACATTCTTCTCAAACTTCCTCTTCAATTTCTCAACCTAAGAAAATTGAAAAACCTTTATTTAAACCTTTTAAAATAACTAAACAATTAAAAAAGGATTTACAAACGCTTAATCCTCAAACACAAATTAAAAAAGAAATTTTATCTGGCCAAGATGAATTTCTATCAAAAATTAATGAAAAACTTAAAGATTTAGGACCAATTGTTCCTGATACTCCTCAAACTTCTCACGATAAACCAACCAATCGTAGCACAACCAGAAATTTAACCATTAATACTTTAAAAAATTATACCTCTTCCAACCATTCTGAAACAGATACTAATTCCATAATTAAAATCAATCCTGTTATTAGTCAAACACTTAATTGGAGAAATCCTTCTAAACTTTTCTACCCCAAAGCAACTGCTCCTGATCTCCTTCTTGAAGAAAGAAATCCAAATTTCAAAAGTTTTAGCGCCAATAATATCTATGAATGGAATATAGATGGTCAAACTGAGTATAACATTCTTAATACTCTCCAACATATGACTATGGCAGCAACTGCCTATCATACTACTTTGGACTGTTCCGAAGTCACAATTACCAATATTTTGGTCGCTGGCTTTTCCGGCCAACTTAAAGGATGGTGGGATAATTATCTCACCGAAGAAGAAAAAGACCAAATCCTTTCTGCCATTAAATTGACAGATGATCAAATCCCCATTCTTAATAATGGTGAAACTATTCCTGACGCAACCAATCAACTTATCTATACCATAGCCCAACATTTTATTGGAGACCCTTCTTTATGGAAAGATAGGTCTGCTGAACTCCTTTCAAACCTCAAATGTAGAACCTTAGCTGATTTTAGGTGGTATCGTGATACCTTCCTTTCTAGGGTTTACACTAGAGAAGATAGTCAACAACCCTTTTGGAAAGAAAAATTCTTAGCTGGCCTTCCTAAATCTTTAGGAGACAAAGTTAGAGATAAAATCCGAAGTCATACCTCCAACGGTCAAATTCCTTATGAACAATTAAGTTATGGACAATTAATTGCTTATATTCAAAAGGTTGCTTTAAAAATCTCAAGATGACAAAATCCAACACCAACTTGCTAAAGAAAAAGCCCAAAACAAACGAGATTTAGGATCCTTCTGTGAACAATTTGGTTTACCCTGTGCTAAGAAAAAATCTAAGCCCAAGCCCAATCATGAACATAAAACTTATCATAAGTCCAAATATTACAAACATAGGAACAATACCCCACCTAGAAGACTTAAACAAGAATTCAAGTCCAAACCACCTATAGATATAAAAATACCCAACAAACCAATAATTTGTTATTCTTGTGGTAAACCTGGCCACATTAGTAAATATTGCCGTTTAAAAAATAAAATAAAAACTTTAAACCTTGACCCTTCTGTTGAAGAACAAATTAACAATTTATTAATACAAACTTCTGATGAAGAAACAGAGCATGAATCTTCTGATGATTTAAATCATATCCAACATGATGATAATACTTCTGACGGAGACTCAGAGTCTCCAAATGAAATAAATGTCTTAACTAAAGACCAAGATCTTCTTTTTGAAGTTATCAATTCTCTTCCTGACCCCAGGAAAGACAAAATTATTTTAACAAACTTAAAAAAGTTATAGAAGAACCTTCTTCTTCAAAAAATTATGTTCCTATAGAAAGATTTAATCTCAAAGAAACTCTTAAACGTTTAGAAAAGAATATTTCTAAACCTGTTACTATCCAAGATCTCCAACACGAAATTAATAATCTCAAAATAGAAGTTAAACAACTCAAAGAAACTCAAAATCTTCATCAATCCGTTTTAGCCCAATTACAAGAAAACTCCCAAACTGATTCAGAAACTGATATAGAAACTCCCAAAATTAATTCTCCTAAAAAATCTGATAATGACTTTCTTGGATTAATTAACAAATTAAAAATCCAAAAATTCTATATTAACATTAAAATCATTATTCATGAATTCGTCCTTGAAACTGTCGCTTTATTCGACACCGGTGCAGATTCCAACTGTATTCTTGAAGGGCTTATTCCAACAAAATATTTTGAAAAAACTTCCGAACAACTTAGTACAGCAAACGGCTCTAAACTAAAAATTAATTTCAAACTTTCCTCTGCAACTATTGACAACCAAGGTCTACTTATTGAAACACCTTTTCTTCTTGTCAAAAATCTTAAAAACGAGGTAATTTTAGGAACACCTTTCATTAGGTCACTCTTCCCTCTTAAGATTTCCGATGAAGGAATTTCTACTCAACATTTAGGAAAACTTATAATATTCAAATTTATTAAACAACCTCTCATAAGAAGTCTTAATATGGTCCAAACCAAACAAAAACAAATTAATTACCTTAAAGAAGAAATTTCTTATAAAACAATTGACACTCAATTAATCCAACCCAAAATTCAAAATCAAATTAATTCTCTTCTCGAACAAATTCAAACTTCCATTTGTTCTGATCTTCCCAACGCTTTTTGGGATAGGAAAAAACATGTGGTTGATTTACCTTATGACAAAGATTTCCATGAAAAACAAATCCCTACTAAGGCTAGACCAATCCAAATGAATGACGAACTTCTTAAAACCTGCCAACAAGAAATTCAAGACCTCCTCCATAAAAAACTTATAAGAAAGTCTAAAAGTCCCTGGTCTTGCTCTGCTTTTTATGTAAACAAAAATGCAGAAATTGAACGAGGAACCCCTCGTTTAGTTATAAATTACAAACCACTTAACCTAGCTCTTCGCTGGATTAGGTACCCTATTCCAAACAAAAAAGACTTACTTAATCGTCTTCATTCTGCAAAAATATTTTCAAAATTTGACATGAAATCCGGATTTTGGCAAATCCAAATTAAGGAATGTGATCGCTACAAAACAGCCTTCACAGTCCCCTTTGGGCAAGATTTAATGGAATGTAATGCCCTTTGGTTTAAAAAATGCTCCTTCTGAATTCCAAAATATTATGAACGATATCTTCAACCAATATTCAAACTTTGCCGTTGTTTATATTGATGATGTTCTAATTTTTTCCCAATCTATTGATCAACACTTCAAACATTTACATACCTTTGTAAGTATCATTAAGAAAAATGGTCTTGCTGTGTCTAAAACCAAAATTGTTTTATTTCAAACTAATATTCGTTTTCTAGGACATAATATCCACCATGGAACTATTATTCCCATTAATCGATCAATCGAGTTTGCTGATAAATTCCCAAATCAAATTCTTGACAAAAACCAATTACAAAGATTTCTTGGCTGTTTAAATTATGTCGCTGATTTCTTCCCTCAGTTAAGTAATCTTATCAAACCTCTTCATGATCGTCTCAAAAAAAGTCCTCCTCCTTGGACCGACATTCACACAAATATTATTAAACAAGTCAAAACTCAGGTAAAACATCTTCCATGTCTTTATCTACCCAATCCTCAATCTTTCAAAATTGTTGAAACCGATGCCTCTGACATTGGTTATGGTGGCATTCTCAAACAGCGTGTCGCAGACAAAGAAACTATTATTGCATTTACTTCCAAACATTGGAATCTTGCACAACAAAACTATTCTACAGTTAAAAAAGAAGTTTTAGCAATTGTACTTTGCATTTCTAAATTTCAATCTGATTTGCTTAATCAAAAATTTTTGATTAGAGTTGATTGTGCTTCTGCAAAAAATATTTTACATCAAGATGTTAAAAATTTGGCATCTAAACAAATTTTTGCCCGATGGCAAGCAATCTTAAGTATTTTTGATTTTGACATTGAATATCTCAAAGGTACTTCCAACTCTCTTCCTGACTACCTCACTCGTGAATATCTTCAGGGACATTAAACCAATGCCACGTTCGGCCAAATCCTCCTCCTCGGGAGGAAAGAATACTAATAAAATAGTCATTCCTGGACTAACAAACCGGGTTACTACCCGACAATCAGGGTCTTCTACCCCACTTGAGTCTTTTACTCATCAACCAATCAAATCTGAGTCATTCACTCAGAAGTCCAAAACCGAAGCTTCGTCTTCTCAATCTAAACAAACTAAGGCAGATTATGCCATCCCTATCCAAACACTACAAGCTTTCCAAGACCAAGGTCTTACCCATCTCCCTCGCAAATCTTGGGCTGATATAGCCTCTGACGAGGATTCTGAAAACCAAAACCTTGCCCTAGCCATCCAAAACCTAAAAAACAAACAAATTACTGTAGCCTCCCCTTCTGTGGCCATTACCACCACCAGACCAAATCAAAACCCCCCAACTACCTATAAAGCCAAAAACTGTTTTATCCCAACTATCCAAATGGAACCTGAATTCTGGGATAACAATCCCTACAAAGTTCCCTCCAAAATCTTCCCCCCTGATTTTCATTTTAAACCCATTTCAAATTCAAAAACCCGCCAATTTTATGAATTCGTCCTTGTTGACACAGATTCTGTCTCTATCAAACACCACAAGGATCCTAAAGATCCAAACACTATCACCCATTCAACTATTCAGATTTTGAAGGTCCTTTCTCCTCTCAATTATGGGAAAGACCCCAATACAATCACAAAATTTTCTCAAAATTTCAACCCAATCGGTTTTAATTATTGGGACTATCAATTAGCCTGGACTAATGTCTTCTGGCTTCAAAATAAAACCAACCGCCATTCATGGCTGATTTATTTTAAAAACAATATTAAATATAATTTCCCGATGTGGTTCATCCAATGGTGGGATTATTTCGGACCAACCAAACAAATCCTCCCACCTCTTGTCGCTGACGGGTTCCAAACTTTTCAAAGAAGGATTCATCTGGTTCAAAACCCTTTTCCAGTTGAATTACATTTCTTCAGTAAACTATCCCTCTCTTGGGTATTTTCATGGCAATACAAATATGGTGCTCATGAAAACACTCACCAACTCCCTGTCCTCCAAAAACAAGCCTTTGTTAAATGGTGGGCACAATTTGATACTTCAAGAGCCGACTCAAACAAGGTTTTAGCCTGGTTCCAAGACAACAAAAATTGGCTTGCTCCTGCAAACCCAGAAACTTGCCAATTTCTCAACCATCGTGCTGCAATCACTACTGCTATTGCTGCATCAAGCTCTCAGGATAGCCTTGAGAAAAATCTTCAAGATATCCTTCAACTGATAAGACAAAACAAAGACAAACAAAACGAAGACAAACAGGCACCTGGTTCTTCTGATCAAACTAAAGCTCCAAAGAAGCAATCAAGCCTACCACCTTCTCCAACTTCTTCAGCAGAGTCATCAACCTTCTACCAGAACGAAGATGACTGTTTCGGCATCAACCTTGACGAAGACTGCTGAGTCAGACAAACGACAAACTCATCTACGATTCTTGTTCAAAATCCTGTGCTTGAATCTTTGTAGCATTTTAACTATTAGAATAGTTCCGGTCACGTTACCTGTACTGTTGTAATAGTAAACTTTTATTTTCTATTTAAGGCACTGCCCATCCATGTTGGAAGGCATCCTTTTGTTTACCCAACTTAGAGAGAGAGTCTAGAGAGAGGAGCTCTGCCCCTGAGATACTCTTGTAAGCTTTCTTTCTTTTTAATAAAAGTTCTTCTTCTTCATCTCTTCGCCGGTCCTGTGCGGACTACCGCCGCTCCGGTTGTTCTTTAATTTATTTACTTTACTTTTGCATCTACATGTTTTAATTATGTAAGCAGTCCGTCTGCATCCTACTCTCCCTTGTGATCTTTCTTTCTTTCTTTCACTCTTCCGCCTTTCCCACACCCATAATAATTTACTCATTATTAATTAAATGTAAAAATTATGTAAAAAAATAATGTCCAAGAAACATTTCTAATTCTAGATTATACATTTATCATTTATGTAATGATTTATCATTTATCCTATAAAGGGTAATTATAATTCATAATCGTATGTTATATAAAATTATTATAAACCATAAGATTTTTTCGTTACTCTACTTTTTTTAAAGTATCAAAAAAATTTATACCAAAAAAAAAGTATCATTATTTTTTTATAATTAATAATCAATATTTTATTATATATCTCACTTAATTAAAATATAATTATTTTATTTATATTTTAATAAAATAATATGTGATTAAATATTAATTAATAATTCCTAAGGTATTAATATTTTCATAAAAATAAAAATTACCAAAGAAATATAATAAAGGATAAACTCAATAAGTTTTTTAATTTTATTTTTTCTTCAAAAAAAAATTTGACAAAATTTAAACAAATATTAAAATTTAGACCTTTCCGGTGCTCCTTGCTTACGATTAGGCCCAACAGAACTGTTCCATCTTGAATGATTTGGCCCATTCTCCATTATATTACAACAAATGAGTCTCATATTTGGGCAAACTGTCCCTCCCAGGTCCAACCTACAAATGACCAAAAGAAAAAGGTCCAGCCCACCAAAAAAATGAGTCATTTTAAAATAAATAATGATACTTGTAGAAAAAAAAGTCATTATAAAATCTAATGTGAATTTATCTAGGCCATTTAAAAAAAAGTTACAATGAGACTCAAACTTGATTCAATGACTTACATGAAATTTTATGAAAATTTTGTTTGTGTAAATATCATTTCTCTTTTTTGAATTCAATTACTGACATAAAAAATCCTAATACTTTATTTAGAAAATTTACGAAAATGATTTATGCTGATGATTAGTGTTATGTACTTAATAAAACTTATTTTTATATTTAAAAGCCATGGTGAAAATTACACCAAGTCTCATACGAGTCGCTTTAGTTTACCTACACGGCTACACCACCATTCTTTACATTACCTTTTTTTTTAATAGGAATTGGTTCATTGCTAAGACCCACGGCTGATTCCTCTGTGAGAATTGAAATTTTGAAATAGTATAACTTCTACATTACTGCAGTGGTGTAAGAACAACTGCACTTATATTCTTACTCGGGCGGAACCAGGATATAAAAGTTGGGGGTAAAATCAAAATTTTAAATGGATTAAAAGTTATATTTCAAATAAAATAAAACAAAATCTAAAGGAAAAAAAATAAAATTACAAAAAATTTGGGGTACCATTCCCCCTAAGTTTCTACTTAGTTCCGCCACACACACACACACACATATATATATATGAGACATATTTAATGAAAGGAGTGGTTTATTGTGAGAGTGAGAGGAACAAACTTTGACCATTGGATCATCCATGTATGGTCAAGATTAGATGTTACTTAAAGGTCACATGACCATTTAAAAAAGTCACATGACTTTATGTTTTAATCTTAACCATACATGGATGATCCAATAATCAAGATTTGCTCCTCTCACTTTCATAATAAACTACTCCTCTCACTATATATGCTCATATATATATATATATATATATATATGAGCATATATAGTGAGAGGAGTAGTTTATTATGAAAGATGAGATGAATCAATCTTAACCATTGAATCTTACATAGATAGTTAAGATTAGAAGTTACTTAAATGTCTCATGACTTTATATTTTTATCATGGTCATACATACATGATCCAATAGTCAAGATTTGCTCCTCTCACTCTCACAATAAATCACTCATCTCACTAAATATACTTGATATATATATATATATGAGTGGGGATCCACTTACATTAAGTGTAAGTTTTAACATACTTACATCACTCAATAATTTTTTGTAAAATGTGAATTTAACCAATCCAACCGTTGAATTGAATGTTATTATCTTAATGATCATGCATACCAAATTTTAATAAATCGGACATATATAGTTATCTAACTAATAGTAGACAATTTACTTATATTTTAAATCATATTATACGTTAAAATAAAGTAATGTAATGAAATATCAACTAATTTTTTAATTATAAGAAATTTTATGGGGTTGATCTATCTTATGAGAACTTTTAATTTAACGGTTGGATTAGTTAAATTCACATTTTACAAAAAAATTATTGAGTGGTGTAAGTGTATAAAGACTTGCACTTAGTGTAAGTATGTAAAGACTTACACTTAGTGTAAGTGGATCTCCACCCTATATATATATAAGACATATCTAGTGAAAGCACCATTTCTTTTTGGTTTCCCAGGGTATCCCCCACGCATGATTGCAGGAACTAATCCCTCGAGGTACTGAGATTCATTTAAGGGGTTGATATCTCCTAACATATGTTTTTCCATACATATGGGTCAGAAATTGAACCTCTGACCATATGCTTAAGAGGACCAAGTATCTACCACTTGTGTCACACCATGTTGGTAGTGAGAGCACTATTTTATTATGAGAGATGAGATAAACAAATTTTGATCATTGGATAATTATGAGAGATGAGAGAAACAAATTTTGATCATTGGATCATCCATGTATGGTCAAGATTAGAAATTACTTAAATGTCGCATAACCACTTAAAAAAGTCACATGACTTTATGTTCTAATCTTGACCATATATAGATGATCAAATGGTCAAGATTTGTTCTTCTCACTCTCTTAATAAATTACTTCTCTCAATGTATATGTCCCTTTTATATATATATATATATATATATATATAACACGTGGTTGGGTTCAACTACACTATAAGTGCTTTATTTAAGCATTTCTTTGTTTGATGATTTTTTACACCTTACACACCTAGCATGCAAGAGTGTGAAAATAATTTGTAGCAAGATTCTTGTAATTTTATCATCTTCGCCGGTCATAAAACTATTCAAACCTGTTATGTGGATGGTCACTCAAATAGATATAACCATTTTTTACCAAACACATGCAATCGTGGAAGCTACACCTCCAATCCAAGTAAAGGATGACTGAACCCATAATAACACCTGGTAACCTCCACGGTGAACGACTCCCCAGTTAAGGTTTCCAACAAAAACATTTAAAAGGATGGCCGAACCCATTTCTCTCTCTATATAGGCGTTGCCCTCTATTTCTTAATTATAGATCAGGGAACTGGTAATAATGAAGTTCTCTCACTTATTTGGGAACTAAATATCCAGCATATTTTTACCTTGTGTGCTTCTTGAAGGCTTTTTGGCCAGATTAGGAGACAAATTATCGAAATGTCATTTATTTGAAACATATTACCAGTATATTGTCATTTTTGTCACGTTGGCATATATTTTTTTTTTAATATTCCCCGGAATCACGCTAAAGCGGTAGGCGTGATACACGTCATCACGCCAACACTGGTGGCGTGACATACGTGGACATGCTAAAAGCACTAGCATGATATACACAATTACGTTAAACTCACTGACGTGATAGTACATATCACACTTAAGTCATTGACGTGTATCAATTCCATATATGATAAACCGGGAAAAAAAATAATAGATTAAAGATAATCTTAGAATTTAATACAACAAAACCTATATAACCAAAGTCAAAACTTTGAAAAGCTATAACTTTTGACTCGTTTGTCCAATTTAGACGTATTTTATATCAATTCCATATAACTTTTCGAGGCCAAATGCAACGTAAATGGCCGTAGGCAGTTTGGTCCAACGGAATTCCAAAAAACCTCTTATTTTGTGAGTTATGAGGCTTTTTATGTAAATTGTATGAGTATTTCATGAAATCAAGGTTAAACTCATTTTTTCCTTACAATAATTTAATTTAAATTTTATTTTTTTATTAAATATTTATAAATTTATAGAGAGTACAATCTTGATTTATTGTAAGGAAAAAATGAGTTTAACCTTGATTTCATGAAATACTCATATAATTTACATAAAAGCCTCATAACTCACAAAATAAGAGGTTTTTTGGAATTCCGTTGGACCAAACCGCCTACGGCCATTTGCGTTGCACTTGGCCTCGAAAAGTTATATGGAATCGATATAAAATGCGTCTAAATCGGACAAACGAGTCAAAAGTTATGGCTTTTCAAAGTTTTGACTTTGGTTATATAAGTTTTGTTGTATTAAATTCTAGAATTATCTTTAATCTATTATTTTTTTTCTCGATTTATCATTATCACATCAATGACTTAAGCATGATATGTACTGTCACGTTAATGAGTTTAACGTAATTGTGTATATCACGCTATTGCTTTTAGCGTGTCCACGTATGTCACGTCATCCGTGTTAGCGTGATGACGTGCGTGATACACGTGGAATATTAAAAAAAATATATGCCAACGTGGCAAAAACGACAGTATGCTAGTAATATGTTTCAAATGAGTGGCATTTCGATAATTTGTCTCCTAATCTGTTGTATTTGGGCCAAATTGCCTTTCTTGAAAGTGAATTAATTTAAAGTCTCATTTTATACTTATGGTATGCAAAGCATATTTCTGACCTATGAATCTCTTATAACATGATATTTTGAGAAATTTTATGATGGATTTAGATTTAGAGTTTAATTTTAATTCACTGTTAGTATGTGTTTTTTTACACTGTCTTCTAATCATGTTTTGTTAAATTATTAAAAGAGTTTGACTATCACAATTATCTCGAAAGTTTAACACTTTTAATAATGTTTCGATACATAATTGGATGACAGTGTAAATTTTTTTTACATTAACAGTAGATTAAAATTAAATCCTTAGATTTATCACTAGGAGAGAAATATCAACTCAACTTATCAGCGACTTTCAGGAGAGAAAATCAGAATTTGGTAAGAAAGCTCTAAATTTATTTAATCAGAAACTTTTTTTAAATTGTTGTCGCTAGCTTAAGCTCTTGAAACTCCAATAAGAGAGAGGGGGGGGGGGGACGTAATATTGTGGACATTTATTTTCATTTTTTATGTTAATCAGGGATCATCCTCTTACTTGAATTTCATTTGTGTTTTCCTATTAACTCTAATGACTATTGGCATAGTTGCCCTGTCCTGTTCTTTATCCTCGATCTCTGTTTTTTAATGTGCTAAAAAATTAACTTCTTTTTTTATTGTGGGTATGGTGATTTAATTTGGCTTGGGAAATATGAAGAGCTGTTTGGAGAGCGTCAAGGTTTTAGCACTGGTGACCTTTTTAGCACAAGGAATCATCAATATGTCCCTTTGGATGATATTATTATCATCTTAAACAACAATTTGGTAAAGTTAAGTTGATCCAATATGGGCCTTGCAAAGCAGTAGTGTCATATGTGAGTGGCATTCATGGTGACATAATCCAACGGGTGAGTTCGTTTAGCTAATTGAAATCTATAATGAAATACAGAACATATTCGTATGGTTGATCTATTTAAACTACTTATCTTTTCTTTCATCCGTCTCTTTTAGTGAGATAAGAGTGAACGAGTGGAAAGGGGAGAACAGAGCTCTTGTCAAATTTAGATTGTTCATATAGAGTAAGATATATGTCTCCTGTCCCGTTTTAGACATATCTTAAAAAACACAAACGAATGACTTTGTTCACGGCTTTCGTGAGATTTCAGCACGTATGGATGCTTGCAGGTTTTACATGGATCATCTTGGAAAGCTAGAAATAAATTCATTTTCTCTGGTCAAGTCATTGTACAAGTAGCCATCAAACACTCAACTTTGGAAAGCTAGAAATAAATTCATTTTCTCTGGTCAAGTCATTGTACAAGTAGCCATCAAACACTCAAGTGTAATAACAATTATATATATATATATATATATAGACACACACATATATATACATATGTGTGTGAAAGCTCTACAAGGTGCTCCCATATTCCTGAAATCCGCATTTGTTGTCCAAATTAAAAACTAGTTAATGGGAAATAGCGAAGGGTGTAAATTTTGTCAGCAGCTGAAAATTTTGAATTTTGATTCTCTCATGTAACAGGATCATCTTGTTTAAAAAAAACATTTTAAAAATTAAAATGTAAATTATTCTTCTCTCTTTCTCTCTCCTACATGAGATGATACAAATCTGAAAACTTTAAACCAACTTTCGTTAACATAGTTTTGCTAATTTAGGACCATGTATATAGACAAATATATAGTTTACTCTGTTTTGAAACGCCTTGACAGTCCTTGGTTACGTAAAAGGTGCAATCAGAAAACCAGACAAATTAATATTAGATATTGAATAAAAAGTACGTGAAGGTCAACTACTGCTGAGTTGACCCCTGTAGTTCTTAACTTCTTATTATTCAATTCGTTCATTCAATTGATACTAGCAGCGTTGACAGCTGCCAGTTGGCAGTCCTGATAACTGGGCAAGTGTAACAATGAGCCTGTTGCCATCCGCAGATAGCTAACTGGGTCACCTACATGTTCATTCAATTCAAACCTTTACCAAACGTCTTAATTAACACCGGGCTTTTTTTCTTTTGGTGAATAACAAGGGTCATACTTACCCGGCCTCGCAAGCAGTCAAAGGAAAAGAGTAATTTTTAAATATGTACGGTTTATTATAAATATTTTATTTAATAATTAATATGTATAAAGTTATTTTTTAAAAATATGTGTATTTATAATATGACTTATAAAATTTTACACATATTTTATATTAAATAGAATTTTTATAATAGACTGTGTTTACTTAAAAAAATTTCTAAAAAAAAATTTTTGCTTAGATTCAAACTTATCACATCACTTTTACATACATTCATTAAAATTCACCTATTTTTACACACAGCATATTAAAAAAGACAGGCAATAATAACTCACCACATTATGAATGAATTTTAGTGAGTGTGCGCAAAAATAACATGGTGATGGAGTTTAAACCTAACCAAGAATTCTTCGAAAATAAGATAGTAGTTGGCTAAAGTTAGTAAAAAAATTTAATTTTTAATCTCTCTATCCTCATTGTACTGCAAAAACTTCACCAACCGTATTAACACCGGACATTTACTCTCTCCCTGCCTTACTTAAGAACTCACAGACCAGACCTACCGAAAGAGCTAGATAGCACTTACATTTCAGGATTGAAGACGTTGAGGAACAGTGGACCACCCTATAGAGCTAGAAACTACATAGAGAAACAGAACTGAGGGTATTCCCTCCTTCAATTGCAAATACTGATATAACAAAACCAGTATTAATACTCATGACAACAGTTTCAAGCTTGGTTGTTGATGCAGCACTTATAGTATGACAACGGCCTTGTAAATGTACTACAGTACTGATATCTTTATTTCTTACTTTTCTCTATATATTTTCAATTGGTCTAAACCGTATATGGGAAGTGATCAAATGTTTCAAACCAAAGAACAGGTACTGTCGGAGGAATTAAATGAAGAGAAGCTTTGTGATGAAAAGTAGCAACCATCACAGGGATTTTCTTCACATGTAAGGGGACCAGTATAATTGAACGTCAGAACCTCTTCCTCCAATTAATTTATTGGAAATTAAAGTTTTGGTATATAAAGAGAAGTTGTTATCTTTCAACAAAATAATTATTAGAGTAAATTATTTTTCTCTTTCTTAAATTTTGTATTTACTGTATAAAGTTTCTTTTAACTAAACTCAAAATGTTGCTATGTGTAGTTAAATATCGTTTATACCTTCTACTCTTCCTTAACTTTATATATTGAAAAAAGAAAAATTCATTAGGTGTAATTGAACCTTTATTTCATATAGCTAAATAAATGTGTTATTTTCTTACCATTTATATAAGGTTAAAAAGAATAAAAAATATCTGACCAAAAAAAGGTTCATGAGCATTCATAAATTAACCACTCAAATTACCAAAAAGAAATTTAAAAAAACGATATTTTATAATTACGTATCATAAGCCTAACAATATTTTATAATTACTTATGATATTTTTAATAAATAAAAAACTACGTAAATTTTTACAGTAAAAGAGGTCCACATAATAAATACAAAATTCCAAAAATTATAGAATAATTTACTCTAATTTTCATCTTTAATCAATATAATGCTCCTTTTTTTTATTTACAAAATGGAACATATGATTTCTGGTTAAGAGCTAAACCCTACCCTCCTTAGCCCAAACAAATTATGTTTGGGCAATATTTAATATATGTTTTCTGTAAAGGTAGTATTACAGTACAAACATATACTGTTGTTACAATAATATATAATTTTTTTAAAATAAAAAATTAAAATGAAGGGAAACTCTCCTTATTTTAATATCAGAACAAATTACTAATTTTAAAAATAATTTATAATGACACTACAAAACTCTAATTATGCAGTTATTATAAACAGAAAGTCAACCATGTAAACCCCTTCACTATGATTTTCCACTTTTCTCCGCGCATTTATGTGTTGGGACTTTTCACGTAAGATAACTTACGTGTAAATGGCATTTAATTACAAAATGCTCTCGAGCTCACGAGCGTTTGAACTTTGAAGCTTTTTTTTTTAATTAAAAAAAAAAAAAAAAAAAACAGAACCGGATGTCAACTTCAACTTCCCTCTATTATATTTGGGTTATGTCACTCATGTCCAGTCCAAATGACCTGTTTTTGACGCTCATAGGAAATCGTCTCAAATTATATTCATGTCGTGGGAAGCAAAAGCTTCATGTTTTCCACACTGCTGTTCTTTGTTTTTTCTTTGGTAGAATAATCTGACAAGAATTGTGTACTACACATGTTTGACAGAGATAACACTGAATTGAGTTTTAGAGGAGAGCATGCACCTATTACAACATAAATATTTATTAACCTTACTTGCAAGTGAAATATGTATCATATAAAAGAACCACGGACATGAAACCTAAACAAAGACGGAAGAACACATTACAAAACATAACAACTATTATCGCTAGGCGACAAACCCTATAATGCTTCGATGATAAACGACACGTACACAAACTACCATTATTTTCTTATCGTAAAGAAAGGCTACGGTAATTGAAAAAAACAGATCGAAAGCCATGCATGGTCTCAAGGGAAAGGAAGAACACCAGTGCCGCCACCAGTGCCGCCACCAGCGCCGCCTCCAACACCGCCACCAGCACCTCCGAGTCCACCAAGTCCACCTGCACCTCCGAGTCCACCAAGTCCACCGTCACCACCGAATCCGCCAAGTCCACCTGTACCACCGAGTCCGCCAAGTCCACCTATCCCAGAAGAACCACCGAGACCTCCACCGAGACCTCCACCGAGTCCACCACCAACTCCACCGCCAAGGCCACTACCAACTCCGGCCCCAGCTCCTCCGAAAGGTAGTCCATTGCTTCCAACTCCTGAAAAACCACCAACGCCACCATAGCCGAGGAAGTTCTTCTGGTCCTTCAAACCGGCATCGCTGGGCACATTTCTCGCACTTGTAGCCACGGCCAGAAAAAGAACCAGCAAGATGCACCACCTAGCCATCTCTCTCGGGTCTCTACTGATCTATGCTTCTCTCACTGTCTTACACACTCTAGAGTACTGAGACTATACACTATACGTAGTTGCTCTCTCCCTTGGTCTTACTCGTGGTAAAAAGGGTGCTTGGGGGTTTCCTTTTTAAAGGGGAAAGCCAAGAATGGTGAGGGGGCAGTTGAGCATAGTAAATGAAATTTAATGTCACTGCAGAGCTTTGCTGTCCTGTCATCATGCACATTATACGAAAATTATTACAAATTAACTGCGTGTTTGGTATGCACTATAATTTCTTTTTTACTTTATTTTACGAAAAACATTTATTTTAATTTAATGTAAGTATTATTATTCATCATATATTATTATATTATTAAAAATATTTAATTATGATAATAATTATTTGATATAATTTAATTTTTTTTAATATAATATATGATTAAATAATGATAACAAATTTTAGACTAAGAATTTATAGATTTAAAAATTTCTAGACTTTTACGACATTGCTATTTTGGATTTTGGTGGACTTTACCATCTTGTTAGATTTTCTTTCTTCTTCATTTTTTTTGTTGGGTCATAATCTTAGGTTTGGAATTTCAGTGGACAAAAACTTTATCGTGGGATAGCTTAAGACTTGGCGTATGTTGATTAATTGGGCCTAACAGGAGCGGCTGATGAACAATTGTGGATTGAGGCTTGACCCATTTACCTTATATATCAAACTCAACGTAGGTAAAACAAGAAATAAAGGTCACTTAAGTTAATTTGACAAGAAAATAATCTTCCCTAAGCACATAAATTAGTCAAACCAAGAAAAAATAAATAAATTAGTGTTCTGAATTTTTTTTAGAATAAATAAATGTAGTTGCATATTTGCATACCTATAAATGCACGCAGCAAATAGGCAGTTGCAAACCACTATTCAAGAATCAAGAGTTTCACATATTTTAAAGGACTTAATTTTGATATATTTTCAGTGTGAAAATTATTTTATATTATTATATATTTATTATCACATCATTAAATGAGTTTGATTATAACAATAATTACTTAAAATATTAATTTTTTTTAATAATATGTAAGCATATGACCTGATGATAATATAAATTTTTTTTTACATTAATAGTGTATGAAAATTAAAATTAGAATGAAAATCTCTAAAAAAAAAATAAATTAATATACAATACTGAAGTTAATAATACCAAAAAAGGAAAGAAATGCAACAAAATAAAAAGAACTTAGAAAAAAAAAAGATGCACAAATTACTCAAGAGGAATTTAGTATCCCTTGTTCTTATAAAGTTATCGATACTCTTAATAATTAGTGAATAATATTTAAACACATGTTTTATTTAATTAAAGTATAAATATAAAATAACTTATTATATTTATATTTTAAGTAAATATAACACATAAATAAATATTAAATACTAATTATTAAAAAATAATAATACCTTCACATAAAGAAAAGATACCAGACAAACTTACCATTACTCGTACGCTTATGATTTCACCATGTTGCGAATTATTTCATTTATGCATCATGAAACCCAAATTTATATTTATTTTAATCGCTTGAGTTACATCAGTCATGAGTTGTGAGTAGAAGAAGGTATCGTAAGGTACAATATGATTGAAATCCTACAACAAAAACAAATGGAAGTGTGTGCCTCAAGATTCGTAGAAACCCATGAAAATTGAGAGGGCAATATTTGAAGGATACTCATTAGTAGAAATTAATTATTTAATTCAATGATCCTTAAAAAGGATAATGTAGATGTGTGACAATTAAGCTTCTTGATTGATTTGTTGGAGATTCGAAGTGACAATGGGATATCTTTTACAACTAATCTTCTAAGCCGGTAACTACATAAAACCTAAAAGTAGAACTCTGGTCAATCAAGCATCAAGTAATTCTGTCCAAGCCTCTTTTGTTAATGATTTACAAATTAACGCACGCGCAATTGCAAAACAAAAAATAGAAAAAATGAACACCATACAAATTTAGGAAAATAACTTAAAACTTAATCTTAATAAAAATAATAATTATTTAGTTTATTTTAAAAATTAACTAAGTATTTAACTAATTTAACCAATAATTTACACACAGTTAATCAATAATTTATCTTCAAGCTAAATTATTAGTTAATCATATACGTGATTAGTCATATGTAAATTATTAATTAAATTAGTTGAATACTTAGTTAAATTTCAAAACGAATCAAATTGTCATTATTTTTGTCAATCTAAACTTTTAAGTCATTTTCCTTAAAAATTTGAATGGAGAAGAAGAGCACCAACATAATATATATATATATATATATATCAATGAATGGGAATCTAATTACATTAAGTGTAAATATTATATATTTACACTGTTTAATAATTTTTTTTAAAATATGAATTTAATTAATTTAACCATTAAATCATATGATATTATTTTAATGATCATGTATACCAAATTTTAAATAAATTAGACATTCATAAATATCTAATCTAATAGTAAAAATTTATTTATATTTTAAAATCATATTATCTATTAAAATAAAATAATACGATGAAGTATCAAATAATTTTTTAATTGTAAGAAAATTTATAAGCTTAATCTATCTTATGAAAATTTTTAATTTAATACTTAAATTGATGAAATTCAACATTGATAAAAAAATTATTAAATAGTATAAGTTTTATAAATATATATATATATATATATAATGCACAAAATTGGCTTGAAGCAGCTTTGGCATATTTATTGAATGGTAAAACCGTAAAAGTGGTAAAAAATGAAAGTTATTTTAGTGTGTCATAATTTTAGTTAAAATGTTTTATTTTATCTTTTTTTTTTTTTAACTTTTCATCTTCTACTACTTCAGATTAATTTGAGCCTTACTTCTTCCACCTAGCCAGTGAATAACTGCTATCAGATGTACCTATTTGCAATGCCACCTTCCCTAGTTAGTAGTTGCCAACTTGCCATCTCTTAGTTCCACTTCTATCTTCTCCTTCTTCGCAGCTTCATTGTGGCTGTTGTGTTGTGTGTATATAAATAAAACACGTGGTGGGAGAAGGTTACTTAAATTGATGGCCTTGTACAATTAGTAGACAGGAGCGAAACAGGAATTGAAGTATTGGAGAGTGACCCATCGTATTTAATACGTTAGAAACCTTTAAAAGTGGGAAAATTTCACATGCTTGCCTAGAGGTCAAGAGAATTTTTAATTCCTTTTAGATTAAGGGATTTATCTTATTACAGGACATCATTGCAATAAAGTACATACATTTTTATAGCCGTTTGTAGACATTAACCTTTTTAAAGTGAACGTTTAACAGCCAACGATTGTTAAATTACTTCATTGGCTTTTTTATTTATGTTAGTGATAATTTTGGTTCAAATTTAGGAATATATTTATTAATAAGAGATATATAATCTCATCATAAATTATCGCTAAAGTTGACAATTTGTTTTTACTTTAAACTGGATATGAATCTTTTCCTTAAAAAAATTTTACCAAAAAAAAGTGAACGTTTGTCACGCATAGGCTGGCCCATCCAAATCAACGCTTCTTCAGTTAGACGGATCTCACAAGAAAAACAAGCATAAAATGTTAGTTTAACCCCTCTCAACCTTAGTGGAAAGAAGCAATGGTAAATGAGTACAATGCCCTAATGACAAACAACACCTGGTCTCTAGTTCCTTTACTACCAGGAAGGGCTGCTATAGGCTGCAAATGGGTCTACAAGGTAAAAGAGAACCTAGATGGTACTGCCCAAAAGTACAAAGGCCCGTTTGGTAGTTAAGGGATTCCATCAAAGGAAAGGATTTGATTTCTCTAAGACATTCAGTCTAGTGATCAAACCTACCACAGTAAGAGTTGTTCTCACATTGGCATTCTCCAAAAATTGGCCTATACATCAAATAGATGTCAATAATGCATTTCTTAATGACGATTTGGAAGAAGAAATCTATATGCACCAACCACAAGGGTTTACAAAAGGAGACAACAACCTAGTATGCATGTTGTACAAGGCACTCTGTGGCCTAAAACAAGCCCGTCGTGCATGGTTTAACAAATTGGCTATTGCGCTACACAACTTTGGGTTCCAATCAACCAAATGTGACACATCCTTATTTGTAAGGTACACTGCTCAGTCTGTAGGTCGATGACATCCTCATTACTGGCAGCTTACAAAATGTCATATATGAACTTATCACAAGCTAGAATGCAAAATTTGCTCTTAAGGATCTTGGGAAACTCCAATACTTCCTCGAAATTGAGGCTAAAAGGACATCAAACGGGGGTATATACCTATCTCAAACAAAATATATTACTGATCTGTTGGCTAAGGCAAAAATGTGCAGTGCCAGGCCAATGAACACTCTCATGATAACTGGACTCAAATTGTCAGCACATAGGAGTGAAAGAGCCCAAGACCCAACACTCTATCGCTCCATAGTTGCAGGATTGCAGTATGCAACTATAACTAGACAAGAAATTTCCTTTATTGTGAACAAAGTCTGTTAGTTTACGCACAATCCCCAGGAGACTCACTGGAAGGCAGTAAAAGGAATCTTAAGGTACTTGAGTGGAACTTTGACATATGGACTTCACCTCTGAAAGCCATCATCATAGCTTGATCTCATGGCATTTTGTGATGCTGATTGGGGTTCAGACCATGATGATAGATGACCCACTTCAGAGACTTGTGTTTTCCTTGGTTCTAATTTAATTTCTTGGACCTTTAAGAAACAACATATAGTTTCTCGGTCAAACACAGAGGTTGAATATCGCAGCTTAGCTGCAGTGGTGGCAGAAATCTCTTGGCATAAATCACTACTCAATGAATTAAGGATTATTGTAACGAAACCTCCAACCATTTACTGTGATAATTTGAGCGTAGTAATGCTGGCTGCAAATCCAATTCTACATGCACGAACCAAGCACTTTGAACTGGACTTATACTTTGTCAGAGAGAAGGTTATGCATAAACAAGTTAATGTTCATCATATTCCTTCAAAGGAACAAATAGCTGACTTGTTAACCAAAGCTATTTCTGGTACACAGTTCCATACATTGAGGTACAAACTCAGAGTTGAAGATTTTCATACTCTAGATTTGCAAGGGACTGTAAAGGATATTAATCAGTTACAAGTTAGTAGATCAGTTACAAGTTAGTTTGGTTAGTTTTGCAACTGTATTATTTGGTTACAATCCTGCTACAAATTAGTTTGTAATAGCTGCTATATATAGCAGTATTCACTCCAGAACAGTTAACGTGTATTCATTCAATAGATTCATTTTCTTTCTAGCCTTGATACCTTTATAACCTAAAAGAATATGTACATCAAACAGTTTGGTCGGACCAGTCAAATTAATTTACATAAAAGAATTAGATTGTTCCAAAAAAAAAATGGACCTATAATATTTGTGCTTAGCTCAATAAAATTAGAGTAAACCACCATGACATTAGTCTTCAAGTAATTTTTTACATCAAATTGGTCTTTTTTGGAGACTAATTTAATGTCAAAAAATAACTTTAGAAGACCAATTTGATGTGAAAAAATTGACATTCAAAAACTAATTTGATGTAAAAAATTATTAAAGGACTAATGTAACGTTTGTAAAATATTTCATGGTAGTTTACTCATAAAATTATCAAGCAAAACAATCTGAGCTTAAATTAACATTTTTATTATCAGGCTAACACAAAACAACACGTCATTATTAACTTGTGCTTAAGAACAACTTGTTTATTCTCAATCGCAATAATATATGGCTTAATATAGGTTTGTCAAACAAGCTGGCCTCATTTGTTTAAGTCCAACTCGTCTCGTTTAAATTTGCAAACCTAAATAAATTAGTTTATTAAATGACAGTTATATTTTAAAATAAATTCACCAATATTTTCATATGTATATTTAAAGAGCATTTAAAAAGTTCATATATAATATAACGATATATCAAAAAATTAATTGAACAAACTGAATCATCAAAATTTACATTGTTTTTTCTTTCCTTTTATTTAAATAAATGATTTTTTCATATAGATCCGGTTTTTTTTTCGTGTTTTCATCGTTTGAGTGCGACAGTGTTTTGTTCACTGTCTTAGTGCGGCGTCGTTTAGTTTCCTGTCTTGTTTCGATAATTTCTCGTCTTGTTGCGGTGTTCGTTTGGTTCAAATTAGTAGATCAGTTTCGATCTATTACAGATTCAATCAAGACTTAGGCATCAACGTTACAAATCTGGAGGTATGGGTATTTCGGTCACTTTGATTTTGTCACATTTGTAAACATTTTGTCGTGTTATGCTATTAACTTGGGTATTGTGAGTTTGTTCGTAGATTCATCATTTTCCGTTTTTAGCGATATTAAATTTGTATTGTTCTCAATGTATTTTACCAATTTAAATGAATGAATATATTTTTTGGTAAAAAAAACTAAAATTACATATTTTGTCCAATACCAAATCATCTATACTAAAAACTCAATAATTAAAGTCCAAACTTATATAATTCAAATGTAATAAAATATAAAAATTACATAATTCAAAAATCCAACAGACAACTATCGGCAAATATTTTATCAAACCCTCATCTATACAAGTGGGCCTACATGTACATACCAACTTATTTAACTTAGGGGTTAAATAAGGTATGTCATCCATGAGCTTAACTCATTTGATAAAGGAAGTGTCAGGTGTGAGGTTTGATTCTTAACGAATACACATAATTTTTTCCTCTTTCTCTCCTCTCCTGCCTCCCTTAGACCTTCAAAGATTGTTCTTAGGACCCCTTTTCAGGGATTACTCCTAAATCCCTCCTGGGTTCGGGTACCCAAATAAATAAATAAGGCATGCCAAAATACTTATATTTACACATATCCCTAATATAAAGGTCATCTCATTATCTATGCGATTAAATATACTGGTCCAACAAGTCTGTAGGCAGTGGCTTCACCATTGTAGTCCCTTCCTAGTAGGGGTGTTCATTGGTTTGGGTTGACCCAATCAACTCGACAAACTAACCCAAACCAATTAAAAAAATTGGTTCGGTTTGGGTTATCGAGTCTAATCGGTTCCAATACGATCAAAATCGATTATAATTGGTTCAATTCACGGATTTTGTTTTTTATAACTCGATGACCTGATGAAATGACCTGAAAAGTAATAAAAATTTAGATATTATCTTCTTGTCATTTAACTTTTCATTCATTTAAAAACTTAAGATACAATGATATATCTTTAATTTTCATTTTCAAGCCTCAGTCATTTAATTATTTACATATATATATATATATATATATATATATAACCTTCTTTGTGAAGTAGAATATACTTAATGTCATACATTTATATTACAAATGAAGCTTATGATGATTTTGAGACGTTGAAATATTTATTCCAAACTTGATTTTACTTTTATCTTAATACTTGTACTATACTAGAAGACTTGTATACTTAAAATTCATATGTAATTGTCTAATTGAGTTTAAAGTATTTAGCAATAGTAGATTTGTAATTTTTCTATGTGAAAAAAATGATCAGATAACCTGATGACTTGAACCAAACTAACTCAACCTTAATTGAGTTGGTTTGGTTCGGATTGTTAGAAATTTTTTTAAAAAATCAAACCAAACCAACCCGATCAAAATTGATCAGTTTTAATATTTTTTTTCTAAAACTCGAACTAACTCAACATATGAACACTCCTACTTCCTAACCACTATTATTATAAACAATATATATTGCTATCAACTTTCTATTTTTAATAATAATATGCATTTGAAAATTATTTTTTTATAAAATTATTTTTTTATTTATTTACCCTCGCACAACGGGTGCTAGTTCTCAAAATAAGAAGGGAGATAAGTATTGCCAAAATAAAGGGGGATAAGTCATTGTACCATCATGCCATGCTGAAGAAATGTGAAAGAAAAGAGCAGCAAGCTATTATACAGAAATTTGTGGTGCTTCTTTTGTGGTAAACCCAAAAGAATCTTCAACAGCTTTATTGCGACACCCGAAAACAAAATAATGAAAAATAAAAAAGGAGTTCTTCGTCTTCGGGAAAGCTCAAGTCAATGATTTTTTTTATAATAAAAAATAGCTATTATTTTTATATTAAAAATATAGGCCGTACACGTAAAGGCTCAACTCAACTCAGAAAGGGTAGTTTGGTGTTTCGACAATTCTTATCTTATCACCTAACGCGATAATCACGCATATCAGAGCAGATACCTTATATTATATCACATTCATATCCAACACCCCATTTGGGATTTTTAATGAAATTAACAAACTGTCCTTAAAATTCTATTATCATTTACGACGCGTTTTCTCCGTCTAGAGTCTAGACTAGAGCTCCATCCCAATCACATACTTTTTGGTAAATAATAATATAATTTTCAGCTTCTGTATTTTTATTTAATGATTTAATTTTAATTTATTATTAGTGTGAATTTTTTTATATAATCATTTAATAATATATTAATATATTTTAAAAATATTTAATTTTTTAAAATAATTATTGTGATAGTTAAATTTTTTTAATAATTTAATAATATATAATTAAATAACAATATAAATTTTTTTACACTTACAATAAATTAAAATTAAAATTTTATATTTTTTATTGCAATGAAGGTTTATGATTTGATACGAAAAGATAACGATGGGGTAAAATATAAATAAAGTGACTTGATTGAAATTAATCTATGAATTAAACAATTTCTTAAGTAATTTGGTGTCAGTTGAAGTAAGGCTCTTAGGCTTCTCTACTTCTATTTTTTCCCATAGGTTGTACTGGCTTTTTTTTATTATAAATATCTACATGTATTTATATAAATTGTTTCACTTGACTTTAAATAGAAAATTTTAATAGAATTACATCAATTTATATAAATTTAGTTTTGATTTATTATCAGTGTAAAAAAATTTTACGTTATCATTTAATTATGTATTGTTAAATTATTAAATAATTTTAATTTTACTATTATAATAATTATTTAAGAAGTTTAACTTTTTAAATGATGTATTAATATATTATTAGATGATAATAAAAAAACAGAAGATGAAATTTAAACTTAATTCACATTAAGCCAATATATCTATAATCATAGGCGTGCGAATTATGGAATAGCATCAGGTTAGTCAAATAATTTGAGAGACCTTGATATAATTTTCAAATATTAACGCAGCAGAAACTGTTGTTCACTAGAAAAATTATTTCCTCCCCCCCACCCACCGACCCACCCAACCCAAAGTGAAATATGTATATATGGAAATGAACTAGGTTAGTAAACACGTCAGTGATCACATCATATGTGATAATTTATTTGTCGCGCATAATTAACAAGAACAATACCATCGTGTTAGGAGTTCAGGAATTAATTGTGCTCGTCTGTCTCTCATCTGTCGGTACAATTTGCTAAGCATATTTCCCCAAACAAGAAAGAGCTAAGCATAACCCACATTTTGTCTGGCTTGCGGAAGCACCTTTAGAAAGTGCTCTTTCTGCCAATTCTGATGCAAACACTAGTTTAGTTAGTTAACGTTATTGACTTGTGACTCGTGACTTTTTTATATAAGAAATCAGAAATGGACTAATTCTTATAAAAAATGAAAGCGGCATAAAACTTATATTTAAAAATAATGATGCCAAACCAAAATTGCACGACTCAAGAGAAGTAGTGGTCCTAGTGATAGATACAAGAACAGCAATCAACTAGGCAATAACAACTAAAACCTACGGTTACGTTGAATGGAGAGGATAATGGATGGGAAAGTTACCTTCTTTTTGTTTGAGAGGTTTTTTTTAAAATATATATATATTATCATTTTTTTTTAAATTCTCTCACTTATTTATACAAAAAATTTAAAATTCTTTTAATTTGGAGAATTTTGAAGAATCTTAAGTATCCAAACAAGAAAATAAAACGTATATTATAGTTAATTTACTCTTAAAAATGGGGTGAAATTTTATGAATAAATTTTTAATACAATTTTTTATATATAAAACTCATTCCTAGATTTTTTTGCTCTTATTTTTATATGTGTATCAAATTGACCCTTAGTGCATGTTTAAATGAGGGGATTTGGAAGAGAATAAAGGGGGTAATTTTTTATTTTAAGTAAACTTTATTTTTATTTGAGAATATTTTTTAAAAAAATAAAAATTATTAATGTAATCTTTTAATTATCTATTATTTATTTTTTATAAATATTTTAATTTAAAAGTAAAAAATTATTTATATTTCTTCTTTTCATCTAAACTCTTCCATTTCAATGATATCATTAACCTCTTATTCTCTTTCCGTTTTTATTTTTTTTCCTTGTCTTGTTAACTCCCAAACGCCACACGAGCTGTGAGCTGAGCTTGACTAATAACTTGCCCTTATAAGAGCTCAAAAGCCGTTATAAGAGCATAATGTGGCCGAATTGGTCTGACTTGACCTGGTTTGGGTTGTACCTCGTGCGCATCCGGATGGAGAAACTAAAAGGCACGGCAATTCTTATGAGAATTTTTTGGATAAATAATGTATATTATAGTAATTTTATTTAACATTAAATATATATAAAAATATTCTTTAAATATATTTATAATATGAATCACATAATTTTATATATATTTAATATTAAATAAAATATTTATAATGGGAAGTGCCTAACTAATAATTTATCCCACTCCTATACATTATTGACGCCGCACACCTGAACACAACCAATAGGTGACAACTGAAACGATGATATCTGATCTGATACACCATGTGACCCGGAAATAAATTAAATATGATTTTCATACGAGCTTTTCTTATATAATGATGCCCATTTTCATTTTGCCACATGAGTGGATGACTAAAATAAGTTTTCCGATATCCAGTTGCATCCCCCCTTTCTCAATAATAAGTTATAACAGCGAGATTTTGTTTGGATTGAAAAATTTGGAGAAAAATAAAAGTAAAGGATAATTTTTTATTTTAAATTTATATTTTTTTTATTTAGTAATTTTTTAAAATGAAAATAATTAAATAAAAAATTATCATGTAATATTTTAATAATATTTTTTTATAAATATTTTATAATTCATTCAATTTAAAAATAAAAAATTATCCTTCTTCTCGTTTTTTTTCCCTTCTCTTTTACACTCTTCAAATCCAAACATATAAAGAAATAGTCATACATCATCATATACTTTGTTTCTTCTCTCATCTCGGAATTTTCATCTCATTAACAATACCACAATGAGTAGAAAGTGTAATTTCTAATGAGAGGTCACTTTTGTTCTCTCTCATATTTTTGCCTCAAATAATGACTAATATTATACGATATATCCAAACATAATTCTTATAATATGATTATGGAGTTATATTTGGATGGAACCCTAAGATATTACTCATATGTAATAAAGTTAATATTATTAGTTAAATTATATTAAGGTAGTTGTGTAAATAATAATGCTCTTTGAAAGTCTCCAATATATGAAAACCCAACAAAACCAATTTATTCTTTTTTAAAAAAATTATCTACGTCCTTTATATATGCTGTGTGAATATATACATCATTCGGTGATGGTTATAAGCTATGGCCATGTTCATGTTTTCTTACCGAAATGCATTCTCTAATTTTGTCAAATTATATTATATGTGGGGCAATGTCATGTGGCCAAAGGGTGCAAAACGCTTTTGTTGGCAACATAGTAATGAAGGTGAAGAAAGAAAAATGTGAGTTGGTGTGGTATTTTTATGAGTTTGATATTGAAGGTAAATTGTAAAATATTTATTGATTATTAAATTTTTAATAAATATTTAAAATTTTATTAAATATAATTAATAATAAATAAATATTTAATAACTTATTTTGAATATAGTTGGCTTTTTTATGCTAATATAGTAAAAAAAAAATTATCAAAATCATGCTATTAAAAAATTATGTACTAAAATGTAATTATTTTTTTTTATATTGGAAAGTCGATTTTAATGAAACCGACCTTCTAACATGAATTTTTTTTAAATTACATTTTGAGAAGTCGATTTTAATAAAACCGACTTTTCAACATGATTTTAAAAAAATAAACAACATAATTTTTTATAAAAAAAAACTAAACACACTAAGAAGTCGGTTTCAACAAAACCGACTTCCCAATGTAAAAATTAAATAGCTACATTTGATATATAATTTTCAAATAGCATGATTTTAATGAATTTTTTATTTTTTTATTATATTAGTATAAAAAAGCCGAATATACTAACGAAGTTTTTTTTTTACTACGTTAGAAATGAGAACAAGTAACTACGGAAAGCACATGATGAGGAGATTGTATTGTTAGCATTTGTGCTTTCACACATATTTCAATGAGCCATGCAGGAATTATTATTGAAGCAAGGCAAGCTTTATTGGAGAATCACTTAATTATTAGATATATTGTCGCACTTGACATTGTGACTGACTAATTAGCTATAAATTAGTTGTGTGGAGGGGAAAAGGGGGAAAAGCGACAATTATAGAATTTTATAAGATGATAATTGTACATAAATTAAACTTCAAATGCCCTCTTTACAAATTGGGAAATGCAGATTTTTTTTATCTGAAATGAACCCAAAAATCTAAAGGAACTAATGTGCAACACATGGCCAACAGTAACTAAAGTAATGCCACTTTCCATTACGATGCAACAGATAGCCACATCCCACCAATAAAAGAAGAATGTCACTAACTGGTGGGCAGGCAACGCTTTCTTTTTGAGTTTTATGTCATGCTAATTCAACTATAACTCCGTTTTCCATTACAACAAAAGAAGAAAAATTATATATAACGCCGTTTAGGTAATAAAGGGACTCGTACCTACCCCATAGGTGTGGTTTGAATAAATATTTATATGATTTTTATCATATATGTATACATACAAAAATGTATACAGAGAGATAAATAGTTTAACTTTAATTTATTATTAATGTAAGAATTTTTTATATTGACAATAAATAAGATAAGGTTACATTATTATAGTAATTAATATTTTTATTTTTTAAAATAAGTGGAATTATATAATTTATTGGCAATGTAAAAGTTTTACATGGAAAGAGAGTTATATGTGTATCAAGACACATATGTAACACATACATACATATTATATAGATATTATTTAGACTGTCTAGATATTAACATACAATATCTTGCTTGGATGAGTTTTGAAATATAGTTATATAATAAATGATATAAGCATTTGGGTAAAATTTAAATAAATTTTAATTAGTCTTTTTTATTTTTTAATAGAAATTAATTTTTTTAAATAATTATATAACCACTTCATTGTCAATTTTATTTTATCTAGTAAATTAAAAACAACTAACAAATAGCTATGTCCTAAAAATATTTGTTAAGAAAATATCATCACAAAATTACTAAATACAACAATAAGATAAATTGTTATAAATTTAAAAGTAATAAGAACAGAAGGTATGTATTATTTTAAAATGTATAACAATTGATTAGTTGACTCAAACAATTTAATTATCACTAATAATTACTTTTATTGTAATATAGTAGTACGATATCAATGAAATTAAACATAATGACTTTACCTAAGAATTGTTTCCGAAATATTAATGCACAAACTAGATAATTTGTACTTTTTGGGAGAAGCGCTTTAGTTTTCAATTTATTATATTAATAATTGTTCTTCTTATTAATTTATTGGATTATCTACACTACATTCCAACTAGTTTAACATTATCAATTGTCTACATGCTATTTAAAGAATTTAATTTTGTTTACTGTCAATGGGACGTTGTCTTTGTTTTGCATATAGCTCAACTGGACGTAGATAATTTTTTTTTTAAAAAAAAGAATAATTTGGTTTTTGTTATAATAATGATGTCAGGTGGTCGATTGTCCATCAAATCATTTTTCATTTTTCCTGCCACGATGTTTTCACTTTTAATGTAAAAATAAATAAATTTTTTTTAATAATATAAAATATATAATTAAATAATAGTATAATTTTTTTTAAATTGACGCTAAATAAAAATTAAACTCCTATTTACATTGAATGTTAAGCATAATATATATTATGAAAATTGAGTGCATTTCATTTTACTAATGAGATGAAATAGACAATTTTACATCAAATGATGTTTCCATTTTTATGTTTAAATTCACACCATATTTGTTCCTTTAACAAATAGAAGGAAATCAAAAAGCGTAAATGTTGAAAATTAGGAGCCACGATAAAGTAATCAAATTTAATAGAATTTAATGAATGTTGATTTAACTGGTAAGAATGAAAATACTTTGTTTGAAAACATGTCTGATTTTGGCTGTAAACAGTCTTTCTTATGACGATGTAAGTAACTTATGGCCTTAAAATGATCAGTAGCCTCATTTCCTCTTAAACTTTTATAGATCCTCAAATTCAACAAAGATGCAAAGTTGATTACAAAGATTTATAGGTGCACAGAGGAAGTGAGAATAGAATATCCAATATATCAATATATGGTAAGTACACGAGCAACACAAATAATGCCATATAGCAAAATAAAAATCCAAGAAACTTATTTAAAATTGAACAATATCATTGTTCAACAAAGACAACACTGGTATTTAGCGTCAAAGTTTGTACTGGATTTTCAAAATCCTTAGTATACTGTACTAATATTTTTAGGCTATAGTCTAGTTTTAAGAGGCCAACTCAGGTGAATTAATTCAATTTATAAGACATAAAGGGGTTTCACCCTCTAAATATGATTTAAAATCTCATTCATTTTTTATGAGTTATTCTTATTCATTCATCGTTATCGACTTAAGTGTTAGGGTATTTTTATAGATATTTCTCCCACTATTATTGAACTAGTGAAATTATTTAGGGTTCAAGTTCTGTTCACTCAAACCTTTTAAAGAAAACTGACGTTAACACTTAGCATCTTACTTTCCTCTAGCCTAATTAATCTCGACCTGATAGTACGTAGTCATGGGTGATTCAAGTGAAATTGCCTCTGTGGCCTGGCCTCCCTTTTGCAGAATTTCAACTAATTAATCATACGAAAAGCTAGTCATTACTGATCAGCGGTGAACTGAGGAAGGTTCCGAATTAATGGCTCACATTACTGGTTGTAAAATGGGGGTTGATATCAGTTCTTCGGAAGTAAGAAGTAGAGGGAAGTTAAACGTAAGGCTAAATATTAAAATGAGGCATTTTTTAATTGAATTTTATAAAAAAATTATTAGAATTTTATCCTTCCAACTTTTTGAGATGTAAAATTTTTAATTAAACTTTTATAATCAAATTTTTTAACATTTTTTTTCAATTGATAATATAGTCAATCTATTTAATCTTTCTTAAAACATTGCTGATGTTAAATAAGATTTTATTCATTTTTGTTTTGAAAAAAAAGATCTTGCTAAAGTAACACTTACAAGAATTGTTAATGCCATTCTAAAAGCAATATATGCATTTAGAAAATAATGGAATCTTATTATATGATTGAGTATGTAATGAGACTGCTATCTTTCATTTGTATAATTTTTTTTAAAAAAATTTAGCTCTGAAAATAAATTCAAACCAACAAAATCATAATAGTGGTTATCTTTTAAGGAACATTCAAGATTAAGACAATATTATTTTAAAAAGTGGATATTATAATTTTTTTTAAAAAGATAATTGTTTTATACATAGGAAAAAAATATATTTTGATGCTCAATAATACATATGACCGTTAGTTTATTGGAAATGGGAGCAATGGTTAAGATTTAATAGTATTGTTGCAATTGGGAAGTGAGAAAAAAAATTATTAGGCACTTTAAGGAAGTGAGAGAGTATGTCATTTTATTAATTATCTTGACTTTTGAATTTTTTTAATAGAAAATGAGATTGTTAGTTGAGAGTTAATAAGGATATGGGAAGTGAGAAAATTAAAAGATGGTTAAGCATTTAATTTTAGAAGTGAAATAATATATAAATATCTTATTAAATATAAATTTTAATGTATTTATATATATTATTATAAAATTATAAGGCTTATGAGAAATTAAGGCCTAAAGCCAACCTTGTGTTGACTTAATTGGCTCAATGATTTCGAATAAGACTCTATAATTTTCAAGTGAAATCCCTCTTGGATAGTAATTTCACTTTGGTGGTCATCCATCTCAAAAAAAGATCCATTGTTGTCCAAGCTTGTATAGAGAAAACATCATTGTGAATACTCTGAAGGTAATCCCTTAAGTAGACCTCTGTCTTCCTTTCAAGATCCTAGGCATGTCACTAACACCCTAACTAATATTATTAAAATAACATATTCTCCCTATGATTTTATTAATAAAGAGGCAAAGTGGGAAATTGATGTGTTTGGTATGAATGTACTTTAAAATCAACATATTAGATCCTTAAATATAAAATAAATGGGTATTTACTATTTAGGATTCATATATTTAATGTGATAATAACTAATCACCTTATATTGTATAATGCTTTTATTTGTTTGGACTTAGTAATCTTAAATATTATGTTGAATTTCTAAAATATTCTTCTTATATATTGATAGGCATCATCATACCAAAAAATACAGGACAATTGAGAAAAAAACAGTTATACATTGAATTTGGAAGAAATGCTAAGAAATTAAAGAGAGAGAAAAAGCAGTCAGAAAAAACATTATAAAGACAAGGAGTGAGAAAAGAAACAATGCTGGATATACAATTTTAGTTTATAAATTATGCTCTTACTATAAATTAAAAAAGAACCCCATATCAATGTAAATTGTGAAAAGAAAATTTGGTATGTTTTTAAATCTTAAAATTAAATATAAACTTAAATATAGAAAAATAAATTAAAATGAAATTTTATAAAAATAAAAGTGTGTGTAAAGAGTGAGTTTTGTTTTTAATTTATAATGACAAATTTGTCTTTTTTTAATATATTTATAGTAAAAATAAAATATTAGTGATTTCAAAAAAATAAAAAGACACAAAATGAGAAAATATCTATCTATAATAGTATGGTACTAAGTTCTTGAGAATCAAATTTTATTATTTATTCAAATAATTTTTTTGAATAATTATATAATTTATTAATTTTAAATTTATTTTATTTAAAAAAATAAGTGCGAGAATAGCTATTTCACTCACTAAAACATTTATTTTATTTTTTAAAATAAAAGTTTGTATAATGAAAAGACATCAAATACAAAGCTAAGCTTTATAAATTAATATTAATATAAATGGATAATTTTTTGTGTACAAATTATTCGGCATTAATATTTTAACTAAACTCAATTATGCCAGCCATCTTAATCATTCAATTTAAGATTAAATTGTCCTAAAAAAAACTTGATGTCAATTGAGAGATGAACACATGTATTTTTATCATTAATTCATCGTGGCTTAACCTAACCCAAAAATGGGGAGCATATGACATAGGACACAAGAAGGCAAGTTAAAATTGAAGACTATTATATTTATCTCAGTTTAACTCACTCGATAATGAATAATTAATATTAATGTTAGGTGCATGGTTTAATTTATAACGAATGCATTAGGGATGTTCGCGGTTTAAATTGGTTCGGTTTTGAGAAGGAAAGTCATCTGAACTAAATCAATTGATTTTTCTATATCAAGAACCAATCAATTTTTTTAAAAAAATTAGAGAATCGAACCAAACCAAACCAATTGCAATTGGTTTGGTCCAATCGATTTTTAACTAAATATTTTTTTTAAAAAAAATTTATACATAACTTCACTTTATTCTTTTTATAGACCAATAAAAAAAATAGTATAAAATCCTAATAAAAACATCATTAGATAATTATAAACAATAAATTGACCTAAAAATATTTATAGAAACAACAAAAAATTTAAATATAATCATTTATAAGTATGTAAATTATTAAAATTATATAGATAATTATATGAGTTTGGTTTGATTTAGTTTGGTTTCATAATTGAAAATCAAATCAAACCAATCGATTTTTATAAAAAACAAATCAAATAAAATCAAAATTAATTAATTTTGTTCAATTTTTAATTTTTCGATTTAATTTTTTCAATTTTGATCAATTTTATTTAGTCTTAAAATTTACACTTCTTTTCTCTTTTCTTCTTTTAAAACTCTTTTTACAAATTGTCACACTAAAAGTAGCATCCATTGGCCAGCTAGGCTAGATACCAAAAAAATAATAATAAAAGATTTAAGACCATAATATTAATATCACACACCAGACACAAAGATGCACCGTCACCGTAAACAAACGGTGGTCCATGACGGTGGTATCCAGTGCAGGCTTTAACCCACGAACCTGTCCTTATAATGACACGGTTACCTACGGCTTTGCTCTCTCTCTCTCTCTCTATTCTCATATCTCACCCAGTCACCTTCAGCTTACTATACTTTTCTTCTGTTTTTCTTTTGACGGGTCGAACAAGAAGAAAAATAGGATTTTGATGTGCGAAAAAAAAAATAGGGAAAAAAAATAGTCCGAGGAGTGAGTAGAAAACATGGTTGTCGATGATATGATGGAGAAGAGCATCATCGTCGGCTATGGAGGTTCCTCTTCTCGATTCTCCGATGCCTATCCTAAAAGGTAATCCTTGAAGATCTCCTTTTATTTTCTTCTTCCATTATTTTTTTTTCCTCCCAATTTTTAGAAAAATATTTTGTGTCAAAAGATATAATTTTCAATTGTATTTTATTTTATTCGTTGTTTTTTAAAAATGGATTTGATAGTTTTGATTCAGTGCTTCTCACCTGATTTTGGAGGATTTATGGAGATGCTTGGAATAGGGTTAGATATAGTTTTCCTATAGCGTTTTCGAAATCTCTTCCTCTCTCAATAGGTGGAGATTGAAGAGATATCATTGTCTTGTTATATATGTCTATTCCTCTTGTTGTTGAAGTCTACTTTTTTATTTTTTAAAAAAGAAAATACAAAATTTCTTGTTTTAAATCTTGTAGGTTAGGTTTTTTTAAAGTCTGGTTGGATTTGTTGTTTTTTTTTTTTTAATCCATTTTAAAGTGGGTGTGTGAGGATTCTGTTATCTGATTGATAAATCTAGGGTTTTGATGGAGGGGAGATATAGTGGGGATTGATATGATGAAGGTGTTTATAAGGTTATTTTGTTGAATTGTTTTCGGAATGGCAATATTGAACCGACCAGCAATAAAACTCATCGACGAGATGAGGTAAAATGGGCGATTCTTGTATTGCTTCTTTGTCAATGGAGAATCATCACCCATCCACGCTCTTGTCCATGGACTCAAGTGCATCTTCTCACGAGGAACTGGATTTGGAGATGAATCGGCAAGTCATACTCTCCCGTCCACCTGATATCAATTTGCCCCTGTCAGCAGAGCGCAGCCCGCCACCACAGCCATGGAATTCTGACCACCCATGTGATATTTTAGATGTTGGTCTTGGTACTCAAGGATATGAGATTGAGAGTTTTCACAACCTGCCCAAAGCTGGAAGGAAATGTGCAAAGCGAGTTGATAGCATATGGGGTGCTTGGTTTTTCTTCAGTTTTTACTTTAAGCCCTCATTGAATGATAAAACTAAGGCCAAGATTGTCAGGGACAGCAACGGTGTTTCAGGGTTTGATAAATCTGATCTTAAGCTTGATGTTTTCATGGTTCAACATGACATGGAAAACATGTACATGTGGGTTTTCAAGGAGAGGCCTGAAAATGCATTGGGTAAGATGCAGTTGAGGAGTTACATGAATGGGCATTCTCGCCAAGGGGAGCGCCCATTTCCATTTAGTGTTGACAAGGGTTTTGTTCGATCCCACAGGATGCAACGAAAGCATTATAGAGGGCTTTCAAACCCTCAGTGTGTGCATGGCATTGAGGTTGTTCCATCACCCTCTCTGATGTGCCTTGATGAAGATGAGCGGAAAAGGTGGGTGGAACTCACTGGTCGAGATTTGAATTTCACAATCCCACCTGAAGCTAGTGATTTCAGTTCATGGAGAAATCTTCCCAGCACGGACTTTGAGCTTGAGAGACCACCTCCCCCGATCAAGAGTGCTCCAAATCCACACCCTAAGAAACTGCTTAATGGATCTGGACTGAATTTGTCAACTCATCTGTCTAACCACAGTAATGGTGATGGGTTGGACCTATCTCCTGTCAGCATAAAAAAGAGGAAGGACTTTTTCCCTCATGGAAATGATGAAGAATGTTACCTGGCTGTTAATCCTCCATCCGATCGGATTCCAGACATGGAAATGCACCCAATTGAGCCACACTGGTTGAATGACTTTAGCGGGGTGATGAAGAATGTTAGTGGACCTGTCACAGCTGCAAAAACTATTTATGAGGATGAACAAGGTTACTTGATCATTATCAGTCTGCCGTTTGTTGATCTTCCTAGTGTGAAAGTTTCTTGGAGGAATACTCTCACTCATGGTATTATAAAGGTTTCTTGTGGGAGCACATCTCGAAAGCCATTTATCAAGAGACGTGATAGGACATTCAAGCTTACAGATCCATCTTCAGAGCACTGCCCTCCTGGAGAGTTCGTCCGTGAAATCCCACTTTCAACTCGAATTCCTGAAGATGCCAATATAGAAGCATACTATGACGGGCCAGGATCAGTGCTTGAGATCATGGTGCCAAAACATCGCGTGGGTCCAGAAGAGCATGAAGTCCGTGTTTGCCTTCGCCCTCATCTGGTAGGGAATGATCTTATGTTGACTTAAGATAGGGCACTTATAAAAGAATTGTTAGGGTTGCCAGTATGGTGCGTATATCATTGTTTTTCTAACTTTGTACCATACATTGTGATTTATAATACAAATGTGTGTCTCACATTTATCTCTAGCAATTTTAGCTCACTAATTGCCATGGTTCTTTTTTAGTTCCCATGCATCTTTTAGCTTTTGATTGTAAGGATTTTTAAATTTTGAACATCCAATTATGATCATTTATATGAAATTATCAAGTCATACCTAGTATGTTTTCGATCAACTTGTCTGATCTCTTGACTGGTATGGACTATGGACTAAACGCATCGGCATCGCAGGGCACTATATTTGCTCTGGCTTTGGAATAATTTATTATTTTATCTGTCCTTGGATATCTGATTTATTATCTTGTCACACAAAACTATCTAATTTTGGATAGAATGTTATATCTTCAAGTGGAGGGGAGCCTCCCAAAGAGTATTTGTTCCTGAGGGTACATCTTGCAGTTGCAGTGATAACAAGATTCGAGAATGTAGTTAACTTTACTAGCAGTACATATTGCAGACAGACACCGTAATTGTGAGGAACGAGTTAATCTGCTCGCATTCAGCTGCGCCACTTTATGTGTACCATGTTGATGTCGTTCTTTATGGGTTAAATGGGCAGGATTGTAACAGAAATCACTGTCAGAGAATCTCCACTCTTTTTCTAACAGCAATTTCAATATACCCAGCATTTTAGATTATCTTGGAATCAAGGCAAAAAGACGAAGTCAACATTTATAAGTAATTTTGAAGAGCCTGTAAAAAAGCATCCCGCCCACCCCCCACACACACTCAACAATTGTAGTGCTGAGGGGTTGAAAACTGGTGCGTTGACTTAAGAATGAAAGATAACAAAGATATATTCACCCAAAAAAGGAAAGATAACAAAGATATTTTGCATATCCCATTATATGATTCGGGAATCGTTACTGTTAAGATGCCAAAAACATGAGTTGCAAATGTTGTTAAAGTTGGATTACACAGTAAATCAAAAAAGTTTTTAGTTTAGGTTGGGTAAATTTGATGATGTCATAATTACATATTAAATATATATATATATATCCATGACTCATAACATATATTACCAATAATAAAATGTATAATAAGGTTTTGGAGTTTTAATTATCAAGTCTCATATTATTCTTAGTTGAGTAGTTAAGTGATTCAGAAATCAAAAAAAATTAAAAAATTAAAAAAAAAAGAGATGGCCGGCTCAACTCGGTTTTATTTCGGTTCAATTTGATTTTGACCGGTTCAACTCGGTCCAACTATAAATTCGGTTTTGGCATTGAACCACAACCGGATAAGGGACCAGTTCACGATCCAACTGGCCGATCCGATCCGATCCGAATAACATTGGTTGCAATTGAGCCGGTCATATTGTTCCGCCCCAGGGAAAAAGCCATAGGTTATGTTTGGATTGAATTAAATTAAATTAAATTAATTTAAAAATTAAATTTTATATTTAAAACTCATTATAAAAAAATAGATTTGAATTGATTTAGAAATTAATTCTTTTGTTTGGAACTCATTCAAAAAGAAATTTATTTTATTTTATTTTTTATCTTTATATCAATGTAAAATAAAAAAATTAGTAAGGATAATATGGTTAATCTGAATAATTAAATTTTAAATCAAATTAAATCCTAATAAATCTCATCATATTTGATAAGATGTGTAAGTCTTTTTTGATTTTCCAGGATATCCCTCGCGCGTAACTATAGGAACTAATCTCTTGAAGTACTGAAATCTATTGAAGGAGTTGACCTCTCCTAACAAATGTTTTTCCATACATATGGGTCAGGAATCGAATCCCTGACAACATGCTTAAGGGGTCCAAGTATCTACCATAAGATTTGTAAATCTAAACAATTAAAATTCATTAAAATTAAATCATTTATTATTTTTTAACATTTCAAACATAAATTTTGATTTATAAATCAAATCAAATATCATTTTTTTTTTCATTCTAAATATACTCATCGGGAGAATAACGAAAAAGTTTAGTTATTTAAAAATTATTTTCATTCTAGTTCGTACATGAAATTAACCAAACATTTAATTTTATTGATAATTTATTTACAGTTAATCAAATATTAAGTATGAAAATAAAGGTAAATTATAGTTAATTGTAAATAATTTATTAGTTTAATTATTTTAATATTTAATTAATTCTATGGACAAATTGAAATAAAAAATTTATTAGGAGCCAATTTTTTTTGTCATTTTCCCAAAGATATAAGGGTGAAAGACTTGTTGGGTGATATCTTGGGAATCAGAAAAGCAGAAGCAAGGAATTGCTGAAGTATACATTATTAGTATTATTGTGTGGTGAGAGTTGGACTACGAGGGATCAGATAGAGTGGAGTAGGGAAGTGTTTCATTCATGTTTGATGCCCAGGATGGCATCCGCTGAGATGATCATTTTCTCTTTCTCCTTTTTGGACTGTGGATGTCGTTTTCTATGAACAACTTTCGTTATTTTCTCTTTATTTAGCCATTGAAGAACTTTGTTTTCATTTCCGCGTTACGAAACCTATCCTCCTCTGATAGACAGATGTCTAGTGGGGCTGTGGTCCAGTTTTCGATCTTTTTTAGTAAATTTTATAAAATAAAAAAAATCCTTTTATTATTTACTCTGTGTATAGTTTGGGACAGAATTTTAATTGATGTTATTTATCTTATTTCATATATTAGTAGTTAATATTTAACTTATGTATCTTATTTACTTAAAATATGATTATAGTAAAAAAAATTTGTATTTATATTTTAAGTAAGTGAGACATGTAGACAAATATTAATTACTAATTATTAAAGATATTGGTATCCTCATAAAATAAAGGATAACAAAGAATATATAAATATATATATATGAATAAAATAAGAAAATTTTTAAAATCAAATCAATTCATTTTTTATAACTTCTTGAACAAATTATTTTATTTCAAATTCAAACAAATTTATATTTTATCTTTTTCAAATAAATGATTTGAATTTTAAAAAAATCAAATCTACCAAAATTTGAGTAGATTTGAGTGAATTTTTAAATTTATATAACAAAAATAAGAAGGATCTCAAAATCAAATTAATGCATATTTTATAACTTCCCAAATTAATTATTTTATTTCAAAATCAATGAATTTTTATTTTATAAATTTTCAAATGAATGGTTTGAATTAAAAATCAAATTCATTCAAATTTGAGCAGATTGAAGTATATTTTTATATGTACACAATTAAAATTAAAATAATTTCAAAATCAAATTAATTCATATTTTATAACTTTTCAAATAAATGATTTTATTTCAAAATCAAATGAATTTATATTTTATAATTTTTCAAATAAATAATTTCATTTATAAATCAAATTAACTATCAAATTATGTGATTCCAAATTGGCTATATATTATAAAAGTTAATTACATCAATTGAAACCGTAAGACTAAATTATATAGAGTAAAGTTGAAAAAAAAATTCTTTAAGATTTTCCCTTGTTCTTTGGTCATGGACCGCATTGTCCTCATGGGAGATGGGGACTTGGGACCAGCAACCTAGAGGCAGATATCGTTGGGCCGCTTCTCTTTTCCATTCCGTTACCCCTGATTGTGGGGTTTTATGAATTCAGTATTCGGGTCTTGCCGTCTTGGTTATAAAATGTTTTTTTTTAGGTTAATAAAATAAGTTAATATTTTTTTTTAAGACCACAAGATGCCTCATACTCTTTAAATATAGGACTAATTTATGTTAGATTGTCAACTTAACCCTGATCAGAAAATGTTTTCAATAAATTTTAAATGATTATACTGTAAGTAAAATTTACCTATATAAAACTCAATTTATTTCATGATGAAAAATAATTAAATCTAAAGATGCACTAAAACATTAAGTTATATATAACTTTTTTTTAAAAAAAATATGTCGATCAAATCTATTGAAGTTGGTTGGAACTGGGACAGGACAGGACAGGATTATGGCAATTCTAATTATACTTTATATTATACTGGACAGAAAATATATGATAAATTATGTATACATACCTTTAACAAAATTTAAAAATATAATGTGGAATATGAAGTTAGAAGTTATACAGAAAGAATAAAGTTCAGGTATTTTATGCTTCTGATTTAAAAATACAATTTAAAAGTAAGGATCATATATACTAAACTTCTTATATGTTTTAACTTGATTTAGAAAAATAAAAAATTAAATATTAATATTTTTATACTTTCTATATTACTAAAAGTACTAAGACTAACTAATTTTATAAAAATCATCACATGCTTAACAACAAAAGAATGTGAAAATAAAATTAGCTGTTATGGTCAATTCTATGGTAGAAACTCCAAAAGAGTTCCTATAGCATAGCATAGAATTTTACTTTAACTAGAGGTGGAATTTGAATGTATTCAAATGATGTTAGATTTGAAGTTTCTAAAGTGAGGGGTACAAGAGTAAAGTGTAAAATTTTCTCATTTCAAAATATCCAAATATTTAAATGTTAACGTAGATTCACCAAAAAGAAAAAAATGTTTAGGTAGAGATAGTTTACCGTGTAATTTATGCACGGGACCAACCGAAATTAATAATTCATTGTTTTTTATATTTGGGATTTATTATGAACATTTTGACAAATTAATTGTATGTTTTTATTAATATAGTGTACAAATTTTTTAATACAATTTAATGTTCAAAATAAATACACAAAATATTTATAAAAATCCAGATCGATAAAACAACATGTACCAAAAAATCTCTCAGGCATAGATGCCAATGCTTATAGAGCTAAATATTATTCTAAAAAAATATCTAATTGTATAAAGAGATTAGATCCAAATCAAAAGATATGTACCAAAAGATTTGCACAATTTATTTGAAACTTACATAACCGTATAATTGGATTAAACCAAATCAAATGAAAAGATTAATTATTTCATGTTTGATTAATTAATTTGACTGATTAAAATTCATTCTGCATGTCTCTCAAATTTAATTTTGGGAGGCAAAAGGATGTTCAACAAAAATTCTTAAAAATATATTTGCACATAATTAATATTTTGTTACTTTTTCCTAAAATTTATTTTGCATATAATTTACCAAATTATTTCTATTAAAAAAATTTCTACATAAAACACAATGCATTCAATTTTCTTTGATAATTTTACACCTAAAAATAGTATTACTTAATATTATCTTAATAGACATATTTTCGAAAAAAACACTATTTATTTAAAAAATAGTTCTTCCAAAATATATTGTACTAATTTTATTTATATAAATTACTCAAATGATGAATAAATTCTCTAGCAATAATTTTATAGTCTAATAACATTCAACTTTTTATTTATTTATAATATATAACACTAAATTTGATTACTAATGAGTCTCAAAATTCACGCTTAACCAACATTTTATTATTATTGGCTTTTAGTGGGAACTTAAACTAGTACTTATATATTATTATATAAGTCGTTGAATAGATACATTTTAATTACTAGATAAAATACACATTACCTCGTGAAGCTTGAGTCATTTTCATGTTTGGTATATAAAACTTATTTTGTGACACATAATACATAAATTTTAGAAAATTTTGAAACAACGAAATATGCTACTAGAGTTAACGAATTCTTGCTCCAAGTGCGTCTCAATGATGAAGCTCATGAAAAAAAGAGTTTAAAACTTTTAAAGTGGATTAAGGTGCTCTTTAAATAAGTTTATATGCAACTTGTTTGAGTTTATCTATTACAATAAGCACTTATGAAATATTTTTATTCTATTTAAATGTATCTATTAAAATAATTTATGAAACTCCTATAAGCTGTTTTGAGCTTATTTTCATAAGCTAAAAGTTTAAACTTATGAAAATAAGTTTTTGTAAGTTAAAAATATCTTAAATACTAATTTTTTTTTAATAATTTTTAACAAAATTAACTTTAAGAGATTGACACAATTCATAACATATATCCTTAAAAGCGCTTCTGAAAAATATTTATCTAAATATTATTTAACTTATTTTAAACAACACTTATAATAATAAAACTTATTAAATAAAATTTATTATAATAAATACTTATATAAATTATTTATCTAAATAAAACCTAAGTACAACAGGTACGAAACAATCCTTCAACTCTAACAGCTAAATTAACGATTTTAAGTTACTTTTAGAAAAGTTATGTGTCCCAAAACAAAGAAATGACCCAAGTTTGCGAGGTCATTTGTAATTTAGCCTCTATTATTTTTTCATGTCTTAGAAGTTATAAAGTATAAACTCAAAAGAAAAAAAAATCTTTCAACAGAAAAATAATAATAGTGATGGACAAACGAAGGCATGCGGGTCCAACAGGCCCGGTTCACTATCAATGCAGGGCCTAACCCACGGAACCTGTTGCTATAGTGATTAAGTTAGACAGTTCCGCACGGTTCTGCTTTCTCTCTCTCTCTTCTCTGTTTCTTTTTGACGGGTTGTAAAAGCAAAATAGTTTTGTTTTTCTTTTTCTTTTTTGTCAAAAAAACAAAGAAAGAGTCTAGGGTAGAATTCATGGTTGTCGATGATATGATGGAGAAGTGCATCATCATCGCCTCTGGAGCTTCTTCGTCTTCTCCATTTTCCGATGCTTATTCTGAAAGGTACTCCTTGAAGATCCCCTTTCATTCTCTTCTTCGGTCTATCTATTTCTAGCTATCATTTTAATATATATATATATATATATATATATATATTTTAAGAACTATATTTTGTGTAAAAAATAAATAGAATTTACAATTTCTTTTTTTCGTATGGTTTTGATTCAGTGCTTTCCCTGATTTTGGAGGATTTATGGAGATCTTTGGGCTAGAGTTAGAATTACTTTTCCTCTAACATTTTCGAAATGCTTCCTCCCATGTCTTATATATGTTGTTTTTCTTTTCTTTTCTTTTTGTTTTGCTAAGTAAGTAAGTATTCCTCTATTGAAACCTAAGTTTTGTTTTTAAAAAAATACAAAATTTCTGATTATTATTATTATTATTATTATTATTATTATTATTATCTTGTTGGGTTTTATTTTTTTTTAAAAGTGGGAGTGTGAGGATTCTGTTATCTGATTTTTATTGTGGGGATTGATATGATGGCGGTGTTTATAAGGTTGTTTGTTGAATTGTTTTTGGGATGGCAACATGGAACCGACCAGCAGTAAAACTTGTCAACCAGATGAGCTAAAATGGTTGATTCTCTTCTCACTTGTCTGTCAATGGAGAATCATCACCCATCCACGCTCTTGTCCATGGACTCAAGTGCATCTTCTCACGAGGAACTGGATTTGGTGATGAATCCGCAAATCATACTTTCCCGTCCACCTGATATCAATTTGCCCCTGTCAGCAGAGCGCAGCCCGCCTCCACAGCCATGGAATTCTGACCACCCATGTGATGTTTTAGATGTTGGTCTTGGTACTCAAGGATATGAGACTGAGAGTTTTCTCAACCTGCCTAAAGCTGGAAGAAAATGCACAAAGCGAGTTGATAGCATATGGGGTGCTTGGTTTTTCTTCAGATTTTACTTTAAGCCGGCATTGCTTGAAAAATCTAAGGCCAAGATTATCAGGGACAGCAATGGTGTTTCGGGGTTTGATAAATCTGATCTTAAGCTTGATGTTTTCATGGTTCAACATGACATGGAAAACATGTACATGTGGGTTTTCAAGGAGAGGCCTGAAAATGCATTGGGTAAGATGCAGCTGAGGAGTTACATGAATGGGCATTCTCGGCAAGGGGAGCGCCCATTTCCATTTAGTGTTGACAAGGGTTTTGTTCGATCCCACAGGATGCAACGAAAGCATTATAGAGGGCTTTCAAACCCTCAGTGTGTGCATGGCATTGAGGTTGTTCCATCACCCTCTCTGATGTGCCTTGATGAAGATGAGCGGAAAAGGTGGGTGGAACTCACTGGCCGAGATTTGAATTTCAAAATCCCCCCTGAAGCAAGTGATTTTAGTTCGTGGAGGAATCTTCCCAACACAGACTTTGAGCTTGAGAGACCACCTCCCCCAATTAAGAGTGCTCCAAATCCACAATCAAAGAAACTGCTTAATGGATCTGGGCTGAATTTATCAACTCATCTGTCTAACCTCAGTAATGGTGATGGGACTGACCTATCTCCTATTAGCAGCAACAAGAGGAAGGACTTTTTCCTTTATGGGAATGATGAAGAATGTTACTTGGCTGTTAATCCTCCATCTGATCGGATTCCAGATATGGAAATTCACCCAAGTGAGTCACACTGGTTGAATGACTTCAGCGGGGTGATGAAGAGTGTTTGTGGACCTGTTACAGCTGCAAAAACTATTTATGAGGATGAACAAGGTTACTTGATCATTATCAGTCTGCCGTTTGTTGATCTTCCTAGTGTGAAAGTTTCTTGGAGGAATACTCTCACTCATGGTATCATAAAGGTTTCTTGTGTGAGCACATCTCGAAAGCCCTTTATCAAGAGACATGATAGGACATTCAAGCTTACAGATCCATCTTCAGAGCACTGCCCTCCTGGAGAGTTCGTTCGTGAAATCCCACTTTCAACTCGCATTCCTGAAGATGCCAATATAGAAGCATACTATGATGGGCCAGGATCGGTGCTTGAGATCACCGTGCCAAAACTTCGCGCAGGATCAGAAGAGCACGAAGTCCGTGTTTGCCTTCGCCCTCATCTTGGAGGGAATGATCTTCTGTTGACTTGAGTTAGGCACTTACTAAAAATTATTGGGATTGCCAGCATGGTCCGTAATTCATTGTTATACTAACTTTGTACCATACAGTGTGATTTATAGTACAAATGTGCGTCTCACAATTGTCTCTATCAATTTTTTCTTACTAATTGCGATGGTTTTTTTGGGTCCTTGCATCTATTAGCTTTTGATTGTAATCATTCTTTATCTTTGAACATCCATTCCTGATAATTTACATGGAAATTATTAAATTTTACCTTGCCTTTACTGCAATATTTTGGATTTACTTGTCTGATATTTTGCTGTTCTTGAGTGCATTGTATCTGACGTGCCTCTTTTTTTTTTTTTTGGTTCTTATTTTGTTTCGTTATAATCGGCTACTTTGTGATTCTGCCCTCTGATATCTGATTCATTTTATGTCACACAAAACAAAGTGGATTGAACATCTTACTTGTCTTGTTTCCGTGAGGAGGGGAGTGTACCCTGCCATAGAGTATTTGTTCGTTGAAGTGATTTCTATCCCTCAGGACTTGTTTTTGATATGATGAGTCTGTTAGGTGTCCTTACCTTCTGCCACCGTGTATTAGAGGTATCTTGGTCAAACACCGGATAGAAATTTATACATAATTTTTATTTTTATTTATGCAATGAGCAATAATAGTATGCTGATTTTTTATTGACTTCTATGGAGTAAGTTTATAGAAGAATTTCTGGAGCCGAAGGAGTTGGGTGTTCTTTATTTTCTTGAACAAATGAAGTTAAAAATAAGGTGAGTTAATTTATTTATTTTTTGTTGGGGTTTGTCCTATTTATTTAACTCTTTATTTTATCCTCTTAAGTTATGCTCTATTAGCCCATAATCTCATTGTGATTTTTTCCGTTCGTATTATGTCTCTTGATCATGAAGTCAGCTTCACTGTATGATACCTCTCTCATTACTTATTATTTTCAAGTATAGTAAATGTGTATGCAAATCTTATTTTATGTGCAACAAGTGTGTAAATATTTTAAAAAAGAAAACTCATGTATAGGGCTTCAAAATTGGACAAAAGTTTGGCATTCATTAATTTTAAACAACTAAAACAAAATGAACAATAGTAAAGAGGTAATTTGAATAATGATACTTACACAAAAAACTTCCTCACAAAACTTCATACAAGTCATTGGACTAAGTCTAAGTCCCATTATAACTTTTTTTGACTTGATCGAATGGCTTTTATAGGCTTTTGTGAGAAATTTTTTTGTGTAAGTATCATTACTCAAGTAATTTCGAGATTTGATATCTCACTTGTTACTATTCTATTTTATACATATTATATATGTTTGGAAATTTATCTTGCATACAATAAATTGGTATAAATATTTTAGCCAAAAACTAATAAATAGGGATTTAAAATGAAGGCAAAATTTTCGAATTCATTTATTTTAGATTTGAACAAACATGTTTATGAAGCCAATTTTGACATTTGATATCTCTTTTATTATAGTCCTGTGTATTATATTTTAAAGATTTAATTTTAATTAAGTGTTAGTGTATAATTTTTTTATACTATCATCTAATAATGTGTTAGCACATCATTAAAAAAGTTAGGCTTTTTAAGTAATTGTTGTGATAGTCAAACTCTTTTAATAATTTAATAATAGATGATTGGATGATAAGGTAAAAAAACTTTATACTGATAGTGAATCATATTAAACTCGTTTTAATGTATTTTTTTGTTCATCAAATAAGATTTATATTCATATATAATATGAATAAAATAAATAAGAATTGAGAGACATTAAACCGTAAATATGGTATACTTTTTTTTTTCCTGAAGTTGCTAGATTGATGAACCCAAAAATAGGTTTTTTTTTTCTTCTCAATTTTAACGCCATATGCGTATATATAATATAAAATAGATCAATAACATGTACCAAATAAACATAGATATGATGTCCAAATATTAGCGTTATTTTACATCACTTTTCAAACCATAACAGAACAATAAAATGGATCCAAACCACCATAAAATGAAAAACCATAATTTGGCCAAAAAGAGAAGGCCGAGAATTTGTCTTTCAACTTGGATTAGGATTTTACGTTTAGGCACATTCGAATAGCAGAAGCATGCAATTTGCTCAAGTATACATCATGTGGTCAAGGTAAGCGTAGGGGTCATACAGATTCAGAATGACTTTTCCATATTTATAGTATATTTAATTAGTCCCCATTAAGTTGTTGTTATGATTCATTTGCCGCGAAGTTTGATTGATGCAAGGAATATGACAATTGGCTAAAGACTGTATCCTACATTATAAGACAGAAATAACTTCAAAAAGGCAAAAATATAGTATAGTAGATATAATATTTTAGGACCCTGTCCGATGAAATCCGGTAAAAATTTAACACGATGCTTATAAAATGAAATACATAACCGAAAGAAATACTACAAAATACTGTCTTTGATGTAACTAAAACCTAGACATTAAATCTCCAACGAAAAACGTATTAAATGTGACAAAATAAATCATAGATCAAGCAGAAAGTAACTACATTTAGTCCACTTCCTCAATCTTCGGGCCAGGACCAGTTCCACCAGCAGGAGCATCATCATCCATTGCACCACCCATGTCCGGACCAGCACCACCCTGATACATCTTGGCGATGATAGGGTTACAGATGCTTTCCAGTTCCTTCACTTTGTCCTCAAACTCATCTACCTCTCCAAGCTGATTGTTGTCTAGCCACTGGATAGCCTGCTCAATGGCATCCTCAATCTTCTTCTTGTCAGCCGGATCTAGTTTTCCTCCAATCTTTTCATCCTTCACGGTATTCCTCATGTTGTATGCATAGTTCTCCAATGCGTTCTTCGCCTCAACCTTCTTCTTATGATCTTCATCTTCAGATTTGTACTTCTCGGCCTCTTGAACCATCTTCTCAATATCTTCCTTTGACAATCTACCCTTGTCATTGGTGATAGTGATCTTATTTTTCTGGCCAGTAGTTTTATCTTCGGCAGAGACATTCAAGATACCATTGGCATCAATGTCAAAGCACACTGTAATCTGTGGAACACCCCTGGGAGCAGGAGGAATGCCTGAAAGTTCAAATTTGCCCAGCAAATTGTTATCTCTAGTCCTTGTTCTCTCACCTTCGTAAACTTGGATCAACACACCAGGCTGGTTGTCAGAATAGGTTGAGAAAACCTGTTCTTTCTTTGTTGGAATTGTAGTGTTCCTGGGTATCAGGACAGTCATCACACCACCAGCAGTCTCCAAACCAAGAGAGAGTGGGGTGACATCCAGGAGGAGAAGATCCTGAACCTTTTCATTGCCCTCACCACTCAAGATAGCAGCTTGCACAGCAGCACCATATGCCACTGCCTCATCAGGATTAATGCTCTTGCAGAGCTCCTTGCCATTGAAAAAATCCTGCAGAAGTTGTTGAACCTTGGGAATTCTGGTGGAACCACCAACAAGTACAACATCATGGACAGTCCTCTTGTCCATTTTTGCATCTCTTAAACACTTCTCAACTGGTTCCATACACTTCCTGAAGAGATCCATATTGAGCTCCTCAAATCTGGCACGAGTAATGGGGGAGTAGAAATCAATTCCCTCATACAGAGAATCAATTTCAATGGTGGTCTGGGCAGTAGATGATAAAGTCCTCTTAGCCCTCTCACAAGCAGTCCTCAACCTCCTAAGTGCTCTGGGGTTTCCACTGATGTCCTTCTTGTTCTTTCTCTTGAACTCCTGAACAAAATGGTTCACCATCCTGTTATCAAAATCCTCACCTCCAAGATGGGTGTCCCCAGCTGTGGCTTTCACCTCAAAGATACCCTCTTCAATAGTAAGTAAAGAGACATCAAAAGTACCACCACCAAGATCAAAAATCAAGACATTCTTCTCGCCAACACTGGTTGCCTTCTTGTCAAGACCATAAGCAATGGCTGCAGCAGTAGGCTCATTGATAATTCGCATGACATTAAGACCAGCAATAACACCAGCATCCTTGGTAGCTTGACGCTGAGAATCATTAAAGTAAGCAGGCACTGTAACGACAGCATTCTTGACTGCAGAGCCAAGATAGGCCTCAGCAATCTCACGCATCTTCATAAGCACCATAGAAGAGATTTCTTCTGCAGCAAACTCCTTGTCTTCACCCTTGTAGTTGACTATGATCATTGGCTTGTCAGCAGGTCCAGGAATAACCTTAAAAGGCCACAATTTAATGTCACTCTGAACAGAGGCATCACTGAATCTACGACCAATCAGCCTCTTGGCATCTGCGAGAGGAACAAAGCATATTATAAGAAGGCCACCTCGTAGTTCACATCAATAAATACAAAATCAGAATCTATTTTGATAGAAAACCTGGCAACTTCAAGCACTAAACACACACTAAAACAGAAATGCTGATAGATGACCATAACCATTCAATATAGCTACTTAGAATGATGTTAAAAAAATGAAATTAGTCAAAACACCCAATAAACAGTGGATCTATAAACATAGACCCTTGCGTACATGCTACAAAATCTACATAAGACCAACTACATAGCCAACATTGTAGCTGATTTAACAAGGATCACATAAAACTTTACTTAATTGATCATATATATAAATTTCTATAAGAAGATGATTCTAGGGCTAGAAATATGTAGTAAAAGTGGTATGCCTAGACTCCTCAAATAATTTACATTCAATACGATTAAAAAATAAGTCATAATATCGAATCAAAATCATATCAAACACCGCAATGGCATATAAGTCTCCATTAAGCACAAGGAAAGAAAAATACATCACAAACCAAAATCAAACAATCGAACAAGGGAGCAGCAAAAACCTTCGATCCATTCCAACTTCCAAGTTTAAAAAAAAAAAAAGAGCATAATACCAATCCAATCAATTAGAGACTAATGTCTTAACATATACACCAAGTCATATAACCAGTGAACCAAAAAAAGCGTTCGTAATATATATATATATATATATATATATATATATATATATATATATATATATATCTTCTCATACAAATTTAAAATAAAGCAAAGTTGCAAAGCAGATCTCACCAAAGACGGTGTTGATGGGGTTCATGGCGACCTGGTTCTTAGCCGCATCACCAATGAGACGCTCGGTATCAGTGAAGCCAACGTAAGAAGGCGTAGTTCTGTTTCCCTGGTCATTGGCAATAATCTCAACACGATCATGTTGCCAAACACCAACGCAAGAGTACGTCGTTCCCAAATCGATTCCAATAGCTGGACCCTCCCCTTTTCCAGCCATTGGTTGAGAAAAAAAGAGAGATCTAAGACGATGGGAACCACAGCGTTTCTTCTTCTTAAAGATTGAGTGCAAAGAGGACGAAGAAGAGTAGCGCCTATATAGTACTACCTATTAGGGTTTGGGATTCTTTCCAGAATGTTCCAAGATCCTCTTAGGAGCCGTTAGATGAGGGTAGCAAATTTGGACGGTTGCAGATCAGAATTTTCCCCATCTTCCTTGGGGCATGACTTGTTATTGTTCTTTTCCTCTTCTGGTTTTCAATCTTTTGATTTAAATTTTTGCATATAATATTTTAAATTTAATTCAATAACACGTGTGATTATACAATATAGCGTAACAGTACATTCAAAGTACATAGATATCAATTTTTACATGTCCCTAGGGATCTCCTCGGGGCTATGCCATTCGAATTTTCGTAAGTGGAGAATTTTTTACATATATATATATATATATATATATATAATTATGAGAAATATATATATATATATATATATATATATATATTTCTTATTATGTATATTATATATCATGAATATTAATAATATTTTAAATTTTTTAAATTTTTTATTTAATTTAAATATTGTGATTATATTATTTAAATTTAAAATTGTTATGATTTAACTTTAAATTTAATAATTTAATTTTTTATATATTTTTTAAAATTTTATTAAATTTTAGTTTATAATTTTAAAAAATATTTAATGACTAAGTTTATGGTATGTGATGATTCGTATACATTTTTTATATCAAAATTTTGATTTAATAAATTTTGCAATACACCTTATGCATTTTTTAAGTGACATAAAAAAATAAATTAAATTAAATTTTATCGTTCTAATAATTACACGTGACAACAAAAATCAAATATAACGCGTGAATAAGAAATGTAAGTTATAAGTTATTGTTTGATTTACATTTTGTAATTTTTTTTGTATAAAATTAATAAAAAGTTATTAAGAAAGGAAACATGCATGAGCATCCATAAGTAGCGAACAGGTTGATGTTCGAGTTCCAAGTGAAATATTGAGTTGGGAAAAAGGGGATGGATTATAAGTCCAAAAACCATTTAAGTGTTAAGCGGTACCTCTGTTTATAGTTACAAAGAGATAGATGGGCTATACAGTAGGTGATTCTCTTCAAGTCAAGTAGAAGAACTGAAATATTGTTTATGTCATTTTTAAATCAAGTTAAGATAATACAAAAGGATAAAGTAAGTTATCATGATCCTATGGGGTAAGCGTTGAACATCCTACCAGAAAGGGGAGAGTGCCCAACAGGAAATGGAACTGAAATATATTGTTACAGAATCTTACAATCAATTAGGGGAAAGGTTTACTTTGAAACTCCAAAGAAAAAGTATATCAATACTATATTGCTCATATCATGATAGCACCAAATTACCAAAATCCTCAAACCTTATAATAAGTCCAAATTTTTTATTATTTTATTATGAAAGCTCCTTAACCGTGAAACATAGCTTTGTAAGCACACATATGTATAGGGAAAATTGAAGTGAGAATGCACTTTTGGTGTTTAAGAATGTTTTAGCAGTAAGCTGACATTCACACGCACAATATGAAGTTCTTAACTATATCAACTTAATTTCCATTTGAGAAATAGCTCACTCAGTCTTCAACATGAAAATTACATCTTCAAAGTGTTCCTAGTTTCCTTCGAACTTTGGATCAGCCATGACATAGTGATATGCTATCACCAATACAAAGATGAAGATGCCAAGAAAATTGGCGAAAAAACCCAGATCTTGATCATCAATCATCTGCAACATCACAGGCAACAAAACTAGTATATGTCAGTACCAAGGTTTGGGGTATCACAAATGGATTTCTTATTCTTGTCCAACTAGAAGCAACGGCCATATTGTTTGAACTGTAGGTGTCAATATAAAAAACATAAAACTAGGGCTTAAAATTATATATACTATTGAGTATAAGAGAATAGATATCCGCCCAAGCATTTGTTAAATATTACTTTCCACCAGATAACTACAATTCTTGATATCGGATATACAAGGATGTCAAACTAAGATTCCATAGAAACGATCAATTCATCATCCCTACCAATCAGGGTTTTAAATTGCGGTTGCAGTTGCTGTTGCGGTTACATTATGGTTACTGCGATTGCGGGCATTGCGGTCACTACGATGCAGGTTGCAGCCGTAAATCTTTTTTAAGTTTACAACTATGAATTATTTTGTCTTTTAAACAAAAGCTGCAACATTGCACCCAATGTGGTTGTGATGCAGCCGATGTGATTGTGATACGGTTCCGTTGCGAATTTTCGTGTGAATAAGAATTGCGGGGTGATGCGGTTGGGGACATTACCGCAACCGCAATATTGCGGCCGCATCACGTGATGCGGTTCGTATTTTCAAACACTGCTACCAATATAGCCATGAAATCGAGCAACCCTCGTGTATTAGAATCCTCTAACCTCACACAGTCACACTAAATTATAATCAAGTTGCAAAGCATGGTGTTGGAAACACACAAACATATAGCAAGAGTCAATGCTTAAACTGCATATACACCTATAATGTTTATGAATAGTATAGTAGAAGGTGACATTCACATATATTTCAAGCTAAATTCCATTTCTGAAACAGCTCAATCTACAACATGAACATCAAATCTAACATTTTTTCCTAGTTTTCTCCAAACTTTGAGTCTGCCATGACATAATAACGGTATACTGTCATCAGCACAAATTTGGAGATGCTATGAAAATGGGTGTTTTGACATAAAATGCTACTAAGGCGCTCCAAAGACGCCAAACCTCTAGGCTCTCCACAGGATGTTGCACTCCTTAGAAGGCAACGCCTTTCAAAGAAGGCCGTGCTCTCCAAGCAATCAACACTCCTTTGCTTTAGGGAACTACGCTTTCTATGTACTGGTAGGCTTTTAAGTGAGGGATAACTCTATCAAGGCTTCAACACTTTGATATGGAGTCTCTATTAGAATATGGTATGAGTAGCCATAGGCTTCCTAGCCTTGGGTTTCCTAAGTCTTGAAGCTGTAAGAAGCACATTCTCCTTTGCCTAACGTTTTGACCAAGTCACCATCATTTCCCATTAATTCACCCTTGGATACTGACACACTCAACCTTTAACTCTTCAAAGACCTTTAATTCACCATTAGCTTTGCAGCCCTGGCCACGCGCGCCCCAATGAGTAGATGCCTCAGCGTCTGGGCACCCCAACACTTGAGCGCCCCAGCGCGTGCACGTTCCAGCACGCACATGCTCCTACCCGACCATGGGGTTGACCACCTTGGGCCGTATGCAAGGCAGATCTTGGGGTTTCCCCTCCAAAACTCCCTTTATAAACACCCCCTTAAGCCCATTCCAGCACACATGAAGAACCCCCTTACACTAGAGCAGCTGCACCCACCTTCTCCTTCTTCCTCTCCCCCTCTCTTCTACTGTGATGTGAAACTCCTCCATTTCTTAACCATCCCCCCAAACATTCTCTCCATTATTACCCTCAAAATAACGGCCTCTACCTCTTGCATCCCAGCCAACACGTTGTAGTGTATCAAACCTCTATCAAAGTTGCTACTTACAGCTTTCTTAGGCTATGTTTGCATGGAGGAGTTTGGAGGGGAAGGGAAATGATGGGTAATTTTTCATTTTAGGTAAACAATATCCTTATTTAAGAATTTTTTAAAATGAGAGATTATCACGTAACTTTCCAACCATCCTTTATTCCTTTTTATAAATATTTTATTGTTCTCTCAATTTAGAAATGAAAAATTACGATTTCCTTTCCTTCCCCTCCAAACTCTTCCAATCTAAACATATCCTTAGGGGCTCATGGTCTAAAGCTCCTTAAGCTGTCCTACCTCAAGCATTCTCCATTGATGCCTCACGTGTGCTCTCTACCACCTGCTTGGGCTGGATCCGGATCCTTACAACGTTACGTCTCCTCAGTGCATCATAACCCATCACAAAATCCACCTCCAAAACAATGGGCAAAGAAACCCACTTGATCAACAGATATTTAGACTTCCTATTGTTGTTTGTGTGATTACTCGAGCAATTAACATTTATTTTCTCATTATATTTCCAATGTTCTGGTCTGCTATCCAATCTTTATGATTGAAAATAGATCCTTCACAAAACTAATCGGATGCTTCAATTATATTTAAATTCCATTATCAGATGATTATGGAATTTCAAAAATAAAATCATCATAAATTGGCTACAAAACTAGACTTGTGAGTTTTTTTTTTCCACCCAAAAAAGGTCAAGCAAGAAACAAAAACAAAAACCCCGATCTGAAAAATTGAGAAAGAAGCATATGAACCAAGCAACTGCAGCATCTACGAAAACCCATAATCACTATTGGCATCGGCGATTTCCAATGTTGAACAAACTAAATTAAAAATATATATACTAATCGAAGACGGAAATTAGGAACGACCTCAACGATAAGAATCAATGAAGGCGTCAGAAATTGAACTATTGGAATCCAATAATAAGTTAAGAACCGAAATTGAGAACGAGCTGAGCTTACCGTTAGACGCTGTGGGTCTCTGCCCTATGTCTCTTTTCCAACGGGCGAGTGTTGTCGTGCTTCTCCTACGAAGCTCCAAGTCCAACACGGAATAAGAAACTGAAATAATGTTTAGTTGATTGACCATTTTGCCCATGAAAATTGAGAGAAAAAGAAAACGGGGAAGGTACAAAACAAGTTTGACTGTGGCTGCTGGGATTCGAGCCCAGGTCTCCACGGCCACAACGTGGAATTCTTACCACTAAACTACAGCCACTACCTGGTTCTGTAGTGTATATTTTTATTGAAGTAACTGATCACGGAAACCACAACCAAGCATTTTGTTTAGTAATGCTAATCCACTTTTGCCCCAACTTATCATCACTTTTTCCTTACAGAAACATGTATGAATGTATATTTCGAAAAAGAGTTTTGTTTTAATATGTAAAATTATTTTATCCCATCATTTAATTATATATTATTATATTATTTTAAAATTTTGATAATTATAATAATTATTTAAAAGATATAATTTTTAATAAAATTTAATTTGAATTCATTATTAGTATAAAGTAAGTATTTTAAAAGTTAAACACTTTTAATTATGTGTCAATACATGATTAAATAATAGTGTAAATTTTTTTTACACTGATAATAAATTAAAATTAAATCTTTTGTAATAATATATTAAAACATAATTAAATAATAATAAATTTTTTTATTAAATTAAAAATAAATCAAAATTAAAACCTTAAAAATAATGCACCTTTGTTTGATGTAAATACTTTAATTTGAAGAGAAATTTCAAATGTTGAGTTTGAATTGAACTCAGTTGACGTTGAGTTATTAATTAGTGATTGGCCAAAATTTGAGACTACCCCCTAATCTAGAAGTCTCATCAATCTGTTCACATTAAATTTAGTATAACCTTTAAATTTAAAACTTCAATGTAAGAAACTAATATTTTAGAAAATATAAGTTTTAAAGATAAAAAAAATATATATATATCTTTTGTAATATAGTTCTCTGCTTTCTACTCTTATAAATTTGAAAAATATTTATATAAAATTAGGGTGAGTTATTTAGACTCAAGTAGCCAAGATTACTAATAAATTATAAAAAAAATACTTAAAAAGTCAATTTTTAATAAAAACAAATTAAATAGTTTAATTCGTTTTAAAAATTAATTAATTATTTAAATAATTTAATTACTAATTTTTATATAATTAATTAATAATTTAATTACTAATTTTTATATAATTAATTAATAATTTAATTACTAATTTTTATATAATTAATTAATAATTTAATTACTAATTTTTATATAATTAATTAATAATTTAATTACTAATTTTTATATAATTAATTAATAATTTATTTTAATATTTAATATTTAATATGTAATTAATAATATATAAATTATTAATTAAATTAATTAAACAATTAATTAATTTTTTAGAACAAACTAAATTCACCATTAAGTCATTTTTCCTAAATTATACTAAAATCTAAAATCGTAAGCAGTTACGTCATCGACTGCATAATATAATTTCCACACTTGATTCTTTTTAAAATCCAATCTGGACATATGTCTAAAATCATATGAAGATTAATCTCAACTCACAAAACTCTAGAGACCTTTAGCATATGACAATTCCACGGTAGTGACCGTGGCATTGGGGGTCATTGATGGATTAGAAATCAAGGCAAGGAGGTTTCTGCGGAAGATCTTGGTACTGATTTAGAGAAACACCAGGCAGAAGCCATGGAAACAAGTTGAAGCCATGGCTTTCCGTTTCGTCTGTGTTTAATACAACTGATAAATCAACATAAGTCACATGACAAAGCACCATGCTGCAGTAGAAATATATCCAACGTGTTTGAATTACGAAATTTATGAGAATAGTATACACGAGTTCTTCGGTCCGCAAGCTACACGAGCAAATGCTAATACATGATAATAACAGGACAATCTATAGCCATTGTCTTGAACGCACAGCAATACCAATTCAATCCGCCGAAACAGATAAACCGGCTATCAAAAATAACTAGAGGACATCATACAAAATTTCAACACAACTCCAATCAACAGGACAATAAATTAAACAGAGCAAGTGCTATTCACCCAAGAATACTCAACCACAGTTCCAATTCCGCTACAAAAACAACGCAGCATAACGTATTTAGAAAAAAAATAAAAAAGCTGGACAAAATTTGCATGACCAGAAGCTCAATCATCAACAACTGAAACAAAACAATACTAATCGTTCAATTTCAAACACATTTAAGATTACACCTCAGCAATAGGGCAATAACCATAAAACAACACCCAATTTGACAAACATTTACAACTCCAGAACTATAAAACCCTAAGTCTAGGAGCTAAAATCAACCACCAAAACCGTAGAGAGTCCTTCCTTGTCTCTTGAGGGCATAGACAACATCCATGGCGGTCACGGTCTTCCTCCTAGCGTGCTCAGTGTAAGTGACGGCATCACGAATGACATTCTCGAGGAAAATCTTCAAGACACCGCGAGTCTCTTCGTAGATGAGACCGCTGATCCTCTTGACACCTCCTCTTCTGGCCAAACGCCGAATCGCAGGCTTGGTGATACCCTGAATGTTATCGCGGAGCACCTTCCTGTGCCTCTTGGCTCCTCCCTTCCCCAAACCCTTGCCCCCTTTTCCACGACCCGACATTTTCACACAAATGACAGAACTTGTGAGAGCTAGCACCCACGATTCTAGTTTGATTTGAATTTGGATTTTAAAATGCACGTAGGGGTTGGAGTTATATGGAGAACTTTCGTCACTCGCGAAATGGAAAGACCAATTTCTGGCTGTTGATAAGACAGTAATGGATGGCTTGAGATTACGATCCTCGTCAAATTATTTTCGAAGAGAACAACCGTTGATTGTCTTCGATCGACGGTGTTCTTTGTTGAGGATCACTGACGTGGCGTTGCAGATGGTGAGGTTTGTGTCTTTCTTTGAAACGTGGACGGATTGATTATATGTTTCTGAATATGTGGCCACTCGCTTTACTTATTTCTGATCGTTGATGGATCCCGAATCGACGGTTGGCATAAATATTTCTCGCCTCCCAGGATCGTTGACGTGGCCACGGACTTCCACTTGCAGTTTTCTATAATGCCTGTTGGATTGGATTTACGGCTGGGAATAAGTCGGGTCGTCGACTTACATAGGGTTTGGTTGGACGGAGGGAGAGAATATATATTTAAAAATATATTGAAATATTTTTAAATTAAATATTATATTAAATGTTATAATTATGTAAAAAGGTAAATTTATATATATTTTTTATTAAAATTTCTTTTTTTTTTTCTCTAACCAAACCAAGGTTTTGAAAACTGGACTGGACTGGCCGGTTAGACCGATTCAACTGTGACTCAGGTGTCTGGCCGGTCCAGTTGGTTTCAAAAACTGTTTTGGCCATTGAACCGAGATGAACTAAGAAAAATCGGGAAAAACTGTTGATCCGGATGAACCGGACTCGGTTCTCAAAAAAAAAATTGAATTTTTTATTACTTTTTTAGCTTTTAAAATTTTTTTTTAAGATTTTAAATTAATTTTTTAGTGTTTTTTTTCACATTTATTTCCCAAAAGTCATAATTTTTTACTCATTCGTCCGATTTGAATGCATTTTATATCGATTTCACGTAACTTTTTAAGATTTATGTGATAGAAAATAAACGAATGAAGGTGGACCAACTGATTTAAAAAATATATATAATAATTATTTTCATAGTAATGAGTATTTTTAAAAGAAATAATAATAGTTATTTTTTTAAATAAGGATTAAACTCTAATTTTTTTCTTAAATTTCTTTTACTCTCAAAATATGGCTATTTTAATTGAATATGTATATAAATAATTATGTATATAATTATAATTATAATTATTACGTCATTCAGTTCGACTTCCGGTTTGACCAATCAAACCATGACCCGGAGGTTTCGCCGGTTCGATATCTAGTCCGGTTCTTAAAACATTGAACCAAATACACAAAATTACAATCTCTTCCTTCTCTTTCCCTCTCCTCACTTATTCTTTTTTGAACCAAACAAACCATTAGCAGTTTAGTAAAAAATGAAACTTATTTTTTAACTTAAGTTTAACTCATTTTAAGTTTATAAGTTATATGAGTTCAATAAATTAATATTTAGTCTTGTATTAATTAAACATTTTTAGCATAATAAGTTGAGTTTTAATTTTTAATTTAATAAAAAAATTATATATATTTAATTAAAAAATAATTTAGTCAAATAAAAAAGAAAATCAAATGCTCATTTATATTATACTTAAACATTATTATTATTATTATTATTTGAATAAAATGATTATATACATATATCAAGTTAGTTCAGTTAAACATATGAAAGCACAAATTTGACCCATTTAAAAGATATTTGACTCATTTTTAGTCTTAATTGGATTATATCCTCAGTGAGTAATTTCAATATTTGAAACGATTAGCTCAACTCAACAATAATTTTCATCATTTTAATGCTTTTGTTTTTTGTAATAATGTTGTTACAAAAAATTAGTGATTGACATTTTTCCTTTTATCACTTAAAAAAGGTTTTAATAATGTTAAAAAAAGGAATAGAGAAATTTAAGGAGTATTTGTTTTTATTTTTATTTTTATTTTTAGTTGATATATTTTTATTATAATTATAAAAATAACACATTATTATTATTGTTATTTTCTATTTTCAAAATTTTGTGATAAAAATTGTAGAAACAACATTTTAAAATCTACCCCATTTTTTCACAATTTTAAAAATAGAACACAAAATAAAACACAATTTGATATTTTATAATTATAATAAAAACAAATCAACTAAATATGAAAACAAAAAAGCAAACCAAAGGCCTCCTTAAAACCATCCCACAATTGTTTTAATTTTCTTATTTTTTTAGTACATTGAACGTGCATTGAGTAGAAGGGAGTGAATAAGTAGTATGATAGATGATCGAACTTTGACATCATCATTATACTCAATCTTAAAGAATAAAACCAATGTCAATTGACTTACATATCCATCATCTTGCTTTTGAAAAACAAAAACTAGAAACCACTTTCAAAATGTGATTCATAAAAATGAAAAATGCTAGTCAGTAAATAATTTTGTTGCCATAACTTTTGAAAGAATAAGTTTGCATGTTTATTGACTCTTGGATGTATAAATGATCTATATCACTTTATCTTATCCAATAACTACCCTTGCATTTAACTAAATTCTATCAAACATCTGACTAAATTTTTATGGCTACACACATTACCCCATAAAAAATTGTTACCCAGACAAATTTTTTAAACCTATAACCTCTATTTCTTTTAATTGCAAAGTACCTAAACCCCTCTTACCACTAACCCTCACCTAGTGGCTTTAAGCAAAATTAATTGATAACGAATCTTCTTCTTTGGTATAAAATTAGTTATAAATCTTGACAAGATTCCTTCTCTTCCCTCCTCTAGTTCTTCCGTAATGGTTTCAATCTGTCAACGACTCTTAAAAGAGTATCGACAACACCACAAATAAAAGTGCTAGATATCTGTAAAAACATTTTTGGGGGGGGGGGGGGGGGGGGGAATTGAAAGGGATGCTCCCGGACATAATTTATAAACATTTTCTTTGCTATCAAAATCAATGTTGAGAAGTAAATAATTATTCCTATGTTTGTCTCTAATAATTTTGGTGTGGTCAATAAAAGTGGATGAAAAAAGAGGGTAGTAAAGTTGAGAGAACTTAATTTGCACATGAAGAAATATACATAAAATATTTAGCGTAACCATAGTATGATTTAACCATTGCACATCGAATCTAGTAAGTAGACGCAATCACGGAAAAGATCAAACAATTGTGAAATGACCAAATACGGCAACCCAAAACAAGATCTTTTGGCCTTTAGATTCTAAAAACCTGAAGTCTATAACAACTAAGAGGATAGATCCATGAGATCCATGCTTTGACTGGCCGTCGCACATCATGCTGCACCTTCCTAACTCATAAACCTGCTAAAACAAGACAAATAATTCAAATCAAAAAGGCCAAATGAATTGGAATTATTCTCAAACTCCAGTAGTGTTCATCCATGAAAAACGAAATGCAATAAATATGCTCATGCACTAATACCATGAGAGAGAAGTGTAAACGTTTCTATGCAGATACTTTTCAATATAAAATATAATCACGTCAACACTCACGCACTCAATTTTTTTTTCTTTTGTACCACACGCAGTAAAATGCTTCCAAAGATGCACTACAGTGCTGCAGCTACTTTTCAGTCAAAGAAATCAAAAAATTTCAATTATCCAACCACTCCTCTAAAACATCTGAAATTCTCCCAGGCACATTTCCTGATTTGCTTCATATTTGTAAGATTTAACTTCTTAATTCTCATGGCCAAAAAAAAAACTTCTCAGTTCTCTACTAGTAGCCTTTGCTTTTTCTGAGATTGAGCTCCACTTCCTACAAATATCATGAGCTACAACATAATAGTAATGTATACAGACAAGGCAACATAATAGGACAATTAGTAAACTGAAAACAATAAAATAATAAACCATCAAGAGTGCAAAGATACTAAAGCCTAAGGAAATGGAAAATTTTAATCTAATTTAACAGGAAAATATTGCTTAACGCTGAAACAATTACCGGCTCAATGATGGAGAAGAACCTCTACACAGTGATACCAAAGATTCACCTTCCTGGATTTCTGTAATCTCATGGTCCTGGATGATAACATTTAAAAAGAAATAGTTAAAAGATAATAGTCTTCAACCTTTACCCTATCCCACCTCAGAAAGAAAACAAATCCTATATATGCATTTCCTAACAATATTGATAGCTTAGACTGAAATACAGCAGAAACAATTACAATCTATCTGAAGTTGTTGATAATAATGATAGTATAAACACAATTAAACTAAGAGGAAAACATTTGGGGGGAAAAGAAGGAGACATGTTCAGCATACACAAGATATAATGTGGTGTACAGGATATGCACCAATGGAAGCTGAGTAAAAGGTGTACAATCACACAAGGTCATCACATACCGCATTATAAACTGGTATCTGATTGCGCCAAAACTCTAAGCGAGGTAGAAGCAACCTACCTGCAACATACTCAAGTAATGAACAGAAATTATGCAAGTAATGAATGACAACACCCCCCCCCCCAAAAACAAAAAAAACAAAGCATAGAAGCTAATCTTAAGTAAATGGCAGTGGACCATGCTTTTCAAATTTCTTACTATTTATGAACAATCGAAAAAGGCTAGCAATAGCATTGGGTGAGGAGTGTTGGATAACATGAATGAGATTACACGAAAAGCACATAAGGTACATCTATTATTTGTAAGCCTAATAAGATGTAATAGTTTATGTATAGACACTGCATGAAAATTTTACCAGATCTGGATTTCCTGAAACTCAATGACTCCGGAGAAACAGAGTATTTTTTCTCTTTGCCTCCCTTGTCCAAGGGGCTTACATCCTTCTCTCGCGGATATTTCACAGCAGAGGCAGATTTAGTCACTTTTCTTTCAGGCCTGATCACTTTTGTTGTTTTAACTGTCACTCTCTTTTTCTTATAACAGCCTTCAGTATTTGCTGAGAAAGTTCTAGAAATTCTGGATGCAGATTTTCTAACAAACTGCTTACATGACAAGTTTACTTGTCTCCGTGACCGTGATTGAACAGGTGTCACTGGACTTTTTAGTTCCTCTCCATTAGGATTCTCCAAGGCCCCTGAGGTAGAGCTCTGCTCTTTATCTGTATGCTTCAGAGGACCTCCAGAAGCAGGCTTCTTCTTCTGCTGGCAGACTTTGATATTAAGCAACCTAGCACTACGTCTATTCCCGTCATTACCATAAGCAGCATTAACCCCACCCATCTCCTTATATGCATTGCATTCATCTTCAGGGAGTGGCTTCTCGTGACCTCCTGAGGCCTCTTCTGGTGAAACCAAAGAAGTTGGACTAGATTTTTCTACACCTGGAACAACAATTAAAACATCTAGTTGGATATAAAGACTAAAGAGAGAGAAAATGATAAAATATCAAACAAACTATAAGACATGAATAAACATACAAGCATCATCCAAATTTTTACCATCAGATAAGATTTCTGGATCAATTGCTGATACATTAGAAGGAACAGCAATTCCAGAATCAATTCCAGTGGTGGATTCTTCTCTGAAGAAATCAACGGCATAACTGGCCCAGTTTGGAGGAAAGCCAAATATAAAACGATTGAAAATCTGGCCATAAGGAAAAGAGGACCAAAAAAAAAATCAAATTGGGATAACATACAAATGTTACAGCATTGAATGTGTGGCAGTTGCCATTAAACAACGTCTTCCAAGATCATACCAAAGTATGTATATCAAGATCCCACCATATGATGAACCAATTTGTAAACAAAATTTATCAAATAGAAAAGGGAAAGCGAAAAACAGCAATATCTACAAACCTCGGAGGGAAAACCATTTTCGAGTGTGCGCTGTTCGTTAATGAAACCTTTGATGATAATGTAAATCCCATCCGCTGTCTCAAGGGAAAATACATCAAATCTTTTAATAATTGGAGCAGAAACAAACACCCGCATTGCTTCTTCCCTGAATCACAAAATTAAATTGTTACAACTATGCAAAAGTAATAAAGCCCAGTGAAGAAATAGAAGGCACAAAAGGAAGGTATGCAAGAGCAAACAAGGTCAGAAAACCCTAACATGAAAGGGGGTTTTACTTTCTTGATGAAATGCCTGCAACGGCTAATCGCTTTCCTTCGAAGTCATTTTCGGATTTAGTCAACCACCAATCGTACAAGCAAACCTTCGGAAACGAGAAAACAAAGCATCAGAACCAGGAATTAGATGGGGGGGGGGGAAAGGGGGAAGGGGCAGAAATCTGAGGGAAAATGAAATGGTGAGAATGAAGGAAGCATAAGTAACCGTTCGTTGGAAAGAAGATGATTCGGCGACAGCGTTGTTGTGGTTAGAAGGAGTAGGAGTTGGAGTGGAGTCGGCCATCAACAGTCGTTGTGTCACACTCGCACGTTTGCTTTGCCCGGGTGATATTATCTTTGTGCTTCCCGCGCAAAACCTCCACTCACTGACATAGGTGACTGATGAATGAGTGAGACCCAATGCGGCAACGCTAAACGGAGAGTAACCAAGACGCTATTGGTTGAAGTGTGATAAGTTAAAGCTTACGTCGACTTGTCATTATTAACATGTTCATAATTATCTTATTTTTGAATTTAAATGAGGTTTGTCTCATACTAAAACTTTTCAAATACTTATAATTCAAAAAAAAAATAGAGCAAGTAAATGAATCACGGGTGTTTTTGAAAAAAATATTTAGCGCCACTAATTTTTTATTTGACAACACTTTTTTTTAATGAAAAATATTAGATAGTTAAAAAAAATGAGTCAAAATTTCTGAGAGAATAAATTGACATAATTAATGACTTTCTAATGGATAAATGGTATCTATTACTTTAATTTATTTAGCAATCACCCTTAATCTTAACAAAATTCTAATTAAATTATGTTAAAATTTCTGATTGTATAGCATTATTATTTTTATTTAATATCACTTTAACTATTAACTTTTATTTTGTATTAATTTAGTCACTTAAAATTTAAAAATAAGCCATTTTGATAAATTTAAAAATTCTTTTTAGCAAAATGGCGGCACGGAGGTGGCTTAACAAGTTGGAAAATTCTAACTATACACATCGATTTATTTACTTCTGAAACAATTTAGTTTAAATTTTCAAAATTTTCTAAGGTGTTTAGTTTAAAGCTTTTAAACTTGTACAATTTGTTAAAATGTATATGATAGTAATAAACCTATTTTCTTCAAGTTACTACATTATGTTTAGTGGTCAAAATAAATCTACTTTCAAATATTAAAAAAGTAAAGTGATATCAGATAACATTAAAGGCTAAAGTAATAGTGACCATAAACATTAATGGGTGATGAGTCTTTTTCCCTTTCTTTCCAATTTTGATTTGAAATGAGACGTGGCTATGGTGTATAGAGATGTCTTATGAGTAAGTCTATTTAATTTTATAAATTTTAAAGGTTGCTCACTGGGTAAATTTGAGAGATTTCAAATACCGCCCGAATTGAATCCCTTTGTATTGTGATCCAAGTTTTTTTTTTTACCAAGGTGATCCAAGTTTACCTGTTAGTAAAGGGTCAAATGGAATAGGGTTGGGCTTAATTTGTGACACATTGAGGTTAATTAACACAAGAAGGAAAGTTTTAGAATTTTTTTAAAAAAACTGGAACTAGATCGATTGGGGAAGCAGAGTGGTTCTATCAACATGAGTACCAAGCATATCTTTTAGGCTTTTAAGCTAGTAATTAGAATGGTGTTTAAGAATGAATTTGATGCATGAAAATAATGATGAATAGGAATATGAAATAGAATTCTAAGTTGGCATTGAAAGTAGAAGAACATGAGTTGAAATATAGATGATTTTAAATTCTGTTTTATGGTTATGAGGTAATTATGTTCTAGAAACTAGAATATAATTCTTATAAGTTTGAGCATCTATGGAATGATGTGGATTACCTTTCTTATTGAATCTGTAATGAATTCTTTATGGTATTAAAGTTTGATCTTGAAATATTGGGAGTTGGTGATGTGTTAAGTTCACAAGGACTATGTTGTAAGCTGAATTTTTTGCTACTGTTTGGCACAGGCTTGACCCATCAAATGGGCATATTTAATCCTAAATTTTTAATATGTTGAAGTTTGAGATGTTATGAATGTCTCTGTAACTTTTCATAGCTAAATTCTCAGTATAGCTAATTCATTTAAATTGTCAAAGATATATGGACAGATTTTGGTAACAGCAGAATTAGATAGGAAGACCTCTTAGAGTGGAGGCTATTTGGAGGTTCAAATGATTGAATTCAAAACTGAAATTTATATAAGATGTACTTGAGATATAGATAAACATATATGTGAACTTTCATAGCAAACAAATAAGTTCACGTAGGTTACAATTTTAGAGAGTTACTGTTTCAGAATCTGAAAAATTATACGGAACTTTGGAAATATTTCAAAAGTTTGATTTCATTTAGGTATCAAATCACCTTATTAATACTTCAAATTTTGGTAAAATATAGGTATTGTAAGATCAAAGTGGATAGTTTCTCAAATTTTAAGAGACCCTCTCTATTGACTTTAAAAAGTATGATTAGTCGTCAAATCTAAATTGCTATTGTATGCCTAACTTTAATAGTATGTTTGTTTTGACTTTTAAAATTTCTCAAATCATGATTTTGGTAAAAACTTGTCTCTTGATTTTTTTTACAAACCATGATTTTGAGGTTTCAAAAATTAAACCAAACACACACTAAGTAGTTTGCATAAGTTAAATGGTTGATTAGTCAAATGACCTAATTTAAAGTTGAGACTTCATCAAATTTGAGTTAACATATGGTTAGATAATTCTAAAAAGTTAGAGGATTTATATCAATCTAAAGTACAGTTAACAAAAGAGTTTTGGAAACCAAGCCATAAAGTTTTAAGTGTTGTTTGGTTAAGTTTGATGAATCAAAACTTTAACTTTACTATTGAAATTTGTACGAATTTTTATGTTAGTGTTATAAAAAGTAGTAAAGTAAATGAGCAGACCTTCAAAAACACGAAACCAAATAGATAAAATCCATATTTATAATTGGAAATACAGTATACTTGATTTACGGGTACATCCCAGATCCAGATACATATTACATATATTCTATGGACATGACCTATAATAATTAGGAGTGTTTGTGGTTTGGATTGATTCGATTTTTAAAAAAAAAATCACCTGAATCAAATTAATCAAATTTTTTATATTAAAAATCAATCGATTTTTTTAAAATTAGAGAACCAAAACGAACCAATTACAATCAGTTTGGTTCAGTTCGGTCCAATCGATTTTTTACTAAACATTTTTTAAAATAAAATTCATACACAACTTCACTTTGTTCTTTTTATGAATCAATTAAAAAAAAGTTAGTCTAAAATTCTAATAAAAATATCATTACATAATTATAAACAATAAATTGGCCTAAAATATTTATAAAAACAATAAAAAAATTTAAATAAAATCACTTATAAGTTTGTAAATTATAAAAAAATATATAAATAATTATGAGTTTATTTTAGTTTGGTTTCATAAATAAAAACCGAACCGAACCAATCAATTTTCATAAAAAGAAAACTAAATAAAACCAAAATTAATTTATTTTTTTCAATTTTGATTGGTTTGGTTCAATCATGAACACCTCTAATAATAACAATTGGAGGAATAAAGAGAGGACGTGTATAGGTGAGAATAAATGGAGGGAAACAGATCAATTATCTTAATACAATGGGTATTATATGACTTTATCCATCATTTTTATATTTTGGTGAAAAACATGTATATTGTATAATTTTTATTATTATTACAGTTACATGAATTATGTTTTAAATATATATTGATTTAGTATATGACCTGGCAGTATCTCAAAATTGTTAATTTAAAAAGTGAACGAAGTTATGGTCATAGTTTGTTTGCAACACAGAAAATGGATTTGAAACTTAATGATATGTTCGGAGTTAGAAATTGTAGATGGCTTTAAATTTTATTTTGAGGTTATGTCTAGACTAAGAGAACACATCAAACAAGAAGAAGAGGGTTCTGTACCGTTACAAGACCAACAAGAGCTCGGTCTAATAATTCAATTCAAAAAATCTTGTTTTTGTTTCAGTGTGTTTCGCTATAATTTGAATGTAGGTGAGGTGTGTGAAGCAGATGGTCACTGATGCAGAAAGTTATGCTGAGAAATGTTGTCATTTTCTGTTTCTGATGTATGTTTTTCATTTCTCGTTCATTCATTTTCCAGAGATTCATTCCTGTTTAATTATTTCTTTGGACAAGTTCTTATACAAAAGAAAAATTCCTTAGACATAAAGGTTTTTGAAGTGTAGTGTTCTCATTAAATTCAAATAAATGTATTAAATCATTGTGTGGCGGGTTGGCCCGTTTGACCCGCAACCTGTTACGGGTTGGGGCGGGACGAGATTTTTTAACCCACAATTCAAATGAGTTGACTTGTCTTGACCCGTTTAAATGTGGGTCGGGACGGGACGGGATAAAATAGGGCGGGTCAACCTATTTTGACAACCCTAATCATGAGCAACATAAGAGCAAACAGATAAATTACCCTCATGGCCATTAGGCCATACCACTGCAGATTATTAACAATTGACATATTATACATCTAATTTCTAAGAATTTTTAATGTAAAACCCATGAACTAATAGCATTATTTGAGAAGAGAAATAAAATAATGGAACTAAGTGGGCAACCGAATGACTAAGTACATGGCATTGAAAGGACGACGAGAGCATGGTATAGAGTAGGTCTGACAATAAGTCAAGTTGAGTTAAGTCAGGCTTAGTTCAAGCTTGGTTTACCAAGAAATTGAGCTTATTTTCTTAACTCAAGCTCGACTCACTTTAAGCTCACGAGCTATTTGAACTCAATGAGCTAATATCGAATCTTATATTAATTAAACATTATTACTCAATGAGTTAAGTTTGAATTTGTATCTCAATAAAATTTATATTTTTAACCTATATTTATTTAAAAAATAATTTAGTTAGATAAAAAATAAAATAAAATGTTAATATACATTAAATTAAAGCATTATTATTATTATTTGTAAAAAATGACTATATATATATATCAAGCCGGCTCACGTGTTAATGAGCCGAACATATGAAATCTCAAGCTCAGCTCATTTAACAAACGAATTGGATCTGTTTTGACAACCCTAGTCAAAGTTATCAATTTATTCACCATCCATGTCTAAATCCAACCCAATTCATCCAATAATAATAATAAATTAAATGGATTGAATGGATTGAATCACATTAATTAATAGATAGTTAATGGATTTAACCTAATATTTATTGGATATCCAATTACTAACTTACTCATAACCCATTTATGATTCAACCAACTCATAACTCATCTGAAACCCTAACCTATTCATTTTCTAGAGAGAAAGAGAAATAATTTTTCTAGAGAGAGAAAATTAATTTTTATTAGAAAGAGAAAATCAATTCTTCTAGAGAGAGAAACTTACCTTTTCTACATAGAGAAAATTAATTTTTTTAGAGAGAAGAAATTAAATTTTTCTAGAGACAAGAGAAACTTACTTTTCTAAAGAGAAAAAATTAAATTTTCTAGAGAGAGAAAACTAATTTTTCTAAAAATAAAAACTTACTTTTTTATAGAGAAACAATCAATTTTTTCTACTACAAAGAGAAATTTAACTTTTTCCTAAAGAGAAAATAAAAAAAAAATTCTAGAGAGAGAAAATCAATTTTTCTTGAGAGAAAAACATACTTTTTTGGAGAGAGAAAAATAATTTCATAGAAGAAAAAACTTACTTTTTCTATAGTGAGAAAATTAACTTTCTCTAGAGAGAGGAAATTATTTTTTTCTAGTGAGAGAAAATTATTATTTTTAGAGAGAGAAACTTACTTTTTTTAAAGATAAAAAAATTTTCTAGAGAGAAAAAGTTACTTTCTTTAGAGAGAGAAAATTATTTATTTTTTAAAGAAAGAAGGAAAGATTTTTTTTAGAGAGAATTTTTTTAATAAAATAATTTTAAATAAATAGTTTGAATATCCATTCATTTTATCTATTAAAATGAATTAATAGATTGATTGGATATCCATTCATTAAAATATGTCATGAATGGTTTGGATGTTTTTAACAATTATTTAATGAATCTCAAATAGATTATTGGTTGATTTTTTATTGATTTATTATCATCCAATCCAAAATTCATTCAATTCATCCATTTGCCATCCTTATTTGGAACACGAGACTGTCCTAAATTTGATGAGTATCTTTGATCTTCCGCTTCTATCATAATGAACTAAATATTGTTTTAGGTCACCAACCCAAGAAAAGAGCTCCTGCCAAGAAGGAAAATGAAAAAAGGAACAAATCAATACGACATTTCCAAGTAGAATACGTAGAGATATAGACATATGCATATGCTATATAAATCAGTAAGTGTATGAGCAGAAATGTTCAGCATTTTCCAATTTCCATCAGGAAAAAAATATTTCAATTTCCCAAAAGAGGGATATATATTATTGGATTAAAAAAGAGAGAATTTTTGTCTCTTAGCAATATGATGTATTTTATTTACAATGCCAAGGATATATCATAATCATTATACACTTTTTGGGATGGTTTTGTATGGTTGTTAACTCCAAATTTCCAACACTGGCTTCACCACAGCTTCAACCATTTACTAAAGTCAAACAGTCGGCACATGCGCTTGGACAGACCAACAAAAAAAAAACCTGAACTTTAAGCTCCTAACCTGAATTTTGAAGCTCTTCCTTAATTGGAGCATACTAAAACTCATTTAACAGAAACGGGAGAGGACCATATTTTGATACAGTGGCATTTGGCACAAGGTCTGAAAAACATGTCCAAAGTATCATAAAGGTACAGTGTAGAACGTTAAAGGTTTAATTGACTGTTAGCCTGTTACTGTTAGCAAACAATTACCTCGGGCAAAGTTAGGAAAGCTAATGTCAAAGAGATAAAATTAAAAATTAAAAAGGATAAACAGTGCAGTAATTTGATCCATTATTCCACTCGTTCTCCGTTTCTTTCATGAAAATGATGCCAACATTTCAAATTTAATTTCAAATTTTTTTTGCCGGCATAGAAAGCAATTACAACTAAAGTTTCAGATATCGTATATACAGCTATTGCAGATTAGAACAATCAGCTTCCATATACCTATTTAAGAATCAGACATCTAAAGCTGATGTTACTTTCTTTATATTGCTCACATTTTTTGTCACACGGCTAATGAGTAATGGCTTTAAACAGGCATTTGCATTTAAACTTGGGAGAATGACTATAAAGGTTAGTTTACCTTTCAAAATGATTGACTGGTTCGTTTTGAAAATTAACTAAGTATTCAACTACATTAAATAATAATTTATATACAGTTAACCACAATTAACCACGTATCAAGTATCAAAATAAAACTAAATTATTAGTTAATCGTATATAAATTATTAGTTAATGTAGTTAAATACTTAATTAATTTTTAAAACGAACCAACTGATTATTTTAAAAGGTGAGCTGAACTTTATTGTCATTGTCCCTTCAAACTTTCACCATAGAGTAGCTGAGTGATTTCAAGTTGAGGGATTTGAGGGTAAGAACATAAAAGGGAGTTGTAAATAATCAAAGAAGGGAATGGTATTTGATGGGTTGTCACTTGTGAGAGTGTATATCGTGAAAGAAAAACAGGGTACATAGCTCCTATCCAAGAGTGACTAAATGTACACAGATTAAGCTAGTCAATAATTAACACACTGTCATTTTACATTAAATAATAGATTTTTATGCCACATAATTATTTTATATTTAAAATGATGTGTTGGTTATGTATTGAATTAGTATACACAACCTGTGTAGTCTACACAAGTATTTCTCATGAACTTCCCTGTCTATTGGAGGGTGTGATGTGAAGAGAAAGGGTGGCCCGGGGGAAGGGGGTTTGAAATTTCCTTCACTAAAATAAAAAATTAATACTCTGTTCCAACTTCAAATGCACCCAGGTCAGAAGACTTGGAACTATAAAATAGCTCTTTAAGGGCCTACTTTCATATTTGAATGTATGGAATTAATGACAAGAAATTAAAGGACTTGATCGTGCAATAATTATATGCAATTCTGCACTCTTCATCGTTTTTGGGTCCGCAGCACATGAAGACGGCAACAGATTATTTCTTTATGTTTACAAATGAGAGGGTCTAGGTAACAATTCTAAAGTATAAAGTCTAAATTACCTTACAATAACATAGAGAACCGCATCTCCAATTCTAATTCTCAGTCTTTTCCTAGAACTACTAACAGGTACAATAACAACAACGTAACAAGTTATTAAGTATTAAACTTTTTCTCATTTTTTCTTAACATTATTTTCTGGCAACAGCTTTAATATGTTGACACAGATTATCCTATATGTACAAATGAGATGGTCTAGGTAATATTCTAAACCTATTCATCACATTTGAAGACATAAATAACAAAGAGCAAGCTCCATCTTTTGAGTGACATGAATATGGCCTGAATCAAAGATTCAAAATCCAAATTAAGAGGAATGCAAGAGCTTGATCACAAAAATTACTGGTTCCATAATATTGGTGGATGCACTAATCTACAATGTCATTCTTAACTCCTCACACTATTGAAGACGGCAATGTTAGACCCAAAACCATGATTTTCTCAAAAGGCTAAACCATTCCTGGTTATAATCAATGGAACAATCTTTTAATCTTATATTTGCAAACAATCAAGTATTGAAGTAGTATCCCAAAATTAATCACAGCAATAGTTTCTGCAAACAACCCATTGATTTTATGAGATCCATTCTTTGTGGGGGAATGGAAACTTGCCTCCAAAGGTTTACTTGAAGGAGAAAGATAAATTATCTTAACATCTCCAATGGAAATAAAATGCATGGCATGAAAAATGACATTAAGGGCTTACTTTAAACTCCCTAATCAAGGAAGCAACGGCAGAGTTAACCACAATCACTTCCTAAGAGATTCAAGCTTGTGACTGCTTCCTTGTCCTGTTTTACATTCATTTCGCATCCCAAGTCCTAAATAAAGCAAACATAGAATGTGGGAAAAACGAGCAAATGCTTTTGGATTACAAAATAAACCGACCTTTCGGCAAAAGAATTGGGGATCCACGTGTCTCCTGTAATGAGGTCTAAGTCGGCCTTATTTAATATACAGGCCGGACCTGAAATTAAGCTCTTAAAACTGACTGGCCTAGTTTTTTGTATAACATTTTAAAAAAATTAATCATATATGTATGTTTTTATTTCTTAATGTTATATGTAAATAAAAATTATATCATATAAAAATATAATTATACATATAAATTTTGAAGAATTTAATTTTAATTTAGTCAGCAAATACTATAAATTATAAAAGGATTTGATTCCATTTAGTAGTTGTAAAAAACAGGTACCATATATACAATTCTGCAGGTTTTGCTTCTGAATATCTTGATTATTAGTTTTTTTTTATTTCAATCCACTTGAATTTATAATTAAATAATAAAAAACAAGAATAAAACTAAACAACAATGTCTATTAATGGGCTTCCACCAAAAAAAAAATGTCTATTAATGGCCGATAGCCAGGGCAATGAAGACGATACGGGTCTATCTTAATCCTTGCAATTGTTTATTTTACCTTTAAGGGGGCGTTTTGGTAGGAGGATTTTTTTTATATTCCTGGGAATGTTAACTTAGGAATCTAGATTTCCATGTTTGGTGTGTTATTTTTAAAATATAAAATCCCAGGAAACTAACATTCCTAGGAAATATTTTTTGCTATTTTCCCCCAAAAACTTTCCCATAGGGAGGGGTGGGATTCTTACTTTCCCATGTTATCGGGAAAATTTTTATTTGCTGAAAACACGATTATGCCCCAAACTTCACGCCGCTGCTGCCTCTTCGTCTCTCCGCTGAACTCTTTGCCTCCTCTTTTTCTGTTCATCTTTTTTATTTTTGCCATTCGCATCAGTAATGCTTCATCTCTCCAGTGCTTCGCCTCTCTGGTGCTTTACCTCTCCACTGCCACTTTTCTGCTATTTGCCGTAACCCATGTGTTCATAACGCTCCTTATGCAGCAATGGAGGCAGTAGGCAGTGAGCATAAGCAATGACAGGGATAGGTTCTGTAGAATGAGACAAAAGTTAATTTAATCAAGATATGGTTTAAAGCAAAAGTCAAAAAGTGAAAGATAAAAAGCGAGAGAGTCATATGTGGTATATAAGGTAATCAAAGAAACCCACATGGTTTCTACTTTGGCTTGTGTGGGGTGGTATGGTGATGCCGCAGCTGCAGAAGTTGCTGTGTTAAAAAAATAAATGATAGAGGGATATTTTTGAGAATAACATTAATATTCCTTAGAAATATGTAACTGAGCCAAACATAAGAATAAAAAAATCTAAATAACATTCCCTGGAATATTTAAGACCTACCAAACATATTTTTAACATTTTCAGAAATTATATTCCTGGGAATGTTGATTCCTGGGAATCATAATTCCTGGGAACAAAAAAAAAATCCTCCTACCAAACGTCCCCTAAAAGTCACAAAGAAGCAATGTTTGGTGAGGACTAAGATTCAAGCTTGCATTTTTAATTATGACATTAAATTAACTTACCAATTTGATTGTTTGATCATGCATGAAGGTGTGTCAATATATTATGAGTTGATGAAATCACATTTCATCATTTTTTAAACTTGCAATTTATCGCGTACATCTTGTGCTTCATCTTGCACTTGAGTGTACCGAGATTTTTGGTTCCTCCATTTAACACATATATATTGCATATTCCAAGTGGAGGTGTTGATCCCATTATGGTTATTTAATAATCTCATCCATCAGTTGTTTTTTCCACCATGAATTAAAGAGAGTCGATTTTTTTGTTGCTTTTCCATAGAAGTTGTACAAGTGTTGGTTACCAACTGTAAACTTTGGAAATAAATCATAACCATTTGTGGCGAGAAACCCCTCACGGATTTTTTTTTTTTTTGGAGGGGGTTGGGGGACAGAAAGAGTCACGGCTTGATGTATTTGAAAGCACACTAGTTAACAAGTGTTTTTTGTGAATAAGAACTATATTTTTTTTCTATGTACATTAGTATTCTCACATACTAATTTCATTTCAGTTATTAAGTAATTACGGTTATTAACCCTCCTTATAATAGTGTCACTTAAGATTCGGCCTGTTTCGCTACTTAATCACTTGTGAGTGAATCGCAAATAATTTTATTATAAAGAGAGAGAGAGAGAGTGTTAATAGTTAAAGGGAAATTGTGGTTCACAAAGATTGCATATTGCCACCTTTTAATCACTTTTGCAGGTATCTTGTGACTGCATGTTCATTCACTGAGGACCGTAGTTTTCATGCGCCACAGCATCTGCTGGTGATTCCGTGTTATATGTGATTGAATCGGAAAACCAGTCGTAAGAAGGTTAAAAAGATAAGCCTATAAGCAAAAGGTCTGAGCTTTGCCTCTAATTTAATAAAGAGAACCTTGAGTTGATGTCTGGTGATGATGATTCAAATTTGTTGTTTTTTTAAAAAAAAAATTAAATACTGATAATTTAGTAGAATTTATTTTTTCTTTCTCTTAATTAATAATAAATTTAGTTGGTAATTTTTTTTTGAGTTGAGTATTTAATTAGGAAAATAGAGAATGAGACAAGAAAATGAGATCTGTCTTCTTAATTAAATAATAACAATTTAATAACAAATTAATAATTTAAAAAGAAGTTATTGTTAATTAAAAAGGAGAAATTTCTTTTTACTAAATTGAAGTAACCTGAAAAAAAAAACAGGAAGAACAATTTTGAGATGAGAGACCCAAAGGCCAAAAGAAGGGATAACTACACATTAGACGACAAGTTACTCATTGAAAACAAAAGTGCCACCTTGCTCAAAGTTTACGTTTAAATTCACCTGTAACTCCTTTTACATTCCTATAATTATAATTTTGTTGCAGAGGCATTCCACGTCTTAAGTCTTAACATCCTTTCATGTACGTGATAATAAAAAGGATACAACGTTTTCAACATGCAGCCGACGTACTTTTTGTTTGTTTGTTTCAAAAAGTAATTGTGAGAATTTCAAATTTTATGGGCAAGATTCTTCTAACAAATTTAACGGACTACTTTTTTTAATGTAAATGAAAAACAATTAAATTTAATACCATTGAAAATGCGAAATTAACATTAAGTAATTAGAATAATATAACATTCATGTCTCTTTTTCACAAACAAGGGTCACAATTATATCCTGCAAGCCATTGATTTGATCTTTGATGAATAATCAGCTATCAAAAGACCTGCAAGACGCAATTATCATATATTTTTTTTATGGTAGCATTACTCAAAATACGTGATTAAAAATATTTAAAATGCTTATTGATTTAAAAAAAATTCAAAATAATAAAATGAGTATTAGTGATTAGATGAGTTATTAAATATTTATTAAATTTTATTTTCATTTAATAAATTAACTTAATGATGCTAATACTAAAAAAAATTGAACATGGTAACAGCCTTGTGTAACTAATTTAGTATGTATTTGGATTAGATTTTGTAAACTTGATTTTGGATGAACTTCATTTTGTAAACTTGATTTTCGTTAGAAGTGAGTTTGAGTGAAGTGATTTATGTTTGGAAATCATTATCTGAAAATTGATTTTGTTAAATAAATATTGTTTGAATAATGTTGATAAAATTTTAAATATGTAATTACCAAAAACGATATGAGTTATTTTGTTAATAAATTGATGTTAAAAATTAATTATAAATAAAATGATTTGTAAAATAAATTTGTTAAAGCAATAAAATATTACTTCTGTCTAAACGTGATTTATGATGAAAATTTTGTTAACTTTCCTTTATTAAAATTTTATTTAAATAATGGTTGATTATCAATGTGTTAATGGAGTAGACAAATGGTGCTGCAAGTTGAAAATATGAAAAGCTAAAATAACCATATTTTCCCTATACTACAAATGACACCCTGGCTTGTTTGTTCTGAAGTTTGCTTGGAAACTTCATTCAAAGTCTTCTTTTTCAGACTCGGTTTAGGAGAGTTGACCTACTCTTTGAACACTAAAATAAACGTCACTATACGTTGACCCCATGCATGGTCTAATTTTCTCAATGCCAAGGAGGAAAATGGAGACCGGAGAATTGGTTTCACACCATGTTTACACGTGCGAAGGAGATGTCATGTTAATTATGACTCTGAGCTATGGAGTTTATCAAAGTTTTAAATTTTGGTTACGGTCACGATCACATTGTAAGATGTGGTTAATAAAGGTTAATATTGATCGACGTGGATCACAATTATAAAGGGTCTATCACAGTTGCATTACGTGGTATGGTCCTTAATTTAAAACGCTGGGGTTGACCTTTTATAATTGTTACAAAATCCTCTTAACTCACATGGAGGCAAGTGTTATCTTCTGAGTCTGTGTCTTCGTTTAGCCGGAAGGTTGCTGTTAGCCTCCAAGTAGGTTAAAATATCTACTCACACTTGAGTACTTTGCCGCGTAAATTGATAAAAGAGTGATTTTATTTTTTTACAATACTTGTGTGATATAAAAATTATATTATTTTAAATTTTTATATAAAAATTTAATTAATACTTGAATTTAATTTTAATTTACAGTCATTATATATATCGATTTAAAATTTTTAATTTCTTCAATTATTATTATTATTATTATTAATTTTTTAATAATATGAAAATTCATATTTAAATAATATAAAAAACTTACATTTGACCGTATATCATCTATAAAATCTTATAACCCTCATATTTATTAAACTAGTTTTATTCCACCTCTGATGCATAAATTTATTAAATTAGATGTATATTTTTTAAAATAATAATTTAGTATTTATTATAATACTTTTTATATAAGCTTCTTTATTAAATTTATACAGAAAATAATTCACTCACTTTCTAATTTAATTATCTCAAAAGATAATCACAAAAATGATAAAAATTAATCTTATCATGAAGCATTTGATATATCTAAAGTATCTTAAGATGTGAACAAAAATGAAATAATAATTATAAAAATATAAAACTTAAGGTCTTTGATTGCTGGACTCTAACTATGTCAAGCAATTTTACAATATTAGACCATGAAATATTCTAAAATATTGTAATACAAGAGAGCCAAATAGAACCATTCAGGTTGTAACTAAATACATTTTCAGCTGTCTAATCAATAAGTTAAGTAAATAAAAAATATGAATAATATAATTGTACAAAGAAAATATGTCTAACTTTTAAAATTCTTCAATAAGAATATAGAAACATAAAATATGCAAACATACCATTATGATTTAAACTTGAATCTATTTTGCATTAGCACAATAAATAATTAATATATTATGAGAAATTGCAATGTGTCAGTTATTATTCTTGTAAGTTTAACATATGTACCATGAAGATATGACAAGGAATAATAATATTTTTTAATATGATAAGGTAAATAATTAATAAACAAAAATATGTTTACTTAAAAAGAATTACATTTTTAAGACAAATTGCTAAATATTTTCTTATAGGCAACATTTGTTTACTACTCTTTTATTTATTTTTAAAAGAATATTAAACTAATACTAAAAGTAATTTAATATGTTCTTAAATATTCAATAAAAAAAATGCTTAAAATTAGTGACAATAAGAAATTGCAATGTCTTATTTTGTTTCTCAGGGTAATTTTACTTTGTAGGGTTTTTATTTTCTTTTATTAATATTTTTGAAGTTATAATATTTTATTATGATATATTTTATTTTAATATGTTTGAAATTAGATTCAAGTTCCGCGTGTGTGAAAGTAGTTTTTACGTGATGAATCTGTTGCGATTCCTATTAATACATTGTGTGCATACTTTTTTTTTGTCAACTACCTTAATTAGCTCTTTGGGCCGAGTGAAGCCCTGCGTTATTTTATTATGCGCACAATGATGTAAATGTTGTAATGTTTCAACAAAATTATGTCTTTTTTTATTACTATTTTAATATTGATATCTTTTAGAATAAACATTTATTTTAATATAAGATAAATCAGACATTTATTCTACCACTAATTGTCAGACGTTTAATCCGTAATTACAATTCAATTAATGTACTCAGCAAAACAGAAAATTATAAAAAAGTAATATCCATTTGAAATATTTTATCCATGAAATTTAATCACGTAAAAAGTTTATTTACTACCATTAATGAGTGATTTTTTTTACTTGAAGTATTGTTAAATTGGATTTTTTTAATCCACATTCAAGAGATATTATAACATTATAGTAAACACAACTTAATTATATATACTAAACCAGGAAAAATTATCACTTTAGGTGAATTAAATTTAAAATTTAATAAGTAAAAAAGTCGAGTGAGCCTAATTATTTAAATATTTATACATTTTGTTTGAATCTTGAATCATATATTTATATTTAAACAGTAAATAGGAGAAATAAGTAAGCGAAAGAACTTAAAATTGCAAGAGCTAACATGAATAAAACTAAATGACAAATAGAAATGAACAGAGCATGAATCAGCAAAAGAGATGCCTATTAAGTATTAACACTGTAAATAGGAAAGATGCCAAAACCGTGCAAAGAAGAATATGCACACAAATTGAATGTTACATGCAAGAGAACTGGAAAGTAAAATAAAGAATTTAATTTTGATTTAAAAGAAGTTTTATATTATTATTTAATAATATATTGATAAATTACTAAAAAAATTAATTAGCGTAACAATTACTTAAAAAATTAATGTGAAAATATGTTTGCCCCAATGGTTTATTGTATTATGTTTTGATGATGACAAATACATTACAAAAAGGATTACAAATATGCTACATATGTACGTGATGAGCTATATTGGATAATGCATGGTTATATATTATCTTGTTGTTCCTATTATAAGAATCATGCATTAAGTTTTGTGTAGCATCATTGATAGGATATATCCAATGTACTTGATAAGTGATATAATTAATTATTGGATATGTGTCTATATGTGAATCATATATGCATGAAGAACTTTATAAAGTTATATACATGTGAATCATGCATATTTAGTTATTGAGTTATGGATTTGGACTAACCATGGTTTTCAAGTGAGTTATGCTTTGTAGGATAGTCCAAGTATCAAGAGTGAGCATTGGAATAAGAAAGTGAAAGATCTTATTTATGCTCAACTCAAGAAGAAGGAGAATGAATAGATGAACCAAGCATTTAGAATATTTGAAGAGAAGAATTCTTGGAAGCTTGGATTGCATCAAGAAGCCTAAGGACTCATTTCGGTATATATTATCTTATAGGCTATTCTTCTTTGTAAGGATAGAGGTTTTATATGAAGAGAGCTCAAATATCCTTATTCAATCTTGACAAATGTTTTTAACATGGTAAAATGCCTAACAAACAAGTTTTGAGAAGTTAGTCATGGTGGTATTTCAAAACTATGAAAAATAGCCAAATCTGAATTTTGAAAGCTGACCTATGGTCACTATTTTTATCATAACTTTTAAAATACTTTGAGTTTTGATCTGAAACTTATCTCATATGAAAGTAGACTCAAAGAGCTTTCCAACGCATGGTCATTTGCTTATTTTGGATAAGAAACGAAGAAGTTATGATATTTTTAAGAAGACTACTTTTCCTGATGGGAATCGTAGTCGACTACACAAGACTTGTAGTCGACTACAAGACCTTGAAAAACTGACATATGGTCACTATTTTTATCATAACTTTTAAAATACTTTGAGTTTTGATCTGAAACTTATTTCATATGAAAGTACACTCAAAGAGCTCTCCAACGCATGGTCATTTGCTTAAATTGGTTAAGAAACGAAGAAGTTATGATCATTTCAAAACGACTACTTTCCCGAGTGGAATTGTAGTCGACTACACAAGACTTGTAGTCGACTACAAGACCACCAGAAATGGATTGTAGTCGACTACAAGGTTGTGTAGTCGACTACATAGTGTTAAAATTCAAAACCTACATTCCAGAGAGGAATCGTGATGCTCCATCACAAGTTATCGTAGTCGACTATAGCACGTGCTTGAAATGCACATGCTTGTATAAACGGCTAGATTTCGAAATTAATCATTCCTAAACACCACCAACGGCTATTTTATCACTTGGGCTATTAATATATGCTAAGATTGAAGCATTAACAAGTAGATAAACATCCATTTGCAAATCATTATGAGGATTTGATTATTTTCTATCAAAATCAACATTTGAGCTCTTCATTTTCATAATCCCTCTATCCATTAGTTCTTCAAGTTGTATTATCTACTCTTTGAGAGAGTTTATCATTTTCTATCAATCATATATACTTGTAAGAGGGTGGATAATCCCTCAAGAGAGTTCAAGGGTAGACTTCCCTTGAAGAGAAAAGAAAGAGGCTCAAGCATAAGGGTGGAGGATCCCAAAGTGTGAAGAGTGCTCTGTTTTTGTAAAGGTTTCTCAAGCACCTAAGTTACAAGCTTGAAGAATAGTGGAAACCTCAAGTGGATGATCTTGGGGCTGGATGTAGATCACAAGAAGTGATTGAACCAGTAAAATATTGTTTGCACTCTCTTATCCCTCACTCTCTTTACATTCTAGCAATTTACATTTAACTACTTATTTGTTGAGTTCTCATGATTGCTATAATTATTGATCTACTGCATATCTTGTGATATTTCTACTTAGATCATTAGAACTTGATATATATCTTGTTTGCTTGATTTATATATATATCTAAGTTATACTCAAGGTATCTACATTGATTGACAAATCTTCATAAGAGTAAGGCATTCATTTAAAACCCAATTTGCTCACAGAAGCAAATTGTAGTCTACTACAAGGTTTCAACCAAGTGATTTTCTATCTTGATTTATTTCCCACTAGTCTCAAATTAATCACACTATAATTTACATTGTTCAATATATTTATATGTGATTGATATTATGCATTATATGAATTGCTAGTAATATGAAAGCATGAATTGATGTGAAATATATTTATTCCGCTGCATGTATTGATTGGGTGCATCAAAATGCACAATTACTTAAGTTTGTAATAAAATTTGTGATCACCCAATTCACCCCCCTCTTGTGTGATGGTTGCCCTTGGCTAACAATTAAAACTTTTAATAATATATTAATATATTATTAAATAATAATATAATTTTTTTACATTAAAAATGAATAAAAAATAAATTCTAAAATAAATGGAAAGTAAACTCCTAATTTTTTTTTTTTGGCCATTAAGTAAACTCCAAATGGAACACGGAATTTACGTCGGAGGAATTTGCGGAGAACTGGAAAAGCAACCAACAAAACAGTACAAAAACACGGACATAAATAGAAGATGAAAATCAATACAAAGAGGATACTATAAAATAAAGTAAAAAGATAGAAAACAAAATCCTAAAATAGCTTACTCATCTGGAAATTGAAAAAGAAAAAGAAAATAAAGAAAACCGAAGATTTTTTTTTTGTTTCATTATAAGTATCCCTACACTTTTAAATGTGAGATTAGTTAAGTAACTATAATTATTAACTTTTTTCATAATAATGTCTTCTAAAATTTAAGCATTTAGCCTTCTCGTAAAAATATAAGTTGCTTAGTCTACTCTCGCTAATCATTACTTACAAGTAAGAAAGCAGAAGATAAGAACATAAAAAAGCTTCCCTTGATATACAAGACTGTTTAGAAATTCAGTCTGAAAATATCTTTTTTTATATAAAAAAAAACCAGTCCCATTTAATATCTTAACACACAAATTAAATTTTAAAAAATTAAATATAATATGAGTTTTGGTATAACTATTTAATCTTGAAATGTTAGAATAAATTTAAATTTTATTTAATCTTTAATTAAAAAATAAGACTGTTTAATTGATGACAAAATTATATATTAATATATTAGAATAAGTTTCATACATGTCAAAATAAGTTAAAATCTCATTATTTTTTTAGTTAAATAATAAAAGTGTTAAATTGATATCAAAGCTGCATAAAATGAATAAGAATTTGGAGAAAAAAAACTCATAAATAAATTACATGTGACATTAGCCCCTCTTACATAAACTGTATTTTATAGAATAATATATAAATAGATACACACAAATTAAAATTTGAAAAATCAAATATAATCTATGTGTTATGATATTACCATTTAATTTTGAATTGTTATGATAAATTTAAATCTCATTTTTTTAATTAAAAAATGACATTATTTAATTGATGACAAAGCTACATATTAGAATTAGTTAAAATCTCATTTAATTTTTAGTTAAAAAATAAAACTATTAAATTGATGATAAAGCTACATTAAATAAACAAGAATTTAGTCTTTTGGAGGGAAAATTTTTATAATTGAGTGATATGCGACATTAACTTTTATTTCATGAATTGCGTTTTATAAAATAATATATAAATAGATAGATATCTTAACATTTATTTCATGAATTACGTTTTATAGAATAATATATAGATAGATAGATATCTTAACAGACATTAAATTTTGAGAAATTAAATATAATTTGTGTGTTAAGATATTATTATTTAATATTAAAATGTTAGGATAAGTTAAATTTTTCATTTATCTTCAATTTAAAAATGAAACTATTAAAATGATGACAAAATTATATCAAATGAGCAAAATTTTGAAAGAAAAAAAATTCATATAAACTGTATTTTATATATATATATATATATATGCTTATTCTATTATCAATTATCTCAAATTTTAAGGGATCGATCAGTTAACTAAGTAGATATAATTCAAACTCTAACAAGAAGATTAACACAACGCAAGTCTTGGTTTATCACAAAAAAAAATGATAAAGCTGCATATTAAAATATTAGGATAAGTTAAAATATCATTTACCTTCAATTTAATAATAAAATTGTTAAATTGATAACAAAATTATATAAAAAAAAGAAAAAATTTGAAAGAAAAAAAAACTCATATAGATCGTGTTGATATAATAATAATATATAAATAAATAGATATATAGATATGGTTATTCTATTGTTAATTATCTCAAATTTTAGGGAATTGATCAGTTAAGTAAAGATTAACACAAAGCAAGCGTTGGTTTATCACAGGAAAAGAAAAAGAAAAAGAAAAAGAAAGCTTTCCGTCCCGTATATAAAATACACTCCCACCATGCCTCTATAAATGCTTGTAGCACCTCTTCAATTCCTACTTCGCTCCTCCACAGTACTTCTTCAAACAAGTCAAATTCTTCGTCTTGCTCCCAAGAAAAACACAGTCTCGCTTTGGCGTAACGCTGTGCTTATAGCTAAACGGCAACCATGCCGTTCAACATAACCTCCATTAAAACGTCGTCGAATGGAGTCTGGCAAGGTGACAATCCCTTGGACTTCGCCTTCCCACTGCTAATAGTTCAAACCACCTTGATCCTCATCGTGAGCCGCTTCCTCGCTTTCCTCTTCAAACCTCTTCGCCAACCCAAAGTCATTGCTGAGATTGTCGTAAGTCACTCTCTCTCTCTCTCTCTCAAAAATAGAATTAAAAAAAATTGAATCTTGTAAATGTTCAAGACTTTGATTCATTAATTGTTATTGCTTTTGCTTTGTGATTTCTACAGGGTGGAATTCTATTAGGCCCATCAGCTTTGGGAAGGAACCAAACCTACATGCACCGTATATTCCCATCATGGAGCACGCCCACACTCGAATCCGTGGCCAGCATAGGCCTTCTCTTCTTTCTGTTTCTCGTTGGTCTTGAACTCGATTTGAACTCCATTCGCCGCAGTGGCCGAAGAGCCTTCACCATAGCAGCCGCCGGAATTTCCCTTCCCTTCGTTTGCGGCATCGGCGTCGCCTTGGTCCTCCGCAAAACCGTGGACGGTGCCGACAAGGTCGGTTTCGGCCAATTCCTCGTCTTCATGGGCGTCGCGCTTTCCATCACAGCATTCCCTGTGCTCGCACGCATCCTAGCGGAGCTCAAACTCCTCACCACACGAGTGGGCGAGACCGCCATGGCCGCCGCCGCGTTCAACGACGTCGCCGCGTGGATCTTGCTCGCTCTCGCCGTCGCACTTGCAGGCGACGGCGAAAACCACCACCAAAAGAGCCCTTTGGTGTCCGTCTGGGTTTTGCTCTCCGGTGTTGGATTCGTACTTTTCATGATTTTCGTGATCCGACCCGCGATGAAATGGGTCGCCGGAAGGTGCTCGCCGGAGCACGAAGCCGTCGACGAAGCTTATATTTGCTTGGCCTTGGCGGGTGTGATGGTATCCGGTTTCGTGACGGACATGATTGGGATCCACTCGATATTCGGGGCGTTCGTGTTCGGGTTGACGATTCCGAAAGGGGCTTTTGCGGGGAGATTGATAGAGAGGATCGAGGACTTTGTTTCGGGTCTGTTACTGCCCCTGTTCTTCGCTTCGAGCGGGTTGAAAACGGACGTGGCGAAGATCAGAGGCGCAGAGGCTTGGGGGCTTTTGGCTTTGGTTATATCGACGGCGTGCGCTGGTAAGATACTGGGGACGTTCGCGGCGGCGTTGATGTGCTTGATGCCGGTGAGGGAGTCGTTGACACTTGGCGTGTTGATGAACACCAAGGGCCTGGTGGAGCTCATTGTACTCAACATTGGCAAGGAGAAAAAGGTCAGCTTCTCTCTCACTTTCCTCATTCTCAACGCTTTCAATGTCAACGATTGATACTGTATTTCAAATCAATCAAAAATAAAGTTGATATGATTTGATTTGATTTAAATTATTTTTTTATATTAAAAATTTATTAAGAAAATTAAATTAAATTAATTTTTTAATTTTATTTTATTATAAATAATATTTTTAAATTAGTGAAATAAAATAAAAAATTAATAAAAATAAAATAATCAATTTAAATAATTAAGCTTAAAATTAAATCTAATTAAAATTGATTGAATTTTTAAATATATATAACTTAAATTAAATTTTTTTAAAAATTAAACTAATTTTTAGTTTTTAATGTTTTAAGTATAAAATTTAATTATATTTTTTAAAATTTATACAATTTAACATGATAAGCGGAGAGTTGGTAGATATTATTTTATAATAAATATTTATAAATTTATTAAATATAAATAATATTTAATAATCTATAATTCACAAGTCACATGAACATTTCTTGGAAAGTTGAGAAAAATGAATACTTAAGTGGGGCGTGTTACCGTACGCTCTATCGTACAAAGTATAATAGAAATCTAGATTTTAAAAATAAATAAGACCCATAGGTATTGAAGTTTTGGTGTTCAAATGTTTGGATTGATTTTAAAAAATTTTAAAATTATAGTTTGATACAAATTTTTACTTAAATTATGATTTAAAATTTTTTAAAAATTAATCGAAGTGTGTTCAGATTAGCTGTGAAAAAAGATTATGTGTGTAATCAATTTTTAATAAAATTAATTATGAGAAAAATAATTCATGTTTGGATATGTTAATTTATAATCGATTTTATAATAAGAGTTTTGTTTAGATTGTGTTAGCCAAGGGCAACCATCACACAAGAGGGGGGTGAATTGAGTGATTACAAATTTTAATTCAATTTTGAGCAACTGTGCATTTTGATGCATTCAATCAATACATGCAGCGAAATAAACTTAAAGACAATCAAGAACATTCACTTCACATACAAAACATTATGCTAATCACATTAAAGTTATATAACAATATTAATCATAATGCGATTAACTAAGAACCGATCAATATCATTGATACAAATATTCTAGACTGCTCAAATACAACTTAGATGAGTGTAAAAACAAGCAAACAAGCTAAACATTTAGTTCTAATAATCAAGACAACAAGCTCACAAGATTATGCAGTAAATTGATAATTATAGCTGCATAACATGTATGTATAGCAAGAATATCAAGTGAAAGTGTTGTAATGTCAAGAAAGTAAGGGATAAGAGAGAGTGCAAACAATATTTACTAGTTTGATCACTTCTTGTGATCTACGTCCAGCCCCAAGATCATCCACTTGAGGTTTCCACTATTCTTCAAGCTTGTAACTTAGGTGCTTGAGAAACCTTTATAAAGTTAAGCACTCTTCATACCTTTGGGATCCTCTACCCTTGTGCAAGAGTATCTAACTCTTCAAGCTTTACCGGTGCTTGAGAAACCTTTACAAGCTATGAGCACTTCCTACACCTTTAGGATCCTTTACCCTTTGTGTATAAGCCTCACACTTTCAATTAGAGGGATCCTCTGCCCTCACTTAGTGTTTACAAGATAATAATATGATAGAATGAATAAACTCTCTCAAAGAGTAGATAATACAAATTGAAGAACTAATGGATAGATAAATTTTTGACAATGAAGAGTTCAAATATTGATTTTAATAGAAAATGATCAAACTCTCATAATGATTTGTAAATCAGTGTTCATCTACTTGTTAATGCTTCAATATTAGCTCATATATATAGTCCAAGTAATAAAATAGCCGTTGGTGGTGTTTAGGAAAGATTTCCTATGAAAACTAGCCGTTTATAGCCGTTATTCTGACTTTTTAGCAAGCAATATCCGGATATTTGAACTTGGTATCCGGATATCCTAATTTCTGGGCTTGTTCTTAGAACAGAATATCCTGATATCTGATTTAGTATCTTGATATTTGATTGAGATATCCTGATATCATATTGAGATATCCTGATATCTGATTGAGATATCCTAATATCAGAAAGCTGTATCCTGATATTTGAAAAATGCTTTAGCTACTGGAGCAAGATATACAGATATCACAAAGTTGTATCTGGATATTACAATGCTGATTTTCCTCTAGAGACAAATATCCAGATACCAAAGGCTTGTATCCTGATATTCAACTCGTGAGAGCTCTCTGGAGTCAAATATCCGAATACAGAAAGTCTGTATTCGGATACAGCATTGCAGCATACAAAAAATAAACTTCCAATGGTCATAACTTCTTCGTTTTTTAACGGAATTAAACAAATGACTATGCGTTGGAAAGCTCTTTGAGTCTACTTTTATATGAAACAAGTTTTAAATTAAAAATCAAAGTAGTTTGAAAGTTATGATAAAAATAGTGACCATAGGTCAGTTTTACAAAACTCAAACTTGGCTATTTTAGCAAGTTTAAAAACATTTGTCTAGATTGAAAAACTTATTTGAGCTTTCTTCTTATAAAACCTCTATCCTTACAAAGGAGAATAACCTATAAGAGAAATATACCCTTTTGAGTCTTTAGGCTTCTTGATGCAATCCAAGCTTACAAAAATTATTCTCTTCAAATCTTTCAAATACTTGGAACATATCTTCATTCTCCATCTTCTTGAGTTGAGCAAGATTAAGGTCTTTCACATTCTTGTTCCATTGCTCACTCTTGATACTTGGACTATCCTACAAAGCATAACTCACTTGAAAATCATGGTTAGTCCAAATCCATAACTCAATATTTCAATATGCATGATTCATAAGTATATAACTATATATTCTTCATGCATATATGATTCACATAGACACATATCCAATATCAATTAATTACAACACATATAAAGTATTATTGGATATATTCTATAAATTATTCTACTCATACTCAATGCATGATCCTTATATAAAATGAACAAGATATATTACATAATCATGCTTGATCAATTATATTCCATTAAGTAAATGTAGGTAGCATATTCATTATCTACTTATCTATTTGTCATCAATAAAACATAACCATTGGGGCAAACACTTTTACACAGATTGTATAAAAAAAATTATTTTTATATATTAAATTACTAAAAGATACATGAAATGATTGAAAAAGTTATTTGATAGAGGGAAAATAGATATTTATCTCTTAAAATTTTTAAAATAATCTGAAATTAAATAATTAAAAGCTTAAAATAATAACTTTTTTTAAAAAATAATTTTTAGTTATAGAAAAATAATCTTAACTTATAATCAATTTTATACACTTTAAACAAACAAGATAGATTTTAAATAAAATAATTTTTTATTAAAAAAATTATTTTAAGAAAAAATTAATCTTTCTTCAATATACTCTAAATATACTATTAATTAGTCTTTTTTTTAGTTATCCTAATTAATTTATTAAATCAAGTGACATCTTGTAATATTTTTATAGGTTAAGTCATTTAGGTCATCTTGTAATATTAACAGCTTAAAACACATTTTTTTTTGTCTCGTTCGAAATAATTTTTATTAAAATTTAAATTTATATATTCTATCCCTTAAAAATAAATTTATTTATCAACTTAACCCGATATTTAATTAGCTGTCTTTTGAAGGCAAACTTACCACCCGCATTTACAAGCAATCTATTTGACTTTGGAATAATGTTTTTGGTAAATAATGTCTTTGTCAATCTCGAAATTGAATGAATGTTTTATGAATCAATTATTTGAACCATGATGTCATTGAAGTATGATAACTATTGAATAGCGCAAGTCATCTTCGATGACTTTTTATTGCATGATTTAGGTCAGAGTTCGGCAGCCGAATAGCGCGTGAAGTTTAACTTGTATTGCCTGGTGAAATAACTGGATCGATTGCCTGGTGAAATAACTGGATCGAACTAAATGCTGACTAGTCAAATTGCACGACACATCCATTTTAATTTCTTGCGCAGAGAGCACGGAGCACAGATCCTTTTGTTTTTCCATGCATCGCCTACTCTTTTCTCACTGGCACTTCCTTCCAATTGGTATCTCTGCTTTTGGTCAAATGTATATATGCTTTTAATTAAATAAAAGCTATAAGATAGGAAGCTAATTTCACCCGGTCCACTTTTGGGCACACATAAGTTGTCAAGGTTAATACGATCAACAAATCTTGACTCCCATCATAGCTGACCAGTACCTTTTATTTTCCACAAATAATTGGTATATGTAATCTATGGGAACTACATTTCTGCCTAGTGTTTCCTCCTCTCGAAGAAAGATGGCCTGTTCCACTTAACAACCTAGAACTAGGAAAGTAATAACACCAAAAAAAGTCTTCGAGGTTTTCATTCTTTGGACTACTTTTGTTTTGGAGTTGCATACTATTAACGTCTTATCTCCTTAAGTGAAGATCCGTGCAAAGGAATTTTTTCACGGTGAGTGATATCTGCAAAAGTATTTTGACACTCAAGTTAATTTTTGTGGTTGGTAGAGAAAGTATATGGGTTTTGGTCCTTACCAAGTAAGGTTGATCATCTCTTATATAGGAGTGCGAAAGGAAAGAGAATATGGGGTGACATGTCTTCTGGATTATGCTTCCTATGTCGATGTGATTAGGGAGATCTTGGAGTTAATGCACTGATACGTTGACCTTCTCCTCTACAGTGTCCTTATCTGATGATGGGTTGGGCCTGCTGTAACTTGACTCGACCTTATGGTAGCAATATTGAACACTGGCCCCCCAGTTCGATGCTTGACAGAAGTGTCAAGTGTTGAACTTCGAATATGTGCCATCATGGTTGATTTATTAGTGGACAACCGATCTTATGAGTTGATAATAAGCTATGACTGAGCTGATTTTGAATTTCCAAACTAGAGAATCATTTGGGCCTGAGGACCTCCCCTTTTATTTTTGGTACCTGATTTCGGGCCCCTGCAATACTTTGCTGACAAAATAGATTGTCACCTAACACTCCTTGAGTTCTCTCACAAGGACCAGGCTCCCTGCTTCATCGTTGACCGTGAGGTACATGAAAATGATGTCACCTTGGAGAGGCTGGGTGAGCACAAGGGGTGATGCTAATGAAGCTTTTAGTTTTTGGAAGGTCTGTCTGCACTCCTCCGCTTAGTCAAAGCTTTTTTCTTCTTCTTCAAACTTATAAAGTATCAGAGGGAGTTATGGGCAGACTTAGCCATGAATCGAGTCTACGCTATTACTTGACCGATGAGCAACTGTACCTCTTTCACAGCTCAAGGGCTCTTCATGCCGATGATGGTCAAACATTTGTTAGGGTTGACCTTAATGCCCTTGTCAGTGAGCATGAAGCCAAGGAACTTGCCAGCTCGAATACTAAATGCGCATTTTGGTGGGTTCAATATCATATTATGGAGTTTGAGTTGACCGAAAACTTCTTCTAGATATGTAACATGACTCTTCCTTTTTGGAGTCTTTCCCAGCATGTCATTCATGTATACCTCTAGGTTCAACCTTGTTCATTAACCGCTGATAATTGGGCTTGCATTTTTCAATCTGAAAGGCATGACTCAATAGTAGTAGTTAGCGATCTTAGTAATGAAAGTTGTCTTGTCTTCGTCCTTAGGGTGCATGGGGATCTAGTTATACCCTGATTATGCATTCATGAAACTAAGACAATCATATTCGGACGCGCTATCAACTAAATTATCAATGCTTGAGTGGGGATAACAGTTCTTTTGGCAGGCCTTGTTCAAATTGGTGAAGTCTACGCACATCTGTCACTTTCTACTTGCTTTCTTGACCAACACAATGTTAGAGAGCCAGGTGGCGTAGGTTACTTCTCGAATAAAGTTGGCTTTAAGCAATTGTGTGGACTCAATTTCGATGGCGCGCTGCCTTTCAGGGCTTACTTTTCTTTTCCTCTAGATGACTGGTTTCAATTCAGAAAGATGGAGTGCTTGTGGGAGATAAGCTCGGGTCTCTACTTGGCATGTCCGCTGGGGTCCATGCAAACAAATTTCTATTCTTCTTGAGGAGTACGACAAGTTAGTCGGACTCATTTCTGGAAGGTGAGCCCTTGTTTTAGTGACCTAGAATAGTAATGCCCTGATCGATATTTTAGCAAGCTCCCCCTCTATTTGTGGCATTTCTTCATCTCATTGCCTTGGGTGAGGTGCTTTAGAATTAGGTGAGGAATGGACACGATGACCCCCAAACGATTCAATGTGGGCTTCCCCAAAATCCCATTGTACATCGAATGGTTGTCCATTACCTGAAATTTCATTGTCAAAGTTCAAGAGGAGGTTCCCAAGCCTAAAGTCAGAAGTAGTTCGACGAAACGCCTCACTTCTACTTGATTTCTTGAAAAGCCGATTAGATTGCCTTGAAAGCCTTGGATGGGCAAGAGGTCTGTGTCTGCAGTTGCAATTGTTTAAATGTGTAGTGGTAGAGGACATCAGCATAGTTCCTTTGATCCACAAGGATCTTCTTCTCCGAGAAATTGGCGATCACGGCTGAGATGACATGGGATCATTATGCCTTGGCTTGACCATTTCGAAATCGACATCGGTGAACGTGATCGGAGGGGTTTGATGTCTCGTCCATTGTTTCTTTGCGAAAGCGTGGCTTGACATTGTCATTACGCTTCTCAGATGTTTCTTCCGTGTAGACTGAGAACTGCCTCCTCCCGCAAACCCTCCAGAGATGGTGTTGATGACCCTTCCGTGGGGGTCGTTGTTGGTCTGGTGTGGAGTGAAACATCTCCCCATCCTATCTTCATGGGCCATCAGACTACAGCTCCTTCGTTAAGGACTACAATCCTTCCTCTTGGGGCTATAACTTCTCTTTCAAGGCCAGTCATCCTTTGATATTCCTTCGAGCCTCTCTCCTTAAAGATACTTTTTCAACTTGCCTTGACGAATCAAAGTCTCCATGTCGTCCTTGAAGTCAATGCACTCATTAGTGGTGTAACCGTAAGACTTATGGTAGTCACAACGCTAAGACTGATCTAAGTTTTTAAGCTTCAGGGGCCTGGGGGAAAGAGCCTCCATGAATTCCGTGTGGTACACTTCTTACAAGATTTTCTACCGATGGACCTTTAAGGTGGTGTAGTGGGTAAAACGACTTTCTTAACCTCTACGGCTTTCGCGAGGTTGGTCCCTAGTCGACCTTTTATAATCTTCATTCTGCTTGGGTGCTTCTTTTGACCTCTTGTTGTTGTTCTTTTCGGCCTCCTTGTTAGCTTAAGTTACCTTCTCGAGGATAATGAACCATTTTGATCTGACGTTCAAGTTGTCAAGATCAGAGGGGGTTTCTTCACCAGTGAGGTCATAAAAGGGCCAGATCAGATGACATTCATAATGGAGTAAAGGGCTATAGGCTGAGGAAGTTCTATGATCTGGATGGATCTTTCATTGAAACGCTTCATGAACTCTCTAAGGGCTCTTTCTTGTTGCATGTTAAAGAGGCTAGCAACCGTCTTCAACTGGGTCTTGCTGGTAGTGAAGTGTGCTAAGAACCTGACCGCGAGCTTGAGAAAATTGGCCATGGACTTTAGAGGCAAAGAAGAGAACTAGTGAATGGTTGATTTCTTAAAGGTGTTTAGGAATAGCCTGTACATGACCGGGTCCGAGGCCCTAGTTAGCAGCATAGTAAAGATAAATGCATTTAAGTGTTCTTGTGAGTCTGTAGATCCATCATAGGGATCAAGGTTGCAGGGAGGACGAAAACTCTTTGGCAAGACCACGCTCATGATGAAGTCGAAAAAAGGGTGGCAGAAGGCATAGGTTCTAGCGGGGGAGGAATTTTTTGCGGTGGTAGAGGTGCCTGGATGCCAAGTACTATCGCTAGTGGTGTCCATGACTGGTGGGGGGAGTTGTTCCGAAACTCGATCATTGTTATCACCCACGGCTTCCTTTTGTTGGCCCCTGGTGAGTTCCTCGATCTGGGCTTGAAGTTTTTGTATCTGCTGAAGAAGAGCTTGATAGTCTGGGAGGGAGGTGCCTAGTTGCTAGTGCTCGGGGCAAGGTGGTTGTCCTCTTAAGGTTGATTGCGGGTAGTTTTCCTAGTGTTTGCCTTAGAAGCCATTGTGGTGATTGGAATGCAATTATAGAATTTCCACAGATGGCACCAATGTTCACGTCTAATCTCCTTAAGTGATCGACGTGTTTATGAACCTTCCCGGTGGGTGGGTACCTATAAAGGCTCTTCGATGCTCAAGTTAGTTTTTGTAGGTTGGTAGAGAAAGTATATGGGTTCTGATCTTTACCACGTGAGATTGACCTTTTCTTATATCGAAGTGCCAAGAACTGAAAGAGAATATATTGTTGAGGTAACCTCTCTTTTGAGTTGTGTCTCTTGTTCCAATGTGATTAGGGGATCTTAGAGTTAATGCACTGATACGTTGACTTGCTCCTCTACAATATCCTTATATGATAAGAGACTGGGCATATTATAACCCGACTCGATCTCATGATAACAATACTGAACTCATACATTCATCTAGACCTAAACACTTTTGTGCTTGTAATTATAAACTTGTTGAAAGAAATGCCACTTCATGGGCTTTGATTATGGGCTTAACCTCACTAGTTAACAGGTCAGCATTATCGAGATTCTTCTCTTTGATAATTGCCACGACCACTATATCCCAAACGCTTGCAGGCAATGCAATGAATTTGGTTGCCCTGCCAATTTGCAGCCTTTTGTTAGTAATTATTAGAGTCCGACTGAGAATGAAACAATGGAAATATGGAAGTCATCAACAGGGCAGCTCCTATTGAAAATGGCGCACCCAAATCTACTAAACCAAAGGTTAATTCAGTGCTAATTTTGCACCACATAATATGACCCGTAGGCCATTGCCAACCTAAAGTTGTCACATTGGTCTTCTATTCCTAGAATGACTGGAGAATTAGCAATTAAATTTGGTTTAAGTTTGATAGGGGAATATACATCAGGGGACAATGACAAATTAGTAAATTACTAATATAGCTAGCATTGGGTAATAAAGTTATTTGGCTTAGTTTGTGGTGCATAAATTTTTTAGTACTTAGGTCAAGATTGAAGGTTTAAAGATTTTTCAATATATAAAAAGAGTTTAAATATGATGCATTATTAATATAAAGTTTTATTATCATTCAATAATGTATTAACATATATTTTATTGAGTAATTATTATAATAGTAAAACTTTGTGTATACATGATTTGATCACTATATAAAGTTCCTTTATACTAAAAACAATATACACTAAATGAACTCTCGTGTATTTTTTTATATTAAAACTGGAGATTGTAACGTTTTTGCCAAGCAATTACGAATAGCAATTAATAGTGTTTAGTTTCTTTGGTTTAAAAAATTGATCAGTTCATTAATTTGCTGTTAATTGACAGGTTTTGAACGACGAAATGTTTGCCATCATGGTGCTCATGGCTCTGTTCACCACCTTCATCACAACCCCAATAGTGATGGCCATATACAAACCCGCTCGTGGCATCTCCTCTCAAACCCATCGCAAACTAGGTGACCTCAACTCCAAAGACGAAGTCGCGGACGAGCTCCGAGTCCTGGCCTGCGTCCACGGACTCGGCAACGTTCCGTCCATCATCAACCTCATTGAGTCAACTCGGAGCACGAACAAGAAGTCCTCCCTCAAGCTCTTCATCATGCACCTCGTGGAGCTCACGGAGCGCTCCTCCTCCATCATCTTGGCTCAGCGCGCTCGCAAGAATGGCTTCCCTTTCTTCAACCCTTTCCACCAACGCGGCGAGTGGCAAGACCGGCTCGCTGGGGCCTTCCAGGCCTACGGTCAATTGGGCCGTGTCACGGTCCGGCCCACAACAGCTATCTCTTCTTTGTCCACCATGCACGAGGATATCTGCCACGTGGCGGAGGATAAGAGGGTGACCATGATCGTTTTGCCATTCCACAAACAGTGGAGGAGGGTGGAAATTGAGGAGGAGGAGGTGGTGGAGAGTATGGGGTATGGGTGGAGAGGGGTGAACCAGAGGGTGCTCAAGAATGCACCTTGCTCCGTGGCCCTGCTTGTGGACCGAGGATATGGCAATGGGTCTAAGACTTCGGGCCCAACAGCCACTGTGGCCCAACGGGTATCTGTCGTGTTCTTTGGTGGGCCCGATGATCGCGAGGCCCTGAAGTTGGGGGAGAGAATGGCTGATCACCCGGCGGTTAGTGTGACTGTTGTAAGGTTCGTTGAGAGAGATGGGTTGGATGGTAACGGCGTTATGTTACGTCCCTCGCCAAGCAAGTGCAGCGCGAAGGTAAACCTTCATAGAAACTTTATAAATCCTCCATGTTCATCTTGACTTTTGAGAATATGGTTGGCTAATTTATAATTAATTAACGAGATATATTTTGAAAAAAACAAAAAAAAAATCACAATACATTATGTATAGCATTATATAAATATATGTTTATACAAAGTCAAATAAAATCTATCAATTCTCTACAAAGTTATTTGTTTGTTTTATTTATTTATTGAATTTTTCTTCATATGTTACCTTCATTAATTGCAGGAGCTGGATGAGACAGCCATTGCACAATTCCGAAGCAAGTGGGATGGAATGGTAGAGTGTATTGAGAATGTGACTAGCAACATTGAGGAGGAGGTGTTGGCAATGGGGCGAAGTGGGAATTATGACCTCATGGTTGTTGGGAAGGGTCGGTTTCCGTCGAGTATGGTGGCGGAACTGGCGGAGAGGCAAGCGGAGCATGCAGAGTTAGGCCCAATCGGTGACATTCTGGCATCTTCGGGGCACGGGGTGGTGTCGTCAGTGCTGGTGATTCAACAACACGATGTGTCACTGGCCGAGGAGGCCCCTGTGTACAACGTAAACGTTAATGTAGTGTAATAAAATTTACTGGTTCATATTTCGTTCAGCAAATTGTATATTGCTTGTTGCCAGTTTTGGCTTCTGAAATTGTAAATTCAGATTCAAGAGGGCTGTAAACGTGCGATTTTGTTAGTTGCCAAAATACAACTCTGATTCTCTCTGAACTATGATCCCACAAAAGCGATCGAGGTCTCGATAGATAGCTCAAATTCATCTTTTCAGGGAAGAAAAATCAAATGAAAAACAGAATTGCTTCGGTCTTTTCATGTCCTGGTTATGAGTGTGCTACATGCGTAAATTTTTTCTTTTTTGGGTACAAAGCTACGAACGCAGTGTACTTTCCGATATTTTTTTGTTTTGTTTTTGTGGTAATTACTTCCTGAATCTATGCCAACGACTTGGCGTGTATGAAGGATGCTACAAGATTTTTTTTTACCCATGAAAGCTACAACCTACAACATAATAGTGAAGCTCTACAATGTGGTCCAAGAATCAAAGTCTAAGGTTACCTAGCCCATTATGTTGGTTTGGATAAGAAAATCCATGGTGAAAACAAAAATAGTGACAAATGAATTTTACCAAGTCCACCAATTAAATATCAATACCACTAGATCTATTACTTTTAACACCAAAAGAACACAAACAAAAGTAAATAGTTTCTATTAGCACTACGACTAACATCTATGTTAGAGCAAGTTTTTAAAATTTTATAAATTTAAAATTAATTGATCCTACTTAAATTTATAGTTATGAATATATTTTTTTGGTGGAAATTTATAGTTATGAATTTAGAAGTGTGTGTAATTTGATCACTGGTAATGATTAGTCTCCACCAATTTGATCAGTGAATACTTTTTTCCGCCTTGATGATCCATAAAAATGGAACTTTAGAGTGGAGCTACTGTATGGCTCTCTCTTTATTCGCCAGCATTTTCGTTATTTATCTAGCTATTTAAGTAATTACATAAAAACATTTGTTTAAGAGTGCTATTAATTAAGGAATTAATATAAAAAAGTATTAAATACAAAAATAAAATATTTAATATTTTAAAATTTTAAAAATAATTTAATATTTTTAATTAAGAAAAATTATTAAAAAATATTAAATGATTTTTACCCTTGCATAAAATATTATTATATAGTATGTACCTTCTTTTTTATGAATATATATAGTATATACTTATGGTGGACTTTACCGTGCAATAAGTTATTTAAACTCATTGCACCGGTGCAATGAGTGGCGTGGCACTCTATAAAGTCATTGCATTGAAAGGTAAAATCTTATCCATTAACCATGAGAGACAGGTAACCGGTACAATAGGTAATTAGTGCATTACTTTTTAACTCTTGCATTCTTCTAATTTGCAAAACGCCCATCATCTCCATTTGGTTTGCAACCTTCGTCGTCTTCCAGCAATAGCGTTATCTCACATAATCCATGAATTTTAGTAAAGGATCTTGCTCCTCCTTTCATTCGACCTTGATTCAAAGAACTACGCTTAGCTACGCGTTCACTAAACGACTTTGTTACATCGGCCCCAACGATGCCGGCGGCCGTTTGCATGGTCGTTCCTGGAGGGCAAAGGTTCGGTGATCTGCACATTCTCCGGCTATGACGATGAGGAAACGTTTCAACCCCCGAGAGGGAATGTAGCATTTGTGCGTGAACTAGATGGTTGGGGGTTTGGAATTCATGAGTTTGCTAAAATATATGCTCCCAAACGAAGTGTGTGCTAAAACATGACAGTGGGCAGAGGAGCGTGCTAGCTGACTGACGGAAGAACGGAGATGGTATGAAGGCCAGGGAGATGAAGTTCTCTGAACAGATCAAGAGTTTGATCATATGGACATGAGTTTGACACGTATATGGAGTAAAGTGTAATAAACATAAATTATGAGTAAAGTTATAAATTATACAAAATGCATATGACTGGTTGATTTTAGTGCGTGACCGGTTGGTTTCGTAGTGTTCGATGACAGGTGTAAATTTTGAATTGGACCACGAAGTCATTGCTTCGGTGCCATTTGTGACTCACAGCACCATATACTTTATATGCATGCGTGCGCCCACTTTTGCACACCGCATGCGCCAAAGACCACCTTCTCTCCACTGACACTCAGCCACTATACAAATCCTACTCCTCTAACACTTCAGAATCCCAACTTCGTTTCCATTTCCTAATACCAAACAGCACTCACCGTATATTTGGAAATATGCAATTCACGCAGTGTGGTCGTCCACCTATAAAAAGAAACTCCAAAACAATTGAAATAAACAAATGACAACAACCAAACCCCTACTCCCATCCCATAGACATTCACTCCAGGGAATCTGACAATGCAGTAGTTTCGCAAGCATATCCATACCCCATGAATTAACAAAAATAATTAAAAAGAGTACAAGTCTTAACATCTCTAGTTCAAATGATATTAACCTGCAGATCAATCGATCTTTATCTTGCCCTTTTTACTTCTTTTGAAAGTCATCTAGATCCAGTGTGATTGAAGTGTTATGCCACTTTTAAATGGTCTAATGTTTTACAAAAATGGCACAAGATTGAAGCTTAATCCTCATAACAGTAATTATTAACAGAAACGGTAATGATAAATTACGAGAAAAGCACAAGGCATTAACCACGCGTTCAATATGGATCAAATAAAGCTACAAACAGGTAAATTAAGAGGCTACAAATTCAAAACAATTCTGAAATTTTCAGGTCACTAATGTTTCATCACACTTCCAGGTTGTAGTGCTCTTAAGCTTTGGGCAATTAGCCCTATCCTTGGACACTTGTACATGTAAAAACTACTTTTCCAACAGAAGTTCCCAAAAAATTACATAGGACAAAAAATTACAAAGGGCAAGGGAATATGGGAGAAAGAGGAAAAACAAAGACTTTCTGGAAATGGACTAACCTCAACAAACTTATAAATTATAGCTTACTGTCGGGTCACATAAATCATGTTTAGTGGCACCCCTGCTTGGCCTGCATGCCATCAGTCCGAAAGCTACCGTATTTTTTGTCACTATGGAAAAATCATGAAACTGGTAATAAAGATCATAGGATCAAACCTGGTCCAAGAAGTATAACAAGTGATAATTTATTTCGAAGTATGGACTTGAAATCAGAACTAGAACAAAACATACATTAAACATCAAAATAATAACATTTCTAATAACATTTCTAATCTCAAGATGCTGAGTCTTTTCATGCAGCCCATCCCCTTCCCCATCCCCATTCCCATTCCCCCCTTTTCAATATTACACGCACAAACAAGTAGCGTGCATTACTAATGTATGTTTGACCTCATTACATCTCTAGAAGTTCATGAAGTTCAGTGGTCATGCGGGTTAAAAAGGGAAAGTTGCATAACCATGTGCGAAGATTGTGCAGAATCTTGAGCCATTTAGATAAAGTTTAAGTAGGGCCCAATTGTTATTCAATGGCTCACAGAGAAGATTGTGAGGTGCGTTAAGAATCTGTTCGAGTAAATGATAGTACTTACTACTTGGTTAAAAATACTTCCAGGTGTAAGTTAAAAAAAAAAAGGTGAAAATTTCCATTAGTTTCATTTCTTTTTTTCTAATTTCCAGTATCCCCCTTTCCAGGAAAAGAATGAAGTCTACAAAGAAGTATTGCATAATTTACAAACCTTAGAGAAAGCCTCCTCCTGTCCAGGTGTCATCTGATTTCCCATTATGACCAACAACTTTCTTATTAGATGCACTCTCATACAAATTATCAAATCCATCATCTTTGGCATCACCCCAACCAGCCCAACCATCACTGTTACGGGGAGCTGATCCTTTAGCTGGTTCTTCCTTCCTTGTATCTTTGTGGTCCCAATCATCCCAATAGCTTGAGTTGTAAGTATTAAAATGCCCACCTGATGAATGAGGAGTTGATCCTTTAACTGGTTCTTCCTTTCTAGTTTCTTTTTGGTCCCAATCGTCCCAAGAACTTGAGCTATGAGTATTAAATTGCCCACCTGATGAAGATTGTCTTCCTCCAGTAGAAGAATTCGAGCCTTTATTCTCTTGATTGTAATCCTGATAGTAACCATTTCTATCATTCTCGTTTCGTTGCCAATTATCAATCTTCCAATTTGGGTTATCTCTTGTGTACTCCTCAACTTTCTGTGAAGCTATTGCCATGACCCCTTTCATTATACCCCATGTCCTTTGTCCAATCTCTGATGTCTTCTGAGTGACAACATTGACAGTTTCATTGACCTTGTGATCATAACCACCATCCTTTACCTGAAATGAAGAATAAATATAGTTAATTAGGCAAAGAATTATTGGCAACAGAATTGATGTGAAAAGCATGGCAACTGGCAAGCAAGAAAACTTTGGCCTTTTCCACCTTTCTACAAAAGGAAAGAAACGGTAGAATGAGCTTTTACAACGTGCACAATTCCTTGGCCTAAAGATATGCCTAAAACCTCCAAACCTTCATGACTCAGCCCCAACCAAAAGACAAGTGAACGCCAGTGTGAGAGCCCTAAAAAAGGAGACTTCACGAAGTTCCTTTGCAAAGCAGCAAGAGTTTAACCAAGGATGAACATCAGTGAGTTCAATTTCCAAGAGCCAGTAGTGACATTAATATCTCTTCCTCTCTACCAATTTCAACAACGCACATCTTGTCAGCATTTAGCAAATCTGACACCCAATCACAAACAAGAGCAATTCCCACAGTTCTTCAAACAGTACATGCTCGACTCACCTTAAAACCAAAATTCCTACACCCTCAGCAGTCAGCACCATAGTTGTTAATAGCACACTATAGCGAATTCGTAACATGCTAAGCTCTGAGCGCTACACAATAGACTTGGCAAAGCGATTTTGATATGGCATGCCTGTGGCAGCGCTATCGTTACAATGGTGGCTGTTGAAATTATAAGGAAAAGATGGAAAAGGAGAGAAGAGAATTTGGAAATTGTTTCATGCTCTCATTTAAATTTCAGTATACATACACATCAAAAATAAATTTCAGTATACATTTTGTTCCCTATTGACCTCATTAAACAGCTTTCCTCTATCCCGTATCCTCAGCTACATTTGGCCTAGAGAGCCCAATTACCATTCTCTATCCTCAAATACGAGACAAAACTCAAGGAAGGCATAGAAATTACAGTGCGATAATTGACTTTCACACTCTTCATAAACCATGATAACATTTTCAATTCCCACGGACACCAAATATATGTGTGGAGAAAAAATTCGTTTTTTCCCATTTATTCCTTTATTTATTGTTTTTAAGTTGTCAAAGAGAGAAAGGAGAGTTTTTTTTGTTTAAGACAAACTATGCTAAAATCTAGAAGAAGCAACACATTCAAATGCTGCACCTGCATGGTAGAAATATCCAACGTTCTTCCATGAAAAACAAGTAGCAACTACATACAACAGTTTGATACATTATTTTATATAGAAACACATAAAATATATTAACCAGCTAAACAATCATGCCGCGAACAAAGTTGAAGCAAATACCTTAGAAGTGATATCTTTTGTGCCAGCCTGAACAACATTCGCAGCAGACTGAGCAACCAACGACAATTTACCAATTCCCTAAAGAACACAAACAAACAAACACATGACACCACAGAACAAGTCTCATCCCAAAAAAAAACAAAAAACAAAAAGACGAGCTTCAACAATCAGTCACCTGAGAAACGACAGAGAAATAATCGTTCTGCGGATTACTCCTCTGTGAAGGTGCGGGACCAGATCCAAACCCAACGTACTTGCCACCCTGCGATGGAGGAAGCCCCTCGGGTCGCGACTCGTTCTCCGCCATCCTCCGAGCGAAAAAGCTCTCCTTGTCAGCAGCAGAAGCCTCCAACTGCGACCGCGTGTGGATATCCTCCGTCGACTTCGACCGCACGGGTGCGCCACCACCGTTGACGCCTCTAAAATCCCCGGTTGACTGGTTGCGCCTGATATCAACAGAAGATCTGAAACCCTCGTCGTTATCCCAACTATCCCACCCTCCGTTATTCCGGCGACTGTCCCCGGCGGCGCCGTGCGTCAACGGCGGCTTCCCAAAATTCTCCTTAACGACCGGCGGATCCCGCCACGGGCGGCCCTCGGCGATGGCCTGAATTCGGTCCCTGTAAACGGCGGCGGCGTTGGTGTTGTACTTGGTGAGAATGTCGGTTTCCTTGGGGATGGAGTAGTGGGCGAGGAAGGCGTTGAGGTTGTGGTTTCCACCACCGGCTTCCATTTTCTTGATCTGGAGTTCGGACCAGGAGTCCATGGTTACGGATCGGACGAAGGAGATGTGGACGCCGAGGCCGCGGTGCTTGCCGGAGCATTCCAAGCACATGAAGATGCCGTAGGAGACGGAAGCCCATTGGGGGTTCTTCTGGGAACAATCGACGCAGATCTTGTTCGCCGCATGAGATTGCAGCTCACGAAGACGCCGCGTTGATGCCGCCATTGGATCTGAATCACCCACACCTTGCTACTGCTGTTGCTGTGCCATTTGTATTTTTGTTTTCAACCTTCTTACTCTTTTATTAATGTTACCCGCGGACGAGGCACGTGCCTTTTCTTTTCTTTTCTTTATATTATCATTTTTCTTAAGGTTTGTTTGGTTATCCTTAAAGTTTAAGATTGGAAAAAATAGTAAATAAATTCTTTATGAAATAAACGTTTCGAAGCTCATTGTCAATACTCTATAGGATTCACGCAAGCCATAACTCGAGTAATGTTTTTCTGCTCTTAGGGAGAAATAGAGAGGAGAAGGAGTTGGTTGTCTCTGACTCTCGGGACAAATTTTTAGGATGAGTTTGGTATACGATTAGAAATGAGAGTGAAAATTTGAGTTATGAGTTTTTATTATAATTGTTTCTTAAATTTCACTCTTGAATTTTTTTTACTTCTATTTTAAAAGGTATATCAAACTAATCCTTAACATAACAGTACTTTTTTCTTTTTTATTACTATTAATTAAACATAAATTAGAAATTATTTAAGAAATATTTTACCTCACATATCATTATTTTATCTTTCTCATCTCTCTCTCCTCTCCTATTCTTATGTCTCTCCCTCTTTAATATTAAAAAACTTAGAATGCGAAAAATGTGAAAAAGAAAGTTATATGCATGTATCATTGTCCCAAACTTTTTACTTTTAAGTAGGAGTACACCAAAACATACATTTGGTGAAAATGATACGTGGTAAGTAAGAGGGTATGAAGAAACCAGTCTTTTATTTAATTGACTCATTGTACTTATAAATACATTGGCATTGAAGTACTTACATCTGGCCATATACGTCTAACATTGGCGTTTTTTGTAATGTGTGTCAATAATGGAATTTGCCAGGTTCGAATTGAATTGGATCGCTCGGGTTGTAGATTGATTTCTCATTTGATTTTAATTTATTATTAAAATTAAATTTTTAGTTAGACTAAGTTAAGTCAGTTAAAATTAGACAAAATTGATAAATCGATCAGTTTTGTGTGAATTGATATCTTTTTTTATATATTTTTTTTTAATTTTTTAATCACTTAATTATTCAACTGAGAGTGATATGAAACTTAAAAATTGAGACCTCAAAATTTTATTATATATTTTATTATTAATAATGTGTGTTATCAATCATGTATGTATATATATATATATATATTTAATACGTAATTATGACATCATCTAATTTGATTAAATGATTGAACTAATTAAACCTGAATCAAAACTTTTTTGATTCGTTATCCGATTCAATTTTAACAACATTGGAAGGTACTAAAAACCCAGTCTTTTATTTAATTGAATCATTGTACTTATAAATAATATAACATAATATCGTTTTATTTTATTTTTTGTGAAACCAACCCTGTTCGTGGGAGGCTTACAAGAAATGAACTTAGGGTTCTTTTTTTAAAAGGCAGAGCGCGTCTTTACTGTGCTAATTCTCCATGAGTTCTTTTATTGTTTCATAAATATAAGATAATGTTATTGATAAAAACTTTTTAAATATAAAATATATACAATAATTTCTATAAAACATTTTATGTCTACTTAAAGAGATATAAATTAACAAAATAAAATGATATGTGGTAAGTAAGTAAATGGTGTGTGACAACACTTTATGTTACCTGAAAAAAAATAGAGATAAAGCTTATAACCCATCAAACTATAATTAAGATACAGAATTATTAAATTATATGTAAATATGTAGAAAAAATGTCCTGAGATGAAAATCATTAGATAAAAGCATGGTTAAAAAAAAATCAGATCAGACTAACTAGTTGAACCGAGAACGAGTCACTCCACTAAAAAAATCAATTGAAAATTGGTGAGATGATATTAAACCAATAAAACCGGTTAGCCCGCGGTCTAAACGATTAGTTGGTTCAACTCTTCTTCTTTTATAAAAATGAGGCTAAGAAAAAACTACGTCGTTTTGGGTAAATTTTCTTTTCTCTTATAAAATACTTACCTAAGACGCAATGTTTGGGGGATGGAGGGTCATGATTCAATTCATGAAACCCTAGCCAACTCTTTAGTCTTCTTCTCCATTTCTATTTCAACATATTCTGGCATCACACATAGTGGGGGGTGGAAGGGGAGTTGTATGTGCGCTGTGCTGTTGCCAGCCTCCACTGCGCGCCTATTTGTTTCCACTGTGTTGCCAAAGAGCTGTTGTACTTCTCCACCGTGCTACCAAAACGCTGCTGCCCATCTCCACTAGTGCACCTTGTTGCCACGGTGCTAATGATAGCCTTCTTGGTGTGCCATGATGAGTTGAAGTTTATATGAATGCATCACCCTTTTTTTTTATGAAAATGAATGCAACACTTGATTTTGAACGCCAATGCCTATTCTTAGTCAATTTTTTTGGGCCCCTGACAGTAGTAGTATTTATTACACATGATATCATTATTATTTGAGAAGCGACATCAATATCTCTTCATTCAAATGAAAGTTAACGATATTTAACAGATTTATGAAATATCATCTTTACCTTTATAGAAAAATTACACCCACTTCCTCTGAGGTTAGTGTTTATTACATACGATACCCTTTCTGTTTGAAGCGTGATACTAGCCTCTCTTAATTTAAAAAGAAGTTAATGATGTTTAAATTTTTTATGAAATATCACATTTATGAAGGTAAAATAAGACTTTAAAAGGGGGTTAAATTAAGTCACCCACTAATTCAGTTTTTGCAAAATACTCAAACAAAGAAATTAGTGTAGAGATGAGATAGTTCACTAAGTAACTTATGTCAACGGAAACTTAATAAAATAGTAACTTAAAGACTTGCTCAAGCAATCAAAACTTAACACGCACAACAGTTAATTAAAGTAATGTACAAGAGTAGGGTTAAGAGATATTGCACAAGATAATTTATACTGATTTAGCCCCAATATGGAATTTACATCCAGTCCTCAGTCAAGTTGAGATCTTCCACTATTAACTAATTGTTCTTTAATCAACCTTAGCCTCTCTAAGCTAATAACAAGCAAGTAGCACCTCTACAATGCTTAACAAGTCACTCACAAACCTAACTACTAACTCACCTAGTTAGATTTCCTTTCAGCCACGCGGGGTTCACTCAAAAGAGTAATGTATATGAAAAAACTCACTAAGAATAGATATCTCACAAGTTCGCTCATAAAATAAAGTACAAGAGAATTTTTCAAAGAATAACACTATTTCTCTTGTTTTACTGATTGTATGATGATATGATTCGATGTCCAATCCTTCATGCAGTAAAGACTTTATAGCAAAGATGGAGATTTGACCATTTAAATGTGGTCCACAAGTACAACAAGTACAACATTTTTTTTTCTAAAAAGTTCCTTTTGCTTGTTAGGTGTTTGTCAGCACATAAACAGCCCTTTAACTTTGAGTTTCAACTTTGCAGAGGAATTTTGGACCATTGACAATTCTATATGATCAAGCAAGATCAATCTTGGAAGTTGTATTGTCCTTGCAGCAGTTGCAGATTCCTTCTAGTAGCTAGCTCATATTCATTCATGAAATAACTCATCAGAATCCAAAACTTTTGAAGTTTGCACAAGTTTAAGCATACTTATCTTCAATCATAGGCATCCTCATCATGTTTTTCCTTTTTATGTTCATGGGTAATGCTCAATGTCCAAGTTTTAGATATGAACTTTGAAGCCTTAAGACAACAGCTTGTACATTTAGTTTTTTGAGACTCGCAAGACTTGTGTAATCTTCATTTTCATTTGAGAATCACAACAGCTTGTACATTTAGTTTTTTGAGACTCGCAAGACTTGTGTAATCTTCATTTTCATTTGAGAATCCTTGTATTCTTTATGTAACCCAAGATATCAGTTCTTCTTGAAATATCAACTTTTTGTACTTGAGAATGTCTTTGATTAATGAAAATATGCACATTTGTCCTTTGACTAAAATCAAACATTAGCAATCTATGTTATTGAACTAATACATTATATTCAACATGTTTGTTATCATCACATAGATAGACTTTCTAGGGAACCTTGAGTTAACAATTTATCCTAAAAAAAAAATTCTATTTTTTTTTTGCTTTCATTTTCAGACCATTTTTCAAACCTTACAGCAAATTTTATTTTTTTAAATTCTTTTAATCACAAACAATTTTCTCTTGTATTTTTTGTAAGAAATCAAACACCCACATCCTTAAGCTTCCTTGCCAACAATTTCCATCTCAGACCTTAAAGTCAATTTTTTTTAAGGAGTCAACTTGTGTGAGACTAATCTTCAGGAGTTGGCTTGACCTTAACCACAAAATACTTCTAAGAAGTTTTAAACCCCGGCAATATAGATAAAGTTCGCCTCATATGGAATGGAGCTCAGTTTGCCAACAATATGTCTATATTTAATATTTATTGAGACATTGTTATTCTTAAACAACATTTTATTAATTTTAATTTTGAAAAACTTATTTTTGTTGTAAAGTGATAAAAAATAGAGATTTATTAGCACTTAATAAGTGAAATGATATGTTTACCTTTTATTAATTATCTTCACTTTTACATATTTTTAATATAAATTTTGGAAATAAGAGAAATAATGTTAAGAATTAATGCAAATGTAAGAAGTGAGAAAAAATAGAGATTCATTAGGCACTTAATTAGGAAATAAAGAATCTGTAGGCATTTTATTAATTATTTTGTTTTTTTATATTTTTAATAAATTTAAATAATATATTATTATAAAATTATTAGACCTATGAAATAATGAGAGCTTAAAGTAAATGAATTGATGACTCCTTGCCAAGAAAAATAATGAAAAGTCAATTTCAAATAAGAAAGGTGTCATATGTAATAAGTGCTAATTTTAAGAGAGCTGAGTATGATATTTTCTATTATTTTAATAATAGAGGCAAAAATATCATTTTGTATTATGACATGTGTTAACTGTTTATTTTTAAATGAATGTTAACTACAAGGGAAACTGATGTAACAATAACATATAAATTAAGAGAAACTAATGTTATTTTTTAAATAAAAAAAATGCCATATATAATAAGTAATCACTTCCTAAGAAAAGTATAATTTTTTCTTTTTTTTTTCTCTAGGTAACTAGTCCATTTTTTATTAATTGTAAATGTGATTTGATTGAAGTTGATATGACCAATGTATATATTTAAATTCTTAAATTTTAGAGAGTTTAATATCAATTTGAAAATTTTATTTTTATCATGTTTTATTATTTTAAATAATTTTTATTTATATAATATATATATAATTAAAAATATAAAATATATATTTAAATTATTTAATTATATTTCAGTTTAACTACTATTTAACTATTAAACCTTAATTCTCAGGCCAATTCAACGACCGATTTAATTTTTAAAACCTTAAATAAAAGCAGTTTCGAGTTTTTATTTCACTAATTTTTGTATTTGTCCTATCATCCATAATATAATATTCATAATATGATTTCAGGATCAGACACACATTATTCTGCGGGAAACAGTCTGGTTCCAACACAGCAGAACCAGTGAAAAGAAATTAGTGTTGGGAAGAGTAGGTCCAGTTATCTGCATGGGGCCATTTGTGGGAGCTCATCTTGTGCAGACCAGTTTTCAGGTAGTGTGGATCATGGATTCAGTTGAGGGAAGTAAAGGCCCAAGATGATTGGGCTTATGTATTTAGTACTACCATTCCCTGTAACATTGGAGCTGCAAATCTGATCCCATTGCTTCTCAACATTTCGTGATGTTCAGCGTAATATGCATCTGTTTTCTGGTCTTCGTGACATGTTTTACTTCCAATACCTGAAAACAAGAAAGAAAAGAATCTTAGAAAATCAGAAAGGAAAAGGAAGAAAGCAGGCGCGCATTGGCCCACGAGGATGCATAATGGGCTGTCTGCAATGAAGTGTCAATTGAGAAAATAAAAAGAAGTTAAAACAACGAATAGGATCCCAAATGGGTTCCAACGTGTGAAGAGAAATTTGAAAATAAAGTTTTTTTTTCTTCTACTTTTATTTTAGAGTCAATGGAGACCTAAACTATTTATGAAAAACCAATCAAATGATTAAAATTTTATTATTACCAATTAAGAACCTTAAATCTGCTGAAAAATATATTTATTAATAAAAAAATATTGAAAAGATAAAGATATCCAATTTGACATATCTAAATAATTTATAACATGAGCAAAACACGACATTTATGACATAAAATTCATTTTATTGATTGATATTACCAGAATATTTTTATTGTATTTAATTTCTCAATTTGTATGTTTTAAAGTAGATGGTCTTATTTAATTATTACACTTAAGTTGAGGAACTTGTTTGTTTAAACTTCTTTTCACTGTAAACCGAAGAAAACACGACATTCAAGACAGCTTTATTAAAAATTATTTTTTTATTTTCTCAAAAGCACATTAACATTGAGAAAAAAATTATAACAAACATGTCAGTAGTCATTGAACAACATAAAACTCTTTATTTATATTTTTCATTCAAATAAAAGAAGATTTTAAATTTTTAAATTTCTTTTCTCTTCAATATTTTTTCCTCTCAAACCAAACATAGGTACAAGCAAAAAACATATATACGAATCAAGCAAGGTACTATTAGCTAACTATCTAAAGTAAAGTCAAGAAAGATTGCATATTGCGGGAGGACAAATCCCAAAATGGCGTGGTGAGTGATGTGCAAAGAGGCGTTGGACATCAAGAAGTAAGATTGCAACAAATATGGTGTTCCTTCTAAATAAGGCTGAGATATTTACCCGAAGGGGTTAGAAGTTTAGAAGAGTAAATTGGTCTTTGAATATATCATTTGCTTGTAATTTAAACCTTAAATTTATTTTTGTATATGAGTTGGTTTTTAAATTTATAGAACTTGTATAATTTAGTCATCATGCTATTTTTAAATGATAACTTATGACGTAACATGTTTTTTTCTTGAGATATGACATCATTTTAATTTAATGAATGAATAATGGAATTATTAATGTATGATAGAGTTAAGATTCATTAAGTTAAAACGAAGTCGTATCTTAAGGAGAAGGACTAAATAACATATCATATAACTCTTAACGTTATACATAAATATTTAAGTGTTACATAAAAGTTATAGTTTAACTTTGTCAATCACATATAATGAAAAAACTTTAGTTTAACTTTGTCAATCAAATATAATGAAAAAAACTTACTTAATACAAATTTTATAAATTTAAAAACTAACTTGTATATAAAAATAAATTCAAGAATTAAAGTGAGTGAGGAATATCTTTAGTCACTCAGTTTTTTGCGTACTCAAATTTAAAATGTACAAAGCTTGGTTTCTAGTTAGGGATGGCAATGAGAAGAGACAGAGGCAGGTAGTAGGCCCCCATCTCCCATTCCGTGGACGAATATTCATCCCCCACTCCTGTCTCATACCTATATGAGTATTCATTTTTATTTTTTTTGGCGGATAGGTGAGTATTTATGGGTATCCGCAGATAGCCATCAAATTATTAAAAATTCTAAAATTTTTATTTAAAAAAAGAATAAATAAAATAATCTATAATATTACAATTTCTCATAATTTGTCAACTACAAATTAACTTAGTTCAACAACTTTAAATAATTAAAATAAAAATAATAATACAATTTTTTTGAAATAAATTTCAAAAATTAAATTTAAATACTAAATTAAAACATTAATTAAAAATATTTTAAAAATTTCACATAACGGATATGAGAAAAATAACCCCATCTCCGTCTCATTTAATTAACGAATGTTAAAAATTTCATTCCTATCTCTACGGAAAAAAATTATTTCTCAAAATCCGTTCCATAACAAGTATTACTTGCAGGTATTCGTCAGGACAGATAAAATTACCATCCTTATTTCTTGTTGCGTGCGCTGTGCGGTGCAGCACATAATCAAGGATGGCTCTTGTACCTTCTTTTCATAGAATTCCCATGCTTTTGGCGGTCCCTTCTTCCATACGAGGCTTAGTGTCCATTCACCTCTCCATTGGTGTGTACTATTATTTTCTTCCATCCAAGTTTTAACTATCTTTTTACATTTGAACCTGACATTATAAATGGCTGGTTTTAGCTTTTTGGAATGGGACGGTTGATAGATGACACCTTAATTAGTACACTATTTAACTATGACCAAGAAATGCAGGACCAACACACGCTTTACCCTCCGAATCGATTCAGACCAAATATGTCTGTGTCTATTGACAATCAGAAACTCGTGTCCAATCACGTTGGGGGTGACTTAATTTCAGCTTCACGAAATGAAGTTATGGTAAGCCACGTGTTATTAAAAATGTATATGGTGCCTTCCAGATTATGTATATTTTTCAGAAGCTTTTAATTACTAATCAGTTTTCAACGTAGCATTGAAACTAAACATCGATGATTGATCCTCCTTTCACATGGTTATTAAGTCAAAGAGTAATTAAAAGAAGTTTGTGCCTTCGATCCTCTATCCTAATATCGGCATGCAAATTCAAATTTGTAATTACGAGATGTGACAATTGACAATTTAAATTTTATATAGATAAATTTTATTTACAGATATTTGAATTTTATTAAAAATATTTTGTAGTTAAATCACACTATTAATTGTCAAAGTATAAATTAATTGCACATTTAAAGATACCTTATATGAGGCAAAAAAATATTAAAAAACCTTTTTTTTTTCCATTTCCAACTATAAACGTAGCATTGAAACTAAACATCGATGATTGATCCTCCTTTCACGTGGTTATTAAGTCAAAGAGTAATTAAAAGAAGTTTGTGCCTTCGATCCTCTATCCTAATATGGTCATGCAAATTCAAATTTGTAATTACGAGATGTGACAATTGATAATTTAAATTTTATGTAAACGAATTTTATTTACAGATATTTAAATTTTATTAAAAATATTTTGTAGTTAAATCACACTATTAATTGTCAAAGTATAAATTAATTGCACATTTAAAGATACCTTATATGAGACAAAAAAATATTAAAAAACCTTTTTGTTTTTTCCATTTCCAACTATAACCTACTCTTATTAATTTGCGTGTGCGCTTTTTTCCTTCAAGACTTTGGCCTGATCAGGAGCTGTACTCCTGTTAATTAAATGTCTGTGGACCATGAAAATGAAAGGAAAGAAATCATGGATGAGACTCCCAACTAATCCAACAGCAGCTAGTTAAAGCAATATTGACAAGAAGAAACAATTAAAATTCCTTTTTCTATCCATTTTCTTCTTACCCGAATTTCTTTTTTCTCATTTTCTATCAATCCAAACAAAGAGATTAAGAAGGAATGCAGTCATTGACAATTTGACATGATCAGCTTCCAGATATTGCAGCTATAGCTGTTGGCCACAAATCCACCCATCCACTTCTAGCTAATTCTTACCACAAATATAAGCTAAAATATAAATAAATAAAGATTTCTTTTGGATATTGATTTGAAAAGTTATTTTATTGATCAATAATAAAAAAATTCATGATTATAATTTTTTATAAATATAAAGAGCGTATCACTAACATTACTTCACTTAATTAAATAATGTTGATACCATAATTTTATGATAGAATATATTTATTTTTTTCTTATTATTAATTTTATCTATCCAATTAAATGCCGATGCCTCAGAAAAAATAGATCTCACATTTAATTAACAATAACAACTTCTTTCTTAACTACAAATTTTTTTGAGTTCACAATATTTAATTAGTGAGACGAAATTAGAGAGAAGAGATAAAGACAGAAGATTTGAATACAATAGTTATTGAGGATATATTATGTGTTGTGGCTTCTCTTTCGCACCTGCTATGTTTTTTTTTGTTTGTTTTCCTTTTCAATTTTTTCATTTAAATAATTACCTTATAATTAATTGTTCCTATAATTAGTTTTGTAAACAAAATAATAACTTTTATAACTTAACAATCATATTTAGCTTATTTTGTTAAAAACTAGTTATTTACAAGCCGATACACATAATTTTACAATGAAATAATTACTCTTGATGGCATAATTATCATATTAGTATGGTTATTTTGTTATAAATGTATAATTATTTAAAGGATAACTTTAGAAAAATGGGATTTATTATATGTTTTATTATTTTTAAAAGTTATTATCTGAGTAATCATACTTTATAATAGAATAATTTTAAAATTAATTTTTGTAATTGAATAATTATTTTTTATACCATGTTTAATTTAATTATGCCACTTAAAATGTACAAAAATGCAAAACAATTTTATGTTTTATCGATGTCAAGCTTTTCTAAAACTAGTTTGGATAGTATTACAACTAGGAGTTTAATTTTCATGGTACGAGTTAGATTTTTTAAGTTGTTATAATAACTCTTTTAATAATTTGTCAAGACATGATTGAATGATAATATAAAATTTTTCTAATAAATCAAAATCATATTCTACAATTAAACCCTCCCTTCCTAGTAAGTGGTAAACTTTGACCATAATGTTCACTATGTTCAGTACGTAAAAACAAAGAGGCTTGGACAAGAGATTTATCTTTCTCTATACCACTGAATTTATATTACCTCAGTTGTAACATTAAAAATATAATTAAAGTATAAGACATCAATGATCCCACATAACTGAAGTAATACACATTCAGTATTACACCAGAACTCCAAAAAGTTTCTCTTTCTTTTATTACCGGACCGTCAAGGTGTTATTATTTTTTGGTTACGTTGAAAATACAGTCCTCACTTGAGCCGAAAAAAAAAATACAGTGATAAAAGGTCATGAATAACTTGAGTTATCTCTGAGATCATATATTGCGTAGGGTGAAAGGCCATCAATAACAGTCAAAACTGAAATTAGTTCAGAGTTGCAATCAGAAAATTTTATGACAATGCATGAGCGGATTTCCACAGTACAGTGGTCCATTTACATTTTACCAAAAGGAGCCAAAAATACCAAAACCATCAGTTGGGCTCATTGGTCTGGTGGTGGTCGGTGCATTGTGTGGTCTGTGGTGTTTGCATAGCCCGAAAAAGCCATTTACGTTAGAAAAAGGAGTTTTACTCCTTTATTTTCACTTCCAATAATACATTATTCTCCTCAAATTAGTTGGTTGCTGACTTGGAAAACTTGTTGAACCAGAAACTAGATGTCAGATGAGATCAAAATGCTTGTTAATTAGTTTTATGTTATTTTCCTAGGAGGGCATTTAATATCCTAGCTAGGAGGGCACCCATGAGTTAGTCCGTGACCAGTAAGGAAGAGGTGCATATATATTGAATATATAATATGTATTACGGATAGAATCAAATCTAGGAAAGGAAATTCCAATTCCCACACAGCGCGAGAAGCCCCATAACTTTTTAGGATTTGAATATTTTAAAGTGAGATTTGTATTTTAGAGAATAAATTATAAAATAATAATTGTTGATAAAAAATTAAAAAAGTGAATTCACGTATGTACTTGATTTGTTATACAGATATTTTTATTTTATAAAATTATATTTTTTCATTAATAATTATTATTTGAATTTAATTTCAATTTATTGTTTATATAAAAAAAATTTATATTATCATTTAATTATGTATTGACACATTATTAAAAGAGTTAAATTTTTTAAACGATTTCTTTTAATAATTTGACAACACATAATTAAATAATAATTATATTAATAATAAATTAAAATTAAACTCTTATTATTTTACATTTTATTGTATAAAATACACTTCACTCTAAATATCCAAATATTTTAAGGTAAGTGAGCATTAGATGAAAAATAGTTCAGTTAGTCTGGTAGTTGAGGGTATTAAGTATTAACAGCTCTTCACCGGTAAGAATTTAATACACCCAACCTTTGGTCCAAATAAAGGGAATTTACAACCTGCAACCTCCCAAACCTCATATTCATACTCATGCTTTTCTTCCCGCATCACAAGAGTCAAGTCCATTGGCCCCATGCTATACCTTCTCCCTCTCATCCCCACATTTATCTTATTAACTCGTATATAGTGACTCTCTTTGGCTTGCCCAACATGCATATATAGCGTTTACTTAGACATTGTTCTGCGTCAACTCAGAAAGGAAATCTTTTGAGGTTTCTAGAAAGCCTGGTTATTCTTGATTTGCGTGCTAGCATAGTCAGCACGATGGTGGGTATCTTCTCGTTGGTAACAGGGAGGCCGGGACCAAGTGGATTTGGATCAGCCTCAACTGCAGAGCAGGTTACTGAAGGAATCGATGCTAGCAACCTCACTGCAATTGTCACTGGTCAGTTTTTGCAATTGGAATATATCCCTTTTGGTCACTTTCATAGGACAAATGTATAGTATTTGTTCCTGGTATTCATTCATGTTCTTCGTTATACCTTAATGTTATGAATCTAACTCTTGCATGGGATAACAATTTTCATGATTTTACTACGTTAATGTCTGCTCCTTCTTTTAGCCCGTGTCTTCACTTTTCCTGTCAATATATGTTTTGTGATATTGAAGGTTCGACTTTTTCATTAACATTTAATGGTGGTTTTCTTCAACTGAATCTCCTCCCATAACTCTAATCTAATCCTTCCTTAATAATAAAAATTGATAATCTAAATTACAATTAGCTACTACGATTTCGTAATCGCAAATCACAAGAAAGGAAACAAGGCCACTTTTGGATCTTACTTGTCCTTCTGATGGGTTTGAAACTGGTTAAGATCCCTTTTCAGTCTCCGTAATCTTCTTCAACCAAATAATTCTTGATCACTTTTGATCTGTTTTTTTCGTTGCCTTTATTATTTTATCATTTTACCCTTGATATTATTTCTTTATTTCTGATACGCTTTTCCTACTAGATGTCTTGTCTAGTTTTCGTAGATTTTTATTTAGGAGAAGTGAATAAAAGGAAAGCCAACATCCTCCTACCAGAAAGACTGTAGTTGTTTGGCAAAGTTTGTCTTAGATGGATCCACTTCTTCCATACCAAACTCCTTCTGAATAAACTGTTATTAAGTACTTCGCGTTTATTTCAGGTTGGGGTGGTGACGTGGTGTAAATGGAGAAAGGTAAACAAGTAACAATGGTGTAGATACTAGATATATAATTAAATTTATGAAGTAATAAAAAATTTTGGGGGAGAATTGTTCCAAACATAAATGCAGATGAGTAGTCAGAAAGAAGGTCGAGAATAATGTTTATATACTCCAATTCTGCGTAATTGCCAAGTTTTCTCAGCCCTTGTTTGTTCTTGATTACTACTATCCGTACATAAGGCATGGCTATATATCATATTGCCTGAACTGAAATATAATATTATTCTGTTCTACTAAACACTCAAAAATAAATGCAGGAGGAGCAAGTGGTATTGGGTTGGAGACAGCACGTGTCCTGGCTCTTCGAAAGGTCCATGTCATTATTGCCGTGAGAAACATGGAGTCTGCAAAGGAGGCTAAACAACTTATACTAGAGGAAAACGAGTCTGCTCGAGTGGACATAATGAAGCTCGACCTTTGCTCAGTGCAGTCTATCAAATCATTTGTGGACAACTTCATCGCTCTTAATCTTCCTCTCAACATCTTGATGTCGTTTCTTTAACCCTCTCTCATTCTTAATTATGGGTTCATTTCATTTGAATTGGTCGTGTTCCAAATGCGGACTAAAGTATTGGCATTTGGTTTCAGAAACAATGCTGGAATCATGTTCTGCCCCTTCCAGCTCTCAGAGGATGGGATTGAGATGCAGTTTGCAACAAATCATCTTGGTAGTGTCTCAGCAGTGCACATAAAATTATTGGGTTACCACTTGTAGTGTAGTCTAATTGATAGTATTCTCTCCCCTCCTCTCTTTCACTTCTCAGGTCATTTCCTCTTGACAAACCTTCTTCTTGACAAAATGAAACAAACCGCAAAAGCCACTGGAATTGAGGGCAGGATCATAAATCTGTCATCAATTGCCCATACCTACACTTACGAAGAGGGGATTCGATTTGATAACATCAATGATCAAATTGGGTATGTTTCACTTTGTCTCCACTTGCACCCTCGTCTTGGAAATGTGTAACCTTACTGCTTCATGGCTGTGATGCCGATAGCTATAGCCTTACATTTTTCCCCCCCTAAATTTGCTATAACTTTTCAGCTACTCTGACAAAAGGGCTTATGGGCAGTCCAAGTTAGCCAACATATTACACGCAAATGAGCTTTCTCGTCGCCTGCAGGTGAACGTACTATAGTGCTTCTCTAACCTTATTTTTTAGTGACACCACAAAACATAAAATAAATTACAACGTAAATTATAATAAATAAATGAGAGAGAGAGATAATCAAGATTTGTTGTAATGTCTATTATTTTTGCGGTTATATCTGCTGATTGCCTATCTGAATGGAACTCAAGCTTAGAGAATTTGCATTTTACCTTCTGTTTTGACGGTTCCCTCTGACCATATAATTCATTGAGTTACTACCAAGAATTTCCTTCATTGATCATGTTAAGAAGATAAACTTTTCTTAATAGCAGTATTCGAATTCAAATTTGCTCTTCTATTTTTTTTTTTTTATCTCCTTTCTTGTCTCTCAATTAAATAATGACAATTCAGTAAAAAAAATCTTTTACTCTCTCTTAAATGGCAATAATTTCTCTCTTAATGTCAGTTTTTTCCTACTGATTTGTTATCGTTTAATTAGAGAGAAAAAAAAGAGCCAAAAAAAGGGGATAACAGATTTTACCTTGAGCACGTAATTACTTTGGGTTTCTGACATTGTCTACAGGAAGAGGGTGTCAACATCACAGCCAACTCTGTCCACCCAGGAGTGATAATGACTCCTCTTATGAGACATTCTTCATTCCTTATGAGTACGTTAATTCTCCTAAAACACATACGAATTAAAAAAAAGTAGTGGCCTTTTTCTTTTTGTTACTTATTGTCTAAGACAATAATATAATTTCAAGCAGACTTTCTGAAGATGTTCACCTTCTACATATGGAAGAACGTCCCACAGGTATTGTATTTCACTTCCTCCTTCTAGGATTCCAATAGAGGTGCAAAATGTTACATTTAATAGTGTTTAAAATAGAGCCACTAATCTCCATTGTTATTTTCTAATTTTTACCTCGCAGGGAGCTGCCACAACATGCTATGTTGCTCTCCACCCAAGCTTGAAAGGTGTAACTGGGAAGTACTTTTTGGATTGCAATGAGTTTCAACCAAGTGCATTTGCCTCAAACGAACTGTTAGGAAGGCACCTGTGGGATTTCAGCAACAAGCTGATCAAGTCAGTTTCAAAAGCTTGACTGCACCTGCTGCATTGGTGCTTAGGGACAGAAGCCTCGTCTTGGTCATCAGTGTATCAAAACTAGTTATGCATAAGATAAGATACCCACTACAGTTATAGTCATAATTTCTCGTTCTATGGAGATGTTTCCCAAACATTTGCTTCGTAGTTATCCTTGACTTCGTGTATCTATGTACGCGTAAATTAGAGGGTCGTCTTTTATGGAGCAAACATTTTCTGAAAATCAATCAAACATCGGAAGACACGCACCCAAATGTCCAGCATAACCGAAAGAAATAAAGAAAGGGAGCAATTTGTGGATGATAGCTGATACTTATATTTAATTCTGAAATTCTATTGTATGATTGATCAGTATCGTTGTGGGGATTATTTACAAAGGCCAACTTTACTAGAAGCAATGAGTTTTACCACAAACTCTGTATTTACGTATCCCGCACAAACTATGATTTACGGATGGCGAATACGGGTAGGTACGACATTATATATATATATATATATATATATATATATATAAATTTATAAATATCATCCTATAAAATATAATATATATATATATATATATCAAATCATCATAATATATCATAAAAAAATTAATTAAATCATTCCATAATTAAAGGAAAAAAATTGAAAAAATAATTTTATTTTCAACATTAATCACTATAATCATAATAAAAGATTATAATTTATCAAATTCATATGATATTCTACTTATATTAACACAAAAATTTAAAATTCAAAAATATAAGATGTAAGTTCCTATAATATATTTGAAATATTCAATATCAAATACTCAACATTAGTTACTACAACATAATAAAAGACTATAACTTATTTTTTATAATATTCTAATTATATTGACACGAAAATTTAAAAATAAAAAATATAGGATATAAGTTCCTATAATATATTTGAAGTATCCAATATCATATATTAGTATTCGGGTACGGCCGATATTTGAAAATAAAGTCCTTCCTACGTGGCAAATAATAATATGATTCCAAAACGAATACCAAGTTCGTGGGTATCTCAATTCTCAACGGGTTTGATCATGCTCCCACAAGCCCACAGCTCGCACCACGCAAGCAGAAGCAGCTACAATTACCGCTGCAAAGATTGGTGGAACGATTAGATCAATCTTGGACTTCATGAACAGGTGAGCAGGGAAACATAGAATGTCTCCTGGAACGTCCAAGGGCACTCTAATAATGGACCCATCACTATCACTCTTGCACTTCTGAGAGAAGGAAGAAGAGGGCAATATGGCGGAGACAAAAGCCACCTCCGGCGAGAATGAGGCCACCGCCACCGTCAAGGTCAGTAGCGTAATCCAAGTGGCAGCATAGATTAGTAGAGGCCATGGGGTCGTGAGGTGCAAACGGATGAAATTAGAGAGCCAGAGAGACATTGTGGGGAAGCACTGGGTCCTGAGATGGTAGGTATGAAATCATTGGTGTTTTGGGTTGCATACTCGTGTCTATATAAAGTGAACGCAAGTGCAGTTAAACGGGGATTTGGATCATTACATGATAGTGTATTTTACGAGAGTGACGCAAATTATTTATTTATTTATTAATGCAAGAACTCACTATTATTTGTGGAGGAGTTTACCAGTTTGTATCTCCTAACATGTTCTTAGAAAAGCGAGATGGTCCAAATATGTGAAAGGGGTGCAAAACTACCTAATCATAACTACTTTTGAGGATGTTGGGAGTTTTTGGTTGGGGTTAGGTACGATGGATTCTGTGGAGCATGAGTTGAGAGGCTATATAATGGTTGTTGTGCCTGAGTAGTTGTGAGGTGTAGAATTAGGCGTGCTCTATGGGTTCGGTTTAGTTTAGGCTGAAGACTGGAGAGCGACTTCACGACATTAAATCTGGTAGTTAGCGGGATAGCAACCGTATTGTTGCTGCATAAAACATAAAAGTATGCTAAGCCTTTGTATGGTTTAAAAATATTAATTAATATAATATAATTATGCACGCATAGAAACATAAATCTATTAGTGTTGAGAAGATATTTAATTTTCGTTTCTCTAACTTCAATAACTGAAAAAAAAAAACAATTAGTATACAAAACTTCTAGATTGTAAATAAATTTTTATAAAAAAATGTTAGCGTGATATTCTATAAATTAAAAAAAAAGATAGTTATGCAAAAAAAAAGTGAGCTAACTTTTTTAAAACTTTTTTACGTGTATATCGATTGACTATTTACATAGTATATGTATATATTTTGAAGATAAGTTCAGAAAAGGAAAAAAAAATTAGAACATTAAGAATTTAGTCAATGTCAATGAGTAGGGATACCTGATACAACTACGAATGCTTAGTCGTTAATGTTTTTGAGGCTCAATATACTGCAACCGTGTTTACAATTGCCACTGCCATCACAAAATTCACCCCTCCACATTTCTCAATATAATAAATAATATGCATGGATGAATGTCCAATCCAACGAGTACAATTGCATCCGATCCTTGCAGCCAAAGGATTCCCAGTGGGAAATATTATATAAGAAAGTAAAAGCATATACTATGGCTCCCCAATTAGTTCTTACTATTGTCCAAATCAAAATACAAATACGTAGACAAATAGGTCAGTAGGAATCGTCTAATTTAAATTTCCGATTACCATATCCAACCGATAAAATAAAAAGGAAAAATAACCCTCACATCCAACTTTATAAAAGGTTAAACAAATTAGTTGTATATAAATTATTAATTAAATTAATTAAATATTTAGTTAATTTTAAAAACAAACCAATTTATCCAACTTAATTTGTCTAACTTTTCAAAAGCTGAAGGGTCATTTTCCCAATAGAAAAATTAGTTGGCATGCTCCTCAACTTAAACGACGGTTCCATGGCCATTATGTAGCTAATAGATTTAAGAACTCGGTATCAAAAAGAATGCTAGAACTCAAAACATGAGAAGTGTACAAAGAGAAAACGTGACCAAAAGTCATATAGGAACCAGCACGAATATCAGGCGGTGCAGCCCTCCCCCCATCAAGGACCGCTATGGTCAAAGGCAAAATATGATCAACGATCACGTGGAGGATTCCTGGAGGATGACCACGTTGAAGACGACCTTGGACCCCCACCAGAGCCAAATGCAGGTCTGCGATCATCACTACGCCACCTGTCACCATCCTGCCTGCTGCCGCTAGTCCACCGATCAGTTTCCAGAGGAGGAACAGGGCCTGTGCCTTGAGCTCTCTCACGCAGGAACTTAGGTACATATTTCCCTGGGGTTGGTGCTACAGCCGCAGCAGTAGCAACTGCTGCAGGAGCAGCAGATCCTGACTCCAATGGACGGGCAGGAGGCTCAGAAGGCTTAAAAGCTGCTTCAGCAGATCTGCCTAACAGTGCTTCTCTCCTTTGCCTCTCCTTTTCTTCAAGTTCCTGCTCTCTTTGCCTCTGCTTTTCAGCTATCTCAGCTAGTTTTGCTAAGCGCTCAGCCTCTTCCTTTCTTCGTCTCTCAGCCTCTGGAAGTCACAAACACCAAAAGTTGGGTAAATACAAATCAGAAATCAGAAATCAGCTGTTTGATTGTTTGTACACTGTGATTCCACCATAGTGCACCCGAGTGTATAACGGGTGAAATAAGGTGCAATAAGCATTTCCTAATGAAGAATGAACTCGTAAAAAAGGTGACGTTGAAAAACATAATCATGATTCAATTTGGTTGAATTGAAGAACATATTCACCTTGTTTATAGATATCCTCTAGTGCTTATAAGATATGAAAAAAAGCAAGTGTAGTCATTGAAATGTTGCCGGACAGAAAGCAAAAATATTACCTTCATGTTTCCGAGCTTCCTCCTCCTCACGCAATTTTTCCTGTCTCTCTTCTTCTAGCTTCAGATAAAACTTCAACTTCCTCATCTTTTCCCTCTCCTGTCTCCTGGACTGTAAAATCCTAGAGATTCGCTCCTCCTTTTCCCTCCTCAATCTGTTAAATTCTTCCTGACGGCGACTGACAACTCTCTCTTGATATAGCTCCTGCATAAACAATCATATCACAAAAACCATCAGCCAAAGTGCAGATTGATCAGAAAATGAAAATGTGGGTTGGAGGCTGGGTAGAAAACAGAGCAATCAATTGTTTTTTCTAGGTGCATCACGCATTTAAGAATTGAAGGGTTCACTAATTTCATAACAAATAACATAGCAGCATTTGAAGTCCAAAAGGTCTCCACAGCGTGTAATATCCTCTCAAAAAGTTCCCCATAAACATAAGAGAGAAAATACAATTTGCCTATGATGATGGCAGGATAACCACAAATTCATAAAGACAAGCCAAAGATGGTGATAATACTAACTTTATTGCCCACCATTCGAGCCAGCCTCTCCTTCTCCTTTAGATCTCCCTCATGGCGCTGTTTGCTAACCTCAATCTCTTGCTGCATCAAACCATGGGCGGTGAAGGTTCAGGTGCAACATGAAGTGAGAAATTTCTAGCAATCCATATTATTTGCAAGAGAAAACTATCAAAATTACACAAGCACACATGCTACTCTAGCAAACAAGAGAATTCAACATACCTGTTGCTCATGCTCATGAAGAATCCTCTCTTCCACTAGGCGCTGTTGATATGCAGCTTCAATCAGGGGAGCAGCCTCTTCTCGTTTTGCTCTTTCCAAATAATCCATGGTTTTAGCTAATTTTTGCAATTTCTTTTCCATTTCCTGTCTTTCCCGGAGTTGTTCAGTCAACGTCAACTCCATCAAGGTCTGCTTGGTAAGTTTTTCCTGCAGATATGGCGGATTGTCAACACTTGCCAACCAAGCAAAATAAGGAATTTAATTGACAGCAGACTTCAACTTACCCCCTCTATCATTGTCTTCTTTCCCTTCTTTTTAATACGCTTTTCAGCTTCCTGAAGCAAAGCTTGAGCTTCTTCCATTTCCCTTTCCTCTATCTCCCTGAGGATCCTCTGATTCTTCCTATGCTCGTACTCAGTGGCAAGTCTTCTTTGCTCTGCTTCTTCAGTTATTTTCTGCAGATGTAACCTCTTCGACTCCTCCTCGCGTTCCTTCAGATATACACATTAAAAGAAATTTTAAACATTTTAAAATTCATTCTTTTAATATCCAAAATTAATTCAAAGATCATACCATTTCAAGAAGATGTCGTTCTTGTTCTTCTTTCCTCTTCTCAATAATCGATTTTCGAGCAAGAAGCTTCTTGTGTTCCTTGGCCACAACCTCTGCCAAAGTGGGAAGCAAACCTCCAATTTTTGATGGTTTCCTATCAGGAGGATAAATCATTTGTCTTGCCTTATTCAAATGTTCAGCAAAATTGGCCAAGTGATCCCTTAAGCCATCAGACTCAAGACTCTGCGAACAAAATAAAGCAATTATCATAAACAGGATTGGTAAATTGAGGCAGATGTGGTGCCGACATACTGCTTAATTGGTTATTCAGAAAATCCACTTCCCAAGTGCAACCACTGAAAACCTTTAACAAACAAAGACATTGGGGATTTGGGATACACTTCACTTCAACAATTGATTCTAAACATTTCACGATGGTGTGTGTGTAACTATATCTGCAACATTATTAAGTAAACTTAAGACAAAAAATGTATTCCTATTGTATCATAAACTGCTAAATAAGGAAAACACCCCAACCGAAGGCAAGCATACCATTTTGCAGAAAATTACAACATTTCTCATGTGGTCAACTTTCATGGATACAAACTTCTGCTTAACAGCATCCACAGAAATCTTTTCCACAACAGAAAAATCAAAGAAGGGGATCATCCCAGATAAGGTCTCAATCTTCATTGTCTGGTACACATTAGACACCTAGAAACCAAGAGGTAACAAGTTAACACACATAATTAACTATCATGAAGAAAATACATTTGCATACAACAAAATGAGCTAAACGTGAAAATACACCTGCTGTAGCAACCTCAAGGTAGCGAGTTTTTCAAGTGCTGGGACATACTGAGACAATTGTACCTCTGGGACTGAAGAAGCAGTGGAAAGCTTACCCCCAAACTTTGAGATTTTAGTTAACAAGGGCTGCACTTTTAATGCAAGATCTGAGGGAAGAAATTCATGTTCCAAAAGATGGTAAATGTCCTTCACTTCCTGAGTTACACAAGACATCACACCCTTGGACACCTGTAGTGACAACCAAAGATAGAATGGCTGTATTCTAAGGCCAAAGCTTAAATTTTCAAATGAAGAAATGAAATGCTGATATCGATAGCTTTGATATGTACAAAAAAATATCTCACAAAAGCCTGAACAACGAAGAGATATATTTATATTTTAGCACAGTCAGTCCGACTCAGTCAGCAAGTTGATGATCAAAGAACTTCAAATCAAATTTACCAACCACACCAAACATAAATACAAACAAACTATTATACAAAAAGAGTGTCAATGATTTAGAAAATCAGATATCCAAAACATAATTAAAATTTTTTAATTAATTGAAACCCTCACTCCACACACCATCCCCATAGAAAAAAAACACATAAACAACAATAACGGCCACAAAATATCCACCGAGATCTAATATCCCTGTTCTGAAAAGGATAGGTCTAAAAGAAGGAATTGCCTATAATGCACAAAGGAATTCAGTGTTTCAAATAATGTTAAACCATATCTGAATCAATGAACGCAGATTAGATAAAGAAGAGGGGGGGGGGAACATAAACAAAAAGTTAAACAAAGAAAATCTTACCAGCTCAGCGAGAAGTAATGACCTTGAAAGCTTGGGGAAGCAGAAATGGCAACAGAAAGCAAATAGTTAGAATTAGAAAACAACCATCTTTATGCTAACGTGAAAGAAGGACAATTGAGGGGCAGTACATTACCACTTCTCTGCTCTCAGGTTTAGTTTCAAGATTAAAGCCAATGAGATTAGCCATCCTCAAATTTCTCTCTTTTTCATGCTCCAGTTCCAAATGAGATGCACCACACATGCGATCGTGAGGAGGCACTGAAAGTGCAGCCAGAACTACAGATGAAGCTATCAATTGCAAATCCTTCTGACTCAGATTTTTATTGAAGTTTTTCTGTAGCAAAAAGAGCCTGAACCATGCATACGCATGATATAGATGACTTGATGATATCCAAAATATTTCTGTCAGCTTAGCATGGTAAACAACCATCAAGGATGCCTTGGGTGTTTTCTTGACCATGCACATTAGTCCATGTATATCTTCAATTGATCTAAAAGCTTCCTGCATAAAAGATAAAACAAGTTGTCAGGTTATATTTGCAAAAATTATCTACTTATGCATGAACCGTTAACAAAACAAACAAACATGCAACAGATGCACAAGGAAAAATGGGATAACAGCCAACCTGCCAAAGTTCAAGTTCAGTGGCAATTTTCAGCTGCTCAAATCTGGTATCAAGATAGAGCTGCAAGCTTTCGGGAGCTGAAAGATCAGGCCGGTCCCGTTGGTCCCGATATTTATTAAGATTAGCCAAATGGTTTCTTATGATTTCGCATAGTCTGCGGAACTCTGTTGTTCGCTTATATTGCTTACAAAACTGGAAAGCCCGGTGTGCTGTCATCTACACATGGCATTAGTGTTTATTAGAATTTCTATATGAAAAACAAGTATGCATCCTCCAATCACCATCCTTTATAAAAAAATACAATGATATGAAATGACAGAGAAAAACCAATAATAAAAATAAGTCAATAACAAGACCTGAAACAATAATAATAATCCACCAAAACCAACCAATTAATCATCACTACCTGCCACTTTTATATCTAAATTTAAAAACACTGTAAAAATTGATTATACATCATAACAAGGAATATGATAATGGCATTTATTTTCAAGAAAAAATTATGAAACAATCCATGAGGCTCTATTATGTCTTAATGGTTGAAATTGAGATTTATCAATTTTACCTTGGGAAGTATAAAACTTGTAGATTAGCATCAGATCATAATTGGAACAGCCATAAATATATCAAGAACAATGATGTCCTCCACATCAAGACCAGAGAGAGAGAGAGAGAGAGAGAGAGAGAGGGAGAGAGAGAAATGAAATAAAACAGTTCCACATTAAATTATATACAACAGAAAGCCAGGTTCAAGTCTAGCACTAGTCCATATGTCAATGATAGCCAAGCATAAAACACATTATACAGATACATATAAAGCAAAGCAACAATAACAAGAAGTAGTATAGAACAGAAGAAGAAAGCTTACAGCATATAAGGCTTCCAGTTTTGAGTTGTTCCGTAATATTTCAAGCACCGTGCGGTATGTTTCCCAAAGAAATTTAAACCATGGGGTAACAAGCTCCCGATCAGATCTTTCTTTTCCCTTCTCCCCACTCACATAGCTTAGCATTAAGTCCTCTGGCCTTTTATCTGCCTCTAAATCATCAACATCCAGGGCTTCTTCTAATGCCTGCGCCTGGCTACGGGCTTGTTCAGCTTTCTCAGTTGACAAATGCATAAAATGCTTAATCACCTCCTCCAATGAACTAACATTTACTTGCTGACATATAATACGATACTGAATGAGCCCATCCTTTGCAAACCTCCCTTTACGCATGTCTACACACAACTCTACATACTTGAACATAATCCTTTCAAGTGTCTTCTGCCAAGCTCTGTATCTTTTTGAAGTGATAAGGTTATGAAGAGTTTGTAAAGCATCCTGCTTCTGCCCGACATTGATTAATTCTGTATATTGAATTTTAAACAGGACGAGTCAATTGCATCATTACATACGAAACATGAAATTACATTTTTGAAACAAAAACATGCAAATATTAAACCACAAAGAGCAAAGACTCATCTCTTGAACTAAGTAACTAACCTTCAGCCCGTTTGAGGGCGTTCTCAGGCTTCAAGAATGAAGCCATAATGAGAATTCAGAATATTCCCTGCTCAAAGATGGAAAAAAAAAATGTAAGTAATAACATATTAAAAAAAAAAAGATATTGCCCAGAAACAGCATTATAAGACCAAATCTCAAGTAAAAACAACTACACAATAGTGCAATTTTCAGGGGAATTCACTAAAAAGTAAACACTAAGGACATTCTCCACTGATAAAAACTGAAAATACATCAAAATCTACTTTTGCTTAGCTGAGCTGGATTAATCATGAGCGAGAAAAGTTAGGTACAACAAAAACCATGACGATCGTTCTAACAAATTCAGACTCAGAACTACGTGAATTGAAATCAGCCTAAACAACAAGTCGATAACCATTAATCAGCAGATAAAATTATGAATTTTGAGCATCATTATGACTGGAAATCCCATTTCCGTTGTTGGAGTAGGGTAGAAACCAAATAGAACAAGCAGGGACTCATCATTATCAGGATCTGCCAACCCCGTAAACTGAAACTTTTTTAACCGACACAGAAGCCTCTAATTTAAAAGAAAAAAAAAAACAAAGAGAGAAAGAAGAAGAAAAACAGAGGGAGACATTAACCTGGGGTTGTTGTGGATCGTTCAGAGACGGTTGCGGTTCTTGTTGTACTCGCGCCGTGGTTACCCTAGAAGACGAGATAGCACAGATGGAATGAGTTTAGTTTATGGCGTCGAGCATGCTTATTCTCACTGTGTTATAAATCTTAATATCCGGGCCGGGTTTGGATCAGTCCAACGGGTCGAATTTGCACACAGTTTACCGCAATGCTTTGATTAAGATTGGATTGGCCAGGTTGAGCACAAGCCCATTCTCGTTTACTCTGCTGGTTTACTTTTATCATCTTGGTGACTAACTACTAACTATTAAAAAAATAAAAATAAAAACTTCACTGAACGTTAGATTTTTTAGGTTATTGGTATTGCGTGCTTGGATTAATTATTAAGAAAATTTGATTATTTTTAAGAAATTTAATTACGAGAAGATAAATTTATATTTAGATATGTTAATTTAAAAATAAATTTAACATAAATTTTTTATTTAAAATGTAAGAAAAAATTACTTGTATGTAGTAAATTAATAAAAAAAAGATATGAAATGATTTTAGAAGTTGTTAAAAGAAAAAGGGTATTTTTATTATATAAGTGTTAGAAACAATAAAATAATTATCTAAATAACCAAGCACTCGTTGAATGAAAAAAAAATTGTACATTAAATTTTTATATTATATTTATAATTAATTAATTATGAATAAATTTTTAATTAGTATAATATATTATTTGATTAATAAATTTAATAATTAATTATTAACTTATAAATAATTAATTACTAAATTTATTAATCAATATATATATATATATATTGTATGAATTAAAAAATTATTCATTCATAATTAAGTATAAAAATAATATAAAATTTGTACATGAAAAAATCATCCTTGCTCGTTGAACATATGACAGTAGGACACTATGACGTAAAAAACGCACCCTTCCCTGGGGCTATCCGTAGCATAATTTCTTCTGCTTCTCATCCAGCTTGAGCTTGGTCGCTGCTCGCTGCTCGCTGCTAATTTCACTTACAAAAACTAGAGTATCACAATTCACAAACCTTCGCCTTCCATTTCTTTGCAACATTCGCATGTTTGTGAAATTGTCTCAATGGCTCTCTCTTCTCTGCACTGCCACCCTCGGCCTCTCCCTTACACCATAACCGTGCGCCATTCAAAACCCTTCTCTTTCTCTTTCAACCCAACCTTCAAATTCCTTGTGCCTTCTGCTTCCGCTTCCAGCTCTCCCTCCGCCTTCACCCCCTCCCCAACTCAGCACCTCCCTCCCGATTTTTCTCCACCGCAACTCTTGGACCTCCTGCGCCGCCAAAAAGACGAATCCTCGGTGCTTCGCATTTTCGAATGGGCCTCAAAGCAGCCCAATTTCTCACCCCATTCGTCCATCTACGAGGAAATCCTTCGCAAGCTTGGCAAAGTTGGGTCCTTTGATTCCATGATGATTGTCCTCAAAGAAATGTACTCCGCAGGTTGCGTAATCGATGCAGGTACTTTTCTAATTCTCATTGAAAGCTATGCGGGTTTTCAGTTATATGAAGAAATTAACGGCTTGCTTCAAGTAATGGAAGATGAATTCGGGTTGAAACCCGACACCCATTTTTATAATATCTCTCTGAATGCTCTCGTCGACGGTAACAAGCTTAAACTTGTGGAGACAATGCATTCCAAGATGGTTAGTGCGGGTGTTCCGCCAGATGTTTCAACCTTTAACGTTTTGATAAAGGCTCTCTGCAAAGCCCATCAATTGAGGCCTGCAATTTTGATGCTTGAAGATATGCCAAGCTATGGGTTGTTACCTGATGATAAAACATTCACCACGCTGATGCAAGGTTTTATTGAGGAGGGTGACATGAATGGCGCTTTAAGAATCAAAGAACAGATGGTGGAATCTGGGTGCTTGCTGACCAATGTGTCTGTGAACGTTCTGGTGAATGGGTTTTGCAAAGAAGGTCGAATTGACGAAGCTTTGAGTTTCATTCAAGATATTTCAGAGGAGGGATTTTACCCTGATCAGATTACATTCAATGCTTTGGTGAATGGGTTGTGTAGAACTGGGCATATCAAGCATGCTTTGGAAGTGATGGATCTTATGCTTGACAAGGGATTTGATCCGGATATATATACATACAATTCTTTGATCTCTGGATTGTGTAGATTGGGTGAAGTTGATGAGGCAGTTGAAATTCTCCATCAGATGGTTTCGAGAGATTGTTCCCCAAACACTGTAACTTACAACACACTGATTAGCACCTTGTGCAAGGAAAACCATGTTGAAGCAGCCACTGAACTTGCCCATGTTCTTACAAGCAAGGGGATACTGCCTGATGTTTGTACATTCAATACTTTGATACAAGGTCTCTGCTTGACCAGTAACCGAGAAATTGCAATGGAGCTATTTGAGGAGATGAAGAAGAAAGGGTGTCGACCTGATGAATTTACTTACAGTATATTGATTGACAGCCTCTGTTCTAAAAGGAGACTTAAAGAAGCCTTGATGCTACTGAAAGAAATGGAGTTAAGTGGCTGTGCTAGGAATGTGGTGGTGTACAATACTTTGATTGATGGTTTGTGCAAAAACAAAAGGATTGAAGAAGCAGAGGAGATCTTTGATCAGATGGAACTCTTGGGTGTGTCAAGAAATTCAGTAACCTATAACACCCTTATTGATGGCCTCTGTAAAAGCAAGAGAGTGGAAGACGCTGCTCAACTTATGGATCAGATGATAATGGAAGGACTAAAGCCTGATAAGTTCACTTATAATTCATTGCTTACGTACTTCTGCCGAGGTGGAGATATCAAGAAAGCAGCTGATATCGTGCAAACTATGAATTCAAATGGGTGTGAACCAGACATTGTTACCTATGGTACCCTTATTGGGGGACTATGTAAGGCAGGTAGGACAGAGGTTGCAAGTAGGCTCCTCAGATCTGTTCAGATGAAAGGTATAGTCTTGACTCCACATGCTTATAACCCTGTGATTCAAGCACTCTTTAGAAGAAAGAGAACAAACGAAGCCATGAGGCTTTTCAGAGAAATGATGGAGAAGGGTGATCCTCCAGATGCTGTAACATACAAGATTGTTTTCCGTGGCCTCTGTAATGGTGGAGGGCCAATACAAGAAGCTGTTGATTTTACAGTTGAGATGTTGGAGAAAGGATTATTGCCAGAGTTCTCATCATTTGGCTTCTTGGCAGAAGGTCTCTGTTCTTTATCCATGGACGACACCCTCATTAAACTCATCGATATGGTCATGGAGAAAGCAAAATTCTCAGATACTGAAACATCTATGATCAGAGGCTTCCTCAAGATCCGTAAATTTCAAGATGCATTGGCCACTCTTGGTGATATCTTGGATAGGCAAAAGTCCAGAAGATTTGAGTGGTGAAAAGTTTTGTTGTAACAACTATCTAGTGATGCTTAAAAGAGTATAATGGGAAAGCTCCTCATTGCATAAAGGTGCTGAAGAGTATGGCGGAGTTCAAAACCCAGGACTCAAGGCTATGTTACAGACTTGGAGTCAATACATTTCAGCATTAGTGGCTTTCTTCTGGCTGGCCTCATTGCTGAGTACCTCTTCTCCAGCCTCATTGTTACCAATTTCATGGGAAAAATGCGAACTTGTAACTTGTAGCTGGCAACCATATGAATGTTTCTCAATGGATTTAAAACATAAGAAAGGAGTTCATCTCTTCTTAATTTTAATTTTTTTTACGCCAGGATGACTAGCAGTTTTGTATTTGACTTGGATATGCTGGATAAGAATCAAGTTGGTCTCAATTTGGTATTACGGTTAAGTACAGCACGCCTTTTAGTTTAAACGAGAATTTGCTCCCTTATCTAAGTAAACATCAAATGCTTTCCCTTATGTTCTTTCATATGTTGCAGAATTTCTTTCCCAAAGTAATCAACTAATCATTCACAAACTTGCTTTATTCCTTCTCTTTATTTCATGCATTTTGAGGTTTGATTCAGCTGATTTTGTGAATGTATACTTCAAACTTTTGGATCTCTTAACTAGTTATGGTGCCCGTTTAAATAAAATTTGATTGCTGTTATCTGGCTCTCCAATGCGTGCTGCTACACACTTGTAATGTTAGTGTAGACAACAACAGGAAGCAGCTAAATAGGAGCTATATTATCTACCTTTTCCCCCATGTTGATAAAGTTGACTAAGGGTGAAGACAAGATAAAAGATGACTGAACTAAATTCTTTAAAAGTTTTCATCTATCTATGCTACGTAGTTAAAATATAGTGTTACATTTTTACGAGTTTTTATTTTTTTGGTCAATAGCCGAAGGAGAGAAATCCAATAGTCTACCTAATGATGCTTTCACCCTTGCATGTAAACATTAGCTACGAACCTGCATCTGTGTGGCATCAGACAGCACACAGCAGTGTTAGGCGCACATAGAGATATGCAATGCAAAAGGAACTGATCAGCAGAAGTCATATTCTTTTTGCTTTTTTCCCCTTTTCCCTTCATAACTTTGAGCCTCTGGAGGAACATCATGACCTACCAGATGAATTATGATTCTGTTATAATACTTCTCTTTCTCTGAGAGCATTTAACAGTTAAATGATGTGCACATCAAGCCATCAAGCAAGTAACTTTAGAAGAATAGACTATGTCATATTGTCCAAATTGGCTAGCTTATTAACTTGTGGATCATAATTTTATCACGACTCAAGTTGATATGTGATGATCAACCGTTTTTATCACTGCAAAAAAAAAATGATCATAACATAACAGCTGGAGACAAAATGAAGTATCATCATCTTAATATCCAAGTCCTAAAAGGACTAAGCTGTTTTGCTCAAGCTCAACTAAGGTCAATGAAGTACTTGACGAACAACCTTAGGATGGCCTTCTGTCCTTGACACCATGATTGCACTTCACAATGGTGGTTGAGTCAGGCTTGGTCTGTATCTTGTGACTAGTATACTGCAACTTCCTGAGAAGCTTGAGATTTCTGCTTGTGTGTGTGTGTGTGTGTGTGTGATTTGTGTATTTTTGTACTTCTGCATACTTGCTGCAAGCCTGCAATCATAATAGTCTGTGTGGGCACGCAAGTGTGCAATGAACCATGCATAAATTGGGGTGGAGGTATTACTTGGGGTTCTAATAAGGCCAGGAAAGGAAGTCCAAGAAGAATGCATAAATTATTTGTCAATAAAAGATGATTTCTTGAAGATTGCCTTGAGTTTTTTTATTATAAGAAATTACACCAAAGAATTTGGGGGGCTAATTTTGTCAATCCTGATGGTGCATTGTATGCTGGTTACCTTTAGTGGCCATATGAGAACATCGGTTTTTCTTTTTTTCTATCTTTATTTTTTCCCGTTTTGGTAATTGAAGAAATTTTAATGTAAGAACACAAAGAAAGAAATTTTGAAGTTTCTAAGTCGAGCTGAGGTCAATCTGATATTGCGTTTTGACAAATCAGGACAGTAGCTGAAAGAATGGGGAGACTTGAGCGGCTTAAGAGCCCAGAGGATGCTAATTGATTTCCTCATTGAAACGCTCTTAAATGTCTTTTCCTTCTTTGCTTTCTAATACAAGTGTTGTTGTGTGTGTGTGTGTGTGTTTGTGGGCGGGGGGAGGAGGCGGGGGGACTACATGTACTCCTAAATTTGTCGTCTCTGCATTTCATTTTTGTGATTGCAATATGGTTGTTATAATTACTCAGCATTTATTTGCTAATTCCTTTGAAAAAAATGTTGCGTCGTGGATCTGCTTGCATTTCATTGCAGTTGTTCGTATTTTAGTAACAAATTGATGCTTGTTTATTCTTCCCATTTTCAATATTTGAAGGGTAAACTTGGTTTGTGCCAATTGTTTGCTTGGGTGCCCATTAATTGGACTGGAATTGTGTTTATGACCATATTCTGGGTTTAAAGGTGCGTGGTTGATCTTTAGAAATTGATATACCGCGCACTAAGAAACAAATATCAGACCAAATGTATTAGGGTTTTAATGCTTGTACCAGTGATCTTGCAATTTCAGAGAAAGGGATGAACGTCCTTGGGCAATTGAAAATTATGTAATTTTGGGTGAGTTGGCAGCGTATTTTACTCTATAGTATCTATGTGCATTGGACAGTAGCATGTGCCATGTAAGAGCCACAATATTACTTTTTGTTAGTCATTTAAATATTTGGGACAAAATTAAAACGTAATGTATACTTAAAGTTTGCCATTTAATTAAATGGGCAGGTTTTATTATGCCAATTACAACATATGGGCACTGGTGCAAAGTCTGACACTTTAATAGGTGAGTTGACGTTGTAGACAATTTTCAGCAAGCTTAAGCAATGAAGCAAAATTATTCATCAAGCAGCAAATCAAAGCTAAAAATAGAACATGCTCCAAATATATGTTTAGACTTTAGAATATAAAAATGCCAAACATAAGTTGTCTATAACAAAATGTTTTAAAAACAGGACCGAAGATTGAATTGGAGAGACTTTCATGTTATTGTATGATTGGTTTAACCAGTTGAACTAATAGTCGAATCAAATGGCGTAATAATTATAATTATAATTATATACATAATTATTTATATACATATAAATAAATCTAATAACATGAATTATAAAAATTAATTACATATGATAATATTTATTATTGTATTCAATTAAAATAGCCTTATTTTGAGAGTAACAAGAATATTAAGAAGAAAAATTAGAGTTTAATCCTTATTTAAAAATAATTATTATTGTTTTTTTTAAATACTTATAATTATAAAAAATGGTTTTATTTTTGGAAAATCAGTTAATCCAACTACATTCGATCGTTTTTCATAGAGTAGATCTTAAAAATTTACGTAAAATCGATATAAAATGTGACCAAATTGGACAAACGAGTAAAAACGTTATAACTTTTAAGAGATATGTGTAAAAAAAAAATTTTAAAAACTAATTAAAAATTTGAAAAAATAATTTAACAATATGAAAAAGAAATTAAAAAAAATGAAGAACTGACTGGTTTTCAAGAACTAACTCTAATTCAAACGATTCGCCGGTTCAATCTAGTTTTGACAGTTCAATACCTTAACCGATTCTTTGGGTGAAATTGAACTATAGATACATCTGATTCTCAATCTATCCGATCCAGTCCAGCTTTTAAAATACTGCTAGAACTGCTGAACAAGCATAGTCTAAAACTGCTTAGCAAGCATAAGTACTAGCAAAAGCTAGTTTATCATTAGAAAAATGTGTGCACCTAGAAACTGATACCGATTCCAAGGGCACACCGGCAAAGACAGGGAGTCTAATGATCTTTTAAGATTTTTAACTTATTGAGAAAAAAAAACTAGGTTAGCTCAAATAAGGTAACAAAAACAAAAATAAAAAATTATTTAAGCTAAACTTTTAAAGGATTTAGCGTGTGTTTGGGTGGGCAAACACATGTTACATAACTCAAATGGGCTTTCAAAGTCTTCCCAACATGTTTGGCTGAAACAAGGGTGGACGATCTGTAACAGGATTTTGTCCCCCAACCACAATTTGAACCAAAGTTGTGTATAGTTACTTTTGTGTTGCGATTGGAGAATCATAGCCGAAATTAAATTCTTAGCTACTTCATCTAACCACAATATCCTTCGAAATTGAATACAACGTTCGAATGAAGAACGTGCAAAAGGGGAAGAACATGTAGTGTTATGTGTGTTCTATATTTCGTCTTGCTGTTTTGTGATCCTTGCACCAAAAATTATTGTTCTTCTAAATTCAAAGCAACATGTTTGCCTCATACTTTTACTTCTGTCATTTTGGTCATTGTTTTCTTTTGAAATTTGGCTTATTAATAATATTATTGTTCCCTTACTTGTTGTGGTGTTTCTGATAACGTTGTACCGTCATACAAACTTACATAGGCAGACCGTGCAACAAATTGTAACGCATGAATCATTTTTTTTTTTTTGCATCACGAGTTCATGGCACGGTCATGCAAGCTTGCACAGGTAGGCCGTGCAACACACTGCCTTAAAACTCCTATTCTTTTCCCCCAAATAGCCTCTTGCACAGCTAGGGTGTGCAAGATTGCATGGCCGTGCAAGACAATATCAGCTTTTTGTCCCTGCTTTTTGTTGGAATTGCTTCATCTAACCTCTTCACTTCTTAAACCTCTGAAAAGATATGTAGTACTTATGCTAATTATATATTTTATTATCTATTATATAAAATTTATTTAAATTATCAATTTTTATCTAAACTGTGCATTTCATTGAAAAAGTTAAAATAACTCACATTTTTTAATTTTTTATTTATTAATGGTACCAAAAAAATAGAACAATATTTATGCTATTAGTTAAATTATACCTAAAATATAATGAAATTAAAATGAAGGACAATTTAGACAAAGTAATATAAAATTTATACCCTTTCTAGTAATTACACATTTATAAGTGATTCTAATTAATAATATTCAAACAACATCTATTATACCAAAATCACTTTTCAAGTTAAGTTTTCCAAGCATAAATCATGGTCAGTCAAATCCACTTATGAACAAAATCAATTTATCCAAAATTAAGTTTACAAAATCTAAAAAAAAACACAATTAGTAAGTTAAAAAATTATAAAAACAACTATTGTTATTATTATTTTCATAAAATTTTAAAAATAAAAATAAGTGACATTTTTTAAACAACTTTTTAAAAAGTTTTTTTAAATATTAATTTATTTTCAAAAGTTTTTTTAAACAAAATCAAAACATGTCAACTATTTTTTTTTCTTGAAAATATCTTTATAGATATAAAAAATAATTATTATAAATAATTATGTAAATTCAAACTCACTTTTATATAAGTACTTATTTAAGTAAAACTTATTTAATAAGTTATACTGTTATAATAACATGTTTGAAAAAGATTATTTATTTTCCAAAATATTTTTTTAATTAAAAATAATTTTTTTTAGAAAATATTTTATTTTGAGTTTTTAATTATTTAATTTCAGATTATTTTTAAAGTTTTGAGAGATAAATATCTATCTATCCTTAACTAATTAACTTTTTCAATCATTATATATAATTTTTGGTAATTTAATACATAAAATTAATTTTTTCAATACAATCAAAACAAAACTCTTTATCTTAAAATCAATTATACACATAATCGATGTTTAATATAATATTTTTTTCACAGCTAAATAAGTTAAATAGTATTTGGACAAACATTTAAAAAAGTATTTTTTATAAACCCTTTGAAATAAGTATCGTGCATTTGAGGAACATGTCAATTCCTTATGTTAGTTCTGTAAAAAATTATTATAAAAATAATTAGGACCTAATTTATTTTTAGCTTTCACAAAAACTTATTTTCATAAGTTTTAATTTCTAACTTATAAAAATAAGTTTAAAACAGTTTATAGGAGTTATGTTTTAATAAGTTCATTCAAACTGAATAAAAACACTTCATAAGTGTTTATTATAATAGATAAACCTAAATAAACTGCACTTAAACTTATCTAAATGGGGGCTTAAGTCTCACGTGATTAGTATGACAATTGCTATAGTAGTATGATATTAAGGATGAATTGTTAATTATTTATTGAATCATAGTTTCATAATAAATTTTTAAATTTTAATTAAATATAAATAAAATTTCATGAATGCTTGACAATTCATCATGTGTATCTTATGCTAAAAAAAAAGAAAATAAATATCAGAGTAATTCTTGATTAATACTCTATTAATTTATGGGTCTTGTTAACCAATATTTGTAAGATATTATTTAAAAATTATTTAATATCTCTTAATAAATAATTTTAATTATTAAATAAATTTTAAGATATTTAATATTTTATTTTTAAATTTAATATTTTTTAAATTTTAATTCCTTAACTAATCTATTAAGTGCACTCGTTAATAATAAAAGTTCTAATTTATTTGCATTTTTGTAACCTTTCTTTACACGTGTAACTTGCACGACACTTCATGAAAAAACGGCTCAGGTGGCTTATGTTAGAGCCTAGTCTTGCCACGACGGGAAACATAGGCCTAACTCGCACTGGGTCCCATCACGTTTATCCATTTGTCTTCTCGTCCCTTCTAAATGATCGTGACGACAATTTTATTATTTTTCAGGCAGTTTCTTTTTATGAAACTCATCGCTTCTGCTCTGCGCCTTCCAAAAAGTTGAAATCTCATTCTCAACCCGCGAACCACGCTTTTCGTTTGAGTTCGTTGCCGCCCTCAGCTTTCGCTCTGTATCCTCCGTCAACACCAAACCCTAACCCTCGCACATCCACTTCTCTGTTTCGAATCTCGTCGAGTGCAGAGTTCATTACTCTTCACGAATCTCAGATCTGTTATTTTCATACTCGATTTAAAGCGGTTGGAGCTGGTGTTAGGATTTTCTTGAATCTTTAGGGATTGAAGGTTCTATGTATTTGAATTTTTATGAATTTTGATTGGTGTATGGTTTGAGGTAGGTTTGTTGTTGTTGTAATGTTGTTCTTCTGCTTTCTGTTTCTACAAATTGAATTAAAAGGTTAAGCGGTTATTTTTGATTCAGACGCCCATTCCATAACATCTTTTGGACGTGTAAATTGAATTGTTGACTGTTTTTGTTTTCATTTCTATTTTAGTGTTTTTGAGTGAATGGATCGAGAACTCTGTTTCTAATTTTGTGATTTATGATGCTCAGGTGTTAATTTTACACGAAGCTCAAGTGAACACGCACGAATTCAAGTCGACCACGAGTTTCTTTGTGAATGCTGTGCTGCAGTCTTGCTTTTCCGGTAGTTACCACGTTTGGATTCCCATAGGCTTTGTTCTTTGATGTTGATGGGAGAGGGAGCGGTTTGTGTGCAAGCATTAGCAGATGGAAGGAGGGAAAACGATGAGGAATCGAGAACAGAACTGAAGCGGGACTACCACCAATGTGTTACTGATACTGAGCCTGTAACGTCTCCAAATAAGAAACATGCAAAAGAAGTTTCCAACGACGAAGTGCGCTCTGAAGTTTCCAACCCCAACATTTCTGCGACAGAGAATGCCTTAACTTTTCAAGATATTAGTAGCCAACCGACTGAACCGGCAAATATTAACCAGGCAGAGTGTGGGGAACTAACGTCTACTTGTTTGGAGAATTCAAGTTCTGATGAGACATTGAGTGATGAAGCGGGTGATCAGAATAATAATACTTCTTCTCAGATTGATAAGGGCACGGGTAGCTCTGCAATGACGTCCTGTGTTGTGCTGGAAATTCCAAAGCATGCTAGTTCATCTGGGATCAGAAAGATTACTTTTAAGTTCAGTAAAAAGAAGGAGGACTATGGTTACCAGTCACCTTCTCCGATGTACCGTCCTGCTCTATTTACTGATGGCATTCCGTATGGCTTTCATGGGGATGATGAAGAATCTTTGGCAAAGGCTGATTGTAATAGTGGGTCCTTAGAAAGCTCTTGTGGAATGGGATATGTTCGAACTGGAGATTTGAACTTATACACTCGCAATATGGAATTGAAAATGTCAAAGAAGGTAGTCCCCAACTGCTACCCTACAAATGTCAAAAAGCTGTTATCAACTGGTATCCTTGACGGAGCTCTAGTCAAATATATTTACAACCCAGCAGAGGTAAAGCACATATTTGTTGTCTGTTTTATATACTTATGCTGGGTTTCTTCTTACGTTTTGAAGTTGTTGCCAGGTTGAGCTACCTGGGATTATTGATGGCGGTGGATATTTGTGTGGCTGTTCAGCGTGTAATTACTCCAGGGTAAGATATGTGCATTATTTCTCATTATGATTGGAGTTTTTGTTCTGTACTTTCAAAATAGTTGATTTGAGTGATTTCATCATGGGAAATGATTGTTAGCACGAAACCAGTTTCTTAAAGAGTTACAAATGACTTATAACTGACTCTGATGGCTTTCTTTCTTTTCTTTTTTTTTTTTTTGTATTTCTGTTTGTATATTTTAACTAATAACTGTAACTCAAGGCTTTTTCTTTCATTCGTGCATGAATTCGTACAAATTTCTTCGTGCTAAATAGCATCACTCTTTCATCATATGCTCAGGTGCTTAGTGCCTATGAGTTTGAGCAGCATGCTGGAGCCAAGACTAGACATCCAAATAATCACATATTCCTAGAGAATGGAAGACCAATATATAGTATTATACAGGAAATTAAAACTTCTCCACTCAGCTTACTAGATGAGGTTATAAAGAATGTGGCTGGTTCATCTGTCAACGAGGAGTCTTTCCAGGTTTGGAAAGGTGATAATTATTTCTCTTGTTTATAAATGCATTGTGGGAGCCTAGAGGTTTTGGGTTCATGTCGATCCAATGTCTAAAAAAATAAATAAAAGCATAATGGGATATGCGTACTGGGCAAATGTGCTATTTTTTGTGGTTTTGATTTTTGGTTGGTAAGTCATTGTTACCATCTCAAAAGGCTATATTAACATTGGCAAGAAGTCTTGATGGGAAACTCTTGTGGTCAGCTATCTGAATACTAAATCAGAACCGGTTGTTTTTCTCTGTAGGCATTCTCTATCACTTTTCTTTCTTATATAGTTTTGTGCTTTTCTCCAATGTTTTCAGGGCCATATCGCCCCCCCCCCCTTTCCCAAATCCCATCTTCAGTGGAACCTACCCTTACCTCAGACTCAAGTTTCTAACATCTTTTTATTTGAAGATCAAAAAGTATCAGCATCTTCATTTCTTATCCTGTTCTTCTATGTGTTCCCACATATCTGCATCAATATTTTTATTTCTGCTACCTTCTGGCCATCTAGAGTAAGAGGTGTTTTCTTTTGCTATGCTTTAGGTTTTGATTTTTCTTTCTTTTTTTTCTTTTACATGGATTCTGCAGAAAGGCTTCTACAAAGCAATGGGAAGGTTGAGGCTGATAAAAATTATAGCACCAAGCTTATGGGCATGCCTCGTACTAACACAAGGTAAACCATAAATAAACCTAAAATAGAATAAACAAAATCTGGCTGCACGTCATTTTGGTGCTGTTATTTGGTTGTCAATCCAATCCAGTTTCTTTTTAACTTCTGCTTCTAATGCCTTTGGATGCAGTTGTGCATTATCTATCTCTTGTTTTTTCAGCTTGTTTAGTTCATTTGGATATTGGCAACCTTTTCAATTGAGGAACTATATAGTAAACAAGACATATCTGAATTTCCCCCCTCCAAAAGTGGTTCACTTGCTGTCAATATGTTTTTTCCCTTTTTTTTAATAGCAAAAGAAACTTGCTGTCAAATTTCAATATGTTGACGGTTGACCACAATAAGTATTGTTTTGTTCATTAGAGCCTCTTAATAAAAAATAAAATCATTTGTTTAGTTAATTAGTCCTGAGGCTTTTAGTCAGCCAGTGCTTTCTGGATTTGGGACTTGGTGTTTTTTGATTGACTTAATCAGATATTTCATAATTATGCATTTATGGGTTTTGTTAAAGGAAAACAGATTCAATTTTCACCGGGGTTTTGCTGTGGTCTTATCCATGAGTTCCAACTGCCAACAACTTAATTTTTTGCGCTATTTTTTTTTTCCATTTTTTCCATTTTAGTTTTAATGTTATTTGTATGTTTGTCAAATGTTAATATTTTCAAATTTATTGTTGCTTTGTTAACTAAATTTGGCTGACTTTTTAAAAGAAAAAAAGGCTGACAAGACTGCTTGCCTATTTGATTTTGCTGCTCCAGTCAATCTGTAGAATGTGTGAGCCACTTGTCTTCTTTGAATGTGACGAGCCATTTTGAGCAGCAAATGTATGTGAAGCAGGCAACTGATGAGTGGAAACGTGTGGTGAAGAAGTTTGTTCTCTCTCTCTCTCTCTCTCTCTCAGTTTAATTACTCATACCTGATACTTGATTGTTGAACTGAACTTGAGCAGTCTGCATATGTATAAGGTTATCTGGTAAATAAATTGTAAACCTTTCCATCTTGTATATTCACACTATGCCTGTTTTGCAGACCAAGCTCCTGCACTTCTAACTCAGGTGTACAGCTGAAGAGAAGCGCTGATGGTTGCACTAAGAGAAGGTACTCTTTTTTGTTTTGGAATTTTTTTAATGGGGGATGCTTGTTCTGTGATTCTCTGTCCGTCCCCTCTAGCTTCCTGCTGTGAATTGCAATGTCGTAGCTACTGTAATTTGAATTAGAATTTTTTGCTCTTATCAGGGACAACGATTTACATAGGTTACTTTTTATGCCAAATGGACTACCAGATGGTGCTGAATTGGCTTACTATGTCAAAGGACAGGTGTCTTAATAATATTTTCTTATAATATTTTGTGTTGATGGGTTGATCAGCACTTGATTTTCATTCTTTTCAATGTATGACTTTTCTGATGTGTGTTTCAGAAATTACTTGGAGGTTACAAACAGGGAAATGGTATAGTCTGTGGTTGTTGTGACAAAGAGGTATGATCATATAACTATGTGCACACAATATTTATTTTTATATAAATGTAAATGTTAAGATAAATTTACATCCATTTGTAAACAGATAAGCCCTTCACAGTTTGAATCCCATGCTGGAATGGCTGCCAGACGTCAACCGTGAGTAGACTTTTAAAGTACCTAAATAGACTGGTCTATTTTTCTTCATCCTGAAATAATTTTTGACCTCTTGCAATTTGCAGTTACCGACACATATATACTTCCAATGGATTAACACTTCATGATATAGCTCTCTCTTTGGCAAATGGTCAAAATCTTACCACAGGAGATAGTGATGATATGTGTGCAGTATGTGGAGATGGAGGGGACTTGATTCTTTGCAATGAATGCCCTAGGGCTTTTCATGCAGGTGGACAAATTACCTTCGACACTTTATAAGATATTAGTTATTTGCAAATATTGTAATGTTTTCATTTTCCCATCCATTATATTAGTTTCTTAACAATGTTTTTTAAAAATATATTCACTGTTACCCTGTGTATCATTTAGGAAATGACTGATGATGTCTACATGCTGAATAAAGTGTGTTTTATTGCATTCATTTGCTGCATACTTGGTGTAGCTTGCATAACATATAGTCCGTCTTGCTACATTGATCTGTTTGATTCCAGATCTAGGTTGCCATAGTATCAGACACTGCTACATTATTGGTGCTAGTTAATATTACATCAGGCTGCCCTTTCCTTCTAGTTCTTTTAATTGCATTACTTTATGGTACATGCGGGTTATTAGTATCCCCATTTCCTTACTCCCCCTCCCCCCACAACAAATAAAGTATCAGCCTTTCCGTCTATATTTACCTTTTATTAAGGGGAAAAAACACTAATCATCAGGGAAGGTGGCAGGATATATTAATATTATGGTATTGTTGTTTCAATTGCAGCCTGCTTGGGTTTACAGTGTGTTCCAGAAAGTAGTTGGCATTGTATAAATTGTAGAGATAATGCTGGCAATGGAAGAGAATCTTCTATGGCGAGGCCAATCATGATACGGTTGACACGGGTTGACAAAGCACCAGAGTTTGAAATGGGTGGATGTGTTGTTTGCAGGTAGGTCATATGACTTGTATGGTTGTTTAGCTTAAACTATTTATAAAAGCAACCACATTTTGACAACTTTATGAGGAAGAATTTCCTTTCCTTGTTAATGGAAGTGGTATTTCACTTTCAAATAAGATTTTGGTAATGGATTATGTGATTTCCATGCTAATTTTTTTAATCTAGTTTTCCTAATAACTTTTTTTATAAGGGTTGGCATATATGATTAGCAGGCTTTGCCTGGTTCACCCATCATGTTTTGGGCATACAACTATCTGATCTTTGTCTTCAGTATCTATAGATCACATTAGTATAGAGAGAAGAGGCATTTAAACATACAGGCATTCTTTTTTTACTAGGAAGATTTTTGGTTTTCCTGATTTTCTCATTTGCATTTTCTAGAGCTTTTGACTTTTCAAAGTTGTCTCTTTGTTCCAATGTTTTTCACTTTCTAGTTGACATTTTCAAGTAATGTAAGGGGATATTTCTTAAACTGTTCCTCTCATGTGTTTTTTATTTTGAGAAGGCTGACAGAAGAATACTTTTAAACCGATGTCTAGCATCATTCTTTATTTTAAAAGAAAAAAGAGAACAATAGTAGACATTAGTTTAGATTCATTTTTTTATATAGAAATTTTTGTCTCATGAGATCAAATGGTTCAGTAGCATATAGTACTAGGAGATCAAAGCAATGCATTTGTATGAAACATTAGGATAAATAAAGATGCATGTGAATTTTGAAATTTGGTATTTACATTTCTATTTTTAAACTATTTGTATTGGGGGTTTTGTGCTAGTGGAAGTTCAGTTTGGTTTCTTATTTGACATTTTTATTATACATTTGCTCGTATTAATTATTTGTCATATTCTTCTACCCATTAGTTAGGGGGCAGTTGTAGTTTGGTGGAACTGTGAAGGGACTTTAATTTACTGCTACTGTATTTTTTTTTTAAAACAAAGGAGGTAGAAAAGATTGAGAGAAATCCAAGATATTTTTTCAGTATCTCTGCCAACATTAAGCTCTGTTTTTTGAATTCTGTAATGTGTTAATTCTTTTGATTGGTCAACAGGGAACACGATTTCAGTGTTGCTAAATTTGATGAGCGAACAGTAATAATTTGTGACCAGGTATGGTATATATACGATGAAATATTGAACTATTTCTTTCTTTTGTAAAAGTCAAACGTAAGTATATTATTGGTTGTTATCCAGTGTGAGAAGGAGTATCATGTTGGTTGCTTGCGGGACATTGGGCTATGTGAGTTGGAAGTAAGCACTGAACCTTGTAGCAAATATTATTATGATACTTGTAACTGTTTTTAATTATTTATTAGCACGTCTTAACTCAGGAGCTACCCAAGGATAAGTGGTTTTGTTGTGATGACTGCAATCGAATATATGTGGCTCTACAGAATTCAGTTTCTGCTGGAGCAGACATTATACCAGCTTCCTTGTCAGACTTAATAATCAGGAAACATGAGGAGAGGGGATTATGTACTGATGGGGGCATGAATGATATCCAGTGGCGAATTTTAAGTGGAAAAAGTCGTTATCCAGAGCATTTACCATTACTTTCACGGGCTGCTGCAATTTTTCGAGTGAGTATTTATGGCTTCTAAGTTTGCTAATTGTGATACTTGATTTTTTGCGGGATATGTGGTTGATACGTTTCCATATTTGTTCATGTTTCATCGGTCCTATTAGCTGCTGCTAGTTAGCTTGATGGAACAGTTATGAGTGCTTCCCATCCTTCAGTTTTCTGCACAGTTAAAATTTGTCAAAGTGATAGATTATATCTAAAGAATAGGTCTATTATTAACAATGTTGTAGTATTGATGACAACTCAGTTAGTAGCTTTGGATTTTGCAATGAGAAAATTTTCGTTGTCATATAGGATGCTGTTGTTGCGTTGAGTTTTCATTGTATGCATTGGTTGCCATGTATTGTAAGACACAGGTGCACATTCTTCCTCGAGATGCAACTACCGAGTTTTCCTTGGGGGGTGCGCAGCGGTAGGTTCTCTTGTTCTGTCAAGTTATGGACAAGTTTTAGGTTTTGACTGTTGAGAAATACATGCAGTCATGCATCTTGAAGGTGCACATTCTTCCTCGAGATGCAACTACCGAGTTTTCCTTGGGGGGGCGCAGGGGTAGGTTCTCTTGTTCTGTCAAGTTATGGACAAGTTTTAGGTTTTGACTGTTGAGAAATACATGCAGTCATGCATCTTGAAAATGCCTTTATAGTTTTTCTTCCTTTATTGCCTTTCTTAATCTACCATTTGATTCTTGTGTATTGGGTTTTTGGTGGCATTGAAACTGTCTTTGTTATCATTTATGTATTCTATGCTTTGTTTTAACCACTTATCTCTCATGTTTTGGGTATATGTTTTGGCAGGAGTGTTTTGATCCCATTGTTGCAGTATCTGGTCGTGATCTGATTCCTGTTATGGTCTACGGGTAAGCAACTCTGGTTTATTTTAGTGTAGGTTGACTCTGGTTGATCCTCGCCCCTACAGCCTTCTATATTCTTGTGTGTTTCCAACTAAGTGATGATTTATTCTCCTTTGGTTTAGTAACACTCTTGCATTATTTACTACTGACTGCCACAGAGATAAATTGAAGCTGACCTTGAATTATGATGAATATGCATATTTCCCTCTATCACTCTCTCCCCCCTTGTCCACCTGGATAACCATTGGTTGATGGAACATCTATTTGGTAGGCTCTCTGGGCTTTGTGTCAGAACATGTTTTAGGGTGAATAAACTCTGCACCTATTTATCTATCACAAGCAGTACTTTGTTGAAGTTTTCTTCTTTTAAGGTTCAAGTTTATATTGTATTACAAGTCTTGGTTTGACTTTTAGTAGACATGAATCTCATGGTGGTGCATTTGTCAACAAGAGGTTGTAAATTATTGTTTCAATCAGTGCTTGGGTTGCATGCCCAGGATTCTATTAAGTATTCATGATCTTTTTGCTCAACATATTTTCTGGTAAAATAATGTATTCTGATTTTTTTGCAGGAGAAATATTTCTGGTATTAAGTATTCATGATCTTTTTTTCCAACATATTTTCTGATAAAATAATGTATTCTGATTTTTTTGCAGGAGAAATATTTCTGGTCAAGAATTTGGGGGGATGTATTGCATTGTTTTAATTGTGAAGTATGTGGCTTTCTCTGCTTTCCTTATTTTCCTGATAGTGCTTCGATTTGGTCACATTGACATTGTATGTATCATACTTGCACAGTTCTGTTGTTGTATCTGCTGGGCTTCTTAGGATTTTTGGCCGTAATGTTGCTGAGCTTCCACTGGTAGCTACAAGCAGAGAACATCAAGGAAAAGTAAGCAATTCATTGTAAATCATGCCTGACCCAAAATTAAAACGTTTATTGATAGATGCATTCCAATAACACTCCTTTTACTAGGTACTAGATGTTTAGTAAGGATAAGCTTTCATTAACTTTTGACTTTCCATTTAGGGCTATTTTCAAGTGTTAGTCTCTTGCATAGAGAGGTTGCTGTCTTCTCTAAATGTAGAAACGCTGGTGCTTCCTGCAGCAGGGGATGCTGAGTCAATTTGGACTAAGAAATTAGGCTTCCGAAAGATGAGTGAAGATCAGGTAATTTCATCTGTCTGCATTTACTGGTTAACTAGGGAAAGTAGATTTTGGAGCTGATTTCCAGAGAACCCAATGAACTCATGAATCAATTGAATAGGTTAAAATGATAGTGAGAAATCAACAAGTGTGATTTTTTCTTGCATTTGTAAGAGATCACTTATAATAAATAGGCTTCACTTTGATACTCTGAATCTTCTTGGACCTGAATGGTTTGATGTAGGGGTGTTCAACAGGTTGGGTACCCACGAACCCGCACAATCCGACCAACCCAACCCACAAACAGCAAGTTGGTTCGGATCTGCAAGTTGGGTTGGGTCATAAATCTCCCAACGTTGGGTTGGGTTGTGGGTTGGAACTCTTTCAACTCACACATATCCAATCAATTCTTTTTATAGATATGTTATGACTTTTTGTTGTGGCTTCCATAATCTTATATTAGTTTATAAGTTTTTTTAGTAATTAATTTCATAAGAATTTTTAATTGAAATTTCTATTTAATATTGTCATGGATATTATCAAATGATGGTTTTTAAACCTTTAGTGTTTTGAGAGAAATCCACACTATCAAAAGGATAATTCCTTAACAAAAGGAATATCAAGTAAGATAAAATCTAGAGCAAAATCTCTTACTCCATAATTTAATACAAATTTATACACAGTTATTATTTTTTAAGCATTAACAAAAACTAGTCAATTATGCCAAGTTCCAACATTGAGTAAATTTAACAATTCACTCTGCTCAAAGAATGGGAAACAAACATTCAAAAAAATTGTTTAGGCTTTCGCATTTATGACCCATAAGATGAAACAATTTCTTGAAGTGGTAATTTATGAAGTACATAAGATTGAACATTATATCTTATAAAAAATTGTGGGACCAAATTTAATAGAAACAAATTGCTATACATATACTCTAGGGTAGAAAAAAACTTTTAGGTGCATTTATACTTGTTTGATTATCTTTAAAATTTCTATTTCACATCGTTCCACTTAAGCAAAAGAAAAGAAGTGTCCACGAGTCTGACTGAGAAGACTTATGTTATGTGTACTGGTGTCATTTGAGACTTATGTATCTCGATTGCTTTACATTGACATTTGGATTTAATACTTGTGTTATACGTAATGGATTTCATCTTCTACTTCAATAGTTTTTTTTTGGGGAGGGGGGGTTTCACACGGGTTCAACCCACACATATATGGGTCGGGTTGAATGAAGAAAAAAATTTCTGAACCCTATCCAACCCATTGCTTTCATGAGTGGGTCAGGTTTAAAATACCCCAACCCCAACCTCTGAACACCCCTAGTTTGATGGTCTTGATTATTGAGATATTCTTCTGGGGTAGTTGGCCACCATATGTTTGATTCCATATTGAAAGACTTCAGTGTGTTAGCTGTTATATGTGCATGTCATAGGTACTGTGAAGGAAGACCTGCTTAACTAAAACATGGCCTGCTTAGTTTTTTTTTTTTTTTTTTGGGTTCTGACACCGGATAATAAGAGCATGGTTATGGTGCCTCAAGTTCAGAATTGGTTTATAACTTCATATCATATTCTATTTGATCTCGAAGAAACTGTTGGGGATACTAACAAGCATTAACAATTATGATTTTATTTTGGCCAGTTATCCAAATATCTCAGGGAGGTGCAGCTCACCCTCTTCAATAAAACTTCAATGCTGGAGAAGACAGTGCAGCTGGCGACAGAATGATGCTTTATCTGGTGTTGTAACTAATTTTTGATTATTTATTCATTTTTTACTATTTTCCTCACTGTAACATTGCTGCTATAATCTTGCTTAGTTTTTTTATTCTACCTTTTCTTTTTGGTTTTTTTGGAGGATGGGTGGTTGTGGCTGGGTCTTAGGGTGGCAGCCAGTCATGTCTCTTTCTTTTTGTACAATGTAGGATAGAAGAGTAAGGGTGGAAGATGGAGACAAACGTGGCCTAAAAGGATAGTAATGGAGTTGAAAGAGTGCATGCTGACCATTTTTTTTATTAGCATGCATGTCCGCTATAAATTCTCTATTGTATTGTATTGTGAATTTTGTTCTTTTTTTTTTTAAAAAAAAATCATGTATCTTCATGGTGAATTCATGTTCATGATGCTTGGCTCTTTTATTGGAACTTATAAACTCCGATGAATAGTAGCAAGATTTTAGTGGAATTAATTACTCCTGTAAACCAGCTATTTGCTTGATCATGTCGAAAAAAAAAAAAGCGTTATTGCTTGACGGAAGTGATTGCTGCACGTACTTGTATACTTGTCTCTGCACTTACGTTCATGTGTCATAAATTTTTTACTTGATTTTAATTTTGATTTACTGGTGTAAAATTTTTTTACATCATCTAATCATATATTGTCAAATCATTAAAAAAATTTGACTATTACAATAATAATATAAAAAATTTAATTTTTTTAATGATATATGATTAAATGATAGTGTAAATTTTTTTCACTAACAAGAAATTAAAATTAAATTCTTTTTAATTTGGTATATCTAGTTAAATAATATGGGCTTAATGCGGTGTCCTTTGGGTTTATATGATTGGGTCACGTAAAGAATGAGAACTGTGATTGTCATTCAAAAAAACTCAAAGTGAAAAGTTTAGTTGTTATTAAAAGAATGTCAGAAGAGTGTGAACAATGTTTGTATGAGAAGTGTTATTAAAGGGTACTTTAAAAGCTCTCTTTTTTTAGCCAGAAGCACTTGAACTTGTTTATTATGTAAGTTTGTCTTAATACAAAGTAAGTTAATTTAAATACATTAACATTATTCTATACTTTTGTGGAGTGCTGAATATTTTAGCCTTGTACTTTTAACTGTCGTTGGTGCCACTATAAGTTCAAGCTATGGTTTGTAAGTCCTGGTTTAGGATGAAGTGGTGTTTTGAAAAATTAGTTTTGCACCAGTGTATCTCTTGAGTTTGGATTTTCTCCAGCCTCCCCAGCAGAAAAAATAGAGGGGGAGAGAATAGAGATGATGAAGAAATGAAGAGGAAATAAAGAGAGAGAATGAAATTAAAAGAGATAGGCTAGAAAGACAGGAGTGCAGGAGAGAATCCAAATCCATATATCTATATGTTTTCTAGAACACAATAAAAGATCAAGATGAAATTATTCCTAGAAGTAGTACTGTTTCTCTGCATCTGTTGTAGATTCTTTAAATTATTCGTTGAATAATATTAATTTATAATTTTTTATTAAATAATTATAATTTTATAAGAGAATGATTATTTCATAAATGAATTAAGTGTGTTTGGATTAGTTGTGAAAAAAAAATTATATGAAAAATCGATTATGTGTATAATCGATTTTCAAGAAAATCGATTATGAGAAAATTAATTTATGTTTGGATATATTAATTCATAATCGATTTTATGATAAAGAGTTTTGTTTGAATTGTATAAAAAAATCGCTTTTATATATGGAATTACCAAAAGATGTATGAAATGATTGAAAAAGTTATTTGATTGAGGGCAAAATGGTATTTCTCTCTTAAAACTTTTGAAATAATCTGAAATCAAATAATTACAAGCTTAAAATAATAGCTTTTTTAAAAAAGTTGTTTTTAATTATAGAAAAATAATCTTAACGTATAATCAATTTTACACATTTTAAACAAACAAGATAGATTTTATATAAAACAGCAAAAAAACTGTTTTGGGAAAGAATTAATCTTTCCCAAATATGTTCTAAGTAGTTATCTTTATAATATTATGAAAATTTAAAATCATGATTGTTTTGTTAAAATTATTTAATAAAGATATGTCTAAATTTTAGGATGTGATTATTTTGTTATAAAACGTGATTGTTTTATAAAATAAATATTTATAATTTTTTTTAAAAAAATATATTAAAGCAGAGGCATTTCCACAAGTGGTATATCAGACAAGAATATCTAAAAATAATAAATTGTTTAGTTTTTATGAAATATCAAGTCAAAGTTATTTGTTTCAAAAGAAAATTTTCAATTCATAAATTTATTAAATAAACTTATGATTTCTCAAAATTGTAATCTATTGAAGATTAAATGAAAATAATATATATCAACAATTTCTTATAAAATGAAACTTTTATTCAACAAACTATAATATGAAAGTCTTGTAATTTTGTTGCAATGTAGTTATACTGTGAAGGATATTCCACATTACTTTCATAAATATAGATGTAAAATTAAAAAAAAATGTTTTCTTTAACTGTACAATTGGGATTTGATTTGGTCATATGTTTTGTTTTGTTTTGTTTAGTCTACTTCCCTCAGCGTCCTTGCCATGAGCAATTAGGAGACAATCTTGCCTTCATCTGTTCATATTGAATATTTGAGAAAATAGTTTAAAAAAAGAAAGAGAATCAAACACTTAATCGGAACGAACTCCTTTATCCATCGAATCTTTGAGAAAATGGTATGAAAAAAAAAAAAATACTAGCAAGTAGTCAAACCTTTTCTTATTTTCTATCAAAAAAATTCTTTATGATTAGAATATTGGACTCCAAGAAATCATCATTTTACCTAAAGCGAATGCAATAATAATTTTTACATATGTCGATGCTGGCTCATGCAAGTTTTTATTTTTTAATTTTTGGGTGATGGCTCATGCAAGTTTTTAAACCATCTTATCTTCATTTCAATGTGTAATGAATTTTATTTCAAATGAAAGTGCGCTAGCTAAAATGGTGAAAGATCCATTTGAAAAAATATATGAATATGATCAATTAAATAAATGTTAAAATTAAATCCCAATAAAAAGAATCAGGCTTTAATAAAAAATTAGTATAAAAGAGAGAGGTGTGTGGATATATTCTACATTTGCATAGGAAGCTTGATCAATGAAATCATCATCCATTCACTTATTTGATATAAAAACAACCTAATATTCTTTGGTTAATCTTGAAAAATACTGCTAGTGCTATACCCGTAAGAAACTCTGTACAAATCTATTAGCATCAAAAGAAAAAGTTGTTATTCCCATAACTATCAAATCATATCAATGTATAACATTCCAAAATAAAACATAAAAATAAACTAACAATAGTATTAGTAATATGAATAGCTTTTTTATTTTTTTTATTTAAATTTTCTACTCATAAAACATGCTCTAAGTCTTTTTCTTTAGTTGACAAAAATGAATAGATCTGCTTCATTTTTTCTTGTGAAGGGCTTGTGGTGTTAACAGATATAGTAATTAGTTAGTTAGGTGTAATTAGTTACATAGTTAGTTACATCTATGAGGCTATATAAGTCACTCTTGTATATAACTTTCTCACAACTTTTCATTCAATCAATTTCATTTTCACATTTTCTCAATTTTCTCTCATATGAGCAATGTTTCTCAACATGGTATCAGTGTCTCCATGGTATCCATGAAATATTTTTTTTCTCTGTTCCGCTAAATTGAGTTCCTCTGGAACTTTGAATTCTCTCTCTCTCTCTCTCCAAATTATCTCTTCTACTTTGCGCTTCAATTCAAGCTCCAAAAATGGCGTTCTCATTGGAAGTTCTTTGTTCTTCTTCCCATCACTGTTGCAAGAACCAATTCACTCCATTTCCAGTATTGATTCATGAAGTTATTGTTTACTCCCTAAACCAGTTATGGATTTCATTCCATTTTCAATTCTTTTGCCTCTGTAATGTGTTTTCTCAATCAGAAGCTAAAGTTTTCGATTTCTCTACATTTGTTCCGATTTGATTTTCTGCATGCTCGAAGAGTGGTCATGATCTTGCTCCTTCTACGGCAATAGGATTGTTCCGTCTCCAATCTGTTTCCATGTCACCGAAGACTTGCTTCAAACCATTTCTGAAGTGTGAATTTTTCAAAGTTTACGTGTTCAGTGATCACCAATAGTTGTTTGTGGAATAATTTTCTTGATTTGTCATTTGGTTGGATATGATGCCTTTGTGGAGACATGCTTGGCGTCTGTTGTTATATCACGGTTTCAAGTTTACAGGATTTATACCTTTATTTTTGTTCCATGGTTCATTGCTGCATGTTCTCTTCAACGTGATGGCTTCCCTTGGACTTAGTCGGCTTGCTACATGTCATTATTTTGTTGGCTAAAGCCAAGGCTATATTTCATGTTTTCATAGCACCGCTGGTGCACACAATCATTTCTATCCATATGAAATGATTAAGTGTGCAATAGACTTTTCAGGAATCCTCTTTTGGATGATTGTTACATAGACAAGCTTCAATGGAGTTCAATCCATGATGTGATATTCTTCTTGTAATGAGGCCTTTGTTGGTGTTTGGTGTTCTTGAAGAATGTCTTTGGTTCAAATTTTTTGATTTTTGTTTCAGCCTTATTTGGCTATGATTTTAGCTTTTGACTTGTTATGGTGGTTAAGCTTTGATTCCGTTTGCTTCTATCATTTTTTATGGTGGTTAAGCTTTTCTCTATTGTGATGTTGTTTGGTGGCTTGAAGAGCCACAATTTGCTTGAAACGAGTGCTGTCGAGACGCTGGAAGAAGATCGAAAGGGCCTAAAGAAAGGTTGAAGACTTCTAAGAGTTATATACCTCGGTCGTTACTAGTTCTCATTCATCATTCAATTTCATATTTTTTACTTATTGGCCGATGTGATTATGGCATGATTTGTATTTTGTAATTTTTTTTGTGATAGATTGTATTGCTCATCTCAAGCTGAGTATGCTAAGTACGCATCCTCTAACTTGCAGGAGGCTGTTAATATATATAGTAATTAGTTAGTTAGGTGTAATTAGTTACATAATTAGTTACATCTGTGAGACTATAAAAGTTACTCTTGTATACAACTTTCTCACAACTTTTTATTCAATCAATTTTATTTTCACATTTTCTTAATTTTCTCCCTTACGAGCCATGTTTCTCAACATGTGGATCCGTGCACAATAAACGATAGGTCCTGCCATGTAGATGCCAGTATTTTAGGAAAACCAAAGAAGAGGAGCAGTAGCAGCTGTTGATGAAGTTTCATTGATCTCAGGGGCAAATAGAAGGATTGTGGCCTCATCCCCTGTAATGGCAGAGGCTTATGCCATATGAGATAAGGTTTTATTTGCCCACTCCCCATGCCTCCAATGTTATCTTCAAATTATAATGTCTGGATTTAGTTAATGTCTGCAAAGGAAAAATCCCACATTGGAGTATATTGAGGTGGTGGTGGAAGATATAAGGAGACTGAGTCAAAATATTCCACGATCAAGCTTCTCTTGGATTAATAGGGATCAAAGTAGAGTCGCAGATCTACGAGACCAAAAAAATTTCCTGGGTAACCTCCCAGCTTAATTGTTTATCTCTGTGTTACAGTCTTACAGAGGGACAGAGCGCAAGGCTGAATTGTTTATTTCGTTGGTGCTCAGCTTCTTGTACTTTTGTTCTCCTCTTTGGATTTTGAGCTGACCACAAAAAAAGAGGGGAGGGGGGAATAACTGATACGCGAAGCTTGTGAAGTTGTTTTTCATTTTAGTTTGTATGTTAATTAATTAAGTATTAAATTAAATTAATTAGTAATTTTTTATAATTAATAAACAAAATGATATATCAGGATATAGGTAGATTATTGATTAATTATAAGTAAATTATTAATTAATTTAATTTAATACGTAATTAATTAATATAATGAAATTGAGAAAATATACTCGTGTGTTAATTATGTTTATATTATTGGGTGGATTATGTTATCATTTGGTAAAAAAAAAGAACTATTTGATGAGGATAATTTCTTCAAAAAGAAATCAAGTTTATTGTGCTACAGCTGATTCCTAAAATCACAAGAAGATTGAAGCTTTTTTTTTTTTTTCAGTAATAGAAGATACAAACTTGATGGGTCGATATATATATATATATATATATATCACCTGAGAATCTGCCATAGCATCATGTGATGTGTATATTTATGTCTACTACACATAAAAATAAATTTATATATATATATAAAAAAAAAAGCACTACACGTGCGCTGAAATAGAGGCGCCAGAAAGGAAACGATGTCGCTTTTGTGTTTGACTTTCGTTAGAAAACAGTTTTGTGTGAATCTGAAAGAGGAAGCCGCACTGCGAGTTGAAAAGTTGAGGGAGAGTCCACTTGCTATCAGTTTGCATTTGGCAGTGTTGGCACTAGCATTTCTGATCACACTGAGTGACCGATTAAAGCACGAAAACCCTAAAACAGCCGCATTACATCGAGAGAGAAATGTATTCGTGTATTCCTCAGCAGCACCTTTTTCTTCACTTTCACACCGCAACTTCCCCAAACTCAAAGGTCACTTTCACTCCTAGTTTCCTTCTTCTTTGCATCTTCATACTTTCAACCTTGAAATGAGCTTAAGTCATAGAATTATCACCATCTGCAGGTGTTTAACTCTTCTGCTTCTTCTCTACGGGGTTTGAGGATCTGTGCTGTATCCACCACGGGGAATCATGCCTCTACTTACATACCTGCTGCTCCCATTTTTCTCCCCGAAGGACCTTGGAATCAGGTCACTCTCTAATGGATCTTTCTTCAGTTATTATATAAACATTTCCTAGTATCACTTCCTTTCAGAATTTTTCTCTTTCGTTGATTAATTATTTATAGTATCCTATTATCTTATCTTACACTGTTTCTGTTTGTGCTGCAATTTAACTTCATTTTTCTTATAAAAGAAAAATTCTGGTGACGAATTATTGTTGATCAACTGTCGCCGTCGAATGCTAAAAAAATTTTAGCATTCAGAAATTCGAATCTTCTTGTTCAGTTGAATGCGAGAGACGTTCTTAATATTTTCCCTTATTTGGTTTATTTGGTCATGCGTGGAATGCCTCATTAAAATTTAGTACTGTTAGTTTTTTGTTTGGCAGAATTAATATGCCATCAATTCTTAAAATGGGATGCGGTTGTGATATCGCTTACATCTTCCTCTCCCTTAGTTACTTGAAGTGGAAAATATTCGACTTTGTTTATTAGTATCTGAATATCTGATTTTGAGTTCTCAGGTTCCAGGAGGAGTTACTGCTGCAGAGGGATTTAAAGCTTCAGGCTTATATGGAGGATTGCGTGCCAAAGGAGAAAAGCCTGATCTTGCACTTGTCACATGCGATGTTGATGCCATATCTGCAGGTTTTCATCTTGCTGATTTTGACAGGAATCAACTTTTGGGTTTGGCATACACTTTATGCGATCGGATTTCTTTCAGGGTCATTTACAACAAATGTGGTTGCTGCTGCACCAGTGTTATACTGCAAAAGGACACTAGACATTTCAAAAACGGTAAGAGACTTTCGTGTTCCTTGCTTTCCAGTTAAAATAGAACTGAGCTTGTACTGAATGCATTACACAGCATATGCTTCAACTAACGTTGTCAGTATCCATTGGGGCTGCTATCTTTTCCTAGTTTCTGGCACATTGTTTCCCTGATACAGCAAAGCACTCTCATTGTCTATGGTCATTTCTCTGATGCTCTCCTTCTGTTTGTTTGAGTGGTTTTTTGTATCAGGAAATGGATGTTTGCTCATCCATCAGCTACAATTCCAACAGCATAACATGTTTGCATTGTTACACTTTTGAAAGTCAATCTTTCTTTCTTGATTGTCTGCTAATAAATCAATTTTGCAACTTGTCAGGCACGTGCTGTGTTAACAAATGCAGGTCAAGCAAATGCAGCTACGGTAGGCCACCAAAACTATACCTGTTTCATTGCCTGTGTATAGTCGACTGAAGTGTAGTTTCACTCTAGTTACGTACTTACTTTAGGGCATTGATGAATGTTTTGCTATGAACTTAGTTAGTTCATTTAACCTTGTTGTATGCTTTTCTTTTTAGTGAAGTTTAATAAATATTTTAGTGGTTAAGGCCTTTCATATCTCCAGGGAGAAGCAGGCTACCAGGATGTGATAGAATGTGTGGAAAGCCTTGCTAAGGTATTCATCCTTTCAGAGTGTTGAACAGATCTTCCTTATAGTGCTCTGACTCAAAAGGGTTAGTGCTTAGTCTTTACTCTGAATGCTCATAATGCTCATAATTACAGCTACTGAAAATGAAGCCGGAAGAAGTATTAGTTGAATCCACTGGTGTAATTGGTCACAGAATAAAGAAGGTAAATGCAGAGACTGTACATTGGGTTTTTTGTTGTCTGCTTGTGTCCTTTGTGATGTTGCTTTCTGCGATATGGACTATGAATTCACAAAATTCTTGACAGACCACTTGAAAAGTATTCCAACAAGCTTGTTTGACTATCTACTTCATAAATTCTGTTGTTTTCAATGTTATATACTTCTCATTTCATTTGCAGGTGGCACTTTTAAACTCACTTCCCGTACTAGTGAATTCACTCTCATCCTCAGTGGAGGGGTAATTCCTGTACTTTATGATTTACTTTCAATTTTTATAATTGACATGCTATCATGTTAAGAAACCCACATGTTCATATTTTGTATAGGTTATTAAATGACCTAAATTCATGTAGTTTTTCGTATTTTTTTCTCCCATTCTGGTTTCTTATTCTTTGAAAAATATTTATCTCTGACCAACACTTGTCATGTCTACTTTTTAATCATTCATTCGTTCCATTCTTCCCCAAATCTTATTAGCTTGCATACAGGGCAGATTCTGCAGCAGTGGCTATCACCACAACAGATCTTGTTAGCAAGAGTGTGGCAATTGAGTCTCTGGTATTACTTTTTCCTACTTTGCTCACCAGTATAGATACACACACACACACACACACACATATATGGATTTGGTCCTGTGGATAAATCATAAATATTGCCATGTTTTCAGTTCACTTGGATGTCAACATCAATATGACCTGATAGATACTTACTAAAAAGAAAGAGGGGGGATAGTTGCATTTATTGGTACAGAAAATAGTCTTGTTATGTATGATAGCTTTCCGTAATTCTGTGAACCTGTAATTCCAAAGACAGAAACCTTAATTCTGAAGTTTTGGGAACTAACTTCACCAATTTATGTCAGGTTTATCCCCCACATATAAAGAGGGGGAAAAAAAGAAAGATTATCTTGTTCTTATAATTGTTGGGTTATTGGTAGGTTGGAGGGACTAAGGTCAGAGTAGGGGGAATGGCAAAAGGTTCTGGAATGATCCACCCAAATATGGCTACCATGCTTGGGGTATGTCTTACCTAATGTTTCTTTCTTATTTGGAATATATGGTTTTTTCACTCCATTTCTTAACTATACCTTCCCTAGGTAATTACAACTGATGCCCGGGTAACCAGCGATGTTTGGAGAAAGATGGTGCAGGTTGCTGTGAACCGAAGTTTCAACCAGATAACTGTATGTAATTTTCACTCTTTTCTGGAGACTGTGAATTCAGTGAGTGATATATAGTGGTGCTGCACCATTTAAAAAGATGCTAGTATATAATATTTCTTTTCAGTATTCTCTTTAAATTAAGATACTAAAAATTGCTGTGAGAATTTCACAATTGAAATTATAGTATTATATGTCAAGAATATTTGCCAAATTTTCTTTAGTTCTCTTGTGCAACGTGATGCCATGTTATCTCCATAGATAAGCTTTTGCTCGTGTGATTAGTCTGTTTTTAGGATTGCGGTTGATTCTTACCTTGTTTTTGCATAATTTTGCTACAGGTAGATGGAGATACTAGCACTAATGATACTGTTATTGCTTTGGCTAGTGGGTTATCTGGGTTAGGCTGTATATCTTCTCTAGACAGTGATGAGTCTACTCAACTTCAGGCATGCCTAGATGCGGTAAAGTTGACCGTTTTACAATTTATCACTAATTTTTCGTGTCATATTTTCATTCTTTCCTGTTGAACAAAATGATATAATGATCCCATGATTGCCTTGAGGCATGAAATTTATTGTCCGAGAATGCTCTTCTTTTAGTAAATGTGAAGTTCTGATTTACTTGTCCTTTTCAGGTTATGCAAGGTCTTGCCAAGTCAATAGCTTGGGATGGAGAGGGAGCAACATGCCTCATTGAGGTCTGCTTCTTATGTCAAGGATATTTGTGCTTCATGATCCAAACTCATGACTGTTGATGTTGACTGTGAGAATGTGGACTTGATCCTGCTTCATATTAATATTTGTAATCAAATTCCATCTTCACTGCAGGTCAGTGTGACTGGTGCAAATAGTGAGGCTGAAGCGGCAAAAGTTGCACGTTCAGTTGCATCATCTTCACTTGTAAAGGCATGATAATTGAACTAAAACATCCTTTTCTATTTCAATGTGTCTCGGTCTAATTTACTAAAATAATGTTCATCAGGCTGCTGTATATGGAAGAGATCCCAATTGGGGACGCATTGCTGCTGCAGCTGGCTATTCAGGGGTTTCTTTCCACCAAAACTTACTTAGGGTAGAGCTGGGGGATATTTTACTAATGGATGGTGGGGAACCACAACTATTTGACCGGTAGGATTTCTTTTTTTGGTTATTTTTTACTTGCATCTTGTAAACTAGTAAGATCTTGTTTTTTATCCCAAAAAGAAATAGCAGGATCTTTTTTTTTCTCCTTTCTCTGAGGCTTTATCTATAGTGAGTTTTTCTTAGTAAACCCTCAACAAGCCTCAACACTAACAAAATACATTTATGTCTTAAAGACCAGTCAGTAAATGTACAATTTCTGATGCTGTGGAAGGGTATCGCTTTACCATTTCTGTTGCATTAAGGGAACTGTTTACTTAAACATCAATCATTTAGTCAAATTATTAATATATTCAAATAATAAAAAGGTCAAGAATGAAAACAAAGTAGAATAACATTGTTCCCCTGATTAGGTTCCCTTTTTTTTTTTCCATGCATCACTAACATCTGGGACCTGTGTAACAAGAATTGCATTGTTATTTTGCACCAATGTTTACTTTTCTAATAATGTTTGCTGTGATTTTCCATCTTCCCAAAAGAAAATAGTCTGTTTCCTTTTATTTCACTTGTCAAAATAAAAGTTGGATTCTATTGTTCAATGTTAATGGCTAAGATGATGCTCTTACCTGACAATTGTCTGATCATGCAATATGTTGATCCATCTAATTATCTTGTACATTCTTCCGAGAAATTCTTTTTAGACGAGGTGTTCTTTGACCATGCAATTTAGATTCTTCCCCTGCACTAGGACATGCTTTGTTCTTGCAGTATTGCATGCACTGTTTTGTTGTCTGTTCAGCTTGTAACTTCGTGTGGGAGATTCCCTAATGGCATCCTGGTTTGATTAATTACCAGCCACCATGTTTACAGTAACTTAAAGGCACACGTTTTTCAGTTTTCATTCTTATGTTTGTTTAATCTATATTTTACAATCTCTTCACAAGCTTGCAAACGTGGCAGGGATGCAGCTAGTAATTATCTCAGAAAGGCTGGGGAGACTCATGATACTGTTAGAATTCAGATATCAGTTGGTAAGTCTGTAACCCCGACAGTTCACTGTGAGGTCAACATAAGTTAAGAATTTAAGCGTGTGGGAATTTTTGTTTTTTCTTTTTGGCACTACATTGGTTTTTTCTTTTAACAGTCTAGAAGCAGGGGGCGGGAATTTCTTTGTAATCGTCATAATATTATCATGTTTACTGATTGATATTCATTTCCTACTAACAGGCAATGGACCAGGACGTGGACAAGCATGGGGCTGTGATTTAAGCTACGATTATGTCAAAATAAATGCGGAGTACACAACCTAACCAAATTAAAATCTCCTTACGTGATCCATTGGCATAACTTTTGATTGTGCACTGGTTTTTTCACCGTTCATTAATAAGACCAGTAATATTTAAGGGGAATCCATGTATTTACACAGACGTCAAATCTTGACTATATGGCAGAATGGGATTGATTAGAATAATAAACATGTGCATGATGCACAGTTGTTTGCTCAGTTGTCTTTAGGATGATGATGTCCATTCTGTATCTTGTGTTCTGGCCCTTCTCTTTCCTTTTACCTAGTATATAGTATTCACATGGTTAAATAGTGAACAAGTTCTAGACCTCATCCCATAAATTCCTTTAATTCTTAAGGTATTGTTTGAATGAGAAAGTTTGGAAGAAAAAGTTTAGAAAGAAGGGAAGGGAGGGGTAATTTTTTATTTTAAATTCATATTTTTTTCATTTGGTAATTTTTTGGATAAAATAAAAGTTTATCATATAATTTTCTAATCATGTCTTTTTTTATATATATAAATATTTTATAAATTCTCTGAATTTTGAAATGAAAGATTATCTCATCTCTTTCTCTCTAAACTACTCCAATCCAAATATACCTTAATAGGCAAATGAAAGCAATGATGTTAGCCCCAATGGCTACTGAAAACTGGGCAGACAGTTTCGAGCTTTCAGTTTAATACGTAGCTCAGGATCTTCTCCAGAATTGGCCTGGGTATTGCTAGTACTAATTTCTTTGCTGCCTGCACTGCTTTTAATGACGAGTTTAGAAGCCCAGCTGATGGTCACTAAGTTTTCTAATATTTGTTATATTTATATTGTCTAAATATAAAATACGTGTGAAATAAACAATAATTAGATGCTAAACAAATAAATAATTTATTATTATAAAGTTAAGGCTCAATATATAAAGATGGTAAAAAATTCTCGAATTCAGAGATCCTTCTAGTACTGTTGCATAGAAGCCTAGAAATTACGTCATCCAAAAATTTGTCCCGCAAAGTATCTTTGAAAAAACGAACAGGAAGAAATTATTTATTTATGCACAATGCTGGAGATAGGATAAAAAATTCTAGATGTTACTCATAGCGCTTCTGCAACAGGGTAGTGAACTTTTGTAACGGATTTTTTTAAGAAGCTAGTTCCACAGTAGGAATCATGGCCAACATCATCAAGAGCATCAAATTCAGTGGAAGCTTCAATCACTTTATCACGAGAATCCAGAAACTTATAGCACAAATCAGAAGTCCCAACCAGCTTGCGAAACTGCTTCTTATCTTTGCCGCTGCCCCCTTTGAAAGAATTGCCCTTCTGACCCTTCTTGCCATTCTTCTTTCCACTCTTCTTTTCACTCTTCTCGTTCCTGGATTTCTGCTGTTTCTTGCCTTTGACAGTCTGCAACAATAATGTAGGCACCGGATCATACACATCGGGGGCCCATTTCACAGTCAATTTCGCTTGTGATCCCCCCTGTTTCTCACGGCTACCTTTCATGGCAGATACAAGCTTCAGTGGTGCCTGTGGCACAGAGAAAACAAAAGCCATTAAGCAAAAAATGTCAAATGCAAAGAAAGATAGCAGTCCATAATACACCTACGACCAAAACTACATTTCGCAGTGTCTGATTCTGTCACCTGTCGTCTTAAATGCATATCTATTAAATATATAATAATGCAACAATTTTCTACTCCCCTCAAACCTCCCTTCTATCTGTTGGAGCCAAAAAGGGAAATGCTCCAAAGAAAGACAGAGTAGCAACATACCAACCTAATAAGATACATCTACACATTGTCAACACAGAAAACTCAGAACCTAGACAAAATCATTATAAATAAGGTTTGCAACACTATTCAACCCAAAACCATCCTGCTTCTATGTTGGGTAGGAACATCAAGTTCCAGAGAAACTACAACATGCAAAATACAAAACAGAAATAACATATCTACCCAACTATTGCAATGAAAAATACATGCTTCTACTTCCCATAGGCAGAACCAAATCTTCATTGTTCAAATATGATAAAATGGAGAGGGGACAGGAATTTACAAACAGTAGTTATATACAATTTTCAACGTGTTAAGTAACTAGAAATGCTTGTGTAGATGCACAGCATATAATACACCAACAAACTGAATACGCAAGAAATTATTCTGGTAAAACACTAATATCCTTTAAATGATATACAAATCAAACAGTCCATGCTGCTAAGAATTTTCTGAGTTTCCTCATTAAAATAAAAGCATACATTGCTGAAAATCTTTACCTTGGATATCAGAACTTACTCTTTTTTTTTTGTGTGTGCGGAGGAACAAAATAACACACAGACATAATAACGTTGAGAACTTACAGGCAGGGATACTGAGCATGAGTAGCTTTGATGTGGATATTGCTCAGAGGGTGATTCTGTCAATGATCTATCATCCTCCTCATCAGAAGAGCTTGAAGGCAACATCATATCAGGATAAGGAAAGGTTGAACACTTTTTCAAGCACTTCATATTTAGTTTTGTTTCTTGCTGTTCAAAACCTTCACACAAGTTCCCCTCCCCCACATCGCAGATATCATCCCGCTCAGATGCATGTTCTGACTTCTGAGCATCTTGAATATGTAATGACTCACTAAAAGTACTTTCAAGATTACTTATAAAGTTGTTATGCACAGCATCAGCAGGAGAGGGCATGTCCATCGATTGCATCAGGCACTACAGGCAACCAAAAGAAAAAACAAAATATTAGATGAATCATAAAACATAACTACCTGTTAATGCCATTAATCTGCATAACAAGCATTAAGCAGTAAAACATCCCACACGTATATTTCACCATTAGACTAGTTATATTGTGCTTCATGATTAGGAAGAAATCAAAGAGCTACAAGGAAAACATAATCATAGCAGAAGTTTTGCAAAGCGGGCAATATATGCATTGCCATCTGATGATCACCGAAGTACTGACAAGAGGAGACGTTCATCAGCATAATTGCAATAAGAAGGGAGGCTGACTCAAAGAGAGTTATAGTAAAAGATTTGCAAAGATAAATTTATGCATAGTTATATGACGATAACAGAACAGAAGCTATAGTATAAAAAGTAACTCATCGGTATCATGGTGGTAATGTCAGTTGTAACAATAAACGAAGTAGCATTGTTGCAATAATATTAGTAGTGAAATTGATAGAAGCACTGTCTCGCAGGTGATTGATGATGGGTGACGAACCAACATGTGAAGACTTCCTAGATAAAAGTTCAGCTAAGATAGTATCATGAATAGGGGCTATGTCAATCTTTGAAAAATATACAGGTTACAACTTGTAAGTATGGCAGAGATATCAATAAATCACGAAATAATCTTGAAATTATAATTAAAATACAAAATATGCAATCCCTAAGAAGATTCCACGTTTTGCATAAAACCAACACACAATTTATCCAACTTCTATTGGTCCAAAACTTTGTCTGATTAAAACATAGTCTGTTTCTGGACCAGGAGGAAAGGTGTCCAGTTTTTTTTTAATAGTGAAAGCAAGTGGTTACATCAGATAAACCTTATCAGGTAGTGGATAACAAGATGAAAAGATAAACAAAAGATAAACTTAAATCTAAAAATAACTGAATTAAGATGAGATATGGAAGCTTCTACGTTTTCAAGGTAGTCCTCATAATTCAAACCCAACAGCAATCACTATGCACATTCCACATGTCGCACAAGCATATTCAGAAAAATTTAAACGTTGAACAAGATTTTACTCTACTGTAAGCGTATACAAAAAAATACCTTCAAATACGAAGTTTACTTACAGCTACAACACTCTCAAAACGGGAACGAACAATTGCAAGCTTCCACGGCCTCTCAAACCCACGCAATACCAAGAGAAAAAAACAACAATAACAACCCCTTCGATCCCCAATTCTTCGACGAATTCCCTTGCAACTCGCACGCGAAAACCTCGAAACGCGAAGGAACCAAAAATAGGTATCCCTAAAAGAGAATCCCAGCCCTAACAACCAAAAACTGATACAAACGACACGAAACTCCTAATGTTAACTAAGATTACCACGGCGATCACTTTTTTCAAGATGTTTCAGACGATGAGAGGAGGATCCATCACGGAATATGACCAAGGAAGGGACCAAACGGCGTAGCAGGAGTCCAATGGTCAGCGAAGGCATTATTCTATGCTCTTCGAAACCCTAATTTTTGGACCGACAAAACGAGAATCCTCAGCGCGATCGATACCAAAAAAGCGTTGGATCGAAGATCACTGGACATGAGAAAGAGATTGGAGGGTTTTTGAAGATCGGAAACCGAATCAACGATCTCTGGAACTGCGAGATGAGACTTAGTCCGGAGCAGAGATGTCTCTCATATCTGAGTAATCAACAAGGAAGCAAGCGAAGTGGAGATCGAGACAAAGCGTGATTGGGTAGGATTAGGAAAAAGGGAAAATATATATAGGTTGTGTGAATCAATTAAAAAGGAATCGTTTTGATTATAATTGAATTAATTTGATTTTTTAAACATTAAAATTTATGTTTGAAATTATTATAAAAATTAGATTAGAATTGATTTGGAATTTATTAAATAATTTAATTCAATTTAATATTTTTATATTATTGTAAAATTAAAAAGTAGATAAAAGTAGAATAATTAATTTAAATAAATAAATTTAAAATCAAATCAAATCTTAACAAATCTTAACAAATCTCATCATATTTCATAGAATTTATAAATCTAAACAATTAAGCCCCGTTTATTATAGATTAAAAACTGAATTTGACCTTTAATAATTTATAGATTATTTTTTAAAATTAAAAAAACATAAGTTATTTTATGTTTGCTTACAATCATAAAAATTATTTTTTAAATGAGAGTAACTTCTCTCTCATTTATTGTAAGAGATTTTTTTCAAAAGCTAATGAGAGTAACTTTTTATTTTAACCATAAAAATAATTTTTTTAAAAACAAATGATTTTTTTAATAAGTTTAAACAAACACAATCAAAATCATTAAAAATAATTTTTACTCAAAAAAGTAATTTTTTTATCCAATAATATGTAACAAACGGGCTCTAAAATCTATAAAATTTAAAAATCAAATCATTTCTTATTTTATAACATTTTAAACATAAAATTTGATTTATAAATTAATCAAATTTATTTTTTTTATATTCTAAACACACTTATGTAGATGTTCACTACCCAATCAATAATATTTTTGCACACTATTTTTTTACACCATTTTACACTTAGTTAACGATAAATAAATATTTGGTTAATATAATATACCATTTGGTTAATGAATTTTGGTAACCAATCACTTACAAACTGGTAATCTATTAACCAAACGATATACTTCATTAACCAATAATTTGGTCATCATTAACCAAGTCTGTGAGTAATCGATTACCAAAATTCATTAATCAAATGATATATTGTATTAACTAAAAATTTATACATTGTTAATTAAGTATAAAAATGATATGAAAAAAATAGTATTCACATATCATTACTCCTATCCAATTCGAACTGGATGGTAGACTTCTCCTTGATACTTTGTGCTACGTGTATTTTTTTATAAATTTTTAATAAAAGTACTTTTATTATGTTTTAGTGTATTTTTATAAGTTTTTTAAAAAAATCTGAAATTAAGTAGACTTTAGTATTCCTTTAGATTTAGTACTGATAAAAAAAATATAATAACATTAAAAAATTATTCAAACACAAAGAAAGGTTTTTAAAATATTGTATTCAAATATAAAATAGGTTTTTACTTTTTATAAAATATCTTTTAAAAAATGATTAAAAAAATTTTATTTAAAAGCTCATTCAAACCAATTATTTGACATTCTAAGCGGTTAGATTGCTTACCTAAGATAGTGTTGTAGAAGTATTTTATTTTTAAAAAAATGTAATTTTTCTCTTTAAAAAAAAGCTTATCTAAGCACACTTTAGACAAGCTAGTGTTTGGGATTTCGTGATAATACTTATAAGTTGTGTTTAAAATCAATTAAAAATAGAATTAATTTGATTTAAAAATCAAATTTTTTGTTTTGGACCTCATTATAAAAAATTAAATTTGAATTGATTTAGAAATTAATTCTTATGTTTAGAACTCATTAAAAAAAGAATTAATTTTATTTTATTTTATTTTATTATTTTACTTTTTTAATCTTATATCATTGTGAATGATATTGTTAGGTTAGTAAAGTAAAATTAAAAAGTTAATAAGGGTAAAATAATCAATTTAAATAATTAAATTTAAAATCAAATCCAACTAAATTTGAGTAGATTTCTAAATACACGCAACTTAAATCAAAAGAATTTCAAAATCAAATTAATTCATATTTTTAGACATTTCAAACACAAAATTTGATTTGTAAATCAAATCAAATCCCTTTTTTAACATTCCAAACACACTCAAGGTTTATTCTTTGAGTAATGTTATATCCTTCTAACAAATTTTCTTAACATTTTTTAATTAATTAAAATAGAAAATATTAAATAAAAAATTAAAAACATTTAATATTTTAAAAATTCAAAAAATATTTAATATTTTTTTAAGTGATTAAAAAATTTATTAAACTGACTGGCTAAAAATATATAAAATATCACAAAATGAGAAATGACTACACCAGTAGTTGGTGGGTAAAGCCCCACCATAGCCTTTTTTATGAATCATATTTTATATGTCTCATAATTTTATAATTATCTATTAATTATAATTAATATTAAAAATTGAAAAAACTAATATAATTAATAGAATGTCTATATTATTTTTTCATCTCTCTAATTAAGTATCTACTAAATTTTCATTCTTCTCTTGAAATTTGGGAATTGAACCCTCACTAGTTAATCAGAGATTCACAGCTCTTGATAAAAACTAGAAGAGATACTAATTGAACTACACTCCACTCCACTAATATTTCTCTCATTTTTATTTTTATTTTTTGGTAATTTTCTCTCATTTTTTTATTAATCAACAGTTATATATATTTATATGAGCAACAATAAAATTTTTTTTATAAAACCAAATCTTTTTTTTTTAATTTTTAACGTCTACTTTTTAATTCCTTTTTCCTTATTCAGTCTACTATTATGGGAATTTTTATTTTAGCTTTCTTTCTTAACTTCAATTTTTTCTATAAGAGTGTCTTCGAATGGTCTCTCTTCCTTGAACAAAATGATAAAGTTTTTTATATCATATTTCTATTATAGTATCTATAAGAATTTTATTTTGGAAGAACTTAATTATAAAAGTTTTAATTAGGATTTTTACATTTTCAAAAACTTAAAAGAATAAAAATTGTAATAAACTTTTTTCATAAATTTTAATTAAAAAAACATCATTTTGATAATTAATTTTAAGCATTTACACTAATTGAGCCTCCATCAAATGAGCAAAGAAGATTGACGTAAATTTAGAAGAGCGAAGGGTATCTTGACAATGAGCGAACCAGGTTGTTTCTCCCAAGTGAATACACATTGAGTGTGTTTGGATGGACTTTTTTTTTTAAGTAAAAAAAAGTACTTCTATAAGTTTTTATGTATGTTTAGATGAAACTTTAAAAAAAAGTAAAAATTAAAAAAAAAGCTCAATTACCACTTTTTTTTATAAACTAGTGATATCCAACTTCTGAAAAAAAAAAGGAGAAATGATTTTTAATATAATTTATTGACAAAAATATCATTTGCCTTTATTAAAAATTACATCTCTTGTCCTCTATTTTTTTCCTCTTGTAAACTTTACCTCCATTATTCTGGATACTTTACATTTTTAGTAATTTTGCTAGAAAAAAGCCCTTTTGTTCTTTCTTATCCAAACAAACTTACAAGTCCTTTTATTATTTAAAAGTACTTCACAAACATTGCATTCAAATACAAAATAATTTTTCCTTTAAAAAAAAGTTCTACTAGAAAAAGGCCTATTAAAAAAATCATTTTTTAAAAAATTTATCCAAACGAAATTTGATATCAAGTAGGGATGGTTTTAAAGAAGTAGAGTGCAGTATTCCCCTACAAGGGTGGGTCAAAATGAACACAAATGGGGGGCCTCTAAAAGCAACCCCGGGAGGCTGGCTGTGGTGGGATCCTTGAGGGATATTGGTGTTTGGATAAGAGGTTTTTCTCGTCACATAGGAACTTGCACTTCTTTCGTTACTGAGTTGTGGGGGGTCTTAAATGGATTCAAGATTTCTTGGAACATAGGCTACAAGAGGGTCATAATTGAGAGTGATTCAGCTGCAGTGGTGTCCTTTCTCAACAATACTTGTCCTATTTCTAGTTTCTACACATCACCGCATCAGATTGATCTATGAGATGAAGGAGTAGTGCAACAAAAACTGGTTGGTTCGTTTTACTCATATCCTCCAAGAGGGAAACTCTTGTGCCGAATGGTTGACTAATCTTAGCTTCAGCCATGAGTTCGAAATTCATAGTGGGACAGTCCTCCCAGAGACTTGAACTACTTGCTTCATGCTAATTTTGTAGGGGTTTCTAAACCTCGGGTTGTGTATTCTCTAAGTTTTTCTTCTGATGGGCTTAGGCCCTGTTTGTTTATAAAAAAATTAATATTTAGGTAATTTTATTGTGTTATTCACTTTAGGCCTCTAAATGGAGCTGTCAAGTCACATCCAGAACATCCTTATTTGCATTCAATGGCAGATCTTCGTTGAAGGATGGGGGCTACGACCACCTCAAACTTTTTAAAAATTTCATATAAATATATGTGTGTGTGTGTTTGAATATATAATTTTCATCATTATTCATAGTTTGATATAATTTATAGTCTATAATTTTTATCTTAAGATTTTATAAAAATATGCAATTGTTCCTTTTTATATTAGTAAAGTAGTATATTAGTAATATATTAGTAAAATTTTCATAAATGATATTTTTTTAAAAAAAAACATTAATGATATTATTATTAACACATTTGTTGAAATTCACATATCCAATTAGAAGTTATATGTTTATTTTCAAAATATAATGGTGAAATTCAAACATAAAACAATTGATTCATTTTTTAAGATGAAAACTAATGACAAGGAGAAAAATTATACAATTTCAATATCTTTATCCTTTCAAAAGTCTAATTTTGATGCTAAAAGTTTAAGAATTAAACATGAAGATAAGTATTTTTAAAGTTTTTAAGAGTAACACTTAATTTATTTAATGTTATGTCTTTAAATAAATATAATAATATATATTGTTTGATCACCACTGTTTGCATTTGACAATAGACAGCTAGAATGGGGATTTGTAATTGATGATATAACTTCCACTGATGCAGTATTTTTACGGTAATCTTTGATTTGTAGTAAAGCACTTTCTTGAGAACATTTGAACAGCCATCCCCTTTGTTGAGTGTGGTCAGATGGGGGTTGGTTGATAAGTGATAACTGATGTAGTAAATATTCTTTGTAACATGGCTGATGAGGAAGAAAGAGACCCCGGTGGAACATCCAATCCACATTTCTGAGATAGACACATCTATCATCGGGAATTATTCAGGGGAAAAAATGGAGCAGAAAATATAGATTTGTGTTAATATACTTTTGATTCTCTATTCAGTAAAAGAAATTAGAATCTCTCAAATCTGAAATCATGTCTGAAATGACCATCTAATAAAATCCCTTACGAGTGAATCCCAGTACTGAAGAGGTATTAGTTGAGCTTATTTTAGCACGCAGCTAAAACTGAAGTAGATTCAATTCAAGCCATCATCAATCTTCTCATACATCCAAGCACCAAGGCCTCAAAATGATATTCAATTCCATAATCTGAAGTTGCCCGAATTACCCTCAACAGAACCATCTGGGTCCCTCTTGCTAACAACATTAGCACTTTTTAACACGTATGATAGGAGCCACAAATGGAGTTAAAGTAAACAAAGTCGATTATTGACTGTCAAATGAATTAATTTGCTTAAGAAACTGGAATCAAATTGGGGCAGCAGCAAAGGATAATTCTTCAACCTACAGACTCAAACAAACGACTCTAACCTCATCGCCAAGATATGCAAGAACCATATTCATGAAAAGCCCATCAATCACCCATGAACACACAATGACAAAAAAAAAAAACCCAAATCATACGATTATTCAAAAGAAAAAACTTTCATTAATAACTGTTAATAACATTACATCTACATCCAAAACAAAAAACATTTCACAGAAAATCGTAGAATCCGATCCAATCCGAAATCAAGAGCTGGTGAATTTGGTGACAGCCTTGGTCCCCTCAGAGACGGCGTGCTTGGCCAACTCACCAGGCAGCACCAACCGCACTGCGGTCTGAATCTCCCGGGACGTAATGGTGGGCTTCTTGTTATACCTGGCCAAACGCGACGACTCCTGAGCTAGCTTCTCGAAAATGTCATTGATGAAGCTGTTCATGATCCCCATGGCCTTGCTGGAAATGCCGATGTCAGGGTGCACCTGCTTCAGCACCTTGAAGATGTATATCTTGTAGGTCTCCACGCTCTTCTTCACCCTCTTCTTCTTCTTCTCGCCGCCCTCCTTCGAGATCTTCTTCTCCGCCTTCGGCTTCTTCTCCGCCGCCGACGCCGCCGGAGCCTTCTCAGCCGCCGGCTTCTTCTCCGCGGGCTTCTTCTCGGCCTTTGCGGGAGCCATGGATTGAGGTTTCTAGACTCTTCTACACAGAGAAACGTGAATAGAAATGCGTGTGCGTGAGGACTCGTACGATGAGAAAAGAAGAGAAGGGAGATTAGAATTATATAGGATGGAGAGATGGATTCTGATTGGATGCAACGGCATCACACGGATCGATGACGTGTTAGATTTACCGTTCGTTGATAAGATTTGATTTATTAACGGCTGAGATTGAACCTTGTCGTTTTTGGCGCCGAATACTTGCGGTTGCGGATATGGGTGGAGTTCGGTTACTATTTACTAGGAGCCCAAGTCGAGGAACGTTTCAACTTTCGAGTTTGAATTCAACCTTGTGATTCGTGTTCTTTTTGGATGTCTTGCTTAATGCTTAACCACACTCAGAAGAATTGGAAAGAAAAGCAAAAAAAAATTGAATTCTTCATGGTTTAAAGTGAATTTGAAGTTTTTCTCATTTTGTTCTTTATAATCCTCTTCTAGCCAAAAGGTAATAGATGGAGGTGTCAATTTGGGCCGGCTCATATCAGGCTAAACTTATTTTGAGTTGAATTTGGTCGGTTCATAATAGGTGTGGGTTAACAAATAATCAGCCCAATTCAGCCTATGTGGATTGTGGACTGGCTTATGAGTTGAAATATTTTTGTCTTTTTTTTATTTTTTTTGTATCTATAATAATAAGTTATTGATAAATTAAACTTCTACATCAATCAAAGTTCACAAAAATATGTATGCAAATTAGATACAAGTATAACAGATTATATTAAATATCATCAATATAAATAGTGATGATTTACTATATTGTTTTCGACATAAATGATTTAAGATATATTTATGAAGCATTGATTGAACCATAAATTAATCAATTCAAGGAACTAGCACAAATTAACATCATATTTCAAGTAGAAAAAAAAAATACTTAGATGTACTCACTAAATTTGATTTTTTTTAAAATCTAAATAAAACTAGTCATATGAATAAAAAATAACAAAATTAAATATATAACAAAAATAATAATATTTTACATAGTCAGGCCAGCAGGTCGGGCAGGCCGTATTGGGCCAACCTATTTTCAGGTTGGGCTGAGTCTACCCATAGTTGGTTCAGACTAAGATTTTCTCAGCCTAATCTACACTTTTTTATCAAGTTATTCAGGTCAGCCCATTTTAATACTCTAGTAATGAAAGAACTGGATGATGTGAATACATATTGTCCATGATGCGATCACCGCATGAAAAATATGTTGCACTTTCACTTAGTGTGGTGGGATTGTAGGCATGTAATAATTTTTTTTGTTACCATGGTACTACTTATTTGTCAACTTATTGTTATGCCTTTAGTTAGAGCTTTTCTTTTTTCTTTTTTCTTTTTTATACACAGTTAGAGCTTATTTCGACAGTGAAGAATCGCTTTTCTTTCTAATTGGTTGGAGTAGGATCATTGTGCACAACTGCACCATCATATACGAGTGTTAATGCGCGAGGAATTTACCCTTCCAACACTGAACCATAAGTCAGGATTACGGTTTTAATTTTGTTAGATAAGTAAACAATCGTAATTTGGTAAATTGTGTATAATAATATATGAACCCACAACGGAGCCTATTAGTATTAGGACTAAGAGCCTGTTTGTATTAATTTTTTTAGGAGTAGAAATACTTTTTTAAAGTAATAAAAGTACTTTTTTTAGAAGTTAAATAGTTTAAACTTTTAAAAAAAGTACTTCATGTGTAACAAAAAAGCACATGAAGTGTTTTTTTTTAAAGCTTAAACTCTTTAACTTTTAAAAAAAATATTTTTATTACTTTAAAAAAATATTTTTATTCTAAAAAAAATTAATACAAACGTGTAAGTTATATAACCAAGTTGAGTGAATGGAAGTAGAGAAATTAAGTGAACAATCGTGTTAATGAACACAAGTCATCATCTTTGAGTACTTTCCCCATATCAATGTAGATACTTTCCCAAGAAAAAAAAAGTACCTAGGTAAACAATTCAAATATCATCTAAACTTTTTTATATATATTTTAAATTTAATATGATGACATGTATTCATATTTTATGTCATGTGTTATGTTTTTAGTAGATTAGTATAATACTTTTAAAGTACATAAAAAAATTATAAAAAAAAGGAACTAAATAAGTAATACTCCACCTCCCCAAGAAAATAGGAGTTTTATTGTGAGTAACTGTTATCGGTTACATAGTTATAACAATATTAAGCATTTTGATCATACTTTACATTTAACCCTTAGCTCTTTTGTCCAACTTTCTAGTAAAAAATTTCTATGAATTAGTAGTCTTGCTCAGTGGTCATTCTTCTTTAGAGATATCAATTTTTTTGACACTAAGAGATTACAAGTGAATATCTTTTTATGTGGAAAAATTATTTAAGTGAGTATCCTCAATATAATCTTTTAGTTGAACATCTGCCTACTTTTATGAATTTAAGACACGTCATTAAAGCATTGACAGAACTATTTTTATTTCCATTTGTTTTAAACTGAAAAAAATCTAATCAACTTGACTGTGCTTTTCTCCTCTTCAGTACTAGACTCATTCTTTACTGTTTATAATTTTTCTTTTGTCTCTTTTGTTCACCTTAGGAAATGATTGATTTGAGGAATCGGAGGAAAGTGAAGGGGGAGATAATATTTCTTTTGAGGTAAACATTTCTCTTATTTAACATTTTCTTTTAAAAGAAGATGAATAAAATGAGATTATTATATAATTTTTTTAATTTTTTTAATTTATTTTTATAAGTATTTTATAATTATTTTAATTTAAAAATAAAAAATTATCTATTTTTCCCTATCTGTTCAAACTCCTCAAATACATACACATCCTTAACATAGTGTTTGGTTGGAGGAAAATGGAGAGGAGGGGAAGAGGGATTATTTTAAATTTTATGTGTTTGGTTCAATTTTTTGGAGGGGAGTGGAAGGGAGGGGAAGGGAGCAAAATCCCTCCTAAGCCAATTTTAGCTCCCCTCCAAAAGTGGGGGGATTTGGAGGGGAGAAAATATATGTTAAAAATAGACTAAAATATCCATAAATTAAATGCTACATTAAATGTTATAATTGTGTAAAAAGGTAAATTTATACTTTCCCTCCATTAAAATCCCTCCCCTCTTCTCTTCTAACCAAACATACACAAAATTAAACTCTTTTCCCTCCCTTCCTCTCCCTTCCTTTCCTTTGAGCCAAACAGACCATAAATTACTTTACCAACTTTCACCCACATATGCATGTTGTGGCTATAAGAGAATAAGAGGAAGAACGTCTGGAGTAAAAATGTTTCATCATGCATTAGGCTTACATCGTACTAGTATACAACCCGAGCGTTGCTCGGTATATAAAAAGTATAACATTATAAAATTATAATTTAATATAGGAGATCATTTTATAGTGCAAGGTTAAGTTTGAATGAAAAATCTCAATTTAAAAAGTACATGCTATGACTTAAAGAAAGAGAATTTTACATGAGCATAACTACAAATATTTAATGTATTGACTATAATGAAATATTAATGTATATTTTGATACATGACAACAAAATACAATTAGTAAATAATTAATATTTCATATGATACATAAAATGATTTAAACTCCTAAATATTTCAAAATAAGTTTAATGATACATTTTCTTTTGTTAAATTATAGAATGATTAAAATAAAGAAATTAAAAAAAAAGTAATGATATTTTTTTTAAATTGGATCTATTATAATATTATTTAACTTAATTATTTTTATGATAATTATAAAAATATTTCAAAAATTTAATAAATTTCATTTATTTAAATATTAATAAAATAAAATAAAATAAATTAACTAAAAACATTTTTACGTATAATATACATCCAATTTTCATTTTGTATATAAGAAGCAACACGTTTTTAATTAGAATACATAAATGCATTAAGTAACTGGATGTAATTATGCAAAAACAAATGTAACTTGACACTATTGTACTATTTTTAAGACATATTTGACTTTCATATTATCCTTTGAATTAGACCAAATCAGTTAATATTAATGTAAATCTTATTTGAATTGAAAAATAATAATATAAGAACATAATAATACATAATTCTATGTCCTACAATCCTACATAAAAATTATAGATACATTTTGTTAGTTTAAAATTTTAAATAGTTACTCATTTGAACCACAAAAAGATAATCAAGATGACAAATTCATACACAAATTTGCGATTATAAGGAATGTCACATTTAAGAACAAAGAAAATAAATAAATTTTTGCATGCATTTCATTGCAACCTAATTTCACTTCTTTTCATCTTCTCATTTACAATTGCTTTAAATGTTGAGTAATCTAAAATTCATAAAGATATTTTTTTGCTTATTATTTTTTACCAAAAATAAAACATTCACACAATGTGACATACATTTGTCTTTTTATAACATATTCTGGCATATATTTACAATATCAAAGTATGTTATCCATAAGATATTAAGAGTTCTTTTAATTACTCACAATAAGAATGTAATAATAAACAAATTATAAAACTTGTGGATAATTAACTTTGATAATTAAAATTTTACCTATATTTAACATGTATTTTAATTAAATATATAATCATATGTAAGTGATTCTTGTCAAATTTTCTAATTGACGTTTGTCAATATTTTTTTTCTTTCTAAGTGACACATGTCAAAAAAATTTCTTAATAATCTTAATTTTCATCATACGTTTTTATCAAATAATTCGAGACAACCTAAGCCCATTTCAATACCTTTAGTAATGGTGGAAATAGGATGATGTGAATACATTTTGTTCATGATGCGATCACCACATGAAAAATATGTTGCACTTTCACGTATTGTGGTGGGATTGTAGGCGTGTAATACTTTTTTTTTTGGTTACCATGGTAATACTTATTTGTCAACTTATGGTTATGCCTTTAGTTAGAGCTTTTTTATTTTTATTTTTATTTTTATACATAGTTAGAGCTAATTTCGACGGTGAAGAACCGTTTATATAATCATAATTAATATTTAATATACATGCATAAATTAAGGTTTAACATAAATTTTTATTAATTATATCAAATACATAAACATATATAAGTGACTTGTCAAGATTTGTTATTTTCTAAAGTTTTTTTTTTCATTTTCTCATTAAACTTTCATTAATTATTTTTTAATTATCACTTTAAGTGACACTTACCAAAATTTCTTTTCTTTCTAAGTGACATTTGTTAATTTCTTTTAGCCTATTTTTTTTATATTTAAAAAATCATTATTTGACTTGAATCTATAATTTTGACTGAAATACTTACTCTTCCTAATTTCCTAAACTAAGCCAAAATAATTATGTTTTGCTTTTAATCATGGGAAATGAGAGGTCATAAAATACATGAGTTTATTTATATATACTTTTGATATGTTTTTATAGAGGAAGTTGTTACAACTAATCAGCTTGAAGTGAGTATATAATTTTCTCAAGGTTAGAAACTTTTAGAATGAGGATTATTAGTTTCATTTAGGATTGTATCAAAATTACTCGTGTCAAACACTGTCTGTTTAGCCTTAATCTCTTTTGACATTAATCCTTCATTAATAATCTGTGTATATTGACACTTGTAAGGTGACACATGTCAAAATTTTTAATAATACACTTGTATTATATTAAGATGTTTAAAACTGACAGATGTCAAAATTTTGTTTATTGATCTTAACTTTTATATATAGGTAGATATAGATTTGGTTCTCTCTGAATTAATTTATTTTTAATATATTTTTGTTCTTTGTTCATCTTAATTTTTTTTTTTTTAGTTATTCATCCTATCTCCCCAATATCAATTACATAAAAAATTCAATATTATAGTGACATGTCATGTTAAATTTTTTATACCTAAAACTATTATATCATTACCTGTTTCGCACTTGCACGTTATTATTTAAATTTAAGATATCATAAACACAGTAAAAATATAAGAGGTTTCTCATGTATTTTTCTTTTCATGCGGTACCAGTACCTCCAACAAATAGTGGTCAATATTTGATTGTGTTCCACTAAATTAAAATATAAATACATCAACTTATTTTTTTATGAGTTTTTATATTTTATAATATCATTTAATTATAATATCAATTTTTTTTAAAAATAATGTATACATATAAAAAATGATCAAATTAAAAAATTTATCTTATACTATATATATATATATATATATATGACAAAAATAAAAAATTAATGAAAAATAAATTCATTTTTGATTATTTACTCTAATAATTATACGACAATTTTTTTTAAAGATTGAGATTAAACAATATTATAAAATATAAGAGTTTATGAAAAAAAAATAATCTAAGACATTTATGTTTCATTTAAATTAGACACATGAGAAAATATTTGTCACTAATGACAAAAAATGCAGGTTCCCTCACGAAAGCAAAGCAAACGATAGACCCTCGTTAAAAATAAAAGGATAACGAAAGAATCTCTGAAAATAATTATAATGATAAAATTGAAGGTGAATAAATGGGCTTGGGCTTTGGCCCATGCAGTCTCTGTTTAGAGGCTCGGTTTGCTCCAGCCGGCCACCACTGCAAGTGGAAGCAGTAACTCCGGCGAAAGTTCAATAGCGGCCGAAGGCTGTAGTCTCTCCGCCATTATCCAAGTATCTTTCTTTTATCTTTCTTACAATTTTATATCAAATTATTTTTTGCTATTTCGCTTACTGGTTTTTTCTCTGTATGCGTATAGGTTTACGTTTTACGCCTTTGTAACTTACTCTGATGGACAAAATTTGAGCAAATATTTAATGGGATTTAGAAATAATGTATTTTTACTTTTCATTTTGAGAATTTCCTGTGATATATTATACCCTACATGGATACAACTATGCTGAACTAAAGCTTGTTGCGGAAAATTTGATTCCCCCCCCCCCTCCTTTTGTTCTATAACTGAATATTAATATACTGGATCTAAAGCCATATCATGCTACAATACGATGTTTTTAAGTTAAGATGGATTTTGTATTCTTCAATTTGCTCACCAATGAGCTAGCCATAATCGTTTCAAATGCTTATAAATAATGAAAATTGAATTTCAATTATAAATTATGATTGCAATTCTACATTCTAAGTTCAAACTTCAAACATTGGAATTATAATTTTAAAATAATTCCAGTGCTGTTAGAATTAGTATTGGATTTACAATTATGTATTCAAATTTTAATTCCAACATCCAAATGGAGCCTTATTGTTATCATTCAAATCTTATCCAATAATCACTTGCAGTTGAAATGAAGTTTCTGGATTGGTACTTGAAGATTGGGGTTGTGTCAGCTTTGGTTGGAGCTTCTATGGAGATGTTCATGATCAAAACTGGCTTCTGTGTGAGAAATTTCCTTTCTTATTCTTTAATCATTCTTGCCTTGCCTTATTATTATCTTGTTTTTCCATTTGATTTTCTTATTGATACTGACTTTTAAAAATTATTACAATTTCATATTCTCGCTTAATATGACCTTTTGAGTTATCTGGTAGCTGGTTGTTGATTTTGGTTGCTAGGTTAGTATCTTGAGTAAAACTATATTGCCTCCACTAATGATAAATATCCAACTCCAGAATGTAGTGAATTTTGATTTTTGGAAAGTATCATGGTCTTCCAATGAGAAGGGCTTTTAACTTTTTACTTCTCAAATGAATGATTTTAGCGCCTATTGATTTTGCCAACTGATTGTATAGTTGTTGATTTGGACCTTTCAATTTTTAGTTGCAGATATTGGATCTATGAATTGAATGGGGATGCTCTCAAAAAATACAGAAAAGAGAAAATGATGTAGGAAAAAAAATATGAGAGACATGGACAAAAGGAAACAAAATGACCTAGACAAATCCTTTTTGTCAATAACCTCAGACCAACCCATATTGATTAGTACATAATTGATTGAACTCTACTTGAAAACAGAGCTCAAATATGAAATGTGCCCGGAAATTCTTGCTCCCATTGTACCATTTTTGTATTGAAATTCTGATTCATGGATCTCTCGATTTGAGAAATAAATCACAAGAGGATCCCTCATGGAAATTGTTGCAATTACAGTAATTTGCCTGTTTGAATTAGGTTTCCTTTCCTTGAATATGCTTCACCAGTCTTGACGGAATTTGGATCTTCTTTCCATGGAAGAATTTTCAGTGTAGTTTTGACTAAAAAGGAATATAATATTGCTAATGGAAGGGTTAACAATATTTGGTTCTGTTTGAACTTATGGTATGCTCAAACTTTTGGCATGCATCTTGATGGAGATCAAGTATGGCAAATGGAAAAACTAGAAGTGTGGCCATGGCTGGTCATTATTAATGCCTGCAGTTTATGGGAGAGATAGTATGTTACAAAATGGAAAACCAGAAAATGCAGAGAAACACATATTGCTAATTTAATGTTGAAATTCTGAAAATTTCTTTCAACGATTCATGAAAGAATTTTTACATTAGATTATAGCATGGCTGTACATTGTAATATATTTCAAACAAATTATTGAGCCAATTACCAACATTTTCAGTGGCAAGCATCATTTTGCAGACAGTTGAGAGACAGGTTCATTGAACTTGTATACGTTAATTGTAAATTTATAAACAGTCTATAAACTAAAACAAAGTAGTAGATGCAGAGTGACTTTTATGCATTACCATCAGGTTTTGGAATTTGAATGATGTTGTCCTCTTTTTTTATTCATGGCCAATGTTTTATTCATAAGTTACTGTTCACGTGACCAATGTTTTATTCATAAGTTACTGTTCACCCCCCCCCCCCTTTTTTTTTTCTCTCTCTCCTTTTCCCCCTTTTCTTTTTTTTCTCTCCTGGTCCAACAACTAGTTGATAGCAATTATGGTAGCGTAGTTTCATTCTAGTCATTGTATTGAGAAAAGCAAAATCCACAATCCTTGTGGCCGCAAAAAGTTGCAATTGTTGTTTTATGCCTTACATTGGCAGATTGTCTCACAAATCAATGACAGAGAAGCAGAGTTGTGTCTGGAAGGACTCCGTCATATATATCTTTTCACAGCATTTCTTGTGGTCAAATTGCATGTCCCAAACCAATCAACAGAATATTTTACATATGAAGAGGATATTAATAATTGTTTTCTTAAGGATTTTGATAGGTCTGGTGAATGTTTTTTCAACAAAAGATTTAGACTTGAATAAAAGAAAATTGAATTTGTTTCTTTTTTATTTTTGCATCATGCAGATGACAAAGTAACTGTTTTGGAGTCAGAAAAGCGGGCCTGGGAGAATTCCCCAGATGCTCAGGCAGTTAGAGAAGCTCTCAATCCTTGGAGACGTATTGATGCAGAAGAAACAAAAAAGTCCTGACAAGTATGAACCATTTTCCTAAAATCCACGAGTGATTTGTGAAGATGTTGAATGTGAATGTGCTGTGGAATAAACTGATAACATTCGAACTAGCTATTCTGTTATATTTATGATGCCTCTCATTGAATGGTAGTGCCTACCCAAACCCAGTTGCCTATCTTGTCGGCCAGCCTGCAAATCATGGGCAACTCCTGGACAGATCACAGCTTCAATTTTGTTTTGCTGCCATCTGGCTGAGTGTTTGATTTATTTTATTTGGCTCTTGAAGAATTGTTCAGAATTCTCTTGGTAATATGATACAACACCTGGACGAGTGTCACATTATTCTCAATGAAAAAACAGCAAATGGTTTCTTAATTTTTTTCGCCACCTGACATTTACCACTGCTATGCAAGTCTCCCAACATAGTCCATCTTCTACAATATCACTCCTTTTAACTTCGCCAATCTTTGTTTCTTCTTCATCTCCTACAGGCAAAGGAGAAAAGCATTTTAAGGCTGCATTTGACAGCCTCATCGCGGGGCTGCTACAATTTGGCCAATGGCTGTCATCTTCATCCCCATTCACCAAATTTCTTACCAACTTCATGACAATCACCAACCTTGTATATACCAACTTAATCACAGTTACACAAATAAGCATTATTCTCATTACCCTAGCAATAGCAACTATGGTCGGTTAGAGACTAGAGAAGCCAGAGTCTGCTTCAGAACCTGCACATCCTCGATAAGTAACAAAGATGGCACTTCCACACCATTAATTTCTTCTCAGAAATAGGGCAAAATAATTTCTCATTGTCTCTTTTAGTTAATCTTCTTCGAGGATGAAAGCTGCAGCTTACTTTATATATGATTGTATACTGATTCTTCTTTTGGTGAGAGTTTGTATATTGATTCTGTTTCAAGAAAAAATCCACTTTCCTTTTCAATTCATAAAGATAAAACTACAGAAAAAAAAATTCAACTTAATTTTTGGGAGTAAATTAAAAATGCATAAAGTTAAGAACGTTTCAGTCCAAATATTAAGCTGAGTCCTTGTTGACAGTGTACAAACATAATTTTAGTCACACAATCTGTGTTTCATGGCTCTTTCTACTATTCTAATGTTTACAAAACTTATTTCAAAATTGCCACATGTTCATTATTATAAAGTCGAGTGTTTTTAGGATAACAAAGCTTAACGTTATATATAACTTCGGCATTTTTAATACCTCTAATGTCAACAACGCAGACGATGTGAGTTGTTATACTATAATTTAAATTTTAAATAAAGAAAATTATATATATAGTGCATATAATCATATCCAAACTTAAAAGGACCACGTAACTTAGTTCTCAAATTGGAAGAGTAAATTTCTCATAACCTTACACATACTATGATACTTGGCTTCTTGACAGCAAATTTTAAATAAAAACTCGCGACTTCGCAAATCACCACGTCGATAGCAACTGAAACATTAAACTATATAAAACAATAGTAATAAGTAACTGCTACTAAATTTTGGAAAATAATATCAGAAATGTATTCTCGCTTCAGTCAGCAACCCAACATCAAAACCTTGCGAGCATGACTCCATGGTACAAAGCATAGCAAGTTCATGTGAATGCATCCGGTATATTTAATTTCCAATAAAAGCCAAGCATGCCTGCATAGAAAACTAGAGGTTCTGAATGCAAAACATAGTAAGCATCTAGGTGTCTACTGTCAAAACAACTAGCTCTAATGCAAACGGGAAAATTAACATATTGCTAAATATTAATTAGCTGATCAAAGATATAGCAAATACCAAAGACAAAAAAATTGTCTCACGTTCTTTATTTCCTATAATTCCGGTATTTTATTTGAAGCTCATAGACACCTAGATACAGGCCTAGTTCTGGGATTTGAAATGTGTCATGTAGGAGAAATCAATCTTCGCTTAACAAAGGGGATGATGAGATGCCGGTTACAGCCTCTGCTTGCAATACTTTGAACTTGAAATTTCTCCGAAGCAAAAAATTCTTACCTAGTACCTGTCAATTTCAGAAGGGGAAAATCTATAAGAAGGCAAACATGGACACATAAAATGTTCAATTTAGTTGCAAACATGCAATCTATCCAATAAAACAGGTAATAGAAAAGCTAATAGTTTTCCGGAAAACTAAAAATAATGCTGACATAATAAATCAGAATATAGCACCAGCACAAACCACATACATGAAGAACATCATACAGAGAAATGACAAAAGGCCAAAGTTCTACTACAGTCTATAGACTAGTAGTAAAACAAATCCAAGCTACCCGTTTCTAAGAAAGTGCTGGGACAAACAGAACTGACAGCAACTGTCATTGGATTCAAAGAAGTGAAATGATATTGGTTGCACAACACAAGCTATCTAGAGGAACATTTATCTGAAGACGTCATAAAGAAAATAACAAGATTGCAAAAAATAGATTATGTAAATGACCCTGAATGGATTGGTTTGAAGTTTGATGCCATTTGAAGGCAACACATGACACACTGCCCTAAACATTCATTACGGCCAAATCCAGAACACATCAATAAGCTTAAAAATTTAAAAGAAAGAGGGCACTAGAATGGGCGTAAGCATTTTGTTAAATTAGATGATTTAGTAAAAGTAGAGTTGGTAAGTTCACATCAACAATAAGATGCTGAAGCAGGTTGTTTACCAATGAGAGCATTTCTATCAACCTCCAAGGCCTTCAACTAAATCCAATCCAATGCATGAAACATATGTTACCAACGTAAAGCATGGCATACTAATATTAAGCTTTGAATTTGATCAGAGAGGATAGAATTTTAAATCAACATTAGTATTGTTTGAGAATTCCCTATTAATTTATTAGCTTAATTACATTTTTAGTTCTTTAGTTTCACCAAATTTCAATTTTGATTCCCCTATTCTCAATTGCAACAATGTTCCTTGTCAATCTGTCGTTTTGTGGCACAATGCCACATCATCTCCACATCAGATAAGTTACAAAAAAATAATAACACATCAAATTTAATGCCACGTCAGAAAAAAAGGCATTGTTATGTTATGTCAGCAGAGACAGTCATATCAACAATTGACTGACAAGGGCATTAAACGTATCAATTTGAAAACTATGGGAGTAACATTGTTGCTATTGGAACAAGGACGACAAAAAATTCAAAATCAAGCTTTCGTGAAACTAGGAGGACAAAAAGAGTACTTCTCACCTGCTGTGGTACCATCTCCTATATTATCAAAACCATTTGCATCCAGCAGACAGCATCTAAAACCTGCCATTTGCAATGCATAATAACTCAGCAGGAAATCTAGCCAGCACTTGATCTGGATTGACTTTCCATCTATTATAAAAATGGCAAATGGATATATTGCCCTGCCCTTAAGTAAACCTTGCCAGGGCCCAGAGATCTAAAATGTCTTCTTTGAGCACCTTTATGAACCAATGACTTGCCTCTTTTATATATATATATATATATATATATATATTCATGCAATCACCTCTTTGTCTCATCAGCAAATATACACCAGATGACATCATAAATAGCTGTTAGGCTTTCATTCTAAAAAAGTGACTCTGTTTGATATGCCAAGATGTTCAGTCTCATGGTCTACATGATCTTTAAACAGAGTCCCTAGACCTGAATAAAACAATTAAATCTTATCTTAAATTCAAACAGGTACTAGCTCTATAAGCACGTATCCTATATATCAAGCTCCAGATCAAGGCAATTCTTCCTCACACTCACACATTTGAGCTTCATGAAACACATTGAGGCCAAAGTGACCTTAATCAACAAATGAATATCATTTCTGAGACTGCAACAAGGCATTGGGCTAACTACATAAGCTCATCTGCACTTATAATTTCAGCTATAAAAAAAAAAACATAGCCAGAATATGAAATTACACCACAATGTTGATCAGAACCTGCACCCGATAATGACGAAGGGAAAGACAGACAAAATTGTGATCCAACCTCCTCGTCCTCCCAGTTAGGTGGCATAACTAAAAGTTCATTGGATGTAAACAGAATTTGGACATGCATGAAAACAGCTAAAGACTAGTAAACACACCAAACATATTCCGAATAAACTAAAGACTAAAGCTACACTTGTTTGAGTAGGTGGAAATTAGAGGCAAAACACTCCAACTCCACCCACAAATTTTGGCCACTCCTATAGCATTAAAGTGAGTTGAAACTTGAAAGTAATTTTCCACCCTCTACCAAGTACCAATGAGTGAAAATCAAAATCTGTTTATCCCACTTCATTTTCACTGCTCTCCTTATTTAACCCAAACAAGGAAATAAAATTTCCAATACAAGACAAAAAAGCTGATTGACTAATAGTATCGTTTACGAAATTGACAAATGATAACTACAAGAAAAGGGATTTCCACGCAAAAACCTCGGAGAACCAGCATTCACGTTCCGATGAAGAATCCGACCCCCACTTGAATCTTTACCATCAATTAAATCCCTCAACCCCAAATTCCCTCCCACTTTCTCTTCTTTCTCCTCCTCCTCCACTTCCACACCATCATGCAACCTCTCGAAGTAATTCCCGTATATATACTCGGGTGTGTAACCGTTTTCTTCGTCAAACATCGTGATGTGCCCGTGCCACTCCCAAACCCGATAACCCGAACCCTTTTGCTCGTGAAGCCCGACGCAAATGAGGTGCTCGCGGATGGTAACGGCCTGGCCGGAATTGGGCATGAGCGAATCGGAGTTGCCACCGAGAATGACACGGATGATTTCATTCTCGACCTTGGACTCTTCTTTGGCGAGGTAGGATTTGGATTTGGATTTGTTGTGGTCGTTTTCGTCGTCATCGGAGAGATTATTGGCGTCGTCGAAGCTAAGAAGGTCATCGAGGGACTGAGAGAGATGAAGCCTACCCATGAGTGTTTGAAGGAGAAGATTGTCAAAGTTGTTGGTGTTTGTGAATGAGCTCATGGTGTTTGATGCGGGTTCTCACTGGGAAACAAGCGTTTTAGAATATACAACTTGCGGTTCCCTTCATGCGACTTGCGAGGGAAAGGAATAGAGGAATGAAGGGTTTTTGGTTTAACATGAGGTTGGCGGAATTCGTTTTGGGCCTCTAGCAACTTTTTGAAAATGGGAATTTTTTTTTGTTCGTAAAATTCATGACAAAGTAGAATAACACCAGTGCCATGAGATCAATTTGTTAAAGAAGCAGAACAATTTAATTCACTAATTATAATAATTTTAAGGCTAATTTTTTTTAATGAATAACAATTGTATTCAACCCATTTCATTTTATAGTTTTTTCTAATGGACTCTATCATTAGTTTTGTGTTTTTTCCCACATTTAGTTCAAAGAGAAATTGTAATTACTACCTATTCATTTAGTTTTATCATTTTCTTTTTCTAATTTTTAGTAGTTGACATATTCTAGATGAGAAAAAATATGAAGTGGGTGTGCCACATCATTCGTAGCAAATTTCATAGAAATAGTTGGTGATATATAGCAGTGAAGCAGTTCAAATTAATTACATTTATATTTGTCTATATTAAAAATATTAATTTTTCAAAGATTGAACATATTTTCCCTTTAAACACACGCTAACATTTTGACGTCAATGTAATAAGATTAATAATTAATTGTGTATATCTTTATCCTTTAATCACTTTAATATAGTAATTTTTTAATAAAATTATGAACTCAACAAGTATTTAATATTTATGTTTAAATAATTAGAAAATTATCAAACTGATTATTAAAATAATCTAGAATTTTTTTCAATAGTAAATAATCAATGATTTAGCATATCTTGAAATGTTTAAATTCTATACTTAAAGTTAGTTTTCATAATTAATTGAATATATAATTGAATTGGACTTCAAAATTTTAAAATCATAATAGTTTAATAATATATAAAAATAGTATAAATAAGTTATACAATCTATACACTGTTATATAAAATATAACTCATGTAAGTGAGATCAATGTCATGTATCACTTATACATAAGTTTTTTCCCCTTCAAATTTTTATTTTATTTTATTTTATTTAAGTGATAAATTTAATTACTTTAACTTTTCAATTTTTATATTAATTTCAATACCAATTACTTATTTACTTATTAATAAGTGTGATTAATGAAGATCGTATATCATAGCATATTCAAGTTGTTAATATTTTTTAAATTAATTAAATAGAAATTATACTTATTTACCTATTATAATGAACAAATACTCTAATAAATATTTAAGTTAAAATATTTTTAACTTTAATTAAATATTTCAAGTTTTATATTTTATATAGATTATTTTTCATTTTTACATATTGCTAGGCACTAGATATATTAAATTCTTCATGATAAAATTAATTTTTATGGGCTTTTTTATATATACTTTTCATCTAAGATAATTAAATTAGCAAGTTATTAAGCTTTTTTTTGCATAAATTTGATTAAAAAATTCTTATAAAAAATCAAAATGAACAACATATTATAATTCAAAAAATATATACATATTTAATATAACAAACTTGTGCAGGATAATAAAGCTAGTTATAATAAATTTAAGCTAATTTTTTAAAATGAATAACAATCGTATTCAACTTATTTCATTTGATAGTATTTTGTTTTAATGGACTCTCTCATTAGTTTTGTGTTTTTTCCCACATTTAGTTCAAAGAGAATTTGTATTTATCACCTATTCATTTAGTTTTTTCATTTTCTTTTTCTAATTTTTAGTTGATATATTCTAGATGAGAAAAAATATGAAGTGGGTGTGCCACATCATTCGTAGCAAATTTCGTAGAAACAGTTGGTGATATATAGCAGTGATGTCGTCCAAATTAATTACACTTATATTTTTTATATTAAAAATATTAATTTTTCAAAGATTTAACATATTTTCCATAGTTGTGAGAATCAGTCTGGATTGATCGATAGATCAGTGAATTGGTTAAGTAATTAATTTGAGTGACTAGTTGGATTGAGTATGTTTTAAACTTGGTCTGACTCAGTTGGTTTTTGATGAAAATTGGTGATCCGGTTAGTTGAACCGGAACTAGTCGGGTCACTAAATTAAAAAAAAAACTTTTAAACTTTAAAAAATCATAATTTTTGACTCGTTTGTTTAATTTAGACTAATTATATGTCCATTTCATATAACTTTTCGAGATTTACGTCATGGTATTCCTAATTTAAAAAATTTTATTTTATAAGTTATGAACATTTTAATAAAAATATTAATATTTTTTTATGAATTAAGGGTTAAACTATTTATTTATTCAAAGGTCATCTTTTTTCTCAAAATAAATATATTTTAATTATTTATAATGATAAATATCATTATATGTAATATATATTTATATATATATATATATGTATTTAAATATTTATTTAATTTATACAATTTAACTAATGACCTATTAATTCAGTACTCTAAACGAGTCCACGACCAACCCAATTTTTATAACTATGATATTTTCCCTTTAAACACACGCTAACATATTAATTAATGTAACGCATGACATTCTCTCTTTCATTTTATTTTATTTTATTTTACTGGACTCACTCTTTTTTTTTTTTCACATGAGGACTCACTCTTTATATATTATATATAGATAGGCTATTCAAATATTCGGTTAAAAATATATTTCACGATCCCTTTTATTTGGTAGGATTGAAATTTCTTGTTATTGTATAATTAATATTTCAGTTAAGAAAATTAATTTAACTAATGAAAACACAATGAAGTTTACTTTTTTTTTTATACTGTATTATAAAAAAAATTACTGTGATAACAATTATGAGCCGTTAAACCCTAAACCTCAAACAGTTGAACTACCAATTAGTGATCAACGAGTTAAGGAAAATTTTTAATTGAAATTTAATCATAGAAAACATACATGTGCATTCTAGTGTTTAAAAGACATAAATATACAGTCAATTGTTAAATAGATTCAAATATTTTTAATAATATGTTAACATGTAATTATAATATAATTTTTTTTATATTTACAGTAGATTATATTATTACTCTTTGCAAAGTTTTGATTTATGAAATTAAAATTTAATGTGGTTTACTCAAACATCCAATGGCCATCATTACTTGATGCAATCCAATGACATAAATTTTTTCCAGCAAGTCAAGCAAAAAGGATACCGAGTGTATTACAATATATATGATATGATGGGAAAATTAACAAATTGCTAAATATTAATTAATTGATAAAAGATCTACCAAAAAATTAACTGATAAAAGATATAGCAAATAAATAAAGTCTCTTTCTCTATTTCCTATAATTCCGCCATTTTATTTGAAGCACATAGACACCTACATACAGGCCTAGTTCTGGGGAACTCAATCTTCCAATAAGAAAGGGAATGAGATGCCGGTCTTGCCATACTCTGAACCTGAAATTTCTCCGAAGCAAAATTCATGCCTTGTACCTGTCAATTTAGTACCCATGGGGAAAATATAAGACAAGTAAAATGATAATAGCCTCATATAATACATATTTTTATAAATAAAATATGTTTTTATTAAGCCATAATATATATTTTTTATTTTTATTTTATGATATTAATTATTATTTATTAAAAGAGACTAATTATTAAATAATTGTAATAATGATAAGATTTTAACAATATTTCATGAAAATATCAAAAGCCTTACTTGTAGAAGTTTTTCTATTTTGAATAACTTTCATATTCTTAATAGACTTGTGACTTTTTATAAATTTTAAAATTACTCATAAATGCACAAATCATACATTAATACAGTCTAACAAATGCAAGATTGATTCCACTGAAATTTAAAGTTAAATTTGATGCATTGACAAATTTCCATAATATAATTAAACAAAATATATTTAGATGCAAAGATTAAACAAAAAATTAAAACAATTAAAACCAATAGTAAATATAGTTAACTAAATATAAATTGACTACACATAAAATTTTCAATTTAGTTGCAAACATGCACCCTATCCAATAAAAGAGGTACTAGAAAAGTTAAAGGTTTTCCTGAAGTTAACCATAGGGAAAACTAAAAATATTGCTGACATAATAAATCACAATATAGCACCAAGACAAGCCACAAACATCAAGAACATAATCCAGTGTTTAACTAAAAGTGTTTTTTCATCGTCTATAAACTAACAATGAGTGAAAATCAAAATCAGTTTCTCCGACTTCATTTCCACTACACCCTCTTTGTTCAACCTTAGCAACAAAATATATCTTATAACTTATCAAAAGTTCATCCAACATTAAAGGGTTACATTTAATTTTTAACGGAACGTTCTTCAAATAAAGTCAACACCTGGGTAAAAAGAAAATTATGACTAACAGTATCATTTAAGCAATTGACAACGACAACTACAAGGAAGTATATTAATGTGCAAACCTTGGAGAACCAGCATTCACCTTTCGATGAATAATCCTACCCTCGCTCGAATCTTTACCATCAATCAAATCCCTCAACCCCAAATTCCCTCCCACTTCCACTTCTGCATCTCCACCACCAGCCGCTTTGGCCAGCAACCTCTCAGAGTAACTCCCATATATATACTCGAGAGTGTAACTGTTTTTTTCGTCAAACGACATGATGTGCCCGTGCCATTCCCATACCCGGTAACCCAAGTCCTTTTGCATGTGGACCCCGACGCAGATTTGGTGCTCGCCAATGGTGACGGATTGGCCGGAATTGGGTTTGAGCGAATCGGTGTTGCCACTGTGAATGACCCGGATCATTTCCTTCTCGACATTGGACTCTTCTTTGGCGAGCCAGCATTTGTTGTCGTAGTTTTCGTCGTTATTGGAGACATTATTGGCAGTGTCAAAGAGAATGTCCTCGAGGGGTGTTGAGAGCAAGAGGTTGATGGGAGGACGTAGCTGAAACCTACCCATAAGAGTTTTTTGGAGAAGAAGATTGTCCAAGTTGGTGGTATTGGTGAATGAGCTCATAATGTTTGATATGGGTTCTCACTAGGAAACAAGGGACGAAGAGTTAGGTACTACGTAGATGAAGTTCCCACGGATTTTATATGGTGTTGCGAAACTGTGCCCAATACCTCTTAATAATTTTTTTAATTAATTACTTAAGGAAAATGTATTAAATGTACTTTTTTGCTTTTAAAATATTAAATATTTTATTTTTATATTTAGAGCATGTTTGGAAAAGATTAATTCTTTCCCAAAATAGCTTTTTTTTTTAAAAAAATTATTTTATATAAAATCTATCTTGTTTGTTTAAAGTATGTAAAATTAATTATAAGTTAAGATTATTTTTCTATAATTAAAACCAGTTTTTTTAAAAAATCTGTTATTTTAAGTTTTTAATTATTTGATTTCAGATTATTTCAAAAGTTTTAAGAGAGAAATACCTATTTGCTCTCAGTCAAATAACTTTTTCAATCATTTCATACATCTTTTGGTAATTTCATACATAAAAGTGATTTTTTTAATACAATCCAAACAAAACTCTTTATCATAAAATTGATTATAAATTAACATATCCAAACATAAATTAATTTTCTCATAATCAATTTTCTTGAAAATTAATTATACACATAATTGATTTTTCACATAATCTTTTTTTCACAGCTAATTCAAACACACACTTAATAATTACTTTTTTTTAGTTGCTTGAACCAAAAGTATTCTTATAATTCTTTGGATATGAAACTAATATCTTTTAATTCGACACCTAAAATTAAGTCATTTACCACTTGAACTAATTGTTTGCTAATATTTAATACTTGTTATTTTAATTTCTTAATCAACTTACTCAATACCCGTTAACAAGTTCTGGTTTTATAATATAGAAGTAGCGGCTCCCTTCACCCGGAGGGAAAGGAGTTTAGCCTTTGTTTGGTATGAGAAAAATGGAAAAGAGAAAATTAAAGAAGAGAAAAATAAAAGAAAAATGGAGAAATTCTCTTGTTTGGTTATAAGAGAAATAGAGAAGAAAGAAAAAAATAAATAATGGGTCCCATATCTTTTTCATTTCTCTCCTAAAGTGAGAAAAAATAAAGAAAAAATGAATAGAGATGAAAATTTGACTAATATACTATTTTTTTGTTATTTTATAAATAAATAAATAAGGGCAAATATGTATTTACAACAAAATTTAATTTTCTTTCTTTCTTATTTTTTTTCCTAATTCTCTTAATCCAAACAACTTAAAAATCTACTCATTTTCTACTTTATTTCTCTTCTCCCTATTTCTTTCTACTATATTTCTTTTCACTCTATTCCTCTCATATTTCAAACAAAACCTTAAAGAAATGGTTTGCGGCCAGATATTTGTGCTAAGTAACGATCTTGATTTACATGAGGTTGGCTCAATTCGTTTTGGCCCTTTTGCGAGTTTGTGGAAAATTGGAAATGGAATTTTTTCGGTATTTAAAATTCATGACAAACTAGAATAACACTTCTTCGATGCTACGAATTTGTAAAAGCGGAACTATTCAATTCATCAATTATAACAAAAATTAAAGTTAAAATTGTCTTAATGGACAAGTGTTGTATTCAATTCATTACATTTAACAAGAGATATATGCTACCATATAATGTGTCATATGACATTCTTTCCTTCTAGTATTTTCTTAATGAACTTTCTCATTAATTTTAGACTTTTTACCCATATGTATACAAAGAGAAATGATAATTGCTACGAATTCATTTGGTAAAAATAGTCTACAACCCGTTAGTCAAATGGATTTTCCCCTTTTTTCTTTTTCTTTTTTATTTAATATATTTTAGCAATAATTTGTGATATATGGTACTGCTGTAGTTCAAATTGATTTCATTTATATTTTTCTATATTAAGAATATTAATTTTCATATATTTAACTTATTTTTCCTTTAGACACATTCTAGTACATCAATATCACACATGCCTACCATGATGCCATTATCTCCTTCAAGTTTTTTCTTATTAGACTCTCTTTATATATATTATACATAGATAAGTTGCTCAAATATTTGAGTAAAAAATACATTTCGATATCCCTTTTATTTGGTAGGATTGAAATTTCTTGTTATTATATAATTAATTAATAATTCAATTAAGAAAATTAATTTAACTAATGAGAATTCAACTAACTATACCTTTTAAAATAAGAGTTTCATTTTCACCCATCTAGTCATGCTTTACTATATCATTGAAAATAAATTGACTATGATAACAATTATGAATATTACTGTTAAACGCTCAACCATATAAACGGTCATACTAGTAATCAGCAAGTTAAGGAAAAAATTTTAATCATAAAAGACATACATGAGCGGTAGAGTGTTTAGAAGACATAAATGTGCGGTCGAGCATTTAATATAATCAAACACTTCAAATAATTGCTTCGTACGTTAATTACTTGGGTTTGAATCCTGTACCAGCATACATGAAAATTAATTATCCTAAATGTACAAAGTTGATGTGAGGAGTGTGCTCTTAAGACCGCTTAGAGAATAATTTAGTCTCAGTTGACGCAAAAGTTAATTTAAGAATATTCTTATTGTATAACTTATTTTTTTAAATAATATGACAATATATAATTAGACGATCATATAATTTTTTTTTATATTCATAATGAATCAAAATTAAATCCTTTATATTATTACTTTTTGCAAAGTTTTGATCTATGAAATTAAAATTTAGTAATACAACACAAAGATTAAATTGATTTATTAGTTTGCTAACATTAATTTTATATGCATTTTCAGGGAAAAAAGTGTTCAATCTCTTAAAATTTTTGCCTATTTATAGAATTGATTTTTGTTTATTACATAAACGAAGATTTTTTCGCCTTATTTACATATTTAAGGCTTCATTAAGTTGTAGTTAGGGTTAGACTTTTCTTGTTGGTTTGGGATTGTTTTTGGTACTCCTTTCTTGAAGATGGTATGTTTGGAGTTGTTGAAAGCATATTTTGTGGCTTTTATTTTTCATGATCGTTTGGCCAGTAATGAGACAAATTTGCTTATTCATTTTTTTTCTCTTTCTGTTGCTTTCACCTTATCAAAGAAGAAGAAGAAGAAAAAACAAAAAGAAACTTGTTAAAAAACAATAACAGAGACATTTTGCGTGGACCATATATCAATATTACTAGTATATGTTTGAATTAGTTTATTTTACTTTTAAGAAAATAATTTAAAATTTTAAAAATAAAATAAAATAAAATAATTTATTTTACAGTTAAAAATAAAACAATTTACTCCAAACATACACTAAGATATACATACATATATATATATATATATATATATATATTGTGCTGAAATTCTAAACTCTTACCAATTTAATTGTAACCTCTATTTCTTCTTCTTTATTAATTTTTACCTAAAAAAAGGAATTAAATCTGTTGTTTTTTTTAATCTTATTTTTTATTTTTTCAATTAAATGTTGATAACTTTGTCAAAAAAAAAATTTGATAAGAGAGAAGTTATGACAATTAATAAAGATAGAATTTTTGTTACTGATTTGAAAGAAGCCAAGAAATGGAGACATTTGTATCCAAAAAAATGTGACCCATCAATATTGAATCAATCTGTAAATGTGGACAAACTGGACACATGGTAAGCCTAGTACTAGCGGGGGTGACATCTTTTGTTTTCGTCAAGCTTGTCTCTGAGGGAAAGGGACTGCCGCATCCAGTTCAAGTTCAACGTCCAGGTATGTGTCTTGGTAACCATTTTTATTTTGCACTTTTTCCCCATCTTTTTTCCCCTTATATGCCTTTTGAATCGCCAAGTCTTATTTTTTTTTTCTTCTTCGGGTGAGATGTGTTTGTCTCTTGCCTGCTGGTTGGGATTTTATTATCTGCTGCCTAAAAGCTATTAGATTCTCACATGTTTTGAAGTTTCTGAGGATTTCTACTTTGTTTGTGATCTGCCCATCTTGCAGTTCAGTATATAGGAAATCATATTTAGTTTTGTGTGTTAATAGATGTGCCTGTATATACAATTCCTGTACTCTGTTGGAGCCTAGGTGGTATTGACTATGATTAAAAGAAAGCCTTAGTGCAGCGAGTCATTCAATTGTTTGCTTTGTTATATCATCATCTTTCTATTGTTAGGTGAAAAGTGATATTAAAAGCCTAATTGCATACCCAAATGCAGACGTGAAAAGTGTGGAGTCCTATATCTAGTTTGCTTAACTTGTGTGATTGTTGATATGAATGGTGTCAATATGGGGATGATAAATGGTTTTAGGTCTCTTGGGATCAAATATGTGTGGTGATATTTTGTCCATCATGGCTGTTCATGTCGATGCTGGCACTGTGAACGTTTGAGTGACCAACGAACGGCATCAACACCTATGTTTCCTCCTTCGTGTGCCCTTCTTTTAATAACCATCCAAGTTTAAGGGTGACTGCTTTTATGTATATATTTAGGAATCTCAATATGCTGAGTCCCTGGACGTGTCTTGGCAAATTGCTATTTCTCTAACTTGCATATTTGTAACTGATTGCCTGCTCCTCTGCTGCATCAATTCTCATTCTAGAACTTTTTGACGAAGTGTCATGCTGGCTAATTCACTTCAATCTTCAACTTCAACTTTTGTGTCGTATCAGTTAGTAATTTTTTTCTCTGAACAAGCTACCATGTCAGTTCTGTTTTTCTTTGATAGGCAGGACAGTAGTTGATGCTTATAATAGCGTCTTTAACACATTTTCTGATTATAATGTGTATATAATGATATATAGAGGTGCTAAATGAGAGGTTTATGTGTGAGCTAGGAAACTTTTTTATATTTGTAATTGTATTTGGCCTTGGAACAATGAATTTCCCATTAAAATGTACGAGAAAGTTTTTCCCTTTTGGAGGCTAGATCCATCAGGTTCCTCGTTGACATATGGAGATGTGTTTGATAGGATTATTATTTCCACTCCCCAGCCAACATTGTCATGTTATGGCAGTTATGCATTATCATTTTCCTTCAGTTTGTGATTGATATCACGCTTCTTTGTTCATGTTGCAAACCTGTAATCATTCTCCTTATCCTCACCTGTGTTGTAATGTTTGCACCAGTCTGCCTTTGTAAGGATGGTAAGAGTCAGCGTCTTGAATGATGCATTGAAGAGCATGTACAATGCTGAAAAGAGGGGAAAGCGGCAAGTCATGATTAGACCTTCATCAAAGGTTATCATCAAGTTTCTTCTCGTCATGCAGAAGTATGGTTAGTACTGATCTGCTTGGCTGCCGTCTACTTATCCATTTACATTGTTGAATTTGACTCATGCATATACACACCTGCTTCGCCTGCAGGATATATTGGTGAGTTTGAGTATGTTGATGATCATAGAGCTGGAAAAATTGTTGTTGAACTTAATGGAAGGTTGAACAAGTGTGGAGTTATCAGCCCTCGTTTTGATGTTGGTGTCAAAGAAATTGAGCCATGGACTGCTAGATTGCTTCCTTCCAGACAGGTTAGCACACAAAATTTCGTATGACTTTAAAAGAAGTATTTGATAGAAATTGCATTCATGCTTGTGGTTTGGATGTTACAATTGGGTGTGCATATGCAGTTTGGATATATTGTCCTGACAACTTCTGCGGGTATCATGGACCATGAAGAAGCTAGGAGGAAGAATGTTGGTGGAAAGGTTCTTGGTTTCTTTTACTAGTGAGAGCTCCACGGTTATGGATTTGGCATATTTCCCTTGTTATTAGGAGTTTTTGCAGAGTACCCATCTAGGAAGCACGGATACGACACAAGATACGGATACGATACGACACAGACACGGCGATACGGCAAAGTTAAAAAATTATAAGACACGACACGGTTAGATACAACATTTAAAATTAATGTAAGATTACATAAAAATACAAATTCTAAATTAAAATAAAGACATTAATGTTTCAAAAGTCAACATTAGTCATTGTAGATAAAACAAAATACTATCATTTATCTAATTATTGTGGTATCTCATCTTTATTGGTACAAAAATTCAAAAAATAAAAATAAAATATTAGAAGATGTGAGCTAGGAGTATCCAAAAGTGTCGAAGAAATATCCGACACCAACACAGCAGCGACACCGACACGGCAACCATTTTGAAGTTTCAGTACTTCTTAGGTACCCATTTGTTGAAAGATTTTGTTAGTGTTGCATTCATTTCTTTATTTCAAGAGGATGAACTTCAAGCCATCGTTACATATTAAGTTATTTGATTCGCTCATTGGATCTTCCTTAAAGTATCCTATTGTTTGATATTGCATAAATTTCTGTGAAGTACAATGATCATCATGATATGTACTTCGACTTTGTGCTTTGCAAGATTTTGCCTCTTGGGTTGCTATTTCATACTACTCGAAAAATTATCTGACGGTCAGTACTAACCATGCAGATCAGTAGTTAAATACAACGATGCTCTTACATCGTCTTCGGCATTGTGCCTTGCAAGTATTTAAATACAACGACTTGGTTTTCTCTGGAAGTGTTGTCTTGAAGCCTGACGAACCAACTCGTAATAAATCATAAATCTTTTCCTATATAGAGATTATTCAGTATTATATCATAATGTGTCATTCGAGATTATTCATTTATAAATATATCAAATTAATCTTTCAATGTCACTTTTATGTCATCATTTATTTTATAAATATATCAAATTAATCTTTCAATATTCCTTTCATACCATCAAATTAATAAATAGAACAAATTTTTTTAAGTATTGTGAAATTAATTCCTTTCAAACATTATTGTCACTGCCAACGCAAGAAACTCTCCGATCAAGTGCAGACTCCAAGGTTTAAACTTGTATTCTCACTTTAAAATACACACTTACTATCACACCAACACTTTGTATAAATGAAAGACTAATGTATTGTCACATATATATCAAAAATACCAAAATATCATTTTACTCTACTTTTAAAACTACCAAGAAATTTAAATGTTAACTCATTGCTTATCTTTTGCACATTTCACATGATAAACAATGAGGAAAAAAATCGGTTCCCCATGAATCAAAGCATTTTTTGGCCTCAACAAATGGCCAAGGGCACAGAAAGCAGGGTACTGATTAGTGTAATAAAAATGCATCAAGAACCCCATTTGCTCTTCAGTAGAAAGGTAAGGCGAGAAGAATATAAAACTGACTTTGATATTAATCACTGCAGATACATTTAACACGGAAAATTAAGAACAAATATGTGTAGAATATGCATGTATGCATGTATTATCAGATGTGAGACCAATGTACATGCGACTAGATACAAAGCTTTTTTTCGTCATAATCAAAATCATAAAAAAGCGGCCTTTAAAAAAATGTCTTCCGATTCAGTAGGATAACCAAACAAAATCTGATGCAGTGATGCATCAACGACTACCGCCTCAAGCTCTCCACGATGTAGTCCGCATACAGGGTCCTTCACAATAAACGAAAAAGGTTATATCATCCATGGACACGCTATGCATTAAAAGAGAGAGATGATAATATTAAAAATAAAATCTTACAATGTTTTAAAAACTAACAGATTATAAATAATTTTAAAACTACTATTTCAAAGAAAATACAAGAAATGATGTAGAAATTGGAAGAATTGAAGAAATCAATGCAAAACTATCAAACCAATCCAATTTCCAGATTATCAAATGGTCAAGTGTTCGCGAGTCATATATGACAGTCACTTACATGGAGTGCTTGATCGCTTCATAGGCAGTTGAGGAAGGAAGAAAGTCGTTTACTGCAACTTCCTTGTTCTCATTCTTCTTGTCTAATTCTTTTATGAAGGAAAAATATAAAAATAATTTCATATGCTGCAAAAGGACCAATGTATTTCATCGTGTCTCTAGATGCTAACAAATAGAAAATTGATAACAAACAATAGAATTTGAATTTTTGGAAGGATACAGTCTTCAAAAAAACGACGGATTTCAGCTAAACGATGAGGAGGAAGCTCCTTGATATCATTGTAGTGTCGATACTCGGGATCATCAGCACAGACAGCAATTATCTTGTCATCTTTCTCACCCTGTATTTCCTCACAATTAATGATTGATCAAAAATCAAAAGAGAAGTTCTTGCCGTGTGGGAAAAGGGAATGCCTAATATACCTGATCAATCATAGGCATGAGACCAATAGCTTTGGCCCGAAGAAAGCAACCTGGAAGAACTGGCTCCTGTCCAAGTATGAGCAAGGTTTAGAATCTCACAAAACAGCAAAAACATAAACCAAGACATATCTAATACTAAAGATCTAAAAACGTAGGATGATCCACATAGTACAAACGTGTAATACAAAATTATTGGATAGAAGACTCTATTCATTGTCTGACATATTGGCTTGAAGAATGTCAGAATAATACTAGATGTAATCGCCTTTAATTACTTGACCCTCTGCTTGAATTATTACTATAAAAATATTGTGAAATTATATTACATGTAGCCATATTGTGAAATTATATTTACATTTGCACATTGATATTTCCTTGAGTTGGCTAAATTTTGGGTTTGCCAGCACATAGCTTAGTAACAAAGATAAGGTCCAATGAGTAAAGGATTTTAAAAACAATAAAGATTACTTCATAAGACACTAGAATCATGAAAGTATATAAAAATTCTATTGAAGAGTTTTACTTAAAATGTTGGCCTAATATATAATATCATAGTTTGGCCAGAAGTTGTTAACTATAATTATACAATCCATTTTCAAAAAGCTTTCGAATAAGAACAATTTAGCTAAATTGCCTATTACAAGGACTCTTGTGCAAAATATTAACAAAAGAGTACGGTCCACTGTAAAGGATAGGTGGTCTAACTTCCGACAACTTTTCAAAACATGTACGTTTCCTTTGGAAGTCAGCGAATTGCTAAGCAATTCTCATTACTACTTGCAACTAAATCCTGATTTGAGGGAAGTTTTGCATACATAATAGTGGACATACGTGCTTACATCACATGAGATGCACACAAATCTAGGAACATAAATAAGTGCTTATATCACAGTGCACACTATTTGCAAGGAAAAGTTGACAATATGAACAAGATACATGTACCTGCATAATAACCAAGACATCTATGGGATCACTGTCCTCACAAATAGTACGTGGAATAAACCCATAGTTGTGAGGATACACAACTGATGAGTAAAGTATACGGTCAACCTGCACATAGATGCATGTTCAGCAAAATCCTATAGAAACAAGTGTATAATGTTGTCAGAACCGGACTAGACTGAACGGTCCAACTGGTCTGACCATGAACCATACTCTTAGTTGGTTATGGTTCAATCTCATAATCAAATTCACGGTTAGACCACTTTAGAGTTTGGACCAATCAAAACCAGGTTGAACTAGCCAGATTGAACCAACCGATCATTAATATTTTTTTTTTAAAAAGCTCAATATTTTTTCACATTTCATATATGTTATAATATATTTCATATTGTTGCATGTGAATTATTTTTATAATGTCATCTGATTCGACCAATCGATTTAAACAGTTGAACTGATTGAACCTAAACCAAAAGTTTCACCGGTTCATTGTCTGGTCCGGTTTTAATAACATTAGTAACAAGTGAAAAGAGCTGAGCAGCCATTATTACCTTAATAAGTCCAGTTTTTTTGTCAAGTTCATATTTCACCTTGCTTCCTTTCCCAATTTCAACCACCTGCAAGATTCATCCATATTTCACAACAGAAGTGTTCAAATCTAATTCCTCAATAAAGATCTTATTCAATGTCCTTTTGAGAAAATAACAACTATAACAATTTAAGCTTTCTACATGATATGCAAATTTCTATGCTCAAAGTGTAGCATCAAGTTGTGATTAGAAAACATTGTATGTCATGCACCACGATTTTGATAAAGCTTGGACATACAGATACTATAGCATTTAAGAAGAAGAGGTAAAAAAAACAAAAGAAAGAAAGAAAGAAAACATAATAGTAGAGGATTTTGTTTTGGTACTTGATAACAAATTCTCCAATAATGCCAGACATGCTCACATAAACCTATAGTACTACAAATTTTTACAAATTCAGTCACTAATACTTGATAATAAAAATGTGGTCCTTCCAGCAAGTCGGTCATATAACAGGAGAGCCATTTCTACTATAGCTGCCTAAATAATTCTATGATACTTATGAATGCTGCAACTGATTGTAAGTTTATGTTCAGTATCCTTACACAGTTGAAGATCTTTGGAGCTTCAGGTCCTGCATTGTGGTGAAAATACTGTTAGCACGGAAAATAAATTTAAGAAAAAGAAACAGAGAACTGAAGAAGCACATTGTGATTGAAGCACTAACATGTCACCATTTTTCACGATATTGCTTACCTATCTCAAGATCATGCCAAGGGTGTGCAGCAACAGATCTCCTGGTCATGGATGAAAGAATCCTCTCATTAAGAGGTGGGTGTGGGGAGTGATGATAGCTGGGAACGTTGTTTGGAGTCTCAATGGGTGGAGCCATATCTGCAGCCTGAAATAATAAAAAATAATTTGAAAGTTATTTTAATCAGATCCATCACTATATATTTTTAACATAATTTCCCAACTATATTAAACTTAAAAAGCGAAAAAAAAGACTATTGCATTTAGACCATTCTAGGATTACCCAAAGCAAAATGTTCGAAAACTAATATTATACCCATTATCATACAAGTCAATCACACCATTTGACGTGTGAACTAAGGCAGGAGTTACAAAAGTTAAAGTTAAATCTAATATATATGAATGAATGGTTGCAGTTACGACTTACAACTTCGACATTCATCATGATTTCAGTCATCGCGGTTGGCACTTTAGAAATACCCTTCTGACAGTATGGAAAATACATTTATAAAACATGAATAGCTGAATAAAGGACTTTAAAAAGGGGGAAATGAACCCATTTGACATTTTTTCTGATTTAGAAACCATTTTGTTTACCCAGAAACGCTTATGTTACAAGCGAATCGGCTGGGCATCAACGTTACCATCGCCCAAGAGGAAATTGAAAACAGAAAGAACTGCAGGAAAAATCCAAACCGGCCACAGATCTGAGCTATTCGAATGCACAATCTAGGCAGAAAACTACGACTACAAAATCTTCCCAAAACATAGTTTCTCGGAAACGTAACAAACGCCGCTTCACAAAGACATCAACCCAGAACTTGTTTACATTTTCAGATTTTTTTAAGACAAATTTAGAAATCAAAAACCGTGTACAGAAATGTTTGTCGGTGTGCATGCAAATAGTCTAGTAGCACCGCTACATGATACATTAAAAAAGAACAAGAAAAGAAGCGATCAGATTTATGAGCTAAATAAAAGCAAAATAAATGAAACCAAATCCAAGCAAGAGAGTACCAAAACCCTAGTGAAATGGTGACCTACGGGTGAAAGCAGCAAAATGGAAACTCACCAGAAATTGAAAAAGCTCTGGTGAAGAAGGAAGCGAAGAAAATGAAGATTGGAGAGGAAGCACAGATCTCGAAAAGGCACTCAGGCACAGAAAGAAGAAGAGGATAGGAGAAGGCGAGAGTGTGAGAGCAGTGAATGCTTGTGTTTGTGTTGTGTCTGCAAAGAGCAAAGAGAGAAGGCGCTTATGTAGAGGAGGAGAGAAGGTGGTGTACGCGTTGCTATTTCCTTTCTAAAGATTCTTACCATTCGGTTCATATTCTGCCGTGGAAAAGAAGGAAAAAAAAGTAAACAAACTAAATGCTCCTGGAAATATGGAATTCGTGTACCTAATAACAATTAATTAAGTATATTCCCTAAAAAAAATTAAATGTGATATTTGTTTGTATTTTACAAATTTTAATAAACTTTTATTCAATCAAACAATGAGAATACATATTTAACTTAATAGATAAGTTTTTAGTTATAATTAGAGTAAAATGATTCTCTTGTATTAGTATTACTATATTAATTATGTGGATCTTTATGGTTGTTAATTTTAATTAATTTATTTATTTTAAGGCTAATTATAATTTAATTAGTATCTTGGTTAATGTCTTACATAAATCTTTAAAAAAGAAGAAGTTAAAGACGTGGATTAAATGATGTAAAAGAATGCTGTACTTCTGGAAAGTGGAAAAGATGGGCTTACTCAGCATGAATAAGCATCTCTTATCCGGATATTCATTCTGCTGAGGAGAAAACAATCAAAATATCGTGTCTCCAACCTGTACCGTCGTCTGCCGATTCGGTCTACGGGATTTAGTCGTGGACACAACGTTGACGGAGATGGCGTTCCTAACGGTCGTGCGGTGTGCAAATTTGGTCACCCTACCTACGATATCTTGTATCCTACAGCAGGAAGTCTCGGTTACGTTACAGTTACTTTTGTGCCAAAAACAACAAAGGATATTCGCCGACAGTGGTGCGGATCAAGTGTGGGATGAGCATTCAGTTGTCCTGAGTTTCGCATATGGATAACCTTGAAATCGCCACGTCATCCTTCGTAATCGGTGACGATGAATCCGCATTATGCCGGGTGAAAAATTATATTAGTAGTTAAGTGACGGGATTAACCAACTGAGTGAAAGGTATTTAGATACTTTAATTATTTTATCTTAGATTTAATTTTTAAGGTAGTATGAATAAAAAAACGTAATTGGAAAATATTTTTACTTCACTCGTTAAATCATATTTTGTAAAATTAATTTCTTATATTTTAAACGAAAAGATATCTTAGTTTATATAAAAAAAAGTTAAGTGACAAGATTCAATCACTCATTTTTTTCTTTTTTCATTTGTTTAACAAGATCTCACTTAAATTAAAAATAAAAACAATAATAATTAATATTTAGGAAAAAATTCTGTTTATATTATAAAAATATGAATAAATATTTATTTTAGTCATCTAAAAAAATAAGTTATATTAGTTTAATCTTCTAATAATTAGTGACATTAAATTGGTCTTTTAATGTTAATTTTTAACACTAAATTGGTCATTCAATATATTTTTTGACATTAAATTAATTCTTTAATGACATCAAATTATCCTATAAAAAAATTAATTTGATGTCACATAATTATTAAAGGACTAAACTAATGCCATTTATATCTTTAGGAGACTAAAATAAGTATTACTCTAAAAAATATTATCATAAATGTCAGTTCTCTAAATAAGTAACCATAATGAATTGAGTAATGAAACTTTTAAAATGTTATTTTCATCATTTTCTTAACAATTTTTTATAAAATAGAATGAAAATAAAGTGACATTTTTATAATTATAAAAAAAATATTAACTAAAAATAAAAGCAAAAAATAAACCAAACACTCTTTAAAGGAGTTCAACTATGATAACAATTAATTAAGAAATCTAACTTTTTAAATAATGTGTTAACATATCATTTAATAATAATATAAAAAAATTTACACTATGAATCAAATTTAAACTCAATGTTTTATATGTTTTTTTTTTTTTGGGTAAATGTCCATACCCTGCCCCCGACATAAGCATATCGTTACCCTAATCGAGTTTGGCTTGGCTACTTTTAAAATTAGCCTTATAAACGCCTATTTTATGTAGCTGCATTTCACTACCTCAAAAAAGTTTCATTGAACACTAGTATAATCCTGTCATATTTCAAATTGTATGTCGCTTTGTTGTGTACTTTATTTATGTGCTAAACCTTGATGTTACAAAACTATCTCATACTAGTGCCTTATGTACAAGCAAAATTAATATTTTGATTTATCACTTTCTTATAATCACATTAATATTGACTGTAATCTAATAAGTTAGTTCGACTGCATGTAAAAAATAGTTGAGAATATTTTTTTAAAAAAGAAAGTAGGAGAGTGAAGAAGCAAAAAAAGATTATAAATAGAATATGAGATATAATTATATTAAATTCTTATTTTATTATATTTATAACCTAAAACATTTATTATTTTATTTAATAAATATGAAAATAACATGAGAAGTCCTTTAAAATTTTAAAATAATATAATACCAAAAAGTGTTAAGTATAAGGATAAGCAAACTACACTCCTAAAATGATGACATAAGTTTAAATTTTGTAACAGGCTCATGTTAAAAAGGCTGCCTAGTTGTTATAGTACTTAAATGAGATTAGCCTCGTATTGCTGATAACCTGTGAAGATATTATGATAAATAAAAAAAATAAAGCAAATTTTCTAAATAAAAATTGCTCAAAATCTTTACTTAATAATATGGATTAATTTCTTTTCAAAATATTTGTTCCCCTTTTTCGTTTTATCTTTATAAATGTATTGGGCATGGCCATGAGGTGACATTCCGTGGCACCGTCCGCACAGGAGGCTACCTCCACATCAGGGGGTAGAAGAAGTGGCGTGGAAGCAATCAAAAGTCTCATAACAATAAGGGCGTATTTACAATAGAGGCTGGCATCTCACTGTCACTTGCTGTACTGTGTTCCCATCCAACTAGTCTCCTCTCTCGCTAACAACTTCTTTCTAATACCGTAGGAAAAAAAAAACACTCCATTGCATCAACACTATTTAAATTCTGATTAAGCAAAGCATTTATAAATTCTTTGCCATATACGGTTTGAATTTCCTTTGCCTAGCTTAAAAAATTGGGAAAATGCGATTTGAATATAGATCTTGGTTGGACCAGGACAAAATTTGAACCAGTTGGTTTTCAGAAAATAATTGAGACAGACCAGGTCGATTAAATGACTTTTCAAGGTCGACCCACGTTTAGTTCGTTGCTTTGCCTCCATTTGTCATCAATATTTCTTTTTGTCCTCGCTAGTTGTTTTCTTTCTTTTGTGTACTTTTTTTTTTTCTATACACAAAAAGAAAAGTGTCTTCTGAAAATGAATGCAAGATTTTGCAAGGTCATCAAGGGGGCAAGTCTGTGGTGCCCGCACCAAATAATTCTTGAGACGTGTAAGGCTATTATGTCAATAGTTCTTCTTAAGCTTTTCCGGATAGTGGGAACATGCAATATGCATCTTAATTAGACTACATCACGTTTGTAATATATGGTTAATGTAACACTTATTTTTTCTTTGGGTTCTACTGATTTTTTTTAGTACAACTAGAATCTCAAAATAATTAATATAATTTAGTTTATTCTAATTTTTATAACAAAATATATAAAGATGTTCATAATTTAACTTAGTCAAAAAAAATTAAAATTTAAAGATGTTACGGTTAATGCAAAAGAGATGTCGTAGTCATAGTAAAAACTAAAGACGTAAAAATATTTAAATTTTTTGTCAAGAAAAATATGTCACATCATTATAATAACAATTTTTTTATTTACTGTAAACATTTTTTAAAGATGTGATATTGTATAATACATTAATAGTGTAATTTTTTAAAAAATTGTTAGTGAACCAAAATTAAATTTATAAATAAAAAATATTTTGGCTTGTATCTAAGAATTTTAGCTTTTGGTTGGATTAATAATTGACATGTTATCAAAGTATCTTTCATCTAGTGGTTAATAATTATTTGATTCTTGCCCCTTGCATCATCTTAATTAAATCATAAATTTACATGAGTTAAAAGTGGACTTGTGCGCTTTGTATACGAGATACAAACAATTTCTCAGTCTGCGTAAGCATTTTCATCCGAAAATAAAAACTTGCATGAGCATTTGGGATAGTTGAATGACTTTACCTTAAGTTTTTATGTACCCAACGAAACAGGGATAGGTTAAGATTTAGAAATAGTTAGTTACTTGACATTATTATAAATAATTTTTACATTGATAATAAATTTAAATTAAATTTTTAAACTATCTTTACACTTCGAAAGATTCTAATGGATCTATTGATTTGAGTAAACTTTTTTTTTATCCCAAACCTAACAAATTCATTAAAATGTTAGTTCTTATAACCTTCAATCTAATTCATACTCGAAACAATAAAATAAAAAACAGATTTTCTCGTCATCTGAATGACTCTAGTTGATATTGATAATATTGTTCGACAAGAGAGGTCACCGACATAAATTATATGCCTATAGTTAACAATTCCCTATTCCAATCCCCACGAGATGTGTGTGCAAGCTTTAAAAGAAAGCAAAAGAAACCGAAAATTTATACCAGACGCATCAAGCGGTTTCCAAATGGATGCCATTGTTGTCATATGTAAAGCATTAAAAGAGAGCAAAAGAAACCTAAAATTTATACCAAAAGCAACAAGCGGTTTCCAAATGGATGCCACTGTTGTCAAAGGACCAAAGAAATTTGTGAGCGCCAAGTTTCGATTGTCCTTTGCGTATTGAATATTGATTAGAAGAAAGAATTAAAAAGGAAAGAAAAAAGAAGTAAAAAAATCTTTAACAGAAAGCAGAATCATCAAGCATATATATGCTCCCCACATGGCCAATGCCAATGTTTTAAAATGTCTAAACTGAGTATTGCTAATCGTTTGTGCTATGCCAGGTGGAAGCAAGACAAGCATAGCACTGTTAGCTGTTCCTTTCTTCGATCTTTCACGAAAAAGATTTAGGTTATGTTGGTATGCAAATTAGAAGAGAAAGGGAAGGGAAGGAAGGTAAGGATTGTTATTATCTTTTATTTGGTATTTAGTTTAAAGAGGAAGAAAAATGATTTAGATGGATAAAAAATTCATGAGTTCTACCAATATTTCACCCTCCTCATTACCCATGGATTGGGAGGGAAAGGAGTTGTCATATTATTTTTTTTATTAGTTTTGTTTCTTTTTCCCTTTCTTTTTTTTAATAAAACTAAACAAAGGAAGAGAAATTTCCTTTCTTTTCCATTCGATAATACCAATTAAGGTAAGTGATAATTCTTTACTTCTCATTTTTCTTCTTTTCTTTTCTTTTCTATCATATTCCTTTCTTTTCCTTTCCCTCCATGATACCAAACAAAGGCTTAATTTTTTCTTAATGCTATGTTTGATATGCATAAAATAGGTGGAAATGAAGGAAAATGATACCTCTTCCTTTGTTTGGTATCAATTTAAGGGTGGAAAAGAAGAGATTATTCTTCCTTTCCTTTCCATGGGGTCCACATTATTCTTTTCCTCCCTTTTTGGAGAGATTGGGAGGGAAAAGAAATCAATTTCCTATTTTATCCAATTTACCAACTTTATTGATGAAGGGTAATAAAATAATTTAATATTTATTTACATACATTTCTATTCTTTTCCTTAATGAAAACAAACAAATGAAGAAAATAACTCCTCTAATTTTTTATTCCTTTCTTTTCTTTTTATTGTATTCTCTTCTTTTCTTTTTTCTCTATAATATCAAACAAAACGCTTAACACTCTGAATGGTGCATTGATTTGTAATGAGATGGTGAGTATAAAAGTTATATATTATATATCATTCAATGATATGTTGATACATTATTAAAAAAGTTAGACTTTTAAGTAGTTGTTGTGATAATTAACTGGATTAAATGTTTACTACTAGGCCGAAAGTTATAGCTAATGGCAAGTATACAACTTTATTTTCTTATAATTTATTAGAACCACATCAAATATTAAAAGATTGCACCCATTAAAAGCGTCATAGGCCAGGATGTTAAGTCCGTGAATTTTAAGGAAGACGTTGACCAAATAAAGTCAACAATCTCCTTCCTAGTATTATCCAGGGGATTTGAACTCATGATCTTACTCTAATATCATTTGTTAGATCAAGTGCTTATCACTAAGTCAAAAGTTATTACTAATAACAAAGGTGTAACTTTATTTTTTTATAGTTTCTACATCAAGTATTAAAGGGTTGCACCCATTACAGATATCATGAGACGAGATGTTAAGTCTACAAATTCTAAAGGTGATGCTGACCAAATAAATCTAACAAGTTAAACTCCTTCAATAATTTAGTCATACATATATAATTAGATGACTTACATTAGATTAAAATTAAATCATAAAATAGAGGTAAGAATTTGATTTGATTCTTAAGCGTTAGGCCATTCATTGGTTCTTTTGCTTTTAGGAGGTTAACCATATATGTCATTGCTCAAGGTCCAATTATCGAGCCTATAACATGAGGAGACAACCCAAGCAGCAATCACGCAGGTAGTTGTTATTGAGAAATTTTTAGGTAGGTATTATCTATTAGAAATATTTTATTTAGTATTAAATATGTATAAGGTTAGGATTTAATTTTTATCTATTATAAGTGTAAAGTTTTTTTATACTGTCATTCAAGCGTTGACACATCACTAAAATGGTTAGACTTTTTATGTAGTGGTTATAATAGTCAAACTCTTTTAATGATTTGACAACATATGATTAGATGACAGTGTAAAGAAACTTTACACCGACGGTGCATAGAAATTAAACTTATAAAGTTATGTGTCTTATTTTAGAGAATTGTTATGGTACGTTGATAGGTTTGATACTCATGGTGAGTTGCTAATTATTTATTAATTGTTAGTTTTATAATAAATATTTAAAAATTTATTAAATATAAATAACAACTAATAAATATTTGATAACTCACTTTAGGTATTGATAACATGAAGAAAAAAAATACCAGTACCAAAATAATTCTCATCATTTTATAAATGCACTTTTTTCTAAAATTTATCCTTCCATATGTTAATTATTAAATAAAATATCTATAATAGACAATATCGACCTAGAAATTTCTCATTATTACAAACCAAGTCCCCTGTGAGGGTGGCCTGCAACCTATTCTTTTCCCCGCCCTTTTTGATTTCCAGGTTACCTGTGTTGAGGACAAAAGCTTCATGCTTCATCTTACATTTTACGTGAATATCAAGTCATTCATTTGTTTGTCAGTTGGCATCTTCAAAACCACACCCACCCAATTTATTCCCTCTCGGACTCTAACCTTTATGCTTTCACTCTGTTTATTAATTTTTTTTATAGATATATCATATTCTCTATTTGTTTTTACATCCATTTTGTTAGTGTCCAATTGCCATACATAAAGGATTCGTTTCATAGATAGCTTTGCATTTGCACGAAACAGAGCCACATATGGCTCGTTTCATAAAGGATTGATTTATGGCTCGTTTGTTTGATTTTGCGGCTGATAGAATGTCGTTTAGCTCTTACATATGGAATTTCATTTTGTTTGGCTACATATTCCGTTGAATATAAGCAAGTTGAATATAAGCAACTTTTACTTTGAATGAAAACACTTTTATACAGTAGATTATACAATCTTACTACATTACCATAAAAAGGGTAAAATTAGTGAGAGAAATTGAGTCATTTCATATACTTTTTAGTAATTTTAGATTACACTATCCAAACAAAATCAATTCTTTTATATTAAATTTTGAAATATTATTCCCAATTATAAATTAATTCTTTTAACCTCAACTTTTTTAAATCAATTATTTCAACAATAATTCTTTTAAAATCAATTCAATTGAAACCTAAACAAAACAGATCCTTAATGATTTACTGCACATACTTTTTCCAAAAAAAAAATCAACTTTTTGTGACGGAAGGAAGTCATTGTTGTTATTATTGTTGTTGTTGTTGTTGTTCTTATTATTATTATTATTATTATTATTATCATCGGCGTCGTCGTCATCATCTAATATTCTCTTCTACTTGTGATCTGTCACTCTCTTACATTGTACTTCATTTGTAACTAGGAATGAAAATATATTAGATTAGACTTTACTTTAAATAAGTATGACCTGTTTTGAAAAAGTTTTGACCTTGGTCTAACCTATTACCTGTGGGCTGTCATAGGTATTTTTGGACATGATTTGACCTTTTTATGAAAACATAAAAGCTTGAGCTAGTTTGAAAGCCTACTTAAAAGCTTAAATTTAGAGGTATCAATTCGGGCGGCTCAGCCCATTCGAGTTAGCCTGTATCGGGCCAACCTTATTTTGGACTGGACCGGGCCAGCCCACAATAGGTGCGGGCTAGTAAATAGCCAATCCAGCCCAGCTTATGCGGGCTGCGGGTTACAGGCTGAGCTAGCTCGGCCCATGGGCTGGTTTTTTTTGTCTTTTTTTTTTTACTTTTTCATATCTATAATAATAAGTTATTGATAAATTAAACTTCTGCATCAATCAAAACCCACAAAAATATGTACGTAAATTAAATACAAGTATAACAGATTATATTAAGTGTTATGAACATAAACAGTGAATATTTACTACATTGTTTTCAACATAAATAATTTAGGATATATTTATGAAGTATTGTTTGAACCATAAATTAATCAATTCAAGAAACTAGCACAAATTAACATCATATTTCAAGTAGAGAAAAAAGAAAGGCTTAGATGTACTCACTAAATTTGATTCTTTTTTTAAAATATAAATAAAACTCGTCATATGAATAAAAAATAACAAAATTAAATATATAATAAAAATAATAATATTTTACATAGTCGGGCTAGCGCCCCGGCCCGACCCATTGCGGGCTAACCCATATCAAGCGAGCCTATTTTCGGGTTGGGATGAGCCAACCCAAAGTTGATTCAGGTTGAGATTTTCTTAGCCCAACCCACACTTTTTATTAGGCTAGTCAGGCCAACCCATGGGCTCTGTCCATTTTGACACCTCTACTTACATTGTATAAAAGCCTTCAAATATGCCAATAATCTCAAACTTCATAAGTTTCAAATATATCTAACATTTAATAAAATTATTACCTTGTACATAAAATAAATAAATTATATTAGTATATGGTTAATAAATTATAAAGTATTATAATTTTTTATTTTATGCATGTATAATAAATAAATAAGTTGGTCTGTTAGGTCAAATAGGTCTTTTTATAAGTCTAGGCCTTAGCTTATTTAACTAAATAGACATTTTAAAAGTAAAATAAACCTTTTTAAAAGTTTAAGTTTGATTAATTTAATAAATAAACTAGATCAAAGTATACTAGACCACAAGTCTCTATTAAGTCGTCTGACATATTTTCACTATTATCGGTGACATGCACCTTATTATTTGTCTTCCTTCTTGTTTTTCTTCTCCTTCTTATCTCTATACCACTCGCACTCTCAACATTTCTATATTAACCCATATCAGAACCACGATCGAAATTGAGGTCTCTCATATAGATAAAGAAAATAATTGTTGTGGAGATAAAAAAATAAATATTTTAAATTAATTACATCTACTCTTAATTTTACTTTCTTCAATTGAATGCATAATTCTATTAGTAATTGACTCTTATAAGTTAAAATTTCAAAATTTTCATTACATTTAACACTAAATTAATGTAAGCTTAGATTTTGATATCAAAATGCTAGAAGGTTGTATGAAATAATATTTCTCTTGTTATAGGTTGTACACATTATAAATTTATAATAAGGTTAGTCTTGCACACATTAAATATACAAGAAGTTCTACGGGTGTATATAACTTGAAAGAATATGGGTTCAAGACTTGTTTGTATGTTTTAAATTCTAAATTTATATATTCCAAATTTGAAGTTATAGTATTTCTTAAATAAATCTAGACACTAATTATTATTTTTTTGTATATCAAAAAATTGTGAACCTAGCATAATTTTTTGTTTACACAAAAAATGTATAGGGCCAAATTAAAATTTTTTTAAAAAATTAAGAGCGATTGTTTATCAAAATTTTGAACGTTATGACACAGTTTTTTTTATAATTAAAATTAAGTGAAACTATATTGCCTTGAGACCCTTCACATTTCACTAAAGACAAAGATAAGGAAAAAAAAAGTGGGTTAAGTTGTTCAGGTAGATAGTGTCCAACATGCAAACCTAATTTTTGCAAATTTGATAATTTTAATTCAACCTAACTGGCAAAACTAAACCAATTCGTTTTTTATAGGCTGAATTAGGTTTTTAATTTTTGTGTAAATCAAGTATATTCTTACTTAAAAGACAATAGACTAATTTTATAAAATATGATTAAGTACGTAAAATGAGAATTTTTTTTAATTATATTTTTTATATATATATTATTCTAAAAATTAAGCCAAATCAAGATACTTAAAATGATCAAATTTTTTCTATTTAAACCAACGCATGTTGGCAGGCTGAATTAGGTTAGTTCTTATAAATTCATTAATTGACCCGAATCATTAAACAACCTATTATTCTGAAAATCAGATATCGAGAACTGAACACTTCTTTTATCCAGTCTAGGCATACAAACCGTTGAGTTAAAAAACTCGAAGAATCTATACTAAATCGAGCAAACCAATCACGACTCAAATCGGGTCGAAGACCGTTGCCGGAGATGAATGGCTATTGTCAGAGACCATTCTCTGTTCCTCTTAGCAACGTTTCAGTTTCAGAACCCAAATCTGTCTTCTTTTTCTTCCACTTCCCGAACTCTGTAAAATTTTCATCTTTTTGTTGGCATTTCGTTCATAGTCAACTATTTCTCCAGTCTCAGTCGGCGTCTTCCAGCCTCTTGATCTGTAACTGGGTGCGGCAGCAACATGTACCTTCAATTCTTCATTTTCCAGTCTCAAGTATGAGTTGCTCCTCCTCTCTCCATGTTTAACGTGGTGTGTGTTTTGAAAATAGTTCACTGCCCCCCCCCCCCTCCTTTGATATATGGAGATTGCAAAGAGAGGATTTGTTTGTTTCCCAAAATATATGCAGAGCATGACAAAAAGTTTCCTCCATCGTGACACTATATATAGGGACACTCACTTATAAAACATATCATAAATTAAAAGGGGTTTTCAACCAAAAAATGAAGAAGAGGTTCATCCGGTATTTATGTGTCTGAGAGTGTTTGTATCTTTTTATAATTAGTAATTAATATTTTGTCATTAATTTTATTTAATTGAAATATAATTATTTTATTTATATTTAATATTTATATTTCAACTAAATGAGACATGTAATTAAATTTTAACTATTAATTACTAAGATACCAATATTCTTATAAAATAAATGACATCAAAAGAATATCTTATATTAAATTTTTTTTTTGGCAATTCATCTTATAGTAAATATTTTTTTAGATATAAAAGAGAAAGAAGATAATAATAATAACACTTGCCTTTAGATAGGAGCCAATGATATATGTTGAATTTAAATGGACAAATAATGGAGTGTTCCTTTTTTCCTTAGTATTCATGTTTTATATGAAATTATTTTTTGAATTTTTTTAAGAGTTTAATTTTAATCTATTATCAGTATAAAAAAATTTACATTGTCATTTAATCATGTATTGTCAAATCATTAAAAGAGTTTGACTATTATAATAACTATCTCGAAAGTCTAACTCTTTTAATAATGTGTTAATATATAATTAGATGACAATGTAAATATTTTTACACTGATAATAAGTTAAAATTAAATCATTTCTTAAAATATTTGTATTATTGATTTGTGTTATTTATAATAATAATTGATCCGGAAATAAGGCCCGTTTGTATTAGTTTTTTTTAAGAAAAAAAATATTTTTTTAAAATAATAAAAGTACTTTTTTAGAAGCTAAAGAATTCAAAAATTTTAAAAAAGCACTTTATATGTAACAAAAAAGTACATCATGTGCTTTTTTTTAAAAAAATTTAAACTTTTTAACTTCTAAAAAAATATTTTTATTACTTCAAAAAAATATTTCTATTTCTAAAAAAATTAATACAAATTGGCCTAAATATATTCAATAGTTCAATGACTTATCTTCAAAACCTTGAAATACAAATAGGAATGCCCAATCACTTAACATAATGTCTTAATCACATGTGTAACTCTCTTCAGATAAGATTTTTTTTAAGAGTTTTATGCAACTCTATTAAAAATATTATATAACTGTACATGTTGTTAAATTAAATTTAAAAATATGCAATAATTTCTAAATAAAAACTTTATTTAAATATTCTGATAATATTATGTTATTATATTAAAAATATAATACGTAATACCGTATAATTATATACCTTGTTAGATTAAATTTATATTAAATTTAACGGTTGAATGTACCCAAAAAAAAAAAAAATTTAACGGTTGAATACTAATAACTCTGATAATATATAATAATTTTCCCGAGAGAAGGCCTAATAATTGAGTGACACTCTGTTTGGAAACTCCTTTTCTGAAAAAACACTTTTCAACGGCCGACCGGTGCTGACGTACCAGGGACGCTTTCCCTCTTTTCTCTCCATTTCCCTTGTAGTTGTAGATCTCAACCTCCTTCTCTTCCTCATCTGGTATTTCCATTTCCCCCCTTTTACTTAACCATTTATTATCCTTTACTTCAAAGATTTTTTTGCTTTTGATAAAATCGTATATACTTTTTTCACTTTCCAAATTCCATCGTCGTAATTACTCACGCTCACAGAGAAAAGCATCTGTGGATCGGATTGTTGTAGTCTTTGGTTCATTTCGATGGCTGCACCACCTGCAAGAGCACGAGCCGATTACGATTACCTAATAAAGCTTCTCCTCATCGGCGATAGCGGTACTTTATTTTATTTTATTTTTGCAATTTTTCTTTTTCAAATTTTGAATTGACATGTTAGTTAGTGTTGATTTTTGTTTTTTTGTTTTTCCAGTTTTTCTGCTATACCTGGATTTGATCCGGTTTGTGATGGTTTTCGATTTTATTTTTCTTTTCTCTTAAATGTTTGTTTCCGCCCTAAAATTTACTCCGATCCTTGATATGAGAACGATTAACGCGTTATTTGCTACCTGATTCGTCTATTTGCCGCCCCGTTTTACTCGGTTATGTGATTTTCAGCCCTAAATGTGATAATTTGTAGGCTTTCCGAGCATTCATCTTTTACTTTTGCGATTGAATTGCTTGTATCACAGTATCACTGGTTGGGTAGACAGTTTGATGTTACCAGTGCAGGGAGCTCTTGAAATTCTAATAATTGAATCCTTCTCCTTTTCTTTTCAACTCAATATTTTTTTATTTATTTTTTACTTTTACCACTAACTGTCTTGTAATGTAAGTGATCATAGAAGTTTATTGTGATGAATGAAGGTAATACCTAATTTTCAATGAAATTACGACTAGTTACTTGTTATCATGTTTACTGAATTAGTAGCTATCAAACAGTGGGAAAATTTGGGATAATTTTCCAGTCTACTACTGAAAAAAAGGGTACTTGATACTTCTTCCATTAATTTTTTGACAATTATGTAACTACCTCTTAAATTTTAGCATCCAACTCATCCATGTTTTGAAATCACTTATTTGTCAAAAGTGAACGGAAGGAGTACCTTTTTTTTTAATCCAGTACTACCGTAAGACTAGAAAATTTTCCCAAACAGCGATGATCATGGAGACTTCCTCTCTTTTTTTTCCTTCTTTTTTTTTTCCTCTTTTGGTTTTGTTAATTTAGGGAATGATGTTGTAGAGTTGCATTTGTATCTCATTACTTTGTTCATATTGGCAGGTGTTGGTAAAAGTTGCCTTCTATTGCGTTTCTCAGATGGATCTTTTACAACTAGTTTTATCACTACCATTGGGTAGGTGCCTTTTGTGCAATCACCTATTCTACATTCTTATTCTTCTTTTCTCTCTGTCTCTCATGAGGAGATGCCTCTGATCTTACTAGAATGTTTTATTTTTCTTCAGCATTGATTTCAAAATAAGGACCATAGAGCTTGATGGAAAGCGAATCAAATTGCAAATATGGGATACAGCTGGTCAAGAGCGGTTTCGAACTATTACAACTGGTTAGTGTATGAGATTGAACGTTTTTCTCAGTATAAATAGAATGTTTTGTGAGAGCTCAATTGTGGTTCTTCATATCCATCTTATAAACACTTCATAGGTAATGTGTACTTGTCATGATGTTAATGTTAAATGATGGCTATTTACTTATTTATCTGTCCTTTTGTTCTTCCAATTTGGATAGGAACTAATCTGAGTAGATAATATTTTGTTGTCCTCACTGGTTTTCATTGTGGCTTATATGTCTTGTTAACTATTTAGTTATTTTACCTGGGTGCTACATTTGGCAGGATGTGTTGCGTAGCTCTAGAGGATCTGTATTTTCTTTGGTACTAATGACTGTATTTTGGTAATTACTGATTGAGGCAAATAGATTTCCATTTCTTCTCAAAATTGCTAATCCATTTTATTGTAAACCAGTCTGCTTTGACTTGGTTGGTTAAACTTTCAGTTGCCAATTTAAATGTCTAAAGTACTTTCAAATTTTGCCATTCCCTTTAGAGCAATGTTAAACAATGATCAGTGGAAATGATTTTGTGGTCTTTTGTCCTTTCTAAGATTGGTGGCTGTATTGAGATGATATGCTTTGTTTATTAGACTGTATGAGCTGGATTTCTTCAGCAGGTTGATTTTAGGCCTCGCTGAAAAATTCTGTGTATTATTAGACTTATCAAGTAGTTGGATCTTCAGTGTTGTCCCCACTGTTTATAACCTTATATGTTTTACAAACATCAAATCCTCTGATGTTACTTGGTTTTAGTTTTGGACTATTTATGAATGTGATAGTATATAGTAGGATGTTGCTTGGTTTTAGCTTTGTTTGACAATGTTACATATGGATTGACTTTCATTACCCTTTCAAACATGTAAATTTTGAAGCTTCTGTCACACGGTTTAATCCTTCTTTTGCAGCGTATTACCGTGGAGCCATGGGTATTTTGCTTGTGTATGACGTCACTGATGAGTCATCTTTTAACAGTAATTTATCCTTCCTCCTTTAGCTTTTATTTTACGTTCCATGCATCTTTTATTATTTCCTCCACATACTAATCTCCTCAAATTTGTGTTTCCTTAAATTTGTATGCAATGTAGAACATATATTTTTCTTCAGTTAACTCAATTCTTCAACTTTACAATTTTGGGAGCTTCCAGTGCTTGGAATGGGTTTTGAGACGTGACAATTAGACTTATTTCATCTCATGTCCAGACATTAAGAATTGGATCCGGAACATTGAGCAGCATGCTTCTGACAATGTCAACAAGATATTGGTGGGTAACAAGGCTGACATGGATGAAAGCAAAAGGGTTTGTCCTCACTCACACTCATTCTTACTTTCTCCATCTTTTTGGGTGTGCTTGTACACATGTCGCCTATGGTTTCTGTGCCTGATGTGCAACAATATTTTCCGTAGGCTGTTCCAACTTCAAAGGGTCAAGCTCTGGCAGATGAATACGGCATTAAGTTTTTTGAGACTGTAAGTAGCATTGTTGCTCTTGTTGAAAAAGCAGGCATAAATTGCTGGTCTGGTTTTAATGCTGAGATTATGCTTTTACAGAGTGCAAAAACTAATTTGAATGTGGATGAGGTTTTCTTTTCTATAGCTCGGGACATCAAACAAAGACTTGCAGATACTGACTCAAAGGCTGAGGTTTTTATTTGAACTTTCTCCCTAGTTATGATTGGCTGTCTTGTGACAATTGATATTTGCATCATTTTCTGATTGCCTACTATTTGATTAATGCAAGACTCATCCTAGATATATTTGATTTTCTTTTTTGGACCATTATTGGGGTGCATGTTTGGTTGAATCAGAAAGCCTTAACTGAATTTAGTTGTCTCGTCATTTCTCCACTAAGTTTTCATTTGGTTCTTTGCAGCCCCAGACACTCAAGATTAACCAACCAGATCAGGGAGCAGGGTCTGCCCAAGCTGCCCAAAAATCTGCTTGCTGTGGTTCTTAAAGGAAAGCTCGAGCGGATACATTTGACTGCGAAAGTTAATTTTGTCAATGACAGTCATTAGTGCTTGTATTGTTCTTATTATTTTTCAGTTGCTACTCATTGGGTGTGAATGGTAGATCCTTCCCGTGTCGGGAAATTAATCATATCAATTTATTGTTGCTTCTGTTTATTCTTTTTTCAGGAGCTTGATTATGCACAGCCTGCCTTTGCTGAAACCAAAAACCACATCATTCGCATACTTGGTACTCCAAAATTTTTCTACGCTTTTGTATTTCAGAACCTTTACGGTACTATGATTCAAACGTTAAACGCACAGCGAGACCAACTACATCTACTTTTTGTACTTGGAATCAAACTCTTGGGTGTTATAGGTAGAATTAACTTTGTTCAATGCACCACGCCAAATTGACAATTTAAACATCTAGCCTATAATCAGACGTGATTGTGCAATAGGTTGTTACAGCATTCAGCATGACTGGCTGAGACATGATCAAGCAGTGCCCAGTAGAAGACTTGTACCAAAATCGTGTTGAATCTACCTTCAACAACACGGAGAGTAAATGAATGCCATATGGTCGTTCTGATGTATCACGGGAACGCTATCATGTGTTGGGTGTGCAATGATATGTGCAACTGAAAAAATAAAGAATTCAATGATTCCATTTCCTTCCACTATTTTCGTCTCATCCTTTTCGTTCCATTCATAAAAAAATCCAAAACATAATATTGAAGTGTTCAAAGTGATAGACATAAAGACTGTGTTTGGAAAGATATTTTTTTAAATAAAATATTTTTTTGAAAATAATTTTTTATAAATTTTTAAAATGTTTGAATGTAATTTTTTTAAAAAGTAAAAGTTAAAAAAAGTTCAGTTATCATTTTTTTGAAAAGATTTCAAGCTTTTAAAAATAAGAAAAAGGGAAGTAATTTTTAATATAATTTATTAATAAAAATACTTTTTGTCTTTATTAAAAATTTTATTTCATGTATTTTATTTCATTTTTCCTTATAAACATTGCGTTCTCTATTTTGAATGCTTTACATTTTTAGTAATTTTGTTATAAAAAAAATTCTATTATTTTTTTTTATCCAAACAAACTTACTAGTCAATCTATTACTTAAAAATACTTTACAAATATTGCATCCAAATACAAAATAACTTTTTCTTTAAAAGAAAAATCTACTAAAAGAGGTATATAAAAAAATCATTTAAATTTTTTAAAAGTTTATCTAAATAAGTTTAAAGTGTCTTTTTTTATTAGATTCTTCCATAAATAAAAAACATAAACATATACATTAAAAAAAGTACAATTACTAAATACCTTTAATAATTTTAAAGGATTGCTGATTTACAATAAAGACAGTTAAGAAGAAAAAAAAGGAATTGATCGACACATGGTGTTTTGGCAAAAGAAGAAAAGAAAGAAAGAGTAGAATTGATATGTTAGTTTACTACCTTTTCTCTCTAATAAAAATCAAGCTCCAACTATCATTGGGTATTATGATTTTGCTTTTGGCAAACCTCTAAGGTTCTTCTAATGTGTACTGTTGCTATAGCTGTTTTTTTTTTTTTTATAAAGAAAAATGTTGGTTTCTGCAGAACAAGTGTTGTGGGGTTAGGATCTTATGAGCTAGCAAGATGATAATAAAACTTTTTGTTAGGTATCGAAGTTATGAGAGAATAGTATCACACAACTAAAATAGAATTAAGAAAATAAGAACTAGATACATAAATTTAATGGAAAAACCCTTAAATAAATCAAAGAAAAAACCACGAGTAAGAGTAGATAAATCAAGGGAAGAACCACGGGTAAGAGTAGAATATTTTCACTATAAGGAAGATATTACAACTATCTATCTAAATATAAGAATAGAATAGATACTCTCTCTAGAAATAGGAGACTACAATTCCCTCTAAATAAATAAAATAAAACTCTAAAAGAAAAACTATCAGGAGAAACTATATGTTTTTCTCTCTGAAAATAGAATACTTGGATGATCACTAAAGCAATGGAAAACTCTATTTATTGGAAGACTCTATTTATAAAAAATAACCTCATCTTCTTCACATATTTACATTTTTAATGCAAACGCTTTCTCAATTGTTTACTGAATAAAATGAATTTCTTTTTTCTCATTTCTCTTCCTTAACAAAAGTCACTTTACGTTTTTCAACACTTTTAATATTCTATTTTCTTTTTATTATCTTTGCGTCATACTTTGCAACTCATATAACTCCTTATCCTCCTTATATTGTAGTAGGCTTAGACAAACTCTAGAGTTGTAGCATACTTTGAATCATAGAAGCAAGAATAAATATATAGTGCCTTATTTTTAGGATCTAGTACCTAGATTTATGGATCTAAGTCATGTATCATGACTCCAGAAATTTCTGAATTAATTTCTAACATATTTTTGTTCCTTCTTTTAGTACTAAAAGAAAATAATACATTAATGTGTGTTGACCAACTTTGTTCGCACGGGGGGCATATAGAATTGCAAAAGCAACTTAAAAAGTTAGACAAATTAGGATTTGAAGCAGAATTTAATTTATGCATGCGAAGAATCGCATGCCCTGATTAATTTCAGTAAAAGGACAAATTCCAAATCAGCACTTCGAATCTTTGATGCTATTTGTTGGCCACAGTGAAGAGCAAGAAACATCTCAAGTGTGCAATGTTTGTTCTTATCAAACCTTCATTGGATAATCCTTAGCCATAAAACTAAAACTGGAAATGCTGAAGCAGAAATTAATACAAGAAAACAGTCCGTTTAGCTACGGTTCCGTGTCCACTGCCATGTCTAGAAAAAGAAATTTCATCTGCACAAATAATTTTTTTACCACTGTCAGTGTAAAAATTTTTTACACTGTTATCCAATTATGTGTTGCTAAATCATTAAAAGAGTTTGATTATCACAACGACTACCTAAAAAGTCTAACTATTTAATTATGTGTCAACACATGATTAAATAACAGTGTAAAGAAACTTTACACTTACAGTGAATAGAATTAAATCTTTTAGCAAATTCTTCTCCTCCTTGTCCATTTTTTTTTCCAACTAAGAAAGTTTAATAAACTTCTTCAATAGTATATTATATTAGAATGTACCTCATAAAAATATTTGTATCGATGAATTATAAAAAACATCAATTGTTCTCATTTCTAGTATTAAAACACAAAGAAAGAAATTATATCAGTTTAGGCGATAAGTAATCCTCTTCAGGTGGCTTATGCGAGAGCGAGACAGAGGCAGAGTTAATCAGCTAGCTTGTCCACCCAAATTCATCAAAAGCAGTTCTTGCTTTCTGTGCCAGAAATGTTTCATCACGTTTACCATGGGAAAGCAAGATCAAGCATCTTTTTTCCTTTCTTTTCTCTTCTCCTGTATTTTAATTAAGTACACGTAAGTATCGATGCTAATGCTTTTTTTGCCTTCCATTAATTTTAATGCTTGGATGCTATTTCTGTTTTGTTGTCCTAAGGAATTATTAGACAGATGTTACAAACCGATATTCTTATTGAAAAAGACCTACATTTTTTGGTGTTATTTTTTTTTAATAGGTATATGCCGATTAAAATAGTGATTTTCGCTATTAAATTAGTGTTAATCTATATACTATTGTAAAGGAGATTTTCATTTCGATATTTAATTTAATTTTTCTAAAATGTCATTATGTCTCATTTAAACACAAATATTAAAAAGGATAATTATGGAGGTATCTGGTACCGTTCTTTGTTGTGAAAGTATCAATACCCGTTCATATATAATTAGTAATCAATATTTAGTCACATGTTTAAAATATAAATATTATATTTATATTTCAATATTTATATATTAATAAAGTAGGACACATTGTTAAATATAGATAATTAATTATAAGTGGTATACCCTTGTAGAAATAAAAAAAATAGCAAAGAATCTCATAAAATTATATACATTTCTTACTTTCAAACACTCCTTAATTTTCACTCTGCATTATAATTGACTTCAAACACTCTTAGTTATTATTCATTATTTATTTTAATCAAAAATAAAAAATGCAAATTGTCGGGCAATAAGCTAGTATTAATAAATTTCATTCATTAATAATATAGGTATAATTCTCCTTCCCCTCTCCCCCCTCTATCATTTCCTTGTATTTCTCTTTTTCAACATGCCGGGAACAATTGTTGCAACCGGACCCGCGTTGGGTAAGACTCCCTTCACAGGCATATTAGCTCACCAATGCTTGAAAATGGGGGGCCATATAAACATACACGCAGACAGAGTCTTTGTTTTTACACAATGAGTGGGGTCAAATCCACTTCTATCTTAAAATATGCTGTGAATGGGTCCCATATTATATTGGAGGTGGAGGAGTATCCAAATGGCCATGCTAGTGCCTGCACATACTAAAAGCACAAGGGAAAAAACCGCTAAATAGGCTTATAGCCACCAACTACAAAGTGGACTTGAGTGCTCACCATGCTTTGAGAAGTCTTGACCTCAGACAAAACCTTTAGTACAGTACTGTAGAAAGCAAAATTAATAATGGGGGACGATGATCATGCTTGTGCTAATCATCCTTCATATGTCGCCTTCGAATATGGACTCATTGGACTGACATTCAATAATGCAACTGCATTATTCACAACCTTTTTTATCCGGATCTTGTAAGACATTTCATCCTCTTCCTTTAACTTGTCAGAGAAAAGAAAGTACAACTGAAATATACGGGAACATACAAAGCATATTTTGTTAATTCCAGTGCAGAAATTTTACGTCCAATTGGTGCTGTCGCATGGTCGAGCTCAATCATAGATGAGTATTCATACTTGAATTAAAGTTTAAACCATAAACAAGCTTTTCATCTGAAATCACCTTTAGCATTGATTTTCCTCATCTTATGAGAAGGACAGCCAAAATGTGTCCATAAAAAATCTTTACAAGCAGTATGCAAAATCCAAGGACACAAATCACTAACGAATCTAAAACTAGTAGCCGTATGATGAAAGCTATTCCACCATGATCAACATTCAACTTTACGAAAGATAGTAATAATTGGAAGTGGACACTGACGCTTTAAAGAATTCTCAGGATGTACGTGTATGTTGATCACTGCATGTGACTTTTAACTCCATTTGGTTGCGTGAAATAATAGAGCTCCTATATGTACGTATACTACTGATTCTAAAATCATTTTATATGAAAGCCTCCTATACTTGTGGCTTAAGAAACAGGTTAAGGTTGGAGATCAAACACGATGGACGGCTGGACACAAAAGTGGATTAACAGAGCGAAGCCATTCATAGCTGTAGTATTTGTGCAGTTTGGATATGCAGGTATGGATGTTCTATCCAAGGCTGCTTCCTTGTCATAACCCCTTTCGCAGTGATCCTGGACAAGTACCTCTCTCCCTCTGCATGTGTTTGTGTGAACATAAAATTGAAGTCATGCTACATTCTTTTAACAGGAAAGTAAGGCCGAAGATGACATTTTCAATCTTCATGAAGTTAGTGGCGCTCAGCGTGCTTGAGTAATTTCCTGCATGGCTAAACGCATTCTCCAATCCATGGAAAATATTCACTTAACTCTGGTATTACTTTCTTACTGGCAGGCCAGTTATTGACCAGAATTTGTATTTTTTGGGAATGAAGTTCACAACAGCAACCTTTGCCGCTGCCATGTTCAATATCCTTCCTGCCATTGCCTTCTTCAAGGCTTGCATTCTTAGGTAACTAAACATTGTTTTCACTCCTCCCACAAAAGAATGTTTTAGATATGGTAGCAAAACTAATCAGATATAAATATGTTGCTTTCCAACCTGACATGGAGATTCTTTTATAGACTTACTTCACATAACTTGCCAATAAAAAATTAACACTTCAAGTAACTTGTTTTTGCAGTTTGAAAGAAAAATGTTTAAGCAAATACATATAATTAAATTCTGTCTATATCTAAATTTTCTGTATATAATAAGGTATATAAAATTGGATTTACTTAAATAATTTTCTTTCAGATTAAAAAATATACCACATGGAGTAACACTCTCTTATTGGCTTAGTTCAAGTTGTATGGACTAAGTGGCCGGGAAGAATTTCCCAGTATCTATGCCATCTTTTAAGCAATTTCTCTGCTTCTGCCCAGGCTTGAGAAGATAAAAGTAAAAAGTATACGCACCCAAGCAAAGGTGGTTGGGACTCTTAGCAACTGTTTCTGGTGCCATGGTATGACACTGATAAAAGGCCCACTACTGGAGCATTTTGGGACACACGGAGGGCATACTGGTGGGGCAAATCTTCAACATGCAATAAAGGGATCCGTGGTGATCTCAATTGGCTGCTTTAGTTGGGCTTGGTTCGTGATTCTCCAAGTCAGTTATTCGGAGTCATTATTCCTTAATAATATAAAAAATTCCCAATGACAATTTTTTTAAAAAAAACAAATAATTTGATCGGGTCCCTAACACAGGTTCATCTCTTTCTCTAGGCTATTTACCCTTGGAACCTAACCTGCTGAGCTCTCTCTTACATCATGGATATGCATATTGGGAACAGTTGACGGTGCCGTAGTGGCCCTGATTATGGAAAAGGGCAACCCTTCGATTCGGTCTCTAAATTGGGATACGAAACTGCTGGCCGCTATCTACAGTGTAAGGCCATCCAACCAAACTACTGAAAATATTAGAAAAAAGTCAAAAACACGTTATATGGAACATGTTACGTGGAAGATAATGCATATTGTGCCGTTCATTAAGTTTAGACTGAGGAATAAAATCTTCTCTCATTTTTTATCCCTAAATTAAATATTAATAATTAAAAGAGAAGTTATTATTAATTAAGAGAGATAAAAAAATTATATTCAAATATATTGTTCTCTTTTCATGTCTCTTTCTTTGTTTCCCAATTAAATAATACAACTTAGTAAAAAAAAATCCTTCTCTTTTAATTATTAATTTCTTTCGTTCAGTTGTCATTATTTAATTAGTGAATAAGAAAAAGAAACAACATAATATTTAAACCCTTAAATTGAACCTCTCCCTTAACCAACTAACCATCAACAACCAAAAAAAAAGCATCTACCACTGATAGATTGTAAGAAGAGAAGTCGAGTCGAAGTCACTGAATCAGCACTGACATCCAAAGCCTACATTCTCAAGCTACTGCCAATAGTCTAAGTTTCAAAGGCAATGAACAATATAAATCAATATAAAGAATGAACTGATAAGGGGAGGTCACTACAGATGGGTCACTAGATCAGCATTACCATTCATAAACCATATATAAACTGCAACATGAGGTCATATATGCTTTAATTTAATAAGATAGACAGCTTCATAACTAATTATGTTGAGGAAAACTAAGATTGAAGTAATACATATAATAAGTCTCTTTTTTCCTCTATAAATTTACTAATTATTCGCATACAGGGCATAGTCAGCTGAGGACTGGCGTATTACATCCAAGGAGTGGTGATGAAAACTAGAGGCCCAATCTTTGTAACAGCGTTTAGTCCCCTCTCCATGGTAATTGTGGCTATCATGGGCTCCTTCATTCAAGCTGAGCAAATTTACCTCGGAAGGTAATTATGAAAATCAGGTGCAAGCCGAATCAAATGCCCAAATAACTCAATCAAAAGCAACTAAAGGAATCTGATAAATTTTACAGGATGATCGGTGACATTGTCATTGTTTTGGGCCTGTACCTCGTGGTGTGGGGTGAAAGCAAAGATTACGACTCACCAAGTCCAGTTATTAAAGAGCATATATTGCCGACTAAGCAAATTGCAGACGAGGGCAATGCCAAAAAGGAACATTCTACCCACGAGGTCATCACTATCAGTAGTTTTGGAGCGGGAATCACAACTCGAGATGAACAAATATGAGAGCTTACCAATTGCTATCTAAATTTCAACTATCCTAGGGCATTCCAGCTACAGTGCTCCTTTCAAATGCCTATGAAACAGAAGCAGTTATGTATATTCCTAGTTGCTTGATCCTTCAACTATGAACTATGAGAGCCGAGGCTTCCAATGTAACAGAAAGGTATCTCAATAAGGTAGGAAGATAACTAACAAAAGAATATAGTGATACTTTGAAGATACATTAGATTGTTGCAGAGCTTGATGTCATGTATTAATTAACAGCAGCAAGAAAATTTAAGAGATTCAAGATATATTCTAATCAACTCCCGTGTCAATTAAAAACCTTCAGATGACACCAGGAATTTATACGTGTATCAAATATAATTATACAAAATTTCATTTTCCATTCAGCATAAGAAAATGGTAATGGCTCACTAAGAAGCTGCCAATGCTGACATCTACTGGACAGCTGAATAAGGTTTTGATGAACAACACTGCTTAACCAATAGAGACTTAAGGAGCATAACCCCCATAATCGACAGAAGATAGAACAAAATCCTTTATCTTTCAAAGAGTACTATTAAATCCATTAAATACAAGAATGAGAACATGCACCAAAGATTTTGTTGTATTAATATGACCATGACATCAAAATCAATTTCACTTCATGAAATTTACTGACTATATGCTGCCATGATACATACAATTAGCAATAAATATGTTATGTTTTTGTTTGCAGCGTTCCCTTCTATTTTCACCAAGGATGACTTGTGCTCAAATGGGAAAAAGATTCAAAACTTTAGTGTTGATAATCAGTCAACCAAAGGTGTATCCAAACATATTATTCCTATGCACCAAACGAAGATGGTCCTATCTTACAACCCAAAATTGCTCCTTTATAATAATTGCTTCACTTCATCTTTTCCGCATATGCGCTGGAGTTCACGCGCTGCAGCTAAAAAGGATTCTGTAAAGGAGGCAGAAAGACCCAATGTGAGAAAGGAAGAAATATTTACCCAGATAAAGCATTTTGTATCAACAAAACAATGAAGATGTCAGACGAAGAGTCAATCAAAATACACAATAGTAATTGAACAAGATAAATTACCTTTCCAAATGCGGAAGGATTTCTGATTGATAGGTGAACCAGTTATTGTCTGAATAACTTCAAATAACATATTCTGCGGAGTGCTCCTTAGCTCTTGTACAACCCCATATATAGTTTTCCCATTCTCAAAGTAAATATGATTATTGGGGTGTTTTGTCTTGCAACCAGCATGTCGTTCAAACTCATATGCATTAATAACCTGGAGAAACATAATATCATTAGTCAGAGACAGCAATTTGGCTCACAAAGGATTCTCTCTCTTTGATCAGGATTGAACAAACTTACCTTGGAAAAATCACACGACTGACAGCTGCATAAATACCCAGCACCTTTTATAACACCTCGAAGTTCCTTCTAACAAGCATAGGAAGAACGAAGACATGTGATCAAAGATAAGCTACTGTGAAAGATGAACGCATGAATACTAAATTTTACCTCCCGCGACCAGGCCTTATACTTTACAGAGACACCATCCAGCATACCAGTGGACAGCAAACTTCTGACATTTGAAGGGAAGTTGTTTGAAGTAGCTTTCTTAGACATTTTTATCTCCTCTTTTGTCTTGGAAACATTTTCAGCCTCAGATGCATATGTCTGGGCTGTACTTATAAGTGAATTAGAATTAGATTTAACAAACTCTTTCTCATTCACAGGTTCTGATTTATGTGAAGGTGCCGTACCCATCAACTGTTCATAGCTAGAAATGAATATGCCAGAGGGAGTTGTATCATCATCATCACAGCCGCCAAAGGATATGATAGTGCTCTCTCCTTTGTTATAAGAATGTGCACCAAATGGCATGTTATTTTCCCCCTTGTGGTAGGTGTGACCCACTGATATGGTTCCATCTTCCCCCTTATTGAATATGTGGTCTCTTGACATAGAATTGTTATCTGCCTTGTTGTAAGCTTGAGCAATAGATATCACATTACTATCCTCCTTGCTGAATACTTGATCCATTGAAATTGTATTACAAATCTCTTTGTATTTTTGACCTATAGATAAGCTGTCATCTCCCTTGTTATACGATTGACCTATTGACATAAAATTGTTATCTGTCCTGCCATAAGTGTCACCCATAGATATTATATTGGCATCCCCTTTATTGTAGGTGAGACTCATTGATATGGAATTATCGACCCCCTTGTATGCATGATGATTTGACACAGTGTTGTCATCTCCCCTATCATAGGGATGATATGTAGGAACAGTAATGATATTCTCAGATTCCTTCACCTCATTAACTTTAACTTTCCTAATTCCACCATAATTAAAAACTGATCGAGGATCTTCTAACGTAGTGGACATGGATAAACCAAATGAAGAATCACTCCCAAAGGGATCCAGGCTATCCTTTCTTTCCACACTCAACTTATCTACACTAACAGAGGAAATATTTCTGTTTCCAAAATTCATAGTTGCTGCATCTGGGTCAAATAAATGTTCAGTGAAAGAGTGAAAACTTGAGGAATTTCCCCATGAAGAAATATTGGAGTTGAGCATTCCTGATAGTAAATTGTTTGGAGCCTCTACTGCCTGTTTCTTATTGGGGAATTGAACCACGTCAGGGCCATCCATGAACCACTGATGAGGACGCTTGGACTCGACTCTAGATGAATTGTCATATGTCATGTCACCATCATTCAAACACCCAGGACTCTTTGCCATCCAAAATGCCTGATTGTGGAAAGACTGTCACAAAAAATTCTTTAGAAAGATGCCCTTACCAAAGAATTTCAAAGAGAAAAATACTGACACTATATCTGAGCTACAGATAGAATAAACTATAATTAGCATGCATCTTATCACCAATAGGGAAAACAACTCATAAAATACCAGTGCCATTAAAAACCATGAAAAACAAAATACCAGCTACTCTAAAACCTCTACATCACATTTTCTAAGAACACTAAACTTAAACTATGACTAACAATAAATCTGAGCCCAAAATATGTCCACATGATAAAACATGAAAAACTCTCATCCAGCTTAAAATTAAGACAATAGACATGCAAGTCACATGCAACTATGCCAGACAAACTTCCTAATCAAATAGGCATAATTTAATCATAAATTCCAGATACAAGCTAATTGTTACTAAAGAATGGAATGGAAAACAAAAGAAATATATATTAAAAATATTTAGGCAGAATAATCATAATCAAAGGTTTTGTCTATCAAATATAACCAGACTCAACAAGAGTGTGTCGTCCAGTAGACTAAGTAAAGTTCACTTGGTAATTAAAGTTTAGTAAATCATGCAAGTAAAAGTCTAAAAGATATAGGGAACTCCTTTACACTTTTTCCTTACTAGACCTATCCTTGCCCTCATGCTTTCAAATAATCAAAACAACTGAAAGTAGTCTATTGGTAAATCCTTCTTACTTTTATCTCTAATACAAAGTTCTGGTTGTCGCTAAAAATGGAATGGACCAAAATATATGCAACAGCAAACTCAAATAGCTTCCTAATGCTTTTTCCTTTCAAGTTGTCGCATTTAAAACCCTTGACCCACTTAAATTCAAACATCAAAACTTTCAACGCCACAAATATAGTGAGGCAGCACGGGGAGGTGGGTAAGCATTCCATTTTCAGACAATAACAAAGATTCCTATCAACATGCAACTCAAAACCTCAAGTTCCATAAATGGAGACGTGAAACATACCATTTCCCTTCTTCACTGCAAATTCCTTGTTGAAGTGCTATGTTGGCCTTTCTACAACAAACAAACGTATATGTGAAACTTCTCGCGAAGTTCAGAAGAAGCACTTTAAGACATTTGACATTTGAGAGATGTTAAGCTCTCCTTCCAGCCAACTAATTTGCCTGCCAATGAGCACACAAAAATCAAATTCAAGTAATAACTAAAAATGGATGCTTTATATGAAAACCGAATATGCAAATGTTGAAAATCTCATCTTTTTCCTAACTCCAAAATCTCATCTCAATTACAGCACACCGTTGAATTTACACGTTTCGGTACTGGGGAAGCGAAAAACAACAACGACATTATCATCGATTTTGATTCATACCCTATTTATTGTCCTCCATTCACAGACAATAGAAATGTGAAACCCTAAACCTAGTACTCCCATCGCAATAAACCAGGTATCAGAATCATACATACCCTCACGGGTGCACGATCGGCGATAACAGAGACTCGATTAACTTTCCGGCGGAGAACGACCGGAAAACACCACCGGCGATTGTACGGACGCGGACCACGGCGAGATCTAATGAGCAGGAGAGGTAGATTTTGAGGATTTTGTGCTAATCGGAAAAGTTAAACCATGGTGCTTCGCACGATTGCATCGAAGGGGAACGTCATCATATGCGTACACGTGGCATGATCGAGTTCTATGTGTCAGGAAGTATCAATTACATTAGACTTGTAGTTGAAGTCGTCCAGGTTCACCATGGCATATTACCACAGACAAGTAATGTTCTGTTTTCTTGGATATGTATGTATAAAGCGAGCGGTATTCTTTACATAGTAAAATGCAAAATTTTATGAAAACAAATACGTGAATAATAGACAATAGATATGTAAGAATCAATTTTTTTTATTTTTTATCAACAGTTATCAGTTATACTTTATCTTTAAAATTTTAAAACATAGTTATATAACTTGGTGGCTTCTACCGTGGAGAACTATAACATGTGGTCCACCCATGAGTCAGTAAAATAACAGGTAATAGTAGGTTGCCAACTCTTTACATATTTTTTAAAAAAGCCTTTTGTATTTACAAATTAGACCCTTAAACCTTAATAATTGTTAAATAGTTAATAACCTGAATAACTTTTAAAATATAAGTCTCCAAACATAAATCACGTTAGGACAAATCCACTTTTAACTAAAATCAAGTTTGTAAAATCATGTTCATCTAAAATTAAGTTTACAAAATCTAAACAAATATTGGTGTCTTTTCTCTTTAACTCCCAAGAGAAATGCTCTGGCTCTGCTCCTATGTAGTGACATATCTACATCATTGCTCTTCGTTATCAATTTTAGCCATATGTGTCGTGGGAATTTCTCCAAATTCGTGATGATGAAAAAGTTTATAATCTTGTTTAGCGAGAAACTAAATTGTCTAAGTGCCTTGAGAAATTGAACCAATATCTATTGTTTCCCCTATTCATCAATAAGGCTTGGAGGAGCATGATATTGAAAATGACTATGAAATTAACTAATGGAGGACAGGATAGAAATTGACTTCAAATCATATATCAACATCAGGTTTTGTGACTATTTAAGATGCGTTTTAGTGAAAAACAAGTTAAAATATATAAGAAAAATAATAGACATAATGTAATAAATAGTTTGTGCACTAAATTAATAAAAATTTCTTGTTTTAAAATTTTAATTTGATTTTACTAAATAATTTTTGTCAAAATAACCACATATTCTTATTTATTCATTACAAAAATTTAATATGCATTAAAAATCTCTTTAATATATACACCATAATATTTTTCTTAAATGCTTGTGACCTAATATTTAAATTATGCTTCTTTGTTATATCTCAGTTGATTGTACAGTAGTCTTTTTAAACAAAAAAATAAATAAAAATAACTGTGCTATTAGACTATACATATTATTCATATGTATAATCCTTATCTTTACGGTAGTGTGGTCACGTCTGGTATATACTTGTAAGACAAGATAATATTGATAACTAAATTTTCTTTTTTGGATAAAAGTTTAGGAGGAGAAGTTGCCTCATTCTAATGTTAGGACATTTCACAAGTCCCATCAAGAGTTTATAGTAGATGAGACATTTTATATTTTTTAATATTTAGATATTTTTAAATTTCGAGAGATTTAAAATAATAAAAAATTAATGTTATAAAATAATCTATAATATCGATATTGTAAAATTTTTAAAATACTAATTATTAGAATAATCAAGTAGATTTCTCATTAATCCTGAAAACGGCCTAATATTTATGTTTTTGTAAACCAACATTTTAAATATGTTTAATTAGATTTCTTACTATATGGTTTGGGCTAAATAAATAATAATTTAAAATTAATTATACACATCATTAATTTTCTTTTTTAATTCAATAGAATGCATAAATTTTAAATCAATACAAAGATAAGATTTTGAAAAATGTTAATAAATTGTGTAAAATAATATTCCTTTTGTGTGCAACAGCAAAAATAATGTTGCGAGCTGCTACAATCTTAACAATCTATGATTTTTTTTCAAAAATGGCTATGGCATAAGAGCTTTTTCACACGAGAAAGAAGAACAAAAAATAACAATATTTTATTGGGAACAAACTTGTAATATTTTACAAAAAAATAATAAACTTTATTGGGGTCTAACTTATAATTTTTTTATTACAGGTAACCTATACTAATGGTATCTGATTTGCTCTGATCTAAACCATTCATTTATTTTATATTAAATCTAACGGTTTGTAATCGATGGTCCACCGATGAACCATTTAATTGTTGGTTCACCTTAGACGCCACCATATAACTTAGACTGATGGTTGATCTAGTTAGAAGGTTGACTCTAAATTAATAATCTAATCGAAAGTTTAGTCAAATTTTAAAACTAGATAAGTAAGTGAAAAATGTTATATAAAAAAGTACATCACTTTTTTAATAAAATACAATTCAGATACAATATTTAAAGAGTATATAATTTAATATTATAATATAATACAACAAAATGGAAAAACTTTTAAGCAACTAACAACACAAATATATTTTTAATCAATTAATAGCACAAATAAAATCATTATTTTACATGTTTTTAAATAAATAATAACATAAATATAATAAGATGGACCAAAGCATAGATTTCTTATCAAACAATTTTGTTTAATGAAAATCAAGTCAGGCTAGGTCAAAGCAAGTTTGAACAGGTTTGATCAAGTTGATGATCAACATAGTTCCAAACTGTGATCGGACTAGACAAGAAGTCGGTTCACAAGGTTTCCTGTCAGACCATCATGACCAGTCTGGTCTATACAATTATGCTCTAAAGTAAACTCATCACTTTAAAATATCCAAATTTATATGCGTAAAATGATATGTTGGTCTTTGAAAATGTATCTCACTCAAATTTAGTCTATGATTTAAAAAAAGTACATGATTCAATTATTAAATTATTAAAAATAATTTCATGTTAGTCCTTAAGAGATAAAGGTGGGAATAGATACAACTTAACTTAATTTTAACTTAGACTTAACCTTTTTATTATACAATCTAGGCTTAAAAATGCTTATTTAACTATGACATGTTTGGCCTAACAAGTTGGCATATATATATATATATATAGTTATATAATTTATTTATTTTATACATAATATAATAACTTTGTCAAAGACTTAAGTATATTTGAAACAGAAAAAGTCTAAGATTATTTACCTATTTAAAAGCTTTCATGTAATGTAAGTCTTTAAAAAAACTTTCAGGTTAACCAAGTTTTTATGTTTTCATAAACAAGTCAGGTCGAGCTCCAAAAAATCTTAACATATGTAATAGCCGAGCCAAAGCTAATATTTTACAAAGCATGTTTGACTTATTTTAAGTAAAATTTGGCCTAATCTAATATATTTTTATTCCTATTATGAGATATCGTAAAAGAAATATTGCAAAATGAGTTTAGATAATTTAAGGACTAAATCATTATATAATTTAAATCAAAAATTAAATTATGAGAAAAGTATATTTTCAGTGACTAAAATACTAATTTACTTGGCTTTAAGATTAATGTAAAGTCCTTACATAATTGTGTGTTATTAGTAGCATTTTAATTTTTTTATAAATAAATTTCTAGATCTTCGTATAACATATACAAGTAATTTTATTTTATTTTATTTATTTTTTCTTGAAGTAAAAAAATATATAATCCGTAATATTCATTTTTTAATAGATTCAAAAGTTGTTGGCAATTTTTACGATACGAATATGTCGATTTTATCCACAGTTTTTTTATTCACTTAAACGTTAAAACAATTGAGTTAAACCTGGTGGTAAGGACTAAATAATGATCCAAATTCATTATTCTCATCATTTTACTTTTAATGAAAAAATTATATTTAATGTTCAGTTCACTATAAAAAATATATATATGTAGTAAGCATCTTCACGACAAACTGAAATCAAAAGATCGCTTCGCCAAAACTACTTTTGGTTACTACTTTTTTAAAAAACTTATATACTATTTTGAAAATAAGTGACTGAATAACTTGATGAACCAATCGACTTGTGAAACATATGATCAATAGCCTTGTCTTGGCCCAAATTAAGAAAAGTTGGGAAAATTTTTTAGTATTAAAATGTGAGTAGTATTTTTATTATTTTAATAAATAATAATTACCTTTTAAAGTTTAACATTTAATTTATATATTTTAAAAGTAACTTTAAAAAAAAATAGCTGCGGGAACAACAGTAGCTGGGTTCAGAGAAGGCCCATCACCAACCGCGGCTTGTATTGCTCATTTGTTTGGACCTTGTTGGAGTCTAAATGGGGGATGTGGGCCCAACTAGAATTCCTTCAAATTTATTACCAAAGAATGCGTTTCAAAAAGAAATTTGATAGGGTGTACTTTAAATAGTAAAAATTGTTAGTGAAAAAATTAATGAAATAGATTTTTAAAAATTCATAATATATTATTTAAGTACTTGTATTTTATAGAATTATAAACCGTTAATTAAAAATAAATAATTATTCTTTTTTTACTTTATTTTATAAAATACATTCCTCACTTTAAAATATACAAATCCCTAAAGAGATAGCTATTAGCAAAGCCAATTAACGCTGACATTAGCATTTGGGCGGGGTAGGCTTTTGGGTGGATGCTTATGCAATGATCATGATGCATAGGTAAATTTTGAGTGTGTTTGGTTGATTTTCAAGTAGAGAAGTAAAAATTAGAAATATTGTATATTAAATTGATAATTATTTTAATTTATTTAGTGCAAAAATAAGTGAAACTGTTGAAAGTGATGTAGAACTCAAATCTCAAAGTCTCTTTCAGAGTTCTGACTCAGGTGAGAGTTTAAAAATGTACATCAGTCAGCATAGTAGTTTTCCGGATTACTGGACTCAATTTGCATCTCACATAAATACCGGTACAATGTGTACGCCATAAAATTTGTCTTATAACATAATATTTGGTATCACCAAAGATACATAAAAAATTGTACAAAAAAAAAAAAAAGATACATAAAATTCAATGTGTTGCAATGAGTTGAATAAATATATTCTGAGCTGCTCTAGATTTGTTACATAGCCAAATTTCATACATTAGATTGTTGTTAACAAAAGTGATGAAGGCCATCCACTTTCTCATTTAAAATTTTCTACTGCGATTGGTCTCACCAAAACTCACAAAGAATGGAAACCTTTATAAACGTGGTGTGACATAAGTAGTAAATATTTAAGTCTATTAAGCATGTAGTCAAAGATTCGATTCATGACTTATGTATGTAAAAAAATATCTGTTAAAAAAAATCAAACCTTTAAAGAAATCTCAGTATAACGTGATGTGACATAATTAGTAAATATTTAAGTCTCTTAAGCATGTAGTCAAAGATTTGATTTATAATTTATGTATGTGAAAAAATATTTGTTAAAAAAAATCAAACTTTTAAAAAAATCTTAATATCTTAAAAGATTAATCTTCACACTATTAAACATACGCTGAATGGAGAAAGAATGGAAAACTTTCCTCGGGAAATGGCAAAAGCTGAACTAAACTAAAGTACTAAACAAACGTTTTGAAGAGCGAAGCTTATTTTTATCAAACAAAAGCTCATCCTCAAATAATACCAAAAAATAAAAAATAAAATAAATAAAAAAGAGCACGCATGGGTAGAAATGCCCACAGATCGAGGCAATTCTTTCTTCAATCCTTCACTGTCCTGCTTCTGTTTTACTCCTCTGCAGTCTCTGCTTCATCACCACCAAGCCCCTCTAATCATTGTTACCTCATTACTCTATATTTACGATAAATAAATATGTTACAAAATTTTAGCCGTGCCATTAGGATGCATGCTGCCGAGGCTCGCATGTGAGTTTTTTACTCTCTTAAATATTATTCCTCTGTTCCAAAAAAAAAAAAGGTGAGGAACACAGAGCATGAACCTTGGCAAATACATGGTGATTGGTGAGGCATCGTTAGCCATCCAATCCGCCACCTCGCATGCGTCCTTAGCCTTAAGCGTTAACTGTGTCAGGGCACACCTTGAGCTGTGGCAACTTGGCGGTCGTGTCAGTATACTTTCTCGGAAAGTGGTCTCTTGTAGTGTCCTATGGACTCAGAAGTCAGAACCTGGGTGCGGTGTCTATGCAACTCTGTGCCCTGGTTAGTAACAGGAGCTGCTCCTCTGCCTGGACTTTCGCAGCGCAAGATGATGACAAGGCAGCATTTGTCAAGGGTCTAGTGGGGCAGGACCTGAAGATATCTGTGGTGGCAACAGAGGGAGTGAGCTTCTTACTTGTCAAGTCCACTTGAACCGAGAATAGTGAATACACAGGCCTGTGGTCTGAGAATTTGGACTCTCCTCGCACATACCACATCTGTTCAAGGCCTTCCCCTTTCCACAGAATTCGATCGCACCTGTTTTATTTTAATGTGCCACAGAAGCAAATTTACATCAGTTGCAAGAATTCATTTAAGAAAACATATAACTTGTACAACAATAATCTCATAATCCTAATCTGTGTTCTCATTGGCAAGGGTCTACCTATAGAATAGGCAGCTATCGAAAAAGCAATTTGGCTCTATTAATGTGAGCACGCGATTTAAAAATCGTGGTATGTTTGCTAACCTGACATCATTAACTTTCTTTATTCTAAAAAGAAAACGAAATGTTTGATGAAGATAGACTTGTATTTGGGTGAAGATGTATGCCATTGGCCAATAATAATGGATGGCGGTTTCATGTGGTTTATATTATAAACGATGAGTTCCTGGATAAAACTTCACTTCTGAATGTGACGGGCCTATCTTGTATGCTATAAAATATACAATGCTTCACCTCGCCCCATCATTAACCATCTTGGAATATACAATAAAACATTGCTAATGATTACTTTCACATGAGAATTGTTTAATGTACATGCTCGTGGTTGACTAATTTGCATTAAACAATGGAAAACATATTACACGTCACAGGTGAACCATTTTCAAAGGCATTCGTGATTACTTTCTAAATAAATGCAAATGGCGTTAATAACAGTGACCAACCAAATGAAGATGCTTTAGTAGCATATACAAACCAAACGGCAATAGTGCATATAATAAGTCAATAACATTCATCTAAAATTTCAAACCAAATGAGTGACCTTTGTGGATAACAAAAGGTATAGTTTTGAGTCTTTGACAAAGGAATTCTCAAATCTTACCAAGCAGGAGTCCGTCGTTTTTCCTTGGACTTGGAGGTTTGGACAACATAGTGGTCAGAATTTGCAATGTATTTGTAAGTAGGAGCAAAATATATCTTCCCTTCCTTCCACCCTTTAAATACCCGACCAGCTCTCTGCTGTATCCTTAGCTGCCAAGTAGAATCAATACAACATTATGTTAGGGCAAAGAGTTAGGCCATGAAGAACATGCTGCGTAACACAAAAGAAAAAAAGGCTATACATATATATCACAGTACTAACTTAATAACCTGATCCTTCTCTAATAATGCCTGCCAAGCATTCTTTCTTAGTAGCTCATGTGTATCATCGTAACCAGCAGCAAGCCGATAATTCAAATCCCCAAGCCAAATAATCTTACTGCAGATACCAAAAAAGTTCAAGGGCCAATCAGAAATTAAAGGCGAGGAAGAGAAAGAGGGTCAATCATCAGATTCTTTCACAAATTGAAAAGAAAGAACTTACTCATGTTCCAGTATGCTTTCAGGAGGGAGTGGATGACCAAGAGCTTTAAATGAGTGAGAAAATTTAGTTTTCTTCAAGATTTCCGAGACGTCCAAGTTTCTTCTCACCTCATCACCATCTTTCTCTCCAGAGGCCAAGTGGGTACAAAGGAAGCAGAACGTGGTGTGGTACAATGTCATGCTAATTGATATTGAACCCTGTTAGCAAATAAAAGAAATATATAAGCAATCATACCACTCTATAGCTAGTACAGAGTCTACTTGTTGTCCTCGAACTAGATGGCGAAATCTGAAGCAACAATTATTTAAAAGCATGTTCACCCATTATTACATGGTAAACTATATAATATAAGCAATTGGAGCTACCCACCTTATTTCCAAGATAGCCCATGATGCCTCTACTAACGCAGGACACCTTTAAATTGCTAACATGCTTGTAAAGATCCGCTCGTACCCACACGCACAAGAAGATACCCACCATTTGTTTGCTTGCTGCTAGGCAATAGCGTCGCTGCTCACTTGGGCTGCATTGCCTCCTACTCGTAAAAGGAGAGGTAGGAGAACTTTCTCTACTTGAGCTTGCGTTAGAGTTCCTATGGATATGATACAACTTGCCAAATTCTTGTGTGTCCAACTCGTCCTCTAAAGAAAGGCAATTCGAGAAACTGAACCTAGGCTTCAGGCTTCCTTGTTGGTCTGGTTCGCAGCCATTGGTATTGGTGGTGTCATCGTTGGTGTTCAAGGCTTGACGAATAAGGGTCAGCCACTTCGCTGCTGGGCCACTGTCCTCTGGCCCAAGCACGTTCCATGCATTTAGAGGGATAATTTCTTGGAACCTAAGGTGCAATGCAATAAAAGAAAATTAGTCTTTTACGATTTTACCTACAAGAGAAAGGCTTATTATATTTATTTATATAAAATGAATAAGTACAAGTTATTTTAACGTTACAGCAATAGCCTGGAAAGATCATGGGCAAAATTGTCAATTGAGCTAGGCCCTGATTTGGGGTCCTAAAGCTAAACGGCAAATGCATGTTTGTTATGAGCTGTGAGCATGCTTGGGTTGCGTCCGCTGCGGTCCATCCAGCGAAGCCGAACTTCAAGTGGACGTAGTACTAGTAATACAAGGGTAAGCTAACTAGCTATATGTTCTAGGCTTGTACCAAGTTACCAACAAAAACCAGCTGGTGTGCCAGTGCCTGTAACGGCGAAGGGTGTAAAGTAGTGCTCTCAGAGCGCGAGAATGGGGAAATTTTGAAGAGGAAAAAATGGGAAGGAATAACCTGAGGGGATATGCAGAGGGTAAAAACTACCCTTTTATTTTGCCATAAAAAATTAATATTGGTTAACGAGTGTCCTAACTACATTAGTTAATAAATTAAAATATAAAAATAGAACAATTTAAAAGTATTTAAAAATATTTTTTATTTTTTATTAAATAATTAAGAGAATTATTTAAAGAATATTAAATTATTCTTATTGGCAACCTAAAAAATTTGTCCTTTGGGGTCAGTCAGTCATTAACAAGAGCTAGAGAATTGAGACACCATTACCCAATAATAAAAGAGTTAAGGTTGTGAAAAACTGTCAGGGTAATTATGAGTATAGAGTTTGAACTCGTTGAAATTTAAAATGGTTCCTTGAAGTAAGTAAATAAATAAGCGTATCAAATAGAAACACACAAGTGGTCTGAATTGGAAACTGAGATAAGTAGAATAAGGAGAAAGACGAGAAAAAATAGGAGAAAATTTTATAGGTATTGGTGGTGTTATTTTTCTAATTAAAATATAATATGTGTATTATTTTTTAATTTTAATGTCACATTATTCTTGTTTTTGATAAAAATGTGTAAAAATAATATTTAATTTTAATTTATTATTAGTATAAAATTTTCTTTACACTGTCATCTAATTATGTATTGATACATTATTAAAAGAGTTAGACTTTTAGAGATAATTGTTGTGATAATCAAACTCTTTTAATGATTTGATAATACATAATTAAATTATAGTGTAAATTTTTTTTACATTAATAATAAATTAATATTAAATTTAAAAAATAATATTATATTATATTTTAATTAAAAAAATAACGCTACAACACCTATAAAATTTTATTTAATTTTTGTCAAAAAAAATACCCAATAACATAGATGTCAGCTGGCGAAGGTAACTTCAGCCAATCCCTTAATTTCAAGCCCTCGTTCGGCGAATTTCCTCCGACATTCCACGTCCCCACGAACATCCTACAGAGTCATTCACACACCGCACCCTCCATCATTTTTCTAAGTCAAGCAGACTCAAGAACTAAAATTTTACTAAAAAAACTATATAGGACTATAATTTTAGTTTAACATAATATCACATTATTTCAACAACGGGTATGATGGAAGTATTTACTATTTACCTAAGGTTGTGAGTATCAATGACAGACGGTGCTTCCTTCCCATGTACTGAAGCTTCCATTCCATTTGTAGAATCCATCAACCAGCCCTCTTTGAAAATAAAGCCCAAAATCAATACATAAGCAAGCAAAAAGAGACGGAAAAAAAAAACAGTGGTAACATTTAAAAAAAAAAAAAAAGCTATCAAACCTAAAACCGTTTAGCCTTTGCAGCTGTTGTTTTGCTACTTGCTGCAAAATGCAAGTTCAATCATAGGCCAATTTGATTCCCGGAAAATTAACCATCCACGTGGCAGGTCCATTGGAAAAGAACCAGATGGGACCCGACGGGCCCCGTGGCGATTTTCCGGCTTCGTCTTAGCGTACCCCAAATCAAAGTCACTTGCTTTTGTTCCATCTCCATGTCTAGTCATATTAAACCGTGCACCTACTAGTACCACTACTCTGTCTCTACTACAGTGCCCGCAAATTACCCGAGTAATGAAAGAACAACTCCCGCATTTTCAACCCAAACTAGAAAACAAAACGTCAAATCAAAACCGAAGAGAACAAGGATAAAAGAATTGAATTTTACCTGTTGTAGAGTAATCTGAGTGAAACTTGTCAGCACTGCTCTTTATATTGAGCCACTTCCTCACGGCTAATTTCGGCCACGACGACTGCAAATCCGAAAATGGAAAATGAAATAAACTTTTGGGGATCAGCGAGATGATATGTGCATAGCCGAACGCCAAAAGAAGAAGACAGCGAGGGCATACCTTGGATATCTTCTTCGACTCTGTTCTCATTGCTCCTCTCCAACTGAACCAAATCAGACAACAATGAATGATCAGAAAAAAATGGCATGGGAAACGCAGATGGCGGAGGTTTAATAGTAAAGATGGAGATTATCCGAATCCATGCGGGAATTTTTTATAATTACTTTAAGAAATTTTAAATTAACAAGAGGAACTGAGGAAGTCATGAAGGGAAAAAAAACTATAAAATGGGTCTAGATATATATTTTTTTTCTTGTAACAAAACTACGTTTATTGTTTAAAATCTTAAACTAGTTTTGAGTAGTTTTCAACCACAATACAAAAGACCAAGTTGCAGGGGAAACAGAGACAGCTTCTGAGTCCCTAAAAAAATGAAGAAAAGGAAACGAAAATTGGGCATATAATATATACAAGAGAGAGAGCGCTAGAGAAAAGGCCAGGTTCATCCTTTTCTTTTGAGGAATATTTCTTTACAAGCTTCAGTTTTGCACTTTACAGATAGGGAAATAGAGTGCAGGGATGAACAATTAAAGAACCAAAAAGGTTTGGGTTTCTTTATTTTTGTAAGTCCTTAAGAATCATAGGATTGAGATCACACAATCAACGTCCGTTCAAAAGGTGCAACTTTCCTCTTGCCAGAAAGAAGACCCATCAGAGCAAAGTTTGCATATAAACTCGCTTATTGAAAGCCAAACCGAAAAAGAAATGGCTTACATGAATCAATGAAATCACATCAATCTGTCTGGACCCAGAATACATAGATTGGTTCACTGTCTTGCAGAGGGTGGTGAAAATGAAACAAGAGACACCAAATCCCAAGGCTTTTGATAACATAGAAAGAACAAAAGCAAAACAGATAAAGCAGAGCCTGGATATAAGCAGGACAAAAACATTGCTAATTAGAGACAGATGTGTGGCTGTTTTGAGAAGCAAGCGATAATTACCAAGTAAAGAATGAAGGAGCAAATCAATTATTAGTCATGCTGAAAAGAAATGGCAGAGTAACAGATCAAGCATTATAAAACAAGTGGGGCAAAAGCACTTACGAGAATAGACAAGAATGGGAGTGTGAGGTTTCAGTTTCACTGAAAATGATCAGAACGAGAAGTGGAGATGAAAATAATGTTTATAATCCCAGTTTTCGCTCATTCCCTTTTTTGTTTATGGTGTTAAGAGAGGGAGCACAGCGAGATATGATATATCGCCCCGTCCTACAACTTGTAGGTTTTAGATTATGAAAAAAATAAGGTCAAAAGAAATCGAATAAAAGAAAATAAAAAGATAAAAAATAAATAAATAAATAAAATTTTAAATTATTTAAATTAAAAAAATTTTAAAAAATTAAATTTTATTATAAATACATATTTATTTTTATTTATTTATTTATAAAATAATTAATATATATATATTAATCAAATTTTTACTTTTATTCATTTTTTTTATTTTAAAAAAATTATAAAATTCATTATTAATTTTTCTTCATTTCTCTTTTAATCAAATAAAAAAATTTCTTATTTCTTTTTTATTTTTCTTTTCTCTAATTTCTTCTTTTTCATTTCTCTTACGCCAAACAAAAGATTAAAGCTTGTTTGCCCTTTTTGGTTTGGTGTAGGTGAGAAACAATGCGAGGATGTTTGGGGCCGTTTCTCGAAAAAGCAAAAAGGTTATTTGGTTATCAAATTTATGTGTTTTGACACTCGATAGAGAATCTCAAAAGGAGGAGATGAGTTATGACGAGAAGATAAGAGTGGTCTATTATCAGAATAAAAAGAATAAATATTGGTTATTAAATTATTTATATATGATTAAAATTAAATATAAAATTATGTAATTTTTTTAAATAAAAATTTAATTTTTATTTACTGTTAGTGTAAAAAAAATTTATATTATCATCTAATTATATATTAATACATCTTTAAAATAGTTAAATTTTCTATGTAATAATTGTGATAGTCAACAATTTTAATGATTTGATAACACATAATTAAATGATAATATAAAAAATTTTACACTGACAATAAATAAAAATTAAACTCTTTAAATAATTATATGACTTTTAAATAATATTTAATTTTAAATATACATAAATAATCTAACCATCAATATTTATTTATGTTCCTTTTCCAATAAACTGCTCTTCATATGTTATATTATGATACACGTTATTAATAATATTTCCAAACTTATTTTAATAAAAATATTCTAACTATATTATTTTCCATTTGTGATTGAGCGAGAAAACAGTGATAGAAATCCAAAACCCACGCACAATCACGAGCACTTATTCTCGTCGTGGGTATTCTGGTCATTTCGAAAATGTTACTGTGGTTAAAGTAACTGAACCATCAATCTTGGCCGTACCACTTTTGTCCAAAGCTTAATTGCTTGGTAACCGTGTGGCCTACTCCGTACATATTTAAGCTGATATATTTTTCTAATACGATATCAAAATTATAATTAAGAGTGTAAATAAGGTAGGATTTAATTTCTATCTAATCTCAGTGTAAATTTTTTTTATATTGTCATTTAATTATATATTAATATATTATTAAAATAGTTAAACTTTTTAGGTAGTAGTATAATAGTCAAACACTTTTAATTATTTGATAACACATAATTATATGACAATGTAAAGAAACTTTACACTGATAATGGATAGAAATTAAACTCAATAAATTAAGTTATATGAAGTCTACAGCTTAGTCTATTTTTGATTTATTTCAACCTAGTTTATTTATTAAACAAGTCAAGCTTAGACCTTTTTAAAAATCTATTTAACTTAATAAGCTTAGACTTTAAAAAAAGTCATTTAGGTCAAATAGGTTAGCTTACTTATTTATTATAATAATATCTCATTAAATTTTTATAATACTTATATGATTTAATAGTTATATATCAATATAGCATATTTATTTTATATACAATACAAGAATTTTGTTAAATGTTAGGTATATTTGAAATTTCTAAAATTTGAACTTATTGGCTTATTCGAAAGTCTTTATGCAATATAGGCCTTTAAAAAGACTTTCAAGTCAGGCCAAACTTTTAAGTTTTCATAAAAAAGCCAGGTCATGCTAAAAAAAAAGCCTATAATAAGTAACAAGTTAGGCTAAGACCAATATTTTTTAAAATAAGTCAGGCCTATTTAAGGTAAAGCCTAACTTATTTTCACCCCTCCTCATAACTCTCTCTCTCTCTCTCTCTCTCTCTCTCTCTCTCTCTCTCTCTCTCTCTCTCTCTCTCTCTCTCTCTCTCTCTCTCTCTCTCTCTCTCTCTCTCTCCATGGGGCAAGATTTGACACAAGTATAAGTGAAAAACTATTACATTAATTTCTCGTTATTGATTTTATTTGATTAAAATTTTATTTTAGTCCTTTTATATTTGATTTTATTATTAATTTCATCTTTAATATTTTAATTTTTTAATTTAATTCTTAATATTTATAAACACATTTTAATTTGGTCCTTCTGTGTGTGTCTATTATTTACTGAATAAAAATGATGATATATCATTGTTAAAGGTAATGTAATATCCTTATTTTATCAGTGTGATACTGAGTTAGTAGCTGACTAGATTCTTTCACCTAAAAAATAACATTGTCAGTTAACAATTTAGCTCTCTATGGATGAAAATGATATTATTTTTTGGATGAAAGAATTCATTCAGCTACTAATTTAGTGTCACACTAACAAAATAAGAATGTCATATTACTCTTAATGGTGATATATTATCATTTTTATTCAGTGGATAACAGATACACAGACTAAGAAACCAAATTGAAGTGAATTTATAAATGTCAGAGATTAAATTGAAAAAATTAAAATGTCAATGATGAAATTAATAATTAAATCAAATGTGATTAACCAAAATAGGATTTTAGTCATTTTTTTAATTTAATGATTTAAAAGTATCTAATTTAATAAAGAAAGATAATAATAATAATATATGTTTTCAATAAAGAGGAAGTAATGAAACATATATTTAATGAAGAAAAATAATTTCATACCAATTATTATTCTCTCTCTCTATATATATGGATATTCTTTTGACACCCTTTCCTTTATAAAGGTATTGGTATCTTTAATAATTAGTTACTAATATTTAATCACTTATCTTATATGACTAAAATATAAATTAAATAAATTATATTTTAACTAAGTAAGACATTTGACCAAATATTAATTACTAATTGTGAAGGGGTACTAGTACTCTTATAAAAATAAATTGTACCAGAGAAGCCTCCTATATATATAAATCAGGATCAATTGACACCAGTATAAGGGAAGAACTCTTATACCAATACCTAACAATTGATTTTACTTTACTATAGTGATTTAAAATTACCAAATTTAATGAAGAAATATAATAATAATAATAATAATAATAATAATAATAATAATAATAATAATAATAATAATAATAATTGTTTTTAATAAAGAGAGTAATAAAACACGTATTCAATGAAGAAAAAGAATTTGACACCAATTGCTACTTTCTCTCTCTCTCTCTCTCTACATATATATATATATATATATGAACCAGGATAAATTGACATTAGTATAAGAAAATAATTCTTACATCAATCTATGACAATTGATTTCACTTTAATCTAATGATTTAAAATTAACAAATTTAATAAAAAAAAGATAATAATAACATATGTTTAATGAAGAAAAATAATATTACACGAATTATTATTCTTAAGTATTACACTAGTGTAAGTTAATTTCTCTCCCCTACACACACACACATATATATATAGGAGGGATCAACTTACATGTGTAAAACTTGATTACTCTTATATCACTCAATAACTTTTTATTAGATAACTTTTTCACAATAATATAATAAAATATTGACAATAATTTAGTTATTTTTAGATATTCAATAGACACACACAAAAAAATACACATATAAATGGTGATTTTTAATATACTAATATATATTAAATTTAATTATTAATTATTTATATATTAGGAAAATATTTTATGAAGATTTAAAAAGATGTAACTTTATTTTTATAATAATTAAATTTGTTATTTTGTCATCATGTTTCATTTTTTTATTTAATGAAGAAAGAGTAGAGAATAGTAAAAAAAATTCATTAATTTTATACCATTAGATTAAAGTAAAATTAATGATTAAATATTGGTATAAAAATTATTTTCTTACATTAATGTCAATTTATTATGACCATATATATATATATATATGAAAATGCTGAATGTTATGAATTTGTTTTTATGAAAACATTCACGAATGAATATTAACTTGACAAAACTAAAATGTTTGTGATACAGTACCACACTTGAGGACTAAATTTCAGAAAGTGATAACTGTGTTAATGCTACCGCGCAATTTGTATACTTTCGTAAAATGATTTTTCGTACTAAATAATATATATAATTATATATTAGTTAAGATATATTCAAATTATCTTTTGTATCCATTAACTCTACTCCATAATCTATTACCACAGTGCTAATTATTAATACGGTGATTAATTATAATGAAGACGCTAGCGAAGTCACAATTAAGTCCTGTATTTTTTTTTTTATAAAAAATAAATCCATGGTTCTTCTGCTCTTGAAAATTAAAATGCGTAGTCAAATTGGTTAAAAGAGTTCTGCCGAGGGATGCGAAGTTACGAACCCAGTACTCAGAGTGGGTCCTCTTATTGACTCTACGACGACTGAAAGTACATCTTCTCCATTCAAAACTTCTAATTGCTGACCACAATAAGAACGAGTTTAGTGTGCTTGGGGCTTAACTTACACCGTGTCCAAACGAAGCACCTGTTGAGTACTATCATTACTGGAAAGAAGCATAATTTTATAATCTCTTCAATCACGTCGAAATAGAAAAAAAGTCTAGAAAAGAGATAATCTTAGTAGTGTTTTTTTTTCTCTTCTTTTTCACTCTTAAAATATGTTTAGAAAAAATTAATTATTTTTTAAAATAATTATTTTTTTAAAAATTATTTTATATAAAATTTATCTTATTTATTTAAAATGTATAAAATTGATTATAAGTTAAGATTATTTTTCTATAACTAAAAATAACTTTTTTAAAAAAATTGTTATTTTAAATTTTAAATTATTTGATTTTAGATTATTTCAAAAATTTTAAGAGAGAAATATCTATTTGCCCTCAATCAAATAATTTTTTTAATCATTTTATACATCTTTTGATAATTTCATATATAAAAGTGATTTTTTTTATACGATCTAAACAAAACTCTTTATCATAAAATCAATTATGAATTAACATATTCAAATATAAATTAATTTTCTCATAATTAATTTTTTCATAATTAATTTTCTTAAAAATCGATTATACACATAATTAATTTTTCATATAATCTTTTTTTTATAACTAATCCAAACACACACACGCGTATATAAGAGAGAATTAATCTCCTAAGATAATACTCTAACCATATTAGAATCTCTTTAAAATATTAACGTAAACATCAAAATATTTTTACAGGTACTCACTTAATTACCGTAAAAACTAATCTCAACACGTCAAAATAACAAACATATCAAAACTCGACTCCAAAAATCAAAACTCAGTACCCAAGGATCAGACGTGAACAGAACCCTATTCTCTTCTGCCCAATGTCATGCTCTCGAACAAGTAAAGAGGATGAATATGGAGCCTGCTGAGTCCTCATCCTTAAATTTATTAGATAAATGATGCAAATATGCAATTTTATATATTTTATAGTTTGTTTGAGCTTTAAACTCAATTGGCGTATTGATTAAATATTGAAAAAATGACTTAAAGAGTCAGTTTAGAAAAGATAATTTTTATTTAGTTTATTTTAAAAATTAATTAAGTATTTAATTAATTTAATTAATCATTTATATATAATTAATTATATATTAAATATTAAAATAAAAATAAATTATTAATTAATTATATATAAATTATTAATTAAATTAATTAAATACTTAATTAATTTTTAAAATAAATTAAATAAAAATTATCTTTTTCAAACTGGTCATTTAAGTTATTTTTTGTTAAATTTTTGGCTGAAGATTTCCAATACAAGTGAAAATAAGAATGTGCTTTTGTTTTCTGTGTAAACCAAAAAAATGTGAATGCACAGTTTTTTTATCCAAAAGCATAAATGATTTTTCTTTTATATAAGCGAAAAGATGTAATTATTATGGTTATTATTATTTTTAAAATATAAAACCAATTTGTGACTAATTACTAATTAGCCATCGAAAGATGTAACTGCCATTTCTGGGATGGTATGCCTTTAGTTCCGTTGAATGTCAAATCATAAGAAGTAAGTGTTGATTGTTTCAGTCCGAAAATTTAACTTTGGTGTCGAGTGTTTGGGATGAGTTTCCCTCATTCTTTTAAGGGAAAATGACCGGAAGAATTAGTTTGGTTTAAAGTAGTTTGATTTGGTTTTTTTAAAAAAATTAATTAAGTATTTAATTAATTTAATTAATAATTTATATATGATTAATTATATATTATGTATAAAAAATTAAGATAAATTATTGATTAATTATATATAAATTATTAATTAAATTTATTAAATATTTAATTAATTTTAAAAAAAAATTAAATTGTCTAACTTTATGACCAAACTAAACTTTCAAGTCATTTTTTCTTCTTTTAAATTTGATATATTTTTTAAATTAGATTTAAGTCATTATTCAAGTTATCTTAATTTGATTCAATATTAAATAAATTATTATTATTTGATATTTTTTATATATTATTATGATATTTTTTTAAATATTAAAATTTAATAAAATATTATAAATTTTGATAATTTTAGTTATTATATTATTTAATTATTATGTAATTATTAATTAAATTAGATCTTGACATGAGCAAAAAATAATAAATATACAAGTTACAAATGAAAGAAAAATAATTAAAATATTACATAAAAAAATATTTTATGTATTTTAATCGAGTTAACCCAATTTCAACCTTACCTAATTCAAATCTCAATATAATTAAAATTCAACCATAAAAATTAACTCAATTAAAATTTTAGGTCAATACTAAAAGAGTTTAATTTCTATCCACTGTCAGTGTAAAACTTCTTTATACTGTCATCCAATTATATGTTGCCAAATCAGTAAAAGAGTTGACTATCACAACAACTACCTAGAAAGTCTAACTATTTTAATGATTTAGCAACACATGATTGCATGAAAGTGTAAAAAAACTTTACACTGACAGTGAATAGAAATTAAATCCATACTAAAATTATATTAAACCTGAGTGAACTTGGCATTCTAACTAAGAAGAAGCACCTTGGGAGAATGACTATTTAGTTCTTCTTGTGAAAGATAATACCAGTTTGATTCGTTTTGAAAATTAACCAAGTATTCAACTACATTAACCAATAATTTACATACAATTAATCAATAAATTATCTTCATTTTGATACTTGATACATGGTTAACAGTATATAAATTATTGATTAATGTAGTTGAATACTTGATTAATTTTTCAAACCAAACCAAATAATAATTATCCATCACAAGCTGCTCTATTAAGCCATTTTCCCAATCAGCTCTGTGTCCCAGTGTCCGTGTTAATGCACAAACAGTGTATTTATGAAGGACAAAAACCAACACCCCAAATTTGTGTGCATGCATCAACAATCGAGAAGCTGACATTGCCTTTCCTTTACCCTCTTCCTCTACCCCATAAAGCTGATGGCAAGGATGCTACAATATCACACCATCATCTAATTTTTTTGAAAAGATATTTGTATAAATTATATAAGATGTATGCAAAATTTATTTTTAAAAAAATACACTGAGATTAAAATAATTTGTATGGAAATATGTAAGAGATTTGTCACTATAAACTTGTGTGATTATCGCTAATAAAAAAACCCATCAAAGTGACCTAACTAATATAAACTATTCATTAAACAATATATATATATATATATATATATATATATATATATATATATATATATATATATATATATAAGAGGGCTGAACTGAACCACACTCAAAGCAGGAAGCATTGTAACAGAAACATTAGGGACTAGGTTGACAGGTTTCTATTTTTTTTTTTTCATTTTTGTTAGAGTAATGATAATTGCATATAATATTAAACTCACATATCTTATATTTACTGATTTAGCAATTATTTATTAGTCACTCAATTACTAAGTTAGTTGGTATCATTTAAAATGAATCTACATATCAACATATGTGAGATATAAGAAGGACATGCACAATTATCATTTCCTTTTTTGATATGATTGGTAGGAGGTGATATGGTATACTGATACGTTTAGTATTTAGGATGAATTGTCAATCATTTATTAATTATTGGTTTCACAATAAATATTTGAAAGTCTATTAAATATAAATAATAATTAATAAATATTTGACAACTCACATTAAATATTAATATCCTAAAAAAAGGACAGGTACTAGAATAATATCCGTAATTGGTGGAACTCAATTATTATTATGACTGCTTTCATAGGCTAATAAAAAAATTTAAATTTTTATTTTAAGTTATTACTTTTTTTTGTTGCATTATTTGTATTTGAAAAATGGGGTATATAGATTGTATATAGAAGTGGGGGAATGGATGTATATTATGTGTATCTATATGGTACGGTGGGGCTAAGATTATGGAACTGTAAGATTTGAATCTTGATTAAGTGAAAAAAAATTAAAAATTAAAAATGAAATAGATATATGCTGAACTCGACTTGTTTCACATAATATCTAAAAGACTTTCTATTTGTCATATATATAGACATTAAATTAGGAGATATATGCAAGTAGTTCAAACTTAAAATTTTAAAAATTATGCACAAAAAAAACTAATTAAATTCTTATGCATTTAATTTTAAAGTAGTTACAAGTTATAAATTTGTCTTTTGCATTAAACAATGACAAAATATAATTAAACTGCAAATATCACCTTATGAAGTGATTATGCAAGAAAAGAAAATATCCCATCTACCTGGTGGTGAATTTTGAGCTAAATTTTTTGGGTGGTTAAATCATGTATACTTTTATATTTATCTGTGCTTCCAAGTCACACTCTAAAGAATTAATATTAAATAAATTAATTGTTACTCTTAGAAATCTTGAAAATTGCTTATCCCTTGATTATTTATCCTTATGTTCAAATATTGAACTTTAAACATCAGAATTAGGCTTTGTAAAAGATAAAATTGTTGAAGTGATATCCTTTTCATCTTTATCAGTAGCTTTCATATTAAAAAATGAGTCAAATTAATATTTTATATTTGAACTTTAGTATTATATTTTAAAAATAAATACACAATTTTCAATAACTTAAGATCAATCATTAGGAAAAACTAAATGTATCTAGCCGTTAGCAACATCAATATAATAAGAAAAAATTTAGCTCAAAAAAGTTATATATCATATAAAAAACTTCACTCATTACTTTCAATGAATGTGTTAATAACATATAATCTACAAAATTTTATTAATATTACTAATATATTACTATACTAACAAAGAAGAACAATAACATATCTCTATAAAACCTTAGATAGAAATTATAGAATACAAATTACATTAAACTGTGCAAAAGGATAAAAACCACCTAGTGACACACACACAGTGTGTGTGTGTGAAATTTCAAAAAATAAAAATAAAAATTGGGGGCTTAAGATCCACCGATGCATCTAAACCCATTTGCAAGAAATAAGTTATCGCCATTGTGGCTATGAAACCTACCTGAACTCCTAAAGTAAAATTAGATTTGCTTGTGATATCAGAATGCACTTCATTCCCGACAAGGAAACTTGCATATTGCAGAAGATGGTTGATGATGTCGCCTATCCATTAAGCCCTCCATTCAGAAGTTGCAGCCATCCTAATCCGATTTCTTCCTGTTCAAGATTTTATCTGATGACTACTTTGATTTTAATATGAAATTTTAAATACATTGTTTGTCACTGAACAATTATTTAAACATATAATTACCTTCTGTCTCACGGATCAACAAGCAACGTGGTACAACATGACATGTTCAACTTAATCAAACGAGCTGTACTTGCAGGGACAAGTAAACTAATTACTCCTAATCATTATTAATGGGAACTTTTTTAACAGACGCATTAAGATTTTTAACTTTTTGACTAAAAAGATCAAAAGTAAATTAATAGATTGCAAGATCTTGGCAGGATCAGTGTAGATAAGTTTTGTCAAATTTCTTATTCTGCCAAGCCAGTAAGGAGAAAAATTGGCATTGCTAATCTTAATATTATAACAAATCCTGAGATTTGAAATTAAACATGATGTTAACCCTCTTTAAATAAATAATTGCCTGAGAATTTGGATACACAATTAATGTGATGCAAGTGAATTGTCTCTTATGGGGCTAGAAGCTGAAATTCATGTTATAGATATCTAGGCTAGCTTGCTTTTATTGTTATCCTATTCATTTGGATTAAGTTTGAGGCTCTTGATTCGGATGCTTCCTTTCTTTCTTTTTTTTGCCCCCCTCAGGAAAGCGTTTTTGCTTCTCAATACTCAAAGTAGTTGCTTATATACGACCCTAGCTTAAAGTCGTTACCTTTTTATGAACGATGCAATTAACTTTCAAATATATATTCTAAGTGAGGCACCGATCGAATAAAAATTGAAGAAATTAATAACTAGTTGAGGTTATTAGTTCAATTGGAGCCTGAATATTTTGACTACATCTACAGATTGATTAAGTTTACTATTAAATTTAACGATTTAAATCTATTTTATACTAAAATTTTGTATCAAATTTATTAATTCACTATTGATAAAATAAATTTAGACTTTTCCATTTACCAATTACATACATTTAACGGTACCAGTGTGGTTCACTCCCAAGTCTGTTTCCTATGAATAAAAAATGAAAATTAGTTGTAGATTTTCATATGTAATATATGTAGTTTACTATTATATAAAAACAGGGATAGAGTCAAAAACTAAATGAGAGAGGACCAAGATTGAAAGGGACCAATAGAAAATTAACATAGATCATATGAAATGATAAAATAAATAAATAAAACCACATGAAAACATAAGATTAAAAAAATTGCAAACTTGAGTAGGCATGGCATTTCCTTGGCCCCTCTCCCCTGGGTATAAAAATAGTCATCTTATTCATGGATACAAAAAATTTTGAATTTAATTTCTATCCACTGTCAGTGTAAAGTTTTTTTACACTATCATTTAATTATGTGTTGCCAAATCATTAACATATTTAGACTTTCTAGGTAGTTGTTGTGATAGTCAACTCTTTTACTGATTTGGCAACACATGATTAAATGACTATGTAAAAAAACTTTACACTAACAGTGGATAGAAATTAAACTCAAATATTTTTTAATCTCTTATTTATATATATATAGGGGAGTGGTGCTACTTAGCCAGAAGAAAATGCCCGACTACAATTAACAGAATGATATGGCAGGTTACATGTTATTAAGTATAATTAATATGTGTCATTAAATGAGTCGGCAACAAATTTAATGGTAAATAAACTCTTCATAATCACAAGACATTACTCTTCGTCTTCATCTCATAACTTCCAGTGGCACTGCAATCGCCAACAGCCAGAACCAATATTTCGACGAGAATCGTTTCTTCAACCCACCACCGTTGCAGACATACAAGCAAAAGCATGAGCACTACCACGAGCAGTAGAGGTCATCTTCAGAGCTCGGAGGAAAAGCATGGGTCCTTTTCTGATTTCTCCATCCTTCAAGCAGGATAAGAGAATTGTCCAATTTGCGTCGATTCTAGGAGCACATCACCCCACTTAAATGATTTTTCGATAATGTCATTCGGAACTCCACCGACTCCTCCACCGTCAATAGCTGCAATTTCTTAATTTTTGGTTGTGACAACCATTTTCGATACGCTATCGATCTTCAAGTTTGCAGAGAACTCTGCTTTCCAGTAACCGACTCCTCCATTGTCAACAACTGCAATTCTTCAATTTCTGGCTATGACAAGGACAACCACTTCATGGTAGCATTGTCCCTGCGGATTCGCTGGCTATCTTCAATTCTCCATAGAACTATGCTTTCATTCTCACATTTCACACTGAAATTCTTCAAAATCATTCAATGTCATGCTCACGAAATTGAGGGAGATAGGAAACTATCAAATATATATATAATGACATGTAATTTCCACCTCAATTACACCTCATTCGGGCATTAGTAAGTCGGGCAAGTTTTCGGGCTTAATAGTATTTTTCTATATAGGGGGGCAGAGGGTAGTTAGGATTGAGGGGCATGTCCCCCAAAATTTTCTGAAAAAATTATACTTTTACATTTTTTTTATAAATTAAAAAACTTTTAACTTGGCATCACAATCAATGTGTTTTTCCTTTATGAAATTTCCTAACTCCGCCCATTATCCTAAGAGAAATTTCCCAACTCCGCCCTTAGGAAGCCAAAGTATCAAAATATATCCGCATGGAAGTTGTTAAGATTAATTAAACTAATAGTGAGTTTTTTAAATAATTTATAAGAAATCTTAAATTTAAACATCTTTACATACACTGTTATTGTAAATAAAAATAAAAATTGTTTGTCTGTATCTTAATTATACAAATATAATCCAAGACAAAATTAAGATAAAAGAAAAGAAAAACCTATAAACTACATATGGTGATATAATGTATCCGAGCAGTTGAAAGAATTGAAATATGGTTGACTTTTAACAAGGGGATGACAGAATTCCAAAGAGCACTCTTCTGCATAATATTGATAGTTACATGACACTCACAGTCCTATTTGGATCTTACATGGATTTGTGCTCATGGAAAAAATTATTGAAATATAATTTTTTTAAGAACATAATAATGTTGTCTTAAAACAAACGACATAAACTTTTCTGCACAAAACTAGTAATAATTTTCTTTTCAAGGATTCACAAATCATGAACAAAAATTATATGTCTTTTTCTCATCCAAATCCAATTACTGGATATGTGATACGATCATGCCGCAACGACTGTGCTTGTGAATAAATAGAATGTTGGAAATCTAAATTATTCATAAACTTTCACTTAACAATTTAAATTATTAGGAGAGTTAGTCCATGACATAAAATACTTTCTCTCAGATACTAACTAATTATGAAGGTAAAAGAAAATAGCTAATTATTAGCCGATTTGAAAAAGAGATCTCACAATCCCTAATTCAATATTCATGTATATAATTGTGATCATTCGCTTCACATTCCTGTTGCCGTGCAGTTTTCTTTTTTTGCCACTTAATTAGATCAGACAAACCCAACTCCCCAGTCCCCCACTTTCCACAACGATAATATTAATATTAGGTATTATTTTCTGGCAGTACTGTCCTTTATTATAGTCCACTTTACTATTCAATGTATGACGGGAAGATCAGTGCATTGCCAGAGTTACTGCATAATGCATATATATACATGGATTGGGACTGCTTCCTAAATTGGCACGCGGAGATGTGAAGCCTCCTGAAGAAATACAAAGAGCTGGTACACACCTTAATATGAGGATAAGCTTGTACCAATCATCTCTACTTACCCATGATTGTAATCCTAATTATCCTAACAAATGCTAGATCAATAGTTTATTTAGAGTTGAAGTTGGCAAGCATCAAATTAATATATTGAATAAATACAATTAAGCACACCTTTATTAAGTCCTTCCATTCATGTTTCCAAGCACTTTCCAATTATCTCATTTGAAGACATTTTTGAATGAAAAGGGGTAGATGAAAAGTGGGGCTAGGTCGATGACAAACATATTAAAAAATAAAAATCATCAGGAAGAAAAAGGGAGCTTCGTGTAGCAATTAAAAAGCCTTCCAATTATTAGGTAAGTATCTACATGATTAATTAGGGGTTAACCTGGCGTCGTAATCATCATGTCATCCATAAAGATTTGTAGCAAAATGCATTCATAGACTTTCCTGGCATAATCTTTCAATAATCGTAAATGAGTCTAGAGCTTTTCTAGTAATGATTTTGAAGCTTTTGTAGTTACGCTTTGATGTCCTCGGCCAACTCTGAGAATTTGGTGCCGTGACTCCTCTCACTCACCTTCTGACCCGCTTTTCGTTGCTTGGCTTTTCCATTAAACGTAGTTAAGCTAACCTAACCCGTGAGTAAGCTACAACAATACATTGGAAGGCATGCATTTTCTACTGCAAAAATTATGATTTTTTACTGACTTTTTAAATTTCAGTGTTCGGAATCTTTTTGCTAATTGTAATAGGCCAATAAATATATATAGGTCCAAATGGGGAGCAATGTGATTTACGTGATACTTAAAGAACTAAATTGCTAAACCCTAACTACTTAAAGACAAAAATTCTCGATACTGATCTATATATATAGCAATTAATTCGTGGCACCTATATGGGTAATGGGTCCATATCTTTTAAATTAATTAATTAGAATGAACGCAGGTTTAATTCCCCACTTTAGGCTACATTTCGTGTGTGTGTGTGTGTGTATATATATATATACATATATATCAAAATTAGATTCCACAACCACACCATTATGATCTTAAAATATACTTCGTTTAAGGGTGTCTTTATGATTTTAAACTCTGTTTAAGGGCGTGTGTGGCTTACATCCACTCTAAAGTCTCTTAAAATTACATGTTTATGTGTGAATAAAAGTGTTGCCGGGGGTTTAAAACCCTCTCTTCTTTTTATTTTATTTTATAATTATTTGTTGAGGTTCAAACAAAGTTCCATATTACCTAAACAATGGGAGGATCATAAGTTTATAAGCATGGAAGATGTCTACATTGGTATGAGGCATTTTGCTAGATGTTCAAAAGCAAATCCTCGATTCCTAACAAATGGTATCAGAACCTATGGTTTCGACTAGGGCCGGTATTGGAACAACTGTGTATGGATCTGAGGGGCGAAGATTCCTTGAATCGAAAGTCCTCCTAGTGTTAAGGTGATCATGCGGTGTGTTCCGTTGCTGTACAGCAGTGTAAGATGGAAATGGTCTTGTGTCAAAAGTTTTCCTAACAGGTTGGTTAGGCAACGGTCTTGTGTCAAAAGTCTTCCTAACAGGTTGGTTAGGCAACGAGTTCTGTTGGAGAGAGTAAATGACGGTACAAAAGTATAGTCAAAAGTCTTCCTAACAGGTTGGTTAGGCAACGAGTTCTGTTGGAGAGAGTAAATGGCGGTGCAAAAGTATAAGGCTCAATACCAATGTGGACAATATCATACTAATGTGGAGATATGTTAAATCATCAATTCCCAACATTATTTTGTATTATGGAATTAATTGGCTAATTAATTTTTGAAATTTTTTTAAAAATATTATGTGACCCGGACAAAATATGGTGTTCACAACTTTTATTGTAAAATATTTTTACATTATTACTTTATCATGCATTACTACATCATTAAAAAAGTTTAGCTATTTATAATACTAAGTACTCAAAAGTCAATTTTTTAAATAATTTATCAATAAATGATTGAGTAATTATATAAAAAGCTTTACATTTAGAATTAATTAAAATTAAACTCTTAAAATAAGTGAAGTCAAAAGGGAAGAATTACAAAATAATGAAAATATATCAATGAACACTGGCTAGGATCTTCTGAATCTTGGCGACTGCGGGAAATTTATTTTCTTAATTTGCTTAGCATTATGCTGAGCACTAGGACTAACCACTACAAATTAAACAACTTCTCTGGGTAGAAATTCGCCAGCTATGACGTTTGTGCATAATTGTTTTCTTTCCCAAGTGTTTTCTCATTGGAATCAAGGCGTCCAAAATGGACAATATATAACAATGTGATTCACGTCGAATCTGCATATAGTTGTGATACAGATAGGGAATAATGAAATAATTGAATAGCGAATTACGCTCACTAGCTATAATGTTGGTCTGATCTCTTGCAGTAGTTGATATATTGTCTCAGGACACCATATCAGTTAGTGGTCCAAATTAACACAATGCTACTAATGAAATGAAGTAATGAACTGGTGTGAAATATTCATTATTAATGAATTTGATGATTCCTGGATATTGATCGGTTTAGATTGTTCCAGAGAACTTGGATGACTTGCCAGTTAGTGCATTGAGTACAATCTTGCATTATTATAGGACTGCGATATGTTATTGTTTCAAGATTTCCCTACTTTCACAAGATCATTCAAATATATACTATTAGCTAACATGATATCAGTATTAATATAGTCCATTGAAACGTGAGTAAAACATGCAAAGTTAAGATAAATACACATCATATACAGTAGTAGTTGTAAAGATTGACTTAGGGAGTTGACTTTTGGATTTAAATAACCGACTTTCCCAATTCCCAAAAGCTTAATTTGTTAGTTGAAGGTTTATAAATTATTTATATATTTTTAACATGACCTCTCACATAAGAGATATTTATGCTTAAAATGTGAACAATATACAAGTTACTTTACCTTATGTTGAAATTTAAATACTTTTGGTTTCCCAAGATATTAATGTCATATATACTTTAACATTTAACACTTTCTATTTTAATTCCTTAACCAATGAGTTCCTAACCACTTAGTTATAGAGACTTTGACAACCTATCAATGATTAATTATCTTAAAAGCTTAAGCTATTAGGTACAAGTTAAAAAATGACTTTATATTTTTAACATAATAAGCATCGTGCGTGGTCTGCGTTATCCTCATACCCGCAAAGATTTACTACCTCAACAGCATAATTGACCAATTGATCAATTGCATCAAATGGGGAAAAAAAGGAAATTTTTCTGCAGGTTGACTTTTCCCAGCTTGCTGATCAGATTTGGTGAACGCCATTGGTAAGGACAACCATATAATATAGTTCCTCTCCACATGTAATTTATTTGCAAAATAAGTTGATTTCATACCACGCGAATGAGGCTATGAAGAGTTAAGATAGGTCATAGGTCATAGGTTCAAAAACCATGTAGTAACATACAAAAAGAACGTGCTTCTATATTTCATATAACAGGCTACCATGTAGTGCTGAAATTACGGCAAGGGCAACAATTGATATGACATCATTGACATGCAAAGTCTCACAAAGCCAATAAACTTTTAGCTAATAGGAATATTAGATTTTGAGCCTAACTCATTCCTACAAAAGCAACTTATAAGGTGAGGGGTGTTACGTGGATAACATGATGAGTGGTCCATCAATTACTTTATGATAGTTTTGATACCATATTAGATTTTGAGTCTAACTCATCTCTACAAAAGTCGCTTATAAGGTGAAGGATGTCCAAGCTTTATAAATTCTTATTTGACACTATCTCTAACCAATGTGAAACTTGGGTTTTTCCCAATAAAGAGCAGCTTAATTATATGGATTTAATTTCTATCCACTGTCAGTGTAAAGTTTTTTACACTGTCATTCAATCATATGTTGACACATCATTAAAATAGTTAGACTTTTTAGGTAGTGGTTGTGATAGTCAAACACTTTTAATGATTTGGCAACACATGATTGGATGACAGTATAAAGAAACTTTACATTTAGAGTAGATAGAAATTAAACTCTAATTATATACCATGAGGCTTTCCTTAATTCTAGCGTGTGCCAAGGCCGTAATTAACTCAATGCCAAGAATTCACTTTTTAAGAGATTGATGACTTCACATCTGCTTTATCGTGTATATATATTTGTGTCTTGTATTTGGTTCAACTTAATTAATGTAGTTAGAAATCAGGTGGCCGGCTTTCCTGACCACTAATCTTAAACTAAGAACTTGCTGAATAACATTTCATTTTCTAATTAACATGCATGGGTTTGGTTTCATTATCAGTTAAGATAATTGTTTTGGTTTCATCTCTGTTATATAAGCTCAGTGGTGAACCCTCCATGATAAATATATGTACTAATTAATTAAGAAAACAGATGTTTTCGATGATTCCATTCGAAAGCAGAGTGGAAAGCTTATTTTTTTTAATAACTTAATTAGAAGGGATCTTCATGATGGAAAAACTCATGGAAGGCGTTTGTACATGAATAATTCATTATATTTAATGGTAAAGATGCTTAATAAATCAAAACCCTGGGTATCATCATTAATAGTAGTCTTATTGGTTCAAAATTTAGTTTAATATCATCTACCCCACACGAAGGGTTCAAAGCATGATGACGGAAACTTTTATAACAAAAGTAGATTTGGGATTGTCATGTAATAATGGGTCTCTGCTTCTCGGTTGGACCAAATATAATGCAAGGGCAAACGATTGCTTCCATTATGCGAATAGCCATTGATAGCAAGAAATAATAACATGATTTATATGTGGTCGTACAACAGTTCGTGAATGATAATCCATTTCGTTACTCGGAAAATAAAAATAAAAATGAGCATGCCTCTTAAGAAAGATAAACCTCACCACATGGCCAGTTTAAGAATTATTATGGGGGCTCTGTTTCTTCTTCCATCGTTTAATATTAGCTTGTAAGATTACTAGATATAGTGTTAGTGATAGTGGATCGTTCTTGAAGGTCCAATTTCATGTGACAAGATTGTTTACAAGAAGCACCCGATCAATTGTAGCATGGACAATTTAGGGTGAAAAGTAAAAAAATAGTATTGTAAATACTTGTTGATAATTAATTAGCCATATCAAATTCAAGTAAGTTTCCATTATATAAATAATTAAGTAGCACACTTGGAGAAAGTAATACTTGCGCAGACTGGATGGCGAATGCACTCTTAGCACATCATCATGGGCTTCAGATTTGGCATGGCCCACAGAGACAACTCCAGTTACTGTTACAAGCTGATTTGGTAGGGTTCCATGCCCCGTGTAACTAGCCTTATTTTGTAATCTTTCTCTTGGGCGTCGCCCCGTCTTTTTACCCAAAAAAAAAAAGTAGCAAGGGATACGTATGCTTAAGTTATCAGTGGTAGGGATGTCAATGAGGCGGAGCGGGGACGGGGAGAGTAGGGATGTCAATAGGGCTGGGAGGGGGCAGGGAGTACTCTCCCCGTCCCCGCCTCCAAAATTTCCCTTCGTCCCCGTCCCCAATTCCCGCTTCGGCGAGTATTCCTCTCCCATCCTCATTCTTACGGATCCCCGCGGATCCTCATGGAGATATCAAAAGTTCATAAAAAATTTAAAAAATCACAAACTAAAACCTAATAAAATTTAAAATATATACATATAATTAAATTATTAAATTTAAAGTTAAATTATAACAAGTTCAAACTGAAATAATACAATCACAATATTCAAATTAAATAAAAAATATGAAAAGACTAAAATATTATTAGTATTTATGATATATAATACACATAATAAGGGGTATATATGTACTATACTCGGGGCGGGGACCCCGTGGGGCGGGGGGTATGATCCCCGTCCCCATCCCCAAATTATCTTCAGGGGGATTTTGTCCCCCATCTCCATCCCCGCGAGGCCCCGAATGAGGCAATCCCAGCGAGGATCCCCATATACGGGTAGAAATTGACATCCCTAATCAGTGACATCTTTTTCTTCTTTTTATTATTTCTTTTCCTCTCATGCGGCAGAATATACATCTGAGAACAGTGACAACATTGTTGGAAATTCAGGTATTAGGGGCTCATATTCACGGAAACATTGTGACAAGCACAAGAATATGATTTATATCCTTATTTTTTTACAATAAAAAGCATAATTTATTTATTTTTGTAAGATCACTATTGAGAGAAGGAATGAAGGATTAAATACAATTACACAATGAACCAATAATCTCCTCTCTCATCCAGTTCAAACAAAAAGATTTATTATTAAATTATAAAAGTTTTTACCCTATATATATATATATATATATACATAGAAACTACAAAAGTAGTAGTTTATGGCAGAAAGGTCCCTTTCCATAAATAGTTTAATAAACTTGGGCTTCCAGCTTTACAGATCAGGCTTGACCAATCAAGTTGAGGTTTCCCTTTGGAGAGTAGCCCATGAAAAGGAAGCATAGACTTAATGGCACCCACGTCCATAGTCTGAGGTCCAGGTCATGATCTCATCCTAAAAAACAGGAAAATGATATTACATAATAATCTTTTTATATATTCACAAGGCTGGACAAAATTTACCCGAGCAGAGCCATTCAATCGTGTTTGTAACTAGGTCGGATTGTGGAGATATCATTAATCACATGGGTCGGGTCATATGCTTTTATATATACATCCTCTCGATTGATCTCTTTTATTCATTCAATGCCAAACTTTTTCTTCAGAGTCGTAAAAACATCAATTGCCAACAAACAAAAATACTCCGTTGAATGTAGTCCTAGTCCCCGTTCAATGTTAGCGTTCTGTTCATGCAGTTCCTATTCAATGTTAGTGTTATGTTCCCACTTAACTGTCTTTGTTAAAACAAGTAGTATAGTTGGACTTTTTCTCTTTACCTTTTCAAGCAGTACAGTCTATGTTCTAGTGTTCTAAAAGACATGTAAGTGGTCTTTTACCGCCAATGGAATGTTCTGGTCGAAAGCTGATCATAGAATGATGAGGTAATTACATCAATTACTTCCCTTGAGTTGCGATATAGCAAAATGATAGAAACATTTGTCTTAATTTTAAATATTATAATAAATTCTTTTACTGTTTTGTTATATCACATTACATAATTTTTTCTTGTCTTTAGATATCATTTACTTTTTTTAGATATAGATGAATGCTATATAGATATCTAAGTACAATTCTTACACTAAAATTTTGAGTCAAATGACCTAAAACGTTACATTGTTTATATTAAAAAATATGTAACAGTAGATGAATAATTTTATTAGAAAAATTTAGAGAAAAATTTATGCCTATAATTGATCTCATTTAAATTATATTATCTAAATATTATCAAAATAAAAAAACAATAGAAAATATTTCTCTCATTTGACACCAACTTGAATGAGTTATAGTAGTCTAGGAATTATACGATTTTGACGATAATGAAAGTTTCTATAATGTGAAACTAAATAGTATTGTAATATTCAAAATTAGGACAAAATTACAAGTCTTGCTCAGATACAAAAGCTGAAAGATACCTCCACAAAAAAAAAAGGAGTGGTTCTAGAGAGCCCGGGAAATTGATTATCGAATTTGACCAGATTGAATAATATACACAACTTAATGGGCCTCACTCACAACACATATGGATCCCACAACGTAAAAGCCACCAAAGGTATGTTTATCCGGTTAATTTGGTGCTGGATTCATCCGTGCTCTACAATTTTGTTTTTTTAAGGCTGAAAGATACTTTTTCCCCCCTTTTCCCTTCATTAATTTGCCTGATTTTGAAAGTCAAAACTCATAAGTAATATTTTTATTCTTCTAGCTAGTAGTTCTATGCTCTCTTTTTTTTTTGGTGAAGACTTCTATGCATGTTAAACACTCCCGCAAAGGCAATAGGAAAAATAAAGAAATTAAGGTCAACCTTATCTTTTAAATTTTGAAAGATGTGAAAGATTCTTCCATTATTAACCAAAATTTAATATTGTGATTATTGTTAAGACATCTATCCATAAGCATTAAGTAATATCAGTTGCACAGAAACCAAAAAAAAAAAAAGGAATCAATTTTACATTAAAGAATTGAAATAATACATATGTTCAAAACAGGAGATCAGGACTAATATACAAATTACGAAGAGAAGTTATGTAACAACAAAGAATCAGACGAAGGAATCAACTTTCGGTGCCATATTTCCAAACAATAACTTCAAGTCATTCTGTAGAGGGGTTAAGTTCAAGTCCAAGCACATAACCCTCATACTATTCGATCTTTTTAGAACTGGGACTTTTGCAACAACCTGGTTTATAGAAGAAAACCCTTCGTTGATGGCAGCTTTGTGCCTTTTCATGTGTCCTCCCAATGCCTGTCCCAGAGAGAATTCCTGACCACAAATGGAACACTCGTGCATTTTGGGTTTATTCCCCAAGCTCAGAGTTTTGGCCCGTGCTTTGAGTTGTTCCCCGTCTACTTTCGGCCTCTTGTGGCTAGCCCTGTGGCCACCGAGGGCTTGAAACGACGAGAACTTGCGGTTGCAGGTGCTGCACTCAAATTCTAGAGGAAGAAAACGTTTCTGGGGCTTGCTTTCTCGGGGATGAGAGAGCAGCATTAGACAATTTGCCAAATCTATGCTCTCTATTCCTTGTTCATCTCTCTGTCTCTTCATGGCTACGTAGGTAGAATTAACACAAATATGCAATGTAATTAATGCAGTGAAATACCCAAAAGAATTTGAGATTTTTTATATTGAGATTGAGATGTGATGGTGAGTAACACTTGGATATGGAGGTTGGTATTTATAGGCCGTTGGGGACAAAGTCAAGGAATTCGACTGATTTAAAATAAACCAATTCTTGGAGGCTCTCTTCTTTTAATAATCAATGCTTCAAATCTATGGAACGTAAGAGTTTTTACTTTTAACGGTTGTTGAACTGCCTGTTTGACTAGTATATATAATGAAATGAATGCCCTTGCTGCTAACCTAAATTGCTATTGACTCTGTGACATGTTGGCATAAGGATTGTCTCTTTTTGGTATTCCCCCGCAAAGTTTTGTCCTCGTGGGGCTTACGCTTACTAGTTTATGATTAATAACCGTGTGGGAGCACGTTGTTTATGTTGTTTTGGCTTGCTACCCAGTGGACGAGTCGTGTGCGGCGAGCTACCACACAACCGAAGAAGCTTAGCGGTCCTTCTTTGAAACTTGGAATGTCCTTCATTAAGAAATTCTCTCTTCTTTTTTTTTCTTTTTTTTGGGTCTATGACTATGACTCTCTCAGGAACCTTCTTAATCATATTTTTTTTATACACATTCTTTTAAAAATCGAATCTGGGACAAGAGATTTAAGATGTCCAAACTCTTTTCATTTGAACTAACGCAAGTTAGCTAATTAAGAAATTATCTTGTACTATGCTTATAGTATATAATGAAGAAAAACGCAAGCAACCTGGGAACCATGCACCTTCATTTCTTTTTTTGGTGAGCAAGCTCCTTCTTTTTATACTATTATAAAGAAAGTACTGTTCATTGTTTCTCACATAATTTTAAAAATAAAAAAATAAAAAATTCTACTAAAATTAAATTTCTCATTCTCTCACTCCTTTTTTTAGTATTACTTCCAGTCACTTCCTGTTTTTTTAAAATTATTTAAACCATTTAATTATTATCACATTCCCTCACTCCCATCTTCTATTTCTTCTCTCACTTTTTTATTTTTATAATATTTTTAATATGCACACAAGTGTAATATGTCCTGCCATAATTAATACTACATATGATGCATATCTAATAACTATTTGGTCTCTCTCTAGAGCTTCGATGTGGACCGCGTTGACATATACTAATCTGGTGTGTAGCAAACAGACGTATTTGATCAAAATGGGGATACCTTTGTAGTTTGATTTTTCACGTTCAAACCTTGTGGTATATATGCATCAACGTCTGCATTTTCACACATACATTCGATCGAACCACCGGGTACGTCTGAGAGAATGTCAATACAGTGAAACTTCTTACACGGTCAAAAGCCAAACTAGCTTGTAGCACATATGGGAAAATACATGAGTCGAACACCGGAAGGAAGCCTCAACATTCAAACTACAACGAATAGAAGTTAGACTGTTAAATTTAGTACTTAAAGAGACATCTCAATGGTTGAACATTGTGTAAGTCATTCTATAAGTTTAAGTTAAAATTTTATGAGAAGGATAGCTGATATCCAATTTTATTTTAAATTTTTTTTGTTGAATTTAAAATATAGGAACCAAGTGACGTGCAAAGGATCTGAATGATACAGTTTAAGTTTAATTGCATCCAATAAAAATTAAGTAGATCTAGTTAATTAATAATACCAAATCCTTTCCAATAATGGTCATAAACCACAAGAAGTTAAACTATACTTTAAAGTAATTGTGATTCATATATAGTTACATGCAAACAAATAGAACTCGCTAGATTTTTATCTCTGCAAGTTGTTCAACCACGATTGTGCATTTTCCCATTGCTGTGAAGAATTGTCCGCACTCTTTTCCTTTTTCTTAATATTTTTTTCTTCGATCTGTTGAAGTTCAAAACCAGTCCAATTTGGCTGTGATTGTATGATCACTAGATTTATTTGGTATTGAGATTTGAGTCTTGGAAATTATCCAAGGCCAATTATTTTAAAAGTTTAAACTGTTAAATTATATCAAATAATAGTACCATACAAAATTTTATTTTAAATTTGTTTTAAAAAATGATCTTATACTTGTTATATATGAAATTATGAATATTGGCATAATTTTTATTTTTAACACGCTCTATCACGTAAAACTTCTTTAGTAACAAAGACCCCTCATATATAACAGGTAGGTTACACTTCCTCCTAGGTTGTAATTTGGATCCCATAGATCGCTAAAAATTGAAGGCTGATTAGGTCAATTTGGCTGGCTAATTATAAAGATCGGTTTACACTTACTCGTATACCTCTAGAAGAAATTAACTATCCTCACACTCACACAATCTTTTCTAGATGCCTCTTATACATAATGTATATTACTTTATCTTTTTTTTATTTATTTAAAAAAAGGTCAATATAATGCTCTCGTGTATGAGTTCATCAGCAATTAGAAAATTAGTCAATTATCATATTATCTTTTCTTATTCCTTAATGGCTATTTGTTTTAAAGTTTGCCGTGAAAAAAAAAGGGTGTTTATACACTGATTGCCCATTCATCATTCGGTCAAAGGCACAGGCCATTAAATGTCGGGGAAATCAAAATTAATAAAATGAGCAACTTTGAACACACATTGTTTGAGGGGGAAATTTTGAGTTTCATATTTTTCTAATTGGGAGAGGTAGGAAGTTAATTTGCATCTCTGACCTTTGGTAAGGGGACTTAAGTCACCACGCCATAGCTTCTGTTTTTTTTTTTCCCCCTTAAAAATTTGATGCGATCAAAATTCGAAAGTTCAAGTTATTATTCATTCGTATTCAACTGACAATTGCTCCTCTAAGTAAAAAAAACAAAATTGCTAAAAGACAATTTTTAATATTTTAAAGTAATATAAAAAATTGAAAGAATAATCGTGTCCAAAGGAAAGAAAAACACAAATTAAATTTGATCAGAACGAAGAAAGATGAAATTTAGTTGTCATTTTCCCGAACAATAATAACTTCAAGTCGTTCTCCAGAGGTGTTAAGTTGAGGTCCAAGTTGAAAACCCTCTTACTAATCGATCTCTTTAGGACTGAAACTTTTGCAACAACCTGGTTTATGGAAGAAAACCCTTCTTTGGTGGCAGCTCCGAGCCTTCTCATGTGGCCTCCCAGAGCCTGGCCCAGAGAGAATTCCTCACCACAAATGGAGCACTCGTGGATTTTGGTTTTACTTTCCATCCCCAAGTTCAGAGATTTGGCCTCTGCTCTGAGTTCTTCCACGTCCAGTTTCGGCCTCTTGTGGCTAGGCCTGTGGCCACCCAGCGCTTGAAATGACGAGAACTTGCGGTTGCAGGTCTTGCACACAAATACTTCAGGGGATAGACTTGTATGGTGCATGATTTCTGGTGGTTGAGAGAACATCATTAAACAATTTGCCACATCTAAGCTTTCCATTCCTTCATTTTCTCTCTGTCTCTTCATGGCTAGGTTCACTAAAATGGATGATATTTGATTGGCACAGAATGATCTAAACTTGTATATGAGATAAGATGGGATTGTGAATCGTGTTGTGTGAGACCCCTGGCCGTGGGAATAGATATTTATAGGGAAGGGACTCAAGGTCTTAGACTGGTTTTAGTGCTGGACTAACTTTTGTCTTGCTATGATAACGACACTAGTGCATGCCGTTGCTGCTTAATTACATGGTCGCTGATGGGAGCTAAGGAAGATACCTGTCTGTGTGGGCTACCGAGTGAAGGAGACGTGAGCGGTGAGCAGTTAATGGGCTACCACTCCACTACTTGAACTAGAAGTGGCCATCAGCTATCTTCCTTGAAACTTCGAATGGTTTCAGAAAATTCTTCTGCGGACTAAAATTTTAAATTTGGGATTCCATGGAAAACAATTCGAAGAAAAGGGCAGGTAGCTTCGGAACAACCTTTGTTTATAGTAATTACTTAATTTGTATAAGGTACTATGTATGACAATCATTTGGTCTCTGTTCAAGATGTATGTGCTGCGTTGAAATTTAGTGTGCTGCAATGGATTGAGCATCGACGTGTTCTATTTTGGCAGGCTCAGGATTATTAAAATGGAGTGATACAACTGATACTTAATAGGTGCATTTTTTTTTCTTTTAACTTAATAGGTTTATTTATATAAAATAAAATTGCGCATTGACTATTATTTATAACTTTTGATCTAATAATAAATTATATTAGAACATGATTACATCACATAGTTGGCAGCAATTTTCCCAAGTTTCACTAGAAAATTCCTAAATGTAACATAAAAAGATTAAGATATTAACAGATCATAAAATCCAGTTAAGTATGTAGAGCTATGTTATAGCTCCCCTAAATTTATGGACTTGTAAAAGTTTCTTTGCAGCAGCATAAAGACATATATGGAATTGAATTCTATCTTCATGAGAGCTAAAAAATTTAGGAAAAAAATTATTTTTTATTGTATAATCTATTCATAAAAAAATGTACTCCAATATATAATTTTATTTTTTTTTGGTATAAAGTGCACACTGTTTCTGTACTAAGACCATATAATATAATTAATACTGTTTGGCTTACTACGACTTTTGGTGGACACAAAGCATACAAGTTTATATGGTTTGAACCTCTTGGACAACAAATATCATATAACACTATATGCTAATCAAGGTAGAAGCCCTAACAAAAAATCTTATACTATATATGTTGTGGGGTAAAAAACAAATTTGAAAATCTATCATCGCATGCACATATATTTTTTAAAGTTAGTTTGGTATCATTTAATTAAAATTAAAGATGATTTTTTTTAAAAAAATAATTAGTTTTTTATCTATATTTTTTAAGGTACACCAAACTGATGCTTAGAATAAATTGCATGACACAAAGGTTGAGTAAGTTAATTGTTTTGGAGAAAAGATGGATTCTTCTGTTGCCCTCTCTACACATGCCTGTAGGAGAAATATCCATACATATATGGAACCTTAGGAGAAATATCCATACACAAATGGAACCTTAGGACAAATATCCATACACATTGAAAATTAGACCAGTATATGGCTAGAGGAATTAATTAATTTTTTTAAACACAAAAGAATAAACCAAAAATCTCATTCGAAAAAAAGAGGGAAACAAAAAGACATTTTTTTATGCCTTGATACGTAATGCATACACTTAACTTCCGGTATTCAATAATAAATATATTACTATTCAATATTTGTGTTTAAGTGTTCACCAAATAAAAGATAATTTATCATAGACAGTTTTTTTAGTCGGGGTTTCTGGTATTCTTGAATTATTTTTTTTCAAAAAATAAAAATGCGAAATTCTGAGCATCAATATTCCTAATTATAAAATGAGATTTCAAAGTTCTAACTTCTTCCCTTACAAGTTACACCTCATTACAAGTTCTGCAAAGCAAAATTTAATTGTAAATCGTCCCAAATTTTCAATAAGCAGTCAATGAATTTTTACAAGAAAAAATAAAAATTGAAAGAATACAAGTGCGATGTGTCCAAAAGGGGGAGGGGGATTAAAGTTGGTCAGAACAAAGAAAGATCAACTTGAGGTGCCTTCTTTCCAAACAATAACTTCAAATCATTTTCCAGAGGTGTCAAGTTCAAGTCCAAGCACATAACCCGCTTACTATTCGATCTTTTTAGAACTGGGACTTTTGCAACAACCTGGTTTATAGAAGAAAACCCTTCGTTGGTGGCAGCTCTGTGTCTTCTCATGTGGCCTCCTAGTGCCTGTCCCAGAGAGAATTCCTGACCACAAATGGAGCACTCATGCATTTTGGGTTTATTCCCCAAGCTCAGAGTTTTGGCTTCTGATCTGAGTTCTTCCCCATCAAGTTTCGGCCTCTTGTGGCTAGCCCTGTGGCCACCGAGGGCTTGAAACGACGAGAACTTGCGGCTACAGGTCTTGCACTCAAACTCCACTGGGGCAAAACTTTTCTGCAGGGGCTTGATTTCTTGGGCACGAGAGAGCAGCATCAGACTATTTGCCAAATCTATGCTCTCTTTTGATTCATTTTCTTTCCGTCTCTTCATGGCTACAAAGTTGAATCCTAACACAAAAGGATCTTCTGTGGGGTGTGAATGTAACGAAATGCAGTGTGTCCAAAATAAATATGAGATATGGGTGGGATAGTAAGGAGCTCTTCAACCATTTGGTATTTATAGGCTGTTGGGGACGTAGTCAATAAGTATAACGTGGACACTGGTTTTTGTTCAAATGCAAGAAAAGTCCAAGTTTTCAACCTACAATAAAATATAAGTTTGGACTTTTTGACTCATTGTAATGACATGAATGCCCTTAATGCTTACATAATTGCTGATCGTATATTGCAGTTATGGACTTATGGTTGTCTTCTTTTGGTATTAACACAGCCAAAATATTTGTTCAGTTAGTCCACGTGAGGCTTGCTCCTTACGCTCACTACTACTAGTTTACAGCCGTGTGGGTGCAGCGTTCTGCATGGTTGAGCCACCGAGTGAACGAGCCGTGGGCGACAAGGTAAAATAAACTAGGAAAAATCACTTAAAAGTTTAAGTTGGTGGAAAGGTTAAACAATTTGGTTCGTTTTAAAAATTAACCAATCATTTAATTAATTTAACCAATAATTTACATACAGTTAACCACATATTAAGTATTAAAATGAAGATAAATTATTAGTTAATTGTATGTAAATTATTAGTTAAATTAGTTGAATGATTGGTTAATTTTTAAAACGAATCAAACTGTCCAACCTTTTACCAAGAAGGAGATAAGTCATTCTCCCAATAAACTAATAGGCTAATTGTAGAACAGGTCCATGAAACTTCGATTTTTTTTTGTCAGAATATTATAATTTCTAATACAGTTTCTAGTATAAAATTTATAAAGAAAAGGGTGTTGTATTATATATATATATATATATATATATATATATATATATATATATATAGGCATACCTAGTGATATCATTATTTTATTGTGAAAGATAAGAGGAACAAATCTTGACCATTAGATCATTCATGTATGATCAAGATTAGAAGTTACTTAAAGGTCACATGACCACTTAAAAGAGTCACATGACTTTATATACTAATTTTGAGTATACATAAGTAATCAAATAGTCAAGATTTGCTCACTCTCACAATAAATCACTCCTCTCACTAGATATGTCTTATATATATATGAGTTTAATTTTGATCCATTGTCATTGTAAAGTTTTTTTACACTATCATCCAATCATGTATTGCCACATCATTAAAATAGTTTGACTATCACAACAACTTCTTAAAAAGTTTAACTCTTTTAATGATATCAATACATAATTGAATGACAGTGTAAAGTTTCTTTACACTGACAATGGATTAAAATTAAATCATATATATATATATATATATATATAAGGCATATCAAGTGAGAGCACTATCTTATTATGAGAGGTGAGAGAATTCAATCTTAACCATTAAATCTTACATGAATAGCCAAGATTAAAAGTTACTTAAAGATCACATGACCACTTAAAAAAGTCATATGACCTTATGTTTTAATCTTGACTGTACATGGATTATCCAATGGTCAAGATTTGCACCTCTCACTCTCACAATAAACTACTCCTCTCAATAGATATGGCTTATATATATATATATATATATATATATATATATTGCATGATATATACGGGGAATATATCAATTTTCTGTGTTCATCTTAGTTTTCAAGATGACAATTTGACCCTGATTTGTAGGTACTCAATCCGCTCCAACTTGCATGGAACCCGTCCCACTGCGGGGCGAAGGGGAGCAGGTTTAAACGGTGTTACGGTCGAGGGTAGGTTCGGGTTTAAGGTCTACCCCCATTCCTATTTTTCTACAAAGGAGTGTGTTTCATATTTGATCTAGCTTGAGATTTTTTTGTGAATAATTTATATTATATTTGTGTATTATGTAATATATGCGGGTAGGGTGCAATTAAGGTTCAGATTCTATTATTTCTCTGCGAATAGAGTGCAGGTTTTCATTTACAAAACTCACAGGACAAATAAGAGCGGATTGAAAGTTATTTTAAGAGGTACGGAGGAGATTCAAGGTGGACAAAAATTCATTCCTATCCACCCCATTATCATGCCTACTTAGTTTAATTGATCCAAGTGAACTTACATCTTGTAAATTTTTCCACAACAATCAATAAATATCCAATTTATCGGCATCACTAAGGTGTCAACAAAACATGCATTATTAATACACGAGTTATAATCGGCATTCATAAACATTTAAGAGCTCATCGAGCCTTACAAAAGACTGGTTTGAATAAGCTTTTTTTAAAAAAATAATCTTTTATATTATTTTTAAAAAGTTTAAAATATTTTATGTTTGAATGTCATATTTGGAAAAAAATTAGTTAGAATAATTTTTTTGTTATAAAAATGTCCTTTTTAGAAGCACAAAAAATCAACTAAAAAAGAAGTGCTTCACCATTTTTTTATTTTTTTTTATAATAGCTCATCTAAACAATAAAATTTAAGAAAAATATTTTTTAAAAAATAAAAAAAGTACATTCAAATGAGAAAAAAAAAATGTTGAAGGTTTGAGCCGCAAGTATGATCATATGTTTTATCTTTTATTCTTTGAGAATTTCTTTATTGCCTTTTGGAGGTACCCGCACCTCGAAAATTGAAGACCAGTTGCAGAACGAGATTCATCTCGGAGTGATTAAGGCGGAAAGTGTGCAACACACGGATTTGATCAAATGGGTCGCAAAAACATGTTTTTCTTTGTGTTGTGATTGGTCGGTATAACTGTTTTGACATCTGAAAACATGTGCTATGCTTTCTCAAGGAGACACTTTAGCCGCCTGCGAAATCCCGAGAGAATGTCTAGAAGGTGAAACTTCACACACAATCAAATATGAAAGGAGCAGCAGATTGGAAAACAGAAAAATCAAACTTCATGTAGTAGAAGATTCTAAAAAATGGTGAGATACAAACTTTAAACAATTGCATGCATGACGCCTCAAGCAAGATATTTCACGAGGAGAATATCCATTATTTAGCTATTAGAAATTCAACTGGACTTTCTACACTAGTTCCAGTATTTTGATCTAGCTACAACTATTATTCTGTAGGGAGGGGGAAGGAAACAGTAAGCTACATATTACCTAAATATCCTATCATTGGTTCTGCATGAGCAAATTGCATCATTTTACCTCATTCCAGGGAGCGGTGCTCATCAGTTGATGAGCTTCCCAAACTAGCTAGGAACTTTCATCCAACTACCACCCCGCCCCCCCAAAACTATATAACTACGAGCATGGCTGACGTGTAGTTCCAACCTTCAACTAACCCTCTAACTAAAGTTAATTCACATCTGCAAAAGGAGTTCGATTTGGAGAAGCTGCTAGACGCGGGATTTTGCTTTCTGCTTGGATCCATTTTGATCTGTTCTCTGATGAATTGTCTTCTGTGATCTGTGTCCTCATCTCCTCAATGGATGCAAGGCTGGGGACTGCTACAATTATTTTGTGAGATGTTGAACTTGAATTCTGATCAACCTTTTCATAAAGAACAGAACAAGCTTTAAACTTGTGGCTCATTCACAAGATAATAGAATAACAAAGAGTCATGCAAAAAATATGTTAGGATTCATCTAGTGTCTTACTATGAGGTTGTTTAACAATCCTATAGAAAAATCCACTTTTATTTTCCATTTATTTGAAAAGTATTTCATCCAAAAACTCCACAAAGTAAAGATGAAGTCCATATACCAAGTAATCTTTAACAAGGCATTTTTCTGCTTGGACATGGATATTCGATATACGTGCACCATGCTTTTCTTGTACAGAATTAAGCTGCTCCAACCACCGTGTAGTCATAGAATCAATTTCCTTCTTATTTTCATGGTCCAGCATCAGTGCGCCTGAACGTATAAGTTTGTTTCCCTCAGTCAAATAACAGACAGAGAGACCAAAGAAAATAAGAAAATGGAAACTGCAAACTAGAAAGGCAAGAACTTTAAATTACCATTTACATCTGCCAGCAGGTTGCGAGTTCCAGCATCATAATCTGAATCCATAGATAATGATGCAGACGCAAATTCTTGATTCAAAGCATGATTTGTCAAGATATTTTCCCTGTTATGCATCAATAAAAGTTAAAAAAGATTCATTAAGAACAAGACTCATGACACTAACTAGCAGAACTCACTTCACTGTAGATTGTATCTCTGCAAGACTGGTCTTGTGGAGATTGTTGAAGGACAAATGGGCATTTTCCCACTGCTGCCTCGAACAGTGCACTGTCTTTGAGCTGCATTGCATGTACAAAAGATATCTAAGCAAAGAAATAAAACTTTTTTTTTTCTCTGAGATAAGCAACAAGCAATGCCAAGGGCAAATTTGAAGCTATAAGAAGTTTGAGAAAAATAATACTACTCCCATCATAGTCATCCATCCCTAACAATAAGTGTTTTTGCATGGATATCTGGCTATTTCTATGAAACAAAAGAATTCAAATGAAGATTAAATAATTTAGTTAAGTGTAAAAAATCTTATGCGCGGCAATGTTTCATAGATTAAATATTTTTTATACTTCAATGATAAAAACACTCTCTGACTTTTCACTATGTCATCATCTAATGCCGAATCACACGAAAATTTCTTCATCTGCATCTGTGTCTTTGAGGGGGAAAAAATCATTATCAACTCTCTCCTAACCATGCAAACATACATTATAAAGAGTGAGAGAAAAAAGATGAACAAGAAGAAAGAACAGAGCAGAACAAACCAAAACTCACCACTCTTGGAGGCAATTCTCCATTATAACTTTAAAATCACTTGCTGAGAATATCTGTTCCATGAAATGACTTTTCACGTTTTCTACATATTCACTAACTTCCTTAGTAGCATCTTTTGAAACTTGCTGCATGTTGAGCATCTCTAGCTGCAATCTCTTGGACTGTTGCATACTTGTGTCCTGCATATTTCTTGATGCCTCTGAGACCTAGTACATATTTTTCAGAAATCAGTGATACTATACTTAATACAATATGAATAATCTACAACACCAAAAAGAAAATGAAACAAAAAAGAACAATGCAGTCGACTGACCATAGCGGTTCTCTTAGATGTCAAGGCTGCCAAAATTGCTGCAATTTTCTCTAAGGCCTGCCCCTCCTCTCTCACAACCTCTTCCTGTTTTAGGTCAAAGGAAGAAAATCAATCATGAGTCAGACTCTCAAGAGATCAGGGGAGAAGTAGCTCAATATTTGCTTACCTTGAACTTCTTCTCAAAATTGGCTAATTGGTGGGACCTCTCATTTTGAGTTTCTTCAAGAATTTTCATGACCCTTGAAGAACGCAGATGAATGTCATTGAAGAAGTTTACAGTTGTCTCTGAAACCACTCGTGCTGAAGTTAGACTTTGCTGTAATCCCTACATTGATCCATGAAGTTTATAATTGCATGATTAAACATTGGCTCTAATATTTTTATGCAAAAACAAAACAAACCAAAACAAAGAATAGTTACAAATGGAACCTACTTCCTCTTGTTGCTGAATGGAGAATGCTAACAGCTGTTTTTGCTCATCAAGAGAACTCTGAATGTTGCATATAACATCCTTGGCCTCAAGAACGGCAGTGGCAAGAAACTGTAAAGAGGCACAGCATAATAAACTTGAGATAGAAGCAAAGAATGTATGTATTTTTTAATTTCTGGCATTCTCAGGTCTTTTAATGTCTGTGATGAAACTTGAAATTAAAAGTAAAACAGCCATATTATTTCTTGACTTCTTACATTCTCAGCAGCCAATGTCTGTGATGAAACTTTAGATTGTATCTGCTCCATATCAGATGAAGCTTTCCTATGCAATGTATTGGCCAGCTCCTTCAGGGTCCCTACTCCTGAAGTATAAATCTCTGTCATTTTCTTGATCCTTGATTCTAGAGCTTGTGCTGCCTGGAGAAGATTATCATAAATCAAATAATGAGTGGACAACATGGAAAGCATAAATCTGTAACTGAAACAAGATTTCTTCATTTTTCTTACATCACATTTACTGGCAAGATAGGAGCAGGCATGATCTTCCATGCATCTAAGTTGTTTCCGTTGTTGAGAAATAGACCCCATAATGGTCGTATGCAAGTCCTTTAAGCTCTCGTTTAGCAGAGAACCAAAGTTCAAGATTATTTTCTGATTTTCTGCCTCCATCTTTTCTTTCTGATCTGCAAGAATAGAAAAGGCCTCAGAGAAGAATCAAACTACAGCCTAGATCATTTAGGATGTGCACTGCCTAACACATCATTTTCTTTCACCTACTTTCTTGTTGAAATCTGCAATGTCAGGAAAGGAAAAATCCTGCCAAAACCTTTAAAGTTTCTATTGATAGTTCTTTTCAGAATCATATCTGGCTTTTAACTATTAATATCACACAATGAGATATACTCAAATTCATTTTCACATCCCAGGAAAGAACTTAAAGTCGCAAAGTGAAAGAGTAAAATAATCGTACCTAACTCAGAGGACAGTAAATTAATATCATCTGATGCATTCTGCAGATCAGTACACATTTCCTTTGCACGCTCAATTAAGGCGTTTTCTGTTTACACATAAAATAAAGCAAATCATATAGTGAATTGAACAAACACAGCAAACATCTCACAGCATACTATCAATTGATTTACCTGATTTCAGTAACTCGGAAATGGTGCATTCCTTCTCCTTCAACGTTGAAACTACTAGCCTGTAATTCTCTTGGAGATCATGCAAGACCTTGCTGGTATTTTCCAAATTCACCTAGAAGAGTAATTTAATTTGAGACAAGATACTTCTAAAGGATGAAATTATGGAGGAAAAAATTCCACTCTATACACCTTGCAATCCTTGAGCTCGCATTCCAAATCCAGTCTCTGTTCTTGCTCTGTTAAATAGAGCTCACGGAACCTGTCCACTTGCTGCAAAATAAATGGGAAGAAATTAATTTATGTCTAGACAAGTTCCCATACAGAATAGGAGAAATCTCAACCAAGGACTAAGGGAATACTTTCTCGCTAAGATTGAGGTCATTCTCTAATTGCTCTATCTTCTCATTCCTTGCCTGCAGAGGTTATTAGACAAATCAGGCTATGGGAATTGAAATAAGTATCATGAAAGATATAGGACAGGCATTTAAACATGGAGCTTTCAGACAGAAACTTCAGTGTAGACCTTCTTTATCTTCGCCAGAAAAAGATATAAATAAACTCAAATAATGAGGACTGAGGAGTAATGCTACACAGTCAGAAGAATTTGACAGAATTCTTTAAGAATTTGTGAAGATTCAAGGGTAATTGTTGGATAAGTTAAAGTGGTTGGGACCACTCATCCATTTAAGAATCAATAATAATGCCAACTCATTTCGGCAAAAAAATTGTGGCTATCTTGTATTTTCCAATAATGAGATTTCCCGATTATCAACCCAATTAACCGAAAAGTCAAAAGTAACAGACAGCTTCCAGGATGATGCAGAATGATCCTTAACTTTCTAGTTCCTACTAGTATTATAAATTATTATTAGTGTTAATAGGCAAATAATTTTGTTAAATTATGTAGATATTGAAAACAAATATATGACCTTCTTTTCAGCTTCTTCCTGGGCAAATCTTTCATGAGAAACATATACACCATTCTTTTCCCTTGCTGCTCGAACATCTGCATTCAATATTCATTTAGACAAGGATATGAGTTTAGATCTTCCTTACATCCCAAAACTTAGAAAATAATGGTGTATTAATATAATAGACCACCTTCTTTCATTCTCTCAATTTCCATGTACAAGTCCTTCAACAAAACAGCCTTTGAAACTTTTTGGTTTGCCTAATTAAAAAAAAAAAACACAAGCTTTTGTCATCACCACAAAGCAAACACTGCATTTAGAACATTTGTGGAGGGCAATAGAAGTGGTAACTAACCTCAGGCTTATTCTTTATATTTTTGGCACGACTAGCATAATCTAGTGTACTTAGTGTTTCTTCCAAACAATAAGAAGATGGGGAAATAGTAGCAATTATGCATGTTTTTGTTTTCCCACCTAAGGAGTCTCGTAAAATCCTTGTAAGCTTACTGTCTCTGAAACAACATACAACCAAATGACATGCATATTAAGGTACATGTCTCTCAAAATCTAGATAGACGATGATAATTGAATATATGAACCTGTAAGGCACATGAGCAGAATGTTCCACAAGCGCATTTATGACACGTCCCAGGGTGAGTAAGCTCTTGTTTATCTCCCCTGCTTCTCTAGCACGGCCCTGTAATTTTATTACTCACCATGATTATATTTTGATTGTTAATGCATGCATAATATTACAAAAAGTTATTGCAAACTTAATGTAAGTCCAAAATTCCAAATACTCAACCCATATATATAGTCTTCATGTAACAAGAAAAAAAGGACCGTGAAAAATCAGGATGAAAAGATTTCTGGAAACTGTAACAAACACTGCTAACTTTACTACTATAACAAACTTATTCTACCATCAGATTACTCTGAATTAATCTCGGCCATAATCTTTTAAAAGTTAAGACTCAAGTTCTCAACAAAAAAAAGAAAAAAAGAAAAAGGAAGGGGACAAAAAATCTACAACATCCTTTATTTATCTTTTAGTTCGTAAAGAAATGGTATGAGACTTAAACTAATTGCACATTCAGTTTAACATGATATATCGGAAGTTTGCAATTTGATGACCGTGCAATTTATTTTTCTGGACAAATGACAAATTAGTAATTATCATGCACAATTAATTACCAAAAATAGAGTCAAATGGAAACTTTACTTTACCTCACGTGCTCCTGAACGCAATATATTTTCTGATCCCGCCAAATCAACAAGATTAAGCTTGCCACATTTAATTAACTCCTCATCACCAATTACTGTTTCTTTCACATAGACAGTAATGGTAAAGACCGAATGCGAACGGCTGCACCAAAATAATGTTTCATGAAGTAAAACATGGCTTCTACTAACCTCAACAACTTTGGTAAATGAAAGGAAATTTACCTGCTTCTCTTGTTAAGCAATGTATCCGCAGTGCGCCTTTTTGATGCTCCTCGTTCCAACAGAGCATAAATTTCATTTACACTGTATACTGATTCTTCTTCAAGGCCTCTCACGACCACACAACCCTTTCCATCTTCCATAAGGGCTATAGGTTTCTTCTGTTTCTCTTCTATAGGCCTAGAATTGTCTTCAGGGGACAATAAATCACTTATTTCTTCGTTATAAAGCTCAAGGAATGTCACTTTCATGCTATAGTCAGCGTTTTGTGCTTCCAACATATCAAAAATTTGGCGTACTGCTCTTGGAATAACACCAGCCTCGGCAAGTAAATCACCACCCTGTGTATTATTCATGGTATTTGACATGCTGTGATCAGAAGATATGCACTGATATAATGAGGGGAAGGACATGTGGGTTGAGTGACAAAATGTATACCTTATTTCTCATCCCACCCTCCATCGTATAAGTTTTACCAGTCCCTGTCTGGCCATACGCGAAGACAGTGCAGTTGAAACCATCAAGAACCTCATTGACAATTGGGGCAATGGCTTGGTCGTATATTGATCTTTGCTGTGCTTTAGGTCCAAAAACCTTACGAAATGCATTAGACAAATGTTAACTAAAGGCTACATGATATTATTACTTGCAAATGAATCGTAGTAAGATAGCCTAAAAATTGGGATGAAGTAGAAGAAGCATACCTTGTCGAAGGTGAAAACTCTATCTACTTGCTTGTTCGCTAGAGTCTGCATAACAGTGACTTCCCTTTTATGTTCATTACATGACACCACCTTGGGAACGTTCGACCTTTGTTCATCATCGCTCAATGGCCTGATATTAAAAAAATGAAAGATTAAAGCTTTCATTAAGATGACTTTTTTTTTAAAAATTTAAAGGTGTCCCGATATAGCTAACAATCAACTCAAGATTTATCCCTAAATCTTTTTGAAAATTGTGAACTTCTATCATCAAATTCAGTTTTAACTTTCAAGCAATTCTGAATATACAAATTTGTAATTACACAACACCAATTTCACATATCCCACACAAAGCTCCAAATTTGTTAGCTCCAAGTCCACACAATAATATACAATGTAGAGAGTAATGCTGTCAGATAAAGCATGAAGTATCAAAAATAAGAAGAAAAATGAAATTGGTAAACGCAGTAACTGACCTGCATCGAAGCAAAACCTGGACATTAGTCTCTTTATCCTTGTCCTGACGGTTTGAGTTCCAATCGGATCCTCTTGAATCGGGGCGTCGCCGTTCTGGGCGAGGTGTTAGAAACGGAGATGGAGATGCTGTCATCCCCAATCCAACTTTCTTAGACTGATCCGGTGTCACAGACATCATTTTTCACTTTTACAACCTCTGCAAACATGAAATGAATCCAAAAAAAAAAAAAAAAACACACACAATTAGCGTATAATTATTAAAACATAAAGAACAGGAACATCGAAGTGCAAAATAAGCATGTTCAAATAAAAAAGAGAGTACTAAAAATGAATCACAAACTTAGACAAGTTTTTCTGGGAAATTAAGGTGCTCATACTTCTCTGGGTAAGGGAAGTGCAGTAGATCGGAGAATCTGAGAAAAGAGTGGTCGGAAAGAGATTCTTCGTTAGTTTTCCTTTTCTATGATCTTAATTTTCCCCCCACTTTCTGTAGCCTTTACTTTGGGTATTGTCGTTGTTTCTGAAGCGTATTTCAAAATAAGAAAGAGAAGGTGAAGCGTTGCGTTGCCAACGGCTACTTGAGACTATATGTATGTAGGCCAGGATAGCCGTTAAGGGATCTCCATTCTCCAGCGCCAGGGCAAAGGGACCTAATATTCAAACTTAAAGCGGGTGTTTGGAAACTTTTAAAACTAGTTAGATATAACCATTTACATAAGTCTATATAAAAAATGAATCAGTTCAAAATTAAACTTTAAAAGTGTGTTTTGATTGGGTTTTTTTTATTAAAAAAAATATTTCTATAAAATTTTAAGTATGTTTAGATGCAACTTAAAAAAAAGAAACAAAAAACCTAGCTATTATTTTTTCTAAATGTTAATGATCACCAGTTTTTAAATAAAGAAAAAAGAAAAGTAATTTTTATCTCAAATTCTGTATAAATAAAAAATAATTTTTAAATTTTGAATAATAACCAAACAATTTTTATTTAAAAACTAACCCCATTATACTTAAATATCTAGTTTTAAAAAATTGACAAACACCTAAAGTTTTATATTTTGATTTAATTTTGATAAACTTCAAAGAATTTGAATATCATAAAGACGTAAAATTATTATGACTTTTTTTGGGTATAAGACATAAAATTATTTTATTAATATGATAATATGTATGTTTGAATGATCTAGCACAGGAAGAGTATAATTTTGACGTACTCTCGGTGCTTCATTATTATTTAATTATGAATTTAATTTTAATTTATTGTTAGTGTAAAAAAAATTTACACTGTCATCTAATCATATACTGACATATCATTAAAAATGTTAGACTTTTGAAGTAGTTATTATAATAGTCAAACTCTTTTAATGAATTAGCAATATGATTGAATGACAATGTAAAAAAACTTTCCACTGACAGTAGATCAAAATTAAACTCTTTAATTATATATGTTATTACATCATTAAAAATTTAACTTTGCAAATAATTATGAGTTTAATTTTGATCCACCGTCATTGTAAAATTTCTTTATACTGTCATCCAATCATGTGTTGTCAAATCATTAAAAGAGTTTGACTATCACAATAATCACTTAGAAAGTCTAACTCTTTTAATGATGTGTCAGTACATAATTAGATGATAGTATAAAGAAATTTTACACTGACAGTAAATTGAAATTAAACTCAATAATTATTATAGTTAAACTTTTTAATAATATAACAACATATAATTAAATTATTGAGTTTAATTTTGATAAATTTCAAAGAATTTAAATATCATAAAGACGTAAAATTATTATGACTTTTTTTGGGTATAAGACATAAAATTATTTTATTAATATGATAATATGTATGTTTGAATGATCTAGCACAGGAAGAGTATAATTTTGACGTACTCTCGGTGCTTCATTATTATTTAATTATGAATTTAATTTTAATTTATTGTTAGTGTAAAAAAATTTTACACTGTCATCTAATCATATACTGACATATCATTAAAAATGTTAGACTTTTGAAGTAGTTATTATAATAGTCAAACTCATATGATTGAATGATAAAAATATTTCCAGACTTTTTAATTATATATGTTATTACATCATTAAAAATTTAACTTTGCAAATAATTATGAGTTTAATTTTGATCCACCATCATTGTAAAATTTATTTACACTGTCATCCAATCATGTATTGTTAAATCATTAAAAGATATCACGACAAATTAAACTCTTTTAATAATTATTATAGTTAAACTTAAACTCAATAATTATTATAGTTAAACTTTTTAATAATATAACAACATATAATTAAATTAGAATAAATACATATTTTAATCTTTCAAATATACAAGTGTTATTAGTTAAGTCATCTAATGATGAATACACCAAAATAATTATTCAATATTAATTTTTAAAATTGGTCCTTCAAGATTATTTTTTGATATTAATTTAATCATCTAAAAATATTAATTTGACGTTACAAATTATTAAATGACTAAATTGAGGAGACTTGTATACTAAATGAGTATTCAGTGTTAAATTATAGTATAAAAAATATTCATGTTCTATAAAATTAAACTCAAAATTAATTTTTCAATTTGGAATATATTCAATACAAGGTGAAAGTCAGCCTCCATTGAAAGCCGAAAGCCGGCCTCTATATTCAGCATTCATAATTCACGGAAGTAGGATTAACAATGATTTAGTCGCAGGGATCCGCAATAAACTACTTCAGCTCGGCCTGTCATATGGATATGATTATCTTTCTCCCTCCACTCAATCTGTAGAGGCCCTTCAGGTAGATGATAGATCAACCGTGCAATTCAATAACAATATGACATATGGAAAAAATTACGATGGCTAGATTTAGGTAGAGTAATTTCTTGGAAACAATAAGGAAACACTGACATTGTATGTAAGACCAAAATAACAGAATTTACTTTCTCTTTATTCGTTTTCGTAAACCTCCACTCTCTTTATTTGGATTAAGGGAAAAATAAAGTAGAGAAAAATAAAATAAAAAGAAGTAGAAGGAAGAGAAATAAAGTAAAAAATAAATAAAATTTTAAGTTATTTAAATTTAAAAAATTAGAAGAAAAATAAGAAAAAAAATTAAATTTTATTATAAATATATATTTATTATTTATTTATAAAATAATAAAAAGAAAACCTATTATTATTATTTTTTATTTCTCCTCCGACCAAGAAAAAATAAAATTATTTTTCTTCTATTTTTCTTTTTTCTAACCCTCTTTTACCTATTCCTCTCTATTGTAACCCACGCCAATCGACTGCTGCAGGGCCCGGACCACAAGAAATACCCCTGAGGGATAATCTTTCAACAAAATTTGTAGAAAAAGGAGTAAAGGACACATGACTGCAAGATGACATGGCTTAACATGAAATATGATGACAATCACTTTTATTATGTCTATAGATTATTATAATATTATAACAGCCTCCCAAGGGATAAAAATTAAAAGAAAAATTCATGTTATTACAAGCAAACTTACCCTCTCAGCACGATCCTCAAGAACTCTTGTAACAACTGCAGCGTAAGCTCCAGTTCCACAGGCTAGAGCTGCCCCTGCAGGGCCTGCACATAGACAGTTGAAAAAAAAAATTAAACAAAAAAATGAGCTCTCTTTATACAAGCCTGGGGCACCTTGAACTTTCCTTGACTACACTAGTGCTACTTATCAGATGCACAGCTTAGGTACCAGATGTTCTAACCTGCTCCACGATCCCAAACATGCATCTTCAGGTGAGAATTAGACAAAACTTGTACAAACTCTGCAAATTAAACCACAAGGGAGACCATACCACTAATGAGGGTGAGGAACTGCAAAAGGATAAGAGTGATGACCACACTACAATAATTTAGGTCTTTTGGATCATGGAATTAAATCATAAGAGGGTGGAAGATTTGGGCAACAGTAAGCTTGGGGGAAGGGTCTTAATGGAACTCACACGGGGAAGGCACAGGCACCCCTCCCCCACCCACGCCGGCCATATTCCAAGAATGCCAAATGCATCATGCCATCATGTACCCAAGCATTAAACAAGTAATAATATTAATAGTTACAATCCAGCAGGTCACTGCCTTGGTGGAATGATCATGTGACTTGCCATTAGCAAGCAACGGAACCAAATGCCCAATGAAGGAATTTTTTATAAAAAATGGGCACTAGTGGCAGAAAGAGGATATTGAGAGGGGGGGCAGCAAGAGGATAAACAACCTCATAAAGAAAGTTGACAATCATATCCCAAGCATAAGAAATATACAGATCTGACCTGTGTTAGTTCCTGCAGGGAACACCTCATGATGTTCAAATTTTGGGCCAATTTCTGCTAGCTTCAATTCATCAACATGCAAATTCTGTTGCAACAAACATGAAAACATATATGATATATGTGCCCTAAGGGGAAAAAATGTCAAGTTCCTGTCAAGCACTGCTGTAAGATAGCAGAAAGCTTACATTTAAAGCATGTGTCAGAAAAACAATCCAGTAAAATTAATAAAGTTTCGTAGAAGCAAATTGATAACTGTTTATATATATATATAACTGGGCTATACCTTCAGTTTTCTGTGTGAATTTTTTGTACATAATATCATCATAGTGATCATTGTCTTTTCTTCATGCATAGTGTTACATTCCTTTGAAAAGATTGTGAATTCCAGAATGTATAAAATGATTTTAATAATATAAAGGAAAACTGTAAATTTGCAATATCTATTCAATTGTATGTCTAAAATACAGACCTGGCTTCCCTTTGTACTGAAAGTTACAGAGTGTGGATTTCCCATACTAATGCAAGTCACATTCCAGATAACTCCATCTACCTCTAGCTCTGATATAACAACAGAATGATCCTTATTTGCAGGTAATTTAATAGGCACGTCTGATGCTTTAAGAATTGATTCCCCATATCTACTCTGACCTGAAACAATCAGTATTAATTGTCTATCCAGCTGAAGATACAGAACTAATACCACAAAAGTGACAAAAAGAAAATTCCTTCTTGATGTTAAACCTATTCAAAAAGGCACCTCGGAAACAACATTAGATGATGCCACTAAAGCACTGAGTAAATTGAAAATATTAGCCACCGAAGAATATACATTTCCATCCTCAAAGACATCTGGAACAATCAACCCAGCACCAGTATGTACTGTAAAACTGTGAAGTACAAAAATACATTGTTAGATGAAATTTCAACAAGGCATTTATTATATAATGCTGATGATTTAGGTGGAAACTAGACTATCTGTCAAAATCATTATTGATTTATTATCATTACATTTCAATACTATCTAATATGCAAATTTTATTTTTCTTTCACAAATTAATTGTTTTCTTTACAGCTATCTGTTAGACATATGAAAAACTGCCCTAAAAACAATATTTCACAGGCAACAGACCATGAGGAGCAAGACCATGTGCAATCACTGAAACTCTTAACAGGGCTTTTGATTTTGCCAATGAAAGGGGGAAAACAGAACAGAAAATTTTTAGAATGAAATATTAGATAATGACCATACCAATCCTCCCATGTAAATTCTCAAGCTGAGCAACGAATTTGGTGATACATGGTATTCCATTGCCACACATCTAGAGAGAAAAACGCAAATTTAAGAAACAAGAGTGAATTTCTCATTGATAAAAGCAGTTCATTCAAGCCCATTCAATTTATGAATCACAATTGATAACTGAACAATAATATTCACCAATGAGAGTTAAAAATCCTCATGGTATAGTCTGTGGTCGGTGCCATTGACGCCCGGCATGACAAAGATAAATACATCAGCACCAATATCAAAGTTAAGGTCATTGCACAGCTTTCTCTGGACTGATTCAGGTGTCAAGACTTATTTTTCTCAAGATACGATGCAATCACTGATTCTTTTTTTACTGCTTTGGATTATCATAGGGAGGTACAAGTGGTCTCTGGAATTCAACATAAAGATCATAAATTTAGGCTCGGTTGAAAAATGTTACATGTAACCATATGCCCAGTCGCCCAGTTTGTTAAAATGATAAAAAAAAAATTCCAAATGCTGTGACTTTGTGAATGAAGAAGAAGAATGAAGCATGTAAAATGCAAAAAACAATTATTTGATGAGAGGAATCAAAGAGTGGCATTGCAAGTGGAAACCAGAGTTATTGGGTCGGCAATACTCTTTAGTTCGTAATACTCTTTAGTACGTAATGCGAGTACGGATAAATGGTAACATATTTCTTGAAATTATGATCTTAAAAATTTTTTTACAAGTACCAAATTGATACTCAATAATTGGTATGTAATTCGCAAGACTGGAATTAGAACTCGGTAACTATGCTAGAAACTTCAACTTACCAAAACGAAAGTGGTTGCGGTCGAGGAATGAAGTGGAGGAGGTTTTCAGCGGGGCATCAATGCTGGTTGAAGAAGCTGCCTGTGATGCGAGAATTGTGGTATTTCACAGTACGTTGAGGTCTGACAAGTAGAAAAGGAACCGGGGTACAATGAGCAGAAATTCTAATATACTGTAGTTTTTTAATCTCGGTTTGATATATATATATATATATATATATATATATATATAAAACGGAAATCCACTCTTTTTAGGAATAAGTTTTATAAATGTACATCATTATACACAATATTAAATAACTTTTTATAGAATTATAATTTTAATAATCCAACCGTTGAATAATGTAATATTATCATAAAAATTATACATACTAAATTTAAGATAAATTGAATATACATAGATATTTAATCTTATAGCTGACATTAACTTGTATTTTGAAAAACATATTATACGTTAAAATAAAGTAGTTAAATTAAGTATTAAGTAATTTTAAAATTCTATAAAACTTTATAGGTTTGATCTATTTAATGAAAAATTTTAAGCCACTCGCTGGATTGATGAAATTCAAAGTTTATAAAAAGTTATTTAATGAAGTAAGTGTGACAAAACTTACTTTTAGAGTAAGTGAATCCTCACTCATATATATATAAATGTGTGTGTGTGGTGGAAATAGGTCACACAATTCAATAGGGCCTACGGCCTAGCCTATTTCGATATACTTTGGCTTAATCTATTTATCAAACAAATCATGCTTAGACTTTTTTAAAAACCTATTTACTTAAATAAGCATAAGTTTAAGCCTTTAAAAGAGCTTATTAAGTTTAACAAGCCAGCCTATTTATTTATGGATTTAATTTCAATTCACTTTCAGTGTAAAGTTCTTTACATTGTCATTCAATCATGTGCTGACACATCATTAAAAGAGTTAGACTGTCTAGGTGGTTGTTGTGATAATCAAACTCTTTTAATAATTTGGCAACACATAATTGGATGACAGTGTAAAGAAATTTTACATTGATGGTGAATCAAAATTAAACTCTTTATTTATTATATATATATAAATCAAATTCTATAATACTTATATAATTTATTATTTATATATTAATATAATTTATTTATTTTATAGATAATACAATAATTTTGTTAAAGATTAAAAATATTTGAAACTTATAAAATTTAAACCTATTAACTTATTCGGAAGCCTTTATGCACTATAGGCCTTTAAATAAAATTTCATGCCAAGTCAAACTTTTATATTTTCATTAAAAAAAGTCAAGTCAAACCCAAAAAAAAGTCTCTAATAAGTCATAGGTCATAAGGTCAATATTTTTTTAAACATACCAAACCTATTTAAGATAAAATTTAGCCGAACTTATTTTCACCTCAAAATATATGGTCATTCAATATTAGTGTTATGTTTTTAATGTAATAGTATAATACTTTTAGCCTTTGTTTGAATGAGGAGAGAAAATGAGAAGAAAGAAAATAGAGAGAAGAGAAAATAAAGAGAAAAGTATATTTTCTTTCTTAATGTTTGGATGAAGAGAAAAATGAAAGAAAGAAATGAAGAGTTCTTCTCTCTCTTGTTCGGTTGTATAAAAAAGTAAGAGGAAAGAAAGTATAATCATATAAAATGACTTATATGCCCTTAATATATAATGAAATGTAATTATTTATTTTCTTGCATTTTAAATCTCTAATATGCATTTTTTTTATAAATTCTATAAAATGAATAAATTTAAAAACAAATATTAATATTAATAAATTGTTTGCAGTGGCGAAAAGCAAAGAAAAAAAAATTTGAAAGACCCACAACAGTGAATAGAGTCTCGGCATCTTCTTCCTTCAGTAACTTTTTTGTCTTGAACGGGTAGAAAAAAAAAATAGAATACTATTACTGGAATAAGACCATTCAAGAAGTATCATTATAGACAGATTTGTAATTTTAATTGGTTGCTCTTATTCTGAAAATGTTTTATGTAAGTTTCACGTCTTTTTTTTTTTTTTTCTTTCCACCCTATTTTCTCTTCACAACCAAACGCAGAAAACTTTTTCTTTCCTCACTTTTTCTTTCCTCTCATTTTTTACTTAACCAAACAATGCGTTGAAGTACCTAAAAACCCCTCAAAAATGAGAAGGGGGAGGAGAGTGTTTTGAGTTCTGCAATAATATTCTCTCTGTTTTAAATATTATCAAATACGGTAAAGAGAACACATCTTCTCACGCCCAAAAATGCGCCATGCTCCCAAAAAAACAAAAATCTAAAACTAAAAAAGAGCTGTAATTTTTTAGTTGTGAAATTTATGTTGTCTCCTCGATCTAAGGGCTTTTTTCTCACTTAATAATATTATTTTTAAGTAAATTTATTAAAATATATTTATTGATATATTCTAATTCTTTTAATCACGTGGAGAGATTAAAATTAAATATTTCTATTCTCATCAAAATTTTACTTTTTTTACACTAAATGTAGTTTATATGGAGTTGCTAGGATTTAAATGTTTTTTATCTGTATTTTGATGAGTTTATTATATATTTATTAGTTGCTAACTTTTGCAATAAATATTTTAAATTATATTAAATATAATATGATAAGAAAACTGTAAATTATATTTTAAAAAATAATAATGTAAAATCTACTAATTATTTTTTAAAAAGTTAAATTTAAAGGCAAAATCATTTTACATTTTTTGGAACCAAAAGAACATTTAGCACATATTTAATTTTGCTTAATTCCCCCCTTCCCCCCCCCCCCCAACATAATAGCTTTTCAACAAAAAGCTCTCCTTACAAGTGTTTATGACCCAATCTAATTTCACTCGACCTGAAATTTCAAATTAGGTTATTCTTTTAAATTTGATATATTTTTTGGGTTAGGACTGTGTCACTCTTCGAGTTATCTCTACCCAATATTGTATAAATTATTATTTTTTAATATTTTTTCTATATATTATTGTGACATTTTTTTAAATATTAGATTTTGATCAAATATTGTAACTTTTCATAATTTTAATTATTATGTTATTCGTTTATTATGTAATTGTCAATTACATTGGATATATGTGCAAAAAGTTGTAAATACAAACAAATTTATACAAGTATAGAAAAAATAATCAAAATATTATATAAAAAAGTATTTATGTGTCTAAATTGGGTTAATCTGATATCGACCCAGCCCAACCAGAATCCCAATATGTTTGCACCCAAGCCATTAAAATTGGCTTTATCAAAACTTTGGGTTAGGACTGTGGTTAAATTCAATTCAACTCATGAGCACCCTTGCTCTACAACATCTTGATTACAGAGTTTTTTAAAACATAAAATAAGTTAATCCAAACACGAACTTAATATTTTCTTTCCAAATTATCCTAAAATATATGCCTAATAATTCTCATTATTACTTAAGAAGGAAAAAAAGACAAAATATATATACATTTAATACTTTTAAGTAGGTGTGTCAAAATGAGCTAGCTTGAATAACTTGACAAAAAAGTATAGATTGAGCTAACAAAATTTTAACTTGTTCATTTTTTGATCTTGCTCGGCCTGAATTTTGGTTTTCCTGTAGCGGTCTAGCTTGCCTCGGGATAGGCCAACCTAATGGCCCCAGGTTTAGTTTTTTCTTTTTTGGTTTGAAGGTTCTTTTTTAATTGAGTGAAAACTTATTGTGGGCTTCTAAATATATAAGTATCATTAGTTTAGTTCTCTAATATTTTTTTGACATTAAATTGACCTTTTAAAATGACTAATTTGATGTTAAAAAAATATTAAAGGACAAATTTGATATCAAAAAATAATATTAAATGATTAATTTAATATAAAAAATTAACATTTATGAATTATTTTAATATATTTTTATTAAAAAATTTAATTAATAACGCTTATATTTTTAAATAACTAAAATGAGTTTTTACTTTTTTTTTTAATTTTCAACAAAGGTCCATTTTATTTTGCTTGCCATTTGAATTTGGGCCTTTGGCTTTTTGCCCCATTATAATGTCAATTTGCCAAATTACCAAGGGTACATGTTGCAGTCATAACTCATAGGACAATGTCTTTGTCCAATCCAATACGCCTTTGCCCTTTGTGGCACACGCTATCACTTGGTAACAGTAGCATATTAGTATCATTGGGAATTTAGCAAACGGCCAAACGCAAGAAATCCCCAATTTAATTCAACTTATATGCATTAAGTCTTGGGTTTAATTTTGATCTGGTGTAAAAAAAATTTATACTATTATGTAATCATATATTATTAAATTATTAAATAAATTTGAATTTTATAATAATTATTTAAAAATTTTAACTATTTTAATAACATGTCAACACATTATGATAATATTTTTAAAATTCTAAAGCCTTTATCTACCAGAGTACATATTTCAGGTTTGCAATTGACAAAGATAATCAATGACTCACCACTCATTCGGTGACAGTTAAAAGGGATTCCGCTAGCTCCGTATCTTACAACTTGGATTACAATTAACTGAGCGAGCTAAAAACACTATAATAAAAAAGATAATATTAGTAAGATATGTCATCAACATTATTGACACACAAAAACAAGTGAAGGGCCAGTGGGCCCGCTCAGCTTGCAAAGGGTTGGACATAGCACATTAAAATCAGCCTCATGACTCAAAATTAACTTGGTTGGACATGGATTGGTCCAAAATGATATCCTTACTTTTGAGTTTTGAGTGTTTTGAAATTATCATTTTAGAATGCGTTTGATTTATTTTATATTTTTATTTTCAGTTAAATATTTTTTATTATAATTATAAAAATATTATATTATTTTTATTTTGTTTCTTGTTTTTTAAATTTTATAAAAGAAATGATAAAAATAATATTTTATTGTTTTAAGTTATTTTCACAAAATTTTTAAAATAAAAAACAAAGTGAAAATAATGTAATATTTTTGTAATTATAATAAAAATATATTTAACTGAAAATGAAAATAAAAAATAAATCAAACATGCTCTTAATTTTTAATCTTTTTATTTATTCTTTAAGTAATTAAAAAGATTATTATGCTGAATTTTTAAAGTAGATTTACCATTTCTCATATTTTATAGTTTAAATAATTAAAAAATTATTAAGCTAATTTTTTATTGAAAATTTAGCATTTCTTTTAAAAAAATTCAATACAGTAATATCTCATAATTTTATCGGTTCAGCTAATGCTGCATGAAATTCACCTCTTCTCTTCACTCCTTAATGTGCCTACGTGCTTTTTTATTGTGATTGAAAAATTGCTTGTGAAATTTTCTGTAGCATTTTAGTGTGGATTTGAACTCCTATTTATGATTGCAATTAGGAATGCGTTTCTTTCATCTCATAAGAAGGTATGCTTATGCATATATTAGTTTCTATTTTTATAGTGGATACTATTTACAGCATGAGATAATCCACAACTCCTTTCTCATAAATTATATTACTTTTGGCTCTTAATGAAATTTGAATCTGATCTTTGAAGTAGTTGGTACTCATTAGAGCTGTCTTCTTACAACTTGCATTTGTTTAGATTAGATTTTACAAACTTAATTTTAAATGAATTTGATTTTGTAAATTTAATTTTATTTAGAAGTGAGTTTAAGTGAAGTAATTTATGTTTAAAATTTTTTATCTAAAAATTAATTTTGTTAAAATGAATATTATTTAAATAATATTAATAAAAATCACTTTTAAATGTGTAATTACTAAAAAAAGTATAAGTTAGTTTGAGTTAAATTATTAATGAATTGATGTTAAAAATATTGATTATAAATAAATTGATGGCAATTTTTTTTAAAAAAAGTGAAGTTTGCTTAAAGTATTGTAAAATAAAATTACTTTGAGTATAATTATAATAATATTTTAAAAAAATATTACATTATATTTATTTAAATATTATTAAAATAGTGATATAACATTAAATTACAAAAATATTTCTATTAATACACACAAATAATTTTTCTTTTATTACAAAATCAACAAAATATTACTTTCACATTTGGGCTATTAAAATCATGTTTGTACTAAAATGTAAATTTTTCTAAAAGTCACATTCGTAACAAATTTTGCATCTAAATGTATTTTTGACTACCCAAACACACCCTCAGTGTATTTTTGAAAATGCGCAAAAAAGTAGACAGAATCCAGATCATCCAGTTAAAGTGAACCTCAATTGCCAGCCCAATGGAGAAGAGGGAGGTAGGGTCAATTTCATCCGTTAGAAAGAAAGTTCTGGCCTCGTAACTAAAACCAGAAGTCAATAATGTTGATGTAAGAATTTGTTCACATTCAGTTATGTCTTCTCGGAACCGAAAACGTTGAACTTTTCACACACAAAAACAAAAAATTGGTTGAATTTGAATGCATGTTTGTTCTATAGAATCAGATACACTCAGCAAAACTTTGGTTCATCTGTCAAAGCCTAATTTAGTCTTGGCTATAATGTCTAAAATATAGGTCCTAAAATAGGTTACAAGCAACAGTTTGAGGCTTGACAATGAGAGAAAGGGATATCAACGATATATTGGGAAACAGAATCCCTATAATCAGGGAGGGGGCTGATACACTGAACCACTGTTGAATTGGAATATAAAAACGCCACTGTTTTTGTTAAATCTTAACATTTTCTTTTGTATTGAAAGCAACTTAATTTACCTATATTCACACACACACGCACATATATATATGAGGTTGCCTATTCAAGTTTACAGAAGAAGCTTGTTCATCCCAGAACCAGAAGCCATTTCCAGATTCAGATACAACCCACCCGTTTTATTTCCATACATGGTTCATATCTCTAGCTACATATGATTCCTTCTGCTTCAGAGAGGAACGTAAAGATGGAAACCATGCCTTATTTGTGGACTGAGAACGCGGTGAATAGCTCTTCTGTTCTCTTTCTAGGCGGATTTTCGTTATTTTCATTTGGGTTCCAGTTAATTTCGTTTGTTTGCATTGGATGTTCCATAGATACCTTGTTCTCTACTGCTTAACTGCTATGATTGATTTATCTTTAGTTACAATATGGGCATCATAATTAATTTATTTATAATTTGGGGCTCGATGGTTGAAATAGAAAGCACCAACTGGATTCTATTTGAATATTGGACTAATTATTAAGTGCCACACCCATGCTTTTTTTATCGCCTATCTAAATTAGGAGTGTGAAATCTGGAGCTGATACTTTTCCCAATCCTGCCATTGAAGTTTTAATTTATGTTTTGATGGTATTGCATCATCTCTACAAGATGTACTTGATAATGACAAAATAACTAACCATACTTTGATGCGTGTGGCCTGGGGAAGACAATAGTGTGTATTCCTAATAATAATATCATCAAAAGAAATAAATATGAAAAACAAAATCCAATGAAAATTTGAAGCTTTGCTATTTCACATGTTCGTTAAAGAACCGTTTAATTAGCATTTACTGTGGCTAACAAATTGACAAGTTTACTTAAAAGACTACTTGTGGCTTCTAAAATCTTTCAGCTTAAACTCGAGCAGTTAAGGCAAAGGGATTTTTGTCTTTCCATTTTGAACATAGCCTACAGATAGGTTTCAAACTTTTCATCAGTTGAATCATTGTTGTTTCTACTACTGGCAGTATTCTATATTCTCTCATCTTCTCACTGGCTAATATACATCGGCTGTTGACAGAGTATAGATGAGATTAAGCACAAGCTTATCTGCACCAAGTTCGAACAGATAACAGCAAGAATGGAAGCCAAAACAGAGATAAAGAAATACGAGGAGACCATTAAACGCTTATTCAAGCTGTTAAAGACAGTTTGCCAAGAAAGAGATGAAGCAAGAAACCAGCTTCAACTACTGCTGAGAAATTTCCAGCCATCTAACCCAGCTGAGACAAGCCGTACTACTCCACAAGTGGATCATCCTCAACGCCCAGCAGTTCTCCATTACAAAGCAAAACCATCAATCGAAAGCACCAATAAATCAGATACGAGCTCCAATGCATTCTCCTACTGTTCATATGATTTATCCTTGGCAAGTCTCCACTCAAATGAGAAGCTATCCTCCATGGGTTTTTCTCACACTAGAACAGCTGAATCAAGCAACTTGGCATTGCCAAAGCAACCAACACATCAAAACAGAACCGGGACAATCAAGGCAGATATAAATTTTTCAAGAGATAATATGGTTGATAGTGCTTCGCTAATGATTGATAAACTGGTTTGGGGAAAACCGTTGCCTCCAAAGGGCAGATTGCTAAGGACTGTGACAGAAGCTGGACCTTTGCTTCAAACACTTATTGTTGCTCCTCTTCCACAGTGGCAAAATCCTCCTTCTTTATCTTCCTGTTGTCTTGCACCCAAACGTACCCAGGGCAATGAATCTTCTGCCAATGTTGATGGTAAGGCAAGTGTTAATGAAAATGGTGTTATTCCAACTTCTTTAAGTTTGGCATTTCCTGGGAATTCCCGTGGACCTTCTCTGCCTTCTGCGTCAGCCCCTGGGTTATCAATGAAGAATGAACCAATGTCATGTGTGGATTTGGGTTCAGATATGATGTACAATCCTATATTAACTGGAAAAAAGAGAAAGCTTCTATGAGGAACGATTCCCTCTTTTCTGCCTTATGTATCATATCAGCCTTGTTACAAAAATTGTAAGATCATAATCAGCTTTTTTGTATTTTATAGAAACATGTATTACGAGGGTTATATCCTCGAACTATATATGTACTTTAATTTGGATTCGCTAGGCAACAATTGTAGTGTCTCCTTTTAAACCTTGCCAAATCAATGGTCTATGTATATATAGAAGTGAGATTGCCAAAAGAGAGTAATAATCAACGTTAGAAGTAAATTATCAATTACATTTTGGTTTTTCACGAACTTTTTAATGAATTATATATAAAAACAGAAGAGTTTTTTTTTCAAACTAAGCAAGCCTCCTCTTTTCCCTGTAAAGTAAAGGAAGAAAAAAAAAACATAAACTATGTTTTTCTAACTTTTTAGTATCTACTTCAAAGTTTGAACTTATATTATCACCTCGAGAATATACTTGTATTTTTCTAATTTAAAGAATTACAAGTGTATTGTATTCTTCTTTTGTTCATATATATAATAATATAAAACCTTTTTGATATTACATTAAAGTTTGTTGATGTTTTGCCCTTGAGTGACAAGTTGGTGATCTTCAATTGATGGATGGTTTTGACTAACTTGGGTGTTCGGGTTTGGACCTGAAAGGATAAACACGATCGGGTTAAATGTTGAGTACACTCTCCCATTCAAGTCAATAGTAATGCAATATTTTAGTTTTAGAAAGAGATACGATAGTTACACATACTATTTATCTCACATATATCATTTTATTTTTATTTTCTCTCCCTTTTTCTCTCTCTGCTCTTCTCTCCCTTTTCAATATTAAAAACTTAGATAAATAAAAATATGTGAAATATATAAGATATGTTATATGTATAACTTTCATTACTCACTAAAAATATATATAGAAGGTCTAGTGGTTATACTCACTAGAAATATATAGAAGGTCTAGTGGATATATAAGGAATAACCGATTGGGCTAGACTGACTTCTGGCCGGTGACCGCCTCATATGGGTGGGTGGGTTGGACTTATTTTGCATTATGGGCAGGCCCATGCAATTCAACTTTCTCTACTAGTTGATTCACGGAGCTAATCCAAGCAACTTTTTTTGTGGGGTCTCGTGAATTAATGAGAATTTCTTATTTCAAAAATCTTCCAATAAATTAAAAATTGACACAACAAATAGCTTCTTGAGTTTCCGCAATGTTTCTAGTTTCAAGTAATTCAGCTAGAAATGTTCCAAAAAGAAATTAATTCAACATGCAAAGAAGAAAAAATGAAACCTTGGAAAGTGGAGGAAGAGCAAGAGGAGGGGGCACATCCCATGTTAAACGAGGCCTCTTCCTGAGGCGGTTGTCCATCTTTGCATGCGGAAACTCGATAATCCGCTGCGTCTCCATTTATTAGTGTATATATCTCTCCTCCACCAAAATTGTCATTGTTTACTATGCACAATTTGCACAATGTATAGTATTTCATATTGTAATTTTTTTTTTGTCGTGGTACATAGATGAGAATTGTGTGATTGATCAACTCCAAGTGGAAGCATTTCTCGGTAGTTGATATTGCTGGAAATTTGGTAAGAACTTGTAGTAAAAACAGCCGGTTCTGCTTCTACTGCACTTCGAGAAAAACTAAGGTTTTAAATTACGGTTGCGGTCACGGTCGCGGTCGCGTCATCGCGTTCGGGCGACGCCGACGCGGGCTAATATCGGCGCGACCGTAATGATGCGGTTGCGGCGGCCACCGCAATCGAGATGTCGCGGCCGCATCAGGTGATGCGGTCCGAGATTTAAAACCCTGAGAAAAACTCTTAGCACACTAGTGTGCGTATTGTGAATCGTGCGAAAACAAGTATTAAGTAAATTAAATCTAAATCTAAATCTAAATCTAAATAAATCCAGTGAAGTTTAGATTTTATAATGTGTGCAAGTATATAAACAGAGCATATATCACATACATACCATCTAAAAGCATTGCAAGCAGTCGTAGACAAGGATAGGAATCAGAAGATCGGACAATCTGGGCATCTCATCAGGCCTCGTTTGGATAAACATTTAAAAAGAGTTTTTTTTTTCATTTTTTCATTTTATTTTGTAAAAGTAAATATTATTTTATATTTATATGTAATATTTAAAAAATACTCTTATAATTTTATTATTATTTAGATATAAAAATATAAAAATACTTTTTTAATAGTAAAATTACTTGAAACGACATAAAAAATCATATTAAATTAGAGAAATGAGAGATAAAAAATATATTAAATCATAGTAATATTTTTTAAAATATTAGTCCAAGCAAGCAAAGAATAATAAAATTCATCACATACAAAAAAAAAATCGAAAGGACATGATTTATATATATATATATATATATATATATATATTAAAGATCAAATCAATAATTGAAATGATGTGTTTTTCGTTGAAGAAAAATTTAAGAATAATGACATACCTGATAAAAGAAAAATGAAAAGATGATGAGATTATGTATGTTATGTTGCAGCAATAAAGAAAATGTAAAGAAATATAAAAATATAGAATATTGATAAGACTTAAAAATATGAAGAATAAGTAATATTATTTTAAAAATTAGTCAGAGAATTTTTTTTTAAAAAAAATATCACTGAACAAGTTCCTTATATCTTAAAAATTATATTTTTTCATAAGCTCAAAATTTTAGTTAAAAAAAGACCTATTTGAGCTTTTTTTTAATACTTTATCTTTTTTTTTTATAAAATGAACATCCAAATATGCTAAAAATTATGAAAAGTATTTGAGTAAACACTTATGATCTTTTAAAGATACAAGTGACATCAGTTTAGTCCTCTAATAATTGGTGACATCAAATTAGTCATTCAATATTAATTTTTTACATTAAATTAGTCTTTTAGTGTATTTTTTGACATCAAATTAGTCATTTAATAACATAAATTGGTTCAAAGACTAATTTGATATCAACAATTATTAGAAAGTTAAACTGATGTCATTTGTATCTTTTGAGAATTAAAATAAGTGTTTACTTAAAGTACTTTTTTTAGGAGATCATTTTTTTATATATAAAAAAAAGTTCATCCATACAATAACCAAGTATAATATTACCTTTACCTTTTAAAATATTATTTTAGACAAAGGCAGTAAATTGTGTGGTTGGCAACATAATTAGGGATGACAATGGGGTGGGGTGGGGAAGGGGTACTAGGCCCCCGTCCCTCGCCCTCGCGAATGAATATCAACCCCTGCTCCCATCCTATATTCGTACAGGTATCCCTTTTAAATTTCTTTTATGGGTAGACAAGTATTCATGGATATTCACGGATACCCATTAAATCATTAAAAAATTATATTTTATTAAAAAAATAGAATAAATGAAACAATATCTAATATCACAAATTTTCATAATTTGTCAATTACAAACTAACTTAGTTGAACATCTTTAAATACTTAAAATAAAAATAATAATACAATTTTCTTGAAGTAGATTCCAAAAGTTAAATTCAAACACAATCTAGCAATACCATAACAATCTAGCACTATTAAAATACTAAAATTTCAAACACTAAATCCAGCCAGCACAATTAGAATGAAAATCAAAACCCTAAATCAAAACACTAATTAGGGGTATTTTAATAATATCATATATTAGATACTCGTGGGTACGGGAGAACAACCCCTCGCCCCATTTAATAAATATGTGTTAAAAAATCCAACCTCATTCTCTCACAAGGGAAAAATTGTCTCCCGAAATTCGTCCTGCGACGAGTATTACTCACAGGTATCAGCTATGACGGATAAAATTGTTGTGCCTAAACGTAATAGTGCAACCACGCTTTAGCCTTGAATAATTATTAAAATTTGGTGAAGGTCTTCATTGTAGTCATGTCATTCTAACCTAATCGAACCTAATCAAGATGAACATTTAAACTAAGAGAGCCTGTGCATTTACCCGTGCAGGTTTTGGTGTCACTTTTTATTCACTACTCTTATAATGAAGATTGGAATAACATTTGCACTAAAATATTCAAGCAATAGAGGGGAGATATTGTGTTTAGTAATGCTTCTAAAGATGGCACTAGAGTGGCGTTTTGGTCAGGATATATGGATTGGTCATTTGGTGCAATGAGGCTTGGAATCTCAATGGTGAAAGGAAGAGGGTTATGGTTCGTTTTGTTAGTTGGTGTCACCCCCAAATAATTATGTGTAGCTTAATGTACATGACAATGCTTTAGGCAATCCTAGCAGAGCTGGTATTAGTGGTTTAATTAGAGATAAGGTAGGGTCTTAGATTGTTGGTTTTTCAGGTTTCATTGGTGTTACATCCAATCTTCATGTAGAGCTAATGGCTTAGTTGCGAGAAAGGATTCAGAAATATTGAGTGTGATTCAGATTCCTTGGAGGCCTTGTGACTGATTGATTAGAGTTTCATAAATATGGACATTTGATATTGGATTTTAGCAAGGATAAAACCAAGAGAGGGCTAGCAGGGTTAGGCCCCGAGGCTTAAGACACTTGTTTAGATTTTTATTTTATTTTTAATTTAAAAAATTTCTTATGTAATTTTATGTATAACGTCCTCAAAATAAACAAAATTAATTTTTGACCTTTAATATGAAATTTCTAACTCCGTCCCCAGATATTAGCAAGGCTGCTAGTTGGACAGAACTGGGTGATTAGACTTGGGCATTCTTTGAGGGGACTAATCAATGTGCGGATAACATGGCAAAGCTTAGGTTAAAGCAAGAAGAAGGGTGACTAATCTGGGATGAGCCTCTTGCTGGTGTCTAGCTTGTCTACTACTATGTTTGCAAGATTTTTGTTTTGGTTCTGTTTTGTTTTTGTAAACTGATGGACCAAAAAAATAAAGAAGATGGGTGTGATCCACCATGAAACAAAGTTCAAAACTTAAATACAACAGTCTTTTCTAGAAACTATTTTCCCCTCCTATTAAGCACCTGTCCCAACAAAATTATGCTATAACTTAGAAACCTCGCGTACAAATTCTAAATATTAATAAGTGGAATTGGAATTAAGTTATGAGTTGTGTCATTTTCTTTTTAATTTCTCTAATCATTGTTTGATTAGTAGCGAATAACAATTAACAGTTCGCATTACTTGATGTGGCGGATATATGTATCAACATGATGCTATAATTCTAAGAATTAGGATACGTGCCGCGTAGTTATCTTCTTGTTCATAAGCTAGGATATCGTGTTATCTTATGTTACTTCTTTCTCCCCTTGAAATTGAATTAAGATAGGAATTATGCCATGAAAAAGAAAAAAAATGGCATTATATCTTCTTTTTTATTTGGTACCCGACTTTACTGGAACCAGTAGAGGCCCCACCATTAAGGTGTGATTCAAGGGCAACCCCTAAAAGGGGTCCCAAGGGAGGGGAATGGGAGAAGGGAAAGGGAAAAAGGGTGTGCATTCGCTAGAGATCGAACTATGCACCTAGCACTAACATTAAATGTCCCTTACCAAGTGAGTTAAGCTCACGGGATTGACATTATATCTTTACTATTATTGTCATCAACTTAGAAAAAGTTAATGTTAGAAATATAAAATCATTTATGTGTCTTCACATAATAGCTTTATTTTTTGAGAGAGTTAGTTTTTGACATGATATCGAGCCTCCATTACCAAGTGGTTAGGAGTTCGATCTCTACCACTCCTCATTTTTTTAAATAAAGTTCAATTTTAGCACATGGTAGAGTGGGCCTATGCATTGTCCATACTTCAAGCCCAACAAGCTCTTGCGTGAGGAGGTGTATTAGAGATATAAAATCATTCGTGTGCCTTTACTTGAGTTTCTTGTGTGAAGGGGCGTGTTAGAGATATAAAATCATTAATGTACGTTTACCTGAGTTCGATCCTTGTTGCCCTCATTTTTCTAAATAAAATTGAACTTCAGCACAAGGTTAAGTGGGCATGTGCATTGTTTACGCTTCGAGCCCAAATAGCTCTTGTGTGAAATGACATATTAGAAATATAAAATCATTCATATACCTTATCCTAATAGCTTAAGCTTTTGAGATAATTAATTTTTGATAGTTAATATATAATGTGCTTTTAAGAGGGAGACAAGAAATCAAGAATGGCCACCCAAAGTGTGAATGATATTGATCTCCCCATAGACAGCCATTGAATCAACGTTGCTATCCCATGTGGCCAGCCATATTTACTTCAAAAATGAAAAGATGTCAGATACAAACTCTGAACACCCTAGACAACCCTTTTGGTGTGGACTAATGAGCTTAATATTACATTCCATTCCTTTTAGGTCACGTTGATAGATACTTTCTTTCCTAAAAATAAGTAGTCTAATGGCACGAATCACTTTAGGGGTCTTCAAAGGTCAAGTACTCACTAAACATTTTTTTTGGAATGAATCAGTGAGTCTAGTACCTCCTTTCATTATATTTAGGATGTATCATGGAAATTTTCTCTTAGTCAAATCAATTAACCAACACACATTTATTTATAAAGAACTATGTGACTTTGAATTCTTCATTATACTAGGGAATACATAGGAGCGCAAGTCAATCCAAACTTTAATTTTTTGCAAATATAATTTCTCTGTTACCTGTGAATAATTGTTCGCATTTATTTAATTTCTCTACTTGCTAAAAGGGGTAAAATAGATATCGTTTGTGTTATTAAAATTTACACAAATAGTTTAAGGTAACTGTTTTAGGACGGAGATATTAGGAGTGTTGTGAGATTAAGTTTCCACCCTTCCCTGTGCATAATCGACTTCCGAACTTAGTCTGGTTTTCACAGACCTTTTTTTTTTAATTTTAAAAGAATTTTTCCAATTATTTTTTCTACTCAATAAATAATTAGTGACAACTCCATTATTTTTAAATCAATTTTTTTTTACCATTTCCCATCTCGATTTTTCCGATCGCAAAACAAACCATACAAAGAGAAGATGAACCGTTGGATGTTTTCTAAATTTGTGCTTCTCAATCTTACCGTTGAAGTGAGATATTCTTATATCACATAGAGAACCATAGTTAGTACATAGTTGAAAACAATAATGATTCATATACTTAACATTTTTTTTTCAACAATAATGATTCATATATTTAACATATTTTTTTATATCATTGTACGGATATTCTCATTCTTTTAAATATGAAACGAATTCAATTCAAAATAGTCCTTCAACTTGACGCACATACTTTGCGGGTTTTTTTTTTTCCTTTTTGTTAAAGATATTTAACATTATCTTTCAACAGTATATAAAAATTTCTCTCAATTGGTGCCACTTTGGATAAATTAGAAGGTTCGGGGCCCACGTGTCACGTGTACTATGTCCCCTTAGCCACGTAATAAGCAAACAATTATGTTTGGTGCTCCTCGTAACCAATCCCGGCCCCGTTTTGCTCCCACGTGGGAGGGAGTGTAGGGACCCCGCCACAACTGCCAGACATCATATTCATATGTTCATGTGCCTCGTTATCTAATCTTTGTTTTCTTTCTGTTAAGTTTTATTCTTTTAACTTCCTCTTTTCTTTCTGTCTATCTCTGTCTCTCTATCTTTCTCGTCATCGAACTTTTCTTGTTTTCTCTCCTCTCTCTTCTCTCTTCTAGCCCTTCTTGTGCTTCAAATTCATAATTCAAGCATATCTCTAGCTTCTTCACTCTTTTAATATTTCAGTGAGCTGTAACATACTTTGTATACTAACTCATCAGATCAGATAGAAGGAGAGCAACCACTTTCTAATATAAGTCTCATTCAACCGAATCAAGTTCATGGAAGACTCCTCCTCCGCTGCTTATATCCACCTGGTGTGTTTTTAATTTGCTTGATTTTAGACCCTCTGTCTCATTTGTGTGTCCGCTGTCCAAATATAGTTTCAGAAAAAAAAAAATCTTGTATTTTCGAACGGTACTTTATTATATTTCCATTCGTTGTTCTGTTTCCATTTCGTGCTAGAAAATGTTAATTATATATATATACACACACACAAATGCCTAGGTGCATCGTCTGATAGAGGAGTGTATCCTGTTCAACATGAGTAAAGAGGAGTGCATGGAAGCTCTTTCCAAACATGCAAATATCAAACCGGTTATTACCTCCACTGGTCAGTTACCTATTTTCACTGTGGTTCTTTTTTACATGAAAATTAAATGTAAAAACTCTCATTTAATCAATTCTATCACACACTATCATTTGAGATGCGCTCAAGATCATTTGTTGTAGGCTTGTAGCTATTATACAACGACTTGGGCCGTTTATTAACATATCGATCAGAACACATCTGGAATTGGAATGATATAAATGTTATGTATCTTCATGGATTTGGTATTTAATGGCCAATCATTTATTAATTATTAATTTTATAATAAATATTTAAAAATTTATTAAATATAAATAATAAATATTTAATAATTCATGTATAATTATGTTATTTAGAATATATATATATATATACACACACACACGAGTATATATACACACGAGAATAATCCTCCGTAAATATATTTGACGTTATCATTTTTTCTTCTTTTTTAACTTTTTTTTGGAATCCAAAAAGCTTACTTGGTTATGTAAATAACGCGTGCATGCATGTGGTGTGGAATGTGGAGCAGTGTGGAAGGAGTTGGAGAAAGAAAACAAGGACTTCTTCGAGGCCTACTTGAGGAGCAAAGCAGAGAGAGCTTCGGAGACAGAGACAAGGCAAAGGATAGACAACATGATTGCAGGTTCTTCCAACGAACGAGTTTAGGTTTCAGACGCAAACAACGTTAGTCGTCGAATAAACGAAGGTCACCGTATCTGGTTGTTTCTGCACAATAACATCCATAATCCAAGGGTCAAAGTGAAACTGCAGCAGGGCAAACAATATTCATTGGGCGGTGGGAATTTGGATGCCTTGGGTGTTTGAAAAAAATAATGCGTTTTTTTAATAAAATTAAGTGGGTTCTATATATTTTTCATTTAATGGGGTTAATTTACGTAGACAATAAAGACATAATTTTAATACAGCTATTATAGTGTTGATCATAATCGTTAATTTAAAAATTAAGAGTGTGTTTGGAATATTAAAGAATAGAATTTGATTTGATTGGAAAATCAAATTTTTTGTTTGGAATGTTAAAAAATTATTTGATTTGATTTGATTTTAAAATTATCTTAATTTAAGCTATATGTATTTAAAAATTTACTTAAATTTAATTGAATTTTATTTTATTTTAATTTTAATTATTTAAATTGATTAAAACCCGTACTAACTTTTTAATTTTACCTCACCAATTTAACAATATCATTTACAACGATATAATGTTAAAAAAAGTAAGATAATAAAATAAAGGCTAAAATGTAAATAATCCCCTTCAACTATAAGTCAAGTCTAGAAAACTCCCATGTATTTTCAAACTCACCAAATCAATTCCCTAAGCTAATAAAATAGTATATAATAATCATTCTGTTAATCTACTATTTAAATAATTGATGGAAAAGTAATCATGCATTGATTTTTTTTACTAATTTCACCTTAAATCATTAATATTTAGGTCTTTTTTGAGTACTCATTAACCACACACCACCATTTGAGCAGTTCATGAAAATTTCAAACGGTGGTGTGAGAGTAATGAATGCCTAAAAAAAGAAGCCTAAAGATAATTTCAAGGATAAATATTAATGATTTAAGGTGATATTATTGAACAAAAATTAACACATGATTACTTTTCTATCAATTATTTAATGGTAAGTTTACAAATGAGTTATTATACACTGTTTTATTAGTTTAGTGAGTCAAGTTGGTGAGTTTAAAAGCACATAGAATTTTTCTAAACTTGACCTATAATTGCAAGAGGTTCTTTACATTTTAGCCTAAAATAAAATAAAATAAAATAAATTTTTTAATAAATTTCAAACATAAGAATTAATTTTCAAATCAAATTTTTTATAATAAATTCTAAACATAAAATTTGATTTTTAAATCAAATCAATTCAATTAAAATCAAATTCATTAAATTTTTAATTCATTTTAAACCAAGCCTAAAAATTTTAATTTTAATAATAAACTATAAATTTGTTAGAACTCACACTCTTTAATTTTCTTATAAAAGCATGCCACTAGTACTTTATTTTCTAAAGGAAGGAATCATTGTCCGAATGTGTTGAAGTTGAAGTCAGCACTCTACAATGACTGCAAGTGTGACATGGCATACATGTGTCAAATAGTAAACAGTTAGCCCATATCCCATTGAACTCGGAGGTGCTTTTAGAGTAAGACTCTTACTCCATATCAAATTATTAATAAAATAAGGGTAATGTTATATTCTTTTAATATATATATTTTAAAATTTTAAAATAAAAAATAAAAATATTTATTAATATTTTAAGAACTTAAAAAAAATGAATATATATATATTTAAATAATTAAAAAGATCATTAGATAGCATGAAATAATTACGTGTTTTTAAGTACAACTAGTGTCATACAACTTAATTAAGTGGCTTTATTTCATTCGTTGGAACCGGAGAATTCTCTTACTCCATAAGAATCACTCACACTTAAAAACTTTGTTAGTATATATAAAAATTGTGACACGTTGATGAGACGTGGCATGCATGGCGGGACCCTTCTTATTGCTTGGGTGTGAAAGAATGCGCTGTCTATGTGCTTGTCTAGTACATTTGTCACTTTGATATATGAAGCTGTGTGTAACGAAGATTTGTTTCTGTCTGCAGTTTCGTTATCTCTTTGGTATTTTGTAATGGCTTCGGCAATCAATAATGAAGGTGGTGTTTGGACTGGACCATTGCTATTTTGGGGAGGTTGTGCTGCTATTGGCTTACGTACCTAGCTATGTCTCCATCGAGTCGCGGTCGCAGTCGCAGTCCTTTATAGATAATCAGTCCGGTTTTTTCTTTTGATTTTGATGGCGCAACCAACGTCTTGTTCATATTCATAACTCACAAGAAGTATAACCTTCGCCCTTTAGTTCCTTTCACTAACCCCTAACACATCTTCATCCTTTTTCGCGTTTAAGAGTAGAGAAAACGCTAATTCATCCCATCGCTGTAATCGAATCACACAACCGCGCGATAAACGTGGCTGTTAAAGATGTTTATTTACTTGATAAACTCCACATTTGTTGATGTTTGCAACGTACTGTTCGGGAAGCCAAATAATGTTAGGGGAAAGTAGCATCGTTGTTCTTAGTTGTTACTGGAATCGTTCCTTTTTCCTTTCTGATTTTTTATAAACAAATCTGAAGATAGGTAGGACCGTAGGAAGTAGGATCTCTACTACTCTCAATACGACACTTTGTGTAGCGAAAACTACATATACTTGGAATAGAAAAGTAATACTTGCACAAACAAACCCTTCACAAAGTCCTATACAAGTTATTGAATCAAGTATAGGTCTTACTTTAACTTTTTCTTAATGGTTCATATGAGTTCACATTAAAATTTGAGAGGTTTATGGTGATAAAATTTGTACAAATATAATTACTCTTTAAATAACATGAAGTTGCAACTAACAAATGAAATAAGAAGATTCAAATACTACTGAAGAAATTGGAAGATGAAACCTAAGAACATTTAACCAACTATCTGTTCGCTCCTTTTTTTATTTTTTGGTTGTGTGATAAAGTATTCTTGAAATAGATTTTGCATCAACCAACACTAAATTTTTTCTCACATGTCTTTAGTGCACCACCCACAGCATGGTGCATTTAAAGAAATTATTTCTTTTAGATGTTAACCCTATCTTCAATAGTTAAAAGAAGAAAGTACACCTCCTTAACACAATTTCCCAAAATGGATTTTGTTTTTCAACACAATTTCTACATCTTACAGAGCATCATATTTTTATTCACAATATTGTTGGATAGTACCGGAATATAATTGATTCTTCACTCCATGAAACAAGATTTCCTTTTTTTTTCCCCCGGTGAAGAGGCTTCCAAAATTGGTAGCTGATTTGTACGTATTATCGTCCCTTATACACACAAACAATTTTTTGCACATCACTTGATAGTGATGTGCCGTGTTAAGTTAAACCACTTGTCATGCCAAGTTGTCAACGTATTTTTGCACATGGCAATGACCTCCGTGTCTAACGGCCTAGGCCGAATTTTTAAAATTGAATGTATTGGCAAACCCATTTGACAAAACCAAATTTTTAAGTGCCAAACAAAAACATGGTGCAAATTTTCAGAACTTAAACTATAATTTAATCATTCTTTTTTATTTTATTGGGAAATTAACTTTTTTTTCCTGAAAAATTGGACTTCAATGTGTAAGGAGTAGGCTTCTTTACAAGTCCGGTCCAATTCATTTGTGCCCTGGGCCAGTTCATGACAACTTTGCTTGTGGTGATTTTATCAGCCCCTTGTTCTGGTGTGGGCACAATATCAGAGCCTATAGTCATTAATTTACGAGCTATTGGAATGTGCACCTACATAAGTCTACAACTTGAATGATCATGTATCCTATCCAGGCCCAGATGACCGTTCAGTTGGAAATAATCGACCTCACATCGAAGTGCCTATATACTATATACTAATTTTGTTAAAATCGAACAGTACACTGAATTAGAAAAATTTTTAGTTCAAGTTTAATAGTTTAGTCAAATTGAATAATGTTAAAATTATGTATTATATATATATATATTACTAATAATAAAAATATATAATAAAATTTTGAAATTTTAATTTTTAAATTTTATATCACTCTTAATTGAGTAGTTCAATAATTAAAAAGTTAAAAAGAAAAAAATGACTAATTTACATAAAATTGATTGATTTACCAATTATGTCTGGCTTTGATTAGTTTTGACTGATTTAACCTAATTTAACTATGAATTTAATTATAACAGTAAACCTTAATCAGATGAGAAACTGATTTACAATTCAATCAAGACAACATTATATAACAAATTTTTTATATCTTTTGAGAATAATATATTTAGGGGCTTAAATTTTATTATAAAATATACATTTAATCTAACGACATAGATTTAATCTTTGTGTCATATATTATGTTTTAACTGAATATTACTATCAATGTGAAAAATATTAAATTATGAAGCTCAAACTCTGGAACGACCACATTTTTTAAATGTCTTCTTTTATGACGTTAACATATTTTTACTGTTTTCAACTTTATTTGTACAACTTATTACCATAATTTTATCTGATCTTACTTAATTATCATAAATAATTGGTGTAAATATTATCTAATTAAGTCTTTACTCTACACAGGATTTAAGAAGTCTTCTTTCATAGGTCTGATGCATATACAAACTCTCATTCCTTACCGTACTACATTTTAAAAATATCTCTACGTGAGTAAGTATGAATACCAATTTACTTCAACATTACTTGTTTATTTATCTTAAATGCAACATCTAGAGTTGTTACAAATACTAGTTCATTCTGCCATTTATAGGAAAGAGAAATTTTAAATCTTTCTAATCACTCAACTTAATAATTTTTTTAATAATTATCTAAATAAAAAAGTATTAAATTCTTTTGGATTATCAATGTATTAAATATTTTTTAGATTATTAATATTATATATATATATATATGTTTGTATAAGCTAAGATATCTCTTTGCATGGAAGACAAAGAGACTATTTTCACGAGATACAATTAGACTCGTGAAGTAATGATCTTTTTAAATTGTATTTTTTTTATACACACGTTTTAAGAATTGAACTCAAAATATTATTTGTTTTACTTTTTTTATGTACCAAAAATAAAATAAAACACCTCGTGTTCTTCTATTTGAATAGAAAAAAAACTGGTAGTTTTTATTGTGCTACCTTCTATGCTAATTGATTACAAGAAAGAGCCTCGAATCATTCTCCAAATTAAATTAAAAAGAAAAAAGAAAAAAAAGAAATAGACTATAGAAAGACCGAATCAAAACACCCAAAATAAAATAAAGAGAGAGACCAAACGTCATGGTGGCATGATCCGTAGCAAGAGCAATATAGCATATAGATAATAATAGATTAATATGCAGAAAGGGCATACTCTGAGGGGTTTGGAACTTTTGTGCTTGCTTATGTAGAAAAATTCTCATGTAGTTATTGTATATCATATATACTTATTGTGTGTGTGTGTGTAAAATTAGTGAATAAATATTTAAATTTGTCATTGAAAGATATATTATATATTAATTTAGTCGTTTAATAATTTTTAATATTAAAATAATATTTTAATGTTAATTATTTTATATTAAATTAATTTTTTATTTTTTTATATTAAATTAGTCATTTAAAGTAATTAATTTAATATAAAAATAATTAAAAAATTAAATTAATGTAATGTATATTTAAAAAATCAAATTTAATATTTATTCAAAATTATATAAGTGATGTTATAAATATATTTATTTTTAAATATTTAACTTACACGGCTGAATAGAGTAGAGACGGTTCCTACTTCCTACATATCAACTCCTCTTCGATCAGATCAGGGTTTTAGGCTTTTAGCCTTACACCCTCTCCTTCTTCATTCAACCTTGTCTGTGTTCTCAACTCTCAAGCCTTAGCCATGGAATCTCTCCCTAAACTCCACCACTCTCACCAACCCTTTCAACTCTCACTCAATCACCGCTCTTCATCATTCCCACTACCCTTATCTTCCATCTCCTTCCGCTCTCTACCACCGTTTTCTTCTTCATCGTTTCGCTTATCATCCATCAGAGCATCACCCAAAGACCCTTCTTTTCCCAAACCCCTCAACACTTTAGCACACCTGCTCCAAACCCTAAACCCCCTTTTCCCACCGCTGGTCGAAACCACCTGCATCGCCATAGCAGCAACTGCATTCTTCTTCACGCGTCTTCACCTCAAGCCCGCCATTGCTACCCCGCACGTGCCACCCGCGGTGGAGTCCACCTCAGAGTCCACGACGGAAGACGTTTCAATTGAAGAAAAGGAGAGAGTTATCGAAGAGCAATTGAGCAACAATCCCGGTGACATTGAAGCTCTTCGGTCCCTCATGGAGGTTAAGGTCAGAGCTCGCAAAATTGATGAAGCGATTCGGGTCGTAGACCGTTTGATTGAACTTGAACCCGAGGAGTTTGAGTGGCCACTGATGAAGGCTCACATGCATATTTATAACGGTGAACATGAATTGGCCAGAAAAGGGTTCGAAGATGTCGTGAATAAAGACCCGTTTCGCGTTGAAGCGTATCACGGCCTTGCAATGGCAACTTCGGAATTGAATAAGCCAACGGAGGATTTGTTGAAGAGGGTTGAAGAAGCACTAGAGTTGTGCAAGAAGCAAAAGAGGAAGTCAGAAGTTAGGGACTTCAAGCTATTGATTGCCCAGATTAGAGTAATGGAAGGTGAATTTTCTGATGCGCTGAAGACCTATGAGGAGCTTGTGAAGGAAGAACCGAGAGATTTTAGGCCTTACTTGTGTCAGGGTATCATATATACTCTGCTAAGAAAGAAAGATGAAGCTGAGAAACAATTTGAGAAGTTCAGGATGCTTGTTCCGAAGAATCATCCTTATAAAGAGTATTTTGAGGACAATTTGTTTGCAACCAAGTTTTTCTCGCAGAAGCTAGAGAGGGAGGGAGCTGGTGCCAAAAGCTGAGAAAGATGACTTATTGAATTTCTTAACTAGATGACTATTGTGTTCGGTTCTATAGAGAGGTTGTCCCCCCTTTTTTTTTTTTTTCCTTTTCTTCTTTTACTTCTCCTTGCTTTAGTTTTGTTAAATGCTTTGGATAGTAATCCGGGTAAATGGTAATATTGTAGGTGATTAGTTTTGCTTCTAATGGTGGTTCAAAATTACTGTTGGTTGGCTTTCTGGTAGATATGGATAGTGAGGTCTATGAACATAGCTATTTTGATGCTGAAAAATAGAACTGATGCATTAGTCTATTTCCATGACATTATGTAATTATTTGGATTCTAGCCTCAGTTTTATTTCCTTCTATATGATGGATCTTCTTCCTTTCTTTTGAGAGGTAGAAGACCCTGGATACATTACTTCAACCAAGACAGTGATATAGGATAATCATAATACTCTATACTGAAACACTTTTCTTGAGCAAGAATGTAGATTTTGAAAATGGTAATTCCATTGAAAACTAAATCTTTTGTACATTGTTGGTGGTCTTGTTGGAGAATAACATACAGAAAACAGAAATCCCATTGAAAATTATAAGGGTTTACATTGAAAACTACTTCGTTATGCAATAATATTTTAGCTGTTGTTGGAGAAATTTTATTGGAGTCCCATTTACTAATGGGACTACACTATGATGGATCCAATTATGCTCATTTTAGTTTGGTACTCTAATGATGGTTTTACTGGCTCAACTCTAAATGATTGATATGAACCTATCTATCTTGTGGCTTGTTACTCTATCTCTAAATTGCCCCATGCTGCATTTGATCGATTGTCCTGAAGTGCACTTCTGTCCTGTTTTCATCTTTCTATCTTATGTAATTTCATAGGGTATATAGTCTTTAGTTTCGTTCAATTAAAGGGGGCAGCCAGGCAGGTAACATATGAGCACTTTTACCAATGATAGCATGTCGGTGTGATTAGTTTTGTCAAAGTGTTGAACTATGGTTGTCTTATAATTCATTAGAGGCTGACACCTCTTTTCAATTTTAGAAGGTCATGAACTGCTATTGTTCTGTTTTCAAGCATTTCCTCTTCTAGCTAATTCATCTGCTGAGCTGATTCCACCAAGGAAGTGCTTTATGATCTGGACATTATCTGCTCAAGTTTCTCAATTTGGTAGGGCTCATAACTATCATATTCCCGAGTCTGAACGGGATTAGTCTCATACCCTGGATACTTGTGGTTCAAAAAAAAAAAAAGTTTCTCAACTTGTGTGGTGGCCCTGGCGGTTGCAACTGAAGTACTCTAGTGACGATAGGATAACTTACATTTTTGTTTTTGGCTTTGTTGCCTCTGTATTTTATCCCCTAATGTTATCTTTATGCTGCTATTTGGAGTATGGCCATTTTCCATTTTCTTCAGAATCTCTTCAGATGTTACTTAATTGTGGAAATGTGGTTGGTTGTATTTACAAAGCACCTTTTCCTATGATTTCCAAATCACTATGAAAGTATGAATATAATTTTTAGGGCATTGTTCTGCATGTTTTTGGGAGTAATATATGTAAGACTCATAGAACAATGACCTAAAGATAGCCATTATGTAGCTTGCTTTGTTGTTGTCGCAGAAATGTGTGAGTGTAGCCGACTGAGTTTTGCTTAGGTAGCATGGATGGATTTGTTTTGTGCTGTGCGGTCACCCATTTTTTGTGTAACTACAAATGGCATGCTACCGCATACCTGGCACCTTCATTGGTGTTTGCAAAACTATACTAAGTTAATGCTGCCTTTGCTGATTGATGGTAGCGTGTTTAGTTGCCACCAAAACTGCTACTACTCCTGCTAGGTCAGTAATAGGGTACTTGAGGCTATCCTTACTATTATAATGACTACTGTGGCTATCCTCTGTAGATGATCTCTTAATGAAGATGGTAAGAGTTCACATTTAGATTTTCATAGGATTGAAGAGATTTTTGAATAATTTTATGATGTTAAGGCCTGCAAGAATCAATTTTGATCATTAAACATTTAAAATAGGAGGTTATACTTTATTGCTGAATGGTACTTGGCAGAAATCTTACTGAAAACTGAAAACTGAAAACAGACATTCAGGATTTTTCAGAATCTTATGATTAGTATTTGAGTGAAGTAATTCTGGTTGAGTTGACTAAGCAATCCAAAAACATTGAGAATAATTGAAGTGCATGATTATGTGTTAGCGGTTTGTATGCCTTATGTTTGCGTCATAGGGTGTTCTGATAGTTGGACGGACAACAATGTTGAATTGATGACAAACTCCATGGAACTTAAGGTTTTAACGTAGTTTAGTCATATGTTATTTGCTTGTTTGCCTGCTAATTTGTAGATGAGTCTATTACCCTCGTTTGTTTTGCCTGCTCTCAATCAATTTATGTGAGATTGTTGGTAATCACCCACTTCTATCAGGTCTTTTCTAAATTGAGGAAAGCCTACCAGGCTACCACCAAATAATGGCATTTATACAATATTTGGATAATCTTTTTATCTCACCTCTCGGCCCTTTCCTTTCACTTGTCTCCCTTGTGTGTGTGCGAGTGTGAGTATCCGTTTAATCACAAAATATGTGTCTAGATATATGCTCCTTTGCACCTTTGTTTTGTTTTGTTCTTTATTTTTTGGGCCCTTCGTTGCCTAGGTGATGAACTTCCGATGCTCTTGATAAATTGAGGAAAGCCCTTCGTTTCTAAATTGAGGAAAGCGTACCAGGCTACCACCAAATAATGGCATTTATTCAATATTTGGATAATCATTTTACCTCACCTCCTGGCCCTTTCCTTTCACTTGTCTCCCTTGTGTGTGTGCGAGTGTGAGTATCCGTATCCGTTTAATCACAAAATATGTGTCTAGATATATGCTCCTTTGCAACTCTGTTTTGTTTTGTTCTTTATTTTTTGGGCCCTTCGTGTCCTGGGTGATGAACGAACTTCCGATGCTCTTGATAGTTTAGTGTATGGCGCTGATTCGAGGGTGTAGATTGATGTCTTGAAGCCTTGAAGGACATATTTTTTTCTTGAGCAGATTTTTTCAAAGGGTCTTGGCTTTTGTGGCCAGCTACATTCTCTGTAAATCGATCATATGGATTGGCATTCATTTGCTGAATAAGAGCCATTAGAGTGTGTTGTTTATAAGAAACCGGCTCTTAAAATTAAAAAGTAGAGCAAGATGTGCTGCTAACTTATTATTTTCATAGTTTATAATTCAGTTTAGTAGTGGGGAGTTGTGCAAACCTAGCTCCCATGAAGCACAATAAAGGACAGGAAAAGAAAGAAACCAATTGCCTGTTTTAGAGTCAAATGATGTAGGATGGAATCTTGGGTACCTGTTGCCTGTTGCCTGTTGGAAGTCAATACTCAATACCCGAGTTTAATATTTAAAAAAGAAAAGGAAATGGCTTTTTCTGGGAGCCTAAAGGGTTGCAAATTAAAATTCACAAGCCCTGTAACTTTGGGATTAGGGTCTGCTTGTTATGTGGATCTGCATGTCAAAGATTTTACGTCTCGGATCCATTTATACACTGGTAAAGCTATCAATCATCTATATCATTCTTTTCATCTTTCGCCTTCCCATTTGACCTATCGTTGGAGATTAGGATGAACCTTAATTAACAGCCATTTCATCTTAGGAGCCTAGAATTTTGAGTTTGTAATCACATTTAAACGCGCCCCTACCTTGATGGCTGATGCCATAGGTCTAATCTATCTAAAGATCTAATCAAATACACTGATTTTTACCCAAAAGAAAACGGGTGGGGGAGCTTAAGGGAGGGAATCAAACCAAGCTTTTCAATTTTTGGTTTTCTACCCCTGTGAGCAATCAAATAGATCTTTTTGTCCCCTCGCAAGATAGCACAAGGCCGTCAGAATAGGAACTTCTGCCCTTTCTCAATACCAAGAAATAATATTTGAACTATGTAAATAAATTGTGGTTTTATTCAATATCTAAGGTACTTTTGATACAATTTTCGTCATAGTAATTAATATTTAGTCCTGAAATATTGAGGTCAAGTTGTTTTTATCCTTCAAAATTATATACATTTCAATTTGATTCAGTAAAAGAAATTATAAAAACATTTTTTTTAATAAACTAGATCAATATAAACTCAATCTTTCAAGAACTAGAATATCAAATTCGTGCGAATAAACTTCAACAACCAGTTGTGCCTTATTTGAGTTCCAAGCTGTTCTATACTCAGTATACTGAAAAATCTCTCTTCTTAAGGTTATTATAATAGCTTTGAAAATTCGTGGGCTTTAGATGGGTTAAATCCACTTGTATATCACTATTTTTCTACGCATCTTTCTCTCTTTTTTGTGCTTGCTTTTAAATTGTAATAGTATCTTAGCTTTTGATTTATTTTTTTGATAGGTAAAATGGTAGTAAGTATAATTTACTCTAATATTGACATGCTTGAGATTTAAGATGACAGGTAGAGGTCTACCCATAGAATCATCGCTTAAAATTCCCTCAAGAGAATCCTCATACAGAAGCTACTTACACTTAGTTCCTAAGTATTAAGGGATCTCTTTAAGAAAAGTTGACTATCAAACGAGATTACTAGTTGAGAGAAGATTCGAACCCATACAAATGGAAAGTGTAGAGCCTTATCCAGAACTTTCCAAATCACTTGTGGCAACCTACTTCGTTTGAATATTTAGAACTATAGCTAGTTACTAACACAAAATAAAATAGCATAACATGTGTTACTAATTAACACAGGTATACAAAAGAAATATAAAAATGAGGCGTGAATATAAAATTTGCTATTTTAGAATCTACGCTATAAAAGTATATGCTAATAAGCATTACATGCACTAATTTTTAATAAAATGTATACACAATCAATTTAAAAGAATCTAAAATGATCAAACATATTTTTAAATATTTACAATTATGTTATTTATAAAACTAATACAAAAATTTAAAATATTTGTTGCACAAATAAAAACTTTAAATATTCTTTAATTGTGTTAGATAGTGATTTTTCATTAGTAACATTATAAGCTCTCTTTAAGGCTGATGTGACATACTTTGACTTTGGAATGACAACCTCCACTCCTCTCAACTTTTTCTCACCAAAAAATTTGTTGGCCGTAAGTAATTGTACCTATTGTGAACCCCCTTACTTTCTTGTATTTACTATTTACCATATCCTCAATTATTGAGGACCCTCGTTCAATTATTTGCTGTAAGCATGTAACCTCTTCTTCTCTTGTATGAAACAACAAGGATTGGAAGTTTATTATGATTATGCAGATAATTAATGTTTTGGATTTTTTATAAGTTTTCTTTCTTCATGTAGATTCATTTCTTTTTATAGTTTTTAAATTAAATTAATTAATTATGTCTGCAGTCAAGCAAAGCGCATAAGCCTCCCTCTATCTCTAAAAGTACTCGTCAAAGTTATGAACAGCTGGTGAAACTCGATAGGAAATGGCAAAGTTATGCTTGGTCATAACAGATAAAGCTACCCATGAAAGTAGACTCTAACCTTACACACTCCCCATAGAAGGAAGAATAAGGAAGGGCAGCATATTGGAAGAACGTTCTACAACTCCAGTTTTGGCATTTGCAATTAAATCGGATGGGTTTGACTTAACTGTGCAAAGCACAAAACTACATTTCAAAGTGTTTTAGGCAGCCCTATTCTTATAGGCCTCTTAAGTAGTGTGTTTTCTGGAAGTGATTAAGATGGTTAACAGAACTCTCTGGTTTTCGTCCTAATCTGGCCAGTTCAATGTGACATAGGCTCAGGCCACTCAAAAATTAAAAGTATCTGTTACTGGTGATTTGGTGTCATGGGCAATGCCCAAGAGTAATACCTTACTTACCGAGTTAAGATTGTATCGTCAAAAGTTCATTACCTCATTCAAAAGTCATAATTGTTTGGACCTACATCACATTATTAAGCAAATTGCTTTAAGCTTTTTATTTGTTTATCTTTTATCTTTTAGTTTTTAAACCATTTGTATGGAGAAATATTCCATATATCATGCATCTTAAGTCTTAACCCCTTAGATCCAGTAACCAATCACGCTGTAATTTTCTTTAGTCCTCGATCACTCATCTCAATTTGCTTATAAAAAAATACACTTTCAGCACTATCAACCATTTTGAGCCAACCACTATCTAAGCCAGCCATTGATTTTGGTTTGCTTTTCCCTAAATATCCCATACCTTATTGACCTAAATAACTTGTAAGAGCTCGATAATTAAAAAGAAGAAACAAACCCATGTATACAGACAATAATCCGTGTCATATTGTATAAGACATTATGATTTATGATCTTATGGTTGGTGGGGGCTCCAAGGCCTCTTTGCTTTCACACGCTTCTAAGAAGAGCCATTTGATTAAATGAGAGAGGAAGACACATAGAAGCTCCGGAATCATTGTGATGCCATAGACGAGTGCTTTAGGCAACTTTAATCTCAAGGTGTTGGGGACAACAATGATCTTTCTTGTTATGATGTCTTTTCCTTTGGATCCATCGAGACGACACTGAAACCAAAGATGCTCCCAACCTTAAAATATGAAGCGAAGTATGGGAATGGAGTGATCGCACATTACACATACCAAATCATGGTCGCACAAGTCAATCGCCCAAACCCCATTTTGGCCCCATAATTTGTTAACCACCACATGCATTTAACTTGTCCTTGTAATATTTGTGCAATAATTCTAACCCGTTTAACAAGTCAAAGACTTGCATTGGAGAAAAGGTCGATCTATAGTCCTGTCACGCAATTATGGGATCAAATATTTTTCTCACAGTGGACTCATGAAACTCTTACTCCGCGATCTCCCTTAAAAGAGAGAAATCAAATGAGAAGAGAAAAGTAAAAAGAAAAAAGGTGCAGAGGCATGCACCTGCTGCCGAGCTCTTTGTTTGCCTTTTTGACTTTGATGTGTTAAGTTCAAATATTCATCACTATATGTCTATGCTCCTTAATCCCTATCTTGTAGTTTCTTGTTCTTCAATTCCAATATTAAAATGTTAGAATAATACTATCTATATGTATATTTTTCATATAAATTAAAGTTATAGGCGATTGTATCTTAAGTTTAACAAAAATTAAAATTTCGAGTAATTAATATGGAGCTACGTGCATGGTTACATGCAATTATATATGCAACAACTGTATAAATATAATCGCTCTTAAAATTATAATTGAGAAAGATGACTATATAACTTTTGTTACTGACTGAAAATATTTATAGGAGTTTCTTTTTTATTAATTAAAGAGATATAATTTAATTATTAGGAATTACATATTGACCAATAAAGATTAAAAAAAAAAACAAGAACAAAACAAAATAGGTACGAGTCATGATAATGCCTAACACGCACCCTTGCACAACTAAATGGGTGGTGAAGATTTCAAGCCGGACCTTGTATCCTAAACAAAATCTCCAAGCCCCAAGAATGTTGTGATACATTTTGAGGACTGGCAGAATATCACTCATAAAAGTTTTTAGTCTTGGACAAATGAGATCATCATTGTTTTTTTTTTTTTGAAGAGATGAGATCATCATTGTTACCCCTCCTACATTTTAGGCATATTTATATATACAGACGTTGTCAAGCTATAGTAGAGCTAGCCCTCAACATTAGGATTTGAAATTTTATATTTGGGACCCTACTAATGGCTTCAATTGTGTTCCCGATCTATGTTTGCCATGAATGACTTCTTTTGCATGCAAAACCGTACCAGTACTAAGGTCAAGACGGCAAGACCCCTAGATCAATCTTGCACACAAACTTTACCTTTATTATTATCATTACTTTTTCGGGGGAGCAGCTGAAGGAAAAAATGGCATTTGAATTTTGCTTTATATATCTATAATTATGGTTTGTCTTAGCCTGTCAATGACCTTGTGGAGAGGCAATGTCTGCTATGAGTTTCCCTTTGATCAAGCAAAATCGCGTGTAATAATTTGTCCAATTATGGGTGCTTTGTATATTGTATGGACACCACCCTAAGGTATACTTGTGGGGATTTAAGAATAACTATGCTGAATTGAGGATTAATTTGACTACGCTATTTCTTATGTCCGAAGTACTTTCGAGTTTGCTTATGAATGTATCTTCTATGACTCCTTATTTTTTTCAAAAAAAAAAAAAGAAAAAAAGAATCCCAATTATGACCAATAGTATTCACCTAGCTACATCAACATTATTATTCATGTCCATACATACTTACTTTTTCACTTTCAAATCAAACATGTAAATAAAGAATATTGCATGTGCCTCCTGTTACCGTACCAATAAATTAATATAAAAAATATGGCTACAGTTTTTTTTTTTTTTCGAAATGCAAATCGTTACGACTTTAAAACTGAAAAGAAAATGAAAAATTAATATATAAGGCCTATGATTAAAAATGTTCTACTGAGTTAAACTGTCGTGGCATAGACACAAACGAACAGACGAATCAGGCTGCCTCCCGAAAACAAAACAAACGGGTGCGTCAACTTCACAAATCACAGCACAAGAAAACAAAACCCATAAGATTTTGGCCACCACCTATCACTATGATGTGTTTAATAAGAGCTCAATAGTATTCAAAATTAAAAGATCCTATTGGCATTTTGCATTCTAGCCACCTTCCATATCGCATTTATTTATATTATACTTTAGTAAAGGGAATGATACCTATAAAAAGCAACAGAGATTTTGTCCGATTCTTACAACAGCATAATAAAATGCATTTATTTAATTCGGCAGATGTAACAACAATGGAAACACGTTCAATTGAATTATAATACAAGAGAAAAATTAAGGAAGAGTGAGTGGCAACACGCAAGACATAAGTAACCAACCTTTGCAACATGGAAAAAAAATGATAAGGTTACGCAAGTTTAAAAGTTTAGCATTTGAATTTATTTGTGCAATTTGCCATGCTATTTTGATAGTAATATTATATGTTTATAGTTCAATTGATATTAATTTTAAAAATTAGAGTATAATGTTTCAAAATCATTTTAATCTCTGATTAAGCTATCTATCTCAAACTTCGCTCCTCAATTATATCAAAAACAAAATATTATAAATATGAAACGTGGCTCAATTGACAAACTAAGTTTTATGTAAGTAAACTTTACTTAGGTATGAAAACACCTTGTAATCTTAAAAATAAATGATATTATATTCAATTATATTTAACCTAATTTGATCAAAGATTATTAAATTAGGTTTGTTTTAGATTATAGTTGGAATCTATTCTTTACTATCATCCTTATTAAGGCACTAAAAATCAATTATTACATTAAATGGTATTGTCGGTCGCATGAATTGAACTTAAATTTTTTAAGCAAAATGCTTCAATTCTTGAATGAGATTGATTATTGTTGAGATTTCATCATACTGCAAATATACATAATGAACAAATAATATAATGATAAGAAAATATCGTTATCAAGAAAATAATGATTAATACGATGCTAAATATTATCCAATAACTTAATCAATTCTATTCAAGAACATTAATAATTGAAGATTGTTTGTGAATGAATCAGCAATTTAAGGTAAATAGTGACAAACATAAGATTGAGAGATGATTAGTTAAGGAATAATGAATCCTTTTTCATGTGCTACTTTAATTGGCAATATGCAAATCCTTTGAGCAATGTTAATGAAACGATTTTGTTAGCTTGAGAATCTAACCTAGTTAAAAGCCTATGTCTAGGTTAATTAACTATGTAATTGATTTCCTAACTTAATATGTTTCCATGAAAGCTATAACAAATTTCACTCATTAAGGACTTTTATCAAACACTTGCTATGCATGACCAAATAGTATATTTATATCACATTGGCTAATTAACTCATCCTATCAATTAGATGAAATCAAACATACATCAACCATACTCATAATTTTAAATCTATATTACTATGTCTAGTTCTATAAATTTAATCAAGACAACATCAATTGTTGGCCAAACAATCAAGAGCATTAAGAGAAATATGGTTGAACAACACCAAGAACCATTAACAATAACTCAAAGGATCACAAAATCACTAATATTCATATAAGCATCCAAAGGAACCCCTACTTACAACTTAGTTATCAATAGAAAACAAAATTACAACAACTATTTCTATGTTCATATCAATGCAAGAGATAAACATTAAAGAGGATAGGAAGAAAACATTAATGGAGGAGAAATGGTTGAATGCTTGAGGTTCCTTGATAAGAATGGATTTCAATCCAGCTACATTCACTTACTCTTGGTGCCTCTCCAAGCTCCAGTTGCGCTCCTTGACCTAAAAATTAACTTCCTTCACTTATGTCTTAACACATAATATATAGGTGCATCATGTTGCTGTGCATCGCGGCGTATCTTAATTCGCGCCACGGCACCCAACTCTTGGATTTCATCAGGGTTTTGGGTCGATGCTTCCATATTGCGGCATGAACTATTGCACGCTGCGACGTGAGTTGCTAGGATGACTTCATGGGCTTTTCTTCTTCAAGTTCAGTCAAAATCTCTTTTTTAAATGCTTATTTGAGGCATTTACTATAATAAAGAAGCCACTAAATCAATGTCAGTGTAAAATCAAATAATTCATTTAAGAATATATAATATTTTTCAAGGATTACAAAGATAAGCATCAAAATGAAATCAAATGATTATGAATGGCAATTCATCTATTTATGCATAAAAATAAGAACTTAGCAATTTGAGGTGAACAAAATTAGAGTTCAAATAATTACATTTTACACAATATAATAAATAGTACATGAAGAATAATAAATATTAATATTTGAACATTTAATTAGTACATGAAGTATTTTGGACCGATCTTGCTAATCTTTCTTATCTTTTGTCAGCTAATGAGATTATTGGTTTTCCTTGCTTATTTTCTTCTTTTACCTTGTTTTCATACCCAAAAAAAAAAAAAGACGGCAAAACTTGAGAATCCTCGGGCTTTTCTCAAATTATTCACAATAATTAGATGCTTTACAACTGATTTTAGGCACATGCATATATTATATTAATGTAAAAGGTATAGTATAGTATTGTATTTATTACATTATATGAAGACAGAACATAGCTCAATTGTTAAATTGGAAAAGAAATGAAAATGTCTAATATGCATGTATCTTACATATTGATATATATCTTAGATATTTAAAATAGGCGAGAACCTAAAACTTTAATATACCAAACACTTTCAAAACGTCATTGCCATTCGATTCATAGAACTAAAACGGCAAAGTTGCATTAGCACCTCTTCCTATTTTTGCCTTTAACCCCTAAGAATCCTATAAGTCGTTTTCTTTTCACATATATTATTCCTTTGCCACAAGAATCCCATGGGGTGTTTCGATGTTGAAATTAAATACATCCCAAAAATGAAACCAGCAGAAACAAACCAGTGCCACATCCAAAGCACTGAGGCGGTCGACGTGGTATCCTATGTAGTTCACACGTGTGACAAGGGTAGACGCACCCTAGCTCACACGCACCACAGCACAGCACCCCCACTTGCCCGCGCAGAGGGTGAGTTCGTGTGTCAGCATTTCGGTATTTGAAAGTTCAAATAGAAACCCCACCCTCACGCACACGCACACCCACTCTCTCTCACACCCACGACGCTGTTAACGGACCTCCATTAATGCCCGCCCCTCCCTCTCTCTCTCTCTATAATTTCTCGTCTTTCTCTCTTTTTTTACCCTCACTCACTCACAAGCCACAGTTTGTTCTGTGTGTAGCTAAAATCAATCAATCACCTCTTGTTTTTCCACTGTGCCTGCGCCTGTTACGTTTTTTTTATTTAATTTTTTTGTTTTTGAATTTAGCTGAGCATCATTACTAGGGTTATGTATTGTCGCTTCTCCTAATCTTCCTCGAACCTTCCCGAGATTCTCGATCTGCACTGCATTTCTTCCAATTTGCGATTCTTTCATGACCCATTATGGACAAATCCCGCCACAACAGGTCCAACCTTGCACCCCGGAACCAACCCCAACCACATCTTCCTCGAGGTTACGCACTCTCTCTCTCTCTCTCTTCTTTTCTATCCCTGTTTTTTTTCTTCTTCTTATGCTTCTCTCTCAAGAATGGAGTTGAAGCTGGTTCCTTAAAACGATTAAACGCTTGAACTTCAACTACATTTCTTACTTGAGCTCTGCAGCATAGGACTTTATATTTTTAGCAAAAAAATAAAAATAAAAAATACAAATGCAGAGATTCGAAGGTGGAAGAGTCTTTGTTTGGCTTGTATTTATTTATTTATTTTTGCTAAATTACGATTTTTAACTACTTCTTAACTTTTCCTGCAGTGCTACCGGTATGATTTTGTTTATTTTCATAATGTTTTTTTCTTGGGTTATGATGTCTTGTGATTACAGTGCTTAACCATTGATGTTTTTCAAAATCTTTTTTTTTTGTTTCTTTACTTCATGCTTCAATTGGAGCATGAAGTTCTGTTCTTCTACTGCTATTCTCTCAATTATTTCTTTCATTTGTTACAAGCAGTTTATGTCTCCATAAGAACTTCTTGATTGCTTCCTGGCCTTGATTCTAGTAATTTCAAACATTCTTTTATCATCAATTGTTAATTAATCGTTTCCTCGTATCTGCTCCTGAATCTTCATGCTAATATTGTTGTAGAATTTATTTCCAGGAAACAAGCAGGTTCATAGACAGAGACAACTTCCGAATTTGTCTCCTGATTCTGGTTCTTGCGGTGGTGGAGTTGCAGATGAAGATTCGGTGAGCTGGTTTTCCCTTTTTGTCTTTGTCTCTCTACATTTTGCCATGATTTACATTGCAGCGTATATGAATGAAGAAACAAGCTTTCTTAATTCAATGGGTTATTATATTCATATATTGCATTTCATATTCCTTCCCTATCGTGGTCATTTGTAAAAATAAAATTAAAAAACACCAACTTTTGCAGTTCTCATTTAAATTCGGGTGGAAATCTTCAAAACAACTGTTTGGAACTCCCATGAAGAAGTTATTAGCTGAAGAGATGTCACAAGAAAATGAATCGAAAAGAAGAGCCCCGGGTGTTATTGCCAGATTGATGGGTCTTGATGGGCTGCCGTTGCAGCAACCTGCTAATAAGCAGCATAAGGGTTCATCAGAAAACCATCTACAAAGGACAGCTCAATTAGAGAAATCTCGAAGCAGGGGAACGGTATATGATGGTCGATCGTCTAGGAGAAGCTCAAAGGATCAACAAGAATTTAAGGATGTATTCGAGGTCTCAGAGATCCCAAAGCTAGAGAGCAGTAGGTATTCATCGCAAGGGTCTTCAGAGTTGAAGATCACTGACGCCGAAATGTCATTCATTGAACAGAAGTTCATGGATGCCAAACGCCTTGCGACTTATCAGGATTTACAGTCTTCAAAGGATTTCCGTGATACACTTGAAGTTCTAGACTCTAACAAGGATCTTTTACTAAAATACTTTAAGCGGCCAGATTCTTTGTTTAAAAAGCATCTAAATGATTTGCAAGCTGTCCCTCTCCAATCTCATTTTGGTCACGTAGAAGCTATGAAATCATCAAATATTGAGAAGTATGAACGCGGTGACTTCAACTGGAAGTCAGATAGGGAGACAACACGGATGAATTACAATAGATCTCATCAGAAGCATCATGATGGTTATCCTTGCCATTTTGACAGAAGACATGCGATGCATAGTTCACCAAAATCATCGAAGCTTCAGTTTAAGGGAAGAGATGAACAAGATGCAGTCCCCACAAAGATTGTTGTCCTAAAACCTAATCTTGGAAAAGTGCAGAATAGTACCAAAATTGTTTCATCACCTTGTTCTTCACATACTTTTCTGTCAGAGCGTGGAAAGAACACTGAATTTTCAGATGTCAGATTTAGGGACACTGAACTATGTCCAAATAAAAATTTGCCTGATACTGTCAGGCATTCGAGGCAAAATTCTTTGGAATCTAGAGAAATTGCAAAGGAAATCACAAGGAAAATGAAAAATAGTTTGAACAATGGTTCCGTGATCTTTTCATCTTCTAGATTTAGAGGATATGCTGGGGATTATAGTTCGTATAGTTTTTCTGGGAATGAATCTCCAGAGGAATCAGAGGTAACAGTTTCAACTTTGGGAAACTCGTTTGACCAAAATAACCATAGCAGGCGATCATCCCATTCTAGTGAATCATCTGTGAGTAGAGAGGCAAAGAAGAGATTATCAGAGAGGTGGAAGATGACACACAAGCCTCAAGAGGTGCAAGTCATCAGCAGGAGCGGCACGCTGGCTGAAATGCTTGCTATCCCTGATAAGGAAATGAAGGCAGCAAATTTTGACAACATGTCTGGTGGGGAAGGTTTCCATGATAAATTTGCTAGCAATGGTGAACCTGCTGGGTGGGTTGAACCATTGGGTATCAGCAGCAGGGATGGTTGGAAGGATGGATGTATTGGAAGTTTGTCGAGGTCAAAATCTCTTCCTGCTTCCTCTACTGCCTTTGGAAGTCCTAGAACAATCTTGCAGAAAGAAGCACTTCGTGATGATCGATTTATGATGCCCAGGGAAGCCCTTAAACGGGAAAGGAAAAGAGCAGCAAAGAGCCTTGATCATAGACATGGTGTGAATACTAAAAGCACAAAATCTGGTCACAAGAAGTCTTGGTCTTCGCATTCATCAAAGATAGAAGGTGATGAGTCTTCACCAGACTTAAAAAATGCAATTCAGAATAAAATGAATATCAATCTTGAAGAAGATTCACCCAAGCAAGAAGTTCTGGCCACCCTCAGAGATACAAGTGCAGTTACTGAAGATGTTGTGGATGTGGCAAATGAAAATGCAGTTGGGTCTTCTGAATCTTCTGATAAGGTGCTTCCTGAATTATCTTCTTGTGTTTTGATCAAAGGCGACGGTAGTGCTGTTGACAAAGGCAATTCAATGCAGCAGGTTAAGTTTCTAGCATTTTCAACTGGTATTCTGATGATAATTTTATTGATATCTCATAAATGCCTTGATCATCTTAATTTTACTAAACAATCCTACTCACAGTATCCATTAAAACAATGATTTGGCTCTTAATTTAATATTCATCTGGTATCACATTAACCCAAGTAACTAATTAATTCACTTGTCATGAAGATTGTCAAATTGGACGAATCTAACTAACTGAAAACCTCGTTTTAATTGACATATGAAACTGCCAAACCGGGTTCATACGTAGCCAAAAACAGGATGGGATATCAATTCCCACGAGATGCCTTTATGATTTGGTGGAAATCCATGCTTTGTGCCAGCTATTTTATATTGATGTTTGAACCCTTATGCATTTAGTTATATCCTTCACTAGATGTTTTGTGGAAAACTCCTTTCTTATCTCTATTGTCTTCTTCATTCTTACTCTCCTCCTATGCTTTATTAGTTCTTCCACCTATTGATCATATAGGTTTTTTCCAGAGATCGTCATATTTTTGAACTTGTTACTAAAATGAAATGTGTTAAGTTTTAAAAACATGTAAATTTTTTAGAAATTATTAATACAGAGCTCATTTCATTTTGTTGCTATTAATATTTTGCACCACTGCTTAGGTACCCATATTAGATACGTTCCTAAACTTACGAGATGATAGTTCTATTTTCTCACAAATCCAATTTGCTGGCCAGTAATTAGTATTAAAACTTTAAAGTTCCATTATGTTTCTTCTTACTTGATACGTTGTAATTTTTCAGGAACTATCGGGAGGGTCTTCCAGTGGAAGTTCAGTCTTCTTTCAACCACCTGTACCTGGTCTTGATGCTTCATGCTGTAAAGAAGCTGATCAACCCAGTCCAGTCTCAGTCCTAGAGCCTTCTTTTACAGATGATCTTTCATCTTGTTCTGAATGTTTTGAAAGTCTCAGTGCTGACCTACAAGGTGACTGAATCGGGCATTTATTTGGATTATTCTACAAAGTAGTGTTTAGTCCCCATCATTCGTCTGTTTCCTCATCTATTTCCTTTAGTTACTCAATCCTTATTGCCGGGTGTTTTCTCTCATTTTCCATAGCAATAAACAGCAATAGTTAACTATGTTGGTGCAATATTACTATATTATAAATTCTTTATCTTGATTCTATTTGAGAAGAAAGTAGGAGTAGTACATACAGGTTGCAGTTCCATGATAGATTGAACAATTAGCCGAAAGCAGTTTTTTCTGTGTTTTGCCTTTGCGGCTTGCATGTGTACTTGACAATAATATCTTTTCATCCATTTGGATTGTACACGATGGAGAAAGTGGAGATCAATTGCAGTTGCACAGATATCCTTCTTCCATTTTAGTTTGGACAAATTTATTATTTAACAATAGCATGGTTTTTTTATGAGAAAAAAAAACTTATGCAGTGTGAATGCTTTTTTCTTTTTCAGTGTGATGGCATCCTTTTAACTCCTAATGAAATTTTCCATTTAGTGGCTTAAAATTAGATTTGATAATTTACTAATACCATGATTGCATTCTGACTGGATAGCGCTTTTACGTTCTGGTTCTTCAGTGGTAATCTGATCTATGACTTCATAATTGCCTTATCAACCTCTTGCTAATCAATTTATATGTGATTTGAATTAAATATCTGTTATATTTGTTAGACATGATAAATCACCAGTACAAAAAAATTTGTTTCTCATACTTGCAACCATTCTCTGTTTTGAAGTTTTCGTCAATTAGCTTATTGAGCTTTACTGAAGAAATTATTTTTAAGGATTGATCGGCTTTCTCCTTGTCTTTGAGGCTTTTGCCTTATCAACCTTTCTCCTTGTCTTTGAGGCTTTTGCCTTTTTCCTGTTTCCTTGTTTTAATGAAGCTTTTCTTGTTGATAGGCCTTCGAATGCAACTCCAGTTGCTGAAGTTGGAATCTGAAGAATATGTGGAGGGAGCAATGATAATTTCAAGTGATGAAGATGGTGGGGAAGCATCTACTGGAATTTCGGAAGACAGAGGATTATGTAGAACTGAAGATACTTGGGAGTCTTCCTACATCACTGATGTCTTGTCTGAGTCTGGCATTAACGGAGCTCAGCCCGATACAATTTTGAAAGTTTGGAATTCTCTGGAATGCCCTGTGAGTCTTTCGGTGTTTGATGAACTTGAAAAGAGGTACTCTGAGTGGACTACTTGTCCAAGGTCTGAAAGGAGATTGCTATTTGACCGTATAAATTCCGGAATTGTCAAGATCCACGAGCAATTCACGAATGCACAGTCATGGGTGAGCCCCGCAACCCCAAATATTGGTTCGAAATTGATGAAAAATGGGCTCCAAGATGGTCTATGCAGGATGATAGGGAGCCAAGGAAAAGTGAAGGATGACGCTCTGGGGAAGGTGCTGGTTAGGGAATCGCAATGGTTGGACTTAAGAGATGGCATTGATGTAATAGGTAGAGAAGTTGAGAGATTGTTATTAGATGATCTAGTGGCAGAGATAACCGGTACATAGACATTTTGTACCCGAGCATATTTATTCTTAGGAAGTTTCCCTATAATGTAAATCATGTAGTACAATGTTAATTTCATCAGAAGATGAATAAAAGGATCATAATCTTTTTTCTCATCAGTCGAAAATGAGGATGTGAATCAGTAGAGAGAAAATGGGTTTGGATTTCAATGTTGCATTGACAACGAAAGCATCTCTAGCACCGGCACATGCGACGACTCTCACGTATTGGTATCAAGGACAGCTTCTCTTGGCTTCGGGTTTTGTCCATTGTAGTGGTGTCTTGGACACACCAAAGAGACTAAACTAATGTGTTGCTATATTAATTTAGACTTTTGCTATAATAATAGGATTTAATTTTGATTCAGTAAATAAATTTTGATTATGATAATAATTATTTAAGAAGTCTTATATTTTTAATAATGTGCGGATGAAGACAATGAATAAAATTTAAACTCATAATAATATAGATTAAGGAAAATGCTAAACGGTAGGGACAATTCACCGTTAACAAGTGATGGTAGTTAAGCTGGGGCAATTTTACCACTTGAACGCAATTTCTCGACGCACGATTGTTTTACAAACAAGTATCGCCGGTGATCAATTTAAGTTCAAGAACCCTTCAACAGAACACAACTGCTATGCCGAGGCCTCTTGAAAAAGTTTGCATTTCAACCGAAAGACGTGATAAAATCACAAAAACAACTTACGCAGTACAAGACAAAACATTCAAATCCAGGATTCTCTATTTAGCTAACTAATAATAGTCTTCGACCTCCAGTAGGATGACACTAACAATGCAAGCCATACCATGCCAACGGTAGTCAGTCACCAAGAGTCGATGACGAAGGCAAATGTAGATACGTCTTTGTTTCTATGCATTGGGCCTTTGAAGGAGCTTCTCTTTATTAGGTTATGTCAGAATCCAGGAATCTTTGAATGAAAATTGTGCTATACTGTGAAAGATTTGGACTGTCCAAAAAAATATTATTAAAGACTAATTTGGGAATCCAAAAAAAACATTAATTGTTTATTTTTTGAGTAATTAGAAGGATTATTAAACACATTTTTTGTAAGGATATAGAAGTATTCAATATTAAAGGATCAAAACTATAGTTGAATTTGGAGAAGATTGAGCTTTTGCTGTGATGTTTGAGAAGACAAAAGAAAACATGAAAAAAAATAAGGTAAGAGAAAACTAATGGAGAAGAAGAAGAATAAAAAAAAAGAGGTTTTATTGAGGATATTTTTGTTCATTGAGTAAAAACTAATAATCAACTTCCCTAAATAAATTTTGGATAATCTTTCATAATAATTTAATTTTTTTATGCTTCTTTAAATTAAATATTTCTTATTAGCGGCTGTTAAAATTAATTATCCCTTAAAAGTTTCATTGGGTGCAAGTGAATTTGGATATTGCCATCTATAGTCTTATAAAAACACATTTTATAGCATTGCTGAGTAGGTTTTTTTAAATTTTTTTCATGAGAAATACTGCCTTGCTGAGTTAATGAAAGAAACGGATGGCGACACCAACACATTAAGCCTCAGCCCTCGAGTGCAATTGGTGGTCCAAACTCGTGAACCACGACTGAGGTCTTGGGCCGAATTTTTCACTTCAGTGAGATAACTCTTGAACATTTTTTTTATATTATTTTTTTATGCAAATAATTAGTTTCTTCTTAAAATTCATAAATATAGTGAATCTTTCGTAAAAATATTAAATTAATTCCTATATAATAATTAAAATAATGTAAAATTTATATGAAAATAGTACAGTTTTTTGTATGACATTCTATAACCCAAAAACGTATATATGGCCTTGAAAAGTTATTGTCCTTGGTCTTGTCCTCTAATGTTTAACTTGTACAATCTTACTCATTCGCCATTTATTTGATCCCATGTGCAACCTCTTCATGCGTCACCATCAGGTAACTGGTACTACTACAACTTGGCTTTCAGAACACCATTCAAGCATTTACTTGTAATTTGTCATGAATTAGTTTGATTAAATTCATTGTCCTTTGGCGCTAGATTTCAGAAATGATTAAACTCTTCTCCTTTTGGTTCTCAGTTTTTTTGGGATATGAACTGGTCTATGACTTCCTTCGGATTGGAGTTCTAAGCAGGTATTCAAGGAATCAAAACCAATAATCACTGTGAAAAAGGGTGATATTTTACTTATGAGACAGTCTATGGCATTTGGTGCTAAAATATGGGTATAAAATTTAGTTCAATAAATGTACCCAAAAAAAAAAAATTTAGTTCAATATATTTGTCGAGATAACGCGTCTCCTAAATTCTTTTTCACTAATATTTCAAAACTAAACTTGTATGAAAGTGTCTATAAAGTTCATCTTGGTATTCAGTGTTCACACCCGATTATGGAAATGACAAGATTTGGCCAGATGAACTACCTCCATATATGCTTACCAAGAACGAAGATGGGGTCGTAATTGGTCAGTTATCAGGATAATTACCTAAGGATGACAAAGATACTCAGTTTGCGGAATTTGCGGAGATTATCCGCAAGGTGAGATGGCTATCCGTTTAATAAATAGAATCAAGGGTAGAGATCATAATATATTTTTTAAAATATTTTATATATATTATGATTTTTTTCTTTGAGATAAGAATCTATATTTTCTTATTATTTTACAATAAATTTTAATAAATAAGTTTATAATGATAAAAAAAAATTGAAACTTTTTATTCCATTCATATAATAATTATTTATGTGCATTGATTATTATAAAATATAATTGAACTTAGTAAATTATTTATAACATTTTTTAATTTTGTAAATATTTTAAATTTTTAGATAAAGTTGTGATATCTAATACTAAATTTTATTTATTTATAATTTTTAAAATTTTATTTTGAATTATTACATACCCACAAATACTATAAATACCTGTCTTATTGTGAATTTAAATATTTTAAAGTAAAAGGTGTATTTTAAAAGATAAAGTACACAATAATTATTGTTGATGAAAAATCAAAGATTTAAAATTTTATAAAACATAAATATTTATACAACAAATTATATATATGCAAAAATTTATTACTTTAATTTTTACAATTTATTCTCTAAAATATATCCCCCCTTTATGAGAAAAAAAATTCGTGAAGATCAGAAATAGCACCCCCTGGCCCTGCCCCAGTTGACATTACCTCCAAAAGAAAAGAGAAAGAGAATCAGGATTTTGGGAAGCACAACGGCGTGGCAGTATAGCGGCAAAACCTTGGGGAAATGAAAATGAGAATGGGTAATGGCCAAACAAATTTCAAAATCTGATTAAAAAGACCAAGCATGACGCTCTTTTCTTTCTCCCTTAGAGAGAGCATGTCTCAGTCTAAGATGTACTAAATAATTGACTATTGCTACTGTCACAATTTTATACTCACAAAAAGAGAATAATAGTGCTTCTTGGTCACAGGTGATATTAGCATCACAGGGAAGACACTCCATTCAATATCACCGCAACTATTGTCCCCACGAAAAAGCACACCTCTTGATTTGTGCATGAATTTGACGTACTAGCCCATGTATCAATGAATATGATTTTTTTTCTTTTGGTCATATAGTTGTGGCGCTATATCAATGACACAAAATAAACTTGTACTTTTTTTCCACAAATTGTAACAGTAGCTTTTCTTATATAGTTTTTTTAGCATTTTTTTTTACACAGAAGTTAGGACCTCTATCGGATTTAATAAAAGCAATTCCCTACACAAAAATTAAAATATTGTTAAGTTTATTTTTTTAAAGAAAAATAGCATTCAAATGTCATCATTTTTCTCCAAGACTCTTAACACCCTACCACTTCTTTACTGCTTTCAAAGCCACAGCTACACTTGCTAACATTTGCATTTACAATAATTAAATTACTATCTAATTCACACTCAAAGCATACAGATACAGCAATACCAATATCCTGCTTACCTCTTCAATTAGATAAAATAAAATTCTTTGTTTCTACGATGCCAGATCCCGCTGCCTTGGCAGATGCTGGCCAAAATTTTGCATTCTTCACCTTTGATATGCTTGCCAAGACGCTCAATGGAGTCACATCACCAACTACTGTCACCTTCTTTGCCGCAAAATCTATGTTGAAGGAAGTAACTCCTGCCCATACAATTAACAGTATTAAGATCCTTAATTAGGGAAATGGCTTGAATGTTATATGTAAAAGGGTCCATACAAAAATTTTTTCACAATTAGAGAAAATAAGTAAAGTAAATGGGATTTGTGCTAAATATTCCTCAACAATATGCCTAATTAAGGGTTAAACTATAAGGTTTTATGAGAGGCATGGTGACTTACGTACCTTGCATTCTAGAGAGATGTTTCCTCACTTTCCCTTCACAGCCTTTGCAGTGCAGAGAAACCCTCAGTACCACAACCTGCAAGAAAATTCATTCAAATCACACCCAACAGAATCTGAGTCTATAATGTGCAATATTATTGAATATTGAAGTTGTGCATAGTTTCACTGTTAATGGTCCAATTCAATTTTCTGCATCAACCAGTATTACTTAATTATTCCCCAAACGCATGTTGCCAAACTTGCTTATTACTGTTCATGATTCATACCATAAATTGAAATACTTTCCTATACCATGGATGTGTGTGAGATGAGAGAGGCAGAGAGAGAAAACTAACCTGGTCTGAGGAACCAGATTTTGGACGAGAAGAGCTTGAGGGTTTAGATGCAGGGTTGGTTTCATCTTGATGAACGACTTGAGCCTTTTTATTATCAACCGTAGTTAATGCCAAAACTGGGTCATAATCTGATAAACCGTCTAAGAAGGCCGTGTCACTGAGCAAACATCTAGTTGAACCAGGAGGAGTGATTAAATCAGCAGGTGGCCTAAGCCAACTCCTCCGCAGAATGCTATCAATTGGCTTAGAAGAGTAATTGTTGGTGATATGTTCAGTGAGCTTTTCTGCTGTACTTTTCTTCTTCTGATCATGACCATTCGTTGCATGTTTCTTCTTCTGGTCACTTGGCTTCGAATAAGAGTTCTTCTTGGCCTTTTGGTGCTCATGGTAAGGCTTGGGGTCGATGGGTGGCTGAGAAGAAGAACATGGGGCGGTGAGAGCTTTGGAGGTGGTTCTTCTTGAATCACTGATAATGGGATTGTGGCGGTCAATGGCTCGGCCTCCGAGTTGAATGGTATTGGAAGAGGAGCAGGAGGCTTGATCCATGCTAAGACATATGGCTGTTGAGGCTTGGGAAGCACAGAAGATGTCTATGCCTTTCATCTTTGGATAATGATAACAGAGAATAACTAGTGGTTTAGAGAATCTGCAGCAAACAAAGAGCTAGATAAAGAGAGAACTTGTACCAAAAAAAGGTTGGTACTGGTTGCTTTTAAGCTCAAACTCCTTTGGGATGGAGGGGTAAGGGGTTGAGATAGAGAGATTCAAATCCTCTCCTTTGCCTCAATAAAATACTAATAAGTAAACAAGAAGAATGCACCTCTCTTAGGTGGCAGTAACCTCTCTTTTAGCAATTTTCATTTTCTACTTACTTGGTTTTTATTGAAGTAACCTCAACAACCTAAGCCAATCGCTGGCACACTAGGATTGCCGTGGGGTCCTCAACCATAAATTGTTAGAAATATTCTTTATGCGGAAGCGATAAATCTATAGACATACATCCTAGAGCGTAATTACCACATAGCCTAGGATCTACATCATGCCAAATTACTAGGATTCAGAAATCTATTTAAATACCTGGATCCATTGTAGGTTCCTGATCTAAGCATTATTCAGATGGATCAACTTGATCACCAACTTTCAGGATTAGAGACAGCGATCAATCACGAACAAAAGTAACCGATGGCTTTATGATTCTTCCTCAACCGAATCTCTTGAGTTCTTTGACAGGACCTTAGTCTCTTTTCAGATGAGGAGAAGAAAATGAGTTTTCAGCGATACGGTATATTGGGGATCATAGCCTTCTTATAGTGTGTTAACCTAATAGGGTTCCCATTATCCCTTAATGGCCAACACTGACATCTACTCATTTAAGCCCATATCATTTTATTTAGTAGTCTAATGAGCTCTCTTAATTTTATCACATAAAATAAAGCTCTTTAATGATAAGTAACTAATATAATTATTTTATAACATTAGCCTACTTTAATTATTGAAATATAAAATTCCAACATAAATAACATACCCAAAATAAAGATCTACATATTAAGGGTATTCATATAGTCGACAATGGTTATAGCATGGCAATAAGGAACGCTGCACGTGCGTTGGAATCAAATATAACAAAAATTAATCAATGCAAATTTTGACATGTTTGTAAGGAAAGGAAGAATGTCCTGAATGGCTATATCCATATTGATGTTTCGGCCTTCTATGAAAAGGGTTGGGGTGGAGAGTGGAGGTGCATCAATTTTAAGTTAAGACAGAGCAAAACAGAGTGATCTTTATGAGATGCAACCAACATTTCTATTGCTTTAAAGAATGAAAATGATGTACGATAAGTACTCTAAATTGCCTTGACTTCTTGCTTGTTTTCATTATGTGAAAGAAATTAAACCATCACACTCACTCGAAAGAGCTACAGGTGAACCTATCTATTTTACCTGCGGTTAAGAGGTACTGTGTTCCTCCTCAATTTCTTTCTGAGAGGAGGGAATATGTGAAACTGATTTCAAATAGTTCTTCTCTTGAATCCCATTTTTTCTCTATTTCGTGAGGGGGTTAGGTGAGATTATTTATATACATATTCGAAGATATATAATACTTTTTTTTTATCGTGTTTCATGGGTGCCTAAATTGTTGTGATTATTGCCCTTACATGATAGAATCTAATTTTGATTTACTTTTAATAAAAAAAAACTTTATATTGTTGATTAATTATGCAGAGTTGTGATAGTGTCTTCATAAGTTTAATATTTAAATTGAGTTCTCAAGTATTTATTAATTGTTAATTTTACAATAAATATTTAAAAATTTCTTAAATATAATTAATAATTAATAAATATTTGTTAACTCACTTTCAATATTAGTATTTAAAAAAAGAAAAAAATAAATACTGAAATAATATTTTTAATTATATGTTAAAAAAGTATTATAAGAATTTAAATATTACAATAATTATTTAAAAATTTAATTTTCTTAATAACGTGATAACATATTATTAAATCACAATATTTTCTACATCAAAATTATACTATTCATAATATACGGTAATCATTCCTTATATTAATCATGTTGTGCCGAGTGCCACACATGTAAACGGGTGCAGAACCGTTTTGGATTGTCGTGAAGTCTCAGCGACATTAATTTCCATGTAAAGTGCTTGCATGAAGTGAAAAAAAAAAAATTGCTGGCACGAATAACTAAAGCGCTGTAAATTTGAGTATGCTCTGTTGGCCTGTTGGGCATGGCCTACAGGTTTAATACTTACCAAGCACTTGACAGATAGCTGTTTGGAAATCCTTCCTAGAACATAGAAAACTTGGTCAGATGAAAACAGAGCAACGGCTAGAAATTTGCTGCAGTTTCATGTGCTAAGTTCATAGAAATGACAATGTATAATTTATGAGGACATTATTGGTAAAAATACGTGGAAGATACCAGTTGGCTGCAGAGTATGAGGGCCCATAAGGCATCAGATCAAGCAATTTTTAGTTGAGTCCAAAGTTAATTGATTGGCAATTGCTAACCACTTTCCTCCGGAGCATAGAATAAAGAATTAAAATATAAAATATAAATATTTAATATTTTAAGAATTTAAAAAGTATTTAGTATTTTTTAAAAATAATTATGTATTAAATAATATAATTAATTGAGAATATTAGATGTTCTTTAAACAATCTCTTAAAAACATTCATTATCAGCACCTAATTGATTCTAGTAAACAAGTAATTATTAGAAGATCTTTAAGGAAAGTTGGTGACATTTGTAATTCTGTCTAAATTCAATATATGATGACCATTAAAATTCACAATGGTACTTTTTTAAAAAGACTTTATTCAAAATGAAAATGAAAGTGTTTCATCAATTTACGTTGAGAATATTAGATATTCTTTCTTAAAAACACTCATTATCAGCACGCTAATTGATTCTAGTAAACAAGTAATTATTAGAAGATCATTAAGGAAAGTTGGTAACATTTGCAATTCTGTCTAAATTCAATATATGATCACCATTAAAATTCACAATGGTGCTTTTTTTAATAGACTTTATTCAAAATAAAATTAAAAGTGTTTTATCAATTTGTGTTTGTTTGAGTGAAAAAAATTCGGTTACTTTAAATATTTTGTCTCGAATTCAATCACTGAGACAATATATAAAGAAAAAACGAAATTATGAGACATATTCGCTTCATGTGCCTAATCGTATTTTATAAGATTAGTTTCTTATATTCTAGACAAAGAGATATCAAATTTACACACGGACAAAAAGAATGAAAGTGGTCTTAATTGAGAGGAATAATATATTTTTTTCCTTCATCTATCTAAAATTTATAATCTCTTCATATCAGTTTGGGTAGAAACTAAGGCAGCTAAATTAATCAGATGGTGCAGCGAACCAATTTTATTTTATATATATAAGAACTGAAATTTTGAGAAAGCAGTGGGAAAACTAGAAAAGCATCAAACTTGCATAAACATTTGATGCTATGAACAGGGCAATTCAAAGACAATAAAGGCCTTCTAAAGGAGAATCAAAACCCAACATTATTAAGATTCTAATGGAACAAATTCTTCCAGTTCGTAAACCATTTGGAACTTTGCTTTCCTATGGATGGATGAGACGCAAAGCCACTTTCTTTGTCTCTTCCATTAACTTAAAAAAAAGTCTCCTTCAAAAATTAATGGAATCAGATGCTTCAATGGCTTTCTTCCTCCTCTTTTCCTATCATCTTTTCCTCCTTACTTCCCTTGCCTACCCAATCTTCGAATTAAGAGTCCCATCTTTGAACGATTCCTTGATGGATTGCCAATAGGAACGCCTACCACTGAAAACTCTCTCTCCCATTTGCACCAGTTTCTCTTCAGTTTCAGTCCCAAAAGCATTTAGTTGAATACCAGAGGCAGAGGGGTCCCTCCCTCTAGTGTTCTGAAGCCAGCTGTTACATATTTATTTCTCTGGTCCTTCTTATGTTTCTTTCGGAAGCTTATAATGAATATTATTTTCTTTGGTAATGCAATTTATGCTATAGGTTCTAGCTCATTTTCTCAGAGAACTGAGATAAGAAAACGAGTTTGAATTCTTGTTGAGAGATCTTGTCATCTTCTGCCAAAGAAAAAATCTTGGGTAAGAAAATGGCATATATAATTTCTCTCCGCCAATGTAGTGATTTATTATGTACCATACTTCCAACTCTATACTGGCATATACTGAATTTCAGGATATTATGGCTTTGGCGGCAATTGGGAAAGTTAATATGCTTTCTGACAGAAAAATAATCATACATAGATAATTTTTATAACCACTCTAAAATGGCATATATAATTTCTCTCCGCCAATGTAGTGATTTATTATGTACCATACTTCCAACGCTATACTGGCATATACTGAATTTCAGGATATTATGGCCTTGGCGGCAATTGGGAAAGTTAATATGCTTTCTGACAGAAAAATAATCATACATAGATAATTTTTATAACCAAAGAGTGGTAGTGCTAATATCTTGTAGCAAAAACAAAAAGCACTGATAATGCTATATCGAGAATGTTCCTCAACACAGATGGGGTTGGGTTTCCTTTTCAAATATGGTCCCGGGGAACAAAGTGCCCAAACCTAATGTTCGATTCCGATTAGCCATCGGAACCGAAAGTAGAAAGCACCACCATTTCTTTCTTTCTTTTTATTCTATTAGCGTGGATTGTGCAATATGATGTAACTATTTTTATTTTATTCTTTGCTCAACTATCCTAATTAATCATTTTACTGAGTGGCACCTGACAATATTTTTACGAGTTAGGTCTTTTGAACTTTTTATGAGATTAATTCACGGTCGACAGTATAGAACACAAGAATTTTTGCTGTCTCCCAACTAAAGTGACTCCTACTGATATTCGAACTTGTGTCCTATCTTGTGTAGACAAGCTTACATACCAGCTCGATCGATCTTCAATTAGTTATGTAACTATTTTTTTTTCCTTAAAATCTTCCCCTTTTAATTCTAATCATAGTAAAAGGACTTTACTACTTAAGCTAGTTGATAAAAAAACATCTTTACATTGTTTATATATATATATATATATATATATAATAAAAGCACTTGCATGTATACTTTGAATTATGACTAAAATTTGAACGATTAAAAAGTTTTGTATAGCTAATGGGTGTTGATTCATCGGGATGAACATTTCGCTCATACTAACTATAATTTGAGTTCAAATACATCCGTTGGTAAGTAATCTATAATCTCTTCATAAATTTTCACTAAGATTGATGATTTCCAATAACTTTAAAGTGAAAATGAATCTTCTCTCACCTACACTTTATCTCATAAAAAAGAAGTTATATTTATAATATTATTTAATGACTTATACAATAGATGTAAAATTCAAAAAGGATTTGAATAAAATCTCATTTGAGTGTTGCGTCTAAGGAGGAACAATATCATCCTCTAATTTATCAGGTACGACGATATTGACCATACTGTAATGAGCTAATGTTTAGGTCATATAATGAGTTTCACATCCAAATTCCAATACATTATTAATTAATATTTTATTATGCTGTCATTATAGTAAATTTGTTGTATATATTTATATATAAAAGAGATATTACATACTAAGGAAATAATCATGTTAATGTCAATGTTTTTTTGACACGGGTTAATTAACTATTTATTTATCACCACTAACATAAAATAATATATCAGTTTAAATTAACAATTTGGTGCAGGGCCTTAACCAAGTAACCAAGTGTGGGCTGGAAATGCTGCCTTCATCAAATAAATTCAGACCCATTCAATGGAGAAGAATGGGCTAAATTGGTTAGTGTAACTGTGTAATTGGCCTGCTTCCCACCTCCCACGTTCCCTTCTCCTTCGCGATGAAAAGCAGTTTTAATATCAGAAAAATCCAAGACAAAAAAGAAGCAGATAAATCTTGAATCAAATGATAATTAACCTCAATTAGTCCTGAAAATGGCTTAACGAACTTGCATTCTAAACCCGCATCAACTGCAATGCATATCACATATAGTCAAATACCATACAAACAACCCGCAATATGCAAAGAATCCCAGCAATTCATCGCATCACAAATTCACAATTTTCTACAGAAATATTTTCATTTTCATGATACCAGAATCAAATAGGAATAGGATATTACAACTTTTACCAATACAATAGACAAGAAAACTACTGAAAAGAATTTTGTCAATTTAATACATTAATTGTGTGCTAAGCAAGCATAAGTGTTAAAGGACAGAAGACATTTCTTCTTACAAAAGTGACGTATTACCAGTACTTTACGTTGATGTTGACCGTAGATGACAAAAAAAATGAGGGGGAGACACCCTCTTATCCATGTACATACAGGGTTTGCTACTATTCTTATTTCATCCCTTTTCCTTCATCTTCATTCAAAATCCGATTCCGGAAATCACTAACCATAAGAGGCAACCCTTCTCTAAGTGGAATTTTTGGCTCCCAGTTCAGCAGTTCCTTTGCTTTGCTAATATCTGGCTTCCTCATATGTGGATCATCAGCAGTATTTGGTCTGTATTCTATTGTAGCACTTGAATCAATTGTTTCTTTGACAACCTGAGTACTTATGAAAAGATGACAATGAGACGATGTCCATAAAACAAATAACTTTGATCTCAGTCCGCTCCCCTGAACCCCAAAACTTATACAGAAGTGTGCCATTACCGTAGGAAGCACAATTAATACGCTATGCGTTAAGCTATTAATTAAGGAATGAACAAAATAAGCATGTCACGGCAAGATCTGACTGGAACCTTAATAAGGAAGAAAACGTATAACTGAACCAAAACAAGGAAGAAATGAAAGAGAGACGCTTGGAAAGAAGACAGGATACCTGAGCAAGCTCTAACATGGTGAACTCCCCTGGGTTACCCAGGTTGAAAGGTCCCACATGTTCACTATCCATCAACGCCACCAGCCCATTAACCTGTGAATTGGAAAAGAAATTTAGTTCACCATTGCATCATTACAATGCTGTACAGGTTCTTACAAAACAAAATAGAGATCACAAATCATTCTTTGATTTGAACTTATCCAATTCAAAATATTTCCATTCTGAAATAAAAAAATGGAAGAAAACTACTTTCATACAATAGCTTAATTGAATTACAAGTAATGATCAATAATTTCATTTAACCTTCAAAAACAGCTGTTTCTCTATGCTTTATGTATTCTCTCAGTTACTCCCTAAATGTCCATTTCCACTTAAATGATATTAGGATTTCACTGAAGAAAAAAATTATGACGAGAATCAGGTTGCACAAGCTAATTGAGTGTTTTAGAAAATATGCAGTTATATCTTTTAAGCTACGATTTTCTACCCCACCCATAAACTCAAATGTAGAGCTCATCATTTAGAACTTGATTCAGATTTAACAGTCATTCAGCCAACTATAAACTTTTGTATATTGACGAGCTTTAGATGATTTCTCCAAGTCCTCCAGAGGAGTAGGCAAACATGTTGAATGCCATACATAACTGATAGTACAAACAGAAAGGATTCAGTGAGATGTAAAGTTTAAATATATATATATATATATTTGCTTTATACCAAATCAGAGACATATTGGAAACTTCTTGTTTGCTTCCCATCACCGTATACAGTTAACGGATGTTTGCGAATAGCCTACGAATATGAAAAAAATAGCATAAGTAATTAAGAACACAAAACCCTCTCCCAGAAAAAAAAAAAGAAATATGGAAAGTAATGGAATCAAACCTGTGCAACAAAATTGCTAACTACACGCCCATCATCTAAACACATGCGAGGCCCATATGTGTTGAAAATTCGAGCAATACGAACCTATAAACCAGCAAGACCGGATCAGTCTCAACAGTAACATGTAATTTGCAGAATTTACCATAAGCAGTCTAAATTTCACTCGTGTTGGATTCATTATTAATTTTGCTCTGTATGAAGAATTTGCCAAGCATTTATCCATGCATTGAGACAGAAAAGGATAATGTTTGGTTATGCAATACTAGCAACCAATAAGGCTGAAAAAGAAAAGGATTTATCCGAGTCTACTTTGGTCTTAACCTGTGCTTACTTTTATTTTTTTATACCTATTCTTGAGAAAGTTGTCTTGGAAATTCAACAAATCGTAACTTCACATTAAATGAATCTTTGTGCTGGTTTTATTATAAAACATTAAATGATATCATAACTAACATCATAAGCTCCTGTCGCACTGAGGCTAACTGCTTTGATTTATAGATTGAAATCGAAAATTACTTTGCCAATTCTAGTTGGAATGAATACTTTAGGATCCACCACTCCACCTCAAAATTAAATGCATGCGTTTTTCAATAAGAAGTTTTGAAATATATAGGTTATGCACAAACTGGTTATGCACAGATGACTCAGAACTCTTCTCTTGCTTCATGGAAAAGTGAACACCAAATTCTCATGTTTACTCAATTAGAAATCCAACATTGACGAAGTGAAATATTTAAAATCAACCCATGTCCTATATAAAAAATAGTTATTTTTCCTTTTCAGCGGAAATTGATGACTTTATGTTATTTCCAGCATGGCATACAATTATAATTGTCTGATCTTCCCAATTAAGTTCTCAGCAAAGGAAGAAAAAAAAAACCCAATCAGTTTACTCATTTATTGTAGGAACTTCATTAATGATTTATCAGAACAGCTCGGGTGACTCTCCACAATCTTCATTTCTCTAACAATGATCCACAAAAAGTTTGGTTAACTCGTCCTGTGTGAATAAGTTAAGTACAGAATTTCTTTACAAACATTCAGACAGTCAATTCTTCTCCCTATATAGTCTTCAGGGTTCATCCACTTATACATGTGTGCATGTTTTACAATCACTGATTAGAAAGGTCAGATCACTCTATGACTACAATAGATACATCGGTGCAAGTTTAATATGTTTAGTAAGTAAATCCCATGGGCAGACCAAGTTGGTATGCTCGAAAATTACATCATGCTTCAGTGGGAGAATGAAGATTCCAAAAAGCTAAGGAATAGTTTAACGAGTTGATAAGTGAAAAGTTAAGGAGTACTACTAGCCAATACTGGGCAAGGGAAAGAGAAACAGTATCTGTTAAACGAAATGTATGCATGTCTTCAAGTTAAAACAATGCATACAAAGCAGAAAGCAAACCAATGACCAAATGAGTATCAAAATGGTATGGTATGTAACATTAACTTCTTAGCCAACAACGTAGACATTAAGGTAAATAACATAAAATAGCTTTGATCAATTGAATATAGTAAGCTTACCTCAACGCCAGCACCTCGATGATAATCCATCGTTAAGGTTTCAGCAGTCCGCTTTCCTTCATCATAACAGCTCCTCTCACCTAAAATTTTTTAAGTATATTTTCAACAAACGAAACCATCATACATAGTTAATAACAAGTAAGCTACTACAATACAACTGTTCTACGACACTTAGATTTAGCAGCTCACCAATTGGATTGACATTCCCCCAATAAGTCTCTTTCTGGGGATGCTCCAGGGGATCACCATAAACCTCACTAGTACTAGTAAGCAGAAACCTGGCACCAATCCTCTTTGCAAGGCCCAGCATATTAAGGGTACCCATCACATTTGTCTTGTAAATCACATACAGTTAAGGACCATTATTCAACAACATCAAATGCAAATGTGAAGCAATATCAATATCAATAATATGAAACAAGGATTAAAGAAAGAAGGATATGATGGTCTTGACGGGGTTGTACTTATAATGCACAGGTGATGCAGGGCAAGCCAAGTGATAGATCTGATCCACCTCCAAAAGGATTGGCTCCACCACATCATGGCGAATGAGCTCAAACCGTGGGTTCCCAAAGAGGTGCACCAGGTTTTCTTTCCTCCCTGTGAAGAAATTATCAATCACGATCACATCGTTCCCTCTCCCAATAAGCTTGTCCACCAGGTGACTCCCCACGAAACCTGCTCCGCCGGTCACCACAATCCTCAAACGCCGGCCACCGATTCCTGCCGGAACCCGCACCACTTTGCCACCCGACCCGTAACTCGCGATCGACAACTCATTGCGGCGAGTCAACCCGGTGGATCCGGGGATGAAGGGACGGGTCTCGGGTGGGCCAATGCGAGAGAGCGTGGGTTGAATGATGAAGAAAGTGGAGCCAATCAAAATACCCACTAAGATGAAGAGAAGCCTCTGCTCTCGCAATAGGTAGTTGATGGATCTGGGGAGGGATCTGTGGTGTTTGAGGGCCTTTGGTGAGTAGGGAGGGCTTTGTTGTGCACTCGGCATCTCTTCGTCCCTCCTGTGATTTAAGCTCATTTGCTTGTTGTGTACTTGTTTCATGCTTTGGGAATTGGGATTTAACAATAACAAGTGTGCGTGTTTGTGTGTGTATTTTTCTGTCTGTTTTCTTTAGGTAATGGACAATAAATTAACGACTAGACAAGAAGGTGAAAAACAATGGGTGGGTAGTAATAAAAGAAAGTGAAGAGTTTGTGACACCAAACGCTAACTAAAAGCTAATGAGAAGGTGCATGCAGCTGGGCTTATTTATGATCATCCCATAATCATCTTCTTTTCTTTTAAGGCACAATGTGACGGAGAGAGAGATTGCAAATGCAATGATTGGCTGTTGTTGATGATGTTCAGTAGTTGTTATTGCCAACAGAAGGCGTAAACTATAAGGTAAATTGGCCCCCGCCATGGATGTGTACGTTTTTCTATAATTGTGATTTCTAGCACTTCGATTGAGGAGCTCACATGAACCCGTGGATTGTGACCCTGGTTTTTTATGAACCATATTCATGCTCTATATGTTTTCTTTTCATTGGGTCAAAATCACTGATAAAGTAGTATGGGTAAGAACATAAGTCAAGCCCAAAGGAGAATTACTCGCGGCCCAAACCTTTCCGGCCCATAAAAAACAAACTGGGTAGTCACTAGTCTTGTCCCGATTCACATATATAAGGGACCGTCGTCGTTAACCTTTGTGCTTCTGATTTTAGGGTTTTCAGTTTCAGGAGTGTTGTTGCATAGCTACGCGTCGATCCAGAAATGGGTAAGCGATTCGCTGATAAAGTTTAAAAATTATGCCAATTCCGTTGCATGTTCGTTTTCACATTTGATCTGAATTGAAACTTTTGATGATACTGAAGCGAGGATAAAGGTACACGAGCTGAGGAACAAACCCAAGGCGGAGCTGCTGAACCAGTTGAAGGATCTGAAGGCGGAGCTCGCTCTTCTCCGTGTTGCCAAGGTCACCGGCGGTGCTCCTAACAAGCTCTCCAAGATGTAAACCACCCCCCAAAACTCAACTCGGTTCCGTATGAGGAGCTTACTTCTTCTAAGTATCTGTGTTTATATATAAAGTGCTGTTATTTGAGATTTTCGAGAATGATTACGAGGAAACTCGTTTTTTTGGGTGGATTTGCAGAAAGGTGGTGAGGCTTTCGATAGCGCAGGTGTTGACGGTGATTTCCCAGAAGCAGAAAGCCGCGCTTAGAGAGGCTTACAAGAAGAAGAAGTATTTGCCTCTTGATCTCCGTCCCAAGAAGACCCGAGCCATTCGCAGACGTCTTACCAAACACCAGGTTTTGTTCATTCTAATTTTTGGAGCATGTTGGTTCTTTGTTTCGAAGAATGCAGGTGTTTTTTTTGTTGTGCTTCCATTCGTTTGGTTGGTTTATACAATTTAAATATTTGTCATTCATTGATCCAAAGTTTAGTGTGGAATAAGAATACAAGTAGTACAACACTTTCGGAAATACACAAGTATTTTTTGTGGGGTTGTGATGGCCTGTCAGGGTTATATTATTGACATGAATTTGTTAAAGAGTACAGATGGGATGGCTTGATAGATGATACTTGACTGGGCCATAGGCATTTCTTTTAACAGAAGTTTTACTGGTTTCTGGGGACATGGGGGAGAATACATTGGTTAAAGTAGTTAACACTTAACAGAATCCAGCTTAATACGATCTTTTTAGTTTTCTAGTTATAAAATGATACTGGGTGAAGCACTGGTAAGATAGTTCTTGTAGCGGACCTGCTTAATTCTGGATAACTAATTAAGGAATTCTCTTTGTTAACACTATTTTGGAACACTTGGTTGGCAGTGCTTTGAGTTCACAGAAAAGTATGTTGAGAATTTGGAAAATTGGTAGGAAGAATCAGTCTAGTGAGGATGCGCTAATTTTTATGGTATAAATTTTTGCTCGTGACTTTGGAATGGCACCATTATTCCATGTCTTGCACTCTTACTTTCATGATAACCTCCAATTCCATTGCAGTTCTTTTATGTGACGTGTACTTGTACTTAAAGCTGCACCTGCGGTGGTCTTTATTTATAAAAAAAAAAACTGCTTATGTTCTTATTTCTTATTTTGGTTCTTAAGTGAACTAATGGATCCTATATCTGTAGATAAACAAAATTACCTATATTTTGGGGTTAAAAATAATATTTTGAGTTTAAAAAATACTTGGTTATTCTAAATCATAGCTGCCTTAGTTGGAAAGTTCTGGATTTGCTTGATCTACTGTCTCTGATTTGGCGTTCCCTTTGTCTTTTGACTTTTAATACTGCTCCAATTGTTGTGCTTCATCTTACTTTCCTCTTGGTTGGTGCAGGCATCATTGAAGACAGAACGGGAGAAGAAGAAGGAGTTGTACTTTCCACTGAGAAAGTATGCGATCAAAGTTTAGGCTAGAATTGCTTTCAAGTTGCATTTGTAGACAAGTAACTTATTGAAATTTTAAGATTTCGATGGCCATTGGGGCAGCATTCCAATTTTTCAGACCTTTCCAATATCGTCTCTGTATGCAGGTTGTCCGCCTTCCGAGTTTCCAAGGTTTATGCTAAAATGGGAGTTGTTTCAAGAAATTCTGCTTGCTTTTTATGCATGATGATTGGTCAATGGTGTTTACCTTTTTTTTTTACTACTTAAATAAGCTACCATACAAGTTAAGACTTACTGTAGCCGTATCTGAGTAATTTTGATGATTGCTTTATTAAGTATGGTTGAATTTGCCAGAAAATAAAGAGAAAAAAGGAGGGAGGGAGGGCAGGGGCAAGACATGTCATTTTGAAAATAGATATATTTTCCTCACAAGTTCTCATAAAACATTTTTGTAATTACTTAAAATAAAAAATAAATAAATAATAGAAGTATTTAATATTTTTTAAAATTTTTTTAAGGGAATTAGGAGGTTGCAGAATTTTTTTTTTGAGAATATAAGTAGGTTAGGATTTGATGAGAGCTACTAACTACCGATCATCGGTTTATTGACTTATTCCAAGTATAATCTCTTGTTTCACTGAACCATATTACAACATTAACTCTGACATAAAGATGTTTGAATGTGAGGTAGGGCTATAAATTGCTAAATCCTCCTGGTTGATTATTCACTCCAATTTATAAGAAGCATATAATTATACATGCTACCAAATCTCTGTCATTGATTAATTGCTAAAATGAATTCAGTAATGTTATTTGTCACAGTGATTTTTTACAAAGTCGTTGACGAATAGTATACAATGCACTTGTTCCTTAATTTTCCAAAGTAAAGCGTAATATAAAATTTAAGAAAAACAAAACAAACAAATACTTGATAAAACGCATATACAATTTCCGGTTTTTTTTTTCTACGTTTGTGTGATGTTCTACGAAAACATAGTCATACAATTTAGTATTACTATTTCCAAAAGTAATAACCTCATTCCAATTTGTCTGAATCCAAGAATATCTGATAATATACAAACATTTTTTAAAAAGTCGCCAGCTGAAAATCTTATTCTAGCATATTGTTAATAAACCAATCAGCAACTCTAATTGTTCTCTAGTTCAATGGGCACCTCTTTTTTTTAGGTCTTATTGGACTTAAAAGAAGAAATAAGAAATAGGATCGAATTCCATCACATAACCACATCTCCTAATAAAGACAAGAAGAGATATCAGTTAAATTATGTTTCACTAGTAATCGACACTGTTTTTAAACAACCTAATCTGGCAGTCCCATAATAATAAGTTTCTAAGGTTCAGCTTCAATTTTTTCTTTGAAATTATTTTCTTCAATAACAGCAATGATATTCCTGTTCTTCAAATAGGCTTCCAAATGACAAATGAATAAATATTTGATAGAACTGTATATTCATTTTAATATTACATAAATTAGAAATAAAATTGGGGGTTTTAACTGTTAAGGATGCTGCCAACTGGATCGTGCTTGTACTGAACCTAGCTTTTTCTGAGTAGTGAAACATAGTTTTGATGCTCGCAGAAAGTGGGCATTAAGGTTTTAGGAGCATTTCTGGAGGGTCTTTGCAAGTTTTCAAGGGTTTGCTTCTGAGCCTGTGGAAGCCACGGGAGCTCGTAAAGAAGAAAATAGGAAATATAGGAACTTCTGTTCATATTTAATTGGAGAATAGAGATTCAAGCACAGTAAACCGTCCCATGTTTAACTGTTTGGATCAATATCTCCTATATGATTGAGGGGACATTGTATTTTTATTTTTATTTTGTTATTTGACCAATTTCTGATGGTCAAAGAAAAGGAAAAAAGGAACATAACAGGCCGCTATGTTAAAGCCCAACTTGAGGTAGGCCTGTCCTAGCTTGCTTCTGGCATAGCGACTAGCGTAAATACACCATGATGTGCCTAGCCTTCTAACAAAACTCTCATTGAATTTCGCTGTTTATTGAATGTAATGATAATATGATATACATAGTTCCTTATAATATAAAAAGTTACACTTAATTTTATATAATTATTTTTATATTTAAGGTTGTGAAATGTTACATTAATTTAAATAAAATTTAATAACTTTTCATATTCTTTATGGTTAAATTATTCAGCAGTTTTTTATACTTTTTGAAAAATTTTAAATAAGTTCTTATAGTTTAAAAATTATAAATGGATCTTTATAGTTTAAAAAAAAATTAATGAGAGTCCTTATAAGGACCTAATTAAAAATATTTTTAAAATCATAGAGACACATTTATAGTTTTTATAAAGACCTATTTAAAAATTTCTAAAAAATACAAAAGCTTGCAGATTAATTTAACATTATTTTTATCTCGTTCACATAATGTTACTCTTTTGCTAATATGCAAGACTATAGATCGTCAAAATAAAATAATGCATAGTTTATGGACTAAGTAATAAGCACTTTAATTCATCCCAATAAGCAAACTTGACAAATGAAAAGAAAAATAATCCAAACAAAATTGAGCTGTGTTTATGAACGGTGCAGTTCAAGTAACATCTTACTAGTTAACATCTCTGAGATAAGATAATGCAAATAGAAACAAATGCTAAAGAAGTTTAGAATTTTTATTTGGTAATAGAAAGTTTAAGAAGAGGAACTGTTGCCTTATTCTAAAATCAGGACATGTCACGTACAACATAATATTAATTAATTTTTAAATATAAATTTCATCATTCTCATGAGAATTTTAATCCAACAGTTGAAACTTGTCAATGCATTTTCTACATATATCAAACATCTATTTATACGTTTAAATCGTGTCTTATTGTTATCATCAGTATATAGGTGCATGCAATCTCATTGCCACACGAAATTATATTTGACAAAAACCATTGATCTCTTGTTCCCCCGCTTTCAATATATATAATAGTACTATAACGTCTTTCCTTTTCCAACTTCCATTACATTTTTCGTTTAAATACATATCTACAATATTTTTTTCATGAAACAATTGTCTTCTAAATCTTAATTAATTTACACTCTTAAATATAAAAAAATAAATAGTGTGCCAGATATAAATGCATTTAGCTGATCACATATATAATGCCGTTAGTTCTTCACACACACACACAAAAAATGTGTTCTTAAATATATAAGCGAAACATCTCTGGTCAAGGAAAACTAAAAGTAAAAGCAAAATGTGAACCCTGAAAGCTCAAGCCTCAAATGGTCAGCAGATGGTGTGGTTGCAAAAACCTTCAACTTTTACCAATTGAGCGTGCATCACATCATAGGCAATTAATTCAAACTTGTAGGCCATATATATTATGATTTGCTTTGACCAATCATTCTCTAGAAAATAAATAGAGAAATTATATTAGTATATATTTTTTTCCTCACATATCTCATACTGAAGTAAAGGTCATCCCTATGCTATCATTTTTAACTTCACTTTTACATCTAACATATGAGTGATATTCAGTTCACGATATGTGAAGTATATGATGAAAGAAAACAAGGTACACGTATTATTTTTTAAATAAATATAATAGACTGATCTTATTTAATTATATTTGCCTGCCAGTACATATTTCCTGGCTAAAGGCTGGGAAGCTCTCGGGACTCATAGCAAATTGCGCCCATGCATTAATTCTTCTTCATTTTATCAATTTCTCTTCTCCACTTGGATTATCGGCATTTTGATAGAGAATAATCAAACGAAATTAAAATTTTGATAGAGAATAATCAAACGAAATTAAAAAAGATTTTGTATTCTACGTGAGTTTTTCACATTATATTATTATGTGAAGTAAAAGACAAATATAAATATTATATTCTGCGTACAATTTGAAAAAATAATATTAATTTTTCTGTTTATTTTTAATATGACTCGTGTAAACAGAATTCTTACAAAAAAATCAAAAGAAAAAGAAAAAAAATTGCATGTGCGTTGAATATAATAGGCATACGAACGATATATCCTTGACGAATAAAACCTTCATCTCGACTTGTCCAGTTTAGATTATTCCTTTTCTTTTAGGCTTTTAGCTGATAAGTTATACCTACTTTTCAAACTTATAATGACATACTTGATCACTTTCATACTTCTTTTCTTTCAAATTCAGTTCCTTTTCAATAAGCTTTTAATTTTTTGTCCATTTATTTTCGATTAACGATTAAGTTAATTACATGCTCCAAATGGTTATAGTTATAAGAAAATCCAGTTTTTGGGAAGGTGTTTGAAAATATAAACTTTACAATTTGAGAAATTTTGACAAACATATTATCAATTCAAAAAACAATTAAAAATTCGCAATTCATTATTTCAAAAAAATTGGTTCAATAAAATATGCTTCAAGTTAACATTCTTATTGTGCCTAAGTACCTTGCTAATTTTCATTACTCCTATCAAAGCACATACCTTTCTTTTATTGATTTTTATTAGCTTGTTTAAACAAGTTTTCATCTAGATAAAGTGGTCACCATGAAGGAAGATTAACGATACTAAAAGTCAACTATATGACCGAAAAGTTTCAAGTTTTAAAACGCATGAAGACATAGGCTAGACGAGAATTAGTGAATAATAATCGAAGTCTACATTTGGTAATAAGAAAATGATACTTTTACATATAAATAACTCTCACATATCTCACATATTCTTATTTTCTTTCTCTCTCTCTTTAACATTAAAAAACTTAGATAAATAGGGATATGCGAGATATGTAAGAATTATTGTATGTGTAAATATCATCATTCTTGATAATATGCATGGATGGTGAGAGCCACTGCCATCTTTTTAATAGAACAAAAAGCCTAATTAATCAACAATTAACCTTTACCATTGATTTCAAGTTGCAAAAACTAATGAGTGTTAGCACATTATTAATAAGAGTTAGACTTTTTAAATAGTTGTTGTGATAATTATAATCCTTTAATGATTTGTCAACGCATAATTGAATGACAGTATAATTTTTTTTTTCACACTAACAGTGAATCAAAATTAAATTCAAAACTAATTGACATTGTTGAGAAACATGGCTTCACATGAGAGAAAAATGGAAGAAGATAAAAGTGAATTTACTGAATGAGAAAGTATATGAAAATTCTATACAAGAGTGAGTTATATAGCGTTAGAGATGTAACTAACTATGTAATTAATCACACCTAACTAATTAATCATTAACTAATTACTAACCACCTAACAATATGTGGTAATAGCCCCCCGCAAGCTGGAGGATGCGTACTTTGCATTCTCAGCTTAGGATGAACAATACAATCTATATATCTCAAACAAAAAAAATGACAAAATACAATAAATAATGTAATCACATCGGCGAGGGATGGAAAAAATTGAAAAAGAATGATGAATGAGAACTAATAACGGCCGAAGTGCATAGTTCCTAGAAGTCTTCAACTTTTCCTTAAGTCCATTCGATCTTCTTCTAACATTTCCACGGCACTCGTCCCAAGTAAATTGAGACTTTTCAAGTCACCAAATAACATCACAATATGATATCAAACAATCTCAAATATGAGAATAATGCTCACCAACCTCTCAAAAAAAAAAAATCAAAGCTTAACTAGAAAAAGTAAACTGAATCAAAACTAAATCAATGGGGAGAATTCTTGCAAGAGAAGTTGCAACGATTCCAACAAATCCATTACTTGGTTCAAAATTGTGAAGAACTATGCTAGTTATAGTTTTGCCAAATAACGACTGCCACATGCCTACACCATGAATCCTGGGAATTTGCGCTAATAAACACGCCAGAGCTTGTTCTAATTCCCTGTGTATTCTCCGTTTCACCCTTGCCTAACTTCAAAGTTGATGGTTTGAGTCCTGGAAAGGAATCAACGTAACAGAATCATCACCAGACTTTCCGGCACGCAACAAATTGTACTTCATCTCCTCCTTCGTCGATTTAAGCAACCTCACCCTCGATCGCGGCCGCAAGCCATACTCATCTTCCTGAGAGTGAGAGAAAAGACTAGAACCAAAGAATCCAGCAAGGAAGAATAAGACACGTATGAGGAAGACGGAAGGCAAATTGAACTTGTTCGTCCTCAAGCTCCAATTTCCTTTAACTATTTTGGCTTTCATTTGGATTGTCGAGAGTTGTTTTTTTTTTTTTTCAAATTCAAATCAAATGCTAACTACCAAGCAACTCGTTACTCCATTTTCTTGAAGGTAAACATATTCCATTTCAATGGATCTATCATCAATGACGCCATGGACAACTAGGTGTGCAAGATCTTCAAAACTTTGACACAAAAAAAAGAAGCATAAGGCAAGGTCTCCTACATCACCGTTTGATCTCTTACCAAAGACTTGCACACCAGCGAGATTGAGTTGTGGTCCTTGTTGGACTGAATAAATGAGAACACATGCTCGAGGACCTCGTCAGGGAACGAGTTTCCCATTCTTGAACATTACAATGGTAATGAGAAAGGTTGCAAAAATGAAAATATAGCTGAGAATAATTGAAATTGAATTATGGTGGGAGAGAAAGGATTGAGAGTTTCATGAGAAAACTTACTGCAGTGGATGAAGAAACTTCCTCGATGTGGGTACAATAGAAGTAAATTTACTAAATGAGAAAGTATATGAAAATTGTAGACAATAGTGACTTATATAATCTTAGAGATATAACTTATCGCACCTAACTAATTAATCAATGCCTAATTACTAATCATCTAACCATATGTGGTAATAGACATCGCATTATTAAACTTGTGTGTTCTCAACTCAAAAACATGAGGAAGTGAATTATGTGAACGTTCCACTTGAGTTGCTCCATGTAAATTTAGCTTTCCTGTGATTATCCTTTTTGCACGTTCCTGCGTCTTTTTCAAGAGTTCCATGTCCTCGTTATATTTGGCCAAAAACAAAATCCCTCATTGCAAGAAATACTTATGTGTTTTGATACATAGAAATTGTTAAATATAGAGTGTCGAGCCAATCTTTTCTCATAACCTTACCCATAGTTATTAGTGTATGGTGACGATGCTCTATCAGAGAGATGATGGTTGAACGATTTTTTGAAGTGATTTACAATGGTTTGATTGGTCATAGACAATGAACTTGCGAGAAATTAGGTTTAGAAGTCTCTGATGGGACAATTGTAATGGATAAATTGAGTTATAACTTGTTGAGAATTTTAAAAAAGTTTTGTCATTGAAAAGGAATGAAATAAATAAAATTTATCGAAAAGGAATGAAATAAATAAAATTTATATAAGTGAAATGATGTATAAATCTAATGTAAAGTTTTTGGTGAAGATGTCATATCAAATTCTCAGGTTCTGATTTCTTATCAATCCCAAGAAAAAAGAAACCAATTATTGTTTTTACACTTAATTAACTAGACCAGATTCTTAGAACATTGGTACTCTCTTGTAATAACTAGAAGATACAAACGCTTGGTCTAATGGTTTATTATTCAATGTAAGACTAATCCGTAAAAGCTATAGAAGTTATATGATAATTAAGATAATGAGTAGTGTAAATAATCAAGCTCAACCAAAGATAGTTAGCCTAAGAGTACCATTTCGTTTAGGCAATATTCCTCCCACCTATTAAGACAATAATTTATTGTAGTTTCTTTTTCTTGGTTTAAACTCCCAGTGTAAACAACTAATTGTGTGAGTGGATTTTATCTGTAGGTGTTTGAATTTTATTAAAAATATTTTGTGATTAAGATCAAATCAGATGTCTGAATGGAAATTAATTTTATACATAAAAAATGTAAAGATATCTTGTAATCTTAGAAAAAAATAGTAATTAACTAATACAATCATCAAAAGAAAAATGTGCTAACTACGGTTGCTACATACCTATAGTCCATAGACTCAGCCAAATTGCTACACGCTGAATAACGTAAACTGTGTGAATGGCACAGAGCCAACTAAACATATTATAGTATGCCAACAAACTTTTATTTCAATTGCTAAAGGCCGAAATCTTGAAAATTTTGAATGTGATGGTAATATTAAATATTTAATGAGGTTAAAGTTACCAATCCCTCTCCAATACTCAGTGGCTTCCACTATATATTGTTAGAGATATAAAATTATTAAAGTACTTTCACCTATTAACTTAGGATATATTTAGGAGGATGACATGTAAGGGAATGAAATGAAATGACATAATAAATTTTACAAAATGGGTATTTAGGAGTTATTAAAAGGGATGGAAGTGAGTGGCAATAGAGAGACCCCAAGACACCTCCTTACCATTAAAAACCTTAATTTTGTTGTCCTTCTAAATTGAGGTGTTGAAGAGGGAGTGACATAATTTTGTAAGAAGAGTGTAAGGAGTTCATTTCATTCCTTTATTAAACTACTAAATAATGCAGTGACATCTATCTTTTCATTTCATTCTATTTCATTATGAGTCACCCTCTTCCATCCTCTTTAAAACTCTCAAACATACCCTTAAGCTTTTGAAATAATTGATTCATAACATGGTATCAGAACTTTCATGATCTAGTGACTATGACATGGTATTAAAGTTTCCTATTTTTTTAAATAAATTTAAATTTCAGTACAAAGTAAAGTAAACTTATGTATTATCTATACTTCAAATTCAAATAATTATTGCGTAAGCGACGTATTAAAAATATAAAATTATTAAAATACTAATAGTTTAAACTTTTAAAATATTTCATTCATGATATATAAACTAAGACACTTATAGACATTTTAAAATTAGATTATACATAGTAAATCCAAAATACTAATATGGCGATGAAACTAATTAGATGATCATTAATTAATGTAAATTATATTTTTAAAGGTAAAATATATCCTTTTTAATTATGACTTGTCATTTTCTCACCTTGAGTGTCCGAGCTGGACACATATAAAGTGAAACAAGTCCATAAGATACGTACACGCTTCTTCCGTTAATTTCCTCGTTCTATAATAAAGGACTTTTTTTTGGTACATATAATAAAGGACGTTTAATATCAGAATATTATTTTATTTTATTCATTATTATTTATGCAAATTTTATCATTATCCAAGTCATTAATTTAACGTAATTTTCAAGTTGATAAAGAGATAAAGATGAGACATCAAGCCGCCGAAAAGTGTGCAATTGAAGTATGGGAAACAAGTCTATTAATTATTCAAAGCTTTATACCCACCAATGCTTTTTTTTTTTAAAGGTACCCACCAATGTTATTTTTATAGAAAATTGACTATATGCCCACCAAAAAACAACAATCATATTAATGTCATTAGGAATATTGAGCAAGTAGGGGGTGGACATTTGAGTTTGAGCCTGAACTGACCTTAAAAAATTAGGGTTTGAGCAAGCTCAGTGCCAATATTGTAATTCGGCTAGTCAAAACTTAAGGAAGTGTTTTATTTGTTTTTTGTTTTTATTTTCAATTGATATATTTTATTATAATTACAAAAACATTATATTATTTTTATTCTATTTTGTTTTTAAATTGTATAAAAGAAATTGCAAAAATAATATTTTAAATAACTGGGTGTGCATTGTTAATTTTATTTCATACATAACCTTGATCTTGTATTTGTGTTATTTAATTTGCACATAATATGTCAAGAGTTTAATTTTATCCACTGTCAGTGTGAAGTTTTTTTATATTGTCATTCAATTATGTGTTGTCAAATTATTAAAAGAGTTTAATTATCGTAACCACTACTTAGAAAGTCTAACTATTTTAATAATGTATTAACACATAATTGAATGATATTGTAAAAAAATTTTACACTGAAAGTGAATAAAAATTAAATTCATATGTCACTATCCCTCTTTTAATTAAAATTGAAATTGCTTTCCCGAATTCTAGGCCAAAAACCTCCTCCAACACATGTCAACCTCCTCACACCCCACACACGTAACTAAGTAAATAAGGGGAATGGGTACGAAGTCAACTTACGTGGGCTTTTGTGAAACACCAACAAGTCTTAAAAGTCAATCACCACATTCAAGTTTCTCGAATAAGCAACGGCGTCGTTTACTGTGCACCCAACTCTATATATACTCCACCAGCTCCAGTTCCAATCATCCAATCAGTCGCCTACGCAACAGAACACAGTTCGTAGAAAACTAAATACCTGAAGAGTGCAGACTCCTCACCAGGAAAATCATTTTTGATTTCCCCGAAAAACAAACAGATAGTTCCAACATATATTTCACTGACGGGCCTGTGATCTTTTTCCAGAAATGAGAAGCTTCTGCTCCCGCCCAAATGCGCCGTCGTTTTCCATGTCTCGCCACTCTTCTTCTTCACCAAGTTCAACACTTCCGCGGCCGAGCTTCTCTGAATTACCCAGCAGCATCGAGGAGAGCTACATGCGCATCGAAGCAGCAGAAGCCCTAATACTGAAATGGAACCAAGAAACCTCCGCATACGCCAAAGTCACCTCCCTCTTCTACGAGGACAAAACCGAGGCCATGCACTACATCCACTGCGTTAACCAGCTCCAAAAAACCATGCATTTCTTGCTCTCCCAGAGCGCTTCCTCCGAGAAACTCATCCTCTCACAGAACTTAATGCAGATGGCCATGAAAAGGCTCCAGAAAGAGTTCTATCAGATCTTATCCATGAACCGGGCCCACCTGGACCCAGAATACGTCTCCACTCGATCCTCTCGCACCTCCGTCAATTCCAACACAACCTCCGATTACGATGACGATGGCACACCGGACGACGACGTTCTCGCCGCAGGTGATTCAATCTCCGAAGTCGAACGCGTTTCTTCCATTGCCATGGCTGATCTAAGATCCATCGCCGACTGCATGGTTTCTTCCGGTTATGCAAAAGAATGCGTGAGCATTTACAACACCATCAGAAAATCGATCATCGAAGAAGGCATTTATCGCCTAAACGTGGAGAATTGGACCTCCTCACAGGTGAACAAGATGGATTGGGAAGTGCTTGAATTGAAAATCAAGAGTTGGTTAGAGGCGGTGAAGATTTCAGTGAGGACGCTATTCAGCGGAGAGAGAATCCTGTGCGATCACGTCTTCGGCGCTTCAGAATACGTCAGAGATTCTTGCTTCGCCGAGATTTCAAAGGACGGAGCCACTTTTCTATTCAGATTCCCCGAACTCGTCGCCAAAACTAAGAAATCGCCGCCGGAGAAGATGTTCCGTGTGCTCGATATGTACGCTGCGATTGCGGCACTGTGGCCGGAGATTGAATCCATCTTCTCGTTCGATTCCACCGCCGCAATTCAATCTCAAGTCTTCGCTTCAATTCTCCGACTCAGCGAATCCGTGCGAACGATTCTCTCGGAATTCGAGTCCACGATCCAGAAAGACTCTTCCAAATCGCCACGGAATTTCGGCGGTGTCCATTCACAGACAACACAAGCAATGAATTACCTCTCTACTCTCGCGGACTACACCAACGTACTCTCTGACATATTCGCGGACTGGTCTCCGCCGCCAAAGTCACCTCCGCCGGAATCCTTCTTATACAGTCCAGAATCCGACGACACGACGGAGGCGCCGGCGTTCTCAGTGCGGATAGCGTGGCTGATTCTGGTCCTTCTTTGCAAGCTCGACGGCAAAGCAAAGCATTGCAAGGAGGTTTCGTTGTCTTACCTGTTTCTCGCAAACAATCTCCGGCACGTGGTGGCCAAAGTCCGCAATTCGAACTTGCAGTACGTGCTGGGCGAGGATTGGGTGGTGAAGCACGAAGAGAAGGTGAAACGGTTGGTCGCGACTTACGAGAGAGTAGCGTGGGGCGAAGTGCTTTCGTCGTTGCTGGAAAACGAAACGGCGGTGATGTCTCCGGCGAAGGCGAGGGTGGTGTTCGGGAACTTCAACTTGGAATTCGAGAAAGCGTACCAAAAACAGAACTCGTTTATCGTCTCGGGACCGGAATTCAGGGACGAAATCAAAGGGTCTATCGCGAGAAATTTAATCCCGGTTTATCGTGAGGTGTATAATACGCACCGGGTTAGGGTGGGTTCTGTGAGAGACATGAGAGAGTATGTCACATTTACCCCCGAAGATGTTGAGAATTACCTGGTGAACCTCTTCTCTGTGGGAACAAGCACCCGGAGTTTTGAAACGTAAACAAAAAAGGGGAAGAATAATAATTTTGAATGGAATCTCCTATTTCTGCACTCTTTTTTCATTTTAGAGTATTTATTTTCATATTTATTTTTTTAAAGTATTGATATTTATGATAAGTTATCAAATATTTATTAGTTATTGATCATATTTAAAATTTTTTTAAATATTTATTATAAAATTAATAATTAATAAATATTTAACAACTTATTTATAATATCAAATTTATAAAAATATCATAATAACTCATTTCATTTTATACTAATATCTATGCATATTATAAAAGAAACTTTATTCAAGATTTACGTTCGTGTCACTTATATAATAATTTTTTTATTTAAAATTTTTTAATCTCTAATAATTTTTATGTATTTAATTTACTCAAGGTAGGATCTGTGAAGGACAAGGGAGAGTATGTCACATTTATCTCAGAAGATGTTGGGAATTACCTAATAAACCTCTTTTCTGTATGATGTGCTAGGAGTTGTTAGGACTGGACATGAGTTAGGTTAGATTTGAGATAATTTTAGATCTAACTTACTTACAAAAGTAGTGGGATAGAAAAACAAATTTCTCTGACCCAAACCAACCTAACCAGCTCATATATGGGTTGGGATTGGTTCAACTCGTTGGTTAAATTTGAACCTAAAAAAAATAACATACTAAAATTAAAATTAAAATATATTATAAATAACATAACATAAGTTTTTAAATGACAAAACACAAAACATAAAATTTAAAGTATATATAACTTTATGATTACAATTACGATCAAGAGAAACAAACAACAAAGACACATATAAATAATTAACCAGTGACATTATAATCAATGCATTCTCTCTCATTTAGTTTCTTGTAAGTCAATGACATCATAACTTTAACCACAATCAACATAATTGTCAAAATAAAGATAAGTTGAAACCAATAATGAAATAATAAGTTAAAAAAAACCTAGAATCCTAACCAATTTAATAAAAAACATCTAAAATGATCAATTATTACGATTCACAACTTCATATCTAGTAGCAGACAATTAACACATAAAGGAATCACGAAGTATTAGCAAATATTAATGATTAAACTATTAGTAATTGACTAAACAAATTTAGCAAAATTTATATAGTAAACTACCTACTTCAATTTTTTTAATTTCATCTGTTTGAGCCTGTACATCAATATGTTTATCAAGAATTCTTAATTAGTTATTAGCATAAATTAATGCCTCAACAATGATGGGTTGTAAAAAGTTACAAAAATGATCTAACACTCGCAATCTAATACTAAATACAGCATAAGATTTTGGAAGCCCTAATAAAAAATGATAACACATATCAAAATATTATTAAAAAAATAAAAACAACTTGAGTGGGTTAGGTTTGTGTGAGTTGAGAAAGTCTCAACCCGTTACCCGACTCATATTTTAAAGATTTGAGTATTTTAAATCTAACATAATTCACATACTCAAACCAACCCTAAATTATGTTGAATTGAGTAAAAACATATGAATTGGTGAATTCACTTAACCTGATTTTACTCCCAAAGGGAGAACAAGCTTCCGAAGTCTTGAGACGTAAACAAAAGGGAACGAATAATGATTTTGAAAGGATTCTCCTATTTGTGCACTCTTTTTTCATCATATATATATATTATACAAAATAGTACATTTAAGTTTTATTAATGACACATGTTACACATATAAAATTTTAATTATAGTTGATTTAATTTTATTTAGATTTTGACAACAATGTATTACTTTCTTAATCAAAACTATTAAAGTAAATATAATTATATATGAAAATTTATAGTCCCTTAACTTTTCAAAATATAGGCATTTAATAAAATATTTATTGTCAAATTGCTATAGCTTTCCAATTTTTTTTTACGATTCATTTATTTAAATTTTTTGGAATTATTATGTAAAAAACCCGTCCTTGGCTTTTATAAATATAGACATTTAATAAAATATTTATTACTAAAATTACTATATTTTTCTGAATTTTAATTTTTTTAATGGCTCATTTTTTAATTTTATCCTATTTTTTTTATTATATATATATATATATATATTATAAAAAGATTTCATTTAAGCATCACCGATGCTACATATCATTTATATAGTAAGTTTTTACCTTCTAAAATCTTTAACCCCTCATGCAATCATAAATGAGTCTTTTTTTTTAAGTAATTAATTTCTTTTTACTTTACATGTCAATTCTTTTTTAATGGCTCCCAATATTATTATTAGAAATTCAATTTCTATGTTTTTTCAATTATAATCAGGAATAATAATTATAAATTCAAATTTTAAATTATAGTTGATTTGATTTTATTTAATTTTTAATAATAGTATATTTATTTCTCAACAAATAGTTATTAAAGTAAATATAATTATATGCGCAAATTGTAACTCCTTTATTTTTTTTATATATAGGCATTTAATGAAATATTTATCATCAAATGACTATAGCTTTATGAATTTTAAACTTTGTTTAATGTGTATTTTTTTTTTAAAATTTTTCCTAATATATTTGGAATTATTATGTAAAAGATTTGTAGCTCCTTAATTTTCGCAAATATAGGCACTTAATCAAATATTGAATCAAATAAATTATCTACGCCATCATTCAATTATATATATATTTTAATCAATTTATTATAATTCAATTATATATATATTTTAATCAATTTATTATAATTATTTAATAATACACATTTCTCATTTATATACATTGCACGGATAATAAAATTAGTTTTATTTTCAAAGAAAGATCATTATCACAAAAGCTTTTTTAAGGAAACTTACAAATCAATGATATATTTGGTTGTGTTTAGAATCAATTAAAAATAGAATTAATTTGATATGATTTGAATTGAATTGAATTGATTTATAAATTAAATTTTATGTTTAGAACTCATTATAAAAAATTAGATTTAAAATAATGCAATTCTTATATTTGGAACTCATTAAAATAAGAATTGATTTTATTTTATTATTTTACTTTTTTAACCTCATATCAGTGTAAATAATATTATAACAAATCAAAAATTAATAAGAATAAAGTAATCAATCTAAATAATTAAATTTAAAATAAAATAAAATCATAACAAATCTTATCATATTTGACAAGATTTCTAAATCAAAATCATTAAAATCCATGGGATTTTAAAAATTAAATTATTTCTTATTTTTTGACATTCTAAACATAAGATTTGATTTACAAATCAAATCAATTTTTTTTTTTTACATTCTAAATATACTCTACTGTAGTCGAGTAGTGTTATACTTCATTCGTTAACCCTTTTCGTAGAAATTATTTGTAGGATATAACACTCCTCTTATTTTTATTTTTTTATGAAGGGATTAGTGTAATTCTTGAAATAGGAATTTTCTTTTATGTTACATATGGAACAAAGGATTTGTGCTGTAACTAATTATTCGTAAAATAAATAATAAAAGTAAGATAAAATATGCAAAAACTATTATGACCCCACATTATATACATATTTGTGTCTATTTCTGTTGATATCACCATTTTACGTGAGAAATAAATAAATTAATCATATGAGATGGCACAAATTTTATTAGAAGAAAGACACTTTAGTTTGACTTGAAGGAAAAATATTATTTTTTAGTTTATGAATTAAATTAATTACGTATTAAATTAATTTAACAAATAATTTATATATAATTAACTAATAATTTATTTTTATTTTAATATTTAATATGTAGTCAATTGTAAATAAATTATTAGTTAAATTAATTTAATAATTAATTAATTCAATTTACAAAACAAAATAAAATATTCTTCTCCCAAATGGAACTAAAGTGTGTTTCTCCCAATCTTATTCCTGCACATTATTTTATCAAAGGGAAATAACTTTGGGTCATGGGAGTGGAGGGCCTGAAATAGTGATTGATGATTATTATGATTCCCATTTTTTCTTTAAAAGAGAGGGAGAATTTGAAGCAATGGACGAATAAGTGAATAAGATTTGTATTCTTCATATGTGATCGGTACTTCTCTGGTTCTAAGAAATAAGAAGGATCGAGGCCCAAACACATTGAGGCATGCCCTAACTTTTAGTAGCTTATATAATCCAGACCTGACCAACGTATATGAGATAAAGATAGCGGTTCAAGACTATTTGATATTCCTTTTAGAGAGAAAAAATATATCCCTTAAATTAATCCTCTATTTGATATTCTGTTTACCCATTTGGGATTAGAGAAGCACCCTAAGTCCTTATCATCATTTTGCTCAAAAATAATAGTAAACCCGTGTGAAAAGGAATGCTATCAATTTCAAAGATGTGAATTCCAAATTCCAAAACAACATGAAGTGTAACATTTGCCCAAAAATCAAAGCAGGAATTCAGATTACAACCGCTAGCATATCGTTCAAACAGAAGGTTCTTGAAACAACTAATTTTAAAAAAATAATCAGAGAAATTCTATAGAGGAAAAAAAATGTGTAGCTATATATAAAAGAGTTAATGTCATTTGTATTGATTTAGCGGTGAATTAATGTTACATGAAGATGTGTTTTTATTTTACTAATTTTTATGTGTAACATGAATAATTGCTTCGAATTATGAATTCTTTGAAAATTTTCTTCCAAAGTTTGCTATCTAAATACAATTATACATGTTCAACACAAATGTGAAGAATATTTTCGAGAAACGCATTATCATAAGCATGTAAGCGATTCCCATAGACTATCTCAATTGCCTATTTGACACTCAACTTCAATTTAGAGATAATGACCTTACGGTTGTCTTTGGAGAAAATTATTTCTATTTAGTTTTTGGATAAAATTAATTAAATATTCGATTAATTTAATCAATAATTTATATATAATTAATTAATAATTTTTTATTTTGATATTTAATACATAATTAATTATATATAAATTATTAATTAAATTAATTAAATACTTAGTTAATTTTATTCAATAACTAAATAAAAATAATTTTCTTTAGGCAACCTAAATGATCATTTTCCCTTTAATGTATCTGACTGCGGGGACGTGTGGCATAGCAATTCTCAAATTGACCATGACATTTTCAGCCATCTGGACAGTGCTATTTCAACTCTTGAGCTGCTATTGTGTTAATTCCAGCCCCAGATTTAAACGTCGACAATCAACGACTGAAGCCTACTACAAATTTCAATGAAATAACTAAAGCGAGAAAAAGGGCCATATTCTTGAATGTGGTCCATAGTAAACGATTTCATCAAATTAATATGATGGATACATGCAGCAAAAAGGTAACCCTGCATTCATTAATCAACAAATAAAGGTCCTAAGAAACGGAAAATAAATAATTAAATAATGGGGAATGACTCAGCCACACCAATATTAATATTATATTATTAAATAACCTTCCGGTCCTGAGAAGGGTTAGGGACCACGCTGTTCAATGTATTCTCATGGAAGTAACTTACTAAACAGCTAGTAAGATGAGCATTAACAGTTCACACATTTATAGACACATGAAAGTAACTTGCTAATTGCTACAATAGACCCCAGGGGGTAGGAGATCAATCAGGTCATTTAACACTGTATCCGTATGTATACAATAGCTTAGGGCTTAGCTTCTATTCTGCGCAAACTGTTTGATCTGCTGGCCTCGCAACAGATTGCCATCCAGTGCAGTGATGGAGAACCTGTTTTAGATCATCTGTAGGAGGTTCCACTGTCCACGTGGGATAGTATTCACTGGGATGAAACATGTTACATCCGACATTCTCAGTCATTAGCCCTGGTTGAGTTCCATTGACAAATACGTCTCCTTCAGACCTTATGTGGCCAGTTGCTCCCGCCTCTTTATCTGCTGCCTGCGGGGATGTCATCAATTCAGTCTGGTTATCCAAATAAGAAGCCAGCAGAAATACTTTTATATTACTTTCATAAACCAGCAGTAATCAATCTCATTAGTTTAGCATTAAAAAGTCGCAGAGAGTATGCCCTTTGAATCAAGCATCAACTTGATGTTGGGGATACTACACCCCATACTTCGCATACTATGATTAATACTTTTATTTAAGAAAAACATCACACACAAATTTAAGGTGGTTTGGCCCAACATGCCTACATCCACGGATGAAAAAAGATTAAATCTACTATAAATAACAATAAAATACAACTTTTGTAGAGATAAAGTTGCAAACCCTCTCCCACTACTACAACTTTTGAATGGAAAGAGTTGCGAACCTTCCCCCACTACTACTCACAGTTTCTTTTTCCTCATTCTCATAAATCAAACAATTCCCCAATACAAGTTATAAAACCCATAAAACTTTGCTTGGTAAGCAACTAGTCACACACTCCTTATTAAATAAGGAAATAAGGATTCTACTAATAGTTTCCTAAAAACAAATACCCCACATATCTTGATATTAATTACAACTCAAAAAATAGGAAACTACCAATAAAACAGTAAACTAACGATAATTATCAAAACAGTAATTTAGGTCAAACCCAATACTTGATACTACTCTCTGCTGCTAGTGCTTCTTTAGATTAGTCAATCAGTTATTTCCCAAGAAGATTAACAAAGTGTTAAGCAACCAAATACCAGAATCACACTCATCCAAAACAACAGGCATAGCAAGTAAAATCTTTATTTCTGTGATTTTTTTTTTTCTATAGCAGATATGACAAAAACCTGTTCAGCTCAAACTGAATTTTCAACTCCGTGCCTACAAATGTTGGTAACATGTCGAGCTTTTTTGGAATCTAACTTGTTGATATACATAATTAAGTAGTCATGAAATCCTCATAAATGTGAATCCCACTCATCACCCTGCCTTTCAAGGTGATGCAATAGGTTCGAATATTATTTGGGTCAAGGAAAATATCGAAATTAGAATACATCTAATGGCAAGGAGCAGCAGTAATCAAATACTCTTGTTTTCATAATGCCTATGGCTGCAACGTCAAATTCTTTAGGGATGGAGAAAGCACAAATTAATTCTGATCATCCATTGAGTCCCAGTTTCATTGAAAAAATGAAGGGTAAAAAATTTCCCACTACAGTCACAAATGTGAAACAATGCTGAAGCCGGAATCATCACAGAAAAAAACTGCTTTTACCTCCCTCGAAATAGAAATTAGAAAAATGAAAGGCTGCTAGTAAACAATGCCTCGTATAGATGAACCATAGGTGAAAGTGTCAAAATGGATTGGAGCAAGGCCAAGGAATTTTGAAATTTGGTATGGTTAAGAATTTAATGATGGGATTACGTATGAAATAACTACAGAGCAGCTTTAGACAGGGATCTCATACATAATGAGGAGTGGTATGAATTAGAAAGCATTTCCTAAAAATGATTATGAATCTAAACAAACCAGAGGGTGTTTAATAACAATCACCATTGCAATCTACATCACATCCATGGGCAAACTGAAAGCAGGTAACGAAGCGATTATGGATAGATAACATCTATAAAACTATGTCAGAAACAATATAGGAAAGAAAAGAGGCAACCTATTGTAAGACAAATAACAAAATAATTAATTTAGTTGTTATACTACCCACCGATTGCATGTCATAGGAAAAATATTAGGAGATCAAGCCAACTAAAATAACTTTAAAATTATCGGGTACTAACCAATATGAAAGCAAGAAGTGATTAATATCATGAACCAGTTTTTCATGCTTCCTCACCATTTTGCAAGATCCTTTGGAACCATATTTATTGAAAAATAAGAGCAATAAAAGATTGCAGATAATATCAGTATTTTCAATTCAACCTAAAACATTACTTGGCCACTAAACATGAGAACTAGACATACCTTCTCATAAAGATACTTAAACGCCACCTTCTTCTGCCCTGCTTCATATATATTATGTTGCGAGAATATCTGGTATCAACATATAAGGCAAATGAGAATTTTGTATATCCTTCAATATGAAATTGACCCTCGAGTAATTCCAATCAGTAAACACATAATCACCTGGGATTCTACACTTGCACAAACAGCATATATGCCCCAATTTCTGGTGTAATTATTGTACAGATGTACTTTTGCAAATCTAACACGAGGATGCCTCTGCCGAGTCTCATTAAAAAAACAATGGTGAATAGTGACTCTCATGCATCTATCACCAATGTGCGAGGGATCCGCCCCAATGAGCATTGTTTTGTCATGCTGAGAAAAGTGACACCTGCAGATGACGGCAGAAAGCTTCTTCAATGAAGAATATTAAAGGCCTAACACAGAGAACGTTGAGTACAAGCAATTCATCTCACCTGGAAATAGTAATATCTGTGCTTTCTCGGGTGATATCTATCAGCCCATCATCAAAATCATGGAGACTGCAACGATCTATCCATATGTGCTTTGAATTAGGTTTGATCTGAATGCCATCAACATCAGGCCCTCTACCTCCTCCTAACTCTAAATTGCAAATTATTACATGTTCGCATTCCTTCAGCCGCAAACCTTTTCCGGTGAGTTTAATCCTTTGGCCCCGGCCATCAATGGTCTTGTAAGATGATACACTCAAGTATGATGAGAGGTGAATAATGCCCGAAACCTCAAATACAATCCATAAAGGTTCTTTTCTGCGACATGCGTCACGTAGTGATCCTGGTCCATCATCTGCATTCAAAAGAAGCTAATGGATGAACCAGCTCACCTAATTTTCTGCATCTCTCTCTCTCTCTCAAAATGATAACAGAGCAATATGTGAAAGCAGTGAGTTGTTAGGAGTTACAGAACAATCAATAAAAACGGCGCATTGGTTAAAATCATTCATATATTTTAGACGCTAAGTTCCCTTTTTAAAAATGTTCACCATAAACTCAAACTCAAATCAGTTTTCTCTGAATTTAAAGAAGGCTATAGAGTCAATGCATTATGATTTAGTCTTTCCTTCTAAAGCACAAGAGAATATTTCTGTAAGAGAAATCAGAAATTTAAAAAAATAAAAAAATGCACCCCACCCTACCTCAACCCTTAAAAATGCGATGAAGAGGGAATTGGGTGATAACCAAAGCTAACCTGCCAAAGTTGTGACTCGATAAAGGGGACCGTGAAGGCCACCGATTGCGAAGCGACCAAAGCCCTCGGCCTGGCCGGCGAGGGCTCGGAGAGTGGAGTCGACGTGAGTGTAAGGCAAAGACAGCATCTTGGAGGTACCCTCGTTCTGGGTTGGGATCGGTGGCTGAGCCTGAGCACCATATTTATAGCCCGGAGGTACCGTGTTGTGAGGGATAGAGTTACGGTGTTTGCGATGGCTGTGTCCGTGTGCGTTTCCCATTTATGGGTAGCTGGACGTTTTGAGCTCTTAGGTTCTATTGGATTGGGATTTGGTAGGGAAACTGAAAACTGACTAGTAAGTTAGTAACGAATCTCTTCCTGATCCACCTCTGTCACTGTAACCGACACTACCGACATTCTCTAGCCATAGATCGATAACATTATTACAAAATAAAATAAAATAAAATAAAATAGATAGATAGATACCATAGATAAAGAAAGATCTTGTTCACCAATCAAGTAACAAGCTGCTTACATGCTAGCAAATATTCAATCTGGTCATTTATAAATATATGAGAAATTAAATTAGTCATCTAATATTTGTGGATATTAATTTACTCACTCAATGTTTAAAATAAAGATCAACTCAATCCAACTGTGATGACCCGTGTAACTTACCATCCACCACATGCAGTGTTATTGAATTTGGCCCCCTTACCAAATTATTTTCTTTAACAATTTACACGTAGGGTATATTTGTGAAAAAAGTGATTTATTGTGAGATTGAAAAGAGCAAATCTTGACCATTAGATTATCCATATATGATCAAGATTAGAAGTTACTTAAAAATTACATGACCACTTAAAAAAGTCACATGACTTTATGTTTTAATTTTAACTATACACAGATGATCCAATAGTTAAGATTTATTCATCTCACTCTCATAATAAACCACTCCTTTCACTAAATATTCTCCCTTTCATGTATTTTTTTTTTTTATAAGGATGCCCCCAAAACCATTAATTTTAACCTATCTAGCTCTGCCCTTAATGTTACGTTATCATCCTACGCAATTATTGGTGCATAGGTGACTGTCATATGAGTGTTGAAGTTGATTCCAAATTCATACTTGGAATCCTCATGAACCCTAGCCCCAAAATTCATAAACCTTCATGAAGAAATCCAAAATCACCAGTGATGTTGCAGTCATGGAGGTTTCCCACAGTCCTCCCTCAACATTTGCATTAGAGCCAAAACCCTCACCTTGCAGAAATCCTCACCTTCCTCGCACGCAGAGGCCTCTTTCTTTTCCTACCTCCAACTCTGGAGCCACCCCCACTAGAAAGTGGTTCACTTGGTGGTTCTACGTGGGTTTGGAAGCGTTTAAGCTATTCAAATGCATGGTGTGTGATTTTATGGTGGGTTGAGTGTATGGCAGTGAAGATTCATGAGGTTTTGGGAATTAGGGTGGGTTGGGGCTTTAGTGTTCTTAATTTAGGGATTTCATATGACCTCAATCCACGTCACACACACATTTACTCATCTCAACATCATTTTTTCATATAAGATAACCACTTGTGTAAAAAACGATCACGTCATATAAATTGTAACAATGTCAAGATAAAATTTTATGATTGGATAAGGTTAATGTCCATTTTAAATATTAAAGGACTAAATTAATATCTACAAATATTGAAAGATTAACTTGATGTCTTATATATTTTTTGGGAATCAAATTAAGCATTTACTCAAAAAATTATATAGGAAGCCTAAGACTTTGGTGGGAGATCTAGAGAATAAGATAAAATGTAGGAAAAGTAGAATAAAGGAATTTGATCTTATAATTGAACCATCTTGGAAGAGACTTGATATCAATTGAGTTATGGCTATTGGACCAAAAAAATACTTTTCTAAGTTTTAAAGAGTTAAAACATTATTAATTGGTTAAATGTGGATTAACTGTATATCCCTTGTTATGAAACATGATAGAGCCCATGAAAGAGAAAAAAAAGAAAAAGAATTGTATTGATGTAATGTAGAAAAGATGAATTACAAGAAATATAATGAGGCTTATATAGACAATGAAAACAACTAACCTCTTAACTAATGTAACTAATCTATATCTCTAATAGCTCCCTGCAAGCTTGAAGTGCTAGAACTTCAAGTTTGGGATGAACAATACATTCAAACTTAAAAAAAAATTACAAAATACAAGTAGTGTCGTAATTACATCAACTAAGCAAGAAATCATAGAATTGAAAAGTTAGTGACGGTCAAGGTTCGTAGCTCTTCATTTTCGTCGCCACGGGTCTCGTCCCAAACAAATTGAAAAGTGCCGGAATGAATATCAACAAAAGATATAGAATCTGAGAGGAGTCGACTTGCCAAAATTTACATCGGTCATAAGTCACTCAAAATTGGAGCTTTATATGCCTCCAAATATTATCTTTTTTTTTTTTTTAAGAATCCCAATTTTGGAAATAAGAATCATAAAATGTCAAATGTCAATTATTGACAAATTGTATCAGAACTTCTTGAAGTGGAGAAAGAAAAAAAATAACAATGGAACTAGAGAATTTCTTGAGTTTCTCCTAAGAAACGAAATCGTTCTTTCAATTTTTCTCCCTTTCTTGAATTTCTTGATGCTGTTGGTAAAACTAATCATGGATGGTCAACGTTGGATTTGCTGGTGATGTTATCGTGTGACTTCTTGGAAGCATCACCATGGCAAGGAATGGTGATAGGGCCTTTCTGATCGAACTCGTATTCTTCTTTAGCTTCCTTCAACAACTGCATGAACAGTGGGTGGTTTTGAGCTTCTACGGCCTACCGGAGCAAGATCACGTCGCAGTCCACTATGAAGCTCCCGCATTCTCTAAACCCATGCAATCGATTCGCAGCTTCAAGAACCTTGATCATCATATATGCGAAGGCTTCGAGAATCGATTCATGGCTGAAATTGCAGGAAAGGGGAATTTTTTTTTTTTATGGTTTTGATTTGAGGATTTTTAAGGTTAGGGTTTGATGAGTAAGGAAAGTCGATGATGACAAACAAATAGAAAGGTAAAGAGAGAGAAAAGGAAAATCTAAAATTTCTAAAGGTGGGTTCTCTGCAATACAGCCACTTCTTTTTTTCTTTCAAGAAATTTTCTTCATGGTTTTCTTCGAAAGATGCAGAAATTCTGTTCATGAATATCACCAAGACCATGCCCAGAAAGAGAGTCTCCATCATCATTTTTTTTGTTGCGGTTGTAGATATACCAACCCCCATAAACGAAAAATTCAAGAAAAAAAAGGTATTGAGAGAAATCGAAAGAAAATTTTTAGTAGTCTTGGCTCGACAAGAAACATAGAAAAAGAGGTTTGAGATTGAAAGGAAGAAGAAGAAAAGAAAACGGAAAAAAATGAGTTGCGTGAAGGCAACATAAATAATTTTATGATATGATATCATGTTATGAAACGTGATAGAGTCCATGAAAGAGAAAAAAATAAAAAAAAAATTGTATTGATGTAATGTAAAAAAGATGAATTATAAGAAATATAATGAGACTTATATAGCTAATAAAAACAACTAACCTCCTAACTAATGTAACTAATCTATATCTTTAATATCCCTCACTTTTTACGAGCACTCAAGCTACCTACCAATGAATGAAAACTAAACAAAAAAATTATTAAAAAATTATTTTGACTCGACGTATAAATGACAAATAGAGTTATCAATATTGGTCCGGCCCAAGACGAAAATTTAGAGGCTCATTTTTTTGTCGGTTCATCTTAGCCCGACAAAATATGTGGACTTGCTTGATTTATCCCATATTAAAATATTCATTTTACCGGATGACCATAGCTCAGCTCCCAAAATCCCATTCTCCTCCCCTTATCCCTGACTGCAATAGGAACCTCCCTTGAACCAATAGGGTCCAATAGGTTGCTCAAGGTAAACAGTGATTTAAGAGATGATGTAACTGGGGTTAAGCCCACTATTTATCCCTTGGGCGCGAGTAAGTAGGCTCACCCATTTAAGTTTTTTGCCTGTTGTGGCCGTTTGGACGTTTTTTGGGCGTGATCCACGCTCAGGGTATTGATAGCCATAAATCCGCTATTCAACGAAAAGAAAGTGAGCTGTCATGGCCTTGGAGCAGTTGTTTATCAGGGGAGTTGGGCTTTAATGAGTTGGGCCTGCACTTGGAGAGCCACACGTTCTGTTGGACTGGGCTTCCAGGACTGGGCCCATAAGATTAATGATATTCAATTTTTTGCCAAATCGATATGAGTTCAATTGTACGAGCTGTCATGGATCTCGCACCCAGCCCTCTCTCCCAGCCCACATCTCGGACCACCCCAAGACCCACTCTGGTCCCCTCGGCAAGGAGGGCGTTTTCTTGAAAAATGGCTCGGGGTTCGATCCGTTGCGCATTGAGCTGCTATACAGGGTCACCAAGGTAATACCCAATCTCAATTTGCTTTCTTTCTTGATCACTAGCTACAGGATGAATAATGTTACATTGTGTTGTGTACAAAGCCTAACCCAATAGTCTTGTTTCTCGTTGTAACTAGTATATTCTCTTCTTCACTTGGTTCCTCGTTTGATATTTGTACTTAAAAATGCTACCTTTACATTTCCCTTGCTTTCCAATCAAAATGGTTCTGATAATTAGTAAGGTGAAAATATAGTTTTTAATTAGTTTTCTTCTTACTTTAGCTTAATTCCTCCTGATTTATCTGCTAAGCATGGCCTAGATTAATACCTAAAGTTCTGCAGAATTCTTATGAGAGAAGGGAGAAAGCTTATAAAATAGCCAATCGAAGAACCAATTTTGAATGGTATTGTACGTGCATTGTGGTTAACAGCTTGCTGCTTCGTTTAAAACTATTTACTTTCAAATAATATTGTTGTGGCAGCCATTGTTCAGGTGCTACTAGATCATGACACAGAGCTAATCAAGACAGTTGGGCAATCAAATGCAACACCTCTTATATCTGCGGCTACAAGAGGGCATGCGGATGTTGTTGATCAATTGCTGTCACAAGATTCTCACTCCATTTAGCTGACCGGCAAGGACATGTATAATGTTGGAAAAATATTACTAGGGAAGGATCCACAACTTGCTCGAAGGACTGATAAGAGAGGACAGAGTGCACTGCATATGGCTGTAAAGGGGGTTAGCTTTGAAGTGGTGAAGCTGCTTCTTGATGCAGATGCAGCAATTTTCATGATGCCAGACAAGTTTGGCAATACTGCATTGCATGTAGCCTCCAGGAAGAAGAGGGCAGAGGTATCATAATGGCTGAACTTTAAACACTGATAAGTTGATAACAGAAAAACCAGGAGCAGTTACCTACATACCCGTTTAGTTTCTTTTTCTTGCTTTCATTTGTGTACGAGCTATATAGTATCACGCCTGTTTTTAACATAAAAAATGTAGTAGTTATGACTCGCATAAATTCATGCAGATAGTGAATGAGCTAGTACTTCCTGATACTAATGTGAATGCCTTAACAAGAGACCACAAAACAGCTCTTGACCTTGCTGAAGGATTCCCAACATCTGAGGAAATCTTGGAGATGAAATGAAAGAGTGCCTATTTCGTTATGGTGCAGTTAAATCCAATTATCTCAACCAGCCAAGGGATGAGCTAAGGAAACCTATGACACAGATTAAAAAAGATGTCTACACTCAGCTTGAACAAAGTGGAAAAACAAACAAGAATGTGAGTGATATTGGCAAGGATCTATGCAAGTTGCACAGAGCTGGAATCAACAATGCTACTAACTCAGTAACGGTGGGCGGCGTGCTCTTTGCAACAGTTGCATTCATTGCGGCATCTTATATAGTAGTTGATCGGCACAGCAAGTGGGCTACAATCCTTGTTACTATTGTAGGGGCGGTTATAATGGCAGGTGTTCTTGGTATCATGACATACTATGTGGTGAAATACAAACGTTTTCGAAGAGTGAGGAAGAAAGAGAAGATGTCAAGGACTCGAGCATACTCATGGCATCATCATTCACATTCTGATTCAGAAGTAAATCCGATTTATGAATTTATGCCATTTGATGTTACTTTGGGCTTCAATGTTAAGCGTGATGCCTCTGTACAATTAATGCTTTAGTATTTGATAAACCTTGAAAAAGGAGAACAAGACTTTTAGCTTTGGTGGTTTCATCTGTAGATAGAGAACAAATATGGCTTTTATGAAAGTCAATGACTTCTTGTTAGTGTTTCGAAGGGAACGACGTGCGGGAGCCAAATTGGTTAGCTACACTCTTTCTTTGAAGGTTGAAATCACCTCAATTATCATATTTGTTGTCATTTGTGAACATATTCTTCTGCGTGGATTTCATTTAGATATTATTGGAGATGACATGCAAATCCTAATAATACACAATCTCTTACCATGAGCTATAACATTTGTTATGCAAACTGGGTAAACTTTATTTAAGATCCTGTCAAGTTTTCCCCCACTTATTTATTTGCTTTTTATGGATTATAATTGAGACTTAAGAATATAATAGGTTCTGAGGGGTTTTGTTCATTATAATCTGTCAATAATGAAACTGTCATAACAAAAGTAATATGAGACCAACTGTTGATCATCAAAACCTTGTTGATTTTGTAGGGAAGAGACTCAAGGTATAGTTGATTCAGGTTGAAGTTCCCCTGCTGAAGGAAGGCTGATATAGAAGGTAAAACTTTGTTGTACGCCCAGTTCTTTTCCTGGTTTTAATTTTCAGCAGCTTGAAGTTTTGAGTCAAATGTTCGTTGAGTATGACACCATCAACAGTAAATCGGGCTTAAGCAAATCAACGAGTGCCCTTGGATTCTTCTGCTTTGAGAAGTGAGGAGACCAGATTTTTGCCTGAATCCAGACATTAATGAAGCTATGGTAGAACAAATTCATCATCAAGGAAACTCTCCTCAGGTTTGGCAGCTTGCTATAGTTTTGCAAAATAAGTTAAGAGGAGGAAGATATTTATCGCCTATTTTGGATTATGATTCATATAGATTATAGACTATAATTACTGACTGTTTTATGGTATATCTTTCTCAATGATAAGTTTGGCATTATACGAAGCTTGTAAACTCTTTGAAAAACTACACGATATGGTGTTCTCCCTTAGTGAGTTTGTCAATGCTCGGTTTCATATATAGCGTTACAGTTGCATTCTACGACGAATGTTCACTTCGTTGGTCTTCTGTGTCGACAGAATGTCGTTTAGGCATCATGAAATTTCCATGTGGAAAGGAGCTGATATTACATAATTCCAATAAATCTTATATTTGCTCAGAGCTTCTTTGTTGCCAGCTGAAAAACCCAGATTTTTTTTTAAAATTTTTTTTCTGTGAGGGATTATGAATTGTATTGTGGCCTTGCCATCAAGATTCTTATACGTAATATCTCTCCATTTGTGTACAGTAAAAGACATATTCTCTAACCAATCAACCATTTCCTTTCTTACCGTGGTGAACCATGTATTAGTTTTGATGCCTCAACAACCAAGTTATTTTGTAACTAGAGCCTGAAAATCCATTTCGGAACATCAAATGGAGAGAGATGAAATCAACAGACTTAATCAACCTAATGAAAGTTGTCTATATTAAGAAATTTCAAGTTTTTTCTTGCCCGAAATATGATTTTCGATTTCCTATTTCTTCTTTGTTGTGCATTTACCTGTCCCATGTAATTCAACCAAGAAACACAGTTTGCTAAGTGTTACCCAACTAGCACAATTCCAATCGGGATTTAGATCACTTGTAGTTGAACTCTAGAGGGTCTTGATCCATTCAACCGTAAGCTATCCCTAGCAGCCAGCGTGTCAGTTTTGAAGCACATCATCAGTTCATGTTCCTCAAAACGCTCATAACCTTGCTTTTGGTATATCAGCCAATTGTCTAAGCTTATTGCTCCCCCAATCAGAAAGCCTCTGAACCTCACTTAGTCTAAAATATCTGTTTTTTACATAGACAGAATTTATGAGTTTCAAATTTGGAAGAGATTATCATTTTCCAATTTAAGATAAAATGAGAGATCGTATCGTTCTTGGTCCCATCAAAATATCTTACAATTATTATGAACAATACAACGCCCTCTATTACTGTGAATCTGTAATTGTGCACGACTGCAAAAATGGTTCCATAGGAACGATAACACAGTTTTAAGTACAACTAATGGAGCCACTTGTACGGAAAAATACCTTTTAATTCAGTTTGGTAAAAATAATGTTAATTTTTAAAAATTAACTAAATATTTAATTATATTAATCAATAATTTATATATAGTTAACTAATAATTTATCTTTATTTTGATACTTGATACAAGGTTAACCATATGTAAATTATTAGTTAATGTAGTTGAATACTTAGTTAATTTTTAAAACAAACTAAATTGATATTATATTTATCAAGCTGATCTAAAATGTCCTTTTCCTATATTTATATATATATATATATGATTTAATTTTAATTCATATGTTAGTATAAAGTTTTTTTTTACTGTCATTTAATCATGTATTAACACATCATTATAAGTATTAGACTTTCGATGTAGTTGTTGTGATAGTTAAACTCTTTTAATGATTTGACAATGCATGATTAGATGACAGTATAAAAAACTTTACACTGATCAAAATTAAACTCATATATATATATGATTTTTAACACAAAATCTAATAATTAAAAACACATAATATAATGGGCAGAGTTAGTAATCAAATCTAATTATCTTTCTCAATCAAAACTAATTTTAGTTTTCTCTTTCTTTATTAAATAAGTCAATTCTAAACCATCAAATTAAAGCAAAATTAAGTGTCAAAGATTGATGTAAGAGTTTTACTCTTACATTAGTGTCCATTGATCTGTATCCATATATATATATATATATAGTGGCGATCCACTTATACTAAGTGTAAGTCTTGACACACTTACATTACTTAATATTTTTTTTGTAAAATGTGAATTTAACCAATCCAACCGTTAAATTGAAAGTTCTTATAAAATAGATGAACCTCATAAAATTTCTTACAATTAAAAAATTATTCGATAATTCATCACATTATTTTATTTTAACGTATAATTTAGTTTTAAAATGTAAGTAAATTGTCTACTATTAGATTAGATAACTATATATGTTTGATTTATTTAAATTTTGATATACATAATCATTAAATTAATAACATATTATTTAACAGTTAGATTGATTAAATTCACATTCTACAAAAAAAATATTGAGTGTTATAAGTGTGTCAAGACTTACACTTGATATAAGTGGATCTTCACCCATATATATAGATAGAATCAAATAAAGAGAATAATAACATATATTTTCAATGAAGTAAAAAAATAATGAAACATGTATTTAATGAAGAAATTTTTTTGACACCAATTGTTTAAAAAAAACAGATTTAATTATTTAATAAAAAATTAACATTTTTTTAAGAAGTTATAAGCTTGTTTCATAAAAGATTAATACTTTTTACTTTATTTAAATAATTTAATAATTTAATAAAATATTAACAATGAATATATAATTTTTTTTTACATAATTGACAGACATATAAAGAAAAACACACACATAAGTAGCATTTTTAATATAATAATATTTATTTAATTAAATTATAAATTGTTAATATTTTATGAAAATACTTTATAAAGTTTTAAGAATATGCAATTTTTTTTTATCATTTTTCATTCTTTCATTAAGTGAGAAGAGATAAAATATTTCTTTATTAAATATATATTTTATTATTCTCTCTCCGTTCAAAACATATGTTATCATTTTTCTTTCTTTATTAAGTTTGATAATTTTAAACAATTAAATTAAAGTGAAATCAATGGTCAAATTAATATAAAAGCTTTCTCATATATTCAAAACGAAATAAAATATATCATAAAACCAAAGAGGAAAAACTAAAAGAAAGCTCGACTTTAGAGGTCCCTGGCAAGTGGCAAGTAGTAACCCTCATCTATTTCGGCTTTTAAATACCAGTTAATCTCCGTAATTTATGCCAACTTTGTATTATTCAGGGAATGAAATATTGTACACTTTGTACCAAAATAATGATAATAATGTACACTGGCAAAAATAGCAATTTTCTTAATATATATTCTAAAATGTTAATCTTCTTGCCTAATCTTTAGGTGAAAGTAAGGAGAGAGAGCATTTCCAATTAATTTGTCAAACGACCTTCTGGCACATGGACCTAGCAGAACCCAGTGTCATATTCTCGTCTAAAAAAATAATGTTCATCTATTTTTTTCTTTTTCTAAACATCGAGTAATATTAAGTTGGAAACTAATGCTAGTAACCATTGCAATAATAAGAGAGAAAGACACTTAAATTGTTGTAGCTTGTCACTTAGAAGTTCGAAAATTCGGATGGACCTAGCAGAACCCAGTGTCATATTCTCGTCTAAAAAAATAATGTTCATTATTTTTTTCTTTTACTAAACATCGAGTAATATTAAGTTGGAAACTACTGCTAGTAACCATTGCAATAATGAGAGAAAGACACTTAAATTGTTGTAGCTTGTCACTTAGAAGTTCGAAAATTCGAAAGTAAGTGGCTTTACATATGGCAATTATATTTTTGTTCTCTTTACTGTCTCTTTCAAAAGTAAAATCTGTGACAATTTGCACTTAATCCTCCTACCGTGTTATGTGAATTAAAAAAGAGACAGCATTCCGTGGGCAAAAAACACTAAATGGATAGAAGATGATGTGAAGTATGCTTGTGTATGTGAGAGAAAAGCTTCGACATGATGTATGTGAAGGGAACAGGTCTTGAAAAGTTATGTGTGAAAAAAGAATATATTTTTCTTGCTGTGCTGTCTTTGGTTAAATTTTTCGCATGACTGAAGAAACAGAATATAGGGAAAGAAGATGGCAACTTACTAGCAGAAACATCTGTCCAAAATATCTACAAGAAAATGATGTTGATGCCTTGAATCTCCGCTGACATTACTCGATCACGTGCTCCACTTGGACACTGGACCCTTAACAGTGCCAATTTTATATTATATTTTTGAATAGGATATTATCAATATTTTTTTTAAAAAAAAATAATACCTGCATATTTTTTTTAATATTTAATTAATAATAAATAAATTTTTAATTAGTACACTATATTATTTAATTAATAAATTTTGATAATTAATTATTTATATATTTATTTAATGATAAATAAATGTTTAATTAATTTAATATATTATTTAACTAATAAATAAATAATTATTAAAAATTATTAATTAAATAATATATTATATTAATTAAAAATTTATTTATCATTAATTAAATATAAAAATAATTTAAAATTTTGGTGTGTAAGTATTATTATTAATTTTATTATATACATTCCTTGTAGCCTTACTGTTATGCACATACATTTTGACTCCTACGATAATGTTTTACTTTTTGCATCGTGGCTAACAGTAACATATCATAGTTTCCCTGTTTATAGTTTAAACTTTAAACCATAAAGAAAAATGAGAAGTTGAAACCTGCATAGTTAGTGGGACTGGACATGGCGGATAAAACCAATTGAAGGCCTATTAATCCGTTGTTGTTGTCGTGTTGTAGGTACATGACTAATTGACTGCACAAGCAAGAACAGGATAAATCCTTATTTGCTTATTCAAAATTCTCTCGAGTCATCTTTTTGTATCTGGGAAGATATATATTCATTGAGGGGATATCTATCAATACTAGGCAAAGGCTGGACAATTTGATGTGACTTACGTTGACGTAGTTCAAAAGAAGATAATGTAATACGATATTGCAAATCTTAGATATGACACCCACGAAGATCTGTTTGGTTGGTTCTTTCTTCTTCTTCTTTTTCCACTATTGGGTCTCCTGGAATACAAGATGAAAAGAAAACCAGAACTCAGTTCTCAGAACGCATTAGGTATCGCTAGTTAAGCTGCAGAATATCTTAAGGTTAACTTGTAGTTACAGAGAGAGAGAGAGAGAAGTACTTATCTTTATCCTTTAGGACTGAGGACAATTAAGCCATTGGTGGGGGAAAAATTGCTTGTTCTTTGTGTTTGTTCTATGTGTTTGTCTAATTGGTACCCTACAACATTCATGTACACTTGCAAATTGCAACTTCAAATTCTTCCGCATGTGATTCAGTCTCTGGAAGTCATGTATGTGTAGTTTAATGTTTAGTCAAAATCAAAAGAAAGGAAGAATTGCATTTGCACACGTAGAGGTTTAACTGTCTGCCTGGATAGTTGTACACTAGGTTTTGTTTTTTTATATCTTTTGTAGATTACAGATAGCTTTGATGTAGCCAAATCAACTATATACATACGATGATGAGTTTTAAGAATACACGCACCATGCGGGCTAGCTGTGGGCACTTTACAGAATGAAATTGAGAATTCTTTTGTTTTTTTCCTTTTAAAATTGAAGTTGGGCATATCTTGTGATCATAATCATTTTCAGTTACTGTTATACTTCGGTAATTGCAACAAGGATATATAATTGCACTAGTTTAGCTTTACTCTGCAGTCAACCATGCTGCCCTGCTGGGGATTCACTATTACTAATCATGAATGTTCTCAATAAAGGATATAGTGACCAAAGAAAAGCTTTCAGGTTCAAATCAGATTACTCTTTGAGCTTTTCTTCCTCTACAAAGGTGAATTGCTGTTTGTAACCTTTTTTGGTCAGTGTTCTTTGACATATCATTTTTTGATTATAATGTTATGGAGGTTATTCTGAATGACTTTCTACTTTTCCTTCTTTACAGAGAAAAACTAAAAAATAACACAGAAAGAAAGGAAGAGTGAATAAAATATGGTATTCATCACTTTTAACACTACCACAGTCTATCTGTTATTTGTTGAACTCTGAAAGAATAATGGCAGAGAAATCCTTAAGCAGTCATTGAGAATCTAGTTCTGTGGAAAAAGGGTCAGATTCAGAACAAGAGACTTGGCATAAAGACTTACTTTTTGTGAGTGATGGTTGTGTTTGTGTGTGTTGAAGGCCGACTGCACAAAATTTATGAACAGCACGGAAGAATTAATCAAGGGGTTTTGACCTTTTACAAAAAATAAGAAGACAAGAGCAAGGTTTCCTATTATAACTCGTTGTTATGTAGAATTCACTTGACTTATCACAAGTGTACATTATTTGAAAAATTAAAAGTCATTTTCGCCCAAGCGAATTACATCTCCTCTGAGCTAATGATAACAATGGTACTGCTAAGAGATTCCGTTTTACACCTGGGGAAAGTATGCAAGATGTACAGGAGTAGGAAGAGAGAGAGAGAGGGGGGCAAGACTATCAATTTGAACAAATTAATGCTGGAAAACCCACGCTATTATTTTAAACATTAAACTCCATTAAATGCAATAGCATTTCAAATGAACATGTCTCTTTCTTCTCTTACAGGGTTTTCTCCACACTCTCTCACCCTCTGGTGCTAGCAAGTGTTGCCATTTCTTGATTTCCACAAACTGCAATTTTTGAAGCAAATTGAGAACAAATTCTGTGATCCTCTGGAGTGTTGTTTGAACTACACTGATGTTGAGACCGTTTACAATGGGCAATGGCTCCCTCAATTGAACTTTCCAGCTCAGAGTTTGCACTGATACTCCTCTTGAACAACTGTAAATCATAATACCCAGCTGAGCTGAATGAGAAAGATGAAGATGAAGAAGAGGACCCAGATGAAGATGTAGACAAAGATGAAGACTTGGTAGCACATTGTCGTTGAACCACCCCCGAGAAAGACCTCCTGTGGTTATTGAAACCATCTTCAAGAATCTCTCTGTTCATGGTCTTCATGACAGCACATGATATCTGGTGCTTATTATCATCAAAAATTTCAAATGGGCTTTTTCTAGCAACCTTCACGTACTTATTCTGACAGTCTTTGCATTTTGATTTCTTCTCTGCTCCTACATTGTTTGCTGCACTGGCACAGGACTTATCTGAACAACCAGATTTGCTAAACAAAGATTTTAGATAAGCTCGTGAAGCCTTGAGCCTTTGACCAAGCCAGAACTGCTTAATCTGTTTCAGCTTCTTGGGCCAAGATTTCTTGGAAAGATCTCCAACAAACCCATTCATTTCAGTAGACCATTCAAATAGATATTCATCTGGATTTACCTCACTACTAACCCTGCATGATTCTGATGGAGAGATGTGGCAGGATTCCAGAGGGGTGCTGGCATTTGTAGAAGGCAATCTAAGGTCAGTGGTGAAGGGAAAGCCACTGTCTTCCAAAGCTGACTCTGATTTCACATACTCAAAGGTGGCATTGGGGTTCTCTAGGAGCTTTTGAACCATTTCCAGGCGAGGAGGGAGGTGAAGAGGAAGGAGTTTTCCCTTATAGAAGAGATCATCAGCTGGGGAAGTTGTGGACACTTTCTCATTTGACACTGAAGTCATCTGGAATTCAAACTCTCTGTTTTGTGGTGGAGAGCCAATGGAATAAGAGAAGAAGTTGGAGGAAGAACTTAGTTCCATATCAATATAGTCTTCATCCGCATGAACCGAAGAAGCTTGTTTTGTGGCCATTTCATGTGACTCTCTGTGATGATGATGATTTCCCTATTTTGTGTTTGTCGGAGTATGGAGATGCCTATGGGAAATTGAGCTTCCTCAAGGAAAGAGGCAGGGTATTCTTTAAAGTGATGATGTTGCCAAACTTTGCTATACAAAAGAATTGTTTTTTTATTTATTTTATTTATAAAAAATTAATCTTATCACCTCTTTCCTAACTTTACAGTTTACTCCTCTTCTACCAGTTTTGAATTACATCTAAGTTAATATAAAAAGAAATCTTTTTAAAATTATGTATGGTGCTTCCCAAGCATGAAATGCAGGTATTATTTTATTATAGTTTTTTCCCCCACTAAGCAGTCATTGCCTTACCAATTTATTTATTCCTCGTTATTTTTTTTGTATCGAAGTGTTTTAAGTGATTTCCATTTTGTTGCTTTTCTTTAAAAAAAAATGATTGGTACACAGAACATGCATAGTGTACTCAGTGTGAATAATCTGGAACATCCAAAAAAGTTCAAATCTGTGGTCCTGTGACATGCAAAGATAATGTGAGTGTAGTGTAGTCTCAAGTGAAGTTTTTTTTTATTTTTTTTATTTTTAATTACGTATATGCCTCTAAGGCACTATGAGTGCACCATAGAGATAGATGCAGTTACCCACATCAGATATCTGTCAAAGTAGGCAATAAAGAGAACAATGATGATCCTTGAAAGTACCTTGGTTGCTTTCACTATTCTTTTCCTTTTCCCTTTTTTCCCGTTTCTCCTTTGTTTACAAGTGTAATTCTTACCTTTCCCATGATGGATTTTAATTTTGTTTTAATGAGTATTAACAATTGTTTTTAGAATAGTAATACTGTAATAGTTAGTGTTTTGAGTTGGTCTTCAAAGTGAATGAGAGCCTCAGCCAAACAACTTTCGGTAAAAGGCAAGTTCAACTTAACCTGCACATGAGAGATTCAAATTCAGTCCCTATAATGTATCGTCCATAATTAGTGGTTAACATAATTGGCCCAATCCATTGTTTGATAAATTCTCTCATTCTTTTATTGTCTTGTTCCATTTGAATTTGATACGTCGAAATACAGGTTGAGAATCTGCTCCTCAGAGGAAGATGTTGACACTAACCTTGTTTTTTATTGAGAGTTTCAATGTAACACACTCGACCTTCCAAATCCTACCATGACAGACAAAGTATGAACAGAATGATTTATATGATAGATTGAACCTAGCGCAGAAGCAGGTACATGTTACATCTACTCGGGAGGTCTCAATAAAATGAATCTACATCCCCTGTCTAGTCTACATATCGTTATCTTCATATATATATGATTAACATACTGGCATGCACTATAAGTGTATGAGAGGCTGTAACTCGTAACTGTTAAGTAAGGCCCTCTAGTGTGATACATGTAAATTAAGATCAAAGAAACGGTAGTTCAATTAAATATTAACATGAAAGGTAAATGAAACATGGTTTGTCAAAAGAAAATTGTTCATTAACCTACAGGCTTATCTGCCACAATTTGGAAAGGCATCATTTTTTATATTCTAGAAGACATATATTTTGCAATTTGCACATTCGGAGTGGTGAGTCTGAGCATCAGAAATCCTAAAGGAGCAAGAAATTTGTGAAAGGAATTTTGTTTTTCTCCTTTTCCTTTTTTTCCTAATCTATAACTGACCAATTGTAAATAATTCGTCCTTTCGAAGGCCCCATCTCTCTCTCTCTCTCTCAATCTAGTTATGGGCGATCATTCATGGTCATGGTCACTTGGTCAGGGATGTGCCCATTTGACCAGGTCAAGATGTAGCTATGCTTTTTTTTAGCCTTTCATCTTTGGCGCTTTGCTTGTGTCATTACTGTTTTGGGAATTCTAAATTGAGGTTGGACCTCATGTCATGAACAAGTACTAAACTGAAGACATTGGGAAGTGATGAATGCGAGGCTGTAGCCCATAGGCCATTGGACTAACGTAAGTTTATAACCCCCTCTCCAAGGCAAAAAGCGGGGTTAGCGTTGGTTTCGAGATTGAGAGGAAAAATAAAGAAAAGGGCAACAAACAAAGCTCGAGGGCAGTTTTTTTTGTCTCCCTTTGCGAAGTTCCCATTCTCCAGCAGATTCCCCTATCCAAGTTGAGTTTAATTAAACGCTCATAAAAAGAGATTCTTGCTTTCATGCTGTTTAAAAGGTTTTTTTTGGTAATACTGGAACAATCATCTGATATGATAGATTCTACAAATATGACCCACAAAAACAATAAAACTCAATGAGATCATATGATTGTTAGTTTGTTACTCATGTGGTGGTAGAAATTTTCTTTCAACTCATGTAAGTAAGAATTTCTCAACTCAAAATGAGAGTTTAAACATAATATAAAAGTAAAACACAAACTGCAATTCATAGCAAATTTAAGGGAAGAAAAAAGAAAAGCCTGCTCGTAACAGACTTATCTTTTCTAAAGTACTAGAAAAAAGTCAGTGCCACATCACGTGTTGCTCATCAAGCTACAGCACATGATCACTTTCTAGTACGGCCTTTTTAAGCTCATTGCCTTACTGTGAGAGAAGTAATGGGTCATGTATAAGCCAATTTCAGCGGTAAGAATCAAAGCGCTTATAACGCCTAAGTTCTATTTCCATTGCCAGCAGTCCCAAGCAAGTGATAAGTACCACTGTATGAACTTGGAATGAGTAGTCTCACCTCCACCTAAACTTTTTAAGACAAAAAAACAAAATACAAAAAAGGGTTCACAAAAATGGAATGGCAGTATCCGGATTGAGTGGAGAATGTCATTGCAGAGATAAAGGCTCCTATCTTCCAGCCTTCCAGGTGAGCCCAAACGGTATCAACCTTATCTTTTTCCTTTTACCTTTTTCCTTCAAAAGTTTATTACTTTTCATAATTGACTTTCGTGATATCCAGAAGATGCATGGAAGTTTTGCGTTTTGGGGTAAGTGAACACTGAACGTACAATAGTACCAGTTTTCTGCTATAAGAAGAAGAAAAAAAAGGGTACTAGTGTACTACGTATGTTCCCTTCACTCTAAATCAATAATTGGATCCTTAAGAAATAATAAGGTATTTCCCATCCTACTGTAGTGATTTGAGTACCTCAGCGTACAATTTAGGTGATTTCACTTGTATGGCCAAGAGGAATGAGTGGATATAGGAAAGTCATTAATCGTTGAAGATAGAGCTGTATCTAAACCCTGTAGGACTAGGTACAAAATAGCTCGTTACTTGAGTCAATTATGTCAGCATTTTCTAGCTGACAAACGAATTTTCTCATTGACTATAAATAATTGCACAAACAAGGCTTATCCAGGAAAGTTACATGGTTGAATATCTACATTTCCTCAATGATTAAATATGATACAAATACAACTCTTCAGTGGACCAACGTGGTTTCATGCACATCTGTTACAGTGAACTCCCAAGATAATGTAGTTCAAAATTATATGATGTCCAGTATCTGAGTACGCCTACATGAAAAAATCTACGGCCTTCTCAAGGCACAGCAGAAGTGCAGCCTTTTTCATTCTTTTTACAACACCAGTAATTTTGGTCTATTTTCTTGTTGGTCAACTCCTTGCCTGTTGATATTTTTCAAGAGCATCAAACTCCCATTCACTTATCTCTTCTGCTGAGTCATCCTCACTTAATTTATCAAGTTCTGCTTCTATTTTTGACGATTGTGCTGCTACTGATATCGTTTTCCCAGTAATTGAGGGAGAGTTGATCACTCCATCTTGCTTGTTTTTATTAGCCATGGAGGTAGGTGAAGGACTTCTAAAGGGTATTTGACTTGATGGTGTTTCTGACCTTTGAGTTGGAGTCTCAATTTCCAATGTTGGCCTCTCAATTGATTCAAATTCATCTTTTATTTTCTCAATGGCACCTAATAGCTCTGTGACCTTGTCGTTGTCTTTTCTGTATCAAAATTGTAAAGTTTACTGATGGATAGGGAAGCAACACTGATATGTGTGTTTACATGAGAAAAACAGACAATGATGGAGGGGCAGGGGAAGAAAGAGAGCAAAAAACAACATACCTGAAAATGCCTTCCGTTTGAATGTGAAACTGCTTGTTCATGGTGTCCACTATACTCAGAGTGGTTAAAAACTGACAAGTAGAAAAAGAAATAAGTGTCTGTTTAAGACCTCAAAATCTTGCAGAACAGTAGACGTGAATTTTACCATATCATGTCACCTCGCTAGTAAGATTATCTTACCTCCATGAGAGGCATGATTTTCACTTCGCATAATGAGATCAATAAAACATTAAAAAGCAAAATACCTTGGATTCGATATCCAAATATTCTTCTTCAAGCTTTTTCCTTGGATTCACTACTTTCGAGCCATCATTATCTACAGCTGCTGATATTTCTAACCTGATATAAATCAATAGTTGGAGGCATAGTTTTGACACAATAAACAATTTAGAGAGGCAGAGCGCCATACCCTGGACTTGAACTTAAATTCTCCACAAGTTTTCTTATTTGAGTAACAGATGAACCCAATTTTTCCTAAGATACAATTAAGCTGGTGATGAGAAGATAAAACAATAAAGAAAGATCTCAAGCTAGGATGATTTATTACCTTGTAAGAAGACAAAAGACGAACAACCAAATTCGCAAAATGATCTCCATATCTCTCCAGTTCAGCACTTTTATATGTAACAAGAAAAAAATTAGATAATATGAAAATTAATAAATGAATAATCTAGACAGTACCGTGCTAGATATTAATTTGCATAACAACCCCATAAAATGTATAATTTCAAGAGTTATTTGATTATATTTGATTGGTACTACACTACAGGACATACTTGACCTGCTCCTCCTTTTTCTCTGTATGTGAGGTTTGGAGAACCCATGTGCTCTCTAGAAAATTGATCCATGTATCAACAACACCGGCTTCCATTGTATATGAAGTAATGGCTCGCACCAGTTCATCTTCCTAATATCAGAAAACTTCATCACAGATTATGACAAATAACAAAAATGGTTTGTACCTTATCATTAATTTTCATAGTATAGCCTTTGAAACAAGCTTTTAATTTTAGATGTAGATGTGACCCTAAGGCATGAAATAAACTTATGTACCTTTGTTTTCAAGTGTGCAATAATTTCATTGCTTGCATCATCAAACTGCTCTCTTTCTTCTTTTGCATTGTGGAGGCGCATACGAGCAGATGCCAAGGAAGCGTTGACCTACAATAATATCTCAGGCATATGTAATTCCAGCAAAAGGGTAACAGAGAGTCTGTGAAGGTCATATTGGAGAGTGAGGATAGGAGGGCACTTATTGCTGAATGAGCATAAGTACATCCGTGTATTCAAATACAGTAAACTTGATGTAATCATCAAAGCAGATGCAAAAAAGAAAAGAAAAAAAGATGTAATTCTTCAACTCATTTAAATGTTTTCGAACATCATAATTAAAGTATTCAAGAGGAGGTAAAAGAAAACCTTCTTCAGTCTGTCTTCAAGCTCATCTTTCTGCTTCTCAAATTCTTCAATCTCCACTGCCAAATCCTGCAAAATGCACTCCAGCCATTGTCTATTTCAAAATCAAAATTCATTCACAAGTGAATGGAGTCCTTCAGAATAGACATTGATTCATTTCTTTTTAAAGACTGTAGACATCGTAATTCAATCATATCCAACTAAAAATTGTCAGAAAATGGAAAATTTGTAAATTTATTAAACAATTATTTTACATACGATAATATATTCTTGAGAAGAAGATACATCTTGGTAGGACATTTTTTGGGTATATTTCAGATATTATGAAATAAATTTATTCTGGAAATAACAACTCTGAGCAGAGCAAGTTTTATACAAACAACAACGCATATAATTGTCTGACTTGTCAGCGGTTAATGAAATCCCTTATAGCTTCCAATCTAGTAAGAAATATTTGAGTGAATTTCACTTAGTCAATATGAAAATTATAGAATTAGACCCAAGGTGTATACTCAAACATAATGTAGTCCTATCTATACAAGCTTAGTAACATGAATTCTTGTTCTTCCTTTTACCTCTAAACACTAAGGCATTGCTTATTTGCAACATCTAACATATAGAGATGAACTGGTGAAGAAACCAAATATGTGAGAACTGACCTCCCCCTCCCCTCCCCAAGAAAAAGAAGATTTCTATTTAGGGGGCTCAATTTTTGAGTTTGTAACTTGACCTATTGCCAGAGGAAAGTTCCTTCAGAAAATGTTTTCATATAGTCTGCACTAGATCTACAACAAGATAAAATAATCTGCTTTTGAGGAGAATGTACCTTCTCAATTTGGCTAACCTCGTTGGACTTAGTTACCCGAAACTGAAGTGCTTCTTCTTTTTGAGATCTGGTTGAGAACAAAAATATGCAATAGAATTTTTAAGAAAAAAATCTTGAAAGAAAATTCAGTCAAGGTCAACATTGTCATCTTTTCTATGCCAACTTTCAACTAGCCAAAAAGCAGATGAGATGTATCAACACGTTACACCGTGGCAGCATCGGGATATTAGTTTATACCTACAAAAATCATATGTATCTTACTAGGGAAGAGGTGTCACAAAAAATACGTTCAGTAACTTTGCATGACACTCAATCAAGGCACAAGTGTGCACAACACATACCAGAAAGAAATTGTTTTTTTCTTTTTTACTTGTAAGAAACTCATAATAACTATTTCCGGCACCTGTGTTCCACAATGCGACTCTCAGCTTTTGAGGTAGAATTTGCAAGAGACTCTAATAAAATTTTCAATTTATCAACCTGCAAGTGATTCAATCATACACCATCAACCACAAAAAAGTGTAACACAAAAAAGATTATGCCTACTTTCAGAAATTGTTTAGTGTTAATAATGCAATATGGAATTCAGAAAACAAAAAATGTATTCAGATTTTAGAACACTAATAACTTATCGTAAAGAAATGATAAAAATTAAATTTATGGGCATTCCAAAATTCAAGTAATAGATCTTAGACAGGCCTGATACAGGAGGAATATTAGATATGTAAACATGCTGCCAAATGAACACAAACGAGTAAATAAGCCAGGATATGGGAACTGAAGGCATTGCGCCCATGCACCGTGTCCCACGAAGCCCCTTATTTAATGAATAGAGTGAACAGTTTCACATAATCCGATATCAATTTTGAATGCTTTATACTCTCTTTTCAGTTAAGCATAAAGAAACAATAACTTATGGAGGTAAGGTGCTTCAGGAGTAAGAGAGATGAACAAAATAAAAACTGCAGAAAATCACTGCACAAGACCTTTTCAGCATGAAGTTCTGGAGAATCACCATAGCTAAAGTATTTCTTTTTCAGTAAGAGTTCCTCCAACTTAGAACACATTTGAATTTGTACAATAGCTTCATCAAGAGCCTGAAAAATAAACCAAAATGTTTAATTGCCACTAGTCTATAAATTGACACATAAGTAAATGATCTTAAATCCATCAAGCAGTGCCTAAAATATCCTCGTAAGCCATATAAGAAGCTCACGTATAGTGTAAAACATCTAAGGAATAATAATAATAAATAAACACAGGCAGTTAGCCACATAAATAAGATCTGAAAGTTTAACCCACCTTGTCATTAAGAGTTAAGGCATCACTAGAAAGGAATTTTAATCTTGTAATAAAAAATCAAACACCCGTGTTAGCACACAGCAACTCAGGATCATTAGAACCAATGAAACTGATACTTTTAATAAAACTGTTTACCCCTTAAATTTTCTATAACATGGGCCGAAAAAACATAAGCAAACATGTAGAATGAGCTTGTAAGAAAACAGCGCTAATGGTATCATTATTACATAAATAGTTAAATACTTAAATTTCATTCCTCAATATGGCACTTGTACTTTATAACATTCAATCAATACTTTATAACATTCAATCAATACTCAACATCCACTAAAATAATATACCTTTTTCTCACTTCTTGTTTTCTTTTCAGAAAAATTAAGGCCATACAAATTTGGCTGGCATTCAGTAATTAAACAATCACTTTTGTGTGTGTTTGCATGTGATAAAACCTTCTCTTTATTATATTTAAACTCATATTGATTATTTAAACTTCTTGTTACAAGTTGTTTTTCAGTACACAATGGATTGCGTGAAAACAACTTGGAAATAAGTAAATAATAGATGTGAACTAAAATCAAAGTAAGACTTGAGACCATCCTGTTAGACATTCACACACATACAGACTAATACTTGTTTGAAGGTTGAGCAGACATTTGACACATTGCCTTCCTAAAGAGAGAATCCGGAGCAACGCTTGAATACACATTTCACTAAATTTCCTTGCATATTGAAGAAATGACAACAACAACAACGACAAGAGAACAAGTAGATCGAGAGAACATAAAATATTTTAATGAGATAGTAAAAAAGTTAAGGTGGAAAACTAAACTCACATTAATATAACCAAACACACAGAAATAGTAACCTCTATCCAAGTTATTGAGAACAAAAAACATACTTAAGATAAAGCACATGACAAAAAAGATACTTTATTCAAAAGAAGATTTCAATTTGCTAAATTATGTCTTTGGTGAAACCCAAATATCATAGGAAAGCTTAAGTTTTTTGAAAGATCAACCTAGAAACACACCAATATAAAATATCCTCCTGTTCCACCACCACAATGTTACACCATATACACTACTATATGAGTGTCCATGTGCATGTGGATGGGCATGAAGCTGTGCCCATGTACACCAGGAAATAAGAACTACAAACTCACCTCTATTGCTACAACAGTTGTCTCTTTAGGTGATTTTACAAAATTTTCATCTGACTTGATTGCCTTCATCTTCTCAATGTTTTCCTTCAGACTGCAGGCTTCATCTTCTATTCTGAGAGAGGAGAATGTATCACATACAAGAGGAGAAAAGAATAATACATTTATTTTTAAGTCTTAACAATGGTTTAATACATCATAGGTCAAGAAGATTTAAGTAAGTGGGAATAATAGATAAAATAATTAATTTCCATACAAAGTCTTTTAACATAATATTACACATCATGCACGGGTTGAAAGTTTCAGAATCCAATAATTTATTCTAGAATTTAGACTTCTGTAAAATGCTTGATGTCAATATTGAATACCATAATATATTCAAGGAGCACTAATTACTTGTTTATGGCTAGCAAGCACATTAAGAAAAGGAAAATGTATACTAAATTACTAATTAATATGTAAATAAATAACTGAGGAGCCTTATATGTGTTATTTATAACTAATTAAATAGTGTATCTCTGACCTATTGAAACCAAATATATCGCAGTAAACTCTAGTATTAGTGTATTACAAATAAGAAGTTATGCTCCAATTGATCAAACATTAACAGAACATGCAGCTATGAAAAACATGTTCCTTGACCATACATGCAAGAGTGTGCAATAGTTGTAAGTACTGGCACATCATAACCCAAGCATACATCAATCAAGTGCAAATAACATATCCGCTGATAAACAAAAGCACATCTAAGGCCAAACAAGCATCAATAAAGATATGCTCTGCAACAACCTCATGAGATCAGCATTTATTTTCAGCCCTGAAATTGCACCTTGGACATACTGAAGCAATTCTTCTCGTTTTGCCTGTTGAAAATATAAGGCAGAAAGGGAAAGATATGAAGGTATCAAATACGTACATATATCTCCAGTAGCATTCTTCTAAAATGTGTGAAATTTCAATGCTTTAACAAAGCCAGAAGTTGTGGTTCAAGCAGATATCGCAAGCAACAAATCAAGAGAAGTCAGAAGACCACTTCAGGCAACAAAATTGATGAGATGTTAGAATGAAAAGCCAGATAGGAATATTGCATTTAAAGTAACTTTTAAAAAAATCACACTAGTAACCTCTTTGAATTCAAAAACAAAAAAAACAAAAAAACATTCAGTTTGCATGTAATAGCAAAGTTAAGGACTAAAACTTGTATACACAATCGATGCTGATTTAGAGCTGTATAAGCCCTCCAACTTTGTTCTTAAACGAGGAGGAGATGCCGTTAGACCCCATGTTTATTAGCATATAAAAATACCGATCTTGAAAAGGAATGAAAGTGTAATATTCTATGAAATGTCAAACAAGCAAGGTATGGTCACATAGAAAGCTGACATGTGGCAACAAATAATTACAGACATGAACCAGCATAAATCAAAGCATTCCTGTAATTCTGAGCTTCACATCAACTATTAGATATCGTAATACACCCAACCAAAGCATTTCTACAGTCACATTTGGTCTGATGTCTCAATGATAATGAGTATTCATACGTGTCCCTCACAACGTACAACTCACAGTATTATGTGTGCGGTTTTATATTGACCCCATAAAAATAATTCTAAAAGAAAATATTAATATCATTACCAGTACTTCATCTTCATATCCAGAAAATGCTTTTGCCAAATCCTGCACACTGGATAACACGGAAGTACGTTCTTCCTTTCCTCCTTTAATACAGAGCCTGCATAACCATACCAAACCAGCAACAAATTTTTAAGCAAGCTATTGTTTTATTATATTTTAAGAAATAATATGTACTACTCTATTCCTAAAATGCCAACCAGTAACTTTGTTTTAACTAATATTTGGCTGCAGATATATCAGTTAAGAAAAGAAAAGTTAAAAACAGAAAGACAAAATTACCCATATATCTCTGAAAGTAGTGAAACTTCTTCCTCATTTGGTGCTTCAAGAATCTGAGTCACACAAAAGAGTTAACCTGCGGTTAAGTTCCATAAATCAGCAAGTATAAAGCTTAGCCACTGTAAATAGAATATCGCTGAAAAATAAAATAGACAATCTGTTAAGAATTGCGTCACAACTCACAACACACGGAGTTTCTATTAAAAGGAGAAATAAACTTCCATGTAGGAGGATCCTTGTTAATTCTATGCATTCATATTTTAAACATACCATTACCAGTGAACACTAATCATAATTCAAACTAGTACCAGAACAAGAACTTTTTTCCCACAATAAAAAACTAGCAGTTTAAAGACAACGACATATTAGGAATTTATCCTTCTATTGAAGTCGGTTAAAATTATGTAATTTACATTTTCATTTCCATGTGGAAAGTAGAAGCTGACTCTTAATTTGATTGCAAGTTCATACAACCAAACCCTGTCAAACCTAACCCCATTGTAAGACAGAGTTCCTCTAGAGAAACTACATGAGGCAGTCAGGTATCGGCACTCATCTTATACTAATCCAAAAATTTGGCACTGTGACAGTTATGGATAACATTGATTCAACTCACCATTGACAATGTTATGCCCTCAAGAGCTTGACTGTAAAGAAAGACATCACGAAAATTTTTTGGTTCCCCCACCATGCCAGGGTCAACATAGTAAACCTGTCCATAGTTATAAACTATGAGCATGAATAACTAATAATAATAATAAAAAGACAAAGTTACAACAACAGAGTAGTAGTGAAAAGAGAGGCTACTGCAAAGAAGTAAGCTAGCTTAACATAGTGAGGTGGCCACTAATGGAGGGGGGGGGGGGTGGGGGAATCAAAAGGCAAGCAAATGCAATGAAGAAATGATAAAAACAAACCACGAGGTGTGGCTTGTGGCCGGGACAAAGCCAACGCACGAGCAAAGATTAGTCTCACACCTCATGGTCTTTCCAAAAAATAGAAATGATAAAAACAAAGATGTGTTTCACAAACCAAAGTGGGTTTTGTAGGTGAATCCTTGAAGTCATCAGAAAGAAGCTGGTCCTCTGGATCTTTTGCATTGCAGTCAGTGCTGGCCGCAGCTAGTCTCTCAATTTCTTTCAGTGCGACCAGCCACCTTCTTAGTAATTGAACTCTCTCCATCCCTCTACATGAAACAGAAACTTCTTCTAATCGTTTTACAGTATGCCTAAAACTTTGCATATTCCGAACCCCCTGTTCAATAAAACCATTCAAGCACTACATTTAAAAGACCAAAAAAAAAAAACCCTCCAAAACAAGACCTTTCAACGGAGTTATTTGGAAGTGGAAGAGCAGCACTAATTTTCGGTAAATTGTTTCCAATCCAGAGATATCTTATACAGCAAGGTAACATTGCCAATCATTGCCAAGGTAAAAACTTTCTACCAAATATGGAACCAAAAACGAAAAAGGAAAAAAGGGTATGATAGAGTGTTGAGAATTTAGTTACAATGCGGTCCTGGATGATTTTGGCGCCACCGGCAACGGCATTGCTTGCATGGAGCACGACGGAGTCGGCGTAGTTTCGAACGGTGCGGGAGAGGTTGCTTTGGCCACCTGCTTCCACCGCTTTGTTCACCGCTGATCTTACCCACGACATTTTTCTTCACCACCCTTTTTTTTTCTTTCTATGTATACTCTTCCTCTGTTTCTCTTTCTTCTGTATCTTACTGTATATATGTATGTATATGTGGTTCAGGAAAAAGAAAAAGGGAAAAGAAAATATATCTCTTTGTTTTTTTATGGTAAAAAAGAATGAATCAGCTGAGAAGAATGAAAATGACAGGAAATGGAAGGTGAAGGTGAAGGTGGTTGTTGATTATTGTTGTTGTTGTTCTTGTTTTCTGGTACGTGTTTGATATAATGGTTATTGGTTGGAATGCAATGGGGATGAGCAGTTTGTGAAGAAGAGAGGGAGAAGTGAGAGATTGGGATTTGGTTGGAAGGAGAAAGTGAAGAGATTTGGAGAAAACTGGCGAAAGGAAGAAGAAGTCAAGCGCATACGCGACCTGTTGAGGCCTACGTTGATTGCTCGCATTAAGTTCGATTCGCGTGCCTTGCGTTTCGCTTCTTCCTTTTTATTTTTTTTGGTGTACGCTTCTTTTTCTTTTTTTTTTCCAAATCATATTATTTTTTTTAATATTAAATGTTTTATTATGATTATATATTTTTTAAGTTGTTAAAAATGTTAAATATTTCTATTTTTTCATTTAATTTTTTTATTTTAAGTAAGAAAAATGATATTAAGATGATTTATTAAGTAGATATAACATTACTTTTATTATTATTATTATTATTATTATTATTATTATTATTTATCTCTCTTCTTTTTTGTTTTAATTATTTTTTTGAGTAATAATACTTATATAAATTTATATTCACATATTCCATATATACTCTCATGTAAACTTGGATAAAACTCTCACTATAACTTTTTTTTAATAGTACAAGTTATGCAGATACTTCATAAAAGCTTATACATGTGTCTTTTCTCAATTTCCCCCCATATCTTTTGCCAACGTTGCTACTGAATTTGTAGTATCTATGAAAATTGATTATTTTTTAGAGAATATTTTCCCTCAAAATGATGGAATACATTCTCCAAGTTAGAAAATTAGAATAAATAATCATTTTTTTGGTAAATAATCATTTTATATTTTAAATCATAAATTCAATTACCGTTATACTTTATGTACTTTTAAAAATAATAAAAATATCATATGTCGATATATTTTTTATTACTATCTTGGCAATCACTATCATTTTTATTATTTAATGTGCCACTCTATCATTATCATGACCATCACTATTAATATCGTAAAAATATTATTATTAATTCAACTTAAGCAAATTTTGGAATAGAATGAAATTGATATTCTATTCCTTACCATACTAAACATGATAAAACAATTGATAATTTTATTCCATTCTCGTTTCCTTTTCAAATTTCAATTTCACCAACATCCTTTTTATTATAGAGAACCAAGCTGCACGGGAATGGGGTTTGGGGTTCGTTGAGTCGATGTTATTGGATAGGGTGACAATTGGGTCAAAAAGATTCGTGGGGGTCGGGGCAAACGTTACTTTTTCTTCTTCTTCTTCTTCTTTTTTGGGGTCAAACACGTTATAAGAATACTTCTAGGAAGACCTGCCCAAAAAAAATACTTAATAGTAAAAAGACTCTTTTTTATAAGAGAAAATGATAGTATAAGGATATGTTAATATAATAATACCGATTAAAGTGTCAGTAACATGTCAAAATTTCAACTCTGAAAATAGCTTCTATAACACTCACTTAAAGAATTTTTTTTCATACAGAAACTACGGGTGCCTTTTAAATTGATTTTCAAATCATTATTATGAAATTTCACAAAATAACCAATGATTTGAGTGCCACACTTAGGGGTGAGAATTGTTTGATTTAAGGCCCAACAAACTGAGCGAGCGAGGACATAAAAACAAAATTAGAATTTGGACTCAATCTATATATATATAAGTAAAATTATCTTTTGAAGCAATTAATAGTATCATTAAATATAATTATATCATTAAATACATGGTAACATTAATATAAATGAAATAATAAAATTTAAAAAGACAATTATATTAAGAAGTAAAATGTTATCAAAGTATATAATTAAAATTTAAAGAATTAAATAGTGAAATAAAAAAAAAGACAACATTTCCAATATAAAAAATTAATTTATAATGTTTCCTGTATTTACTTTTAAGAATTTTTATTAAAAAATACTTTGTAAATTTAACATATATGAAATCATAATTATATATAAAAACATTACTTTAAAAAAAAAGTAAAATTGTCTTTTGAAGTAATTAATAGTATCATTAAATATAATTATATCATTAAATACATGGTAACATTAACATAAATGAAATAATAAAATTTAAAAAGACAATTATATTAAGAAGTAAAATGTTATCAAAGTATATAATTAAAATTTAAAGAATTAAATAATGAAATAAAAAAAATAGACAACATTTCCAATATAAAAAATTAATTTATAATGTTTCCTGTATTTACTTTTAAGAATTTTTATTAAAAAATACTTTGTAAATTTAACATATATGAAATCATAATTATATATAAAAACATTACTTTTTAAAAAAATAAAAAATAAAAAATAAATTAAAATGTGCAAAGTACGGATAAAATAAAATAAAATAAAATATTTCAAACATAAAAAATTAATTTTAAACATTTTTTCATCTATTTATAAGAATTTTTATAAAAATCATTTTATAAATTGAACATATTTAAAATAATAATTATAAAAAATATAATTATAAATAAAAAATAAAATTATAAACTATAAAATAACACGTGCAAAGCACGGGTAAGATAACTAGTAATCATGTATTCATGCTTATATGAAAATTTAGGCCCAATCCTAGTGGTCATGGGAACAATTTTTCATATTTTATTGGTTAAAATGCAAAAAAATTCTCTAACTATAAATCATATGTAAAAAAACTCTCATGTTTTAAAACTCTCAAATATGATTCTCTTAATTATTAAAAACGTGTACAAGAAACATTATCTTAACTCTCCATTTAAGACACTAACAGAAACTTGAGTCACGTGAGGGCACGTAATCCCTCCTTTTTCATTTTTTACTTTGAACTCACCATTTGTTGGCAAAATCAAGTTTTTTCTCTTCACCATTTTCATCCTCATTCCTTTCTTTTCAAGGAGGAGTGGGTCTTTTAAGAATTTTTATTAAAAAATACTTTGTAAATTTAACATATATGAAATCATAATTATATATAAAAACATTACTTTAAAAAAAAAGTAAAATTGTCTTTTGAAGTAATTAATAGTATCATTAAATATAATTATATCATTAAATACATGGTAACATTAACATAAATGAAATAATAAAATTTAAAAAGACAATTATATTAAGAAGTAAAATGTTATCAAAGTATATAATTAAAATTTAAAGAATTAAATAATGAAATAAAAAAAATAGACAACATTTCCAATATAAAAAATTAATTTATAATGTTTCCTGTATTTACTTTTAAGAATTTTTATTAAAAAATACTTTGTAAATTTAACATATATGAAATCATAATTATATATAAAAACATTACTTTTTAAAAAAATAAAAAATAAAAAATAAATTAAAATGTGCAAAGTACGGATAAAATAAAATAAAATAAATTATTTCAAACATAAAAAATTAATTTTAAACATTTTTTCATCTATTTATAAGAATTTTTATAAAAACCATTTTATAAATTGAACATATTTAAAATAATAATTATAAAAAATATAATTATAAATAAAAAATATAATTATAAACTATAAAATAACACGTGCAAAGCACGGGTAAGATAACTAATAATCATGTATTCATGCTTATATGAAAATTTAGGCCCAATCCTCGTGGTCAAGGGAACAATTTTTCATATTTTATTGGTTAAAATGCAAAAAAATTCTCATGTTTTAAAACTCTCAAATATGATTCTCTTAATTACTAAAAACGTATACAAGAAACATTATTTTAACTCTCTATTTAAGACACTAACAAAAACTTGAGTCATGTAAGGGCATGTGATCCTCTCTTTTTTATTTTTTACTTTGAACTCACCATTTGTTGACAAAATCAAATTTTTTCTCTTCTCATCCTCATTCCCTTCTTTTCAAGGAGGAGTGAGTGATTTTGAGAAAGAAGAATGGAACGAGAGTGAAAATGTTAAAAAAGAAGCTTGGTTTTTTTTATAATGATGGATTAAAAGTAAAAAATAAAGAGGAAGGAATCATGTGCTCTCACGTGACTTAGTTTCTATTAATATTTTGAATAAAGAATTAACATAAAGTTTCTTGTACATGTTTTTTAAAATAAAGAGAGACATGTTGAAGAATTTTAAAGCATAAGGAAATTTTTTTGTACATTACCTATAGTTGGAGGAAGTTGATTGCATTTTAGTCTATTTTATTGCTATATTACACTTTGACAAAAAATAATAATTATATTACATCTACTGAGCAAAAGAGATAAGAAACACACCTGTAAAATGTAATATTTATTTGATTTTATATTTCATAAAAGTTTGAGTTTTGAAATAATAAACATGCCCAAGCTAATGCCCATATATAATCTCAATTTCGTTCGGCCCAGTTATTGCTCACTCCAGTTGCTAGTATAAAACATAGAAGACTATTAAAAAAATGTTTCCGTCTGATATTAAGACCAGAAGTATAAATGTAAAGGTAATGATACTCATACAAAAAAAATTTTACAAAATTTTCACAAAATCTCATACACTATTATTGAATCAAGTTAAAAATAGTTATAGTGAGACTTACACTTAATTCAATGACTTACATAGAATTTTGTGAGAATTTTATAAGAATTTTTTTTGCAAGTATCATTACTCTAAGTGTAAACTATGACTCAAAAGTACTAACAATTTTATTTTTGTACCTTTTTTTAATACCATATATTATTCTATACTGAATTACTGATGCACCGTAAAAATGATTGTTTTTTGTAAAATAGTACCTTTTAGAAAGAGGTAGAGTATCACCATAAATTAATTGATTTTATTTAAATCCTTCTGAAAAGAGATATTATATTAAAAACAATTATCATTATTGAAAGCTTTTCTTTTTAAAAGGTTATACCACGCATAATTTTTTTTCTTTTTAATTATATTTTGCCTTTTTAAAATATAATTTACGAATTTATTTATATTTCAAACTCAGTTAATATTTTAAATAGACATGAACAGTAAAAATTGAGAATATTAAAATCTTAAGCCATTAAGTTTTCTATATATAATCCAGGAAAAAAATTGAGATGCCAACCCAATTATTATTATTTTAAAAGAAAAAAACATTGAGATTACCATGACGAGGAGTGACGGAAATAATGCAAAATTGAAGTCAAAAAACATCACGACGCTAATTGAGTAATTCATTCTGCAATTAAAATGACGAGGGCAATAAATGTTTTTCACAATCTACAATTCAAGCCATTGTATTATTAGTAAGCTAAACAAGAGTTCGCTACCATGGCTTTCACGTAGCTTGCCTGTTGTAGTTGTCCACGTATTTCCCCCCCTCTTTTTCCACTTGTGGACAGACTAAAGATAATAAGCATTAATAGCAGGTTAAAACTCGATGAAGTTGTATATCACAGCATGAAATACAAACTTAGTACTTAGGCACCCCATCCACCCAACCCAAATTAGAACTAGAGAAAAAGACAGTTGCTTTGGTCAGCATTTATGCTATTATTTCCTCATCACCCCAGTGAAAAATATACAAGGTGTAGTACAATACAACATGTAAACCAAATGTTCTACAATTCAGTTGATGGGTGGATTGCAATGAATCGGGATTTAATGAAGATCAAAAAAGAAGGAAAGCAAGGGCATGACCATCACAATGAATAATGCTCTGCAAGATCTTACATGCCTATCAATGAATTCCAGTATAGAAGATACTTTCCAATCAATTATGGCACACAAATGGGTCACATAGGAGGAACGACTGGCATTTTGGTTAACATCTTGGATGGTTCCATACCAACAGATCCTTGTCAAAGGGAACTAAATACCTTGAGCATTGAACTACTCAACATCTGGCAATGGCATTTTCCAAAAATTCCATGAGTTGAAGTCCTCCTGCAATGTTCAGAAATTAAAAATAAAATTTGTTATTTAGTTGTAAAGTTCAAAATTGCCATTATACTGGTGTTTTAGAGATGCTTGCTCACCTGCTCAACCAAAGAAGTAGGGGGAAACATGTCATTAACGAGGGTGTGTAATGATGTGTATGACTTTGCACCAATACGGTGACTTATAGCCACCTCACCCTGTTAGTTTTCATAGGCATTTAGTTGGTGCCCGGGAAGAACTAAAGAAAATACTAATTGTCGGAAATATTAATCCAGGATGCACACCTTAGGGTTAATAATAAATATTTTGCCCTTCGGGATTCCAATCTTCCTGTAACTAAGTTCATCTGTGTCTCTATTGCCAAATCCCGCATAGAATGGATTATAATCAGAAGGGAAAAGTCTTTTGATATCCTGCAAAACATTATTTTCAGGACATGTATATTATAATGTTGGTAAAAGATGCCTTCTAATGACAAGGTTTTGTCTTCTGGTAATTACCTCTAAACAAGCAATCTTGAACTCGTGAGGTGCTCTTCTTATTACTTCCAAGGGGCCAAACACAATATAACAAGTCAGATATGTATCAAAAATCGACTTCCAGGAAAAAAAAAGATAGGCGATAATAAACATATAAGTAATGCCAGGTTATAATTTTTTATCCAAATATAAAAAATTATTATAATGGGCATCAGCACAGATCAGGTACATAAATAATTATACTCCATGACTTAACAATAATGAATAGCAGGTTGTCAATATTTTTCACAAGTGATAAACCCAAAAAAAAAAAAAATGGTCAGATTATGAATAATATCATGCATCAGTAGATAAGCACAAGCTCAAAATATAAGCAGTCACTTCAGTTGATCACAGTATTTAATAATGAAACGACTAAATATCGTAGAGTTTATTAGCATTAAAGTACTCAGAATAGTTCATTTTTCTGAATTTCATGCATTTAGATAATTTCTCTGTCTTTTGCAATCATGACAGGTACTGTGTTTTTCTTCCCCCCTCCCCCCCCCCCCCTTTTTTCCTTTCTTTACTGTCTATTTCAGTTTGATGATATTGACAGCAGTTAAGCAAGTCTTCATAAAGACAGAGTCATCAAACAAAAAAGTACAAGTGCATCAGCAGAAAGTTGAGTCATTATCATCATATAGCTAACAAGCGATTACATAAACTACATTGTAGTATCCGATGCAACCTTAATTAGTCTCATGTTAGAAGTGCCTCACCTTCTCGGAATAGTGAGGGAAATAATCCATCAGGAGAAATAACGACGGGTCCATTTGGTAAGGTTTTTCCATCCTGAAAATATACAACTTATATATTAAGCTAAGGAAGTATTATTACAATGATCACTGCATTGTTAAGATGCAACGCTATATGAGGCTGAAAAAAAACAACCAAATATGCCAATCAAAAGAGAACATAACAGAGAACTATCTTTATTTCTCTTTCTCTCTCTCACACACAGACACAGACAGGTGTAACAAAATGATAACTTAATCAATTGCCAAAAAAATGATGCAGAGTAGCTAAAGGTGCCAAAAGGCGCACTTAGGTGCTGAGGCAAGGCTTCAGAAGGGGTCAGCTCTTCCTGTTGGTGTTTGAGGCGAGGCTCCTTCAGTAGGTGCATGCCTCTAGCGCCTTAGTAAAATTTTCATGGTAGTCAATTTTAGATGTCTGATAAGTGTAAAAATCCCAAAAGCCCAGCCATCCAACTTGATGACTGTGATGCTAATGAGGGGGTGGCTGTAAAATAGGCATAATGATAAAATAAATAAAAAATAAAAAAGTCTTTCGATTGTGAACTTCAATCTTTAGAGCTTGTTACCACTTACCAACTTATCATGCTTTATCACTTAAACATTTTACTGTTTTACTTTTATATGAATGTTATGTTTGCATAGTTAATTTATATAGCAAATTACTGGAAAATAGCCAAATATTTTACAATTTTCTTCTTTTTCTAATGCTAATGCCTTTCTTAAGTCAAACACGCACTTTTTAGCACCTCTTGTTTCAAGGCGTTAAAACCCCTTGTTGCATTAAGGGCACCTTTGGCCTTTGACTACTTTGAAATGACAACTTAATCGATCAGCCAAAGAAGCAGTTAAGAAAATAATTTCCTGTGGATATTAAATCAAGATTGATACTCGTTCACAAGACTAGAAGGTGTATAAAAGTTGATGCCATACAATCTTAACCATTTCAAAGAAAATATTGCAGATTGATCCCTGGGTGCAACTACTTTAGAAGCATGGAATAATCCTAATATTGAAAATAAGTTGTCACTGATCACATAAAACCAGGTTGTTTCAATACCTGTTTCAGGTTAAGCAAGAAGTTCCTGGTTATATATGCCTGCACAATTGCACGGGCACTCAGAAACAGTAGCTGGTATCCATTTTCCTGACATAAAATCCGGATCTAGTATTAGACATTAATCTTCTTGAGATACAAATCAATGCAACAATAGGAATCATGACAAAATTTAGCATGCCAGGCTGCATCTTACATTAGACAGACAGTACAGGTTCTTCTGATAACGGTTAAATATATTTGCTTTTACGTTCCAACAGAATGAAATGTAAGCAGAAATCTAGTCCTAAATTGAAAAATAATAAAAGTATTGATGAAATGCAAAGTGAAACAAGAAAAACCAAAAGTAAAAGAAAGCAGTAAATGTTGTATAGTCATGAAAGCAGACCATGGACACTGTTTGCACCACTTCAGTTAGATGGCTGCAAAAGAGCCAATCAACTGTGCTTGCTGATTGAGCAAACCAGACTTGACCAGGCTTCAGGCTCATTTTCTGAGCAATCTCAAGCCCAAGCTCACAGGAGCCGGGTTCAGTTCCTTCCAGATCCATTTAAATTTGTGTGTGCATATATAGTTACATAAGATCTTTTAAAAAAAAACCACCCCAAGATAGTGTGTTTAAATCACTGCAGATGCAACAAGCATTTCAATTTTACAATTCATCTCATCCTTACAATAGAATACCCAAGAAGTAAATAGAAGTTACTTGGTAACCGAATTTTCTTTTCTTTGTCCCCAACAAAGGTCCCGTATCAGTTATCACAAACTCAAACCAATAATTTGAGAATCGTGTATACATCTGAGTTAAGAGACAGGACACAGTAACAGAAACATTACGAACCACCAGCAACAAGAAAGCGGAAATTTAATTACACATCCACTGTACAAGATGCTTCTTAAAGAAAGATCCTTGGAAGATCTGTTACCATTTACCTCATCAAATTTTGGCCTTAACAATCCAACTCCAGCTTAACTGAACATAAGTTAGATGTGTATATATAAAAAAATATATACATACCTTAATGGCAGAGAATAGCCTTGCCACTCCAGATTGTGTCCAATCTTTGCCAACTAAAGGCATGAACTGCCCCAGAACATCAGACCTAAAAGGAAGAAAAAACTAAGGTGTTGATTGTGATTCTCAAACCATAATGCAACTCTGCCTTCTATTCTCTTTGTAGTTCTTTTTTTGGTACAATTTTCATTAAGACATGTCTGCCTAGTCATAACAGCAAATGCAATCATGGACAACATCTATTTCTTATGCATCTAAATATAACACAGACAAAATTGGTATGGGTAAATGCTTCTTAAAAAACCAACCAGAGTTGCGTTAATCATCACGGATAAACGACCAAGAAAAAAAACAAAGAAGACCATTCTACTCAAGATTTACTCAAAGGATCACCAGGGGTATTTTATATAGAATGCACACAAGCTAATGACAAATGCTTGGGTTCATCCCACTCTGACCATAAGTAATTTAATGCACCATAAGGTTACTCAAAGCCTGATCCCAAGATGACAGACAACTAAATATCTGAAACTTCATATTTCAAATCAGATCCTGCACCTCCTTTCCTATTTTCCTTCATGTTGTAACATTTTCAATAGCATCAACAATTACCAAAATTTGCATGATTGGTGCATACTGGGATTTCATCATAAAATAAATGTCCAATTAAACAGGGAGCAAAAAGACAGTAGAGAAGAATAACTATGGTGAAGTAGCATCTATGTCAAGTTTAAAAGAATATTTAGTAGCCTAAGAAGCATTATTAGTAGCCTTACTTGGTAATAGTTCCATCAACGTCTGAAATTACAATTCTTGCATTCCACTTCCACAAGTATATATGAGCATCAACCTGTTATGTAATTAAAATTTCTCTCTTAGATATACAAAACCAAACCACTGTATATAATTTCATATGGGAACAGACTGTCAATGAATACCAAACCTGTTGTGTTCCAAGAACCCTCGTAGAGAAACTGAAGGTCACCAAATTTTGACCATCTTTGAGATTCAAGGATGCTATCTGCTCATTAGTGGGAACATTTGTCCTTACAAATTGCTTATGAGGAGATCCCTGGGTACTGGATGTTGGAGTTGGCTCTACAAGAGATCCAGACTCAGAATCTAGAAATACCTCCTCATTTGATGAGTCGCTACCAGTGTGCTCAATTGTCTTGACCTTTCTAAAAGGAATAGGCCAAAGTCTCCATCTGCGTCCAGACGAAGCTGATCCAGGATCGTCGTCCCTGGACTTCAGAGCATAATCCTGTTCCACAGGAATTGTATCTTTGGGCTCAACAGGTAAATCTAAACCAAATACAGTCATTCCAAGAACAAGAGGAGCAGCCTTTTCCCACGTCAAGTACCTCTCTCTAAACTTTATAACAAGATTCTCATTCTTAATTATTGAAGGTGCAGAACTTGTAAAGTCTACTGCAGATATCCGATGTGCTTCAAACACTTCAGCAGCAGCTAGCAAACCCATACCCACCTTAAGTTCATGACCACAAAGTGAAATCTGAAATCCTGCAAATTATAAGATGAATGAAAGTAAATAAATACTCCACTAATATAAAAAAAATAATTAATCCAAAAGCAACTAATTTGCAGCACAGGTCTTACCCAAACCTGAATGGCTTTGGTCACCTTTATTTGATGTTTCTGTTTGAGGTTCCACTACCTCACTTTTATTACTAATATCTTCAACCACAGGGGTTTGTTGACTCTCATCTACCTCATCATTTGATGCTGACTTGCCAACATGTTTATCATTCCATTCAGTATCAATAGTAACAGACTGACAGCCAGAAGCAGTTTCAACATCCCCTGATGCATTTTTCTCAACCTCTTGAAGTCCCAATTCTGATTTTGGAGATCTATGGCCACCAGAAGAAGTAGAACCACTAGGGGGAGATAACTCATCAATGTTTTTAGATTGTACAATGCTCTCTTGCTCATTTTCATCAACTACTGGACTACTTGCATTAGATTCCTCCGCTGAATTTTGAACCTCCAATGATGAACCTACATCTTGTACATCAGCATTTCCAACCCGCTGAGCAAATTCTTGTAGCTCCAAACAGCTTTTGAAAACATTCTGCTTCTTGATATCAGATGCAACCCCTTCTGAATCAGTTTGCATATGAAGATCTTCTTGATTTTTAATCCCCAAGGTTTCCTGTGCTTGACAAATATGTCCCTCCTCTCCTTGACAAACTTCCAGCGAGAGCCCAGAAGTATTATCTTCACAGTTAGCGTTGCAACGCCTGGGTGAGACATTGGCTGTTGGAGCATCCAGCTGGCTAATATAATCAGCAGCCCAAGCACTTTCACCAGAACTAAACTCTTCATTGCCTTCACATAAGTCCGTCTCTTCACCTGGGCCCAGATGAAATTGAGGAGTTCTTAACTGCACATTCTCTTCATTCTGCTCTGATTCTGAGATAGGGGCAGTCAATATATGACCATCAACACTCACCAAGACCATCTCTGGAAGGGAACCCTGTGAGTCCACAAAATTTTCTCCCTCTAGACTCTCATATGGATTAGAACCATATTCTGACAACTCAACTGGACCTTCGAAAGAAGATCGATCCTCTTGGAATTCATAAAATCTCCGATCACCATCAGATTCAGCCCTTTGAATTCGAGGCACAACTGAGGAATCACCTTCAGCTTTCAACTGAAGCACCCCTGAATCTGAGATGCTATGATCAAGTCTATGACCGTTACTCAGAAAACTATTATTTTTGTTATCAATTTCCATACCACCGTCATCTCGAGTAAATGCAGAGTTATTAGAACCCTCAACAACCCCATTTGTCTCAATTCCTTTATCATCATCCACCTCCTTTACAAAATAAGCCTCCCCCGAATTGTCAAGAAACATATGGAAGTTGGCTTCAACACCATTAACATTTATACGAACAATCTTTTCAGCACCTTTGAGAACACCCTGAAATTTACCAAACCGAACATACCACGGCGTGCTTCGAAATGTCCCATCTTGCTGCTGAACAACAATCACATCAACAGCCCCGCCAAAGGGGTGAAAAGGGGTAGCAACTGAGTAGACACCTTGGGTTATCAAGCTTCCAACTTTGCCTACCACATTCATTTTGTGAGAGGCCAAAAACAGACCTCCAAGTTTAAGCCTTGCTTTCAATCAAAACAACTCCAACGATATACATAAATTATTCCTCCAACCAACTTGGCGCTAGATATCTGAATTCCTTTGTTTCTTTCCCGTGATTATGGTTCTTCTACAACAATAGCACTGCATGGCAAACGATTGGTAAGAGGGGAGAGAGAGAGAGAGAAAGAAAAAAGATTTAACAAACGGAATGACCGATTTTAAACCAATTCATATTAAAGTAAATTCAAAACATCAGTGCCCACTCGAGTCATCCGAAAAACGAAGGGAAACACATAATAAAAATCGAAATTTTGCAGTATGCACAAATATTGATGGCTCTGGCCATTCAACAAAATGACTCTGGCTATTAAACAAATTGAAAAACACCAACTTTCTCGGATTATTACTAAAAATTCGATGTATGAAGATAAAATAAAATAAAAAATTCCCCATAATAATTTAGAAAAAGAAAACGAAGGGAGAGCATTTACAATCGAAGTAGAAAACAAAAAATCAAGATAAAGAGACAAAACGAGAAGAATCAACAAAGGCGGCGAGACTTACAGACAAAATACCAATCTGGTAGCTCAACAAATTGATGGCGATTTCGGTTTTTCCTCCCTTCTTCCTGTAATGAGGTTCTTAAATTCTCGTAACTCTCAATCCTCCTCCTCCTTCGTCGTGGTCAATTTTCTAGGAGGCTTCGAAGTTCGAAGTTTCAGGAGGATTTGATTTGGATACCAGAAAAAACCCGGTTTCAGAACCACCCTTTCCCACTCCCACGCATTAAATAGTTATTCCCGCACCCTCAATCTTCAAGTACTCCCTTTTTCCAACTATATTACGGGAAATACCTTACCAGATAACGTATAAATTGCGAACCGTATACGGGTTTTTTTTTGGTCATTTTGCATTAGTTTTCGTGGTTTGGAAAATTGGAATGCATGGAACGGGAACACCGACCGCCTCGTCAGCCTCTTCTCTTGTTGTGAAATTACCAAAGTGACCCTCATGGTTTATTCTCTTTTTTTTTTTCTATTTCGGAATATAACTAATTTTATTGCTTGCTTGGTAATTTTTCTCAATTTTTAATTATGCACGCGTTGACCACGTGATCCCATTAGGTGACGGTTCAGGAGAGAAAAAGCAAGAAGCAGATGAGAAAACAGCTTGGAATGATTTAACGAGGGCCCATGTTTCTATCGTAAGTGCATGCCAATTTAGGTGCACAAAAGAAAATAGGATAACTGTGAGCATTTCACGTTTTTTTGCCCTTAAATTCTCAACATGGTACTCTGGCTCCATGAGCCCAAACTATTAATAGAAGCATGGCATAATCTATTTTTTTCTTTTTGAATTTTTATTGGAGAGATTACTGTCTTGTATAGCTTCATTCTAATATAATAAAATATGTTAGCTAGCTCAATTGATAAAATACTTAATAATTAAATCTTTTTTTATTGGAAATTAAAGTTTTGGGAGATATCTTAAACTTTGTGAACAAAAATAAGTAAATCTTAATGCTTGATATTAAAAAAAAAAACAATATTAATTACTTGGTAGGCCACTCTAACTCGAAGTCATGTTGTCATGAAGTTATTGCATGATCAAGATTCTTATTGCAACGACCTTTCATTTTATTTGTTAATCTCATTATAACCCAAACACATTTACCTAGGTTTGAAAGTCTCTACTAGTTAAACCAACATATGAACCTAATATTAGCGATTTAGGTTATCATTTTTTCCATATTACTAAACAAAGTGATTACTAGCACTCCCAGTTACCAATTCTCACTTTATATTAACTACTCTTAATTAAATATTTTATTTTATTCAAGTCAAACTTTAATTAGTTATTTTTTTATTTTTTTATTCACATATAATTGAGAGTAATTTAAAAATTTGTAGTTAGACGTAATTAATAAAAAATGTGAATATACAAAAATATGTATAGATATCAAATAAAGATAAAAATAAAATAAATTTAAATTTTCGGGTATGACTGGCATAAAAAATGGGTGGTACTAAAAAATGATAAAGATTAAATATACAAACATGAATTAGTAAAGCACACATCGCATCTAAATGCATTGCCATTTTTTTGTGAAATAGCTGTCTTCATATAGTCATAACTGCCCATGAATGGCGACGGGTGAAGGGGAAATGAGAAAATAAATAAAGAGAAAAAGATGAATGGCTTGAGTATTTATGAAACTCTTTCTACAGTGTGTAGATCATAGAAAATATATGGAAGTAGTAGATTAAAAAAGAGGTGGAGTCACGAGTGAATGGCAAGATTGGAACTTAACGGCATGGTGAGGGCATAACTGGAATCATGGGAAGCGATAGAAGAAAACAAAGGAATTGTTTCAGTGTTGGTGGTGGTGACTACTGACCACTGTCCAGTGAGCATTTGTTATTAGGGTATGGGAATCGTCTTAGGTTTGAGCTGTGTAACGTATCCAACCTCGCGGAGTGTTCCTTTCTGCCTTGTTTGACAGATGACATATGACATATGACATTAATTGACCAAGGAAATAAATTAAGTCTACGACTCTTGGCCCACGTGTTTCGCATGCACATCATTTTACTATGCTGCTACATCATACGCTGCCGCAAGCAAACAAGGACGAGGGACCAACACGACATAAGATAAGAGAGACATTCTTGCTTACGGGTGTAAGCTTCTTTCTTCCTCCGTTTAAATTACTATTACTAATTTTATATGGGTCATATTTACCGTGTGAGTCTTATTGATAATCAAATGACGGTAATTTTCTCGAACAAAAAAAAAAACACAATTCCTATTAGAGGAAGTAAGAATTTTTCCTGCATAGAAATCAGAAGACGAAAAGTGAAAGCCTTGGCTTTAGAGGTGCAATCTAAGAAGTAAAATGTAAAGATTTTTTTTTTTTTTTTTGGGTATTGGGCAGACGTATCCATGCATCATTTGGACGTTCCAATAAGACTAATATTTTTTTTTAGTCTGAAAGTGTTATGGTATAACATTTTTAACAGTCACGACTCATAAAATTTAAATATTTAGATTCTTTTTAAATAATATTTGGATTCTTTTTAAAAATTAATTTAAATAATTGGCTTCTTTTTAAAAATTAAAATCACTTATTATTTAGACAAATAACTTATTCAGAAGTAGAATATAAAGATAAAAACTTGCTTAATAATTTTTTAATTATTTAAACTTAAAAGGAAAATTTTCTTCTTAAGTAATTAAAAAAATTATTAGACTGATTTTTTTAAGAGAATTTAACATTTTTCAAATATTAATGATAACTACTCATTAAAATAATTAGATATTAGTTCTAATAAATTCATGATTTGTTGCCGTACTCTAAAGTGCACAATAATAAGGAGGTCAAATATTCAAATCTTAAGAGATATTATTATGAAAAATGCTAATAATAATAATTATTCCATAATTCAAAAGGAATTAATTACACACTCAAAATATATTAAAATACTTTTGACATAAAAAAAGAGTTGTTAATAATTATTAATTAAATAATCAATAATTTAGATTTTGATAAAATATATAAGCACATGCATAACAAAATATAGATTTGTTAGAATTTAGTCTCTTAATTTTCTGATTTTATATACTTTAGATTATCCAAATTATTGTTTCTACGTGTTTGTATTTTGTCAAAATCTAAATCCTTTTTTTTAAGATAAATTATTGATCCTATATGAGATTTCTTATGGTATTCCCATATATTTTTTTTAGAGTTACTGATCATATCTTAATTAGTGCCTGTGTTGGATGTGTTTTTAATATATAAAATAAGAATATCCTATTTTAAAAAAATACTTTTGTTATATTTTATATTAAAAAAGCATAAGTTTTTGCTTTTTTAATTAAATTTTAGTGCTTAAAAAATACTTTTTTTATAACATATAAAAACTGTTTAAACATAAAATATTATTTTTTAAAATATTATTTTAAACATAAAATAAGTTTTACTTTTTATAAAAAAAATCTTATTTTAGAAATTCATAAACCAACTCTTAAATGTCAAACATTTTATTAGTAGTTGATTCTTATAATAAATATTTAAAAAAATTTAAATATAAACAAATGACAAATAAAATAAAGTAAACACTTATTTTGGTCTTCTAAAAATACAAGTGATATCAGTTTGATTCTTTAATAATTTTTGACATCAAATTGATCCTTACCAATTTAATATAAAAAATGATATTGAATGACTAATTTGATGTCAAAAAATGACATTGAATGATTAATTTATTGTCAAATATTGACATTAAAAGATTATTTTTATATATTTATTATTAGAGGACCTAACTGATAATACTTGTATTTTTACAGAATCAAAATAAGTGTTTACTTAATAAAATACTTACCAACTAATCACGGAAAATGTTTAAGGAAAAAAAAAAAAAAGCTTGTCTGCCAGAGTAATTCCCATCATGTATACCAAACCACACTATACTTTTCCAGCTCCGAAACTAGCTCTACTAACCGGTTATTAATTAATAATTTAATATACCCTTTTCCTTCCTACACCAACTAACCATAAAACCTGCCTTCTTTTTTTTTTTTTCCTGCCTTAACATTTTCTTATCCAAATCTTCCCATTGTTTGGTGGGTTTCTTTTGGTAAAGTTTCTTGATTTTCTATTAGCAGTAACGTTGCATTTAAAAATATAGCTACTTGAAAGTATTACCTAAATTTGAAAACCCCACCTTTGGCTATGTAACTCTGTAATGTAGAGAGGAATCACGTGTTCTTTTCTATACATGTTTTATATCTCATTATTAACAAGTGCCAGAAGATATAATGGATTTTGTCATTGAAGCGATTAGTAAATGAAACAACGAGTCATTGCGTCCCGTTCGTGTTATATAAACGTAATAATTATAAAACAGGGCCACTCATATTGATTAATATTTTACTTATTAAATACATCCACCTGGCTATACATTCATATCTTTAATAATAAATTTATTTCCTATGTATTTAATGATATCCCATATCATTTCAAGTACCTTAATTTTTAAACATATTTCTAAACAAAAAATATTAAAAAATGAGTTAAAAAAAGCATAATACACTTAATAATTAAAAAAAACTAAATAAATGCTATTTTAGTCTTAACTAACATATATTTGAATTAAGCATAGAATTGTCAAGTATAAGTTGCATAACAGAATGAACATCGGATATATATCAAGAATTTCACCGCTATTGGTGTCATTGCCACTTCCTATAGCAATAGAAAATATTAACTTGTGAAACGCAACTCAATTGGTATAATTATCTTGATTTTTACCATAATTTAATTGGTATTTTATTTTTATTTTTATTTTTTATACTGGATTGTGGTTATGTCGTGGGGTTTGATTCCCCACATCCTTATTTTTTATTTCCTTTTAGATTTAATTGAACCTCACTAAAAAAAAATCCTTAAAAAAGAATTGTAGTTCAAGCGACATTATATGTTTCTTTGCAAATTGCTTAATACTAAAATTCAATTTATTTGCAAGCACTTTATCTTACCCTCCTTTCTCACACTAAATTTTGAATTTCCTATGCAAATAAAAAAATTATCAAAAAAATTGACGTCAATCAATTCAAGTTCAAGTTCACACACACACACATATATATATGTATGAACTTGAACTTCCTGCATATTGCCTTCACTCAAAAACTACAATTGGGTTCCATATTAGATTCGTAGAGCAGTCCTCTTTAAGTTTCCATTCTTTGGAGAAAAAAAACAGTAAAATAAGATTGCATATGGTATAAAAATCTAGTGAGAGGATGCCAATAGCTTGTAGCATAATTGACATTAACTCCGATAAAATTAAAGTATGATGATAAGGTTGAATGTTTTATCCTCTAAAATATGAGAGGGAGAGAGAGAGAGCATCCAAAATACATTTTTCTAGATACATTTCCCATCCCATATTTTATTTTAGTCATCCTCATTCCCTACGAATGGGCTAGACCCATTCGTTCAAGATAAACAATGGGCAAATTGGGCCTAAAAGCCTCTCGAACATTCCCTACTAATGCTGTCCGCGTATTCGAGTTCGAGGTCAAGAGTACATGATTCCTCCGCCCAGGCGTCACGACGCGTTTGAAAAAAAACACGGTAAGGGCAAGGCAATTCACATCGCAATCATCAATACTTTGTCTTCAACCATAAGCAACAAACACCAGTTATACTTCAATTCTTCCTAATTCCTTCCCAATTTTACTTCTCCTTGGGAATCACCACCACACCCCATCGAAAAATGGCCAAAACGGCCTTCACCGTGCTCCTCCTCCTCCTCCTATCCCTCCTCCTCACCCCCTCCACCGCCGAGATCAAATCCCTCACCATAAAATCCGACACCCGACCCATGATCCTCTTCGAAAAATTCGGGTTCACCCACAATGGCTACGTTTCAATCTCCGTCTCCGCGGTCTCCGTCACCGTCCTCTCCTCCACCTCCTCCGCACAACCCGATTCCTCACGCCTCGGCTTCTTCCTTCTCAACGAAGAATCCCTCCTCCAAATCCTCCTCGAGATCCAGCAAAACCCTTCCTTCTGCGTCCTCAATTCCCACTACATCTCACGCCTCTTCACCTTCCGCGACCTTTCTCCCCCTCCCCTCGCCTCCGCCAACCTCTCCTACCCCATCACCTCCCCCAACGAATACAGCCTCTTCTTCGCCAACTGCGCCCCCGACACCTCCGTCTCCATGTTGGTCCGCACCGAGGTCTACAATCTCGACACCGACGGTTCCAAGGACTATCTCTCTGCTGGCCAGACCCAGCTCCCCTCCCTCTACTTCCTCTTCTCCCTCACCTACTTCGCTTTCCTCGCTTTCTGGCTCTTCACCTGTTACTCCAATAAGCTTTCCGTTCACCGCATCCATTTCTTGATGGCTGCTTTGCTCCTCATGAAGGCTCTCAATCTCATCTGCGCCGCTGAGGACAAGCATTATGTGAAGCTCACCGGCACCCCTCATGGTTGGGATGTGTTGTTTTATATCTTTCAGTTCATTCGCGTTGTCTTGCTCTTCACTGTTATCATATTGATTGGGACTGGCTGGTCCTTCCTCAAACCCTTCTTGCAAGAGAGGGAGAAGAAGCTTCTCATGATTGTCATCCCTCTTCAGGTTTTGGCTAATGTTGCTTCTGTTGTCATTGGTGAGACTGGGCCCTTTATCAAGGATTGGGTTACTTGGAATCAGGTTTTCTTGCTTGTGGATGTTATCTGCTGTTGTGCTATTATTTTCCCCATTGTTTGGTCTATAAGATCGCTCAGGGAAACGTCCAAGACCGATGGGAAGGCTGCTAGGAATTTGGCAAAGTTGACACTTTTCAGACAGTTTTATATTGTTGTCATTGGTTATTTGTATTTTACACGCATTGTTGTGTTTGCCTTGAAAACTATTGCTGCCTATAAGTACCAGTGGGTTAGTAATTCTGCTGAGGAGACTGCTAGTCTTTTGTTTTACGTTGTCATGTTCTACATGTTTAGACCTGTGGAGAAGAATGAGTACTTTGTCCTTGATGAGGAGGAAGAAGAGGCTGCGGAGATGGCTCTTAGGGACGAAGAATTTGAGCTTTGAAGTGGTGGGTGTTAAAGGGTTTTTGCTGACCCTCTTTGTTAACCTCTTCGCCGCATTTATCAGGTTGTCCAATGAATTGACTACTATTATACTACATTTGTGGTTCAGGTCGCTGCTGCTTGCTAGTGCAATGCTGTTCCACCTTTTATACCTTTTTCCTTACCCCTCTATTTTTTCACCTTAACCTTCTACTGTTAGATACTGGAATACTGGCTGTATGGTTAGCCTCTTTTTTGTTTTTGTTCGATACGCTGATAATGAATTGTTCGGAATAGAAAAAGCATTGATCGTGTTCTTACTTACTCAAATGCTGCATTCTTACTGGCTATACGTCAATGACACTCAATTATTACTGAGTTATTTTGTTATTGATCATTCTTCTTTTAATTTGAAATTTCCATATTCATATTCTGCTTGAGTGTATACGTAATGTTTAGAACTTAGAACAAGCACTGTACATTTCTCAGTTCATTGACTTTCTTACACAATCCAAACTTTTCATAGTCATATATTATTGTTGTTTTCCTTGACATTTAGCTTGAGTGTGCAATTACATCATGTTTATGTTAATAGAATATCTTGTAGTTTCTTTCTGTGTTCTCCTTTGACGAAAGGCCTTCCTGTCATATAATTCATTTTGTTGATTGATTCTAGTTTTAGTTTACAAGGTCTTAAATATTTTCTTATAAATGCAATATGGTATGGTCTGTTGATGATTTGGGAGAATTGATATTTAGAGCAAGTGGAGTGTGCAATTGAACAGAGTACCTTTTGAATGGCTCATAAAGAGCTCGGCACAGGCTCCACTTATTTATTAAAAGAACAACTTGGAGTACAGCAAAGCTTGACAGATGGGCTTGTGGGGGTTTTATTGTTAATTACACCATCTAACTAATTACATGTTAAATATGTTTTTTTTTATTTGCTACTGGTTTATACTTTATAATTAGTCGTATATGAAAGATCTGCCAGAAATACTGATATCTTCTTTTTTAGCACTTGGAAGTATAATTTGGGCTCAAAAACATATAATTCATAAAACGGATGGTTTAGGAAGAGTTCCTTCTTGAAACCTCAATCTATAACAAGTCACTTTAAGATGTTTGCATCTCATCAACTTCAGCTTGTGTGGTAAAAGAGCTGGACTAAAATTTGCAAAACTAGGCTCAGCTTGGCTTTTATACACTTCTTTCTGTTATTCATAATGTTTATTCATAATTTCTGCTTGAGGGGGTCTATTCTTAGTAAGTGAATCTCAGGCAGAAAAGTAGTTTGGTGCTAGAAGGTAGTTGGAACAATCCAAACAAAGTGTATGAATTTTGAAGGCATGCAGTACATTGAGAAAGGTTGAACTTTGAAGCCTGTGCGAATATGACCGTCCATTGAACTTGAGCTCATGCACATCCATATGCTTTTGGTTTTGAAGTCGAGGTAGATATTATTGCCATCATTTGACTGCCATGCTGTTGTATTGTACATTCAGTTTTGTCAAAATATAGTTCTTCCAATACCGATGGCTTTACCACAAAGGATGGTAGTTGTCTCATCTTCTCTGTCTATCATCAAAGGAGTTCTCCAATGGATCAAGTGTTCAGAGTGAACTTGCTCATGGAGATTTCTAACTGCACCAGATTTGTTTTGAGCTAAATCATTTTAATTTGAGTTTCACATCATGTTACCAATCATTTTGTTAGGGAGTCAACAATTCTATTTGATTAGTTGGTGTCTAACTGCTGGTAGTAAATGGGTGGCTTAAGCTGGAATATGCTTTACCTGGTGAGAAATAATTCTCGCACACTAGGTGTGTAAGGTGTAAAACCCATGAGCCTTGCGAAAAAAGTTTAAATGGGTTCGATTAAACTTAGATGCTGTATAATATGCAAGTAACACTAATCTTACCTTTAATATATGGACTGAAGTTAACTTAGTTTACAGGTTTATATGTCGAAAAATACCGGTTTACGGTGTTGGTATTGCATGTATCTGACCAGTAAGAATCGTGTGTACTGATTAGCGCGAACAAGAGAAACGTGGGTTTGGTTTGTGGTCTTTGTTGTATCCTTGAACAATCCCTCCTCTCTATCCCTCTTGTTGGGAGAGTTATTGTTAGGGTAATCGTAGGTTATCTTGGATTTTCTGAATTGGAGTTTCTGGGATTTCAAATTCAAGGTAGGTTAGGAATTAGAAGGGAGTTTGGGTATGAGTCGAAACTGAAAACAAATCATATAAAAGAATAAGATAGGATTAGTAATCTTCGCAGCCTTCCACGCCTGAGGTACATGTTAACATGACCCAAGTTATTTGGGATTTTTTTTTTTTGATAAACAATTATTTTGAGAATATTAACTACACATTATAGTGCATGTTTGTATTGTAGATCAAAAATTACTTCTGCATTGTAGAAAGTAATTTTGAGTCTTTTCTAGTGTGTATACAATTTGTTTGGCAACCCGTTTCACTCTTCCGTTTGGGCTGAAGTAAGTTTTTCGTACTTTCCATAAACGTAATTCTGAAACCATTGGAGAAGCTTTACACTTGATACCCCTCCCAACGGTAATAGAGGCACTATCCAAACATAAATAATTCTTCTCAAAAGTAATTTTACAATAATTATCTAGACACACCCGTAGTCACGAGGATTTTAAGTAATTATAGGTTTTTGGTGCGATTAAAAGAAAAAGTTTTGGGAAGTAGATTAAAATTTGGTTGATGTAATTATTTCATGATACCTGGACTAATTTGAGTATAATCTTGACCAATTTACTCTGGGTTAGTTCCCTGTACGAGAGGATAAGTGTTCCTATGCTGTCTCTGTAGTTAAAGGAAATCAACAACGTAGTTTGATGATGAATGTGGTGAAAGATTTGTTAAAAACCAGATTACATGCTGTTTAGTGTCCGAACCGAAACAGAGGGCTGATGATATATTTTATGTATCTGTGAGTGACTTATGATGTTTGTTCTCCATGATTGTGCGCCTGAAAACAAGTACACAAGACTCACTTCCCTCCTTCTTCTTCTCCCTACAAGGGCATTCTAATGCTAATAGAATATGAGTGAGAAATTTATAGTGTTTAGGCCAGAATAATTAACATACTTCTGAAGTGGACTATCATCATCCTTATATGCATTGCTTGTTACCGCCCAAAGGGAGCTAGGGGTGAGAGAGGAGGTTAGTTATGTGAGGGTGTGGCCTGCCACCTCACTTCAAGGATGCCTCAATCGCGGGATGCGAGTCTAAAGGTGGGTTCCACTCACCTCATGTTTTGGGCTCCTCAGTCTGTTTAGTCACACGTATAAAATGAATTGGAGTATGTGTCACAAGTTAAAGAGTAATGAAACTATGTTAGGCCTGATCACGTCAAGCTTAAGAGATTGGTACAATACAGATAATACCATGATTTTATTGTCATTTTTTTTTAAAATAGTCCAAATTGTATACATGTCTTACATAGTTTATGCAAATATATTTTACCTTTTAACGTAACAATGCTTTTTTTGAATTGACTGTGGGATTTTCAAGTTTCCATTACACAAGTGAGAGTGTTTGTAACAAGAATATGTTTTAAAAATATCGCTACAATATGATACTTGTAATTTTTTTGGGAAGTGTGTTATTTTCTCATACATTGCGCTAAGAAAGCCATTAACATATTAGAATATTAATTTTAAAAAATTAAGATTGTTGAACATTTTAGATGCTTATATTTGACGGGTTGCAAGTTAACCCGAACAATACATGATTGTAAGTTTGTAAAGAAAAAGAATATTTGCTATTTGACGCGTTGATAGCATGACCCCTAAACATTTAAAATCATACTTTTTGTTACATATTACATATATTTTAAATAATTTCATCCATCAAAGATATAGAATCTCACTTTCTTTTATTAAAAATCTCATTAAAATGTTATTTTTATTTTAAAATTTCATTAAAATTCATTTTTCTAAAAATAAATCAAACAGACTTGACTACCTTGTTCCGATAGTAATCAGAAAGAGACTCTGTCTTTGGTAAATGGTCAATTATGAAGATATGAGAACGAGACTGTCGGTTCAGCACAAGGAAACGACCTTCGCTTTATGCTATTTTGTTGTTGGATGGATTTGGATTTTAGAAGAAAGGAGTAAAAGAAACGAATGGGTAGTATACCTCCTTACTTCCTTGAATGGACTCGAAAGAAAAACAAGACATGTGACGACAACGAAAATACAAGACCCAAGAGAAAGAAAGACACTTCAATAGGGGAAAGGATCCGTTATTTTTCTTTTCCTTTCCTTTGCTTTCCTTTCCTCCCTTTGGAAACAAAATAGCATAATATTGTTGCTTTGCCGACATGTTCATTATTAATCCCACAACAGCTGCATAAGTTACTCATAACCCGGGAGTTTCATAATCGGTTTTATATGCAGATATTACTTAGCACTTCAATCAAATGTTTGAATACAAGCTTATTATGTTCCACAACAGCATAGTAGGTGAATTATTGACAGCCATAATTATCTTATACTTTTTATTAATTATTTTGAATTAAATGATTTTTATTTAAGTTAATTTTAATTAATTATATTTATTAAAAAATTAAGAAATTATTAAAAAATAAAAATGTGAATAAACAGTTAAAAGTATTAATAATATTGTCCCATAATAATCAATTAATTTTATTTTCTTCTACATTCGTCGTACATAATTACATCTATAATCTCTAACGCAAACATGGCAATGACAGTTAACATTTTCCCTACAATAATGCAGCACTTATGCAAATAATAATAAAAAGAAGTAAAAAACAAGTGGAGCATCTGATTAAGGTATGGCTTTACTTAACAAAGCATATCAGGGCTGCTGCTAATTGCTAAATGCTAAGCTACGTACGAAAATGATTAACCAACTGTGAGTTTAATACTAAGTTTGCTGGCCCAACATTATGCCTGTCAAGGTCTTTTTATAATACATATTTTAAAAATATTATATTAATGTTATAAATTTTTTATATTTTAGAAAACATTTAATTTTTAAAAAAACATATAATTCTTATTTTGTTCATAAAAAATAATTTACAAATCTTATATATAAAATTTATAATTTTTATTCATACAATTAAGATTATTTTTTTATATAATATATGAATTAATATAAAAATATAAAAATATTTTTTTAATAACTATGATGTATAATTTATCAATATAGGACTTTTTAAAATATGTATGATAGTAAGGCTTTGCGTGTCAATGTTAACTGGACTTCGTGGAAAGTGATTGTGATGACTGATGAATGGTCATCTGGTTATGATGTTAGTTCTTCAGTGGTTTGATGAGCCCCATAGGCATATGTGAGATTAAGCAAGCATATTGATTAGACCCCCACCAGAAGTAAAACACAAGTTTCAGCAAAGACAATGGGGTTTGGTGGATGTTATGATTATATTTTATCTTGTTTATTCACACCCATTCTCTATGGCCATAGATGGTCTCTTTTGGCTGGCACTTCAATGCATTGGACCTGCAATCGCAACACTTGAAATCCAAGAGGATGATCATTACTCTGTAATACTAACTGATATTTGCACAGTTAACCAATTGAAGAATAATGCTATACTAACCAAAAATAAATAAAAAAATAAATTATCAAAGTATATGATGCATATCTAATGGTAACGATTTCTCTATTTCAACCGGAAGAATTGGTTTTAAACCCTATCCTTCTCATCAAATACAAATCAATTTTCCCCAAGCAGTATCAATGGCAAAGTATTAGTTTTATGATTAGCTTTAACTACAAATATTTTATGAAAACACAGCATAACTAGTATAAGATTTGATTTTTTTTCAAAAGGAGGTCTCTAATTTAATTTTCTACTCACACCAACTTATTAATTATAATCTAACAGTTGAAACAGTGCTTATGTAGCTGATAATATTTATCTATGGCAAAAGAAGTCTATGCTATAACAAAATTCCACTAATCCCTAGTAACAGCTCAATTCGTTATGCATTTACTTGAAAATTTGAAAAACTTTTCTTAACTTGTCAAAAACTTGATGCCTAATTCTAATTAAGTTTTAAAAAATATAGTCTCACTGATTTAATGCTTTCAAAGTGTAGGCCTCGTACCAACATGGTGTGACACAAGTGGTAGATACTTGACCCCTTAAGCATGTGGTCAGGGATTTGATTCCTGTCTCATGTGTATGGAAAAACATCTATTGGGAGAGATCAGCCCCTTAAATAAATCTAAGTACCTCGAAGGGATTAGTCTCCGTAGTCACACGCGGGAGATACCCTAGGTTACCAAAGTGTAGGCCTCGTTTTAGAAAAGGAAAAATAATCCTAAATCAAGTGATACACTGTACTGTATGGCAGCTTACACTGAAAATAAAATGATGTGTTTTTCTATTTGGTTAATGGTTTTTTTTTTATTATAAAGGAGGTCTAAATTTTAATATGAAACATGGATGATATATTAAAGTTGACACAAAACATTTTGAATGAAATTCGATTTTGAAATCAAGGAATTATTAAAAGATATTTAATGACTCCTAAACTACGGCTATTAGCCGTTAGCCAATGTTTTAAATGTGCTATGTCTTAGCGTTATGGTCCATTTACATAAAAAAAAATATTTATATACTTTGAGAGTAATATTCTTAGTAATTTTTTAATTGTTAGATTTAATTTAAATGTTATTGTATAATATTTTAAATTTAATTCAATGACATATATGATTATGTAGTGCCAAGTGTTATATTTTTAATGAAGTAGTGCAATACTCTCAAAGTACATAATAATTTCTCATTCACATGGTCTTATTCTGTAACTGAAAGTGGTGTATTTGACATGTATATATATATAACATCACTCTTTAAGATAAATGATAAAATAAAATTAAATTTAATTCAATGACATATATGATTATGTAGTGCCAAGTGTTATATTTTTAATGAAGTAGTGCAATACTCTCAAAGTACATAATAATTTCTCATTCACATGGTCTTATTCTGTAACTGAAAGTGGTGTATTTGACATGTATATATATATAACATCACTCTTTAAGATAAATGATAAAATAAAATTCATTTTTAGTACTTCATAAATATATTTTTTATTGATTTTTTCCCTTATAGATTAATTTTATCTATTTAATCTCTCATTTTAAGTATCTAATAATCTCGTCCCTTCATCTATTTCACATGAAAAATGAGTTTTACTCTAAATGATATATTGCATATAACTCACTACGATTTAGGGATTGTGATTTAAAAGTATAGTATAGGTGAATAACAAAGATGGTAACTTAATGAAGTAAAGAAAATAATTGCCAAGTAGAGAACAATCGTTGGGGCCTGTTTTGAAATTTTCAAAACTAATTTAACATAATACAAGATAAAATTAATTACATAAGCTCATATGAAAGTGAATATGTTCAAAATTAAACTTAGTTTAGTTCAAAATTAGTTTAAAATTAGTTCAAACTTGAAATAATGAATTTTTGTTAATTTCCTGTAACAGAATAAATTGTATGGGAAAAAAAAGAAAAACATAAGAAAGGGGAGAAAGTTAGAAGAAGTTAAACTAGGGGGAAAAAATCAACTTTTGAATTAGAATTTTTAAGAATCATTTTCATCTTAAAATTTGTTTAGACGAAAATCAACTTTTAAAAATTTGAGTCATAATCAATTACCTTATATTTTAAAAGGTTATAGTGAAAAAGACTCGATCATTTTAAGCATCTTGTCCTGAATTCGATCATTGGAACGAAAAAAACGTAGTTAGATGAGATCTTCACTTCACATGTCTAACTGTATCCCGTGAGATTAGTCTCTTTAACAAAAAAATACCTTAGTTTATACCAAAATATTTTAAAACCAACTCTATTACACATAGATATATGGTTTAAGTTACATATGTATCATGTGTAATTAAGTGAGAAAAATAATATTTTAAGTTACATATGTATCATGTGTAATTAAGTGAGAAAAATAATATTACATGATTCACGAGTGACGGTGACCCTGATTCGGTGTGGGGAGGGGGGAATTTTTTCCCCGTAACAATCGGCTTTCCAGTTATCTATAGAATTTTTGCAATAACAATCATCAGATGCACTCATTCTCTACCCATATATACAGTAACCAGTCAACAATTCCGTTCTTTTAACTATTGCAACAAAGTAGAATCCACAAAGCAAAGCAAATAGAGTATGCATTCATTCCCAACAAAGAAAGAATAAAACTTCTGTCTTCAACTTAGAAAAGGTTCATAGTAGGAGTAGTAGTAGTGTAATGCCATTCTCAAAACATCTCCAAATACCATTCTCGCATCTCTTTCATTCTCCAAAACTAGTATGTTTAAAGTTTCAAACTTCAGTTAAAAGTTTCAAGAAGTAGTGCTATTCTGTTACAAATTTATCATTTTTGCACCTAAATTTACAATTGTTACAGGCAATAAGGTCGATAATTAATTAATTTACTTATTCATTATACAATTTACTTCCTTCGCAATTATGCATTATTTTACAAAATTAAAAGAACAGATGACATATGAAGTTACCAGAAATAGGTACACGAACTTGGGTATCATACTAGTTACCAAAATGAAAGAGCATGTACAAAATAATGAACCCGTGTCTCCTTTTTGAAAGTGGAAAAGTCAAAGCACCTCTTAAGCCTTAACTCCATAGCATTACTTAGCAGAAAAGAAAATGAACGAGAGAGAAGCAAAGGAACTGAAAGAATGAGTTCATGATGACTTTCAAAAGCTGGAACAGGGTAGCTTCCCACTTTGCTTGCATTCCATGGCAGGGCATAGGTTGAAAATTAAAGTGCCAAAACTAAGACGAATAAAGAGAGCAAAATTAGCCAAATCTCTACTGCAAAAGGGAAAATTAATGTACAGACAGACACTCATGTTTTTGTCATAATAATAATGTTCCCTACTTACTCTGCAGATCCTTAAGTACACACATTCTTAAAACAAAAAATGATTAAAAGAAACGAAAATAATAACACCAAAAAAAAAAAAAAAACTTCTGACTCGATCATAAATAAAAAAGAAACAAAACGAATTCGTAGTTCAAACCTTAAATTAATCAAAAGTCAATCTTTTTCATCCACAACATCTACCCTAGCGGCGCAAGACAAGAACCTCTGGAAAATCCTAAACAAAACAGTGCAAGAGATTTGCTTCGCTTTCCGCCAAACCAAACACTTCCTTTTCCTACCCTGGGGCTTTCTCTTCTTCCCATGAGCCACTTTTTCCTTCACCATCCCAAAACATTTCTGGGTTTTCTCGGGGACAGTCTCTTTTCTGGAAAATTTATAGCTCCTCAGGTACATCTGCCTGCAGGAGATGCTGTCCACCACCCTGGGGTGGCCGTACACATGTGAACCCCTTCGGCCATTGGAGCTCACCGACCTCACAAACTCAGCGTCCGATTCCGGCCACTTGTAGAGGTTCACGTAGGTGGCTCGAACAGGAACACGTGGGTCACGTGCGTCGTTGACACAGTTGGACATGCAAACAGAGGTCATCTTCCTCTGGGGTTCTCACTTCTCTCTCAACTTCCTGCGGAGGGTTCAGGCCAGGGCTATAAATTACAGAAAAAAAAAGGCTTGGATTGCAAGGAAAGGATGTTGAAAAAGGTAGAGGGGCTAATTGAATGGATTTATAGTGGGATTTTGTCACGTTATCATGTGTGATGATTTGCAATGACTATGTTTTTTCCGAACACCGTTCAATTGAATTTGTGAGAGTTTGTACTGTTAGGCAAGAGTTAGATGGCCTAAAGAAAATGCCAGAGTACTGTGCATATTAAAATGGATGTTGTGCTAAATTACCTAAACAGAGGCTGACTGGAATGATCATGTTTTTTTTTTCTTTTTCTTTTCTCTTTTGCTTGTCTGTCAGGTATTGATGATGTGACTTGATTGTTCTACTTGTTATTAAAATGAATAACCTTTTTGTTTATTGATGATGTGACTTGATTGTTCTACTTGTTATTAAAATGAATAACCTTTTAGTTTACGAAATTACTGTGAGAAAATAAAAATTCAGTAACTTGGTTGTGAAAATGGAGTGAGGAAGGAGTTAACCTTGACCTAATAGGCAATAGGTGAAGCACAAAGAACTCCACGTGTCACTAGTGTTCACCCACAACAAGGCCACAAGTATCACCAAGCTTCCTATGAATTTGTGAAAGCGTTAATGGCAGTTATTGATGTGGAAGATTGGATGCCTATGGAACTTTCGAGCTAAGAAACAGGGTGGCGTGAGTTTAATTAAAATGAGAAAAATAACAACAAAAGACTTGTCTTTATAAATAAGAAAATAAAAAAGAAGTTATTAAGACTCATTAAAATGAAATTCATCATAAAACACTTGGTTAAAAAAATTGTGTTACATTATAAGCCATTGGAATATATATACTTTTTCGAAGTCATCTTTGGTTAAAGTCTTTATTGTTGGTCAATTGATAAATTTGGATGGAGTCATAGAGTGTAAGGTGCAACGTGTTAACTATGAGGGAAATGCTTGCGGGGAGATGCCATCGCCGTGGCAAAGTTGGGGTGCAACCAGAAGTGAGCATTTATTTTGGGAGCAGGCTCCTTTGTTCAGAACATATATCACAATAGTGCACTTAATTTGTAATTCTTTATATTTCTTGTTAGAGTTATTCCCATTATTTCATCATAATTCGCAAGTTTAATTACACTTTATTTATTTATTTTTCATTTGAGCGCATTATAACCTAACTTATTTATTATTTTATTTGTAATCTCACCTTATAGTACCTAGCTCTACCATATAAATTAAATATTGCTCCAACTGTACTGATAGTACTCACATATGTGCTTATGATTTTGTATATAAACATATTATTTGATGAATTTTATTTACTGATTTAATATAAATAATAAATCATATGGTTTTATATATTTTAAAAATTAATTAAAACTATTATTGTAGGCGAAGATTATTAGTTATTATAATGATACGGTGTTAAATTTAAAGTCTTACGTGATTTGTGTATAAATTGGGGTCAATGTCTGTAAATTAGATAAATTGCACGTGAATATCTAATAATTTGATACAATATATTAGGATGATTAACAAAGGCATTAGAATTTGGATTTAATTTTAATATGCTTTTAGTGTAAAAAATTTTCATTGTCATCTAATTATATACTAATACATCATTAAAAGAATTAGACTTTCGAAGTACTTATTGTAATAGTCAAACTCTTTTAATGATTTGACAATATATAATTAAATGACAGTGTAAAGAAACTTTACATTGACAGTGAATCAAAATTAAATTCTTAGTATTTTGTGAATTTTTTTTATAACTAAAGTTTTAGTTTTACTTTTCCATTTGGGAACATTGCAAACAATTTTATTTTATTTTTTTAGATCAACATTGCAAACAATTAACACAACTGAGTTATGGAACAATATTCCCAAATTTAGTAGAAATTGCAATTGAATTAATAGATTATTGTAAACTTAATTATTTTTAAAAAAAATATTTTATGTAAATCACCAACACGTAATGAAATAAAACAAATAGATATATAATTAAACTCACCTATCTAAAAATTATGAGGTATTACTAAGTTAGTAAACTGAATTTTATATGAGCAGACTTTACCTATAGTGTAGGGATTTGAATATCACTAAAAGCATCTTATAATCTTTGTCAAAAAAAAAAGTATCTTATAGTCAGGGTCAAGCAAACTCCTGAACGAGAATTAGTCTCACGTCTAAAGGATATAAGAACATCTCATGGTCTTACAAAAAAATAAAATAAAATCACCACTCTAAACTAGTGTTGTTAGAACGGATGATCCAACTGTGAATCAGACATTTAAACAGTTATGATTTAGTTCTATAAACAAATTCATTGTCAAATCACTTTAGATCGGTCAAAATCTAATTAAAAAGCTAAATTCATCTAGTTAAACTGATTAATTTTTTATTTTTTATTATAAAAAACTCAATATTTCATAAATATTCTAATATATTTTATATGATTGTATGTTAATTATTTTTATAATGTAATCTAATTTAATTAATTAATTTAAATGATTAAACCGATTAAATTTAAATAAATAAACTAAAATTTTTACTAATTTACTATTCAAACCGATTTTAATAACATTTTCAATACAAAAGCCACCAGTGTCCTGATTCAAAACAAGATAAAAAACGTTATACCCAGTTAGGTGGTGGACATATCCTTTCGCCCAGCAACATGGGGCGTCATCCGTATGGTTGGACCATTTCCAAGCCTTCGGCCTGGAACTCCAGGACTTGGTCAAAGTTGAGCTCATTCATGTTCAACCCTCACCCCCAAAAAATTAAATAAATAAAAATAAATTACACATAAAAAATAGAGATGCTTATCCGTATCATAGCGAAGTATAACTGTTTGCTGCTTATGCTGGCATACATATAAGTGGGCTCTTGTGGTTATGGCCCGAAGTGCACTCCTGCAATTAGGGCCAAGTGTGCCCTCATTACTGCTCGGCTTCTTTGCTTCATAAGCCCAAATATCCATTAACCGAAGCCTAAACCAACGGCTAGATCCTCTACAAACTCCATGATTTATGAAAGCCCCTTTCACTGAATATAAGCATCATTGCTAAGCCCAGTAGTCCATGACTAATAAAAAAATCTGAATCAAATGGAATCTATATACTATTATAAAAGAATCCTCTATTTTAGTATCTAACTTTTTTATTTTTTAAATATTATTATTATTTATTTAAATACAAATATAAAAATAATTAAATTATAAATACTCTTACTTAATAGTTACAATTACCTACGAATAATTTTAACTTCTCACCTTACAAACATTCATTAATTTTTTATCTTCTAATTATAATTAATTTCAAACACTCATTATTTATTTATTTTTTAATCTTATTCAAACATATACAAAATATGAATCATTCTTTATGTTATTCAAAAATATATAAAAAAATACAAATTGACGAAACACGGAGTATCCGTCAATATGCTAATATCAATAAAGAACTTTGTTACAACAGACTCAAGTTAATGGTAAACTCTATAAGTAACAACATATTCATAAACTGAATTTTATAATATTTACATATTTATAATTTTAAATACTTTTTAAATTATCTATAAAAAATTAACATGTTATCTCATATAGTATTTATCGTAAACTAGGTCTATAATAACACAACTAATTAATCAATGAACAGGTTAAACCAATTCACAGACTCTCATTGTAATAGTTCTGTTGTATACCACTACTCATTTATTCAGGACATCATCATACTATAATTATTTGAGTTTATTTTTGATTTATTGTGAGTGTAAAAAAATTTTACACTGTCACTTAATCATATATTGCTAACTCTTTAAAAGAATTTGACTATTATAACAATTAACTCAAAAGTCTGACACTTTTAATGATGTATCAGTATATGATTCAATGACAATATAAAAATTTTTATACTGACAGTGAATTAAAATTAAATCCTAATTATTTTGGAATTAGGTTGGTTTTTTAAAAGTTTTGTTATGCAATAAATGTTGTATACACAGACAAATAAATTATAGTATTGTGGTATAAAATATTTGGTGACTATATATCTTAAACTATTTGCATTCTTATCTGCTTCTACGTCAAATAAATTGCAAAGTCTAAGCACAATTATGTATGTTTCTATGATTGATAAATTAAAAATTATCAGCATTGATTTTAATTCGTTTAAATTTTTGTTGGGTCAAATATATATTTTATTTATTTTGATCAACCGAAAAATCTTAGACACAACAAAATGGTTAATTTAGACTTGTCCCATCTAATTATACTATATTTTGTCAAAATGAATAATTATTGATACAGATAATAAATTTGTTTATGTTTTTTATTTATAAATAATTTATTTTATAAAAATTTAAACAATTGATATTTTTCTTAACAATAATTCACTCTACACTACTTTATTTTTTAAAAGTATCCTGCATTTTTGCAGTTTTTTTATACTGTATTGTTATTGATGGTTTGTGTATAAGAGAGATAAGTCATAAATATTTATTATTTTGTCACACAATATTAAAATAAAAGTTTATTCACTTGAAAAACTCGCCATCTCATTTATTGAGTAGTTGATGCCTTGCTTGCGACTAATGTGTTGCTGTTATTGAATATAAGGTTCACACTACCCCATCCTCAAGGGGTTTTGTTACCCTCAACTGAAAAAAACAATTTATATTAAAATAATAATATAAATAATATTTTTTTGACAGGGAATAATATTAAAAAATAAATAATATTTTTTATTATAAAAATACTTTTTTTACAGTGTTATTATAAAAATACCTGGGAGTAGGAAATTAGGAATACATATAAGAGGTAGGATAGAATTTCTCCTGAATATAAAAATTGTCCAAATTGAATTAGTTCACTGGAAAACGGCACCTTGACTTTTAATTCAATTATTCCAGTACCCCACTCCGATTGAGAAATTTCGTCCATTTCTTTCTTTCTATTAGTATTATGTTGGTTTGGTCTTTTACTCTTCATGTCTTTTTCTTTTGACCGTATATAACGTCTGTATGTGCTTTTAGCCTTTTAGTTTAGGAGTCACTGGCCATTATTATTTGCAATTGTGAACTCAACCAGTAAACCACAATTAGTACAAGACCATCCATGGACAAAAACTTGGGTACCTTATACTGAATCCTATCTAGGCTATCTTAATTAACCAAGACTTCAAGAAGGAAACACTAGTGCCCTTCCCAATTTACCCCCATATTCTGATAGATTCTTGTTCGTCTACTCTGCGAGACTTTCAATATTGAACTTTCAAGTCAAAGCACTCACAAACACTACTTTCCAACCTTTCTTGTCATCCAACTCCAAGTCACAACTTGTACCTTTTGATCTTTCAATCACGACGACCAAATGTGACCCGAAAGTTAAACGGACATGATTCACTTTTTTTTATTTTCCCCCTCTCGCAAACCACTTCTGCTTTATCACTATCCAACCCTCCTCAACTAAATTAAACGCAACTAATGTTAATTATATAATAATTTCTGTGTTTGTAATTATAAATATTTTAAAAAATAATTTCATTTCATTTTCCAATAATTTGAATTAAACTTTTTTTAATTACTTATCATAAAGTTTTCCAAAGAATTATTTTATTTCTTGTTTCCTCCATCACGAAAGTATATGCTTGGAATTTTCAAGTCCGGTGCCACCAAACCGTCCGACAGCGACATAAAAGACCATAATATTATATGTTGAGTTGTGTCTAACGCGATTTCTTGGCAGTTTCATTGACACCACTAATCGTATCATCGCTAAACTTAAAATATTAGTATATATAAGAAAAAAGAGAATAAAAAACATAGCGTAAGGTACTTGGTACATCGTTTGGCTGCGACTTGCCCCCATTAATTTAAAATTTAGATAAGTGAAGACGCCTACCTCCATACCTAATTAGAAATATGTTTACATTATTAAAACGACTTTTTGCCAAGAACAAGGGTTGGAGTTGGACAAATTGGTAGGAGACCCGAGACCCTAATTATCGAGTGTGTGTGATTCAAGGGGAAATCATATCTTTTTTTTTATATTATTATTATTTCAGATCATCAATGATTCTCGTTGTTGTTATGTTAGTATCTTGTACGTCAAACACGACTTTGATTATAGATTAATTAATTGGAAAGTACAAGAGAGAAAAACGATATACGATAACTACATAGTATATTAAATTAAATAAGTTTTTTTTTTTAAATTTGGACAAGCAAACAAAAACTTGCCATGTTGCCAATTGCAAGGGTGATTTCCCGACGAAGTGCCAGAAAACAAATACGAACACAGATTGGACTGCACAGAGACTTTGTATAAGGCCAAAAATCCCATTCAATTTCACGGCTACGAATCTTTAATAACCGCTAATAAATTATTTCCGTATGAAACTAAATTTTAGAGAATTTATTTAGTTGGGAAGGTGACAAATTTTAAGAGTGTGACATTTTAGATTATTTGACTCTAAATTTGATACAAAAAATATAACATGTGTACCTAAATATTGATAAAAAAATCAAAATAATAATATAATTTATCAATATTTTGATGAACTTACTATAATTTGACATTAAATAATTTTTAATATCCAAAATTAAAAGAGAAATTCTTATCATTTGCCCATATATCAAGTAATGAAGTTATATCAATATACTCGTAACAAAAATATGATAAGAAAAAATTAAATATATATTATTTTTAATTCAATTTGTACTTTTATTATTTGATTTTTCGCCCACTAAAAACCATGTCGAACACTTTAGACAACTAGTAAATGCCGTCATAATTACAGAAAAAAGGTCAACGTGTGTCTCAGTTTGCAGTCCGATCCCATCCCTTGTCTCTCTGGCGTTTCCTCGTTACGGTGGGTCTAATTTTTATTCATTTCAGTTTTATTTTATAGTGGGACTTTTTACGATTTCTAAACATTTACAACTCTTTACGGACTCCAATTTTGACTTTGTGGGCCATCATAGATTTGTGTGACAATGAACATTCCACGAAAGCCCACATCTAAACTGCTCCTTACCATTTTCAATTTTTCATACTTACTGTAGTAAAAATAAATGATAGTTTAATAAACGAGTATACATTTTTACATTTGTTATTAAATTATTATTTATATTTTTTTTTGTAGAGAATTATTTATAAAATTTAAGAATTTAATATAACTTTAATAACCTTCAAAACCAGTTATAGCCTAGCTAATGACCACATATGATCTTATTTCAACTTTTCTTTTTATAATTTTGACATTTCATACAGTTTTATAAAATTATATTTGTCTCACAAAAATAAAGCGTCATTTTCTTGAAATTTATTTAATATTATCTTAAAAAGAAGATTCAAGATAGGTAAGTTGGCAGCTAATGATTTTTCAAGTTGATGATGGAGGCATGAGCAGGAGGATTGTATCTAAATTTTAAATATGTAATTGTGAACTTTCATTTTCTATATCTGATTATTGATTCAAATTCTTTGATTTGATTAAGAATAATAAACTAATGAAAAAAATTGATTATGCTAATAATTATGTTGGAGATTACTTTTTAAAAAATCAATAACATTAATTAAATGTTTTTTTTTTAAATATACTAAAAATAGTCAAAAGTAAACATATACCTAAAACTATGCTTCTTTGAAATCATCATTTGTCTCGTGTTTTGATTTCTTCTTGTTTTGATTTTCTCCTCAATCAAACGAAAAACAAAATTTGTCATATATGGCAGTAATATTGCTAGCCTTTGATAAATTTCTTTTGCTACTAAACTATTATTGTGAGAAAAAAGTAATTAAAGGAGAGATCTAGATCTCAACAGAATCCATTCCCACAAAGTTCTATTAAAACAAATTACTGATTTAGCAATTTGTTTTTAAAAAGCAAAAAGAACGTAGTGATGAACGTTCCAGATCAACCCACGCGCACAGCAGTATCATACAGATTTCATCTAATAATTTGAACGAAAATAAACAACACATATACATATTAGTAACCAACAGAAAAAGAAAAGAAAAACCTAACTGCACAACAAATAAGAAAGTAGCCAATAGGAAAGAAGAGTGAGACAACTCCACCAATAAAAGGGAGCCACGTCATATATGGAGCTTTTCAATTCCCAACGTGGCAATCAAACGACGTCATGCTTAAATGGGTTAAGTTGTATTTTAATCCCGCACGATGGTTCCACGAAACTTCTATTTATGCTGACTTAATCCCTTCATTAATCCCTTTTAAACTCCCTTTAATCGCCACGAACGTAAAGAGATAGATGCGTGGGCCCTTGAATGGTTTTGAACACTCCAACAACTCGCAGCTTTTCTTTTCGCAACTCTGAATTTTCTCGAGAAACAAACACCTCATCGAGTTATCGAAGCCCATAGAAAGCTTGGGTTTTCTGAATAAACTCAAATACACTCGTTAGGTTCTTAATACTTGTCGTTTTACTCTTTGGATTTCCCGATCTCATATCCCAATCGGTTTTCCGTTTCATCGAATCCACGCTTCGGATTCCCTTGGAAGTTGTGTTACTCTTACGTAATTTTCAATTAGGGTTTTCCGGTTGGTTCAATCGGATCTTGACTGATTCTACTGATTTTCTGATGAATTAACCGCGTGATACAATTTTTGTTTTTAACACACGGAGAGATTTGCAGAGAAACTGTTTTCTGGAGGTATATTGGTGGATCGAGATGGGGAAAGGAGGTGAGAATTACGGGAAGCGAGAAAGTTTGAGTTCCGAGAGTTTGGACCGTGAAATCGTGAAGGCGTGGGCTAAGGATGTTCGGGAATGTGAGGAGCATTTTAAGGTGAATGTAAAATCGGGGTTGAGTACCGAGGAGGTTGAGAATCGGCGCCGGATCCATGGTTGGAACGAGTTGGAGAAGCACGAGGGCCAATCGATTTGGAGTTTGATTCTTGAGCAGTTCAATGACACCTTGGTTCGAATCCTTCTTGCCGCTGCGGTAATTTCCTTCGTGCTGGCTTGGTACGATGGCGACGAGGGCGGAGAAATGGAGATTACAGCGTTTGTGGAGCCTTTGGTGATATTTTTGATATTGATTGTGAATGCAATAGTTGGTGTGTGGCAAGAGAGCAACGCGGAGAAAGCACTTGAAGCGCTGAAGGAGATTCAGTCTGAGCACGCTACTGTGATTCGTGATAATAAGAAAATACCAAATTTGCCTGCGAAGGATCTTGTCCCTGGCGATGTTGTGGAGCTTAAGGTTGGGGATAAGGTGCCTGCTGATATGCGGGTTTTGAAATTGATTAGCTCCACTTTACGATTGGAACAGGGTTCACTGACTGGAGAGAGTGAAGCTGTGAATAAGACTAACAAGGCTGTTGCTGAGGATGCTGATATTCAAGGGAAGAAGTGTATGGTTTTCGCGGGGACAACTGTTGTTAATGGGAATTGCATTTGCTTGGTTACTCAGACGGGTATGGCAACGGAGATTGGTAAAGTGCATGAGCAGATACATGAGGCAGCGCAGAGTGAGGAGGATACCCCGTTGAAGAAGAAGCTCAATGAGTTTGGAGAGATGTTGACTCTTATAATTGGAGTGGTATGCGCTTTGGTATGGCTTATCAATGTTAAGTACTTCCTTACCTGGGAATATGTAGATGGGTGGCCGAGGAACTTCAAGTTTTCATTTGAGAAGTGCACGTATTACTTTGAGATTGCTGTGGCATTGGCTGTGGCTGCTATTCCTGAAGGTTTGCCTGCAGTCATTACTACTTGCCTGGCGCTAGGTACTCGCAAGATGGCTCAGAAGAATGCCCTTGTTCGTAAGCTACCTAGTGTAGAAACTCTAGGTTGTACAACTGTGATTTGTTCAGATAAAACGGGTACATTGACAACAAATCAGATGTCAGTGACAAAACTTGTAGCTATTGGCTCTAAAGCAGATACACTGCGATCCTTCAAGGTGGAAGGAACTACGTATAATCCATCTGATGGTAAAATAGAGGACTGGCCAGCAGGTGGATTGGATGCTAATCTTGAGATGATAGCAAAAATAGCTTCCGTCTGTAATGATGCTGGAGTCACACAGTCAGAGCATAAGTTTGTTGCCCACGGAATGCCTACTGAAGCAGCCTTAAAGGTAAGACCTTTTTCTGTTCGTTGCCCCTATTATCATGTATTATTTGTAATTTCCCTTGGATGAACCATCCTTATGAATGATTATTACTTTGAGTGTTATTGTTAATTTAGCATTAGCAACTTAGCACTGTTTTTAATCTTTTGGCAGATTGAGTTATTTCATTCTATTCCATTCGTGCGAACCTACTCAATGTACATAGTAAAGGTGTTTTAACAGTTTTTTGTGCTTCCTCTTGGGATTCCAGGTTCTAGTGGAGAAGATGGGCCTTCCTGAAGGATCCAAGGATGTACGGTCAGCAAGTAGAAGTACCTTACTACGTAAGTTGAATCTTTTGGTTATTTCTTCTGTCATAAATCATCTATGGTGATATGTCAAAGCCAATGGTTTAATGTCTCCTTTGAATATACGTTAACCACTTTCAAAAGGAGTTTCTGAATTTAGTTGTTTATAGTGAGAAAATAAGAATGTTGTACTTGAGTTAAAAAGCAATTTGTGAAGCATTTTTTGAGTAAGTGGATACTGCATGATAACTAGTCTTAAATTTTTTTTGAAGTAATGGATTTGGAACATGGAAAAAGATTATTTATTTGAGACCAACTAGTATGGCTGTGTGGTAATTTGAGTTAGTAATGAAACAGATTCAATACATATTATTAACTTGCTTTGCCTTCAATTTTTAATTAAGGTTGTTGTGAATGGTGGAATGAACATGTCCGTCGGATTGCTACTCTTGAGTTTGACCGTGATAGGAAGTCAATGGGTGTTATTGTGGATTCTGGTCTGGGGAAAAAGTCGCTGCTGGTGAAGGTATTGTCTCTTTCTGTCTCCCTGGTTCCTACTTGAAAAGATTATGTTGATTCTCTTTCCCCAAAGTGAACTTGCTATGTAATCAGACATCGTATAATTGCTAAGTTGCTAATGGAAATGCTGCTTAAAGTGGAATTGTGTAGGATTTTTTCTACGTGGTTTGCAGTAAAATAAATTGAAGACAGCTTATTTATCCTTGGTAGTGAGTGAATACTGAATACTTTAGGGGCAATTCCTCTGCAAATTTTTATCTATGCATAAGGTATTTTTTCCAGAAATAATGTTATCTAACACTGCAAATAAAGCAATGCCTCTCATGGTGTCACCATTCATAAATAATTTAAATAGTTGAAGACAATGTATTTATGGTAAGTGTGTCCAAACTCACATAAACATGAGACGTAAAGAGAATATAATTGTAAAAAGTAAATTATAATATTTAACTAAATAAATAGCATCCTGGCATACACCGGAGCATGTGTCCGGAGGCTAGTCTAAAGAACACGAATGTTTAAGAAGTGACTATTTTGACTAAACTTGCCTATAAAATGTTAGTAAAATGGATTATTTATAAAAAGTGCTTTTGAATGTCTGCATGGTATTTTACAAATTAAATTCCACCACATGGGGTGTTTATGGCTTGCCTATTCTTCTTCTCCTTCACTATCTAGTATCTTGTTTTGCCTATTGTATATTTAGGACAATTTCTGTTGCATGGTTTATTTCTGAGCATACCTATGCTTTTGCTCTATCTGTTTCTGGTTTCCTTTTCTTTACTGTGGGGAAATCTTTTAAACTGACATTTGGCTGGTTGGCCCTAATATTTGATAGGGTGCTGTAGAAAATGTGCTGGAAAGAAGCTCTAAAATACAGTTGTGTGATGGTTCTATTATGAAACTGGACAATAGTGGTAGGAACCTCGTATTGCAAGCTCTTCATGAAATGTCAACTGGTGCATTACGCTGTTTGGGATTTGCATACAAGGATGAGCTACCTATGTTTGAAAGCTACAGCGGTAATGATGAGCATCCAGCTCACCAGCTTTTGCTTAATCCTTCCAACTATTCATCAATTGAAAGTGAACTTATTTTTGTTGGCTTGGTTGGGTTGAGGGTAAGTTTTGAGCTTTTCATTTTACACTGTGTGCTTCCTCACTTTTACCATATCTGTTTGGTGTGGTAGTTTTCTGAAATTTTGAATGTTGAATTGTGCTTAGGATCCTCCTAGAGAGGAGGTATACCAAGCAATTGAGGATTGCAGAGCTGCTGGAATTCGTGTTATGGTTATTACTGGAGACAACAAGAACACAGCAGAAGCTATATGCCATGAAATAGGTGTATTTGGACCCAATGAAGAAATTAATTTGAAAAGTTTAACAGGAAAAGATTTTATGGAGCTGCGTGATAAAAAAGCCCATCTGAGACAGAGTGGTGGGCTTTTGTTTTCAAGGGCTGAACCTAGGCACAAGCAAGAAATTGTGAGGCTGCTCAAAGAGGAAGGGGAGGTGGTGGCCATGACTGGAGATGGTGTTAATGATGCACCTGCCTTGAAGCTTGCTGATATTGGCATTGCAATGGGCATTGCCGGGACTGAGGTATTTTTTATTTTTTCTCCACTATGACTATGGCTTCTGGTACAACAAGTAAACATAATTTTACTAGTGATTAATGTGGGCTTTCTAATTGAAGATGGTAATCTTGTAAATGTATGGGTTTCAAGTTTGATGAAGTGATTTGATGCGAATCTAATACTTTAGATGTGGTCTCCCTGACTGATGATTGAAAGGAGTTAGGTTAATGAACACGAAATGAATATTGTTATTTTGTCTCTGTCAACTCTTTAATCTCATTTTATGCTGAAATGGTAATTCTGTTTGTTTTTGCTTACCATTTATCTCTCTGATTTTATGACAATCCAATCTAGGTGGCAAAGGAAGCTTCAGATATGGTGTTGGCTGATGATAATTTTAGTACAATTGTTGCTGCTGTCGGTGAAGGTAGATCTATCTACAATAACATGAAGGCTTTTATCAGGTGAATCAATCTGTCCTTATATTTATTAATAACTCATAAGAGGATGTGATTACTGGTTACGTTATAATATACTCCTTCTCTTCTCCCCTTCCCCACATCAATGGTCTGTGCTCTGGTTGGCACATATGTTGTAATTTAATGACAGGTTATCACAAAAACCAATACTATAAATAAAGGATAATATGCTATATTATTTTATATTTCAAGCTTAGTTTAGTTTATTGTTCAAAAAAATGAAAAAAGGAAAAATGCTTTTAACTTTTAGTTTCTTTGTGCCATCTCTTTTACATGTAGGTTTTCTTTTGGGTATTGTAATAAGAATTTGCCAAGTCTGTGCTGGTTGTAGTTTTCTCAACAGAAGTAATGAGCCCGCTATATATGTTTTCAGTTCAGACCTTGGAATTCTTCCTAGTAATATTAAGCAAATAGAATAAAAAGGGAAGGTATGGAAGATAAGATAGAGCTGCGAGCTGTAGATGACATTCCATCCATCAAAATTCTTTGTAGCTAGGAGTGGGTGTAGTTTATGACTACCAGGTGTTGATTAGCTGGGTTTAATCTGGAGCAGAGTTAGTCTATTTTCTTCTTTCATAATTAATTTATTAGGGGACGGGGGGAGCCAATGCTGGACCACTGGGTGTTGGCCATGATTGAGTCTGATGATTTGCTACAGCTAATGCTCAAAGAAGTCTTCCTTCTAACAATCCTACAGTGCATACTTCAAAATTTTCTCTAATTTTACAGCACCCAAAACCTGGAGGGGCATTGCATAACTCCTTGTCTACATGTTAAAAATTAAAATTAATATCTAGTTATATACTTTTAGTTTTATTAATTACCTATTTATGCTCCTATTTTAAGAACCTTCTCACTGATGAAAGTATATCTTTCCCTGGTGATTCAAAAATTATTATGCAGGTACATGATCTCTTCCAACATTGGCGAGGTTGCTTGTATATTTCTTACGGCTGCCCTGGGTATTCCTGAAGGATTGATACCTGTACAGCTTTTGTGGGTCAATCTTGTCACCGATGGACCACCCGCAACAGCTTTGGGATTTAATCCTCCAGATAAGGATATAATGAAGAAGCCTCCTCGTCGCAGTGATGACTCACTAATTAATGCGTGGATTTTATTCCGCTATCTGGTAATTTACCTTGTTTTCTCTTTCCTTTCTCTGACACCTGTTATTGGGCTGTATGTTGGAAATATTTGTAATATATCTGGATTATTTATGCTAATCTTCTCCCCGTGGTTACACTGCACAGGTTATTGGGATGTATGTTGGATTAGCTACAGTTGGTATCTTCATCATATGGTATACACATGGTTCCTTCTTGGGTATTGACCTTAGCGGGGATGGCCATACTCTTGTCACTTACTCCCAACTTGCCAACTGGGGTCAATGCTCCACATGGAAGAACTTTACTGCTTCTCCCTTCTCTGCTGGTGCTAGAGTTATCTCTTTTGATAACCCTTGTGACTATTTCCAGGGTGGAAAAGTGAAAGCTATGACTCTGTCCCTCTCTGTGTTGGTAGCCATCGAAATGTTCAACTCCCTCAATGCCCTTTCTGAGGATGGAAGCCTTTTGACAATGCCCCCTTGGGTCAACCCTTGGCTTCTTTTGGCGATGTCCGTGTCATTTGGTATGCACTTTTTGATCTTGTATGTGCCATTCTTGGCCCAAATATTTGGCATCGTGCCCCTGAGCTTCAACGAGTGGCTTTTGGTTTTGGTTGTTGCATTCCCTGTCATTGTAATTGACGAGATTCTGAAATTTGTGGGGAGGTGTACAAGTAGGTCTCAAACATCACGGGCTAGAAGATTAAAGCAAAAATCAGAGTAGAAAACTTACTATAGTCTTTAGAGAAGTTGCTCAACCATTCAGCGGTTTCGATGTTGTTATCCTTGAGACTGAAGTGGTGGCCTCAACTCAAAGCAGTTTTATGTTGGTACTATTTTAGGTCTCTGTAGTTTCCATCCCATTTTATAATGAGGGCTGTCCGGCCTTGCATTGGGTGCACTATATGCTGCTTCTTTTAATCTTTTATTATCCTTTTGCCCTTTGTTCTTTCAATTTTTTCAAAATTTTGGAAAAGAAAGGAAAAAACCATGATTTCTTTTCCTCATCTGTCTTCTGAAAAAGCATAGATGGATGCAGTTTTTAGTTTGTTTCTTGCATGGGTCGTTTACTATTACTAATATTGAGGGAGTCCTTATCAACCCTAGATTTGGAAAACGAAGGATAATTTCATTCTATTTATCCTTGATTCATAAGTGGTTAAATCTCTTTGATATTGTTGCATCTTCCTCATGGCTGTTACTGCTCCCTGTAGCATCAGGCAGCATGTTATGTGTCATGATATTGGCTTGTGATGGTAGGGCAATTCGAGACAATTAATTCAGTGGAGTTCGTTTATAAAAATTCATCAGGGCTCAAATCGGTGCCAAACTGGCAATGAAAGCATAGATTGTGCTGCGTGTTTGGGAAGGAAAGAGCATGTCCGCGTAAGATACTATATGATAAGTGACCGTGAAGTGAAACTTCTTGAGCACTGTTTAACTTTCCTGCATCGTTATCTCGCTTGCTAGTGCATTCTCATGAGTCGAAATCAAGAAGAAACTGGACTTTTGGTTTACCATACTCGTGTTACAAGTAGATGAAAACGGATGACCGTCAAGTAACAATCTTAAAACTGTCAAGGAAACGGATAACCAACAATCTTAAGTAATCTATTTTATTTTATTTTTTTGTTACAAAAGAGGTTTAAGAGATGTAAGAAGGGAATGGGTAGCTTAAATTTGAGACAAAGCTTCTCGCTTTAAAAAGATTCGATCAAGCAGGTTTCAAAGAGATTTAGTACATGTTTGAGTGGGTGTTTGTATATCTAAACATGTGTTTGGTTGTGCGTTAAAACTCCTCTTTTAAACTAGGTTATGGTCCTAATCTGTGCTTTTGCTAGAAGCATGTTTTTCTTGCTTCTGCGTTGAGGACTATGATATATGGCAAAATTAAATTCTCTCAATGGTCAAGTACCCATTTTACCTTTCTTCAAATTCTTGCCTTTACTCCTGGTGCAACTCGTGTCTCTGCCTTGAATCATCTTCTCAGCACTTTGATGCGATCATCGTTGCTAGAAGAAGGACTCTCATGGCACAAGCGCAAAGTGATTTGCATATGAGAAACATGAGAGCGCACAACGTTTTAAAATTGAGAAAACCAAGTGGCTCATATGGGATATTAGACAATGGCAAAAGAACTTGGAATGAAGGCAACAAAGATAATGAATAACGTTGTGATAGAAAATAGAAACGCATGTAGGAATGCTATATAACTCTGCTTTCTAATTATCTAATTATTATGGCTTCATTTATCATTAATTCATTATAATATAATGACAATAATGCATGCTGAAAAATTACTGTACAATATTCATATTGTTTTGTTAAATTATACCTAAAAAATAATGAAATGAAATGAAATAAAAAGGTAAATAATTTGGACGAGTAATATAAAACTCATACTCTTCTACTAATTACATATATAAAATTGATTCTAATCAATAATATAAAAAAATATCAATTTTGTCAAAATTACTTTTTAAGTAAAAGTTTTCAAACATAAATCACAGTCATACAAACTCACTTCTAAGCAAAATCAAGTTCATTTAAAATTAAGTTTACAAAATCTAATTCAAACACACAATATATTGAGTTAAGATTCCTGTCCCATAGTAATTGCCATTGAGTTTTTTAGGGCTTCTTGAAATGGAATCCTTGTCTAGTTTGGTTGATCTGGGCTTGGGCTGCTAGATTGTTTAGCCGAGTAAACAACAAAGTCTATCACAAGTTTCATTCCTCAACAACATTTTTTCTACACCAATATAAAAAAATTAAGGGTAAGTTTGAAAGACAAAATTAGAATTTATAATTTTAATTTCAATTTTAATTATGTTTGAATTAAAATTGATTAAGAATCTTAAATTTTATATTTGAGATAAATAAAAAATTGATACATATAATTATAATTATGAACTCAATTTTATGATTGCCGAATGATGTCACCAACAAGGATAGCTAAAGGATGCAACAAATAAAAGTGGCCGGAGCATGCTGTCAATGATAGTGGCTGAAAGACATTGGTGGAGGTGATAGTTGTTAGAAGAAGCAATCAACAAATGAAATATGAAAAATTAATTTTTATTTTTCTTTTAATATTCTAAAAAAATTGGTTATTAGAATTACAACTTTTAAGGTCAAAGTTAAGAATTAGAAGTAACGTAAACTAATTATTTTTTTAAGATTATTACTCATAATTAAAATTTTAAATTTATTATACACATTAAATGAGATAATTAAAATTGAGATTCAAAAAAGAGAAAAGAAAAATTACTTATTTTAATCTTTTTTAATTTTATATTCTCCTAATAATTTATTTTAATAATTTTTAATTACTTAAAATAAAAAAATTACATAAAAAAATAATGTATATAATATCTTGAGAATCTAAAAATATTTAATTTTTTATTCTTTAAATAATTATGAAAATTATTTACCTGATTTTTAAAAAGATATAGAAATATTCTTTTAAAAAGAAAAACAACAACTCGGCATATCTTTATCATTTATGTTGCGGAATCCAAGGGAGCGCTTGGATGGAAAAAGTAAAAGTGGTATCGTGGCCGTCAAAGGCTGTCGGTACATTCTATAAATCGTAAACACACATGCTGTGAATTCCCTTCGCCGTTCAAATTGAAATTGAAATTGAAATTGAAAGGGTTAGGTTAGAGAGAGAGAGAGAGAGAGCAACCGCTTTCTCTGAGATTCAGCTTCCGAGGTACGAGCCCCTATGCTTATTATCAAAATCTTTCATTTCCTATGGATCCGAGATTCAGTTTAATTCTATTTGCTTTCCCCTTTTCGATTTTTGGTTTCTGGTTTCTCTCTCTCACTCGAGGATAATAATTATTATTATTGAATTTTGCTTCTCTGCAATCGATTTTACTATTGTTTAAAATTGATGCTCTCGTCATCAATTCCTCTGCTTGAGGGATGGCTTTTGATATTATCAATTTCCACTTTAATATTGCATATGCTTGAAATTGATTCGATGGTGTTTGGGGTTATGGGTAGAAAGTTTGTCGATTTCGTGAAATTGAATCTAGCGTGACATATTTTGCAATATCAAGTAGAAGATTAGGTACCCATTATCGAGGAAGGAAGTATATTTTATCTTGCATATAAGAAAGATTTATTTTCTTGGTACCTTTATATGGATGAATGGATAACTGTATTTATTTCTTACGTATATACGATTATTTGTTCATTGCATAGCATGTTTATTACCATTGAAAAGGAGTCTCTCTGTGGTCTATTGTTATGGTGTTTGACATGGTTATTTGCACAGCAAGAATGCCTCGCCATGATGATAAATACGGCAATACCCGCCTCTATGTGGGTCGCTTGTCTTCAAGAACACGTTCCCGTGATCTGGAGCGAGCCTTCAGCAGATATGGAAGGTAATGCCCTTTTTATTGTTACAATCTTTGTCATCCATGTATTACTATGTATGGAACTGCTGTCTTAGTTATTGCTCTCTGTAATTGCCTTTTCCACAAAATTGTAATTTTGTAGCTGTTTTCACTTTTCATGCAAGCATCGATGCAAAGCTCCTCATAGTTGCTGCTGCACCTTTTTAGTGTTTGCTATGTTATAACTGGATGACTATTCTCTTTTTCTTTTAACAGTTTTTTTTTTTGGGGGTGTGGGGTATAATGTTGTTGCTGCAACTTTCTTTGCGATAGTACGAGCCCCTCCTTTCTTTCTGAGAGCTGGCAGAAACTTTTCTTAATCATATTGTTTTCTTGTCTAACTTGTTTGATTTGTACCCATTTATGTATGGAAAAGCAAATTGTCATGACTTGTTGATTCATCTGCTTATGTGAATTGGCAAGGGAGCTAAATTAGTGGTTAATTGGTCTGGGGTGTCGTCCATGTGTTACCCTGAAACTTAGGCGATAATATACAGGTTTTTCCCAAGCTTTGTTTTTGCGCTTGGATTTATATTGGCTTTTCGTCATGTTATGCCTGGGAACCATATTCCATAGGTGTCGTGTTTTAACTTAATGATCTTGTTGAAGGTTTCTGGGGTTTTGCCTAAACCCGGAGGTCTGTGGTGGGAGGGTGGAATTGGTGGAAATTCCTGCCGAGTGTTGACTATGGCGATTCTTTCTGTAATGTTATTGCGTGTTTTTATGGAAATGGCAACAATCACAAACTGGTGTTTAGTTCGTCTTTGAGGGGCGAAGTATCATACACTTGCAGTAGTTAAGTAATGATGGCCTTACTGTTTCTGGAAAACATTTCCGCAGAATTCGAGATGTGGATATGAAGCATGATTTCGCCTTTGTTGTAAGTTGTCATTCTCTCTCTTTGTAATTTATTTTTTTTCATTTTAATTTCTCCTTGTGCCTTTGTTTAAAGGTGTCTTCTATATTCTGCTTGGGGGAATTCAGTTGTAGATGATGGTAAGAATTTCTGTGTTACTTTCTGGCATGTTCCTTACCTCTTTTGGACAGGAATTTAGCGATCCCCGAGATGCTGATGATGCAAGATATAACTTGGATGGCCGTGAGTTTGACGGAAGTCGTATTACTGTGGAATTTGCAAAAGGGGTAAGAATTTTTTCCCTAACTATTTTATTGTTCTAAATTAATACATAAGATGTTTTAATTTTATTAACGCATTTTTAATCAACTATTGAGGGGATGTTCCCTTTGGTGCAAAAGTTTCAGGTTAATGAGTTTGACTTTGAAGAGTTCAGTTACATCATTTGAAAGTGCTTGCTTCATGTATAACTTGGTGTTGATGCTGGACCTTATGGTTGCATATAATCATATTAATTAATTGGCATTTGGATTTTTTTTTATCATTTCTATTATTACCTACTAATTAAGCTTTTTTCCCTATCCTTTGTGCCTCAGTTCTTACATTTATTGTTCTCTCTCCCCCCTTTTGCTTTTCTCTTTTTTTTTTCAACATCAGTTCTTTTTATTTTCTTTTTTGTGAAAAAAAAAGTCATATCTCTATATATCACTTCTGATTTGTGAGTTCTGTTCTAATAATTGGAATAATCCATTCACCCGCTGACTGATTGAAGATCTTCCTATTATAGTGTTATTGAAATTGTGGCTTGTGTTTTGGCTCCGTTATTGGCTTTCATGAGCCATCCTCTTAGCATATAAGTATAACAGTGCTTTCAAATTATTATAATGGTAGTCTTTTTCATGTTTACTTTAGTATGGTTAGCATTTGTATTACTGTACTTCCTGTTTGCTTGAATTCTTTTTTCATCCATAGATATCAAATAATTCTGGACCCTGGCTTCTGCAATATTGTTGTTGTTCTTTGACTTGTGAACAGATTGTTTTTGTCAGTCTGTGTGCAATTGTTAATTTTGTTTTATTCTGATGTCAAATTAATCAGGGTCCTCGTGGTTCCCGAGAATATTTGGGTAGAGGTCCTCCTCCTGGATCTGGTCGCTGCTTTAACTGTGGCATTGATGGCCACTGGGCCCGAGATTGCAAAGCTGGAGACTGGAAGAATAAGTGTTACCGCTGTGGGGATAGAGGTCATATAGAAAGGAACTGCAAGAATAGTCCCAAAAAGTTGAGGTAGGCCATGTTGTAGAGTTTTCGAACTGCTGCTGCTGCATTGGTTTGTTCTTAGGATTGTTTTAGCGCTATCTCTGCTGTTCCACTGCTATTGCTTTCTAATTGAGTTCTATGCTTGAAACTGATGATGTCAATTGGACTTGTTCATTCCACAGACGTGGACGGAGTTATTCACGTTCACCAGTCGGGTCACATTCTCCACGTCGTGGCAGAAGCCAGGATCGAAGTGACAGCCGAGACCGCAGCTATAGGTAGATACTTTTAGTCCGTGATTCTAATATGCATGGTGCTGCTTCTGCAAGGTTTCAATAGATGATATTGGCTGCCTGTATTTTCAGCAGACATTCATGTTCTGTAAATTCTTTGCTCTAACACTGAGCTTTTGTGTGCCTGTGTCCTTGCCAGCCGATCAAGATCTCCCGTCAGAAGAGAACGAAGCCCTGTTCGTGAAGATAGATCAGAGAGTCCTGCTGGCTATATAAGCCCTGAGCCCAAAAGTAGTCCTCAACCCTCCAGGACAAGGAAGCGTAGTCCATCCCCTGATGAAAGCAGCCCACAGAAGCGAGGTGGCACATCTCCTGGTAATGGTAGGTTGGTCAACCAGCAAGATGGGTCTGACTACAGCGATGATGATCCTAGAGGGAAGAGTAGAAGCCCTGTTAGCCCTGCAAGGGACCGTGAAGATAGGGGCTATGCTAGTGCTAGCCCTAAAACTAATGGTCACAGCGGCAGTCCTAGCCCTAGGGATGACAGGAGCCCCATCGAAGATGAAGATGACAACCACCGACATTCGCCAAGAGGAAGCGAGTCACCTTAAAAGTGCTTTTCAATATTGTGAGACATGTCCTAGGATTTATGTGTTTGGTTTTCGAAATGCGACTTATCTTGAACTGTGATGTGACAATTGATGTTTTTCGTTGTTCAATAACGGTTTCATGTATGCCATTTTCCTGATTCTTGTTGGTTGCGCAACATATGTGGCTTACTAAGAATAGTAACCTGTATGAATTTGTTAAGTGTTGGCTTAATTTAAACCAAAACAAATAGAAATGTCGAAGTAAGAAGCAACTACTAATTCTATCAAAAACAAAAAAGAAGCAACTACTAAGAATGCTTTAGATGTGAGAAGTATATGTTTGTTTTGGGTGTTACTAAGCTAATTAGGTTTTTTTCACAGCTACCGGTTCTCAAATGTGCTTTGAAAGTCGTGTTTTTATGTGTCTTAAACCCAAATCAATTCTGCATTGCAAATCACTACTGAAGTTATTATGAGAAACTGATTGGTCGACATGGGAGAATATGGAAGCCATTTAAATGCAATTCTGTTTTAACTCTTTTGAGTGAAATGAATAATTTTATCGGAGTCTTCTAATATTACTTCCATATATAAACATTACACTGAAGAAGATGAAACAAGTATACCTACCTTAATCCTCTAAATCTGTGGCATGTCAAGCAAAGGATGTAGTAAGAAAGATGACAATCAATTAAGCATGATGGGCATACAAGCGAATAGTTAAGAGGCGTACTTGGACGAACCCACCAGAAATCTGCCGCAAAGAAGTTTGAGCAAAACATTATTTTGGTTCCTCGAACATCTATCTACTTTCATTTTTGTCCATTATAATTATTTTCTTTGATTTTGGTTTCCCACTGATATACTCACTTTTATTTTTGTCCTTTAAAATTATTTATTTTATTTTGACCCCTTACAGATTTACTTATTTTCATTTTAATCCCTCACATATAATCACTTTCATTTTGATTTCTTTGTCCACTCAATAGGTAACTACTGAATCAGGGAGTTAGACTGAGGGATCCAAATGAAAGTAAAAAAAATGAATGCGAGAACAAATTGAAAGAAAATAAGACTGAAGGACTAAATTGAAAGTTGATACATAAGTGAGGGAGAAAATAAGGGATGAAAATAAAAGTGGATACATATGTGACTCAAAGGTCCCAAACAGTACTTAAAAAGTTTAAGTAACGCTTGCTGCTTTCTACGGCCCTTATCGTAAACTAGGATCAGTATCACTGTCGTATAATGTCTGTGACACTGCCGTTTTCCCTCACCGTGAGCATGGCGGCGCGTCGTTCGCGGCTGACAGCTACGACGAAGGCTGATAAAAAGCAAAGGCAGAGCAACGTCGGTTTCGGCGGTACCGAGAAGAAGGAAACGTCGTGGCATTGCGTGGAGGGTTGTGGGGCCTGTTGCAAGCTCGACAAGGGTCCTTCTTTTGCCTCTCCCGAAGAAATTTTCAGCGACCCTTCAGATGTTGAGGTTTTTCTTCATTTTGTACTTTTCTGTTTTTGCCCATTACATGTTTGAGAAATATCCCAAAAGCTTCTTTCTTGACAATTTCTTTGCTTTCATTGGCCAAGTGTTGCTTATTCGTACTTTATAACCCATCAAGGTTTGTACTTTATAATAGATTTACAACATGCGTTCTTCCATAGCACATTAATATACTCTGTGAATTGAGTTATGAACATTTCACTGTATAAAATGGTTTCTATCTCTTTGTCATTGTCTTCATGCTTGGTCTGCTGTAAATAATTTCAGCTCTACAAAAGCTTAATAGGACCAGATGGATGGTGTATTCATTTTGAAAAGAGTACTCGGAAATGCTCCATTTACCCTGGTGATCATCCCTCTGAGACTCTCGGTCATGATATTTGAATTTCATCATGGGAATGTTAGCTTTGAAGTCTAACTTTTTATTAACTTGTCCTTTTTCTTCTTCAGAGCGTCCATATTTTTGTCGTGTAGAACCAGAGGTATTCAAATCTTTGTATGGAATTGGCAAGAAGAAATTTGACAAGGAGGCCTGCAGGTCCTCCCATTTTCTCACTTCCTTTTTAATGAAGAGTCCGTTTGTTTTTCAGGAAAACCGGATGATGGGGAAATTATATTCAGCTGAAAATGTTTTTGTTAATACTTATAATATTTTCTATTTTTTTTTTATTTATGTTAACTATAGTTTTCCTACCTATTGATAACATTCCCAATACTGATATAAACCCATATGGGACCCGACAGTGCTGGCCTAAAGCAGCATAATGGGTAACATATATGAATTTCATGAGCTGGGAAAAATTCTGGGCTTTCTATTTGAACCAACATTTGAAACCATCACAAGGCGTTGGCACTTTGAGATTCTTTCTCCTCACTTCAAGCTGCATTAGGTGCAGCCGGGTGTCAAGATTTGCTAACGAAGCTGCCTTTGAGGTTGGTTATATATTTATGAGGAGGTTCTGTCATCAAGCTTTTGAGGGATGGTATCTCTAGTTGGAATGCGGAGTCAACCAAAGTTAAGCTGTGATAAAAGGCCAAATCTGTAGATACAATGAGGTTAACATTTGTCAATCTTTGCCTTTATTTGGTTGGCCAGGTTGGGCGCTAATGGTGGCTAAGAGGCTTTCCAAATGATGCTAATGGCCTAGTGGGTTTAGTATGACATGGCAGCATGATGCACAGAATCTTTTATTTTTCTTATGAAAAGGCCAAATCTTCCATTGACTTGGCTCTGATAGGTGTTTGAGGTATCCTTGAGACCATCACTCCTTACATCAGGGAAGAGTTGCTCATACTACTGCCAAGGCTAGCACACATACATGCTGAATTTTTCTAAAGCGGAAGTTGTATTCCGTTACCATGCCCCAAATCTCTTGTTGACTTTTAGTCAATTTCCCCGCTGAAAATGTTTTACAAAAAACAATCACAAAATAATTAGTGAAACATTTTCCTTGAAGCTATTTTTCCTTAAAACAAGGACACCCTAAGTGTGTGTTTCTTATTCAATCCTCTTTCTTTCTTGTAGTTTCTGCAGGGACACAATTAAGGCTATTTATGGTTCCAATTCAAAGGAGCTTTATAATTTCAACAACTCAATAAGGAGATCTTCAAGTTAGATTTTGTGGGCTTTGGATTCTTAATTGCTCAAGGTCATTTTCTTGTCTTTACCTTCATTATGCTGGTGGGAGTTTTCTGGTTTATTAGTTCTGATATATGACTTCTTGGGCTGGCATAACTGCTGCTTGAATCTACAAAGTAGAACCTAACAACACTTGAAAAAATAGCGAGTAACGGGTTATCCTTGTATGTTCTTTTTTGGGAATTATTGATCATTGAAAATATAACTAGTTAGTTTGTCTTTATCTTATTTTGGGCTAACTGAAGGACCCTGATTAGTAAAACCAACTATTTAGTGACTATTGTACCAAAAACTAAGTATTGAATAGAGCTCATCCAATAAGAAACTGTTGACAACTTTAATCGAGATAAGGCATGTAGGTCACATGGATATGGATCCTCGAAAGTGCATGGTGTATTTTTGATAGTAAAGTCTAAGTATTAACCACTAATGAGAAAATCAAGAGTGGGTTATATATAACAAATCCTTATTTTGTTTTCCATGTGCTTGTATTTTACTAAAATTTAAACTATTGATTTATCAACTCTGCATTTTACACTTTAAAGTGAACTCTGCCTACAGAATCTTGATCCGTGGAGGCAACTTCATTCTGTGATACTCGTTGACAACTAACAATAGTTGTTCCCTGAAATTTTAAAGATGCCAACATTTTGAGTGAACATGGCTTAAGTAATTAATGGAATATTTGTTACAGCAGGTTTTTCACTGCCTTCGATCTTGTCTGGGATGAATTCTCTGTACAACACTGTATGTTTAAGGCTTTCAAGCACTGCGCAATGATCTCTACTCTTATTGAAACACAGCTACCCTGTTGGTGTTCTTAGGCTGGCAAGCATTCCTCCCAGAATACTATGTCCATGAACTGGCTTGCTTCGATTAGCGTGGTTGAGGTCTCCTATGCCAGGATTTTTTGCTTCTCCCCTGGTCACACAGAAGCAGCAACAGGTTCACATGCAAAGCATCATCTGCTATTGTGAATGCTAAATGCTGAGCACTTGGAAATATCAGCTTACTTGGATAGTTTATAGAAAAAGTATGAACTGATTTGAATGGGCTAAATTCAATGGTTTATAGAATAAGACCTGTACCATCTTTGATATATCACGGACGCTGTTTCTTTTTCCCGATAATGTAGTTTCTTTTGATCTCTTTATTATCTAGATTTATAAGATTTCTCACTATTCAATGGTCACCCACTTGTTTATATGGACCATCTTGTGTCTCAGATTCAGTCTTTTGCCAGTCCAAAGAAAGAGCATTACAAATAACACTTATTAAAATTTATAGCAGCGTTTTTCTCTCTGCTTTCAAAGATGCGCACGTGAGAAAGATTATTATGCTAGAGTTGTCATGGATTCAAATGAAAATTACGTTAACATCTCTCTGTTCTCACATGCATTCTAGCTTGTTTCATCTATTTTTACGTCAACCGGAGAAGTCTTCTGCATTGCAATAAATGTTGATAATGTAATGCAGCATATTGAATGTTTTCTTTTGACTTATGATTCAAAGTTGTAGATAGATCATGTCTCCAATGGTCTCTAGATATAGGTCTTGCGCTAAACCACGAGATAGAAGACTGAAAGAGAATAGTACCGTAGCTAGCGGAAGTTTTTCATCTCAGTGATTGATTGAATGTGAAATGCTCTGGCAAGGAATTCAGTGATGCCTACCTATATTGGTGTGTTTCTTTTACCTAAAGGGGATTCGAATATTAGAATCTCGGGCCGGTTCTGCTAAGAAAGCTAGTGGTCCTGTGGGAGTTCAGAGATAAGAAAGGAACCTCCATTTTCATATTGTCGGTTGCTGCAGAAAAGCTTTATTCTGATACCTTTTTTTGTGGGTATATAAATTTTTGCACTGCTTTTGCTATTAAGCTCTATAAGATTTTACGGAATAAAAAGACATGGGCCACACAAGTTGCAAACGTACTATAAAACAGATCCCAAATTTCTTTTTTAGTGTTGGAACTGTAGTTTTAGCAATCTATTTCATAAAGGATGACCCAGGATCACTATATGTACTACTCACAAGCCAGCGACAATCATCCTACTCTCTTTGGCGACTGCTGTGACGTAACTGGCTATTATGGGGAACTCACTCCACCCTTCGTATCACAGGTATTCTTCTTCACAAGAAGGATTTTTACATGGTTTAAGTTATCCAGCTTACAATGAAGAAATGGATGTATTCACAAACAGGATTCACGATGAAAATGCACCAAATGAGGAAGGTATTGGAGAATGTTGCCTGCCTTATGGTGACCAAGTTAACCGGCTGGGTGACCATGACTTTTTCTCTGGTGATTGCTGGAGAGAAGCTTCTAACTGCTTTGCCAACAATAGCCATCAGAGAGCATCCGACAGTTCTTTGGAAGAGACAGAAGATCAAGGCGAAAGTGAAGAAGATAGTGCAAGTTATGTTAGTTATCAAGAAGAGTCAGCGTACCATCCTGCTTGTGATTATGACTCCTCGTCGAGCTACCAAACTTGGATTGGTTATGGAGAACAAGAGGATCCTTTTGACAAGGGTTCACAAAGACACAGCTATAGTGGGGAACTCGGGTTCTGCGAAGGCATATTTGGCTACTGGCCTTGCTTGTATCAGAAAATGAAATGAGTAAAAATGTTAGGCTACGGATTTAGCAGGTCTTGCTGTCTTCTCTCAGTGACAACAGGGACTAGTGTCTTGACAAAAATGGTGGAAAACACTGAGGATAGTTTGCTCAAAATCCTAATGCCAATAAAAATAATGGTCATTCATGACTCAAAACACCCCGATTTTTTTATTATTTATCTGCTCAGTATCCTTCTGGCCAAAACTGGTGCTAAACACCCCTATCATTTATTATTATTTTTCCCAGATTAGCAGATTCCTTACATTGCGTATCTATCACAAAAACACAACATCAACCATCTCCCTCCCCCGGCAGCCCATCCATAGTTTCATTACGCGCATAAGCTGGCTACAAGATGAGGTTTGTGGGCATGCAAGTCCAATAAAAGTGTTGCAGCTTTCATTTTTGCCTCTTTTTAAGATAAGATAAAGTACAACACACCTATGTAGTATGTACAGGTGGATATGAACAATGGGATATTTCTTCCCACTTTGATAAATATCTCTTATGGATCGTGATAGTTGCATGCGAAACCACAAGAAAATAATTTCTCATACTTTTTCATGAACAAAATTGTGAGGTTAACCTACTGTACAGGAGGTATTGCTTGCTATCATATCACACTACCAAGGCCCAGCTCATCCCCAATGTCATCTCCATCTTCAAATAACTTTAAAAACCGAGCCTGATCCTTTTCCCTCCTCTTCTTTTGCCAGAACTTATATGCACCCACCACTCCAAGAATTAATATGGTTGAGACCAAAGCACTTAGCAAAACCATAACTGCTACATGCATTCCTTTTCCGTCATCATGCTCATCAGAAGCAGAGCTAGAAACTACAGAACATGAACACAATTATTTTTGTTAACCTATAAAATACTATTAAGATTAGCATGTAAACGAGTATTGATGCAAGCATACCCCGAAAATAAAATTCAAGTTCTCTACATGGATAAAAGGTTTTTGGAGGGAAGGCCAAGGAGATTTCAGTCTTTATTGCGATACTATAAACTTACGGCATAAGAGAATAATTAGAGAAAGTCCTGAAACGTTTGTTCAGAAAAATGCCATGAAGTGGAACAAACCTAATATGGGCATGCCCAGTAATTCCGTAAGTTGACAAGCACAAAAACAATCAAAGTTAAAAAGAAAATCATACAAGCTTGAAAACCAGGATAAATATGCCTATATACCTTTTCTTTAATTAATAAATATAATTCATGCTTCCAGTTGGTTAAGGAAAAAAAAGTCTAAATAATTTTTTTGAGTAAATTACTCTCTCTTCTCTTGTATTTTGCATTTATTACACAAACACCTACTCTATTATGAAAATCTACACAAAACCCTTGTATTAAGAAAATAACGCTACAATTAAATCTAAAATGGTGTCAAGCCTAATAAATTCGTTAACTTACTCATTAGCTCATAGATGTTTGGGGTCAAATGCCGTTTCTACTCTTATTCAGCCTTATATGTTGAGCAAAAGTGAAAAACAGATTCGTTTATTGTAGCTAAACTTTCAATACAAATGGCCGGGTTTTCCCCTTTTCACAAGATATAAAGCTGAAAAACAATAGGAATAACATTTGACCACAAAACATCTATGAGCTAATGGCCGAGTTAACAAATCTATAAGGGAATTATTTTGGAGTCAGTTGCAGCAATTTTTATAAATACAAGGAAGTTTTGTGTAGGTTTTTATAATCGAGAGGAGGTTTTCGTAGTAAACGCAAAATATGGGAGAATGGGAGAGTAATTTACTCAAAAAAATTTCTTTAGAATCTTAAAAGTAATTGAACTTAACTAAATAATCTACTTGTATTAATTTAAATACCCTAGTTATCCATGGTGAGCAACTCCAATACAATAGAAATTGAGGTTACTTGCTCTTTTTGTTGACATAAATGATCCATTGAAATGTAAGCAATAAGCACTATAACTAGAGATCAAAAGAATCAATCATCAAAATTGACATTAAATACTTTTGATAAACTACACAACTTTTGCAATAGCATCTCCTAGTTCACATACTTTTTGCAAATGACTAGTTGATGTATTCAATCAAAAGTAATTTAACATGGTTGCAGTAAAAAGAATTTTCAAAGATAAGGTTGCAAGATAGAAGATACTCACAACCAGCAAAAGATAAGCATTCTGGGCACAGGAAAGAAGCATTGAATTCCTTTTCCTTTAACCTAATGTATTCTCCATCAGGTGCGGTAAAGTCAGAAGGACAAAACTCCCATTCGTCAAATACATCATCTGAAATAATGCTATCTTCCTCATAGAATCCACACCGCTTGCATTTTTTACTTGAAAAGTTGGTCAAAGGCTGGAAGCACAAAGCAAAATCTCAGTTGCTTCAAACAGTAACACATGTAACTCAAATGCAAAGCCACTTGAATTTAATGACTAAGCTTCAGGTTATTAAGCAAATCACTCTGAGTGCAAGCGTAAACAATTGCAATTATTCAAATGCTTGGTTGTAAACAATAAACACATACGCTAGTTGCCAAAGTTCAAAAATGATTCTATGACTGTTAGCCAAAAACAAAATGACACTGCATTTGAATTGCTGCATCCACAATTTCCAATTTCAGAACCCATGGCCTTGTACAAACACACAGAGTAAGAGAGGTGCCTTAAACTAAAACCATACCATCAGTATATAAAATCAGATCTAATTGGAGACAAATTATGCAACCAAGAGTAGAATAATAATAGTTGTGTGGCCAAAGAGGCATGGGTTCCAAACTTCCAATGTATCACATCCCTTATAGACTCAGTCAGCAAATTTAATAAAAAGGTTGCACGAACAGAGTCGTGATGGATATAAAATTTTAAAAAAGAAAGTGTCAAGACATAAGCAATTGTAAAGCCAAAAAAGATGTAATAACGAACCTGCCAAGACTCTTCACCAATAAAGCCATAAAAGACATGCGCTTTCTTGACATCTGGAAACACCGTCTTGTTCTCCCCTTGGCATAGGAAATAAACAGTTGGAGTGACTTTTAGCCACTGATGGGTTTTAAATATCTCAATTGAATTTAGCGTCACAACTGCAGATAATATCAATCCTGTGCAGCCAACATCAGAAAGAAGCCACCACAGTTAAACAACCATTCACAAAATCCACTTTTTCTTGACCCCACAGCAAATTTAAAAACTTGGAAAAACATATTGATAATGTAAAAAATTTTTTTAAAAAATCAACAATTTTACACGCCCCTGCCAAATGGAATCCCCTATCAGCTAAATAAACTTAAAAAAAAAAATCGCATATTTTACCATTTTTCGTGAATAAGCAATTATGTATTGTTAGGTGACAAATTATAAATAAATATGGAAAAAAAAAAGAAGCTGTTTGTTTCGGAGAAAAATTTACCTGGAAAGTAGCTGAAGAATATGGAAAAGATTAAAAGGGCAACAGAAACCCTAGAATTGCACAGATGCCGAGCCGACATGGGAAGATAGCTACGTCGACACGGTGATTAATCAATGAGCAACATCCGAAATCTTCAATGAATGAAGCCGTGCGCACCTCTCTCGTTTAATCTGTAAAAAACGACGACGTTGACGAGAAAGGCTAGGCTCAGAAGTCAAATGCAAGATAATCAAAGGTAATCGGTTAGCTATGGCGGTTCGCAATGCGCGTGATTAGTCCTCGGAGACCAAGGTTGGCATGGAGTCTGGTCTACGCAACGTGCGCATTACGCACCATGCCGACGCAATCGTGAACAAACAGAAAATCCTGCCACGTCATTTTGGCGGGAAGCGCTTTCGTTGACGATGATCCAGATCGTTGTGCAATTGGGCAAAGGCGCACGTTCTCTTCTCGTTATGATTGATGTCGTTTAATCAAGTGGCTTGCCGACTTGGTAATATATACTATTATAAAGGAGGTTCTCTTATTTGGTCTTTAAATTTTTTTATTCTTAAAAAATCATTTATATTTATTAAACTTTAATTAAAAAAGAAGTAAAATTGTAAATATATTATCTAAAAAGTTACAAATAATTTAAAAAAAGTTACAACCAATTACAATATTTAAAATTTATTTTTAAATAAATAAAAAAAAGCATATTAACAGGGACGTACGCTGGTAGAAAATAAATATTTTTAGGGTAGAGATTTTTTAGAAATTTTTTAAAAAAATTAAAAGTTATTTTACATTTATATAAATTAAGAAATTGTTTGGATGTAAAAATATAAACATATGTTGTTTATAAAATGAGTTTAATTTTAATCTACTGTCATCTAATCATATATTTACACATTATTAAAGGAATTATAATTTTTAAGTAGTTGTTGTGATAGTCAAACTCTTTTAATGATGTATCAATACAAAATTAAATGACAATTTCTTTACACTGACAATGAATTAAAATTAAATCCTTATAAAATTATTAAAAAAAAAAGCATGTACAATGACTTTTAATAGTATAAAATTTAATTTGGATAAACTAAAAGCCTCTAATAGCTAAACTGTCTACAAAAGAATCTCCTTAACATGTATGCGCAGCAACTTTTTTTTACATACATATTTAATAATATTTTTTTATCAGATACATATTTAATAATATGACATTCAAATAGCTAGGTGAAATTTAATATTTCATAATGATTCTAAAGTAACTTTCTTAAATATTTTCTAATGGCAAATCAATCCAATTAATTAACCAAAACAAGTAACGTTGTTCTACTTTCTCCTAAACAGATACAACGGGGGAAAAAGGATTTTTCATTATCATAAAACATCAATTTCAAATATTTTCTTTATCACAATGTCTGCTTACATGGAGTTTAGATCGCCAACTGAACAAAACCTCATAGTTACTCTCTCATCTCTTCTTTTGGTAATTCAATTCAAACACAATTTTCTCATTTAGGCTCTAAATTTATTATATTTGTCGAAATGAGAATCTCAAATGATCATAAAGCACAATAGTTATACACAGTTAAATCAAATGCTTATTATTAGGTAAAAAGTTATAATTATTAGTCAATGTACAACTTTTTTCTACTTAAATTCATCAACAAGCGTTACAGTTTGATCTGACTCTAATTTTAACTAGGCTTTGTCAAGATAGGATGCTGGCTTGCAACCCATTATCCCACTCCCAGCATATCTTGTTAGATCAATCATTTTCCACTAAGTTAAAAGTTATAGTTGTTAGTCAGAACACAACTTTTTCTACTTAATTCTATCAGTAAGTGTCACAGTTTGATTTGACTCTGATCCTACATGGGCTTTGCCAAGGCAAGATGTTGGTTTGCAACCAACAATCGTCCTCCCAGCACCTTTCTCCAATAGTCCGTGCCTTTCTGAGAATCGAATCTATATTTCGATTTGACTTTGACCCCACCTGGGCCTTTGCCATTTGCCAAGGCAGAATGTTGGCCTAACCAACAATCTCTTTCCCAGCACCTGCTAGTAGTAGGAGTGTTTGCAAATTAGTTTGGATTTGTTTTGAGAGAAAAAGTCATTTGATTTAAACTAATTGATTTTTTTATGTAACCATTCAATCAGTTTGGTTTAGATTTAGAAATCAAACCAAATCAATATCAATCGAGTTTGTTTGGTTGGATTTTTCAATTATTTATTTATTTTTTTAATTAAAAAATTTGACCTTAAACCATATATATAAATATGTATATGAATTCTAAAAGAACAAGAAATAAAAAAAAATACCCCATCTGAACGAGCAATAGCAGTATTGATCTACTTAGACTCAAAGGTTAATCAGTAGCATTGTTCTACCTATATCCAAAGGTTAATTAGTAACATGTTGTATAATATTAAGTTTCCTAATAAATTATTATAAAAATATATTTGCAATATTTTAACCGATTCGATTTTCAATTTTGAAACCAAAAATTCAACTGAACCAATTTGTTTATTAAAAAAAAAATAAACCAACAAATTTTGATTTTAATCGATTTTTGGGTTTTTCAGTTCAGTTTGTCAATTTAGATTGGATTTAAACACCCTTAGCTGACAATCCGTATCTTGTTAGGAATTGAACTTGTGACCTTAACTCTAATACCACTTGTTGGATCATGTACTTACCACAAGACTAGCCTGCAACCAAGGCACACATATACTTCTTCATCCTAAAATTAACCCTCATCTTTCATTCCATTTCATATTATGAAAAAATGTCAACAAGTAACTCAATTGACACCGGCCTAAGTCTTTAAGACTTATGTGTGATGTTAACATCTAAGACTCGATTATCCAATAAGTCATATTTTTTTCTTCCCTACCCATGTCCTTGCACCTTCTATGTAACCAAAAAAAAAAAAAAACTGAAAAAACGACATCCAGCCTTGACTATTCATGGACCTGTGGTCTGTGGACGCCCAAAAACTCCGCTTATTTTGCTCAATGCAGTTGCTTTCGAAAAATGCATGTGCAAATTGACCCTTTGTCTTGTAGGAAATTACACGCATACATCTTAACCTATTTGCAGTTATAAAGTTAAAAATAGTAACAATAATGCAGTGCATGCAAGATGGTAAAAATGGTTGATGAAAGGTTCATGTTGCAAGAGTAGATCAAATATAAAAAGACCTTGTAATCTGAAGCATCTTCCCTTCTAGCCGGGGCTCTCGGAATACGAGAGCGGCTAATCCATTCCATTCAACAACGTCCACTCCGCAGCACCGAAAAAGAAAACCGCGCAATGCAGCGACATCCCTTCATCGCTGCCATCTCTTTTTGCATCGTTCTTCTGTTCCTCGCCGCCGCCGCCGTCTCTGCGCAGCCGCAACCATTACCTACACCTCGCAACAACCTCCGCCCCCGCCGTGGCGGCCACCATGGACCACATCAAGGGCACCATCGTCCAGTTCGAGGACGTAGCCCGTTCGGCCGTGCAACACCACGAAACCGCACTGCAGACCCAATCCCAAACCCAAACCCAAACCAGAACCCGCCAATCCCAAACCTAGATGAAAAGCAAAACCAGAACCAGAACCCCGCGACCCCATCCCCACCACAAGGTGAGGTTGCTGGAAACCTAAACGGAGGTCAAGAAAACAGCATAAACCCTGGAAAATTATTCGGATGGGTTCCAAGAAATGAAATTTTGGCTGATAGCAACGCCATGTTGATGGATGAGTTCCTACACGCTCACAATTGGGTGAGAAGCAAGTACAACCAGCCTCCGTACATGTGGGATGAGAATCTTGCAACCTCTGCTCATCAATACCTTACGCAGCGATATTTTGACTGCAAGATGATTCACTCGGAGTTAGAATATGGCGAGAACTTGTTCTGGGGCGAGAAGTTGCATTGGACGCCTTCTGATGCGGTGTATTATTGGTACATGGAGAAAGAATGGTACGATTTCAACACCCTCAAGTGCTCGCCGCCGACGCAGAAGTCGCCCAAGACGTGCGGCCACTTCACCCAGCTCGTGTGGAGGGACTCCGTGCGCCTTGGATGTGCGCTCCAGCATTGCCGCGACCCCAACGCTGGTATGCTCATTGCTTGCGAGTATGATCCCCCGGGTAACTTTGATAATGAGAACCCTTTGGAGGGCCACGTAGCCAAAAATTAAACAGTAACAAGTCCTGATTCCTTATTATTCCTTATTCCTAACTCACTTACCACCTTCTCACCCTTTTTCCATCTACATTTCTTAAATAATATAAAATCTTACTTCACATACTCCTCCTATGTATAATATTTACTTCTGTTCCAGCTTTTTATTATGTGTGACTTCGAATTTTTCTTCTTTTTCTTAAAGAGAATTTCTCCCCCTCCTTGCCCGTCATTTTTAGTGCTTCGCTGCATGAAATTAAGTTCCTATCTTGATGAGGCTTTCTCGTTTGGTCGTCCAGTTGCGCTGGCAGATTGTACATAATTATAATTGGTTTGTTGTTTTTGGTCAACAGTAGATAATGAATTGGTTGAACCATGTAAAAAATTAGAACCCCCTCCCCCCTCTTTTTTTCCTGCTATGAGGAGCTTTGTCCTTGTTGGCTTGGAATCATAACGGTATCTTGATTGATATATATATATATAAGTTTAATTTTCATCCACTTTCAATGTAAAGTTTTTTTACATTGTCATCCAATTATGTGTTGTCAAATCATTAAAAAAGTTTGACTATCATAATAACCACGTAGAAAGTCTAACTCTTTTAATGATGTGTCAACACATAATTAGATGACAGTGTAAAGTTTACTTTACACTGACAGTAGATTAAAATTAAATTATATATATATATATGACAACATCTCGATTTTTAATTTTCTAAAACAATACTCGATCATTATCATGATTTTTAAATCACCGATCAAATGCAGTATTATTGTCGGGGCAATTGTCACAATCACATGTTATCCTAATTTGTGATTGACGTACATATGAAATTGAGGTATGAGCTTTTCTGTGTATAATTACAGTGCAGTCGTTATTGCAAGTTGCAAATGTAACTATAACTTTAAATTTATTAAATATAAAACTTAATTACAATTGGAGTATTGAGAAAATTACTAAAAAAATGAACTCCTGATAAAATATTTGTCATAAGAGAAAAATAGCCACATTTTTTTTTACAGAAATATCTTATTTTGACAGTAAGATTTAAGTTGTGATTGTCACCAAGATATTTTCACGTTTTTAGATGAAATTTGACAGTATTAGAGGGATTGAGTGAGTTACTAGCTAGGGAGCAGAACCTTGGGGATAATTGTAGTTGATTTATGTCCCTTGTTATAATTGTAAACCTGATTATAGGTCGAGTTCAAGCTGAATTTCTTCAGAAAGTTTTTTCTAAAAAAAAATTATTAGCTCAGGTTAAAGTCAAGCGAAGTGCTTTAGAATTGATCAAAGACTCGCGATCAGAGAGCTCAACAGGCACAGCCATGGCGGTAAGCAAATCCGAAATCACTGTCGGGTGAATTAACACCATGCGAAAGAAGCAAATTGGCACGACTCAAGTAGGGTACATTGCGGTTACGGCCACGGTGGTGATATCCTCATCGGTGGTGGTGTCCTCGGACTTGGAGATCTCAACCACCATTTTCGCCCCAGGTTGAAGGTCTTCCATCTTCTTCAGGAGAAATTCTTATGTAGGGTCCATCATTCATATGTTGCCAACAATAAGGAGAGAAGGGGTAATTTTTTCTCATAATTTTTTACTTGCTTTTAGTAATTAACAACTAAACATATTAATTTTTACATCAATTAATACCTAAATTTTTTTACCTTTTAAGGGTTGCAAAACATACCATCTAATGCCTAATGGATAAAAGAATTGCAGAAATAAAACATGATTATTCCATTTTGCAAGCTTCGATGCTTTCCCCATTCATACACCCGGAACAACTTTAACGTTAGTCAAGTTGTGCAGCTATACTGGGAATATTTCCTCAACCCACTGTTTTTTAAAAAGATTGGAGAGGGAATAATTTTGGTACTCGTCCTTTTTTATGAGTATGAAAAAAAGTAAGTTGTTAAATATTTATTAACAATTTGTTATATTTAATAAAAAAACATCCATTATTAAATCAGCATTGACAACTCACTAAATCATAGCTGCTCCTAACAATATGTGAAATCCTCCTTACATCTTAATCTTAGAGATGGGAGTCGGTTACAATTAAACTACAATTTCACTTTCAACTCACTTGTGGCTTATGTGATAAGTGAACAAAAGCTACATCCACTGCAATGAAAAGGCTAATTTGTGGAGAATATTTCCTTTCCCTAGATTTGGTATCTCCCTGACTGACCATCGTTTTGTCGCGTTTTCTTTTATCATTCATTTATTGTGCTTGCTAGCATACCACCAACGCATTTGACTATCTTCCAATATTTTGTACCATTACTTCTAGCATACACCACCGTTATATTTATATTTTTTTTAAAAAAACAAACAAACAATGTTTTGCTTTAAGATAAATTAACATAATCGGCCCCCTATTCTTCCATTATCTGGCTGTGGCCGCCTCGCTCCTTCATGTATAAATCAATACAACCTTGAGAATTGTTAGAGCTTTTTAACGACAAAAAAAATGTTCTCAAACAAGTATTCTAAGGATTTAATTTCAATCCATTGTTAATGTAAAAATTTTTTACACTGTCATCTAATCATATATAGACATATTATTAAAAGAGTTAGACTTTGGATTTAATTTCAATCCACTGTTAGTGTAAAGTTTCTTTACATAATCATCCAATCATGTGTTGACACATCATTAAAAGAGTTAGACTTTTTAGGTAATTGTTATGATAGTCAAACTCTTTTAATGATTTGGCAACACATGATTAGATGACAGTGTAAAGAAATTTTACACTGACAGTGGATCAAAATTAAACTCTTAGACTTTTAGGTGGTTGTTGTGGTAATCAAACTCTTTTAATGATTTCGCAACACATAATTAAATGATAGTATAAAGAAACTTTATATTGACGTTGGATCAAAATTAAACTATTATCTTAAAAACATCAATCAAGTAATAAAAAATAAAATTGGTCATCTACAATTGGAGCTGAATATAGATTCTATGAAATTCTCAGGCTGTATCCCGCATTTATCAGTTCAAATTCTTTTTCTGATTTACACGCGAAGGGAGAATTGAAGGATCTAATTCAAGTTAGACAGATTCAGCTTGAGAAGACTTTGGTCTCTAACTGGTACGCCTTGGTAAAGAATGCTGGCCAACAGAGGTATGTAGACATTATGCTGCTGATAGTTGATGCACCTATCAGCATATTCATGACCACAATCTGTAGTTGAATGGCTTCCAACGGCGAAGCACCTCCCATAATCAGACCAGTCATTGCCCCAGGCAGCGAGATCAGACCCACTGTTTTGGCGTTGTCCACTACAGGAGAAAGTGCTATAATCAGAGCCCTTTTCACCTGCCAATGCGTAGCTTGTCGTGGAGTTGCACCAAGAGCCAATGCCGTCTCAACCTGTAATAAAAAACCACTGATTTATTAATCCCTTTGAAGTCACTGACGGCTCTATTACAAAAAAAAAAAAAAAAAAAAAAACTGTATAAAAGTAGTTATCCTGATATTGTTAATCTGATTAAAATGAATACACAAAAAATTAGTAAATCATGGGAAGATTGTAATTTGTAAGCAATTTTCAGGGACTTTTTACTTTTTTGGTATGTGTGGATGTCTTCAAATTTATGCAAATTAATCTCGTCCTATCCAAGCTTAACTGTATATATTTGTTAAATGACACAGGAGTACAAAGACTTGCCAAGTTCATTTGTGTTTTAATGTCGTCGCGGAGTCTTTTCAAGGTAACTCCAGTTACTGTCATTGCGTTTCCGACCATCATGCCTGCTACAGGGATGATGTATCTGGGAGTGAAAGGGAACACGCTCAGTAATACTAGCAGGAACATAGTCACTGCAGTTCCAGTGAGAATGGAAGCACCAGCCACATACTTCCCACGAGGGACTTGTTTGGCACGTTGACCCGCAGTGTAACCAGCAACAGACACCTGCAGGGTAAGATACTAAGATATTAATTATACTTTCAAATGAGGATATTTGGCATTGAGCCACTGCAATCTTTGATTCATTGTTCTGGTTGTGATTCTATTGTTCGAAATCATCAAGTTGGGTTCATGAAAACATCAATGAAAGAAAAAAAAACATTGAAGAAGGGAATCAATTACTTGTAAATCCAAAAAAAATCTTGTAAGCGAAAACTCCCGCACATAAAATAATTGAAATCCTTCAATTTCAGAAATTACTAACACAAAGTGGAATTGGAAAGGAAGTTTAATCTCTGTTAAAGAACAGAAAAATCAGAGATGGGCACCCTTTGGTTTATGAGAATGTTAAAATGATATTTAATATAGACAGAAGAACTCAGATAATAATTCATCAGCAGAGCAGAAGGAAAAAAGGGAGCCCGACTTCCACTGAGATTTGTTATATCAAAGACTCTGTTTTGGGAACAGAGAGTTAAGTTTGAAGTTCAAAACGTGGAAAAAGGGGTCGTGGCAAACTGAATCGTATCAAACAATAAAGGGCAAAGAAAGAAGAAGACTAACCATGAAAAGGTATGCTAGAATGATCCATCCAGCGCTGTCCTGGTTGAATATGAACTGCAACACAAACCCAATAACAGAGAGCTGAAGAAATGCCCTGACCATCGCATAAACCATCTCCACCTCCAGCCCCAGCTTCTGCCAAAAGGACAACACCACAGCCAGTAAAACCACGGAGGTGGCGGCCACTGGCTTCACCATGCCCTTCAGAAACTCAGTCATCCATGAGAAATCCATGCCCGTTAACGGGACCTGCTGCTGAAATGTGTGGTTCTGGGCTAGCATAATTTTGAAGAACAACGATTCCATGGTGATGAAAATGAAATGCCCAAGCGAAACGTTGCTCTAATGAGAATATATGAATGAAGGCGAAAGCCAGAAAAGACCTTCCCCTGAATGTGAGTCATCTCGTGGAGTTACTACTACCCGTGCCTACCTATCACTGCCAAAAAGCAACACATTCAGCTCTGTTTGGCTTTTCTTTTGTAATCAAGGATTCATTATTCAATGTAATGATGCAGTTTATTAAATTTAAACATAAACAATACTATTAAATAAATGAACTAATTGATAATTATAATTTATAAATAAATGGATTCGCCAAACTAACGGGACGTACGTACGACGGAGGACGGTAAGTAACGATGATGGGTAGGTTTGTGGGGCCCTGAGTTGAGTATAGTACTAGTACTGTTAGTTATGAGCTGATGGGTGAGGTGGCAGTGAAAAGGAACGGCACCGTTGTTTTATTGTCAACGCATTATGGAATCTGGTTAAATTGTTTTTCGCATTTTGTATTTTTGTCAATAGTGTTTGTGGATGTTTGGGTATCTCATATATTTTCTTGTTCGTAGTTATCCTCCTAGTTTAGGTACTGTACGGGCACATGTCGGTGTCACCTCGTCCTCGTTGCCATTTTTTTTTTTGTTAAAAAAAGTCCAAGACATAACGTGAGAGGGGAAAAAAACAAGGTTAAAAAAATAAAACAAAGCGACTTAAGATTTGAATTTAGGATTAAACAGTATTCAAAGAAATTTTATAACCACTTAACGCAAGGCTCTTGGGCTCATGAGTTCCTGAGCATTAGGAAATTGTGCAAAAGAAACGCAGCCTCTAATTGAATGAAGCCCATGAAATAAAAAATTGAGCCCAAGACCAAGCCCTCCCAAGTTTGAAAAACATAACAGAGAGTAGATCCGAATCAGAATATAGAAATTCAAAAACAGTCAAACACGAAGTCTTATGAGACAAATTAATGAGGATCGGGAAGGCTCTGTCACTGAGCATTCGAACACAATCGGTCTCCAACGGCGACGGCAACATCCAACGAGCCCTGCAACTGCAAACCCTCCACAAAACCCACGGCGGCATCGACTGCGCCGCCTATGGCTCCGCCATTCAGCACTGCACCGACCACCGCCTTATCCGCCAAGCCAAGCAGCTACACGCTCGCCTCTTCCTGTTCTCCGTCACACCCGATAATTTCCTCGCCTCAAAGCTCATCATTTCCTACGCCAAATCCAATCACACACGGGAAGCGCGCAAGGTGTTCGACAAAATTCCCCAGAAAAACTTGTTCTCTTGGAACGCAATGCTCATTGGGTACTCCTTTAACGCATTGTTCCGTGACGCGCTGAATCTGTTTAAGTCATTGGCCTTCTCGACCACTGTCACTCCTGATCATTTTACCATTACTTGTGTTTTGAAGGCTTTGGCTTCTTCGTTTTCTTGTCCAAGCTTAGCAAAAGAGGTTCATTGTTTCGTTCTTCGACGTGGGTTGGATTCGGACATTTTTGTTCTCAATGCGTTGGTTACGTATTACTCCAGGTGTGATAAGCTTGGACTGGCGAGGAACGTGTTCGACAAAATGCCGGAGAGAGATATCGTGTCGTGGAATTCGATGATTGCTGGGTATTCTCAGAGCGGGTTCTATGAAGAGTGTAAGAAATTGTACTTAGAGATGTTGGGTGTGGCGGGGTTTGCACCTAATGGGGTTACTTTTGTCAGCGTAATGCAGGCTTGTGGACAGTCCAAGGATCTTATATTGGGAATGGAAGTTCATCGTTTGGTGAATGAGAGTCAAGTTGAGATGGACGTTTCGCTTTGCAATGCTGTGATTGCAATGTATGCAAAATGTGGTAGTTTGGAGTATGCTCAAGAGTTGTTTGAAGAAATGAGTGAAAAGGACGATGTTACTTATGGCTCAATTATTTCAGGGTACATGGTTTACGGGTTTGTTGACAAAGCCATGGCTATTTTCCGAGAAATGGAAAACCCAGGATTAAGTACCTGGAATGCTATGATTTCTGGTATGGTTCAAAATGACCAGTATGAAAGAGTCTTGGATCTTGTTCGAGAAATGCAGGGTTCTGGTTCTAGACCCAATACTGTCACGCTTTCTAGCATTGTTCCTTCATTTTCATACTTCTCAAACCTGAGAGGAGGGAAAGAGGTACATGCTTATGCTGTCAGAAGAAGTTATGACCAAAATATATATGTTGCAACTGCCATTATTGATACTTATGCAAAATTGGGGTTTCTTCATGGGGCAAAGAAGGTTTTTGATCAATCACAAAGTAGGAGCTTAATAATTTGGACTGCAATTATATCGGCTTATGCTGCTCATGGTGATGCTAGTTTGGCACTTGGTCTCTATGGTCAGATGCTAGATAATGGAATTCAACCTGACCCGGTGACATTAACAGCAGTATTGGCAGCTTGTGCTCATTCTGGACAGGTAGATGAAGCTTGGGATATCTTCAATACGATGCCCTCAAAATATGGCATTCAGCCCTTAGTGGAGCACTATGCTTGCATGGTGGGTGTTCTTAGTCGAGCTGGAAAGCTCTCAGAAGCAGCTAAATTCATTTCTAAAATGCCAATTGAGCCAAGTGCTAAAGTTTGGGGTGCTTTGCTACACGGGGCTTCTGTTTATGGTGATGTTGAAATGGGCAAGTTTGTTTGTGATCATTTGTTTAAGATTGAGCCTGAAAATACTGGGAATTACATAATCATGGCAAATTTATATTCACATGCTGGGAGATGGGAAGAAGCTGATAAGGTTAGGGAAAGAATGAAAAAAATTGGGGTACAGAAAATCCGTGGCAGTAGTTGGATTGAAACAAGTGGAGGGTTACTAAGCTTCATTGCCAAGGATGTATCAAATGGAAGATCTGATGAGATTTATGCATTGCTTGAAGGATTGCTTGGTTTGATGAGGGAAGAAGGATATATTTTGCAGGAAGAGTTAGATTATGAGAATGCTTTTAGTTAACAACTGACATGTGGTCATTTGCACTGAAATAGATCATGCACCTTCTGTACCTAAAAGAAGACCACTTAACTTCTGAGGATCAGAAACTAAATCGCACCCGTATCTCAGTACTCAGCAAAATCGTCAAGCTTTACTGGGTGCTTTATGTTAGGAATAAGCTCTCCTTACTGTAAAGTGTCAATAGAAAATTTATGCCATGGCCTGCTGATTACTGATTTTACACCTAAGAATATAGTCAGGGCCTAGAAAAACAGAGCTCCAACAGAGTACCTAATATTTTTCTTTTGGGTGAAAAAAAGGCTGAAGATTTTATCTTTGTTTTATCTGTTCACTCAAGATTGCATTGTTAATAAATCAACTCTAGAAATTTCAAGTTCCATCCAGTGGTGTAGATCTGAATCTGAGACTGCTCTGGATTGAGTACAAGTTCCAAGATTACATGTTTATTTGAATAGCAAATGGGCTTCAATGTGGTTAACTCTCAGTAGTTAGTATCCTGGATGGACATCTTCTGCTTGCGGTAAGCCAGATACTTTTGAAGTTGGACTCACCTGCTGCGTTCGATGGTAAATAATGTCAATATACTGCTCCTTATTGGAGACGGATATTCCATCATATATATGAGGTTAACTTACTAGTATCCCTTCGTAGCTTGATTGATTGTAAGGCAAACTACATTGTTAGGCATATTATGCGAACTTAGGATCCCCGAACTTTAGAACGAATACGTTTTTTCGTTTTTCTCTTTAAATTTATGGTACTCTGATTTATGCGTTGTGGAAGGATGAGATGGGGAGCAAATATTTTGGGAAAAGCTAGAACAAAAGGGACACTTTCTGTTGAGAATGGCTCCACGTATAAGATATTTTTCGAGATCCCCAAATTGGCGAGATGAAACTTCGGAATGCGTTGGGCATTGCTTTTGACACAGCCAGTTGTAATTTAACAGAGATCGGGATCGGGAAGCATAATTGTTTCATTTTTGTAGTCTTTATTTGTGTGGCTTGTCTCGCCTCCTCCTTTTTCCCTTTTACATCTTTACCCCATTCTTGTCTTGAAAATAGTTTTCTTGCTAGTAAAGCATCCAATATCAGTTAAATATCTTTTCCTTTAATCATAGCTTGGTTTGCCACCGAAATGTCGTCTTTCTCCATGGCAGGAAATATATTACTATTATGTCCAGAATGCCCATCATCAGAGAAGAACAATATCCCTTCCACACTCGCACAACAAAGTAATTTGCAAGGCTTCCGTAATGGTATTGGTAAGAAACCACACTACAGTACCTTGAGAAATAAGTATTTGTGCATGTAAATGAAGGGTGAGATAAGCCATGATAAGCAGAAGGGATAAAGATGCCTAGTTCTTTTACATCTTTTCACCGGAAATGCGTTGATGTTTTGGTGTATTTTATATGTGACAAGAGGAACAAGCCACAAACACAGACATGGGCCAAGGTTGGAAGTTTCCCTTCTGCTTGTTTTGTTACCATTAATGAAAGCGTTCGAGAGACAATAGTTGGAAGAGATAACGATAAGTATAGGAGTGAGAAACGTGCTTGAACTGGACATTCACATGTGGACAAAAGCTGCCACTTCATTCTATTCTACCTCCACTAGTGTCGCACCATGGTTAGCTTTTCCACATAACCTTTTCAGATTTTCTACTGCCGTAAATAACTAGTTGAAGGTAATACAATGGGATTTGCATCCTCTCATGTAACAGGAGAGTCCTCTTAGAGAGAGAGACACATAAGTTTTTTTTAATATTTAAAATATATTTTATTATTATATGAGATTGTGTTTCTCTCTCCCTTACAGGACCTCTGGAGAGGATCCAAATCCAATACAATCTACCCTATTCCATTTCCACCCCCATTATGATCTTACAATCCGGGATTGATATTTTTCTCTTTCTTTTTTCTTTTATTTCATGTTTGAGTTTCAATTGTAACGTGCCATAGAATATATAAAGGTATGAAGTATTTAAGAGTAATGCTACACAGGTAAGTTTTCTTATCAAAATTAAGCTACAATTTGATAAGATTGAAGAACAGTTGTTAAATAAGTAAAAGTATTAGAAATTACTCATCCATCTAAAAATTCATTACAATGACAAGTCATTTTAATAAAAATTTTGATAATTTATTTTAACTATCCAATATTTTTCATTATTTATATGTGGATATTGTCATGGCACGTTGATATTATTAGCAAATACGGATGTATTGATAGACACTAATAAATATCTCCTTTTAAGTATTGTCTTCCTATTACATAAAATTATTACTTCAATTTCATTACACGACAATTATGCTAATTTAGAACTAGTACCTTTAGTATTAGCGAAATCATTGATCTTGATGTAAACATACAGAAAGATAAAGTAAAAAGTCGAGCACATGCTGCACAGTCATATTCAATCAAGGAATCAAGTCTGTTTATTTATTTTTCTCTTTATTTATCATTTTAATTAAATGATGATAATTTAATAAAAAAATTAATAATTAAAAGAAAATTTATTATCAATTAAAAGAAAATAATTTTTTTTCTAAGTTATAATCATTTAATAAGGAAATAGAAAAGATTTGTATCCAATCACATCTCATTGGACTACCGACCTAAAAAGATAAAGACAAAAACATTACAGTAGAAAAAGGAAAATAAATACTAAAGGACACATTGGTCAATACAAGCAAGGACTAGTCTCTCTTATATATGATAGTAAATCCCAAAGATACACGTACATAGAAAGCCACACATCCCTCAAAACTTCCATAGTTCACCGTCTAAAAAGCGAAGTCCAAGCACATGATCCCATAATGGAAGAAACAGCAAGCATCATGGCAGCACTCTCCACCCTCACTCCTTCCCAGCTCTCTGATCTCACCAACTCAATTCTCTCAGCCACCCACCACCACTACCGCCGCCTCTCCCTCCTCCTCTCTTCCCCAACCCTTTTTTCCTTAACCCTTCATCACCTCCACACACTCTCTCTTCCCCAAAAGACCCTCCTCATTGCTCGCCACCTCCTTTCATCTCTCCACCACCTCACACGCCACATCCAATCCGACAACAGCACATCGCCGCCGCCTCCACCGCCCTTGTCCACCTTCATTAGACAGCGCGAGCTCGATGCTGTTTTGCTGCTCCTCTTGTTCTGCGAAACCCACAATCACAACCCAGAAGCTCTTGAGGCGCCACATTCCGATTGGAGGGTGAACTTGAGCAAGCTCTTCTCTGATACATTGTTGACGCTTTCTTGTTGTTCTTCTGCACCCGTTGGGGCATGTAAAGGGACAATCTTGATTCCTTACGTTGAGATGGTGAGCCGGTGCTGGAGGCTTGTGGGTGCACTGGGTTGTGGCGGGAAGGAAGTGGGGGAGGTGGCGGCGTCTGCGGCGGCGGTGGTGGCTCTTCCGGCGGTGGAGGTGAGAGTGGGTGGGACAGAGTGTGTGATATGCAAAGAGGAGATGAGAGCAGGGAGGGATGTGTGTGAGTTGCCTTGTCAACACTTGTTTCATTGGATGTGCATATTACCATGGCTGGGGAAGAGGAACACGTGTCCTTGCTGCAGGTTCCGGCTACCGTCCGATGATGTGTTTGGAGAGATCCAACGGCTGTGGGATGTCTTGGTTAAAATGGGTGGGAAAGAGAGAGAGTTCTGCGATGGATATGGAGGAATGATTACTTAACCTTAATTGATTGTAGATTGTACTATCTTTTTTACTTCACAAACGAGTTGAAGGGTACTAGAGAGGGTTATCTGTGAGGTAGAAAGGGAGGTGGGGCACATAGTCTAAGGCTTGTGATTTTTTGACAAGAAGATGATGTAGCACTTGGTTGGTTGAATGGCTTGTATTTGTTTGGTTTTGTGATTTTTGACCTCAGACAGGGACTCCTGTGGTTAAGGTTAAGAGGGTATGATTGTGTGGCCAAATGAAGGGAAGGATAAAGTGTATAATTGTGGGGTTCTTAATCTTGTATGTATAGTGTGAGACTCTTATAGATATGATAGATAGAATCAATAAATTGCAAGAGCAATTGTTTAATAGCTTTCACAATGTGTATCTCATAGTTGGCAGTTGATTTCCATTAATTGCTAATTTGCTGTTAGCCTCATGATTCATGTCAATGATATGATGTACCCTTCAACTGACAAACAAATCTTGCCATTCTCCTTGATTGAATTTCATCCTCACTTTACTTTCTATGGCAAACATTCTATCCTAGTCTATTTAGCTATACAGTAGACAATGAGGGGGAGAAACATTCAATTTTTATATTCGTTCTAATTAAATGAGCAAGCCAAGTCTATCTTGCCCATTGTTATTCATAGGTATGGAAACGCATCCTGCTATTTTTCTGGTAAAACCCTTCTTGAGGATAGAAGAACAGTACATGTTAACTTCATTCCTAATTCTCCTTTTGCTACTTTGCCAAAATGGGGGAAAACAAAAAAGTTAAACATTTACTTATCATGGACATTATACTTTCCTCTTATTTTGTTAAACATCACAATATTCTGCTCCTTATGGAAAAAGTGGGATAGAAGATAAATTAACCTGAGAAGAAGTGGGGAAAGTATTTAAGAAAGGAAAGAACTTTTTGCCCCTTGGGGGATTGAGGGAGATAGAGTTGCCGAAGAAGCCCAATACACTGACTAAGGTATTCAAAAGAGTGATCCAATGGATTACAAAGCCCACTTGAATAAGCCCACGTTTAATTGGGAGTTAAATAGGGCCATAACAATTGAGCCCAAACATAGATGGATCATAGAAAAAGTTAAGTATACTTTTGGGCCCTTGAAGGACGATAGTGTCAATATTTTGGGCCCTATGAATAGCACCAAGGAGACTGGGCATGCAGTGGCCCAATATCTTCATTACACTTTCAATTCGTTGATGATGAGGAGCCCAAACCAGCAGACCCAACTAGAAGCCAGATGGTATCGCCTGCTCCTAGTCCAGCGTCTCAAGGTGATCTTGCAAAACAAAAAGTTAAGTCTATACATTTTTTTTTTAATCATACAGATATTTGATTTGTTCTCAAAATAATTTCAAGTGAGTCCATTGCTTAGGGAATAGGGACTATGGCCTAAGGGAAGTAGCTCACAGACCCAAGTTTAAAACTTATTATAGAATTCAGTTTTTGTTCTTTAATTTTAATTAGGGGTAGAATCAACTAGAATTGAGCTATCAAACAAAAAATAAGTCATTTTGAGTTTGGGTCAAGCTTTATTAAGCTTGAAAAACTAAGTTTAATTTTGAGCTCGACCTTTTTTTTGGGAAGCTCGATTAAATTTTTTAATTAAAGGTTTAACTCGATTCAATTTGAATTGTTATTTTGAATTTTCTAATTTTATTTATTTAAAAAATGTTAAATTTATAGATACAATATATAATTTATCGAATTGGATCATGAATTTTGAGCTAAACATCAAAAGTTGGAGAACAGCTCGATTATATAACTAGACCTCATATTAGACTCATAGTCAATATGATCGATGTGAGTTAAGCTTTTACATAGCTAAGCCTACTGAACCCATCAAATGGCTAGATGAGATTGATTTATTTATTTGTCCTGTTTTGTTATGTTTTTAATAATTGTGGTGTTTCTAGTTTTTATTTCTCATATAGATTTGTGCATTTTTTAAAAGTGACGCCATGACTCATGTTTGAGAGTAAAAATATTAACAAAAGTTTTTATTTCATAATTATACAATTTTTGTTCTCATAACAAAATTATCTATCATTTGGTTCTTAAAATAAAAAATATAAGTGCAATACTCCTAAATTATGCGACACTCCCGATTGTTTGTTCATATTTTTTATTATTAAAATTTTAAAAATGATTAATTAGATGAGTATAGACAAATAAGCATATAATTAGTTAAAATTTAACTTGAATTAAAATTATTAAATTAAGAGAGTTTTAAAAAATATTTAATAAAGAGGATGAATAGACAATTAAAAACATCAATAACATTATCTCAAAAGTTATAGGGATGTGAATATAATTCTTCATGTTTTTTATTTTTCAAAACCTCATAGTAATGTCTCGGGAAAAGAAAAAATACACCGTGAGTATTATTCCAGCATTCAAATTTTGTTTTTCAGATGAATGATAGTTCTATCTTAAAAAGTAATGATATTTGTATATCAAAATTTATTATATCATTATTTATATGGTAATTATTCATAGTCATTTCGAAGCCATAAATAATAATTATAATTTAAGAGCTCAATTATTGATGTTTCTAAGTTTCCTATCGCGAGTTAGGCATTATTTTCCAGGTTGTACATTGTAAAAGCTTTTAAACACTTGGATACCCCATATTTAAAAGCAACAAGCAATATAAAATAAACTTGATGATGTCTCTTCAAAAAAAAAAAAAAAAACTTGATGCCAATAAGCATGTGACGTTTACAAAAATGTCAACAGAAAAGGTTATCTTCAATTAATAATTGCTTATCACTTATGTGATTATTTTAATTTATTTATGCTTATTGACCAGCCACGTGTACGACTAAGCTTCCGGCAGCAGCATCACTAGTTTATTGCTGAAGTTCACGCTATGCACGCTTGTAGCCACAATTTCAATTCAAAATTATCAATAAAGATATTAGTGTACTTGGAGATCTTTGACATTGCATTTCATTTGTCCGTGTTTGGCAAATTAAAAATATAATTGGTTGAAAACTATTACAGTGCAATTTTTTAAAGTTAATATAAATATAATTTTTTAATTTATTTAAAATTTAATTTTTAACTATATGAGTGTGAGAGAGAGTTTACATACCTTACAAATCACTTCATTAAATAATAACAATTATCTAGCACCCAAATAATAATAATAACAATTATCTAGCACCTAAATAATAATAATAACAATTATTATTTGTAAAAAAATATTTACTTAAATAAAAAAAATTACTATTAGGAGAGATTAGTTCAACTTGTATCTTTTTTTGTCTTTACTAAAACATTGTGGTTATGTGGTAAGTGTTTTTTGTTTTTGTTTTTTAGGGTATTTTTGTGCATAATTACGAAAATTAATTTTTTGAGATATTGAGATTCATTTAAAGAGTTAACCTCTTCTAATAGATATTTTTTCATACACATGGGTTAGAAATCAAACTCCTGACTACATATCTAAAGAGTTCAAATATATATCACTTGTGCCATATTTGTAACCGTTTGACTTTAACTTTTTATTTCTCATTTCTCTTAAAATCTAATGGGACATCCTTAGAACAACCAAATATATATATATATATATATACTTATTTATTAATTATTAAATTTTAATTTTATTTATTCTTTATATTTATTGATTGAAATTTAATTTTTCATATGAATTATAATTATAATTATTATATATATGATTTAAAATTTTGTTATCATTCAGAATTTTTTATTGAACTTTAAGTCTTAATAAATACAAATTTAAAATTTTCAGATATATCTGAATAGATATATATCCTCGTCCTAATCATATATAATAATATCTATCATATTTAATATAAAGTATTTTTTAAATATCAATAATTTTTATTTCAATTTTAAAGAATGTCAAACTGACAACAATTTTATCAATAATTAATTAAATTATTTTTATAAATTTATATCAATGCTATCGCGTATTGAACTAAAAATGTGTTAGTTTATTGAATCATAGAAATTATTATAATTAAAAAAAATTAAAATTTATATTAGAATAATAATTTTTAAATTTTTTGTTTAGTTTCTCCCAATTATATAAACTTTAGGAAGCTACAAATAGTGGGTAATTAATTTTTTTTGTCTAAGATAATTTGAAGTTATTTTTTCTAAATAGAACTAGAATTACCCCTTTGTTTAACCAAAAAACAAAACAAATTCATAAATTGAATTGATGAGTAAAAAGTTATATGCATTATTTGAATTTTAAATAATTAATAATTAAATATAAATAAAAGTAAATGCTGATTAATTAACAAGAAGCTAGTAATAATAATATTTTTATTTCTCAAAGTTATTCTTAATGGAACTAAAATTTAATAAGTTTTAGTCGAAAAGCAGGAGTTGTTTTTTGTTATCTTTTAACTAGTTTTCTTCGATAATTTTTTACTAGATTTCATAGTAGGAATTAGATCCTCACATGTGGAATGACGTTCATTTTTAATAAGAAGATGGGTGGTTCATTTTCCTCTTTTTTTGGTTTATATAAGAAGATGAAAATGCTTATCGCTCTAATAGGGCAGCAATATTATTAGCAATGGGGCATACTCAAAAGGATGTGTCCCTTAAATAGAGATGAAGTGGTCCTCCAGTTAAGTAAAGGTGGAAGCTTAAAGCTCTTTCTTGCATTTATGCATTTGAATGGATAACTATAATATAGTTAGGTGGAAGTATTTGATCTATAGGACAAAACCAAGTAAGGAGCTGCTACTGCTAGCTCATTTCTTTGAGTGCAGTGCAAGCCAAATACGAAACCTCATAATAGTAATTATGCTTCAATGTTATTTTAATGGAAACGTGATATTGAACTATTCCGCAACTATTTTCTCGATTGTTTACATAATTTGGTATGATAATTACGAATTGGGCCTACTTGCCTGTTTTGTAAGTTGCACCCATACTTCCCTTCATGCTTTTGAATATTGCAGGCACTGACATTTTTTTTAGCAAGGGAATGTAAAAAGAAATATTAATAAGTGTGATTATATAAAATTCGTTATGAATCAAATTTGATATCAACTATCTTTCATTAGATTTAAATTTGTTATTCCTTTTTTCTATTTCTTTTTTTGTCCCTCTAATTAAATGATGATAATTTAGTAAAAAAAATTAATTGACAACAAATTCTCTGTTAATTGCCAATTTTTTCTATTAAATTATCAATATTTAACTTAAAAAAAAGGACAACGTATTTAATTCCCTTTTATAAATAATTAAAATGGTAATGGAACATCTCAGTTATCTGAGGTGACCTGGGTTCTAACTGAAGCAGAAAGTCAATTTTTCCCTCTAGACGATCCCTCCCCTCATTCCTCTCGCGATCTCACTTCTGGTATTATAAATGTATAAAAACAAACATTGAGAAATGAATTGTTTCTAAAATTTACCAAAACATTGCTTGTTGGTTATTTATAAGCTTATTGTATAAAACAATATTATATATATACGTATATAAAATTTTAAATTTATGTAATATTACATTAAAATTTGTATATAATTTAATAAATATATAATTTTCTCTTTTTTATTTTAAAATATCCTTTAAATAATATTATTCTTAACTTATTTTTAGGGGAGGGATCGCCATGTGTGGCGATATTATTAATTATTAAGATGAGAGTGGTGAAAGAAAAGACGATTCAAGGACATCACGTGACACTATTACAGTAACAGGCAGTGGAACTGTGAAAGATGGACAAATTAGGTAATCCCTTTCATGCAAGTTCAAATTTTAAATTTAACAGGGTTGTTTCGTATAGCATACAATAACCAATAAATGCTGTAGAGTATATGTGTCTGTATCACAGAAAACACTCTCCTTGTGTCCTGCAGCCCGCAGGTGCACAATAGAGCACACCGGCAATGGCCATATTTTTCAATACGCGTTCTTTTTGTCGTTGTTTAGTGGCAAATTAGTTTGGTTTATGAATTTTATTTCCTTTTGAAACCAAAATAACTTGAAAAACAAAGAAAGAAACCTTTCCATGGTTTAAAAGACAGAGCATTAGATTCAAACATTTTAATTAATAAAATTTAGTGAATCAGTCTCATTGTTAATATTTAAAATTTGTATCTTCTAAACAATAATATTTGCAACTTTTGGTGACTTCAGGACTCGAATTGTTGGCCACTGGAACATCTATAGAAACATTAATACATTAATCTCTTTACGCAAACCTTTGGTTTTGGCTCGTTTTGCTATAATTTATATAAGGGCGGCGAATTGGATCGGTGGAAAGTCACAATCCAAAATGAAAAAGAAGAAGTAATTACAGATATGATGTAGGTAATTTATGAAACAATAAAAAATAACAATGTGCATAATAGTTAAATTGGTTGTGAGCTTAAGTTTCTTATATAGATTTAACAGTAAATTTAAAAGTGTAAAAAAGAGATGTAACTTGTAATTTTTAAATTTTTACTTTACATGTATAGTATTATAAATTTATACAGACATGATGAATATTTTTAATATAAAAAAGAATGTGGTATAAACTCTTTTTTACATTACACCAAAAGCACAAAAATATCTCTTACAATTACCGACAGGGTTATGTAATAAGTACCACAAGGAAATAAGTGTACTTGGAGGTGGAGATTTATGACTCGGAGGCAGTGACTTCAAAATCACCTGGTATGAGCAAGATTTCATTCCCCCCTTGGTTTTCAAATACGCAAATTAGCACATTTGTTTTTGAACCTGCTCATTGCAGAACAAGGACTTCTCCTTCCAAAGAAAGCAGAACCATCACACCTTCCTTTTCCCAGTTTATTCCAAAATAACCTGTACACACTTTTGGGTCTGATCTGAAGGGCAGAGATGGGGACCTGCTGCGGTGAAAGTGAAGAGAACAAGCAACTGATAGCTGCGGCTACCAAGGAGGACCACATATGGAGGTTTGTTTTTGAATTTTCTCTCTCTTTCTCTTTGTCTCATATTGCATTGCCAAATGGGCTATCACAATGGCAAGAAAATGGAATCATATTGTTCAACGGGTCATTTCGGCAGCAAGAAAATGGAAGGAGATGAGGGTTTGAATACTGTAGAGTGCCTTAGAGGGAGATTACTTGCAGAGAGACAGGCTTCAAGGGTAGCAAAAGAGGAAGCAGAATCAATGGGCAACAAGGTAATTTTCTTATCTATTACGAGCTTCAGTCTTGAATAATTGTTTCATTCACTTTTCCGTGACACAGTTTAGATTATTATCACTTTAAAGGCAAGAAAATGACATTGCTGTTCTGTTTTGTGTGGCTTTTTGTCTGACAAACTTTATTCTGTGATTCTATTTCTCTCTACCAAAAAATGAAAAATTCTTCTGGGGTGGTGGACAGTTGGTTGAGATGGAAAAGATGCTCAGAGAAGAGATCAAATTAAGAGAGAAAGCCGAAAGAAAGCTTAAATTTTTAAAGAAGAAGCTTGAATCTGTCAACATATCCTCCATGTCAGGGCAATCGGAGCATTCTGATTCGGCAGAGAAATGTGAAAATTCTTGTGGGTCATCATCAATTAGTTCAGCTTCCAAACATTCAGAAGAAGCAAGTGAAACAAAGCATCATACAAAACATCCAGCTTTGTCAGAAAATGTAGTGCACAACAACAATGTTTCAGAAGCCTCTGCACCCATTCAGACCCACAATAGTCCATCCACTACAAAAGATTGTGATTCTAAGATTAATGATAATGATAAGGCCAGTTGTAATTCAGACCGTGGTTATTCTTTCTCTCAAATTCTGTGCGAGAATCCAAATCCAAGCTCTGAGGATTTGAAGAATGATGGTAGCAGGTATCCAATTTGAACTTGCAGAGTCATTGCATTTGATCAAAAATTCGTATCTCCTAATTGAATGTGTTTAATATGACTGATTTCCTGATTTCATTTGGCAATATATGTCAGGCTTTCACGTTCAAGCTCAAAATCATTGGGAAAAAATTCTAATTCAGAGGATACTACTACTGATGATTACAGCTCTAATCCAAACCCAAGTCATGGTTCCCCTGAAAATATTTGTAATAATGCAAATCCAAGTTATGAGGATTTGAAGAATGATGAAAGCAGGTATTAAATTTGAACACGAGGAGACATTGTATTAGATGAATTATAGTTTTTGTCTTTCAATTGTATTTGTTTGAGCTAGCTGCCAATTTTGGATTTTGGGATTATGTTTCAGGCTTTCTAGTTTAAGCTCAAAATCATCAGTGACACAGAATGAGGATGATCATGAGGATTTCTTTGATAACTCACTGGCATTAGTTCCGTTGAATTTGACAACAACATCACAGGCCACCAGTAATCCTAAACCAGCTAATGAAAGTGCCCTTGAAGCTCTAGATGCATTGAGGCATGCCAGAGAAAGGCTTCTAGGTTCAATGGGAACAAGGCAAATGATTCAAGTTGGCCCAACTTAAGCTCTCACACTGAGATAGTAATAATGCTAAATTATTTATATATTATTAATGTATGATAGGAAGTGAGATTATTTAGCATGCAAATAGGCGGGAACAACATAAAACTTGAGGCCGTTAATAATAAGATCACGAACAGAGTGGTAAAGTTCTTGTGAATTGTGGTTTCACATATCACAGAAAGCATGTGAGGTGGGGATGTGCTGTCAGTTTTAGGCTTCAAGTTTGGGGTCCAACTCTTTCGTCCATATTCATTTCCTGTGCTTTTCTTCATACACTTTTTGTTGAATTTTGAGTTGCTGGATGTGGTCACCACTTGATTCCCGTGACTTCCATCTACATTATTATACTTGGGCTTATGGTTTATGAGCAGGACCAGGCTCAGCCTCTGACCTAGAGCACAGTAACTAGGGAATTTTGTGATCTGCTGCGCTGTTCTGATATGCTCAGCTAATTTCAGATACAAGGCATCACGGTTTTGTATGTCTGAGTGAAAAAGTATAATCAAAGAATATGGTTAAGGAATTAATTTATTGGCATTAGTATTACTATTGATGGCATAGCAATTGCAAAATTAGGTCAGTTAAAGTGATCCACAGAAACATACATTATCCATTTGTAGACTTGGATGTTGCAGCATGCTGGTGTGAAAATTTGGTTACATGAAATATTAATGATGTGCTTGTGATGAGCGAAAACGGTTAAAAAATGGTGAAGAAAAATTGAAAATATTATATTGCTTTAACTTTTTTACTTCTCAGCTTCTATTTTTTTCGTTTGCAACTTTGCATTCATATCAAAATTTATCAATTACATCTTAAAAGGATTGCTAAATCATAGGCAGATTCCCTTGGTCCTGTGTGTTTCCCTCTTGGATTTGATTAAATGCGTTTATCATATGCAATAAGTACGATGATTATGTGCTAACTCTTAGATGTCGGTTGCATCTTTCTTACCGTAAAAATGAAACGCGTCAAAAAGAGTGTTCCATTTTGTTGCTGAAAGTAAAAGGAAGAAAGGGCTGAGATCCTGCATCTTTCTTTTGAGGTGGCCTTTGACACTAGATATAAGCAAAGCGACCAAGACCAACCAGAAGGTTCTTTATTCACGCATCTCAGGTCCACACAAATGCTTGGCAATGATTAAATTCTGCACATCAATAAAGAGCTTAGCATAATAAAAATTTCACTACCAATTCATTTTAAACGCTTAAATTTAAGAAAGTTAAGTGAAAACTGACGGATAATTTTATATCTCTAATAATTTGTATATAACCTTTCTTTTCCAGGCCAATTCCACGTGCTTTAAGTGCATTTTTATTGGCTGTTAATTAAATCTAGATGTTACACTAATAAATGACATGATACTAGTGCATTTGGGGGTATGGTAAGATTCGGCTTAGGTAGATATTAGAACACCAGGTTTGACTATAATTTATCAAATAGAATGTGGTACTGGTATATGAGTAGTTGAAGACTCGAGAAAATGAAGGAAACATGATACCTTGTTTGCAGTCATACATAAAGACATAGCAAGTCATGACCTGTGACATGCGTTCTAATCATCATCGTTTACTTAATTTAAGATTTAGACCTTGTACTAGTGTAATTGTATGATTACAGATTAGACTGTGGCAGCGTTTTAGTTAGTTGGATTATGAACACTCACGCAAATCCAAGTGTTTTTTTGGTCTGTATTGTACTTTTTTTTATTCGTTTTCAGGTGAGGTAGAGTTGCACAGGTGCGTTACCTAATTATTTATTGAGAAATTTTAAATAAAGTTAATTTATCTCGTGATCATGAATCTTAGTAAATAAATTACTTGTATATGTGAAATATACATTTAATATAGGTGAAGCTTATGTACAATATTCACCTTAATAGTTAAGATCTATGACTATGTGATGTACTAAATTTACCTTAGAATCTCTTTTATTTTTAACAATTCAGTAAACAGTGGCAAGTAAACTGGATATATGTTTGTCAAATAATCAGAAGACCAAGTTTCTTTTCTTGTCAATGAATCAGAAACCCAAGTTGCATGGTCTCTGTTTCTGTACATAAAGTAAGAGTAATACTATATTTTTTAATAAATATTTTCAATATTTTTTAATTATATAAAACAGAAAATAGTAAATAAAAAATAAATTATTTAATATCAAACCTAAAAATATTAAATATGCTTTTTAAATAATTAAAATATCTCTCAAAAAATTTATTAATTATTTTTATGTTTTTAAGATATTAAATATTTTTTATTTAATATTTTCTATATTAATTCATTAATGAATGTACTAAAGAAACTCATTAACAAATTAATTAAAGTAATTGCTTAAGAGGATTTAGAGAGGCTTTTTTATATTAATATAAGAATTTTTTTCCTTTTCACTATCATGTTCTTTGAAAATTATTATCAAAATAGGTTTCCTTTTTCACATTGGGAAGTCGGTTTTGTGTTTTTTTTTTTTTAAATTACATGTTAAAAAGTTGATTTTTATGTAATTAACTTCTCAAAGTGTTAAATTAATATTTTTTTCATATTGTTGAAAAGTTGGTTTAGATTAAACTAACTTCTTAACATTTTTTTTATGGTGGCTTAGGGTTTTGTTAGAGTGATTTAGGATTTTTGGTAAAGTGGTTTAGAGTTTTTGTTGAATGATTTAATGTTTTGGTTGAGTAGTTTTAAGTTTTTGGTTGAATGGTTTAGGATATTAGTTCATTAATTTAGGATTTTGGTTAAGTGATTTAAGATTTTAGTTAAATGGTTTAAGGTTTAGGGTTTATGATTAATGATTTAGGGATAATGATTAATGGTTTAGGATTTATTCGATTTCATTTATACCGACTTCTTAACACTATTTTTTTTTATGGTAGTTTAGGATTTTTAAGTTAACGATTTAAGGTTTTGGTTAAGTAATTTAAAGTTTTAATTAAACGATTTAGGATTTGGGATAATTGGTTTAGAGTTCATGAAATTCAACTTCTCAACATGTATTTTTTTATTAAAAAAATATTAAAAGACATATTTTGATACATAATCCTCAATGACTATAAAAGTAATTTTATTTTTACTATATTAAGATTAAAAAAAAGCCTTCAAGAGAATGCATGTAGGATGCCAGGTTCCAAGTTCCAAGAAGGTGTTTTGATTCGTGTATCATATGTTTTTGTGTCTGCAAGGGCTGAGGTCTCGTTATAGTTTAGATGAAACTAACTTCTCAACAATTTTTTTTTTTTATAGTGGTTTAGGATTTTGTTAGAGTGATTTAGGATTTTTGGTAAAGTGGTTTAGAGTTTTTGTTGAATGATTTAAGGTTTTGGTTGAGTAGTTTAAGTTTTTGGTTGAATGGTTTAGGGTTTTAATTCATTGATTTAGGATTTTGGTTAAGTGATTTAAGATTTTAGTTAAATAGTTTAAGGTTTAGGGTTTATGATTAATGATTTAGAGATAATGATTAATGATTTAAGATTTAATCAATTTCATCTATACCGACTTCTCAACACTATTTTTTTTCATGGTGATTTAGAATTTTTAAGTTAACGATTTAAGGTTTTAGTTAAGTAATTTAAAGTTTTAATTAAACGATGTAGGATTTGGGATGATTGGTTTAAAGTTCATAAAATTTAACTTTTCAATATGTATTTTTTTATAAAAAAAATATTAAAAAACATATTTTGATACATAACCCTCAAAAATTATAAAAGTAATATTATTTTTTTGCTATATTAAGATAAAAAAAAGCCTTCATGAGAATGCATGCATGATGCCAGGTTCCAAGTTCCAAGAATGTGTTTTGATGCGTGTATCATATGTTTTTGTGTCTGCAAGGGCTGAGGTCTCCTCGTGATCCTTTCCTGTCAGATTTTTCCAGCTTATCAGACCAAAACATAAAGGGAGTGGTAGGTGAAGTTTATCGAAGGGGATGGCTTTTCTCTCGCGCGTTATACCCAAAACGAACAGCAACCTTATTTATAATTTTGAAAAGTAAAATTAGTTTTTTATTTAATGCCACGATGTATAAACTTTCTCGTTATTAGATATCCTTAATTTTTGTAAATATAGTTGTCATACAATTTATATTAAGTAATAATAATAATAATAATAATAATAATAATAATAATAATAATAATTTATATAAAAAATAAATTATTCTTTTTTTTTCCTTGTATTTTTTAGTAATTATACAAACCTTCTTATATTAATAGAAAATACCATACACTCTCTAAAATTTTATTAGACAGGTGTGTAATTGACTCAGATGTTTTACCATTATTATATTAAGAAAAATACATTAATGCGTTCATTTAATACAACTTAATTAAATATTTATTTTGATATCTATCAATTAAAGGTCTAATTACATCACATGAACGTTTTATTCTCATTTTCGTAACATAATGATTAATAAGGATGATAATAACATTTGACATAAAATGACTTAATTAATAAATATGTTAGATATGATAGTACTTTAGAACTAGTTACTTTACTAGTGTTTTGCAATGTTATTTTATAGTTTATATTTTAATTTTTTATTTAAAATTATATTTTTTATAATTATTATTTTAAATATGTTCATTTTATAAAAAAATTATAATAATTCTTATAAATTATGTAAGAGAGATTTTATTTTACTTGTGCTTTGCACATATTAATTTATATTTATATTTTTTATTTTTTTAAATAATTTTTTTATACATAATTATGATTTTAGAGATGTTAAATTTACAAATTATTTTTTAATAAAAATTCTAAAAAGTAAATGAAGGAAATATTATAACTTAATTTTTTATGTTGGTGAGATTGTCCTTTTTTAATTTCACCATTTAATTATTTAAATTTGAATTATATACTTTGGCAACACTTTACCCTCTAATATAATTGTCTTTTTTAATATTACCATATATTTAATGATAAATTATATTTAATGATAAATTATATTTAATGATTCTATTAATTATTTCAAAAGGTAATTTTACTTTTATATATATATATATATATATATGTTTCTTTTCCTTTTTCTAGTTAAATTTGTTAGGTAACCAACAATCGTGAATAATGCTTTCTTGACTTAAACATCTGTTTGGCCATATACAGCAGACATTTCTGCCTACAAAATCAATTAGATGAATAGTGTTGAAGAACCACTCTTCAACATAAAACTATTAAGTGAAGATTGAAAAAAGGGGAAAAAATAAAGACCCTATGATAGTTTAGCTTGAGATTTTATAATTCACTTTCTACGTTTTTTTAAGCACATTTTTACACAAATGATTTTATATTTTCCTTAAAATTCAAACCTATATGAATCTCTTCTCAAGTTAAAAAAAAATAAAAGTAGTTGATATTAAAAGAAATTTTGCAATAAATAAATAAATAAAATTACTGTTCAAAAGTCAAGTGCATAACCCGATGGTAGGGAGGATTAGAAAACCTTGTCGGTCATAAGCTTTAAGAGTCTTCGTGGGTGGGTGTTTGCCGATTCCAAACCTACTTTTCTAATTCTAAATAGGTTTCTAAACTTATATTAATATGTTTGGGAGAAATTTTGATAAATAAGAGTGAATAAGATTTTTATTTTAAATATGATTTAGATAGAAATAATATTTTTGTTACTTTTACAGTAAAAAAAACTCATTTATGTGTATATTAATAAAATATATCTTTATAATTTAATATTATATTATTATTTTAATAATATTTCAATAAATATAACTTAAGATTTTTTAAAATATTATTATAATTATACTCAAAGTGATTTTATTTTCAATATCTCAAATAAATTTAACTTTTAAAATAATTTCTTTTATCATTAATTTATTTATAATCAATCTTTTTAACATTAATTTATTAACAATCTAATTCAAAATAATTCATATCTTTTTTAATAATTACATATCCAAAAATAATTTTATCAACATTATTCAAAAAATAGTCATTTAACAAAACTAATTTTCAAATAAAAATTTATAAACATAAATCACTTTATTTAAATTCACTTTTAACTAAAATCAAATTCATACAAAATTAAATTTATAAAATTTAATTCAAACATACATTAAATCTAATAAAAATTTAAATTATCATGAATGTTAAATCAGGGAAAAGATGACGTTAACCCAAAACAGTGGAAAGTGGAAGTGTTAGAGGACCCAAAACAAAGTTGCGTAAAACAGGATTATTGCTTGAAAAGGTGATGGAACTCAAAATCTCAGCCATGAAATTGAAGACCTTTAGAAACCCACTTGGCCACAAAAGCATTTAATCATAAGGGACAAATGTAAGGACAAGAACAACAATGTCAGACTTTGTACTTTATATCTCTCTTCATTTGCCAATCTTAGATCTCGTCTGACAGTAGTCTGAAGATCCTCTGCCATAAAGCACCAAATCCTTCTCTTATCCATTGCTCCCTTTGGTCACTGGGATCTTAGACCAACTCTGCCATATTGAATCTATTTGAGCTTTTACAGCTAAATCTGTGTCTGAAATATGGCACACCTCTAAGGTCCAAACTCATTCAACTCAGATTCAAGGTACAGAGTACCAGCACGACCCCATATTCTCTGAACTTGCATGAAAAGTATTTGGTTTCTCCTTCCAAGGTACATTTCTCAGTTAGTTCAGCCCATACCCTTTTGGTCTTTATCTCAAATCTTTTCTTATCTAGTGGTGTCTGCTTCTGCAGGGTATATAACTTCGGGAACTGAGATCGTGTGTTAGAAGCAAAAGCAGAAAAAACTTGATCTTATTTCAATTAATAGAAACATAACTTTTATAACATTAAGGGGTTGCCAAAAAGATGGTTAGATCCTGCTGGAAACCATCTGTAGAGGGTGATGATGGAGATGGGAGTGGGCGAGTTGATGGGCTGCTATGGTACAAGGATTTGGGGAACCATCTTTATGGGGAATTCTCAATGGCTGTAGTTCAGGCCAATAGTTCATTGGAGGATCGAAGCCAACTTGAATCTGGACTATTGAGTTCTAACCATTTGGGTCCTCAAGGGACCTTTATAGGTGTATATGATGGTCATGGTGGAACCGAGGCCTCGCAGTTTGTCAGTGACAATCTTTTCTGCAATCTCAATAGTATACTCTCATCTTTATTATAACTTATACGCATATATATTCAAATTCATTTGGAATATTGTTTTCCTAGATGTTGCTCTATGCAGCTTTTCAATTGAGTTGAAGACTATGGAAACCAAGCCACTTACATCTTCTTCCATGACTCTGACTTGCTCTTTTTCTGTACTCTCCAAAACGTTGATATCCTCAAAATCATTCTCTGCATAATAAATCCTAGTACCCCCCCCCCTCCCGGGCCCCAAAAAAATAAAAAAAAATAAAAATCCCTTTTGTTTAGAAAGCTCAACTTCATAACAAGAATAATTTTGTTCTCTCATTTCAATACGATGAGGTTGTTGTTTTGTGACTTTGTGCTCACAATTTCTATAGTGGAAATACCGAAATAGTCTCTCAACTCTTGATGTGTATATCTAACCCTCCCCAGGCTCTAACGGTGCACTAGGCCACCCCTTTTTTTTTCAATGTGTTTCTTACTGAATTTATTTTCTGTGTGATCCAGGGTTTGCAGCTGAATATCAAGGCATGTCAGAAGATATTATCAAAAGGGCATTTTCAGCAACAGATGAGGGTTTTCTCTCTCTTGTGAAGAAACAGTGGCTAAGTAAGCCACAGATTGCATCCGCGGGTACTTGTTGTTTGGTGGGGATAATTTGCAACGGCACGCTATATATTGCAAATGCTGGAGACTCCCGGGCGGTGTTAGGAAGAGTAGAGAGGGCAACAAGGGAAACATCAGCTATACAATTATCTGCAGAACACAATGTTAACCTAGAAACAGTGAGAGATGAGCTTCGGTCAAAGCACCCATATGATTCACAAATCGTGGTTATGAGACACAATGTTTGGCGTGTGAAAGGCCTCATACAGGTAGAAGTTTGGGAGATCTATATTTCTTTTTGTTACTGAGGAAGATTTTAAATTCTGGGTTCAAATGCTTTGCAGCAAACAAAGGAAAGAATAAAATCTAGAGTGAAAACAAACTTGCTTATATTATTTGTAACTCAAAATTATGGCTGCCACTGCATGATTGCTTATGCTTGACATTGTTCAGAAGACCGTAAGCAAGAAAGCACATTTAACTGCTGACAACCTAGAAGTCATATTCCTTGTAGACAACCTGGAACCATTTATTTCTACAGTCCCATGTTAACAGAACTTGCCTTTGCAGGTTTCAAGATCCATAGGTGATGCATATCTGAAGAAATCAGAATTTAACAGGGAGCCTCTACCATCTAAGTTTAGACTACCTGAACCCTTCTTCAAGCCAATTCTTAGTTCTGAGCCATCTATATCAATGCATAAACTTCATCCTGACGATCAGTTTCTCATATTTGCTTCCGATGGTTTATGGGAGCATCTTAGCAACCAAGAGGCTGTCAACATAATCAGCAATAACCCTCCTAATGTAAGGTTCATTCTGTCCATTCAAGGTTGTTTCTCTTTCGTAGGAGTCTTTTCTGACTATTGGTACGTATTTCATGTAACAGGGAAGTGCCAGGCGGCTTGTGAAAGCTGCACTTCGTGTAGCAGCTAAGAAGAAAGAAATGAGACTCGCAGACCTCCAAAAGATTGAACAAGGGGTGAGGAGACACTTCCATGATGATATAACAGTAATTGTTGTATTTCTAAACCCCAAACTGACTGATAATAGCTCTCCCTTGGGTTCTCCTCTTTCAATCAAAGGTGGTGGGCCTGCCAACTCCTAAGACTGCTGATAATTAAAAAAGTAAAAAGCAATAACAATTTACATGTGCATATTAAAATGAAGCAGTAATCAATATAACCAAGCAAGTTTTAGAGGTGCCACGATCTCCCTCCTGTGTTCTGTCTAGTTTATGTTCTGGTTAACATGAACATAGTATTTATTAATTGTAGTCATAGCTCATGTTTCTTAACACGACGAAGCTACAGCCTCAGATGGTAGCTCAAAATCAGCAAGGCTACTTTATAGCTAAGCTCTGTATGTTAATTTATCTGCGTCCGTTTTGTACTGCTGCGATGTTTGTTTTACAAGTAAAATCTTGAATGACATTTTTCTTTTGACAGAAAGATAATGTCAAGTATTTTGAGATATCTTTTTTTTTTTTTTTGCCATGATATATCCATCATTCACTTACCAATAATTCTTTCATGTGTTAAATATTACTATAACCAAAGAAAAAATAATAGCAAAATCCATAGAAAGATAGCTACGTAGAAGCACCCCATTCAATTTGCAGTCAAAATCGTAAATCACAGAAGTCCAATCAATAAAAATGCAGAGACACCTCAAGCACATATTGTCAAAAAAAAAAAAAAAAGGTTTCTATTCTATCGTATCAGACATGAGATTACTTGAGATTTTTTTATTGATGTGTCATATTTAGAATGGTATTTCAATTTAATGTTTTGTTTATTTTTGTTTTAAATTGCTCCTTAAACAGTTACACTCTACAGTAGAATAACTGCAAAAAAAAGAAAAAAAACTACAATAAAAATGCAATTATTATGTTGTAAAATGCGATTATTACATTAAAAAACTGAGTGGCAAGAACTTTTACAAAATAATCATTTTTATAATAAAATAACCATTCTCTTTGTTATAGTTTATAAAAATAATTATTTCAACAATTTTTTAAAAAATTAACGTCAAGCAGCGAAATAGAAAAGAGTTGTGTATTTGACACTCGTCTAAATTTTCCTTATCCCCATATAATATTGCCGTGCTTTGGAAGAAAATTAGAAGCAAAATTTAACGTAATGGGAGATTATGAAACTTACAACGCTAGAAATATAATCTGAAAATCTTCTTCCACTTTCCAATTAAGGTTCACCCTAATATGGACCACTTATTTGTAGGAGTGTTCATGGGTTAGGTTGATTCGGGTTTTAGAAAGAAAAAAAAAGTCCAAACTAATCAACTTTGATCGAGTTGGTTTGGTTTGGTTTTTGAAAAAAAATTCGAGTAATTCAAACAAAACTAACTCGATTAAGGTTAGGTTGATTTGGTTTGGGTCATTGGGTTATCTAATCATTTTTTTTTCTCATAGCAAAATTATAAATCTACTATTGTTAAATACTTTAAACTCAATTAGATAATTACATATGAATTTTAAGCATACAAGTCTTCCAATATAATACAAGTATTAAGATAAAAGTAAAATCAAGTTTAGGAATAAATATTTTAAAGTTTCAAAATCATCATAAGCTTCATTTATAATATAAACGTATGAGATTAAATATATCCTACTTCACAAAGAATGTTATATATATATATATATATATATAAATATAATTTTATGGAGAATACTTTAAGTTATAAAGTTTTATAACACAAATAAGTAAGTTAATAATTAAAACGTTATTATCCTATATGCAACTAAAATAAAATAAAAATAATTAAATGATTAAGACTTAAAAGTAGAAATTAAAGTTATATAATTGTATTTTAAATTTTTAAATGAATAAAAAGCCGAATGATAAGAAGATAATATCTAAATTTCTATTACTTTTCATGTCATTTCATCGAGGTCATCAGGTTATAAAATACAAAATCTGTGAATCAAACCAAACATAATTGATTTTGATTGGATTAAAATCAATTAGACTGATAAGCCAACCCAAACCAACTTTTTTTTAATTGATTTAAATTAATTTGTCAAGTTAATAAAATCAACCTAACCAATAAACACCCCTTCTTCCTCGGAAGCAATTTGGTTGCATACTCTCTCCTTTCCAAACCGCGTTCTGAACACATTAGCAGAGCCGTAACAAGTAACACCATTTTCTAGGACCTCAACTATAGGATTAAGAAAAATCACTCCTCGCGTCTTCCTTCTCAATTTGCACTAAGTAATTAATAGGAATATAAAGGATAAAACGAAGGAGCTATAAAGCCACCCGAAACAGAGATTTTAGTCCTTGCACCAAAATGTCTATATACCTTTGAAATAAGCTTGATGTTGTTTCAGGAGTGCTAAATCCAATTTCTATAGTAGTGAGGAAACAAAGCTAAAAAGGCAATGGCGCCCATATGAATTGCAAAAGCACCCACGGTAACCCTTCATCAAATGCATCTTGCGCAAGACATCAGCTAGTTCCGACTTCATAACAATTGAAACCATATTCAACGAATCCAATCAATCTCAAATCAAATAATTTCTAAATTCCACGCAATAATAAACATGCACGTCTATTGTCTCACATAATCATAGCTAACTGCACCAACAACAAAACATAAGAGGATTTAGCAGAACATGGGTTTAATTTAATGATAAAATACGAGAAAATACAAGAAACCGTGTTTGCAATTAGGCTACAAAAGAATATACTTATTCCCCCAAAATATAATAATGATCCTTCCATTCATTTATACTCGCTAGCAACATAAGTTACCCCGGAAACACGATTCCTCCAAAACTTTCCCCAAACAAAAAGCATAAAAATAAATTACAAGGTTACAACAAAGCAAGAAATTATGGAGTTTCCTCCATTCCCAGCCCTATCTAGCAGATTGTACAGTTCTAAACTTCGGCAACTAAGAAATATCTTCAAAGGGTTTACTTATCTTAGAATAGCAGCAAAGGGGAAAAAATGGACCCTACAGCCTCAGAAATAACCTCACCTTTAAAACCTACAAAACATTTACAGAACTCAGCCATGCCTTTAACTTTCATTAGTCACATTCAGCTTCACCAATTTTCACCCTCTTTTCCATGAGTGCCAGAAGGTAGTACCAGGAACATAAGCTTTAACATCTCTGCTGATCCAGTAAAGTACTGCCATAGCTCTATATGCCAAAAGCGATATTTTTTTCAAGCACCAAATCATAGGCCATGGATCCCTTTTCTAGGAACATCAAATATGCTTCCAATTCATGCTACCTAGTAAAGATGTGCCTTAATCGCTACTTTCAAACAAGATCTAAACATAATAGAACTCCTAGAAGAGTGTATGTAAAAGTAGGCATACACATTTATTAATGAACAAATCAGAAAAGGTCAAAGTAAGATGGAGGGAAAGCAACCTGATATGCAGGCCAAAAAGCAGCCATTATCATTACTTCTATTTTTTTTAATTTCAATTAGTGAGAAATTGGATCTATAAGGCTATAACCATTAAAAGAAATAGCAAAGAGTGTTAACTCTAGGAACCAAGCAGAAAAGAGTTCATCCTATATGCAAGCAATTTAAGGGCTTAGCTTCTCAATTTATCAACACTCCTCAAAAGACAAATGAAGCGACAAAACCTATCCTAACATTAGCAGATTTCGGATCAGCATGATACCGGATTAACAAAACCAACCTGGTACAGCCTTTTAGCACAGTGATTAAGCGCATTTGATTTTGAAAAGCAGCAGATTAGAGTCAATGATAGGGATGAAAGAAAATCAAGAATTAATAAGCTTCCTTTCTGCAAAAGCTTCATTCATAAAAAAAGAAAGATTTTCTAGGCTGTAGATTCCAAAATTCCGATCTTTGCAGATTTTAAGATAAGCAAACACTAAGAAGATAGCCATTAATTACCCCAAGGTGTCAACTAGTAAGCCAACAATAAGACAAAACAAAAGAAAGCTTCTTCAGATCACTTGAATCTTGTATGGCTTAGAGGAAGGCATTGGTCTGCAAATGGAAGATAGATGCATCTGGGGATTCATATGTCAAAAAGTAGGTAAGGTAGGGAGGCTACTAAGGGAATCTTGAACTATTAAAAGCCAGACCTGCAGAAAAGTTTAAGGAAAAATCTTATAAAACAAAAAGAAAATGATATATCAAACAAAGTTACAATTGAAGACATATGGAATTCATGAAATCAAAGGATAACAAGAAAGAGCAAAAGACCATTGACTTATTTTGACTAAGGGCTAGCAGAACAAAGTAACTTACAGGAAAATATCCTAAAGTTAAGGTACTGCCATTCAGGCCCCACCTCCAGCTTTGCCAGCAATAGCTGATGACGGATTTGAAAACCTGTTAAGTGATAACAGAGAACCGAAAGAATTAATAAGCTATATACATTACACACTCAAATCTTATAAGTTGTAGGAAACACTTCAATATGGAACCGAAGAAACAAATCATGATATGCACCTTAGTGCTCTTGCTTTCCTTTTATCTTCCTCCAAAGGATCAGTCTTGGAAACTGGTGCAAACCTAGCAAGCCGAGCTTTCTTCTTTGCATCCTCATCAACGTCGGTAGATGGACTAGGCATCCCAAACCTGTGAAGCAGGATTAGTAACAGTATTCATTTTTATTCCTAGTGCCAAAGCCATGAGGATTGGGGCAAGGGTAGGGAAAACTGTCTATCAAGATATTTAGCTGATTCACTTAAATGATGCGTGTAAGTTCAGGGTTAATATTAGAAAGGGAAAAACCTCTCTGCTCTAGCCTTTCTCTTCAGCTCCTCTGATTTTGATGCCTCTGATGACGGTAATGTTGATGCAGAGCCAAACCTGCAATAGTGACAGATGAAGAAAATGTGGAATCAAGTTTGAAGTCAAACCTCAATTCCACCAATCTATCATTTTGTTGTAAGAAACTAAGAGGGTGCCTATCCATGACTGCATGTAATTTTAGGACTAAAAAAGCGACCATGTAGCATAACTATGCTGTTATAATACAATAATTATTAGCATTCAGAAATTAGAAAAAAAACATATCCAAAGCTAGCGAGAGAAAATATTATACCTTTGGGCTCGGGAATTGCGCTTGTCTTGCTCGGACAACTGGACAGAAATCCCAAACCGCTCAGCTCGGCGAATCTTCTTCTGAACATCGGAAAGCGGAGCATCGTGTCCTGCTTCAGCCATTCCCTTCGGATCTTGGTCTGGATTGGGTGTGGGAGTAACAGCATTGGGGTCTAGGGTTTTGTTAGGGTTTTCCTCCACAGGGGTATTGGAGTTGGGATCCTCTATCTCGGTCTTGGAAATGGTTGCCATCGCAAGATTGATTTCACAGACAGAGGAGAGGAACGCCAACCAGAAGGAGAATCACAGAGCGCGTGAGGACTAAGGAGTGAGTGTGCAATACTGTTCTTCTATGGATATATGTAGTGTAGCTATGTACTTCTTAGACTTTTTTCATCTTTTCATGCGCTCCAATTATTTTATATTTAATATCTATTATTTTTTTATTAATGTATAATTATTATTTTAAATATGTTAAATTTAAAAGGAATATTTTTTTTAACAAAAAATACTTGAAACATATGAAGATAATGTTAAATTTTAGTTTTTTTTCACTCCATTATTTCATTCTTTTTAATTAAAAATTAATATATATTTAATAATGTCATTAATTTATTTTCAAGATAATTTTACTATATATATATATATAAATAGATTTATCAAAATAATACATTTTAAAATTATTTATAAAATTATTATTTATTTATTTTATGCACGTGGTGTAATTCAGGCCAATTACACATATTGCGTTAGTTGTATTGGCATCCTATATGAAGATTGTAGATGTATTTCTCTTGTAGTAGAAAAATTTAGAAATGTAAGACTGTTTCGTTTTCAAGTCATAACACCTAGTTAGGACTTATAGTTAAGACTTACTTATGCTATGTTTCAGAGTCTTAAGAGGGTAGAGTGGAATGATTAATAATTGAGTGATTTGAGATGAAATGAAGTGAAAAGTTAAAAATATATCATTTTATTATTTAAAAGTTTTAGTGAAAGAATTGAGAAAATTTTCATTATATTGTTTGAAAGTCATAATAGTCATTAATTGAGTGGAGTGAATTATAAATTTTACTTCTAATGTTATCTTTTTAATTTTGTTGTCCACAATATTATTTAAAAATAAAAGAAGGTAAAAATTATAAATGACTATCTAAAAATAAAAAGAAGGAGATGTTTCATCCAAAATTCCTCAAATTGGATGGTATGAAAATTTAGAGATATGAGTGGTATGGAGTGGTTTGAGTTCCCCTCCTTAACCACTTCATTCCATTACTTAAAAACTCTCAAACAATAAGTTCAAGCATTTTTACTACTTCACTCTATTACTAATTACTTCATTCCATCTATCCAAACATAGTCTTAGGGTTTATATGAAAATTATAAGTTTATGTTTCAAATCAATTAAAAATATAATTAATTTGATTTGATTTAATTTAAAAAGTAAATTCTATATTTTGAGCTTATTATAAAAAAATTAGATTTGAATATATTTGATGAAGAATTCTTATATTTGAAACTAATTAAAAAAGAAATTAATTTTCATTTTATTTCATTATTTATCTATTTTACCTTTATATCATTGTATAATTAGGAAGTTAATAAAAGTAAAATAATTAAATTTAAAATAATATCAAATCTTAAAAAATTCTACCATATTTAATAGGATTTGCAAATCTAAACAATTAAAATATATAAGATTTTGAAATCAAATCATTTATTATTTTTTAATATTTCAAACACCATATTTGATTTACAAATTTAATCAAATTTTGGTTTTTACATTCTAAATACATTCTAAAGTATTATTTGGATGAAGAAGTTCAGAGAAAATGAATAATTTTTCATTTTCAGTTTACATTTCCTTTATTTAATTTTTTTAAAATAATAAAAATAAAATAAAATATTATCATATAATATTTTAATTAATTATTTTTTATTTTTATAAATATTTTATAATTATTTCAATTTAAAAATAAGAAATTACTTATCATCTCTTTTTTTTTCCTTCAAACTCCTCTCATTCAAGCATAAATTATATTTGTTCGAACCAACACTCTTTGACAATTATGCATGTATTTACACAATTCACGTGACAACCATCCATTATTTATTGTTTTTTAATTTTAATCAGCATCTATATATTTTGTGTTCATGTATTTTTGTTTTAATAAGAATAAATTTTTGTTGTTATTTTTTATATATTTTAATATCTTTAGATATTTTTAAAAAACAAAAAAAATTGCCTCTTTCTTTTTCTAAACTTTTAATTTTTATACTATGAAAATAGACTTTTTTGAAACACGACATAAGAAAAAAAATTAAATTAAAAAACTGTTAGTACATCAAAAAAATTCTCAAATATAACATGTAAGCATAAAAAAAATTGTTAAATTATTTATTTGGCCTTTATAATTTTATACAAAATTTATTTTAATCTTTATAGTTTAAAATTATTTTTAAAAAATTCATATAATTTTCAAACAATATAAAATGGTCTCTATTAATTAAGTTTCTTTCTTATTTTAAGTGAAACTATAAGGATTAATTTATATTATTTGAAGATTATAAAGACTATTTATATTATTTAAAAAATATTGAAACATTTTTAAATAATTTTAAATTACAAAAATTAAATTAAATTTAAAGTGAAATTATAAGGGCTAAATAAATAATTTAACCTAAAAAAATTCATGAAACCAGCGTTTGAAGATTTTTAATATTTGTTTATTATATTTCATTCGAGTAATGTTACACATTTAAAAATGGATTTAATTTCTATCTATGGTTAGTATTAAAAAAATTTATACTGTTATTCAATTATATGTTGATACATCATTAAAATAGTTAGATTTTCTAGGTAGTGGTTGTGATAATCAAACTCTTTTAATGATTTGGCAACACATGATTGAATGGTAATATAAACAAACTTTACACTAACAGTAGATAAAAATTAAACTCTTTAAAAATTTATCAAAGTTTAATTAAAATTTGTTAAAATTGAAAAGTAATTGTGCATAGGACCACTATCCATAAAAAGATCAATATCTAATATACCAAATTATTTTGATAAAAAGGCTATCTATAATCACAATCTATCAAGTGGAACTGTGGAACTGTGAACCACTCCCTCTGAAGTGCAGCAAACTGAACAGCTAACAGGGACCAGAAACAACAACTTATCTTTTGATTCTCGTGCAAGCAAAACTGAGAAGATCATCTTTCGCTAATTTTCCCAACTGAGTTGCAGCAGATAACATCATCTTTCTCTCTGTCTCTCTCTGAATATCTCTTCCCCCGGTCGCTGAACATTTTCTTGTTCTTTTGCAACTTGTACTGTACCCACCACCGTCACACACAGCAGAAGAGTTATGGGATTACCCTCTGCTGTTCACAATGGTGTCCAAATTCCATTCAACATTGATCTTCGCATGCTCAGGGTTTTACACCCAGCTAGTCCTTCGAAATGCTCTGGGGTCCACTTTGTTCACCATCATATCTCTGCCTTTTGCTCAGGTCAGGTCCCCAGAGAAGAGTTATTTTGATACATAATAACATATAAAAATGTTATGTCAGTTACTTCTATGCGCCTGACGAGGTTTTTGGTGGCAGTGTATCATTGTCGTAGTCGTGCTCACAGTGTTCCAATTTTATGCTCCAAACGAACTGGCCAGGAGGATCGATTACCTGCCTCAGGTGAGGTGACTATCCCATAATACAAAAGAAGAAAATTCGTTTTGTGCCTTTTACATGGTGATAGATACAGCTTAATCAAAAGTTATTTTATTGTCCCTGATGTCTGTTTAGTCCCCTAATATCCACTACCTGATCCCAATACTAGATAGTAGATAACCCATATCCATTAGCATCTTTGGAACCTGTATCCATGACACATACTACTTTAGTACTTCCCCTCCATATTTTACAGCTGAGATTTAACTGAATAATAACTATACAGTCATAGGGTGAAGCCACGGGACGTGCATTGAACTAGTTTGAAATGTAGCCAGCCCAATTATGTCCTACGTAGATAACCATTTGTGTTATAGTACCGACTTGGAGGCTAGGATATATTCGTTTCTGATACTTGTCCCTATTGGACCTAAGGGGAATGGAAAATGGGGGTGAGGAGTATCAAACCTTTACTACATAACCAGTTGAGCTACGCTCATTCGGTTGTATTTTAAATCTATTGGTTTTGTTCCTCTTTTTTACTTTAATGATATGTGGTAGTCAGATGAATCTGCAGGAGGCAAGAGGATCAGTGCTCAACCAAATGATGACATTAGCAACATTGAGACATCTCGTGCTCACTCTTCAGTTAAAAATACGCAGGAATCTCAGGGACATGAAACTTACAGCTCCTCTGTCAGAACTGCTGCCTTATGGGTGGGTAAATCTCAGCTAACTATGGTTTTAGTGTTTGCTTCTACATTTTCTTTGGTTGTTTAGTTTACATCAATTTAGTTATGATTTCTTATAGGTGAGCACTGCAGTGGCATTCGGTGTCGGTTTGGGTTTTAAAGATGGTGTTGGCAAGGCATCTGAATTCTTTGCTGGGTAAGCGGAATAATTTAATTTTGTTGTCAACTAGAAGTCACCTACTTATAGTTTTAAGGATCTAGTTATTTGTTTCAGATTTTACAATCCAAGAATAACCAATGCCCTGAGTGAGTCAAAGTCAATAATGTGTAAAGCTTCTGTAAGCTAACTTATCATTTGGAGTCTTTCAGATGCCTTCATATGTATTTTAATAAACCAGAACTCATCTCTTCTTGTTCTGCTTCTGCTCCTCTTCTATATATAGCTTTAGTGTAGTATGATCACTAAGAGATTGATCAAACAGCAGGAGTTTGAACTTACAGCATATTGCTTCTTGCCTTACCAGAGGAGAGATGTCTCATTCCATACGGTTTCACATTTGGACGTTTATTTTGGAATTCATTTCTACTAACTCTATGGTTTGATTAAGTTTGCTTTGACACCACCTTTTTTAATTTCTGCTTTGTTTTCACTTTCTTGAACTTTGTGCTGGTGGTATGATGACCTTTGACCTTTATGCACTTTTCAGATACATATTGGAGCAAAGTCTTTCAGTAGATAATCTCTTTGTCTTTGTTCTAACATTCAAATACTTCAAAGTGCCAATGATGTATCAGGTGATGTAGAAACTTTCTTAAGGGTAAATCTTGAGCAATTTCAATTTATGTTGCATGGTTTGTAGTTCTTGATACTAACCTTGTTATTATTGTTTTAACAATAAAAAGGAGTCCTTGAGTGCAAATAATGGATCACAGTTTTCATTTTCCTTTTCTTATTGAACTTACAGAATCGTGTACTTTCCTATGGTATTGCTGGTGCTGTTGTCTTTCGTCTAACATTAATACTTCTTGGAGCAGCCACCCTTCAGGTGTGTTTCTTCATGGATGGATTTCTTTGCATGTTTTATACATGTGTATTTTTTTTCGTGAATACTTTATACTTTCGGTGATCATCCTATATAATTTATCATGGTGTTGTTTTAGAGGTTTGAGGCAGTCAACCTTCTATTGGCCGCAATATTACTCTACTCCTCATTTAAGGTGAAGATTCACGATTTCCAATATTTGGATTCCTCATATTTGCTTGATAAAACACCCACCATGTTCATATTTGTCAAGGAACCAATCATCCTTAAAGCTTAAGCTATTAGGTGGAGGCACATGAATGTTTTTATATCTCTAACATTCTCCCTCATGCTAGACCTTTGGGCATGAAGTGTGGATAATGAATATGCTCATTTTATCTTATGCTAAAATTTAATTTAATAATGAGGAATGAGGGTAGCAAGAATCAAACTCTCGTAAAAGCTTTGATACCATGTCAATGATGAATCATTCTAAGTTTAAGCTTTTAGGTGGAAGTGCATGAATGGTTTTATATCTCTAACAATATCCTAAGAAGTTTATGCTTCTGGTTGTGGTATTCACAATTCTATGGCTTAAATCACCGCATGTTTCTTGTTTTATGAATAGCTATTTGCCAGTGAAGAAGACGAGTCTGACTTATCTAATAACTTTGTGGTGAAGACATGCCAGAAATTTATCCCTGTAACAAGTAATGTTCTCTAATCATGATTATTTCTTTCTCTTTTTCTAGTTGGAGATTTGCTTGCTGATTGCTTGGGTATTATGAAGTTGAATTTGAATTCTTACCTTTTGAAACAAGCTAATAGTAGGATATAGTAGAAAACTTGGGCTGAATTTATTAAAATCTAAATGAGCACTTAGGGATTCATGTTTAAGTAGAAAACAGCTGAATCAAAGCTTGCTTGGATGAAGGTTTAGGAACCTGCAGTTTTTCTTTTTCCAAGGAATTGTCTGTGTGTGTCCGTATAAGTGCAACTGACTTTGTTTGGTGCATGCAAAGAATAATTGTGATTTCATGAGTATTCTATCGTAGAATTTGGACTCTTAACTCTATAGCCTGCAGTAAAGTAGATGCTGACATGCTGTATGTCGAGTTTTGAATATAGGTATATCCTATTGTTGTTTCCTTTTATTATAGGCTGACTTGTATTTGGTTTGATCTAGTTTTCCTTTTTGAATTGCTTGATTCGAATACATAGATATACACAAGCACACAGACATGTATGTTACCATGTGCGAATGTAGACAGGCAAAATATGTTGTTGGCTAATACAGATTTCACCTGGCATGTGGTTGTTGTGTTGAGGTTATTCAACATGTAGTGATCTTATATCCAAAATCTTACTCTTACAAAATTATTGCAGCATATTATGATGGAAATCGGTTCATAACAAATCAGGATGGGCTGTGGAAAGTAAGTTATTGATGATTGTTATTTACAAATTGAAAATACTTCCTTATTGTCTGGATTCAATCAATTTTCATCTTTTCACAGCACAAATGCATTGAGCTTTTAGTTGGATTAGCATTTAGCATTTCTTTCTTTCTTGTCAATAACTAAAAAGATTGTTTTATTAAATTAATTTCAACTTGATTTCTAACAGGGGTCAAACATTTTGGGCAGGCCACCCCTTTGCTTCTTACTGTAGCAGTTATTGAGCTCAGTGACATTGCATTTGCAGTAGGTTTTTCTCATCTTTCTATTTTCTGTGGCATTTTCTAGTTAATTTGGCATGGGAATTTTGACACGATACTTTTTTTTATAGGTTGACTCAATACCTGCTGTTTTTGGTGTAACACGGGATCCATTTGTAGTTTTTACTTCTAATCTTTTTGCCATTTTGGGTAAGTTCTCTAGTCTCAGTTTCCCTTGTGATGTAATACTAATATATCTGAATTTGATTTCTTAAATGTTTTAGAAGTGGGATCTATGTTCCTCGAGTTTTAATGCACTTGGCACCTGGAAAGATTACAAGTACTGTTATGGTTTTAAGGCTAGTTCATCTGTTTACTTGTGGATTACATTGTAATAAATAATTTTGTACCTGAGATTTTGTTACTAAGTGGTTCTTTTGTAACTTTATTCTTCTTAACTACCATGTGGAGTTGGAGAGGCAGGATGAGTTCATTTGTTATAATCTCGGAGTCAGATGTGTTTCTGCCCAATAATAGTCTATGCTATTGTTTACAATTTTATTTGTATATGAATAAACAATAATTAAACAACTGTTATTTGTCAAATGTAGGTTTAAGGTCACTTTACCCAGTAATTTCTGAGGGTATGTCAGAGTTGGAGTACTTACAGGTAAATGTTGACTTGGTTTGTTTTGATATACCGTGATTACTGCATAACTTTCTGCTGTTTACACGTCTGTCCTTTGATATAATCATGTGTATCATTTTACTACTGAGACTAGAATGTTTTGCTGTCTCTTCATCATTGCTGTTTTCCTTTTGCTTCCTGCTTATGCAGAAGTTTGCTACTGTTAGGTACCAAAATTAGAAAGAGAAATACTGAATGTATTTGTATTAATGAATGAAGAAACAAGTCTGTTATCAAGGTGATAACACAGCTTGAAGTACAGAAATGGTGACGAAAACAGAAAAAACGTAAGGGGCAATTCGAGAGTGCCCTGCTCTCCCAATTCCAGCCAAATCCAAGCCTACCCATTATTCTCTTTCCTACTCTTTATATCCTACCTCACTCCTCTCACATGCTCACCTTTCCTCCTCAGCAAGTTTGTTATGTTTCCCTCTCTCCTCCCACACAGCTATTATCCCCTACACCACATTTTTTCTTTTTCCTCTCATACACTTTCGAGGCCCTATCAACTCTCCCCCCCTCGAAACACTTATGCCCTCAAGGAGGAATCCTGGAAACTGGTTCCTGAGTTTATCAGCTAATTCCCAGGAATTCTCAAACTCTGGTAGGCCTTTCCATTTGACCAAGACTTCTTCCTAAATAGTGGTTGAGAATGAACTAATGCTCTTTTTGTCAGGAGCAGAATTATTGCAGAAAAATAGACATCTCTTTGTGGACTGACTGGGATTCAGAAACTTCAGAAAGACTGATATGGATTATGTTCCCTTGTCAAAGTGGGATCTCACCCATTTTACTTCTATCTGTTAATTCATCCTTAAAGGAAGATAGACAATTATCATTTCAGCAAAAGAAAAAGGCAAAAGGCTTAATTGACATTTGACATTAACATCTATTACTGTCACCTTAAGGGTGATTTGAGCAGAAAACCATTGAATGTTATGTTTTAAACGGAAGAATGCATATGTAGAACACTAATTTTTTGTGGGACAGCTCTATTGGGGTTACATTTTGATTGCACATCCAAATCTTAAATGCAATGTTGTTTATTCATTTCCTTTTTCTGAAAACAAATTTCTGGAGGACCATTTGACTTACGTCATCGACTGAATGGTATCTCAAATTTTTGGTGGTTCTATAACTTAACTTTCAAAGGTTTTGCTTCACTGGTATTAGTTGGTTTGAGTTATGATCAATTAGTAGCCTATGTGATTAAATCTTCTTGAAATAAGTTGTGATTGGTTTGTAATTTCTATGTTGTTTATACATACATCTAGTATTTCATACTGAATTTTACATAGGGATGTCCCTATAATTTCTTTGGATTTACGAAGTAATAAAATGTTGTAACCCTCTGTTTTCTTTTTTCTTTATATATACTATTATTTACTGTAGTGCCATTGCTCTTATTTGCAAGTACAATAATTTCTTTGCATTAGCTGCAAGCGAGAATTTCATTGTCTATTTATTCAGGACAAAACATACCGAGTATTCATTGATGTGATATCTGAAATTGCTTATGTTTACTTAAGCTTCCGTCCTTGTCATTGATATCCGTTTTTGTTCTTGTTAGCCGTCCATTGCTGTTGTTCTGGGATTTATTGGCTGTAAGATGATCCTGGACTATTTTGGTGGGTAAACATTACTTGTCCAATTACCAATTCATTTATGATGAAATGTACTTCTATTTTCACATCTTGTCATTCCTACAGGAATCCATGTCTCAACGGAGGCATCTCTTGGTTTTGTAGCCTCAAGTCTTGCCGTGGGGGTGCTATTAAGTCTGGCAAAGAAGTCTGACTAGCTTAGAAAGTAAATTCCAACAGCGTAGGTTGAGCTCTATATGATTGCTTATATTTACCTAGCAATCTCATCATCCCCCCACTTCTCCCCCTCTTTCTTCTATTATCTTGTAAACCTTGTAGTAGGAATGCCAATTGAGGAATCGTTTGTAGCATGTTCCATGGCTTAACTTGATGTCCGATGCTAGAGCATAACAGTAGGATGTGTAGTTATCCCTAGGCTTGGATAAATGTTAGCAGGAATCTAGTTGTGATTCTTCACTGAGACAAAGGATGGAACAGAATCTTCCATTCCAGAATCATGTAAGCTTACTTTTTGCCATGTCAATCCTACTCATTGTTTCCATGCTCCATGCTTTAATATTGTCATATTGGGTGTGTGGTGTGTTTTAGCAGTTTTCCTGATGACACGTATAAGACGGGGGAATATAATGTCCAGACAGCAATGTGTAGTGGCAGAGACCAGGTTGCCCTTTGATAGTAATAATTAAAAAGGCTTCAAAAAGGAAAAACGTAGAACAAGGCAAAATTGTTTTTAAAAAAGGGGGAGTGCGCTGAAAACAAAGAAACAGTTAAATAAAAGAAGATACTTTTGTAGTGTTTAAAATTATTTTCCTTATGAAGATGTAATGAATAAATTTATTATTATTATTATTATTAGACTTGAATTACAAAAAAATGTGTTTTGAGAATTTGTAAAACATTTTTAATTGAATTGCGAATGAAATCTAAAGTATCAAACGTATGTGAGTGTGTGAAATTTTCCTTTTCACCCGGAATATGATAGTTTAAAGAATAGATAAAAGAATCACTAACTGTGTCATTGCCAACATGTACTTATTTAGTCACAAAACTGTAATTAATAGTCAATGAATTTGTAATTTAACTAGTATCAGTTGTTATTTTAAAATTAGAGAGTGATGATTTCCTTCTTTTATACAAGTATTTACACCTATGTATTAAAAAAAGAAACAATTAGAAATAGACAAAGTAGTATAAGACAAACAAGAATTTTTAGAAAACATTAATAATGATTAATTTAAATACAATAGTAGCTTTTTAAATATTATTTCGCTTTACGATAGCATTTAGATCGAGTAAATATGAATTGCCACTAACACTAGGTACTACCTAACCCGAGTAGAAGACGGGCCTTACAAAAAAATAAATGTGAATACGCTTTTGTATTGTTTGGATGCAAGTAGAGAGAGAGAAGAGTAGGGAAGGGAAGAAAAAAAAATAACATATACCCTTATTTGGATAATTTTTAATGAGGGGGAAGGAAGAGAAAAGAGAGAGAAGTATTCCCCCTTCTTCCCCCTCAAATTAAGGGGTAAGGAGGGGAAAGGGAGTCCTCCTCATTTTTTTTACTTAAACATTCAAATAAAGAAAAAGGTATTCTCTTCCATCTCTTTCCTTCCTTTCCCTTCCCTTCCTTTTCACCACTTTCCATTTTTCAAATATAGCATTTGTGTTTGGTATTAAGAGAGTTTATGATCAATTTAAATCGGTTAAAATTGAAAATTTTAAATTAAAAAATTAAAAAAGGAATAAAATTAATTAGTTTTAATTTTATTTATTTATTTATAAAAATTGATTAGTTTGGTTTAATTTTCAATTTTTATTTAAGAAACTGAATTAAGCAAAATTAAACCGAACTCATATAATTATTTATATTTTTTTTATAATTTACATACTTATAAATGATTATATTTTAATTTCTTGTTATTTTTATAACTATTTGTAAGATAAAGTATTGTTTATAACTATGTAATGATATTTTTATTAGAAATTTTATACCAACTTATTTTTAATTGGGCCATAGAAAAAAAATAAGTGAATTGTGTATGAATTTTTTTAAGAAAAAAATATGGATTTAATTTATATCCATTATCAGTGTAAAAAAATTTTATACTGTCATCTAATCATGTGTTGCCAAATTATTAAAATAGTTAGACTTTCCAGGTAGTTGTTGTGATCAAGGTTGTCAAAAACGAGATTTTACCTCAAAACGCTGAAGGGTCTGGTAAAAGCGAAACGTAAAAGCAAAACGTAAAAACGTAGATGTTACAAATTATATAAGATATGTATATATAAATATTAGTATATAAAATTTTTACTTAATTTTAAGTACTACATTAATAAATTTCATAACTTATGCAATTTAATGTCATACTTAAGTCATAACTCAAAAAAGTCTAATCCAATTACTCATAGGTCTTCGTATGTACCACCGCGACTCAGAGATGAGAAGTGAAAATTTTGAATGATGAAAAATGGTCTTGCGGCCTGCCCTAAACAGATGCCAAACCGGGTTACCAACTTGCCATTGTCCAAACCTGATTTAATGCCCATAACCCGAAAAAATCTAGTCAAATTACTCATAAATCCTAAAAGCGTAAAAACTTAGGCTCAAAACGCGCTTTTAACGCTTTTACCCATCAAAAACGCTTTTTTAAACGCTTTTATCAATTTTCGATTTTACCTAACATCTAACAAGTTTTTATGTCTTAAAAGCGTAAAAGCGTACGCTTTTACGCCTTGAAACGCGATTTTAACAACTATGGTTGTGATAGTCAACTCTTTTACTGATTTGATAATATATGATTGGATGACAATATAAAGAAACTTTATACTGACAGTGAATAGAAATTAAACTCAAAAAATATTTATCCAAAATTAATTGAAACAAACTTATTCTAATTAGTTTGATTTGGTTTAATTTTCTAATTAAAAAAAATTAATTGATACTTGATATTAAAAAATTTATTAGTTTTATTCGTATGATTTTTTTTCCTCAAAATCAAACCAATCTTAATTGGGAACACCCGTACTTGGTATGATAACTTGATTCAAATAAGTAGTTTTTATACTTTTATTAGAGTATATGTGTTTTTAAAAACTATTAGAGCTAACCATTAATAAATTTAAAAAATGAGTACAGCTAACATGTCATGTTTAACTCCGAGTGTTGACCCATCTTTTAAAATATCATTGCTTCACAGACACTTCCCTTCTTCTTAGTGGTTGATTGAGTGCTAACCAAACAAAAAAAGTGGGTGATTTAGTGTTTTTTATGTGGTTGTATTGTGATTTATAAAATAAACAAAATAATTAAAAAAATACATACTTAAATTTTTTTAATTTCGAATTTAAGTATAAGTGTTTTTTTTTAAAATTTTATGGAGGAATTTTCTATATATTATATATTAAAAATGGTTCTTACAATGAGAGCCTTTTAAGTAATTATTTTTAATAATTTTATAGCTCATAATTGACTAACCTTTTCAAATCTCCTCATTAATTGATATACATTAATTTATATAAATTTTTATGTATGAACTTAGACATGATATATTATGAGTCTCTACAAATTAATAGATACATGTATTTACACAAATTAATGTGTATGAACTTGGACATAATATCTTATTATGTACAATCAAAATTAATATATATATATATATATATATATATACACTTCTAATTTAAGCTAATAGTTAAAAACTAATATGAATTTTTTTTAAAATATTTCCTTTTATATATTAAAACTAGTTCTTCATTTTTAACAATTTTGCAGCTCAAATTGATTGACCTTTTGAATTTCTTCATTAATTAATATAAATTCTTGTGCATGAATTTAGATAATTAGATATGATATACTTTTATACTATACCCATTAATAGATACATGTATTTACATAAGTTATCGTGCATGAATTTGGACATGGCCTCTTATTATGTACAATAATAATAATAATAATAATAAATCATACTTCCAATTTAAGCTAATGATGAAAAACTAAAATGAAAAAACTTTTTAAAAATATTTCTTTCAAAATTAAATGATTTAACATATTGTCATACCGTTTCATATTATTATTTAAGCCTATCACATTAAATTTAAAAAATTTAAATTTTAAAATACTAAACAGAAACATAAAAATGCAAGCAAAAAATAATATTTCATTCACTTAATGCTCTACAAATTTTTTTTATATTGGTATTCAAGAAAATTGTCAAGTACTTATTAATTTTTAATTATATTTAATAAATTTTCAAAAATTTATTATAAAATTGACAATTAATAAATACTTGACAATTTACTTTATATATTATACTTATAAGAATGCTATAGCAGGGGCATATTTAGTGAGACAAGTGATTTATTATGAGAGTGAGAAGAACAAATCTTGACTATTGGATTATCCATGTATAGTCAAAAATAAAACATAAAGTCATGTGACTTTTTTAAGTGGTCATGTGACCTTTAAGTAACATTTAATCTTGATCATCCATATAAAATTTAATAATTAAAAGAGTTTAATTTCTATTCATTGTCAGTGTAAAGTTACACTGTCATCTAATCATGTGTTGCCAAATTATTAAAAGAGTTTGACTATCACAACCACTACTTAGAAAGTCTAACTATTTTAATAATGTGTCAACGCATGATTAAATGACAATGTAAAAAATTTTTACACTAACAATAAACAAAAATTAAATCCTAATTAAAATTGACTCCTCTCACTTTTCATAATAAAATAATACTCTTACTTAATATGTCCTTGCTATATCAACTTCAAAGAAAATAAAATAAAAACATTTTAGATAAAAAAAATCCTGCAAGTGGCTTGCGGTGCGCACTGTCTAGTTTCTACTTTCTAGTATTCCCTTCAGTCTTCATGGACACGTGGCAAGGCAAAACTATCGTCACTGCTGGCGACTACGCATGGGATATGAGGTCCTATAAAAGGCGAATTCCCTCGAATGTAGACGCCATCGTGAATCATATTACTACACAACACAAGCGTCAAACCGCCAAAGCTTAATAGTTTCGGTGAAGAACAAGATCAATGGCAACTGCGTATGACATTTTTTCATATTCCCAGTTCCAATCTCTTACTTTTTTGTTTGAACAAGTTCGTCTTCTCTAGACTCTAACGCTCTCTCTCTTCGTAATATAGGGGCGTGCAAGAAGTTCGTCCTCCCTCATTAACTGCCACCTCCGACCAACCTCCTCTTTTCGATGGAACCACGAGGTTCGTTCTCATACTCCTATAGGTTTTGCTTCAAAGTTCACATGCCCACGTCCTTATTTTGTTTGTCTGTATGTTCTCTTTTTTCCGTTTAGGTTGTACACCAGTTATATTTGCCCCTATGCACAACGTGTATGGATCACTAGGAACTACAAGGTTGTTTCTTTGCTCTGTCATTCCTCTTTGTTGAATGCTTCATTCACGTATTTGATGCATTTATTGTTAGAAATTTAAGTGTGATTGAAAAAGTATCATATTATGGACGAATGGATTAAATGTGGACCATATAGACTTAATGTGTTAATATTTTTGGTCAATATGTGATTTCATGACCACTATTATGATTTCTCGCTAAGCCCATTGATGCAGATTGTCATATTATGGATGAATGGATTAAATGTGGATCATATAGACTTAATGCGTTAATGTTTTTGGTCAATATGTGATTTCATGACCACTATTATGTTTTCTCGCTAAGCCCATTGATGCAGATTGTCCTGGCTCTCCCTGACCGCTTAACAAGTAGTATCAGAGTCAATAGTTCGACTAAGATAACTATTGCTTATAGTAGTTGAAGCCCAAGTAAAGTGTTGTGTTGGTATTTAGTGAGCTTGAATTTTATTGATAACCATATAGATACTTAAAAAGGCTTCCGCTCAAAAGTAAATTTTGATGGCAAATTTGAGATAAACTTTGATGAGGAAGGAATTAAATTGAGGCCAATTTTGATCCAAGGACAAGATTAAAAAAGTTGATTTATGAGAGACCAGCGAAAGAATTACTGAATTAGTGAAAAATATATATTTTTTTTCTTTTCAAATTTTTATTTGCATAGTGTCCATTATTTTATTCTTTCTGTCACGGTGCTTTCTCCTTTTGGTTAAATAATAGGGACTGCAAGACAAGATCAAATTGGTTCCTATCGACCTTGAAAGCAAGCCTGCTTGGTATAAGGAGAAAGTCTACCCTGAGAATAAGGTGTGTAACTTGGTAATAGAGGAAAATAAATCGGTTGCTGATTTGCTTTGTAGACTTGACTTGACTGAGCTATTTGATGCTCCCAATTGATCATCACTTTCTCCTTGTACTATATATAGGTGCCATCCTTGGAGCACAATGGCAAGGTATTGGGAGAAAGTCTTGATTTGATCAAATATGTAGATGCCAACTTCGAAGGGCCATCTCTAGTTCCCAGTGTAAGAACCGCACATTCTCTTCTGGCCCTTTATGACTCCTTGTCTCTATTTATTAGTTAGTGGAGTAATGATGTTAAGAAGACATTTTTCCAGGATCCTGCCAAGAAAGAGTTTGGTGAGCAGTTGATATCCCATGTTGATACATTCACCAAAGACCTGTTCTCTGCATTGAAAGGGGATCCTATACATCAAGCCAGTAAGTAAAATCTTAAGTTCATAAATAGAGGAGAGTGTTTTTCAAATGAGCCTTTAAATTGGTAATTTGAATCAGGTCCTGCTTTTGATTACTTGGAGAATGCTCTTGGTAAATTTGATGATGGGCCATTCTTCCTTGGTCAATTTAGTCGGGTAAGTTGAAATCAGTAGTCCGGAAATTTTTCCTTTAAAATTTGCTGCCTTTCAGGCAGATTACTTTTCATCCCTCAAGAAATTCTTGGGAGTTGATACGTCCATGATGCATCTGATGAAAGTATCAAAGTAGTCATGATATAATGCAAAAACAGTATCTGTCTATCTGACAATATCAATGACTATTGCTTTTCTTTCATATAATTTGTAAATGGTTGTGATGATCAGGTGGATATTGCCTATATTCCGTTGGTTGAAAGATTCCAAATCGTCTTTGCTGAGGTGTTCAAGCATGACATCACGGAAGGAAGGCCTAAAGTTGCAGCATGGATTGAGGTACACTAGAACCAGTTCTGTGTTAAACTTCATCCCTGGTTTATAGAAATTTCACTACTTTGCATTTATTTATATGATGAATTGATCATAATCATCAATCTGAGCTTGAAGCAAACTTCTCCATCTGCTCTGCAAGTGGAAACAGAATGTTCCATTTCCATTTGAACGTGGCGCTCATGCGTTTGATAATAAGCCTGGCTACTAACTGCTTCGGACGTACCGGTTACAAAAGAGATATTCATTTGTGAACCAATAATGTTTCTTTTGCAGGAGGTGAACAAGATTGATGCCTATACACAGACAAGAGTCGATCCCAAGGAAATCGTTGACATTTTCAAGAAACGTTTTTTGGTACTATATATATTATCCACTTATGAATCTCTCCCGATTGAGTTTGAAGAATTGTGATTGGTTTCTGACTTTGTTAATGTTAAACTTACGCATTTCTATTCTGCAGCCTCAACAGTGAACATTGGATTGCAGCGGGCGTCCTCTAAGACGTAGAATGTGGCTAATAAATTGTCATTTGTATTTATGGGATGCTTCCCAGTCAAATGTTGGTGTGCTTATCTGCTAGAGTTGCAGATAATTTGATGTAATAATGGTGTTTATTTGCCTGCTTGTTCGTTTGATGTCTCAATAATGTTTATGTACCAGCTTGTGATCAGCATGGTATTATCCTACATGAACTACTTATTTTAAGTGTCCGTGACCTGACAACAAAGCTTTATTACATTTTAGTTTAAATTTGTGGTAAAATTCCTCAAACGTTATATTCTAAGCAATTTGCATTATATAATTGTAATATCTTAATTTTTAATTGGAAAATGTAGCATATTTTTAAAAATCGTTTATTATTATGTAACACTTCAAATCAGGTTTTGTATTTAAATTTATCTATTTTCTTATATTTTGAATGAAAAAGTGAGGGTAACTAAAGAAAAAAAAAACTGTCCATAAAAATAAGAAGTTAACCTTAAAATATGTATTTTGAGACTCTAAAATTAAAAACAAGACACATAAAAAATTAATTAAAAAAAAACGAAGTGCTTAGTGAATGGTGTATACATCTATTAACTAGTATCAGTTGTTATTTTAAAATTTGAGAGTGATGATTTCCTTCTTTTATACAAGTATTTACACCTTTAATGTATTGAAAAAAGAAACAATTATGGGGAGTTTGGTTCGCAGATTATTTTTTCATTTTTGAGAATTTTTATATCATGTTTAATACAAGTTTTGATAAAATATTTTTATCCAAAAATGATTCATGGGAATGATTTTTAACTAACATTCTCACACTTTCATTCTCATGGAGGAGGTAGGTTTGCAACATTCTCATGATATGAGAATATTTTTACCATATGAAATGTTCAAATACCTACCTTTCTATCATTATGTCATTAACCAACAACTACTACATCATTGTCAGTGACCTCTATCGATCACCACCAACCACTATCAGCGGCGGCCAATCATCGGAATCTGGCCACTCCCGTCACTGTCGCTAGTTGATGGTGGCCGGTACTTCGGTCACCGCGCCGGTCACCAAAATCCGATCACTCTTGCCGCAGTTGATGACTGATAATAACGGACGACTTTAGCCACCGCACTAGTCACTGAAATTCAACGACTTCAGCCACTGCCTTGGCCACTGGAATCCAACCACCCTTGTTGCCATTAGAGGTTGACGGTTGTAGGACTTTGGCTATTATAGCCGGCAATTGGAGTCATTTCCGAAAAAAAATTTAGTTAACTAAACGTATTTATTATCATTTTTAGGAATATCATTCTTGGACATGTTATTCTTGGGAATATTTTTTCAAACCTTGAACCAAACGCCCCCTTAGCAATAGACAAAATAGTATAATACAAGCAAGTAGGGCTAGAAATGAGTTGAACTAGCTCGTGAGCTTGTTTGTGGTTCGGTTCGATTAACAACTCAATAAGTTGATAATTTTGGCTCATTTGTTAAATGAGTCGAACTTGAGTTTTCACATGTTCAGCTCATTAACTCGTGAGCCAGCTCGATATATGTATATAGTAATTTTTTATAAACAATAATAATAATAATGCTTTAATTTAATATATATTAGCATTTTATTTTATTTTTTGTTTGACTAAATTATTTTTTAAATAGATATATATAAAAAATATAAATTTTGTTGAGTTACAAATTCGAACTTAACTCATTGAGTAGTACAAGTTTAATTAATACAAGACTTGATATCAACTCATTGAGCTTGAATACCTCATGAGCTTAAAGTGAACCAATTTAAGTAAAAAAAATGAGTTTGATTTCTTCGTGAGCTGAGCCTAAGCTAAGCTTGACTCAGCTCAGCTCAGCTCATTTCTAGCCCTACAAGCAAGCAATTTTTATAAAACATTAATAATGATTAATTTAAATACAATAGTAGGCATTTAGATCGAGTGACTATGAATTGCTACTACCTAACCCGAGTAAAAGACGGCCCTGCAAAAAAAATAAATGTGAATACGCTTTGTGTTTGGCATGGTAACTTGATTCAACTGAGTATTTTTTATACTTTTATTAAAACATCACGTAGAGTATATGTATTTTTAAAAATTATTAGAGCTAACCATTAATTAATTTTAAAAATATGAGTACAGCTAACATTTCATGTTTAACTCCGAGTATTCAATGTTTTTTTGTAAAATAATACATGTATATTCATTTTATCTCACATATTTTTATTTATTTAAGTTTTTTAATGTGAAAAAAGAAAAGGAGAGGATAGTGAGAATAAAACTTTGTGAGATAAAATGAATGTGCATCTATAATTTCTTATATAGTTTTATATAAATATGACTCATCTCTTAAAATATCATTGCTTCACAGACACTTGCCTTTTTCTTAGTGGGTGATTGAGTGCTTACCCAAAAAAAGTGGGTGATTTAGTGTTTTTTTTTATTTGGTTGTATTGTGGTTTATGAAATCAACAAAATAATTAAAAGAACTACATACTTATTTTTTTTCAATTGAGAAGATAAGTATAAGTGTTGTTGTTTTTTTTATTTTATGGAGGACTTATCTATATACTATATATATTAAAACTACTTCTTATAATAGGGCCTTTTAAGTAGTCAATTTTAGTAATTTTGCAGGTCATAATTGACCAACATTTCTAATGTCTTCATTAATTGATATAAATTAATTTATACAAATTTTTTTTATGAACTTAGACATTATATACTTTGAGTATTCACACATTAATAGATACCTGTATTTATATAAATTATCGTGTATAAGCTTGGACATAATATTTTTATTGTGTATAATCATAATAAATAAAATTCATACTTCTAATTTAAACTTATGTGAAAAATTAAAATAAAAAATGTTTTTTTTAAATATCCTTTAAAATTAAAAGTTTAATTTTAATACACTATCAGTGTAAAAAATTTTTACACTATCACCCAATCATGTATTGCTAATTCATTAAAAGAGTTTGAGTATTATAACAACTACATCAAAAATCTAATACTTTTAATGAATTAAATAACAATATAAAAAAACTTTACACTAACAATAGATTAGAATTAAATTCTAAAATTAAATGCTCTAATATATTGTCATATACCGTTTCATATTATTATTTAAGCCTATCATATTAAATTTTGTAAATTTAGTTTAAAAAATATCAAATAAAAAATAACAATGCAAGCAAAAAATAATATTTCATTCAACATTATATGCTCTAAAATGTTGTCATTCAATTTTATTTTATTACTTAAGTTTATCACACTAAAATTTGTGAATTTTATTCATAAAATACTGACTAAATCATAAAAATGCAATCGTATGGACGTTTCGCATGGTTAAACAAATAGTTAGATTAAAAGAGAACGAAGAATATCAAATCAGTATGTACCTACCACATAAGCACATTTCGTAATAAATATTAAGTGAGATACTAATTAAATTACGGTGATAAATGTTTTTTAAGTAAAAGAAAAATATCATTAAAAAATATTTATGTTTCTCACTTTCTTATAAAAAACAAAAACAAAATGAGATTATTCCAATATTTTTTTTAATTGAACTTTAAGATAAGTTGTTAAACATATATTGATTGTTGATTATATTTAATAAACTTTTAAAAATTTATTATGAAACTAATATCACTTATAATATTATATCATAAAGATGCCACAGAAAAGAAAAATATTTTATCATTTGCTAACAAATGCTCTTAGAATATTAATTAAGAAATAAAAACTATTAAACATAAAAATAAAATTTCTAAAATTTTATTTTTTTATTTAATAATTATAAGTATTTATTAAAAAAATATTGAATAATTATTAAATTAATTTAATAAAAAACTAATAAAAGACTAAAACATTTTGAACATTATTTTCGTATTTCACTTTTTTTTTGTGGATAGTAATACTCAAAATAACTTATCAAATATTTATTATTTATTAATTATATTTAATAAAATTTTAAATATTTATTATAAAATTAACAATTAATAAATCAACCGAATATCAAATCAATAATAAACGTTCCATATCAACTCCCAATCATTTTAGATAAACAATATCCTGCAAGTGGTTGCGGTGCGCTGTGTCTTGTTTCCACTTCATAGCAATGTTTTGAACCGGATAATCGGAGAGGAGAGCGGTTCAAGGTTTGATCGGTTTGATCGGTTGAACCGGTGGTTGAACCGGTATACTATATACTATATATATATATATATATATATATATATAACTAATCATAAAAATCATAAACCGCTTTGTAGTGTTACCACTTATTTTGTGAAAAAGAAGAATTAAAATTGTGGAAACTCCTAACCTAACTTCTAAAAATGCTAAATCCTAAGTTTTTCTTAAAAAAAGAACCATTTTCTTCTTTCTTTTTTAATAAAAATTTAATTTAAAAGTTGATGACCGGTCCAACCGATTTTTTATTTCCGGTTTTTTACCGGTTGAACCGGTTCAACCGGTTATTTTTATAATTTTTGCGGTTTAACCGCTCGGGCGGTTCTTTGGTTGAACCAGAAACGGTGATGCTTCCGGTCCACGGTCCAACCGGTTCAACCGGCCCGGTTGGACCGGTTTTTAAAACAATGCTTCATAGTTTATAGTATTCTCTTCAGTCTTCACGGACACGTGGCAAGGCAAAACTATGTCACTGCTGGCGACTTCACATGGAGTATGAGGTCCTATAAAAGGCGAATTCCCTCGAATGTAGACGCCATCGTGTATCATATTACTACCCAACGCAAGCGTCACACCGTCAAAGCTCAGTAGTTTCGTTCAACATTTGATGCTCCCATACAATTTTACTTCATTACGTAAGTTTGCCACACTAAATTTTTGTGAATTTAATTCATAAAATACTAAATAAAACATAAAATGCGCTTTTTGCACATGCTAAACAACTAGTTATATTTAAAGAGAACGAAAGATATCAAATTTGTACAGACCTACCACATTGCTACATTTCCTAATAAATATTAAATAAGATACTAATTGAGTTATGTTGAGGTGATAAATGTTTTTAAGTAAAAGAAAAATATCATTAAAAAATATTTATGTTTCTAACTTTCTTCTTAAAAGCAAAAAGAAAGAAATTCAGTACCTTTTTTTATATTAATATATTCAGGTGAACTGTGATAATTAAATTTAATAAATTTATTATAAAATTAATAATTAATAAATATTGACAACTTATTCAATACACTATATTTATAAAAATAATGTAACAATTCCTAAAAAAAGACATTTTAAATAGACAATATCCTGCAAGCCACTGTAACAATTCCCCAAAACAAAAAACATTTTAAAGAAAATGATTCAAAAAGTTGGCTAATTAGTATAGAAATATTTTTATTTAATTCATGAAAAAAATTAATAAAATATTTAATTAATTTAATTAATAATTTATATATATTTAATTAATAATTAATTTTTATTTTAATACTTAATACATAATTAATTATATATAAATTATTAATTAAATTAATTAAATATTTTATTAGTTTTTTTTACAAACTAAATAAAAATACTCTTTTACAAGTGAATTATATGTAACATTCTCCAAACATTTTAGATAAACAATATCCTCCAAGTGGCTTGCGGTGCGCAGTCCAGTTTCTACATTCTAGTATTCCCTTCAGTCTTCACGGACACGTGGCAAGGCAAAACTATCGTCACTGCTTGCAACTTCACATGAGGTACGAGGCCCTATAAAAGGCAAATTCCCTCGAATGTAGACACCATCGTGTATCATATTACTACCCAACACAAGCGTCAACACCAAAGCTCAATAGTTTCGGTGAAGAGCAAGATCAATGGCAACTACGTATGACATTTCTTCATATTCTCAGTTCCAATCTTTTACATTTTGTATGAACAACTTCGTCTTCTCTAACGCTCTCTCTCTCTTCGTAACATATGGGCGTGCAAGAAGTTCGTCCTCCCTCCTTAACTGCCACCTCCGACCCACCACCTCTTTTTGATGGAACCACGAGGTTCGTTCTCATACTCCTATTGTCTACGGTTTTGCTTCAAAGTTCACATGCCCATGTCCTTATTTTGTTTGTTTTATTTATTTATTTATTTTCCGTTTAGGTTGTACACCAGTTATATCTGCCCCTACGCACAACGTGTATGGATCACTAGGAACTACAAGGTTGTTTCTTCGCTCTATCATTCCTCTTCGTTGAATGTTCCATTCACGTATTTGATGGCTTTATTCGCCTTGATCTTTAGATACATCGTTTATTTCAGTATTTCTCTATTCATTTTTACACAAAAACTCTATTTTGATCATGTACTAAATTTTTCAAAATTTGATGGCAAATTTGAGATAAACTTTGATGAGGAAGGAATTAAATTGAGGCCAATTTTGATCCAAGGACTGGATTAAAAAAAATTGGTTTATGAGAGACCAGCGAAAGAATTAGTGAAATAATAAATTTTTATTTTATTTTTTATTTTTTGTCTTTTCTAATTTTTATTTGCTAAGTGTCCATTATTTTATTCTTTCTGCCACGGTGCTTTCTCCTTTTGGTTAAATAACAGGGACTGCAAGACAAGATCAAATTGGTTCCTATCGACCTTCAAAACAAGCCTGCATGGTATAAGGAGAAAGTCTACCCTGAGAATAAGGTGTGCAACTTAATTGGTAATAGAGGAAAATAAATCGGCTGCTGATTTGCTTTGTAGTCTTGACTTGACTGAGCCATTTGATGCTCCCAATTGATCATGATTTTCTCCTCGTACTATATATAGGTGCCATCCTTGGAGCACAATGGGAAGGTATTGGGAGAAAGTCTTGATTTGATCAAATACGTAGATGCCAACTTCGAAGGGCCATCTCTAGTTCCCAGTGTAAGAACTGCACATTATCTTTTGGCCCATCATGACCTCTTGTCTCTATTTATTAGTTAGTGGCGTAATGATGTTAAGAAGACATTTTTCCAGGATCCTGCCAAGAAAGAGTTGGTGAGCAGTTGATATCCCATGTTGATACATTTAACAAAGATCTGTTCTCTGCATTGACAGGGGATCCTATACAACAAGCCAGTAAGATATTAAGTTTATAAATAGAAGAAAGTGTTTTTGAAATATAAAATGAGCCTTTAAATTGGTAATTTGAATCAGGTCCTGCTTTTGATTACTTGGAGAATGCTCTTGGTAAATTTGATGATGGGCCATTCTTCCTTGGTCAATTTAGTTGGGTAAGTTGAAATCTGTAGTCTTGAAAATTTTCCTTTTAAATTTGCTGCCTTTCAGGAAGATTACTTTTCATCCCTCAAGAAATTCTTGGGAATTGATACTAAAGTCCATGATGCATCTGATGAATGAGTATCTAAGTAGCCATGATATGATGCAAAAACAGTATCTGTCTATCTGATAATATCAATGGCTATAGCTTTTCTTTCATATAATTTGTAAATGGATGTGATGATCAGGTGGATGTTGCCTATATTCCATTTGTTGAAAGATTCCAAATCGTCTTTGCTGAGGTGTTCAAGCATGACATCACGGAAGGAAGGCCTAAAGTTGCAGCATGGATTGAGGTACACTAGAACCAGTTCTGTGTAAAACTTCTTCCCTGGTTTATAGAAATTTCACTACTTTGCATTTATTTATATGATGAATTGATCATAATCATCAATCTGAGCTTGAAGCAAACTTCTCCATCTGCTCTGCAAGTGGAAACAGAATGTTCCATTTCCATTTGAACGTGGCGCTCATGCGTTTGATAATAAGCCTGGCTACTAACTGATTCGGACGTACTGGTTACAAAAGAGATATTCATTTGTGAACCAATAATGTTTCTTTTGCAGGAGGTGAACAAGATTGATGCTTATACACAGACAAGAGTCAATCCCAAGGAAATCGTTGACATTTTCAAGAAACGTTTTTTGGTACTATATTTATTATCCTCTTATGAATCTCTCACGATTGAGTTTGAAGAATTGTGATTGGTTTCTGACTGTTCTCTGTGCCACTTTGTTAAACTTATACATTTCTATTCTGCAGCCTCAACACACTACAAGAAATATGGGTTTTAAATTCGGCAACTTTAATTCGGTGACTTGACTAACGGATTGAAATCATGTTTTCCAATTCGGTTCTAATACTGACCGAATTTATTCATCTTTTCCAATTCGGTTCTTATACTGACCGAATTCATATATAAGAGACATTAATTCGTTTCACTATAACCGGATTTATAAGTTATTTTCGAACCGTGTTCCAAGAAACCGGATTCATACATAAGACATTTTAATTTATTTTAATGTTTCCTGATTCGAAAGTGCTTTTGGAAACATGGATATATCATACCAGTAACTTTTTAGAATCCGTTAAACAAGTAACCAGACATACAAACTCCCCGATGTTTAAATTATGTACTAGAATAATGATTTATAAATCATTTATTTATATAAAAATTTTTGTCCAAATGTAATCGGATTCGATTAAATACCAATTTGGTTTATTCAATAACCTGATTGGAAAGGTTCTATGTAGGGTTTCATTATTTGTGCATCCAAAGGCTTCCATTTCATCAAGGTTTCATTATTTGTGCATCCAAAGGCTTCCATTTCATCAATTAATTTTGTTAGGTAAGGAAGTTATTAAATATTTCCATTTTTAGCTATCGCTAATTGCTTTTGTTCATTTGGATGGTATGATAATATTATCGCTTTTTCTAGATTAAACATCTTATGTCATGGATCGCTCGCATACACATGGATCGCTTGTCCGTGCATATGGAATGGGTGTTGAGCGCTTTTCTTGATTTCGCACAAAACAATCCCGAATTCAATGGATTGATGATAAGATGTCCATGTCACCAGGCAACCTAACTCGCTTAAGCATCCAACAAAGTCAAGGATCACTTGTACTTCAAACGGGTTTGACTTGACTTATACCGTGGATTTGGCATGGTGAAGCTACTTCATCTGGGGACATCCAATGTAGAACCAAATTCAACCGATTTGGAGTACATGAAGATTTTGACATGATTGACAAATTAAGGACAAATTGAAATTGATGTCATGATAATTCTCAAAAATTTGAAGACACAATAGATGAGGCCGAATTACCATTATATGAAGGTTGTAAAACAATTCACAAAAATTACATCACTTATTAGATTATTCAATTTGAAGGCTTCCAACTGATGGTCTAACAAAAGTTTCAAAGGACCTTCTTACTTTAATTCATGATATGCTCCCCGAAGATAACCTCCTTCCGACAACAATGAACAATGCAAAGAAGACAATGTCATCACTTGGTTTGAAATATGAGAAATTTCATGCCTGTCCAAATGATTGCATCATCTACTATGATCAAGACTGAAGTCACTATCGGTCCGAAATGTGGAAAATCAAGATTTGGAAATCACAATGTTTAGGAAAGTCTAGGAAGAAAAATTCCCGCAAAGGTATTTTGGTACTTGCCAATCATTCCAAGGTTTAAGAGACTTTTTCTAAACAAGGAGCATGCAAAGATGTTAACATGGCATAAGGATGGAGACTGGTAGGAAGTGTGATTTCAAGTCACAAGATCCCATTGATGCACCTCATTGGAGGAGTTTCTGACGTGCCATATCCGCATTTCTACGATCCTAGAAATCTCCGATCGGGTCATTTGGCACCGATGGAATTAACCCATTTAGTAATCGTGAGCACTCAACACAGCTTCTTGGCCTCGTTATTATAGTTATTTATAACCTCCCTCCGTGGCTAACAATGAAACGAAGATTCATGCATCTCGCTATGTTGATATCTCTGGTCCAAAACAACCAGGAAATAAGATAGATACTTACTTACGCCCTTAATTGATGATTTGAAGACTTTATGGAGTAATGGCGTTGAAGCTTATGATGGTTATCGAAGGAGTCCTTCACATCGAGATCTGCTGATGTGGACTCAGTCGATTACCCCGCATATGGTAATATTTCCGGGCCAGACAAAGGGGTACTATGGATGTGCAATTTGTGGAGATAATACCAATGCTTTTAGACTTAGACATGGGAAGAAAATGTCATACATGGGACATCGAAAGTGGCTACCATCAAACCATCCATATAGAAAGCGTAGAAAGGCATTTAATGGGCCAACAGACTTTGATTCGCACCAAAGCCTCAAAGCTTTCCACAAATCCTACAGCCTATTGATTCTTTGAATTCTCCAATAACCCAATGACGAAGTGTTGGAAGAGAAAGTGTATCTTTATGAGCTTCCTTATTGGGGATCTCTCGATGGTCCGACATAATTTGGATGTCATGCACATAGAGAAGAATGTATGTGAATCTTTGATTAGCACATTGTTAAATGTGAAAGGCAAGTCAAAAGATTCTCTCTCATCTAGGCTCGACATGGTGGAGTTAGGGATTAGGACTACACTTGCTCCAATTGAAAAGGATAGCCGAATGTACCTTCCTCCGTCATGTTATACAATGTCAAGGAAAGAAAACAAAACTTCACAATTCATAAAGGATTTAAAGGTGCCTCAAGGATACTCGCCCAATTTAAGGTCCAAGGTTAATATGCAAGAGTTGAAATTGCAAAACATGAAGTCTCATGATTGCCATGTGCTAATGCAACAAATTCTTCCAAAGGGCATTATGCGAGGAAATTTACAAAAGAAGTTGGGATTGCCATAACCAAACTTTGTTACTTCTTCAATAAGTTATGTTCTAAAGTCAGGATCTTTCCATCCTTGATGACTTGCAAATGCATATTGTTGAAACACTTTGCGCTTGGAAATGTATTTTCCTCCATCATTTTTTGATGTCATGGTGCACTTGGTAGTCCACTTAGTACGTGAAGTAAAGATATGTGGTCCAAGATTCTTCATGGATGTACCCATTTGAATCCGGTTCATGAGAATATTGAAGAGCATGGTTAAGAGCAAAAGTAGGCCATAGGCTTGTATTATAGAGTGTTACGCTGCGGTAAGTAGCTGCGCTGTTTTGTTCAGAGTACGTTGCTAAGGCAAACGCTATTGGACTTCTCTGCTCCCAAAATATTTCTCGTGAAACTGAAGAGGATTATTTGGACCCAAGATGTTGTTTGTTCCATCCGACGATCTTAATATTGCTCACCTATATGTTTTGAGGAACATGGCTATTATCCAACCGTGATGTGGAAAAACACTTTGCATTTATTAAAGAATCATTCCCTTCTAAGTTTAGAACCGAGGTAAGTTTACAAAACTATCATACTAAATCATTTGCATCATGGTTGCGTAAACCATATAGATGAAGAGATTCAATGTGGTTCATCTATTGATGATACTTTGAGATGGCTTAGTCATATGCCACAAACACGAGTATTGAGCTATGAAGGTACCCGACAATGGTTTTAGGTTCCATACTACGCAGAGAGACAACATGCAGATTAGTCAAAACTCGGAGTCACATTAGTGGTCGAATCATACCATGTGTCATCAATGAAGGATGCAAACCCAATACTATCCAAGACTCATACTTTGGGATGATTCAAGAGATATGGGAACTTGATTACATAAAATTCGTAATTCCTCGTTTTCAAGTGTAGATGGTTTGATCCAACAGATTGAAAATTGATGATTTAGGGTTAATATTCATTGATTCCAACAAGATTGGGTTTAAGAATGATCCGCTTATCTTGGCTACACAAGCCAGATAAATTTTCTATGTCAATGATGGTAGCAATACAAATAAAAAATAGTCCTCGCAAGGAATTCAAGATTCATGCCGTATGGAACTCCATCTAAAGATGATATGGAACTGGAACATTTACCAAATTACTAATCCCATGTTCATTGACCGATGCATACGATGAACCAAACTGCTGGGCAATGGGGAGATGCAAATTTCATAGAAGAATCAAGGAAAACTTAATCTTGTTTAACACTATTCTAAATTAGTTAATCTTTCTCATTGTAATAAATAAACCAACTCTGCTTTATTCGCATGATCACTCGTTAATGTTTTTCATTGTATAATATCCAAATGATGTGAATAAAACTTTGTATTGTAGCCGCTAATGTCAATGCTTTTGGTCCTCGCTATGACATTACCTTACAAAGAAAACGTGTTAGAAATATTATTTTTTATTTAAATATGCTTCCTAATAAGTGGACATATTCAAATCCGCTAACTCATTCACCGGATTGGAATGTCATTAAATGAAAACTAAACTTTATACAAGTTATATTTATTTTAATTAGATACTTAAGAATTCTATGGAATACCAAATGATTACATTAAGTTGATATTTTCAAACCGCTTAATTTAGTAAACCGGATTGGAAAGTCTTTAAATTGAATTTAATAAATTTTTTAATTTTTTCCTACAACATACTTTACAAATCGGGTGATGTCCTAGCCGTATTAATAAGATGATATTTTCAAACCGCTTAACTTAGTAACCGGATTGGAAAGTCATTAAACGAAAACTTAATTTTATAAATGTTTTAAATTTTTTTATTACATCAATTATTGTAATAAATCATTTCACATACTTTTCATTCAGTTGTTAACGGAAAGTAAATATATCTAGACTTCTTAAAATTTGTATATTTACTAATAGCTACCATAAATTAAATAATTTAATTTAATTCTTAAATTATATTAATTTATACAAATAAGTCTTTTCATTTACTATATATTAAGTTGTTAATAAAGAGTGACGTGGTATGATTATCCTTTATTTGTCTAAAATTCTAATAATTTAGGTTAATTTCTTCTTATTCTGTTTTTAATTTTAATATTTTTTTCACAAATAAAAAACATAATAATTTATAGTTCATGATAACTATTTGCAAATAGTCCAAATTTAAAAGAGAACTATATATACTTTTTTTATTATGTGATGTGCATTTAATGTAAATATTAATTAAGATAATTAAATTAGAGTAAATTTTAATTATTAGAAGATTAGAGTCCTAACCTGACATCGTCATCTATTATGGGATTTCATTAATTGTTTTTTGAAATTGTTATTTTTAATTTATGAAAAATTATTAAATAAATATACTCATATAATTATTAAATAATAATTATGAATACAATTTAACATGCAGGGTTATAATTAGAGACAAATGGAGGGGACGATTATGTCACGTCACTCTTTATTAGTAACTTAATAAAAGAGTAGCCGGATTAAGTTTTCATATAATGACTTTCGAATTCGGTTGAATAGTAGCCGGATTAATAAGTTGATATTTTCAAATCCGCTAACTTAGTAACCGGATTGGAAAGTCATTATATGAAAACTTAATTTTATAAATGTTTTAAATTTTTTTTTTTACATACTTTAGAATTCGGTTGAATAGTAGCCGGATTAATAAGTTGATAAATTCAAACCGCTTAATCCCAAGTAACCGAATCGAAAGTCATTAAATGAAAACTTAATTTTATAAATGTTTTAAAAATTATTTTTTTTTACATACTTTAGAATTCGGTTGAATAGTAGCCGGATTAATAAGTTGATAATTTCAAATCCGCTAACTTAGTAACCGAATTGGAAAGTCATTAAATGAAAACTTAATTTTATAAATGTTTTAAATTTTTTTTTTTTACATACTTTAGAATTCGGTTGCATAGTAGTTGGAGTAATAAGTTTCTTTAGAATCCGGTTTATTATTTGTCGGATTAATAAGTTGATGTTTTCCAATCATGGGGTCATATTAACCGGATTGGAAAGTAGACAAACGAATTCTTGCTATTGGGTTGCTTGATATATATGTCTTAGGGACCATTCATATTCAAGTATTGGAATTTCCGATTTTACTATAACCTAATTGAAAAGGTATTCGTAATTCAAAACTAGAACCCAAGGTAGGAAACCTTTACTTTTCTTTTCCTCGCGTTTCTCGTGGTTTTTTGCGTATCCGCCAAGAGTTGTCGCCCTACCCCAAAAATCCACCATTGTCGCTTCTCGTAACCTCCAAGTGACTTCATCTTCATCATCGCTTTCGAACGCTACATAAGTGGTAACTATTTCTCACTCCATTTAACATTTCTCGTTAAATTTTGTGACTTAACGCCTTAAAACATGGATTTACGCTTTCTCGTTCTCTTCACAGTTATACGAAAGTGCTTTTAAACCATAGTTTACCTCAAATACTTCAAATGACAAACAACGCTCATCAAACAAGAATAACCTTGAATATTGATTTTGTAATGTGCATTGTCCCGATTAGGGTGAGGTCTCTAATGTTTATGTGGACCATTGTTACTTTTGCTTTCAATAGGCTAGAATACAAACATGCATGCATCTTCTTGATCAGGTCATATGCTTGTTATGTGTTGGTAATGTGTATTGCTTATTACGTATGTCTTCTCGATCCTGATTATCAACATACATCCGACACCGAGATTCTTCAAGTAAGCAAACTTCTTCAAAGAAGAGAACTAGGGGTCCAACAGCTTTGGACCGCATCTCTATAGTTCGTGCAACCGTCAAAATTCCTAATAAAACTAATTACAATGGTGTTCCTATTGAAGACAGTGGGAAAGACCTTATGACTTATTTAGGAATAGTGACAAGAGACATTGTTCCTATCAATATGGCCTCATGGGGTGAGGTTCCCAAATATTTGAAGGATAGAATTTGGGATACTTTAATCTGGTCCGTTTTAAACATTCTTTGAATTAAAAAATATATATCTTAATATTGAATGTATTACAGATTGAACTTATCATTTGTTTGTTTTATGCAATAGAACTCATTTATACTACCCGAGATAGAGAAATTCCGAAAAATGATGATGAAGAGTGTCACGATAAGTTAAAACAATTCAAGACCAGACAGGAGGGATTACATATGGCCTTTTATGAGGTGGATGATCATGAGCGGATGTTTAACCCCCCAAAGAAAATACAAATTCATCACACAGACATATGGAATGAGTTTGTCAAATCACGTTTGTCCGATCAATTCAAAGTAGGTACATTTAATTAAATTGGGCTACCGACTTGATGATGTTAATTAAGTATGTGATTTATCGACATCTCGCCTAATGTAACAGAAACTAGGAGAAGTGCATAGCATACCAGAAAACTAAATTCGCATCGCACTTCAAGGAAGGGATACGCCAATTGAGAGAGATTTGGTAAGCCATTTTCCATTTTATTATAATTAAATTCATTGTCCATATATGTTCAATATGAATCATATTTTATTTAATGCATTACAAAGAAAAGAAGTTACAAACAACAGAGAAAATCCAACTAGATGAGTCAGAAACAAGCAAGAGTGGACAAGAAAGGGGATTTTAAGAAGTCCCGAAGAAGCAGAAATAGCAAGACGAATAGTAAGTGTGCAACTTATATGGTTTAAAGTAGCTATAAAAATTTCAAGTTATATCCATTGTTTAAACTATCTAATAAATATATGGTTGCAGGATGACCTTGCAACAAAGCAAAGTTTAGGTTTGATCAAGCCAATTGAAATAACGAGAGCATCGACAGAGGCATTGGGCACTCCCAACATAGTGGACATTACGTGGCAACACCGGTTGTCCAATCCAACGTTGTAATCGGGGAAAAGGAACACGGCCAAGATGGAAGAACACAAGGCGCTTTGTAACAAGGTCTCACAAATGGAGACAATTTAATGGGTATATCGTAGCAAGGTGAAATGGCCGGGTCCAAACAAAACCCCAATATCCCAAAATTAGATTTGAAGGCTTTGATGGGAGACAAAGGGGTGAATCGAAGTTCCTCCACCAATCAACCTGAATGTCACCCCTACAACATCCTGGGAAGAATGTCGCAGAGGACCTACCACCGCTGGGGCACGTTAGAAAACCAAAAACATCATCATCTCCAACAAGTCCACCTACAACTCCACTCGATGATACAACCCATTCTTTAGGATGGTGAGAGCTTTTCAAAGCTGGTAAATAGAAGTTTATTGTTTTACATACTTTCATATTGCATTTAAAATAATTAAAATTATATTATTATGTATCTAACTAAGGAAAATTATGTAGCCAAACATGCGTTGTCTACTAGTCACCGTCAACCTGGACAATTATGTTGCTAAGGTACTAAGACATGTCATAGGTGGCAAAGTGCGGATGACCCTCCACAATAGGCCCCTCCCATTGGAATTTGTCAAGGTCAGCGTGGACAAAGGTCATTAAACTCATGCACCAGCTCCATGCCCAAACGACGATGTGGAACTCGGTAAAAGATGCATTGGGGACTTTTGTTGCCTGGCCTCTAAAATTTGTCACTCACGACATGGATGTAAGTAATTTAAAGATTCTGTACATGTGGATTAGTGGTTTTTAGACTCATTAGTTGCCTATTATTTTGACTACAGGCCACTCAAAGACCGGATACAGAAGTCATAACTGACTTGGACCGGCTTACCCAATTGTCGAATGAAATGGCTAAAGATGACGTACTCTCACGTAATATACAAGTTCCTGGGTTGGATGTAGACTTCCTGTCATATGTCTCACCAGAAGATATGCATGACTTTATAAATTTGGAATGCATATCTGCTAGTTCTATAACGTGGTTCTTCGGGTAGGACAATTATCTTAGTTATTGCCTTGTGAAAGACATCATAAGTCAACAGATGAAAACAATGAGTCAGAAAGTAAGTTTTAAGGTTTATACTTATATTGATGTAGTTCTGTATTTGACTTGTACAAATATCTGAACTTTAAATATTTTTTTTGCTTGCCTCAGCCTGTAAGGCAACTTACATACTGTAAGAAGAGATAAAGGAGATACAAACTTTTGAATGGGCGACATCCGTTTCTAGCCGCATCGATTTAGAATAAGCATCGAGCCGCCGATGATTGATGTTTTTTCTACTTTTTGTCCATAAACACCTGCCATTTAGGAAATGTTGTTAGGTTCACATTATTATGTACAGTGATTAATACTTTCATGTTGTACGTACATTCTTTATAAATGTTAATATTATGTACATGATTTACTTTATAAACTCAAGATAATCTGCTTTTGGTTATTCGTATGATTCTCAAAAATGTAAATGGATTACGAACATTCTTTGTTAATAGGATATGTATGGTACTTTTCAATTCGGTTGTTACCCGAATTTATATTAAAAAACACAATTTTCCAATTCGGTTACATAAAAATCCAATTCAATTGTCAATTTTCCAATTCGGTTATATAAAAATCCAATTCACCAATTTTCCAATTGCTATATAAAAATCCTAATTCAATTGTCAATTTTCCAATTCGTTATATAAAAACAACGAATTCAATTCGATGTTTTCCAATTCGGTTATTTTCGTCCGATTTGATTTGGGCATCCACTCCAAAGTTGTTTCCAATTCTATTTAAAAATCCGGAATTCAATTGTAAATTTTCCAATTCGGTTATATAAAACAACGAATTCAATTGATATTTTCCAACTGGCTTTTGACCGAATTGGAAAAGTATTTTCCAATTCGCTTTTATGCGCTGTTAAAAGTCAGAAGAAAAGACAACCTCGACATAATTCGTTGTTAGAACCGACCAAATCACAAATTAATTAAAAACCCTTTTCTGTCGTAGTGACAGTGAACATTGGATTGCAGCGGGCGTCCTCTAAGACGTAGAATGTGGCTAATAAATTGTCATTTGTATTTATGGGATACTTCCCAGTCAAATGTTGGTGTGCTTATCTGCTAGAATTGCAGATAGATTGATGTAATAATGGTGTTCATTTGCCAGTTTGTTTGTTTGATGTCATAATAATGTTTATGTACCAGCTTGTGATCAGCATGGTATTTGTTGGAGTATTGACCTAGTCTTAACCTTCTCACGTCTCCTGTCAGCAAAGCTTTTTATTGCATGAAAATTTAACATGGTCGTGTTGAAAGCAGTTTCTAATGATCAATGCGTTAAACTGTAGAAAACGAAAATGTTATTCAGCCATAGTAAGTTTTCTTATTTGAAACACACGTTTATAGTGTGTTTGTCTTTTCTTTTGTCAAATGCAAACGGTGAAATTTTGGCTTCCCACATTTATTGAAAGGAGGGCGTTGAGGAGAATGTTAAACAAAAAGGCTTTTAATGTATATACAAGTTGAATTCCGGTTCTCTGTGTGCGTCTTTTGGGTATAATTGACAAAACATTATTTATAAAATCACGAATCCTTGATGAAGATGACAAATCATTTTTCTAGCTGAGTTTAACTCCAGACCAAACAAAATTGAAAAACTAAATTAAAAAATTAAAAACCAATTAAAATCGATTTTTTTTAGTTTAATTTAATTCTTTTTTTTAGAAACCAATCAGTTTGAATTGGTTTTCAGTTTTAATTTTTAAAACTAAACCGATACAAATCAAACAGATTAGAATATCATATATATAATATTTTAAATAATTTGATATGTGTTGTTGAATAACTTGAAATCTTTACTTTCTTATTTTTTTTTAAAATTATTCATATTAATGATTTCAAAATGACATTTATCATTTCAGGTATATGTTTACTTGATGGTTGCTTTCTTTGGTAATTATGATTGGAAGTTCTGGTTTATGCAGCTGAAAATTAGTTTGAAATTTTAGATTTTTTTTACTTGACTATTACACTAGAAGTTTGATCATGATTGTATTTGATCATTACACTAGAAGATTATTAATTTTTGTTTAAATGAGTTGTTGTTGTTTGTTTTAAATGGGTAAATATGTTATTTATTGTATAAATATGCAAAATTATCTTTTTTGGCCATAAAAAAGTAAAAGAATAATATTTTTTTAAAATGGTCAAAAATCGAACCAAACCAAACCGATTATCAATTCGGTTTGGTTTGGTTTCTAAATCTAAACCAAACTGATTGGTTCTATATATGAGAAAACTGATTGGTTTTGTTTAGATGATTTTATCCCTCAAAATCAATCTAAATTAATGTGCAAACACCACTACATTTTTCTATATATATAGTGATAAGTATACTTTCTTCCTTAGCATTAATCCACAACTTGTTTAAGTTTTTTACCATTGTTTATTTGACTTTGACATCATTTAGAAATATTATTAGATAATGCATCACTTTAGTAATTTTAATATTAATTAATAATTAATTTCATTTTAGTTTAAATTTGTAGTAAAATTCCTCAAACGTCATTTTCAATTCTAAGCATTTTGCATTATACAATTGTAATATAATATTTTTTTAATTGGACAATATTGTAGCATATTTTAAAAAATTGTTTATTATGATGTAACACATTAAATCAGGAATTGTATTTAAATTTATCTATTTTCTTAAATTTTGAATGAAAAAGCAAGGGTGGCTAAAGAAAAAAAAAACTGTCCATAAAAATAGGAAGTTGACCTTAAAATATGTATTTTGAGACTCTAAAATTAAAAACAAGACGCCTAAAAATACAAAGAAAGGAAGAAAAGAACGATGTGATTAGTGAGTGGTGTATGCATCTATTACCTCACAATATAAATAAATACATGAAAATTAAAAGTTGTGCCAAACAAAATTATATAACAATAAAAAGTTACTGAAGTTGGAAGTATAGAAATGGGATGGGAAAAATGATGTGTATTCGCCCAGAAATGAGAATCATACCTTTGTAATCTAGCACTATAATAGGAGTGGTTTTTAAATTTGTAAGGTTTAATTTGATAAAATAATTATCGGATTAAAAAATTGTTTTTAAATTTGATTTATAAAGTAACTGGATTTATAGATTAGATATTTAAATTCGTTTCATTATTATTAAATTTAAAATTTATTTTTAAATTTGGGATATCAAATAACCAGATTCATATATAAGATATTTAAATTTATTTTATTATTACTAAATTTAAAAGTGCTTTTAGAAACTAGGATGTAATATAACAAGATTCTTATATAATATATTTCAATTCTTTTAATTATTATTGGATTGAAATGTTATTTTTCATATTAAGGTATTTAAATTTGTTATATTATTATCATATTAAAAAATTTATTTTTAAATTTGGTATATTAAGTTATCAGATTTATTTATAATATATTTAAATTTATTTTATTATTATCAATTTGAAAAATTATTTTCAAATCTAAAATATCACGTAACCGAATTACAAAGGCAAAATTATATGAGAAGGACAGACGGGGGCATAAAAGGAATGAACAAAAGGAATGATTAGTTATGTGAAAAGGCCCTACCACATCACGTCTATAGGTATTATTATTGCATGGTGAGTAATTATTTTTGAGCCCATACTCTTAAAGAACTCATACAGTACACAAACAAAGACAAATGCAAACACAATGATAAAAATGCTTAAAGGATAGAAATAAGTATATCACAAATTGTGCAATATCATGGTCTTTGAAAGTTGACTTTCCTCCTACTTAGAGTGATATTCAATCTGAATAGTTTACATAACTGTTAATCCAATATGATTTAGATTGAGTTATTTAGAATACGTGCACACTCGTAAATGTATTAATACGGTTTTGTAAATATATATAAATCTAATAATTTTATAATGTTTTGATAATATATTTAGTTATGGACGTTTATTGTATAAATTTTAATTTCACATAAAAAGTAGAATAAACATTTATTTTTATTCTTTAAAGATATAAGTGTCATCAATTTAGTCTTTTAATAATTTTTGACAACAAATTAGTCATTTTAAAAGATAAATTTAGTGTAAAAATTAACATTAATTGACTAAATTGATGTAAAAAATGACATTAAAAGTTTTATTGATGTCAAAAAATAATATTGAATACCATTTTAATGTATTTATCATTGGAAAACCTAACTGATAACATTTATAAATTTAAAAGACCAAAATGTATATTTATTTTTTAAAAAATTACACATGCGTCAGCTTCTAGTTATCCAAACATTAAAATTAGGAGTTCAACACATATATTTATATTGTTTTTGTGATAATATTTGAACTCGAATATATGGACACACTTATTTAACTAGTTTAAGTAATTCTAATGTTTTATAATGGCTAATCATTCTAATTTAATGTTGGTATTTTGGCCAAAGCAACTCTCATGAATTATGATATATATGATTTTGTCATTTACCTGTAAGCCCTAACAACTCTTGATTGTTGACATTTAATAATCTATATATATATATATATATATATATATAATTGTCTAGAGAAGCCATTGATGATACTATTAACTTCTTTGTAAATAATAATACTATTAATTATATATATCTATATATAATTAAAATTTCCTTAAGAAGCCATTAATGATATATTAAGGTTTTTATGAATAATAATACTATTAAATATCAAATTTAAGAAATAATTAATTGTAGTATTAACTATATGGATAAATAATTTTTTTAACAATATTTTTTTGGTAAAATCGCACTTAGTTTTGGTAAAAAAAAAGAACATACACCATTTTAATGTATTTATCATTAGAAGACCTAACTGATAATATTTATAACTTTAAAAGACCAATATGTATATTTATTTTTAAAAAAATTACACATGCGTCAGCTTCTAGTTATCCAAACATTAAAATTAGGAGTTCAACACATATATTTATATTAGGAGTTAACAATATCTGAATTCATTACTAATAAAATTGTAAAATAAAAAAATGAAAGATTAAAAATTATATAGATTTTCTATGCATAAAAAAGTCAATTAACAAGTTAATATAAATTAAAATGACTTCTCTTTATTTTTTCTCTATTTACATAACTTAAATGAAAGTATTAAATTATGTGTATAAACCAAAATTAGAAGTGCACACAAATATTGTCATGAACAAAAAAAAATTGAATCATATAGTTATTAAATTTAGAATATGAGTCTCATTATATAAGAAGTATGTTTGAATTAATTTATTTTGTACTTTAAAAAAATTCAATCAAATTTTTTTTTGGAAATATTTTAATTATAAGCTTTTATAAAAGCAAAACAAACTAATTCATCATTATAGATATGAAATTTAAAACGTGTGCAATACACGAGGTAAGATCACTAATTGCGTTGTAAACTTGCTTCTTCTTTTTTTTAGTTTTCTTTTTATCTAATGAATTCCACTTTTGTGGGAAAAAAATCTGCTATATTTCAAATTATAACTACAACAAACCCTTCAAATTAAAATGAAAAAAAATTGTACCTAGGAAAAAGAGAAAATTTTGTTATGCGACACGCCAGTAAAATACTAACATTAACAAAAGTTATAAAGTTAATTTAACACATAAATTTAAAATTTAATATTATATTTTAATTAAGGAGGTTTTTTCAGTAACTTTCTCCTTTGATATATAATCATGTGTATCATTTTACTTCTGAGACTAGAATGTTTTACAGTCTCTTCATCATTGCTGTTTTCCTTTTGCTTCCTGCTTAAGCAGAAGTTTGCTACTTCTTCCTAAATAGTGGTTGAAAATGAAATGCTCTTTTTGTCAGGAGCAGAATTATTGCAGAAAAATAGACATCTCTTTGTGAACTGACTGGGATTCAGAAACTTTAGAAAGACTAATACGGATTATGTTCCCTTGTCAAAGTGGGATCTCATCCATTTGACTTCTATCAGCTAATTAAAGGAAGATAGACAATTATCATTTCAGTAAAAGAAAAAGGCTTAGTTGACATTAACATCTATCACTGTCACCTTAAGGGTGATTTGAGCAGAAAAGCATTGAATGTTATGTTTTAAAGGGAAAAATGCATATGTAGGACACTAATTTTTTGGGGGACATCTCTATTGGGTTTACCTTTTGATTGCACATCCATATCTTAAATACATTGTTGTTTATTCATTTCCTTTCTCTGAAATCAAATTTCTGGAGGACCATTTGACTTACATCATCGACCGGATGGTATCTCAAATTTTTGGTGGTTCTATAACTTGATCTTCAAATTAAGGTTTTGCTTCACTCGTATTAGTTGGTTTAAGTTATGATCAATTAGTAGCCTATGTGATTAAATCTTCTTGAAATGAGTTGTGATTGGTTTGTAATGTCTATGTTGTTTATATATACATCAAGTATTTCATACTAAATTTTACATAGGGATGTCCCTATAATTTCTTTGGATTTAACGAAGTAATAAAATGTTGTAACCCTCTGATTTCTTTATATATACTATTGTTTACTGTAGTGCCATTGCTCTTATTTGCAAAATAATTTCTTTGCATTAGCTGCAAGCGAGAATTTCATTTTCTATTTATTCAGGACAATACATACTGAGTATTCATTGATGTGATATTTAAAAATGCTTCTGTTTACTTACTTGAGCTTCCGTCCTTGTCATTGATATCCGTTTTTGGTCTTGTTAGCCGTCCATTGCTATTGTCCTGGGATTTATTGAGTGTAAGATGATCCTCGACTATTTTGGTCGGTATTCATTACTTGTCCAATTACCAATTTATTTATGATCAATTGTACTTGTATTTTCACATATTGTCATTCTTATAGGAATTCATGTCTCTAAGGAAGCTTGGTTGAAAAAAGATAAATGCACATATTTTTTATTTTATTTTTATATTTAGTTAATGATAAATAAATTTTTTATTAATATAATATATTATTTAATTAATAAGTTTTAATAATTAATTATTTATAAGTTAATAATTTATTAACTAAATAATATATTTCATTAATTAATAATTTATTCATTGTTAATCAAATTTATAAATAATTTATTATCAAAATTTATGAATTAAATAATATATTATGTTAATAAAAAATTATTTATTATTAATTAAATGCAAAAATAATGTAAAAATACTCTTGATTTTGTAGCTTCAAGTCTTACCGTCAGGGTGCTATTAAGGCTAGCAAAGAAGTCTGACTAGCTTAGAAAGTAGATGCCAGCAGGCTAGGTTAAGCTCTATATGATTGCTTATATTTACCTAGCAATCTCATAATCACTGCCCCCTTTGAGAATGCCAATTGAGGAATCATTTGTAGCCTGTCCTATGGCTTAACTTGATGTCCAATGCTAGAGCATAACAGTACGATGTGTAGTTATCCCTATGCTTGGATAAATGTTGGCAGGATCTAATTGTGATTCTTCGTCCTGAGACAAAGGATGGAACAGAATCTTCAATTCCAGAATCGTGTAAGCTTACTTTTCGCCATGTCAATCCTACTCATTGTTTTCATGCAGATGCTTTAATATTGTGTGTGTGTTCCTGATGACATGTATAAAGACAGGGGAATATAATCCTCCATACGGCAATGTATAGCAGCAGGAACCAGGCTGCCCTTTGATATTAATAATTAAAAAGGCTTCAAAAAGGAAAAACGCAGAACAATACTCAGCAAAAAATTTTACAAAAAGAAAAGTTCGCCAAAAACAAAGAAACATATAAAGAAAAAGGAGATACTTTATGTAGTGTTTAAAATTAGTTTTTTTTTATGAAGATGAAATGAATGAATTTATTATTATTATTATTATTATTATTATTATTATTTAAATTGAATTACAAAAAATATGTTTTGAGAATTTGCAAAACATTTTTTGATTGAAGTGCGAATGAAATCTGAAGTATGGAAACATATGTAAAAGTGTGAAATTTTTTTATTTCACCTGGAATATGAAAGGTTAAAGAAAAAAAAAGAAAATCACTACACTGTGTCATTGCCAACACTCATTTAGTAACAAAAGTGCAATTAATAGTTAACAAGATTGTAATATAACTAGTATATGATTTCCTTCTTTTATACAAAAAGAAACAATTAACAAAAGACAAAGTAGTATAAGATAAGGAAGCAGTTTTTATAACACAATTAATAATGATTAATTTAAGTGAATATTCTTTTGTTCAAATATTTACATACTCAGTAAGTGTGAGATTAATTCATTTAAGATATTGAAAGTATCTTTTATTACAAAAAATTTTTCGTAAACTTAAATTCTTAATATTACAAAAACTTCTCAATAGTTGGTCTTAAACTTATTTACTAGTGAATAAATAAAGTGAATATGAATTATTGGTGGACTTACACTACCTAATACGAGTAGAAGACAGGCCCTGCTAAAAGATAAAAGTGAATACACTTTGTTTAGTATGGTAACTTCTGGAGATTCAAATGAGTAATTTTTAACCCAACAAAAAAAAGGAATAATTTTAACTTTTATTAAAACGTCACGTAGAGTGTATGTATTTTTAAAAATTATTAGAGCTAACCATTAATTAATTTTAAAAATATGTGGTTGTATTGTGATTTGTGAAATCAACAAAATAATTAAAAAAAATTACATACTTAAATCTTTTTAATTGTGAAGTTAAGTATAAGTCTTGTTTTTTATTATTTAATGGAGGGCTTATATATAGAGAGAATTAATATTAAGGACTGCTAATAAGGTATATTTAATTTTAATAGACATAATTTTTTTTAATTATTAAAAAAAACTATTCAAATTTTATTTAGGGAAAATGACCATTAAATTATACGTAATAAACAAAAATATGCTTAATAAAAACTCTTTCGAAAGACAATATGGGAACAATTATTTTTTTATTGAGTAGTCAAGTGTTTTCATGGAGTGGCTAACAATAGTATGTAAAGTTTTAAATTTATAAGAAGTTTGAAAAACAATATATGAATGAGTATTTCATTTTATTAAGTGGTCAAGTGTTCTCATAGAGTGGCTATAAAGTTATTAATTTACAAGAAATTTAGAAGTCAATAAGCGAATGACTATATTTTTTTTATTGAGTGGTTAAGTGTTCTCATTGAGTGACTAACACTAGTAAATAGAGTTATAAATTTACAAGAGGTTTGAAAGGTAATATGAGAACAATTATTTTTTTATTAAGTGATTAAGTATTTTTACAGAGTGACTAATAATAGTAAATAAAGTTATAAATTTACAATAAGTTTGTAAGATAATATGCGAATGGTTATTTATTTTTATTGAGTGGTTAAGTGTTCTCACAAAGTGACTAACAGTAGTAAATAAAGTTATAAATTTACAAGAAGTTTGGAAGATAATATATAAATGATTATTTCTTTTTATTGAGTGATCAAGTATTAGAATTTGGCTTCTTCAACCAATACATTACCAAAACCAAGCTAGCATACCAAATCAACAGTCACCAAATTATCAATATCATAGTCGTTGACAAATTCTCCCTCTTCAATAGGTCCTAAGATGTCATAAAGACAATCATCAACACCCACATTATCCTTGTCTACTTCAATGAGAAGAAACTCACGAGTGTTGATGGCAGTCACATCCAGTTGAACCTCTCTATATTTTACATATGTCAAGTCACTTTTCAATATAAAATTTCCTTAATAATTGAAAAAATGCTTGTTGATAAAAACTACCATGAGTTGCAGAAAAGAAAATTCAAAACAAGAGAGAAGCACATAAATTTAGGGAGTTTACCTAAGAAGTATCTCACGCTTACTTTTCTGTTGTCGCTTGCGATGAATAAATTGAAGGGAAATTGCAACTTTGCAAAACCCTAATATAATAAAGGAATACGACGAAACAAGAAGATGAACAATGCTCTGCGACTTCTCATCTAAATTGCAAAATGACTTATCATTTACAAGAATTTTTTCTATGTTAAGTAAAATATAATAGTCCATCTCCCTAAAAAAAAATTGAATTGTCCTTTTTAATAATTTAAAATTTTTATATCCCTTAAGATTAAATATACCTTATTAACAGTCTTTAATATTAATTCTTCCATATCGATATATTATATATTAAAATTGACTCTTAGGGTTTTTCAAGTAGTTATTTTTAGCAATTTTGTTACTCATAATTGATTGACCTTTTGAATATTCATCGTTAATTGATATATATTAATTTATATAAATTCTTGTAAATGAACTTAGAAATAACACACTTTGAGTTTTTACACATTAATAGATAATGTATCTGTGAATAAACTTCGACATGGTATCTTATTGTGTACAATCATAAAAAAAGAGTTTAATTTGGATCTATTGTCAGTATAAAGTTTTTTTTACACTATCATCTAATCATGTATTGTCAAATCATTAAAAGAGTTTGACTATCACAAAAACTACCTAGAAAGTCTAACTCTTTTAATGATGTGTCAGCACATGATTGGATGACAGTGTAAAAAAAACTTTATACTGACAATGGATTAAAATTAAATCCTAAAAAAAATGAGTGAGCACTATTTTTTGTCCTCTAAAGATACAAGTATCATTAATTAGATTCTTTAATGATAAATACATCAAAATGATCCTAAAATATTAACTTTTGATATCAAATTGGTTCTTTAATGTCAATTTTTTTTACATTAAATTAGTCTTCTAAAATAATCAAATTGTTATAAAAAACTAAAATGTATATTTACTCTAAAAAATTCATAATTCCAATTTAAGCAAAAAAACTTATAAGAAAAAACTTTTTTAAAAAATATACTTCCTTCAAAATTAAATGTTTTAACATATTATCATCCCAAATGATATCATTCCTTAAGCATATTACATTAAAATTTATAAATTTAATTTAAAAAATAATAAATAAGAACAAAAAAATGTAAACAAAAAATAGTATTTTTTATCATTAAATAATTTTAAAATGTTTGTTACGCTAAAATTTTATGAATTTAATTTATAAAATACTAACTAAATTACAAAAATACAAGTGTGCAAGTTGCACGAGTTAAATAATTAGTTAGACTCAAAAGAGAACGTAAAATATGGAATCCCGCATTTTCTAATGAGGACTAAGTGACATATTAATTGAGTTATGCTGACGTGATGAATGTTTTTAAGTAAAAAAATTATTATTATTATTATTATTTCGTTATAAAAACATATTCTGCAAGCTGTCAGCTTTCAACTTTCTAGTATTTTCTTCGGACACATGGCAAAGGAAAAACTATCGTCACTGCTGGCGACTACACAGGGGTACGACCTACGAGGTCCTATAAAAGGCAAATTCCCTTGAACGTGGACACCATTGTGAATCAGATTACTTCACAACACAAGCCAAGGCTCGGTAGATTCAGTGAAGAACAAGATCTATGGCAACTGCGTATGAGATTTCTTCATATTCCCAGTTCGAGTCTTTTACTTTTTGTTTGAACAATCTCTCTCTAATGCTCTCTCTCTTCGTAACGTAGGGGCGTGCAAGAAGTTCGTCCTCCCTCCTTAACCTCCTCCTCCGATCCACCTCCTCTTTTTGATGGAACCACGAGGTTCGTTCTCATATTCTTATAGTATTCACCATATTTTCTACGGTTTTGCTTCAAAGCTCACTTGCCCATGTTCTTATTTTGTTTATTTGTTTGTTTTTTTTCCGTTTAGGTTGTACACCAGTTATATTTGCCCCTTTGCACAACGTGTATGGATCACTAGGAACTACAAGGTTGTTTCTTCGCTCTGTTATTCCTCTTTGTTGAATGTTCTATTCACGTGTTTGATGGCTTTATTCGCCTTCATCTTCAGATACATCGTTTAGTTCAGTATTTCTCTATTCATTTTTAGATAAAAACTCTGTTTTGTTCGTGTACTAAATTTTTCAAAATTTGCATCAATTTAATTCCTCCACGAGGCAAATTTGAGATAAATTTGGATGAGGAAGGAATTAAATTGAGGCCAATTTTTATCCAAAGGCTAGATTAAAAATAATGATTTATGAGAGACTAGCGAAAGAATTAGTGAAAGAATAAAATAGATTTTGTTTTTCTAATTTTTATTTGCTAAGTGTCTATTTCTTTTGATCTACTTGCTTTATTTCTATGCAGACTCTGTGGGGGCCATTATTTTATTCTTTCTGTCACAGTGCTTTCTCCTTTTGGTTAAATAACAGGGACTACAAGACAAGATCAAATTGGTTCCTATCGACCTTCAAAACAGGCCTGCTTGGTATAAGGAGAAAGTCTACCCTGAGAATAAGGTGTGTAACTTGGTAATAGAGGAAAATAAATCGGTTGCTGATTTGCTTTGTAGACTTGACTTGACTGAGCCATTTGATGTACCCAATTGATCATGAATTTCAACTTGTACTATATATAGGTGCCATCCTTGGAGCACAATGGCAAGGTATTGGGAGAAAGTATTGATTTGATCAAATATGTAGATGCCAACTTCGAAGGACCATCTCTAGTTCCCAGTGTAAGAACTGCACATTCTCTTTTGGCCCATCATGACCCCTTGTCTCTATTTATTAGTTAGTGGAGTAATGATGTTAAGAAAACATTTTTCCAGGATCCTGCCAAGAAAGAGTTTGGTGAGCAATTGATATCCCATGTTGATACATTCACCAAAGACCTGTTCTCTTCATTGAAAGGGGATCCTATACAACAAGCCAGTAAGTAAGATCTTAAGTTTATAAATAGAGGAAAGTGTTTTTCAAGTATAAAATGAGCCTTTGAATTGATAATTTGAATCAGGCCCTTCTTTTGATTACTTGGAGAATGCTCTTGGTAAATTTGATGATGGGCCATTCTTCCTTGGTCAATTTAGTTGGGTAAGTTGAAATCAGTAAGTAGTCTTGAAAAATTTCCTTTTAAATTTGCTGCCTTTCAGGAAGATTACTTTTCATCCCTCAAGAAATTATTGGGAATCGATACTAAAGTCCATGATGCATCTGATGAAAGAGGATGCAAAAACAGTATCTGTCTATCTGATAATATCGATGGCTATAGCTTTTCTTTCATATAATTTGTAAATGGTTGTGATGATCAGGTGGATATTGCCTATATTCCATTTGTTGAAAGATTCCAAATTGTCTTTGCTGAGGTGTTCAAGCATGACATCACGGAAGGAAGGCCTAAACTTGCAGCATGGATTGAGGTACAGTAGAACCAGTTCTGTGTAAAACTTCTTCCCTGGTTTATAGAAATTTCACTACTCCTGCATTTATTTATATGACGAAAATTGATCATAATCATCAACCTGCACTTGAAGCAAACTTCTCTATCTGCTCTACACAAGTGGAAACAGGATGTTCCATTTCCATTTAAAAGTGGCCTTCATACGTTTGACAATAAGCCTGACTACTAACTGCTTCAGACGTACTGGTTACAGAAGAGATATTCAGTTGTGAACCAAAACCAATGTTTCTTTTGCAGGAGGTGAACAAGATTGATGCTTATACACAGACAAGAGTCGATCCCAAGGAAATCGTTGACCTTTTCAAGAAACGTTTTGTGGTATATATATTATCCACTTATGAATCTCTCCCGATTGAGTTTGAAGAATTGTGATTGGTTTCTGACTGTTCTCTTTGCCACTTTGTTAAACTTATACATTTCTATACTGCAGTCTCAACAGTGAACATTGGATTGCAGCGGGCGTCCTCTAAGATGTAGAATGTGGCTAATAAAGTGTCATTTGTATGGGATGCTTCCTCAGTCAATTGTTGGTGTGCTTATCTGCTAGAGTTGCAGATAGTTTGATGTAATAATGGTGTTTATTTGCCAGCTTGTTTGTTTGATGTCATAATAATGTTTATGTACTAGCTTGTGATCAGCATGGTATTATCCTACTTGAACTACTTATGGTAAGTGTCCGTGACCTGTCAACAAAGCTTTATTGTATGAAAATTAAACATGGTTGTGAAAAAACGTTGTGTTGAAAGCATTTTCTAATGATCAGTGCGTTAAACTGTAGAAACTGATAACGTTACTCGGCCAAAGCAAGTTTTCTTCTTTGAAACACGTGTTTATAGTTGTCAAAGGCAAATGGTGGAAAGTTGGCTTTCCACGTTTATAGAAAGGAGGGCGTTGAGGAGAATGTTAAACAAACAGTCCTTAATGTATATAGAAGTTGAACTCTGGTTTTCTGTGTTCTTTTTTTGGGTATATTTGACAAAGCATTATTCATAAAATGTCGAATCCTAAATGTTAGTGGTGACTAACTCGTCATTCTATGCCGTTAGGGACGGATTCAGGGGGCGAGCTTTTCACTTCACAAATTTTTTATTTTCTTATTACATGTTTTTATGTTAAAATATGTATAAATTTTTATATTAATTTATAATTAGTTTTTGTTATACTTAAAAAATTAAAATAATTATTATTATAAGATAATAAGTGTGTATATTTTATAAATTGTTTAGCCAACTAACTTAATAAATAACCAAATAAAATGAAGTTTTATTAAAATACATACATTAAAAACGTTATGCCCAACTTTAACAAAATTAACATACATTTATTTTTTAAATTATGAAATTTTTATTTAATATCTTAACTTTTTTATAATTGACCCCTCATGATGCGTCCCTGTATACGTTGATGAAGAAAGCGTACTTTCTTCCAGAGCATTGATCCAGAACTTGTTAAATTTTAAACCATTGTCTATTTGACTTCGATATCATTCAAAAGTATTATTAGATGATGCATCACTTTAGTAATTTTAATATTAATTAATAATTAATTACATTTTACTTTAAATATGTGGTAAAACTAATTATCTTATCCATGCTTTATATGAATTATTTTATATCTTATATCTTATAATTTTATTTAAAATGATATTTTTATTTATAATTATTATTTTAAGTATGTCTAATTGATGAATTATTTTTTATAAAAATTATTATAAATAGATGAAAAAAATGTTTAAAAGTAATCTTTTATGCAGTGTTTTAAAAACCAGTCTAACAGGTTGGATAGTGAATCGGAAGCTCCATCGGTTCTAGTTTAACCAAAGAACCGCCCGAACGGTTAAACCACAAAAATCATAAAAAAAATCGGTTGAACCGGTAAAAATCGGAAATAAAAATCTGGTTGGACCAGTCATCAACTTTTAAATTGAATTTTTATTAAAAAAGAAAGAAGAAAATGGTTCTTTTTTAAAAAAAAAAAACTTAGGATTTAGCTCTTTTAGGAGTTGAGTTGGGGGTTCCCACAGTTCTAGTCCTTCTTTTTCACAAAATAGGTGGCAACACTACAAGCGGTTTATGATTTTCGTGATCAGTTATATATATATATATATATATATATATATAGTATACTGGTTCAACCGATCAAATCTTGAACTATTCTCCTCTCTAGTTATCTGGTTCAACTAGTTTTTAAAACATTGCTTTTATGTTAAAGAAAATATATATTTTAAAATTTGATTTAACTTGTATTTTGCATAGATTATTTTATATTTAATAATATTTTTATGTATAATTATTATTTTAAATATGTTAAATTGACAAAGTATTATTTTAATAAAAATTATTAAAAATAAATGAAAAAATGTTATAAATTAATTTTTTTATGTTAAAGAGGTTTTTTTTAAAAAAATTGACTATTAATTATTTAAATTTTAATTATATGCTTTAAAAACACTTACATTGTCTTTTTTAATTTCATCATTTTATTCTTTTTCTTTAAAATTTAACATATATTTAGTGATATTATTGTATTTAATGATATTACTAATTGTTTCTCAAGTCAATTTTACATAGATTCCTCAAAAGTCATCTTGTAATATAATATTTTTTAATTAGAAAATGTAACATATTTTAGAAAAATGTTCATTATGATGTAACACATTAAATCAGGCATTGTATTTACATTTATCTATTTTCTTAAATTTTGAAAGAAAAAGTAAGGGTGGCTAAAGAAAAAAAAATCTGTCCATAAAAATAAGAAGTAAACCTTAAAATATGTATTTTGAGACTCTAAAATGAAAAACAAGACACATAAAATTTCAAAAAAAAATTTTAAAAAAAAGAACGATGTGATGAATGGTGTATACATCTATTACCTCACAATATAAATAAATTAAATTAAATTAAAAGTTGTGACAAAACAAAATATATATAACAAAATAAGGAGTTGTTATTAATATGAGTTATCAATTATTTATTAATTGTTAGTTTCACAATAAATATTTGAAAGTCTATTAAATATATATAATAACTCATGAACACTTAACAACTCACCCTAGATATCGGTACCCTGAAAAAAAAAAGATGTATACCAAAGTAATCCTCAACAAAATAAGTAACTGTTGTTGGAAGTGTAGAGTGAAAGTTAGTACTCCATCTACTTTTTATTAATATTTTATCAAATAAAGCAAACAAAGAAAAATGCAGACACAGTAATAAAGATGCTTAAAGGATGAAAATAAGTATATCACAAATTGTGCAATATCTTCAATCTGAATAGTTTACATAACTGTTAATCCAATGTGATTTAGATTTGAGTTATTTAGAATTCGTGCACACTCATAAATGTATTAATACGGTTTTGTAAATATATAAATATAAATATAATATTTTTTAATGTTTTGATAATGTATTTAGTTATGGACGTTTATTGTATAAATTTTTGTTTCACATAATAAAAAATTACACATGCCTCAGCTTCTAGTTATCCAAACATTAAAATTAGGAGCCCAACTCATGTATTTATATTGTTATTTGCCTAATATTTCAACCCGAGTAATCATGATCACAGTTCTTTTACTATTTTAAGTAACTCTCATGTTTTATAATGGCTAACCATTCTAATTTAATATTGGTATTTTAACCAAAGCAACTCTCATGGATTACAATATGATTTTTCATTTACCTGTAAGCCCTTACTTTAACTTGTGTTTTGTTCTTATTATTATTATATTATTGGAATCTCCTTTGCGAGAGTTGTTTGATAACAACTCTTTGATTGTTGATATTTAATAATCTATCTATCAATATATATATGTATATAAGTAAAATTACTTATATATATTTATAATTAAAATTTCCTTAAGAAGCTATTAATATATTAACTTTTTTTTTTATGATTATAGAGTAAAGGACATGAATATTCAGAATAAGGATGTTTTATGAATAAAGGTATTTGATAGACAGACCTTATCATACTTAATAAATTAAGGATGTAATCTTCACTCTACCTATAATAGAAGTACATTACTTCCATCATTCTTGTATTATAAAGAAATGTGTCAAAGAAGGAGAAATCAACATTCTTTTACTTCTTCCGGAAGTTGTTTAATTCTTATTCAGGAGAATGGTATGCTACTCTTATAAATTGCTTACTTATCTGCTAATGCATGTAGTCATTACAGAAGCAACGGAAAATGAATCCAGAATTCATATCATTGACTTCCGAATTGTAAAGGGCACTCAATGGATGTCACTTATCAAGGCTCTGGCACACAGGCCCGGTGGCCCACCATTCATTCGTGTCAATGGTATTGACAATTCCCATTCATCTCATGCTCGGGGTGGAGGACTTCAAGTTGTAGGAGAACGGTTGTCAAATTATGCCAAGTCATGTGGAGTTCCATTTGAGTTCCATTGTGCTGTCATGTCTGGTTGGGAGGTTGAAAGAGAAAATCTTGGAGTTCGACCTGGGGAAGCTTTGGGTGTGAATTTTCTAGAGTTGTCAATACGGGCCAACCCAGCCCACTCAGGTTAATCCACCGCGAGTTGAAGGTTAAGTGGGTTAAGTTGGGTTGGCTCATTTTGGTGGTGGGTTGAAAAATGGTCAACCCGGCTCACTTTAGGTGGGTTGGTGAATTAAACGGGTTGGTTGACTAAAAAAATAAAAAAAATTTTAAAAAATTTAAAAAAGTAGAGAAAAATAAAAAATAAACTCTAAAGCATAAAATAATTATCAAACCTATGATATATCACTAACAAAATATTCAAAACCATTTTATCATCAACCTTAAGTCATAATCACAATATCCAACATAAACATAACTTACATAACTAAGAATCCAATCAAACCATAATTCCCAACAAGACAAAACAACAAGTTCAAACTTCAAACAACAAAAGTTACAAAACATTGGAATCTCATGAATCTCCAATCTTCAACTCTACAAATCTCAATTTTCAATCTCATGAATTTCATCTTCATGAACAACATTGGAATCTTGTTTTGACAATCTTGTTCATGAACAATATGGGGGGGCGGAAATGGTATATAATATATATATAGGGCGGAAATGGTATAATATATATATATATATATAGACACACACACGGACACAAAGACACACACACACTGACACGGACATATATATATATATATTAGACACACACGGACACAGAAATCAGAATGGTATATAAATATATAATATAACTATATGAATGTAATTAAATGGAAGTCAACATAACTCATTACTGATTTGACGCTTTCGTGTTGTGTTGGAATTCATTCCTTTGTTTCTTTCTTGTGCAGGAAGATCTAAATCTATGATGGCCTTTGAAAAATTAGGTGCATGTGTGTTTAGTACCTGAGGGCAGAAGGTGACCAGATGATGCGATGTTGGTGGTGGGTTGCTGCTTGCTGGCGAGATGCGATGCTGCTGTCTGCTGGTCACTGGTCAGATGCGACGCCGACAACAATGGGTTCTCATTCTCAAGTTATGGTAGAAAGACTTGAAGATATGTGGATGATATTTTAGGGTTTTAAAATGAGAGTAATTTTTTGCCTAATTTTTTTTTAAAACAAGCGGGTCAGCCCGCCATAACCCGGGCCAAACCCGTTTAACCCGTGGTAAAAATGAAGCAACCCGACCCGGCCCGTATTTGTGCGAGCTAAAATTTAAACAACCCAACCCCCCATTTTGGCGGGTTGAGCCGGGTTGGCTCACGGGTTGTAACCCATATTGACAACTCTAAAATTTTCTGTATGTTTTGCACAGCGTGCCAGATGAGACTGTGAACGGAGAGAACCATAGAGACAGACAGACTATTGAGATTGGTAAAGAGCTTGTCACCCAAGGTTGTGACCCTTGTTGAGCAAGAATCCAACACCAACACTGGTCCCTTTTTTCAAAGGTTTGTTGAGACCCTGAATTACTATACTGCTATGTTTGAATCAATAGATGTGGCCCTCCCCAGATATGATCGCAGCGGATTAGTGCAGAGCAGCATTGTGTGGCTCGGGACATTGTCAACGTGATAGCTTGTGAGGGAGCTGAGAGGGTGGAGAGGCATGAACTTCTAGGTAAGTGGAGGTTAAGCTTGTCCATGGCTGGATTTACAAAATGTCCATTGAGTTCCTCAGTGACGGATTTAGCCAGAGATATGTTAAAGGGCTATAGTGAAAATTATAAACTTGAACACAGAGATTGCGCTCTCTATCTTGGCTGGAGGACCAGAGCTTTGGCTACCTCTTCTGCTTGGAGGTGAAATTGGCTGCTTTAGACAAATTTGTATATTTCTTTTTCATCCCCTCTCTCCTTTTGTTGACCTTATAAATCAGTGCCCTCCATGAAGCTGAAGGGTTTGATCTACTATCAAGTTATAAATTTTGGAAATTGTTGTGATGGCTTTATGAGTTTGGTATTTAAGTAACATTTATTGATTATTAGTTCCATAAATTTATGACTTCTTAGTTCTCTTCCCAATAATAGAATAGGAATTGCCGGGATGTAAATTGAACTGGTCATCACTGATCTCTCTCCGAACAAGAGGATCAATGTGAAATGTGAAAATTCGCTACTTTACATATATGAGTAGTGGCCATCAAAGCTACAATAAAAAGATAGAAATTAAATTAAATTATCAGGGGATGTAGTTGTAATTTCAAAATTACGATTACTTTTATCGTTAAATTGGATGTTTGTCATTTAACACCAGCCGTTGATAGAAAATCATTTCTTATACACGAACAAGATTTGTCCACAATTGCAGGGTCACAATTACCAAGTGGGTAACACAGACGAATACGTCGCATGATCAAGTTAAAAGTAATGCTTTTTTAGTCAAAATGAAAATCAATAATCAAGTGGATTATAATGAAGCAATGAAACTTCCAGATCTAAACAAGAAAAAACTCTTCGACATCGATACAGCAATCACAAAGTAATATAATATGAGGGGATAATATTTATAATTATATTAATTTAGTGTAGTGATAAAGCAAGAATTAAGATTATTTATAGATTACTTATCAATAAATCAAGATTTTAAAATTTAGTTGTGTTTGACAATAGAATTCTTAAATTCCTAATTACAAATTCTATTTTTTTAATTTATAATTACATCATAAAAATATAATAATTATAAGGGTAAAATACACATTACCCCCTTGTAGTATAAATCTTTCTCAACTTACCTTCTTAAAGTATTTTTTTGTCACTAAACTCCCATTTAATTTGATTCATATTGAAAAAATTACTTTATCTATTAAAACAAATGAAGAATAATTTTTTTAAGTGCATCTATGTTTCAATCCCTGTTTTATTAGCCTAAAAGCAGAACATTACTTGTACATACACATCAACCATCCATAGAACATCTATCGTGCACCAAACATCAATATGCACATATCAAAAACTGATCCTTGTTTTTAAGCAATTTCAACTCAATCACTGTCAAGTATCAACAATCTTGACATACTCACCCACTTAGCTAACGCTGCAACTTAACTACCAAGACCCCATATTTTTCAATAGTAAACAGAGTTCTTAAGTAATTACCTTTACACAGACTTTAACTTCTGTTTGATTTAACTCCTAAAGTAACGTTTTCAACGTGAACGAGAATTTAATGACAAAAAAAATAATTTAAAAGAGTAAATTGAGAAAGACCTATATTGCAAGGAGGTACTGTGTATTTTACCCTAATTATAAATATCATCACCTCATACAATATTAGAAAGTTAGCATGCCCAATAATTAGTCTACTATGACCTTTGATATTTTCATCATCATAGGTGAAATGATTGTAGTCTTCAAAAGCACAACGAAACATAAAATAATATAATACAACGCATTTTTTTCCTCTTTAGTTTCTTGCAACACATTAGGGCAATGCAACGCACTCTTTTATTTTTGACATCAACATTAATTAAGAAAGAAAATATCTGAGGAAAATACTCATTTTGAGGCAGCAAATATAGGTTGAAATCGTTGTTGGACCTCATTGTTATTGTTCGTCCATTCCAATTCATCCCACCATTCTTGCTTACCGATAATGGACCTCAGGTTGGCAGCATTGTCAGTGCCAAATGGTAAAGTTTTCAACTTGGGGCATCTATGTATCCTTAGGAGCTCCAGAGAGGACCATACCAATGTCTGATTTGAGCATATAATTCTAAAATGTGGCAAGTTAACCAGCTCTAGCATCTCTAGTTTAGGAAGCACATACCTTTCTCTTTCAATGCCTTCCCTAAGTATGATAAGTTCTTCCATTTTTGAACAATCTTCAATTATCAGCTTCTGAAGTTCTGAAAAATGTTGAATTGCTCCATTGCTGAAAATTTCACTCAGTGATGGGCAGTTCTTCAATGACAAAGTTTGTAATTTGGAAAGGGTTCCAATATGTAAGGGACCCTTAAAAGCACATTTTAAATTAAGCAAATTTTCCAAATACAGTTGCTCCAAATTTGGCAAGACAGCTCCATTTTCTATTTGGATTCCATTCATGGTATTGCGGCTATTGCCGCTTATATCGCCTGTCACAATTGTTGAAACTCTGTTGCATCTTTCAATCAAAAGCCCACGGATGCGGTTCAAACTTACTGTCCCAACAAAGTCTGACAATTTTTTGATATCCTTGTGGCAGGTTAATTCAAATGCATCTGTTTTAGGTAGTATCTCACTAATTGCCAAGTCATCCTTCTGCTCACCATTGCAATACCTTAAATAATTAGTAATTCTATACTCGAAAGACTCAAGCATTTGGGGTCGTCTTGAGTTTTGGCATCCCACAAAGAATCTGAATGAACTATGTTGCTTGCAAACTCTCCATGATTTGCTTCTTGAAAGATATTTTTTGAGAATGATTGAGGAGGGAAAGCAGCATCTGAGAGTAGTTAGATTTTCCAAAGAAGCCACCTGTTGTAGGACATTTTCAGCATCATTGCACCATTGGTCATAGGATATGACTTGAATTATCAATTCTTCTAATCTGTGGAGCTTTGAAATCACAGGAACATCATGAACTTCATTTTGTTCACCACTTGCAATGTATGGGATTCGCAAGCATCTAAGGTTAGTCAAACATCTGATATGGAGTGGTATGAAAGTCACTTTAGTATCTCGGATGTCAAGGACCTCTAGACATTGAAGTGATCCTATTTCATAAGACAATGATCTTAAGAGGGCACAACTATTTAGGTATAAACCCCTAAGACCAGTCAATTTTGATAGAGATGATGGCAGCTGACTAATTCTAGTACCATACAAGTCTAACACAAGTAGAGTGCTCATGTTCTCAAAAAAAGTTTGTGGGATTGTAGCCAACTCTGGATTCTTCTGCAGCAACAATGTCAAAAGCATGCTGCAATCTTGGTTTGTTGGTAAATGGAGCAAGTTTCTGTCAATCATCGAGACCCACCTAGCCTGCTGCCAGGCTCTTGAATTTGGAAGTTTCTCAGATTCTTCACTACCGTGGAGATAAAAGCTACACTCGGGATATTTAGAGGATATATGTAATGCAAGTTGTCTCATACAATCATTCATCCTGACATATATCATCTGTTCCCCCTTCTCCAGTAAAGAGACATTAGTAAGATGCTCCAATATGTCATTGCCGCAGTTGCGTGCACTTTGGTATCGCCTTGTGTCATTTATGTCACCGAGTAATCCTTGCGCTGCCCAACACTCCACCAAATAATCAGTGTAAACTTTGTTATCTGCAGGGTACAATGATGTGTATAGAAAGCATTTCTGCTTCTTTTCATCTTTAAGTTCATCATAGCAGAATTTCAAACATGAGTACAACTCTTTTAAACCTTGATTTTGAAGCTCTGGCCATGGTTTAAGATTCTCCAGTCCCACCCACCAACTAGATGCAGACTCTTTCAATTTAAAAGAACTTGCTATTTTGTGTATAAGAAGTGGAAGACGAGAGCACCTGTTGCATACAAGCCTGGCAATCGGTTGAATATCAGGGGAATCGATCACAGGACTAATGGCACGAACAATATTTCTAAACATCTTCCATGCTTCGTCAGGAGATAGTTCTGTGACTTTGATCGACCTCTCCACCCTGTTCAACTTATAAACTAGAGGGAATTGAGTGACAATCACCACCTTACTGCCATTTTTATTACTTGGGACTCCCAGCTGTTTCAAATTGATGACACCCACAACCTCATCCAAAATCAACAGATACTTCTTACTCTCCAGCTCTATATGTATTCTTCTTGCAACTTCATCACTACGGTGCTTGATGGTTTCTATGTCCAACATCAATCGATTTGCGATTTGCTCTTGAAGCTTATGATCATCTGCCTCATCAAGTGGGACTCTTACAAAAATGACAATATCAAACAGTTTAGCAACCTCTTCATTGTTATTTAGGTTCTGCATTATTGTTGTTTTTCCCACCCCTTTCGTTCCACAAACTCCAATGGCGTTGATCTTACTATTTTTGAGTAAACCCAGAATATTTTCCAATGCACTTTGAAGGGTTGGATATCCACTTATCTGTGGAACATCTAACTCCTTTAAGACACGCTCTGGCGGTTTATCAACTAGAAAATTTCTTGAACGTCCATCATTCAAAAGTTCACGAACGTGGTTGCACTTCTTAGCCATCTCTTCACTCAGGCGTGAACGCCGCTGAATACGCCACCGAGGTAGCTTTTTTCTTTCATATTTAGTTCTTAGCTTCTGCACTTCTTCGGCAACCTCTGATACCATGTTTGTCCATAGTCTGTAAGCACTAGTGGTATCTTTCTGTTTGTGTCTTTGAACTTCCCTCTCATTATCATCCTTTATTGCAAGTAGCATCTGCATGTCTTTGATCAAAATGTCATAGAATTCATCCAGATTTTTGGAAGATGCAACTTTGCCCCTGATGCGGGTATATGATTCTCTAACCCCAAATCCAACCACCCCAGCAACAGCAGGGGCTGCAAGCTCAATCCCAGACATTATGAAACTTCAAAGCCTAGAATGCAAGGTTCAAAATATGTTAACAAAGAGCATAAAAGAAAAGGGTATAATTATATAATACACTATACACCATATGAACATACAGAAGTTCTACACACTAGCGGTACAGAACCTTGAAGCATCAAACATAGCATTTTTTTTGTTCTAGGGAACTGGGGGAATGGAAAATGGGGATGTGAAAACATAGCAGTTTTTATTCAGTCATTCAATGTGATACCCAAAACTTTAATCTGTTATCAAACTCCAGCTCCCTTACTCTTCCACTCCAGCATTAAGTAAGAGTCAAATTATAATTTTTTTACGGGGAGAATCTCCCTTTACCCTAAAAAAAATATTTAAGCAAAAAAAGTTGTTATTTTTTTATATATTAAGCAATCATTAGCACCAATTAAACTTGTAACTTCTTTAAGGAGATTACTTCAGTACTCACTCATTTTTTTTAGGGTATAGATACCCAAAATAAGTTATTTAAATTTATTAGTTATTATTTATATTTAATAGAGTTTCTAACATTTATTTATTATAAAATTAAAATTTAATAAATAATTTACAAGTCACCCGGTAGCAAACTCATTAGCACATAGCAACTCCCCTTCTTTAAACTTATAAATTTAACTTAAATCCTCGAATCCAACAATGTTCCCTACAGCCAGATAACAGAATCAAATTAGTCAAGAGTAATCAACCTGTTTTTTTTTCCCTTAGTTTTCAGAATTGAGATCCATCTCAGTTTTCACTACTCAAGCTATTTCCCGGGAGGAATCAAAATGGTTTGTGTAAAGATAGATAGCAGCACAGGACAACAAGGAAGAAAGATTCATGTGTACCTCTGCCGGAGAAAGGGTAGTAGCAGCTGTTGGAGATAGATCTTGTGAGACTGAGAGGTCTCACGCTTCAATTCTGATGATCAAGCCTGAGAGTTAGAGGAGCTTCATCATCTCATATGCTAAGCCTCGTAGCGATTTTGAGTTGAACCTTCAACTGCTATGGGGTTATGCCATGGCGCACTAACATGAATAATGGAATGGATGAAATGAATGTAAGGTCGAGCAAACTTTATTGGTCAATGGGTTTAGAGGTCAACCTAAGTGGGGTCAGGGACACACCAGGAAGGCAGGAACTCATGTGGTCAATAATCAATAGTAGTTAAAGTAAGGGAAAAATCATAATAACTCATTTAGGTTTTCTTTAGTACATAAATGTTTTTAAGGGAGGGGATATTAGCCAATATATCTACGTTTGATATTAAAAAAAATTAATAATTTGAATTCATTTAAATATTATAAAGTATAATTATAGTGATGTTTTGAAAAATTACTGAATTTGACTTATGTTAAAATTACTTTTATATTATTATTTATAGGTGTTTTCTTAAAAAATATGCTTTCTTACTTCAAAATTTATACTCAATCACTTCGGTTAAAATTGGCTTTAGATTGACGTTATAATTAACAAAAGGATTGCTACATGAGTTATCTACATACGGACTGAATCTGTACCCAAATATATAGGAGTTGCGTAAGAATAATGATACTTAACACAAAAATATCTTTTTATAAAACTCTCACAAAAGTTTATACAAGTCATTAGATCAAATTTCACTATAATTTTTTTTTCTTAACTTGATTCAAGGATTTATATAAACTTTTGTGAGGATTTTGTGAGAAAATTTTGTGTGTAAGTATTATTACTCTTTCTGTAATTACGATTACTTATGTACGGCTCAAGTTACAAAGGATTCGGTGTCGGTGTCAGTGTTCGGTGAAAGTCTACGTGTCGGTCAAAAAAATTTTGGCCATTAACACCGCCTTCCTTATCCTATTTATTTTCACTTTCAACTTTCAAGTTTCAACGACAGCAATAATTCTGTGAGAAAAAAAAAAGAAGGAAAGAAATTTTTTGCGTTGTTAAGGTTGGGCCAAAAAAATTCAGACACCGGTGCATGGTATCAGGTCTCTATTATTTCTGTTTCTAATAATTTTTTTTAGCTTTGGTTTTTGTTGATTTTCTCTGAAAAATATGGAACTTTTCTGGTTCTAGTAGCTGTTTGAAGTTGTTTTTGTGGACCATTTTCATGCATATTATCTATGGGATTTGTAGAGCGGTCAGCGGTGCAATTAACTTGTTTATCTTTTTTTAAGTGCATGTTTGGATTGAAGTTTGGAATCTCAAAACTATTGTCTCAAGCTTTTGCCCAAACCATAGTTTGGGAGATTTCAAACTCCAATCATGCTATAAGTCATTTGGTCCTAAATCACTACAAAGAGACTCTGTAACACAACTGCAGTCAGTTAAATGTTTTAGCAATTTAGTGTGCTTTATAGGAAATTGGTCAAAAATTGAAGACGGATGGAAAAAGTTTTGATTTTTACCTTTAAGAAATAGCGAAGCATGGAACTGTTGAAACTGTTTTGATCCCTTTTATTGGAAGTCAAGGTAGAGAGGGAATCATGTTATAGGGATAAAATTATGCAACTGTTCTCATTGATATCATCTCTAAACTTACCATAAGAGCAAACTAGTAGGACCGTATGTTTATCTTGTTTAAACTGTGGACATTATTGCATTCTCACAGTAATTTTCTCCCCAATTTCACCTCGAAGATGATATTAAACGAATTATTACAAATTGAATGCAAACAGTATTAACTTAGTTCTCATTCATTCATCTTGTTTGTCTTAACGAAGAAAGTATATATTGATTGTCCAGCTCAAGTCCATGTATTAATGGAATGCAAATGCTTTTGTTGGATTAAGTTTGATCTTGTTTTTCTAGTTCTTATATACAGAACAACATATTCTTTCAAATTTGAAGTTGCAACTTCATTGCAGGAGGATAAACATAAGCAAGCAGATGAGTTCATATGCAAGCGAGGAAGATGATTTTCCTCCAGAAAAGACAGAATCAAAGCATGAATTTTGGCTTGGGAATAAGGAGCCTACAGAGCATGAATCACTCAATTTGATTAGAATAAGGGATTTTATTTCCCTCATCTTGTCATATCCTATGAGAATAGCAGATGAAAAGGTATCAAAGAAATGGGTTAATGATGTTTTAAAGTTCAATGCTGGATATTCCAGATGGATCAAAGTAACTACTATAGAAAAGCGATTAATGAATCCCCAGCATGAAAAACAGAAAGAATACTATGATGCTGGCCGTGGGTTTTTGCTTTTGCTTTCTGGCAAGCCACTGAGATATATGGAAGGGCTTATACCAGAGGACATAACAAGTAAACTAAACTGTGGTCAGAGGTCAATCTTCAATGGTAATCCACCACCTGCACAAAGAAAGTCAGAGATGCTTAAATTGACTGATATGGATGATGTGATACCAGAAACCATTCTCAATTTAGCCACCGATCTTGCCCTAGGACAACTGATTCAAACTTTGCTTTCTGGAGATCTTTATGTGCGCAATATTCACCATATCACACTCTCAACAAGAAACAGTGCTGAAAAACGAGTGATGATAGGAAAACTGGAAGCAGCCTTCAAAGACAAGGGCAACATGCTGGGAACTAATAAAACATTTCTTGGAGTTTTACGGATTGATGTCTCAAATTATCAAAGTGACACTTGCAAAGACCTTCAATTTCAGCGAGAGATGAAAGATCTGCTAGAGCTTATGATGAGAAAAAGATATTTAGTGCTTTTAGTGGATGTGGATGGTGACAAAAAGCTAGATCCTCGTGCAGTGGGTTTTCCCATGTCAAAACCTGCAGGTACGGTGGTCTTGATAACCACTGAATCATCAACACGAGATAGTGATGGGACAGCAATGGATTTGGAAATACGTACAGAGGATCATTTGTTGCCGTGGGTTCTCTTCTGCAGGCATGTAGGCAGTGATATTGTACGTTCATCTAATATCATCCAGAAAATAGCAGTGCTTATAGTTGAGGAGTGCGGTAGCCATCTTCTCTCAATTGTCTTGGTGGCAAGGTCATTGAAGAATGTGGAAGATGTTAAAATTTGGGAGCATGCATTGGACAAATTGCTCTTTAGAGGTCCTTCCTATGATGGTCATAGTATTGATAGTATTGGGATCAGCAGAGTCATGGTTAATGCATTAATACACCTCATATGGGAAGGTATGAATGAAACAGAAAAGCTTTGCCTTACACGCTGTTTATTTGTACCCAAAATCAAAGACGGGGTGGCAGATCATTACTTGATGTCTGATTGGATTCGTATTAAATTAGTACAGACACGAAAAGAAGCAAACCATATTTTGAGAGAGCTTGTTGATCGTGCTGTCTTATTGCAATTGGAAGGTAGGTATGTCCGATTACCAGAAGAAACCTATGATATCTTAGAGATATTGCATAGCCTGAAGCCATTCATTATAAAGCAAGGACGATTGGGATTGACCAAGCCACCAAATATTGGGCAATGGCATGGTACCACTCAAATTGAATTGATGGACAATAAATTATCTGAAATACCACCATCTCCGGACTGCCCTGAACTAAGAGTGTTGCTGCTACAAGGGAACGCTGATTTGTTGGAAATTCCACCTTTATTTTTTGACCACATGCCTTTGCTCCAAGTCCTAGACTTATCGTACACTAGCATAAGGGACTTGCCAAGTTCCTTTTACAATTTGGTGGAGCTTAGAGAATTGTATTTGAGAGGTTGTGATGTTTTCATTGGACTGTCATCAGAAATTAGACAACTCAAGAATCTTGAGAAGCTTGATCTCGAAGGCACTGAAATTCTAGATCTACCAAAAGAGGTGCAAGAGTTGACCAATTTGAAGAGCTTGAGTGTGTCTTTTTGTGGGCCTATTGTTGGCCATAGCAAGGCAATACTAAATTCAAGCTCAACGCTTATTCCTGCTGGGCTGATATCAAACCTGTCTCAGTTGGTTCATTTAAGCATTGATGTCAACCCCAATGATGAGCGGTGGAACAAGAATGTTTATATTGTTTTACAGGAACTGTCTAAATTAAATAGTTTAACTTCTATTCAGTTGTATATCCCAGAAGTCAAACTATTGAGCTTCATACCGGACAGGTTATTTGAACATCCATGTTCCTTTAGATTTCTGGTTGGTCTCCATGTGCAACAACTCATATCTCGTTCACCGCGTGCAACTGAAGCAAAATTTAAACGAAGTGTTCGTAGCTTAAAAGTTGTATATGGTGTGGATGTACCAGATGAAATCAATATGGTTCTTGGATCTACAGATGCTTTCTTCTTGAACCGACATATGACCATCAAGCATCTCTCTGAATATGAATTACAGAATCTAAAGGGGCTGCGTGTAATCATTTTGGGTGAATGTAATGAGATGCAAACAGTTTTTGATGGAAAAGGGTCAAATAATGAGGATTCATGTTTGGAATCCTTGACTGTATTCTACATGAAGAATCTAAGGAGCATATGGGAAGGGCCTGCACTTCATCATTTCTATTTTCGTTTACTGAAGTCTTTAACCTTGCACACTTGCCCCGAGTTAACGACCATCTTCACCATTGATTTTCTTGACAATCTTTCCGAATTGGAGGAGCTTATAGTTGAATATTGTCCCAAAGTAAGCACCCTAATAAGTCATAATTCATCATCACTGAAAGCAGGCCCATTCCTCCCAAGGTTAAGAAAGGTATTACTTTTGTATCTGCCCGAACTGTTTAGCATTTCCAGTGGATTGCACATTGGGCCAAATTTAGAAACAATAGGATTTTATTGTTGCCCCAAACTTGAAGGACTTTCTGTTCTGGAATTGTCAAGCAAGAATCTTAAGGACATCAAAGGAGAAACAATGTGGTGGGAGTCATTAAAATGGAGTGAACAAGAGTGGGGACAGGCAGGTCGGCCAAACCATCTTAATGATATATTTTTCCCTATTGATGAGGAGGCTGACATAATGAATCAATTAGCTGGAGATGACGCTGCATGTTGTAGCTCCAAATGAAAGTGGAGGTACTGATAATTTGTCATACGCCCATCTTCAAATTTGGAGGTGATAAGTACTGACCAAGATTTATAAGGATATCAACCACCAAAATTAGAGAGATTTTCTAGGGATTCAAGTTTAAATATTACTACAAGTATATCTTCAATGAAGCCTGGTAGAGATGACAAACGACATTTTGGTTTCTTCTTTGGCCTCATTTCTCTTCATTTTAAACACTATCAAATAAATTGAACCTTATATAAGAATTACATTGGATATTCTTGTACTTATCCACTTATGAATCTCTCACGATTGAGTTTGAAGAATTGTGATTGGTTTCTTACTGTTCTCTTTGCCACTTTGTTAAACTTAAATATTTCTATTCTGCAGCCTCAACAGTGAACATTGGATTGCAGCGGGCGTCCTCTAAGATGTAGAATGTGGCTGATAAAGTGTCATTTGTATTTATGGGATGCTTCCCAGTCAAATGTTGGTGTGCTTATCCGCTAGAGTTGCAGATAGTTTGATGTAATAATGGTGTCATTTGCCAGCTCGTTTGTTTGATGTCATAATAATGTTTATGTACCAGCTTGTGATCGGCATGGTATTATCCTACTTGAACTACGTATATTAAGTGTCCGTGACCTGACCTGTCAGCAAAGCTTTATTGTATGAAAATTAAACATGGTTGTGAAAAAACGTTTGAAAGCATTTTCTAATGATCAATGCCTTAAACTGTAGAAAACGAAAACGTTATTCAGCCAAAGCAAGTTATATTCTTTGAAAACGTTTATAGTGTGTTTGTTTTATCATTTGTAAAACGCAAAACGGTGAAAATTTGTTTTATAATGCAAGTTATATTCTTTGCTAACAACTCTTTGATCGTTGACATTTAGTAATCTATATATATATATATGTATGTATAAGTAAAATTATCTTGAAAAGTCATTAATGATACTATTAAATTTTTTGTGAATAACAATATTATTAATTACATATATATATATATATATCTATATATAATTAAAATTGCCTTAAAAATTCAATAATGATATATTATCTTGTTTATGAATAATATTATTATTAACTATAAAATGAAATATTTCCTTAAGAAGCAATTAATTATATTATTAATTATCAATTTTATGGGTAAATTGTTTTTTTTTGCTAACAATATCTGAATTCATTATTAATAAAATTGTAAAATAAAAAGTGAAAGATTAAAATTTATATAGATTTTGTATGCATAAAAAATTCAGTTAACAAGTTAATATAAAATAAAATGACTTTTCTTTATTATTATTTTTACTTTATTTATAAAACTTAAATGAAAGTATTACATTGTGTGTATAAACTTAAAACAGAAGTGCACACAAATATATTTAAAATGAGAAAAAAAATGTACCCAAAAAAAGAAATTTTTTTGTTATAGGACACGCCAGTTAGCAAAAATTATTAAGTTAATTTAATGACATAAATTTTAATTTTAATATTAAATATTAAATATTATATTTTAATTAATTTATTGTATTAATATTAGAATCCATAACAATTTCAACCCATGATATTAAAAATAAAATAAAATATTGTTGAATAGAATGTGGGCTTGGAACTTGCTAGTAGTGGCGCCCTCAAAATGACACGTGACAATACCAATAACGACTACAACTGCAGAAGACACAACTTTGAAAACCGCGAGAGCTGCATTGATATAGAGAGAGAAAGAGAAGGGAGGAAAATTTCAGTTAACAGAAAAACATGCAGTAGCGTTTGATCCTCCGAATCAAACTCCCAAAACCCTAATCTTTCTCTCCCGAGCCGAAGATGACGGACTTCAGTTTCAATCTCCTCCACAATTTCGAGCCCAAGAGGTATGCACTATGCACTATGCACTATGCACATCCATCCATATATCATCACAATCACAATGCTGCACATAAATTGGTCTTCTTCCATGTCCACGCGTCCTCAAACCCTAACTTATCGCTAATTCTTGGATCCAATTTGGAACATTTCTTCGTCTTGGATTGGTCATTTTACTCTTTCTTGTTTGATCACCGCAGTGGGAGAAACTCTTCGTTACTTGCAGTTACTGTTCACCACAATTTCTTTTATCGAATTATTATTTTTATTTATTTGTACTGAAATTATATTAGTTAGAGTTCATTTAGAATCAGTGTAATGTGCGTAGTTGGATGTTAAGTACTGTGGCTCTGAGGTCTGAAATGTGGTTGGTAGCATTGTGAGTTTGGTTTCAAAGCGAAAGATATGGGCTGTAGAACTGCAACTGTTCTTAAAGTATGTTGTTGTCCTTATTGAGTAAGCGCTCATTGGAGGTTGATTCCAGGTAATGCATATAGTAAAGATTTGCATATGCCTGTGTATTCACCCTGGGGGGTTTATTTTCCGTTTTTGTTGCCGGATTTCATCATTTAGTAGAAATTAGTGTTTTTTTGTCTTAGTTCCTGGTTGTATGCTGTATTGTATCATTTATATCTGGTATTTAGGAAATAGGCGGTAGTATTTTCCTTCTTTTCTCCATCAGAGCAATAAGTACACGTCTATGTCTACAGGGACTCCTATGGATTTGCATTAAGACCTCAGTACGCACAAAGATACAGAGAGTATTCTTTTATCTACAAGGTATCTATTACTTTAGTTTTGCTTTCATGGTTCCGCTGATCCTAGTTTAATATTTCAATCCCTTACGATAAAGGCATATTCTAAGCATTTAGAAAATTTGGTACATCATATATTCAAGTACACATGTATGAACACATTTTGTTGGGAAAGAAATGTATTCATTTGCTTAAAATCAGTGTTTTTTATTTTATTTTATTTATTTTGGTGAGGTACAATGAGTGTTATTAAATAATAGCACTTTAGGTCCAGAATTGTTCAAAGAACATTGTTCTTTTATTGGGTAAATCAAAGGAGATTCCCCCCTCCCCCCCAAATGTTTTCCTTAAATAGTTCAAAAATAACAAACCTTTGGCTGTGACTGATGATTTTGGTACTAATAGTCTAATAATTATTAGTTGCAACAACAAGAACAAGAGTAAACAACAACAAATTACAACATCAACTGTATACTTGTTCCAACGGCTAATGTTATGTGTCTTCTCTTCTATAAAAAAAATATTCTACTTTTTAGAAGATATTGACCTAAGAGGGGTGTTATAGACTATTTTCTATTGGTAAGAAAGAGGCATGATGTGTGCAGCCATATGAATAAACATAATAGTTGCAAAAAACTGCCTACAAGTTCCTTGTGCAGTATGGCGTTAACATAAGAAATAAATGGATTTATGCATTTTCATTTTTCCCTGTATGATTACAAGAAACAATTTTCCCATAATAACCAAAGAAAAAAGCAATGGAAGCATTGCATTTTAGCCTTTTGATACCACAAAAAATGGAGCCTTAGTAAATGATGTTATCCTTTGCAATTCTGAGAATTAGTTTTTACCAATAAGTAGCATAAATTCAATGTAACGATCAGCCCTAAATCGATATATTCATGATATCAGGAGGAGGAAGAAGAAAGATCTGATAAATGGAGAAGCTTCCTTCAACAGGTAGTCAAGTCATCTCAACCAAGTTCTTCTCAGAACAAACATAAAGAAACATTGAAGGCTGAAGGTACTGAGGTAAAAGAAGAGACAAATCCAGACAGGGTTAGCAAAGAGGATGATTCAAGTAGCAGGAAGTCTTCTGAAGGTACTGAGGTAGATGAAGTGACAGGTACAGACAGGGTTAGTGAAGGAGATGATTCAAGTGGCAGGAAATCTGCTGAAGGTAATGAGATAATAGAAGAGACAATTCTAGATAGGGTTAGCGAAGGAGGTAACTCAAGTGGCAGGAAGTCTTCTGAAGGTACTGAGATAAAAGAAGGTACTAGTCCAGAGAGGGTTAGTGAAGGGGATGATTTAAGTGGCAGGAAGTCTGCTGAAGGCACCAAGATAAAAGAAGAGGCAAGTCCGGGAAGGGTTAGTGAAGGGGATGATTCAAGTGGAAGGAAGTCGGTTTCTGATAGTTCAACAGGAAATAATTCTGAAAAGGAACTGCACCATTCAGAAGAAAGAAAGACCCATAAGGTTCAAAGCTGGGCTGAAATTAGGCCATCTCTTACTGCCATTGAAAAAATGATGAGTTCTCGTGTCAAGAAGGGAAAGGATATGAAAGGTGAGAAGATAAATGTTAATAATGACCATCTTCCATCTATAGAGGAATCTGAACCTGTAGAAGGGGTTTCTGAGGAGGATATTCAGGAAGAGGTTTGCACTAATGAGACACTAGATGACAGTATCAATGGCTCAAGGGAAGAAAATGCTTTAGTGGATCAAGACTCACCTGAACTTTTCTCTCCGTGGAAAGAAATGGAGTCCCTTGTTCAGGGAGGAGTCCCAAAGGATCTTAGAGGAGAGGTAAAATTGATGCTTTCTAATTCGCTTAAATTCCTACTTTTGTTGGGGGGAAAAGTAGTGCAGCCTTCACTACAACATTGTTATTACAGGTCTGGCAAGCCTTTGTAGGTGTGAAGACACGTCGGGTAGAGAGCTATTATGAGGATCTGTTAGCTCAAGAAACTAACAGTGGTGAAAGCAAGGAGCAAGATGTCCCATCTGGTGCATTAGGGAAATGGAGAAAGCAGATTGAGAAGGTCATTAGCTGCATGCGCCTTGGACTTTATTTTGATTTGTAGGTGCTGCTTCTTTTGCTTTATATTGCAAGTTGGCTCTCTCCTTAGACTAAATCATACTTTTCATTCTCAGGACATACCACGAACTTTCCCAGGTCACCCTGCTTTGGACGAAAATGGCAGAAATTCCTTGAGGCGTTTACTGCTAGCATATGCTCGGCATAACCCCTCTGTTGGGTACTGTCAGGTAACTGGGGTCCAAAAGAATCTTTCTTGGTAAATACTGATTCAGCTATTACTCCTATTCTTTAAGCTCATGCTTCCATCCCTGTTCAAACAAGTATTTTCCACACAATGGTAAAATAAACTGAAATACTTGGTGCCATTGGGTAAATCAAAGACAATATGTCCAGAAGCTGTTTTCGTCTCTTTCCCTTTTATGAAAAATTCTTGTTATTGATTATGTACCTGAAAATCTCTCTTTCTCTCTCTCTCTGTATGTGTGTGTAAGACTTTTTGTTCACTTCTTTGTTTTCACTGACAGTTTAAGCATAGAACAAATATTTGATGTTTTACTGAAATTAATTTACATAGAGCTAACTTTTTGAAGCTGTGAAGCTCAGCCAAGCCATGTCAATAAAAATGTATTTATAGGTATGTATCTAGAATGTGATATTTTTTTCAGTAAAGTGAGGGACTTCATAACATGACAAGTTGCTTTCCCAGGGTTAGATAATGTATTTGGTCTCGGGGAAAGATTTGTTAAAATTATATTTGGTGGTCCTTGGATTGAGCAAACCAATAAACAGAAAATAAGGCTAAAACAGAGACAATTCTTGGAGATCAACTTCGATTCTGGTACATGTTTTACATACTAGTCAAGTCTCTTCAACTTATAGCTGAAGACTTTAAGATGGATCTTTAACATCGCTGCTATTGGTCTGGTAAACCTTGCCTTCTAATGATCATTAGTTGCTGTAAGAGTGTCTTCCTTTTTCATTTACTTTTGGCATAAGCTTTAATATATTAATGTCTTTGTGTATGTAGTATATCTCCTGAAAGATTTTCAGGGTCCATACTTCATGCTAGCACCTCCTTCATACTTTTGCTAAAAATATAAAATGTTTAAAGACTCAAGTTGCAGCCAGTTGAAAGGTTGTGTGTGTCCTGTGCAATAAGAGGTGTGATATACTGACCATTGACTATCTTTGCATTTCCATAGTTATTGCTTTCTTTATTTTTCTTTGGGGAGGGGGGTTGGTTATGTTGATGGTATCTATTAATCTCTTCACTGGTGGTAATCTTCACTATTGTCATCATCTTCATATTCATTGTCAATAAATTTCTTGTTATTGAAATACATGCAGGCAATGAACTTCTTTGCTGGTTTATTGCTGCTTCTTATGCCTGAAGAAAATGCCTTTTGGTAGGTTTGGGAAGCTTGTCTCATATATTTTCCCCTAGTCAAGACTCAATCCCTCTTTCCAGCATAGATTGCTTTATAGACTATACAGGAACAAATAATGCTTCTGAATAGACAATAATTGTTCCAAGGAGCAAACTTCCAGCAATTTTATCTTTTGGCCACTGATTATAAGGGAAACAATTTTTTAAAACAGTTATCCACTTAAAACACAACTGCGTCTTTGTATTGTTTTACACAAAACAATTCATTTTATCTTAGGTTTATGAACTAATTGGTTTAGTTGGTATCTCAGGGCATTTGTCGGCATTATTGATGATTATTTTGAAGGCTATTATACGGAGGAAATGATAGAATCTCAGGTGTGGGTCTATTTTCTCAGTCTTTCAAAAGAAAACACCTTTATTTTATCCTGAGTCAGGATTATATGCCTGTTTCTTAGTTGTAGTATTGAGGGACTCTTAGTAATTCTCTTTGGCAGTCACAGAAGCTTTTAATTTGTCAGGTGGACCAGCTTGTTTTTGAGGAATTGATGCGTGAAAGATTTCCCAAACTGGGTTTGTATTTATCAGCTTTGCTCTGTAGTAATCTTATTTTAATTGTCCTATGAATCAGTCTGGATAGCTTTTTTTATTCTATTGATGCTTTTGGTGCAGTTAATCATCTGGATTACTTGGGAGTGCAGGTGGCATGGATATCTGGACCTTGGTTCCTATCAATCTTTGTGAACATGATTCCTTGGGAAAGTGGTGAGATTTAGCTGGAGTATTTTTTTTCTTTTAAAATTTCAGCATTGACTTTGAACTTGTTATATTCTTAAAAATGTTACTTTCTTCTGTGTTTCTCCATCCTTAGTTATTCGAGTTTGGGATGTGCTGCTATTTGAAGGGAACCGTGTTATGCTATTTCGAACAGCACTGGCTCTAATGGAATTATATGGTATTGAATTGTGTTTTCCTGTGCTTATGAGTCTGGTCTGTGGAGAATAGTAGGTGTAAGTAGTAAACTAAATTAAATTATTGTTTATATCTTCTCTAAAATAATACAAAATTTTCATCTCTTATTCTAGGTCCTGCATTAATTACAACAAAAGATGCAGGTGATGCAATTACTCTATTGCAATCACTTGCTGGCTCGACATTTGATAGCAGCCAGCTTGTCTTTACTGCTTGCATGGGTTATCTAGCTGTGACTGAGGCAAGATTGAAGGAACTGAGAGAAAAACACCGGCCATCTATATTAGTTGTTGTAGAAGAAAGGTCAAAGAAGGGACGAGTTTGGAAGGATTCCAAAGGGCTTGCATCTAAACTGTACAGTTTCAAGCATGACCCAGGAACACTGGTAGAAGAAAGGAAAACGACTGAAGGAGGCGATATGGAAGCTGATGAGGACAAATCACCATTGGAGTCTCATTCCTCTAATTTAGATGAACTGCTTAGTAGCCTCAATGTTAATTCAGAATTGGATTCCCTACCAGATCTCCAGGAACAGGTTGCTTCCTCTACACCTCAACATTCACCTCCCTCCTCCACCCAAGTTTGTGAAGTGGATTGAAATTTATCTACCATTAAACTCTTATTTGACTAATAAATCCACCATAGTATGCTATTGATGCCTTGAAGATGTGTCTTTTTTGTCTTGTTCTATCTTGTTCAGGTTAAACATGTAATTGTAAAAAGGTGTTTGCACTGCATACAATGTGAAATCAGACACTCAATCTGAAATTTTGACCATGAATAGTTTTCTGTAGGTCATAACATGCTTGATTAATTAAGTTCAGCATTTTTTGCAGTTGTTGCTGTCATGTTATGACTGTCTTTCTGTGTCTCTGTGGTATATCATTTGATTCGGTTTCACTTAGAAGATTGAAAAGGAACTAGAATTGGATGATATTGTATTGTGTTCTCTGAACGTGTGCTGGCTCTTCAGTGGTTTTTTGTTTATTGAGTTTATACTCCTGTAAAAACCTCGGATTTTTTTCCTTTGAAACAAAAATGGATCTTATGCATCAGAAAGTAGTGCTTTTGAAGATTGACAAAAATATTTCCAAGATTTAGACCCTAAATTCACCATGTTCTCTTTTCTTTCTCTGATTTCCAGTTTATTAGTTAACCAACAATTGTGATTGTGAAAGAAGGGGGAGGGGGAATCTCTTTGTATAAAAAAGTATTATATTTGGATTTCTTGTTCCACCATACTCAGATATAAACTTAATGTAGCTATGTTTCTGGGTTTGTTTGTTGATTTGTTGTGCTTACAATGATTTATATAAATGCTTGCCTTGTGTGGAACTAATTATCCAAGCATCAAATCAGGTGTTTCTTTAATGTTTCCTTGATTTACTTTTTAAAAAAATCATAAAATTGGTGTTCATAGAATTATTATCTGTTTACTTGACAAATAATGGGATAAAATTCTTGGTAGAGATTTGTTTTGTATAAATTAAAAATTTATAGAGGACCATTGCACTCAATATTTTGTTAACTAAATATATACTTTACTGAAAGAAATGTTGGCATGCTATTTATAAATATAGGGCAAACTTTTTTGAATTTTTTGTTTTAGAAAATGGAGGATCACTATGTTAACAAATACATACGTTTACTGAAAGCAATTTCTATATTGGCATATTCTTCCTGGAAAAGTGTGCATGCAATTATAGGAGAATGTAATATGTGGTTTTATGTCCATTGACATTGAGCAACAAACGCTGGCTGGATTACAGAACCATATAATGTTTATAAATTATTATATTTCATTTTTTTAGGGGGTGGGGAGTAGGGGTTGATGATTGTTATCCATTACATTTACATGGTTTGATTAGCATGATTGAATGTTGGAAGTATAGCTGCAAAATTTTTATGTTGGTTGTGTGCGACACAAGTCTTCCTGATGCTTCAATCCACAACTGCATTAGTCAAATTATATATCCTCATGAATGGCCAAAATTTTAGAGGCATATTACAATCATGCCATTTCATAGTCTAATTCCTTTGCTTAATTTTGGATTATAGTTCTCAAGTTTTTCATAGTTATCTAAAAGTATTTCACTTATAAATAGTTGCTCTAATATAACCAATTCTTGCACAACTCCTTTTAAGTTTCAATCATTAACAGCTTCTGTGCAGGTGGTTTGGTTGAAGGTTGAGTTATGCAGATTGCTGGAGGAGAAAAGATCTGCCATACTCAGGTTATTATTTTTTTGGTGTTTCTATTCTAGATCTTTTAAGACAACTTGATTTGTTTTTCAGCCTGTTGTTTTATAAAGTAAAGTTGAGAGGAGGTTTCTAGAATAGAATTGTAGGATAAATTAAGTTCGTGAAAGAATTATCAACCAAGTGCAATTAGCCTGATGCTTAGCCCTGTTTACTCTCTTTCTCTTATCTCCTGCCAAGAGAGTATTACAGAGTCTACCTTTGAGCAAGCCCTTCCATAATTCCTAGAACATGTTCAAATCTAGCCCAAAAAGTGGGTTAGGAAATATTTCTCAACCAGCAATGTATGCATCTTACTAGAACCTCGCTTAGTGCCACATTATTGGCCCATTTGTGAATATGCTTCATTTTGTTTACTCACTTTATCTTTATTCAGATCTTCTAGCTTATAGATCAAAGTGTTTAATAGATCTTCATATTGTATTTAGCACCCTTGATGTTCTATTTGTATCTTTTCCCCCTTCATTCCCCATCTTTCTTTCCCCATGTTGCCTTGTTAATGTGAAAACTTTATTTATTCAATTAAGCATTGTGAGATTGTCATGATACCTTATGAAGACAATAAATAAATTTCCATATGTGTTTCCATCCTTGAACAGAGCTGAGGAGCTAGAAACAGCTTTAATGGAGATGGTCAAAGAAGATAATCGACGGCAACTGAGTGCAAGGGTATATCGAACATTTGGATGATTGAACTTGTTGTGTTATCTTTTTTTTTTTTTTTGGCTATTTTGTTGAGGGTATATGTGCTTACCAAATTTGTAAAAATGGAAACACATCATCTCCCCTTGTCCTCATTCTTCCCATATATATTTATTTGAAGCTTTTAAAATATTAAGTTATACTGTACTTTCCATCCTTTATCACGTATGATTCAATGCTATGGCATAAATAAACTGCTTATTTATGAACATACATTTGAATCTCTTAAAATTTGGGTTTTGGCCTAACTCAACCCTAAAAGTTAGCTCATGGAGTTAGGGTTGCCCCTCACTTATAACAACTATTCAGGCCATATCACTATCCAATGTGGGACTCTCAACATACCCCCCTCACGCCCAGGACTGGACATTTGCGGGTGGCCCAACGGATCTCGGATAGGCTCTGATACCATCTTAGAATTTGAGTTTGGACCTAACTCAACCCCAAAAGCTAGCTCATAGAGTAAGAGTTGCCCCCCACTTATAACCACTATTTAGGTCATATCACTATCCAATATGGGACTCTCAACAGAATCAAATTATTATTATGAAATTACATTTCATGCTTTATCCTTGATTAGCTAATTTTCACTAATAAGGGTGAGTAGCATCTTGACATGAACTCACTTTCATGTCAATCTGCATTTTTATTTAGAATACAGGGAGAAAATAGGGAGAAATTTTGAAACTTCAGATGATTACCCTTTAACCTTAACCATCTTTTTTAGGTTACGGTTTATATCTTGGAGGCGACACCATTCTACTAAACCCATGCCTGGGGCATATATATTAGTGTAGGTAATATAATATAAATAAGCTTGATTTAAATGCCATTTAATCATTCAATCAGCAGTGAGGACTTTTTACTTAATTCCATAAAAGACACAAACACTAGGGAAGCTAGTTCAGCATCCAAGTACTATTATGGTTCCTTCTTCTCTACAAACTTTTTTGTGGTCATTTGGCTTGCAAGGTTTACAAAAAATGTTCATGATCATGCAGGTTGAGCAATTGGAGCAGGAGGTAGCTGATCTGCAGCAAGCCCTTGCTGATAAGAAAGAACAAGAAGCAGCCATGCTGCAGGTTCTAGTGTGCACCTGTTTTCTCCAGTTTCTATTTCCGTAAGCTTATATGCAAAAATGAATAAGTAAATAGAAATTTTAAAAAATGCCTTTATATGTTGTAAGGAAAACTTTGAAATCTTCTGCATGCTACAGGTCCTAATGCGGGTAGAGCAGGACCAAAGAGTTACTGAAGATGCTCGCAGAAGAGCAGAGCAAGATCTTGCTGCTCAGAAATATGCAGTTCATATGCTTCAGGTACCCCCTCCCCCTTCTTATGATCATTTTGGTTCTGGTCATTTGATTTTATAGTATGCTACATGAAAACATGTTTAGAATACAATCTCACTGTTTTCAAAAAAACAGTAAGATTTAAAAGAATAACTTAATTTATGAATCATGATGACACTGAGAAAGTATCTTCTTCGAATACTGAATTTCACAGAGAGGTGTTATATATTTAACCTTTGTTCTCTAGTGCTCAATATACTGGTTTGGGTACTGTTATATGGATTCACGTGCAACTCTGTAAGCAATATCCCTGTTGATTCTTTTGCCTGATGGAATGGATGCAAGCATGAGTAGTTGAGAAATAAAATAACTGATATGCTCAAAATCTGTTTTAAAATCTAACATATTTACTTATACCTTTTCTCTTGCTAATGTTCTTGGAAAAAAGAAAATATTCTTTGTTATTTGGTTGTATTTCATTTAAAAGGGCTGTGGATGAAGGTTTTCTTATCTTTTCTGTTTTGGCTAAACTGGATAAAGTTAATTACGTCTAACATATTCTGAAATACAAACTTTCCCCATTATGTTTGTTTTGATCCAAATACCCACAGCATATCAATACCATTGAAGAGCTTTCTAATGAGATGGTTGGATCTATTTCCCGGAGAAGTAACCACACTGTATTAAGGATCTTACAAGACATGATTGTATCTATTTCCAGTATAATATATATGCAGGAAAAGTATGAGAAGGCCATGGCATCAATTGCTGAGATGCAAAAGCGGGTGGTTATGGCAGAAAGTATGTTGGAGGCTACCCTTCAATATGAATCTGGCCAATGCAAAGCACTTTCTTCTCCAAGGTACAAATATTTTAAACATCACATTTCAGATTCTGCATGCAACTTTATCCTCTTCTAGTCCAAATTATTTGAACGTTAAAGTTGATAGATTATGAGATGTGCACAATTAATTGCTTGCAACTAGTATTGAAACCAAAATTTAGTTATTATCTGTTATGATGCGGAAACTGAGTAGCAGTGAAGCAGCCAAGGCTTCAGCGAAAGGCTTATAGATAGTCTCCTGGTAAATATCACTGTTTATGCCACTCAAGTGAACTGGAAATTAACTCTCCAAAATAACAAACTATATCGAAAAGATAAAGAAATGGAGATCTTGTTCCAAGGAATAGAAGATTAGCCAGTTTTATTTTGCTCATATTATGGGAAACCTTCAAATATGATTTATAAGGTTGTAAGTTGTGGCTGCTAATACTCATTCACTTCACTTTAATAAGAGTTTAAATTTGATCCACTGTCAGTAAAAAGTTTTTAACATTGTCATTCAATGATATGTTGACACATCATTAAAAGAGTTAGACTTTCTAGGTAATTGTTATGACAGTCAAACTCTTTTAATGATTTGGCAAATACATGATTGGATGATAGTATAAAGAAGTTTTACATTGACAGTAGATTAAAATTAAATCCCTTTAATAATGTGGTTTCTGTCATCTGAATTCTTTGACTTTGACATAACCTGGTTTCTATGGAGTTGTGGGGAGGGGATGCCAATACAAAATGTGTGTTGCATATGATGTGAGATTTGCTACATTCATTTATTGTTAGAAACCACATTCTTTTGGATCAATTTCATTAGAGGTATTTTTTGTAGGGCTGGTCGTGTACAAAGCCCAAGGTTAGAAAACCCCTCACGGAAGATAGGTCTACTAAATTTTGGACTTGGTTGGCGTGACAGAAACAAGGTAAAATCTTCTCTATTTCCACTCTTGATCTGCCAGTGACTTGTATTCAAGCAGAGCACATGTTAGTACACTTCGAATTCAGAAGAATTCACCGTTGGATGGTAGGCCAGTTCAACTAGCAACTCCTTGACATTGAAATTAAATTCACCGCACAGTTTAACCCAAAACTTAATGTTTTAAGAATAAAAAATTGTCTATTTATTGTTTGGGGTATTAATCTTTGCAGATGTTCCCAAATTGCAATATGTCCATTTGGTTGGCCTTTGCCATTGTATTGCAGCTAGAAGCTTATTATTGTTTGTAAAGATTGTCCCTCACACATCCTATGAAACAGGGCAAACCAGCCAATGCCGAGGAATCTGGTGAAAGTATGTCTAACAATGCTACTCCGAGGAAAGAATCCAATAACCAAGAAGATAGATAAAACATCCAGAGCAGTGCCATTGGAAACTCTAAACCCACATCCCGGTCCTCTCCTGCCTGAGTACCTAGAGTAGTTACCTGTTCTTGATTATCACTACTCACTTTTCTTTGGTAATCGTGTCATAGTGTTGGCTGAAAGTTATGGGAAGAATCCATTTGTACCATCCTCAAAATCCTAATGGGTAGATTAATTCCCCCCCCCCCCCCTTCTTTTTTTCACTATCCATTTTAATGTAAGGAATGTTTAATGTCCATTGTTGATAGGTCAATTATTCGTAGAAGGTATATTCTTTTACACCGTGGTTGACAATTTGGCATCACTTACTGAAGTGCAACAATCGTGCCCTTACCATATTATAATGAGTGCACTCGTGCCTCCTCCTATAAATAACGTTTTCTTATATTTCAAGTTAATTTCATTCTTTGGGGGGGGGGGGGGGTGGTTTAAAATGGAGTAGAAAGAGAAAATAGCCATCTTTTAATAAAATTAATGTTAACACTTGTATACAGGTTAGTTCAGCAAGTAAAGATTGAAACATTTCGCTTGTAAAGTATATGTTTGATTCTAGTGCAAGCAATCTTTTTGAATAGACAATTTGTAAGTATTATTGTAAACTTTTGTTAAGACTCATGGCATGTTAGATCTTGCAATAAGACAGTGTAAATTTTTGTTTTTTAAAAAAATGCCAACGCTTTTTGTTAGAAACTAATTAAAAAATTAAATTCATCAGATGATTCGGTCCCAAAGATGTGGTGTTGCTGTTGTGATCATCCATCTTTGCTAACGTGTCATTAGTAGCACATTGGTTTACTTCTCTAAATTATGCACTTATTGAAAAACCCAACTAATTGTGGTTAGTGAGGGCTCTGGTCTCCAACAAGCTTCCTAGATTAGAACTCAGAAGACATTGAGCCAGGTTTCACGATTAGATAATTCAACTATATCCCATAGTTTATTTAAGGGATTTGGATCTCCTTAATGAAAGTAATGAGAGAGAGAAACCTTAAAACAAGTAACGGCATTTGCTAGTTTTATTTTGGATGACCAATATTTATTCTTTTATTTTTCTTCCACTACGTTGCTGCAGTGCCTACAGGTGAATTGATCCCTTATTTATTGAGCCATTATTTTTCAATTTTATCAAGTAACCACAAGTAGTGTTCATGTTGAACTTGTACCAAACAGTCTCTGTCAAATATGATTTAATAAAACACTTTAATTTTGATATGTTACGATATCAATGTGAATGTAATGTCGGTATCTATTAGAGGTCGTGCTTCTAAGGTTCAATCCAATTTTAGTTAAGCGTAAAAATTTCAGAAAACTTCTAATGTATCAGCATTTTAGATGGCATTACTCTTCTCCTAGTATCAAAAGAAAAAGCTAAAAGGCACCTTAGCATAAAAAAAATATATTCTCTCTGCTCTGGAAGTGCCAAAGTAAGCCTAAGAAATTTAAAGTTCATCACAACAATTCATGATCATAAGCGTGCAGATGCGATGATACTGGGGTTCAAGTATTATGCTATGAGAAAGATGCTTCATGAGCAATTGCGCGACATTACCGGTAAAACACAAGTTACATCGAAAATATGTACACGACCAGATAAACTTCCAAAGAAGATGAAAGAGGGGCATAACATATGATATATGCATACTTTCTTGGTTGAAAAAGCTATATTTCTACAGTGCTTCATAACTATACAACAACCTGGATAAAGAAGAGGAGGCAAGGACATTTATGGAATGCAGGTACACCAGTAGAACCATTGGCTAGACAGAAGGAACATGAATTATGAATCCAGCAATTTGCTCTTAAATAGAAATTTAGGGAAAAGGAAGTGGAAATACTATCTTAGCTCCAAATGGAAATAGAAGCAGTTCTGTGAACCAGAAATAGAACAAAATTTCACAAGATTTTTAGCAACTATGCTCCGAACTGAGAACACCACCAAAAGACAACTGGTATTAACATCTATAAACAACCTATATCTTGCAGTATGTTGAGAAGCCGTGAAATGTAAGATATTTGAAATTTGCTCCAGACTATCCTATAGCCACCAAACACTGAGCTCCATATCATTGTCCCCTCTTGGTTCTAGGGGGAGTACCGGGAGCAAGGCGAGCGCTTTGGACTGTCTGTGTATTGGGGTCATATCTTTGTGAAGCAAGGTAACTCAAAGCTGTGACAACATCAGCTATAACCGGACGCATATTGACCTGCTCCTGAACACACATTGCTGCAACAGCAAGGGCCTGGTATAGCCCTCTTGGAGGATATTGACCTTGGAGCATTGGATCAGCCATTTGTGAAAATTTTCTTCGATCTTTAAACAAGGGTCTAGCCTGCAATTAAATCAGAGTAGTCCATCCCAAAGTTACCACTCAAATTTTAATCAAATTACTCAAATAAGGACCAAGGACCAAGGACCAAGGACCATGTCATAATATAAAATTTCAATATCACAACTGAATATATTAAAATATTCAATTTCTCGTAGATAGCCAACAGAGATATGCAAGAGTAAGTAAAGAGAATATATGGGATATGCAACTTAAAAAGTTCACTTAACTTAGACCACTAGCTTCAACCATCACAGTAACAGGAATTTCTTTTTACGAGAAGAATTTATTAAGAAAGGAAGAAAATAAAGAGGAAGATCATAAAGCCTCCTAAAAGAAAGGAAAACCATAAAAGAAAAAAAAAGAAAAAGAAAAAGAACTAAAACAAAGAAGAAAATATCAGCTGAAAAGAACTCCAATCACTATGACAGAAATTTTCTCTCAAAACATTGTCCATCTTTAACTATATACCATGTTTTGTTACTTTTAATTAAGAGGTGAATGAGAACTATTTAAATGAAAATGATTTCTTACCAAAAATTCTCAAGCTTAAGTACAATTATGCAGGTAAATTTTTCCAAGCATGGCCAATTCATATGGAACTACTTACCTCCCCCTTATTTTATCCACGCTGACTACTTTTTAACCATTTATATGTGAATGAAACTATCCAGAAAGTTTATGTCATTCAACCAATAGCATTTTCACTGGTAGGTTGGTCTGAGTATTTGACTATTCATTATTCTGCTCTCCTGCTTTTAAATCATCAGCAAAACCTATAAGATGAGATAACGGTAGGAGTTTCTTACCCATGCAACAAGATTCTGCTCTCCTGCAGATTTTGAATTGTCAATCGCTTTCCTTCCAGTAATTATTTCCAGAAGAACTACACCAAAGCTATAAACATCTGATTTCAGAGTCAGTTGACCTGTCATTGCATACTCTGGAGCACAATATCCATAGGTGCCCATAACCCTCGTTGATACATGGGTGTTTTCCCCAACTGGGCCAAGTTTAGCCAAACCAAAATCAGATAACTTTGGATGATACCCTTCACCAAGCAAAATGTTGGAGCACTTTAAATCTCGGTATATGACAGGAGGGTTAGCTTTGTCATGTAGATATTCCAATCCCTTTGCTGCCCCAGCAGCTATTTTCATTCGTGTGTTCCAGTCAAGTCGTTTCTTGCCAGGAGAAATATCTGCAAATCAAACATATATTACCAATATCTACTAGAAGACAATACAAAATTTAAAGAAGAGAAAAGAAATAACATGCAAATTTGAAATACAAATACCATATAAGTGGTCTTCCAAGGATCCTAATGGCATATATTCATAAACTAGAAGCCTTTGATCTCCATCAGCACAATAACCAATCAGGTTGACAAGGTTAGGGTGGTGAAGTAGACTTAACATTAACACTTCAACAAGAAATTCTCTATTCCCTTGCAGCCCATTTCGGTCATGTTGCTTAATTGCGACAATCTACATTCAACATTAGAAAGGATGAAACGTGTTGCCAACTCAAACTACACAAATTTTAAGCTCAGTTCCGTGCTGGCAAAACTCATAACAACTCTGGCTGTCAGAAGAGAGTAACGTGGATAAAGGGGGGAAATGATGAATAACAAAGAAAAATGAAGCATTACTTCATTTCCCTGCAATTTTCTCCTATTCTTCCTAAACAAAGAAATCATGAGAAAACAGACTCACCTGATCAATACTTTCCAAACGCCCTTTGTATACTCTACCAAAGCCTCCCTCACCCAAAAGACATTCTGCTCTAAAATTTCTAGTTGCAGTTGCCAACTCGCGGAATGAGAATGTCTGTGCAGCAATGTGATTGTGATCAGGGTTCCCATTTTTAGAGGAATCTTTGGAATTCATGGATGAATTCCTCTTCAATTTCCCTGTACTCAATTGCAAAGACTAATGATTTAAGTGGGGAGAAGCATAAGCTACAGCAGGTTTAGATTTAACTTCTAAGACCAATCCATGTTCATTCCGTCTCTTGGAATCATGAAAGTACTGCATGGCATGTTTTCATTTTCCAAGTCCCAGGAAGAAGTAACTAAAGATCATCCAAATAAGAATCAAAAACTGATTTTGCCACACACGATAAACCGTTTCAAAATTACCATCAATAGTACAATTTTAAGATTGATATATACTTTGTAAATGAGGAAACCAATAAGCTGAAAGAAAACAACTCAAACAGCAAGTTTTATATTATTAAGAAAACTGATAAGATAATTTCAGGGAAGTTTTGACTTAGAGCATCACCTGAATCAATGCTAGTAATACACCAATCAAAGGAATGTAATGTATCCAAGAGAAGAATAAAAAATAGTCTAAAACAGCACAAAATCTACAATCAAAAAAGCTAACACACAAATTCTTGAAATCCAAAACCACATCAGACGGGCATAAAGGACATTTTAAGACTTAAGATGATCCTGTAACTAAATATAGCAGATTATACATATGTAGATTCCATCCCCACCCAGGGTTTTTTAAAAAAAAAAACTTTTTTTTATAAGAAAATAGAAAGCTGGCAATCATTAACTATATCAAATCCCAGCTATCTTTATCTGTGAAGTTCACTCATCCATGACACCAATCGGGTCTACCAAATACATAAAAACTCACTCAATTTCAATTGCTACAAGAAATCCCATATAAAGCAAGAGACAAATTAGAACAAGACATATTATATAACCCCAAATACCTTCATCAAGAAGGCGCAACAGAAATCGAGTGAAAGCACGATTATCCCAAAGAGGGGTCTCACTATGACAAACCCATAAATGACTATTTTTCCCACACTATCAAAACAATATCAGTACCTGGGGTGGCTTTGATCGGATCAACAAGGCTGTCCTGCACTGCCATCTTCTCCACCCTCTTCTTTATCTTCTTCTTAGTGTTTGAATTTCCAGAACAGGGAATCCAACCCATGTTTGTTTCCTCTTCCTTTTCTCTCTGGAGATGCAGGAAGGAAGAAGAAGAAGAAGAACAGTGACCAGGAAGATTGCCAAATAGCTGAAGAATCAACCAATCAATCACTCAGAATTCACAGCAAGACACGACCCTGATCACACTGTTTGGAAAAGAGCCAGCCACCTTTGCTCTTTTTCTCACACTTTTTGATGTTGTTGTATCATTTATGTGTGTGTGTTGTGTGCCGTGTTTGTGAATTGGTCTACGATTTTTTTCTTTTTTTTCTTTTCATTTCTATTTTTTCCTTTCATCCCAGAAATTTCGTCATTGGTTTCTTTTTGGTCGGAAAAACACCATCATTGGCTGAAATGGGCCTCACTGGATCAACGCCGAAACCATTCTTAAAACGATGTCGTTTTCTTTACTGTCAATCTCCTATTAAAAAAAAAATTCTTTTGCAGAGCATAAAATAATTGCTTTTGGATTAAGTTAATTTCTGTCATAACATGTCATGCTAGCCACTCCTCTCCACATTCTACCTCAGGAATCTATAAAATAAGATGTTTTTTGTGATGCTTTTAGAATTCTTATATATTATTTTTATATTTAATTTTGATACATTATAGTTATATTATTAATCAATCATGTACTATTATATTGTTTAAAGAATGTATTATAATAACAATTAATTAAGATATCAAATTATTTAATAATATAATAATATATAATTAATAATAATATTCATCTTTTAAAAAGTAAACACATGTGATGTTCGTTTATTTATTGTAACTCAATGATCACAGTTTTGGCCGCCATCAAAGTTCAACTTTTAGCAAACAACTGAAGTTGTACTAACAACTGAAGTTGTACTAACAACTGTGGATCTTACATTCCTATAATTATTACAAGGTGGGTCTCGTAAGACCAACTCAAATTAGTTCTCTTTTTTTTTCTTTTTTTCTTTTTTTTTTTGGGGTTTTCTCCCCCTTCTAGTCAATGAAAGTAGCTCTTTGGATTGAAAGAAGTCATCATGGCGTTTTACTTTTTCTGTTGAAAGCAAGCAAAAGGAAAAATATGGAATTAGACCAAAGCCTGGATAATGTTTCTGTATGTAATTGAAGCACATGTCATAATGATATGAAGAGAAAGTGAATTTCACTCTTCCGTTTCTTCTTCCACATTCATCCTTTCAGTTAAAAAAAAACAGTTGAGAAAAAACTTAATTTTTCTATAAAAGAAATATACATATGATTAGAGGCTTCATGTTTCAAAAATCAACTGCAGGAAACAGCTGGTAGGAAGCGGCGTTATATGAAAGTGCCATATGTTTTTATAGTATATTTATATGTTTTTTGTTTGGCTTGTTCAATCAAAATTAAAATAAAATTTTGACGTAATTACAAAAAAAATGACGTTAAAAATTGTTTAAACTAATTTAGAAAGAATTATTGAAACAAATTAAGAAAAACTCTTTACTACACAAATCCAAAAATATAATGATAAGCATAGTGATTTGTAAATACTAAATATATCTATTTTGTATTTTTGTATGAAAGAAAGATAAATATTATCTTTTTTGTTTATGTTTGAATATTTTCATATTTTTTGAGTGTGAAACTAATTTTATTTCGAATATTAAAGTAATATCTCTCTACAAGTATTTCCTCGCATCTTTGAACTTTTGATATTGTAGAGTCCCTTAACTATTAAATTCAAATTTATTTTTTAAATTTGTTTATCACTTGTTACTTTCATTTAAATCTTTGTATTTTGGTCATGTTCATCGGAATCTTTATCTACCACATCTATTTAAAAGCTTCAGAATTTATTTTTTTAAAATGAAAAACCTTTCATTTTCTCAAAATTTGGCTTTAGCCTTGTCTCTTTTTGTTCAAATCTCTGTTTTATTATTCCATATGACAAAGCCAATACAAATAAAGTTAGGAGAGATCCTTTACAACACTTGCGCACATGCAGTACATTAATTTTTCTTTCTTTGTTTTCTTCTTTAGATAAAAAAAAACAGAGAATATGTTCAACATCATAATTATGATAAAAATACTTGATTATAAATTTAGATAATGTTTGAAAGAAGTGAAAAATAAAAATACGAGCCTTTTAATTGAGACAATTAATAAATAATTTACAATTTATAATCTTTAATTGAATTCTAATTTTGAATAAAATATATAAACATCTAAACAAATTATCATAATTAGATAATGATTATACATGTTTAAATGAGGCCTTTGAGTAAAAATAAGAAAGAAAGGTGACTGAGAGAGAAAAATAAATTTTAATACTTCAAGTAGTAGTAGGAGTTGGAGTAATAGTAGGAGCAGCAGTGGCAGGTCTAACAAAAAATGTCTTGCATGCTAGCTTCTTGATTAGTCTGCCTTAGGATAGGTGTAATTTATCATTATCAATTAAACAAATCAACCTGGTTTTAGACCAGGTTCCAAGTGGTAAATCTTTGCGTGATAATCACGGACATTATATTCTTTCCTTTCGACCATGAACCTATTCATAGGCCGGTCAAGATTTTCCCAGATGTTATGCACAGTTGAATACAATAATCCACTACATGCATACATACAAATTAACGATCATCCTTCTAGACCCCTCTCACCTAGAAAATGGGGTTCTCAAAAAGCATACTCATGCCATGCCTTTGAAACTTGATCAAACGAGCAAAAGGGTTTGTTTCAAATGGGCAAGAAAAGAAATTACAAACCCCTTTTATAGCATAATCCATTAACTAAGCTCAATAGACAGGCCCATTGTCCCACAGAAAATGAATGGTTCACTTTAGACTTTAGAGTTCAAATTGGGTAGAGCTTGCTGATGTCCTCTTTTACCTGGCGGATTGATCAGGTTGACTGGTTAAGTGCTTACCTTCTTAAGCATTTGCAGGAGTAACCATGGACCATTTTTTTAACTTACCTCGTATCAGTTTGTTAAAATTAGTATAATCTTTCATGTGCATGTATATAGAGCCATGCCCTAATCACTAGTTTGTGCGTGCTAGAGATAATACTCTCCGTTGACATATCACTTGTAGATCAAATTTTTAAGATGACTAGTTTCATTAATATAATATCATAGCCTTTTTGACAAAATGATATCAAGCAAGTTGTCTACTTTTTCTTTTCTTTTCTTTTCCACCTCAACGTTTGTGACAGTGATGACGATAATGAACTATATATTGTACAGATAAGGTGTCAAACAATAAAGAGCAGACCATGCCCCATAAAAATGCCATTGATTCCACAATACGAACTACCAGCACCAAAACCGACATTATCAATAAGCTGCCGCTGATGAAATTCACAGTAAATATGATAAGGGTCCGAACCACGTTAGGTACTGCATTTGATCTTGTCGTTGTCATCCGATGAACTTGAACTTTTCTATCCTATGAACTAACCATTGAGTCATGCTGCTCTTGTTAACTAATTTAAGTTTCAATCACAGTTTGTCGTTTTCTTTTTTTTCTTTTTCTTTTTTTTTTATAAAATGGTTGCAGGGAGGTTTGAACTTATGACCTCCTGCAAACTAGTCAAATCCCTCGCCCCCATTCCTATTGGCTTAATCACAATTTGTCTTTATGAAGAGAGGGCTGTGAATCTTTTTCAGAGGCCACAAGTCCTGTGTTCTTGAGTAGCATCTCATGGTTGTGCTTTCCCTCATATGTAGTGATAAATGATCTTGGGTCATCTATTGCTCTCTCCACATGTTTGCGCACATTACACTTGATATTGGTACATCTATAGTAACTTCTGCAAGACAAATTAGATGTTGTCAAGAAAACTCGTGAGATAGGAAAAAAAGAAGATACTAGTCAGTAGTCACTTGTAGAAGAAGTCAAACACAGTTTTTGGCACAGTATCGTTAATTGAGTCCGTAATTTGAAGGATTTATTATATCTTAGGAACCCAAGATGACGTCAAGGTGTGTTTAGACTCTTGTATCAACAGTACTTATAAATTAAAGATCATTAAGGGAATGCATAGCAGAACCCAAAATCTCCCCTTCAAGGTGATCTTGAAGCAAACCATTTAAAAGAAGTTACTCTGATGCAGAACATAAAAACTTATATTGGTATTTCAGAACAGGCAACAAGTATGAAGAGTCATCTGGGGAAAGCCATCTTCCAGTATTTCAGAATCTGTAGAATTTTGCACCACAACGCAAGGCTCAACTAAACCTTCCTCTGAATCAGATACTACAGCCTCATTGGATTAATTCTTAATTTTCTGAAGGAAGAGAAACATTCAACATAATTACCCTTTAATTAACTTCAAAGAAAGATTGATAATGACAGCGGAGTTAGCTTAGAATTACAAATATGTTACTGGATGGATAATTTTTTCTTGGAGTGGAGGGAGAAAGCACAAGGAGGAAAGTTACCATGAAGTGAATTTGTATTAATTTCTCATGTAACTAATAACTCATCTATTTTTCAAAATATAGACTTTAGTTTTTATATATCTATTAGCTAACATGACATTAAAAAGTTATTGCAAACTCAAGCAGTTGCTCTGGATGAATTTCATGCTCCTACATGTGTTTGTCTCCTCTCTTTCCTTCCCTTGCTGAGTTTTGCTATAGATTTAGCTTGACCTTTTACTTCTAGGTTCATCTTCCTCTGCCTCAAACCCCTTGCTTCCTTCTTCACTACTTAGACCACACGAATTTTCTGGGCTTCCTCCACCAGCATTAATTGCACCAATTAGAACAGAATCATTAGGCCGTGGAACTTTGACATGATAAGCTGAATGCACAGACAGTCCTGTGTCGATCTGGTTCTCTATTCTACCTTCATTCCTCTCACCGTGGTGATTACTCCATCCATATATCTTGATCCATTCCATGAGACTTCATTTCTGATCCTTGTGTCCCTGCTGAGTTGCACTTAGGAGGTTGTGGCCTTGAATGGTTGTGCTCACCTTTATGAACAATCTCTGCAATCTGCCCATCAAATGATCTTTGGTACCTTCCTTGTCAATGGACAATTAGGATTCGTGCATTTATAATAACCCATCGGTTACTCGCTTCCTTTAACTTGCTTCTGCCCATATTTCCTCAAACTATACTCATCTTAAGAAGGTTGATCACCATTACTTGTAGATGTTGAAGTTTTTTTATCCTCCTCTCGGTTCTGCGCTTCCATCTTACAAGGTTCAGTTGTCTGATTTGTTCCAGCATGTGAGTATTACAATGATGAAGATTTGAGCTCAAATTGGTTTTAAACTTTTCTTGGTTGGAATGTTGAAGACTTGCTGCAATTTCCCTTTTCCAAAAGAAGATGAAAAGAGGTTAGGGCCTCGAACATAAATGGTTTTTCGAACAATCTCACAATGAACAGCAGACCTATCTGCCAGAAAGAAAGAGTTGTGCCAAAGATAAAAGCATAGATAGTAGATACTGAACATATTTGCCATAAGAGAAACATTCGTCTTTGACACAAGTTTTGCCATTAACTTGTACAACAGGGACTGCTTGGTGTCAGGTTTAGGACTTTTGTCAGAAGTATTACTAAGTTCAGCTCCAGAAATGTTAGCCTGAATTATGATTCTCTGTCAAGTAAATATGGACAATACGCTCTCACTGAAGAATAAATTCTTGGGCAGAGTCATATGCATATTGTCAGGGTACGGCCAAAAAAAAACTTATTCTACCAATTTTTGCGTATGAACTCAACCTATCGGTGTGGTGGTACTTGTGCATGTAAAAGTAGGAAAAGTGACGAACTGCTTAGTAATAACTTATTCTATGAACCCTCTGCTATAGATGGGAAGATTGCTGGAATTCCTAACATAAGAGTTGTTGGTTTTAGAATTGAGACTTAATTCCTTAAATGCCATAAAAGGTTATTAGCGTGCTTCAGATTTCATCTATTGGATAGTTCTTATTTTGTTTCTATTATTAAATGTTGGATTCTCTATTGCTTTCTCCCTTCACCTCTTCCATTTTACTAATACCAAGCAATCTCACACTTTTGTTTCTGTCAACTGTATAATACTGACGTTTATTAGGACCAGCATAGCCGAGTTTTGTGACTTCGCATCAGACAAGTACTGAACCCGAATTTGCAGAATTCTGACAGAATTTGCAGTGATATCTGATTAATGACAGTTTTCTTTTCAGTCCATCTTGGAATAAATTTCTAGGAAAATGGAAGAAAATTAAGATGAAATTAGCTAATATTAAGCACGTAGACAGATGCAATGATCTTGATCTCAATAGATCATGGCAGTTGTCACTAAAAAAAATAATATTTTTTTCACTGAAGATCCAAATCTAACCCGTTTATGTATTTTGCAAGCCAAAATCTTCTAAACAATCTTGATTATATATGCTGCGTGAAAGATAAAGACGTAACCAGTCGATGAATGAACGATACACAGTCGATTCTGCCAGCACATTATCAATGAGAAAATATTAGCAATTCTACAGTCACTAAATGTAAGTTTTCCAAGCATCTAATCAGCATAAAAATGTCTCTCCAGAACTTAAAATTGATTCAGGTTCTATATGAACAAGTTTGAAGAACTAGAGTCCATTATAGTATTATACAGTAACACAATAGAGGAAGAGACGGAACAATTCTCAAATCCTACATGAAATTGTTCCCAAATCCTACATGAAGGCTCCTTAACCTTTTCTAGCATATGCTCATCATTTTGCCATTCTGGCAAATGCTCTGAATCAGCTATCTGTTGCTTCACTTGCATTTTCGTTTGAGGACTGTCTCACAAATTGTCCACGAAATCGAGGTCGCTGTTCAGCTAAATTCTTTCTGCTTTCGTATCGAACCTAAAATTCAAACCATATTGAGTTAGCTTTCTACAACCAAAGGGGTGCCACGTGACATGACACACGGAGAAAATTCACTCCAACCAAACCAAATTCACGATCAACAAACATTTATCAGTTATCATACAAAGAAAAGTGAACCCCAATTCTCAGTGACCAGAGAACAAATCACCAAAAATGGGTATTCAAAATTATAAGAATCCATGGCCTTGTCATACTTTAAATACAGTAAGATGTCAATTCTATACATGATCTCAACTTCCCACTCCCACCTGGTTTTGATCTTTGTCTGCTCATCAAATAAATCTCTTTATCATCAAACACAGCCCATCCCATTCTCAGTTTAATAAAATCTAATCACAGTTTCTTATGAACTTTGCTTTCATCTGTGACTTCCACTCATGGAATGCAGTAGAAACAGCAGCAGGAGTCCTGATAAGGGAGTGTGCAATGTGCAATTATTAAGGGGATGAAATTTATATGTATCGCTTTATACTAGGTCATAACAGTTATTAGTGTTCTCTAATGACAGTTTTATTGCAGCCTCAGAATTGGTTTAATAAGGTTTTTTTATTTGATTTCAGATTCTTTAGGTTCTTATTAAAGGTTTCTTACTCTCTTTTCTCTTCTTTTTCTTTTTCTTTTTCCTTTCCTCTTCTTCCTTTTTCTTCTTCCGTACAGTCTTCATTACTCTTGTCTAGGCATCAAAATCAATACTGAATATAATTATTAATTATTAGGATTTTGGAATGGAATCAGGAAAAGAGACAAGAAATGAAGATAAGAGGGAAAAGAGAGGGGGAAAATGGAGAGACAAAGAAAAAGAACATAATAATCCAAAATACCACATGAATCATTTCATCTAAGCAACCTACATCATCCTAATGCTAGTAGAAAGGGTAACCACATGATAATCCTTATTCTACTAGGTTAACAATTAATTTAATAAAGCCCTAGTTCAACTCAACAACAAAGTTCAGAACCTAAGCAAATCCTATCTCCTATGATAAGAACTTGTAAAAAAAAGATTACCCAATATTTAGAATCACATGGTGTAGCTAAGTTGAAAAATCTAAAATCTAGACTCAAATTAATGGCATATTCCCTTCATAAAACCCCTATTTACATTCTTACTTTCACAAAACTCCAACCACAGTTACTGGCCTCCTAGTTCCTACAAGCTCTACTGATATTTCTATGTATAAAATGAATTTGTTAATGCGCAAAAAGAATTAGGAGAGTCACTATTAACAACCTCCTGCAGCATTATAGTGATCTCTTTATTGGTTGACCAGTTTGTTCGGTAAAGAGAGAAACATGAAGGACACTGAAGTGGTTATCTCATTATAAAAAGTGGCTACTCTGTTCTAAGGAATGTAATTATTCCGCTGTAAGTAGTAGTTTCATCCTTCACTATCCATGAAATCTTTTCCACATCCTTTAAGGGAATTTTCCAAGAAGGCTAAAAGGGCTGAGTACATGTAAACAAGTATATGAAAGAAGCATCCAACCAGCAGCACACTCGATACCTAAAATTATGGTATCTATAAAAAATTTAACATAACCATCCTCTCCATTTAGGGAAGTCACTCGCCAGCCACCCTATAATTAAAAGATGCAGCACAAAAGCAAGAAACATTGTTTATGAGCTCCACAGAAATCAGAAATTTAATTCTCCCCTAAATTAAGGCTTACACCCAAAGAGACGGACAACACATGTACAAACATGCACATGTTTATCATAGTTCCCATCAAACTTTCAAATTAACCACACTAGTCCAAGAAAATGAGATGACAGTAAAGAAATGGAACCTTAAAACAAAGTGAGAGTGAATAATGAAAAAACAGAAGACGCATGAAAGGAGAATAGTATAAGTCAGGCAAAGGTAGCACCATATAACCAGAAAATGTCATTGATAGTAAATCAATCACTTACAGGAATAACAACTCAAATGGTCAGTTACCTTTTTATGAAAGCACCTCTTCTTTCTCTTCTGGCGAAATTTAGTTAAGGCTGCTTCCCTGTGAGAAGTCTTGTTTTGATCTACTCTGTTGGCACTCCCGCTCCCGCTCCCGCTCCCGCTCCCATCACCACTGCCACTATTCCCAGCGAGTCCATTGTTGCTTTCTTTGTTTGTCACTCCAGTATTAACTGCTGTGCTGCTCCCATTTTGTCCATTGCTTCCATTGTTGCTGCCTGAAGCACTTCTATTGACACTGTAATTTCCAATATTACCTTCAACTAGCACTTCCACTACATTTGATGACCCACAATGCGGAGCAGCAGCAGCCATTTTCTTTAATGATGCATCATCATGATCAGGTGGCGGCTGGTGATGCATGTTGGTAGCAATACAGTGGTTTTCATAATGGCAATGGAAGTCCTGAGTTGCAGAATCCTTATGTGTGCCTACTTTAGGTGGTGCCAGCATTGTTGTATCTGTCATATCCTCACTGTTATGTAATACAACTTGTTGAGAGGTACATAAAAGGTTGTTCTTTACAGGCTGGAAAGCAGACAATTGGTACAAAGATTTGGTCGTTGATGCCACTGCTGTCTCGCTTATAACTGCAGATTTAGTAAAAGCATTATTAGTAGTGGAACCCATATCAATGTTATTGCTAGAGCCATTTGAGTTCTGGTTAGGAGGATTGCCACTAGAATGCAATTGAATGTCACGAGATGAATCTTTCTTTGTAACTTCTAAGCTAGTATTATGTGGAGAATTGCTTCCAACACATCCAGTGGGAGACTTCTTATTGTTAAAGGCTGCATTGTACCTGTAGCAGAAGACTTTTAATAATTGTACAGTTATTCATCTAAAAATTAATTCAGAACAATACAAAACAATAACACCAAATCATCATACCTTGAGAAGGCCGAAAGGTCTGAACGTCTTAAAACATTCCGTTCATCCTGAAACGTAATACCAGCATCTTCAACTCCTCTAAGTCTCTTTAAACTGAGCTCAAGAGATGGCAATTCTTCATCATCATTAGTAGCTTTATTTTCAAAACCTGAGGACTTGGTTTTCCTATTTGGGGCTTCAAATTCTGCACTATGCATCTGAGAATCAGAAGTGCTAGTAATGGCATCAGACACCGAAAAACCTTTGCACTTTAGCTTGCTAGATTGATTCTCACAATTAAGGTCCAGCTGTCCTCTATTAATTTGCTCATTGAATTTAGAGGGGCCTACATCAAGTGTGTTGTTGTGTTTTGAACCAGCAGTTTTGACTGGAACCCCATTTCTATAGTCGACCATCAAGTCAAGAAGATCTCTACTTGCGTCAACTTTCATCTCTTACATTGTCCAGGGAAAAGAATGAAATAAAACACATCAAAAAAGAAATCAACAGGCACATGTATATACATGCACATGCACATTGACATAGGTACATAAATGCATATATGAATAGATGGCCAAAAAGAAAGAGGAAAGGAAACAAAATTAAACATCACCAAAAAAATAACCCTTCAATGCAGCTGAATAACTGTAGCGTTGCATTTCAAAGCAGTTGTTTGACCAAAAGAAATTGAACAAGTATAGGTGCAATATTGAACACATCTAAGCATGGATGAAGCATTCTTAAATAAGGAATTTAACATAAGTATAGGAAAGTGTATTTGAAATATTGTACTCACAGTATTGATTGAGGAATGAACCTCATGATTTTTGCATTGTCTAGTCTTGACTCAATGAATCCAGACAACTAATAGCACATTGGAAAGACAATTAAAATCCAAATATCTTCTAAAGAACTATTGGTTTTTTAAAATTCTTCCACCAAACATACCTTGTATTCTAACATGAGTAGATATTCATTTATATAGTGAGAAGGGCAATACAGTTAATATTATGAAAAGCTTCAACCAACACACCATAATATTACCATAAGCTTCAGACACATACAAAGTTGGCTGAGTGTGAGAGACAAAAAGAGAGGGAGATAGTTAATATAGTGACAGGAAGATCAAAGTACTTCAGTCTTACCAAGCTGTTCCTTCTGTTCTGGACGCTTCTTTGTGGCTAGAGAAACCATCTTGTTCCCACGTATTTCAGCATTTGAGTGAACAACTTGAGCACAAGTGCTATCAGGACACTCGGCTATTTGATCCCACTGGGAAACTGGTTTGGGACTGTCAACTTCTACAGCTCGCTTGGTCCAGGAGCTCTGCAAAAGGAGAAAATGATGAAATTGGCAAGTAGTTTATGCTTACCAGAATTAGAACATGGCCTAGCAACCGAACATTTTTGTTTTACTAAAAACACATTCTGGGATTTGAAATGACAAACTGGATGGTTAGTTTAAACCAGCATGCTGATGGCTTGATATGGTGTTTGCTCTTAAACTGTTTGCTCCATATACTGAATATTTGATGTATTGACAACGGATGACATCTTAAAACATGAGGGTTTCTAGTCCTTTACTTTTCCAAATACTAGTTAGTGATAGCTGCATTCCAAGCTAGTCAGACAGAAGCAAATACATGAACCATTTTCTTCCCATTAAATTATTCAAGCATAATGTGCCACGCATCTACTCAATCCACACAAGTTTTTTTAGAACATGTAAACTTGAGAAATATGAGACTTCCATATTTACGGGCTTATGTTTGTTGATTATAAAATATGTGATGGTAACAAAGTGAACCATTTATTCATGATATAAAAAGATAAACCCTGACAGTTACACAATTGCAAGTTTGCAACACAGAATATAGTGTCAGTAAAATTAATAATTTCTCAGCCATTCACATCAGATTAGTATCTATTTCCCCTCTTGCACACTAATTGTTACACGTGCACTACAAAAGGGAAATTAAAGATAACCCACAAGTGGCTTAAGGCTTGTCCACATTGCGCACCTGCAGTATCTCCACTGCACGTATCTGTTAAACTTAGACAAAACAGTTATAAGTGGATAACAGGGATGGGAAACAGAAGTGGATAATTTGAACTGAGATGTGTGGCGAAGAAACCACAGGTGTGCAAAATCATACATTTTCAATCACAGGTGGATGAAGTGGACAACCCTTAACCCACGGGTGGTTTATGTGTAACATATGGATTCATAGAACACTTTTCTGAACCTTCCTTGACTTTTTGAAAAGGAAAAAAAAAAAGAGAGAAATTTGTTTTAGTTGGTGTCCTTCCTTGCTGGCTTTCATAAGTGTCTTCTTACTTAGTGGTACAGCCTATGGGGCATGTTTCAACAAGCCTAAGATTCAGTTTGATTCTTTTGTATGCTAAACATATTTTACAGAAAAACATGGTCAACGAAATAAGGAAAAATATTAAGACGAGAAAGCAGTTAGCGGGCCCAGGGGGAGCTATGGAATATATGGCAAGAATCCAACTAAATACCATAAGGTAATGCATATCCAACAACAACAACCAAGCCTTATCCCACTATGTGATTCCATATAAAAAGTTTAGAAAGTATGAACAAACAAATCAAGAATCAGAAGATATCCGTGAAACCCAATATGAACCTTAAGACCTATTTAGTCCACACATAAGAGCTTTTCCAACAAAGTATCAATTAAAAAACATCAAAAAAATAAAAAGTTATACCTGAGTTCCACTACCATTGTCACTTCCATCCCCACTATTCACGCCTACACTTCCATTATCGTCCTCATCGTTGCTTCCAGTGCTGTTATCAGACTTCTCGAGACTCTTTGATTTTACAGACTTCTGTGTTTGTGTGCCACTTTCACTGCCACTCCCACTAGACTGAGGGGGGAAAAAAGAAATAATAGAGTCATAATTAACAAAGTAATTGAAGGACCATGTCATATAAAAAAATCATTTTAAGCATGAAGGAAGACATCATAAATGCATCATTTACATTGAACAGAAATCTGTTTGCTTTTAAAAAAATAAAAATAAAAAAATAGGAGGTTCTAACATGGATAACCCCCCATCATGAAATGATTACTTCATAGAATTAGCAAAGTTGTTCTGGTAATATCATCACACATTTTTTAATGTATAGAAATGTATTGCCCAGAAAAGAAAATAGAAAGTATGATGTCTCAAAAGAAATTTAAGTCAACTTACACTATGGCATCTCCTCCAAACATGCTGCCACAGGTTTTTAAGCTCATTCTTCCGTATGGGTTTAACTAGAAAGTCAACAGCACCCTTTGACAAACACTTAAAGACTAAACCCATAGAGTCATGAGATGACATCACTGCAGACCAATCTTATTAGAAGCCATAGAAAAGAGTAGATCTTTTACAGCATGTGATGAGAAACAGAAATGCTTCAAACCAAACATATATAACAATATGGGCACTCGGGAAAACTTACTAATTACTGGAATATTTTTCCGTGTTTTGTGGCCCATAATCTTGTATAGAAGACCAATGCCTGATAAGTTAGGCATTGCTACCTCAGTTAAAACAATATCAATATGATTGGTTAAATCCTCCAACATCTTCCAAGCTTGCAATCCGTTTGCCGCTTCAATAACTGAAAAATACAAAATCAAATAGGATCATATATAAAGCAATATCATACTCTTAGTATTATGAAAAAATATATTATAGAAATAGATATTATATAGATATTCACATAAGCAATTATTTTGATGCTATGAGCAAAATACTTGCTGATAGAGTTAATATATAAATGTTAAAAACATCACTTTTTAGCTGCAAATAACACTGCTATTACTTCCTCTGTTCCTTCTAGTTTATAACCATAACCCAACCCATTTATAATTATAGAGACATGGAGCAGAAAACTCAACATGTAAATGACAAACAAAGCCACCCTTGCCACCCCCCGCTCAGTGATCAGGCAAAAGTAGTAAAAGCCAGCCAATTAGCAAACCAATCGAGTATGAAACAAAGAAAGCTTGCAATTTTACTATGTCCTAGCGCTAGAAATCTAATCTAGAAGTAAATTCCCAATATAGATGCAGACCAACCAACAGCAAGCATTTGCTTCAAGCAGGAGTTGTACCCCAACAACCTAATACGCAAAGGCCTGCATTACTTTCAACAATAATACATCTTAAGAACAAGGCTACAGGAAATATTGAATTACACAGAAACATTAATACTTGGACCATATACATCACAAGGAGAGACAGACTAACTATCAATCCCCTTTGCTTGCAGGACTGTCTTTGAATGGTCTCTACTCTCTACGAAACAACATACAATTTGGTAAATCAGGCTCAGCATCTCCACAACTTTGCTTAGAGTTCGTCACACTCATATGAGAGGGTTAAATATTGAAGGTACTAAATGACAATGCCTTGCAATTAATTTCTATCACAACACATAGAAGTTGTAAAAATAAAATAAAATCTTGTAATAATACATTTCTTACAGTGAGAAACCTGACGCATGTTGCATATTTTTCTGGGAAGAACCCCCTCCCAAGAAAAAATCCAAAAATAGAGTAATCTTCCCACCATTTAGGTATTCAATTTTTCCTTTACAGAAGAAACCATCCTATTACTAGAGTCTATGTGAGGATAAATAAAGGGGAAGGCAGTGGGTTAATGACTCACACGAGCAAGAGAGGTGACGTAAAAACGTAGAAGGGAATATGCATGGGGGGATTTTCTTGTAACTGCCTAGACATGTGGCAGCAAGGAAGAGAGGAGCATGAATGGATTCTGTTAGAGGAGAGTGGGATAAATGTGAGGGGGGAGGCTCAGGGGGAAGGGGAGAGAAAATTGTAAGGTTTGGGGGACTTCGGCAAGGAGGTTGCAGTCCCTCGAAGTTCTGCCATGTTTCTATCTTTTATTTTCTGTTTATGAGAGCGTTAGAGTGTTGTTCTAGTGGTTCTGATCTCTGTAATTGGGTTTATTCCCATTTTCTGTAAGGAAATACCTGGGTACCTATCATCCATATGCTAAGTCCTACTGCCCTCCTCATCCCACTTTTTAGTTTGGAAGCCTTGAAAATACTGTAAGCAATCATTTTTCATTATAAGGCAACTCCACCTTAGTCACACACATAACCGGCCATTATGAACTTTGTCTCAAATATTTATACAGCATTTCATGTACTTAACCTCCTTAGGAGTTTACCGACCTTCTCCCTGAAATTCATGCTTCAAAGGATATACTTATTCTCATCGGGAATTATCTCGTTCCCCAGACCATACTCAATTCTGTAAACCAATTCATCACTATTAGAAAAATGGTCTTAGAGCATGTTTGGAAAAGATTAATTCTTTCCCAAAACAGTTTTTCTTCAATTAAAAGCTATTTTATCTAAAATTTATCTTATTTGTTTAAAGTGTGTAAAATTGATTATAAATTAAGATTAACTTTTCTTAACTAAAAACAGCACTTTTAGAAAAAAAAAATTATTTTAAGCTTTTAATTATTTAATTTTAGATTATTTCAAAAGCTTTGGGAGAGAAATACTTATTTGCCCTCAACTAAATAACTTTTTCAATCATTTCATATATCTTTTGGTAATTGAATACATAAAAGTGATTTTTTTTAATACAATCCAAACAAAATTCTTTATCTTAAAATTGATTATGAATTAACATATCCAAACATAAATTAAATTTTCATAATTGATTTTCTTGAAAATCGATTATACACATAATTTATTTAAACATAATCTTTTTTTCACAACTAATCCAAACACACACTTAGTATTTCCTTTTTTCTTTTCTGATTAAAAGTGATCTCTTGCAAAAGACGAGACGAGTTGCATATTAGAAATTTATGTGCATAAAGCAGTTAAGCCACTAATGATTGACTCCTTGACAGCATTCATTATATATGATGACATGTCTAAAAGTTAACCATTCTCACTTTATAAAATACAGCTTCATGAATCATGCCCAACATGATTAATGATTCCACATCTCAATTGGCTACTCTCACAGGATAATGACAGACCATTTGAGCATCAGCCACCATACACACAATTACAATCTAGATGAAAAAAATTGCCAATAACACAAATAAGATAACAAATTCACAAACATGATGAATTATGCCTGTCAGTGGATGTCATTTCTATCTAAAAGATGTCATTGTTTCGTTAGATTATGAACTAGCACAAATTATAGGTCAGTCAAAGTGAAAAGTGATTACAGCTAGTTATATAGACTGAATGAAGTCTCTATATGAAACTTTGATAAAAATGTAACAGGCCATGCCAACAAGTAAAATGCCAATTTTGTATTCATCAATTAGTATGTTCGTCAGCAGAATAAGAGGCTAATAAATGCAAAGTCACATACGAAAACTCATTACAAAAAGCTTGTTTCTGATTAGTGTAAAAATACATGATATAGTTAGAGAAATATCATCTTCTTTGAAATCCTAGGGCTAATTAATAGCACTCCAGTGTCAGAGACTTTTTTATATTACGAGTAAGCATACATGTCTAGATGAAATCTACCTAAATTACCTGATTGTTATTCTATAGATTTGTCTTTACCATTAGGCCTAAAGTTTTGTAATTTATTCTAGAGGTTGCTATTCAAGCTTCGTTACAGCCTCCATGTCTTATTTTATTATGTGTCTCTAGTGTGGTCCAAAGTCCAAAGGTTTATTTTGTTAGTCAAGTACTAGTAATTTAAATAGATGTACGATATATTGATACCATAGCATACAGAAATATGGATATAGCGATTCTTGAAAATACTAGGATACAGATACAATGAAGATACAATAAGAATTGATAATTGACATTGACACATACATCTGAACCCATACCCTTATCCACACACCTTATACACACATTCATACATCAACACAAACACTGGTGAAGTTCATTCATTCCATGTCACAATCAAAAGTCCCCAACTGTTCAAAAGAAAAAAAATTAAGATCAATGAAATAATTAAGTAGAAATAAAAAAACGGATTTCAGACACCTTCAAAAGAAAAGGGAAAAATTATCAGAACTGATGACAAGATTCAATATCATTCTCGTGCATCAAACCCATTATTTTTCCAAATTGTGGTACCAAATGACCCCATTTCTATCAAAACGTGTTAAAAAAAAGGATCAACATACTGCTCCATGCAAAATGCACCAGATCCACATCCTAACATACCTTCCATAACTAACTAGGTGTTTCGATAACAAATGAAATTACAAAATATTTGAGTACATGCCAGATATTTTCCCAGCCACACTCATAGCAAAGCAATACAATTACCTTCCAGGTGTACCGATGCTCCATGACAATAAATTCTAATCCAATATGGAGAAGAGCATAAACACAATAAAACCCCATCAGATTTTTTAGGATTGAGAAGAAGTGTATCATTCCACTTATTTAAGCGCAAATTTGCATTGGTAAGAATAATCATTTTCGTTTAAGCATTTCATGCCAAATTTCTTCCTTTTCTATGTCTCTTTCATCGGTTTGTGTTTTTTCACACAAACAAAGTAACCCCTGCAACTTCTTTCTTCCATGTTTTGCTTCCCTAATCAATATTCCTCTTGTAACCACCACCCTTTAAACAAATCTTTTGAAACCTATAAATCTGCTGCAGCTTTCAGAAACTCCTTCAAAATTAACCACCTCATCTCCAAGTTCAAGGCTGTTTAGACCAATTAAAATTTAAAACAAAGAGTAAAACATGATTTTGGACCATAATGCATTTCAAATAGCAACTGTAGCCTGTAGGTCAGTTTCTGATCTGTCTTACATCATTGGTTTTCCAAGATACCACAGAAACAACACTCGTCGCAGCTTAGACATGCATTTAACACCACCAATTTGTTCTTAACGACTGACTATATCAATCAAATGCAAATGTCAAACAAAGTTCACGCCTTTTCAGAATTCTATAAAAAAAAACCCAATTTTTGGAACCCATGCAGCTTGAATTCACAAGTAATTTTGGAATCTTTGAAACATCTACTAAAAAGTTGTAGATAGTGTAAGCATTAGGCCTTAAATATAGAAATTGAAAAGGAACAATAACTTTTGCCCCAAAAAAGGGGAGGGGCGGGATGCAGATTGATGCAGGAAGCAAATCCCCAGCCAAGCATCTCCAGTAAAACTAATTATCAAGAGATTACATCCACGTGCAATATAATATTTGAGTAGGTTATGGAGCAACTTGCGGATATTTTTAAGCCAGACTTTTGATGAACAATCATCACATCAGAGAGAGATTAATAACTAACCTTCATAACTACAATTGCGAAGCAGTGCAGTGACAACATGGCGAGTAGAGTCATCATACTCCACAAGCAAGACCTTAAGAGATCTAATATGTAAAAACCTCTCCCAACAAATGATTGCACCTTGAGACTGTTGTTGTGGTATATTCTGATGGACAGAAGAGGATTCCACAGTCCCCCCCTGTCCAACCTTAACTTCTTCAGCTATTCCATTACATTTCAATTCATTATCCACACGTAGAACGTGTTCCTCACCAGCAACTCCATCTTTAAGGGTTTTCTTCACGTCTCGTAGGCACTGACTCAATTCTTGCAACTCTTTATCGTCGCCATCAACACTCATCTGGACACCCCTTGTCATCCAGAATAGGAAACACCAGATATTAAGGAATGTCCAAGTTCACAACAATTATAACCCGTCCTCATCCATAGGGAAAACAGCACGTGCAACAATCTTCAGGAACCCAATTTTGGCAATAAAACAACAGCACAAATGCAACTGCAAATCACTGGATATATGAAGTCAAAAAATAACCAGATCAATATCCATAGCTGCCATCACCCTGTAAGAGCAGAGCATCATGTCAGACAAATTATACCACCCAAAGCACGCATCACATAAACTGCTACACAACACAAGCCAAAGACTAATCCTTTTTTAAGGTGACTTTTTTTGTAAGTATCTTCCAAACCCTAACGGCTGGGGACTTGCAAGATCTGGCTCAAGTTTACTGAAAATCCAAAACACATACGCATACGAAGAAACTCGTCAGCTGTATACACAGATGGAATCCTCCAGAACCAGAAAGGGTGCATCCTATCCTATTTCTTATGCTAAATCGCTGACACTGCCAAAAACGATAATTAGAAACAAACCTATTCTTATCCCAAAGCAAAAACAGAAAAATAAATAAATAACAGAAAATAAGAAGAGGATTACCAGCTCAAAAGCTTCAGTAATCGCCATTATCGAGCTCGATCCAGAAGGAAATCATTATAAAACAAAAGTATTACAATGATAATAAAATTAATGTTGAATTGGAAACTTGAATTGAATTTGGATTAAAAAAAATTTCTTCAGCTTGGCTGTGGTGAGGGAAAGGAGTTGACCAATCTGAGACCACAAGACACAGAGGGAGAGAGAGAGAGAGAGACTACAGTAATGAAGCAGATAACGTCACTCGACGTTTGTTTAGGGAAGAAGATAATTTGGGGGCGAAATCCCCCGGTTGCTGAGGTGGACGAAATGGAGGTGTAGAATGTTCGAGAAGTGACACGTAGGAACGAGATATTTCCAGGTTGGAACTATATTTGGTGACGTGGCCTTGCTGATGTGGAGGAAATCAAAAGCCGGGTGCTCAAGGGGCGGATATCGCGTTCGAAGAAGATATTGAGAAGGACACGTGGCACCATCTTGGAAGCGTTTGTTTTGAGGGGACCATTTTGAAGTTTGAACTCGCCCGTTGAGAAATGTTGGGGTATTTTTGGAACGTCGTTACATTACGGAGTTTACAAGTCGCTTTCGAATGATGATGAAATCGCTGAACTTCTCTCCAAGTTGAAATTTTTTTTTTGTTTTTTGCTTTTTTCTTTTGGGTACAGTCTCAGCTGCAACTTGATTAGCACCAAAAAAAAGTCTGCAACTTGATTATATTAAAGGTGTTTTAGAGAAAAAATATCTAGGTGGCGGCCGATTGTCATTTGATTTCGTGCTGCCAGGCACACCACAGCCTAACAAAGAAAAGTTAGTTCCCTTTTTTAGAAGAAAGAAACTTTAGTGTGATTTTATTTTGGTTTGAATTAAATTAATTAAATATTAAAATAATTTAATTAATAATTTATATATAATTAATTAATTTTTTATTTTTTTTATTTTTATTTTAATACTTTATATGTAATTAATTATAAATAAATTATTGATTAAATTAATTTAATATTTAATTAATTTTATTTAAAAATTAAAATAAAATATTTTTCTATAAATCATACTAAAATATCTTTTTCCTTTCCTTTTTTAGTTTTTATTATGCGATTAAAGTTTGTGTGATAAAATATTAGCTAGGGATATTACAATTTACAACTTTAAAAAAAAATTACAACAGTATTTTAAAAATTATATTAAATAATGGTTTTTCGTATTTGGTTTTCTCGAATTTTATATATTTTTTAATTATAATAGCTAAACTAACAAGTTCAAAGTATATTATTGGTGACAAAAAGAAAAAAAAACTAGAAAATTTTACTTTTAATATTTGAAAAATTAAAATTGCATCTAATATACTAATTTCTATGTTAAATATGATTCTTATAATTTCTGTTTATTGAAATAATAACTTAAAGATAAGAGAAATGTTAAATCCTCTTTCAAAAAAAATCATCCTAACGACTTTTTTAATTACCTAAAGAATAATGAAAAGAGTAAGAAGGTAAGCACAAGTATCAAATCACAATATTGTCTTTTTAATTCTTTTTTAATCTTTTAAGTAATTAGAAATATTGTTAGGACTATTTTTTCAAAAGATTAAACATTTTTAAATATAAAAAGGTAATAGTATAAGTTTGATCCTCTTGTAACCCAAAAAAATGATTGCATCAAATTAGGGGTAAGAATAAATCATGTAACCATCAAGAACCTACCCCTTATAGTTTAATATATTTATCAAATAAGTCAAACTTAAATTTTTAAAAATATCTATTTAGTTAATTAGATCAGAACTTAAGCTTTTAAAAATGTCTATTTGACTTACCAAACCAACTAATTTACTTATTATATGTAATCAAAAATTTATAATACTTATATAATTTATTAATTCTATATTAATATAATTTACTTATTTGATATACAATAATTTTTTAAGTTTTGGGTGTGGTTGTCTGTTTACACAACGGAAGGAGGTGACATGGTGGAGGGAACTTAAAAGGAAAAACATATAAAGGTTATGTTTCAACGTGAATTTGAATAATCGATCATCCAAGATTTTAAAGAATATGTGATTTTTGGGTTTTAGGGTTCATTACCATCATGCATTTGGGGATTCCTGATGATTATACTACTTCAACTACTTGTGTAAAAAGAATGATCCAACAAAAATGATAACATGTCACATCAAATTATTAGTAATAGTATCAAGACGAAATATCATAATAAGATCAATTTGATGTCAATTTGAAACATTTATGAACTATATTAATGTCCATTATCATTGAAAAACCAATGTACTTTGTATCTTTGTAAGACCAAATTAAGTTTTTATAACTCCTGCGCCATAGATAAAATCTGCTCACATACCACACCCCGTGATTCCTTGAATATTTACTCTTTCTCTTTCGACTCCACAATTGTGAAACTTTCATTTATAGAATCAGCATTTGTAAAGCCCTTTACCCAGCCTCCTAAAACAACGTTAAAATCTAGCAGGTCTAACTCTAGCTCTAGGAAACTTGGGGTGCCAATTCAATTATACAATTTCCCAAGGGGATGATTGATTCAATTCTACGTATGCCATAACTGTTTTACCAGCATTTTAAGATATACAAACGTTGCTCTTATGTTCTCAACGATAAGTATTATGCCATTTGTTTTTAAGAATCTTGTTAAAATAAAATGAAAAACAGGAAAACAAAAAACATAAGATTTTGTTTTTTTTTTTTAACATTGAAGGTGAAAATACTTTGGTAAGGAAGGGGAAAAGGTGACATCATCAAACCTCAATCTTGAATAGTGGAGCTAGTACCAATCGAGCTACAAAGCTCATTTGCAAAACATAGGACTTATTTCAACTTATGTTGCATCCAAATTACCTTATAATTTTTCACTAATTTTTAACATCATTTCTACCAAGCACAATTTGTAATGAAGATTTAAGACACTCAGACTTGTACATTAATCAAATGCAAAAATTATGCCTTTGAACTTACAGCTTCTCCAAATCATCCTCCCGATTAGAAAGGGATCAAAATAATCATTCTACTAAGCAAAACTAATCACCATGCACTCATTTCATGCTTATTGTATTGGGGAGGGGGGGGGGGGAATACTTGTACAAATCATATTTAAGGTATGTATGAAATGTTTAATCATTTTACAAAGGAGCACGTAACTTGCAGTTGTGTTAACAAGTAACATTACTCATACAGTAAACCATTCCCTTTTTATGATTTCAATGAAATGAAAGGAAGAACAGAAACTCTATTTGGCTGTGTGGTGAAAAGCGAAGTCAAATAGTCATGGTCACCCAACACCTAATCAAAGTTCGAACTACTGGGTAACCCCCCCCCCCCCCCACACACACACGGACCAAAAAAACAAAACAACACAAGAAACGAAAGAAGAAAAAAAAAATAACAAATAAGTGACCAACCTGGATTACTTCAAAATGTATGGAAGTCAAACAAGATACAATGTACGGCACAATCTATCTTGTACCACGCAAACTTTAGCAGTCAAGAGCTGGTACTGGGCCGTTTGGTTTTAGCAGCTGTTTAAACTTACTGGCTCGCAATTCTTAAGCTAACCAGCTCGGCCAGCTGCAATGGAGAAAAGCCCCCACCTTTCACAAATTCCATCTCTTTTTATGATTTCAATGAAATCAACGAAATGAAATGAAGACTACAAACTCTATTTGGCTATGTGGTGAAATGAAAAGCAAAGTCAAATAGTCATGGTCACCCAACATCTAAATCAATTAAAAGAAACAAAAATTACTTGGACAAATAAGTGACCAACCTGGATAACGTCAAAATGTATGGAAGTCAAACAGGATACAATGTACGGCACAATCTATCTTGTACCACACAAACTTTAGCAGTCAAGAGCTGGTACTGGGCCGTTTGGTTTTAGCAGCTGTTTAAACTTACTGGCTGGCAATTCTTAAGCCAACCAACTCGGCCAGCTGCAATGGAGAAAAGCCCCCACCTTTCACAAATTCCATCTCTTTTTATGATTTCAATGAAATCAACGAAATGAAATGAAGACTACAAACCCTATTTGGGTATGTGGTGAAATGAAAAGCAAAGTTAAATAATCATGGTCAACCAACATCTAAATCAATTCAAACTACTCTGTAAAGAGAAATTAAACCCCCCCTCCCCCTCTCTCCCCGACCAGGAAACCACAAGAAACAAATATTATTTGGACAAAAGTGACCAACCTGGATAACTTCAAAATGTATGGAAGTCAAACAAGATAAATTGTATGCACAATCTATCTTGTACCACGCAATCTTAGCAGTCAAGAGCTGGCACTACACCCTGTTTGATTTTAGCAGCTGTTTAAACTTACTGGCACGCAATCCTTAAGCTAACCAACTGCAATGGAGAAAAGCCCCACCGTTCACAAATTCTCTCCCCCTCCTCCTCCAAACCCAACAGGTGGCAAACAAAAAAACTCTCCACTTACCATCGGGCGGGAGGACTACTTAGACAAAATATTGTAGTATAGTAAAAAACAATATAATTATACAAACTAATTTTGAAGGAAAATAAAAGTTACAAGTAGAGAAAGATGAAATCGACACCTCTGCCACCAATAAACGTGAGAATTCTTAGAAATTATACTCATATTGAACCAACAAAAATATGAAATTTCAAAGCAACAAGCATATTCAAAGAAAAGGAGTCATTGATGAGTACTGTGAAATCAACAAGCATATTCAAATAACATGAAACATCATGAGATAGGTTTTCCTTGAAGTTACTCAAGTAAAAGCCTTCCCTAAATCTCGAGCAACTGATGATGCAATAAAATTACTATTAGTACATTCACATTTAAGTTACAACCAATGTTTTAAGAACTAGACCAAAGATTGAACCGGCGAGACTTCCGGGTCATGATTCAATTGGTTTCACCAGTCGAACCGGTGATCGAACTGGATGACTTAATAATTATAATTATATACATAACTATTTATATACATATAAGTAAATCTAATAACATGAATTATAAAAATTGACTACATATGATAATATTTATTATTGTATTAAATTAGAATAGCCTTATTTTGAGAGTAACAGGGATTTTAAGGGGGGAAATTAAGGTTTAATCCTTATTTAAAAATATTATTATTATTGTTTCTTTTAAAAATGCTCATAACTATTAAAATAATGTTTTTTTTTTTGGAAAATCAGTTGGCCAAACTGCATTCGGTCATTTTCCATCTCGTAGATCTTAAAAAGTTACGTGGAATCAATATAAAATGCGTCCAAATCGGACGCACGAGTCAAAAGTTATAACTTCTTGGAGATATATGTGGAAAAAAAACCCTAGAAAACTAATTAAAAAATCTGAAAAAGTAATAAAAAAATTCCAAAAAAGTTTTTGAAAAAAATTGAAGAATCGGCCAGTTTTCAAGAACCAACTCCAGTTCAAACAGTTCGCCGGTTCAATCCCGTTTTGGCGGTTCAATGACGGTTCAATGCCCTGGCCAGTTCTTTGGGTGAAACCGAACCGTAGGCACATTCGGTTCCCGATCCGGTTTTTAAAACGTTGGTTACAACAATACAGTAATGATGCACCAATCCTATTGAAGCTTATTGCTAACCAACTATCTATGTAGGAATGTTGTGACAAACTCAATCTTCCCAATAACATTAAAAAGCACCAAAACCCCTGCCATGTTTGAAAACAGAAAATAAAACCCAGCACAGTATTAGTTTGATCAGATTACAACACTTCCTGATATCATTATTTGTCCAAATAATACTAATAGAGAAGTCCCCCTTCTTTGGTTCTCTTTCCTGCAAAATTGCCAAGCATGCAATATATGCATGCAAAGAATGAAATACTCACTTTTATGGTACATTATTATATCTTTATGCTGCAGCAGACCGCTTGTCCTCATAATCATCAAGATTAAGAGCTTGCAGCAACTTTGGCCAAGATTCTGGGATCCCTCCAGGCAGGTCAAACTCCAATAATTTTCCTCTACTACGGTAAAATTCCTCCACAGGCCGACTCTGCAATCATGATAGAAAGCAAATCCTAAAACAATTAGAAAGGAAAGGAAAAAATCATTGACAAAAAGTAATTGGAAGCAACAGTGAATTAGAAACATCAACTTTTTATGCATCTTCACATCATAAATCCCTCATAATTAAGATACCACATATACAACTTCAAACAAAGAAGTAACTCAAGCAGCCAAATTCTTCCTGAAGTCCACTCAAAATAAAATAATAATAATAATAATAACAGTAGTAGTGGAGCAATACCATTTCATTGTATATTCGAAGCCTTTCTTTGACTACTACTTCAGTATCATCTGATCGAGTAATGAGCTTTGACATACAATGCGAAGGAGGAAGAAGTGGAGCCATGATAATTCCAGGGCTCCCGTTCTCACCCTTGATGTTAATGGAGGCAACATTAAAATTTCCCCCACACTGATTGCAAATTCTCCTGCCAAGGCATTTCTCAAGCAGTACATCTTCTCGGAGCTTCAGATTGATTACCAAGTCAATGTCAGTTACCCCTTCCAATATTTCCTGATCATACAAAAAGGCAATCCAAAAGTTAAGCATGTATTAAATAAACTGCTGCTATTAAAAGTAAACATGTTACAGAATCGTTGTAACTCCAACACATAAGAGGGATAAAAGGGGTTTGGGGAGGACAGAAAATAAAGCTGCTTGTTTGGTTAGTAAGTCTATGGAAACATCACAGGATTAGATGAAATAAATTAGAAACACATATATTAATATAAAAAGAACATCAGGTGAGACCTTGGTATACTTATTCCAAGGATGGGAAAGTATTTCAAGAAAAAAAATTGGTGAAAGTGGTAGCTGGTTAGGTGGAAATATAAAGGAACCTAGATAAGCTAGGTTGCCTTATGAAATAATCATATTATCCATACGTGCAAAAATTTCTTCATTTACTTTCCATTGGACAATACATTTTGAGTATCAGAAACCACTATCATAATTTTGTTCCCTGTATTCATGAAAAAAATATTGCAAACAAGAAAAAGGGAGGAGTACCTATAATGAAATACACTTTAGCAAAGTGAAGATACTCACTGCTTGCTGTATTGTTCGAGGAAAACCATCAAGAATAAATCCTGATTCGCCTTTAACTTCCCCAGCAGCAAGTCTCTTAGACAATAAACTTATAATAATTTCATCAGATACCAATTGACCTTGATTTACAATTTCTGTTAGCTGTAAAAGACACCAAAATTTACAAATCAGAGAGCTGAAGAGATGGCACAATGAACATAAAATAAACATAGTATCCCAATAAACAGACAAACACATTAGTCAAAGCTCAAATAAATTTTCAGCCAACTGATCATTAAGAGATCAAGCATAGTAAAACTTCCAATACCTTATACACTTCTATAAATGGCAAAATAAAAATGAGAAGCAATCAAGATTTCACTAATTTGGTTCAATGAAAATTACACTAAATTTAATCTTCCAAATTTAAAGGTTTACTAGCTTCGTCATTCCTGTTTCAGAATTATTTATATCTTTTGTATTTTATTTTTTTCTAAACTTAGGCAGGTCAACCCACCTAACCCACACTGAACGGGCCAGCCCTCCCTGCCCCGTTTGTGTGGGTTGGCCCATCCTAACAGCTCTACATGAGACAATCTAGTTCAGGATCATATTCATATAATTGTATAACTTGGCACTTGCGTCCAAAAGTTTGTTTGCAAAATGACAACAGACTAACTAGATATAGGGAAGTAGTTGTTATGCAAAGTGAGATAATGATACCCATAAATTTATTATCTAAATTCCTGCAGACTTCCACCAATTAACATCTGCAAGTTCTAATAAGACAACAATTCTAACAATTGAAATATATAGAATGCTAACCAAAGCAATTCTTCAAATAAATTTTTTATATAAAAAAAATACTAATTTTACTTCCATTTGCTTTATGCAGTGCACGGGAGCTAAACTTTAAGTAAAAAATAACAGAAACAAGAAAAAAATTGTACGATTATTTCATAGGATTGCCATGATTTGAGCAGATAAGTGCATAATTTTTTTTAATTTTGCGTTCTATGAAGAAACAAATCATATGTTTGAAATTAACCATGCTATTCTATCTACTTGATTTGCACTTGGGGGGGAAATTATGAAATTAAAGAGCGGCAATACTTTCACTCAGCCAGAGGAGACAATTGGTAGGTCACAAAAGCAAGCCAAATTCAAAGTCAACATCAAAGCACACAAAGCAAAAGACCAAATATTGCAGCAAAATAGGAGGTGAAAACAAAACAGATGATAGAGGAAGAAGAAACCTGGGCAGAAAGGGGGCCAGAGGAGGCGAGCTCTTCGCGAACGAGATCACCGGTGGCGATGTGAGGAGCGCCGAGGAGATTGGAGAGGCGACTAGCGTAGGTTCCTTTGCCGACGCCTGGGCAGCCCAGGAAGACCCACTGGACATGCCTGTTCTTCAGATCTTCATGCGGCGGAAGGTGGGGTTTCAGGTGGAAGGGCGAGGCGTTGTACGGTGGCGCGTGAGAATTAGTTTCGGAGGCAGCCGCGGAGGTTAAGCATCTCCTCGCCAAGCAAGAGACGGAGGACGTGCGCTTTGCAAGGCGGGTAATGGCCGCCATGGAATTGGAGGAACGAGAGAGGAACTCGAGTTGCTGCGTGATTGGCAGGTCAAACAACAAGATGCTTACTCACGACACGAGTCTCACGTGGGTTTCTTATTAATTAATGAGCCCTCTGCCCCTAACAAGATGCTTACTCTTTATTTTTTTGGATTTGATCGTGTTATCTTGCACGTTGCCTAAAAAATAATTTAATGTAGTACTTATGAGATTTTCTTACTATTAATTTTTTGAGATAAATTCTCTTTATTGACTTGAATCGTAATAGATTAAGTCAATTTTATGTTTTAAACTTTTAATTCGTTAAAATATTATTCTGGATATATTATTTTTTAATTTTAATTTGATCTAATGTGGTTTAAAATTTTATACATTATACTTTAATAATGAATTAATACATTATTAAAAAAATTTGTATTCTTATAAGATCTTATCATGTTATTCACTAATATCATATAATCATAATCATAGTTAGAGAGAAATATATAAATTTTATCTATCAATATTTGTATAGGTTTCTTAATTTTGGTGTTGTGTCTTTTTCTCTCATAATATGATATCCTCTAATATTAATGAGTAATATGAGATGATTTTAATTATTTCTTAAATAACAACTATAAAAGTCAACTTTTTTTAATAATTTAATAATATATAATTATACGATAATATAAAAAAAATTATACTGATATTTATACAAAATTAAGTGCATTCTTTTTTATTTTATCAACCTCATTGGATTAATGTTTTAAGTTATAATTATTTTTCGTTGGTTTGTTGGTATGCTTATAACTTGTTTTATGATTATTTTTTGAAGGAAGGATACCCTTTTGCTATTTAAGTGGAGAATTAGAAACATATGGTACGAAGATCGAATCCTCCTCCTTAAATACCAAAATCCCCGCTTTTTAGAGGTACAATTTTTTGGGTTACAACTTGTTTTGCGATTGTTGTATTTGGTAATTTTAAGTCAAAAAAAATTATGAACTATTTAAAATTAATAATTAATAATCATTCCTAAATTTAACTCACTTACAAAATGAGTTAAACTTCTAGTATTGAAGTAAACTTCGTGAAAAAATAAGTAACCTTTTAAATAAATAAGCAGCGTCAGTATTAAAAACATGTGACACAACTATTAAAAGAGAATACATTAACAAAATTGTATTAAACTAAACTTCGTGAAAAATAAGTAAACTTTTAGATAAATAAGCAGCGTCAGAATTAAATACATGTGACACAATTATTAGAAAGATAATACATTAAAAAATACTTCAAGTAATTTATTTTGAAAACTATTTACCGAAATGTGTCACTTTGTCCATAGTAAATTTTTTTAAGTAATGATACTTGTACACAACTTATACTTATATACTTTTTACATATTTTCATTGAAAAACTATTGAATAATACTTTAGTCTCACTTCAATTTTTTTCTATAAATGAGCCAAATTTTACACATACTTCATAAAAAATTTGTATAAATATATTTTTCCTTTTGTGTCTCCTATCTAACTAAATGAAGTTGATTAACAGTTAAGAAAGTGTGTTATCTCCTAATTTACTAAAGCTATAAGCTTGGGATAACGATTACATGAATTAATTAATTTCTCAATATGCTATTAAAATTATTTTAAAATATATATATATATATTTACAATACAATCCAAAAGCAAAAAAAAAAAAAAAAAAAGGCCTTTTGTCGTGTGATTGTCTACCGCATCACCCGGTTATAGAAAATTATGACATTAAAGTACTTGTGGGATACGTGTATCAACACAAAAAAAGCTCTTGATTTTAGTATACTAGATGTTCACCCGCGCGTTGCGCGGGTAGAGAAATTAATTTTTGTTAATAAGGACAAAACTGAAAAGAATGAAATGGAGGCGAGCTCTTCAGCTGATAGAAACCATATGTGAACATTAAATCTATACATGGATATCTCTTTTTTTTATATAATTTCTTTAGCCTTCTGACAAGAGATAATATCAAAAATTGTAAAAAGTTCAATATGCGAAGAATCCATACATGCTATACATTCTTAATGTCCATAAATACTACAAGTTTATTATTATATATCCAAAGCCATTATATACAAAAGAAGAATTAATCCACTTTTTGGTTTAAATATCAGGACAAAGGGATACAAAAATGATTGTTAGGCAACACAAATATTTATTTTAAAAAGAAGATATTGATAAATAAAACAACCTTTACCTGATTAAGCATATACTTCAACTCAACCTCAGATGTGCACTCATTCGAAGCACTACTTAACCAGTCTAGATTATAAATTGTATCTAGAGTCTCTACTATTGTTGACATATTACTCCTTGTCACCTTGACAGAAAAATTTCTCCATTTGAGCTTATGTTAGTATATTATTTAAAAATGTTTCAATCTATCCATTTCCAGATCTCTGCATTGACAAAATAGAAAAATACCGCATGAGGTTGCAAGCACATTCCGTTCTAACGACGACACATCATAGAAGAAAATCAATAAAATCTAGACAAATTTTGTAACTAAATCTCAGATTTAAGTAGTATTTTCACCTGTTGTAAGTTTTGGGATTTGGGTAGTACACTTTAGGAATCTCCCAAGGTTCAAGGTTAGGTTCTGGGCATGGTTTTTGGATGACCTTGATATCTAAAAACCAATCTTGCTGCAAATACAACAGATATACACGTTGCAGACCATTGCAAAGAACTCACCCCAAGAGAGAACATTTTAATTTTTGTTAATAATTTGCATTATGACAATTACCTTTCCATCCATCAATCTTACTTTTATTGCCAATTAAAAATTAATTAAAAGTATGCTACCATCTCCCCCATATTCACTAAATCTCCCCTCCCACCCCCACCCCACACACACATGCATAATTCCATGATGAAATTTTAAACATACATTTGCACCCTTATACAAACGGTGCTAGTAATACCAAGCATCAAGGGTAAATTCCATGATCCATGCATATCAATTTGTCATGTCTTAAACAAACACATCAAAGGCTTTAGAGATTATGGTAGAATTCTGATAAAATTTTAGCATGTGTATCTATTTTCAAGAAATAACAATATATAGGTAAACAAAAAAGAACGCCAAAGACACCAACTCAACATGAGGCATATAAGTTGGTGTAGAAAGTAACATACTTTCATCTCACTTCAAATGGGATACTGGATTAAGTTAACCAACCTACCTTTTGATCCTATTTGCACTGAATTCCAAACCACAACTCACAAGCAGGGAAAAAATATGTATAACCTAAAGAGCATGTACTTTAGCATCTGAAGGTTGCAAAGAGCAATAAAAAAATTAAACAGCAGCAGTAACACTAGTGGACTCGCTCACCACATGCGGCCAAGTCTAAACATTTTCACCAGTCATTGATTCTACAGAAGGTTCTTCAAATGCACACTTTTGCTAATGGTAACATGACAGACACTGCAACAAAAAACAGTAATAACACATGCCTATTCTGCCCATGAAAGCTTTAATATAATACAATCCAACTGTATGACTTCATGGTGTTGAGTTAGAGAAAAAGAGAGACAAAAGTTTGTGTAAAGTTAGAGTATATTATTCACATAATGAATACAAGCTATAATCAAGGAGGCCTAATTATAGAAACTAAATCAAAGGGATTGATTAATAACTACATACATTGAATCTGGACATATACTAACTTAATCCTAATTATATACACACTTCTAAAACATGGGGGAAAAAATATAACATGGGGATTGAAAATATGCTTCATGATCATGTCATTTGAAATAGGAAACTTTTATATATATATATATATATATATATATATATATAAAAGAATGCTGTAGAGAAACTGTTAATGTATAGAAAATGAAACGTTGCAGGACAAATAAGACAGTGAGTGCAGTACAACTTTCTAAAAGCAGGTCATGTTATAATTATAATCATTGAGAATCCATTCACAAAGACGGTAAATAAGCATATCCTAGCATGCATTTTAAGTTTGCACAATATAGATATGGACATCTGCAAAAACCAGTTACCAAGTATTGTACCTTCTCTCAATGCTTACACCATATCTGTCAGTATATGTTACAGGAGCCATGTACAATTACAGAGGAGCACACTAAGAGATCAACATTATCTTGTACAAGATAAATTGAATCCAATAATTGCGAAGTCCCCAATCATATTCAAGCAATTAGGCTTTATGTATAAGGAGTCATAAGCACAATTAATAAAATTAACTCGAATTAGAAATAAATATAAAAGTGAACTTTGGTAAGCCATTAGTTTGAGAAAACAACTTTGCAGAAGAGAAATTCAGTGTAAACTATATATCTATACATTAACAAAAGAATAAAGACGTGTAAACTATATATCAATATATTAACAAAATAAAGATACCGTTACATTTGAAGGAAGAATTAGACCTCCAGGTTTGAGGCAACGATCTCTGGCAGTAATACACTTCCAAGCATGCTCTAAAAAAAAATGAAGTCTTCAAACCAATATAAATAATAAAGGTGGATGTACTATAAAAAGTTGGGAAACTAAAGCTCATGTCATTGTCGTCACTTAAAATATTTTTATGACAATAATGACATGGAGTTGTCTTTTTGGTGCTCGACCCAATGGATTCTTTCAAGGGGTTTCTTTGTCCAAAGTTCAATGGGATTAGAGGTTTCATTTTATTGATGATTTGGTTTCTACTTTGCTTAGTACAATAGGAAATGGCTATACGAGAGTCCTTTTTCACTTAAATATTTGTACACACAAATAAATTGTAATTCTTTCTAAATAATTTTTTTCCTAAAGTGATGAAATTTTCTTTTTCAATTCATTTAACTTTATTAAACTATCACTTTTGCCCCTCCAAAGTTAGTTATTTTAGCATAATCGATGCCAAATATATATAATTTTTAATTTCATCACAAAATATCAGGAAAGATGACCAAATTCATAGACTGGCCATCTAAAAATTCAAATGCAAATAAAATCTCCCCAACTTTCCTCTTTGCTTCCTATAATAGTTGCTGTTAAACAGTATAGAAACAAAAGTCATCAGATCATATGTATGTCTGTTTCATTCTTAGAAGCAAAAAGGGGGCATGTATATAGGTATAAATTTTTTATGTAAAAGATTGACCATAAACTGTAAGAGACTATACTACACAAATAATTATAACCATACAAGTTTCAGATAATTTATAGCATTGAAAATTTTGAGAAATTTTGTAAAAATAAAATAAAATTGAATAAAACAGGTAAATCTATAGAGCACTTCACCAAATTAGTAATATAAAATTCATATAAAGATAAATTTCAAAACTTTTAAGTTTTTAACCAGTGATTCTGAGATCTCAACCTTACCAAGGCAAACCCAGTTCAACCTTTAGCCAAATGAGAAAAAATATTTTAAATACAACCAGAATTAGCAGCTAGAATGCCACACTCTTATCATATGAAAATTTTATAAATGAAAACCATGTTCAAATTTCATTCAAATAAGTTATACAACTTGTTGCCATGTTTCAGCTTATCATCAGAGCATGTTAGTCTCAAATCAATCCGCATTAGGTCACTAAGACATCAAATAATGACCCTACCTCCTCATGAGACATACCAAATAAAGTGTTCCTAAAGCAATCCATATTAGATCATCGAGCCCCATGAAAATGTCCAATATCCCACTCATAACCTGATTAACAACAATAATACTATATTCATCTTCAGAACTTATAACTATGAAAACAATAAATATATTAAAATAATACAAAAAGAAGGGCAAATACACTAACAGATCTTCAAAAACATGGATTGGGCATTGAGATAGAGCACAAAAAACAGATACTCTATAAGATACGAGCCACAAAATTGCCTTTTAAGACCACACATCATGTCAAAGGAAGTCATTCATTGGTCGATTGATTGAAAGCATTCAAAGATACTGGTGGTGGATATGTTTTCCTTCAAAACAAAATAATTCATGATCTAATTGAGGGGTTCCACAGAACAATTGTATCATCATTGATGATGACACAAAGTATTGATGTTTTTAAAACCAGACTTGGAGTCAATAGTGGGAAGTGAAAGGTGGTCCTCAGGGCCTATGGATAAAGGGTTTTGAAGTAACGCGCGAGAATGATGTGAATGGTAAATTAGGGATTGAGGTTGAGATGAAGATGCATCCTATGGTAAATTAGGGTCTTGAATAAAAGGCGTCATGATTTGCAAACGCACCTGAATTGAGCCAAGGTCATCACGGAAGCCTCTTGAGAATCTCAACTGCGGAGGTGACGTCGGGGGGAGATAGGTCGGCGACATCTAGATCTTCTTTCACATCTAGATATTCCTCTCAATAAACGGGAGCCAAAGGTTTCTTGGTGCTTGCTTTGCTAGTGGGCATTCAATGAGTTAATGAGCATTCAACATACCTGAACTTGTTACTCATTTATTTTAGGAACCTGTTACTCATTTATTTTAGCAACTAATGAGGGAAGACGAAACCAATGGCCATTCATCTCAGTAGCTGAAGTCTAAGGAAGAGGGAGAATAAAGAGTTGGTATTGCCATGAGATGGAGGATGGAGATGAAAAATTAGAGAAGTTAGAGATACAAGCGACATGTGTAAGAGTAAGCTGATGTGTCAAAAAGAAATGGCAAAGGAAATCTGATGTGGACATCGCTTAGAGCTCAACGAAGTTGACATGGCTTTCATTCAGAATGTGAGCCTGAAATTATATATTATAAATAGATTTAAAGTATGTTTGTGAATGATTACTACATTTAGGAAAATATTTTTTTTAATAAAAATTTATTTTACCTAAAATTTATTTTATTTGTTTAAAGTGTGTAAAATTAATTATAGATTATTTTAAAAGCTTTGATAGATAAATATCCATTTACTTTCAACTAAATAAATTTTTTAATCATTTTATATATCTTTTAGTAATTTAATACATAAAAATAAATTCTTTTTATATAATCCAAAGAAAATTATTTATCTTAAAATCGATTATGAATTAACACATCTAAACATAAAATAATTTTCTCATAATCAATTTTTTTGAAAATCGATTATACATATAATTGAATTTTAACATAATCTTTTTTCACAACTAGTCCAAAAACAAACTTAAAATGTGTTTGGATATGCTTTTTTTCCAAATAAAGCATTTTTTTATTTTTTAAAAGAACATTTTCATAAGTTTTTATATATGTTTGGATGAAACTTTTAAAAAAATTAAAGTTAAAAAAAAGTTCAATTACTGCTTTTTTTAAGTTAGTGATCTCTAACTCTTAAAAAAAGGAGAAAGATAAGTGATTTTTTAATATAATTTATTAATAAAAATATCATTTGCCTTTATTAAAAAAATACATCTCATATATTCTTTTTTTCTTTGTAAATCCTGCCTCATTTATTTTGAATATCCTATATTTTTAGTAATTTTACTATAAAAAAAAACTTATTTATTATTTTTTATCCAAACAAACTTACAAGTTCTCTATTACTTAAAAGTATTTTATAAAAATTACATCTAAATGCAAAATAACTTTTTATTTAAAAAATAAAAACCTACTAAAAAAATGTCTATAGAAAAGTTATTTTTTTAAAGCTTATCAAAAAGCGCTCTTAATTAGTTATGGAGAAAAAATATGTTAAAAATTAATTATATTTATAATTATTTAAAAAAAGTATGAAAAAAATAATTTATGTTTAGATATGTTATTTTATAATTATTTTTAAGATAAAAAAATTGTTTACATTGTATAAAATGAATCGCTTTTATGTATACCAAAAGAGATATAAAATAATTAAAAATTTTATTTAGTTGAAAGTAAAAAAATTATTTACCAAACCTTTTAAAATCATTTAATCAAAATGCTCAAAATAAATATTTTTAAAAAAAGTAATTTTTAGTATATGAAAAAATAATTTTTACTTATAATCAATTTTACATACTTTAATCAAATATAATAAAATTTACACAAAATAATTTATATATATATATAAATTATTATGAGAAAAAATTAATCCCAGATATGCACCTAATCATATTAAAACTCTTCTTCTCTTTTTAACACAAGTCATCGAAAGTTATGATTAGTCAAGTTTAAATTTCATCACAAGTTGTCAAATTGTCATAGCTTGTGACGACAATGCTAGATTTATATAGCAGGAACAATATATTCATCTTTTATTTGTGACGTGTATAGAAGTAATTATAAGTGGATTAGTGATAAACACGAGGTTGTAAGTTCAAACTTATATGTCATTAATGTATCAAAATATATATATATATATCACTCTATGAAAATATTGACCATTTAATAAAAATAAATAATTATTCGTATATTACCTTCTAAACTTATTATAAATTGATAACTTTATTTATTATTGATAATCATTTTATATAAATATTTGATTACTCAATTGAAAGAAATAACTATTTGCATACTATCTTCAAAACATATTGTAAATTTATAACTTTATTTATTATTATTAGTCATTTTGTGAGAATACTTAACTACTCAATAAAAAATAATCATCATCCATATATTGTCTTTTAAAATAATTTTCATTAAATGTATTTTTTTCTATGAAATAAAATCTAGCGATCATTCTCTCTTAATAAAATTTAAATAGTCATTTTTAATCATTTAAATGTTTTATGTCCCTCAAGATTAAATATACTTTATTAGTGTTCCTCTTTAATTTTAAAATAATTTTTAATAAAAAATACTAAATACGAATCTCTTTAATTTGAAAATAAATTTTAATAAAAATTACTAAATACAAAACAAACCAAAATGAAAAACCATTATTTATAATCAAACTGAAAAAGCCAGCTTTTTAGATTTGGTTTTTCTGATTAAGACTCAAACTTATATCTAGAGCTGGGTAACGGGCCAACCGGCCCAACCCGACCCGTCACGGGTTTCCCTTTATGCGGGCCGGACCAGGTTGGCTCGTTTTAATGATGGGTTAAAAAATTTTCAATCTGGGCCCGGCCCGTCAAAACCGACAGGTTAGCAGGCTAACCCGCAAACCTTATTATTTTTTTATTTTTTAATAATTTAAATTTAAAAAAGTGTGTATATAAGTGTAATATGAGGTCATTAGTTGAGTTTTTTGAACTATTTTTTGAAAATTTTTGATGTTTTTACTTAGGCATAAATATTAGATAAGTTAAACACTTATGTTGAGCTACTAATTGAGAGTATTTTTGTGAAATAGAGTTATTTTTTTTGTTAAAAAAAATAGAAAAGGATCGCGGGCCAACCCGCAGGCCAGCCCGGTCCAACCTGCTTAACCCACAGGTTAAACGGACCGGGCCTTACCGATTCAGGATATTCGCGGGTTGAATATTAGACTGGTCCTAACCTTTTTAAGAAAGCGGGTTAAACGGCCGGCCCGCGGGCCTCAACCCGTTTACCCAGCTCTACTTATATCCCATGACCATCGCTGTGGACAAGACTCACTTATCATTACAATTCATAATAGGATTTAATTTTTGTTCACTATCAGTGTGAAATTTATTTACACTGTCATCTAATTAAATATTGACACATTATTAAAAGAATTAGACTTTCTAGATAGTTGTTGTGATAGTCAAACTCTTTTAATGATTTGACAACACATGATTAAATGACAATGTAAAATTTTTTTACATTGACGATAAATAAAAATTAAACTCTTCATAATAACTTCAAGTGTTTATTAAAGCTTAATAATAAAAATGTTCCCAAGATACTAAACCAAGATGCTTCACAAAATTTGGCATTTAATGACTATGGATTTTAAGAAACGCGTGGCTATGCTACTCCATCCAATAATATCTTATTTGAACAGCATAGGTAATTACAAGTAAGCGCCCCATTTTATTAGTTCAAATCAAGATTACAAGTATCTTAACAATATATAATATTATATTCTATAAGAGCACTAATATTATATAAATTTAATTTTAACTTATTGTGAGTGTAAATAATTTTATATTATTATTTACTAATATATTGACACATTATTAAAAGTGTTAAGTTTTTAAAGTAATTATTATGATAACCAAACTCTTTTAATAAATTAATAATACATAATTAAATGATAGTATAATTTTTTTTTATATTAACAATATATCTAAATTAAACTCATATCATATATGTAAAATACTCACGTTCTTGTTACTTAACATAGCATTAAATGTAGGGCACGAAAAAATACGCTAAAAAATGTGATCAATGTACAATTCTCGTCACCATGTCTATTTAAACACTTGTTATATAAATTGATAGGTAATAAATTGATATTTCATACGAATAAACATATTTAACAATATCCATCCACTAAAACTAATTTAATCAAATTTGAGCAAAGAGAACAAAATATTACTTTTTAATCTAATCACTTCCAAAATTCTAAATTAATCAGCCCTCCCATAACAGCTAAAAAAAACCGCACTCCTCTCTGACTCCAAGGCCAAATCCAACAAATCATTTGGCCCTAATTTTCGGTAGAGGCTTTCATTTCCCGCCCTTCCTTTCATCACACCGAGCACAGCACATCTTCAGAGTCCATGGCAGACAACAAAAAGCGCCGCCGAACGGAGCCAAACGCCGACGACGGAGCACACCTTCCCTTCAAGAACAACCTGAAACCAGACTCAGTCATACTCGAAATCCTCAAAGACTTTGCAAGTTCCTCCTCCTCCTCCTCCTCATCTTCTTCTTCCTCTTCCAGCAAAGCCCTAACCCTCCAAGACCTCACCCTCCCCTTCCCCTGCCGCGAAGTCGCCGACCTCTCCCTCTCCTCCGTACAATCCACCATAGAATCCGTCGTCCTCAAGATCGCCCACTCCATCCTCTCCGGCCAAGGCTTCTCCTTCCAAGTCCCCTCTCGCTCCGCCGCAAACCAGCTCTACGTCCCCGAACTCGACCGCATAGTCCTCAAAGACAAATCCTCCACCCGCCCCTTCGCTAACAACACCACCGTTCGCAAATCCGCCATCACCGCTCGCATCCTTCAACTCATTCACCAGCTCTGCATCAAGGGCATCCACGTCACCAAGCGTGACCTCTTCTACACCGACGTGAAGCTCTTCCAGGACCAGATCCAATCCGATGCGGTGCTCGACGACGTTTCGTGCATGCTGGGTTGCACTCGTTCTAGCCTCAACGTGATTGCCGCTGAGAAAGGGGTTGTTGTGGGTCGCCTTATTTTCAGCGACAATGGGGATATGATCGATTGCACGAAAATGGGTATGGGTGGAAAAGCGATTCCGCCGAATATTGATAGAGTTGGGGATATGCAGAGTGATGCTTTGTTTATACTTTTGGTGGAGAAGGATGCGGCTTATATGAGGTTGGCTGAGGATAGGTTTTACAATCGATTTCCTTGTATAATTGTGACGGCAAAGGGGCAACCTGATGTTTCAACTAGGCTTTTTTTGAGGAAGATGAAGATGGAATTGAAGCTACCAGTGCTTGCACTTGTGGACAGTGATCCTTATGGGTTGAAAATTCTTTCAGTTTATGGGTGTGGGTCTAAGAATATGTCCTATGACAGTGCCCATTTGACGACCCCTGATATAAAGTGGTTGGGTGTTAGGCCTAGTGATCTGGACAAGTACAAGATACCTGAGCAATGTAGGTTGCCCATGAGCGAGCAGGATATTAAGACTGGGAAGGATATGTTGGAGGAGGATTTTGTGAAGAAGAATCCTGGTTGGGTTGAGGAACTCTCTTTGATGGTGAAAACTAAGCAGAAGGCTGAAATACAGGCTTTGAGCACCTTTGGTTTTCAGTATCTATCTGAAGTTTATTTGCCATTGAAATTGCAGCAGAAGGATTGGCTGTGAGTCTTTGACTCTGAGTAATGTCTAAAGAAGATACTAGTTGTGTCACTACTTGTCCAAACAGTTTAGAGATGCTGTAGTAGTATTCCCCCCACAATTTACAGTGGAATGTGGGTGGACTTCTAATTCTCCTTCATCAAAAAATTCTTCAATAATTTTCCTTCAAAAATTATGTTTATGGTCTATGTTTTCTGGGACTGAGTTTATATATTTCTGTGTTATTGTTTTTTCTTATTCTTGCTTCAGTAGACATGGGACCAACTTTGATAAATTCCATAACCGGAGTGTTTTTGAATTGCTTGAGTTTCTCTTGATCTTGGTCGTAATCCTGAACTGAAAGCCACGATCGCAAGTGAGTATGATAAGTACTAGTGCAACTTGGAAAAAGATACTGAAAAGAATAAACAAAAGAGATGATTTTATTCCATAACTGTGGGTGTCATCCGTTGTGTTACAGCTTATACTTTGGTTATAGATACATATACAGAATGATACAGTTATACCCAGATGCAATATATACAGGTTGAAGGAGCAGGGGGAGAAAAAATTATCTTACATTTGTACAAAACTCCTGCAAGTTCTAAACAATAAAGAGCTTATCAAATCCTATTAACGCTTACTTTCCGCTGCAACCAATGGTGTAATTATTTTTTGGTGACCTTCAACCTTTGTAGAACTACAGGTCTCCTGGTCTGAAACCCCATTATTGTGGGTACTGCATTCTTCCCGGTATAGCTTCTAAGCTGAAGTTTGAAAGGTTAGGATTCTCTAACTTTACTGTGTCATTTAGTGCAAATCTGGTTCTGGCTGGAAGAACTTCAACCCCTAATTCATTCTGAATAAGTTTTTTTATTGCATATTTCACTTCTAATGTGTATTTGGCTGGAGTTTCATCTGTTATGATAGCTGCTAAAATGATCAAGATGTCACTATTCACTGCATATCCTGTAATCATAAAGACCAATAGTAATTAAATTGCATGGATTTTATTGTTCTCCTCTTGCTTTCTTTCTTTGTTCATATGAATACGAATGGTTTCATAGAAGCCATATGAGTTTGCAAAACTGTGTCATGTGGCATTGTAGCATTCAATATCTTCCATCGATACCTAAACTATAGTTCTCTTTGATCATTCGCAGAACCGCAAGAATAACAAAGCGGGCTTCAACCTGTTGATACAGCAGGTTTAACGGCAGAAAGTAAGGACTAAGATTGCGCCAAAATCAAATATAACTTATAAACTATTGTTTATTTTCTAAATTATGAATTGTTACAGAAACCTAGAGTAAATATGGAAACAAATGAACTGCTGTTTAAAATCTGCAATTAACAGCCAACGAACTTGTAGCTCAACTTGCACCTCCCCATGTACCAATTAAAAAAGTGCAATTAACAAAAATGTAGCTTTAAGGCATGCTTGAGACAGATATTTATGCCAAATAATTAGTAAACAACTTATAAGCACTCTTGTGAACCCTTGAACATCAATTGCTAGGATGTCAGCTTCCCTCTTTAGCAGGTGAGCTGCAATTTTTTGAAGAAGTAAACTCTGAGGTCTCTCTAATTCAGATTTGTTGCTGGAAGAAAACTCTCCTTGATTCTGTCTGTTATCCAGTATCACTCCTTCACACCACTCCTCAATCAGTTGTTCGAGTTGGTAATCATTGGGTTTGTAGCTGCAATAAGCATGCTATTGCCTTATGTTCTGGTCTTTATCTGCTATAGTAATTTAGAACTTGTTAGATCTGTACAAGCACAACGAGTGTAACCACCTTTTCTTTATAGCATGAGGGATTCCTGTTCTCTAATTCAGGAACGTGAACAGTTCATAGTATAACTAATGATACATATGGGCATCGTTCCATTAAAGCATATTATCTCGGTCAAATTTTAAACATCAATTTTCTCCTAGAGAAATTATAATTAGAAGCAACATACCCTGCTTTTCGCATTATTCCTGGTATGTAGCCTGGCATTGTTGCACTTCATGTAGCGAGCCGTATTTACTGTGTTCTCTTAGAAGTGTGTTATATGTCGACTGAGAAGATAATTAATAAAATCAATAGGTATCAACTTGATGAAGCATCCTTTCTGTTGTTTTCCCTACATCACAAGCAAGTTGTGATTTCTATCGTTTCAGATATCTATTGACTATTTTGTACATTCTGTCATTTCTTTTTCTTGTCTTGGAAACGATGAGTAGATATGTCAAGCATTTTACTTTCTTGTAGTTGGCTTTTATGGTTGTAGAATCTTAGAGCAGCCTCGTCATAGAGCTATCTAAGTTTACCATTTTGTGAAGAATAGAGGCATAGAGCCATAACAACTGTAGTCTGCAGGCACTCACCAAATTTGGATGTATCTCAAATCTTTTAATTTCTTCATATAATGACAATGCTTGTTTAAAATTCTTACTTTTCACGCAAACCTGTGAACCAAAATGCAAAATTGTCCCCTTCAAGAGTACGAGTAATTTTATGAAAGGAACTCATATTGACAGGAAAGTTTATTGAACCTCAATGGTTGTTGTATGTGCAACATCATGTGTTAATTCCAGCATCACACATGGTGTTCAAAATCTGCACTATGGTCTCATCGGAGAACTAATAGCATTATCATAATATTATTAGGCTAAGTACGTATAGTGTATATTCTACAGCATATCAATGTCCAGGCAGACTATTACTTCTCACTTCTCAGTGATTATTATGAGATTGGATACTTACAGAATTGGCTTCAGTTTGGAAACGAACTTGGAAATGTATATTAAGCTGCACTTGTTCTCAGTTCTGAATGTGGTTTTTATCTGGAATCTGACTTCTTACTGACGTTTGATGATTAAAGAAAGATAAGGCTCTATGTCCGTAATCGGTTTCCATGGACTGCACTTTAAATGTGGTAGTTTTGCAGGTGATATCATCTGTGTTGTAGCTATAGTATTTCGTTTTGTAAAGGTTTTTTCTTTTTAATTTTTTGGAAGAATTTTCTATTTACCTATTCTTTTCCTCTATATTAAAAAATCAGTAAATTTTTACTTTAATATTGATAGAGTTTAACTTTAATTCATTATTAGTATAATTTTTTTATATTATCATTTAAGTTTGTTATATCATTAAAAGAATTTGATTTCTTAATTTGAAAACTTAAACTTTTTATGATAAACCAATTAAAAGACTAAACTTTTATTATTATCAGCTAAGGATCTTAACTTTATCAAAAAAAAATTTATGAATAAAAAATGTTGAAAAAATAAAAATATCTAACTTGACATGAAAATAATTTATAACATGAATAAAACAAATGACATATATAACTTAAAATTTTTATTTCAATTTATAAAAATTATAAAAATATTTTTTATTAATATTGAGATCCTTAATTGATTATCACAAAAAAATTAAAATCCTTAAAGTTCTTAATTAATTGTCAGAATAAACTTGTGTTCTATCTACCATAGATATGACTAAATAATACAATAATATAATTTTAGACTCAATGTGATCAAAATTAAACTCATCCAAAGAAAAAAATAATAATAATAAACTCATCCAACATATTGCTTTTATCTCGGTGTGATGAGATAAAAACGTCAAACATGATAAAAAGTTAGAAACACATCTTTTTCCCTGTGGAGTAGGTCTCAATTCTCAAATGCGAAGAGTGGAGTATGATTCAGAAGTGTCACCAAGAAAGTACAAAACGGGCAAATAGTAGAATGAGCCAGGGCTAGGGCAATTGAAACACGATACTAACGCCAGCATAGTGTGTTAGTGTCACAACTCACACGTTCGCATTTGACAAGAGTGAGGGGGGGTACATCGGGAATTCCAACTCTTGGTAAAGCTTCTCGACCCCCCGTCCGGTCGCAAACCCTAACCAAACATCCTCTCCCCGGCACATCGTACTACAGCAGTTGTCGAAGCCCTCCTCCACCTCTCCTCACAGAAGAAACATAGGACCCAGATTCCTTCATATCTTCCACTCATTATTCCATAATTTCGTAGATTTATCTTCTTTTTTTATGCCGATCAGTGATGCCGCCTAAGCAGCAACCAAAAGCTGATTTAGCGAAGAAGCAGAAGATCGTTGAGGACAAAACCTTCGGTCTCAAGAACAAGAACAAAAGCAAAAATGTCCAGAAATACGTCCAGAACCTCAAGCAGTCCGTGCAGCCCAAGCCTGATCCTTCCAAACTCGCTGCCAAGGTCCCTCTATACCTTATCTTACCTCTAATTTTATTTTTGTTTGTTTGTTATATATTTGATTATTTATTATCGTTAATCACTTAATCCATTGGGGTTTTGAGGAATTATATAACTCCAGAAATAATGTGGGTTTTTTTGTGCTGATTGTGTAATGGTGATAACAGAAAAAGAAGGAGGAAGATAAGGCCAAGGACAAGGAGTTGAATGATTTGTTTAAAATCGCTGTTAGTCAGCCTAAAGTGCCAGTTGGTAATAATTTCAGAGTTATTGTGACTTGGAAGTTTCGTTTTTGTTTTTTCTCCAATGGTTTATTCAGTGTTGCAGGAAACTAATATCTGAATTTGGTCAGGTGTTGATCCCAAGTCCATATTGTGTGAGTTTTTTAAAGTGGGACAGTGTACCAAGGGCTTCAAATGCAAGTTCTCACATGATTTGAATGTTCAGAGGAAAGGGGAAAAGATTGACATTTATAGTGATAAGCGTGACCAGGGTAATGCATATTCAATAATGATAATCGGTCATTACTTATTGTTTTGGTTTTGATGACTTTCCTTTTTCTAACTTTTGTCTGGCTCTTATTTTGTCAGAAACAATGGAGGATTGGGATCAAGAGACCTTGGAGAAGGTGGTGGAGTCAAAGAAAAACGAGTATAATCAGAACAAACCAACAGACATAGTACGTTTTATTATATTTGTTGGAATTATCACCGTTACATTTATTTGCTTGATATTTTGGATTTTCTTTTTAATGGCTCAGTATGGTTTTGGGTCATTACAGGGCTTCTTTCTGATGTTTGATGATAGTGCATTATTTTCAAATCATATTTGCATTTGGTTCATGCAACTCAAAGTGTCCATTGTCTGTTGTTTGTGTACTCTGTTCAGGTCTGTAAACACTTTTTGGAAGCAGTAGAGAAGAAGCAATATGGTTGGTTTTGGGCCTGCCCCAATGGTGGTAAGAATTGCCACTATAGACATGCACTACCCCCTGGATATATTTTAAAATCTCAAATGAAGGCTCTGTTAGAGGAAGAAGCTGAAAAAATATCAATTGAGGAGGAGATTGAAAATCAGGTGAAAATATTTTTCTATAAAAGCTATGTCATTTAATATTGCATCAGGTTACCTAACAGAATATTTAACATGATTTAGCGTGCCAAAGTGGCAACTTCAACTCCTATGACTCCTGAGTTATTCATTCAATGGAAGAATAAGAAGATAGAAGAGAGAGATGCCAATTTGGCTGCACAACAGGCAGAGAGGGCTAAGAATGACCGCATGAGGTACATCCACTACCTTTTTCCTATCGTTCACATGTGAATGTGTGCGTATGCCCCCGGAAGGAACTGCTTGTTGATAATGTTTGAAAGGGAGTAATTACAGTTGTTGGTTACGAAGGCTGATGATCTTTCAGTTGGTTGTTTTTCGCTAATCATGTTTTATTATTTCCTCCTCCAATGCAGTGGTCGTGAGCTATTTTTGTCAGATGCTAGCTTGTTTGTGGATGATGCTGAAGCATATGACAAGTACCAAAGAGAACCAGAATCTGATGACAATAAACATAAGGTAATTTTTTTCTTCATGTATATCTCTGCATAATTTGGATGCCTTTGTCATGGATATAGTTGAAATCTGAGAAGCAGCCTGGTGAATGTAAATCTGAGACATATGATGTTGGATATAATGTTTATAAGAGAAAATGATGTTTGGGATTTAACTTCTTCGATTGTCGCACCAGCATACTTGTTTGTGTTATTTATGTATACCTTTTTTTTCTATTATAACATTGTAAATAAACTAATTTTGTTTTTGCACTTGTGTGCACTTTTGTACTGTTAATCTTTGCTTTTGGGTCCATTGGAACTTGGTTTACATGACAAGTTGAAGTATTCAATGTTAACCATTGGGCTGTCCCCTAGGGAAAAGTAGGGTCAAGTTGGTCTTAGGTGCTTTGATGCAGGAGCGTGAGTCCCCTATCAGCTGGATGCAGACATAAAACTCCTATTTAAGGTGGAGGCTCTCCCCACTTATCAGCTTGGCTTTTAGGAGTGGGTTCTCCTCTACATCATGTTTTGAGCTATAAATTTTGCATGGGAATTCAGGGTTCACATGTGACAATGGGGGTGTAATGCAATGTGTCATCTCTAGGCACTAACTATACTGCTTGAGCAGACACCTTGTAGCGGGTTTTCTTGTAGGTTGTTTTTGTATGTGTTCATTTATTTTCTAGAAGCCCACTTGGTTTGTAAGGTAGTTAGAATCTGCATTGCCAAATTATCCGGGAAGACTTGTACTTTGTTTTGTAGTCAGTACACAACTTGTGCTTGTTTCCAAACACTTGAAATTGGATATAGTATCTGTAATGAGTTCCAAAAAATAAAAACGGTAGTGGTTCTTGAATATAAATCTTGCCTTTATTAATGCTTCATCGTGGTTGCTGATGTGGTTGGCCTTCAGAGTAACACTGTTATCAAATCAAATTCTACATATGATTGTGTTTTCCTTTGGTCATGGAGCTCTGCTATGAATAATGAATTATAGCCAGTTTGAAGTTTTCTTTCTTCCCCATTAGAACAGTAGTTATTATATTATGTTTCCAGGGTGTGGTAGTAGCTTCTAGGGCTAGCTCTCTTATCTCCCTCTCCCTCTCTTGCTTTATTTAATGTGCAGTTAAAACATGTGCTATAAGTATTGAAGTGTGGTATCTTGATTTACATTGACTGATATATTTCGTTTTGCTAATTGATGGGTCCAACATCAGGTGAATGGGAATGCTGCTGAAGATGGTCCCAGCACCTCAACTACAGCTGTTGCTGATGCTGAAGTTCCTGATGATGTTGATGACGATGATGATGAACTGGACATGGATGAGTTGAATGAATTGGAAGCAAGCTTATCAAAGACATCAATCCAAATAAAGGAGCCAGGAGCTGAAGCATAATCCTGATAATTAGTCGTAACCTTCATGTGATATTTTTATGCCTCTGCTGAACAATAGAGCATTTGCCTGTAGCCACTCGCTTTCCTTGTTTTCAAGGAAGTTTTTTGAAAGAAGCCTATGATGATAATGAAATTATTATTTGCAGCATCACATTTGGAATGAATAATGGCAGTGTGATATAATCCAGATTTCTGCAGTTAGATCTCTCATTGAACCTGCTACAGACATTTTTGTTGTTTGAATACAGGGTAGTCTGTACCTACTACATGGCAGACTGTACCTAGTTTTTTTTCATGAGTTTCCCCTATTTCAGCAAAGGGGTCTTCGATATTGCTTTTATACTTGTAATTTTCTTATGACCTCTGAAGCATAAAGTGGTATTTGTGGTGTCATAGATGTTACAGCAAATTCCCTTTAGTAACAAATTTCCACCACACAAATTCTTACCTTGTAACTTACGGTATTGGGTCGTAATTCTTCGAGTCAATCACCAATACTTTTATGGTATGTTTGAAGTTTATGAGGTCGGGAAGACTGGGAAGGGAAGGGAATGAAAGAAAAGGAAATGGATGGAATTGATGTAGGGTTTTTTTCTTTGGATGTTTGAGTGAGGAAATGAGTGAAATCTTTTTCATTGTTTGAGTTAAAAGTTAAAATAGAAAAAATTAATGTTATAAAATTAAAATTTTAATATAGTTTTTACGTTACAATCTTATAAATGATAATGCATGCCCAAAGATATATATGTAATTGCTATGTAATTTAATAAATTAAAATTTGAAATAAATCTTTTTTCTTTGCGTATTCGTAAATTGGGTGAAAGAATTTTGAGGTTTTTTTCCCCCCTCCTTCTTAAAAGCCTTTTAAATAAATATTTGAGTCACTTTATTTCCGTGCCATGTGATATTTTCTTAACTTTCCCATTAACCACGCTTGAAAGAGTGGATTTAGTTTACAAATAAAGAGTGGATTTTTCCGTCCATTACTATGTTTGGAAGAGTGGATTTTTTTTTTGGGCCATTAAGAGTGGATCAGTATTGGAGAAATAATATACCATTAGGATTCAAATTCTACTTAAATTACTTTGTAATTAGGGTAAAGTTTACATCTAAATAGAGATTAGTTTCTCACACAAAAAACATAAGAACACTTTGTGGTTTTATAGAAAAAAAAATTACAATAGGATACTAGAAAGTCCCAATATCACAAGACTCATAATTGAAGACACATTTATTGTACAAATTTTTTTTTTATAAAGATGAATTTAGGTGGAGAGTAGGCCCATCCAAATTTAAAGTTAGTATAAACCACTAACTTCAATAAAAAAATTATTGTGGAATTACAGCAGTGAAGCTTTTAAAAGGTTGAGGTGTCCCAATTTTTTTTTTAATACTAACAATAAAATTGTAATTTCACCTAATTATTTTAACCCTCTTTAATGATAACTTCCCTCCCATCCCAGTTATTTTAACATTACTATTACATTCCTGTACTGTGCACTATAATTTCTATTAAAAACTTATTGGAGAGTGGAGACGGTTAGCCACTTAGCTTGTTAGCCATATTAGTAAATTCGCAAGCTGTATTCTCCCTCACTTTAATTCTTGTCTCAACTATTAAAACGGCATCATTCCTGTCTCAAGTATTAAATCGGCATCAACTCACTGGTTAATTTTTTTAATTCTTTTTCAATTTGTGTTTATGTAATTTGATATTTGAGACATTTAAAATTTTTAATATTTGTAACTAGTGAGACAAGACAATAATATAAAATAACTTATTATTAAATCTTAAATATAAATAATTTTTATTTTTTGGTTATTGTGTGAGACTAGTGATAAATTTATTTTGGAAGGAATGTGGTTAAGCAAAAAACAATTTAGGGTTTTTTCAAGAGAAAAAACAGTGATATTAAAGAGAGTTATATTATTTCAATTTGTTAATTTATATTGAAAGAGAAATAGTTGAAAGCTTCACATTATATTCAATTATTGATGACTTCAAGTCTTTGAAAGAGTGAACAACAGTACTTTATGTAATTTCTAATAATTTAATTTACTAGTTTTTTAAAGTTATTTTTGTTCAAGTAACTTGTTCAAAACATAAAATATTTATTATTTGCATATAATTATGTTAAGAATTATTTAGCTAATACGCCATCCGAACATTTTAGCAAATTACATCACTGTTTGTTAATATGAACCAAAGATACAACCACGTAAGCCAACACTCATTAGTACCTCCATCATACATTAGTAGCAGAAAACAAATGGCATTTTAGTTTGACTATATTGGTACAGTGTTTTCATGGAAATTTACAAAAATACAAAATTGAATTGAGATAACCAGTGGATCATGGACAACAAACAGAAAACAGAAAAAGTTCCTCACCAGCATTCAAAGACAAACAAACAGCAAGAAAAATCATAAAAAAAAAATATTTGGAACTGTTGGCAAACAATCTATAGAGGCGTGCTTGTGAAGGGATCACATTTTGTCATTGTCCCCTTATGGGACAATAATTGTTAAAATTTATGTACTTTTTTTTAATCTATATCTCTATGATATGCATGACTGAATTTTTCAAATTTTCATCTTAAATTTGTTAGTTGGTTTTATTTCGACCCCCTGATATTCTACTTCTAGTTTTTGCCTCTGACTCTATGTGAGCATTTCGTTTTATAGGCATTAGATACAAACATAGAGGGAAATTGGGAAAACATCATAAAACATTGTAAGTTAAGAACTTAAGATATGGTAATCTAACTACTTGTAAAATTGATCTTTTCATGAAACTATATTTTTTCATTTCTTTCATTCGGGAACTCAGTTATTGATCTCCTATGCTCTGCTAAAAGTGGATAGCAATTTGAACTGCAATAACAACAAGTCGAAGAGCAAATAACGTGAAAGAGTATGATAAGTTTTCCTATAATATGCTATGTTGCACGCGTATGGGTACGAGTATCCAATACGATATGTTATGATACCTAAATACGTTAATTTTGTAAAAAATTAAAATACAGATACGATAATGTATATGGAATAAAATTAATTTATATTTATAGATTTACAAAAAATAAATTTTAAAATCGGTGAAATTTTTCACCAATTTACTATAATTTTGAGAATGAGAAGATTGTAAAAATGAGAATATATTTTAAAGGAGGTAACCGGTGATAATGAGGTTCGAATACATATCCTGATTTTTTAAGTAATAGTAAATATGGATGTAGGAATATTATACGAGTATCGATATCATATATGGGTACGATACGGATAATCACTATTTTTAGAATATCCGTGCATCATAAATAATAATAATATGCTAAGCAAGCAGACGTAACACAACAGGAAATTATTAATTGAATGGGGTTGTAAAGGCAGGTTGCATGCCATTACGAGAACGAAATGATATCTTCCTTTTGTGATGTTTTGTCTCAGAAAGACATGTTATTTCATTACCGGATAATAGATCTAATTGTATAGACCCTGCCAAATCCAACAGACCGGTATATACGAATGCGTGTAAGAGCACGAGTGTTGGATTGAGACATTTGGGTACACATTTTAGATTTAACAATGATATTTGCTCACTAAATTTAATTTTATATTATTTTTATACTTAGTTAATGATGAATAAATTTTTTTATTAATACAATATATCATTTAGTTAATAAGTTTGGGTAATCAATCACTTACAAGCTGATAATCTAATAACTAAACGATATACTTAATTAACTAAGAATTTATTTAACGTTAACCAAGTTTGTAAGTAATTAATTACCAAAACTCATTAATCAAACGATATATTATATTAACAAAAAAATTATTCATTGTTAATCAAGTATAAAAATAATATAAAAAAGGTGTAAAAGTATTATTTTCCTTTTAGATTTTTCATGTTTCAATCCATTCAGACAAAATTAGAGTGTAAATTTACAGTTCTACCACTCTTAACTATAAGTAGTTTAAAGTTTTGGATTAAAAAAGATGATTTGGTTCTGTTTACTATTTTGGTTGAAGATGTTCAATGATCTCATTTCTTTTGGGTTTATATTTAAATAAATAATAATTGAAAATCGATTCAAATGACGTGAGCAACAATATATATATAGAAAAACTAAATTAAACTACTATATTGATTCCTGAAAATATAATATTTTTCAATTTGTTCATTTTTCATAATTTTTTCAATTAAGTCATTTGATAGTTTAATTTATTCAATTTGATATTTTTCATATACATTCATGGTGTTGGATTAAAAGAATTTAAAGTGTAAGGGAGGGCTAAATTAAAACATTTAAGAATTCAATTAAAAATATTAGAAGTAAAGAAATTATATTGAAAAGATATTGTGTTTTCTAAGTACCCAAAAAATGTGGTATCTCAATATTGATTGGAGTAATTCTTAAGTAAGCATGGTTTATCATAAGTACTCTATTCAACAATTGATTTGTATAAAGTCACTTTTTAGAGATAAGTGTATTTATAATATGACCCATAAAACCTTACACATGTTTAATGTTGAATGAAATACCTATTATAAACCGTGTCTACTTAAATTTTTTTTTTTATTGATTGAGAGTGAGAGAGTAGGTCCACTTAGAAGCCGATGAAGGAATGACCACGTAGCAAACTAGATGCAGCAATAATAGCTCACTTGATGCAATCTATGGAAACAACAAAGTTACAATCTTGAATCAATGCAGGCTGCTCGTGTCGAGAATTAAGCAAATCCATTCAAATTTCGAAACCATCCATACTGGAAGGTAAACAAGAGAAGTGTACATGAGCTAGATGGCTAGCTAGAAGAGCAGCATTTACTAAAATGTAACTTTTGCGTACTTGATGACATTCCCTTATTCTTTTTGTCCATCAAAATTTGGGTTTTGTAATGAGAGTAATCCATTATTGTCTTATACACTTGTCCCCTCTATTCTTAAAGTTTGAACTTTGAAAATAATTTTTTTAGGAACCCCTTTATATTTTTTTAACATGAAATAAGAGTGGTCATGATGAGTGATGGGCTCCAAGAGAATGCCTTATCAGTAACAATGACATAGTAATCTGTTGTTGTTTTCGCTATGTTCCTTTGCTGCTCTGTTCAATGGAATTTACCCTCCAAAAAAATCAGGATGATGTGAAAAGAAAGTAAGAAACACTTGCTAATTTTAATTTCTTGATTGCGATGCACGTGGTTGGGCTGCATTAACTGGTAACAAAATTTAAAGGACGGTGGATTCGCCAAACATTCTTGTCCTGCTTTACGGTTATATCTATGGAGCATGGACCCAAATTATTTTTGAAGTTAAAGTACTTCACATTCATGTCTTGTTCTTGTGGCCATTCACGTTCTTTTCATCCGAAAAGCCGTTTGAAAGCTACTAATACAACTTGACCTGCCAGAGACCTCATCATGCAGTTACTTGGCAATGGAAATGAAAGATTAAAAACTGAAAATTCAATACGAAGGGAGAATTTGCAAGCAACTTTGATATACATAAGTATCATCTTGGCCTAAACTGTATTTTATCTTGGATGTAGCGGGTTATTTTCTTTTTTGGTGTACACGAGAGATATCCCCACACTCTTTGGATGTGAGACTAATCATGTTTAGACCATTAAGCGATTAGGTTATTAGCCTTCCCACATGGGTTTTATTCCTTGGCAATAATTGCATAGTTTTTGGTTCACTTTCTAACTAGTAGGCTGTTGCCATCAAATAATAAAAAACCGAGGACTGAAGAATGTCCATTTCAGTTGAAGGCTACCCAACATGTTATCCATGTAAAGAAACCTTTTTGGTCTAACAGCTCACTTGACATATCTAAGCAATTCTATATATTCAATTAAAGCACACCCATGCAGAATTCAACAGAAGTCCATCAATAACCTCTGCTTGATTCACTCCAACAACTTGGCAAAGAGATTATATAATAAGTAGCATTAAAACAAGAGGAGCCAAAGAATGAAAGAGTAGATTCTGCATAGACACAATGTTAAACTTGGAAGCACAAAGCATACATAGTTTGAGGTGAGACTTACATGCCAAGTAACAGAGCTAGAGAGACAGAGAAGTAGAGTACTATAGAAGTTACAATGCTATGCTGCAAAGACATAGAAGCTAACAATTATTTAAGTATCAAGAGACATGGTTGGAACTACTATGAAGTTGATAGTTTATCCAGGAACCATGATGCTAATGCCTTTCTGGACTGAAGCGTGACTAGAGTCATGTGGTTGTGAAGGATGTGCCTCCTCTGCCACCTTTTCCCTGCTGCACATTGCTCTTCCTGCATCTTCTACCATTCTGACAAACTTGGTGATTATTTTAGCTTTGATCTGGCCTCTTTTTGGAGGAATCCTACCTGTCTTAATAGGTGGCGATTCAACATTTTCATTGGTTTTTGGCATTACTTCAGATGAATGAGTTTTGAGAAAACAGAGTAGAATAGAAGCAAAAGATAGTTTATGCCAGAGACAAATAGCCAAAGAAACAATATAATTCTGTGAAGTCTTTGTGTTGGACAAAAGTGTGAAGCATATATAATGTTGAGAGTTGAGACATCAAGTTCTGTTTACTTGGACCTTTTGGCACCGAAAAAAATGAGTGGGAGAAGACCTTTTCTGTTAGGGTTGATTGAAGTCATTTAAGTGATTAATGGGTTGTCTTCCAGCTGCACAGTGAAAAGTCTATAAGATAGGAGACATGATGGTAAATAATTAACAGGCTAACTGACGTCATAATGTATGGAGTTTTAAAATAATAAGTTGGTGCAAATATGATTACATTTTAAACATACAATTACACATAACTTATTAACCTAAACAAAGAAGGATATATTGTGCTCTAATTACAGTAAAGCAACCAAACAAGGTAGGGGTACAAGTAATAATTTACCTCATCTTTAAATTAGAATTTATTTTGATTTTAGAGATTTAAATTCAAAATTTAGTAATTATTAATTATTAATTTATTTTACTTTATAGACATATAGTTTGTCATTCTTCGTTTCCGCATTTTAATTGAGACTTTCAATTAATTCATGTAATTAATGTTTTCTTGGTAAAATGACAGTACAGGAATTTAAACCTATGACTTATGCAAACTATCCAAATCTATGACGACTAGGCGCTGTTAATGGCATCAAATAATTAATGGTAATGTAAATAAAAATATAATTACTATAAGTGACTAGAAAAGAGACTGAACATGCCATGAGAGAAGATGAAATTTGGATAAGACAGTGCACACCAAGTCAAGTCCTTGCTTTAATGACCAGACAAGCGTAAAGATAATAAGAATTCTTAACCAATGTACAGAATTGGACATTCTTTAGTGTCTCCTATGAAATGGACCCAATGGGGTCAACTACTTCAGAAGGGCAGACAAGCCTAAAAGGTATATTCTTTTGGGGAGGGGACACAAAAATGTGGAAGCAGCTGATGATAAAGCCATAGGACATCTGGGTTCACTGGTTTGGGCATGATAGAACTCTGCTGAACACTGAGAGTTGGATATTCAAATATACAGCTTCTATCCTAGTTTGTACTTTAAGGAAAGTGCACGTAATTGTGAGGATGTTGGCGAAGACAATATCAGTACGTGTCAAGAAAAAATAGAAGGGAACGTCAGTTGGTCTCTCTGTAGAAGATAAAATGCATTAGGGAATGTCGACGAGGAAACGGTGCTACTTATCATTAAAATGCTTGAAATTTGAAGGAATGTCAGGTTTTGCAATTTGGAAATCATAATATGTAGTGAGCCAATTATAATCTCAACAAAATAAAAAAATTTAAATATTAGTCAAATAAGCTGGATTAGAGATAAGAAAGCATTCACGACTTCCACCTAATATCTTAATCATTTAGGTTGAAAAATTCCTTGACATACTCACCCTCAGTAAATTTCACTGCTTGGGTTTGGACTTTGAGTGACCAAGTTTCGAACCTAGTGTGCACTAATGGGATGAAACTGAGCAAACCATTAGGTCAGGAGAAGATTGAAAATTTCACTGCTTAATACTACAGAAAAGAAGAACCCCCAAACTATGACGTAAGATATTGTCTGTGATCAAATTGTTCACAAAGCTTCTTCAACCCAAAATTGTGACCTTATTAAACTCAGTTCTTGATGTTAGCCGTGGATTTGAGAATACTCCTGCAGTCCTGTGCTTAGCACACTATTTAAGTCTTAGTGAGATCACATACACACCATGTGCTGATTCCAAATACTGATATATATGATCCTTCCTAATATAGCGCTATCTCAGAGAATCACCACCTACCCTTACCCCAACCAACCAGAAAACTCCCAAAAAAAAAAAATCTCAAAGTCAAACCAAACTAAAATGTAGAAAATTGGTTAACAAGAAGTGATTAAACAAAAAATTATACAATTATAAATCATTAACTAATTAGTTGACCTGATTCACTAATTGTCATTCACGAATCCAACATCATGTATCGTCTTCACTTCACTTATCAAGAATTCTGCCTAGAAAAAAATAGTTCAAGCAAGAACATCATCTGGTCGGTATGTTCCATACACTTCAGCTTGTATGAACACCTTCTCTAAAGGTGAATGAAAACGAAAAGCCAATAAAAAATCTGAGGAAGAAAATTGTTTCAGGTGGATGATGCAATAGAACTACAGAAGAAAACGGAAGAGGCCAGCAACTTAATTTATAAACAATTTACAATTTCTGTGAAACAATAGTTCACTTCTATTCTATTGCTTTAAAAGAGATAACTTGACTGGTGCAATAATGGTGTACAACAAAAGAAATGTGACAATTTTAGTTGCCCCCAAATCCCAATAGAGTGAACTGTGACTATTCCAGCTCACATACTTATCTAGGGAAAAATGAGAGAAGATTGTTTTTCTTCCTTACTTCCTGAATTTTGACCGTGCCTTGTCCCAGTCTGTCGAAATATTTATCACCTGAGACATTCAACAAAAAGTTATAAGTCCTCATGAGTTCTACACTTTGTTTGGAATGGCAGAAAATGGAGGGAAAGATTTTGAAAGGAATGAATTTTAAGAGTGAAAGTTATATTGCCGTGTTCAGGAAACAAAGAGGAATATCAACTTAATGGAGAGGAGAAGATGAAGAGAAAACACCATTATCTTTCCTAAAATATCATCCCAATAAAAAATAGAAATGGGTGAATACATAATTATGTAAGTGTCTTTCCATTTGCTTTTCCCTCATTTATATATAATATGGCATTCAAATTTTCAAATAAGAGAAAAGAAAACTATCATTTACTTACTAGTTTTCAGTCCTCCTCTTTTTCTTTCCTCTCTCATTTTGTACCAAACTAAGGGCTACACTCGACTTTAAGACCATGCTACATAGCTACAATCTTAGAAGCAGAAGCCCCTAAAGCAGAAAAGAGAAAAGCATAACCCATAGACTGTTTGCATTTGGAGAGATAGCAAGTGATATTGCAAAAATTAACTAATTAGCACCCATTGATAAGTGTCACGACCGTGAAAATCGCGACGGGATCGGCGAGGGAAAATTTGGTTAAAACAAAATGGAGTTGCCACCAATCGTTTATTGGATAGGGAAAATGAATGGCAAAACTCTTTAAAAATAGATTTAAAATAAAACAAAAAAAGAAAAAGGTCTGCGATAACCAGATAGGGTTTGAGACTCGATTATGCACAGGGAAGGGTAGGAACTTAATCCTATAGCACCTCTGATATATCCGTCCTACGACGGTTACCTTAAGCTAGTTGTGCAAATTTAATAACTCAAATAATATTTGGTTTACCCCCTAAATAAAGATACAACAAGCCAAATAAATTAAATTATGAATATTCACAAATTCAAATAAAAACAAAATTACACAATTTACTAATTTGAAGAAAAATAAAGGCAAAAAGCTAAATTAAATATTTTGCAGGTTTGTTGTCAGAACCAAGAAAAATAATTAAAATACAAATATTCACAAAATTAAATAAAAAAATTAAATTTACAAATTTACAAATTTGAGGAAAAAATAAACAAAAAAATTAAATATTTATAGGTTTGGTGGAAAATAAAGAAAAATAAATTAATAAATAAATTAGAATATTTACAGGTATGAGAAGAAAATAAAAATAGAAATTGAATTAGACTATATATACGTTTGGCTTGCCGTGAGTGCCTACGTATCCCCAAAATGCAATAGAGAATTCAAAGCCACGTAGTTCTTTAAAAATAATTGGATGTTAGTTAATTTTAATTTAAGAAAAATGATTGGAATTTTATTTTAAAAAAAAGAATTAATTTGAGTACAAAAATTTAATTTTGATTAAAAAAAAACATTTGAGTAAGGAAAACGATTAGCGTGTCCTAAATGAGATAAAACATGGTACTAAACCCACAGAACCATTTCAAGAAAAATGGCGAGAGGGTACTTGCTCCCTCAACGCCGCTAACGAATTACTCTATTTTTAAAGCGTGTCTTGAATGAGATAGAACATGGTACTAAGCCCACAGAACCATCTCACGAAAAATTAGTCAAAGGGTACTTAACTCATCAACACCAACTAACGAAAATATTATGACATTGGATCATATATTTGATTATTATTCCATCTCCTTTTCTTTTTACATAATACAAGTATAAATAATTAATACTAAATATCTAAATCAAAAATAAAGATACTTAAACGCGATAATATTAAATCATCAAACTAACAGATAAAGTAAATAATACAGGATAAAAAAAATAAACAAGAACAAATAAAATAAAATAAGTAGTGAAATAAAAATAATAACAAGAAAATTTATGCCAACTAACACTAAAGAGATCCCAAAAAAAAAAACTACTTTTATTATTTTTCTTCTTTTTTTTATTAATTCATTTGATCCAACTTATCTTACTTATTTAACCTTTTCCTTTTTTATAAACTCCCCAAACCAAATACAATCCCATGAACCTAAAAAAAAAAAAAAAACTAAACTAAACAAAACTCAAATGTCAGCCCAAATCCAACACTATATAAAAAAAGAGTTAAAATACATAAAACTTAACCGAACTAACGAAACTGATAAAGCCCAAGAAGCCTGGTAGAATTCAAACCAATTAATGTAGAATTAAAACCAATTAAAACATACATACACACAAACAACAAACACAAAGGCCAACCCACAAAACAACTATAAAGAAAAAAAAACAAATGTTATTCCAAAACGACACCAGCATGGAAATGAGATGCAGGGAGTTTTGTTTGGCTACTGCAAGGGTGATGGCTCGCGCGGTGAAAGAAGGTTGATTGGGTGAAGCTGGTAATGGTTCGGTGTGGGTGGCTGGGCAATTTTGGGTTGCGGTCTGTTTTGGGCATGAACAGTGGTGTTGGTGGCTGAGTGTGGGTGGCGGCGTTTTGGTGGTGGATGTGCAGGCGTGTGGGTTCTGTTTGGAGTTGGGAGCTTGATGGATGTGCTGTTTTGTTGGGTGGTGGTGTTCTACGGTGGCTGTTGGGTGGTTGATGGGTGGTGTGGTGTTTTGGTGGGGATGGGTTGTGGGCCGTGGTGTTGCTGCAGGGGCTATGGAGGTGGTGTGTGGTGGATGATGAAGTGAGAAGAAAAAAAAAATGACAGGAAGAGAGAAAAAAATAAAATGGAAGAAAGTAATCCTATCGGAGATTACCTCTCGAACTTCAATAAAATTTCTTCACTTGATGACAATGAAACAAAAAAAAAAACCCATTTCCTTCTCAGCTTCGCCCATTTTATTTGTGATCACGCTATGGCTTCCTCATCTTCACATGCTTTTACACCTCTAAAGGGTTAACGAATAATGGCTGATGATGATGGTATGGGTGTGTTGTGTGTGATGATTGCGTGTGTGCTGTAGAGATGGGGGTGTGGTTGTGTGTGATGATTGTTTATTTTTCATTTTTTAATTTTATTTTCATTTCTTTTTTTTTTAATTTTTTTTATTTCTTTGAACTATGACTAAAAACATCCAAACAAAATTAAGTGTTCACAATAACAAAAGTTGAAAGGTCAAAAAAAAGGTTACGCCATTTCCTTAAATGGCGCTTTCAGGAATTTCAGATAGAACACTGAACACATGTCTCCTTTTCTGGGGACCTTATGCCCCGACTAAGACCAAGGTAATCTTTGAGAATCGGAGATCTAACATATTTTTACAATAGAATGATATTATCCACTTTGAGTTTGAATCTTCAAAAATTTATATTTGAACATTACCCAAAAGGCCTAATATCAATAAAGACATTTTCCATGCTTATAAACCGATGATACTCCTTTTGTTTAAACAATGTGAGACTTGTTTGCACTTCAACAATCCTCCCCTCAAATAAAGGATCATGGTTTAGCCTCTCCTCCATTGGAAGACTCTTCGAGTATTTAGCCTTATAGTTATACCGTCATTTGCTCTTTAACAAAAACTCATGATACTCTCATTGTTTAGACAATGTGGAACTTTCAAACAAAGGATTATGGTTCAGCCTCCCTTCCAGCGAAAGCCTCTTCGAATTCAGCCTTATACTTATACCGCCATTTGCTCTCCAGCAGAAACCATGATACACCCCTTATTTAGACAATGTGAAACTTATTTCTACCTCAACACAAAATTATAATATGGCAGAGAAGTCTAAATAAACCAACAATAAATAAGCAATATTTTTTATGAGTAAAAAAAAGAAACAAAATAAGTATGCAAAAATGGTAGTGGTAGAGCAGTACACTTGTTATTGTTGTCAGAGTTTTTGTTGAGATTCCTCGAAGTCCCTTTTGGAACAGAAAGTTTTGAATAAGAAGAAAAAGAAAAAGAGGAAGACGACGATGATGTTTGGTTTCTGGAGTAGAAAAGATGTGATATGTTATGAGGTTTCGTATTCGAACCTGAATATCCATTTTGCATCCTATCAAAGATTCTAATTCGGAGCTGCCTTTTGTTGGAAGCCTTGAACCCGGGGTGTGTTCGCCAACATCTTATCCTTTGCATAATTGCATTGTTTTAGCGAATCTCATATTCCGCCAAGTCATATATGGCATGACAAATCTAGGTATACCCATGGGAAAAAATATTTTTTTTAAATAAAAATTATTTTATACTTAGATACAATACACAAAAAATATTTTTTTGAAATTTTATTATTATTTAAATGTAAAAATATAAAAATATTTTTATAAAAATAAAATTATTTAAAAAGATATGCAAAAGTAATTTTTTAGTGAATGATGTTTAGATTAAAAAGTATTCATTTAAAAAATTAAAATGTTGAAAAATATCAGTTTCAAAAACTAAAAAATTGAATAGGAGGGTGATTCATAATCAACTGATTAAATAAGTAGTTAAATAGAATAATGTTATAAATATATTAAAATAAATAAATTAAATTAATTATATTATAGATTGCTCATGCAGTCAAAGAAAATTAAATTATTTATCACATTATTATTTTGAATATTTATTTGCTTTGAATATCTTTTAAGAAGTAATTTTAAAGTCACGTTATAATTTAGAAAAATCATATCAAATTAGAATGATGAAAAAAAAATATTAAACTATAATAATCCTTTTCAAATGTTAAATAAATAAACTTGTGATTTACAAGCAGTATCATCATATCCACCATTTAATATAGATGATTAATTTTTAAAAAGTTATTTACACTACCATATTCACTATACTAATTAACATATTAAATATGTGACAGATATCAAGCAATAACTGATAGATATATATGATAAGTTCAAAGTGTAAAAAGGAAAAAATGAGTAAAATAATATATACATGAAGTCTAATACTTGAAATGTGATACGTTGCAAGATTCAGATTGTGAACAAAATATCTGTAAGGTTGTCTTTCTACAAGCAACTCGCAGACATAAAAACAAGGGACCATTAAACGGTGCAACATATATATATATATATATATATATTGAAGTTCAAAGTAACAATTGAGAGCACATGTTTTTTTGTTGAAGAAAATTTCAAGAGTAATGGATATACTTGACAAAAGAAAAAGGGGAAAATAGTAGGATGAGATATGCAACGGTGTTACAGTAACAAAAAAAATAGAAGTTGTGTAAAAAAAAATTATTATTAGAGTTTTAAAATATGAAAAAAATGGATATTAATTTTAAAATTAGTCAGAATCCTAAACTACTTTTCCATATTCTTAAAAAAATCTTTTTTTAGAAGCTACAAAATTTAGCTAAAAAAAAACACTATTTAAACTTTTTTTAGTGCTTCAACTCTTTTTCTAAAAAAACTAGTCTAACATTCTAAAAAAATATAAAAGTACTTTCTAAAAAATAAAGATCTTTTTCTTTCCCTATAAAAAACACATCTAAATGAGCACTTAACTCTCTATCACTAAACCTGTGACATGTTAATTATAATATAAATCATCGTTGTCTTTCACTAATCATGTATTAGAAAAGTTTTTAGAAACAAAGAGCGTAGAATAATCCTTTTATACTTGTCAGTGGGTCGTAAGTTCAAATATCTTTATTGTCATTATAGTAAAAATAGAATGTGTGCAACATTAGTTACATGACTTTCAATATTTATATCCTAACAATGATTAGCATTAAAAATAGTTGATGTGATATATGATAGTTGCTATAACTTTTTATGAATATGATATATAAGATGAGTTGTTAAGTATTAATTTTATAATAAATATTTAAAATTTTATTAAATATAAATAATAATTAATAAATATTTAACAATTCATCTTAAATATTAATACGTAAAAAAAATAAGGCATTAGAATAATTTTCATAATACATATCCAATGCTACAATGTACAATGTTTGCATTATAATCCATGCACATCTATTGTCTATTAATAAATTAATTGCCTCTATCGTCCATGTGCTAGTCTCCGTTTATAATTGATCAAAAAGTTGTCGTGCTTATTTTTACTTATTCCCTTCCTAATGCCATTTTTGCTCTTGCTGCCTCTACATGCTCTTGCATGTTCCTACTTAGGGGTAACAAATAGATAAATTGAATAAATTTTGAATTAAATTATAATAGATGGATAAAAAATTAATCATTAATTCAATTTAGATTCATTAAAAAATTATTAAAATCATCCAAATCATTTATAACCTATTTTAATGGATAGATATTCAATCCATCCATTAATCAATTTTAAAAGATACAATGGATAGATATCTAAATCATTTATTAAATTATTTATTTAAAAAAATATCTCTAAAAATATTCTTTCTTTCTCTCTCTAAAAAATAAATAATATTATTTTACAAAAAATTAATTTTCTATTTCTAAAAAAAGTAAGTTTTTATTTATAAAAAAATAATTTTCTCTCTCTATAAAAAAAACTAATTTTCTCTTTAGAAAAAAGTGAATTATCTCTCTATACAAAAAAGTAAGTTTCTCTCTCTAGAAAATTTAATTTTCCCTTTCTAGAAAAACAAGCATCTCTCTCTAGAAAAAATTAATTTTCTCTCTCTAAAAAAAATTAATTCTCTCTCACTAGAAAAAAATTAATTTTTTCTCTCTAAAAAAAGTGATTTATCTCTCTCTAGAAAAAATGATTTTCTCTCTCTAGAGAAAAATTAATTTTCTCTCTCTAGAGAAAAATTAATTTTCTCTCTCTAGAGAAAAATTAATTTTCTCACTAGAAAAATGATTTCCTCTCTCTAGAATAAATTATTTTTCTCTCTCTAAAAAAGGTAATTTTCTCTCTGTAGAAAAAAAGTCATTTTCTCTCTATAGAAAAAAATCAATTTTCTCTCTATGAAAAAATAAGTTTCTCTAGAGAAAAAGTGTTTTTCCCTCTCTTAAAAAATTATTTTTCTCTCTAGAAAAAAAGTGAATTTCTTTATGAGGAAAAAATAAGTTTCTATCTCTAGAAAAATTAATTTTTCCTCTCTATAATGTTTTCTCTCTCTAAAAAATGTAAGTTTTTCTCTCTAGAGAAAAAAATGATTTTCTCTTTCTAGAGAAAAATTTCTCTCTAGAAAAATAACTTCCTCTCTCTAGAATAAATAATTTTTCTCTCTCTAGAGAAAAATTTAAATATTCTCTCTCTTAAAAAATAAATTTCTCTCTCTAAAAAAAATGAATTTTCTCAAAAAAATGAATTTTCTCTCTATGAAAAAATAAGTTTCTCTCTCTAGAGAAAAAATGTTTTTCCCTCTCTTAAAAAATCATATTTCTCTCTAGAAAAAAAGTGAATTTCTCTATGAGGAAAAAATAAGTTTTTATCTCTAGAAAAATTAAATTTTCCTCTCTATAATGTTTTCTCTCTTTAGAAAATGTAAGTTTTTCTCTCTAGAAAAAAAAGATTTTCTCTCTCTTGAAAACATATTTCTCTATCTCTCTAGAAATTAAATAAGTTAGGATTTCATATGAGTTATGGGTTAGTTAGATCTCAAATGGGTCATGAGTAAGTTAGTAACTGGATATCCAATGGATATTTGACTCAATCCATTAACTGTTGGAATCAAAGAACCTTTGTGAAATTAGGTTTGGAACCAAATTGTTTAAAAATTTAATACCTCATAAAGTTTTGAAAATAATAAAAGTTTTTAATTTAGAATGAATAAGTGAAAGACTCACGTAACTTGTTTCTAAACTATTTTGTTAATTTCTTAACAAGAAAATAAAGTGTTAACAAACAGTTAATAGTACGTGCGTCCATTCTTTCTTGAGCTAAAGGAAACTAAGTATTCGTCAAATACCTTTTGAATTAATTTTTTTAAGTTATTATATTGGATCATCCAAAGTTTTCCTTACTAAGCTCAAGTTCAAAATGTTCGTCCAAAAGCCAAAATTCAAATGTGAAGAACTGTTCATTATTAAATGCTGAGAAGGACTCTGACAAAGTACACTACAAAAAAAGTCAACTGAGCCGCTTAGCTGACATCGCTAACAACTACAAAGATATACAAATAAGAAACTTTCTGCGCGCTCAGATAAGTTAGGACTAAGCTATCATATTCTTGAACATTCTTGATAATCAAAGTGTCTTTTCAGAAGAAGTTCCACACGATATCAGCTTATATATTTAATACTGCTCAGAACGGTAATAAATGTTTCCGTTGGACAAAGAAGCTTATGAAGACTGCTCCAAATGCTCTCACCTATATATATACAAATGTCTTCAAAGAAGAAAAAGAAGAGAATAACAATCTGTGTGATCAAAAGTGTAAAAGAATCAAAACTTTTATTCTTCCTAGTACTCTTACTCTTGTAAAGAGTTCAAGTTTTGAGATTTATTTTCTATCATCACCTGTAGTGAATTAAAAACTCAAGCACTTTTACATCTTCTTTTATTCAACTTGGTTGTTTAAGCCAAAAGAGGCTGAGTATAAAAGAATACTTGGATCGTAGAACCTGAAAAGGTTGAAAATACTTGTATACCTGAAGAGGTGAACAATACTTGTAATCTTTGTAAAAGATTAGTGAAAAATCTTTCTAGTTGAAGGGACTGGATGTAGCTCTCGATTTATGAGAGTGAACCAAGATAAACATCTGGTATAAGCTTCTCTTCCCTCCTCTTGTCTTTTATTTATTCATTAACATTTGGAGATTGCCACTGTTTTCTTAACAAAGGTTATAAGATAAAACTTAGAACTTTTTCATTGTATTTAAAGTGATTTATTACAAAATCTTTTTAGCGTTCAATTGGACTGAGAAGTTTTGTTCGTCTATTGCGTTTTATTGACTTAACCTTTGTCTTAACAAGTTTGTCATTTAACGAATTTTTTTTTAAATGTTAAGAAACACAATTCAACCCCTCTTCTTATGTTTCACTTGTTTACTTTATTAATCAATATGATCTAATTCATTTAATTTATTATTATTACTGGATGAATGAGATTGAATTTAGACATAAATAAATTGGATGGATTGAATGGATAATAGATAAATAAATCATTTTGACATATTTATTCTTACTTAATGTTTTGGTCATTCCTACTTATTGGTGGGCACCTCGGGATGTTTTGTTTTTTACTGAGAGCCTGTTTGTTTAAGCTATGTTTCAATGCTAACAGGCGCTTGTGAATAGGAAAAAAACCCTACTTTATATAAAAGTAGCTAAAACAAACAGACGATTGGTAGTTTCTTTTCATCCTGCGGCTTCTATGCTTATGCTTATAGCATGTTTTTGGAATTAAAATGCTGTTAAAATTCTTTGTTGTTGTCTTCTTTTCTTCAATTAAAAGTATTTTTAATATTAAATAATTGTTAAAGATAATCATTAAATTTATGGCACTATAATTTATATCACCTTAATTTTTATATAATAATCCATAAAACTCATGGAGGCATATACTAGTTAAAAATAGTTGACATGACACATTAATTGTAATTGTCTTATACTCATTGTCAAAATCTTCTCAATAATTGCAGTTTTTTAGTTAAGACTTTTAAAATTGATTCTTCCTTTATGAATTCATTTTAGTGAAAGTAACTCAGGTGATAGATATTGATGTAAACAAAAATGATTTGGATCTGAGACCTATTAATTTTCCAAAACACTCATATAATAAAATTAAAGAAATATTCAAAGATCTCGCTTAGAAAACACGTTATTTGACTCACTTTTATACCCAAAAATATGATATGATGGGACGAATTAACCCGATGGATAATCCATATTAACACCCCTACCCTACCAATGCGATTCAAAAATAAATTTGTGTTTTTCTTTTTTTTTTCCCTCTCAAAATTTGATATTATTCTAATATTCTGTACAACAATTTGAGCAGAAAAGAAGAGCTGAGTGTGTGGTTCAGGACTCATTAGGGACGCAAACTCATGGAGTTGGGAGTCTCCAACAGTCGGCAGCCTACCCAGAAAGGATAGCCAGTCATCAGAATGCACAAGTGGATAATCATTCTCCACGTGTCTCAATGTGGTTGGACCCAAAAAGTGCGTAGGAAATGGGTAACAAAAAAAAAAGGGGGAAAGTTTTAGTTATCCAATAAGAACCACAACAAAGGGAAAGAAATAAGCCTTAAAGTTAAATTATTGGGAGCCGCAAGATCCTTGTGGGCCATGTAAGGTAACTGCTATGCTAATGACGACACGTAAGCCTTGTGGTTCCTGAAACTAGTGGACGGGAGCAATTGCCAACCTTACATGGGACCCACTACTCTTATGCTCCGCGGCGATCATTTACCCCCTCTTCCCAAAACATCGCCCCCTCTCTTTCATTCTCTACAACGCCCATAATCATATTCTCATCAACCTCAAATGAAATGTCCAATTTAATTTGAACTTATTATTTAATTATAGATTTTATCGTATTATTAAATGAGTTGAAAAATAATAACACATTTGAGTGATAATTAAATAACCCTTTCTTTCTTCCTTTTTTTATAATTCAAAAAAATAATAAAAATATAATTATATCAATTCCTAAAACACTAAGATTCTATATATAAAAAAAGAATACTATATAAATATTAAATGACCTCTTATTATTCATTGATTAGTCAAGTTCTTAAATTTTATTCAAACTTGTTTATTAGATAAGTAGTTAGGAGGATAATTATATAAATAATTATTCGTTAGATAATCAAACCAATATGAAGGAATTTAAATTTACAAGTTGGTCAACAAATAACGCTGATGTATATGTGATTATGTGTGGGTGGTGTATGGACTAAGGAATCACGCGACAATATTTTCTCCCCACGTGACCCTACATGGGACGATGAAATCAACTTAGTCGAAGTTGGTTTCCGACAATTGCAAGTTCTCAAATTGTGCACCGCACAAATACAATAAACAGTCCACCCCGCCACATCCGAGTTCGTTCCATTCTTTCTCTCTCCTCTTTCTCTCTCTCTCCCTCTCTATGTGCTTTGTGGCTGAGCATGAACTCCAACTCTTCGAATTCTCAATCAATGGCCACCTCAACGCCCACTGATGGGTCTGGTAAGAAGGTGAGAAAGCCATACACCATTACCAAGTCCAGGGAGAGCTGGACTGAGGAAGAGCACGACAAGTTTCTCGAAGCTCTTCAACTGTGAGTCCATATGCTTCTTCCACCCTTTTAATTTCACTTCAAAAATATTCATTTTGACGGCAAGAATTTGACTTTAATTTATTTATTTGCTTTTTGAAGTTAATTAGTTCTTATGGCCAATTCAGTGCTTTCTAGATTTTTCCATCAAAATGACAAAATCTTAGTAAACATTTATAATTCATTTTAATCTCCGGGAGAACCCAATTGATGCAAAGACGTGTAGGTTGAAGAACTCTAATTAGAAAAGGGAAAGAAGGATGGGATAGAGGATGACCAGGTTGTTAGAAAAACTGTATAATTGAGTTGGGTAGGTGAAAAGTGGGAAGGTAGAAAATTTGGAATGAAAAATATTTTTCTACTTGTTTGGTATAACAGAAATATGAGAAGGTAGAAAATATAAAATGTACTAATTTTCACTCTAAGCTATAATTTTGGTGAAAAATCATTTTTAGTTTGTGCTCTATTTTCCATCTTATCTTTTATTTACTCAACCAAGCAAACTTAAGTAAGAGAACTTTACAAATTATCAAGGCAAATTCTAACTCCTCAATGATCTTGTTCGGTGTAACCTCTTTGCTCTAAATTTTTTAGTGAAGTCTTCAGAGTTATGTGTCAAATAAACTCTGCAATCCAATTTCTTACATCTTTGTGGATTATTCAGATTTGACAGAGATTGGAAGAAAATTGAAGACTTTGTAGGTTCAAAAACAGTTATTCAGGTTAGGAGACTGCTTTTTCAGTCCTATGTCTTTATTTTCTTTTTCATGTCTATATTCTATTCCGGCATTATTTGTCGCTAACTAATAGTTTTTCAGATTCGAAGCCATGCCCAAAAATACTTCTTGAAAGTTCAAAAGAATGGGACAGTAGCACATGTGCCTCCTCCTCGTCCTAAGCGCAAAGCCGCTCATCCTTACCCACAAAAGGCGTCAAAAAATGGTTTGCTTCTATTTGAGATGGTGATATTCTGTCCCTAAAAGCACAACATTTTGTGCATCCCTGACATGCTGCATTCTGAGTTGCAGTTTTGGTGCCATTGCCAGCATCACTGGCTTATGCTTCTTCAACAAATACCCTTGCACCAGGGTATGTCACATGGGATGAAACTTCCCTGGCGATGAATGCTGGATCAAATAAATCCATGACCTCTCAGGATGAACTCACCAATCTTCATGGGAATGAAGGCATGCGTACTTTTTGTTGTTGTTGTTTGTTTGATGTCAATAATCTACATTGGCAGTACTAAACGGAACTTTCCACCACTTATTCTGTTATATGACGTTACTCATTCAGCTGATATTGGATCAAAGGGGATACCGCAGATTAGCAACGGCAGTCTTAGTGGTGTTGGTAACTCTACTAGAACGCTACCGACTTCTGAGATGCCAAAGCTGGGGAAACAAGCTCCAGTGCTTCATGGTAATCTTCTTATCTATATAATTTTTTTGTTTTACATTCATTTTCAGATTGAATTTAGTAACTGGCGGTAAGCGGTCATTTTGGCCATATTTCACAGGTTTGCCAGACTTTGCTGAAGTTTACAGCTTTATTGGAAGTGTTTTTGATCCAGATACAAACGGCCATGTCCAGAAGCTGAAGGAAATGGATCCAATAAATTTTGAAACTGTGAGTTGAATGAAACTTATCATCATTTAATTAGATGACATGCAGCCCCCACCCCTCTGACAGAAGCAATTGCAGAGGTAAAAGTGTAAAACTTAGCTGTATAATCAGATAGGGATTGATTCACTTAAAAAAATAATGGCAGTATGAGACAAAACCTACAGGATGCATGGTAAATTTATAATGAACAAAACTTACAAAAAAAAATTAGCAGTATGTGATGAGGCCATTTTGAGGAAGATACTTTTATGTGGTTTCTGGTAGCATAAAACGATATAGCCTTTCTGTTTGTTTTTTATTCTATTGGAAGCGTGTGGCTTCTTTGGTTCAGAACAATCCATTTTCCAAGGAATGAAGAAATCCTGCAATAATTTTTTTGAATATTGAGTCTATCAAAACAAGATTTGAAAGGAAAAGGACTTGATGATATCAAAGTGGAGAGAACTAAAATCATTTGAAGTGTCATGTGTTTTCCCTCAGTTGATTCGAGTTTAGATTCTGACTAAGAACTATGTTGCCGGAATTTGTCAGTACTGAATGTTCACTAACATTATAAGGCATGTTAAAATTTTCCTTAAAATTGAAATTTACCTTTCCTTGAACTTCGCATGAACCATGCAGGTTAATGTCATCAGGTGTAGCTAGGTTCTCATTTATGAAAGTTGTGGACTTGTGGGTCAATATAAACGTCTAAATTACATTCATGGCATGAATAATGCACTGGTTGCTTTTTATGATCCCTTTTAGTTCTGAAGTAAAGGAACATTATGCATTTTTTCTCTATGATCAGTAGTGGGATATAAGACTGATCGCTCCATTCCTTTTTAGCTTAAAAAGTGTGCCTCAATAAGGCTTTGAATATGGTTATTTTATACTAGTGTGTTGAAGCAAGATAAGGTGAGATCACATAAGCTAATCAAAATGTCATGGGAAACTCCTATGCCTGGCTGTTGATTTTACTGTGCTGGAAAGCTTTGTGTGAAGTTTGTTAAAGCCATATATTTACACTAAGGGATGACTGTTGTGCACATCTAACTGGCAAAACTGTTAGACCAATTTGACTCATCGAGTTTTAAATGTCGTTGCCAACATAATGATCATCATACTATAACACTCAAGCTTGATATCGCTGTTTTATAGTTCATGATTTTGTATATATGCCTGGAATGGTATGTCTATATGAATGGAAGTATGAGATACTTACCATTGTCAAGGTCAAAAGGCCCAAAACAACTTACCATTTCCAGAACTGTCTTCAGTCTTCATAAAGGGAGTAGTTCCAATTTCTTTCACATATATAATGGCTCTATTCTTCCCCAACTCATATTCCTTTACCTCCCCTCTTTTCTGCATGCACTAGAAAAGCAAAATGAGGCAAAGAAAAAAAAAGGGACTAATGAGTATACAAACTTCTTTTTTATTTTTTAATTCTCAGTTTAGTGAGAATTGACTTGCTTATATTTGGTGTTCTTCTGCAGGTTTTGTTGTTAATGAAAAACCTCACTGTCAACTTGTCTAGCCCTGACTTTGAGCCCATTGTAAGTTTCAAAATCAATATCAATTATGATTATAAATTTTTGCAACATATTTGCAAAATAAGTTATTTTGTTTTACAAGAATTGTGATTGTATTCTTTCCAAGTATCATTATGTCTGAATTGATTGATTTGCACTATTTTGCACTCTGATTAATCATTTTTAGTTGCCTTGGTTCATCAAGGTGAAATGCCAAATCCATAGATATCCCTCTGGCTTTGCTATCTTTAGGATATGCAACCCCATCTCCTTGATGTTTTATTTTTCTGAGCAAATAAAACAAGAGCAAGAGCACTGATCCAATCCCTTGTTTATGGTTCTGAATCCTAATCCCTCTGGGTTATGCATAAATTTTTGTCATTATCACTGCATAACATATTTTTTTTGGTATTGACAGCATAACATGTTTTAGTAAGTCAAAATATTGACTAAATACCTCCCTTCAGAAAGAAAAGCTGAAGAGCTTCACCATTGAATTATAGTTAAAAAAAATATAATGTGGACTTATCACACAATCTTGTTTGGTAAAGAACCTGTATCTGTGAGAAGATAGTGATTGTCCTATATTGATAGCAGAATTAAAGTAATCTGACAACATCAAACTTCACCTCAGTTTCTTGACCCTCTGCTTACTTGCGATGACTGCTAAATGTTAATCTCATCTGCTTCATTCTTGGGGAAAGAAACTGAGGCAGAATAAAGAGTTGGTGATGCTTAATCATTCTCATGAAGTTGTTTTTACGAATGAACTCGGATGAAAACTGTGTGATTTGTCGTTGAATCTGAGATTTGACTAGTTCATCTTTACTGTTTTGTTCAGAAGAATGTATTGTCAACATATGATGTCAATACCATGGCAGTAGGAGTTACTGCAGGAATTGATATCAAGAAGCAGACAAATGATCTATCATGCCAACCCGCTTAACCACTAGCAATTTGTTGATTTGGTATGAGTTTTTCTTCTTCTCATACTTCGTAGTTTTGTTTTGTTTCCATGTCTGTTTGTATTGTAACATCTCCTTCTACAGTTAGTAGCTAGGTCAAATTTGGATGGAAGACTGAGGTTTTGCTCAGCCAGCAGCAAGGCATGGGAGTGTTGTGCACTTGCTGTAAAGCCTGTAAATGTAACCATAGTCCTTTGTAACCACAGCCGGGATAGTATATGTTAGAAATGCTGAAGAGCACAAAATATTTTTCAGCTGATTCTAAGGTCCGGAACAATTGTTGTATCGCAGTGATTTTCGTAGCTTTTTTAGAGATATTGTTATCGAGTAGACACATAGGCCTATATTATAAGATATTGCTAATGGTACAGATGTATCACAAAAGAGAAAACCCGGGGGAAACTATTGTCGATTACTCTATTATTATGTGTGTAAAGACACACTTTGGCATACTTCGGTGTCGTGTTTCAGTCTTATGTGTCTCCATTTGCCGGTTGAATGGCTCTCTTCGTTGGATTAGTATAGTGGGATCAATTTCAACATAAAGGGCACCTCAATTTCTAAATAACATTTTCTTACTGAATCAAATCTAAATAGAATTGATGATAATATTAAATTACCTTCACTTCATTTTATTTCCATTGGATTTGCAGCATTAATTTGAATGCAAGTAAGATCATATCCAGAAAGCATTCCAACCATTTACCAAATTGAGGACCAAGTAATAATTTAGGTTTAGCTCAAGTCACAAGAGTATGTGAATTTTAGGCAGAAGTTATGACTATGAGTTTATATTAAAAAAATAAAAAAACAATTGATAATTAATTTACCGTAAGGGAATATTAATTTTATTCCATTGAACTTTTTCTTTGTAATGAAATTAATTTGGTTTTCAATTGTTGATATCAATATTTTTCATAAAATCATGAAAGTCATTATAATTTTCGAGAAATGAGAAGTGCACTTGCAACTTCGCTAGATCTGGAGGAAGTGTGTAATTTATTACAACACGATTTTGTGTGTACAATTTTTATGTTATGATGCACACTTCTTTTTTTGATAGCATCAAAATCATATCATTTCCATTGCAATAAAATTGTAAATACAATGGGGGCATAGCATTGAATACACGATCCTGCTCATATGATAGAGTTCTTAGCTAACGTATGAGCCACCATATTGAATTGTTTACTTGCAAACTGAATGATGTAACTAGGATAAACTCTAATCAAAGTCTTTGATTTGCTGCAACATAAGTCCACATTCTGTTATGTCATCTTGACCATGAAGAATTTGGTTGACAACTTGCTGACAATCGGATTCTATCACCACAAAGCAATGTTCTGATATATAAGCCATAACAGTGCTTGGAGAATAGCAAATGCTTCACCTTCTTTAGCTGTCATCACAGTTGTACAGTACCCAATTTTACTTGTAGAAATAAACCCGCATCATCTCTCAAACAAGCCGCAAATGCAGTCATTCTTTCTCCTTCAAATAGAGCCACATCAGTATTACATTTTAGCATACCTGCCGGTGGTCTCTTCCAGCCCTCTAGTACTGTCCTTTACACTCTCTGATTTTCTTCATCATCCATATGATTAGCAAATCTCCAATTAGCTAGAGCAAGTTTCATTCTATTGATCACACCAATGGTATTTTTTTCATGACCATTCGAAAGCATTTCGTTTCTGCTTATCCAAATACTCCAAAGAGTCATCACAAATATAACAACATTTTCCTTTGTTAGAGAAGAACAAAGTTTGAACAATAACTCTTTGAAAGACACACAATTCAACATCACATGTTCTATTTCACTCCAAAGGCCTATCTTCTGTCAAACCAGTATGCTTTTAGGACATGTTATGAAAGTGTGCCAACAATTTTCTATATCATTGGGACAGAACACACAGGTAATTGGACAAGTAATACCTTTGCTTTGGAGTCGAATCCTAGTTGGAAGACAATCGCGCCTAGCCTTCCAACTGAAGACCTTCACTTTGGGAGGAATATTGAGATTCCACAGAGCATGCCAATCACCGTCCACCTTATGTTGATCCAGGTCCTGTCGAGATTTCATGTACAACATATATCCCGATTTTACTGAATAAAACCCATTAGTAGTTGCTTCCCAAATCAGTTTGTCATCACCATGCTGAAAAAATAAAGGAATTTTGATAATACTTTCAACAATTTGATGAGGGAACAAAGAGTGAATTAATACTTTGTCCTATCTTCTTTCTCCAAGAACCATTAAGTCATGCACTTTCAGCGTTGCTACATATGGATCAAGAGGGCCAACATTAATGCATCTTCCATTACTCCTAATCAAAGGTTGATCCCAAACGTTAATTTGAGTTCCATCACCAATTCTCCACCGCAAACCTTGTTGAATAACAACCCGAGAACTCCAAATGCTACGCCAAGTAAAGCTAGGATTGTGACCAATTTTGGAATCCATGAAATCCCCCTTTGGGAAATATTTGGCTTTGAAGAGTCTAGATACCATAGCATTGGGGTTGGAAATAAATTTCCACCCTTGTTTCCCAAGCATTGCAAGGTTGAAGCCATAAAGATTTCTGAAATTCATTCCTCATTCTTCTTTTTTATTGTAAGTCGATCCCAAGACATCCATCTTATTCCTTTGTCTTTTGTACCCCACCAATAAGAATTCACCATTCTCTCTATTTCTTCACAAGTGGATTTAGGGAAAAGGTAAGCACTCATGACATAGGTAGGAATAGATTGCAAAACCGCTTTAATCATTACCTCAGAACTCGCCTTTGATAAAAAATTTCCTTCCATGGAATTGATTTTTCTCCCAATTCTGTCTTTGATAAAATTGAAAGTTGCTTTTCTGCTACGACCAATCATTGAAGGCATTCCCAAGTACTTTCCAGTTCCTAACATAGCCTGAACTCTCAACTTGGATGAAAGAACATTCTCCTTAGCCTATGTTGTGTTTGAACTAAAAAGAACTTCTGATTTATTGAGATTTATAGCCTGGCCCGAAGCTCTCTCATAAGTTCGCAAAATATGTTGAAGAATTTCAACTTCATTTTCAGTTGCCTTACAAAATAAAAAAAGTCATCTACAAACAACATGTGAGAGATTTGAGGAGCTCCCCGACAAATGAAAATTCCATGTAATAAACCATTATTTTCAGCTCTATGGATTAATGCACTAAGCCCCTTTGAACATATGAGAAAAAGGTAAGGAGATAAAGGATCGCCTTCACAAAGACCTCTACCAGATAAAATAGGGTCCACCAATTCATTGTTAACTCTTAACAAAATAGTTAACTGTCTCCACACATTGCATAATCCAATTGACCCGCTTTTCATGAAAACTCATTCTCAACATGACAGCTTTCAAATAACCCTAATCGACATGATCATAGGCTTTGCGAATATCCACTTTAAGAGCCATATCCCCAAGTTTACCACTCTTTTTACATTTCATGTAATGAGTAATCTTAGAAGCCATTAAAACATTATCAATAATAGTTTTAGTAGCCACAAAAGCTGATTGCTCTTCAGAAATAATTTTAGAGAGAAGTCTCTTTAATTTGTTTGCCAAAACTTTTGACATAATCTTGTAAATGACTAGTCCTTCATACATACCGGATGCTCGATTTTAGGAATTAGAACAATGGCAGTATAATTAACATTTGAAGGAAAAACACCATCATTTAACCAAGAGCAACAAGCATTTGTTATGATGCACACTTTTACACTTGTCAAAATCCTTTTTTTTTTCTTTTTTATTTATTAATTATTTTTAACTCTTACACATCCTCTTTCAAAACTCTGCTTTACATGTGAGATGTCATAAACAGTAAAATATTAAAATTTTCCTTAAACGTTAACTAATGCACGATTTATCCCATGAGTTTTAAAATGAGCAAAGAAAATCCCTTTAAACTTTATTAAACGTGTCATCCATATATGTTAGATTTCCTCCAAATTAAAAATCACACATACTTAAACAAAAGCACGAAAATGGAAAACTGAGGAAGAAAAAAAAAAAAAATAAATCAGGACACCATTACTTATAATTAACGTCATAAATTATATTCTTTCTTACCACGTTCCATAAAGCCTCGGAACACAACACAATCTTGCAAATTTGTAGCCCAAAAATATTTACAACTTTGGGCCAGGCTCAAGTAAAGCACCCAAACCCTAACAACAACAATACATAAAGCAAGAAAATGCCCATTTAGCACACACTATATATTCATCACATACCCTAAATCCACTCTCACTCTTTGGCAAAAACCCTAGCTTCCTCTCTCCCTCTCACTGTTCCCCCTCCCTCCCCCATTCCAGCGATGGCAGCAGCGGCGCGTCCTCTCGTCAGCGTCCAATCCCTCGACGGCGACATGGCCACCGACGCAGCCCCAACCGTCCCACTCCCCGATGTCATGAAGGCATCGATCCGCCCCGACATCGTCACCTTCGTCCACTCCAACATCTCCAAGAACAGCCGTCAACCCTACGCCGTCAGCAAGCGCGCCGGCCACCAAACCTCCGCCGAATCCTGGGGTACCGGCCGCGCCGTCTCCCGTATCCCCCGTGTCCCCGGCGGCGGTACCCACCGCGCCGGCCAGGGAGCCTTCGGCAACATGTGTCGCGGTGGACGCATGTTCGCTCCCACCAAGATCTGGCGCCGCTGGCACCGCAAGATCAACGTCAACCAGAAGCGATACGCCGTCGTTTCGGCTATCGCGGCATCGGCAATCCCTTCCCTCGTTTTGGCTCGCGGTCACAGGATCGAGTCCGTTCCTGAATTGCCTCTGGTAGTGAGTGATTCAGCCGAAGGCGTTGAGAAAACCAAGGAAGCCATTAAGGTTCTCAAGCAGATCGGTGCCTTTCCCGATGCCGAGAAAGCGAAGGATAGCCACGCTATTCGCCCTGGTAAGGGGAAAATGAGAAACCGTAGGTACATTTCCCGCAAGGGTCCTCTCGTTGTGTATGGAACTGAGGGTGCTAAGGCTGTGAAGGCTTTTAGAAATGTCCCTGGCGTTGAGGTCGCCAATGTAGAGAGGCTGAACCTTCTCAAGCTTGCCCCTGGTGGCCACCTTGGGAGGTTCGTTATTTGGACTAAGTCTGCTTTTGAGAAGTTGGATTCGATTTATGGGTCCTTTGATAAGGCTTCGGAGAAGAAGAATGGGTACCTGCTTCCTAGGTCCAAGATGGTTAACTCTGATTTGGCTAGGATCATTAACTCTGATGAGATTCAGTCTGTTGTGAGGCCCATCAAGAAGGAAGTTAAGAGGGCTACTCTCAAGAAGAACCCGCTTAAGAACCTCAATGTTATGTTGAAGCTGAATCCTTATGCTAAGACTGCTAAGAGGATGGCTCTTTTGGCTGAGGCTCAGCGCGTCAAGGCTAAGAAGGAGAAGCTTGATAAAAAGAGGAAGACTGTTTCTAAGGTAACATATTGCGCTGAATTGATGATTGTGTTTATGCATTCTTTAATGTTATACTAATTGACTGCAGTGCTTTCGTTCCCCATTTAAGGGGATTATTCTGGGATCCATTTTTTTAGGTACCGTTATTTGTTGCGTTTGTCCATTATTTATTAGTTGTCTTGCGTTGTCAATTATTTATTAGTTGTCTCGGCAGTTATTTGTTGCGATGTCAATTATTTATTAGTTATCTTGATAGTTATTTGTTGCGATGTCAATTATTTATTAGTTATCTTGATAGTTATTTGTTGCGATGTTAATTATTTATTAGTTGTTTCGTTAGTTATTTGTTGCATTGTCAATTATTTGTTAGTTGTCTCGATAGTTATTTGATGTGTTGTTAATTATTTATTAGTTGTCTCGTTGTTAATTATATATTAGTTGCCTCATTTGTTGCGGTTTATATTTAATAGACTTTTTAAATATTTATTATAAAATTAACAATCAATAAATGATTTACAAGTATATCTTATCCTTACCATAGCAACTGCCTTTTCCCTATCATAGAAATGCATTATTGGTTCTAGGTGTAAATGATCTTCAATTGAGATTTGTGGCTTCCATGCACATTCTGTTGACTTTTTTTACGTTATAGGATCTGTAAATGATAATCAGGGTTGATCACGCTTTTATTTTATCAATTTGAGATATTTCATGTGGCAGTACATCTCAGTTTCGTATGTAAGCTGGCTGTTAATATTCTATCATAGGGGAAAATATTTGCTAGTTGTGGTGTTGACTTGCATTGTACTTTGATAATGTTTGTGGTCTGTTAAGTTTGTGAGTTTCACAGTTTCCTATATCGGGCAAGCTACGTATGATTATGCATTCAGTTGACAACTTTGATTAAGTCTTCCAAATTACAGCTTAGGGTAACAAATTTATACGTATATACATTCTACTACGTATGTGAAAGAATAGAATTTTGATTTAGGAATGACATTCCTCGTGTTATAGGGTTTCTCTTAGTTGTATTGTGCATTTTTAAAGTTCTACTGCATCTTGTTAGTTGATTAGCTCAGTATTGTCTCTTGTTTTAATTTACACTTGTTATTTTCCCTTTTTTCCTTTCAGGAGGAAGCTTCTGCCATCAGGGCTGCAGGAAAAGCATGGTATCAAACCATGGTGTCTGACTCTGATTACACAGAATTTGACAACTTTACCAAGTGGTTGGGTGTTTCCCAGTGAAGTCAACTGTGCGTCATTTAGATTTTGTTTTGTTCCCTGCTTTGTGTTTTGTTGTATTTCTTTGCAGTTTTGAGACAGTAATTATAGGTGGGAGGAAAACTAGCGGAATATTATATCAGATTTATTGTGTTTTTCATCCCCCTCTATTTTTTACATGGCAGAAATCTTATTATCAGAATTGGAACTAAATATTTTAGGTTTTTATTTTGCGGGTTAATGTTATCAGAATATTATGCACCTATGTCTGCATTGGGGAGACATTATGGAAATTCTGTGAGCGTAGTTCTGTATCCTCGTGGCCTGCTTTTATTAACTTGCGTAGCCGCATGTTATGAAGGGGGAAAGTAAGTGCGTGAATAAACGTTGTGTCCAAGTTAGTCATATTAGTGTAATATTGGTTTTGGTGCTGGTTTTGATGAACTTGTGAAAGATCTTTTGAAGGAGTTTTTTAAATAAGATCTTTTGCAAAAAATTAAAAGGTTATTTAAAGTTTAGATGCAATTTATTTTTTCATGTTTATAAAATGAGTTTAATTTTGATTTATTATCAGCGTAAAATTTTTATACATTGTTATTTAATTATGTATTGTTAATTTATTAATAGAGTTTGATTATTATAATAATTATTTGTCTAACACTTTTAAAGATATGTTAATAAATGATTAAATGATAGTGTAAAAATTTTTTTACAGTGGATTAAAATTAAATTCTTATAAAGTTTTAGCAAGCAAAATAATTAGTGCTTCCAATTTTTTTAGAAAGGCTTATTTAAATTCACTAAGATATAAGAAAGGTGAAAGGCGGTTTTTTTCTTTTAAAATAATATTTTTAATCCAAAAATACTCGTTAGTCACATGGCCAGTAAAAGCTATGAAAACCCGTTAGTCTCATACCAGTAAAAGCTATGAAAGGCTCAATCTCGAGTTCATGTGATATGAGAGGTTTGAGAAATATTAAATTTTGTTATAATATTCTGAGTTTAATTTAGATATATTGGCAAAGTAAAAAAGTTTTACACTGTCATTTAATCATGTATTGTTAATTAGATTTAATTTTAATTTACTGTTAGCGTAAAGTTTCTTTACACTAATCATCTAAATATGTACTGACACATTATTAAAAGAGTTAGACTTTTTAAGTGATTGCTGTAATAGTTAAATTCTTTTAATGATTTGGCAACACATGATTGGACGACAGTGGATCAAAATTGAACTCTTGTTAATTTATTAAAAGAGTTTGACTATTGTAACAACTATCTCAGTAGTTTAATACATTTAATGATGTGTCAATATATGATTGGGTGACAGTATAAAAAGAAATTTTATTAAGACAGTGGATTAAAATTAAATCTTATTTTTTTATATATAGCAAGATTATTGTGTAAAGTTTGGTTAGTTAAAATGTGTAAAATTAATTATAAATAAAGATTTTTTTTTTATACTAAAAATCACTTTTTCTAAAAAAAAATTATTTTAAGCATTTTGATTTAGTTATTTTAACTTGTTTAAAAGTTTTGTAGATAATTTTTTTATTTTAATTAAATAATTTTTTCATATTATTTTTAATAATTTAATACATAAAGTTTAATTTTTTATACAATTTAAATAAAATTTTATTTTAAAATTATTTATAAATTAACATATTTAAATATTAATTAATTTTTTTAATTAATTATACACATAATTAATTTTTTTTTAAATTAATTATATAAATAATTAATTTTTAATATAATATATTTTTTATAATTAATCCAAACATATTTTGAATGAACTTATCTTTCTTGTTTTCTGTGTATGCTTTTTTTTTTTTTGGTTGGATTTGTTATCCTCCTTTTTAAAACTTTTTTCGTTTCACTAATTTGGTTGTGTCCGTACTCTGTTTAGTGCTACGATCAACTCGCCTGAGGATGCAGCCGCATATGTTAATCCCTGCTAGCTATATGTTTGATGGTTAGTCTATATCTTATTTCATAAGTATTTTTATTTTTAAATATTTTTTTATAATTAAAATTATTATTTGAATCATTATTTTAATATAAGAATTAATTTTTTAATTAAAAATAACATGACCCTTAAGAGTAGAATAGAGTGACTCATGTTTGTTGTTACTTTGCAGTGCTACAACATTAACTTTTGGGCGAGGGAACTCCTAATTTTCTTGCCTTGAGCGTCAGATACGAGGACATCTTGTAATCTTAGACGACGCAGTCACGCAAGCATGCCGGGCCCACTGTAGTAAGGAGCCTGATCTTGAGGTCAAGACTGTCAAATAGACTTGGCAATCTTGACATTTAAAATATCTAAATAATTTGACATGAAATGTCTATACACTAAACGAGTCGTTGCTGCTCCTTTTACTCCAAAATGATGTGTAGCTGTCATTGATTCGTAGTCATTACTCTAAAATCAAGGGGTGGTGATGCTGCCTTGCCTAGTACGTCACTAATCAAAATTGCCTTTCAATTTTGGTATGGAAAGATGACAATTTGGTTCACCCCCTTTGCAAAAAAAATAATTTTCATTCAGTCATTGAATTAATTAAATATTAAATTAAATTAAATTAATTAATAATTTATTTCTAATTAAATAATAATTTATTTTTATTTTAAATATTAATATTTAGTTAATTATAAATAAATTCTTAGTTAAAATAATTTGTTACTTGATTAATTCATTCATAAACCAAATTAAAATACTTTTCTAACAAGTCTAACTAAGTATCTTTTTCCTTTTTGGTATTGCAAACTGCAAAGTGAGCTGGGCGTTCATCAGCTGGGCTGACCTGGTTTAATTAGGTGTAATGTAATTTGAGCTTTACTGGATTAAGATCTTACCATTTGGTTTTCCCCAATCAATAGGAAATTGGAGTGAACTTATGGCGGTCAAAATTGACCAACACGTTTATCCACATAAACCATACAAATTGGGTTTAATTTTAGTGACTCGTTTAAATTTAGTCATTTTTAGCCTTACCAGTTTAATTTGTGACGAGTCATGCCCTTTGTTTGCAAATTAACATGTTAAAACCCTATATATATATATATATATATATATATATATATATGACATATCTAGTAATAAAAATAATTTATTATAAGTGTGGAAGGAGTAAATTTTGACCATTAGATTATTTATGTATGGTTAAGATTAAAACATAAAGTCATGTGACTTTTAAGTAAATTTTAATTTTGACCATTCATATAAGATTTAATGATCAATATTAACTCCTCTCACCTCTCATAATAAGATAGCACTCTCACTTGATATACCATATATATATGGTGGAGATTCACTTACACCATGTGTAAGTCTTAACACACTTACACTACTTAATAATTTTTTTGTAAAATATGAATTTAACTAATCCAACTATTGAATCATATGTTATTATTTTAGTGATCATATATATCAAATTTTAAATAAATCAAACATATATAGTAATCTAATCTAATAGTAAACAATTTACTTACATTTTAAAATCATATTATAAGTTAAAATAAAGTAATGCGATAAAGTATCAAATAATTTTTTAATTGTAAGAAATCTTATGGGGTTGATCTATCTTATGAGAATTTTCAATTCAACGGTTGAATTGATTAAATTCACATTTTACAAAAAATTATTAAGTTGTGTAAGTGTGTCAAGACTTACACTTATATATATATATATAATCATTTCATCAATTTTGTGATCCATTGAGGCTTATTTGTATTTTTAAAATATTTATGCACCATATTAGGCGGCCCATTGAGTCGAGTTATAAAATGCTAGCCCGTATAAAACTTTATTTTTTGGTCCTCCATTTAACTGCCCTTGGCGAACCTATAAATGCTTCGAACAAAAAGCAAAATTGAACCAACATTTTTTTTTTTTAGGGAAATTGAACCAACATTGACAAATGGTAACTAAGATAGTTACAATTGTACATACTAGTTTTATATTTTATATTTTATATTTTTAAATTTTTATTCAAACTGATGCTTTTATTTAAAATTATTATTTTGAATATGTTAAGTTTATGAAGTATTTTTTTCAATAAAAAAATCTTATAAATAGATGAAGAAAATATTTAAAATTTATTTCTTTTATTAGAGAGAATGTCTTTTTAAACTTTATTTTATATGTGCTTTGTTCATATTATTTTATATTTTATATTTATTATTTGTTATCCAAAATTATGTTTTTATGTATAATTATTATTTTAGAGATGTTAAGTTTACAAAGTATTTTTTAATAAAATGAAGGAAATATTTTAAATTATTTTTTTATGTTGGAAAGAATGTATTTGTTAATTTTAATATTTCATTCTTTAAATTTTAATTATATGCTTTAACAACACTTGTACCTAAATATTGTTGTCGTTTTTAATTTCACTATTTCATTCTTTTTTTTAAAAAGTTAACATGTATTTAATGTTATTATTATATTTAATGATACTATTAATTACTTCTTAAGACAATTTTACTTTTATATATATATAGATAGATGGATAGATTACTTGTGCATATTTGAGATATTATTATTATAAATATATATAAAAAAAAGTTTAGGTTGACTTAAAAAGAGGACTACGGAGTAAAGTTTAAAAATTATTTACCATAATAAAAATATATGTAATATGTGTACAATTTTTTAATGCCAGAAAAATTGGGATAAGATATAAAATATTATTTAATAGCTTGCATAAAAATATATGAACATAAATGTTACATACTGTTATGCTAAAAATATATGTATATTTTTCGTGTGTATATAAAAATATAAAGTTATATATAAATTTTTATTAACAACTAATAATATTTAAAGGTAAATAAAATAGTCTAAAAAAAGTTGTGAGAAAAATGCATCAAAAAGGAATTTACGGGTAAAATGACTCATAATATATGGAACTTCTAAAAATAAACCTAACTGTTACAATGCATAACATGTTTTGTACCCTGTCTTAATCCCACTCAATTGTACAATGCATTTGTCTGTTATATGCTTCAAAGCACTAACGAGTAGGGTTGACAGCGAATTAGGTAAATTCATGAATTGGTATATTTTTATCTAATTTGACTAATAGTCGGTGGATTAATTTGGATTTGTGGATTGGGTTAGGTTTAAAATAGTCAAACTCATGAGGTATAGGTCGAGTAGCAGGTTGAGACTCTTCAAATCCGCAAAACTCAATTCAACCCACTAAAAATTTTTTAATAACATTTTAAAATGTGTAATAACTTTTTATTGGGGCTTTGAGAATTTTATATAAGTTTATAATTTTTTTAGATAATTAATTTCTTAAGAATTTTTAATTAGAAATTATATTATATTTAGTATTGAAAAACGAGTTTTTAATCATTTTTGTAGTTCTTTGCAACCTACAACTATTGAGGCATTGATTTGTACTCATAAGTAATTAAGAACTCTTGATAAACACATTGACTTATAGGATCAAATAAATGAAATTGAAAATATTGAAGCATGTAATGTATTATATAGAATTTACTTAATTTATTTAGTTAATTACTAATAGTTTAATCATTAATGCTTGTTAATGCTTCATGATTCTTTTATGTGTTAGATAGGCATGCTGCTAGAGATGAAGTAGTACATCATAATAATTTATCCTTTTAAATGTTTTTCATTTAACTGGTTAAGATTCTAGTTCTTTTTAATTTATTATTTCATTGTTGGTTTCAATTTTTCTTTATTTTGACAATTGTGTTGATTGTGGTTAATGTTATAGTATTATTGACTTACAAGAAATCAAATAGGAGATGCGGCTTTGATTATAGTGTCATTGGTTAATTGTGCTACATGTGTTTTTGTTGTTTATTTGAATTAATCGTAATTGTAATCCTAGGGTTATATGTACTTTGAAATTTATGTTTTATGTTATGTCATTTGAAAACATATGTTATGTTATTCAGAATATATTTTAATTTTAATTTTAATATGCTAAAAAAAAATTTAGGTTCAAGTTTAATCTACGGGTTTAACTAACTCAACTCACATATGAGAGGATCGGGTTGGTTCGGGTTAGAGAAAGAAATCTCTAAACCCAACCCAACCCAACCCATTGCTTCTATGAGTGGATTGGGTCTAAAATTACCTCAAACTCAACTCAACTCAACTCAACCCATGTCCATCCCTACTAATAAGATCTTAAAATATGAGGTAGTGGCCACTTGTGAGTGACTTATACCAATAAAAGTATACAATAAATTTATAATAGTTTAGCTTTTTTAAGACATTTTATTCAATAACTAATATATTTTGTATTATTTTTATAATTCTTTTAATTAGAAAATGAAAAATTATTCATATTCTCCCATCTCCCTAAACTCTTTTATTCAAATTTCAAAGGGTAAATACATATTTTAGTCTTTTAAAGATATAAATGACATCATTTTAGTTCTATAATAATTGATGACATTAAATTGGCCCTTCAATGTTAATTTTTTACATCAAATTAGTCATTTAATGTATTTTTTAACATCAAATTAGTTGTTCAATGACATAAAATAGTCTTCTAAAATGACCAACTTGATGTCACATAATTATTAGAAGACTAAACTGACGTTACTTGTATCTTTAAGAGACTAAAATAAGTGTTTACTCAATTTCAAACATATCCTCAAGAATCACAAATTATAGTTCAGTTAACAACTTGAGTTTTATGTAAATAAATTTTACCTATAATGTAAGAGTTCAAATTTCATTAAAATTACCTTGTGGTGGTCAAGACTACGTCATTAAATGTTTAAACGAAAATTAGTTTTACACCTAAAAAATGTGAAGATCATACTAAAAAAAACATTAAGGAAACCAGTTGATAATAACAGGTTAACTAAGAGGGATGGGGTTGGGAAACCCAATTTTCAGGGCACATCCCTGTTCTTGTTCTAGTAGACACCCAATTTGTAATCCTATTAGTAGATCGTCTAACTAAAGTAATTTTAACATTTCTTAACTGCTTTCTTATGGCACCTCACGTCCCTTCTCTGTCATGCTTGGAAGACAATCGACTTCCACTATGACTGAATTGTAGCTTCTTAGCTCTGCCAATTGCAATCTCTTTTTAATAGCTATTGCTTCTTTGAACTCAGCAAAATCAGTCTCAAAACAGCCATTCCATTCATCCACAGTTTTCCCATTTGGTTTTCGGCAAACAACACAAAATGAGCCTTTACCAGCTTCTTCACTGAACGCCCTATCTAGTATAAACATTAACTTTACATTTTCCCATTGTGGAGGAACCCAAATATTAGGGATATTTTCATTATTAGAATATGTTTTTGTTACAGATTCTTTTTTTCTTGACCTGCAAAACTCCCCAGCCTCCTGCTCAATTTCAGAGTACATTGCAAAGGATCAATTAATTTCCTTAGAAACACAGCCCTACTACATTTTTTTTTCTTCCAGAAAGACCAATAACACAAAAGCAATAGTGACTAAAATCCTTTCATTCTTCTGAGCTTTTCTCAAATTCATAATGTCTATCCACCATATATCAAACATGCTAATTGCAGCTTTATTATAATCTAATCGTGTTTTATTGCTCTCTTCGATTTTGCCCATTTTCTGATTTTGGAATATCGAATAATGACATAAATTGATTGTAAGCAAAACTATACTTTTCATCCCTTAAGTTTATATCAGGTTTCATTTTCATCATATAATTATATTTTGTTTTATTATTATCTTAAATTTTTCTATAACCCACCAACTTCATCCTCAACACTAATACCGTTAGAAATGCTAACGGTATTTATTAACATGACAGCTTACATGGCTATAAGTGCATAATTAGCAATGTATTCTCACCACGTAGGATTTTTTTAAGTTAGTGATTAGGACAAATTTGGTAGTTTTGGAAAAGATTTATGATGAAATTAAAACACAATATAGTTGTGGGACGAAAATGAAATCTAAAATAAATTTAAGGGATAAAAAAATATTTTTATATTCATAAAAACATTTTAAAAAAATTAGAAATAAAAAACTATTTACATTTTTATTAGTAATAGTGATACTAATTATCCTAAATTTTAGAAGAATATAAATAGAAAACCTATTTTATTTATTTTAATGTTTTTAAATGATTTTTTTAATCAAATTTGATGAATTAGATCATGCAAATATTTTAATATCATATTTTTTTAAAATTGGAGAAAATTTAATTTCACAATATACCTATTCATCTTTATAAAATAACCTTTTTAAGAAAATTACTATAAATATTTATAAATTTTCATATAATTTTTTTTATATTTGTTTTTTATTCACCTAATTTAATGCTAATTTCACACCGCCACTAAAAGAAAAGCAAATATAAAAAATATTTTTATATGAAAATTTATAAGTATTTATAGTAATTTTTTTAAAAATACTAATTTACAAAGATGAATTGGTATACCGTGAAATTAAATTTTCTCCAATTTGAGAAAAAATATAATATTCAAATATTTACTTGATATAGTTCATGAAGTTTAATTAAAAAAATATTTAAAAACATTAAAATAGATAAAATAGATTGGTTATTTACATTCTTCTAAAATTTAAAATAATTAATATCACTATTAATAATAAAAATATAGATAGTTTTTTATATTTCTAATTTGTTTTAAACATTTTTATAAACATAAAAATAATTTTTTATCCCTCATATTTATTTTAGATTTCTTTTTCGTTCCACAATTATATTGTTTTAATTTCATCCTAAATCTTTTCTAAAACTACCAAATTTGTCCTAATAACTAACTTAAAAAAATCTTATGTGGTGAGAATACATTACCAATTATGTACTTATAGTCATGTAAGCTGTTATGTTAGCAAATACCGTTAGCATTTCTAACAGTTAGTATTCAGGATGAAATAAGTGAGTTATAAAAAGATTTAGGATGAAAATAAAACAAAATATAATTATAAGACGAAAATAAAACCTGATATAAACGTGAAAGATGAAAAATATAGTTTTGCCTTTATTATAATATTTACTGTTACTACAAATTGAACGCATTTGAACACGTATTTTGAACACACCCGTTCGTAATTATGAAATTATTTATCAGTAGAAAGGAAATATGATTTTTTTCTCATTGTTTACAGTGTACACCTTTTTCTTATTTATGTAAAAATAATATCCTTAAATTACAAAATTCAAACACTGGAAAGTTGGAAACAGAAAGGAAAAATGTGAAATGTATTAGTAATTTAAGGTATGTTTGGTTCAATTAATATAGTGTTTGGTTGGAGGGAAATGAAAGAGAAAATAAGAGAAAAGAGAGGTTATTTTAAATTTTATGTGTTTGATTCAATTATTTAGAAGAAATGAGAGCAAAATCCCTTATGATATAATTTTAGTTCCCCTCCAAAAATGAAATATTTGAAAGAGAGAAAATATATGTTTAAAAATGGATTACAATATTCTTAAATTAAATATTATAATTGTGTAAAAAAGTAAATTTATACTTTTTATCTATTAAAATCCCTCTTATTTTCTCCTCTAATCAAAAACACACACAAAATTAAAATTTCTCTCATCTCCTCCCTTTTATTAAAATCCTTCATCTCTCTTCTATTAAAATATCTCTCCTCCTATTCTCTTAATTGAACCAAATACACTCAAAAAAAAAAAGAAAGAGAAAGATTTTAATAGAGGAAAGAAAGGAGAAATTTTAATTTTATATATGTTTAGTTGAAAAAGGAGAAGAAAGAAATTTTAATAAAAAAATATAAATTTATTTTTTTACATAATTATAACATTTAATATAATATTTAATTTTAAAATATTTTAATTTATTTTTAAATATATATATATTCTATCTCCTCAAAAACCTTTCACTTTTAGAAATAAACTAAAATTGAGTAAGAAAAGATTTTACTTCTCTCTTTTTTTAAAAAATAAACTAAACAAACATAATTTAAAATAACTCATTCTTTTTTCTCCAAAACCTTCAACCAAACCACACGGAATGTTAGGGTGAGGGGGGAGGGGGACATTGGTAAATTGAGAGGGGCAAAGCCGTAACTGAAATCGCAAGTACCGTAAACATAAAGCACGTGCATCCGTAACTGAAAATCGATGCACACACGCCGTTGGTTTGTAAAATTGTTTGTTGGATCTGTCACCGAATTGTGATTGTGAATTGTGAATCTATCCAACCTCGCATTCGCACCGCATTCACATTCAAATGCTGTGTATGCTCTTGTTATTCAACAAACTCCAATATTCTCCCCCAACCGACACTGTCATCAACGAGCTCCGGAATAAGGAATTATGATCTGCCATTTCTCTCTGTGTGATTAATTTATAGTTGGGTGTCTGCTTTGCACCATAAAAAGTTTTTAATGGAATTTAAATCATGCACCGTATGTAAAGTCTATTTAGATAGAGTTTAATTTGTCAAGTAAATGACAACTTGTAATTATAGGTCATAATAAAATAATAGGTTTTATTAACCAATGCTTTAAAAATATTGTTTTAATAAAAAATTTAATTATTTAATGAAAAAAATCTTAAATACTTTATGAGTTATTAAGATATTAAATATTCTATTTTTATATTTAATATTTTTTATTTTAATTCTTTTAACTAATGTTCTTATCACTCTAGTTAGCATGTAAATAAAATAATAACGCAACTACCTCGTATTCTATTAGCCTTCGAAAACATCATGATTATAAAGTGATAGAGAAAGAGACCTTAATAGATTCTTTCAAGTTTACTTTGTACTTCTTAGAGCACTAATAAATAATAATGCTAACTTTTAATAATTTCGAGTGAATAATTGAAAATGAGAGGTTGTAAAAATATACTAATTAAATTATCAATTATAATGTTTTAGCTAGTACATATACAACCATAAAAATAATGTTACATACATAAAAAAATAATCTTGTTAATTAGTGTCCTATAAGTATTATTTAAAAAATATTTAATATTTTTAAATAAAATTTTAAATCATTTAATAAAAAATTATTAAATATTATTTTAAAATTTAAAATATTAAATATTTTCTATTTTAATCCTTTAATACTCTAAAAAAATACGGACATTACAGACATCAGACATGCTCGTGAGAAAGAAACAGTTAATAAGGGAGAGGGGGGCGTCAAGGACAAAATGGCGCCAATGCACTGACCAAGTGACAAGTGTCAGCAGGATGACCCAAATAGAGGACCCCCCCCTCTCTCTCTCTCCCCCCTATTCTTCGCACCAAAATGCCAAAAGCCTCATCACACTCCATTAGCCACCCGATTTCCCCCTCTCCCTCTCTCGTTATCTGGGCCATTGCAAACACTCTTCTATCTCTTCCATTGCAAAAATGTTATTTTTATACTTAATTTCTACACTTTCTCATGCATCATATTATTCCGTAAAGTTTATCGTTCAAATTCAATAACAACTGCTTTTATAAGTATCTCTATTTAAATGATAATTTTTATAAAATAATTAATAGTTTTCATAAATCAATAAAAAATAAAATATTCAAATAACATTAATCATTCTGTTGTTATCATTTGTTTTCGCTAATTATTCTCTTTAAACACAATAAATTATCAGAGACAAAAATAAAAAAATAAAATTTGAAATGAAAAATGACAAAAAATGAAAAGAAAACTCCTAGTAGCAAAAAGATTGTCCCACTCCCACACAATCGTACCGGAACGTAGAACATCTTTGGCAAATTTTGTTTTTCTCAAAAAAGTATATATACATAAACGAGGGTAAATTTTAAAATAAAAAAGAAAAGAAAAGAAAATAAAGTAGATTTGATAAGAGCAGAAGGAAAGGGACCCCACCATAGTGTTTGGTTCTCTCTCATGCATATCCCTGTTTTGCTCCATCACCATCGCCCAGCACCACCACTTCAACATAACAACAACACTCAACACTGCACACTACACTCAAACAAAAAACAACGCTCACCAACCCCTTCTTTCATTTTTCATTTCTCACACACTCTCTCTCTCTTTCTAAAACCTCTTCCTCAGTGATGGCCATTATTCGCATTCATTCAACAGGAACAGTGTTTTCATTCTATGCCTAGCTTTTACTGTGCCCATTCAAAGCCCAAACTTTGTACTTAATTGTCACCAACTCTCACGCCTTATCTACATCACTAGTCACACACACACAATGTTGGTAGATCTTAATCTCAACGTGTGTTCCTCTGATTCTGCATCGGAAAACATTCTTCCACTTTCCGGCAGCCAAATGGATAGCTCAGGAAGCTTCAACTCCTCCGTCGTCAATGCCGATACGTCCACCAACACTTGCGACGAAGATTCTTCCTCATACGGTTTTAAATTCGGTATACTGAAGAAGACCGTCATGGACGACGGAACCATCCAGCTTTTTCCGGTAGCCGGAGCCGGAGAGTTGGGAATCGGTCACCGGTTTCCGGGTAAGGGATGTTCTGGTTACGGTGGAGAGCCGGAGCAGAGGATCGTACCTCAGAGACCACAGGTGAAGAAGAGCCGGCGGGGACCGAGGTCGCGGAGCTCGCAGTATCGTGGCGTTACTTTCTATCGAAGAACAGGAAGATGGGAATCGCATATTTGGTTTGTGATCGATGATTTTCGTTTTAGCAGATAATCCATCGTTTTCTTTTGTACTTCATATAAATCTGTTTTTCTTTTCTTTTCTTTTCTTTTCTTTTCTTCTTCATCTTCTGTTTCTGAACGCAGTGTGTTTTTCTTTTGTTTTTGCGTTGTGTGCAGGGATTGTGGGAAACAAGTGTACTTGGGTGAGCAAGCTACAGTGATTCTTGTTGAAGAGTTCGTTTCATGTGTTTGTTTTCTAATTGTTGAACTAGTTGCAAACTGGGACGTGATCCTTATCTTACTTTTCGCTGTGTCTTATGAATATCGGTTTTGATTTTTTGTTTTTGTTTTTGTAGGTGGATTTGATACAGCACATGCTGCAGCAAGGTCAAAAGGGTTTTCGGATTGAGATTTTGACTCTGATAATATTGATTGAATTTCACTTCAGCATATTTCTGTTGTTATTGGATTATTTTATTTTATTTTTCTCTGTAATTTGGTTTTTTATTTCAGGGCATATGATCGAGCAGCAGTCAAGTTCCGTGGCGTTGATGCAGATATCAATTTCAACATCAGTGATTATGATGAAGATATAAAGCAGGTTAGGGAGCAGATGATCCTACTGTATATGTAGTTTGTAGTTCTGCTATAAACTTAGTGGAAGTTCTAATTATTGCCTTAATTCTTTTGCAGATGAGTAACTTCACAAAGGAAGAGTTTGTGCATATTTTGCGTCGGCAGAGCACTGGTTTTTCACGGGGAAGCTCCAAATACAGGGGAGTTACTCTGCATAAATGTGGGCGATGGGAAGCTCGAATGGGGCAGTTACTTGGGAAAAAGTGAGAAACCCTTTGATTGAATTGCATTGATAGTTGAACCTGACATGCTTCGATTAACTTGCCTTTGCATATCTTTCAAATTCAATTTTAGGTTTGCATATGCAATAAGTGTCATCTCAGATTTTATCCCTCTATTAAGTGAAAGTAGATTAGTACATTATGCTTAGGTTTTCAACTTGTGATATACCAGAATTCAATTATTTCATTGGTTAGGGTTCATTGCTTATTGCAGGTACATATATCTTGGGCTATTCGATAACGAAATAGAGGCTGCAAGGTTTTATCAATCATATATCGGGCTATCTTAACTAAATGCTTATACTTTTTGGACTCCATCTCTTATTTTTTCTTGACTTGTTGTCCAATGACTCCAGAGCATATGATAAGGCTGCTATTAAGAGCAATGGAAGGGAAGCAGTTACAAACTTCGAGCCCAGCTCATATGGAGGGGAGATAATTTCTCAGGCTGATAATGAAGGTGGAGGGTTTTTTTTTTCTTGATTTATAAACTGCGTAGTGATTAAATTATCATGTCTTAATGCATTAACAATGCACGATTCTGAAATTTTATGCAGATAGCAACCAAAATCTTGATCTTAAATTGGGCATAGCTCCCCCTGCTTTCTGTGATGGTCAAATGGAGAACGTACACAACGTGAGTGGATTCCAAGTTCAGCGTAGCTGGGATGACATGCCTATTGATGGCAGAGTTACGGTAATGTGGAGAAATATTGTATAGACCTCATGCTGAATTCAGTTCTTCTTGAACTCTGTAATTTCATTAGCCCCTCTGCTTTCGTATCTGTTTCTGAATTCGCAGTTTATCGTATATATATTTTTTTATTTTGCTTGATAGTTTGAGCATTCTGCATCAAGATCACTGAAGGTTCAGCCGTCTCAGGGCTTCTCCATAGCATCTGAGCATCCTTCTACCTGGAGTGGTACCAATGTCTTTCCCATCTGTAAGGTGATTTTCATATACTCTGGCCACCATAATAATTGCATTAGTTTCTCTCGTATTAGTTATGATCAGTCATTTTCATTTCTGTTTACAGGAAAGAGCAATAGAGAAGAGGATGGCAGCTGATCCCTTGCCAAATTGGACTTGGCAAATCCAAGGTCCTTATGGCGGGGCAACTCTGATTCCGCCCTTCTCTACTGCAGCATCATCAGGATTCCCTTCAACAATAATGCCATCAGCTGCTGATAGTCAAATTCATTTTCCAAACGTGACGATCCTCCACCCTCATTTTCCTCCATCAATCACTAACCCAAACACCATGCCCCCTTTCTACTGCAGAGGCTGAAAGCAAAACCAGGTAGTCAACATCTTCTAGACCTCTAGTCTTGTGTGAGAGGTGGAGGATGGTTGACAAACTAGTAGAGGACTAAAAGTAGTAATTGAATTGCTTGGTTCAAGAGCTTATATCACTTACCCTTTAATAGATTAATTTCCTTTTAAAGAATTGCTATGCTGGAAAGGCATGGTTAATTTTTTACTCCTCCTGTGCTAATTTGATACAAGTATAATGAGCAAGTAATTTTTTTTTTGTTGGTTACATAACGAGCAAGCATTTACCTTGATGTCTAGCATTTCTATCTCGAAAATATTTGAAAAGATGATGCTTGATCTTTTGAAGAGGTGCATTGAAACTTCAAAGTTCAAATGGAATAGCAAACGAGAATGTTTGTACTTTGTAGGGCTTGGTGCGCATGTTAAGTTCAATTCCCATATTTGTAGGTCATTGTTTTGCACAGTTATCTAACTTACCTTCTTTGCTCCCGTGAGTTAGCCAGTCTACATAGTATAGTTACTGCCGACATTTTACTATTCACAAATTTGAGCATGAATCACATGGTCATTGTTATATTTAATGCACACCATACTTTATCAACTCTCCTAAAAGCTTAATTTGAATGATGAATTCTCAAAAGTTTAAGCACACCACATTTATCTCTCAAGAATTAACTCTCTCTAAAGCTTAAGCATGCCATACTTACAAAGACCAACTTTTCCAAAAGCTTAAGCTGTTAAGAGGATGTTAAGAATAGATTTATGAATGATTTTATATTTATAACACGTCTCGTAATGCAAGAGTCCTTTAGGCTTGAAGTTTGGATAATACACAAGTCTATTTTTACCTTGTTCGAACTCTTAATCACTTTGTCAAAAAGGTTCTGATACCAGATCAAAGATTAACTCTCTCAAAAGCTTAAGTTATTAAGTAGATGGTCATGAATGATTTTATATGTTAAGTGGAGGTTCATAAATAATTTTATATTTAAAATGTCCTATAACTCAAGAGTCATTTGACCTTGAAGCGCGGATAATACATGCACAATTTTATTTTATTTTAAAGTTTAATTTTATTTAAAAGAATGCGGTATCAAGAATTAATTTTTTGATCACTTCATCATAAAAACTCTAACACTATATTAAAGATCTATTATCTTAAAAGTCTAAACTATTAAGCAGAATGTCGGCTTTATATCTCTTTAACAGTATGTTAACCTTGGTTAATGATATTTGCCCTACCACCTTTGTTTTGTAGGCATCGTGGAGAGTCCAAATCACTTTGTATAAGAAAAATTCTCGCTTCTTCCGCCACCTCTTAGTGGGACTCACATAAATTAGCTGATGATGATGATTTGAATGGACGTGAAATACTTACACTTGGTATAAGTAACGACGTCTCATTTTTTTTCTTTTGCTTCTGAAACAAAAAGCTATCGTAGAAACAGTCTAATGAAATAATGGAAGCTTTACTCGCGGTCCAAATCTAACAGAGTTGATCTCTGAAATGCTTTTAATACGAAAGTTGGTGTACTTAAAATGATATATGTGCAAAATTGTGTTGTAAGAATTTTTTTAAAAGTCTAGCTAAAATTTAAAGAGTTTCATCCATTGTAAAGTTTTTTATATTATTATTTAATTATATATTATTAAATCATGAAAAAATTTATTATTATAATAATTATTTAAAAATTTTAATTCTTTTAATAATGTGTTAATACATAATTAAATAGTGTAAAAATTTTATATTAATAATAAATTTAAATTAAATCTAAATTTAAATATTATACTCGAAGCCTCGAAGGTTTGATATTTTTTTACTTAATTGGCATGTTTTAGATATAGAATTTCATGTTTTAGAATACAAAGTTATATTAATAAACTTTAGATTTTATGAATAGATAGGAATGCTGTGACTGTTAATCACTTAATCACAAAAAAGTAAAAAACTGTCCTTACTCAAATTCAAAAAGTTTAGGTACGAGAATACATTAAAAAAAATCCTTAAAATTTTCAGTCTTAAAGGAACATAAAAAAAACATTGAATATACGATGGAAAAAAGAGGTTTTGGTTTTGTCCTGTTATGTGATAATTGCAGGCCACGTGTGCAATGGGGGGGCTTCGTTTCGTTACGTCCCGTCCCTTTCCTTGGATTAAACTTTAAAGTAATTCCGCGTTGCTCGGCTTTTCACTCAGCCTGAGGACTGGACTGAGTGGTACACCTGCAGAGCTGCAATGGCTATGGTTAACGTAAATGAATGAATGAACTCAAATCATAATAAAAAATTCAAAAATAAATAGGGTGAGTTGAGTAGGGGATCAGCTTCATATGTATTATGAGCAGCATCAAATTCAAAAGCCTGCACTTAACTTTCTAGTTTCTATATGTGAATAGTACAAAGTTGATCAATCTGCCCTGCTACTGTGCTACACCTCTTTCTCTCCCCTTACCCTATCTTTCTCACTTTTTTTTTTATGTGTTTCTCACTCCTTGTCCATTTTCTCCAAACATAAGGCTGCCAATGAATGGCCTAATCTACGACTGTAACTTGCGGTTCCTTTGGTACGGCAAATGTGTACAATTAATATTTTATCCATTATACAATTTTATATAATTAAATTTCTATTCATATATATTTTATTTTGTCGTGTTTTTCATTTAGCATTATCTATTGCCCCATTGCAATGAGTACACAAACTGAAGCCAGAAGCTCATCAAATTGTTCATTCATATCATAGGCGATGGGAACTGACAAAATAGCAACGCCATTAGCTGTGGCCATAATTATAAACCATGCTCAATGGCTGTTTGTGGTCTACCAAGAAGTTGTTACAATATTTTGATAAGTATAATATTTGAGTTATTAATTATTAATTTTATAATAAAAATTTGAAAAATAATTAAATATATAAAGTAATTAATAAATATGTAACAACCATGAGTATTGGTACTTAAAAATATTTCCCTTTACCCAAACGTAAAAATAGATCATCGTCCGAGGGCAGAATGACCTCGAGATTTACAGTGTACAGTACACTGTTGCCTCTGTTTAAAGTGCTTGTCAATGTTTCCACTTTGTATTAAACTAAGCTTCTGAAAAGAGGAGGGGAGAGGAGGAAAGAAAAGGAGGGGCGGGGTGGGCCGCAATTGATTTTGATGCCTCCTAAATAATAAGCTCCCTCCACTTGGGTATGGATTCCTGTCTGCCCCCAACCCTACTATAAATGAATGATCTTCTGTCACACTGTCATGCATGTGATTGCTTCCTAGATAACATGTAGGCCATTTCTATGGAACCCAAGCAGAACTTTGGGTTCCAAAACCCGTGCATTTGTGTACAAATAAAAAGTAGCTACTTGAAAATAATGGATGACATGTAAAATAATCCTTAAGAAATGTTCAATAATTATTTTGTAAAATAATCCTTAAAACATGAAATTTGCATCGTCGTTATACTATTCATCGTCTCTAGATCAACTTAATATTAAAATTTAAAAAAATTCCTTTCCTTTTATATTGTTCATCCGTCTCCCTAATATTTAAAAATAAAAAAAGAATTTGGTTTTTCTTCTTGTTTGCTTTCCTTTTCTTATTGTTTATAAAGATACAAATAAGTCAAGTTGTTTAACAGTGACTTACGGCCTAATCTATTTTCGGCCTACTTCGATCTAACCTATTTATTAAATAAGTTAAAAATTAAGTTTTTCTAAAAGTTTATTTAACTAAATAGGCCTACACTTAGGCTTAATTCTAATCCTTTAAAAAAGTCTATTAAGTCTAACAGGCCGACCTATTTATTTATTATAATAACATATAATTAAAATTTTATAATACTTATATAATTTAATAGTTATATATTAATATAGTTTATTTATTTTATACATAATACAATAATTTTGTTAAAGGTTAAATATATTTGAAATCTATAAAATTTAAACCTGTTGGCTTATTCGAAATCCTTTATGCAATGTATGCTTTTAAATAGGTTTTTAGGTCATGCTAAACTTTTAAGTTTTTATAAAAAAGTCAGGTCAGACTAAAAAAAAAGCCTATAATAAGTAACAGGTCAGGCTAAGGCCAATATTTTTCAAAACAAGCCAAATTCATTTAGAATAAAGCTTAGCTTAACCTAACATATTTCCTCCAATGATTGTTCATTGTCTTCCTAGTTTGTTTTTCGTATTGGCTTTCAAAGATGTATTCTTATTTTTCTTTTTTTTGTAGGAATCACCTTTCACCATAAAAGTGGATGGTCAAAGTTGGTGTTGGGTTGGGACAAGACATTTGAATATGAATGTGGTCATTGAAGTAGCCAATTGTGTTATTTGTGGTGGGATTCTTTTCCAGTTGTTGTTTTAGTCTGCCTATTGGTAAGACGTTAGATCATATGCTGTGGAAAAAAAATTATGAACACTATATGAAGTCAAAAAAAATATGGTTCAAGGTAAACATAGTAAAACCTAAAGTGGCTACCATGATTAAGATTATGATAGCTCTCTCCTCTTTTATTTCTAAACTTCTAATTAAAATATGGGGTATTATAACGTAAAAAACCAAAACAAAAAAAAAAAAACTATCTTACAATTTTCTTTTTAACAAGAGAAGTCCATTTAATTTGTCCACGTGTTGTCCACGTTAGCATGGATACTGGTACCTATGATTTTGCATGGGTGCCATAGCATTCCCGACATTTAACCAACTTATAAGTTAAAAAAGAATGGAGGAAATGACACAAACTATTCTAATTGATTGTGGTTGATGGTGATTTTTCATAATTGGTATGTGGTCCTTCAAAAAACACACTCCCCCGGCTAATTAAACGTAAAATTGGTTGGTCATTTGGCCTTCATTATATCACATTAGAATCTGAGGAATAACCTGTCCTTAATTAGCCTCTGCATCGAAAGCAACCTGTTACACCGCGCAAACAGGTAGTTACACCAACCCATGTCAAAAATTGAATTCCCTTGTCTCTTTATGACTGAGCCACATACACTTTACGACTACAAAGTTGCAAAACATAGGCTTGATTTTTAATCTATTTCCCATTGTGTAACTCTATTCTTCTTTAACTACCACGAATTCACGAAATGAATGGAGATTTAAAAAATTCTTTACCAATTTTTTCTCTTGTTCATTGTGATCACCTGACCATCATTGGTAAGATATTTTCCTTTGTCTTTACTGTTTTTGGTAAACACATTTATATCTTTATTTATAATCCCTCCAGGGGCCCTCTTCTTTTTTCCTTTCTACTTTTTGTTGGTTTTGTGTCTGGTCACTGAACGTTGAATTTAGCTAATTGAGTGCAGCAGATTCCTTAATCTATAAAGCTATTTGATTTACCCTAATGTTAATGAAATCAAATCATATATCTTTATGCAAATAGAAGCATAAACCCAAAAAAAAAAAAAGGATCAAGCGCCAAGCATTTACCCCGCATAGCATGCAGTAAACAAACACTAAACTGACAATTGTCCAACCAAACTACAGTACCAGCAGTACGACGAAAGCTTAAAAAATTCAACTCACAAAGTGGTCCTCTATGCAACACTGCCCACCCTCGTTTCTTTGCAGCCTGTTTGACTTTGGCATATTACATTACATATATAAGAATATGCTTGCCATGGTGTTGACGGTCCTGTCCATTGCGTTGTTGGCGTTGCTTGTTGGATCTTGGACGAACACTGCATGTGTATGTCATGTCATGAGGATACCTCTTCTTTTGACATTGTACTTCTTGGTGAATATCTGTGAGCCTCTCATCCCTTCACCCCATTTCAAGGGAAACATGTCGCGGCTGAATTGTCAACACTGAATCACCAATATTAGTGGAGCAGCATACCTGCTGCTGCAGGTATATGAACTTACCTTTCACGCTTCAACTTCGGCATATTGTCTTGCAGTGAGAGGAGAATTGGTAAGCGCATTTCGGTTTGATTTAAAGACTGGTGGAGGGATATAAATTTTAAAATAAACAAAAAAAAAAAAAAAGCTCTGCAAATTTCATATTCTCCGGTGGTGAAACGGATAGAATATGATGGAAAATGGAAATTCAGCTGTAAGTTTGTTGCCGTAAGCTCATAAACTCTTATATTATATAACTTAAATAAAGTATCTATTTGACTAGAATTTGTTAAATAAATCCTATTGTCATAAGTGCAGTATAAATAACGTTTGAAAAAATGTTTATGTAAAAACAAAATTTTGACAATTAATTTAGTAAAAAAATTCTTATAAAAATAATTAATACTTAAGTTATTTTTATCTTTAGTAAATACTTTTGACTTAAAACAACTTATATAAGTCAAAATTAATATAATTCATAAGTAGTTATTAAAATAAATAAAGTTAAATAAGTTAAAAATAATCTTATAACGGTGCCTTAATTTATTTGAACCATATGGTGATATAGATGATATGGTTGGTGACGAGGTGGTGAGAATGGCGGCAGTGATATTTTAATGAAAGGCCACCGCGACTGATGTCAGATAAAGTCTTAAAGAGATGATTTAAACTTTCTTTTTCCTATAAAAAAAAGTTCTGGTAAACTATTTTTTTCAAGTCAAAATTTTCACGTTTATAATATTCTTAATAAAATATAATTACTTTGCAATTAATTTCTTTTTAAGAAATTAATCCATTAATTACACAAAAAAGTAATGTGGTCATAGTTATTGCTTATTAACATATTACAATAAAATACCCTAGATCACTTGTTTTACAGAGAGCGCTAAATATTTTAAGACCAATTATGTAATTCTCAAAATAAAAATTAGAAAACATACAATAATTGTGGACACCATATAATAATTGAACTAATTATATACCTAGTAACTTATAATTATAATTAATATAATATTCAAATAAGTTTAAAAAATTATATAATGGTATATTAGTCGACTAATTATAAGATGTATGCATTTACTGTAATATTTACTTAAATAAATCTCACCAAAGATGAAGAACGCATTAAGAACCAGAAACTTTGTAAAAATATATTTTTCATATTGACTCATCAAAATAGCAAGCAACAAAACACATATATTAATCACATAGTAGTTCCATGTTGGCCGACTTTACTTGTTGTGTAGGGATTTAAAATTCACATGAACTACTTTGCGGTCAATGTCAAGTTGACGTCCAAGTACTGAACTACTTTGTGGTCAAGCTCAAGTTGACGTCCAAATAGAAATTAGTTTCATATTCTTTAGGTATAGGGAAATCTCATGGTCTTAAACCTAAACAAGATATATCAAAATATTGAAAGTTCTATGATTTTAAATAATTGTATACCTATTACTTTTTAAGCTATTAAAAGAACAAATGCAACTTGGAAATGTATGTACTAGTGTGTGTTTAGATTAGTTATGAGAAAAATATTATGTTAAAAATTAATTATGTGTATAATCTATTTTTAAGAAAATTATGAGAAAATTAATTTATGTTTGGATATGTTAATTCATAATCGACTTTAAGATAAAGAGTTGTGTTTGAATAGTATAAAAAATTACTTTTATGTATTAAATTATCAAAAGATATATAGAATGATTGAAAAAATTATTTTGTTGAGGGCAAATAAGTATTTCTCTCCCAAAGTTTTTGAAATAATCTGAAATCAAATAATTAAAGTTTAAAATAAAATATTTTCTAAAAAAGTTGTTTTTAGTTAATAAAAAAAAATCTTAACTTATAATTAATTTTACACACTTTAAATAAACAAGATAAATTTTAAATAAAACAGGTTTTAATTAAAAAAATAATTATTTCGAATAATTAATCAAAACCAAACACACTCTAAAATTCTAAACATGAAAATATATAGTTTTCATTATTCTCATTTATTCTTTACCATAGTTTAATATATTTATATATATAAGCGAGCTGATACCATTACAGGTGTCAATAACTGAGAAATTTATTTCTCGTCTATTATTTTTTTTCTTTTTTTTTAATTTCTTATATGTTGGGACCACACCACTCTTGGTCATAACACCGTTTGACAACACCACACTTAGCAACTGCTCAGACTTGGACTCGACTACAACATGGTCGGACCACATGGCTTGGCCACCCCTCGAACTTAGCCACTGCTCAGACACAACACTCACCCAATTGCAATCAACCGAATACCATTACAAGTGTCAGCAACTGAGAAATTCATTTCTCGTCCACTACTTTTTTTTCTTTCTCTTTTTTTTGAATTTCCTATACGTTGGGACCACAACACGCTCGACTACACCTTGTTCAGCCACACCATCGCTCGACTACAGCATGCTCGACAATTGCCCGAACTTGGACTCAACCACACCATGCTCGAACCACATCGCTCGACCACCGATCAGACACAACACTTATCTGACCGTAATCGACCGACCATCTGACCACGATCGATCGACCAACCAATCTCTTCTCATTATTTATTGACTGATTGTCCAAACGCTTTCCTATTTTCATAACGATCAACTGACTTTCAAAATGTTCTTCTGCGCCCAACTAACCAGTCCTTCCCCATTTATGTGGACTAATCAATCCCACTTACGACTGACCAAATCCCTTTCCTAATTCATATACCGACCAATCAACATGTTCATCTTTAACCAATCTATTTCCCATGTTCACTGCTGTCTAATCATCCTTTTCCCCATTTTTTCCTATGACCAATCGATCAATCCCTTCCCCTACCATAACCATTGCTCAACCATTGGTTTAATCATACCACTGTTAGAAAACAACACTACTTTGATCACAACTATCGCTCGGTCACACCCACACTCGGATCAAATGTCCCATACACCGACTGATCAACCATTTTACCATGTTTCCTTATGACTAACTGACTAATCCCTTCCCATTTGCACGATCGACTGGTCAACACCCCATGCCATATTTCACTTACGACCGACTAACCAATTCCCTTTTCCATTTGTCGAATGACTATCCGACCAACTAATCTTTTCTCATTATTCACTGATTGATCAACCAATCTTTTCTCATTTCATCTACCCCGACTGACCAACCCCCACTTCCTTATGTTCAACTACGACTGACCAAATCCCTCTCAATTGATCGACCAACCTACCACTTCCTTGTTCATTGACTAATTAGATCATTGTTTAATTTTTATTCTGTAATGCTTAGACTTACTTACGACATTGTTAGTTGTATAACAAATAGATACCTGATTTCTATCTCATGACGGGCATGGGATCCTGTCCTAATAAATTATAACTTATGGGACAAAGCTAATTATACTTTCACAGCAAGATGATAAATTTATATTCATACTTAGAAACTTTTTTAGTTTAGTGAGGGCAACCAGCTTCATACTTAAAAGGGTTTATCCGTAAAGTATCTTATTTTTAAGATGAGTACTAAAATAATTTTCTAACTTAATTTTATTTTTAACAGTATATTAAACATCACATCATTGACAGGATCATTCTAAAATGAATATTAAAACAAATAATAATATTTACACAAATTTAAATACTCCCATTTTTTCACCTCAGTCATGCAAACCATTAAATATAACACTGTCCAAATTATACATAACTCAATTTTATGAAAATTTATTTTTCCCATAAAAATACATTAACCTCCGCAAAATACAATTAGGATTAGTTTGTACCGGCAAATTCTAAGAGTGGAAACCTATAATCACTTTGTCAATTAAAAATATCAAAAGCAAGTGATACTACGGAGTAAAAAAACTAGGTTAAAATTACTTAATGCATTAGACACAAAGAAAGTCAAATAATTTGAATAGCAATTCTTTCTTTAATCAAATGACTCCCCAATGATTTCTTAGTGTAACCTTAATTATTTTACTAAATGTTATATTTCTCTTTAACAAACATTTGCAAGTAAAGTAAAAATACCTTTATATATATATACATATAAAATCCCACATTTAAAAATTCAATACTCCAACAATTTCACAGTTTTGTTTCAGTATTTCTTACAAGCACGGTAGAATAGGGACAATTGAGCCTCCGGTGTTTTGAATTTTAAAATATCATTTCCATAATTACACTAAGTATAATCATTATCGGCGGATAACAGAGTTCCAAGTTCAATATTAGTAACAAAGTCTGTAACATACTATTTCAGGCCCGAAGAAAACATTCCAAATTGCAAATCTGTGTATTTCACCATCCTTAGCATCAATCAATTCCCCGTCAACCAACTTAATCACATTATTCACAAGCATGAACTCCCCATCCGTTAAGGCTTATCATCTTCGCTCTCTATCATGGTTTCTGTAGTTTGACGACACACAGCCTCTGGCCCAGCTTAACTGCAGACAGGGAGAAGGAGAGAACAAGTCATTATCCTAAACTAATAATACAAAAGGCAAGGAATTCTCATAATATAGTTAGGGAGCAATCTTAGGGCACAGATTTCAGAAGGGAAACTAGGATAGGTGAATTTTATGGTTACAAGTAAAGGTTTTTTGGCCTTTGTGATGGATCCTGGCACCCTGCTATGTATGTCAGAACAAATGCAAATACATACTTTGTCAAATCACCAACTTAAACTCACCATAATAACCTCCAAAGGCCATGTTAGTTCTCCAGACATGTAACCCATAGAATAAATTAACACCATTTGCCAGCTGTCTTCCAAGCATAATGTGGAGAAACCAGATTCCAGTGCTTGCTAGGGAAGTTAGCAAATAAGAAAGAGCGGTTGCCATTTACCATTGACCATTTGATGGCAAAGTTGTGAATGGAATTCAGGGTACTCATTCCAAACTGATTTGAAACAAATCTCAAGGTACTCTCAAAAACAATTTCAGCCAAATCGAGGAATCTTGCCATTTTTGCGACAGGTATGATTCACATCGACTGTCATCTGAGGGTCCATTAGTGCATTTAAGAGGAATTATAGTTGAAACAAAATCACCACCATTCTGGTAGATCAGTCATCAGTGAATGCAGGTGCTCAAAACTTGATATTCTCATAACTAGGCATGAAATTATTAAATCCCACTCTCTCATTATTCAATACTTCTGACATAGGCAGGCCACTGAAGTTCTTGGCATTATTCCAACCATCCCACTGGCTATTTGATGTGAGAACATTATTACTGAACTGTTGAGAACGTAATTGTTCGTAAATTGACGGATTGTTAGGCTGAAATTGATCAAGAAACCTAGAAGAAATTCTATAAGCATCATTCTGGGGAGAAAATCTGTTTCCAACATGATCTGGAAGTCTTAAATTCTGTGAAGGCATGGATTGTTGCATTAACAGCTCAAGTCTAGCATCACCTTCGCCACAACTAGATTGTGGAAGTAAAGTTCGCCTCATCTCAAAAGAGGCATTATTCAACCTTTCTGCCAGCATACCCTTACCAACTTCCAATACTGCAGGATCGTTAAATTCAACATTTCCTATCCTGCCAATATTTCCAGACGGAGGAACATACTGCTGTTGCAAATGACTCACTGGAAAATAGAAGATTTATGGGAAATTTCTCTATCAAATGTACAAAATGTAGCCAAGAACAGGAAACATAAGGAAAAAACAAAAGTGGAGTAACTCGTGAACCATAAAGAAAGAGTTATACCAGAACTATTACAATCCTGTTCTACTCTCCAGCACGAAAACCCAGGAGGTATTCTGCTGGACATTGCAAATCCTGGTGGGCTTGAAGCATGAGCTTTTGACACTGATAAAGGACAACAATTATAAACAAGGGACAAATATCAGTTTAATCAAACTCGGTTCCACTGAACAAAAATAACAGCGATGAAGAATGTCACGTTAAAAAGCTTTAAATGATTTTCATTTGATGGAGGGGGAGGGTGACTCGTGTAAAAGATTGCGTGACTAGTAGGGGTGGAAATAGGCTAGGCAAGGTTATGCTTTACCTTGAATAGGCTTGGCCTGTTTTGAAAATTTTTGGCTTTAGCCTGACCTATTACCTATCATAGGCTTTTTTTGGGCCTGTCTGGTCTTTTTATGAAAATTTAAAAGTCCTACCTGGCCTGAAATCCTATTTAAAGGCTTACATTGCATAAAGACCTTCAAATTAGCCAACATACTTAAATTTTATAGGTTTATACCTAACATTTAATAAAATTATTGTATTGGGTATAAAATAAATAAATGTTATTATAATAAATAAATAGGCCGGCCAGTTAGGTCAAATAAAGTTTTTGAAAAGCCTGGCCTTGGCCTATTTAACTAAATAGGCTAAGGTCAAAAGTAGGCTAGGCCGTAAGCCCCTATTGAGCTGTCTGGCCTATTTCCACCCCTAGTGACTAGTGACTACAATGGAAGACCAGATAAACAACATATTCCAAAAGGACAAACATATATGAAATATATACAGGAATAATAACAACCAAAAAAAATCAAATGAAAAATCAACTATTAAAGAAGGCTATACTAATTATACCACCATTCACAAGCACATGACAGAAATCCTATGGACAACAAATTGCATCTACTTATATATACAGTAGCACCTTCAGGAATGAGAAGCACTAAATTCATCTTAAACCTAAAACAAACTCCAGAGCTATTTATGAGCCAATGCACCACCAAAAAAGAGCCATCCACTAAGTAGAAGTGCTCAAAATATCATGTTTGTCCAGCTATTAGAAAACAAAAAAAAAAAAGAAAAGATAGAGGAGAAAGGAGGATTACAGGAATTTAAGAAGGCAAAGGACTTCATGAACATCCAACATCCAGGAAATAGAACAACCAGAATGCCACAGTAAATTAGAACTCCAAACAAGAAATAGAAACTAGAACACCAAACAAGAAATATATCAGCAAGATTTATGTATATAAATTCACTCAGTAAAGTAGAAGCAACGATAACAGCAGCAAAACCCCAAAAGGAAGGAACCCCTATCCCCCACACTCACAAAAAGTGGGAGCACTTGAGCATGTTATTAATCAGTACTCACCGGATTTAGAGGGCACAAAAGACTGACTTCCAACAAATTTATCTGATAGCGCAGAATTGCTTGATGGGAAAACATGTGGGTATTTACCAGTGAGAGTATCCTTGTTTCCCATTAAACCACCTGATGCAAAGTTCTCTCTTGGAGCATGCCCAGTAATCCCAAATGATTGCTCCAAATCAGATGGCTCATTCGTGAAATCATCCTGTCTGGCAAAGGAAAACCTTGACTGATTCTTCTCCTGTACTTTCCGCAAAGTTGGTGCTTTAAGGGGTGTGCATGGTTTGTCACTTTCACCCAACAACTTAACTAACGAATCTTCCCATGCATCCAATTCCAAAGACAAAATATTAGATATAATGCTGCTCTCTCCCATGTCAGAAGCAACCTTATTATCAACACCTGTACCGTGATCCTTACTCTCCTCATGCTTCCCAAATTCTGTCTCCAAGGGTTCAATAAAATATTCAGAAGGTTTTCCCCAATGATTCTGGTGACAAATTTGATCTTGCTGCCGAAGTTGATGACTTGATTGGTCTACATTCTGAGGTAAACAAGGAGAACGGAGCCTAGATGACAGATTATTGATGCCTTTGCAGAATTTTGGCTGTTCATAATTTATGTTTTGCATACCATCCACAAGGATATCTTCCCACAAAGCTGGTGTAGTTGAATGTTCTTTAGAATACTCGTTATCTTGCTGCAAATGCTGCCCTATAGAGGAATTGATTGAGTTATGAGTAAAATGTAATCTGTCTGAATCAGGAGTAGAATATGAATCTTCGAGATGACTACGCATATTAATTGACGATAACCCTGAACATAATCCATGTACATCCCCATTTGAATTAAGGCTAACTGCTTTGTCAATCTTGAAATCACAACGTGGTCTGGAGAGCTCTAGGAAGCTTGTGCTTGCAGAAGGTGCTACCATGTCTTGATCATTGCCCATAAAAGCTGCTAGAGATGTTTCACAGTAAGATAATACAGTGCCAGGAAGTTTCTCCGTAGTAAGTTCATTGATAACATTTGACTCGCGTGTTTGAGAATTCCCACCAACGTAATGTTTGCTCAACTCTGAAGGTACGAACACACCATTAGAATGCACTTCTGAACTATTTTCAGTTTCCCCTGATCTTCTTGTATTAAGAATAGACCTTTCAGTGGAAGCTACTCCTGACACAAGGGCTTGTGGATCATTGGATGCCTCGGCTTTTCTATTGGCCTGATTACCTGAGCATGCTGAACTTGTATCTGGTGGAAGACTGCCAGATACACACATAACCCTAGTACAATATACCTAAAAAGTAAGCATTCACACTACACAAAAATTAAGGTGAGAGTATCATCAACCAGTAAATTAATTACCAAGAGGTCACTGCAGGAAGTGCTGTCGAATTGACGGCCCCAATACCTGAATAGGATCCTTTAATCTGGTTCTCAATTTTCTGGTTTAAAAAAAGACGTGAGGTTAATGAAAGATGTTAGCTCACTGCCTAATAACTAACAAGATACATGACTAGTGAACAAGTTGAAAATAGAAGCATCATATCACCCATAACAAACAAGTTTGCCACAAAAGTGATGTGCATGAAAACTTACATCTATAGGACTTTGGGAAACTAATTTGGTGGCTGATGACATATGTCTAGGATCATCTGCTGGGGGAGGTAAGACAGTCCCTGAACGCCGATGCAAATTATTCGTAACACCAATAATTTGTTGGACTCTACTCCTTTAACATCCAAATTACAATACAACAAAACTATAATCAAAGACAATATAACTCCCAAGCAAACAATAAAGAAAAGCGAATAGTGGAAATTGAGAGTAAGTTTAACAAGCAAGATGGAGAGAATGAAATCCAAAACAAATAAAAAAGAGGTCATACAGGAGGAATCTAAAAAGCTCATGAATTCAGGACGCACCCGGTGCCTGTGTGAGATTTATGTAAACTAGGGAGAAAACTAAAGGATGATGTTATGCAAGATATTGCCCATCTGATATGTATGATTATCTAATATGTTGGTTTTACAATACAAAAACTTAAAGCAATCATCCAGCAGCAGGCCCAGCACCACAGAAGTAAAAAGACATTGATGTGCAAGCCTTAAGATATCAACTCCCAAATGAAGAAACAATATGTCTAAAAGACAACCAGCTGATGCTGATATAAGCAAGACATAGTACATTCAAAAGTTATAAATGAAGGGATGGGGTACATGAGTCGAGAACCAATCATACCTTGCAAATGCTAATACTAGTTCGTCTTTAGTAAAGCTATCTTCATGAGAACCATGATCATGTAGATATAAGCAATCTCTATTGCTGCAAGGCTGGACCAGCAAGATAATTTATATAGTAGCACAAAGACATAATTATCTGTAACAAAACATTCATAAATTCAGCTTAAAATGATTATTTTACCACATTTCTCAACCATGCATGGCAATACTTTGTGGTTCCAAAACAAGCCCTGCAAATGAAATACCCAACCATCATCACATAACTATGAAGGCCTCACAATCCAGTTAAAATGGCATATCCTTACCTCAAGGGTCTACCTTCTAAAACAAAACAATGCACTGATTGAATACATCGAACTGCTTCAGCCTCTTTTGAGTAAGTTATATACCTGAAGATTTGAAATTTTAATTCAGGAAATCAACTTGACATATAAATAACAGCCTACAAGGACTGGTCTCCAACCTTAGAAAGAAACATTACTGAACCAATGGACAACAAAAAAAGGAAATAAAGAAAAAAAACAGACTATAATTTTCTACTTGAAACTCACTGTAAGGTGATTGCCATGGATACATTCATAACAACTTACACACAACAGCTGTTGTTTGCAGAATGTTGGATTATGCCAGTGGCTGTACGAGATATTGACACTTTCAAAACCTTTCCATACCTGCCAAAATACTCCCTGCGCTGAAGTAGCTGGCAAAATCCAAACAAAAATGTTGTTACTTGTTAACCACAATTTATAATTTAAAAGGCACAAAAACACATATGGAGTATGCCATGCTCCACATAGATGCATCTAACAACAGTTAGATACAGAACAGCATTAGAACTCACATCTTCATCTGCAAGGTTAATAGGCAATCCAATTATGTACACTAGGTTGCGTTGAATGACCCTAACATCACTAAGATGTTTCCTTCCTTCTGATGATTTGGGCTTCAACTTCTGCATTTTCTTTTTATGCTGTGAGTTCATTTCAGCAACCAATCTGCTTAGCCAAGGAAAATATATTACTTAACAATTGCTTACAAATAATAAAATGTAATACAGAAATTAGAAATTCCTCCCACAACCAAAACAACCTTTGGCAGTTTGCTGCCATTGCCACAATACGTTCTTTGTCATAAGGTGAACGGCAGGCTGGACAACGGCCCTCAGTTTCCTCCTTCTGTGCCATTTCCATAATATGGTGCCAACACCATACACAGATCTGTGGAAAGGGTAAAGGAAGAGAGAGAATGAACGAATATGATTTATCGGGATCGGAATTATGATATATAAGAACTCACTATTTGTCTTTAGTGAAATGCCAGATACACAGCACAGTTTTAATTCCAATTTTTCACCTTCACCAAATGGGTTTAGGACTTACGGATAATGCACATACATTTGAACTAGCATCAAACCAGGGTGGTCAACAATAAATTAAGAAACACAAACATGCACAAAGGAAAACATTCATGAAAAGAAATCCATATTCATATGTAAAGAAACAAGTTCGAACCTCATAGCCACATTTGCATGGCTTCAGCTGCTGATCAGTCAGGTCCATCTCCTCAGTGCATATGGGACATGATTTCACTCCTTTGTCACACATGATTGTCCTGGAAATTCAGCTACACAAGAAATTAATAAAATATTAAATAAACCCTGCTCAAAGGGAGGAAAAAAACTCCTTCGCATTAACAGATATCCATTGCTGCTGGTATGACATTCAAAAGGTCATCAAAATCCTCAGCACAAGCACAAATAAAGATTTTGAAAAATAAGAATAATCATAACATGAGAGGATCTGCACCAAGAAGGAAGGATTTTAAAGGGGACAAAAATAATGGTCCACATGCACTGAGCATGTTCATAATGAAATAGCTGTTTTATTTAAATAGCTACTGAAATATTAAAACAGCATGTCATCAACTTACAATGAACACTGACACACAGTTACACATAACTAAGGTCCAATTAATATAACATTAACATGCTTCATAATCACATGTCTAAATTCCATTAGCTCACAATGCATGTTAGGACTGACGCTCAGTGGTGAGTGCTATGTATTAACATTTTGTCATTATCTTAAAGCAAGCATTAGTGGTTCTCTTAATTTCTCTAAACTACAGTCGTACTTAAAAAAAAACCCTACAGTGATTTCCTTCTCCCATCCAATTCTAGAATATAAAAGGTAGTAGTAGCCTCTGCCTAATCTTTGCCAGAATTTCTCCAGTAATAGGTAAAAATTATAGTTAAGGTTGTACCAAAAAAAGATTAAGGAAGAAAAAACCTAAGAGAGAGATGAACAAAAGCTAAACGAACGCTTCTATAGTTGTATCTTTTATCGTTTCCTTCCCTTTCGCTATAACAACCCCACTCGGATAACATTTTCTTTACACAAAAATCATCGCTAATTTTTCCGTTCAAATGACGAAGAGGATGATAAAATCTTTCTCGCATTGTTCTTAACTCATAGCTAACCAGGGCACGAAGTTCAAAATGCCACGGTGTAAGAACTTTCATTTACCTAGCCAAACAGAAAAGAAGAAAAAGAAAAAGAAAAATCCCTCAATCGAACTGTTAGCAATGGTTCCCCGACTGACAAGAGAAACATCGAGATTCTTAGGCAGACGATAAAGAACCCAAAATCGAAAAGGGGAACCCTAAGAAAGAAAAAAAGGATAGAAACAAAGAAGTGTACCGAAAAGAGGAAGAGGGAATGGGGTTGTTGAAGGATTAGGGTTTAGGGCCATTATTAACTTACAGTGATTTTTCGAGGAAGAGGAAGAGGAAGCAAGGGAAGAGAGAATCCGATAGATAGATAAATAGATAGAGAAATGGGCAAACGGGAATGATGTGTACGTAAAGAACCCAAAGTTGCAGACAAGACACCTCGCTTTCGCATTTTATCGGTGCCTCATTTTTTTCTTTTCTTATTTTAATCCTAAAATTAAAAAATGACTCGTGACATTATAAAAAAATAAGGAAGGACATCGTCCTTTTTTACCTCCTTTATAGCCATTAATCGGGTTGGGTTTGTGGGTGACCCGATCCCTAACTCCCATTGGTTAATTACTTAATGGTTAAGCAATCCATCCACGTTCCACGTCCACACCTCTTGTTTTTGTTGTCATATCGTGTGTAGAGAAAAATATACAAATGTTTATGCTGTGTTATGTTAAGCTTCACTTTTGGCATTAACCTTAGTCCTGAGTTGAGTATTCTTCTTTTATCTAATAATAATAATAATATTGAGAAATGGATCCGAAAATTATTGAAAAATTCATAAAAAATAATTATAATAAAAATATTCTTACACTTTTTGACTACGAAACTAATTTCTATAGACTAATTTCTTTTAGACAATTAAGTAATTATGATTATTAACAATTTTTGTAATAAATTCAAACATTTGATCTTATAAGTTATTTATTACTTTAATCAATTAATTTTCAAAAAATAATTAAATATAAATGTTTCATCTAAAAAAGCTGAATATATTTATGACAAAGGATATGGTGTACTTCTTGAATCTAAATGTAATAATGTAATTATCAGTTATTTATTATATACAAATTTATTTTATTCTGAATGATGTTTTAGCATTTGTATATTTTTAATTAATTTTTTTAAACATATAGAAAAAATATTTTGTCATAATTTAACTTAAACTGTAATTATAATATGCATTAATAATTTTGGTTTCAAAATACAAGCCAACCAACACTATCCATTTTGACATAAAAATACAAAGCACAGCTAAAAAAAATAACAAATATTAGGGATTTGTGTTATTTTACTTCAAATACTAAGATTTAAAATGAGAAAAATATTGTACAAGATCTCAACTTTATTATGATAATCAATTAAGGACCTCAAATTTAATAAAAAATTATTTTAATAATATTTATTAATTGAAAATAATTTACGTCATATATATCATGTGTTTTGTTCATGTAATAATTTATTTCGTATGTCAAGTTGATTATTTTTATCTTTCCAATATTTTTTTATTAACAAAAAATATTTTTTAATAAAGTTGAGATCATTAATGAATAATAATAAGAGTTTAGTCCCTGAATTAGTTTATTATAAAAAATTTAGGTACTCAGAGAATACTTAACTCAATTTAAAATCAATTCTTACTTACCCCTTAAGTTTCAATAATGTTAGTTTTCTTTCAAGTATTGATATTGTTAAAATGGAATGTTTGATTTGTAATTTGACCAAACCAAATTTAAAATTTAAAATGGTAAAGAAAAAACGAATTATATTGAAACGAATTATATCATCCAATCTAATTAATTTATTATCTTTTAAAGGGGGGTTATTAGATAAAAAGAGGGAAATATATCGGGTGTGTTGAAGCAGAAGAATGGTGAGCAAAGAATTTGAAAAAATATTTTGTATGATTATGTTCTAATTTTTCTCAGTCATTTCAAGCCTCATATATTTACTTTTATTTATAGAAGAATTGAATCATAAATTACAATAAGTAAAAAAACACAAGTCCTAATTTAATGACAAAATTATAATTCCTAAGTTTATGTATATCTAAATACATATATGTCTAGTTTCTGGTATGCCTACTTCAAAAGCTTTATTGTGACCTTAAATATCTCCATGACAATTTTAAAATTTTCTATATTAATAATTTCTAATTGTGTGATGCTCTAACTGCGACATTATTCTATTTTATTTAATTGTTTTTTCTAGGATTCACATACTTTTTTATGCATTGACTTTATTACTGTTTTTTTACAAAAGTAAAGTGATATGAGTAGGATTCCACTCCGAAATCAGACATTTTTTTTTTATTTTTTTACAAAAACTTGATGTCACTTATAAAGTTTCAGCTCTTGAGCAATTATTATATTATTTCGTTAGGTTAAATTTGGTGTATAAAGTTTGAGCAATCAAAACGTTCAAGGATATTTAAGCAGAGTTTAATTATTACTTATATAACAGTTAGTATAAATCATTATGAGTGAGTTAGTGATAAAAGATTTGAATAATTTATATAAAGTTATAGATTCAAATTTAAATGTCGTCATTATATATATATTGTACAAAAACAAATAGCGTGAGTAGTGATTTTTACATATTGATTTCATTTTCACACAAGAATTGATTTGATTCCACTTATATACAATAGCTTGAAAGATATGTGGAGCACAACAGAATAATTTCTTCATTTTTATAGAGCTTTAATTTTAAAAGCTAATGAAAACATAAAATAATATAGTGAAAATATTTATTTTAGTCTTTTAAAAATATAAGTATCATTAGTTTGATCCTCAAATATTTTTTGACATTAAATTGACTATTCAAATAATATTAAATAATTAATTTAATGTCAAAAAATGACAATTGAATATTTAATTTGATATCAAAAATTAACATTAAAGGACTATTTAATGTATGTATCATTGAAAATTTTAACTAATGACACATATATCTTTAAATGACCAAAATAAATTTTTACTCAATAATATACAATAATTATTTTCAAGAGTATAGATGAATAATGAAATAAAAGTAACTAGTAAGAGTATAATTGAACATAGGGGATATAAATATTAAAAAGAGTCAAGTTCAACTATTTAATATAGAAGTTTGTTTAATCGAATAATTTTTTGTCTTTTTTTCTTACTTTTTTATATTAGAGATATTTTCACATTCTAAGTGTGAGAGTAATTTTGTTTAAACTGTTAAGCGATTACAAATATTAAACCTCTTTTACAATGACGTTTCTTAAGAATATTCAATGTCAACTCATTTAATAAAACATAATTAACGAGTTGATTTTAAAAAATAATTTAACATTAATATATATTTTTATATTAGACTTTGAAGTTAAATTAGTATAAATGAATATATTTAAATATTCAATGACCTCAAATACCAATTTAAATCAATAGTTTTTTAAATTATGATATACAAATTGTTTATATAATGTAAATAGATGTTTCTTTTGCATTTTTTGTATTCCTTAATAATTAATAGTTAATATTTATACATATATTTTACTTACTTTAAATAAAATTATAAACAATTTTTTTTTATATTTTTATTTTAATTAAATTAGACACATGACTAATTATTGCTTATTAATTGTTAAATATACTAATACTCTCATAAAAATAAAAGATACCTGAAGAATCTCGAATGTAAATATATAAATTTATAAGTATAACACATACAATGTAAAATTTATAAAATAATGAGTATGTTTGTCTTTTATATTATTTAAATTTTAGTTGAGTTATAAAATATCCAAGCCAAGCTTAACAGTAAAATTCTCATGCTCAACGAGTGACGAAGCATGAACAAAAGTAAATCGAGATAAAGTGAATGTTTAATATATACATTAATTTACAATGATATATATAATTTCTAATAAATTAATACTTAAAAATATTATATATTTGAAATCAAAATTAATACTCATTTTAATAAAGAATTTAATTTTAATTTACTGTTAATGTAAAAAAATTATATTATTATTAAATGTCAAATCATTAATAAAATTTGACTATCATAATAATTATTTAAAAAGTTAAACTCTATTAATAATATATTACCACATTATTAAATAATAATACAAAAAATTATAATTTAAAAAAAATTATTTATTTTTAATAAGAAGCAAAAGTAAGCCTCATGAAATGAGAAATACCTTTTGCCGACAACTTGGTGCACACTAAATGACGTCCAGAAAATAAAAATCAATGTCGTATTTGAAAAATCAAGGGTCTGGCAGTGTTACCATTGATTTTCGAAGCAATGATGTGTATTAAAAAAAATCAAGGGAGCTGAGCTGGATTAAGATGTAAAAAGGAAAAATGACCCATATCAGTTTGGAAAAGATAATTTATATTTGATTTATTTTAAAAATTAATTAAATATTTAATTAATTAATCAATACTTTATATATAATTAATTAATAATTTATTTTTATTTTGATATTTAATATGTGATTAATCGTATATAAATTATTAATTAAATTAAATAAATACTTGATTAATTTTTAAAACAAACTAATTGAAAATTATTTTTTTCAACTGATCCTGTTGATCATTTTTCCATGTAAAAAGTGGAGGGGTTAGCCACTATAATAACTTGAACAAATAATGTGCATTGAAAAACAAACTTGAACAAATAATAAATTAAACGTGACATAACAACATAAAATTAACTTGTAGATAAACTTTATTTACGGTACATATGTATAAATCTCATTAAGAATGACTTGTGATTAACACCAAGCTAACACTCAATCAAAAGTTAATCTTACACTTAAAAAGTATAAAAACACCTCATAGTCTTAAAAGAAATCATGTAAAAATTAGTCTCGCATTTAAAAAATATAAACACATCATGGTCTTCGAAAAAAAAAGGAGTTGTTATTGTACTTTTATGATATTTATAGTGAGTTGTCAAATATTTATTAAATGTTAATTTTATAATAAATGTTTAAAAATTTATTAAAGTCTCGTTTGGCAAAGTGAATGGGGCTTGTATTTAAGTCTTGAAATTAGCATCAAACCTCTTAATTCTAATTATCTTGTTTGATTGTACAATAAATTTAGAATTTCAATTCCAAGTACCAATTCTATGAAATTGAAAAATAGCTAGTTTACACTATTTCTAATTCTTAGTTTAGACCCTAAAAATTATAATTTTAAGAACCAAATTATTTTAAAATATAAAAAAAATCAAAAATAATATTTCATATTTCATTTTGATACTTGTTTGCACCGTCAACTATCTCTACCTGTCAGTGACTTATGACCATCATCCTTGATAACGTGCTTGGGCATCTATGCCAACAACATTCTCTAGAATCCCTGCAGGCAACATCCTCTTGCAACCTCGTCATTGGAGGCGTGCTCCGGCAACTATGCTGACAACATCATCTAGCATCCCTGTTGTCGGCGGCGTGCTCAGACCATTGTTGTTGGCAACGTCATCTGACCACTTTCATCGCCAATCATAAAATTTAGTTTAGAATTATAATTCTATGCATCAATTTATTATTTATCTTAAATATAAAATTTAATATTCTTAGTCAATTTTATTTCTGTCAGAATTAAAATTAAAATTAAAATTTTGAATTGTTATTCTAATTTTGTTATCCAAACAAACCATAAATATAATTAGTAACTAATAAATATTTGACAACTCATATTGGTATCCATACTTACATGAGAAAGTACAGGAACAATCCCAAAAAAATATATATACTCCCTCCTTTCAGGGAATATTTATCAGAGAAGTTTATTGAGAGTAAGAACTAATTTAGTATTTTTTAAATTATATGATGAAAAATTAAAAATTGAGTTATTGACACAATATATTAAAAAAATTAGTTTAAACAGGGATAGACGTCTAATAAGAATAAAGGGCAACAGGACTTTATTGCTGTAAAAAATAACTGAGCACATTGCACCTTAATTTACTATCTTAATTTATATAATTGAACACGTTACACTTTAATTTAACATATTTATTATGACATTTCCTTTTTTTTAAATTAATATTATTTATTAGGAAATTATTATAAATGGTCAAAAAATACATATCTCCATTCTCCTTATCAGATGCTTCTATAGACTATATATTGTTGAAAGATTAGAACAGAATCAAATACATATGGTCAAATATTCAAACTAAGAGTCTCCATCTCTAGTGATCTTGGTCACACCCTTTCTATTTCACGTAGTCTCCACTCCACCCATAAAATTTATGCATCCCTCTCATAGAGTTGGGAAGACACAGGCGAAATAGAGTTTGCGACCGCGGGTGACTTTTGCCAATCCTATGTTGAAGGATATGATATTGTAATTGACATTTCAATTGTCAAATTTTTTCTTTGAAAGTTTGATAAGGTTGCGGTTTTGAAGTTGAAGACTGAAAAACAAAGCACCATCACAAAGATCAACAAAACAATACAATACCAAGCAAATTCTTAGCTCTAAGGATATATGATATGAATACAGCAAAAGGTTTTCAAAACGGTGTAATATATCTTCAGAGAATGATGAAGTTCAAAATGAAAGTTTAGAATATTTTTGTGTTTGATTCAGAAAAAAAGGAAGATTTAATGACAATGGATACAGACCCAAATGGATAAAAAATGATACAAAGGTTATGTAAATGTAGAGATATATTCAGTCAGAGTGTCATTTAGTCTGAATGTAATATTGGCAATCTAGAGCTGTGTTAGAGAAGAAAGGTATTTTTGACCATTTATGATAATTTGTTAAATAACCCTTAATTTTAATGAGAGAATATTATTGCAATAGATATGTTAAATTAAGATATAATGTATTTAATTATGTAAATTAGGGTGAAAAATAAAAGAATTTAATTTCTATCCACTGTCAGTGTAAATTTTTTTTACACTTTATACTGTCATCTAATCATGTGTTGTTAAATTATTAAGAGAGTTTGACTATCACAACCACTATTTTAAAAGTCTAACTATTTTAATGATGTATCAATAAATAATTGAATGACAGTGTAAAAGAAACTTTAAACTGACAATAAATTAAAATTAAATCTAAAATAAAATAAGATTAATAAGTTAAGGTGACAAAATGCATTTGAAGCAAATAATAATTTCCACTTTCCAAAGTCGTAAATGTATAATGTTGGCATGTTGCTCTACATTTCGCGGCAAGGTTCGTACCGTTGTCCATTCTTCACGTGACGCTTTCTATTGATGTTTTTGTTTTATTTTTTTATTTTGTAATCTTTCTCGGGTAAGTTCATTGCACATGATTTAAGGTCGTTTGTATTTTTTTAAAAGTAAAAATATTTTTTTAAAGCAATAAAAATATTTTTTTAAAAAGTTAAAGAATTTAAATTTTTTTAAAAATATTTTATGTGTAACAAAAAAGTAGATAAAATATTTTTTAAAAAATTTAAATTTTTTAATTTTTTTAAAAATATTTTTATTACTTAAAAATATTCTTTTACTTCAAAAAAAAAAAAACTAGTCGTTCAAATCACGACTACGGGCATATTCCCGAATCATAGCACGCCAATCAAACGACCCAAAACGAGCGATACAATGTTCTTGTCCGAAACGCATCCTATAAATTGGTCCACCTCATATCCAAGACTTACCTCACTGGTCATGATCAGTTCATGAGGATCGCTCTCACTGTCTTCGGGTGAATCCAAAGGCACCCATTTTCCTTAGACTTTCAATTCATCCTCCTCTCCTCTATAATAATATATTCATCCTAAGGGGGTTTGTATCCAAATCATACTGACCTAAACCAAATAAATCACATGAAAAAGTAAAAAATGCAGTAAAACTGATTAATTTTATTTTTATTTAGAATTTTTTCATAAAAAGCGATTGATTTAGTTCTATTTTTAAATTTTATTTATGAAACGAAACCAAACTAAATTAATACAATTACATATGTATTTTTTTATATTTACATGTTTATAGATGATTATAATTTTATTTATTGTTGTTTTTATGAAAACTTTTAATCTAATTTGTTGTTTCTATATACTTAATGATGTTTTCATTATAAATTTTAGGTTAATTTATTGTTAATTGGACTATGAATAGAAAAAAAATTTGTGTATGAATTTTTTTAATGAAAAAATTATTTTGTCAAAAATCAATTAGATCGAATCAAACTAAATCAATTATGATTAGTTTGATTTGATTTTTAAATTAAAACTAAACCCATTGGTTTTCATTATAGAAAAAATAATTGGTTCAGTTCGAATGACTTTTCCCTCAAAATTGAACCAATCTAAATCACGAACACCACTATATCTAAGGTTTGATTGTTTCTAACCTATGGAGTTGTTATTTACAATATTTATGATGAGTTGTCAATTATTTATTAATCGGTGATTTTATAATAAATATTTAAAATATTTTAAATATAAACAATAATTAATGAATACTTGCGAACTCACTATGTGTATTGATATTAAAAAAAATTACCTGAATAATCTCCAACCAAAAAAAAAAAGATACTGAAATAATCGTCAACCTCTTAATTGTCCCGAGTTGTGCTACTCTGGTTGCTGATAAAATGCGATAAAATAAGGATGAAATGAATTCTTTACTTGATTGTAGACTTTACAGCTTCAAAATATTATGTGATTCCAATTTTTATTTTTTGTGGTTTACTTGTGATTCCAAATTTTTGGAGTTTTCTTAGTGACCAAACATAACGAGTTAATTATGCTTCAACGGTTATTTTGTTTTTTATCCTTATTTTATTCATGGGAGAATTAATTTAAGAATCACTAATAAATAAAGTATATTTAATTTTAAGACACATAAAAAGTTAAAATTATTAAAAATAGTCATTCAAAATTTATTTAGGAAGAGAGATCATTAAATATCACTTAATGGGTAAAAATATTCTTAATGAAAATTTATTTATTATTGTTAGTCAGTGAGAATACTTAATCACTTAATAAAAAGAAATAATCATTTATATATTGTATTTCAAATTTTTTATAAAGTTAAAACTTTTTTTACTATTGTTAGCCACTTTGTGAGAATATTTAACTACTTAATAAAAAGAAATAGTCATTTGTATATTTTCTTCTTCACTTCTTATAAATTTATAACTTTATTTACTATTGTTAACTATTCCATAAGAATACTTAATCACTCAATAAAAAGAAATAACTATTTACATTTTGTATTCCAAACTTTTTTGTAAACTTGAAAACTTTATTTATTATTATTAGTCACTTCGTGAGAATATTGACTACTCTATAAAAAAAATAGAGTTTAATTTTGATCCACTGTCAGTGTAAAAAAAATTTATACTGTCATTCAATCATGTGTTGCCAAATCATTAAAATAGTTTGACTATCACAACAATCACCTAAAAAGTCTAACTCTTTTAATGATGTGTCAGCACATGATTGGATGACAGTGTAAAAAAAACTTTACACTGACAGTGGATTGAAATTAAATCCAAAAAAATATCCCCATGAAATAGACAATAAGTGAAAATAATTTTTATTAAAGATGTTTTTGTTTATTAAATAAGATTTAATAATTCTTCTCCTTAAATAAAATTTAAATGATCATTTTTAAATAATTTTAAGAATTTAATTTCAATCCACTGTCAGTGTAAAGTTTCTTTACACTGTCATTCAATTATGTGTGACACATCATTAAAAGAGTTAGATTTTTTAGGTGATTTTTGTGATAGTCAAACTCTTTTAATGATTTGGCAACACATGATTGGATGACAATGTAAAGAAACTTTACATTGACAGTGGATCAAAATTAAACTCTAATTTTAATATTTTATATCACTTAAAATTAAATATAACTTAGGATTTAATTTCTATCCACTGTCAGTGTAAAATTTCTTTACACTGTCATTCAATCATGTGTTGACACATCATTAAAATAGTTAGACTTTTTAGGTAGTGGTTGTGATAGTTAAACTCTTTTAATGATTTGGCAACACATGATTAGATGACAGTGTAAAAACAGTGGATAGAAATTAAACTCTATAACTTATTAGTGCTTGTTAATATTAATTCTCCTTATTCATTGCCTTTCTTTGACTTAATTTAAATCCAATTGATAGCATGGGGAAGAGTTGCCCGACTGTTAGCGAGGAGTATGAGAAAGCTATTGACAAGTGCAAGAAGAAGCTTAGGTACTCATTCAAGATCAAGAGAAACGCTGTGCTCCCCTTATGCTCCGATTGGCGTATGAATTTTCTACCTGTTTGTTGTTTCTGTTTGTTTGTGTGGAGTAGTACAACATTTGCGAGGCTGAAACTTGATGTTGATTTGTGGTGTTTTGGGTAATGCAGATGGCACTCAGCTGTCAGCTGGTACCTTCGATGTGAAGACCAAGACAGGAGGACCATTTGGTACTATAAGGCACCCAGCAGAGCTTGCTCACGGAACAAACAATGGTCTTGACATTGCAGTCAGGCTTCTGGAACCGATTACAGAGCAGTTTCCCATAATAGCCAGTTTTGTATTAACTTTTTTTTTTTTTTTGAGCAAAAGTATTTTTTTTTAAATAATAAAAATATTTTTTTAAAAATTAAAGAGTTCAAACTTTAAAAAAAATATTTTTATTACTCTAAAAAAACACTACTACTTTTAAAAAAACTAATACAAACCGCCAATATCTTATGCTGACTTGTATCAGGTGTTTCGCAGAGCTATTGAACAACTACGAACTGTAGAACTATTTTGGTCTGATCTTTTAATTGGATTTTTTTTAATATGCTAATGAAGTTGGCTGGAGTTGTGGCTGTGGAAGTTGCAGGAGGATCTGAGATACCCTTCCATCGTGGGAGACCGCTTAGTGAACCTTGTTACTGTAACTGCTTTGCGGATTGCATTAGTATGTTGGTGGATTATGTATGACTAATATGCTAATGAAGTTGGCTGGAGTTGTGGTTGTGGAAGTTGCAGGAGGATCTGAGATACCCTTCCATCCTGGGAGACCGGTTAGTGAACCTTGTTACTGTAACTGCTTTGCGGATTGCATTAGTATGTTGGTGGATTATGTATGACTAAATCATTTTGTCCTTTATCTGTCTGTAATAGATGTTGAAGCTATGGCATGTGTTTTTATTAACTTTATTTGCGCAATGGAGTGTCTCAGTAGTCACTAAAATCTTGGTTTTTGATGCAAATTGATGCCATTAAACTTAAGGAACAGATTTTACCAGGTATCTAGTTGGCATAATCTCATATTCATATCGAATCTATTTCAATTACAACAGTGGTGTATATAGTTCTGATGAGTGAAAAAATCCATTGTCCCATAATTAGGTCCACAGCTTTAATTTTGTAAGTTTATAATCTAGCAGACTAGCACACGAGTAACAAGACTAATGTTTCAGAAAATAGACAATGAGAAGTGCATAACTGACTCGCTTGAAGCGAAGTAGATTGCACGAGTCTTACAAAGTTGTAATGCTGTGTTGTTATAGATGTAACTAGTTATCTGTTATTGGCATGTCAATAAAAATGTGCCTCTTGTTATTCCTAACATGCAGTAATTTGGCTATACTGTTCTTCAACTTCTAACCAAAAATTATGTTAGTTTTTCATCTTTTGTGTGCATAAATGGAATATGGTTCCAGAGGTATCATATATTCATGTAGTGCTAATATAAGTAAATAGGACTATGACCTAATAGTGTTAGAATTTAGATGTTTAAAATAATTCAAAGAAGAAAATCCTCGGGCCCTAGCATCTTTTAATGTTGTTTCTATCTTTGATAAATAAAAGTCCCGCTGTGCTCCTATCCTATTGCACCAGTTGGCAAGAATTTAGGCTCAACGGTCAACAGAGCAAAACTACCTGGTAACCTTAGCAATAGTCCATGATGTACATCTCAATCTTGTTATTTTGATTACATATAAAAAAAATTTCACCTCCAATATTAAAATGAATGTTCGCCTCTTGGGGTAAGAAATAAGGAGTGTGTGAGGTTGACCGCAACTCTACTCTTCATCTTGATACTTGTACTTGTACCTGACTTCCCCAATCCATGATGTGCTACCCTGCTTTACTCTTTGTCCTTTTTCTACATGAATCCTGTTCTGGTTCTTATAGAACTTGTGACTTATATATATCTGGGTTTCCAAATCCTTATACAGAATTTAATCAGTAATTCAGATCATATTCTATTTAGTCATAGAAACTTATGCGAACACGAGTGCTGTCTAGTACTCTGAAGATTAATTACTTTAGAACTTCTTTAAAATGGGACATCAGCACAATGAATGATGTAGGGCAGTGGCTAGTAGACAAAACATAATGGAGAAGGACTAACATTTCTGTTTTTATTTGTGCTAGGTAAATAACTTGATTTGAACATATTCACATTTTCTAATAATGAGGAATTACAAGTTTGCACAATGACGTCGTTTGATCTATGCAGTCGACCCCACCTAGTGGGAAGAAGCTTTGGTTGTTGTTGTTGTTGTTGTTGTACAAGTTTAGTTTTTTCCTTTCACATGACAAAACTGAATCACCTCCAGAAGGTCGCTTACCAGATGCCACCGAAGGTTAGTTTCTTGACCACCAAGTGAAATCAGCAAAAGTTTCTTGTTACTCTATCAAAGCATTTATAAACCATTGTCATTACAGGTTCAGACCATTTGAGGGATGTATTTGGCCATATGGGTTTGGCTGATAAAGATATAGTTGCCTTATCTGGTGGCCACACACTGGTATGATCAGAAAAATTGGAGTCTCCTTATTGGCTTCGTTTGTGGATTTTTGCATGTTTGCTGAACTGATATATCATTTTACAATGTGATAGTGATGAGTATGCTGTGTGCATGAAAACCATCCTGGAAGGAAGGTGCCACAAAGAACGCTCTGGATTTGAGGGACCTTGGACACCCAACCCTCTCATTTTTTATAACTCTTATTTCAAGTAAGACACCTCTGTTATTTCTGGAGTTGGCATTACTGTTGCCAAGTGAATATTCAACTATAATTTTTTTATGCTTGTATTTACCTTTACAGTCATGTCAAGGTGTTAATTGGTAAAGTTGGTGAAATCTTTTGCCATGTATTATAACTTGAGGAATGATTCTTTCAACGGTTCACTGCTAAATAAAAATGGCATTAGATAATGGGTTATCCTTATGCTTTGTGATGCATGTGACTAAACAAGTGGAGATAAAGAGCTAAATGAATTATTAATAATAAATTAATAATTATGATGATTGTTGGAGATATAAATCATTCATGCCTCCACCTAAAAGCTTAAGCTTTTGGGATAATTGGTCCTTGACAATAATGAATTGAAGATGATGAAATTAGTACATGAACAATGGATAGACTGCTGCTGTGAGCATCTGCAATTCCTATTTCCTTCCATTCCACCTTCCAACCCACTTTCCCTGAAATGGGGCTGCTGGATGGTCGAATAAGTAAATTTACTTTGACTGAAGTGTGTCTGAAAATTTACTTAGCTTTTGCTATGAATTTTAATCTAGGATGAGGATGCCTTCTTTGCTGCTTATGCTGAAGCTCACTTGAAGCTTTCAGAACTTGGATTAGTGTACCTCACCCCACTTTTCTATTTTGTGGATTGATTTTATCTTGAATTTGACTATGAACTTTTATTTCGCCTTGATCAGAATTGCAGATGCTGAGTAAGGGATCATAAATAGATGCTTGTGGTTCTGTGATTTTGTCTAGTCCGAAGCACTGGTTCGTATGCTTTGTTTCTTGAAATAATTTAACACCTTGTAATGGATTATGGAACTATAGGGGTATATGCCTACCTGATTGTGTATGTGGCTATGTTCTTGGATGTAATTTATATGATACGCTGAAACGGTTATGTTGCTGTAATTATTGGCACACGTCAAGTAAACTGTTTTCTTTTTTTTTTTTCTTTGTGAAAAGTAAACGTTTTCTGGTTTGGCTCTATACTCACTGATCGTCCTTCCACGCTAAGTCGTATCGGATAAACAATGAGTGCATTACATTTTCCTGTTGATGACGAAGAGTATTATGTTATATAGTGTGACAACAAGAGGGGGTGAATTGGTTTTATGGATTAATGACAGAATTTTATCAAAATTTAAAAACTATACAATGCAAACAAACAATACGATGAACTTAAAATAAAGAGATAGGGAGAGAGATGTGTACGAACAATTTATCCTAGTTCAACCACAACGTGTGACCTACGTCCAATTCTTAAGCAAGCTTGAGTTTAATTTCTTCAGTTCGTATAGTTTTTGCTTATAAGGACACTACTTCAACTTACCTCTATTTTAACCAAAAGCAAAGTATTCAGTGACGTTGTTTTTTCCAAGTATACCACATGAAACCTTCCTTTACCTCAACTCAAAATAGAGTAACTTAGATCAAAGAAAGAAATCTGAATGTTACTTACACTCTCTTTCTTTTTACTAGAACAAGAGTCTCTTTTTTTTATTGCTCTTATGAATGAGCTACAATGATACTCAAATAACACACACACACACTCTCTCTAGAATAGATAAGCAAGTATAAAGCATACAAGTATGGGAAGAACAAAGGATTGCAAGGATGATATAGTTCATCTCTTTTTCGTGCAAGATTAGTTGCTTTGATCTTCAAGGATGTCTCTCTTTGTAATCAAGTTGTTTTCCTTGATTTTTGCTTGTCGTTGGAATGATTAATGTCTTCAGAATAAGTTTCTTTGTTGATGGACAAGCCTCTCGTATAATTTAGGTAGCTGTTCATTTATCTGAGTAAATGTTCTTTTAGGTGCTCTTTTTTTTTTTCTGTTAAGACTTCTAGTAGGTGCTCATTCATTCCAGTAGATGCTCCTTCTTTTTGTTAAGGCTTCCAATAAGCATTCCTTTGTTCTAGTAGGTGTTTTTGTAGGTGCTCCTTCTTTCTATTAATGCTTGCGCTCCTTTATTCAAGTATATGCTCTTTTTTTTTTTGTTAAATTTTGCACGAAATTAATTAAAAATAATATCAAATTCAAAATCAAATATTCTAAATTAAGTGCAAATTTATATTTTCACCAATTAAATTACATAATTACCATTTAATTGAATAGGCACCTATTTGAGATAATTTAATCAAATCATCATAATATTTCTTTAATAAAGAAAAGTTTGAAATTCAAAATTATTTAATCTCAACCCAAATCAAATAAGATATTTCTTAATTGGAGAAACTTCAAATTCAAATTTTAAACATATACACAAATTGACACTTAACCTATCATCATCAAAACCTAAAAACCTAAAAACTAACATATAACATGGAAAAATCAGACTGAAAAAACCACCGAATTCTGGCGTGTAAGAGAAGAGAGAGAGAAAGAGTTACCTGCAAGTCTGCAACAGCCTATATGATGCCGCATATAATGTGTTTTTGTTTTCATCATATTTTGGCTGCTGTTTAGCGTTTTCCTATGTTCAAACCTATAGTAAGGCAGGTCTTGGTTCATGCTAGGATTGTAATTGAATTTAGTTTTGAAAATTTTGATATTTGAGATTTTTTTGCAGTCCTTCTTCACAGCCTGAATTTAGCTTGATTTATGTATCTAATGTTCGAGCTTGAACTTGAGTTTGGTCATATTTATGTTGAAAATATGAAATAATTTGAAATGAAAAAAATTACATTGACAAGCTTATAATACTCTACATTATGCATGCATATTAGTTGTCGTCGAGTTATATAGTCACGTACTCAAGTGTGAATGTGTGAGGTTAACGAGGATTGATTCGGTTAATAAATTAAGATCGAAGTACTTCTTTAAAAGTTGAAAGGCTTTGATTTGGTTTCTGCTGCTAGCAATCCCTTATAATAAGTGATATTCAAGTACTATATATTATAAACTCTCATTAAGACTTGTTATGACTTGCTCTAATCTTAGAATGTGATAACTTCTTTCCCTAAACTTTTTTGTTTACAAAAAAAATGTGAATGTGTGAGACTGTATATTTTAAGGTATAGAAAAGTTTTATGTAGTGAATATGCTTTCAATTATTCTTTAGGTGCGTAAAGTATATGTTTTATTCTACGCAGATAATATAATAAAAGTAAATCAATTTTATTTGTAAACTTTCAAGCAAACATTGCTAAACATAAATCCTTGCACAAGTCAAGCTCGAGCAAATTTAAACCTCAACAGCTCAAATGAAGTTTGATTCCATTAAAGTACTACTCCGTGTTGCCTTTACGTGGTGCTTGGTACTTGTTAGAATTGTATTGAGTAATAGAACATGATTGATAGTGAATTATCTAACATTTGACCCACCATCCAAACATTCTTACTTATGTTGGTAACTCTTAAGTTGGATTTACCATAATAAGTATTTTTTCTATTCAATCTTAACAAGTAATATTTCCTAATTCCTAGTTAAGTTTTCATGAGTTGTACCATTAAATTTATCTTATTCAATAGCTTAATTATTAATAACAACAAAAGCTCTTATATGTTATCACTTTGGGGATGTACAGGAGTCTAATTAACTGAAAGCTTTGTTTGGTTTTACTTAATTTTTACATAAAAATAACTTTTCAGTTAAAAGTCCTTTCTGTATTATATTAATTATTATGTTTTTTAAATACAAAATAAACTAATCTACATACACATTAATTTTGATTAAACAAAGATAAAACATGACTAATCTTATTAGAAGAGCCTCTTAATCGCAACAGTACTCAAGAGAGATTATTCTTATAATATTAATAACTAGCTTGTGAAAATAGAGGCAGAAGGATGCAGGGATAAGCAGATGTCATACCCCATTTGAAAATTTCTTTATATATGTTAGTTAGTTAATTAATTAATTAATTAATTTTATCATTTTATGTTATATATGTCTTTTGTTGGCCCTCTCAATTTCAGTATCCACCCATGTGTGGGGATACCTTGGAGAGAAAAAAAAGTTGCCTCTTGCCATTCTTAAAGTTGAATTTTAAAGGAGATTTGACCCATTACGGTGGCCATCAACATAGAAGAACTAAAAGCGTGAAAATAATCAGATACTAATGCAGGTGAACTAAAGGGTAGGATTTCTATTTAAGAAACCTAACGTGAGCCATCTTTTAAACAATTTATAAGGAGATAAGAACATAAATCAGACTTTATGAATTTAAAAGGAAACAAAATTGTTTGAGAAAGAAAAATGGTTAAAGTCGCTACCTTTTATCGCAAAAATCCAATGATAGCGATGAAATTAATTAATGAAACACCAACTTAAAGAGCTTTATATTTTTTTTACTCTGTTCGTGTATTAGGTACGTGAAAGCAAATTGGTACAAATTAATTAATTGATTACCTCCTCTTCCTTCTGATTTTGTAACTTTTTTTTTTCTTTTTTAATTTTAAAGAACCTCTACTAGACTTGAGAAAAAAATGAGAAATGAAAATGTGAAAGATAGAATCCTCACCATATAATCACAACTCCTGTGATAAAAACCAAAGTAAATAACAGTTGAGTTATGTTCAACTCGTTCTTTGTACTCTTTTTTAAAGAAATATGGGTTCTCAGTATACTTAGACCTTAAGAAACCTCGCTTATTACAAAAAAAAAAGCTCAATCTTCATTGGAGCTAAAGGCATCCAGTATTGGGAAATCAAACTGCCTACCTACTATAATGTTCTTGTTTCCATCCAAAGTCCAAAAGCGAAAGAGAAAAAGCGTGGGCAATGAAAAATCGTGATAATTCTGTCATCTTTTTGAAAGTTAAAGGCCATGCTAATAAGTCATACCAAGTTTTTTTTCCCCAGTAAAAAATGGGTTGATCATGCTTTTCAGAAAGGTCACTAAAGTGATAAAACATGATAGAAAGGCATGTGGGGATCCGCAATGACAATTTTGTTTCATCCTCCATATCAATCTTCTAATGCGCTTGTAAACTCACATTGCAGGGTACAAGAATACGTTTTTCTAATTATTATTATTATTTCTTTGTGTGAAATAAGAAACAAATAATATTAAGTATGTTATTTATTTAGAAAATCATCTCATTTTACCAAGAAGTGGTTAGTCAAAGTAATAAGTGGATTCAAACCCTAAAGAATGCCAAAAGTTAAAATCTTAAAAGTCATCACTATTGAAAGAGCTTTTATAATGCTTTCTACTTGAAGGGATTAGTCTTGTACCCAAATAATTTGAGGATACATATGGTTAATAGAAAAAAAAATATCATATTCTTTTCAAGAGTTCTAATTATCAAATATACTATATGTATAGGTTCTAATTACCAAGTATATTATATTTATCATTTTATCATACGTGGGTAATTTCTTGAAGTAATTTTGGTACGTGGGACTTTCCTGAAATAATAGATAGATAATTTATCTCCTAATAAATATTTGGAGTATAGGATAAAATTATTACCATACTTGTTTCCATCACTATTAAATATATTATTAAAATGATTTTGTGTATTAATAATTACTAAGTCAATAATTGATTTTGAAAGATAAAATTATCAATCATATAATCATACTCTCTTTTTAATATTTAAAAATAAATTTTAAATTTGAGTTATGAGATGATAAGTTAAATTATATATAATCATACTCTCTTTTTTGTTTTATTTTGTTTAATTTTTAATGAAAGATAAGTGTTTATGTATTCATTTGAATAACGAAAACAGTGTAATATTATAATAGGAGTTACAGATATTTTTTTCTCTCAAAATATAATTTTCTCATATGCTTTTTAACTCGAGGGTTAAGTTGATATTTAAAGTATGTTCAATGAGAAAAGAAAGAAAAACAAGTACTTAGTGCTATTTTTAAAAATAAATAAATAAATAAAAAATAAGTTGTTGTATTGATCTTTTCATATATTTACTTACAAATACTTCCCTTCAAACTTCTTTTTATTTTTTAAGTGATCAACATCATTTACAAAATATTAGAATACTAACAAATAATTTTACCAAAAAAGAATACTAAAAAATAAAATTTCATTTAATTTTAACTAAAATATAATATTAATTAAGATAATTTAAGTTTTTAAATGAAACTTTATGTATGACTTGTGTAACTTAGTAAATTGTGACTGCATATTATGTAAGTAGGTATTTTTTCATAATTTAACATAGACTCCAATGTCCAGGCAATTATACGCATCACTGCAATGCACATATTATATCAAAAAAAAATTTCCGGTACAAAAGGGGGTATAATGCAGATCAGTTAAAGCTCATACCAATGTTTTAAATCGCGGTTGTAGTTTAGTTGCGGTTGCGATTACGGTCGCATTGTGGCTGATGCGGCCGATGTGGATTAATATTGACCGATGCAGACCGTAATTGCTAGGTATCGTGGTTGTGGCGACCACCGCAACTGAGATGTCGCAATTGCATCACGTGATGCGGTCCGAGATTTAAAACTCTGGCTCATACATCAAATCATTCAATTTACCTGAGGGTCCGTTTGGATGATAGAATTCGAATTATAATTAAGAATTCTAATTTTAACTTTATTTCTACTAAAATTATAATTGACAAGAATCTTAATTTTTATGTTTGGGACAATTAAAGAATTGAGACTTTAGAATTGTAATTATAACTAAATTGAAACTTTATTATTTGAATAATTTATCAAGAATATATAAAGATATAATAAATAAATTTAAATTAGTAAATAATAATTTAAAATTATAAAAAATATTCAATAGAACTTGTGTTGTTAGATTACAGCAGTCGTAATAGATGTCAAACTAAATGACGTCATTAATGATAGTGAAGGTGATTGCAAGACGTCGACACTAGTAATTAAAGGAAGTATGACTATTTGGCTATTGCACGTGTGATGACGACAGTAATCAAAGGTCGTCGACAGATAGCACGTCAGAGGCATGGTGGACAACGTGACCGGAGTATGCCGATGGCGACGTTGCTTGAGCACGTTGGTAGTGACGTTGTCAGATTATATCGGTATTGCGAGCGACAATAATTATTGGATAATTTTTAACTTCTACCTTTTAATATTTAAAAAATAAAAAAATTTAGTACTTTGAATTAAAATTTTTAAGATTTTAGTTAAGAATGGATAATATTATAAATTAATTATTTTTTAATTCTATGAAATTAAACTCATAATTAAAATTTTAATTTTAATATACACACCAAACAAAATAAATAATTAAAATTAGAAGGTAAATTCCAATTACAAAACTCAATTCTAACCTAATTCTATCCATCAATCGGACCTAGTGAAAATGACTAATGATAATCGGACGTCTAGAAATGAAACTTGCAATGGTAGTCCCATACGACACATTAGGCAGGGAAAGCCAAGTAAAAGTTGATGAAGTTAATAAATAATAATGGGGTCAAAGTCAAAGTGGTCCAATGTACTTGGAAATTGGAACTATGGTTCTGTTCACAGCATGAGCATACGTGCAATCCACTCACACTAATGATTGATCACTAGATCAATGTTCCCCTCGAGGTGTGAGCATTCACACTCCATGTCTTCCTAATGCCAGTATTAATGTTACTCTATGATTTCACTTTTCTTTGAGTAGAATGACAAATAATTGTGTGGGATGACTGCCAGTCGAATCAAAGACCCATATTATTTATAAATTATTTTTTTATAAATTACAGTTATTTATTCTGTATAATACTACATTAATTGAATACTTTATATGAAAATATAATAATCCATATTATGGTATATGTTCTTTTCCTTTTCACAATCTTTTAACTATGTTTAGATTTTTCCTTTAGATAATATCTCAAAATGTCAGGGATTGTTAGGATTAAAGTCAATTAGTTAGAAGTTATAGTCATCGGTTAATCCATTGTAACTGATTAGTTGTAATCATTTCATAACATGTAACTCATATAAATATATTGTACCTAACTGAATAATCAATACAATTTAATTCATTCTTTCCAATTTTTTAATATGGTATCAGAGCAGGTTTTGCCTACTCTGTTTCCGCAACTTCTCTGATCTTCGCAATTTGTGATTTTTCTATCCCTGTTCTTGTTCTTGTTCGTCATTTCTATTTTTGTTCTTCGCCATTGCTGATTCCGCATCAATGGAAGAATTGAATTCCAGTAATCTTGTAGAAAATCAAGGTTCTGCTGATCGATCGCACAATGTGAATCAATCTTAGAATCTTCTAAATCCCAATACGAATCCTTATTATCTCCACCCTGGAGAAAATCCAGGAATGGTACTTATTAGCCACCAGATGAATGGATCTAATTACTATACTTGGAGTCGCGCCATGAGAAGAGCTTTGATGTTAAAGAACAAATTAAAGTTTGTTAATGGAAAACTTCTGATGCCGAGCGAAGAAGATAGCAATTATGAAGCATGGGAGCAATGTAACATGATGGTATTATCTTGGATTACCAGAACCTTATCTTCACAAATTGCTCAGAGTGTAATCAACATTGAAAGTGCAAAGGCTCTATGGGACAATTTAAAAGAGCGATTTTCAAAAGGCGATCATTTTAGGATTTCAGATTTACTTCAAGAAGTACAAGGAGATAGATCAATATCTAATTTTTACACTGAATTGCGGATTCTGTGGGAAGAATTATAGGTATTGAGACTGGTACCATATTGTTCTTGTTGTTCTTGTACAGTAAAGTGTTATTGTAGTTTGTTGAAAGCTATGAAACAATATCGTGAGTCTGAGGAACCGATGTGCTTTCTCAAAGGACTTGGAGATGCATTCAATGTTGTGAAAACATAAATATTGATGATGGAGCCTCTACCATCAATCATTAAAGCCTTTTCACTTGTTTTACAGCAGGAAAGGCAAATCATTGGAGGAGCAATAATTGATTCAAAGGTTCTGATGACTTCTAGTGAAAGTCAAGGAAATTGGAGACAAAACAATGGAAGAGGTAATGGAAGAGGAAATGGATATGGAAGAGGTAATGGGAGAAGTTCCAATTCATCTAAGCAATGCACTTTTTGCAACAAGATGGGGCACACAGTTGAACAATGCTATTTCAAGCATGGTTTTCCTCCTGGATTTACTCCAGGATTCAAGAACAAGAACAGCCACAGTGTTAACAGTTCTGTGACTGGTGAGGCTTTGGATTCACATACAACTGAAAAGAACTTGCCCAAAGGAAATCAAACGAATACCACAGGTTCAAGTGCTACCACACAACTTAGTTATGAACAGATTCAACAACTGTTGGCTTTACTATTGTAGTCCAAAATTCCACAAACACATTCTGTGAATCAAACTGTTTCTTTAGCTGCTAATGAGTCATCTACTCACATGCAGAAATCTATTTCAAGTAAATCTGATTCTGCCTTAAATGTGTGGATTCTTGACACTAGTGCAACTGACCATGTCACCCACACTAAGTCTTATTTCACTAGTTTTCAATCCATCAAACTTGTCCATGTTTCCTTACCAAATGGTGCCACGGTAAATGTCAACTACTCAGGAACTGTCCATTTCTCAAATAATTTTCAACTTTTCAATGTCTTGTATATTCGAATTTTCAGTCTTGATATTATTTCAGTACAACAGTTAATCTCATCTTTACATTGCAAACTAACTTTTGCCAACACTCTCTGTCACATACAGGACACCACTACATTGAGGATGATTGGTCTTGTTGAACTTAGCAGTGGACTCTACTATCTTAAAGAACCAAAACATACACCCCCTTCATGTAAATTTTCTATAAATTCTTTACATACCAAATTTGATACCTCTGCCTTTGATTTGTGGCACTATAAGCTCGGACACCCATCAAATAAGGTGCTTGATAATGTTTGTACAAATTTTCCTTTTGTTAAATATAATGCAAATAAGGTGTGTGATTTTTGTCACTTCACTAAACAAGCAAAATTGCCCTTTACACCTAGTTTTAACATTGCTGTCAACCCTTTTAACATGATTCATTTAGACATTTGGGGTCCAATTGGTATGTCATCCTTGCATGGTCATAGGTATTTCTTAACTATTGTGGATGACCACACAAGGCATACTTGGCTTTTTTTTATGAAGGCAAAATCTGAAACCAGAAAACTTATGCTTGACTTTGTCATGCTTGCTTAAAATCAGTTTAATGCCAAGATCAATACCATGCGATCTGATAATGGTAGTGAGTTTGTTTACCCTGAATTCTATGCCAAATTTGGTATAATTCACCAAACTTTATGCATTGAGACCCCACAACAAAACTCCATAGTGGAAAGAAAGCACAGACACATCTTAAATGTCTCTAGGAGTCTCATGTTTCATGCTAGTTTGCCTAAATGCTTTTGGTCATATGCAGTATCACATGCAGTGCATATCATCAATAGGTTGCCTTCACCTACACTTTCAAATAAATCACCTTTCAAACTATTGCACAAGTCATCACCTACTCTTGTCGATTTAAAGGTCTTTGGATCATTGTGCTTTGCTTCAACACTTGAACAACGTAGATCAAAGCTGGCTAGGTCCAGAAAGTGCATTTTCGTAAGTTTTAAATCTGGTACTAAAGGATCCATTGTGTATGATCTTTATACTCGTGAAATCTTTGTTTCCCGTAATGTCATATTTCATGAACATGTTATGAAATGATTACAACTAATCAATTACAACGGATTAACCGATGACTATAACTTCTAACTAACTGACTTTAGCCTAACAGGGATATATATGACAAATATTATACCTGTTGATTTTTTCCTGAATCACAACTTAGGATGTTTTTTTTTGTTGGGGTCATCACATATATGTTTTTAGTGTTCAAATAATGTAAAATGTTCCTTCGAATCGAAAAGTAGGTATGTTAATTTGAACACCATGGATATGTTGTGGGATTAAATATCAAGTAATGCAGCCATCAATTCAGAAAACATAAATATAAATTAACAAAAGAACAAAATTAGACAATCATTTTTGGGAAAATCTTGAAGATGATATATTTGCAGCAGAGCTCAACCTTTTTCTCTAGTGAAGTGAGAAAATGTTCCAAAAACATCGGTCATTCATTTATTTCACTATTAAATTTGAAAATGTTCGTAACTAGACTCAATAGCATCCCATCAATCTTTGTACAGTTTTTCATAAAATTATTTCAAAGGTTCTAATAGACCATGTATTGATAAGGTTATTAATTAATCTGAAATTCTTATTACGGCCCTCAAGTTAGATATAAGTAAAGTTTTAGATCGAATTGATATTGGATTTTTTTTTTAAGAAATGATGTTTTGGCTTGATTTTATAATAGTAAGTAGGTAAACTAGACTATGCAAAGCATTACTACAATATCCTAACATGTTGCTTTAGATGGTTAACCCTTCAGCTATTTTAAGCCTTTCTAAAATAATATAAGGGAGTCTTCTATCCTACTGTCTCTTTCCTATTATGTTTAGAAGGTCTCACAACAAGGCTATGAATCAACAATTGATCCTTGTTTTAAAGATTAACCATACCTGTCTATCTATGTAACTTTTACTTTTTATTGATAATTCTATTATTTTCTCTTAGACGAGCTTTAGTGAATGTACCAGTATTTTACTGCTTCTTGACACATATCAACAACTTAATGGTCGATAGGTTAATTTAGAAAAACGAGTTTTTCCCCCCTCTAAGAACACTCCTTGTTGTCTCCGCTCTCATCTTGTTTGCAGCTCGATCTGGACAATTATTTGGGGCTACCATCTTTTGTGAATTGATCAAAACATAAAACTTCAGATTTTGTAAGAAAAAAAGTGGAAGGAAAACAATTGGTGGTTGATGAAGCTGATTTCTATCTATGGCAGATAGAAAATTAAAATTTGTTGAAACAATTGGTACACTTTTTTTTTTTTTTAATGTTTTTGCTCCAATATTTTTATTCGAGATAAATCTCGTTTAAAGTAGTAAATTTACTTTTATTCACAAACACTTTTTTATGAGTTTAAAGTAGTAAATTTATTTCAACACTAAACTGCATGCGCTACCTTTGCACACCGAGTCCAGCCATGGGCTTAGGGGCACAAACTTTATGTGGGTCCACACATGACCCTCTGTCGTCTAGCCACAGGTCCCACACACCATTATGAAGGCCCTGAAACCTCTGCTAATGCTATGCTATGGCACCACTGCAGTATCTGAAATTCTCTCTTTACTATTCAAATTTATTTACGATTTACACAAATCTTAACAGATTTTATCTAAACATTCTTTTTAAAAAAGAACAGATTAGGTAGGTACATTGGTCGTTCAGTGTCATTCTTCCTTTATTTACTAGTGTATAATATAAATTAGCGATTTGTGACACAAACTTCTATTATGGTACAGAGTTCCGCTACTTTCAGCCATTTTTATGGTTTGGTATCCTCAGTAAAGCTTCCCAGAGAAGAAATGCAGAGTAGGCTACCCTTCCTGTCCTCTCTCTTACTCATGCTGCTACTCCTCTCACGTTTTTCCTATGCTCAGATGCCAGGTACCTCTTCTTCTCTGCTTTTGCTTACTTCAAGTCCCTTTTCTTCTCTTAGATTGGTTCCTATCAAGGTTGAATCTTTTTCCGCTCTAGCACCGGTTTGTGCATTAAAAATGATGTCTTGTTTTAGTAATTGTCGTCGTGCTTCTATGCTCTGTAGCTTCTGTTCTCGGTTTGTCAATTTTACTGCTTCTTTTCCCTGCTATCTCCTTTTTCTTGTGTCTGTATTGTGCCCTAAAGTGTTCTTTGGGTGGCAATCTGAATTTTGAAAACCACTTAGCAATTCCTTTCTCTTACATTTTTAAAGATTAAATCTTTTTGTGTATCCTTCAAATCCTGCTGAGCAAATTGAATTTATTCACCATCCTGTTTCAGAGATAAGCTGACTGTAATTTAGCATGGAAAGCTTGTTGCATAATTCATGCATAGTGTTTTAAATAGCGGCCGCCGCAATCGCATTGGAAGCATCAGCTGCAACACGATCGCAACCGAATTGCAACCGCCATTTAAAACCTTCATACATAAACAAAATAATAAAAGACTATGATCCAGCTTTAGTGTTGTTGATTCATGTGTTTTCAGTTGATGGCTTTAATTATTAGTCATATACTACATAAATTAAGTGCCATAAGATGCTTAAATTTTCAATCTCACATCACATGTATGTTCATTTGTTTTCAGTGCAAGGGTGCATGGTGAACTTCATAAATCCCGTTTCTAGAGGTGTTACATTAGTAGCTGGCAGATATAAGTAACTTACTTAATAATGATTAGGTACAAACTTACATGTCAAATTAGAATAGTGATTAACCATCAGTTATGATACTAGTTAGCAATCCTTCTTGTGTGAAGATTATTTGGTTCTTGGAACCTGTTGTGTGGTCTTGTAGATCATAAGATCAGTTTGATCAAATTTTATGATGGTTTAATGAATCTTTATATTATTACTATCATTATTTTTCTAACTTCTTTGAAAGTTCACTGTCCATTTGTCTTAAGTCTCATCTGCTTTGAATTTTTTCTAACAATTAATCTTCTGGATTATTTGCATAATATTTATGTGATTTGACTTCCTTAGTAAAATTTGCCTATTAGAGTTTCGAGTTGATTGTGCAATGAATTCACTTCATTTATGCGGTTATTTAGTGACAAAATATGTAATGTTAATCAGGTTATGTAAGTTTGGACTGTGGAGGTACAGAAAATTTCACTGATGAAATTGGTCTTAAATGGACTCCTGATGATAAACTTACTTATGGAGAAAAAAGCACTATATCAGTTGCAAATGAAACACGGAAGCAATACATGACACTACGACACTTTCCTGCTGATTCCAGGAAATACTGCTACACACTTGATGTTGTCAGCCGGACAAGGTACCTACTGAGGGCGACGTTCTTGTATGGGAACTTTGATAAAAACAATGTTTATCCAAAATTTGACATTTCTGTTGGGGCTACTCATTGGTCTACTATTGTTATATCTGATGCGCACACTATAGAAATGCGAGAGCTTATATTTTTGGCTTCAAGTCCTACAGTTAGTGTATGTTTATCAAATGCAACAACTGGGCAGCCATTCATATCTACACTTGAACTCCGGCAATTCAATGGTTCAGTTTATTATACAGAATATGAGGAACAATTTTACCTCAGTGTCTCTGCAAGGATAAATTTTGGTGCAGAAAGCGATGCTCCAGTCAGGTATTAAGCCATTCTGTCTGTTGTTTCATAGGCTGCTCTTTCACAAATTAATCTTCTAAAGAGGTTTTCCTTAAGTATATCACAATATATATGTAGTATTGTAAAGTCACTGGATTGAAATCAGATAAAGTTACAAAGTAGTCCTGATTCCTGATGCTAGGGATCCATTTCATTTGGCAAATTATGATACTTTTGGTGTGTGTGCAAGCATACACAGATAAACACATGCATATAGACATCTTTTATGTGTATTTTCTTGTTGTATTCACTAGATAAAATACCCAAATATCAAGTTTTTGTAATTGTCCTCATAACAAAGAACTAATTCACAGATTACATCTCTAAATATGCACATGTATAGTTAAGAACTCTTTATTTCTGCCATATCAGGTATCCTGATGACCCATTTGATAGAATTTGGGAGTCAGATTCTGTTAAGAAAGCAAATTATCTTGTTGATGTTGCTGCTGGAACTGAGAAAATTTCTACCAAAGCACCAATTGATGTTAACAGAGATGAAATACCACCAGTGAAAGTAATGCAGACGGCTGTAGTGGGTGCAAATGGATCTCTAACCTACCGGTTGAACTTGGATGGTTTTCCTGGTATTGGTTGGGCATTCACCTATTTTGCAGAGATTGAAGATTTGGGTGCAAATGAATCCAGAAAATTCAGGCTAGTACTTCCCGGGCAGCCTGATATCAGCAAGGCAGTGGTAAATATTGAAGAAAATGCTCAAGGAAAATATCGCCTTTATGAACCAGGATTTACCAATTTATCCCTACCCTTTGTGCTGTCTTTTAGATTTGGCAAGACATCTGATTCTACCAGGGGCCCTCTTGTAAATGCCATGGAGATAAATATGTATCTGAAGAAAAATTATGGCTCTCTAGATGGTAAGTCCTACCGTATGATATTATGTTGATTGGCTAACTTGCAACTGTGTAGACTGTAGAGTAACTAGTTAATAAGTATGTCTATTGCAATATGAAGTGTTATCAGTTAAATCTCTTTTGAATCATTACAATTTATTTAGTAATTGGATTGGATGGTTTGCAGGAGCAGCTATTTCTAGTGTACTTTCACACTACTCTTCAGCAGACTGGGCGCAAGAAGGGGGTGACCCATGTCTGCCCGTTCCTTGGTCATGGGTCCGCTGTAGCTCAGATTCACAACCAAGAATAGTTTCAATGTAAATGTTAATCTTTTGAGGTTTTAATTTTGTCTATATGTGGATTCATTTTCCTTGGCTCCCCCAGGTTCCCCACCCCCAACACACGCACACGCACACGCACACGCACACACACAAGAAAAAAAAAGAAAAAGGAAAACCAGCATGCTTCTAAAAAAGAATGTTCAATTATTGTATGAAAAGAAAAGTTAAAAGTGATCTGATAACAGTTACTGTGTTCCTGGTGGTGGCAGTTTGTTGTCAAGTAAAAACTTGACTGGGAATATTCCTTTGGACATCACCAAATTGACTGGTCTGGTTGAGCTGTAAGTTTTATATTGCTTTCTAATTATGCTGGAATCAAGCTACTGATGTCTCATGTTTGGTCCATCGAACTTATATTGTGGTGGTGGCATGATTTAATTCATTGATGCAGATGGCTTGATGGAAATATCTTGACTGGCCCAATACCAGATTTTACTGGATGCATGGACTTAAAGATCATGTAATTGCTGATAACTTCTTCCCTCATTGATGCTTTGTTAGTATTCAGCTAACACAACCTGTTTCTCTTGCAGTCATCTTGAGAACAATCAGTTGACGGGTGCGCTCCCGACCTCTTTGGTGAACCTTCCAAATTTGATGCAACTGTAAGCTATCTTTAATTTTTTAAATATACATATGTGTGTGTGTGTGTATCAGTTGTTTGATCAATTTGGAAATTGGAATACTTTTGATACATCCAGTTATGAGTGTAGAAATAGCATATATATCTCACTTAAATGAGTATCTTTCTGTTAATGACTCATGTTTAAATAATATTCGAGCTATTATGCTTCATACTTCTTGTTTTATTTTGATATAATTTAGATAATGCTTGTAATGGTTGCAGGTATGTGCAAAATAATATGTTATCTGGAACAGTACCATCAGATCTTCTGAGCAAAGATTTGGTTTTGAAGTGAGTACCCTTTTTACTTGTTAATCTTAAACATAAGATGAAATCATGCAGCATTACTCATGCAAAAGTGGAGGAATTATTGGCAGTTTGCATCTTTTAGGAGAATTGTTGAATATATACACAAGATATGGTGGATGTTTTTACAATGTTCTGTCCTGTTCAATTATTGTCTTTCAGATTTTAATCTTTGCATGTGCTTATGTAATGTGTTAATATCTGTTACACTATGAAATAAAATTGGTTGCTTTATAACTAGAAAAGCCCAACATTCCTGGTGTGATCAGTTAAGTAAAAGACTAATTTTGTAGTGTCTAAAACAATCAGATATTCCTACATTGGAGTGTTTTTTTGTATGAATTTTGTAATGTTTTCCTTTATATTAATTGTGCCTGATAGCATGTCATTGGTCCAATTATGCATTGTTCACCTCTCTCTCTTTTTATTTTGTGTTCTTTTCATATTTATCCTTGCCTCTTTCTTAGATTTTTTTGTATAATCTTTTGGTTTTTGACTTTCAGTTGGATGTATCATGTTGTTGCTTTGATTGCTTAAATAAATGATGTTAGTATCTGTCAGCTAATCTGACTATTAATATTTGATAGGACAGTCTGTCTTCAGTATAGTTTGACGTGCTGGATTCTTTTTTCCTTGAAATGCTAATATTTCAAATTTCTAGTGATCAATATATTTCTTTTAGGTTCATTCTTATCCTTCTTTTCCAAAGTTCCTAATCCCCTCTTCACCATATTTACATGATAACCACTACTTTTATTTTGGTCCTCAACAGCTACTCTGGAAACATTAATCTTCATAAAGGAAGCAGAGAAAAGAGCCACATGTATGTGATTATTGGTTCTGCAGTTGGGGCTGCCGTTCTACTTTTGGCTACTATTATATCTTGCTTGTTTATGCGTAAAGGAAAGAAAAGATATTATGAGCAAGGTAGGATTCTGAATCAAAATTATATATTATGTCTTTCAGAGATTTGAGATGGTCGAACATGATTTATTTGTTTACACTCTTCATAGGCCACCTCGTTTCTCTACCTAGTCAAAGTATGGCTTCTTCTAAGACCAATGGTCCTGCAGAAGCTGCTCACTGCTTCAGTTTTTCTGAAATTGAAAATTCTACGAATAACTTTGAGAAAAAAATTGGTTCTGGAGGTTTTGGAGTTGTATACTATGGGAAACTGAAAGATGGAAAAGAGATAGCAGTTAAAGCTCTAACCAGTAATTCCTATCAAGGCAAACGAGAGTTCTCCAATGAGGTAACCTGCATTTCATAAACTTCTCTCAGTATTCCAACATTGCAGCTATCCCGGCTTATTTTGCTTAGTTACATTTTTATATCATGATCTATGGATCTTTTTCTTTGTTTCACCTTGTTTTCTTTTTCTCTCCCTCCTCATTTTGTTTTTAAATAAAGCATAAAAGAGAGAAAACTAGTTTCAACGTTCTTACTAATTCTGTTGGCATTGAATACATATTCATATGATATTATAGTTATATTCTGTTTGATCCAGGTGACTCTTCTTTCAAGAATTCATCACAGAAACTTGGTACAGCTTCTTGGGTATTGCCGAGAAGAAGGGAATAGTATGCTTGTTTATGAGTTCATGCATAATGGAACTCTCAAGGAACATCTTTATGGTAAGCATGCATGATTTAAATCAAGGAGCAGAAGTCCATATGCTCAATTATGCCTGACTTATTGTAGGCCCATTAACACATGGACAGAGTATCAATTGGATTAAGCGCCTTGAGATTGCAGAAGACGCTGCCAAAGGTTTATAATGCTAATGTATTGTTTAAGATAATAGTATTACTATTTTTTTCTCTAATTTTCCGATTGAATGGCCCTTCTCTTACTAAAGATCACATGGTATTTATTGTATTTTTGCATGCTTGTTCAGGGATTGAATATCTTCACACAGGCTGTGTTCCTGCAGTTATCCATAGAGACTTAAAAAGCAGCAATATTCTTCTTGACAAACACATGAGAGCCAAAGTTTCAGATTTTGGTCTTTCAAAACTCGCTGTTGATGGAGCCTCCCATGTTTCAAGCATAGTTCGGGGGACAGTAGGATATCTGGATCCTGAGTAAGGCCTTTATCTATCTTCCATGAACTTGCGTGTTTGCTTGGGATGAAGCAAACATTGTCTTTATAAGTTTTGCCAAAGTTTATTATGTCTTTCTTTTTGTTGGGTGACTATATCAAAGTTGCCTATGGACCATCGTCTCAGTAACCACAAAGCTTAACATTATAACTTTTCCCTAACAGGTACTATATTTCCCAGCAGCTGACTGACAAGAGTGATGTTTATAGTTTTGGCGTAATTCTTCTTGAACTCATATCTGGTCAAGAAGCAATATCGAATGAAAGCTTTGGTGTTAATTGCCGAAACATAGTCCAGTGGGTGAGTTTTGATTTATCTGCAAACATAGAATTTTGGAGCATAAATGAAGTATATAATTCTAAAATCCTTTGTAATTTTTATGAAATGTGTTAGAAATATGTATATAGTTAGGTGTCTTGTTAGTTGTCTAGGTTCAATGTATCTAGATTATTTTTGTATCTATATATAGATTCATCCTCTTGTGTAGAAGACACAAGGGTTCTCAATATCTCTCTCTCTCATTTTCTCTCATTTAACATGGTATCTAGAGCCTGGTGAGAGGGAAACCCATTCCCGGAGAACCCACTGTTCTCCGGTGACAATTTTTCCGGCTAACCGTGTTTTCACTCCGGTGGCCGAACTTCCTTCACCGGAAAATTTTTTTTTTCTCTTCTTTCTGCTACCCAACCTCAGATCCAGAGACCTGCTACTCTGCTCAGCAAAACCCAGCAGCTCCGACCTCCATCTCCGTCGCCACGCGCCACCGTCCTCCGCCGGCCCAGTAGCGGACTTGCTCCGTTCACGCCACCGCCACTAGATCCAGGACCTCACCGGCCGACTGACTTAACCACTGGCGCCTCCATCGGAGCCGCCACGCGCCGCCACGCGCCGCCACCGCATCTCTGTTCAGCATCCCTCCACCGGCGCGTGTGGGCCGTATTCCCGGCCGACGCTTCAGCTGTTGGTCGCTTTGTCGCCCCGAGATCCGCGCCGCATCTCCATTTCACTGCTTTTCGCCCGGGTCTCCTCTGCAGAGCCACGCCGACCACTTTTCCGCCACTCAGAGAATTTTCCTAAACTGCCTTTGCCTCTTGCTCTCCATCTGGCCTCCCTAGCCATCTTGAGCCTCCGATGGCCGAATCGCTATGTTCACTAATTATGTCGCTACTTACTCTCCATTGAGAAATTGGATGGCACCAATTATGAAACATAGGCCTCCGATGTCAAGCTCGCTCTCCTGGCCAAGGGTACAAGGAGCACCTTACCCAAAAAGCTTCGACTCGTGTCAAGAATCGAACGTCCGGCGGGAGAAGGTCGATGCTCAACTGTAGTGTGCTAAAATCAACTCTTCATTCCTCCTTGAAGCGGATCTTCCGGCTCATATTACATGCGAGTCTGCATTTGGGAGCAAGCTAAAGTTCTTTATACCAATGACACTCGCGTCTTTACTTGGTCTCAAAAGTCAAGTGATCACATTGGCCCGAGGCAGTTGGATGGCCCTATGTCCGCTACTCCTCGGTAATGTTCATAGGTTTTACATGACTTTAACGGCTATTGCCTCCAAGAGATACTCCTACAAAGGAGCTTGAGCAACGGAGTACTTTCTTTATGCTTCTCGCCCTTTATGGCTTGCCTCCAGTACTCCGCCATCCAGGATCGATTCTAGGTTCTCTCCAGCTTCCCACACTTTCCACGGCCTCGGTCTACGTTGCTCGGTTCCGCTAGGACGATCTCGATGACTACCGGTTGCTCCTGTGATCGTGATACATCGCCACTTGTTTCTCATCACACCGGTCCTGGTCGTGGTCGTGGGCCGTGGCGCCCTCCGTTCGGACCTGCATACTAAATGTGACCACTTTTCACCGCTTAGGTCATACCATTGATGATGTTGGGCCTTACATATGGTCGCCTCTTCGCTTCTACCAATGTTGCATGTACTCATCCACGGCATATCGCCTGAGCCTTCGCGCCTCCCTCAAGCTTCTCCAGCTAACTATGCAGATTTTCTCGAAATGGTGTGAACAACGCCACCGGTTCCCGCCCATCATTGCATGCACACCGTAATTCATTTGCTTTGTCTCTCAATCACCTCCTTGGTCCTTCGGGTCCTTGATTCGGGTGCATCCGACCATATATCCGGGTAATCGTGCTCTTTTTCTACTCTTCTACATCCGGGTATTTACCTAGTGTCACCTTAGCTAATAGGCTCACACAATCTCAAGGGATTGCACCGCCATCCACTCACCTTCCCCGTCCGTGGATTCAGGGTTCTTATGTCCCGGGATGTCCTTTTAATCGCTTTCCATTAGTCGCTTGACCGCTTCTCTTGATTGTTTGATTACCTTTACTAAAGATTCTCAAGTATTCTACAGACCTGAGTTCGGATCGATGATCGGGCGCCTGATGTGAATCTCATGGCTCTTTAGCCTTACCGACTCCACCTCTTCTCGAGTTTGCTCGGCCACGCGATTCCCCTCTCACTATTCATGCTCGGGCTTGGGTCATCCTAGCCTTGTTAAACTCCAAATTGGTGCCAAGCCTATCTAAGTTATCGAGTCTTCCTTGTGAGTCGTGTCAACTGGAAAACATACCCGTAGTCATTTCACGATCGAGTCGTAATCGAGCTATGTCTCCTTTTGCTTTAGTTCATTTCTGATATTTGGGGTCCAAGTCGTGGCTAGCTCTACTTTAGGTTTCAAATACTTTTACTTTTATTGATGACTTTTCCCACAGACGTGGTTATTTTTAATGAAAAATCAGTGGCCTCGAGTTGTTCTCAATTTTCCATACCTTTTATCATGAAATCAAAACTCAGTTTGGTCTTTCTATTCGCACTTCTCGTAGTGATAATGCCCGGAATACCTATCCAACAGCTTTCAAACCTTATGGCCTCTAATGGTATACTTCACCGAACTTCGTGCTCATACCTCAACAAAATGGGGTTGCGAACGTAAAAACCGCCACCTCATTGAGACAACTCGGACCTCATGCTTCATGGTAATATCCTCCTGTTTTTGGGGGGGATGCTGTTTCACCGCTCGCTACCTTATTAATCGCATGCCATCCACTGTCTTAGATAACAAAATCCCTCACTCCATTTTGTTTTCCCATCAACCTCTCCATTCCTTCCGCCTCGTATTTTTGGGTCTACTTGTTTTGTCCAAAATCTCTCTCCGGGTCTTGACAAACTCTCACCTGGGCCTCTTAAGTGTGTCTTCCTGTATACTAGGTCTCAAAAGGTTATCGTTGCTTCTCTCCTACACTCCAACGATACCTTATCTCACTGATGTTACCTTCTTTAGTCTGTCTTCTTCTTTGAGTCATCCCCCTCACCTAATCGAGCCCATCACTCGAGGTCTTACCCTTCCTCCCGCTTCTTGTTCCGTTGAGTCCACAACACCTCCGTAGCGATCCCACTTAATCGCCCGCCTTCCAAACCTATCAGCGCCACATCCACCATTGGCACCTCTGCACCTGCTGGCTCGAACCTCCTACCGAGGCCATGATGGATTCTTCCCAAGACCAACTCCTTTACTCGCTCAAGACGCCTTCCTGAGCCATCTTCCCATTGCTCTCCGAAAAGGTATTCGATCCACTCGTAACCTTCTCCGCATTATATTGCTTTGAGTTATCATCGCTCCGTCATCTTCGTGATTATGCTTGTCTTTCTTCTTTGTCGTGGTCTATCCCTAAATCTCCGTGTGATGCCTTATCCCATCCTGGATGGCGACAAGCAATGATAGATGAAATGTGTGCACTTCGTGGTAAAGGGTACTTGGGAATTGGTTCCTCTCCCCTCAGGAAAATCTGTTGTTGGTCAGCCGGTTGTTCTGATTAAAGTTGGCCCCGATGGTCGATTGATCGCGCCAAGGCGCGATCGGTAGCTAAAGGATATACACAGATTTTTGGTCTTGATTACAATGATACTTTCTCTCCCGTGGGCAAAAATGACCTCTGTTAAACGCTTTCGTTGTCCATTGCCGCCATCCGCCACCGGGGCCTCTCCATCAACTAGACATCAAAAATGCTTTCCTTCATGGTGATCTCGGAGAAGAAGTCTATATGGAGCAACCTCCTCGGCTTTGTTGCTCGGGGGAGTCTTCCGGCCATGTTTGTCGCCTTCATCTGCCGGTCTCTTTATGGTCTCAAACAATCTCCTCGAGCATGGTTTGGTAGGTTCAAGATCGTTGTTCAACAATTTGGTATGACTCTGGAGTGAAGCACCACTGCTTTTTTATCGCCACACAAGTAGCAGGCCGCATTTATCTCATTGTCTATGTGGACGACATTGTCATTTCCGGTAGTGATCATCTGGGGCATACTGCAGTAAAAGAACATCTTGCTCAGCTAGCTGTTATTCAAAGACCTTGGCAAACTTCGATATTTCTTGGGTATTGAGGTGGCACAATCCAAGGATGGTATAGTAATTTCACAAAGAAAGTATGCTATGGATATACTTGAAGAGATCGCTTGTTGAACGCCAAACCAGCTTGAATCTCCTATGGATCCGAATGTCAAACTTCTACCGTGATCAGTGGAAAGCCATTATCGATCCAGAAGATATAGGAGATTGGTTGGAAAACAACTACCTCACAGCTTACTCGACCGACATTTCTTTTTTGGTGTGGTTAGTCGTTCTGAACTCCTTGCGAGAGTCATTGGGATGCGATTAATTCTAAAATATATTAAGGAGCACCAGGAAAAGGCATCATTTATGAAGATAAAGGCAGCATACACACATTGGATACTCGATGTAGATCAATGATCACCTACTGATAGGAGATCCACTTCTGGGTATTGTATTCTCATTGGTGGCAACCTGATATCATGGAAAAGTAAGAAACAGACCGTGGTTGCAAGATCAAGTGCAGAAGTAGAATATCGAGCCATGGCCTCAATTACTTGCGAACTCATTTGGTTGAAACAAATTCTTAAAGAATTACGATTTGGAGAGGATATGCAAATGACACTCATCTGTGACAATCAAGCTGGCTGCACATTGCCTCTAATCCAAGTTGTTCCACGAAAGGACCAAACACATTGAGATAGACTGTCATTTTGTTAGGGAGAAACTCCTTTCAGGAGATATCACCACCAGCTTCGTTAATTCAAATGACCAACTTGCTGATATCTTCACCAAATCCCTAAGGGGTCCTAGAATAAGTTATATTTGTAACAAGCTTGGTGCATATGATTTATATGCTCCAGCTTGAGGGGGAGTGTTAGAAATATGTATATAGTTAGGTGTCTTGTTAGTTGTCTAGGTTCAATGTATCTAGATTATTTTTGTATCTATATATAGATTCATCCTCTTGTGTAGAAGACACAAGGGTTCTCAATATCTCTCTCTCTCATTTTCTCTCATTTAACAAAATGATTGTACAATATTTAACTTTACAACGTAGATTTTGCTTTTATATAATAACATGCACTATAATGCATGTGTAAATTTAATTTATAAAGTTGTAAGAGACGATATATGATTCTTTTGGTCTCTCTATTCTATTCCAATTATGCTTGTTAAATAAAATTAAATTCTTCCATAAAATTAACTTAACAATACTTCAGAGTATAGAGCAACACAGATCGTTGCATGGACTATATATATATACATTTACATCAACTAAACTTTGGTTGCCTGTATCAATTGTTTCACAGGCAAAATTACACATTGAGAGTGGAGATATACAAGGTATTATTGATCCCTCGCTACGAAACAACTATGACCTACAATCAATGTGGAAAATAGCAGAGAAAGCCTTGATGTGTGTTCAACCTCATGGACATATGCGGCCTTCAATTTCAGAAGTTCTCAAGGAGATCCAAGATGCAATCTCTATTGAGAGAGAGGCTGAAACAGTAAGAGAAGGCAATTCAGATGAGATGTCAAGAAATTCTATTCATTCTTCCATGAACATGGGTTCGATGGATATGGGTGGAACCGAGAATTACCTGTCAATTGATGAATCCATTGCACAGCCTACTGCACGATAGATCTCTCTAGTAAACAAGCACAAAATTTTCCTATTTTTTCCATCTTTCCTTTTTTATTGGATGTTATAATATGTAGGTTTTGCATTGCATATAACTTGTAGTTGTAGGTTGGCACTGAACTGGTTTTAAATTTGTTTTTTGCTCAGTTGAATGTGGCAGCATTAATATGGCAAATTCACATTGTGCTTGGACTTGCACAGACAGCGAATGTGTATGTATATTGGAATTAGTGTGTACTTATGCTTCTGCAAGCATCAATGGCATTGTATATGTTGAATTGCGAAATTAGAAAGCAGCTATAGACTTATCTTTTTTACTTTTTTCTGGGTATTGATGTGTTATTAAATATTTATTGGTTGTTGATTTTATTTAATAAATTTTTAAACATTTATTGTGAAACTAATAATCAATAAATATTTAATAACTCATATTGGGTACGATACCTCGTGGGTATCCTAGCACTCTTGTAAGTTTTTACATGTAGTGTAGTCACTACATAATTACAATTCTAATTTTCATTCTTGATTTGTTATTTGTTTGCACTTCGCAACCTGGGGGGAAATTTTGGGGATTCCTCCTGCTGGATTAGGATCTCAATTTTGCTAATTTTCGCCCTTCAGTTTGACAATGACAGACAGTAGCTTACTAGTTACCACTCACCAGTATAATTTTATGGTGCATGGTCCATGATATGGAAGTCTAGTCAAATTAACTATTTTCACATGTTTTTTTTATCTTCTGAAAATTAGATTGTATTTGCTTACCGAGCAGTCACTGTCAACTTCCACTGGCACCCAAGTCTCTCCCCACACAATATGGAAGTTATCATAATGATTTTGCCATGTGCATGACATCCTTGTCCCCCAGACCCAGAGGATAGTTGAAACTTGAAACATCACGTGGTAGTTTCTACTACAACTAGCCTAGTTGTCCCCTTAACCAGACTCTATGTGTACCTTGTGCTTCTTCCAAATCAATAATAGCTGGGTCTCTCAACTGAGGCTGGCTGACTCAGCCAAATCCACAGTTGGTGATAAAATTACCAAATCAGATGAATCATCGTAACGCAAAAGTAATTAAGTTGCACTGGGCCGATTTATCGTTCCTGGTGGGGTGTGCCTTTGTTACATGGGGACCCTTTCGTCGAATTTGAGATTCAAGTCTCTCTTTGTTCCATTCTTTATCTGAATATTGAACAGAAGTTGCAACAATAAATATGTGATATAAGGACAAGGTAAGGTGTGGCGGTATAGGTTGACAAATTAAATTTTATATAAATAGATTTTATTTGTAGTACAAAAATTTAAATATCATTAAAAATATCTAATGGTCATGGTAAAATTGATGCACGAATGAGAATTAATCCTATATTAAAAAAATACAGACACCTCATGATCTTACTCAAAAATAAATATTATGTGGAGGTTGTCATTTCTAAGAGTTCCTTACTAACTCCTGCTATTATATTCATCCCATATTGCACTTTTGTTTTTCTGAAGAAAAGTTGAGAGGCTCTGATACTATGTTGGCAAGGAGCCTTATATATCTGAAGATATTCATGTCTTATTACACAAGCGGAGACACAATAGCCACTACACAGGTTTAATAACTCAACGCAAAGTTCATAAGACATTTCAATCTCCAAATAGAGAGAACCGTAGCATGGATCGATAGTTAGTTATTTTCTGTTACACAAGATCCTCATAAAGAGGTGAGTACAGAGCATACTTATATCTCTGTAGGGCAATATGATCTGAACATAATAACAAAGAGTTTCCAAGAAGGAAGAAGTTAGAAGAAAGACATATCTCTTTAACACAAGTCTGATTGTATTTGAAATCTAAATTTTACAACTGAGAAGTTGTCCTTTTATAGGAGAGCTAAGAGCACTATCCTAGATAAGATTTTTTATCATAACAGAATCTTATCCGGAGACATAATCATACAGACTCCTTTAATTATACAGACATCCTTTTACAGACTTTTGACCAACTGAAAAGTAACTTTATATTACAGCCACGCACGTTGCTTTATACAACTAGTAACTTTATTATCACACCACAAACTAGTGTCGGCAGCATCTTCCTGAGCAAATAAAGAGAAGCTTAATTACCTTTTATTGGTTCATGTGAATGTGACATGTTCTGATAAGAGAGATTAGTATTATTTAGTTCTTTTGAGTAATTTCTCCCAAAATACCATGTGTTAATATCTAGGTCTTGATCTTAGGAATCTTGCATATATGACATATGATGAGTATCTGTAGATGCATGCTGTGACTCAGGTGCTATGGATCTATTAATACAGTAAGATGGATCAAAAGATAAACTCGGACTATGGTTCATGCAAGTACGAGTCACTTGTTTTGATTTTAGATCATAATTATTAATCTCACTTAAGTGGATTGCCAAATTAAGCTTGTCTAGATCTCCTTTTTTCTGGAAAATGGTCAATAGTATCCCAATGATAAGCTCGGTTTTGTGACCAAAGGAATCCTGTAGGATTCTGAAAATATGGTCTATGGACAATGAAGATTGATAACAATTGAGAAATTTCTTCAGAAGTTTTCTTCTAAATGTTATTTTGACCAATGATGTAGGAGAGTTGAGATCTCCACCAATTCAGTGGTGAAAACCATTCAAGTAAAGTTCAAACAAAGGAATTTAAATTATCGGAACGAGACAAAAAGTCTTGCATTTTTGTTGGAGAGAACACCAAAGATATGGAATATAAAACAATGACACACCAGAGGTACCAAAGGGCTGGTTCAGTTAAGGGTTACTCTAGATGGATGTAAAAAGGAACCATGAAAGGTGTTTCTGAGTCAAAAAATGTCTATTTAGGGTGAGGACCATGATCTTGTAGGTACAAAGATAAGAAATGGAAAAGATGAGTCCTGACATAATGCTTGAGCATGCTAGGTGTTGGGGAAGAAGGAAGGTTTGAAGGATAGACCTTTTTTATAAGAGCTTCAGAGGGTAAAATTGGTGCCATTAAGATCATTAGATATGAATGTGTGGAACTAATGACTTTAACAACTTGAAGTCTTGACAACAGATTAGGAATCAGATTGTGATTACCTTTGATATGTTTAACAGTGAAATCATATCTTAGGAACCAATCTTTGAGATGAATAGTCTGTGAATTAGGAGGCATTTTGTTCTTGAAGTCAAGCATCTTTGGAAAAGTTGAGTTATCCATTTAAACTTCAAACTGATAACCTCTTAAATGAAAATCAAAATTCTGAATGTCATATTTGACTACAAGAACTTCTTTATAAGTTGTATGGTAATGCTTTTCTGGATCTTTGAATTGTCGACTTGCATGTCCACAATAATGAAATTTTTCGTCCAATTGTTCTAAGAAATGCACTCAAAAAATGATCACTAGCATCTGTTTGAAGAATTCTTTCCCCTGTGTTCCTCTGAGAGATCTGAACTTACTTATTCTAGGTGATGTTTTAAGGGCTTTCATGCCCCGTACTGTTTTAGTTAGCTTGTAAGCCCCTCTTATCTATATAAAAAAAATTAAAACTAAAGTGAATTACCAAAAAAAAAAAGAAATCTAAAAGTTAATTGTATAAAATAAATAAATTACTACATCCTCCCTCTCTATTGTTTCATTTATCTTTCACTCCTTTCTTCGTACTAGAAATATTCTCACTTTCTATAATTTTTTATTCTTTTCACGTTCATACATTTTGTTGGGTGCCAGCACGTTCATACCTTGGGTGTGTCTAATTCTGCATTTTTTTATTTTTTATTTTGACAGTTAGAGTATATTCAAGAGACTATATATATTTTCAAATAATCTTAAAGATGACCCCTCACATTGTATATTTAAAAGAATTAGTAAGTGTTAATTCAAAATTTAAACTTAAATTGTTAAAAATTAGAACATACTTTTTTAACCACAAGACCGAGCTCTTTGGTTTATTTCTGCACTTTCTAATACCTCTAACTTTCCTTATTTTTAAAATGTCATACTTTCATTTAAATTTTAAAAAATATTTTACAGTATTTAAATAAGTTTATTCTATACTGGCAGTATTAAAGTGTAAGAGAGTTTTAAATCATAAAATATGATTGTTTCACTGTATTCCTGGACTTGAACTAAAATATTTAAAACTTAAATTTCATTGTATTACGTATCAAATTAGATGATTCCAAAATTGCAAAATCATAATATAATAATAAAAATTTTAATTTTATTCTTACAATGGATATTTGTACAACAACAATAATACACAAACATGCTGTGAAATGTTAAGCTGTAACTTGTAAAACCTTGAAGTAATAACAATTTTTAATTCAAGAGTTTTAGTTAAATCAATTAATTGTGCACTCCCACCTGAAATTAAGGACTTGCTTATAGATTGAATATTTTTATACTCTACCACTCAATATGTACATTAGTTGTGTAGGATATGATTGTTTTTCATTAACCATACACTATTTATAATTAATATTAAAAAAATTAAATATCATATTGTAATTAAAGTTGAAAATAATAATAATTCAGATAACTATATATATGACACATATTGACAATTGGTTATTGATGTTCAAATATCTCATGCCGAATGCATTTATGATTTCTCTTAACATTTGTTTGTGCTTTATTTTATTTTATTTTTCCTAATTTTTACTCCAAAATATTAGATGGACCAAACTATGTCGTACAATTAACAAATCATCGCCAGAACGAGCGTCCATAAACCTAAAGCAAAAGGGAGTTTCAACACTAAGTTTTTAAATAATAATTCATTCACAATATTAAAAGGAAAATACTAAATTTTACGAAACCAAATCAGATACGAATTACGTGGCATGTTACATAGGTATTTGAGTTTTGTTTCTATCCATCCTTATTATTATTCCTTCACCTGATTGGTTATATAAGTTTCGTAACACTTCTCATAGAAATCAATTCGTGCGATATAGCACTGTTGATATTCAAAACTAAATAAAAATAGTTTTAAGAAAACTAATTAAGATCAAATTTTGATATGTGACATTGTTTATAAGATATCAAATATATTTTATAATACATATATAACTATAATAAGTTTAGTTCAATTTTTTTTGGAGAGGGGCTGAATATAGGACACGAAACCTATAATAGAGCAAATAAAAAGAAAAAGAGAAAAAAAAAGTAAATGTATATTTTGATTTTCTAAAAACATATATGATATCACATTAATTTTTAATTTATAAATATATTAAATTTATTCTCTAAATATATAAGTGATATTAAATTAATCTTTTAAAGTTATATTTTTATCATTAAATTAATCCTTAAAATAATATTAAATGACAAAATTAATTAATTATTATTGAAGAATTAATTCAAAGTCACTAATAAAAAATAACTAGATGAAAATAAATGTTGACTTAAAAAATAAAAAATGAATAAAAGAAAACGGAGGGAAGGAAGGAAGAGCAGTGTTGCGTAATAAAAGAAAGAAAACGGACGGTGGTGATAGAAGTCACACACACTCACTCTCTCATCTCCATCGTCTCCTCACTCCTCTCTTTCCCAGCGTCCGATCCTTTCTCCATTCTCGCGCCAAATACGAATTAAGGTAACTTAACTTAACCCCTCTTCTTCTTTCTTTCTTTTCTTTTTTTTTTTCCATTTTATTTTCACAATTTCTCTCACTCCACACACAACCTCTCCCTTCAGATTTGACCCATGAACTTCCATTTCTCCGATTTCCTTCTTCGATTAGGGTTCCGGCGACTATGGCCGATGCTCCGGCGAGTCCAGGCGGCGGTAGCCACGACAGCGGTGAGCACAGCCCTCGCTCCAATTTCCAGGACCGGTACCTTCCGATCGCCAACATTAGCCGGATCATGAAGAAGGTGCTTCCTGCTAATGGAAAAATCGCCAAGGATGCCAAGGAGACCGTTCAGGAATGCGTCTCCGAGTTCATCAGCTTCATCACCAGCGAGTATGCTTCACCTTTTTTTTTTTTTTGATTATTATGCATTTACTCGGTCATTCATGGAATTGTGGTTCTGTGGAATCACGTAGGGCGAGTGAAAAGTGTCAGAGAGAGAAGAGGAAGACGATTAACGGTGATGATTTGCTTTGGGCAATGGCTACTCTGGGTTTCGAGGATTATATTGATCCGCTCAAGATTTACCTCACCAGATACAGAGAGGTAATTTAAAGTACAAAATATAAGGTGTTGTTCCATCATGGGTATTGTTTTTTAACTTTAGTGTCATATCATCCTCACTTTTGATACTGATACATGTTATATTATATTTTAATTAGGGAACAACACCATAATTATATATAGAATTTTACCTAAGTTTTTTCCATTTAAATTTACAGTTTTTGACTTTTATTAGATCAGTTCATTGCCAATCTTTCTATATGTTAATAAGGTTTAAAAAAAAGCTTGGGTCTTTTCTGGTCCCCAGCAGCAAGCCTGTAATCTAAACTGTTCTAGGACATAAGTATTGGGTTGGGGCCTATGATGTATAGAGCATGCTATTTTGGTTTCTTGCAGTTAAACTTAGGTTTTCACTGATGGTAATTTTTTGTTTTTTGTTTTTTGTTTTGTTATGGATTTCTCCTGGGCCGATTGGGAATGTTGCAGATGGAGGTAATTTTCGTAATTTCACTTTGTAATTGTTCATGTTTGACTACACTTTTCTAACGTGGTTGTACACATTTATGTTACGGCTTGTCAAATTGTGGTATTCCAGGGTGATACCAAGAGTTCGGCCAAAGGTGGAGATGCATCTGCCAAGAAAGATGGTCATCCAAGTCCTAATGCTCAGGTGGAATATATATATATATATATATATATATCTGGTTGCATTGCTGGAAATATATTTGGAATACAATGACATCTGATGTTGGCATATTTGGTTGTAAAATTGACAGCTTGCTCATCAAGGTTCTTTCTCACAAGGTGTTAGTTACTAGAATTCTCAGGTAATTACTCTCTCTAATGTGATATATCTCTTTCCTGGTGTGCTTTTGTGGTGTCTTGTCATGTTGATAAATGAAGATGCCGAGGTTCTTTTATAATAAAATAATAATAATTAAAGATGTTGAGGTTGCTGTTTAAACTCTCACTTGACTACAGTATAGACTTTCTGTTTTTGTCAAGTTTTTACAGCAGAGGCATAAACAATATCCTTTATGACAAAAATAGGAAGTATGACTTAATGATGCTTCATTCACAGGACTTTCTATGTTTAATCTCTTTTCCTCTGAAAAGATTTTATTTGAAGCTTACTTTAGTTTAAAAGTTCCACAGTATGCTGGATCTGATACCATTTTTATTTGTTATTAGAAGACATAGTGACATACTGCCTATTGAAAAGGCCCCTCTTAGAATTAATGCCTGATAATTGTTGACTATGGGTTATCTACATTTGGTAGCACACATATATGCCTCCATTGAACTCCATGATGAAAAGTTGTGTGAATTATGGGTTGGTATTTAGGTTCAATGAGTCTATCTCTCTCTCTCTTCCACTTTCTAAGCTTCTTTTTGTTTGATTTGGGGTTATTCAATATGTGGTCTGTCTTTGAGTGGCAGTTTTTCTGGATCCAGATGGGCACATAAAAAAGGGCACTGGGAACTTGTCTGTTGTTAGAGATCTTCACTCCTTAATGAATTTGTACAAACAATAGAGACAACCTTAAAGCTGCTATGTCCCCTGCACTCTTCGAATTTTATTTTGCAAAATGCTAGGATTGAATAAGATTTTGTGGATCCCATAGTGGTGGTTGGGTGGGAGGTTTCTTTCTTAGCGGTTTTGAAACCCTAATGATGATAAATTTTTTGGGGCTAATCAGCCTTAATGGTGTGTGAATGATGCTCTTGATATCAGCTTGTCATTTATGGTTGTGGACTACCTATTGATAAGTGTTATTCCATATCTTTAATCTTATGCTTGACTGTTGAAAACTCTGGTTTGAATGATTGGAGCTTTTTCCTCCCACTTGTATTGTTACTGAAGCAGTATCTTGGGGTTTTGCTTTGCTAGTTTCACTTAACTTTCTTTATTAAGACATGTAAAATTCTTTTGTAGTTGTGCTAAAACATTATGTGGTTTACTTTGGTTATAAGAAATATTTTATTTCCTGCAAATGCATAGCAAATTATGCTAGTAGTGACTAGTGACTATGATTTTAAATTCAAAACATTTCTGGTAGTGACTGAACTTGAAAATATATTTGAATTCGTAAATTGAATGGTCTCTGCCTTGTCTTAAGGGGAAAATATCATTGCATCGTTTTTTCTCAATTACAAATTGCAGTGCCCCTTTTCTTTTCCATTGCTGTGTTTTCCACCATTCTTTCCAATAGTAGTCTCTAGGACCATTTTGTATAGCCTTTTATAGGTTTAATAGCAATTCTTTAATATCAAAACTGGGTTTTTCAGTGGTTGAAAAAAAATCTGAAAGTAAGTTTTTACCCAATTATTTAAGGGTTAATGATGATATTATTTCAAGATAAACTTTTATTTGGAATTGGTTTTCCCTGAATGCGGCATATTAGCCTGGTTATTATCTTGAGCATGCAACTTTTATTTATAATATGGATGGTTTTTCTCTCTGGTTTGTAAGTTCTATACTACTTTAGAGAGCTTTTTGTTTGCGCATGCAACAAAGCTTTTATAGATGATGAATTTTTTATATCAATTCTCACTTTCTTTGAATCTTCATCTTCAGGCTCAACATATGATGGTTCCTATGCAAGGCCCAGAGTAGATATTGACCCTCCTTCAGTGGTTATCATGTGTGATTTCAATGCCGGTGGAGCTGTAGTAAATGCCCACGGCATATTGGATGTATTTTATGTTATGTGAATACTGACAGTAGGAGATGTTGGTTCTTGTGACCTGATATCTTTTATTAAGGTTTGCATATTATCCTCCGAGAAGAATTATTATTCGAAAGTTATATATTGTAAATCTTGGAACCATGCTTGTCTGATTCCATCCAGGCGTCTTGGCAAAGACTGAAGATTTTATGTAACTGATTTGAAACATAAATTGGTATATTCTTTTTCCTTGTTATTTCTTTGTACTGTATTGGGTGAAGATGGTGCCAGTTTTTTAAGGGGGAATGACAATTTAGTGTGGATTGTAAAAAAGTTTTTCATTTTGGTATGTGGATTAAATTAATTAAGTATTAAAATAATTTAACTAATAATTTATTTACAATTAAGTACATATTAAGTATTAAAATAAAGATAAATTATTAAATAACTGTATATAAATTATTGATTAAATTAGTTTGATATTTAATTAATTTAATGACCGAATCAAAATAAAACATATTTTTTCAAGTTGAACTAATGAGTCACTCTCCTTTTTTTTAAACCTGTTCATTATAGACATGATGGAATAGTGTTTTTTTGTTGAGCAATAGTCTCTTCAATTAGGGAATGTGGAAAATGGGAGGTGGAGCAGAATTGAATGGGTGAATGGATGTAATATTCACTTTTCTAGTATTATTGAATGGATAAGGAAGTAAAATAAATATTTAAATTGGGAGTTGTTATGGTACTTAATGAGTTTGGTACTCAAATGAATTGTCAATTATTTATTGATTGTTGGTTTCATAATAAATATTTAAAAGTCTATTAAATATAAATAACAACTAACGAATGTTTGACAACTTATTTTGAGAATTGGTATCCTAAACAAAAAATATAAATACCGGAATAATTCTTATTTAAATCACATGAGTAGCGTCAATTTACAGTCATGCTATTTACATAAAATCTACCTACATACCGTGAACAAAACTATGTTAGGTACCAGAATGACGAGAATAGTGCCTCACAACTAAAATAAGAGATGAGAAAAGAAGAACTGAACACACAATATTTAACGTGGAAACCCTCAATAAATAAAGGGAAAAATCACGGGGCAAGACTAGAAGAATTTCACTATGGGAAGAAATTACAACACCTCTCTCTAATTATTAGGAGAGAACAACCTCACAAAGAATACAAGAAAATATATAAGAGAGGAAGAGAAGATTTTGGGATGATTTTAACCCTTCCCCTTAAGCTCCTTATATAAGCCTCAAAGGGCAATCCATTCAATGGATTGCCCGATGTGGGACTAACAAACTACTGGTATTATTTATATCTAAGTGGCTATACTTTTAATTGTTATGAAATTCAAACTCATCACATCTGTAGTTTGTGATGAGAGATTGTATAAACATCATATTATTGTTGGTCTGCAGTTGGGTGGGGTTAGAGCCGATCGATTCAGAAGCGTGAAAGTATTTGGAATTTTAAGCTGTTGTAGGCTTCAAGTTTTATATATTATCGTAGAAGATTTGCTTCCTTTCGAATTTGATGTTACATGCGGGCACTTGCACATTTAGCTTTTTAATTGTGTTTTGGTAAAAGGAATATTTGTCACTTGAAGCATGGGGTTGACGTCAATGGTGCTAATCTGCCACGAGTCCACGTCAAGTTTGTTTTTTCATGTGCGAGGATGCGTCCAAATGGCCATTCTTGGGTGTGCTCGTGGTCGGTAGGGTACACCAGTGTGGTCCTTTTCCTTCCCCTAGACGACATTGGTGGATGATTAGGCCACTGGACCTTTTCTATCTTCTAAACATGACCAGCCCAAAATCTTTGCCCCTAATGTCTTTTGTGTATCATTTACACATTCATATTCTCACTGGTGTTTGCATCATCATCGTCATCATATCGTGATTTTCGTGGGTAAAAGTTGAAAGTATTGACTAACTATATTGGTGGTTACTTTTGCAGTGGGAATTGGCTGACTGGGCCATTTATCACATAAGGCTCTTCCTACTGATAGTGGTTTTTCCTTTTTCTCTTTCTGATTTAAAACCATTTTATGAAAAGTATGCAAATTATGTTTTGCAGGATTTATTATTTGCTGATATGATGCAAGTGTGATGTCAAAGAGACTAGTTATTTTCTTCTCTTTCTCTTCCATGGACAGGAACTCTGGAACCGAAAACTCCGTTCTGCTGATAACACATACATTCTAATTGTCAAAACATGCCATAATTGTAATACGCTAATCTGAGTGAAGTATACATTGAAGCCTTAAACTTCTTAAAATTCTCATTTAAAGACCTTAAACGTTAATTACTATAATTAAATTCTAATTTATGATTGTCCGAACATAGTACTAGATGTTTGACTCGAACAATGTCAACAAAAAAGTTTAGGTTTAATTTCTGTTGATAATCTTACTAATAGTTAATATTTGTGGCATGTTTTCATCTTGAATGTGATAACTTTCTTTGTCTAAACTTTTTTGTAACCAAAAAAAGGTGTTTGTTACAGTGCGTGAGATAGCATCCATATTTGTAACATACAATAGACATGTTTACTTTACAAGTTGATCTCTTTCTATCTAATCGTTCGTAAGATAAAAAAGAATGAAAGGGAATTCTGTCAAGAATTACAATGATCGTTGATGGTTGGTCCAAAAACATGATCTATAGTTTGTGCTCTTAAATTGCCATTATGATTGCCATCACAATTAGTAAGCAGTAGCTGCAGTAGACATGCTAAACTAATAAACAAAATTAAGTGGGCTTTCCTTTTACTTGGAAAATAAGAGAAAAGCTAAGTGCTATCTGTTGTCGTTGCTTCTCTTTTTGGCTAATAAATAAAAGAGAAAAAGTATGTAGGTCTTTAAGTATTGAGTATATTATTATTATTAGTGACCATTTGAGAAGGGAATAAAGAATATATAAATATTAACAAAGATCGTAAAATGGTGGAAAGAGGAGGAGGTGCTGTACTCCACGGCTCTCATAGCATTGGGCTACTACCTCAGATTCCAGGCCCAAAACATTCACACCTCCAGATCACCAAGTCTCCTATTCAACGGCCTAAACTCCATCATCATGGAATTAGATGCTTATCCTTGGGGCAAGGAAATACTACTGTGTGTTTGTTTTAGCCCTTTCAAGTTTAGAATCATGTTTGGTCTCATTTATCTTCCTTTGCAGTATCTGCTATCATGTTTTGGTAGAAAATAACAAAAAAACTGTGCAGAATTGATTTTTAGTGCAAAATTATCAATTCTCAGGTAAATCAAGTTTAAGTGCATATTTATCATTTTTTTTCTTGGGTAATATAAACTGAACATTCATTTTAACAAAAAAACTGTGCAGAATTGATTTTTAGTACAAAATTATCAATTCTCAGGTAAATCAAGTTTAAGTGCATATTTATAATTTTTTTTCTTGGGTAATATAAACTGAACATTCATTTTAATAGTTACACATTTAAAAATATTTTTTATTTTTTTTTTGACAGATAAAAATATTTTTTATTAAAGAGTTTAAATTTGGTTTGTCAAATTTTTTATATTATCATTTAATGGTGTACATATTATTAAAAAAGTTTAATATTTTTAAATCGCATTGGACAAATGTCCGTTAAGCATTTGCTACTATAAGTTAAATTATTTTGAAAATTGTACAAAAAGAATGTTTGTATTGGTTAAAAGTTCTAAGTAGTTATTCGATTAATATTAAAAAAAATAGGTGATTGAGCCCTGCATCAAGTTTCATACACCTCATAAGCAACATACTGCTTCTCAGTAATAAGAATTAAATTATCAAGGAAACTAATTGATAAGAGTGAAACTACACAGTTTTAAAAAAATAATAATAGAATTTGAGTCAAAATTTGTTAAAATTTAAAGATATTTATTAGATAATTAAAGGTGTAGGAATTAATTATTCATCATGAATAATGACATCTCATAAAAATTTAGACCAAAAAATTGTGACTTTCTAATATTTTCATTTTCCTATCACCTACATAAATAAATATTTACTCTATCACCCTATGCCTTCCAATTCCATGTTCCAAGCTTTCGTGTGCAATCACCCTCTCCCCTGGTTTTCTTAATTTTCTCCTTCTCTTTTGAATTAAATTTTCTCATTTTCATCATCTTTATTCTCGTATAGACCTTAATTCAATCTCTTATTCTCTCTCAGAAGAAACAATTCGGCGATGAAGTAAGAAGAAGAAGAAGAAGAAGAGCCTTCCCTTAAAATCACCACAATATCTTTCTTTTCTTGTTCATACAAAAACTGGGTCTTCGACTTTCTTGAAGACCGATTAAGAACTACAACTGTTGCGGTTTTGAGTCGTCAACTTCCCGTAATTTTTCTCCACTGATCGTGGTTTTTTTTTTTTGCTGTCATTGCGTGTGTTTGAGTTGTTTTTCTTTGTTTCTCGAGTATAATTGCTTTGTCTTTTTTTTTTTTTTCCCTGTGAATTTTTTTCGTATATTCTTGATGCAGTATGCATGCTATCTATGTGAGTGAAATTTTTTTGGGACTTGTTTGATTTGTTTAGTATGAGGTTTCCTTGATGAGTCGGTTAATGTTGGAATAATATGGGTTTGTCCTTCGTTTCTGGTTGTTCACTTTTAAATCAATTTAGTCTTGCATTCCTGATGCGATTTCCTTGGTGGAAAAAGAAGGTGTTTGTAATGTTATAATTTTATAAGAATGCATCAACACCCACAGGAGCACCATCACATTTTTTGTTTGTTTGTTAATGATCCTGATGAGTGATGACTAATTGACTGGGGTGATGTTGAACATTAAGAAAATAGCTATTTGAGCTGTTTATATTTGAGGAAAGCTTTTAACAATGGAAGAGTTTGGCTGTTCTGGATTGGAGTTATGAACTTTCCTTTTCCTTCTGAAATAACGGAAACAACAAAAATGTTGTTTTTGGTTCTGAATTCAGACTTATTTGGCCTATCTGTGGCTAAGAATTTATGATAATGAATTGAAATTGATAAGATTTTGAACTACACAGGGGTCCAGTTCCATTGGGGAATAGAAACAATTAATGGGAAGTAGAGGCCAAAAACGTCCAGAAATGGTAGATGAACTACCTGCGGATAAGCGGGCGTGCAGTTCATTGGATTTTAGACCAAGTTCTTCAAACTCATCAGTTCAAACCCATATGAATTCGACACACTCAACTCTGGAGGCCCATGATAATGACATGGATACTTCCTCGTCTGCTTCGGCTTCAAGCCGATCAGAGGGAGAACCAGAGAAGGATTCGGCTTACGGGTCATGTGATTCAGATGACATGGAGCAGCATCATAGCAGTCTCCATGACTATCATAGGCGGAGATTATCCAGTGATCATGGGAAATTTAAAAATATTATATCAAGCTTGAGTGGACAGACTGAACCTTCTGGTCAATTAGCTGTACTTACTGAACTTTGTGAAGTTTTGTCATTTTGTACAGAGGGTTCACTCTCCAGCATGACTTCAGACTTGTTATCACCACTACTTGTAAAGCTGGCGAAGCATGAGTGTAACCCAGATATAATGTTGTTTTCTATAAGGGCTATCACCTATATATGCGATCTGTATCCTCGATCAGCTGGTTTTCTTGTTCGCCATGATGCCGTTCCTGCTTTATGTCAAAGATTATTAGCTATTGAGTATCAAGATGTAGCTGAACAGGTCATTTGGTGCTTGTTTGTTTGTTTTTCTGCCTGTAATATATGCTTATTGTTTGTAATAGAAAGAAAGGAATATAAGGTTATTGATGTTGTATTTATGTAGTGTCTCCAAGCATTGGAGAAAATATCACGAGAGCAACCACTTGCTTGCTTACAGGCTGGGGCAATTATGGCTGTTCTAAATTATATTGACTTCTTCTCAACAAGCATACAGGTAAGCCTCTAACTCAATATGGCATCATCTTCAGGAGAAATGACCATTTTTTCTTGCCATCACCAGAAAACAAGATTTTGATATTTTAAGTTATTAGAGGTGTGTGAAGAATTATTTTCATGTTTTACGTATTCTCCCCCTTCCCCCTTTCACCAGAGAGTGGCACTTTCTACTGTGGTGAACATATGTAAGAAGCTTCCTTCAGAAAGCCCTTCACCTTTCATGGAGGCTGTTCCCATATTATGCAATCTTCTTCAGTATGAGGATCGGCAGGTACCAATGAATGGACTTTGGATGATTATTATGCAGATTTCACTTTGTTGTGTGTTCATCTTCCTTTTGTAATATTTACTGACCCACAAAGTTAATTCCTCAGCTTGTCGAAAATGTTGCTGCCTGCTTAATTAAAATAGTGGAGCGAGTTGCTCAGTCCTCTGAAATGTTGGATGAACTTTGTAAGCATGGGTTGATACAACAGGTCACACATCTTTTAAGTTTAAATGGCCGGACTACCCTATCTCAATTAATTTATAATGTAAGCAATTTTTTATCCACCATTTTTCAAATCCTAGATTTCTCCATTTTTTCTTATGAAACTTGATGTTGATATGAATTTATTATTTTGCTTGGCAGGGATTGATAGGATTACTTGTCAAACTTTCTTCTGGTTCGGTTGTAGCCTTCAGGACTTTATATGAGCTTAATATAAGCAGCATATTGAAAGATATATTATCTACATTTGACCTCTCACACGGGGTGTCGTCTTCACAGCTTGTTGGTGGACATTGCAATCAGGTATGCAGCTTAGATTTGACTCTGTTTTGTCTTTTTCTGGTGTGTGGTAAGACATTTTGACTAATTTCATGCTTTCAAATTGGAAGATAGGTATAGCCATTTAGTTGTGATGAATTTGGTAATGTTTTCATATTAATAATATATGCCCATCCCATTAATGAAATGTTCATATTTGAGAATCTAAACTAATATTGCTATTTAACCCCAAAAGGTATCCTTTCCCTACATAGAAGTAAGAAATAAAAGGAAAAACCCCAGATACCAACAAGCTTGTAGGTCAATTGGCACTGGCACAAGTCTTTTAAGACTTGAGTGTGATTATGTTATCGGAGGTTCGATCCTCCATCAGGCCACCCATCCCTCTCCCCTACCCAGGTGCTTGTACCTCCAATTTTCCAAAAAAAATAAAAGCCCAGATAATGTCCTTCAGAATAAGCCTACAAGCTATTAAGTTGGGGAGTCTTTATGATCCAACATGACTTGAGTTTCCTAAGGAAATTTAGTGAAAAATGCATCTAGAAGGCTGCAATTAGACACATTGAACTTTATTTTTAGCCAAACACACTAATGGATTGCTTTATGCTGTTTCAAAATTATATAATTCAAATTCATTTTGACCATCGTCAATTCATGAACTACCAGGGCCTTATGGAATATTGTGTTCAATATCATTATTCCATGTCTCCGTGATAGAGAAATTTCTAATTGATTTGGTGGGTGGAATGATTTATTTTGTGGCACTGGCCAGTTTCAATTGTGAACAGTTTTGATGCATAAAATTCTGATATTTTATGCTGTAATATAGTAAAAGCATATAAATGTTCTATTTATTTGCTATAGAAAATGCTGTTGGTATGAGCTATATTGTACCCATGCAATGAAAGTATTCAGAGTTAAATTTGCTACTTATTGTTACATCTGTTGAGATTTGTTCTTGGTATTTAGTAGTGTCATTTAGAAATAGAATGAAAGGTTTCTCTTCTAATGGATTCATGTTTGTGTGATACAAGCTTTCTTATAATTTTTAGAGGAAAATTGAATGGGGGTTGTTGCTGACTTGCTAGGTATATGAAGTACTGAAACTGCTAAATGAGCTTCTCCCTGGCCTGGCTAAAGATCAGAATGATCAACTGGTGCTAGACAAAGAATCCTTTCTAGCTAATCGCCCAGATCTCCTGCAAAAGCTTGGGATGGATGTGTTTCCCTTGTTGATCCAGGTTGGTTGATTGTCTTGTAATTAGCTAAATACTTTCCTTTTTTATAGTTACATTGCAATACCTACTTCACCCTTGTACAGGTGTTTAATTCTGGTGCAAGTTTATATGTTTGCCACGGATGCCTATCTGTTATGTACAAGTTAGTTTGTTTGAGCAAATCTGACATGCTTGTTGAATTGCTTAAGAACGCCACCATTTCCAGGTGAAGCAGGCCTCCTTATCCTTATAGTTGCAATATTAAATATATTTTGTTAAAGGTATTGATTTTATCTGGTTAATGTGGCAGTTTTTTGGCTGGAGTATTTACTCGAAAGGATCACCATTTGCTAATGTTAGGCTTACAGATTGCTGAGATAATCCTTCAAAAATTTTCAGATAATTTCTTAAAGTTGTTTATAAAGGAAGGTGTCTTTTTTGCCATTGATGCACTCTTAACTCCAGAAAGATCTTCACAGTTGATGTACCCGGTCTTTAGTGGCATTCAGCTGTCATTGGACTCTAGTCAAAAATCTGCTTCAAGAGAGGGCCTCAAGTGCCTATGTTATGCATTTTCGGGTGGCCAATCTCCTACATCATCAGAATCCGGAAATTGCAAATTTGACAAAGACTCTGTTTATAATCTTGCAGAGCATATAAAAACAAAATACTTAGCACCAGAATTATATGATTCTGAGAAAGGATTGACTGATATTCTGCAGAATCTCAGAGCACTTTCTAATGATTTGTTGAGCATGTCTACTGACAATGGTGCTCTTGCTCTGCATGAAGAGAAAATCAATAGCATATTGTATCAAATTATGGAGAAGCTTACTGGCAAGGAACAAGTTTCTACTTTTGAATTTATTGAGAGTGGAATCGTAAAATCACTTGTTAATTATTTATCTCATGGTCAGTACATGAGGGAAAATGGGGGAATACAGGGTGTTTGTGGTTATAATGCTGTCATAGAAAAACGATTTGAGGCTTTAGCAAGGGTATGCTTAAATGCTTCTCAGCCTCTCTCTGGTGACACACCCCTTTCTGTATTAATCAGGAACCTGCAGAGTGCTCTGACTTCTCTGGAGGCTTTTCCTGTTATTCTGAGCAATGGACCAAAACAGAGAAATTCATTTGCTACTGTCCCTAATGGATGTTCCATTCCTTATCCTTGCCTGAAAGTCCGTTTTGTTAGGGGAGAGAAAGAGACTTACCTTAATGACTACACTGAGGATTTTCTTACTGTTGACCCTTTTTCTTCTTTGCATGCCATTGAAGGATATCTATGGCCAAAGGTCAGTGTGAAAAGCACAAAGCATGTAAGATCATCATCCAGCCAAGTAGTGTTGCAACCAGAAAGTCCACCTGTTCCATCACTTTCAAATGCAAGTTCCTGCCCAGTCGAAATTCCAGTAATTTTGGGGCCTGGTGACATGTCAACAGATCCCCCTGAGACACAGGTTATATTTGTAACCACGGTTATTGATTTACTGAAGTGGCAGCCTATTTCTCTGTGTTGATTCCTTGTTTATTATCTTATTTTTGGGGAATGAGGGGTTGTTTCTTAATTTACAGTGTTTTTAGCCTTTTTTTTCTTTTTTTTGCAACTCTACTTATTTTGCAGGGAGAAGAGCCCAAGTTATCAGAGCCTAGACCTGATCAAGCAGTCAATATGAATGCTGGGGAATCATCATCCTCTGAAACTCAGGTTGTAAGAATATTTTTAGTTAGTTAATTATGCAGAACATTCTTGGTGGTTATTTATATCAACCTAAGTTTATAATTATGCTATATAATTGTTCTTGGCATGTAAGCTTGATGTGTTTTCTAAATGTATCATTTTACAGTTTTTTGTTGACCAACATTAATATTTTCTGATCACTTAAGGACAATTTTCCAGTATTTTATTGAGATCAGTTAATATTGTTGTTGGTACATATTATGTGGTATTCTTAATAAACAATTGTTAGTTGTGCTGTTGTTTTTGTATCTCTTTTTAAATCTTTTACTGATTTTCTTAATTTCTTTTTCATCATTATGACAAATATATTATATGTGCACTTTTGCATATATTAAAGTTTTTGTGCCCATATCTAACAGGGATACGCAGAGCAAGAACTGCAAGTCAATGCAGAACCAGACTCAAAACTGGAAAGAGAGCATCCTGCATCTTGTAGCAATAAAGCTGCTCAAAAACTTGTTTTTTACCTTGAAGGACAACATCTGGATCATAAATGGACTCTGTACCAGGCAATTCTTCGCCAAGTAACAAAACAAAATGATGGTTTTTCTGGGGCAAAACTGTGGAGTCAAGTGCATATATTAACATATAGAAGGGCTGTGAAATCTGAGGACATAATGCCTCCAGAATGTTCACCTCAAGATTTCTCTAATGATAAAGTTTCAGCTTATTATCAGTATACTTCTTTTTTCTCAGACATGTTCTCTTGTGAACTTGTTTCTGATTTGGAGAAATCAAGTCCAACTTATGATATTTTGTTTCTTCTTAAAAGCTTGGAAGGCATGAACAGATTTATATTTCACCTTATGTCTCGTGAAAGAATTTGTGCTTTTTCTGAAGGGAAAGTTGATAACCTGGATAGCCTAAAAGTAACAGTTCCTTCTGTTCCACAAAATGAGTTTGTGAGCAGTAAGTTGACGGAGAAGCTGGAACAACAGATGAGGGACTCTTTGGCAGTCTCCATTGGTGGTATGCCTTTGTGGTGTAATCAGTTAATGGCTTCATGCCCTTTTCTATTTAGTTTTGAGGCAAGATGCAAGTACTTCAAATTGGCAGCATTTGGTCAGCCACAAATCCAACCTCATCTGTCTTACAACAACTCAGGAACAGTAAGTGACAGGCGACTGAGCCTTGGTGGATTGCCTCGAAAGAAGTTTTTAGTTTTTCGCAACCGGATTCTGGAGTCTGCTGCACAAATGATGGACCTACATGCCCGTCATAAAGTGGTTCTTGAAGTGGAATATGATGAAGAAGTGGGCACTGGTCTTGGACCAACTTTGGAATTTTATACTTTGGTGTGTCATGAGTTCCAGAAATCTGGCTTGGGCATGTGGAGAGAGGATGCTTGTTCTTTTACCCCCAATACAAACTTGCAGGCTGAGGAAATGGAAATCCATTCTCTTTATGGTCTCTTCCCTCGTCCATGGTTGTCAATGCAAGATACATCTAGCGGCATACAGTTCTCTGAAGTAACAAAGAAATTTTTCCTTTTAGGACAAGTTGTTGCTAAAGCTCTTCAAGATGGAAGGGTCTTAGATCTCCACTTCTCCAAAGCCTTCTATAAACTTATTCTTGGAAAGGTAACCAGTTCTAGATACAAGTAATGAACTTCACATGAGCTTGCCACCCAACAACAAATAATAAGATGTATACCTATGATCATTATAACTGACTTAGTCTCTCTATTCGCTTTTTTACCATGTCACTTTAGGAACTTTCTCTCTATGACATCCAGTCACTTGATCCTGGGCTTGGTAGGGTGCTGCAAGAGTTTCAAGCACTTGTTAACCGGAAAAAAATTCTGGAATCTGTCCGTGGAGGGAATTCCGTGTTGGAATATGGATTAAGCTTTCGAGATACCAGAATTGAGGATCTTTGTCTTGATTTCACTCTACCTGGGTATCCTGACATTGTTCTTGCTTCAGGGACTGATCACACCATGGTAAGGCATTGCTTGATATTTTTGCAATTCAATTTTCATTTTGATGCTTTTGGTGGTAGAATACTAACTTCATATATTCATCCTTTTTGGTAGGTAAATATGAGAAACCTGGAGGATTATGTTTCGCTTGTTGTCAATGCAACTGTGAGGTCTGGAATTTCAAGACAGGTGGAAGCTTTGGAATCTGGTTTTAACCAGGTCTGTGCCGTTGCTCACTTTGTCTTTGATAATAATTGAAATACTTTCTAGCTGCTTCTATTTCTTTTTTTTTTTTTTAATGATCCACTGTTTAAAACAAGAACCTTTTTGGTTGTGTTATAGTCACCGTCACTATAAAAGTTGGACAGAATTGCATCTAAAAAAAATTGTTGTAGAGAATTGGGGTTTACATAATACATTATGAACAAAATGAATATGGGCTTGAAGCTGACTTCTGTAAACAAGAGTACAAGTGTATCGTCTGTTGTATGGTTTGAAGGGCCACATGATGGGATATCGGTCTAATTTGTGAACTAAACGAGTTTAAAACAAGAAATATTAATTTAAGAGTCTTAATGAGTTTCAGAGCCAAAAGAATGGGGAAGAGAGATAATGGATGCTTTCGTGGGAGAAGTAATTTTATTTGTTTGATAAGAAGTTAGTTTGATCATTTTCTGTTCCATGTGAAATGGCATGCAGTAGAATAATTAAGCCTACAAATGCATGAGCTTATCATTTTCTTCTTTTGGCCTTGATGCTCCTGCCTAATATTTGGGTCTTGTATTTTAGTTTGAACATTTTCAGTCACCATTTTTTGATATTGTACTCTCTTTAAATGATGTATGACTTATTAGAAAGTTGAAAGAAATTTCTGCTGAAAACCCATTTACTGCTATTAGAATATCTTGGAATATCTTCAGAGTATTTTAGCGTATCTTTAGAATATCTTAGCATATTTTCATAAAATCTTTTTAATATATTATGGTATCAATTAGTCCTCTAATTGAGGAAGCAATCTTTGGAATTGTTTCCTAATTTCATTATGTTTCCTGATTTGTTTCCTAATTTAATTAGGGTTACGAGTCTTATTGTCTTAGTGAGCTTGGGCTTGCACTAGTAGTACTTCACTAGTACTTTACCTAATTATTAGTATAAATAGCAGTTAGTGCTTTGTATTTTACAACACATCAAATCAATCCAATCTCATATTATTCATTAGTATTTCTTCTCTCTTTTACTCCTTCCCTACCTTAAACGTATAATATCAGTAACCGCTTACCATATACATCTATGAAGCACAGACATGGCAAATATCTCTAGTTTCCAGTATCCAGGCCGTGTCCGTGTCCGTGTCCATGTCCAATACGGACACGACACGGCCAGATCCGTCTTGATGCCATTTTCAATTTTTTTCTTTTTTCTTTTCTCAAGTCAAATAGTGAGCTTGGGCTTGTATTAGTAGTACTTCACTAGTACTTTACCTAATTATTAGTATAAATAGGAGTTAGTGCTTTGTATTTCATAACACATCAAATCAATTTAATCACATATTATTCATTAGTATTTCTTCTCTCTTTTACTCCTTCCCTACCTAAAACGTATAATATCAACAACCGCTTACCATATGCATCTATGAAGCACAGACATGGCAAATATCTCCAGTTTCCGGTATCCAGGCCGTGTTCGTGTCCGATACGGACACGACACGGCTAGATCCATCCTGATGCCATTTTCAATTTTTTTCTTTTTTCTTTTCTCAAGTCAGACGCAACCAGGACTGCAGGAACCGGCAGAAACACTGCAGGAAACTGGTGGAGACACAGCAGGGATACGTCCAGGAGCCAAACACATCATTTTCCTTCTTCAAGAATCAAGACCGATCTGAATTGAAGATTGATCTTCATCTTTGTGTTGCTCTTTTTTGTAGTTTTCCTTTTTCAAGATTTCAGTTTCACGTCCGTGATTTTTTAATCTGATTTCTTGCACGATTTCTGGAACTCTGGGCTAAGCTTCTTGGCTTCTCTGTGTCTGTCATTCTATTTTGATGTGCTGAAGTATATACCACTGGTGCCAAAACTGGAAGACTTATCTCTGAATATGGTTGTCATTCTATAATTAGCTTGTTACTTTTTGTTTTTTGGTTCTAGCCTTCTTGGCTTCTTGTTGACCGTGGGCTCATTGCTACTAAATATCATGCGGTGCCTTTGATGCCCACTTTTACCATATGGACCAACAGCTTCTCACAATCACCAAAGAAAACTCCTTAACATAATATATATATATATATATATATATATATATATGCTTTACATTTTTAAACTTCTGTCGTATCGCCCGTATCAGTATCATATCATACCAGCATCATATTTAGTGTCTGTGCTTCATAGATATGCATTTTGTCTTGCATGCAGTCCCTTCCTTCATGTGACTTCTTATAATATGAGGTCTCTGATCAATTTTTCAGATGTTTAAGCTTCCACATATTCTTAAATCAGTCTAAATTCGACCACGGGACACAGCATACAGGTTTACAATAGTCGCCAAGATTCTTAAGTCATTCTGTGTCTGATGCTTAGGACTCCTTATGGTCCTAGGTCCATGAAAATACTTGAACCATTACACTGCTTAAATGTGATACCTTTGTTTTATAGTATCAAAACTAGGCATATTTATGTGTTGGCCCAGTCAGTATTCTTTAGTTTGTGTTTTCTAACTCATTTCTTATTTCTGTATTCATAGCAAGCCATCAAGATCAGTATACTGAATATTATAGTTTCCTTTAGGATTTATTGTTGTCAAGACTGCTCTTCAATTTCGTATATACCTTCATTGTGATTCTCAATTTTTTTTTTTTCCTTTCATTTTTTACTTGTTTTCAACTTTCAGGTTTTTCCCATCGAACATCTTCAGATTTTTAATGAAGAAGAACTTGAGCGTATACTTTGTGGAGAACATGATTCTTGGGCTGTACGTATAAATTTATTTTATTTTAATCAATTTTTATATGTGTCGTTCTCTTTTCTTGTAGAGAGGAATAGCAATTAAAAAGAAAATGAATCGTAATAATGCCTTGTTAGCAGTTCAATGAGCTTGCAGATCACATTAAGTTCGATCATGGGTACACTGCTAGCAGTCCTCCCATTGTTAACGTAAGCATTCCTGTATTTTTAGATACTTTTTGATATTATGTTTTGGATCAATTTTTTTTGTGTTTTTACCTGAATCTCATAATTTATAATATACCTACTGCTGTGGAATCAGTTGCTGGAGATTATCCGAGAGCTTGACCATGAACAGCGACGAGCATTTCTGCAGTTTGTGACTGGTGCACCTCGGCTTCCTCCAGGAGGATTGGCATCTCTCAATCCAAAGTTGACTATTGTCCGAAAGGTGTGTACAGATTATACCCTATATTTTTCACTGTGGCTTTTACTCTTTACATTTATGTTTTCTTTGTATTATCTCCTTCTACTGTCTGGTGTTTTTAACAGCATTGTAGCAGCCGGGCAGACACAGACCTACCTAGCGTGATGACTTGTGCAAATTATCTTAAGCTACCTCCTTACTCATCAAAAGTACCTTTTCAGTTTTCACTATTTCAAGCTTACATTAGTAAAAACTCATCAAACAAATTTTAGAAAATGATTTTCTTACTTTTGAGCCTAAACAATCTTTGGCACTTTATTCAATTTCAGGAAAGGATGAAAGAGAAGCTCTTGTATGCCATAACGGAGGGTCAAGGATCTTTCCACCTTTCATAACTTGCATTCTCTTGACTGGATTCGTATTTGCATTCTGAACCTGTAATTATTAGAGGGTAATTGATAGTAATGTAGACAAGGGTCTCAATGAGTTGCTGGCAGTGGTCTCAATGAGTTACTGGCAGTGGTGGTCTCAATGAGTTACTTGGAGACGAAGCTTCTGTCTTCACTGACTACAATTGTTGGGGGTGTGTACATAGCCTGCTGATAGTTGGTTGATTGACTTGTGTCGGCTGTACAGAAACGGAGGGCACTTTCAGGGGTTACGCTTTGATGTTTAATGTACAGTTTGTGTACAGGAACCTTTATGATACATGTAATGATACTAGCTGCTATCTTTGCGCCTGTTACATCTGCCATTGTTTTTATTATATTTCATTTTCATGAAATTTCTTTTTCATCTGCCATTGTTTTTATTATATTTCATTTTCATGAAATTTCTTTTCCTAAAATTTCATGCCATTTTTTTCACTTCCATTTACAATTGTGCTGCACAGGAAAAAAAAATTTAGATGACTTGAACTCAGCTGAAGCCACCTGTCTTATTTTTTTGGTACACCAGATATATCTCTATATATTTTTTTTAATGTGAGACTTTTCTTTTTTTTGGAGATGTTGAGTAATTATAATTATTAATTTTTTTTACAGTGGTGTCTCTTAGAATTTAAACTTTTTGGCCTCTTCCTGTGTTCATAATTTATATACTATTCCAATTAACCATTTGTGGGTATGAAGCCACCTGTCTAATTTTGCTGAGTTGTAAATGTAAAGTTGTGTTAAGTGGTATTACTCATTCCTCTTATCCGATGGTCAATGGTTTAAACAAGTTCTCGTTCCTTTATTGGATTCTAGCAATGGTGGTGGGAATATATGTAGAATTTTATATAAGGTTAGGGGATGGTTAGTAGTGATCATATATTAAAGAAGAAGTTTGAATACGAGTGTAAATGAAATTTTTAAGTAATTATTACGATAGTTTAATTTTTTTAAATATTTTAATAATATATAATTAAATAATATAAAAAATTTATATTTAAAATAAATTAAAATTAAAATTTTAGAAAAATAAACATTGAAAAAAATTTATAACTAAAATTAAAATTTTAAAGAAATAAGCGCTCTCTTGTCAGAAAGAAATAGGTGCTCTTTTGTCAGAAAAACATGGATAAGGCTGCGTGATATGATCGCACAATCATTTTATTTGTAAATTTGAACGATCAATGTAAATTTGCACAACCAAAAGAATAATCTGGATACTCTTTTAAGTTATTTTATTTCGAAAAGTATGTACTTTTCAAACTATCTTGATTTATATTATAATTTTTTTATGACGAATAAGAAAAACTTGAATTATCTATACTAATATTATTGCATTACGTTATCAAAAAAATAAAATTTGAAGTAATACAGTTGAGGTAAAGGAAAGGAAGAAAATGTACCAAGTAACATTATAAAAAAACGTAGTACATAGAGCACCACCCACAAATATCTAGCTAGCCCCTTATCTTACCAGACATCTCTCTTCTCTTCTCTTCTCTTCTCTTCTCTTCTGCCTCTGTTTTCCAAATGGAGCAGCCATGAACGTTACACTAGTCCAACCTCCATTCTCATATTCACCCTCTAACCCCTACTCACTCCCCCATACTTCCACACTTCCCTGCACTTCTCCATTCAAATTCACCACCACGCGCTCCTTTCTCGCTGCCTCCACTACCAACTACACCAACCCTTCAGACCAGTCACTCATTACCACCACTTCGGACCCCACAACCGAACCCCGCGACCAGAGACTGCTATCACTCTTACGCCAAAGGAAAACAGAGGAAGCATGGGTTACCTACACCCACTCCACTCACCTTCCCAACGCCACGTGTCTCAGCCGCTTGGTTTCTCAGCTATCCTTCCAAAACACCCGCTCCGCCCTCACGCGCGCCCAGTCCATCGTCACGCGCCTCCGCAACGAGCACCAGCTCCACCGCCTCGACGCCAATTGCCTCGGCCTTCTGGCGGTGGCCGCCGCCAAGTCCGGCCACACGCTCTACGCCGCGTCCATCGTCAAGTCCATGCTTCGCTCCGGTTATCTCCCCCACGTGAAGGCCTGGAGCGCCGTCGTCAGCCGCCTTGCCTCCTCCGGCGACGACGGCCCCGTGGAAGCGCTGCGGCTGTTCAAGGCCGTCGCACGGCGCGTCCGCAAGTTCGCCGACCTCGACATGGTTGCGGACTCGCGGCCCGACACGGCGGCGTTCAACGCCGCGCTGAATGCGTGCGCCAATTTGGGTGATGGTGAGAAGTTCTTCCAACTGTTTGATGAAATGCCACATTATGGTGTTGTGCCTGATGCGCTGAGTTATAATATCATCATAAAGCTATGCGCTAGAACTGATAGGAAAGAGTTGCTTGTGTTTGTGTTGGAGAGGATTCTTCAAGTGGGTATTCCTTTGTGTATGACTACTTTGCATTCCCTGGTTTCGGCTTATGTTGATTTTGGTGATTTGGAAACGGCTGAGAAAATGGTTCAGGCAATGAGGGAACAAAGGAGAGATATTTGTAAGATACTAAGGGAGTCTAATTCAGAAGATTTGGGTGAAATTGATAATGAATGCATTTTTCAGAAATTGCTTCCAAATTTGATAAATTTGAGTGGCAATGAGCCACCTTTGTTGCCTAAAGCATATGCTGCCGATACTAGAATTTACACCACTTTGATGAAGGGTTATATGAAGGCAGGCCGTGTCAGTGATACAGTGAGGATGCTTGAGGCAATGCGCCGTCAGGATGATAGTGCTAGTCACCCTGACCATGTTTCATATACCACTGTGGTTTCAGCACTTGTGAAGGTGGGTTCCATGGACCGGGCTCGTGAAGTACTTGCTGAAATGACAAGAATTGGTGTGCCTGCAAATCGGATTACCTACAATATTCTCCTTAAGGGTTACTGCAAACAGTTACAGATAGGCAAGGCAAGAGAGTTGCTTAAGGATATGGTTGATGATGCAGGGATTCAGCCTGATGTGGTGTCCTATAATATAATGATTGATGGATGTATATTGGTTGATAACAGTTCTGGGGCTCTTTCCTTCTTTAATGAGATGAGAGCAAGAGGAATAGCTCCCACCAAAATTAGTTACACAACTTTGATGAAAGCTTTTGCATTTTCAGGTCAACCAAAGCTGGCTCACAAGGTCTTTGATGAGATGGTCAATGATCCTCGAGTGAAGGCTGATTTAATCGCCTGGAATATGTTGGTTGAAGGATATTGTAGGTTGGGATTGATTGAAGAAGCAAAGAAAGTAATTCAAAAGATGAAGGAGAATGGATTTCACCCTGATGTGGGCACTTATGGCAGTCTTGCCAATGGGATTGCATTAGCAAGAAAACCGGGAGAGGCACTTTTACTTTGGAATGAAGTGAAGGAGAGGTGTGAGGTGGAAAAGGTGGGGGGCAAATCTGATTCTTCTCTTCCCCCATTGAAACCGGATGAAGGGCTTTTAGATACTCTGGCTGATATATGTGTGAGGGCTGCTTTCTTTAGAAAGGCCTTGGAAATTGTGGCTTGCATGGAAGAAAATGGGATACCTCCGAACAAGACCAAGTTTACTCGAATCTATGTGGAAATGCATTCAAGAATGTTTACTAGTAAGCATGCTTCGAGGGCTAGGCAAGAAAGAAGAAGCGAAAGGAAGAGGGCAGCTGAGGCTTTTAAGTTTTGGCTGGGCTTGCCTAATTCTTATTATGGAACTGAATGGTGGTTTGATGGATATGACTCTACCTCTGATTCGGTTTAATTACATTTACAGAAACCAATGTAATTAAAAAAAAAAAGTGGATATTTCACTTTTAAAATGTCTTTTTGTCATTAAAACATATTTATTCAAATAGGATTTAATTTTTATTCACTGTCGGTATAAAGTTTATTTACATTGTTATTTAATCATGTACTGACATATCATTAAAAGAGTTAGATTTTTTAAGTGATTTTTTACACTGACAGTTGATAGAAATTAAATTCATTCAAGTATTAGAACAATGTCTTTTATGATTTTTTTTTATACATCGAGGAGTATTTTCCTTGATTGGTGATATTGATTTATGTCCAAATTCTTACTCACCCTAATGATATCCATGATCGCCTTAATCATGCTTGGAAGTTGTCTTGGTAGCATAACTGCATAAGCATACACAGAGATTAATGGCTGCGCTGATGTTGATGAATTTGTCAATTGGATGATTTAATTGATAGCACTTGAATCTTGAAGGATTAAAATATTTTATTTTATTTGTCTCTTTGAGGAAATTATGTGGTACTACTAATTTTTCTTTTCATTGAATGTTACTTCATCTTGTTTACAAATAATCTAATGATTTTTTTTTTACTGTCATGTGTTACCCTTGGCTATTCAGGCTAGCTTTTATGGTTTTATTTTGGTCCTATTTAAGATTAATAAAATTAATTAATTGTTTATTTAGTTGTCCTGTGGAGTCATATATTCCCGTCATTTGGAATTGCATCTATGGCCTTTTGTCATTTTTTAGCATATTTAAGATTAATTTTTTAAAAATAAACAATAAACCATTTTTTTAGTATTTTAAAATCCTTAATTAAAATTAACTAACTCATACATATTTTTTTAAGAATTATATAATTATATATTGGGAATACATAGATACACACTGCAAGGTAAAGTTGTAAATAATTTTATTTAATCTCTGATTTTCATTTTTTACTAAAATTATACATATTTTAATTTAGTCTTTGATTATTTTATTAATTAATATAAATATTTTAATTTAGTATTTTAACATTTTTCTAATTTTTAATATTTCTTATTTGGTGGCAAATCAAATATTATTAGTGTTAATTTGCACAATTCACTTCAAGTAACAGCTTTATGACAAATATATTAGGCGTACAATAAAAATAAGTTTTCATCATTTTTTATACATAAATAGAATTTTTAATTTAATTTTGTTTTAAGGACTAACTTTTATTTATTTAAAGAATTTTAAAATTATTTTCCCTAATCAAATAAAAATTATTAACACCATATTTCATTTAATTTTTCTCACCACTCCATTGCGGTGCCATTGGGTATGGCCGTTACAAAATTATATGATTCATGATTTATTTTTTTATGATGCTCCACTTTCTATTTTTAAAACTAATATATATGTTTACGATAAGAAAAACATTATATCGCCTAAAGATGTTTTTAAATATTTTTATCTGGGCAGAGTAATGGGGTTATTACTGTTTGTCTATTCAGAAAAAAGTTTGAACCAAAGGGCCGAATAAAAATGTTATTCGACAAACACTTTTAAAGGGTGTTTTTAAAAATTGTCGTGACTATAATTTAAAAATCTTTAGGCCGAATAGAAATCTTCTCAAATCCTAACTTGATTTTTTAAATTTAAATATTCTCTTATTAAACATGTACCTATTTTAACAAGGGTTGCTAGATCTTGAGAAAAATACGACAAATATTTGTAATTTAATAATATTCGTGGGATGCACGAATATGACACACAATTTTTAAATCTAGAAGACATTAAATTAATAACTTATAATTAAAAAATTCAAAGTTGAAACATATTAAATAAATAAATAAAATAATTAAAAAATATTATATATTATTACACAATTCAGGCAGATCAAATGAGAGTAAGAGACTATAACATTCTTATATTGGATGTCAAATCAATTTATTTTTAAATATTAGCTTAAAAAGTGTTGAATAAAAGTAATACTCAATATTTACAACAAAAGGAACCATTGAGATGGGAGACGTCTTATAATAAGAGAATGTTTGAAAAATAATTCAAAAAAAGGGTCGATGAAATAGTGATTAATAACCGGTAAAATTCTCTATGAAGTATGTATACAGTAAAGTTGCACAAATAAAACAAAACCAATCAAAATTTGAATATTTAAAAATTAGAACACATGAAAAATAGAGTTGATCAATTGTTGACACTATTAACTATTAAGGAAGTAAAAATTTAAAAAAAATTATTTATGAATGACAGGTGACATAAATTGTGTTTTATATAATAATATATATTACTTAAAATTAATAATAATGATTTATCTAAATTCAATTAACAATTAATAATTAATCAAACACTTAAATTATACTTATTTTTCTTATTTGAAAATTTATTCCAAGAACTTTAAAAAAAAAATTCTTATTATATGTCTTTTTTGTTTCTTGATTTTGATTTTATTATTTTTTCTGGCTACTAAAAAGGTTAAGAGACAAGTTACAATAAAATAGTCAAAGTAGCGAGTCTTATAGTTTAGAAAAAGCTCATACCTGACTCAACATGAATAATCATCGTTGTCGTCATTGACTTGCAGGATTGGAACTAAGTTTTTATCTGAGGTGATATGATTTTAAAAAAGACATAAACCTAATTTTACAAGTCTTAAAAAATTGTACACTATTATTATTTTGGGTGCCACCTAGGTGCGCCTATTGATGATAGGGAAAGGGAATGATTGAGATGGATAAGGTTGGACGAGAAAGGATGATCAGAGAGGTAATTTTTTTTAAATTAAAAAAATTATAATTTATTTTCAGAAATAAAAAATATTAAACAATGATATGAATTTTTTTATTATTTAAAAATAAATAAATAAATCAATAATATCTACTTTAAAAAATTATTATTTTTTTCTTTATACTTCTCTATTAAAACAAAGGGTTAGGAGAGACTAGTAAATATAAGCATAATAATTTGAACTTATTCGTCAAATACTCAATTCGCTTCAACTTGCATGACACGAGTCTAAAACCTGTCTAACAACAGGAGTTAAGTGGGATGAGTTTAAATTATGTTACGAGGTGGGATATGTTTGAGTTTAAAGCCTATTTGTTTTTACCTTATTCTGCACCTTTTATTATTTTATAAAAAATATATTTTATACTTAATATAGTTTAATATTTTTAATAAAATGAGTAATTTTTAATAATTTATATTATATTATGTATTATATAATATATATAAGTAAAATACAAATAAAATCCAAATTCTATTATTTCCTTATAAATATTGTACGAAATTTTATTTACAAAACTTATAAAACAAATTAAAAGTTCTTTTAAAGATGTAAAACAAATTCAAAGCGGGCAAAATCTACCCCTACCACCTCATTGCCAATCTTAAATAAACATGCATATTGAAGTTCGTGGAGAAGATTAGCCAAACTGACATTCTGCAGTGTAACATTTTGATTACATTTCTGTTACATTTCTATACTGACAAGACAACAACCTTGTTGTGGTATCTTCATTCTTCAACGTGGTAGGGAAACTCGCCAAGACTCAAAACACATGTTGTTTCATCACTCGTCCAAATATCCTCGTCACTTTATCTCCTAATAGATAAATAAAATAAAACAAAAAGCAAAATTACCAAAATAGTGGCCACGCGTCCATATCAGGATCCTCATCGGGTCGCTTCTCTGATTCGAAACAAGAACTACATTTCTGGTACGAAGCCAGCTTTCTCAACGCTCCACCCTTTTTTTTCTCTCTCTCTCTCCTCACAAAATCGATGAAATATTTCTCGCACCGTTTCTGGTTTCAACTCTCAATTGAAGCATCTCCTCTGCTACAGTCACCACACTCTTTGCACTCTCTCCGTGCTCTCTACCCCAACAAGAAAGAACAAGTCTATCTCTGGAGAGAGGTTTGCACTTTCTCGTTTCATTCTTCATGTTTTTCGATCTTATCAAGGTTTTACATAGTAATGTGAATGCAAGTACATGTCTTTTTTTCTTTTTTTGTAGGGTTTTCCATAATGGCTATAAATTCAGGCCAATTTGATTTAAACGCTGATGCTGTTTTGTTTGATCGGGAAAATGAGGTTCTTGGGCTTAACCCATCAGGGTCCTATGTTAATGTTGGTGCCTCTCATGCTGAAACCCTAACTCGTGGTGAGGTTCAGGGTCAGGGTCAAAAGGTTTGTCATGTTGCAGATGATCGTGGAGCCAACGGTTCACTGGAGCCGCTTTCTGGGTCGGTTGTGGGTGGATTTCACATGAACCCACGGTGTGATGTGATGATTAATGGAAGTGGAAAAGAGGGTTTTGGTAAAGAAACTGAATTGGTGGATAGAGGGAATGATTTGGAGGCAGGAGTGGAACTTGTTGATGGAGGATGTGATAGGAAAGCAGGGGACTTTTCATGTGGGTTGGTGAAGAATGAAGATAAGAAAAGTGCAATTGAACGTTCAGATGGAGCCCCATTAGTATATGGAGGTGCAGAAACTGATAATGGCTTGGTTCTTGAATTAAATGATGGTGGTCAGAATGAGCTGGAGTGTGAGAACGCTAGAAAAGTTACTGAAAATGGTTCACTGAGCACTAAAGTTGCATCAAATAATGACGCACAAGGAGTTGATAATCTGACGGAGTGCGAGAAGGAGGACGAAAATGCTACTTTGGTGAATCAGCGGAAGTGTTTGGTTGATGAGATAGCAAACCAAGGAGCTGATACTTTGGTGAATTTAAGCGCAGTTGTGGGAGATGACAGCGTGATCAAAGCTGCTGATAATTTGGTTACTAAGAATGGCCTCAAGGATTCTCGTGCCTCAGAAATCGCAACCTGCCAATTACAGGATGGCATTCCAGATATGGAAGTCACGGATGCCTTCAATGCCAAAGAATCTTTGCATCAGAAAGACTCATTTTCAAGAAATCACCTTGAGCTAGAAACTTCATATGGGTTGAAACAGCCAGCCTTTGTTGTTGATGCACAAGTAGAGGTGATGCAGAATCGAACCATAGACATCAATATTGCAGAAGCAGGGCTTTTTGAGAATATTCAAAATGACTGTCGTGGTTTTAATCTTGTTGTAGATCTTAATTCATACAGAAACACGCAGGAGGATGGCATGTATAGGGAGCCTGTGTTTTCAGAACTGAATTTCTGTGTATCTGATTTAGTATGGGGAAAGGTGAGGGGCCATCCTTGGTGGCCTGGTCAGATCTTTGACCCCTCAGCTGCATCAGAAAAGGCAATGAGGCACCTCAAGAAAGACTGTTACCTGATAGCATATTTTGGGGATCAAACATTCGCTTGGAATGATGTGTCAAAGATAAAGCCATTTCAGATGCATTTCTCACAAATGGAGAAGCAGAGCAATTTGGAAATTTTCCATCATGCTGTTGATTGTGCTTTAGGTGAGGTCTCTAGACGGGTTGAGTTTGGCCTATCCTGTCCTTGCATGCCTGAAGAAGTGTTTTCAAAGCTTAAAACTCAAGTAATCACTAATGCTGGAATTGATAACCAATCAAGCAGAAGAAATGGAGGGGACAGGTTTATAAATGCAACGTCTTTTGAACCCATGAAACTTTTCAATTTTGTTAAATCATTAGCCCAGTCACCACTTATTGTATCTGATAGACTGGATTTTGTAATAGCACGTGCCCAATTGTTGGCCTTCTATCGCTCAAAGGGTTATTCTCAACTGCCTGAGTTTGTAGTGCTTGGTGGGTTGTTCGAGAATGATATGGAAATTCTACTCATGAGGGAGAAGGAGCAATGTGATGATCAAATTGATGGGCTAGGATTGGAAACCCATCTCGGGTTTTCACACAAGCGTAAGCATAGCTCTGGGGATAGCAAACGACCCAGCAGAAAACATAAACTTTTGTCGGATTTGTTGTCTGAGAAGAGCTTCTGCATTCCAAATGGTGAACATGTATTAGAAAGGAAAGCTGGCCATAAGTCAATTTCACGGTGTTCTGGAAGGAAGCGGAAGGCAGCGTACAATAGTTCTGATGATTATTTCCATAATTCCCAAAATAGAGAGCTTATCCCATTACAGTATGTTTCTATAGATGAGATGTGGTCACAACTTTGCTTGGCTGCCACAGATCCTGCTGGAGAAAGTTGCTTAAGTGACATGGTAAATTTCTTTGCAGAATTCAAAAATTTCATTAGTGTCGATGATTCTGCTTCCCTGGAGCAGGAAATGTCTTTGGAACAAATGAATGGTGTGACCAGAGTAACATCAATGGAAGTAGTGGCTTCTATGACATCTGCAATGGAGCCTTGCAAAGATTCTTATTGGACTGACATGATAATTCAAAGCATTTCTGAAGAGCAGTCATTATCAAACAACCAGAGCGAAAGAGAAGAGTTTTTGCCTGAAACTCCAACTGAAAGTGGTTCTTCCTCTTTCAAATCACAACCAGCTGCTGAAATTAGCACAAATTTGGGTTTTACACCGCAAGATACTGATACAAATCTTGGATTTGAACCTTCTAAGCTTGCGGAACATTTGGATGAGAGTTCTATGGAGGGCATCTGCCCCACTTCTCTGACTCTGAAATTTACAAATTTGAATTCTGTTCCTTCCACAACAGATCTCAATAAGATTTTTGGCCGCTTTGGACCCCTGATTGAATCACAGACTGAACTGCTGAAGAAGAGTAACCGTGCCAGAGTGGTTTTCAAAAGACGTTCTGATGCAGAAACTGCTTTTAGTAGTGCTGGAAAATATAGCATATTTGGACCTTCACTTGTTAGTTACCGCCTCAAGATTTTGCCTTCTACATCAAAAAAAGGTACTGTTGGTACAGGAAAGCGAGGCAGAAAAAGGACAAGTTCTGTGGATGGCGCTGCAGTCTGATGCTTTGGCATTGATCCTTCAACCTCCAATAGGACGTTAATAATTGGTGTTTTAATGTGAATATCGATATTCCTAGTGTTAGTATTTTGATGAGCTAATGCGGCTAGCATGCAAATACATAGGATTGAGTAGCTAACTAATTGATATTTAGAAATCTTTGGGGATAGGATTAAGTCTATTTAATTAGGAATGGTGCATATTTTGGGGACTGATATGAGGAAAATTCTAAGTTTCAGCTTATGTGACTGTCTAACAAGTCATATTTGTGAATATCGTATATTTAGGAGCATTGTTCTGATAATCGGAAGGTTGTGATTACTGCATTTTCCTAATCACGTTTAAAGTTATTCGAAATCACGCGAGTTATTTCTTCCATTCTTTCATGCATACCTTGTTATTCTCCACAGGTTGTCTCTCGGCACAAAGTCACAAACTTAAAGCAGAAATAGTAGGTTCTTTTACCCAGTATTTGGTTATTAATTATACCATATTTGGATTGTCTTTTGAACATCTTAAAATCATGGTTTAGGTAAAAGTATCAAGAAACAAGCTTTTGTCTAAATCATGGTTTGACACTCTTCAAAAGTTTATCTAAAATTGCTATTAATGTCGTTGTTTGTACTTTGTACCACATGAGGAGACGAAAATTGAAAAACTCAAAGGAAGATTAATATAGATAAGATTCAAACGCTGAAGCCGAAAATGCCATTCCTATGGCCTATGATTGTGTAATTGAGCTTAGGAGAGTTTGTCCCGGCGAGTAGTCCGTAGGGTGAATTTCTAGCTAGCTTCGATTCACTTCAGAGCGTGCATTTTGCTTGATAATGTTTTACATATAACTGAAAATAAAATAAAAAGAATCAATAATACATCTTTAAGTTTTTCGTTTCCAAATGATTTGATCCAAGATTACATTTTTTTAAAATAAAGTTTTCCAAGACTTATAAAAATGAAAAGGAATTGAGTGTGCATATTGAAATTTAATAAAAATTAAATTTGACGTCATGTGTTTTTTAAAAAGAGAATTAGTCATATAAAACTCCAATCCTTTGGTGAGATTGAGTGCAATTATGTATTTTTTGGGGTTTGCAATTATGAGAATGATAATTTAAACTAAGTTGATATAAATTCAAATTATCTACTTTTTTTTCAGGTATATCCAAATGACCTTAATTAAAAGAAGTACATCCATGCAAAAGGAGAAAAAATGTCACAAAATAGTGATTAAGATGCAATAATATCTGTACGATTTATTATATATTGAAGAAGATTATTTGATTATACCTCAATTAATCAATTTTCATTGTAGTATTAATTAGTCTAAACACAGTAATCAATAAAACAATCTAGCATCAAATCACAAGGTGTAAAACGAAGTTTAATATGAGCATGTAAGAGTTTAAATTTCACTAAAAATATACTTGGTGACTAAAGTTAAGTCAACGCTGAAACAAAACTTTATTTCATATTTCATATTTATATAGTAAATTAAGGATGTGCCTTATATAATTAAGAGAATTACCCGACAAGACGCTCTCGTTTTAGTGTTTTTACCGTCTCACTAGGACGTTATACCTTCTTTTTTTATTTATTTAATTTTTGAACTAATACAATTATTTTCCCTCTAATCCGATTATTCAAACAGCCATAGCGGCTTCTCCAAAGTTGAAAATTGCGAAACCACACCACAGTTCTTCCTTGTTATCGTCTCACAAAAAAAAAAGTGAAAAACCCCAAATTCGAGCGCGGAATCAGAATCTGTGACTTCTCATCGATGGTGATTTCTGAAACGGAGGGTTCTCTGAGAAACAGCGATGTCCATGACCGACGCCTTAGTCTTATCGACGTTTCTTCCGCCGATGATTCTCTTCTCATTCTCAACCCCCTTTCCGCGAATCCCTTCCACCACCAACATTCAGGTCACTTCATCTCTTCTATTGCCACCACCACACATTCTAATCTACCATTCATGTTCTTTTTTTTTATCTTACTTGACTGAATGTGAATGCGTTCTCAGAAAACGAAGAGCGCGCAGGGTTGTTGTGCACTCCGAACTCCAAAAAATTTGAGGATGCTGCTAGCAAACTCCAAGAGTGGGAGCGGTGTGAGATTGAAAAGCCAAAGAAAAACAACAAGTGCAATTTGCGCAAGAGTTTAGCTTGGGATAGTGCTTTCTTCACGAGTGATGGTACGTTAATTCTTTGTGCGCTAGGAATTGTGGTATATAGCGCTTTTATTCTTCTTTTTTTTTTCAATAGGATGTTCGGCATGTTTCACTGCAAGTGCGGTGTGTTTGTTGTGTTCAGGTGTTTTGGATGCTGAGGAGTTGACTAGTATAATTGAGGGTGTTGAGAAGGATGAAAAACATGTATTAGTATTACCCGTGATTCAAGAGGATGTGCACAAGTCATGTGAGTCCATCTCTACGTTAGAAAGTGATAGCTTGACCCTCGAGAGTCTGAGTCTCGAGGCTGATTTATTTGAGGACGTAAGAGCTTCCATTCAGAAATCCTGCAGCATCTCCAATGTGGCAAGTGGAAACGGCAAAGTTCCATCAGGGGTAACAGGGTTCCAAAATGGTGACTGTAAGTCTTCCTCTGCATTATGAACTTGGTATTGTTGGCCTATTGTAGTTAACATCCTTGCAATCTATTAATTTATGTTGGTGTATAGAATTTGTGAATTGTGATGCTTACTTAAAGCATGGGTTTATACAGAGCTTGATTAGTTCAATAAAAAAAATTACTCCAAAGAGCTTCTTGTGCTTTAGACTTTAGCAGCCTCAATCTGTACTGCTTATTATCAACAGCAGCACAAATAGTTACCATAAGTAACAACTCCTTTTGCTGTTGCCCTGTTGCCTCTTTACTGTTGAAGCAACCTCCCTTCTCGCCAACAAAAATATAAAAAGACAGAACTAGAAACAATAGAACTCTTGATAAAAAAAATGGACAACGAAGGAACAAGCTGTGGTGAGTGTGTAAAAATGTGGCCATTTTTCCTTCATAGTTAATATATTATCAGTAGTTCATTTTTTTGGTAATGTACTATTTTTCCCATAAAAACCAACTTCAATGCATAATAGTAAGAAGAGGATTGGTTCTGTGAACATGTTCACACACACGTAATCTGACAGAGTGATTTCATTCTTATAATAATTGAAAATTGGTTCTAGGTGCTGTGACATAGAATGACTGTTTTGAAATGCTTTTATCTTGCCCTTGCACATTCTGACTACTTAAGAGCTAGTAGGTTGAATTTTATTTCATCTACTCTGCTTATATTCTGTTGTACTGATTTATCCTCAATTAGTCAAATTAATTATTTCTTGCTTTTCTTTTCAGCTTCAAAAAAGGTTGGCATGTCTTCTCATAATAAGGTAAATTGGATTAGTGGCATAAACCTGAAAATTTCTATCATATATATGTTTGAATGGTTCCTTCTTATCTCAAGAATACTAGAAAAAAATGGCTGCAATAACTTTCTATTGATTTTAGATGAAGGCCCCATCTTCTAAAAATCCAAGTGCCGCCATGCAAGGAATAGGGAAGATGACAAAGAAGAATCCTATTTTTCCACAACTTCCACAGGTATGCAACTAAAGAAAACCATCGAAGAAAAATTGTGGTTCTCTATTTATGCTTGCTAATTGATGTATTGGCAGAGGACAAAAGCAGTCAGAAGTCACGAAATGGAATTTTAATGACTATATATCTGACACTAATTTTCTTGGTTTAAAGATGCCTGTTGCTACAAGGGGAGAGCCATCTATTTTAAAGCAACCAAAGGTACTGGGAAAGTCTAATCCAAGTTCAACAATATCATCCAAGAGAGCTTCGCTTGGTGATCTACATGTCAAAAGTGAAAGGGACAAGGCAAAGCGAATAATTGGTGGTTAGAACTTAGAACTTGCTTTAGCATTATTTTTTCCTTCTCATTTTGGTATAAGGGTTCCCTTTTTCTCAGTTGTAGTTCACTTTTAATTTTATTTGGCCATTTCAGGTAAGGCCAGTTCAGTGTCAAACACATCTGTTATTGGGGGTTCTCAAGGTATTGTGCCTAGGCCCACACTGTCATCCAAATCCCCTTCAGGTCTGTCAGTTGCAACCAAGACAAAATCAGCAACATCCACATCTTCTGGTAGCAACTTATCTGGTAATATTGGTAAATCACCATTGAATTCCTCAAAAAGAAAAGTTGATGCTGGAATCAAAAAGCCACTCTCATCTTGCTCAGCTGTCAGAACACCATCAAGAATTGCTTCAACAGATAAAACTGGGTCTAACAATTCTAGTCTCTCAGGCTTGTTGTCTGTCACCAAGCTCTCTTCTAGTATTTCTCCTGCTAGCTCTATTAGTGACTGGTCTTCAGAGTCATCACCATCAACTTCTATGGCTAAATATAGGTCTAATAGTTCAAGGACTAGTGTCGATAGTAGCTCTAGCAGAAAGGTATTATCAGACACTGATGCTTGTCAAGGGTCAAATTCTCAGAATCCTCAAAGTGATTCAAGCTTAGAAGGGAAGGAGACTCAGAATACTGGATTCATCAGTCAATGTGCAAGTACTGCTGCTGCAGGAACAGTTCTTCCTCCCGCTCCCATGAAACCTTCAGGTCTTCGACTGCCTTCACCAAAGATTGGCTTCTTTGACGGGGTGAGTTTTGCCTTGTTTACATTTGATATATTTAGGAACTGATTTTATCAGTGCAACTTTCTTGGAGAAGTTAACAGTTTCTGTATAATTATGAATTTGGTCACGCAGCTTAAAAGCTATGTATTGGTTTTGCGAGGTGCAATATGTGCCTCTGTAATTTTTTTTCCCTCCATTTCTTTCTTCATCTCTCTATTACATCCCATTTGTTGAATCGACATCATTATGTTATGCAGGTGAAATCCTCGGTGCGCACTCCTCGTGGGGGAACGCAACCACACTCTGTTGTACCCCGTGGCTTGCCTAAACATGGAGCGGGAAGTGTCAGTCCAAGTGAAGGCCAAAACAAAGCGAAGCTTGGAAAGCTGCAATCAGCAAGATCTATCATGTCAATTGAAAACAAAAAATCCAATAGCGAGCAAACTTCACATCCAATTCCTCTTCAGGAATCATCAGATGTTGCAATTAAGACATCTAGTGCTTTGCAGAATGTCAAAAGCTCTTCAGGTAACTTGGAGGCCAATAATACCTTGGCTGAAGGGCACCTTATTGGTATACATGATCTCAATCTAGGTTCTACACAGGATAATGGAACTCTTGACATTTCAATTGATATAATATATTCGGAGATCAAGGGGGGCATACGCTCAGTGGATATGAGAGCCACTTCTACTGATGAAAAGCTTAATAATAGTGATTGTTCTACTTATGTTGAAAATACATCTTCATGACTTCATCTGAAGTTGTGGGGGAATGCTTAATATATGGCCACTCTAATTTCCCAAAGGACAGGGAAATTATGTACATAAATGACATCAACTATTAGCTATGAGAGGATCTTTTTCCTTTTTTACTAAAATTGAAACTACAGAAGTCTTGATCTTGATGTACTCTGTCCTACTCAGGCTACTGAATAGAAGGACCTCATGTTTTTAGCACTTGATCTACTGTTTATTTGAATTTGATTGTAAGTCAGTGGAAGTGGATTTTCTGCATTTAACCACTGGATAATTAAATGCCCGAGAATATTTTCTTTTGCATTTTTTGTTAATTGTAATTATATATATTGTTAGATTAATGAACTTTTAGTTAACACCTCAAAAATGTTTAGAAAATGTATAGAAGTCATATTTAAAGGTAAAATAACAAAGCGCAAGATTTGATAAACTTTTAATATTATAATTTCAATTTTAATATGCAACTTCATTTATATTGAAACACATTGATGGTGTTCTATTCGGTTGGAAATTTCATCTATAAAAACTGGAATTTTAATTTCCTAATTCTTTTTTTTGGTGTATCAATTTCCTAATTTAACTTTTTTAGATGCATACAAGTTGTACAACTGTATGAAACTAATGATATGAAATTACGTTACCCAAGATTCAAAACAGTCTATTAGGAACTCCGTTTTCATGTCCATGCCCTTCTGTTCATGCATATTATATTCAGTCTCCCGTTAATTCAACCTACACCGAGGCCACGGACGGCCAGATAACCTCCCATAGCTAATAGTTGATGTGATTTATGATAATGCCCTCACTCCATTTTCGCATATTCTTCTATTCGGGAAGACACATACGTTGCTAAATTAAATCATGGTACATCTCTCATTTCAGTTTTTGAGAATTGTCATTAAGCTCAGTTGCTGACAGAAATTTACAACTTCTCATCTCGCCCATGCAAAACCCACTAATACATTAGCCAGCGACAAACCATTACTAGTTGGACCAGAGGTCAAAATTATATTACCAGTAGTAATTTGGAGAACCAGCTCTTGACGAAATGAGACATTTTGTAAGATTGGTAGAGCAATACCCTCACTCCATTTTCGCATATTCTTCTATTCGGGAAGACACATACGTTGCTATATTAAATCATGGTACATCTCTCATTTCAGTTTTGAGAATTGTCATTAAGCTCAGTTGCTGACATAAATTTACAACGTCTCATCTCGCCCATGCAAAACCCACTAATACATAGCCAGCGTCAAACCATTACTAGTTGGACCAGAGGTCAAAATTATATTACCAGTAGTAATTTGGAGAACGAGCTCTTGACGAAATGATACATTTTTTGTAAAATTAGTAGAGCAATGCTGCTCGCAACAAAATGAGGCATTGTCTGGATTTTGTTGTGTAACATTTAGTCAATTAGGATGCTATCGTCAAGGTAGGCAAAATGAAGAAGACTGGATTTTATGCAATGGCCAAAAAACAAGAGCTTGACAACCAGAGAATGAGGATGTAAGGTAGGCAGGCTAAGATATGTGACTAAATGTTAAAATCATTAAGTTCAGTAAAATAACTTGAGAGATACAAAATTGTCCATAAAACTCATTCACCTCGAAGCAAAATTCATAAATTTTTAGAGAAACTATTGAAAACAAAGAGAGGAGCCATTCCACAAATTTAAGACCTTGGTTTCTCTTTCTTCTCCTTGAAAAGAGCCAGAAGAGAGACACCAGAGACCTTCACAACCTTGAACCTGACACCAGGAATATCACCCACGGCATGACCTTTTCGTCCAAATCCAGCTATCAAGACTTCATCCTACAACCACACACCAAACATCATATTACACAACGGATATAAAGAACAGATTACTAAGAAGATATGAAAAAGATTTAAATACACTTCAAGATATTACAGTATAAAGAGGATAAGCAAATTAGCAAAGCCTATATGACCAAGAGTACTCACATTCTCTTCTATGTAGTTTAAGCAACCATCATTTGGGACAAATGCAGCAATCTTCTTCCCATTTTTTATGAGTTGAACCCTGGCACACTTACGAATGGCAGAGTTGGGCTGCTTAGCCTCAATCCCTCTGCACATAGAACACCATATTAATTTCTTAACATCCAATGCTTCAATTGAGGAAATATTCTAGTAAAGGATATAAAGATCAAGTTAAATTAATCTTACATCTTTTCAAGAACAATACCCTTTGCATGGGATGAGCCAGCAAAAGGCTTCTTCCATTCATTGCCAAGATGAGATTTTTTGTATGACTTGTCTGCCCACCGCTGCCTCCTGCGGTGGGACTTCAGCTTGCGAGCAGCTCCCATTCCTCGTGTCTTCCTGTAGAAGAACCCAAGTAAGAAGATATAATTTTATATCTCTGATGCTCTCATGTAGATTAAAAAAAAAGTTCCTAGTTCCTTTTAATGGCAGAAAATATCATGTCTTAAAAGGATGGATAACTGAAGATGCTGGTTCATGGCAAATTTTTAACATCATGACCAACAAATCTAACAAATATAAGCTCAGGGAAAACATTAGCACCTTGGTTCCATTTATATTAAAAATTTATACACACACACCCTACGAAGCAAAGCTGACACCTCAATTCCAATAATAAATCAATAAAACAAACCATGTCCACAAGAAACCTTTGGAGCATCGACCCAGAAATAAGGGAAACTTAACATTAAAAGGGGAAAAGTTGAGGTAAGACGCAAATCACATAGCACAATCCCTACCAAAAATAAAGTGAAGGGGACAAAAGTAATTCATATCCTACACTAGTAATTATAAGCTCAGGTTGGTATCGAAGCCATGAGAAGATTTCATTTAACACGGATCCACCCGAAGTAAACGTAAATTCACAAACTCAACCACACACAACAGAACCACAATATTACCAGATTCGCCAACTTCATCATTCTGCATTCAATTTTCGGAGTACCCAAACAGCAAAAGACCAGAAACATGCAATGTCCAAAATAACTAAATACGAAAGATAAAAAGGGACAAGGATACCACCAATTGAGAAACCAAAAAAAAATTAAAAAAATAAAAAAAAAGATATAAATCAAGAATCACACATAATTATTCCCAATGAGTATTGTATTATGCTCAGGGAAACAATGTAATGCAAGGTTTCATTACCCCATGGTGACGGTGGCTTAGTTCTTCTGCACAAATAACGTTGAAGGAGCTTGGAGACGATGGAGGATCAGCAGCAGCTGCAGAGCAAAACCCTAGTCCTCCGAATGAAGTGGCGCGCTTATATAGAGAGATAGAACGGAGTGGAGAAAAACACTACACGTCACTGGGCCTATTTCTTCGGTCAATTGGGTTTTCGATATAAGAAAAGCAGAATGCACTAAAAGAATGGATTGAAGCCCACTGGGCCTTGCACAACATTAATACCGTGTGGCCCATTAAAAGAATAGCTGAGGCTCTCCATGAGCATTTGGTGTTCAACATATTTTATATTTATTTGATTGGACAAGGATTTTTTATTAATCTTTTTTTTTTCTTTCTATATTATTAATCTAGTCTAGAACTTTCCTTTTGCATGTTTTGATTGATATTATCCATCTTACTCCCACCAGACCAGCTTGAGTTTGTTTCTCTTTTTGTTATTTCCTCTTTTTTACCCAAAATAAAAAATAAAAATTGTGGCACTAGTAATGGTTTGGCTAAACATCCTACTGCCCTTGTACAATTGTATGCATTTATCCTTTTTTTTTGTTTTGGTGGGGAATAATTTGGTGAGGAGAAGATTTATCCTCAATTTAAGGTTAGGATAAATCACAAAGCTTAGTGAGACTTGTGGTAAGATTATCAATTATCTACCAATAAATATAGCCTAAATTCAAACACAAATCATTACTATCATAAATAAAAGGCCTGGCCAAATAAAATAACACTTATTAGCTATTGCGTGCATTTTCTCATTATTCTTCTCCGCACCTCATCCTCTTTCTCTCCCAACAAAAAATAATTGTAGTACTGCTAGTTTGGTTATGATTTGTTTGTATTAGCTTTTTTAAGAGTATAAATATTTTTTTAAAGTAATAAAAGTATTTTTTTTAAAGCTAAATACATGAAGTGTTTTTTTAAAAAACTTGAACTCTTTAAAAAATATTTTTATTATTTCAAAAAATTACTTTTTAAAAAAAAAATTAATACAAACGGTTCAGGCTCAAAGCTTCTACATTTCTTCATTATTCAACAGTATCATAAAGAAGGAGCCATGGGAGACGATAATTGAGAACATTTGCCGAATGACATACATTTATGGTTGAGGGAAAGAGGTCTCTTTCCCTATACAGTGTTAATTCGGGAAAAATAAAATAAAATCAGGTGGAGAGAGAAAGACAAAGCATAGATAAGAAATCTAAAACAGTATTGATGTTTAAATACATCAATTTTTGAGAGGGGGCATGTTCATATGTTTGGTTTTGATTAATTATTTAGAATAATTATTTTTTTCAATTAATATTTATTTTATCTTAAATTTATCTTATTTATTTAAAGTATGTAAAATTAATTATAACTAAAAATAACTTTTTTAGAAAAAAGCTTTTATTTTAAACTTTAATTATTTGATTTCAGATTATTTCTAAAATTTTAATAGAGAAATACCTATTTACTTTCAACCAAATAACTTTTTCAATTTTTCTATATATCTTTTAGTAATTTAATACATAAAAATGAATTTTTTTATACAATATAAACAAAATTTTTTATTTTAAAATCGATTATGAATTTCTCATAATTGATTTTTTCAAAAATTAATTATATACATAATAATCAATTTTAACATAATTTTTTTTATAACTAATCCAAACACATATTAGGTCTTTACTTTACATTTATTAAAGAAAGCCTCGTTATGAACCTTTGAAAAAGGAATTAAATTTTCACGTTACCATGTGATAATTAGACATTGAACACGGGATTAGAAAACAGACATTTGTGTGGCGTTTGGTTCGCGGATTGTTTTTTCATTCCTGAGAATTCTTACATGGGAATGTTAGATTCCGATGTTTGGTACAAGTTTTGAAAAAATATTTTCATCATAAAATGATTCACAGGAATGATTTTGAACTAACATTCTCACACTTTCATTCCCATGGGGGGAGGTAGGTTTGCAACATTCCCATGGCATGAGAATATTTTTGCCATGTGAAATGTCCAAAATATCTACCCTTCTATTGACATGTCATTAACCAACAACCGTCATATCATTGCCGGCGACTGCCATCGGCCACCATCAACCACTGTTCACGGCGGCCAATCACTGGAATCCGGCTACCTCCATCATCGCCTCCAATTGATGGTGGCCGGAAATTTCAGCCTCCGTGATAGTCATCGGAATTTAGCCACCGCAAACCGGTGGTAGCTAACAATGACTGACGACTTTAGCCACCACACCGGTCATCGGAATTTGACGACTTAAGCCATCGCCCTAGTCACCGGAATCCAGCCACGTCTGTCGCTTCCAGTGGTTGACGGTTACAGACGACATCAACTACTATCGTCAACGGTTGGAGTCATTTTCGGAAAAGGTTTTAGTTAACCAAACGTAATAATCATCATTCATAGGAATATCATTCTTGGGAATATCATTCCTGGGCATACTATTCCTAAAAATATTTTTTCAAACCTTAAACCAAACGCCTTGTTGGGATTGGCGAACTAAAAGGAGCTGCACCCCAAGTTCAATTCTTCATAAAAAATGACCCAAAGGTCGCTTGGTGTTTATGTTTAGTGCATTTTGAATATTAATTAAGTGTTTAATTAATTTAATTAATAATTTATATATAATTAATTAAGTATTAAGTATTAAATATTAAAATAAAAATAAATTATTAATTAATTATATATAAATTATTAATTAAATATTTAATTAATTTTAAAACAAATCAAATAAAAATTATTTTTTTCAAAAGAATCTTCTCATTCTTCAGAACCTCTCATGGGTAAAGCTTTACTGTTTCGCAGAAAAAAATAGTCTCATGGTCAGTTCAAATGAACCAAAAAGATATATTTTACATCACTAGACCAACTGCTTATCCCGTAAAGGCCACTTCACATCCCCATTAGCTTACCTCCCCCCTCTCAAAGAAATAGACAGTTGTAATATGTCGGTGTTATCGAAGGGTATAGAACTCTGAAATTAAAGTATGTTTGGAATGGAAGAATTTAAAAAGAAGAAATGGATAATTTTTTTTATATTAAAAAATTTTAAAAATTAAATAAAAGATGATTGCAAAATTATATGATAATATCTCATTTTAACAAATTCTCAAAAAACAAAAATGATTATATAAAATAAAAAATTAATCCTTCCTCGTCTTTCTCTTCAAACTCTTATATTCAACTGTACCTAATTATGTAAGTGGGCAAGTGGCAGATCTCTAGAAAATTTTCACCATGACATGAATTTTAATATTCGTATTAGTGTATAAAAAGAACTAATGGCCTTGATTGTGTTGTTAACAGATTAATGAAGGATTTCTATAATTGCCAATCATGCCCTTTTTTCCCTTTATTTAACAGGAAAAAGAACAAAAAGAAATCCATAACAATGAATGAAGGCATATAACATCTCTAATACAAGATGGATAAATACGTATCTCAAGTTGCCCACCAAGGGAAACAATACTGACATTAGTCTCAAATAAGTGAAATAACAAGATAGAAACAATTTTCCCCTCGCGTCGCCCTTCTTACTACTTACTAGGGACGTGATGACATGAAAACTCGTAGAAAGAACAAATACATGTAGGGTCTATAAACACTTACTGCACCATTACAAAGCCGGAGCAAGCAGCAAGTTAGGGAACAGGAAACACTGGACCCCAGCAGTTTCGATGTATCTACACTATTTGTGACATGACATTCTTAAAGCAAATGTCCCCCACAGAACTGCTTGAGTGGTTATGAAACCACAGAATACCTGACAATAACCAAAAAACAAGTACAATGAAACAACATGTAAGTTAAACCATTTGGTCGGCGGGCTAAACAGTATGGAATGATGGTATGATACATTGATACACTACCTGAGATACATCTATCTATTAATGATTCTTCTTCCATAAGACTCCAATCTTCTTCAACATGTTTGTATTTTTCTTCTTGGGTGAGTCATCATCAGTGTCTTCTGAATAGGGTGAACTCATCTTGCCAGTAATAGAATTGTAGCTACTGTCAAGTGAACCTGTTCTCTCCACAAATTCCCCATTTTTTCCAGTAGAAAGCATAGCAGCAGCTGCTTCAGCTGCCTTTCTCCACTGGTCTGACTGCACTTTCAATCTCCTTAATTCAGCCTCTAACTCTGAATTTGTAGCCTGTGCAGCATCTAACTGCTCAGTTACCCGTGCTACTCTTCTATTACTTTTATCAGCTTCTTCTGTTATGTAGCCAAGTTTCATCAATGCCTCTCGTTCAGCAGCCCTTGCTGCTTCAGCTGTAGCAATAGCCTCATCAGCAATTTTATTCTTCTCCAGCTCCCCCCTCTTTATTTCCATCTTGAGCGTATTGTTTTCCTCAGTTATATTTTGCAGCTCTGTCTCTCTGTCCAATAGTCTTGCCTTCAACTCAGCTATATCAGCATCCAATTTTTTGAGCTCCACCACAAGTTCAGTTTCTCTTTCAGTAAGCTGGTCATGCTTGATCCTTGACTTGAGCCCCTCGTTCTCCTCTGATATACCCTGAAACTGAGATTCCTTGTCCATCAGGCTCGCCCTTAGCTCTTCAATATCAGCTTTAGCTCTCTTCAATTCCTCATATAATTCAGCCTGTCTCTGACAAGATTCTGATTTTATTCGCTCCAGTTGTTCAAAAGCATTTCTAATCTGCAATGTGCTCTGGATATACTCTTCTTGGTATCTTACCTCAGAGACATCCAATGCAGATTTTAACTGCCCTACTTCAGATTTGGCAGAGATTAGCTCAGCTTTGAGCTGCTTTATCTCCTCATTTTCTACATTTTCCGGTGCAAGTCCTGTTTCGTTGGTTGGACCTAATATATTTTTGTTAGCACCCCTAACCAAATCAGCCTGGAGTTTGCTCACAAGTTCCTCCAATGATTTTACTTGAGCTCTTGATTGCTCCAACTCTAAAGCTAAGGAATTGTAAGCTTCTGTCGCTTTCATACCATCTAACCGGAGTATTTCCAGTGTCTTATTTGCTGTTTCCAATTGCATTTGAGTTTTGCCAACTACTTCCAACGCTTGGGATTCAGAGTCTTTACAATCACTTAACTCATTTTTCAGATTTTCCACTAAAGAGAGTGTGTCATCAAGCTCCATCCTCAAGTCCTGAATCTCAGCATGAGCTGAATCTGCATTGTTAATCTGAGTAGCTTCAGATTCGCGTACTCTTTCTAGTTGAATTTTCAGTTTCTGGATTTCGTTCATGGCAGACACCAAAGCAGTTGAATCCATTGAGTACTGTTTCTGGACAGCCTCTAGTTCAGATTGCCATGCTCGATCTCGATCCTGAGAAACTTGACGAAGCTCTTGAAGCCGTTCTTCTTCGGAAGCAGATAGTTCCAAAAGCTGTTGCTGGGATTCCTCCAGCTCTTTTGACAAGGCTAAAAGCTGCTTATTTGCCTCTTCAGCTTCCTGCTGGGCTTTTCTCTTCCATGACTCAGATGAGTTAAGTTGGTCCTTAGCTCTCTTTAGATCTTCTTGAAGTTGAGCAAGCAGGGACTCCAATTCCTGGACCCTACTAGGTCGCTTCTTCTAGAGCCAGATGATAAGGCGGGAGAATATAGAGTAAATAATAAAATCAAAATTTTTGCAATAATATAAATATTTTGTAGCCATGAGCTATCTTAAAATACCTCAGATATTGGACTTCGTGGTGACTTGCGTTCATTGACCTTTGGACTCCTATCTTTTGGAGTCTTACTTGCTGGTTTTGGAGATGATGAGACGGAGTCAGAATCAGAGCATGGTGTCTTCAATTGGCGAGCAGTCCGAGGTGTAGCAGGAGATTTCCTATGGGGCACTTCTGAAGTACCGGTTCTGCTCACAGCCGGCCATATGCCAATCAGTATGCATAAATAAATGTATAATGCAGATCATAAACATACTGCTATAGCACAGTAAGGTGGTCAACTGAGGAGAATCAGTCAATTAATAGAGTTAATGTTCATATATCTTCAGGGGGAGTTGCTATGGTACCCTGATGAGTTTGGTACCCAGGGTGAGTTGTCAATAAGTTATTGATTGTTTGTTTCACAATAAATGTTAAAGAGTTTATTCAATATAAATAACAACTAATGAATGCTAGACAACTCACCCTGGGTACCGGTACCCTGAAAAAAAAGATGGGTAGAGGAGTAATGCCAGCATATGCAGCCATATTTTCAAACACCATCATTCAAATACACGTGTTGCTTTTCCAAGGACAGGACAGTAACAAAATCTGATTCGGCTATTTTCCCACCCCACATGAAAAATACAAGACTACTCCAATTAACACGTTAGCATATGTGATGAAGTTGAGACAGTGCCATCTTTCATTTCAGTGTCTAGATTCTACTCAGAGAAGATGTAGACAGAAAGTTGAGACCAAAGAAAACAAAGAGCTTCCATATGCATATATTTTACACATGCTGTTAGATAAATATTGAAACTGCAGTAAGCAGTTCATACTACACAAAATTGAAGTTTATATATCAAACCATCAAGGGGATTATAGTGAGATATAGAGGTGACTTTTCAAAAAGGATTTAATTTTAATTCACTATCAGTGTAAAATTTCTTTACACCGTCATTCAATTATGTACTGACACATTATTAAAAGAGTTAAACTTTTTAAGTAATTGTTGTGATAGAGTGCGTTTGGATAGGATTTTTTTTAAGTAAAGCACTTTTTTTAAAAAAATAAAATATTTCTATAAGTTTTTATGTATGTTTGGATGAAACTTTCAAAAAAAGTAGAAGTAAAAAAAAAGCTCAATTATCACTTTTTTTAAAAGCTAGTGATCCCAACTTCTAAAAAATGGAGAAGGAAAAGTGATTTTTAATATAATTCATTAACAAAAAATCATTTGCCTTTATTAAAAATTACATTTTTTGTCCTCTATTTTCTCTCTTTTGTAAACCCTACCTCCATTATTCTGGATACGCTACATTTTTAGTAATTTTATTATAAAATTTTTTTTTTGTTCTTTCTTATCCAAACAAACTTACAAATCCTTCTATTACTTAAAAGTACTTCACAAACATTGCATCCAAATGCAAAATAACTTTTTCTTTAAAAAAAAACTCTACTAAAAAAATATCTATAAAAAAAGTCCGTTTTTTAGAAGCTTATACAAATGAGCCCTGAGTCAAACTCTTTTAATAATGTGACAACACATGATTAGATGATAGTGTAAAAACACTTTACACTGACAGTGGATCAAAATTAAACTCTTTCAAAAATATTATAAGTTTCATATTTAATTCCAGTGCACAATTCATGGTTTATGATTTTTGTAACCTACTACCAAGTCTACAACAATCCAAATCTACTTATAGGAAAAAATGAAAACTAAGGGTCGGTGATATCACCCAAGCCGTATGACAAGATTACATTTTCCAACTTAGGTAAGTGAAACTAAAACTTCAGGCCACTAAAGCATACTGGACCCGGAGATGAAGTAAGATAAGAGGCATAGAAGATAGCCTCCTCAAGCACCATAGCAACTGGGAGAAGTTCATTTTAAAGAATAATTTTTCAAATCTTTGGAATAAAATGGTATCTACGCAACAAAAAATGAAGAAGAAGAAGCTATTTTGTACGAAGAAACAGGACAATCTTTTACAAAATATGTTTGCAACATAAGAGGGGAAAATAAGACACAAAAATATTGATATAAAACCATCTACTAGTTATCCCATTGTAATTTGCCAGAATGGACTTACCGCAATATGATTCATTAGGAGTTCCCCAAACAACTCCAATTAAACAAATATGCCTCTAACTAATTTTCCAGATTTCTTAGGACAGTTACAAGCTTTAAATTATACATCCAATCCAAATCTAAAAGATAAAAGATAGTGATCCATCCCTTATTTAGATCCCAAAAATAATTATATTTAGTTTGTTTGAACAGACTTACTGTAATACGATTCATTAGGAGTTCACTAATCAACTCCAATTAAATAAATAGGCCCAAATTAAATTTTCAGATTTCTTTGCAAGGGAACAAGCTATAAATTATACATCCAAACTTAATAGATAAAAGAGAGTCATTCAACCCCAGAATTAGCCTTAAGATGTCACAAAAAATGGAATGCTGCAAAAGGGTTAAATAATGACAATCTTACCTTGCTTTTGGTGTCTGCATATTTTTAATCTCTCAAGTGATAGAAAGGCAAATTAAACGACCTCTCCTTCAAAGCCTCTGAGTCCGTGACCCACACTTCCTGCAGTAGTAATCTGAGAAAGAAATAAAGACGATAAGGAATTTGATTTATAAGTATGAGAAGAAGTAATAGTTTTCAGCTGATGACCACAAAACCTAACAAACAAACCGCATATAATCCCTTCAAAGAAACTCCTAGAAAACTAACTCCACTACCACCTACCAAATCCAAAACACAGATAAATAAACAAATTAAAATAAATAGAACCTTGCACCAAATACTTAATAAACCATCATTAACGTAAACCATCTTCCAATTCTTTTCGACTTTTCCTCCCTTTTACTCCAGTACCGTGGTACACTTAAGCCTCCGTGGACCAGCAACAAACTACAATAATAACCCCCGTTAGCATCCTACTGGATGCCGCACTAAAATGCAATTTTCTGAAATCCATCATGTGGCCCAGAAAACATGAATAACTATGTCTATAAATGATTGGTCATAATTTCACAGACAACCATAATTTCACAGCTCTCAAATGTTTCAGCATTACGAAAAGACAAAAGAATCTCAAGTTTCTTTTCTGCAACTTAAACCCACAAACCGTGTTGCTCATAAGAAATTTCCATATTCCTCGTCAAGCTTTTCAAAATGGAGGATAGAAACAAGTTTGAAGCGTCCCATGACTGCAGACGAGAGGATTTTTGTCCTACAAAAACCCAGATCTAAATGCAGTCTGAGACCAAATCAATGATCCTAAGGAATAGCAAAATAACCAGCAAAAGCAGAGAGAGGACTAGCAGAGCTCTACCTCAGTAAAACTAGCCCTCCATTTCAAGGGAGGAGGAAACAGAGTGTTGTGTTGCAAAGAGAAAGTACCAATAATTTTTAGACAGAAAACAACCAGAAGAAAAAAAAAACACAAAATTCGTGTCTTTGACAAATACCGAAAAACCAGAGAGCAGTAACCGGGTTTTACATCAGAAGCATGTGCATGACTCCCCATTTTCCTTCTTCAAACCACAGACCCGTTAGAAAATGACAGGTCTTCCTTGGAGAAAAAAATAAGGGAAGCATCACGAGGAGAAAGAAAACAAAAACAAACCAACCACAAAACAAACAAAAATGTACTAAAAACAGGAACTTGAGTCAGAACTCAAAACTATACCCAAAAGAAAAAGAAAATATTAAATTTTGTATGTAGATATCATAGCACACTCGAGGATGGAACAGAGAAAAAGAGAAACCAATGGGATATGGCCACAGTTGAAGAAAACACCTATGAAACAGAGTAATGCGGGGTCTTACTCTTAATCTTGCTCTTACCAAAATGTTCCAGCAATGTCTAAAACCTTGTAAATAACCCTAGTTTTGGAAAGGGAGGACAAGGATCAAGGATGAATTGTTGGCATTGGTAAGCAGGCACTGGTGGCCACCCAAGCTTTCTCAGTTGCCTTCTGCGCTCACTTCTCTCTCTTTCTCTCTCCTCTACTTCTCTCTTTCTCTCTCCTTCTGTCAATGGAGGGAGGAGTAGCAGGCAACAGTAAAATACGTTTCAAACCGAGGCGCCATTAATGTCACGCTCCTCAATCTCCACGCGATCTTTTCACGCTCCTATTTTCATGGGACCTACACTCTCCATGTTTATTGCGACGGTGAGTGGCAACTTGGCAAATGGCATGTGTCCAAGTCCCAAGAATCAACGTACGAAATTCCAAAGCTTCCCTCTCGATTATTGTCTTGTTACGCATCTCAAAAAATAAGGCAATTGTCTTATTATGACTTTTAAAAAAAAAATTAATTCATTCTTTGTTCGTAAAAATATCACCATATTCTGATTTGCAGATTTTTAATTTCTTGAATTTTAAGGTAAAATATTTGATATGAATTAAGTTATTTCCTTAAAAGTTTCATGGCATCTTTTTATAAATACCGTTTTTATCACATTTATATCTATAAAATAATATAGCTTTTAGTGTAACGATAATCAAATTCAGAATAATTTAAAGTAAAAACTAATTAGTTAAAATATTTACTCATAAATATCAAATATTTATTAGTTTCTCTAACATCAATGCTTCCAAAAATATTTTTTTTCTTATAAAGTGTTATGAAACTAATTTCTATCAATCGTCTAACTTTCAATTGTTTCCAAACATGTTTACAATGTCATATGTAATTTGATTATATTTATATAGTAAATGTCTTTTTGTCAACTTATTCTTATAATATATTTTTTTATCTTGTTATTTTGAATTTAAATATGATAAGAGATTACAAATAATTAAATTTTACCCGACATAAAAAATTCTATGCTGATCGATCTAAAGCAACTATAAATATGGCCAAACTTTTTTTACCACGACATTAAAAATACGTAAAAAGAACAATTTGGCATATTTATACTAAAATTATAAATAATATTTTAGCTGATATTTTCTTTTAAAGCATTTCTCTCTAAAAGTAGAAAAGATTAGCACATTTTTAAATTTTATTTATTCATATTTTTTATTAATTTAAAGATCACTTGAAAGGTATTTTTATTTCACCTTTGTCCTGCTGTAAGTAATTGTTTATTTTAGATTTTTTAGTTGGTATTTAATTACATACAATGTTATAAAATAATAAAGTAGAAATTTAACTCTTCACGCTTAGCTCCTAACGCTTATAAAATATCACATAAAAATTGAACATTATTTTCAATTCTATATTTATATTAAAATTAACATATAATATTTTAAATAAATGAAAATATTTACTGCATGATTACATATTTTGAATTGTTTAATTTTCTAAACTTCGGTATGCAAAATCTAATATTAACTAGGTATAATTAAATGATTAAATTTTTTAAAATGATTTTTTATAAATAGTTACGAAATAGTATAATTTATACTGAAATCAATGAATCATAAATCTTATATATATATATATATATATATATATATATATTGATTCTTTCATTTTACTCTTTCCATATGAAAATATTATTGGGCTAAGGTTTCGAAAAAAAATTATAATGTCACTTGTCTTAGATCCCAACATAGTGGAATCCCGAAATTTGCATTGACAGCACGCCTAGGGTGTCATTGCAAACTTTTATTCAATGGGCCATATGAGTAATAACCAATAAATACGGATCATGTTTATCCATTTAAAGTAGGAGTATCAAATTTAAAGCATGTGCTACAACCAGTATTGGAGGACCACGGATAACTCAAATGGCTAACCACCACAGGGTCCTCATGTCATTTGAATTCAACCCTATTACTCAATTTGTGCTTTCTAAACCAGAAAAACCATGGCTTCGTCGGCCTAACCGTCTAATCAATGATGACCTTACAATACAAAGGAGATATTTAATACACAGATCCTTACAATGATTTCTGTAATGTACTTCGACGGTTTAATTCTGAAGCACTTTAGTGTGAAAGTATTTTATATTATCAATTAATCGTACATTGTATATTATAAAAAAAATTTATAATACTTATTTAAAATTTAAAATTATTTTAATTTATCATTAAATAAGAGTATAAATTAAAAATAAATCAAAATTAGATTCTATTTATCATCAGGTCAATTTTGTCAGTTTGATAAGCCTTCCAACCCATAGTCATTGCCAATGCGAAGGTTTTCATCTTTCAAAGCCTGCTGCTAAAAGATACCAAAGGATTAGATATTTATTAGGGTCGACCAATGAAAAACTATTGTGCCCATCACAACAATATAACCTATTTTTTGCTTTCAGAGAGGATAAGTCCAAAAATGAAAGCGTAAAAGAAAGGATGATGCTTTCATGTGTTTTTAAGTATAAAGCCTTTGCTTTGTTTACAATGGAAGCAACAAGAAATTATTCGCGGGGCTTGTGATTTTTTATGATCTGCATTGAAGTGTAAAGCAACTAAAACAATGGGCAATATGTTCTTAAGTGTGTAAGACACACACCAAAAACAAAAAAACAAAAAAAGCAGGATTATGCCAATGCCGTTAATTTAGATGCCCGACAAGGAAGCTCCTGCACCTGAGTGTTTGGTGCTTTTTTTAACATTGGGACTACTGATCTTTTAATTTTCATACAGAAGAATCCGTTAAAATGGACAAGGAATACCTGTCAAACATATAGCTCTACCAAACATGACATATCTGGAAAACACACTTAAGAAACAAATTTAAGTCACTAAGAAAGAATCATACCAAAAATCAGGGATTAAAAGAAGTAACTTAGAAACAACAAAGAAAAGAAAAAAGCGCGCTCACACACAAAAGATGATCAATTCCACATATGAGACAGCATTTAGGGAGCATTTTTCTTATAGCTCCCGGCGTTCGCCAACCTCCAATAAGTTAGATTAGTGATATTTGGTCCTAATCCAGGCGAGGATATATAATCTGTCAATTTTCACCACCTATTATAGGTGTGGGAGAGGAAGAGCATCGAAACCTTGTAAAAAGTGACAAGCTTTATATAAGCTGTATTTTTTTTCAAAGTAAGATAACATTGTGTAAATCATTTAGGTGTGAAATTAATTCTTACTCAAATATTCACTTGGCCTTAACCACAATGTATTAAGTTGTAATTACTTACAATTAATCTTTCAAAAATTTAAACAAGAATTCTTGCTTTTGAATCGATTGTCTCCCTAACACAAGGGAGCCACTTCTCTAATCTTAATTTTTTTAAAAAAGAAAATTTTGATTTTACATGTATTTTAAAAAATATTTAATGTGGTCTTGAACAATTTTCTTATTAATAATATTATTTAATAAAAAAATTTATAGTATATTTATTTTTTTTGTGAAAATATTGATACTTTTTCATAATTAGTGATTAATATTTAGTCACATGTCTTATTAATTTAAAAATATTTATTTTATTTATATTTTAATATTTATATTTCAACTAAATAAAATACATAGTTAAATATTAACCATTAATTATTGGAATATCAATACTTTAATAAAAATAAATAGTACTAAAAGAATCTCCTTATTTAATAAATAATTACTTAAAAATATTAAATATTTTCCACATGATCAAAATAATAAATATTTATATTTTTTATTTAATATTTTTTATTTTTATTCCTTAACAAAAGACACTCATTAACAAATTTTTATCTTTTCGGTCTATGATAAAAATAGTCTAACTTCATCGTATTGTGATAAGAGTAATTTAAAATAAGTTAAATTGTAATTAGATAGATATTTCAAGAAATATTTATTATAAATCTTTTAAAATAAGTATCGTATACTTGACAAATATATTATGAATTGTATTAATTTATTAAAGTTAATTTTATTAAATATTATTATAAAAATAACTAGTGTTTAATACTTATTTTTATAAGTCATAACTATAAAAATAAATTTAAAATAACTTATATGAATTTTAAAAATTATTTTAATAAACTTATTTAATTAAAATAAAAATATTTTATAAATATTTATTCCAATAAATAAGTTTAAATAAACTGATTATATCTCTTTTAAACAAAACTTTATAGGTCACCATCAGGAATGATAATTTTTGACAAGTCATTAATTTGATAAACAGCTCATCATCAAATGACGTGAAGCATTCAATAGCATTATCGTTTTGGCAATTACATTTTCTTTAATTACATAGTTTTTCCATTTTTTCCTCCTCTCAAATGCATATATTATCATTGGAAAAAATAATAGTCAATAAACAAGGTACAAGATGAACCCTCTGAGCAACAGTTATATTTTGTTTGCTGATGAGCTTGGGATGTGTGTATTTCTGTTAGTTTCCTTTTTCCTTTCTGAGCTGTTTAGGGCCTTTAGGCCCGTTTCCTCAACAAAAAACATATGAGCATTAAAGGGGGGATACTTACTTGTAGCAACCCAATAACAGAGACCACCTAAAACCCGCAGAGCGAAGACTTAAGAAAAAAACATCAAACATGACATTTAACATGCTTAGATTAATTTTTTTCATTATAAATTTAAATGGAGGGACAAAACCCCTGGTTTAAGTGAAAAACCATTAAAATCAATGAGATTTTAAAAATTAAATTATTTCTTATTTTTAACATTTCAAACATAATTTCAATTTATAAATCAAATTAAATATTATTTTTATACATTTTAAACACACTCTCTCAATTTTAGGAGGTACCGCCGCCCCCCCCCCACCCCACAGCATAATTCCACTCATGTACTTTAGATCAAAGTTGAAAAAATGTAAGAGGTAAGTTTATCCTATTTTTTAAAAATTAAATTAGATTTTTTAAATTGTTAAGGGCAATCATATAAGAATATCACATATATTTAGACATCTAAGATATTTGTGCAAAATATGATAATTCTATATATCTATGCATCTTCTACCCATATATTTCATATGAATTTAACCTTGATTCATTATTAGAGGAATTTTTTATATATTATTATTTAATCATATATTGTAATAATATTAAAATATTTAACTTATTAAGTAAATATTATTATATTTAATATTTTTATTAATGAGATAATACATAATTAAATGATAGTATAAAACATATTAAGACTGTTAAAATTTTATGATATGAAATATCAGACATGTAGATACCGAATGCATTGTTAATAAGCAAACATAAAAAACTCTTCGGAGTTCAAACTCTATATAAATTTATTCAATTAATTATATTAAAGAATTTTTATTATGATCTAAATTCAAAATTTATACTCAAACTCCCAGACAATTAGCATTAGATAAAATGTATAGGGGGTCATGTCCCAAAAAAATTGTTAAGGGACTAAGAGTTTATAATTTGCTTAGTTGGCATTGACTTGACAAGTATGAAATAGCTAGTTTTGGCATCTAAAGTGGACAAGACTGTCATATATATATATATATATATATATATATACACACACGTAATTTGAGAATATTATACAAATTTATTAAAAATATAATACATGATAATGCATAATAATATACGTTATTAGGTTAAGATTTAAACTAAATCTAAAGTGTTAAAAGTATTACTTTATAACTATATTAAAGATTTTTTTTTGTTTTTTTAATTATTTTAATTAGTTATTTAAGTTATGTGGCGATTCATAATGTTTTCAAGAATTATATCTTTTAATTTTTTTATAAGATTAATTTACAACAAATAATTGAAAATATTTTTTTTATTTTTTAATCAAAATAACTCCCATTAAAACTTAAACTTATTTTTTATGTCATAAAAGCGAGCTTACTTAATGATTGATTTTCCATTTTTTTATTTGATTGATTTTCCAATTTAGATAAACCGGTATTTCGGTAAATGACTCGAATCGAACCAACGTGACGATAAAAATTCCGGACCACCAACGAGACCATAATTTTTATTTTTATTTTTTGACTTTGTGGACCACCAAAAATTTCAAAAGGTGAAAACGAGAATTCCACGTCACCATTTCGTCACATCTTTATCTTCAATCTTACCACATAAATCCTGACTCAGCCATGATGCGTGAATCCATAACTATATCTGCTAAAAAGTGTTGATTTACGTCGTTGGATTTTTTTTTATTGATATTAATTATAATTTAAGCTTAAATTTATGGTATATTTATTCAGGTGACGTCTGCAGGTGAGCAATTAAATGGTTAAATCGGTGAATGTCGATTACAATAGATTAGATTTAATATAAAATAAATGGATGGTTTAGATCGGAAGCGAAATCGGTCACAATTAGTATAGGTTCATTGTAATAAAAAAATTATAAATTAGACCCCAATAAAGTTTATTATTTTTTGTAAAATATTACTGAGTTTGTTCCCACATAAAATATTGTTATTTTTGTTCTTACTACCGTGTGAAAAAGCTCTTATCTTAGCCATTTTTGAAAAAAATCGTAGATTGTTAAGATTGTAACGTTTCCTTGACATTATTTTTCTTTGTTTGCAAAAGGAATATTATTTTACACAATTTATTAACATTTTTCAAAATCTTATCTTTGTATTGATTTAAAATTTATGCATTCTATTGACTTAAAAAAGAAAATTAATGATGTGTATAATTAATTTTAAATTATTATTTATTTAGCCCAAACCATATAGTAAGAAATCTAATTAAACATATTTAAAATGTTGGTTTACAAAAACATAAATATTAGGCCGCTTTCAGGATCAATGAGAAATCTACTTGATTATTCTAATAATTAGTATTTTAAAAATTTTAAAATATCGATATTATAGATTAATTTATAACATTAATTTATTATTATTTTAAATCTCTCGAAATTCAAAAATATCTAAATATTAAAAAATATAAAATGTCTCATGAAAATGATTTTCTAAACAATTGTTGTTATATTTTTTGAGAATTATTTTATTTCATATTATTTAATAAAAAAATAAATTTATATTATGGAATAAGTTACTATGTAAGAAATAAAATTTGGTTACATATGAATAAAATACTATAGGTTGGAGCATTAATTTAGTGAGTGTTTTGTTTAGATTTTGTAAACTTAATTTTAGATGAACATGATTTTACAAACTTGATTTTAGTTAAAAGTGGGTTTATCCTAACGTGATTTATGTTTGGAGACTTATATTTTAAAAGTTATTCAGGTTATTAACTATTTAACAATTATTAAGGTTTAAGGGTCTAATTTGTAAATACAAAAGGCTTTTTTTAAAAATATGTAAAGGGTTGTGGCCTCTTATTACGTTATTTCTTGTTCATGGTGAATGCGTGTTATAGTTCTCCACGGTAGAAGCCACCATTTATTCATACATTATTTATAATTTTATTATAAATTTTTATTAAAATTAATGATTTATTCTAACTTTAAACTTAGATTTGTCTTTTCTTACTTAAACTTTCTTATTATAAAAAAAAATCTATGACTATATTTAATAGTTATTTACCGATTGATTAAACGTGAAATAGATTTAGATTTTAATTGAATTGATTTGAAATAATTAAATTTAAAAAAGTTAAGTTAACATAACTAAATTGTCTTTGATAATGATATTTTAAAAATTAATTTAAAATAATTAATTTTATTTAAATTGTAAAGCACAATTATTTTTAAAATTAATTATAAATATATTTTTTAAAATCGCACGAATCTCATACTTAAAATTAATTATGTTCATTAAAAAACTAAGAAAATTTTACTTCTCTTTAAATTAATTATATACTTTAAATTTTGTATAATTTAATTTTGTAAAACTATCTATGCATGTTGAAACATAATTAAAATTGATTTTAAGTGGCTAGAATTATTTCCGAGTAGTTTAAAATATGAAAGAAACACACATGAAAATCGATAATCACGTTTGCAATCGGTGGCCAAGTGCATGTTTGTTTGAGATGATTGGTAATCCAAACAGACATTTATTTTTTTGTGAAATCTGAAACAAATAGGCGTTTATGCTTGGGCTTCGGCTCAGATTTTAAATTTATAAAATTAATTTGAGTAAAAGAAATTTAAATTAATATTTTAATATTCAAAGAGACTCAAAAATATTTTTATATATAAAAATAATAATATTGAGATAGGATTCAATAATGTTTTAATAATACTACAAAATTACTTAACAAATACGAGTCAATAGTTTTTAAAATTAACTTTATAACTACATTTTAATAATAACTATATTTAAATATAAAATTTTAAAGTTATTTTATTATTTATGTAAAAAAGTTTACATTATTATTTCGTTATCTATTATCATATTATTAAAAAATTAATTTTTAAATAATTATTATGATAATCAATTTTTTTTAACGATTTATTTATATAATAGAATAATTTTATAATAAAAATAAATTAAATCTTAAATTTTACTTTTTATAATTAATATAATTTTTTTTTGACAATTTCCTTAGTCCTTACACTACACTGCGACCGACAACTGTACGTAAATAATTTCCAGTCAACCGCCAAACCAGACACGCACCGACCAAATTGGTTCACGGCTTATCGTTTCTGACGTGTCCATATGTGCACCGTCAATTCTAATCAATTTGGAAGAGCAAAAACCTTATCTGTGATCTTAAATTCCCTTACATTCTGAAGGCGACGCTACACATTTGTCTTTGCTCAAACAAGTTAGAAAAGAGGAACAACAATCGCCCAGTAATGGCGAGGTTCTACTTTTGGCCACTCCATTATTTATAAAAATAAAAAATAAAAAATACGAATTAAATCAGGACCTTCAGGTTTTCACTGGAACAAAGGTGAAAGAAATTAAGAAAGAGATACTATAGAGTCTATAGGTGCTTTTTGGCCTTTTCCTTTTTTTTTCTTCATTTTTCTAATGGGACCTCCTTTTTGAAGTTCTGTGTTCGTTTTGAATATTGGTCGGATTATTTTATAAATTTTTTTGAATATTTTATTTTGAAAAATTAGCTTCGAGATCACGCTTGAAAGAAAAAAGTTGCGGTTGGGTTGGGTTGTGGTTGTAAACTTGTAAAGTTTCATCAATATCATCACACACTGACAAGAGTAACTTTATTGGTTTCAGATTCAGGGAGGGAGTGGTTGATGTTACATAGGTGTGGTGTGAGCTGAATCTGGTTGTGAATGGAAAAAATGGCGGAAGTGAGAGGGACGAACTCGTGGAGGGACGAAGTGGCGAGTCTCATAGAGGATTCAGGGGTGCGGTATGGCGGAGATCCAATGGACATGGACATATCTTCGACGACGTCGTTTGATGTGAGAAGATCGGTGTACGTACCACCCAGTGAGTCAGTGAGTGTTGAATCGGAGAGCTTGAAGGATCAGGCTATGGGATTTGTGATGGCTTGGTTTGAGATACTGATGGAATTGGGGAGAGGTTGTAGGGACATTCTGCAACAGAACTTGATGAACGAGAACTCTTATATAGTGAGGAAGCTTGGAGGACCTTGTGCTAAGGTTTCCAAGAGGTTGAGGTTTCTCAATGATTTTCTGCCCGAGGATCGCGACCCTCTTCAAGCGTGGTCCGTTGTCTTCTTCGTTTTCATTCTTGCACTCGCAGGTTTATCAACTCAATCCACTCTGTTCGTTCTTTTTATTTTATTTTATTTTTGTTTACTCGGATGATCATAACCACGTTGTGTCTGAGGCTGAGCTGAACTCATTCTGCTAAATAATCAATGACTAGGAATCTTGCTATTTTTAGTTTAGTTTTTCTTTATTGTTGAACAATTGTAGTTGAGGGGCCTTCAGGCAGCAGGCTGTCGTTTTAATGTTTGACAAATTCTAATGGGCATCGAATCGAAGATCATATAATATGATGATCACTGGACCAATAAGCAGCATTTGAAAAAGCCTTAACAGTTATTTTAATGTTATTATATATCGCTCGAATGAGCAAGAGTACAAGACTAGTGGTTAGGTGACAAATGAATTTTTATAAATGAAGTTATAGATTCTGAGCCCCATTTCTTTGTGGTACATTACATATGAACCTCAGTTAATATCCATGCCTCCATGAACTTGTGTGTTTTTCTATTATTGATTTCTTATCTCTATACCAATTTAATCAATTCTCATGTATATTCTATTAGATTTTGGAGCAAGTTCTATCATTGCTTACAAATGATCATTTTTTGCAGTGATATGAATCTGGCATTAGATTTACTGACTTTTTATGAGTTATTTGCAGCTATAAGTGTAGATCCCAATCGTGACACATTAGCCCCAGTGGTGAAGGTGCGCATGCATCCTCCTAGTGCTAGCCGCATACTACTTCCAGATGGTAGATACATGGCTTATCATGAACAAGGTGTTCGAGCTGACAGAGCTAGATTTTCCCTTGTTGCTCCACATTCTTTTCTTTCATCCCGACTAGCAGGTAAAGTATAAGTGAGAATTTTTAATATCAGAAAAATTTGCTTTCACAAGAAACTCATGCATATCTTTATCAGGAACTTACTAGAAATTGAGTTATTATCTTGTGCTTTTGGTTTTTTCCCCAATGAAGGTATACCTGGAGTTAAAGCATCATTGCTTGAAGAGTATGGCGTTCGCTTGGTCACATATGATCTTCCTGGTTTTGGGGAGAGTGATCCTCATCCCAACAGAAATCTTAACTCGTCGGCTATGGATATGCTGCATCTAGCCAATGCTGTCAATGTTAGTGATAAGTTCTGGTTACTATGCCACTCAAGTGGATGCATTCATGCTTGGGCTTCACTCAGATATATTCCTGAGAGAATTGCAGGTTGTTCACCTTTTTAAAGCTTCTAGATACCTTTAAAGTTTTCATCATAAATTCAGCATCTGGAAGTGTGTCTTTTCAGCTGTTGATTGAGGATTGTGTTAGAAGCTTTGAATTCTACTTACTAAGAATTATATGGGACCCCTAATTAGTGATACCCTTGGCCAGTTGGCAGTATTAATTCGGATGCAGAATCCAATGGTCAATAATACTTCCAATTGGGCAGGGGTATCATAATTAAGGGGACCATAGAAACCTCCATTCATATACTATTGGTGAACAAATGCTACGTTTGATGGAGGGGATTTGGGAGGAAAGGAAGGGAAACAAACTGATGTATTCTCGTTAAACAACTAAAGGGGTGGGCAGAATGATGCTGGCAGTTGTTTTACATTCAAAAGATATGTATGTTTGATATATCATATGCTTTAAGACACTTGGACTTGCATAGTTTGAATGGATAAAGGGAACACAAAATAATAATCAAGTTTTTCTCAATGAAAGGCAATAAAGTTCTAAAGTGTCTCCTTGAGAATAGAGCATATATGTGGTATAGGCATGGATCGCTAGTGACATGGTTAACAAGATGCGGCTACAGGTTTGCACTTTTACCCAATATGGGAAGTGTCATCCGTTGATGAACAGCTGTTTTGAATTCATCCTGGGAAATTTATTTTCTTGGCCTACAACTGGTAGTCCTATTAAGGCAAAATTTCTGGCCCAATTACCTCCCATGCAGCTTGAGTGAGAGAGGCTTATAATAAATTATTAATGTGAAAATTTTGGGCCATATACAAATTTAATGTCAATAAAGTTATTATTGTGACGCTATCTCTATTCATACATGTTAATGGGAAAGAAATCTATAAAAAAAATTATTGATTGAGGTTATACCAATAAATGCTATTTTCTATTTGATGGCCTACCTCTGTAGAATCTGATTTGATTAATGATATTACCTGAAATTGCAGGAGCAACTATGTTGGCTCCTATGATTAATCCATATGAGCCACACATGACTAAGGACGAGATGAAAAGAACTTGGGAAAAGTGGCTGCCAAGGAGGAAATTTATGTATTTCTTGGCTCGTAGATTTCCAAAACTTCTATCTTTTTTCTACCGAAAAAGCTTCTTGCCTGAAAAGCATGACCAGATTGATAAGCAGTTATCTTTTTCACTAGGAAAGAAGGTGAGTATGTCATAATCTTGAATTATGTTACAGGGATCAAAAGTTATACAAATGCTGCATTTTTCATCAATAGTTGAGTGGATTCATGTCAGCTAGAAACAACTATGGAGTTGTTAATCACTGGGTATTTGGTTCAAATTTGTAAGCCCTGTTGTCTGTCCATGCTAACATATTGTTAACTAGATGCATTGCCCATGCTTTGCCAGCTGGACATTGAATCGAATTGACTCTCATGTCAGACTGTGACCTGTCAATATCTGGTTAAGAAACTATAGATCTATCCAATATAATTGTTATTCTTGAAATTGCTTTATCTAACACAATGAAGCTACAGAGCTTTAATACCATTGACTTTAATCTTGTAGTATTATTAAATGGAACGAGTAATTGTGCACTGGAATATCCTTATATAGTCATCATTCTTTTAATTGCATAGAATGTGCGATAGCTTCATCTCACCTACATCTGACAGAAAATATTTAGCTATTAGTATCAAAATATTGGTCTGTGATAAACTGCTTTTCCTCTCTCTCTTTTACCTTGCTTGCTGGAACTGACATTTGAACATAAAAGTAAAGCTGAATTTTGAATATAAATCTAAAATACAATGCTAGGCAATATAGACTACCTCAGTTCAATAGCTGCTTGCATAAGCGTCCATGCATAGAAGACATTTAGGTCCGTCATTATCTGTTAACATAATCTTTGTCACATGTTCAGGATGAGCTTTTGATTGAAAAACCAGCATTTGAAGAATTTTGGCAGAGAGATGTGGAGGAGTCAGTTCGTCAGGGAAACACACAGCCATTTATTGAAGAAGCTGTTCTGCAGGTATCGAATTGGGGGTTTGACCTAGAAGAACTTCATGTGCAGAAGAAGTGTCAAACAAGAGGCATACTTCTTTGGTTGAAGTCCATGTACAGTCAGGCGGAATGTGAATTAGCAGGATTTCTTGGCCTTATACACATATGGCAGGTTTGCACACATTGTTCTTCTTTGAATATTGCAGTTATTATGTTCTGTATTTTCTATCATTCTTTCTACAATATCTTCTGTTTTTAGTTGTCGTCTACTACTGAAGAGATTCATGACCCTTTTATGTGCATCCGTCTCTTGTCGTTTCTGACATTCTGCATCCTAAGTTACAGATTTTGGAAGTTTTTAGCAATGTATTGAGATAGCATACTTGAGATACATATCGGTACTTTTTAAGACCAAGAAATGGTAGCCAAGGTTATTTTATTAACAACTAACAACAATGAAGCTTTATCCCATTGGGTGAGATCGGCTACATCAATCAATGTCATTGAGCTTTATCAAAAACCGAAATTTCAGTAAAACCATTTAGAGCAAGGTTTTTTGTAATGGTTTCTTACGTTTTTTTAGGTCTTCATCCACCTTTTTATTCGGACTATCTTCCATACTTTGAAATTTGAATTGATTTTGATCTCCATGCTCTACGAAATCTTATTGGAGCTAAATACGTATTTCAAATTTGTGATATACTATGGAAACAAAAAATCCATAATTCTGCTTCTATCTGTTTTATCTTTTAGTCGAGTTCAAATCGTTACTATGTGTAAGTCTTACGTTTCCCTTTCCAATTCTTAACAGGGATTGGATGATAGGGTGGTTCCACCGTCAATGATGGAATGCATAGAACGGGTTTTGCCAGAGGCAGTCATCCATAAGCTTCCAAATGAGGGCCACTTCTCTTATTTCTTTTTCTGTGATGAGTGCCATAGGCATATGTTCACCACTCTCTTTGGAACCCCTCAAGGTCCGGTTGAACGACAAGAGGATACTGCATTCGAGGAAGATAAGGAAGAGGTTTTACAGGTATCTGTTTCTAATATGAAATGACACGTCACTGCTGATTTACACGACTTAGGTTGGATGTAAATAACTAAATACCATAGGCAGCTCCTCTTCTAGGTGGAGCTTGAAAGAAGAGAATATTCATTACGATTCCCAAAATTTTGAATCATAAAAGCTTTTGGAGATACATAGGTAAAGCACGAAGATATCACTTACATTGTTTTTGTTACCCTCCCCTTCACCCTAAGCAAATTGTATCTTTAACTGTCTGTAGTGTTTCTTTGATTTGTACGTTAACTCAGCGGCAAAACCCAGTCTAATTGGTTCCACTCTTATTTCCCCCTCTTCTTGCAATCATTTTCATTCCTTTTCAAATTGCACCTTCCCTTTGGGATTTAATTGCGTATTCGAAAGGGTGTTCAACGCTTCAACTAATCATCTCTTCAACAAGAGGAGACCCTACAAATAAGCTAAAACCGTAAATTAGTAATCAATATTCTCACCCTTTTTATAGCAGCTTTTGGCGAAGATCTAGGAGGACTTAATTTGTCATGTGCTGATGAGAACATACTTGATTTTCTTGTTTCAAAAGATTTCAAATTCTACCAAGAAGCTTGAAGCTAAACAAGTACCGGATTACTTATCTCTTTCCTATTCAGGTGCTTGGACCTACCAAAAAAATAATAATTAGAATCTCAATTGAAAAACATTTAATATATGATCTATAGAAGTATCGTAATTTGTAAGCTATACCATAGCCTAGATGCAAATGGGGAAGAGATGGAGTATTCTCAGAAATTTTAGCTGTAAAATGAGTTTGACTTGCGGAATGCTTTAGGATTCTTTGGAAATATTGTAACGTTTTTATGTCTGATTTAAGGTTAGAAAAAATATTCTTATATCATTTTCAAGAATGCAATATTATTTTATCTTGGCCAAAAATATTCTCATGGGAGATATGGATATCTATTATCATTTCCGGAAATGGTATATTTTTCCCCATGTCTTATTACTTATCCCTCAACCTTTACTATGATTATAACTACGGATGTGGTTAAGTTGACAAATTGATTATAATCACAAGATGTGGTTAAGTTGACAAATTGAGTTTTATGTGAGTGGATTTTACTTTCAGTGTAGAAGTTTAAATCACACTGGAAGCATTTTGTGACTAAGATAAAGCTGACGCCTGAACGAAGATTAATCGTAAACTTAAAGAGGGTAAAGATACTTTATATTCTTAAAAAAAAAAAAACCTTTACTATCATCACCATCTGGCACTACCATTGTTGTTGGGCTATCATTATTCTCATCATCACTCATAAAATTCGTCTCAATCATTAATTCAAAAAAAATCCTAATTTGACATGTTAATTATGCACTTATACTCACATAGAATGTCATGTTCTTAAATTTTTGTGACATTTTTAACAGTTTTAGTGATGGGATGAATTTGGTGAGTTTAAAAAAATTTAAGACAAAAATAAACAACATATAATTTTTAAACCAAAAAAAAATTTAAAGTAAAATTAAGGGAAGAAAAATTCATCCGAAAATAACTTTATTGTATTTAAAAAAAGACTTACGATGATTAGTGTTTCGGAAGTTTGCTGAAGTGGTTTGAGTATTTGAGTCAATTTGACAACACCTCTCGTGAAACTCTTCCTTTTTTTTTCCGGTAAGAACTCTCTCGTGAAACTCTTCCTTCAACTATGATTGATATAGAATCAAATATAGATATAAAACCAATGGAAAATAGTCAAATAATATTTATATGGCATTCAATCAGGCATAGATTCCGCAAAGGTTTAGGTTAGGCTTTCATAGTTCCTTTTTTCTTCCCTAATCAAACTTTTTTATAGTTCAAGTTGTTGAGTTAAAATCCTATATCTCTTAATATATCAAATTGATGGTTTAAAAAGCCTCCAAAGAAGTTACTTTTTTTTTTAATATATAGATACTCCAAAGAACAATTTTACTGGTAAGTGAGTCTTCTTCACCGTCAAATTTAAACATGGATATTGCAAGAGTTATTTTAGATTCGTGGTGATAAAACAATAATATTGTTTTACAGAGGTAGTATTGTAATCAATTGCCTCTCATTTTACAAACGACTTTATATTTTCAGTTTTTTTCTTCACTTTTTAGAGATTAATTTTGAAGAGATTGAAGTTAAACATTCTTTCCATTTTGCTCATCTCATTTTCCTAAATTCCCCAGACGAAGTAATATAACTTTTACCCCCCCTTTTTTTTTAATTTTTCTAAAAACCATTCCCTTCATTTTCTTACCACATTATTTTATTGATGCCTTAAGAACTGCTTTTGAATAACATTCCAGAAGGCATTTTGGAAATGAGATCAGTTTCTATCCTCACTGTAAAACATTTTATCATTATCATCCAATCATAACATGTTATCCAACCATTTGTTATCACATCATTAAAAAAAAAATTGACATTTGACTATGCTAACAACTAAATTAAAAGTTAACTTCAAGAAAATCCGTAAAAGGGAGGGGGGGATTTAAAAAAAAAACACTTGAGAAAACGAAAGATGGCCAAGATAGGGGGAGGGGGAGAATAAAGAAATAGCAAGAATTGGTAGTAAAAACTAAAAAGTGCAAGTAAAATCAATCTCATAGATTGCTCTCAAGTCTCAAGGACACAAGCCAAGTTACAATAGAGCTTTACAATCTCGAAAAATTCATCAGCATTAAATTTTCTCACTATATAATCGGGTCTTGGCCGAAGACCAAAAAGTTTATAATTGATATTTTGTAAGGACCACTGTCAAAACTGTCTAGATAATGAGCAGAAAGGATTTATACGAGCTTAAAATGCTGACCCTCCACCCTTGGTCTTTCCAAGTAATACTTCTTTTGCTTCATTAATTTTGGATGCAAGGTAATGGCTGCCACCTGCATCTGGATGGTTTGCAACCATCACCCTCCTATGTGCTTCTTTAATCTTATCCGTTGGAGTGCTCTCTCTGCCAAAGCGAGAGTTGACAATCAGCAAGAGAGAGAGAAAAAAAAGGAGAAGCACATCCATTAGATATGACATGGAGGAAAATATAGTCATAGCAAGACACAATTAAGCTAATAAAACCTTCTCTGACTAATTAGCAGTCTGAAATCTGTATGAAATAACTGAAATTTTATCCTTGTATTTTTATGCAATCTATTTATATACTAAATTACTAATATGTGCATATTCCTGAATTTCTCCCTTGGCACCTCCTTGGTCCTTAGCACGAGTTAAGGGTTCAAAAACCCACCATGTATGTGTGAATCAGTTACCAATCCAGAATAATAGAAGCTTAACTCTTATCAATATGCAAATAAATTCACAAATCATGTTTCATAATTCTAATATTCTGACTGACCTGATTATAAGGTATATGCTAGAGTCCTTAACAAATCAACCAAAGACACTTATTGCATACACTTGCAAGGAAGCAGTGCATCCATTGCAAGCATGGCCAGTATCTGATATTCTAAGATTGTTGTGACTGTCCTTAGAATCTCTTATTGATTTATATCCCAAACTTTGCAACATCAGTCAGAACTCAAAAACTGATCAGGACAGGAACTTTGTCAATTGATTTTAACATTAATAGCCTTACCTTTTTTAAGTATTGGGCATGAATACCTGCAGGGTTGCAGTGATATCACAAGAAAGACCAATACTTCAAATCAAGAAATACCATAAATTAATTCAAGAGTAAAATACCATTTTGGTCCTCCAAAAATATAAGTAACATCACATAGGTCCTCCATTTATAGGCGACATCAAAATAGTCTTTGAATGACAAATGACAATTCCATTCATCGTAATGGTCCAAATGTGACGGTCTGTTAGGAGGACGTTACTGAGTATCCTATGTGGCCATTTTCTGCCTGTGTAGACTGTTAAAGTCCAGGTGGTTTCCATCTAGATCCCCAATTTCAGAGAAAACCCTAAATCCCCAAATTAAGCTTACAAAATCGAAATAAGTCTTGAAATTCAGCAGTAGCACTGTCCCAATAATTCACTTCTAAAAATTCTCAATGCCTCAATGAGATTATATCTTATCTTGAATAGTTTCCAGCCTCACTCTCATCTATATCTCATAAAAATTCTGTTTTTTCACCCCCAAAAATGAAAGGATTAGTGGATTTCCTTATCTTCTCTTCCTTCTCCATCAGCAACATGGAATCTCACAATCACCATCAGCACTCCCCTCAAACTCCATCACCACTGCCTCCCACCGCCTCCCTTGCCACTTGTTGCAAGTGCGGCAGTTCCACTACCTAGTCGCCACCGCCACCGCCACCGCCACCGCCTTCCTGGTCAGAAATTTCACCACCTCCCATCCAATGCGTTGAAGAAATCCCACCCGTTCCGCAAGCCACACATTACAACATCGCCTACAGAACCTGGCACAATGATGCAATGCGGAGCAGACCTATTCCAGTCATTGCAGAAAGAGGGAGAGAGGGAGAGAGGGAGAATGGAGGAAGCAGCATGGGTTGAGAGGTGATAACATGAACGGGATTGGGAAAGAAAAGTGAAGGAAGTGTGAAATCATTGTTATATCCTCATGGATTGCAAAGATTTGGGTTGCAGAGATTTGAAGGCATGCTAGGTGACCATCCACGTAGATTTTAACGACCACATAAGTAGAAAAAGGTCCACGTAGGACACTCGGTAACATCCTCCTAACAGATCATCATGTTTGGACCATTATGATGGTGCAATAGTCATTCACGGACTATTTTGACGTCACCTATAAACAGAGTACTAATGTGATGTCACTTACATCTTTGGAAGACCAAAATGATAGTTTACTCGTAATTCAATCAATACCCAAAAGGAAAAGTTCACAAACAGTGCTTCACGCTATCGTTAAACAAAATTTAATGTTTTATACTTTTTCCTTTTTTAAGTTATTGTTGCAACGAGTTCACATTATCATCACATCAGAATCTTCAAACAAAAATGGTAGTACCTAACACCCAGTATTTGAGCTGCTTCCCTCCTGGTCATTGTAGCCTGGAAACCACCTTCATAAAATTTACGCATTCGAGGTGGACTTGCCTTGAATGCTTGCCAAGCCTGGATACCATATCTACCTGCATAAGCAGCAGCAGCTACAGCAAGCCCTGCTAGCAATGGTGTAGCCTGTTTCAAATTTAAATTTCAGTTCCATGAAAGACAATTTGGAAGGGCTATGGCCAGAAAAACTAAACCCCAAATTATACTTATCAACAATGAGGAAACAAATCCAGCTTCAGCCTAATATGGACACAGCAACGTGAAATTATGCTCCCCACCCAAAACATGAAGCTGCACACCTGACTCATCTGTAAAAACCCATCCCCAATCCCAATGCCCCAAACAAAATTGGGAGACTAAAAAACCCAATACAATAAACAGTTTATCTAACTTGCACCAATAAATTTTTGGTAAAAGGTAAGTAAAAATAAAAGGTGGGTACAGTAGAGAGGTGAAAGAGGAGCTTCACAACAAGTCCTAACAAAAAAAAAAAAAAAGGAAGAAGCCTTAGAAAAAGTGAGAAGATTTCAAAACTATAAAGACATGATAGAGAAATTAGAAGCAACAGCGGGACAAAAACCTAAGATTAAAATACCCTTATGTAGCTCAAAGTTAAGAAAGAAATATAATTTCAGAAATACCCAAAATTGTGCTGAGGCTACAAACATACCACAAAAAGGCACTAACTTGACGATGATTTGCTGGTTCGAAATCGAAGCAAAGGGATAAAGGAAGAATACGATAAATAAAGACGAAGGAAGCAATGGGCTTACCATTATGTGAAAACCTTCAACAACTCAAAGCTCTGATGCGTTTCCCGCAAAGAGGATCCAGCAAGATGAAATTATAACTTCTATTATTTTATTTTTCTTTTAAATTGCCCCCGCTCGTGTTCCTCTGAATGAAAATGAACCCTCCTCATTCTCATATATTCCCCCGCGTCCTTTCCTTCCTACTTCCTACCTTCTAGTTCCTTCCTTTCTTTTTTAAAAATATTTTCTTATTTTAATCCACAATAATGATATATTCCTTATTTTTAAAAAGGGAAAAAAAGATAATATGCTAATTTTTTTTTTAAGATTACGAGATCTTATTATACGGTGTCATTACACCTTTTTATTGTGATATTAATTCTTGCTTGAATATTAATTTTGCTTTGGCCACAAAATATCTTTTTATTGAGATATCAATTTTTGCTGGAATATTAATTTTGTTTTGGCCACAAAATATATTTAATGAGATTCTAGTATGATTATTATTGTTTGTTAACTTGAATGAAGAACGATGATGTGATTATTCTATATAGTTTTAACACGTTAGATAAGTATAAAATTTCAAATTAAGTACCTTGTCATTGTTTCAAAAATAAAGAAATTAATGTGTTTAACTCCAACTTTTATACTTAATGTTAAAATTATATATCATAGTCATATGATTATTTTTTATCTAAACTAATTATGTCGTCACATTGATCGATCAAAATGAGTTTATTTTAAAATTTTAAGTAGTTAAAGTGATACAAATATAAACATTAATAACCAAAATGATATTACATGAAATAGAAATATTAGCGGTCAATATGTCTTATCCCCTGAGTTTTTTTTTACTTATTATAATAATATACTTTTATTTATAAATAATAATAATAATAATTTAGACTATCAATAAATTGAAATTTAAACACATTTAAAAAACAACACTTTCTGATTAAATTTTTTTTCATCTAACAAAATGAGGGACAATCGTAAACAAAAAATATTTTCTTTCATATATTCAGCTGACAATTGTTATCCTTTATATTTCAATTTTCATTCTATGAATCTTACTAAAGTAGCCAATTTGTTTTACCAAAATATTAAAAAGATTTGTGTCTGTAGTTTAATATTAAATTATTTTGTTATTTTTCCGTGATACTTTTTGTTTAACATAATTTGAAGGAAAAAATTTTTGCTCGTCTGCCAAAATTGAAATCAATTAAATTACTACTTACAATTGGATCAACTATAATATTAAATAATTTGATACAATAAAAACTAAAAGATCTCACTAGCTTCCGTGACTTATAGAAAATGCCAATTCAGCAAGTTGGATGAAAAAGTGTCTGTTACAGCATGGTACACTTGAATATGATATTAAGAATAAATTCTTAAATATTTATTTATTGTTAAATTTATTAAATATAAATAATATTTAATAAATATTTAATAATTCATCTTAAATTTTAATATATTAAAAAAATACAAATAGCAAAGTAATATCTAAATTGCAAATAATTGGCCAAACTGCTTTGTTTGTTTTACCATTGGTGGTGGGTAAATGTCCTTTTACCCCGCCACTTTTTCGTTGTCCCTCAAGCTTTTTTGGTAACATTGTCCCTCAAGCTAAACACTCGTTTGCGTTCCTTGAACGTTGAAAACAACCAGGCTAATAATAGTGGAGTTCAAATGAAAGGAATACATATGAGTGTTTCATTAGATTTTGTAAATTTAATTTTGGATGAGGTTGATTTTGTAAATTTAAGTTTAATTAAAAGTAAGTTTGAGTAAAGTGATTTATATTTAAAAAATTTTATTTAAAATTTGATTTTTTAAATATTATTAAAATAATTATATAATATCAAATTATAAGAATATTTTTGTCAATATGCATATAAATAATATAAATAATTTTTTTCACTGCAAAAGTAATAAAATGTTGCTTCTGATCAAATTACATTTGAGATGAAAATATCGTTCACTTTTTTCTATTGAAATTCCTTTCCAAACATGTTAACATAGGCTTAGAAGCTCGTTTGGAGTTGGAAACAAGAGTTTGGAGTGGGCAAACGCCCACTCAAACAAGGGTGTGTTTAGATTGATTGTAAAACAAATGTTAAAAGTTGATTGTGTGTATAATTAATTTTTTTTAAAATTAATTATAAGAAATTAATTTATATTTGAATATATTAATTTATAATTGACTTTAAGATAAAGAGTTTTGTTTAAATTATATAAAAAATTAATTTTATGTATTAAATAATCAAAAAATATATAAAATGATTGAAAAAGTTATTTTATTGAGGGTAAATTTGTATTTTTCTCCAAAAACTTTTAAAATAATCTAAAATCAAATAATTAAAAATTCAAAATAAAAGCTTTTTTTAAAAGGTTATTTTTAGTTAATGAAAAAATAATTTTAACTTATAATTAATTTTACATACTTTAAATAGACAATCTAAATTTTAGATAAATAAATTTTAATTAAAAAAATATATTTAAAAACAATTAATCGTTCAAGTCAAACTTATCCCAAACTCGACTCAATTATAATATGCTCAACTCTTACTTTAATTCAATAAAAGAGTTATTTATATATTTTTTTACTCTCGGGGAGTCCAAAATCTTTAACTTCTTATCAACATAATTTTCTCTACGACATTTTGCTCTTAACCTATATTTGGTAAGGAGGAATTATAAAAATAAAATAGTTAATAAATAACTTTAAAACATCTAAGCAAGTTGTTAATTTGTTTATTCTTTTCCTTTCAAATCTCTTCTACCAAATCTTACATTAATTTTCTTTTGCCTTATTGCTTATTTTATTTAGAATAATAATTAATGACATATTTTATTTTGAATTTTTATCTAACTCAAACTGGCGTTTGATAGAAATAAGAAATGTTTGTTTCAGTTAAAAGTGTCTCAAAAAAGGTGCAAAAACACGTGTTTGTCAAAATCTAATACAAACAGGCTGTAATATGACGTTATTTTATTCTGAAATCACTAGCATAGATGTGCATAATTCAAAATGTACCGTTGGAGAGAGAAAGAAAAAAAGAAAAACATGTCTCACATTAACTTATTTTAAGCCAAAACATCCAAAAAGAAAGAGTGGTTGCGGCATTTTTCTTTTAAATTTATAAATGATTACAAAGATGAAATTAATGGTGCAAGTGCAACAAATGTATCTAAGCATTATGTTGAAAGCTAATTGATTAAATATGAAATTCATTTATCAATAAACATCCAACAAAGCATTACAAATGTAACAAACAAAATGGTGCCTAACGAGTAACGAACAATTGATCGACCTGTGGTTGAACGGCTAAGAGAGTCATCAAGGTAGTCTGATCAGCGGAGATTAAGAACCAATAGAAAATATTGAAAATCATCCTTTGATTGTATAAACCAAACTAATGTTGTTAAAATTGAACTAGACAGTGAATTAATGAGACTTACAGTTCAGGCTTAACCAGTTCAACTGTTTAAACTAACTTGTCGAATTTGATGACTTCATAGCAATAATTCACATACAACAAAATAAAATATATGAAAATATTTATAAAATGTGAAAAATATGATTTTTTTAAAGAAAAAAATTGAATTGATCAGTTGATTCAACTGTATAAACCGAGTAGGTCAATTAAATTTTAACTAGTTTTAATCAGTTCAAAATAATCTGACTTGAATTTGGTTATAAAACTGAATTATAAGAGTATAAGTTTCTAGTTCAGGGTCTAACCAACCTGGTTCTAACAAAACTTGTATAAACATTAAATCAATGTTTGGAGTACAATAGGTTAAAATGTAGAAATGACTTTTTTCTAGATCCTGCTAGGATTCATGGTGGAAGCAGGAGATATTTGTTTTGTATCTAGAAATGAGATATGAACCAAATATTTTTGCATACTTATAAATAAGACCCTATTGCCTGATATCATAATAATTTTTTTGAGTAAATACTCATTTTGTTCCTCCAAATAAAAATATAAGTGTCATCAATTAGGTCATCTGATAGATGAATACATTAAAACAGTCCTTCAATGTTAATTTAGAACATCAAATTCATCTTTTAATATTATTTTTTGATATCAAATTAGCCTTTTAATGTTAATTTTTACATTAAATTAGTCTTACAAAAGAAACAAAGATATCATACCAATTACCAAAATGAGTGTTTACTTTAAAAAAATTATTCCGTTGTTCACAAATTCTCGCATCAGATCATACAGCATAAAGATAAAAAATTCAAGCCATACACAACATAAATATCATAGCTTACCAAAACATAGTAACATCAAAGAAACGAGACAATGAAATTATACATTTTATATCACAATTAAGAATCAAGAACTTTTAACAGAATGATACTCGTCCTGAATGGGGAAGCTCGGAAAGGATTCTGATTTCTGACAGCTGACTTGTTCTTTTGTCATAATACTATCATGAACCACCTTTCTTCACCTCAGGGCAAATGGTGAGAAAATAAATGAAAATACAAATAGATGAATGTAGTAAGTAAAACAATTTTCACCCCCAAATCAATAGCCTCCGAGAAATGATAGGATACACATAATATTTAGGATAAATAAATAAATGGAACACTCAATTCAAATGAACTTTTGTCTTATTTCGTCCATGATGTTTCCAATCCTACTTCAGTGCTTTGCATCCTTTTCCTCTGGTTATATAATCAACCAGTCACACCATCGCCCACAGTGATTTCTGCATTTAAGCTGCTTTCTACCTTTGGTGGACCTGAATGCCGCCTTGGTCTTGCAGGCGAAGCTGGGAAAGTGAGCCGTTTCTTTGCAGTCACAAATGACCCCTTATCTGGCGTCCCATTCTCTGTGGTTAATGGACTTTGCACCCTGGACTTAGCTTTTGCAGATTTAGTTGGCACCATGTAACTTGGAACTGCTGGAGAGCTTGCAAGGCTTTCATCATCTCTCACTACTGATCCAGCAATGGAGTGCCTCCGGAACCGGTCTGACTGCACACTGACCATGCTTTTGGTGTCATCATCCATAACCCAGCTGTCCTTTGGGCTAGCCTTCTTCAGTTTCTTAGCAATTGCTGCAGAAGCTGCTGGCTTGGGAGGATTTGAATGGGACTGAAAGGTAGGTGAGCCTGGATTTTGGCTGGCTGTTGGAGAATGCTTTTCAGAATTGAGCTGGAAACGAGCAAATGATTTGCTGATTTCTGCAGCAGTAATGCTGCGGCTTGAACTTTTTACAGATGAATGGTCGTTCTTCTCTTTCTCCATCAGGCTATGGCTATCCCAGGGCTGGGCTGCCATCCATCGTTCCAACCAGCTCCAACCCCATGTAGGATTGGATGGATCCATGAACATCGGGTTTACAGAACTAGATGAATTCTTCCGGTTCTGCTGTCAAATAATTTTTTTTAAGATCAAAATCTGAACTTGATTTGTTCAAAGTATCAAGGAACTTAAACTAGTGGCTGTAAACTATATCATAGGCAGAGACTGCTATTCATTCAAACTATGATAGACACATTATATGATGCCATTTTATTTCAGGTAACCAAGTACTGTCAAAACAAGCAAGAAGTTATGCTGAAATTTTGTCCACCCCCCCACCCCCGCCTTTTTCTTTTCATTTTCAGTTCATAAAATTACATTCAATTGCAACTACATAAGCTCCATTCCACCTTTGAAAATACCTAGCTAAACGTGCCAAACTCCTACATTCTCTCTCCCAACAAAGAGCAGAAAATGAAGCGGGTGATGTTTTCATGTAACCTAGTAGAGACTAAGCCAATTTTCCTCTGATCTTCCAGTTCATTTAAAAAATTTCATCCATTTTTATTAATAAAAAAACAAATAAATCATCCATTTCCTTTTCTCATTTCTTTTTGTCTCACTTTCCTCACATGTAAATTCATAAGAGAAATAGAAAACCTGATGAGAGAATGAATAAGCCAGTGATCTTTCTCTTCTCATAGCAGCCTCATACTTGCTTAGTAACTTGGCTTCAACTTGTTCTTTTGATTGTAGGCTATCATCCCATTCCTCCCCAATCTGTTATGACAATTTGAAACAAGTTAAAAGCATTCCAAACACGATATGTTAAAACTCAAATAAATATTAGCCCTATGTCAAGATCAAGAGATTAGCATTTTAAAATAAATCAGGGAAATGAAACCCAGAGACCCGCAAGCTCTCTAGCTCTTTTGTGTGCTTCTGTAAGAGCTGTTTCTGCAGAGCTTGATTCTCCTCTAACATCCTGAGCCTCCTAGAACGAATCTGAGATTGCACGTGAGCTAAAGTCTGCATACAGCGGAGGGTACTAATGGCTTGGCGTTTTACAACTGGCCCTTCCATCAGTGATTTCAACCTGACCAGTCCCCTTAAAGCCCGCAATGCTCTTCTTGCCTAAATAATTTCAAAATAAAATTCAGCTTGAAAGGAGGTTTATCATTCAAATAACAAGTTTTCTTTTGAAGCAATTACTGATTACCACGGATGGCCTCATAACTTAGTGTAATTAAAGAGGTCATTGAATAAAGGTATAACTTTTTGTATGAATTCAAAAGTAAGAGTTTAAATTTGACCCACTGTTAGTGTACAGTAAACAAGAAAGTGCCATATCATTAACGTAACTAAGGTTTTTCACTCTTAGTAAAAGCTTCTAACAGTTTTATAAACAGGTGGCACCACATGATTCACTTACAGTGTAAAGAGTGAGTGGATCAAAATTAAATTCATTTAAAAATGACTCCCATTGAAGTTGAGTAAAAAAGGAGGAGGCAGAAAAAAACTAGATGAATGGACTAATTTATATTGGTTAAAATAAAAAATTGCAACACATACCATGTATCCCCGAAAAGCTGTTTGAATCATGATAGCAGCCACTTCGTCCTTTGGTTTACCAGCAAACTGAGCAATTGTAGCAGCTTGAACCCCAGCAGCTGCTACCTGAACATTAGGAACAGGTTCCTCAGCATCCACGGCAGTTGCAACTTCAACAATACGATCATGACTGTTTTCATTCTCAACATGAGTTAGTTTAATCTCCTCAGGTGGAGGAAGAGGAGGTGCCATATCAGTTTCCATGTATGAGTCTGAAGTCTGCAGTTTTTGCTTCCCAAACCATTTCTTCTTTGATTTACTTGATTTCTGCAAAAGCAGTTGCTATAACTATGAGAGTCATCCCAAATAATTGAGATAGGTTATATATAAATTTTATCCAAACCTGGTCTTTCCTCTCCTTTGACTCAGGGCTGAGAGCTTTCTTCACAGTAGAAAACCAATTTCCCTTCCTCCCCATTTTCTTGGCATTCCTCAATTTGATCCTTTATACAGAAAATTTGTAAATTTTAAGATCTCAAACCTCACAACCCAAAATAATTTAGCTTTGAATAGGAAATCCAATGGCATCTGCTGATAGTATTAAATGCCATTAGGACTGTGAAATCTGATACTGAAAAGGAAAGAATCTCATAAACGTGTAAGCCTAATTGCACAATTGAATTATTTGTTTTTGTTTCAAGAAAAGGAAAAAAGCAATGAGCTTCTACAAGACAACAATCAGGTATTAATTCTATCTGGGTGAAGACCCCATAAAGGAACGTAAATAACATCTGAAAAACCAAACAACAGTTTTCTAATCCTCGTTCTCCAACCAATATGAACAACTGTACTATGAGCAAAACAGAGAATGCAGATTTATCTAGTTAAATTCAATTTCGCAACACCATTATGCTGAAACTGCGAGAATTTTCACACACAAAAAAAGGAAAGAAATTGCGAGAACTTTTACAGGGAAGCAACATTTAGCCAATTACAGAGCGATAACAATGGGAAAGTGCAGGATAGTGATAGCAAAAATGAAGTTAAATTTGAGGGTCCAATGAAGATGGAAAATGGGAGTACCTGAAGTGAAACCAAGTGACAGATCTCAATTATCTTCTGCTGGCCCTATATCTCTCTCTCAACAAAAAGAAACAAAAAGATGAGAACTTGAAGATTACACTTGCATTGCACTATCTTCCCTGTAAAGAGGGAAATGCAATCAGATCTTGGCAAGGGACAAGAGCTTTCAATGATAAGAGAATATGAGAGAGAGACCAGCTGGTTCTGCTAATACTATGACCCCACTATTTGGGGTTAGGCATAGTGGGCCCCACCCAATTATCATGATCATGAAAACCCTTCCACTCCAAGTCCAAGGTGGTTTCACTTACTTACCTTGTTGAAAGAATCAAAATTAACGGTGTCCTTCATGATGCCTTTCGATGGATGCTGATGTTTGGTTTTGGTGCTGGCAATTAATATTAAAAAATTCAATATAATAATTAAAGTTAGAGATAATAACAATCTATATAATGATGTAAAAATATTATCTTACGCTAAATGTTACTAAACATATTTCCTGTTACTGTTACACTGAAGCTGTTCACTGCAAGAAAAAGAAACTGGATTCCTTTCCTTCTTTCTTTCTTTCTCTTTTTATGCTTGATAATTATTTCATAAAAAGAATGATACTCTTGCATTTTCGTGCTTTTTCTTGCTGACATAACAACTAGTAACTTTGATTTTGCCTTTTACTAAATAATATTAATGTCTTAAGAAAAAAAAATCTCAATAGGTGTAGTTTAGTGATAACTTGTGGGACAAACTCTTCTGGAAACCTGTAATTCATAAACATCTCTTTCTTATACTAACAAAATTTGAATCACATCATTTTCATACTTTTTGAATTGCATCAAGTATTGAATATCTCAATACAGAGAGCAAGCTTTATTTGGTTAAAGAAATAATATCCAGAATGAAGTTGGTAATTGAGCCTGGCTAAAGTCAAATTGCTTTTGAATATGCTGGTAAGAGATTAAACATATCTACTAAATAAATTGCGATTTCCACTACTGAAAGTTTCTAATAAGCTAAACCATCCATATTTCCATGACCATTTCAATTCATTTCTCTTTTCCTAGTCAAAATTTGGATTTTCGGCATGCATCTAGGCACAACAGGGTTACTCTAATTATTACAACAAATTCACTTCAACAGTATATTCTATTCCTCCATTTATTTTATAGGTAAAGGTATAATAAAGCCAAATTACAAAATTATTAATAGCAGTGGTGGGGTAGGAGCATCAATCTGACCAAATTTCTGAGGCATTATCCAACCCAAAAGTAGTGACTTCCCGTCTAACTCTTGTTTTTAAGGCCCTAGTTCTAACACTCTTGCAACAAATCCATTTATTTAACAATTTCACTTTATTTTAATTCCCTAACGTCTAACTAACACTCTTGAAACAAATTCTAATTAATACAACAAATTTACTTCAACAGTATAATATTCTGTTCCTCCATTTATTTTATAGGCGAAGGTATTGGGCATCATAATAAAGCCAAATTACCAAATGATTAATCACAGTTGTGGGGTAGCAGCATCAATTTGACCCAAATTTCAAGGCATAATCGAATCCAAAATTAGTGCCTTCACGTCTAATACTAGGTTTTTTTTACCCTAACATCTAACACTTGCAACAAACTTATTATTGAATGAATGAAATATCTGACTTTCTCTTCCAAAAATAATCTATTATTGGATTAGTTCAGAAATTGCGCCCATTTTTTATTTGTGTATTTGATTTAGTTTGTCTTCTTGGTTGCTGAGCAACCCAACAGCAAGCTGCGTGCCATTGTTACAAGTAATTATATACGTTAGGAGCCAAATCAAAGGGAAAACGAGATTAAAAACCTTTTTTAGGTGTATATATCTAAATAAATTCCTCAGCGGAAATCTACAAAAGAAGTTTTGACATCTTGAATTTTAGAAAGCACTTCATATAATAACAGACAAATGCACTAGCAAGAGGACATGTGAATGGCAAAATTAGCAGTTGAATTAGAGTTCCTTAAAATGTACTCCATATTGTGATGGCAGCCATGTTGTAATACTTAGTATTTGATTTGAATATATTATATTATACTGCAAAGATGCATTGCTATTATTGGTATCATTAATTTTACGGTCCCAAGGTAATGATTTCATCGCATGTGTATCGCATTAAAAGTCGACATGTAAGTGACATCAACGGCCCAAAAGAAAGGTAGGGCATGTCATATTTGTATTCGAATTTTTTTTTTTTGTGTGTGTGTGGTGAATTTGTATTTGAATTCTAGTTATAAAAGAAGTATGATATTTGTATATCTATTCAATTCTACATTTATGCATATGACCATAGTTGTTAAAATTGCGTTTCAAGACATAAAAACGTACACTTTTACACTTTTAAGACATAAAATCTTGTTAGATGTTAGGTAAAATCGAAAATTGATAAAAGCGTTTAAAAAAACGTTTTTGAGGGATAAAAGCGTTAAAAGCACGTTTTGAGCCTAAGTTTTTACGCTTTTAGGATTTATGAGTAATTGGACTAGATTTTTTCGGGTTATGGGCATTAAATCAGGTTTGGACAATGGCAAATTGGTAACCCGGTTTGGCATCTGTTTAGGGCAGGCCATAAGACCATTTTTCATCATTCAAAATTTTCACTTCTCATCTCTGAGTTTACTGCAGTAGTACACGACCGAAGACCTATGAATAATTGGGTTAGACTTTTTTGAGTTATGACTTAAGTATGACATTAAATTGTATAAGTTATGAAATTTATTAATGTAATACTTAAAATTAAGTAAAAATTTTATATACTAATATTTATATATACATATCTTATATAATTTGTAACATCTGCGTTTTTACGTTTCGTTTTTACCAGACCCTTCAGCGTTTTTAGGTAAAATCTCGTTTTTAACAACCTTGCATATGACAGAAATATGATATTAAATGTTGTCTCTTAAAGTTGCGTCTATGGTGTTATGTAGTAGATAAACGACTTACACAGCCAGTGGTAAAATTTGTACAATTATTTGTATATGAGTAACTTTACTCCAAAATGTCACCCAAAACATGAACGCTGTAAGATCAAATATGTTTATGTGAGTAACTTCACTCTAAAAATGTCTCCCAAAACAGTAATTATGTAAAGTTTGTCCCATGTTGGCAAGGCCTTACATGGGCTTCCCATAGCCAGGTTGCCTAATGGGCCTCCTATTTGTTAACTAATATTTGAGCCGAAAAGAAGAGGACCAACCTTGATCCAGATGCTTCATTAATTAATCACAGATATACTCAAAGAGTTAGTGTATACTCGGGAAGCTTTTTGAATCATAGTGAAAGAAGTTGGTTCAGAGTCACAATAAGGATTGAAATACTTTTTGCTTGAAAAGTTTGGGTTGCCGCGAGTAATCCTCTCTTAATAAACGATTTATATAAGCATTCCTACATATTTGAAATGGAGTAGCCTCTCCTCCCCTCTCCTCCCATTAACTGTTGTGCACAAAAAAGTAGACCATATATGATTACATGCTTTTGCTTCTTAGCAGAAGACACTCTCACTGCACTCTCACTTATATAAGCTAATAAAACTTGTGAAAATAGTAAGAATCTCTAAAATTATAAACATACAGAAGAAATTTGTAAAAGTAAAAGTAAAAAAAAAAAAAAGAATAAATTCCTCATAATAGGAAAATATTTGCCATTGGTTATTTTCTCTGTCTTCCCCCTTTATCTTCGGATACTATCGGATGTGGTAGTCAGAGATTTATGATTTGAAGTGGTACGGGCATGAAAATTGAAACGCCAGAGCATGATTTTGGAGCAGTCCTCTGGTGGAATTCCCTTTAACTTTGCCTCATCTTCTAGAACTACTTGCTTCACGAACTTGATTGAATTCTAAGAAAACCAAAATTGAAGCCAATAATAAGAAAAAAAAAAAAAAAGCAAAAGAGGTCCTTAGTAGAAAATATTTCTAAAGTGATCAAATGCATTTATCTTGTCATTTGCATTTCAAACAGACTCCATTTTATAATCAAGATGATATACAAATTGGGTTCTATATATCCAGGAGTAAACGGAAGCAGCATGCATTATTAGTGACATTATGCTGGAGGAGAAAACACTAACACTATAATTAGTATTCCGATTAGTTGAACAAGTCAATCAGGCTGTCATTATATTACCCAATGTGTTACTACTTGTTCACTTTTGTTTTTTCTTTTCTTTTGAAAGTAGTTGGAGGTTAGCCAAATGTTAAGTAAACGGAATTAATAAGTCAAAGTTCAAGCAGTGAAGGTATATTTATGTTCATTAAAGGTTTGGAACATATAAAACTATTTTCCTGACACGTATTAACTAAAAGTTTTTAATTTTTAAGATATAAAGTTGGTGTCTTAGAGACACCAAAAGATCAAATCTATTTTTATATAGATAAGCATTAAGGTAAGAATGCAACTTGAGCTTGATTTAATGGGTAGAGGAGAATTTAGATGACAATTATTAATGTACTAAAAAAAATCATAGCAAAGCTTTGGGAATAAATATAATATGTACCTGAGAGGTGTCTTGAACAGAGGAAGTGCGACCCCATCTCTCAGGGTCCCAAAGGATGGAGCTATTGAATGCAAAACTTGAAATATGAATGGGAGGAGTAATTGTATCAGTTTCATTGTTCATATTCCTTAGATGCCAGCCTATGACTTGTGAAGAATCGCATACAGGTCCTTCGATTATCACTTTCTTCCTGTTTGCTGCTAACAATGCCATTGGCCATGTTCCAAATACCCTGCTCAGTTGTCAAATGAATACATAATTAAGGGGCATGCATGTTTCCCATGTTAGTTTCAAACCACCTTGGAAGCGTGAAATATAATGCATGTTTGTTACTATTGTTATTACCATTCATGTTTGGTATACCTAAAGATTTTCCACTTTTCTGTTCTCCATTAGTTTTAAATTTTGTCTATTTTTTAAGCTTCCACGTTCCGCCCACTGCATGTAGAAATGGAATATAAAAAGCACTTGCTGTGTAAGTCCAAGACTCAAAACACATTTTTCCCTTTTTCTTTTCTGCTTATTTTTTTTTCGAACACATGTTCGTAAAGATATATCAATGTTTATAATGTAAAAAACAGAATTAGAACTAGTTTATAAAATAGAAGGGGAAGAGTCATACTCAATATCTCTAAGCTGTTGGAAGAATTCGAGATCATAAACAATGGAAAGCCCAGCAAAGTGTACGATACCGCTCAGCCTGTGATGCTCTATGTGCTTAAGTGCAAGATTCCTCTGGTGATTCAATTCAGCTTCCAAGTCCGTGAAGTTTTCCTTGAAAACCAAATGCCTATACATGATGCCAGTTTTCCTAAGTATCTTTGACAGTTCTGTGGATTCTGTTTGCGCTTCCACAACAATCCACAGCAATGGTTGAGGAACTAGCTTTATAGTATTTGCCAACCTTCTAAAAAACACTGCTTGGAAGGGAAGTTTTGTGCTTGTTGGAGTTACAATGATTATAAGTCTTCCAGGCTTCAATTGGGGCCCTGGTTTTACATGCAATTTTGTTGTTTGTTTGGGGACTCTAGACCTTGTGGGCATGGTCTCCGGCGTTGGAGCTATCCAACTTCTATTGACATTTGTTGTCTGTTGTGACACTTCAATAGGTTGTGGGGCAAATTCTGATCTATTTGAGGCAGCAACTTGACTGGAAAATATAGAAGATTTACCTGTTGGAGCAAAGCCTGTAAAGAACCCCATCACGAAACAGAGAGAAAAATGGATCATGGCTTTCTTCCATAAATGAAATTTCTTCTTTGATCTTTCTAGTGAGCCCATCTTTTGCAAACCCTCTAAAACTGATCAGTGACCACGAGCAGCACAATCTTCAGGGGTGGAATGAAATCACCAGTTGTTGCCACAGAATGCAAGTATTTGATTATTTGATATATTGATGCAGGAAATGAAGAGGAATGATGTGTAATATAAACTCGAAGCTTTAAGGGCACCACTTATTTGTTAAGGAAAACGTTGGAACTGTAGAGGGTTATGATTGGAACTGCCAAACTGAATTATTAGAATTTTTGTTTGGAGGTATTTCATTGGTAAGGTATTGCTTCACTTGGATGTCACTTGAAGTAAAAGGAATATAAGAAAAATAAAAATAGCTTGTGTGAGAGCATGAGTTGCTATCTACACCAAATAGTAGTTGGGATGGCACCCATCTCTCTATCAAGAATATGTTCTATGCCATTTAACTAATATTAGTGATTGTTAGAGATCTAATTTTTAATTTGGGGTTGACCAGTAGTCCAATCAAAGGAATTTAAATAAAAAATTAATTTAACAATGAACTTTGGGATCTTTGGTCAAATAAATATGATTTTGCTGAAAAAGTATCAGATTATGAAGGCAATTATGAGCATGATGAATTTTTTGGCAGTTAGTTATAGTAAGCTTGGGTGAGATATAACCTTTGCCAGGTTTTGATCGTTTAAATTGTGGGCTTTTCTGACCATGTCGGTCTTATATACAACCAACAATATTCTCCAATTTCAGTAGAGTTATGAAGCAACATTTACATCAGCTTGATGTGCAAGCAACACCATTACAAAGAAGCACATGAAGCTTTTAATTCCTACACAAAGAGTTGTATCCAGCTAGAACCAAGCACGTATACCTGCTCCAACTTTAGAACAAATTTTAAAATCAACTGTCAACTGGACATTGTTCTCCAGAATCATATTCTTAATATGTAAGGAAAATGAGGTTCTTTGAAGGATGCTAGAAAAGTTTTTGATGCAATGAAGCCGCCAAATGCAGTCTCTTGATGACCAAAAAAAAATATGTGGCCTCTTGGACTTTAATTATCTCCGGATACTCACAAAATGGTCAAGGGATGATGGCATCACCATGTAATCATGTATACACAAATGCTTCCCGGATCAGTTAACCTTTTGGAAGCATAATTAATGCTTGCTACGTTGAGGGTTATATAGCTTTTGTCTCTCGGGACAGATATTTTTTCTATAAGAATATTTCATTTTCTGCTTACATATTTTAGATCCGCTCATCTGCATAATTCTGTACAAGAAAAAGTTGATTAGATATGCAATTAATTTGACAAGCTTGATGATAGACACTGTGCTAATTGCTTCCTGTTTCTTTTAACTAGAGATACCTTTGTGAATGGTTCAATTTTATGATAAACCCCAAGCCCCCTACCTATTATTCCCATTGTCTCCTATTTCTTTATATCACTATAATATCTTTAAGTAATTACATTATTCTTAACCATTTTTAAACAATAAAAACCCAAACTATTTATTATTATTATTTTTGCCCGTAATTTTCCTGCAAATGTATAGTACATCTACAAGAAATAATTAGGAGAATTTACAATTAGAAAACTTTTAAAATGCATAATCCCAGTTAAGAGCAAAATAACATTGCTTATTCTTATTCAGTTTAATTTTTGAATTGAACTGAAATGAATAATGACCCTGAACGGTTGTTTGGTCATTAATTATATCTAACATGTTAAAAGGTACTTTCCCCCAAATAATTAACATGTACTGCTCACAGGACATGTTCAACGTGTGCCTTAGCAATGTGGCATACATCACAATTTAATGAGTACAGCCATTACACATTCACTCACCTGAAGCACATCAGACTAATGGCTTTTCACAGAAGAGAAAACGATCCGTATGATTTTCTTCTTGCAATAAAAAGAAAATCATATCCACTCGCTTAGCAAGCCACCCAAGTTCGAATTTGGTGGGAGCAAAGTCTCCCCAATAATAATAATAATAATAATAATGAAAGCCTTCGATGTTAGAGATTAAAGGGGCCACAGCCCCAAAGGAAGAGAAAAATACATACAAGGCAGGTTTCATCAGAGACAACACTTAGGATGGCTCCACTAGGAGGAGCAGTATAGTAATACCAGGATCATGGTTTAGACTTACGTTAGCAAGACTGTCCGCAACCCTTTTTCATTCACCGAAAACATGATTCTTTCTTCGCTGCATTTCAATTTCTTTTATTTCTTTGGGGGAGGTGGGACGATTTTTGGGATGGCAGCATGGAACATCTGATTTAACACTGCATGAAACATCTGACTTAACAATGCACCACCCGTAATTTCGGGTGCAAAAAACTAGCTCCCATTCTCTGTTGTTATAGCTCTGATTTGGTTGAGATTGAATCTCTTTTGGACTGGTGTTTCTTCTACTTCTTATTGTGCAAGTCCATGAGCCAGGATGGAACTTCTTCGCAGCCTGATGCTGCCATCAGATTAGCTATATTCCGCAGGAATGGAATATCTTCCTCCGTGTAAAAAGTAATAGCTTCTCCAATCCTCCCTGCTCTGCCAGAACGACCTATTTACAAATAATTTTTTATTTAGCAAAGAAATCATTTTAACAAAAAATTTAAATGATTGAGGATGTATTTAATTTTGATCAACTACAAGTTAATCTATGATGTAAACAGTTAAAAACTTTTCCTGGAAGTGAAAAGCCTTAGTTACTACAATAATGTGACACTTTCTTATTTATTGATACTGGATCAAATTTAAACTCTTCAAGGATATATATACCAAACATAACACAATGCTCCTCGAGAAAACAATACAACTAACAATTTAGAATCCCTCAAAACATTTCTTCGAGACTAAAACAAAAATAATACAACTGCACGTACCAATCCTGTGAATGTATGCAGCAGCAGAATCTGGAAAATCACAATTAATCACAATTCACACCTTTGAAATCCATGCCCCGAGCAATTATGTCAGTAGCAATCAAAACCCATGTCTTTCCAGCTCTGAAGTTATCAACAGCATTTTCTCGCTGTATACAACTCAAGAATTAAAATAATGAAAATAACAATAACTGATAAATTACCAAGTCATCTACAGTATTGGAGTACACGCTGCTAAAGATGGTAACCAGAGATTAAAAAGAATTGAATATTACAAGAGTTTTGACAAGAACTATTATAACGATGAGTAAAAGAGCCCAACATAAAAATATAACAGTCACAAGGAATGTCATAATTGACCATCTTCACTTCAGCCATGCAACTATTACAGCCTACAAATAGTAAGGACCAGACATCAAATTAAGAACTTCATCGCGTAGTTAAGATTTTCTTCATGTTTCCTTGCATGAAACTTATAATGTTCAAAGGGGCTAAGAACTACCTCTTCTTGAAGTAAATCAGAATGAATGACATCAACTCTAATGTTGTCAAATTCAAGTTCACCATAGAGCTCCTTCGCTCGCTCCTTGCTTTGGACAAAGACCAATACTGGAGGATTTAGACTCTACAAGATATGGCAGGAAAAAAATGTGGGCCAACAAAGGCAAGCAATTGAAAAATGCCACAAGGAATGAGCAAATAGGAGGAGCTACAATATCAAATGCCTTCCACATGTTCCAAAGGTAAATCTTTATGCAATACACATTCCAAGTCATTTTCTATTATGTTCACAATACATTTTCTAACACCAAGTTCACCAACCCAGATTCAACAAAATGTTTAATTATATATATGCAGCACATAATCAGCAACAAAAACATCAGACTATAAAAAAGATAGATTAATAATAGAAAATACATATCAATGATAAATCACATTTATGTTTCGAATTTCTTTTCAAACAGACCTACACATTAAACACTATGATAAATATAGCCTTGCAAGGGAAGCAGATGATTTCTTATTGGGCAGAGTAAAAATACCATTGGTACCAAGTTCATAATAAAGGATTTGTTGGGACACATTGCATAATATGTGTCAATAACTGGGTTTCATAATGACCGAAGTCAAGCTAAAAAATGTTACTCTAACAATCACTTAGGACGATAAAGATAAACCAAGCAACATTAACATGTAGTTGTGAGACACACAACCTCTTGATGCATAGGAAACCCTGATTGACTTAATACTATTTATCTTAAAACATTCATATTGATATTAGCAACATACCTCTGCAAAGCTTTGGCGAATTGCTAAAAGTTTTCCTTCTTCACTTCCAGTAAAAACCAATTTTTGCTTTATTGTTTCGGAAGCCATATTCCTGATTCACATAAAAGCAGTGTATGTCAACTATAGAAAAATGTGAAGGAAAAACAGTGTATTAAGGTACTTCTCAGGTTCTGTAAAGTTTTGCATCAAGCTTACTTCCTGCCAACAATTACCCGAACAGCATCATGCATGAATTCTTGAGCACGATCTTCAACAAAATCAGGTAAAGTAGCACTGAACAGTGAGCGTATTATTGAGGGATTTGAGCATGCTTTAATAATAGAATCAATCTGCTTTAACAGTTCAGGCTCAAATAGCTTATCAGATTCATCCAGGACAAGATACTCAACTCTGCAGCACCAACAAAAGTTGGACAAAAAAATATCAATTCAATTATTTGGCCTAATCCCAAAGACCAAATAATTGAACGAATATATCAGTATAAACAATATTATGTTAACATCTATCGTGGGGACAATATCAAGTGGACATGACCAAACTACAATATTAATTTCTGAATACCAAAAAATTGAAAGCAAAATATTTGTAGCACAAGTAAACTGGAAGGAAAATCCATACATGTAAAAGTACTGGAATAGCCTGCCTTTGGATTGGTGCTGCTTATCTGAATCCGAGTTCTTCTAGATGACTGACATTTGTTGTTGGGAATCGGGGATCTAGCATATCTCCACATTGGTATGATATTGTCCACTTTGAGTTTGAACCCTCATGGATTTGTTTTTGGACATCACCCAAAAGGCCTCATACCAATAGAGACATTTTTCCATGCTTATAAACCCATAATCCTTTCCTTGTTTAGGCAATGTGGGACTAGTTTATACTTCAACAATCCTCCCATCAAACAAAGAACCATCGTTTAGCCTCCCCTCCAGCGGAAGCCTCTTCGAGTATTCAGCCTTATACTTGTACCGCCATTTGCTCTCCAACAGAATCCGCTGCCTAACCATCCTGTTAGGAAGACTTTCGACACAAGACCATTTCTATCTTGCACCGCTGTACAGTAACGAGACACGTCGCTTGACCACCTCAACGCCAGGAGGACTTTCGACACAAGGAATCTTCCACTCAGATCCATTAATGGCTGTTCTAATACCCGCCCTAGCTGAAACCATCAGCTCTGATACTAATTGTTGGAGATAAAATATCGAAAGGACCACAATTCAACAATATACACACACTCAAAGTAATAGAGTAGACACGAGAATTTACGTAGTTCGAAAAATCCCCTATATCCGCAGAACTACTACAATATTTTCACTATAGGAAATATACAGTGTTTACAAACACTCTCTGCTTACAACACCACAACCCAAATATGCTTACTTGGGCTTTCTCTCTTTCTCACCCTATTTTCTCTCTTCTCTCCCTTTGATCTTTTCTAGTTTTTGGGATGATCTTACAAGTGAAGGGAATGGGGTTTATATAGGCTTCAAAAAATGGGTTGGTAGAATTTAGGTAAGAAATTAGGCAATATGGCAACCATCATTTTTGACCAAAAAATGGTGTGCAAATAAGTCCCACATTGCCTAAACAAGAGGAGGATCATGGGTTTATAGGCATAGAAAAATGTCTCCATTAGTATGAGACATTTTGGGTGATGTCTAAAAGCAAATCCATGAGAGTTCAAGCTCAAAGCGGACAATATCATACCAATGTGGAAATATGTTAGATCCCCGATTCCCAACAAGTGGTATCAGAACTATTGGTTATCCGGACAATATTCTCTTGAAAAATCTTAGTATGCTCTGTGAATGGGGTAGCGTCTGATCTTTCACATCAGAAAATATTTGTCCTTAAATTATTGGTCAAGGTACCGGTTCTGGAAATAAGTATAGTTAATGTGAAAGTGCATATCTAGGAAATGTTCTATCTAAGAAAGACTTGATACTTAAGCGTGTCCTTTGTGACCCACCTCTCTTTTCTGGGAATTTTCCTGGTGTACTATTCATAACTACAAATACTATTCCAGTATATGATGGTACTATTCACGTATATGGCACTATTCACAGGTGGTGAATTTGTGTGATTCTAGTGGGAGCAATGGCATCCCGAGAAGGATTCATACAAGATTGAGAATTCAATAGTACGAATTTCAGTTTTTAGAAAATGCAGATGGAAGATTATCTGTACCAGAAAGACTTGTACTTGTCACTAGCCGAAAAACCGGCAACCATGAAGGATGAGGAATGGGAGGAGGTGCTTGACCACAAGGCCTTGGGCGCGGTTCGTCTTAGTTTAACGAAATCAGTTGCATTCAATGTAAAAGATCAAGACACAACAGCAAAGCTTATCAAGGCTCTCTCCAATATGTATAAGCAGCTCTCTACAACCCATAAGGTGTTTTAAATTAAAAAGTTGTTTAATCTTAAGATGTCAGAAAACAACAATTTTAGAGAACACTTGAACTCATTCAATGAGATTAAAGATCAACTGAAATCTGTGGAAATGACTTTCACTGATGAAATTAAAGTCAATGTCATTCTCAGTACGTTGCCAGAAAGTTGGCAATATATTTTACAGTCAATCAGTGTTTCTTTTGGGAAAAGTAAAATGGTATTCTCAGAAGTCGTCAACATGATCATGACGGAAGAAATCAGAAGGAAGGAAGAAGGTTCTTCCACTATGGCATCAACATTGAATATAGAAAGTATGGTAGATCAAAATCCAGAAATCATCAAAACTACACTTAAAATCTGCAAAATAACAAAAGAGATATTGAGTGCTGAAACTGTGGGAAGACGGGCCATTACTCTAATGCATGCAAGTCTTCAAAGAAAGACAAAGGCAGGATCAGTGTTAATACAATTTCAGGAGAATCTGATGATTGTCTTATCTTATCTGTGCAATGGAGAGCAAGATAGAGTCATGGATTTTTGACTCAAGGGCGTCATTCCATGCCACTTCAGACAGAAAATTATTCGAGAACTATATCTTTGGAAACCTAGGCAAGGTTTACCTTGGTGATGATCAGGCGTGTGATATCACAGGGAAGGGAGATGTGAAAATCAAGCTGAACGGTTCAGTTTGGAAATTGGAGAATGTGAGACACATTCCATGTCTGAAGAAAAACCTGATTTCTATAGGGCAGTTGGCTTCAAATGGGGTTATGTGACCATTTTCACCGGAGATAGGTGGAAGATATCAAAAGGTGCAATGATCATTGCTCGTGGCAACAAAGATAGATCTCTTAACACTACCGTTGGAGCATACGGTTCCTTAGCAATCATTGAAGGAAAAAAAGATCCGAATTTGTGGCATCAAAGGTTTGGCCACATGAGCAGTCAGGGGATGAAGTGTCTACTTTCCCAAGGAAAACTGCTAGAGTTAAAGTCAACAAAAATTGACTTCTGTGAAAGCTGCGTTCTCGGTAAGCAACGCCGAGTGAGTTTTGTGAAGTCCGGTAGAGAACTGGTAAAACAAAAGCTGGAGTTAGTGCATACATCTGTATGGAGTCCAGCATCAGTCTCTTCAATTAGTGGCAGACAATATTTTGTCACTTTTATTGATGACAATTCAAAAAAGGCTTGGGTCTACTTCCTCAAACAAAAGTCTGAAGTGTTTGATACATTTAAGAAATGGAAAGTCATGGTTAAGACTGAGACATGATTGAAAGTCAAGACACTGCATTCAGACAACGGTGGTGAGTATGAAAACACCGAGTTCAAGAAGTTTTGCTTTTAGAATGGGATCAAGCTAAGTAGGACGGATCCTGGAACACCACAACAAAATGGAGTAGCAGAATGCATGAACCGAACACCAACTAAGAGAGCCAAAAGCATGAGAATACAGTCTGGTTTACCAAAACATTTTTGGGCATGTGCAGTCAGTACAGCAGCATACTTGATAAATCGAAGACCATCAAAACCTTTGAGACTCAGAATTCCAGAAGAGGTCTGGACAGAAAAAAATGTGAAACTTTCACATCTGAAAGTTTTTGGCTGTGTATCCTACATACTTGATGGTGACCGTAAAGGTAAGCTAGATGCCAAGTCACTTAAGTGTACATTGGTTGGATATGGCACTGATGGAGAATTCAACTACAGATTCAGGGATGAGCAGAATCATAAGATCATCAGAAGCCGTGATGTAATATTCAACGAGAATGTGATGTACAAGGACAGAAAAACAGCAGTAAGTGAGCCGAAAGAACCAGATTATTTTGGGCTAGATGATGTGCCTGATAGTATAGTTGACACAAAAGGTAAAAGGCCAGTAGATTAAGATCTTACACAAAAGGTGAATGAGCCGATACTCACACAAAGCTCTACTAATCCCCAGAGCTATACTGCTCCTCAAAGATCAACCGACAGTCAAGGATTGATTAATCCTCAAGTTTCTTTATGAAGAACTACTCACTCCCATGTACGAAACATGAGGTACCTGAATTATCTGCTACTGACAAATGCTGGAGAACCTGAATGCTATGATGAGGCATGTCAGGTGAAGAATGCAAGCTAGTGGGAGCTTGCTATGGGAGAGGAAATGAATTCCTTTGTCAAGAACCAGACTTGGGAGCTAACCAAATTACCATTGGGTAAGAAAGCCCTGCAAAATAAATAGGTATACCGTATCAAACTGGAGCATGATGGCTCAGAAAGATACAAAGCTAGACTAGTGATTAAGGGCTTTCAGCAGAAGGAAGGCATTGACTACACAGAAATATTCTCCCCAGTTGTCAAACTAACTACGATTCGGTTAGTGTTGAGCATTGTAGTAGCAGAGAGTCTACATCTTTAGCAGTTAGATGTTAAGACCGCTTTCCTCCATGGAGATTTGGATGAAGAGATTTATATGCAGTAACCATAAAGGTTTGCAGTACCTGGCAGAGAGAATATGGTGTGTAGGTTGAGAAAGAGTTTGTATGGATTGAAATAAACTCTAAGGCAGTAGTACAAGAAATTCGACAGCTTCATGCAAAGACATGGCTACATGAAATGCAATGCTGACCATTGCTGTTATTTCAAGAAGATGAATTCCAGCTACATTATTCTATTGCTATATGTTGACGGCATGTTAGTAGTTGGAGCTGACTTGAATGAGATTAACAAGTTGAAGAAGCAGTTGTCCAATGAGTTTTGAGATGAAGGACCTGAGTGCAGCAAAGCAAATACTTGGAATGAAGATTAGCAAAGATGAGCAGAGGGGAACTCAGCAACTTTCACAAGCAGATTACATCAGAAAGATGTTATACAAGTTTGGCATGAATGAAATCAAACCAATTAAAACACCACTAGCTAATCACTTCGGATTGTCCAACGAACAGAGTTCAGTGGTGGATGAAGAGAAAGGATTCATGGCAAAAGTTCCATATGCTTCAGCCATTGGAAGTCTTATGTATGTCATGGTCTGTATGAGACCAGACATTGCTAATGCAATGGGAGCTGTGAGCATATATATGTCTAACCTAGGCAAGCAACACTGGGAAGCAGTGAAATGGATATTGAGATATCTACAGAGCATCACAGAGAAGTGTCTAACATTAGGAAAGAGTGATATGATGATACAGGGTTATGTAGATGCAGACTTCGCAGGTGAGATAGATTACAGAAGGAGCACTACTGGATATGTATTTACCCTAGACGATACAGTTGTTAGCTAGATCTCGCAATTACAAAAGATTGTGACGTTATCCACAACAGAAGCTGAGTATGTGGCTCTGACAGAAGCCAGTAAAGAGATTATATGGCTACAGGGTATAGTAGCTGAACTGAGTTTCAATTAGGGAATGAATGTGTTACACAGTGATAGTCAGAGTGCAATACACTTGATGAGGAATTCGGCCAGGACCAAGCATATTGGTCTACGCTACCACTTCATTCGGTCATTGTTAGAGGATGAAGTTTTAAATCTTGTAAAGATAGAAGATAGCAAGAATCAAGTTGATATGTTGACCAAACCAGTCATGACAGAAACTGGAGTTGTGTGCAACTTCAGTGAGTCTTTAAGAATAACAAGACCAGAAAGAGCTGCTGCATTGATTGAGGTGTGAAGACAAATTGAAATCAGTCTTCAAGTGAGAGATTGTTAGTCAAAGAAATAAGGCCACCAACCATTTTTGAGTCAAAAATGATGGTTTTCATATTGCCTCATTTCTTGCCTAAATTTCACCAACCTATTCTTTGAAGCCTATATAAATCTCATTCCCTTCACTTGTAAAATATCTCAAAAACTAGAAAGGATTAAAGGGAGAGAAGAGGGAAAATACGGTGAAAAAGAGAGAAAGCCCAAGTAAGCATATTTCAGTTGTGGTGTTGTGAGCGGAGAGTGTTTGTAAACACTGTATATTTCCCATAGTGAAAATATTGCAGTAGCTTCTTGGACGTAGGGAATTTTCCAAACCACGTAAATTCTCATATATACTCTATTACTTTGAGTGTGTGTATTGTTGTTGAATTGCGGTCCTTCCGATATTTTATCTCCAACATTTGTATCTGTTAACAATTTATTAAGAATCCGAGTCATAGAGATTGTGTAAATTTAATAAGCAGAATAAATAAATTACATAAAGACACAAGTAAGTAGGCAGAGAAACAAATTTGAGAATACCTTGATCTCAACTCATCAAAATTTTGAAGCGGGGAGGGGACTTTATACCCAGACACATGAATGTTGTGCTTCTTCCTGAAGATAGCATCCAGCTGAACAAGATGCGAAATTTAATCCATAAACTTAAGAACAGTGAAAGTTATGCATCTTGCACAACACAGAAAAGAAAGAAGAAAAAGTGGCAGAACCTCAAGTTGCCTATTTTGTTTCTTCTTCTGCTGAATGGACTCATGTTCAGCTTGAAATTCATCATTTGATTGAAGCACTGACTGTGCCGCCACCAATGTGGAATTTCTAAACACACTGAATCCTTCAACCGTTTCTTTTGTTTAATTATTTATTATTTATTCCCCAAAAAACGAAGCATAGTTAGATAAGCTACGATGGGTTCCTACACTAAACCAGAAGTGGCAAAGAAGAAGAAGATTACCGGAAGCCGTTCCCTTGCGCTTCCTCTTCTTCGCAGACGGTGGTCTCCTTTCCACTGGTTCTGTTTCCTCGGTTTCAACAACGCTCACTGAATCGTCGCTTTCTTTTTTCTTTTAAGACAAAAATTGGCGTCAAGTATCAAGTGTGAAATAGATAATAAGCATTTGAAGGTTGAATAGCGCATGTGAATTTTCTCCCAAGACAAAAAGAAATTGGTACCTGGAAGTGGAACCTGGCAATATCGCTGCCGAATTTGTTTCTATCGAAGCGAATGTCGGCGAACAAAAAGGACGAGTGATTGGCCATTTGAAGACACCAACTAACCTATGCTCGCCGCTACTCTCTGCCACTGCACTCTTCCTCCCTCTGGAGCCGGTGACTTGTGTTGTGTTGTGTTCTGAACTGTTTTTTTTTTTTTTCTATGTAGAGGACTGCTAGGAGTCAAGGAGGAAAGGAAGTTTGGTTCAACGAAGACATGTTGGACTTGATCAACCATTAACCCGATTTTCTTGGGCCTTACAATGAATTAACCCAATTGAAAAATAAAACACAAGCACATGTTTGGTTTTATTTTTTTACTTTCTAAAAACAGCCTTTCGGTCAAAAGTATTTTTTAGAATAGTTTTTTAATAAACTTTTACAAATACAAAATATTGAAACACGAAAGCTTTAATCTTTTGTTAACTATATAAAAATCTCTTATCTTCACATCTAAAGAGAATATACAAACAAAAAAAAACTAATATCCTTTTTTAAAAAGATTTTATTTTATTTTATTTTGGTACAGATTTTATTTTTTAAATAAATCATTTAAGAAGTTTATACGGTGTAATAACTAAGAAAACATTATGATCTTCATCATTATTCCAGACAATAATAACAGGGACTAAATTAGATCCTTAAGATTTCAACTTCAAATGTAATTATTTCGTCCTAAAATAATAATAATTACTTCATCAATGTCCCCCAAAATTTCTTGGCCCTGGTTGAAGATAATTCTGACCCTCAATATAAGCGTTGCAAACCCTTTTTGCCCATCCCATCATTCCTCGTATTGCTCGGCCTGCTTGATCAAATTGCAGAGAACAAGTGCTTTTCCAATAATGCGTGCGTACATTCATTCTGATGTGAGTTTAGCGTATGCGTTTTTATACTTTATGTTTAGTTGAGCCATCTGCATAATATAATGACAATTTAACTAAGATCTAACGTGCAATTGACGTGCCACACATAAGAGATGTTTGGACTACATTACATGGTCAAGTTAATGGAAGGAAGGTTAAATTAAACCAAACTGAAAATATTGAGGACTCAACTGAAGTTCTAGGACTAAACTGCAACCAGTGGTATCTTTTAGAACCAAATTATATGTAAACAAAACAAACTGAACTACATTTATCAGAGACAAAAATTTACATTTTTCAGTCCATAATGTATTCACAATATAAAGGCCCACAAAAAGAGAATAACCAAAAGCCCCTCACGACTTTATCAAACATCTCAATTCCAGATAAAATTCCACAAGCCTTAGATGAAGAATGTTCAGCAAGGTCAGTAACGTAACTTGCTCCATATTTGACAATGGAGCTGAGGCAAGGCATGCATTACAAGGGCAAGAAAACGATTGTTGATCTCGGAGTACTCTGAGCTACTACTCATCAAGCCCATAGTCCTCTCCGAAATACTTGTCAACTAGACTATTTGCCATAGTTCTCAGATCTTCATTTTCATGAAACTGAAATCTTTCCATGGCTTCAATCCCATCTTCTTGTTCTACAAGCTTTGGGCCCTCACCATTTGGCATCCCCCTCAGGACCTACAGACATAAGAAATCACAAAACAGCAGGGGTTTAGATTTCAAAGAACTTCTATTCTCCATGAGGTGGAATTTTATCATTTGATTATGCAAACGAATAGGCCTGACTCAGATCAAACCGTGCAAATAGATAGATCTAGCCAAAATCTATGACACAATTATTAATTATTGATATAACCATCGGAATTTCTTACCAGCTCTATGAACTGAAGTCCTAGCCTAGCAGCTTCAATATCAGCAGATCTAACCAAATCAATAAAACCTGGCAAGCATCCTTTTTCAACAAGTGAAACCAGGTGCTCCAGGATCAGACTAGGCTTCTCATCACCTTTAGTTGGGGCAACGCAAAGGTTGCCCAATACATAAGCCACTTCCTTTCTTATATCAAACGGAGCTGCAAAAAGAAGGCGCAATAGCAAAGGCATTGCCTCACTAGAATATATCAACTGCTTGTGCTCAACAGAACCAGCAGCTATATTAGACAGCACCCAGGCTGCTTCCTGCATAAATAACAAAGCTCATATCAAGAATGATTCAAAGTTAGATCATAGAACCGAAGATTAAATTTTACCTTCTTTAAGACCCTGTGTTCACTATTCAGACATTTTACCAGGACTTCTATGACATTATCTGAAAATGACACTATATAATCAGATGTAAGAAATTCAATCCATACCGTTTGATCAAAATGCATGTATTAAGCTTAGCAAAAGAAAATCTACTAGCCTGTAATTTCACGTCCAGGGATGAGAACAGCATAAGTTGTATGGGAATCACCAGCAATGAGATTACCTAAACTTCGCAAAACCTACACAGATTTCCCTTTGTTATTAGAAACAACAGATTAAATAATGCGAACAACAAAAACATTGTGATTCAAGCAACTAGTGTGTGTTAGTAGATGTTAATCACAAGAAAATGTTACAGATGTAGAGGTACATTTTTACAACAAATCAACCAAAAATTCTGAAGATCAGTACCGGAATCAGTAATTGCAAACTGTTTGATGTTGCCAATCTATTTACAAGCAATTGAAGTACATCGCTCTTCACCAGCATGCTGGTAGCTACATTTGAAAGCGCTGATAGATAAACAACTACCCATGCTACTTCAGTTGCTAATTCATCATCCCTGAGGTTGATAAAAAAATTTAATATGACAATAATTAGGGCAGCCTTTCAGAGGTATACTGTCAATGAGTAAAAGACCTGATTATTTCTGTAACACTTCCAGGAAATAAGCTTTCCATATAGTCATAATACTAAAAGAGGATTTGCACTACCATCGCTTCTGATTTCAAGCCCACAAACTTATAGGAAAATGAACTTTATGATCATACTAGTTATAGGCACACAAGTTTCAGGGACTTCATTTGTAATAAGTCTAAAAATTATATAGAAAATTTAGTCAATATCAATAAGAAATAGTTTAGTGGAGGGAAAGAAATGGCAGAATATATAGGACGGTGTTCTTCACTGAGGAACAAGCGCTGGCCAAAGTCATCACTGACGTTAAATTCAGATTGTTGTCTACTACTTGTTTTAAATATATAGTCGAGTGGTACTCAGCTTCCTTGGGAAGCACTTGAAGCCAGGCTCGGTCCTTAGTAGTCTCAATGCTCGCACCTAGCTCCCACCTTTCCCCATGCCCTCACAAGGTCGTAGCACCACCTCCTTTGTAACCCAAAAAAAAGGAGTATGATTAACAGAAATTATGCAAAATTGGCAGATTAGGGCGGGTATTTTGAGGTTAATCACTTGTATCTTTGGTGGATTGATTAGTGTTTGTATTCTGTGTAGGTTTTCATGCAAGTTTTGGTGACTGCATTTCTTCTTTTATGGGAAAAGAAAAACCTGATTCATCAAAAAATATGAAATAGTTTAGTTACGTTCAAAATTAAGTATCCCTTAAATTAAAGTAGGATGTAATATATTCTTTTGTGATTTAAATAATATAAACTCCTGGCATCTTCACACACAAATAGTCATATACAAAAGGATACATAATTTGAGAAGTTGACAGGTTAAAAATGAAAACTTAACAGAACTTTTACCATAGAAATTGCTAACAGACAAAAAGATCTCCATCCCAAAAAGGAGGGGAGAAAAAGAAAAGGAACAAAAGTTGCATTTCTAACAACCTCATAATTAAAATGAGCACACCCGCTAACAAGCTTGTAGCTCAATTGGAATGTCGGTGGTTTGATCCTCCACCAGACCACCTTTCCCCCTCCCCTACCCAGGTGCTTGCACCTCTAATGTAACCCAAAATAAAACAAAAAGAGCACACCCAGCGTCTGTATAACAAGTAGATTGGTATGGTCCAAAAATTAGATTAAGGTTATCCACATATAATTTGCAATTAATATGTTAGCAAATTTAATTCATCTTTCAAATGATGTAAATATCTAGTAAATAGAACAAAACAGTATAAATACACGAAATCTATTAATTATAGCAGCACTTTAAACAAGAAAAGCAAGTAAAGAGAAAGTATGAGTCATCCATGCACTGTAAATCAGCATATAGATATTGAGGATGCATGTCAGGAAGCAATTGAGCCCGTAACAGCATTAAAACCTCTTGGCCAGGATACACTAAAAGTAATTCCAGAGTAATACTCACGCTTTCTTCAAGTGTCGAACTATTGCATCCAATACTCCATCAACACGAATGAGTTCAGTAGCAGCTTTAGGATCTGGACCCTACAGGCAAACATACTGAAGTCATGTTATATTTCCAGAGAGGAACTCACGTCACTGCAACTACACGTGCACATACAAAAACAAATACATATGGAAATTCCATCTTCCACAAAAACCACAATGCACGTGCGATCACAAAAGCTCATGACTACATAGCACATCTCAGAAAATACTGACCACATTAGACAAGCAAATTAGAGTATGAACACAGATATAGAATGTCAGCAATTACTAAAGAATTGACACAAAAAGGTCAACCACATAAGCAAATGTTATGTAATATACAACTTGTTCAATTGATGGATTTGAAACCTTGATTAGGTTAGACAAAGCCCAGGCAGCTGTTCTAACAGTTGAACCTTTGTTTGGTAGCACCATTCTTGCAAGAGGTAGTAAGGCCCCTTGGGCTAGCAGAACATTTCTCAACTCTTCACCTTCACCAGCCACATTTCCTAGTGCCCAAGCACACTGTTCAGCAACAGGCGAGGAGCTCTTTTCTACAGAACAGGTGAAGTCATAAATTAGAAAGGTAATTGTAAATACTAAAATGATTAAAATAGTCTCATCCTTCAAGAACAACTTTACCAAGCGAAATGAATATGCATTATTGTACATACAAGGGATTAAGTATTAAGCAATACAAGTCATAATGTGGAAAAACTTAGAAGCACATTGCAGTGAGATTATGCTGGCCTTGAAGAAACTTGAAAATTAAGAACTAACATCCTCATTTTGTTTTTAAGTTTATCTTTAAAATGTTGATATGTTCAGCTGTATATACAGTATTAGATGGAGAACCTTGTGCATAGAATAAGTGCAGGGAGAAAATAAAGACAGATAGAAATCCTATCACTTTGGAATTATAGAAGTAAAATGTCTAAACTAAAGCACCACTAGCCCTATGAATTTCCTATTTTTATTATGAGCAGCCATTAATCCTTTGACTTTCGCAGGACATGATTCAAACAGCATGCTTAGCTTGAAAGAAACTAAATATAGAACTGTCTGTCATGCACTCAAAATATTATAATTTGCTCACCCACTCTTCTAGGATCATATCACGAGGCTAGGCAGAGTACAGTGACATCTTAAAAATTGTATTTTTGAAGGAAACAATCATTATCATCCAGGAGACCTATGTAGCAGCAAGTACCAAATTATAAATGCTGAATACAGTTGCCAGAGTCATGTGGATGAGAGGCGGGCCATGGGCATTTAAGAAAAAGAATGATATGCCAGCAGGTCTAAGTTACCTCCATCCCATTTTTTCCTTTAGATATCTTGCAATGCTTTAACAATTTAGGCTATAAGAATTCCTCTTAATCTTTATGTACAAAGATTAATTGAAAAATGAATTCAATTCTTGACATGCAAAAGGAATCTCAAAGTGATCACTAACCCCCAAGATGAGCAACAAGCAAAGGCAATGCCGGCAACAAAGCTTTTGTTTCTTCTGGATTCCCTGCAGCAATATTTGTAAGACACCAAGCTGCCTCAAGCAACTGCAGAAAAAATTCAACACAAAAAGTAAGTAACAAGAAAATTTCCTCACAGTACTGATTCCATATGATCTGCATAACATGCACAAAGAGATGTGCTTGCTCAAGTCTTTTGTGAGTACAAGAGATTCATAGAAGCAATTGAACATCATTCAAAGGAAGATGAATCTTTAGACCTGTTCATCTGGAGAACCAAAGGACAGACACTGCACTAATATGGATACTGCTCCAGCTTTAAGAGCAGACTCAACGGGAGGAAATTCAGATCTTGAAAGCAAACGCCTTAATTCTTGAAGGGCACCCACTCTTTTCCGCACTGCACCCTTACCCCTACCAATTAAAAAATCAGTAATGCTATTTGGCATGAATGGTTTTCTATGAAACCATTCACGAATGGCACAATATACTTGTCCTTTTTCTCACAATTAAAATGTAATAAAATAAAATAAAAAAGAAAAACAAACCACTTGATAAAACTCAAACACGTTATCATTTTTTTTCTTTGTTCGTATGTCGTTCTACGAAAACAATTTCGTAAGACTTTCATTAATTAATATATATATATATATATATATATATATAGTGTAATGCATATGCCACGGTTGATTAATATGTAAACTTGCAGTTGACATAATTGAAGCTTTTCTCAGTCTATATAAAAAAAATGACCAAGACAACACCTAAGATTCAAAACAACACCAATCTAAGATGATTAAAAAACAAAACAATGCCAATCTTAGTGTGTACAAGCTTGCCTCATATCGGAAGATCCTGCATTTGAAAGCATACAAACATCTTGCATAATTTCCCCATTCTCAATAAGCTTTCCACCTTAATCAGAACACTTGGTGGGTTTTATTTTTCCTCAGACCAACAAAACAATTGGCTAATCATATGTCAAAGATGGTAGTAAAATACAAATTAATATCAACCACATAATTTCCATCACACAGCTCTTCACAGGATTGCGAGTACTTTGTCTCCATTTTCTCACAATAGTCTTTTTCCTTCATCATAAATTACAAAGAATTTCCTGGAAACTTAAGTTCCAAAATTTATATGTTTCACACCCTTCCCACAACCACCTAGTCTATAACTGCCCTGAAGTTCGGATAGCAGTAGTATGTTAGCATACTAAACCACCAGCATTTGTTTTGATGACCTAAACTACCAGTAAGATAAACAGTAAAACATTGAGGCCCCAATGTATGATATAATCAATTCAAACCATGAAAGATCATTGGTCTACACATGCAACAAAGCGACTTTATTTTATGTACCTTGTTTAGGTACCACAATAAATGAACAAATGGCACGGCTGCCGCAAGGGAAAGCAACAAGTGAGTTCAAAAACATATTTCCACCAATTCTAAGAGCGAAAGGAACTAATTTGCAAGTCACAAATCAAAATTTCATTATACGTTCAAAAATTCTAAGGTGACGCCACTCATTCTGGATCTACTTATATTAAGGTAAGAAACAAAGCATACAACAAGAAATAAACGTTTCACAATGTTTCTACTAAAGCACTAAGATTCTTGTTCTTTTTTATACATAAAAAAGATAGAAGTTTGGAACAGCTTACTGATAAGCAACTGCAGATTTCAATTTTTCCACTGCCAAGGAAGTTTGAGACTCCAAAATGGATTGCTCTTCATCAATCATCATTTCACTGTCAAGAGGAACTTCGCCATCACCACCAATGCCCACCCTACAAAGTCTTTTTGCGCGCATCAACGATTCCCTTCTTTCTTTCCCAACTGTGACAGCATGTTGTCGTCTCCTACTAGCCGCAACACTCCCAACTGAAACAAAAACACATGACTAAATCCCTTAAATGCAAACAAAGCAACAAAACCCTACGTTTCAGAATGCAACACCCAAAACATGAAGCTTGGGAAGAACAAAAAATATTAATTTGCATCGAATGAAAATGTACATGTTATTCTGGAAACGCAATCACATAAAAATAAATAAATAAATATATCTAAAACTATGTTCATGCGTTAAAGTGGAAACCAAATTTATCCTTGGCGTTTGCTCAATAATCCATTCGGCTGATGAGAAACAATAATTAAAAATAAAGAAAAAAGAAAAAACGACGGATTGCACCCAATTGAAATATTTGCTTTCCTCGAAACTGAAGATTAGGTTTATTATTCCACCTTCCTCTTCGCTTTGGTTTTCCAATTGCAAAGTGTAAATGCGGTACCCATGAAGAGAAGAGCTAGTGTTGAATAAAAGCGCACCTGAGGACTTAATAGGATCCCTTCTGTTAGTAGCAAAGCTGGGATCGGCCATAGAAGAGAACCCTCCAAGAATTTGTTCAGGCAGAGAACCGCACCGTGAAGACGAACTGAGTATCCTTGTGAGTTTCTTGCGTTGTGTTACTGGGTAATTGGTAATTACTGTACTGACCTTTGTTGCTTTGTTTTTTTGTTTTTAGACTAGCTGCTATGGATCTCCCTGAAAAGGTTAGCATAAGTAGGACGGATTACTTTTGGATTATTTTACTCTCAAAAATATTTGTTTTTAAAGTCTCTTCTTTAAACATTTTGATTATAAGTTTTTTTCAAACAAAAAAAAATTAATCCAAACATGCTATACCAGTCGAAAAAAGGGTTCAAACATCAAACCCTTACATAAAGATTGTAGAGTACTATCCTGACCTTTTCCAATTCTCACGTTGGCAGATTAAGAATGCCAAAATATCATTTTACTCGAGAAGAATAAGAAAATAGTCTAATTTTTTTATTAAAAGTAAAAGAATTTTGACTTCTTAAATAATTATTGTTAAAATTAATATTTGTTTAATAATGTGATAATATATAAATGACTAATAGTGTAAGAAAAAACTTTTTTTTTTACCACTATAAGAAAAAACTTTTAAAAAAATCAATCTAAAATATGTTTGGTTAATACTTGAATTTTAAAAAAATAGTTTTTATCTAAACAAAATTTGAGATAAAATCGATTCCTAAAAGTCTAACTTAAAATTATTTTTTTTATAGTCCAACTTTTATTTTCTCTGTTATACAATTTATTTATTGTAGGAAACTAATAAAAATTTACTATATCAAGTTTTAGAAGCAATTGTAAACTAATTTTGACTCAAGTTTAATTTTGAACATGTTGATTTTTATATGGAGTTATGTAATTGTTCTATCTACTATGTTAAATTAGTTTTGAAAGTTGCTAAAAACTCACTAATGCATGTAGCCAATTGATTGATTGTGACTTTTAAAGATAAGTACTTTTAATATAATTTTGCAACATTGGATAAGCTTTTACATTATTAAATATTTGATCCTTTATTCCAATATTATCAATGACATATTTGTGATCCTAAAGGGATAGATAAAAGATTTTCCTTACCTCCAATTTTTTTTGCGCCAATAAATCTCTCTAATGAATGGATGCAATTTAAACTCTTACACATGGAGGAATGCATAACCTTATCCTAAATTTCTAATCCCTTCAACTAGTTAACTCATATTAGGCTATTAAATTTTTGATGCACAATTTGTATAAGCAATCTAATAATATAATGATATTCTATCATATATTTGTTGTCTAGTAAGATATAACATGATAGTATAGAAAACAATTGCTTATCTAGACCAAAGACTATGTTTTGTAATAACAATACATGATTCAATGTTGATAGTAGCAGCACAAGTAGTGGCAATGGCGCAAGCGAATATGACAATAATGGTTGTAGCAACAACGATAATAATAATGATGGTGGTGACGATAATAATAAGGTAGTGGTGATGGACATTAATTATAGTGGTGAATTAGGATTGTACATATGTTAGGTTTTTTTTTTTTCTTCATATGAGGTGGTTTCTTATCATGTTATATCATGTAGGTGAGAGGGTCCGTTTTATAAAAAAAAAAAGTATCATGTAGGTGAGATAATTTTTTTTTTCATTTTTTTTGTGAGAAAAAAAGTTTAAAAGAAGGAGAGACTACAACATTCTAAAGTCAAGACATGTATTAAAATCTTTGAGTATACAACTAAGTAAATGAACCAAACATTTGTTGATACTTAATAATATTACTATTTTTTAGTAAACATTTATTTTGGTCATTCAAAGATACAAGTGTCATTAGTTAGATTCTATAATAATGAATATATCAAGTGATTCTTTAATATTAATTATTAACATCAAATTAGATATTTAATGTCATTTTTTAATATTAAGGGTCTGTTTGTATTAGCTTTTTTAATAGTAGAAGTGATTTTTTGAAGTAATAAAATTACTTTTTTTAGAAGCTAAAGAGTACAAACTTTTAAAAAAAGCATTTCATGTGTAACAAAAAAGCACATAAAGTACTTTTTTAAAAAGCTTGAACTCTTTAGCTTCTAAAAAAAGTATTTTTATTATTTGAAAAAAGCACTTCTACTCTAAAAAAAGTTAATACAAACGAGTCCTAAATTGATCTTTCAATATCACTTTTTACACTAAATTAATCCTCTAATTTGGTATAAAAATTTATTCAAAATTAAAATTAATGTTACTTATATATTTAAAAAATCAAAACAAGTGTTTACTAATTATGTTTTATACTGTCATGTCTTTCTTATGCAGTGCACTAGAGGCTTTATCTTCAACTTTCAATTAACTTTTTTAAACTTTTTTTTAAAAGTTATTTTTAGCCAAAAGACCAAAACTTTGCAATAAAGCTATAATTTTCTTCAAAACTCTAAACACTCTAATTTATTTGGTGTAGTTGTTGAATTCAAAATTTGTTATCATCGTTTCAGTTATCTATTATGACATATAAAAATTGAAACACATAATAAGAAGGCTCAACAAACAAGGAAGATGATGCTCCACTATGTTTTACAATGGTAATAAGGAGGTTTCATGATATTTCGACAATTAAATAAATTTTTATATCAGTGGTTTTTATCTTTTCCTTTTATTAAAAAATATATATTTTTCACAGTTTGATATGTAACAATTTTATTATATATATATATATATATATATATATAAGTTAAGTTTACGAAATAAAATTTTGACATGTGTCATTTTAAAGATGTTAAATTTTGACTAATGTATTTTTTAAAATATTGATAAGTGTAAGTGGCATAAACCTAAATTAATTAATTAATCATTAATTGATAATAATAATAAATTCATGTCATTATTAATATAAATTCATCAATTTAAAAAGCCATTACCACAAAACAACAATAAATGTATAAAGTGTTATGAATCTAAATTGAAGAAATTGACAATTCATTATTCTCAAGCTATAAATTCACAATTTTTTTTATAAAAGCTCAAACATTTGTTTTTCACTGTTAATTTTTTAAAAAACTCATAATATAAATTAATAATTATATATATATGTAAATTATTAGGAATTATTGTAACATGATGTCACTTTTAAATTGGCTAATAATAGTCTCTTTATATAAAAACTCTATAAATTACAATCCCTCAAGTTTGCAAAATGCATTCTCATTATTATTAACTATTCTTCTTCTCCATCCAAATTGTGATAAATATGAAATAGATACATGATTTTCTGTATCACTTGCTTATGCTAAAAGGAACTTTGAAAAAGCCCTGAATAATGAGGGAACTTTTAATTTTCAGCTTTCAATCACTATGATAAAAATCTTAAAGATGAATAAAAATAAAAAAAGAATTAAGTGATAAATTGTTATTTTAATATATCATGCTTAAAAGTATGATATTTTAATTTAAAACAAAAGCAAGGGAGATGAGGCACATTACTTATTGGAATGTTTCGTTACTATTTGTATTTATATTTATAATATAGATTTAATTTTGATCAATTGTCAGTGTAAAAAAAATTTACACTGTCATTGAATGATGTTTTAGCCTATCATTAAAGAGTTATACTTCCTAGGTAGTTGTTATGCTAGTCAAACTCTTTTAGTGATGTAGCAAAACACAATTAGATGACAATATAAAGTTTACAGTAGAACAAAATTAAACTATTAGAATATAATATTTGCTATCAATGCTTCTACTATACTATTATGAGAAAATATTTTAAGTTGGAACAAAATTGAATGAATAATAAAAAGACACTATCATTCAATGCAATTTTAAACTAACTGCTAACATAATCACCAAAATGATTTATTTTCTATCAACATATAAAAAAAATCAAAAAGGCAAATGTATTTTTTTTTTAAATAAAGGAATGTTATATTAAGGCATTTGCTTTTTTATGTGTCACTTTCATTGTAAAAATCATTTAATATATTTATTTTCTATTTTCTATTTATTTTAAAAAGAAGAAGACAAATTTCTATCCCAATGATTATATTTATTTTAAGTTTATAAAAATAATAATCATCAAAGTAAGAAAATTTCATTACAAGATAAAGTTAATTTTAGTGCAAAATCTACTAATCATTTCAATGCCTTATACTTTTTAATTTCTCATCAATTTGACAAGAGTATCATAACTTCAATGTCTTACCTTTAAAAGTTCTAATGATATTTACTTTTTATTTTTAGTTGTGTTTCATTTTAAACTATACAAAATCTTTTTTCAACTTTTAACTAAATACAATTCTAAATACATGAAAATGGTTACTATGGTTCTTCATTTCTTTCCTAGATGCAACATTTCCTATATTAGGGTATGATTGATTAGTGTATATTTATCCTTATAAATTAAACACTATTTTTCACAAAGTATTCATGGGACATTCCTAATATTATTTCTGAACCAACATGATGTGGCACAAGTGGTAGATACTTGGGCCCCTTAAGCATGTGGTCAGGAGTTTATAATTCTTGACTCGTGTATGAAAAAACATTCGTTGGAAGAAATCAATCCCTTAAATAGATTTTAGTATCTCGAATGGTTAATTTTTGTAGTCGTGCACAAGAAATACTATAGGAAACAAAAAAAAATTATTTTTGAAACTAAACATTTAAACAAAAAAATTAAATTTTCACTTTATTTTTATATGAATTACTAGAAGATGGGAAACACAAAAAGAAAAAAAAATAACAAATTTTGAATATGAAAAAATTGCTTACATTTTATGGGAGAGAAAGAGTTAGAAAAAACATGACAAAAATAAGATAAAATAAAATAAAAGTACGTGTGTAGTCATGATTTACTTTTTTGAACATTAATATTTTTTTTTAAGTTTGATTATTATTTTTTGTCTCATTAGTTTAAGGTTAGCAAAAAAATACTTTTTTATTTTAAATTTTATGAAGTAATATTTTATTAATTTTATGTTTTTCATATTTCATGCAACGCACGTATACTAATAATATATAAAATAAATATTTATTTTTATCTTTTAAAAATATAAGTATTATCATTTTAGTTCTTTAATAATTATTTACATTAAATTAATCATTTTAAAATATCATTTTAATATAAAAATTAACATTAAAAGTCAAAATTAATGTTAAAAAATAATATTAAAAATTTAATTTAATATCAAAAATTAATATTAAAAAATTAATTTAATATATTTATTATTTAAAGACTAAACTAAAAATACTTATATATTTAAATAATCAAACTAAATGTGTACTCAAATATATAAAAGTATAATCATGTACATCTGTGTTTGGAATAGCTTATTCTCCAAAGCTGTTTTAGAAGAAAGATTATTTTTATAAAAATAATTGCGTACGGTTTACAAAAACTTATCATTCATATAATTTATTCAAGGGAATTATTATGATAATTATTTTTATAAAAATAATTTCTGTTTATATTAACTAATTTTTTAATTATTTTATTATAACATTAACGAATATTTTTAACTTATATTAAAAAAATTCGTGTAAATTAGGATTTTTTTTATTCAAATAGTGAAAGACTAATGATCAATTGCGTGAAACAAAACTTTTCTTAATTATATATTTTTTGTATATATTATCTTAATAATTAAACTTGAGACAAGATAACTGAATTTCTTCTACCTCTACTAATCCAAGTTGGGACCAAAAGATAAGTAACATAAAAAATGCATTCAAGTGCACACGTGTGAGGTAGTCCTGGGTCTGATTGATAATCACAGGACTCATCACTATCACCTGGTGGGTTTATACCTTTATAAGCAACATCAACAGTTTCTCCAGAACCAAGGCCACAGCAGGCAGAGCTTGATTAATATCTTCTCCACTCTTCAAAATCTGCACCACGATTCATATCCCTGCCTCGTTTTCTTCCCCTACCTATCAGATTTACTTTGCACGTTGCAACAACGTTCCACTTTCTCTCTCATTCCGAATACAAATTGTCCATCATCTCAGATCTATCTGGTCAATCCACTACACATCACAACTCGCCGAGACCTTCTCTTCTTCTACGCCATGGCAACGCCATATCTCAAGGCCGTGACGCTCACCCATGTCCGTTACCAAAAGGGTGACCGGCTGGGCCACTTCCTGGCCTGGGTCTCGCTGGTCCCAGTCTTCATCAGCCTCGGTGGCTTCGTTTCCCATTTCATCTTCCGTCGCGAGCTGCAGGGTATTTTCTTCGCTCTCGGCCTCATCGTTTCGCAGTTCATCAACGAAGTCATCAAGACATCGGTTCAGCAAGCTCGCCCCGAGACCTGTGCTTTGCTCGAGATGTGCGATTCTCATGGCTGGCCCTCCAGTCACTGCCAGTACATGTTCTTCTTCGCTGTTTACTTGACCCTTTTGACTTGTAAAGGGATTGGGTTCTGGGATATGAGGAACAACGTGATTGTGAATTTTGCCACGTGGTCTCTTGCATTGTTGACCATGTATTCTCGTGTGTATTTGGGTTACCACACTGTTGCTCAGGTCTTCGCTGGAACTGCATTGGGGATTTTTCTTGGCGCGTTTTGGTTCTGGGTTGTCAATTCTGTATTGTTTCCCTACTTCCCTGCTATTGAAGAGAGCGCGTTTGGAAGGAGGTTCTATGTGAAGGATACTTCCCACATCCGCAATGTGTTGAAGTTTGAGTACGAAAAGGCCAGGGCTGAAAGAGAAAAGATGGCCTCCAATTCTAAGTCTGATTGATTGATTGATTGATGGAAAAAAAATGCTTAGGTACGTTGGGGATGCATACCCTTTTTGCCATTCATGAGTTAAGGGAAAAACACTTACAATTCCGAGTTTTTATTTGATTTGTCTGCTTTGCTATGAATTCAAGATTATTGGAATAGGTGCTGCTTGTTTTTTATAATGTTCTTAAAAGCTTAAATTTTACAACTTTGATGGTAGACATAGACGGATAGACCTACTAATCAGCAGGTCGGGACCCTAAGCCTGTTGTTCTATTGATGTGCTGATCAGGGCAATTTTTGTTGAAGTAGTTTATGTAGATAAGATGAGTACCTGGTATTAGAGATTTTCTATCTCTTTAGCTTGTAGCATTCTCCGTGATATGCAGTTTAGGTTCATCATATATATGCTTGCATGACTCGATTACCATGCGTCTTATGAGTTGTTGTGCCGAGTCATTGGCAATTTGGCATTTATATAATGCAAGTTCTTAGGGTTAGGCTTTGCTTGAGTGAAGGAGGATGTAAGGCAAGTTTCGACCAATAAATGATGTTGAAAATAACAAAAAAATTAAATATTATAAGACCTGAATTTGGTTTGAAATTATAGAGTGAAAAGTATTGTGGTCTTACTCTATAAACCTGAAAGTGAGGAAGCAATTGCTATTGTGCCTGCTTTATTCTTGTTTAAATGCTCGTTTAGGGTATAAACTGATATGTCTCAAGTTATTCGAGTTTAATATGATCGGTAAACTGAGTAAAGCATAGATTAACATATCAAAGCCGTCACAATAAAGCCTGGAAATCTTGTTAAGTGAAGCTCGAGGATGTTTGATTACAGTCCTTCTTCCCATGTAATCTTGTGAAACCTTCACGAGTTCATGTTGTGCTCCTTTGTTGAAAGTTACTCCACTGATGGATTTTTCTGAGCATATATTTCTAATTTATATTTTTGCTATAAAGTTTTTTGAATACTTGTTATGCATTCTCATGAAGGATGGGATAAATTTCACGGCATAAGATAGGAACTCCCAGCGGTGGTTCTTGATAATCTATTATGACAATTCATATATTTGACTTACTATCCTCCTTTCTAATATTGACCCCAGCTATTAAAAGTTTGAAGCCAGTCCTCTCATCTATGATAGGTTTCTGATCAGATTGCAATGATAGGTTTCAGGGTTTGGAGTTCTGCTGGTAGCATCTAATTGTTTTTTAGTGTAGGCTGGTGTTACACAGGCCTGTATTTAGGTTGATGATAGCAGTTGTTCTTAGTCCTGTGTTAAATTGTTCATTCTGTACCAGTTTCCTGTGTAAAAACATGGTTAAGTTATCACCCAGGCTGAACTTAATAATTTCTTACAAGTGTAAAGAACCTGATGTCCAGTGTGATTACTCTTGTAGCTAATAAAGAAGGCAGATCTGCTTTTTAATTGTAATATTTTGGGCTTAAGTATTCTCTCTTTCCATTCTATTGTCACTTGGGTAATCAAAGGCTTATTTTTATTTTAGTTTATATAAAAGAATATATGATGGTTGATTCAGGAGTAATGTTTAGCAGAACTTTAGTCCTCTACCCGCCCCTAGGGAAAAAGAAAATGTTAGTCTACTCAAAAAATAGATCCATATTTCTTCCACTTTCTCATTTTTCCGTAGGCTTTTCTATTGTTGGCTTTGAAAAGCTCAAGTTTTGTCCTGAATAAATAGTCACAGAATTCTGAAGTAGTTATGCCTTATGAGATATTCCATGTGCAATAACTATCTTTTTAGTGGAACTTCTAGAGAACAATATGAATTTTGTTTTGAATGCCTCTTGATATTTTTTGAATCAAGCATGAAAACAGGAACTGTAAATTAGACATATAATCGTCCATATTTCTTTTCCTTTTAGAAAAACTGGAAGTGTTAGGTATATGCGTTGAATTGTTCTCTCTGCAATGACAATATGTTCTTTCTGAACTTGCACGTTAAAATTAGTAATCTGTATTCGAGATCCCTTTAGCCCATGTAGGGTGCTAGGTGGGGAAAAGCGAGTTCGGCGATGTGAAGAGTCAGGATGTGGTGAAGTATTTTTGGTGTGTTACATGATTGTTTGGTATATGTGATGCAATGCCTATTCAATTACAGGCACAGGAGGATCCATTAGGATGGCCCTGAATGGCATGCGGCTGGGCCCTGCTATCTTGTATAGGGAATTATTGATTTCATATTAAACTTTGGAGAGATTTGGTTTAAAGGGTGGAACAAGATAGGTGAATTGTAAATGGTATTTTAGAGGGTGACTAAATACCTAGGAAGTAAATTTCGGAAAGGAACAACAAAAATATTATGTTCTAACAGATTGCGTTGAACAACCTTATATTTCCACTAATAAAGACTGTATTGCTCTTTTCCCATGGTTGTCTTGCCCCTTGATTGTGGATTCTGCTTGTAACCCTCCAACTTAGGAGCAAGACAGCATAGATGATACATCAATTTTATATAAATACTTATGCTAGCCCCATCCAGCCTCAGCCATCTCTCTTGCTGTGTAAATGTAGATGTAATAATTCATCCTGACAACAGCAATAAATATAGGATACAATTACATCTGCCTTTGGGTGGTAACTGGTAAGGACAGTGTTCTTTGGGTTTTACTATTTCCTCAACTATTGTCAATAATGTATGCATTTGAAGACATTATCGTGAGCCTTGTACATTATATCTTTTCAATTCAATACTCTCCGTAATCGAGTTTCTATTTTGTGCAAGAGGCAGAAATATTCGTAGTTATCTCTATTATAAGGTTACATATGCTTCGATATGTTATGTTTTAACAACTGACCTTGCACTTCTTCATTTTCCCAGGCAGACTGCTCCGAATTTGTGTTCCAGGATTTGTTTTCACAAGTATCTATGGCATTATTATTTAATAATTTTCTTCTCTGGAGCATTTCACTTTAGAAGCCAGCTGGTTCAGGTACAAGTGGCATCTGTGAAGAGAGCAACAGAGCATACTCTGATATTTTAGGTCTATGATGGCAATAGAACTGATGTAACTTGTAAGAATAGATGGTTCTCAGATGCTATAGATAGACACTGGAATATTTTATCTTGTTTTCTATTGGTTTTAGACGAATATACAAACAACTAAGGGAAGAATTTCCCCCAATATCGATCAGGGAGTTCTCTAGCATCTTTTATCTAATATTATTGGCGCAATTTATTTGGAAACTCTGGTTATCTATTGGAACATTGCGCATAATACCCATTACCCATCATACCAATATCATTCTTTGTGAATTTTTTTGAAGGGTATAGTACATTTTAGGAAGTAAAGTACATGGGATAATTATTAATAAAAAAATGAGCGTATAAATTTTTATAAAATAAAGATTTAATAAAAAATTATGGATTTATGAAATTTTACTTTATTAATATTCTTATTGCAAATTATCATATACACTTTATCCTTTAAAATGTGAATATTGAATATTGAATATTCTGCACAATCTTGTGTGGTGTGCAGTATCTGCAAATTTACTAATGCTCCCCAATTTGAAAAGACGGTTCGAACTGATTATAGCTTCTGGTTCCTGCTATGTTTGTCTTTCATTAGTCTATATTCACTATAGAAACTAAGCTAATCAGAACGTGACATCTTAACAGTGTTAGATTTATAGCATGTTTGTTTTAGATTATTTAAAAAGCTTTTTTACTACACTTTTACATATGCAGCTTCCAAAATTTGGCTTTTGTTCGAAGGAGAATGTCTATGAATGTGTAAAACCTAGCGTGCCTTCAACTCCAACTCTTCTAGGCATCCAAGTTCGAATGTGCATCTAAGCACAGATTAGCTTAGTGTAGACTACGCTTATATGGAATTAATTTTTTTTGAGAAAAGTGTAAAATAAGGACCTCAATTTTAATTTTGCTGTGATAAATGATAACTACTTAACAACCTTAACTTTAAGATATATATGCCAACTGTTTTTCTCATGTTATAAGTTATTTTAATATATCAAGTTAGATATTTTTGTCTTCAACTTGTTCTAATTAATAAAAATATTTTTCGATAAGGTTGAGGTCTTTAATTGGTAACAATAAAAGTTTAGCCCTTGATTGATTTATCATAAGAAGTTTAGATGCTGAAATGATAGTTCACTCAAATTTATTTAATAATTTTTTTTATATAAAATGCTTATTTAAGCAATATATTCAAATGAATACTTAGCATATTTGGTTTTATGTCATTTTCACCCAAAATTAACATTTTAATTAAAAAAAACTAATTTATCGAAGGTGTAAATGACAGTTCTTTGAAATTCTTACAATTTGTTAACTTGTCTCTTGGATTTGGTTAAATGCGTGCTTTGCTCTTGACTTGAATGTGCCTACATGAAAAAAATTCTTTAAGCACTTTCATATTGCTATAATGTATTTAAGTGAATTAGTTTCTATGAACATTGGCCTAAAGTTAAAATATAAAAAATTAAGGCAAAGAACACATCTTCGCAATTACTAGGTCAATCTCTTGAGTTATTCTAAGTTTGATTTGCATAATTTGTTACTTATTTAATTCAAATAATTATCATATTAGAGTGTGCTATTAATTATTTAATTTCAACATTTTAATGTATACCTCTCATCCAAATTTTAGTGCTTTATTAATAAAACTATATTTATCATTTAACTAGTATATTTTAAAAGATAAATCTCGATACATTTTAATTTTTTTTTATATTACTAAATATTCAAGAGATTATAGTATATACTTTTAAAATTTTATAAATAAAATTACTGCTACCTTACCTAGACTGACGTCATTTGACATATGAGAGGGGGGAAAAAGTAACAATAGGTATTCAAGTAAATAATTGAAGAAAAACTATATTTTGAAAATTACCTAATTAGTGTCAAAATTGATATTATTCATTAATTTGGGTGAATTAGTGTACACTAGGGTTGGGGAAGCGGTAGCGGAAATGATCAAAAAATGGAGAGAAGCGGGAAGCACGTGACCCCAAAAGTTGTAAGTTGTAACATGAATGTAAGCTCTCCTTGCTGCTCTATTCGCTCCTTCCACCAACCCTTCCTCCCTCTTTGATTTGCAAACTCTTTAATGCAGAGTGAAGACTGAGCTGGGGTTGGTTAAGGTTTGTTGTGTAACTTACACAAGTGCCAGGTTCTCTCTCTTGATTTTGCACTCTCGCTATTCTCTCACTTCTGCAACTCTTGCTCCTCTCCTCTCTCAATGTGGCATGCTCTCTTATTAGCTGCTGCTGTGGCGGGATCCACTGGTTTCGCCACAAAACGCTTCTTGAGCCTCAGGAACACCCACCCTTTGGACTCCAACGACGACGATCACCAACTTTCTGGGTGTGAGAGTCCCGTTCAGAATGCGAATCTCCAGGACCCAAATGGTTTTTATGAATCTGGGTTCGGAACCAATTCTCAGACACAGGACGGGGTCTTCACGTTTTCTAGTTCCGAATCTCTGAGACAAGATGGGTCTCGATCTAGACCTACGAATCCCACAAAGAAACCCGTGATTGGGCGTCGAGGGTCGAAGAGCGGAGGAGTTAGGGTTGGAAAGGTTGAGCAGAAATCCAATGCAGAGGTCCCATCGGAGAATAGGAAGGGTGGAAGGAGATTACCCTTTTCCTTAAAGAAGAGGAAAACTACCAAGAACATGGCTGCAAAGGCTGGATTTTGTTCTTCCAAAGGTGAGTGACATTCAGATTACTGTTTTGCTCTATAAAAAATGCTTTTTTTTTTCTTCTTACAGTGGAAAAAAAAAACCCTTTTCATGCTCAGCTCTATATGTTTGTTAATCCTTGAAATCTATTATGTAAAATGCATTTGAATTCTTTTTCCAATAGAAACCAGCTACCGAGGTAGGTGTTTGATAAAATGAGGAGATTTTGTAGGAGCTTTGAATTTGATAGCTGATTGGTATAAACATTTCAAATGGGTAGCAAATGTATTGTATTCCATAATATATGGTACACAAAGGATGAAATGATGGCTAACAATGTTGCGTTTTGTGATTGGAAATTCATGTGCTATACCATCAGTATTAGCCTACATCAATTAGTGGGGCAAAACTTGCAGTGATCGTTCCTCTATACAAAATAGTTGTTCTCCTGTTGTTCCTGAAGTTGAGAGAGGTCAGACTGTTTTGACATGTGCAAGTGTTGTAACTTGCAATCTTCTGCGTGTCTTATGGATGGGTACCAAAACTATACCTCTAATTGTTGTTATCATGGCATTAAAGTTCGTGTACCTATAATGATCTTAGAAGTAGCTTCCTTTAAGGATATCTGACAGAGAGACAAATCAAAGAGCTTAATGCACTTAAACTGTGTTAGAGTGTATTTTCCTTACCACCCATAGTTTTGCTTTTGTCACTCTTCCTGGTTCTGCAATCCATTATCATTTACCTTGCTTGTCCATATTTTCCATGCAATGTTTTCACAAATGACAAAGCAATAAGACGCCTTATCACTAGGAGGTTGGGTGAACTAATACCATAAACTATTTTAAGAATATCGTGAATTTTCAGCGGATATCTCTTTATACTTAGTTGTTAATTGTTGCTTGTTTACTAGTCGATAATGCACTGTTCTTTTGACTATATGTGTTATTGTATCTGCACCATATGCTAATGTACCTTTTTGCACAAGAATAGCTAAATTAGTAATTGGTTTCAAACACAATTTGCTTTCTTGTCTCCAAGATTATTGAATCTTGTGATAAGGTAATTGAATTTCCTTGTTCTTAATTTGCAAACAATGTGTTTAACGGCATATTGTATCCTTCAGATAACTCTTTTTTTGGTTGGGGACTTAGCTTTGGCATCATGTATATGATGTCAGCCGGAAAAGCTGAGATCAATAAGCTGAACAAGACCATGGACGAGACAGCTAAAGTTGTTCAGGAACTAAAGTCTGAGCTCCATAGAAGAAAATCATCATGTGCTCATCAAATTTTGGATTCTATTGGCGATATTGATATGAACTCTTGCAAAATGAGTGACAGGCATGATGAAGTAATGCTCAAGAAGACAAACAGCGAGCTCAGAGACACTGATGTCAAAATTTGGAGTTTCGCTGCAAATGATGGTGGTGAATGTGGAAGTAGTGCTCTTACTGAAGAACCAGATCCACAGGTTCTGGGAATTGATCAACTGGAAGCAGAACTTGAGTTTGAACTCCAAAAGCTCTCTGGGTGTACTATTGACAGTCCTTGCCATGAAGAAATAAAGCCAAATTTAGATGAGGTGAACTTCTTGTGTATTCTTTCTTTTGTTTGTCTCATACTTGTAATATAGTCTTCATTTGCCCCTGCTTTTAATAAGATAGTTGTGTGTTGTCAATCTTACAGTACAAGAAATATTTTCTCCTCTCTCTTTCTTCTGATCAAACTAGTGTTTTGGTTTTTTGACTACTTTGGCCTTTTCTTTTTGAGTAATCTGTTTAAGTAACCATTCGAATGGTATAATTGCTCTCATTTCTCTTGTTTCCAGCGTGGGCATTAAACTTGTTTGTACCTTGGTTTACAAGAGTAAACAGTCTAAACTCAAATTGCATGTAAAATGTTCTTTTTCCTAAGAGAATTTTTGATGCAGCAGAATTTTATGAGTATGCTCTGATGACTCTGATCAAATTTATATATGCATTGGAGAAATATGCTTTTAGAGTGCCTAAATCTTGTTAATTCTCTGCCACTTCCCCCTGCGGCGTGGGGGAGGGAACTAGTAGCCCTTGTAGTCAACCTTTTGTCATATCTGATTTTACTCAGTTGAACAACTTTTCATCTTCATGATCTCAGTTTGGGTTTGATTAAGAAACTGCTGTGCAGCTTGAAGTTCCATATGAAGGCTGTCATGGAACAGATGACCAGAATTTCAACTCTTCTCAATCTCATGGAGTGTTGGCAACGGAATTGAATCAGAAACTAAGCCACTTGCTGATAAAACAGCAGGAAAACCAGATAGTGGAGCTAGAATCAGAGCTGCACCTAGCTCAATCCAATCTTCATGAGAAGGAAGCTGAACTCCAGGCACTAAAGGACTGTGTCAAACGCCTTACTGAACTCTCTTTATCCACAGTTTCAGGCATGATTATCTCTATTCTCGATCACTTCCCTTTAAAGACAATGCCCAAGTCGCTTTGTTTCCTTGAAGCTGCAATTTTCTCTTTCTTTTTTTTGATTCATTTTGTATTACTAGGCTTTAGTAGCGGAAGCTGTCTCTCTGACTCTAAAAAAATGTTTCTCAGATGATGAAACTGATGCCCTCATTGATCCAAAGGGAACCAGCGATTGGGACAACAGTGATATGGACTCCGATACAAAGCAATCAGTTGTTGGGGCGAAAAGACGTATTGGTTCTGAATCAAGTGCATAGTACCTGTGAAACGACACTGTTCTCTGTGGGCATACAACAATACAAGCCTACAAGGTATATAAACAATTTTATATGCAGACGGATAAAACGGTAATTTAGTAGGCCATCATCTAGATCTTCCAGATTGTAACCTAATTGTTGGGCCTTATGTGGTATATGTATATATTCTTTTGGTAGATATAATTATAAAATTTAGCACCTAGTACTCGGATATTGTTAGTTCATAATTCTATATGTACCATATATCAAGTTGACCCATATTCATATTTTTAATATAAGTTGCAATGCAACCCGTGTTAGTGCTGTACTCTCAAGTATGAAAATGCGAATTTTATTATATATAGTAACAGATTTGATTATTTGATAATTTTAACGTCTACTTTTTTGGGCTGAACTCCGAATGATTCCCAATTGACTTGGAGGCCATTCCTGTTTAATTGTCTCCAGCCTTTTGTTGACTTTTGGTTCTCTTGTTGGGGGATTACTGGTCAGCCCACTTAGGGTCATGTCACTTAAAACTAGGATAAACGCTGAAATCACTAAATTGCAATGAGATTTTGCGTGGTTCTTAGCTTGTTGATGCCTGTGCTCATTTCATTCAATATTAAAATGTGTAATGTGTAATGTTGGGTGAGTTCTGTCATAAATGTATTTATATTTAAAATTTCTTTACACATGATTGAATAAAGATAGGATTTCTCACTGACGTACCATAAGGATGGGATTGGAAAGAAGCGCTATTAGCGGAATCTGGAGCATGGTGATGGTTGACTATGTGGTGCGAGACTAAGAGTACTGAAAGGTGTGACTTTTGAGGGAGGCCATCGTGGTGGGGTTTTACTTTAGAGAATTGCATTTCTTTTTTATCCCATATAAAATATTAATGGCAGCCCAGAATTCATTACCACTGTTTGCCCAAATTTTCGCAACCATTCACTTCCCTTTATCTATTTTTTTTCGTTCCTTTGTTAAAAATTTGTGGGATTGGATGAGGAAGAACATGCAGAAAAGCGCCCAAATAATGAAAACAAGTCTTTAGAGTGAGTTACTAGTGAGAAATCTGAGTAGGATATAAGTTTAAACTTTAGACTATCATGATATGAAAAACAAAAAATGATGATATTGGATAAATCATTAAATCCGCAGCATCGGATTGTAAAACCAAAATAATGAATAAAAGAGAAGTTTAGATAAAAGGACATAGGATTTTTTATTTACATAAGTAAACTCAAATGTTACTTGAACTAAATTAAATGTACAGATAAGATAATTAATACAAAATAAAAGGAAAAATAATTACAAATAATAATCAATGTAAAAGAAATGATGCAGGTGGTTATTCGTTGTTTTCCGGAGGAAAGCTGTCTTTTGAAACATTTGAATCCATGTTCAAATAAATGTATTTTAATATGAAGAGGCAATTCTTGAATCTAGTTACGAATAAGTGTGTGTTAGATTTAGCTTTTGAAACTTTAAAATTATAGTTTAAGCAAAAAATTAAGAGACAAACTTTTATCTAAATTATGATTTGAGAATTTTTAAAAACTAAATCAAATATGCTATAAAACATGCAACATCTATTTTTTCTTTGCATGTGTTTTTTTGTGTGGTTGTTCGAGTATTTATATATTTTTTAAGTGTAAGATTAATTTCTTTTTAAGTATTAAAATTGCTCCTTCTCGTAAATATTTTTTCAGACTTAACTCCTTACATTATAATAATCCTGCAACTATTAAACTTAAAAAGTACTTATCACTTAAGCCATCTCATGTGGATTCTTTGCATGTGTGTAATGAAAAGGAAATGCCTTAAACCCCAAAAAAATCAACACAAATAATGGTTCTTCGGAGATGGAAATTGCTTCTAAGGAGGTATTTTAGAAGCTTGCAAGTTCTAACTTCTAAGAAGCACTATTTTTGGGAAACCATTACACGCAAGCATCGCTCTCTTTGGCAATGTGTATGTACAAACAACAGCAAACAAAGAATTTAGCGTGAAAAAGAAAAATTAATATCATGGTTAATTAAAAAGTGAAGAAAGCGACTTATAAATGAGAATGGGTTGGTGACTCTTCCATCACACGAATTCCTCCTGTGTAGTACTTTTGGAATTAACTCACAGCTGATGAAGATGGGCAGGAAAGATAATTTCTAAATAATTTTATGAATGCTGAATTTGATTTAGTGAAAGAACATTGGAGTGACTGAACACCCACCCTCCTCTTTCTTCCCGGATCCGGACTGTCCCATGTATCTGGACCCTCCCTTTTATATCTAGTTATCTACTCATCCATCAATCCACATCTGATCAAAATAAACGGTCAATAATAGATTCAAGAACAACTGCATCCATATCTAATGCAAAAATAACTAGGCAAAATCCCGTGGATATTTAAATTTGAATCAGATCTCTTAAAGTACATGTGCATTCTTAATAAAAAAATTTAAAATTAAACTAAAACTCTATTTTAGTCATTAAGAAATGTCTTAATTTTCATTAATTTTTGACAATCAAATTTTTTCAATTTAGTAAGTGAAATAAATTTTTTTATATATATTATTATTTAGTAATTTGACAAACTTGTTCATGTAAAAACAATGTTAACTTGAAATCCACTATTTTATATTTTTACAGGAAAATTGTCTAGTAGATAACCCACAATTTCATGTCAAAGTGAACAAAATAGAGTTTTATTCTTTAAAATAGTTTGGACTCCATGTAATTCTTGTATAAAACTCAGAAATCCAACGCACATGCTCATCCAAGGGCTAAGATTGGTTGAAAGGTTTGCTGAGATGCACCAGATATTTTCTTAATACTGCTATATTTTATTGCATACGCTACAACCTGCAGCGATGTCCCTGAGAAATAAATAATAAGTGACCTCGAGAGGAAGGCCAAGGAGAACCTTACAATTTACCACACAAACTCCAAATATATCAAAAAGAAATCTTAACAGGAGATTCACCCATCACCCATCACCCATCCGTGCGAAGATGAAATCAAATCAGATTAAAACAAAACAAAAAAAAGAAAAATCAGAAAAAGCATTCTGCAGAAAGACAATCTCCCCCATCTGCATCTGACCATATCATCACATCTTGAGTGCGTTTCACTAAATAGCATGGCATAGCAAAAGTCAAGCGTACCAAATTTCACCAAAGTGGGGGAAAAAAAAAATAGCAAGACATATCTTCTCTTTCCTAGTTTCTCTTTCTCCACCAACAATATAAACACAGAGAAACAAAGCAGAGTGAGAAACATAGTAGAGTGTGGTAGTGGTAGTGTTGGTGTTGGTGGGGTGAACAAACAGTAACATGAAGTTGTCTACGAAACCCATTTCTAGTCCGGGTCGGACAGACAATTTCCCACCGCCATTGATGAGATTCTTGAGAACTAATGCGGGGAGTAGGAGTAGGGGAAGGTCGAGGTCAAGTTCCATGTTTCTGAGGAAGAAGAACACTGCCATTGAAACCCAAGAACCCTCTTCCCCCAAGGTCACGTGCATGGGGCAGGTGCGAGTTAAACGGTCCTCCAAACAAACCGCCGCCAAAATGGGACGCCCCGCCGCCGCCTCCGCCACGGCTGACGGAGCTCCGACCAAGTGCCGCTGCCTCTGCCGCTGCTGGTGGTTCCCAAATGCCTTGTTTTGCCACCATTTCGCTGCGAAAACCAAACCCAATTCCTGCCACTGCCAACCCTTTTGGCCCAATTTGAGGTTCTTTCGTGTTGGAAGCTTAAGCTTTCGAAGGAAGGCCTCCAAGGTCACAGAAGATTCAACGAAAACCGAGTTGAATTTCAGGGGCAGGGCTAATGATGAGTCAGAGTCAGAGCATGAATATGAAGAGAGAGTGAATGCTAATGCTTTTGTTTCTAACTCTTCTTCTACGCCACCGAGAAACGCTTTGTTATTGACCAGGTGCAGATCCGCACCCTACAGATCTTCGTCTCTGGCCAGCAGGTTCTGGGGTTCTCCGCTAAGGAGCGAAGAGACTGGGCAGGAGCTGGGAAACACAGAATACACTGAGAACGAGAAACCCGGTTTGCAAAGAGAGTCCATTTCGGACCAAGAAGGGAGAGAAAGACAAGATCCAAAAATGGAGCGAAAGTTGAGATTTTTCAAAGAACTTGAAGATTCACTCAGAGAAAGAATTATTGAATCAGAAAAGGTTCGTGAGTTGAAGAGAAGGGAAGGAGGAGAGGATGACTCTGCAGCACGTCCTCTAGTGCTCACAAGGTGCAAATCGGAACCGGCGAGAACCACGCAGAAACTTGATCCTGAGGTAAATAATCTATGGAAAAAGAGAAGGTTGGGTTTTGCTGATACCTGCTCTCCACATGGTTTGTGATTAATCAATTCTTATCTCAGTTACTTACTCTGCTTAATTCTTTCTTTTTCTTTTTTTCCATTTTCTTCTGAATATGGTTATCATAAGTTGTTTTTTTCTGTCTTTATATTTTTTCTTTTTTTGACATCTTGAGCTGTACGAGAGAATCTCCATGGCTCTATGGTAATGTAAAAAGGTAACTTGGTAGTACATAGAAAGAAGAAACATGGAAACTTGTCCTGAGTTCATGTTATGTACTCCTCCTTCAGTCGTCAAGGGGAATGGGCAGCTGTGGTTAATGCCTTCGTTGTCATTGAACAAGCTTGAGGCCAACCGGGTTGTCTAGCTTGGTTGGACCTCGTGCTAGCCATCGAATTCAAGGTTCCTTTAACTGAGAGGTAAACTCTACTATAATTCTTTGCTGAGTTGATAACGTTAGACTTCAGCGAACCTTCCCACCTAAATTTCTATCCACCAAAAATAAAAACAAGCTTGGGTTTTTTTCTTTCCTGCCAACAATGTCAAGAAACTGAAAAGTGATTTTTTTACTGAGTTCCGCTTTTGCGTTTGTGCGTTGTTTTTTGGTGGGATGCAATTTGCTTCCACGTGTTGGTTTTTGTTTGTTTTGGTTATCGAACTTCGTCCAATTTAAGCATCTTTGGATACTCTTGCCAACTTTCCTACAGGTAGAAAGTGGAAAGTTAATTTAATATTATCTTTATGACTCTGAGGTGAACCGCATCTTAGTTTGGTGGATTGATGAGCTCCTGGTCCTGGATGTGTTGGCTTATTTTAATTCAGGTATCAATATGAATTGCAATTTTAGCCATAAAAAAAGAATCAAATGTATAGTTGTGCACACTTCAGGGTCCATAATTAATTGAGAGGGGAGTAGAACGTGTTCTTTTTTATTTCCTAAAGGTTTGGGTTGCAATTTTCTTGTTTTCAGACAAGGTATGTGGCCTTTGTCATTCTAAATTGGCTAAGAAACACACAGGCCAACATCCAGTATGGATTAGGTACCAATCCACTTTGCCCTGTCTAAATACTTTTTCGAGTGGTTGTTCCTTGCACAACAATTAGATTCAACAGTCGCCTCAGGCCTTTAACTGCAAAGGTGTTTGCGCGCATTGGTATAACTAGTGTACTAAGAATCATTTAAAATTCTTTAATAATTTTTTTAATTATTTGACGAAGAAAATATTAAATGTAGTTGGGTTCCAAAGGCTATAAATATTCTATTTTTGTTCTGTGAGCTTAACGGTATTTGAAGTTAATGTCGGGTGTGAGGTTTGATCTCTAGTAAATGCACACCTATTTTCTTTTCTTTTTTCTCCTCCTCCTTTTTCGGAACCCCTTTCAAGAATTAGCCCTAGGTCTCACCCTAGTAATGAGTGAGGCTTCCACTGGCCTGGCTGGGGTCAAGTATCCAAAAAAAAAATTCTATTCTTATATTTAATACTTTATATAAAAATGCCTTAGTTTCACGTCAGCTTTCTAATGTTAAACTCAAATTCAAACATCTATGCAGTTGTGGCTTGTTATGAACCTAGATTAGCAATACTATAGCCTTTTCCGGTATAAAACTTTTATCGTTGGGGATATAGGTTTGTTGGTCTAATAACTTGAATGAAGCCTTATTCCTTTTATTTTTTTCAAGAAGGATTTCTATTATCCTTATGAAATAGCATACTTAAACTTGTAAAATTGTTATTCAAATTGTATTACATCCTTCTTGTTCAATTTGATTTCAAGATTTAGAGCACAAGAAGAAAATGAAGGTGAATGTGCAACAGAATTGTGTACCTAAGAGTGACCTGTCCATTTTGTCACAAACTCAAATGTACCTGTTATTATATTCTCCCGAGGGTCATATATTCCATGGTTCGTAAGACTATAAATTCGGATTCAAATATCACTGCCAACAAAGAGAGGGGACATGATTTAAAGAGAGAAGTATAATTTTTAAGTTAATTAATTAATAATATTTTGTTAGAGAAACAGGAGAAAGAGAAAACATAAGATTTGAGTCTATAAATACATAATATGCGAGAGTGAGTTGCATTGAATTATTGAATTTTCCTTTTGTTATTGGCATGTGACACTGGAATTGCATTTATATATAGTCGGATGAAGAGACAGAAAACTTGATAATTACGAGTTGACAACGGGTGGTCCATTTCTGTCCATCCCTTGGTAGTTACTGCACTCAATCTTATTCAAATCTAGTGTAGACCAATAAAGGGACAATTGAATATTTGAAACTGACGAAACTATGTTGTAATTTGCTCTAGTTTTACTTTTTCCCGTAGATTGAGGTCTTGCACCTCACTGGAAAGTTGAATTTTAAAAGTCATAAAAATAGGAAAAGTTGGGGAAGGATTTTGATTAGGGCTTATCCAAAAAAAAAGGGGAGGGGGCTTTGATCTCAATCATTTATTTTCATTGAAATTCGTTCATGATCATGATATTGTATTTCTTAAAATAAAAATGAATCCTTGAGCTATGAAATATCACCCTGTTCCCTTGGAAGATGAGGATATTCAAATTCGATTCTCAATACATGTAATATCTTCTACCGTATAATCATGAAATCAGGATCCTTTTCTTTTGGCATGTAGAGAAATATAATATGCAATACCAATGCTTTTCTTTTAATTATTATGGTAGCGCCTACAAACAATTTTACTTTATTCTTTTAATTTGAGTTTAATTACAGTAATAATAGTTGCACAACTTTCAAATGTTCAGCAAGGTTTTGCTATGTTTAATGTTTATTGATGTGTATTTTGAATCGCAACTTGACAAAAATTGGGTGTGGGAAGGACGTATTCTCACAAAGAAAAGTGTCATTGATTAAGGGGGCTTGGTCCCAGTAGTTTTGCACCAGCCTCATTTAAGGGACCAGGTAATATCCAAACCTTCCAACACTTGTGATAAGCTTACTGAAGTGCCGTGAAAATACAAAACTCTCAATAATCATGAGTTACTGTGAAGAACTGATGGCAATTCCATTTCCACGCAATATGTCTAATCCGATTTTGTATTATTTAAGTGTAGTGTTTGCCTGATATTGTAATAGTCAAATGTTCAAATTATTGAGGGATTTTAATTCATATTAAATGACTGACAGATAGAGTCCTGAAGACTTGGGCAATAAATAGTAATTCACACAAAACGGATTATATGTCAGTTATTCCACAATTACAATGAATTCGTTCGGAAAGCAGCAGATCTGGTTTAACCGTTCGAGGCTGTAAGAATTTGAAGGAAATAATAATACGAACCATATTAAAAGTGCAACCAAGTTTTGAGTGTTAGGATTTGGGATTTGGGATTTGTGGAAAACGTCCTTGGTCTTTTAAGTACGGGATAACTTGGAAACCTTCCCATACTCTAGGTATCAGAAGAGGAACAATTGTAATGAAAAAACAATTAAGAAAAAACCTGAAAAGAGAACCAAAAAAATGAAGAAAAGGAGAGGGAGATGGAAGAGGAAATCGAAACATGCAGTTAATAACTGCTTCTCAATTGCATGATCAGCAATGCTATTGCCTACGAAAGTTTTTCTATGTAAGCTTTTATGAAGGCTTAATATCTAATTATAGTTGGAGAGAGAAATAAATATGCTTAAAAAGTAAAATTGTAATGGACAAAACGCAACCAAATTTCCTTAGTTTTTCATTAATAAGTCGTTCTATAGATTCGTAAGATTTATCATTTCTCTTGCATGATATAATTATTTGGAAAGCTAAAAGGAAGAGTTTTTCAGTTTTGGAAACTATAAGTCAAAAAGTAACGATGCTTCTGCAACCTTCTATCCACAAACCTAGCAATCTGAACTAGTGGCTTTATTGGCCCACTTGAATCATTTTGTGAAAATGATAATTTATTTCTGTTCAAATAAGATTATATTTACTTTTGATTTATAGTGACATTTTTATAATGAATAGTAGTATTTTCTTAATAACTGGAAAAAAATAATTCCTGAATACCCTTAGCCCATATAGTTTTATGCATGGATAAAGATCGTCTAAAGTGCACACTTTATAGAAAATAAAATGCAGTTTTGGTAATCATTAATTAAAAAATTAACAACTTAAAATTTTTATAAAATACAAGTACGGAGACAAGAAATTATGGATTGGTTCTTCTTTTTTATTTTTTTATGAGTGATTACTACATGTTTACAAGCTAGCACATAAAATAATAAATTATAAATTTGTTAGAACCCACTCATTTGATTTTCTCTTGAGTAGTTATTACTTTGGACTTCAAAGGATCAAAATCTTAGTTTTATATAAAGTTTTAAATTCTATCATATTTATTCTAAAATTACTTAGAATAATTCAATAAAATCCTCAAAATATTACCTATGAAAATTATTATAAATTCACAAAAATTAAAACATAAATATAAATTTATAATTGACCCCTTATGTGTCCCACATAATTTAATCCTAACTTTTTGCTTTTATAAGCTAAGAAAGGTTTGTGCAACTTTTTGAATGGAAGGAGGCATTCTTACATTCACCTGATGTATTATACTTAACAATTCATATTTTATGTTAGTTTAACAATTTACATTTAATTGGTGCAGTGTAATATACAGAGTGCGTAGAAGAATTTATTTCTCAAATAGAAGGATTGAGAGTATCAAACTTGAATGTTAGAACTTAGAAGAGACAGACATGTACAGCCATATGTGCAAGAAAATAAAATCATGTGAAGAAGTAATGTATTTCTCCAAGCAAGTATGTATGTGAATGTCGCATAATGTTAATTACTCAAGAGGACACCCAGATATGGAGAATTATAGGTGCTGTCTTCAATTAATCGTGCAGTTGTTTTAGAGTCATCAAAATCAACTTTTCAAAGTCTCTGATGAGTTGAGTGTCCTAGTATAGGCAATAGGTACTGATCATCGCTTGTGCAGATAGGTTAGCGAAGCATGGTCACTCCTTAGAATTAGGAACTGTTTATTTCCACCATGTACCATCTTTTTTATCCTTGCTTATTTTAGGGGATATGGCTGGGACTCTTTTTGAGCGTGCCTTAGGCCTTAGGTTCTGTTTTGTCTGTTTGGGTCTTCTGACCCCGTTTATTTACCAAAAAAAAAAAAAAAGGTACTGATCATCGCACACTTGCATTAGGCAATAGGCATGCCCCAGTCCAGCCACGAATTAGCTGTTCATCTAGGTCCAATTCCATCGTCAAAGCTAACCGTTAATTAAAACCATGGACTAGTGTAGTAGCTTTCAGGCAACAGCAACACCATCATTCAAATTTATTTAACTTCTAACATTTTTAATTATAAGATGTCACACAGTTAACAAATTAAACTCTATGAACGCAAAGGATTAGCCTCACATCTCGTCATCTTATCAAATAATTTTTTTTAACATTCTTTTGACATTCACTAAACAAATAGAATCATATATATAAATTACTAAACTATTCAAAGGCTTGTACTATAAATGTTTTCCAATTTTATTAACGGAAGTTTAAAGCCTTCGCCTTAATTAACTTTATCTCTCTTTCTCTCACTATCTTTCATAAGTAACTCAACTAACTCTTTGTCATTTGCTTTAGATTTCAGGGGTGCCAGAGATTTCCATCATTTGGAGGCATTACTCCATAAACTTTTATATTTATTGAATATTGAAAGTGAAAGGCCCTACTATTTATTCCCACGAAAATGACCAATCTTATAAGTTTCTTTCAAGATTTTGACTTCTGGGAAAAATATAACTCCCTGCTGGTGTCAGTTTGAGTTGTACTGTAGGAAAATTTGGGTCTTACTGATAGAGATAAAATCATTTATCAACTTTCAGCTAATAGTTCAAGTTTGTAAAATAGTTGGTCATTAATATAATATTTAAATTTTTATGGTAAAGTGATTAAGAATTTAATTATTGTTATTAGAGGTGTTTATGGGCAAGGTTAAACTTGATATTGATCTTAACTAAAATTTTTTATAGAGTCAATTTTTATGATGGAGTTTGATCATAATGAAGTTTGAGTTGGGTTGAGCAGACACCAGACTAACCTAATATGATTAAGATACATAAAATATTTTTTTATGTAGTATTTTGATTATTTTCTTTCTTTATTTGTATAATTTTACTTGTATCTATTACTTTTTGCTCATGTTAAGATTTAATCTAATTGATAATTACCTAATAAGTTAAGGACATAATAGCTAAAATAATGAAGAGTCACAATATTTAATTAAAGTCTAATATTTAAAAAAATATCACAATAATATATAGAAAAAATATTTTTAAAAATTATTCAATATTGGGTTGGGATGGTCTAAAGTGTGACATGGTCCCAACTTGAAAGATATAGAGTCTAAAAGAAGGACTCAATCCCGACCCAATTAAACACTTCCATCCAAGGTCAGACTGGATGATGAGCATCTCTAATTGTCGCTCTTATTCTTTTAAATATATAAAAAAAAACTAAATTTTAGTATAAGATAGAATAGGTTGTACATTTTCCATACCTTAGTCTTAAAAAACTCTTGCATAAAAATTAATATTAGAGATAAAATCATTCATAAATCCTTACCCAATAACAAACTTAGGAGAGTTTTTCATTTCCTTGAGACTTAAATAGCTGCCATTTTGATTGGGAAGTTGCAAAAGTTTGAACTTTGAACTTTCCGATTCCACATATAAATATATAATCATTTGGCTTGGGTGAGTTCGGGGTACGTAGTTACGTACCAGGTACATGCATTGTATTAGTAGTAGGAATTAGGATTAAAGTTTGATCTCGAAATAAAAAGGATTATTTCAGTATTTATATTTATTTTTAAGATATTCATATTTAAAATGAGTTTTAAATATTTATTAATTATTATTTATATTTAATAAAATTTTAAATATTTATTATAAAATAAATAATAATTAATTTACCATAAATACTAAACTAATCAAGATTCGATAAGAACGAAATCAACCCTCTAAAATTGAAAGCAAAGAAGAAAAGGGTCGCTACCATGGATGTCCAAACCTTTCCCTACGGAGTGGATATGTGGATATGTACTTGATCCTACAGAAGGTCTCCTTTTTGACACGTCATCATAACTAACAAGACTCTTGTGGTTATAAAACTTCAGAGCCAAAGATTTCAGGAAATAATTTCCCGAGTCTTACATCATTACATAGGACACAGCACGAGGGGTAAGTTGGAATTCAGCATCAAAATCTTTTTTAAGCACGCTCCTGCATCTCCTAGTTTGTGTAAGAAACTAAAACACACAAGCCATATTAGATATTTCTTCAGTTTCCTTAACTTCTTAAACAAAACGGGCAATCCCATGCTGTTTGGTGAAGTGGCAACGTCTTAATAATATATTAATTACATATAGGTTTTAGTTTTTGGGCGAATATTTGGAGTTTATATAATATATAATAACTTTAAAGGAAACAGAATATATATATATATATATATATATGGTGATAGCAGGTGCGACTAATGTGAAATCCAGCGGGGTAAGCTCAATGGGGTGTCCCTCTGCATGACAGGTTTCAATTATACACACATGGAGTTGTCCCAACGACACTTCATCCTTAATTTGAAGACCAAGCCCGGTTTAGCATGTTGAAAGTTTAAGCAGACGGGAACATTATTTTTATTTTTATGTCCTAAAAAATGAGTTAAATTAATTATATATTCTCATTAGAAGATTTAAAAAACAAAATGGAATTACCTGAAAACATTTTGAAAACTTACCGAAGAATTACATTTATATTCCTACTTCTTCCTTACACCTTCTCCATAATTGGTCAACCCAAAAAGAAATAAACATATATATGTATGTATGTATGTATGTATGTCAAAGAGAACCCCACATATATAAAATGAAAAGAAATATATAATATATATAATAATGAAGCTAAAAGTTAAAAACTATGTGTATGCCTATGGGTATGGTATGGAAGCATTAATGCTCCAAACCAACACATCCACACCGGCATTTCGCAACTTACTGCTGTGTGGATGGTGACGGTTTCAATATATACTGCCAAAAAGCCAAAAAAAAGAGAAGATAAACTGAGAGCAAAACACAGTCCTCACCCCTTCCAATCTCTCATTAAAACCCGTCCCCTTTTTTTTCCTCCTTATAAATGACCCAAAGCTTACCCTACTCTTCTAACATCTTATAGTTTTAACAAAAACCTCAAGAAATTTGGGCATGCCGGGTATGGAGTTTAGGGCTACCTTCACCACCAGCTGCTTCATTCTCTTTCTCATCCTTGCTCTCCCTTATTTCTCAAGAGGTTTGCATCTTATACACACACACACACTTTATCTCTGTTATATGCATGTTTATACAATAATAAAGTCATCACTAAATTGTCTTCTGGTGCTATTTAATTTTAATTGTTACAGGGGGATCGGATGCATTGCATTCAGAGATATATGAGATTGATTATAGAGGTCCTGAGACCCACTCTTCGATTCCTCCTCCTCACCATTCCCATACCAAGCCTCATTCAACTCGTCCAAAAAGCTCAGCGGGAGCAACGAAAGCTACGGGCTTTATTGGCAGTATACACACAGAAAAAAAAGGCTAGTCTTTTATGCTCCTTGAAAATCATTGAATTTCTCCCTTTATTATTGAGTAATTAGTGGCTAGAAGATGTAATTATTGGGATTAGCTCAGATAATAGAGTAGTAGGTGTAGGAATTGAGGTAAAATTTATAAATTTATGTGGCAGCAATCGATATCCAAAGAGTGGCTACAAGAAGATGCCACTGAAGAGAGTCCCATGTGACTCATACTCTTAGTTGCTAACGCCCTTGAATGCCGAAAACGCATGAAAATGAGCACAACGATCAGCATAGTTACATAAAATAGGGAAGTTACAGTTGCTGGCGGATTTGACTCACTTAAGCCATCTCCATCACCAGTGTCTTTGAACAATAATAATGACAATAATACCACATTTACTTGTGTTTTGCAAGTAATCACTATAAACATTTTAATTTTCTTTCCTGTTTTTTTTTTCCTTTCCCTCATTATTATTTTTTATTGTTAATCACTTAATCTTCTCTACTGCAGGTTAAGAAAGTCCATGGATGAAGAAGCTTTACAAAATCAAAATGAACTATGACTTCGTGCTCTCATATAGAAATACCTACTGCAGGTTAAGAAAGTCCATGGATGAAGAAGCTTCACAAAATCAAAATGAACTATGACTTCGTGCTCTCATATAGAAATACCTCTGTTAGAGAATGTAATGATTAGAACGTTGGGATATTTTATCGTGTTTTGCTCATCTATAAGTGATAATAGAAAAAATCTGTGTATATGAGAATTGTGTGGTGATGGCAAAGAGGGGAAAAAAACGAGTGTGGGGTCTTATATATGTTGACGTTGGAGTCTAATATACTTGTTAACTTTCATTAGATATATGTTCCTTTTTGTTTAGGATAAATATGAAAGAGATCTAACTTTGTGGCCATTGTTTCTCCAGCAAATTACGCGACAAAATTTAGATTCCTTTTACGTTCTTGTCTATGCAATGCTACAATTAATTATAAAAAACAACAACCTATATACCTAATCACTTTTCATGTTGATTCCATGACCAATAAAATGAACCATATCATTAATTATAGCAGTTTGATTTTCAAACTCCATAAGTCACGAAAATATCTTAATGTTATCCAATAAGATTTTTCTTTTTAAGATAGTAACACAGAAGTTTGAACACCTTGTGTAAATTATACAAATCTTTCACCATAGCCACTCCTAATGATATATCGAATAAAAAAGATTCATCAACTAAGTTTAAAAATGATTTTTAATTCCACATAAAAAATGTTTTCTTTTAAAAAAAAAAACTTTAAACAGCAGTCATGTAAATGACAAAGGGATATAAATGAATGCATCCTAAATTGTTAGGGTATATCATATATTAATACGAGCTGTAGCTGTTACATGGGTCCTCGATTATAATTTTTTTAAATTCCCCATATCCATGAATAATTAATGGCAAACACATGGATATAGGGCAGTAGGATTGGCGAAATTAGTGAATGGCAGCAACCACAAGTGCATGTTTGGATGCCATCCGGGGAACCACCTGGACTCCCGGCCAGTGAGGCTTATCTTCTCAATATTAATGCCTTCTCAAACTGTGCATTTCTTAATTTTTGATATATATATGTGTGTGTGTGTGAGAGACAGAAAAAGGGAATTTAAATTAGATTGCTATTAATAAAGTAAGTACAAACATCGGAAACAGACCACCCTAAAATCAAAGTAGCAACATACATTGTCAGCCAAAAGCACAACATTCAAATGCATTAGAGGACAGTCCCAATTATGCAGTTTTGAACGAAAGGAGCAAACATGAATAGAATTACCGGTCTAAGCAAAGAGTGGGATTCGAAATTCAAAACACATCATCTTCCATAGGATCGAAGGTGGTATCGGTAACCGAGTGATGTCAACAAAGGTGGAAATAGAGGTCGAAAAGCGACCCATTAAGATGCCAACTAGCTAGGGAGAGTACGCGCTCATTATCGATGCCATTGCTGGAAACCAGCTAACATACGAAAATGGCCACACACAGACAAAAACCAGGGTGGAAGGTTTCCAAGAAACCCATGCCAACGATGCAAGGTTTCAGGGAAGAGCATCGAGACGAAATGCAACTAAGGCTATGTTTGGAAGATGGGATAGGAAGGGAGAAGAAGGAATCAAAAGAAAATTAATAAATTTTCTTTTTAAAATCATCTAAAATTTAGAAGACTTTAAAATATTGATAAAACAAAAACAGGGATGGTTACAGATATTTTAGTTATTGGGAGCAAAATAATACACAAATATAAGAATTTAGCTAGGTAAGAGGTGACTAATTTATTCATTAATTATGCATTTAAGAAGGAAGAAAAATGACAAAATTTGAAATTTGGGGAGGCCTAACAATGACATAGAGTTTGTTTGTAAAGTTGGTTCACTTGTAAAGGATAATTTAAAAAATTTATGATTGAGTAATTTTCTTTTCACATAAAATAGTTAGAGACATAAAAATTACTCAATGAGCCTTATAATAAAGACAAATTTTAAAAAGTTTTAGAGAAAAAAATAACAAAATAATAACACATTAATTAACAAATTAAAAAAAATCAGTGGGGACACGTGTCCCAAGTCACACTTACATGAAAATAAATAAGGGAGGTTTTAGAGGATCATAGTATTTTATTTTCTTCCTTCCATTTTAAAAACTCACACAAAATGAGAATGTTTACTTAAAACCTTTCATTACTACAATTCTATGGGAAAATTAAATTATAATTGTATAGTGCAAAATGTAAAAATAATATGATTATATGTTTTTGAAATATTAAGGATAGTACGTATGGGAAAATTAAAATTTAGAAACTCTTTGTGGTTGAGTTTAATTTTAATTCAATTTCACTATAAAAATCATTTAAATATATATTGTTGTATCATTAAAAAAATAAATTTTTTAAATAAGTGTCATATCATTTTTGTATAATTAAAAAAGGAAATATTTGAGATAGTTGTTATTATAATTAAATTCTTTTAATTATATGATAACAATCAAAATCTTTTAATAATATAACAACACAAAATTAGATGATAGAATAAAAAAATCTTGCACACAAAATGAATCAAAATTAAATCTTTTATCTTTCTCCATTTCATGTTTATTTTAATACTCATTTTTTTTACACCATACTAGAATGAGTTGCAGTTAGTTATATTTAATATGCTTTTACACATTGTAAAAACCAAATACAATAAATACTTGAACCCATTAAGTTCATGGCAATCCCCTCCATTCATTTTTTTATGGTAGGTGTTATCACACTATTTAGGTGTAAAATTAATCTATGTTTGGGTGTTGGCTTTGCACTAACCCTAAGATGCTTCTTATGGGATTTAAACTCTTATACTGTAGGTAAAGTTTGACCACATGAAACTTAATTTGTCAACAAAGATACATTTCGTGGTTGTCCCTTCCATTCATTTTAGAGTAACATTCATTTTAGTTTTTCAAAAATATACGCAACATCACATTGGTCTTTCATTTATTAATGACATCAAATTGATAATTCAATAATAATTAAAGCCATCAATTTTATCATTTAATGACCAGTTTGATATCATTTTAAGGATAAATTTGATAGCAAAAATGTGATATTTAAAGATTAATTTGATGTCGTATATATCTTTGGAGGATAAATTTGATGTATTCATATATGAAGGACTAAACATATATTTTTGGAGAATTAAAATGAGTATTTACTTTTTATTTTAACTAATATTTTAAAAGGTAATGTTAATATTTTCTTAACAAATCCTCCTAATTATTTAAAACAAAAAATATGAAATAAAAAAATAGAAGCATTTAAAATCTATTCTCACTAACCAATACTGTAAGGTCACTGTTTAAGAAGTATTTAATATTCTTCAATAAATTCTTTAAATTATTCAATAAAAAAAGTATTAAATGTTTTTAAAATTTATAAGATATTAAATCCTCTAATTTAATATTTAATACTTTTTATTTTAATTTCTTAATCAGTGCCCTTATGTCACTTGTAGGGGTAGAAATAAGTCAGATGACTCAACAAGAACCTAGGTCTAACTTACTTTGCGCTAGTTTATTTATAAAACAAGTTAGGCATAGATTTTTCAAAAAGGCTATTTAATTAAATAAGTTGAAGTCTAAGCCTTTAAAAAAAGTTTATTTAACTTAATAGATTGACCTATTTATTTATTATAATAACATATAAATAAAAATTTATAATACTTATATAATTAATTAGTTATATATTAATATATTATTTATTTTATATACAATACAATAATTTTATTAAAGATTAGGTATATTTAAAACTTTAAAATTTTATTTAAAGGCTTTTATACAACATAAATTTTTAAATAAATTTTCAGGTTAGGCCATACTTTTATATTTTTACAAAAAAAATTAATATCTTTTAAAATATCTCAAACCTATTTAAGTTAAATCATAATATATTTCTATCCCATGAAACAAATGTCTTCAATATTTTACAAATCTAAAAAATACTTATTATTTACTTATTTAAATAATTAGAAAGATTATTTCAAAACAAAGGAACAAATTATGGAAGTTATTGACCGAAAATAGAAAACAAGGAATAAAAGCTTTGCTCATTCCAAACACAGCCAATTGAATGCACCGTCGACGTCGTCGAACTCGAAGCAATTTATAATATAAAAATCGGGCATTTACACGCTGGTTCCGTTCTCTTCCCATTTCCCAGATCCGATTTTCAACATTTTGATCTTCTTCTTCAATTTCAGTTTTCAACTCTAGGGTTTCTTTTTGATCTCACAGACATAAAGAATGGCTAATAAGCAAGATAATCAGGAGGAGACAAGTCCTCTTCTCCACCAATCTCTAGAACCCCACAACAAGTCCAAAGCTGGCCCAACGTTGACGGAGCCTGCTCCCGGGTGGACCGCCGATGGGCTCCCGCTAGGGCATGGCAGCGTGGTGGGCCAGCCCATGGGTCAGACTCAGTGGAATTCCAGCATCTGCGCTTGTCTCGGCCGCAACGATGAGTTCTTCAGCAGCGATCTTGAAGTTTGTAAGTCTCTCTCTCTCTCTCTCGATAATATGCATTTGGTTTGTGGGATTTTGAGCATCGGGAATCCTATGATCTTGGAATGTCTATTTTCTGTGCCCTAATGAGTTTATGTGCATTTCTCTTTTGGGTTGCTGATTCTTGAACGTTTAAACGTGTTTTCATTTTCTCATCTTTGAACATTTCTTGAATTCTTTGGTTTCTGGATAGATACTTTGTATACAGATGTTAGATTCTTTATTCTTGTTTTTTTTTTCCAATTTTTTTTTTGCTGAAATTTCAGCTTTTTAAGAGGTTTGCCAATCAAATTCAAAAACAGGTTATTATATTTATTGACATGTAAAGTTTCATAATGTATCCACTGATATTCCCTGATACTATATGATACTATTGGATGCAAAGGAAAATTGTATTTTGACGTCCGTTTCGTGCTAGTAACCTAGTAAACGGTAAAGTTTAGACTGTTTCGGCGGAAATGGTCGACAACATGTAATCCTTTATAGTATGTGCTTCCATGCAAATTAGTCTTGCATTTGACTTTAGAAAGGTTGTTTGCTTATACATTATCTTCTATAATTTATTGAAAATGAATGTTTTGCAAGGACAATAATCTAAAAAGCTGTCTATGAGTGAATCCAACTGTGGAAAGATCAGCTATGAGCTGTTTAGTCGAATCTTGATCGTAAATTTCTCATGTGCAGTTGAACCTTATGGCTGTGCAATTAGGCTTCCTAATTGTAAACCATATGGAGTGGTAGAAACATTGGTTATTATGCTTATAACTTGACACTGGGTTGCTTTTGTATTTTTAATTCAATTGTCTTTAAAAGAAATGCTACTGTTATGATGCAAAAATACTTGCGGATCTTGAGTCCCCCCCCCCCCCCTTTTTTCTCCCCTGTTTGATGTGTTTTTCTATCTGGATTCCTAAAATGTTTTTCCACTTGGTTTATACTTGAACTCGTGACATGGACTAGGTCTTCTTGGGAGTGTGGCTCCTTGTGTGCTATATGGAAGCAATGTTGAGAGACTTGGATCTGTTCCTGGGACATTTGCCAATCATTGCTTGCCTTATTCTAGCCTCTATGTAATTGGAAATTCCTGTTTTGGTTGGAATTGTCTTGCACCATGGTTTTCCTATCCTAGCCGTACTGCTATTCGCCGGAAGTTCAATTTAGAGGCAAGTAAATTTTTCCATTCTTCCCCCCACATATTATCTAGTGATCATGTTCAGATGTCTGATAATATGATGTGCCTAGCCCCAAAAATGTTATCATATTGATTTTGTTTCAATTAATCAACATGTGTATTTTGAACCCCATTCTATCTTAGCTATAAAGAATGGACACTAGGATGAGACAGTAGAACACAATTAGACAAAATTGAACATGCAAATTAGGTTTTCTACTCTGTCGTGCACTTTTTGACTTTCTCATCTTGTTAAAATATAATAAGATTATCTATCCTTTTAAGGCTTTAACTAAAATGCTGGCTAGACATTACTGTTTAAGTGATGGTTCCAAACTTCTAATTCTAAAGTGAACTTGGGAATTTTGGATATGTTGACATTTGTCATGTGGTGACTTGTTTAATTGTATGTTGTACACCTTATCCTGAAGGTTTTGGTGCAACCAGCTTTGTCAAGTGTGGTGAACTTGTATCTAATCATTATTGTTTGTGCTGTGTATTATGAAAATAGTCTTAATCTGTAACTTCATTTTTGTGTTTGTGTTTTTATTTTTTGTGAAGTTGATATTATTTGTGTCATTTACCAAGAAAATAGTACTATTACTTTCGGCATATACACACAAAAAAAAGATTACATAGTGCAGTTAATACCTAATTTTTGGTAACTTGGGAGGTAGGTTCACTAATTGTGCATTAGGTGAGCAATTTTGCTATCTTGTATGTAGATTTTGTAGGGAGTTGATAGTTCAGTTGATGTGCTTGAAGTTTTGTTCATTTTAACTGGAGATGTATTCAATATCAACTTTGTATTGCTTCAAATTACTTAGTTGTCCTCTTCTGCTCACTTATGAGACAGAGCTATGCTACATGTTTATCATTCATATGTTTATGTTTTGATGACATGGGATATGAGAAACTCATAAAAAACAGTTTCTTGCTTCATAGATGAAATCCCAAATAGGCTAATTCCAGATTGATAGAATTGAGATTTGTTGTTGCGTTCCTTCCTCTTTTTTCTCCTAACTCTCCCACTCCCCCTCAAATGCAAAAACTCACTCTCCTATGTTAATATGTTATGACAAAAAGATTTCAATTCTTTGAAGAAATTTTTTTGGTCTTTGGGAATCAGGGAAGTTGTGAGGCACTTAATAGGTCATGCGGGTGCTGCGGAAGCTGTATGGAAAATGAATTGCAGCGTGAACAGTGTGAGTCGGCATGTGACTTGGCAACTCATGTCTTCTGTCATGTCTGTGCTCTTTGTCAAGAAGGTCGTGAGCTCCGTCGTAGGCAACCCCATCCTGCCTTTAATGCTCAACGAGTCTTGGTTATGATTCCCCCGGCAGGGCAGACAATGGGACGTGGGGCTTGAGAATATTCTTCCACATATTGCCAGTGATATTCCTGTGTATGTTCCTGTTGAGCCTCCATATAAATGATGTAGAACCGTGTTAAACCTTTTATGTGGAGAAGATAATGGTTATGTGAATTTGGTATAAATAATAAGAACATGAAACATCATGAGAATGTCCATTTACTTACCTACAGTTTGTATGATATTACATATATATCTTATATCCTATTGTATTTTAGATTGGAATGATATGGGAGGAGTTTTCTCCCAGTGTCTATGCTTGATTCTTTGGTTCATTGAACAAAATCAAAGAACGTATTTACATTAAGGGATTTGTTATATATAAAAAAAAAGTTTTTATATGAGCTTTTTTCAAAAAGATTTTTTTAACGTTTAAACAATTTTTTCATATTATACAAAAAGTCTTAGGTTTTGTTACTTCGTCTGCTCACTCTGCTGACATTTGATTGAAAGTGGTCTAGCCAGAAGTTCCCTAGCAATAGTTCATGATCTTTTTGTGGAAATAGCAAGGACGCTGAAGCTTCTTTCTTTGGAGGTACTATGCCAAACACGTCATATTGATTCGATAAATATACAAGCTTTCCAATCTTACCAATAATCTGGGTCTGGGGTGCTTGTTTTCTACGTTCTCTCCTCGTCGATACCTACTTCCTTTTTTAATGAAGCATTAGCAAACTGATGGTGACTGATTATTATTTAATAATTGTTGTTGATGATCGGTGGCTCGTAAGAGTCAGTTTCATATTCCCTTGACATTAGAAGTAAAAAATTCAAGATAACTCTGTAGCAAAAATAAATAAATTCAAGATAACTTCTTTTTTCATGTATTTATAATGAAGTTTTCAATCTAGTGTTCTTATTGATTATTTGAATATGAGAACCAATCGGTAGTGATGGAGCAAAATTAGAGGAACCAGTTGGCAAGATTGTAGTTAAACTAGAGTACAGAGAGGTAATAGCTTTAATTATCATAACCAGTTGTTTTTTTATATTAATTTTTAGATGTTTTGCATTTTTTTTGGTACATTATATATTTTTCATTTTAAAAATACGTAACTTGAAGTATTAATTGCAGACGTAAAAACAAAACTGAAATATAAAATTATAAATATACTATTATATATATAGAAAAACAATGTTGTTATAAAATAATTTATTTTATAAAATATCAAAAAATTATCTCATTTAATGAATATTACAAATATAACTAAGTAAAAAATAAACTTAGCTTCATTTTCACTTCAGAATAGATGTTCAAAAGGATAAGAAGTGCAGCATTTATTTGAAGTAAAACAGAGCATGTTACGAGGTCAACAATGCTAGAAAAAAAATTCCTAATGCAGTTTGTGATGTCGAGTTAAAAGATCCTTCCATAATTCTGATGTTTACCGCCTTGACATGAATTCTATTTACCACGGAGGCAATAGGCTGTAACTAAGGAAAGTAAACCCTCCCTAAGAATAATCAGTGGGCAAGCAAACTGATGAGACCATGAAATAGCCTGTCCCAAATATATTTGCTAAAGTACTAATTTTTATGTGGCCAAGTTTCCAATCAGTAACACACAGAATAGAAAGATGAAAATTAACATAACTCCAGCGACCACAGAACGAGAAATTTTTTCTAAAGAGTATAATTTAACACCACAGAACATAAAGCGAATAAAAAGTCTCTACTCTCCAGGTGCAGAGACGCCTTGCTTCAGTCTCTCCTTTTTCATCTTCTTCTTTGAGATTGGCTTCTTTTTTCTAGGAGGGAGGGTCTTCTGTGCATATGTGTAGAGCACAAAATTTCCAACGAGGAATATCAATAGCAACCCAACAACAACCAGGAGAACTATTAATCCTGGGTTGAATCCTTTGGAACCAGAATCCTTAATCACATTTCCCTAAGTGTAACAAAAGAAACACTTCATCAGGCCACATCAAAGAGCACTCAGCAAAAAGAAATTGCAAAATAAATATTAAGGCATTTATTCTAAAAAGAAAAAAGACATGCAATTAACCAACACTAATAAATGTCAAAAGCCATCCATGCATACAATATAACGTGAATTATAGTTTTCTTCAAAGGTGAGCCTCCGTTTATTTGGGGAGCAATCGAGGAATGACAACAGGAGAAAGGTGATTTTATATGGCCTGGTTAAGGTGCAGCTTCTTTTTTTCTTCTTAAAACTCTTCTTCAGAGAACTATTTTATGATTGGACTTGCTTGAGATTGGTGATAAAGGCTTTTGTAATTTGCACTATTGAAGAGGCTACTTTGATGCCAAAAATGCCTTTATAAAATTGCAAACTGTCTTACAGATAATTTATCAGAAATGAAAACTTCCAACCAAGTTTTATGGTAAAATTCAAATTGAAGGGAAATTATAATCGCAACTCCAAAGGCTTCAAACTAAGTCATATAAATATTTCCTGAAGCTATATTAAAGCAGAAGTCACATTTTGAAACAAATACTGGAAGATCTGGCCAGAATGTAATTAAAAACTTAAAAAACACAGGATAGTTAAAACATAACAATGGAATTTCTTAATTCAAAAATTAATTTTATGCATCCAAAGGAAAGATAAGAAAAATGTAGTTCTTGAATATGCATGTCCTATTTCATTGAGAGTGCAAATCATGTTAGAGCCATTCCATCCTATTTAAACTGCATGTGTTTCATGTTAGCATCTAAAGCATGGATTGGCATCAACTTAAATAGAAATGCATTGAACAAATACAACCTTCTAGAGTTGCCAATGGAATGGTAAGAGCCATAATTACAAACAAATCAGAAAATCGAAATAGTTTTGCAAAATTTGTTAATGAATCCAAGGATCTAAGCTGCATAGATCATGATCGTTCTCGTGCATGCTTAGATCCGCGATTTTAATTTAAGATCCGTTTTAATCCATAATATTTTTTTAAAAAGAAAAAGAAAAAGAAAAAGAAGAAAGGGCTTTTGATTCATTATCACATAAACATGCGAAGATGAAATTGAGAAAATTTGACGATTGTACCACGCGATCGAAGGAAGGAGGAACTTTATCAGCGAAGTCGAAATCATCAGCCATGGATGAAACGCGGAATCGAACAGATCTAGCCGCTGAGGAGCTGTAGCTGGGCGAAAAGGGGGTTAGGTGTTTGCGCCAATAAGAGAGACCGGTTCAAGAAGGTTCCAGAAATGAGACACAGATTTAACGTACGGGAAATTTTTGAATTACAAAATTAACGCTTTTTTTCTTTTTGGTACAAAAGGCAATTTTTTTAGATGAAGAAAATATTACTGTAACCTATGAGGAAAATAACATAAAATATTATGTATTTTTGGCTACCTCGAAGTGTTGTGCAGGTGTAACAATTACAGTTATAATTTAGTCTCATAAATAAATTATTAAATTTATAATTAAAATTTAATTTAATTTTTTAATTTATTTAATTAAATTATTTGATCATTATTTTTTTAAAAAATTAATTATTTTCTAAATATTTTTATATATTATATATTATTATACATAAATTATTTTTATAATATCATTCTATTCAATAATTTAATTTAAATAATTGAATCAATTAAATCTAAACAAAAAATTTTACCCGTTCACTTTTGATTTCATTTTGAATCTATATATATATATATATATATATATATGGTTCTAGAATGCCAAAAGCTAATTGGGAATGGCGGGTTGGTAGCATGATCTGGATCTTTTGGGTTGTTGCCAGGGACTGTGAGTGATCAGTTAATACTTTGAGAGCAAAATCCTATTTTTCTTTTTGATTAATGAACTATTTTTAATTTAAAAAATATTAATTTTAAGGATAGCTAATAATATAAATATAAGGTGAAAAATTAATTAATTATTCAAAATGATTAATTGACCATTTCAAATAATTATTTATGTTAAAAGGAATGGTTATTAATAATTTTTAAAATATATTTTATTAACTGTCTTTGAAATACCTAATTGATAACATTTTATTGAAGGGGTAAGATTAAAAATATAAAAAGTGGATAAAAGATTTGAGTCCCATGCGTTTATTCTTAACAAAACTTGATCTTAACCACTTCAATCTTCCATATATTAGTTCCATATCTAGCTTCTTCATTAGTTTAAAATATTTCTTTAAAAATTGGGATGAAAAATGTGAAAATATAATTATATGAAAAATTTATCATTGAATTTTTCATCTTTAATTTTAAGATAATACTAAACTGACTCTAACAGGTAACTCTTCATTGTTGAAATCTGGCGTAATTAACCGACCTCGTTCTTTTGGCATATATTAATCTTCATGAGTCATGACTGTCTAGACAACCATCAGGAACCTTCCCACCGCCATGCTCCAATTAGGACATTGTCTATGTATATTTATTTGTTTTTCTATACTATAAGCAAGTAAAATATATGCCAGAAGAGATAAATAACTTGTTTGGTCTAATCACGAGGAATCACGTTTGAATTACCAAATATGTTTTAAAAAGTGTGTTATGATGTTTGGCTATTTTATTTATTTATTTGCAAAATTACATTGATTATCTACTGATGTTTGAATATATATATATATATATATATATTTATAATTGTTTGAATGTATATTTTACAGAAAACTCTTAACTTCTTTATAATTTAAGCCAAATACACATCAAGTAAACCAAATACCCTTTGTTGTAATTACATATTCAAAATTTATCTTTATCAAATTTATTTTAATAACATAAATAATTTCACTTGAAAGTCACTTCTCAACAAAATAAAGTTCATATAAAATAAAATTTATAAAATTAGGTTTTATAAAATCTAATCCAACTGACACAAAATTATGTTAAGATAAACAGGTAGCAGTGTTTAATCGTTTGCCTCAAACCAATACAATTAATACACTCAAATAAATATCCCTTTTTGAACGTAGTCTATCTGCTTACTGCTAAAATTAGAGTATACTAAATCTTCTCTTTAAGAAATGGCAATTACTTTTCTAGGCTAGAAAATGGTATAGCACACATAATTAAGCCTCGTGCTACGCAAGCACAAACCGCACTCAACCAGTTAGTAATCTACACGATAATGGCTTCAATCATTTTGATGAATCAGAAAATAGCGTCGTTGAGACTTGAGATATCCTCACCCAACCATGATCTGATTAATGGAACCAAATTAATAATCAATGCTTGAACTTCGTGTTCTTTAGTTTTGCTTCTAATAAAGTGCGCTTCTTCTGATCATTGCATGCTTTTATCTGATAAGGAGCTCACAAAGTTTGACAACGAGGAATAAATTCCATAAACTTTTTAAGGATGTTTATCTTCAACAGTGGATCAAAGAGAGGTGAATCATTGCTGGTTTGCAGGCTAAACGTATTGTATATGTGAACAACTTTTGAGCAAACACTTGGCAAATAAGGCTAGGCCCAATGGGTTACTGTACTGTTTAAGATAACCCACCCACTTATTTTCTATTGATCACTAGTGCTTTATAATTTATTGGAACATATATTCTCGGACAGAAAGGCTAGCTTATCTAATTGGCATTGAGGTAGCGACAATCCTTTCTGATTTCACCTTGATCACCGGTGAGAGGATTGTTCTCCGATAACAAAAGAATGGCCCTTGAGAACTGTTCATAGAAATATCCATTGTCTGCGGCCATCTTTTGGACATAAGGTGCGGTTCTTGGGTCAGTGGCCAGTTCTTCATCCACCATGAGCAAGCCCTTGTGTTCCAAGATGTTCTTGTAGTAGTTGTTGTCAATGATCATAGGCGTTTCGAGGTCGTTCCTCACATATTGGACAGCCTTTGGGTCTGGATTGGGAGTTGGGCACCGACGTTTCAGGTACTCGGCGTGTGCAGGGTCCAGCGTTTCGTCCACGGTGGGGTATAGCCTGTGCACCAGATTCTTGCAGTGAACTCTTCCCACTGAGTGAGCTCCTGAATCAACAAATGTCATGGTCTAGTCCAAGAAATGGCTTTAGCTAGAGGACCAGGCTAGTCATGGGCATTCTGAGGCCCACATATTGATCGGGCTAATAACAACGTCTCTTATCATGATTCATGATTCGTAAAAAAAAAATGTTTAAACTTATAATTAAATGTCTATATATATTTAAGTTAAAAAAAAAAAACAGAACAGTTATGTCCATGTGATTTGTGGTCCAACATTTGTGTAGATTATTTTTTTTATTGAAATTTAAACTACATATATATATATTAATAAGAGGCAGCAGATCCATTTAATTAGCAAAAAAAAAATGATTTAATTAATTTCATATTAGTGGGATTTGAATATGACAGCTACAACAAATTTGAGTCTTGTCCTGGTTTCTGCCTAAAAGGTTAGGCATGTCTATATATATTTAAGTTAAAAAAAAAAACAGAACAGTTATGTCCATGTGATTTGTGGTCCAACATTTGTGTAGATTATTTTTTTATTGAAATTTAAACTACATATATATATATATATTAATAAGAGGCAGCAGATCCATTTAATTAGCAAAAAAAAATGATTTAATTAATTTCATATTAGTGGGATTTGAATATGACAGCTACAACAAATTTGAGTCTTGTCCTGGTTTCTGCCTAAAAGGTTAGGCATGCTTCCATACATTGCTTAAGAGAATACTGATTTCGTTTAAGTAATGAAAGGTCTTGTAATTATGCGTGACTTCAGAAAATAAATACTGTTTATGTTGAAAGCCTTTCAATTGACGTAAGATAATGTCAAGGGGAAATACCTAAAAGAGCAACTGTGGCTTCAACGTCAATGCCAATGGTTTGAAAACGAGACAGCACTAAGGATATGGAATCATTGTGGTTCGGAATGAAGTCTTCCAACACCGTTGCATAGCTTTCTTTGCTATCCCTTCGCCCAGTCTTCATTTCAATGCGTGGACCTCCTAACTGCGCACACAAAGATCCATGCATACCCATTAAACCATTTCTAAATCGATTCTCTAATAATTTTTTTCCTTTTTTCTTTCTTTTTTATTTTCTTTTGTTGGTCAGAAATTAAACATATATATATATATATATATATATATATATATATATATAACAACACATATATATGACACACCATGACAATTCCATCTCTAGCAGAAAGAGCAACAATGTCAGCGCATGACACTGTCAATGGGCATTCTTTCTCAACAGCCTCTTTGATGGTGTTTACATACTTGAAGTTTCTCATCCCAAAACTTCTCTCGGAAGTCTGCTCCGACACTAGACCACGGCGCACCGTCGCTAACAGTAGCGATGCATCGCATGACTGCATAGGAACCCACGTATCAAATTAAATAGTTTCATCAGGAGAGATGTTATTTATCTTGCTAGATATATATTTCTTAATTCGAAACAACAACTCTGGATTTATATATATTCCAACCTTGACCACGCAATCATGGAAGAGATTTCGAACCCACGAAACGGCAGTGTTTCCATGCTTGTCATATAGCTGGGTGACTTGTTGCTTGATGATCTCTTCCGCCTTTGGGCAGCTTATGGAGTAGTGGTCCAGCTGAAGTTGGCTTTTGCCTATATAGAATAATTAATGCAATTCAAGCCCAAATCTATATAATTGTAATTGGAAATGCGTACGGATCGATATTAAATTTCCATGATAAAATTAATAAACGTGACTTGAATTTTGATCAAATATAATTGAGCCATGAAAATTGTATATATGTTAATAAAAGGTTGTCTAATGAAACACTTCACCGTATACTCGAAAATGTATACTATATATTATATATTATATCTAAATTGTCAAAGGTCTTTAATTAGTTAAAAAAAACTAGAAAAAACAAAGAGTGCCTAGCAACTAAAATGGCCTACACGTACCCAAATTAGAGTGTAAGAGAAACAATAGAAGGAGGAAACTGATGTTAGAACGAGCCTTGTTGGTGGCCATCTCTCTCGGGCTGAAATGTCTCTGTGAATTGTGATATGGAAGAGGGAATTTGGAAGCCTTATATAGACCCTACGTTGGAGTGCACTCAATTAGCTTATTAGGGCTTTGGAAGAGTGGAACTGAAGCCTCCGGCCGGCACGATCTCCACTACGCAACTTTCTTTGACCTTTCGGCCAGCTTCAGCCCACGCTCGTGGCCCCACTCAGACGCTGCACTTGCACTGCAGCAACTAGTGCTTATATTATGGATTATGGATGGAACGTGTTACAACTTCAGATCGATTCACGTAAATAAAAGGAAATTAAGTGTAAAAATTAACTATTGCCACAGTGACAAATCCATGTTTATAGCGAAGGGAGGGTAGAACCAAAAAAAACAAAAAAAAAACGAAAGAATAAAGGTTACAATAAAATGACTGAACTCGTAGCCACACGTCAAATTAATATATGTATGGATCCGTGATCTTAAGCTTGTATCAATTAATTTCCTAGCTGTCTAAATTATTATGCAATAATTCAATTTGTATAACTCTTAGGTTAGTTGGCAAGTGAGATCATGCTTGGAATAATCATAAACACGTACAAAAAATTAGGATGTATGACTTAGACATTTGGAAGGGAGAGGTTGAGGTTGGCGATGGCGAAACCCAAAATGGATAGTTTAATAATTTATTGCGGGGATAATGCTAAACAATAGAAATTTATTGAACATTGATTCACTAATATACATAGAATAAGTTATAATAGAGAATGTGATTTTGGCTTTCAAAATTTGAGCCGTTAAATAATGAAAGAATAATCTTCAAGTTGAAGCATGAAAATAATTTAACCCAAATTTGGATTTGGAATTTAAATTTTCCAAATCCTAAACCTTCTAACAGATAACAGGATAAAGTGTCCCAAATAAAAAAATATAAAATCTATATATATAAGTAAATTTTCCTTTTCAAGCAATTTAATAGTATCATTAAATATAATTATAACATTAAATACATGATAATATTAAAAAAATAATGAAATAATAAAACTAAAATATAAGTAAAATTTCCTTTTGAAGCAATTTAATAGTATCATTAAATATAATTATAGCATATAAGTAAAATTGCCTTTTGAAGCAATTTAATAGTATCATTAAATATAATTATAACATTAAATACATGATAACATTAAAAAAAGAATGAAATAATAAAACTAAAATATAATTAAAATTACCTTTTGAAGTAATTTAATAGTATCATTAAATATAATTATAACATTACATACATGATAACATTAAAAAAAAGAATGAAATAATAAAACTAAAAAATAAAATTATATTAGAGGGTAAAGTGTTGTCAAAGTATATAATTAAAATTTAAATAATTGAATAATAAAATTAAAAAAAGACAATTTTTTCAACATAAAAAATTAATTTATAATGTTTCTTTTATTTATTTTTAAGAATCTTTATTAAAAATACTTTGTAAATTTAGCATCTCTGAAATCATAGTTATATATATAAATATTATATTAAAAAAATAAAAAATAAAAAATAAAAAATAAAAAATAATATGTACAAAGTAAGAGTAGAATAAAATAAAATAAAAATTCTCTCTTACATAAAAAATTAATTTTAAATATTATTTTCATCTATTTAGAAGAATTTTTATAAAAAAACACTTTATAAATTAAAAATATTCAAAATAATAATTATAAAAAAAATATAATTTCAAATAAAAGATTAAAATATAAACTAAAAAATAACCCGTGCTTTGTAATAAGCTAAATAAGCATTCTGGCCATTCATTCTCATCAAACATTTTAAAGTAATTGCCCCACTAGGCCACTACGATATTAAGTGATCAAAAAAGAAAGAAAAAACAGTTAACTCATAAGTACAAGGTGTTAAGGAAATACTAGCCTCTCAAATTGGAGTACCATGTCATTCCTCAATGTTATTAGTGGAGTTCATTAATTATATTCACACAGAAACTACTACTTACCAACCGCAAAAAGCGTCTAGTTTTAGTTAAACTAGATAAGAGAAAGGACTAATAACATTTGTGCAGCTTTTGTGGCCAATTGTGAGATCATACTTTCATTTTTATGCTACGGTATTTTAATGGGTTTAGTATTTAATATAAGTTGTCAATTATCTATTAACTATTAGTTTCATAATAAATGTTTGAAAGTCTATTAAATATAAATAACAATTAATGAATACTTGACAACTCATCCTGGATACTGATACTCTAAAAAAAAAGATGGGTACTAGAGTAATCCCCTCCAAAAACATTATTTATGATTGTAATTTGTTTGCGCGGAAAGCTTGAAAGGGAAAGACATTGCTATCTTGCTTAAATGTTGCATCAATTTTGAATTAGCTTAGTATAATGCGTTTTAGTTTTCCTCAATGTTATTAGTGGAGTTAATTAATTATATTCACACAGAAACTACTACTTACCAACCGCAAAAAGCGTCTAGTTGTAGTTAAACTAGAAAAGAGAAAGGACCAATAATATTTGTGTGGCTTTTGTGGCCAATGTGAGATCATACTTTCATTTTTAAGACTCTAAAATAGGAGTTGTTATGGTATCCTGATAGATTTGATACTCAAGATGAGTTATTAATTATCTATTAACTATTAGTTTCACAATAAATATTTAAAAATCTATTAAATATAAATAATAATTAATAAACGCTTGACAACTCACTTTCAATATCGGTACTTTGAAAAAAATATATGGGTACCGAAATAACCCTCCAAAAACATTGTTTATAATTGCAATTTGTTTGCGCGGAAAGCTTGAAAGGGAAAGACATTGCTATCTTGCTTAAATGTTGCATCAATTTTGAATTAGCTTAGTATAATGCGTTTTAGTTTTCCTCTTTGTCATAATGATTTCATAAGTCATAAACCATTTGTTGTGATTTGTTATGATTTGTTATAGCGTCACAGTCTCATTTCTAAAGAAATTTTAATGTATATAGTATATACGTCTAAGTCTTAACTTAATAATTCAATACGTCTCAATTATTTAAGCATGTAGCCACCAATGATAATCTTTTTAAAGAACATTACTCTGTTAAATTGATTTTTTTTTATAATATATATTAATTCACTAAATTGAGTTGATCTTGATCGTTTGCTTCGTGGGATAGGACTGTGACTGGACTGCCACATTGGGCTCGTTTCATTGCAAGCATCGGAACATTTTGTTATTTAATTTGTTGATTTTTTTAATTTATTAGAGTTTAATTTTGATTTATTATTAAAATTATTTTACATTTATTGTTCATCAAAATTAAATGATTATTATTATTTTAATTATATTGAACCAATTTTTTTGTTAACAATATATGATTTAAGAAAAAGATAAAATATAAATATAAATTAGGCTACAGCATATCACAACACAAAATACTAGACAATACGAGTTCGTACCATTGGATAATTACAAAATTTAAAGAAAATTAAGGGTTCATTTGTATTAATTTTTTTTGGAGTAGAGGTATTTTTTTGAAATAATAAAAATATTTTTTAAAAAGTTAAAGAGTTTAAATTTTTTAAAAAAGTACTTCATGTGCTTTTTTGTTACATATGAAGTGTTTTTTTTAAAAATTTGAACTTTTTAACTTCTAAAAAAAATATTTTTATTATTTCAAAAAAACACTTCTTCTACTCTTAAAAAAACTAATACAAATGCACCGTAAATGAAACAACATATCCTCTAAGTTTTAATTACTACATAAGCTTTTTTGCAAACAAATAAAGCACACATATCTAAATAAAATCTAAAAGTAACTTAAAAACATACAAATTAAAAAAAAAAAATTGAACAGATTTGCAAGAATCCTTCACGGCTTCTATATTTTTAACCGTTAAATTTGGTTTAAATTTTATTATATAATATCTTAAATATAATTCTAGTTATGCTGTATTATGTGTTATATTTTTAGTAGAGTGATGTAGTACTCTTAAAATACATAACAATTTCTACAGTGAAGGGAATTTTTTTTGATTTGGGTAAAGCTTTGCAACTACCAAAATTTTACAACGCACTCACTCCAAAACAGCACATTTAATTTATCTTTAAAAGTCATACTGATCTCTGATCAATGTCTTAAAAACAAACTACCAGATATTTTTACCAAAAAAAAAAAACTATCAGAGAAAGAATACAGATTCTTCTTTCAAATCAAACATTCTGACAATTTTTTTCCTCGAAAAAAAACAGAAACAAAAGCAAAAATACAGAGCCATTCGTTAAGGAAGATGTGCAAGTCATTCTACGAATAAGCAAAAAGGAGTTGGATTTGGACAGCGGCAGAATGACGATTTGTTTTCAAAGCCCAATTTACAATCAATATATATGTTCTCATTTGGAAATAGCATAAGCAAAAGGGATATTTGCTTAAACAATCGAATGTCTGTCTACCGAGAAATTCTCAAGTAGGTTGGTAATACTACATTATTCTACTAAAAATATAACATATATTACGGCACAATTATATATACATACATATATATATTTATGTCATTAGATTAAATTTAAAATATTATAAAATAAAATTTAAATCAATTTTGATAATTAAAAAATTAATAAAAATATTACTCTTATAATATTTAAGAATTTCTCCTATCTACAAAAAATAAAAAAAAACAATCAAATGTGCGTGAGGCATCGTAATCTAGTTTATGTCTAATTTCTTGTGCGCTTCTCAAATATTTTTAAATTATCAGTATTGATAACAAAATAAAAGTAATAAAAATTATGTTTGTTTATTGTTATAGTAATTATTTAATTAAGAAATTTAAAGAAAAATTCATATGTGACGATCATGGTAACAAGTTTATTAGAAATAGCTATTATTTGAATCCAGTTGAACCTAGCTTAGACAGTTAGGATTAATGGAATTTAAGTAAAAGTTATAAGTCCAAGTCATAGTAACAAAATTTCCATGTACCAAAAAGAGTAATTATTCAAAAAAAAAAAATTTTTAAGTACAAAGTAAACTAAAATACAAACACATCAAATGAGACTCGATATAATTTTTTATTATTATAATACTTTTTATAAGTCACAAGAATTTTTCAAAAGAGTATTGAGTTACGTTGCTAAAAGTTCTTAACACCTTATTAATCTCAAGTTCGTAACACCTTGTCACTTGGACATAATTTTTTGGCTGGAGTAGATGAGAATTTAAGTAAAGCTTTATTGGTTCAAGTAGTGTTAAAAGCTCTTCGATATACCAAAAATTAATATTATAATATTATAATAATTTTAAATATTATAATACTAAGTAGAGTAATATTATAATAATTTTAAATATTTAAAAGGCTAGTCAAGTAGTTAAGGAGGTGTTCCTGCCCTGATTAGTCGAGCTTAAACTTTGGATTAGCATCAATCACCCGCACTTTACTGTTTGATTTACACAGAGTGTACATGCACATACAAACAAAAGATTTTTATGTATTCTAAGAGCTAGTCTATTAAAAATGTAATACATGACACACAATATAACAGTACATGCTATTAAATTAAATATAAAATATTATATAACAAAATTTAAGTAAAATATAAACCGTTAAGAGTATTAATCTTAGAGAACTAAAGAATTTCTCCACGAAAACATACAACGAATTTAACGAAATTTGAAATACCAACTAAACTTTAAACTTTATGAAATCTTATTTGCTTGATCTATCTTATGAGATTTTTTTGGATTGATAAAATTCATTTATAAGAAATTATTAAAAAGAGTAAGTGTATTAAACTTACTCTTAAAAAACTTGTATCCCTAATACACATACATATTATATATATATATATATATCTTGCTAACATCCTCTTACTTTTTTTTATATTGATGGAGGTTAGCAACATCCACATTTTTGTTTTGACAAAAAAATCTAATTTTTTAATTTTAAAAAATAAAAATAATTAGAGTTATTTAAGACATCTATATCTATATATTATTATATAAAACGTAGTTTCTGAAATTCAGACAAATGCCATGTGTCACTTATATAGGTGTTTTTCCCCCTCTAAATTTTTATTCATTTGATGCTCAAATTTTAAATTATTCTTATATTGAAATTTCAATTATACTAAATAATCAATTTGATTTTGTTTAGGTAATAATTTATCTTATCTTTTTGATAAGTAATGAAATCTAATTTTGAATCTTATTGTTATCTTAAAATTTAAATAAGCAAATTTTAAAGGTTAGACACATTTCTTTAGTATTGTTATATCATTCACATTTTTTATTTACTTAATATATTGATTAAAGAGTTAAAAATGTATTTAATTACAAATTGAATGGTTTTGTTTGACTCTCTTATATTAAAATATTGTAGAATCATTGTGCATAGTCCAATATTGTAAAGTTGTTTGACATCGGGAGAGACTAGCAATCAAAGACCTCAAGTGAAGAATATTTTTATATTTATTACATGATTTTTTTTAAACCTTGAGAGACACTAGATATACTATTTATTTCATGCTAAGGTCAATTTTGATGAGTTTTATAATTTTTTCATGATATAATTAATTTAGAAAGCAATTCAATAATTTTTTACATAGATTTTATAAAGAAACTTATGTAAAATGTATTACAATAAATAACACATTATTATTTTAAAGTCTATACACACCTAATTTAACAAACTTGTTCATCACACGGGTAATAAAATTAGTTTTTATTAATACAATGTTTTTTAATTTAAATTAATTTATTATCCTCCTATTTTTTCTCATATTTAACTTCTTTCTTTTTATTTTTTATCCTGATTAATCTCTCTCTTCAAATATGAAAATCATCACAACTATTTGACTCACACATTATTAATTATTTTTACATTTCTTTTCTATTACAACATATTGATCCAATTTTTACTATTAAAGAAGGGACAAGAGTGATAGTTTGAGAGAGAAGGGGGAGGGGGGAGAATGATATGAGAAAAAAAGAAAGAAAGAGAGAGAGGTTGAGAGATATTGAGATATAAGAGAAAGGGGTTCAGAAAGACTGAGATACAGGGGAGAAAAAGAGAGAGGAAATAGATTATGGAGGTTTGCAAAAAATCATTAAATTACTAAATCTTTCTACTCTTTTTTTTGCATTGGTGGAGGAATATATATATATATATATATATATATATATATATATAGTTTTTTACACATACTTTGTGATTTTATGTGTTTATTATTTATTATTTTCTTTTTAGTATTGTTCATATGAGTTTGATTTTGATCAACCGTTAGTGTAAAGTTTCTTTACATTGTCATCCAATCATGTGTTGTCAAATCATTAAAAGAGTTGGACTATCACAATAACCACCTAAAAAGTCTAACTCTTTTAATGATGTGTCAGCATATGATTGGATGATAGTGTGAAAAAACTTTACACTGACAGTGGATTGAAATTAAATTCTTGTTCATATAACCTTTTCATTAAACACAAAAAATGCAATTTTTGTAATGTTATTATGGTTTTACTTTACCAAACATTAATCAGAGTAGTTTTTTTCATAACACTTGCATCATAATAGTCGCTGAAAAGTCACAATACTTTAAAAGTTTCAAGTACTGGAGCCTTAAGATATATATATTTTTCCACTTGAACGTAAATGAAGAAAGGGAAGAGATTATGACTTTGCAAGTAGCATTCAGTTTATGCAGAGTATAGACAAAAGACATACATAAGGGACAAGATTAAAGTGGTTGTAAAATCATTGCTTAATTCTAATGCAAACAAATAAACCACACATGACATGAATAACGATTTCTCCAGTTATATATGCAGACAAAAAACAATGGAACAGTGTCATCGGGCACTTTATTGTTTGTGTGTTGTTGAAACCCCACTTGTCAGGCAACACATCAGGTCCTCTTCACTTGTGTCTGACACTGCTTATCTTCTTGCTGCCTTATCTATCTAACTTGTATTCCTTACAACAAGAAGTCACAACAAAGCCTCCACAGTAATCAAATTTCTTCATATTTGATTCCAACAAGAACGTTCCTAACCCGCCCTTTTATTGGCTAGGAGACAAAAAGAATCAAAGCAGTGAGAAAAAAAAGCAAAAAAATACATTTGTTGACCTGCACCAGCTCTCTTATTATGCTTTTATTAACATACAATTATTAAATTATGACTGACTATATCATAGATTGAAAACTGGCAGCAGGTCATGATTCTCGCTCTGAATTCAGTGTTGCATCAGTTTCTTACTATATTGACCAGGATTCATTGTTGGTGGATTTCCGAGGCCACAGTTTTAGCCCAGAACCGAATATGTTTCGTCATATCAGCAGCTGAACAGAGCTTGGGAACTTTTAGATTTAGTAGCGGAGAATCAGGTCTCTTTATAAGCCATGCCTCGGACAAATATGGTCTCGTGATATCTCTGTTTTCTTGCTCTCCTTCAATATCATTGTGTCTAACCATTTTTGTGGCATCCATTAGTTGTGCTGTGTTCTATTCTAGGAAGCACCGATACTTCAAAACATCTGCCGTACCCGTGTCGGATACGCACCCGTATCGGATATCAGTATCCGATACTGGATACTCCAAATACACTGTCAAAGCCTATTTCCTATATTTTTTATTTTTTATTTTTGAATTTTTGTGCCAATATAGGTGGGATATCATAAGAATTTGATAAATTATAGTATTCTATTATGTTTGTAGTGACTAATGCTGAAAATAAAAAGTATTTTCTCCACTTTTCTCCCTTAATCATAGAATGACTCAACTATTTTCTCCATCTTTGATATATATATTATGTCGAATCCTGTCGTACCCGTATCCTAATTTTTTAAGAAATGACGTATCCCCATGTCGTACCGGTGTCGTATCCGATACTCGTACCTGTATCCATGCATCATAGGTTCTATTTATTTTGGTGCACACCAAGTCTCTGCAAGCTGGGGACAATGCTAACCATTCGTGGGCTTATATTTTCTTTCTTGAATATGAAACCCAGATCCAAAAAACCCTTCACTACCTGAAGTTCTAGTTCCCCCAGTGTCCTGCAGCTCGTGGACTTTTGCAGTTTCCTTATACAAGTAGACGGGTTCCTGAATTTTCTGTGACGGTTTTGATTTGATGGTGATGATGAATGTGAACGAATTCTGCTACCCAATCTTGCGGGTACTTCCTTCTTTTCTTCTTCGTTATTAATTGAATTATCCTTGTGACAGTAGGAAAAACAAAAACAAAGAAGAAACCATTGTCATGGCACATAGGTCACTATCAAAGTGAACACAGTACAGATACTGTTACGAGTACTAGCTGGTTTTTTTTTAACTATACCTGCAGAGATACACAAATTGAATCTGATGAGACTTGTTTCTCTGGCGAAGGTGATTCATAATCGTCTGTTGAAGTTTCTTCATTGGGTAGAGGTGGTAAAGAGAGAATGGATGATGGGCAAGATAGAGATTCTGATATGGGCAGAGGTGCTTTGACGGATTTGGGAACTGTTAGCCCAAGGTTTCTTATTAGCATCTATGTTATGATGATTACAAACATTATTTTATTTTTAACAAGGATTGCTTACACTTGATCCTAGTTAAAAGACTATTCTGTAGATTTATCAAAGTATTAAAGTTGAAATTCTCAAATATAAGCAAGCTAATGAGCCGACTCATGAATTGAAGATGAGCTAGCTCACTCCCTGCACACTTGAACTAGCTACTGGAAGGACAGAGAAGAGCATGCTAATGATCAAGATTGGTCTGCTCAAGGAACAAGTTTGGAAAACACTGATGAGCTGACTCATGAATGCAAGATAAACTGGCTTATAGTGGAAACTCAGAAATATTCTGTTCAACTCTATTTTTTGTCTCTAGCTGCAAGATGATTCTAGAAGGTTTCCCAAACTTTCAAATCGTTATAATATTCTTTGGAATGGCTGGAATGATACCAAACAAAAGAGATGGATAGACATAAAAGAGAAAAATGACACCATGCACCCACTAGCTGCCAAAAGAGATTATGGACAACTAGTACAGTACAAAAACTACAACGTCCTTGTGCTGCAACGTTCAAATTTGAGGCTGCCTACAAGTACCCACAATTTTCCAGAGATACAGAAAAAGAGGAGAAGGGAAAAAGAGAAGAAAAACAAAATATCAAGAATCATTTGTGCTTTACTTTGATAATCATTTGTAAATCTGTTTGGAGCTTATCTTTGTATATTCAATTCTTTATGAAAGAGTTTTTACTCTGTTTTCTTGTAAAGCCCATTGAGGGTGTGTTGTTTCATAGCTTTAAGAGGTTAGAGTTGATCAAAATTACTTGTATCTAGCTTAGAGAGGCTAAGGTGGATCAAAACGACTTGTATCTAGCTTGAAGAGACTGGGGTGGTTCAAAGAACACTTGATTGATAGTGAAAAATCTCAGTTTTGCTGGGGACTGGATGTAGGTTCCACATTAGGCGAACCAGTATAAATTCTGATGTGCAAGCTCTTTCTTAACCATCTCTTTATTGCATTTGTGTGTGGATGTTTATTTGTTGATGCTCAAACTTGTATGCGCATACTTTGTTTAAGTTTCAAATTCTGACTTAGATAAACTAGCTCACTGTCACTGATAAGCCAGCTTATCTCTATTGTATTTTGAGTTTTTTGTGTTGTAGAAGATTTCGTTTTTGGTAACGCTTGATTCAACTCCTCATTCTCAAGTGATTTCTTACTATTAGGAACAACTGATGCTGTTGGTTTTGAGAAAAGAATGATTTTGTGAAAACAAAGCTGATAGATTGCCCCTATAATGCATAGAAATTAAATTTGACAAGAGGTTGTTGAGACCCGTCAAAATAATAAAATTTACCGGTTCACAAACTAATTTGCAGTATAGAGCATGAACCGAATCTTCTCTCAATGATCCAAAAACAAAAATTCAATTAGATCAAGATAATTAAAAATGGAGGTTTTGTTGAAACAATTAAAACAACATGCAATTAAAACTAAAAACAATATTATGAAAATTAATTAATAAATTAACTAATTCAAGGAAATTTATCGATCTTGAATTTAATCTATTATTGATCACAAAGAATTCACTTAATTACTAACCATATTTTTAGCCTTAGATCATATCAAGAAGCCTTAACATGATCAAAAAATCTTCTACTAGATAAACATTTAAGATTTAATTAACCAATGTTAGATGAATTAAGTACTATCCAAACATAGATTAACTTAAAATCCAAGATTTAACCTGAGAGATATAGGGATTTTGGATATAAAAAGCTTAACACTTATTGGTTCAACAGAGCGGGCAGTGAGCAGGTGTGGTGGTGATGAAAAAAAAGAAAACTAGAGAAGCAAGTGAAAGCAAATGAATGTGGAGAAGAGGGGGGACAGCCTCAGACAACGAAGGACGTGATCACCATGGACATGGGATGGATTCTAAACCCCACATTTTCTATTGATAAAATGACTACTCTGCCCATCCTTCTAAGGCAGAATCTGATGCTCTACGCATGCAGCATAAAATCACGGCCACGTCCAACTCCAACCACATTATGCAAGAACAAGTCAGATTAGATATATGAGGTTGGGTCAATCCATCACAAACTCACAAGCAAGAGTCGGACAGAGTAAGTCGATTCTCATCGGTATTTGCATGTGAGGACTTTTATCGGCCAAAACTTCTGAAACAAAAACAAGGACAGGATAGGCTTTCACTTGGCATGGAAGAAAACTGATGGCTCTTCAAATGAAGGATGCCAACAACGTAACCACGGGAACCACTCTTGTCCAAGTGAAAATCTCGTCTGGTTTGGCCATCCAGATTTGTCTTAACAATCTACATTACACCTTTATTCATGGCAAACCTCCTTTGTATACATATATGAGGATGAATGAAGGTCGTGATATGCATGACATATACCAAACAACTTAAATAAGTATTTATTAAACTAGAACTTATTCTCCTTAAGTACAATTTAAAATAAGTTGAATATGATTTGGACAGACACTTTATGCGTAAATAAAATTTTGATAACTCATTAGGATTAATTTATTGACATTATAAAAACAATTATGTTTAAAATATTTTTAGCTTTCGGAAATACTTAATTTTATAAGTTTTAATTTTTAACTTATAAAAATAAGTTAAAAATAACTTATATGAGTTTTAAAAGAAATTTTAATAAATTTATTCAAACATGATCAAAATGTTTTATAAGTACTTATTACAATAAATAAACCCAAATAAATTAAAAATAAGTTCTTTTAATATACTGATTGTGAAGGATTTCAATCTTAAACTACAATCTTTTTAAATCTTCCAATGTAATTTGAGAGAAATTTTAGAAGAAAATCTTCAAATATAATTTTTTTTTAAAAAATAAACATCTTATCTAATTTTAATTGACATAATTTGTTTTTCTTATCTAATATGAGAAATAATTTATTTGAACATCTTTAAAATGTTTACTGAATAAGGTTTGCTTAAAATTTCTATCAATCGAGTTATTTTTTAACAAATTTTTTGAAGTGTAAAGGAGTGTAAATGTACCTAAAATAACTAAGTGTAATTATAATAACGTCAGGAATCTTTTAGTTGACTTTTGGGGTGTCTGTTTTCCTCGTAGCTAGTCTTTTCCTTTTTGCTTTCCTTTTCTTATGTACCAAAAAATAATAATAATAACACCAGGAATAAAATGAATCCTCAAAATGGCAATTGATCTACCACCTAAGTTGTACCAATATTTTTTGTTCTTACATTTGCATGCTCCCACATATTTTCAATTCCTTAGTTTAATAGATTAAGACAGTATTTGATTAGAGAGAAATCAAAGAAACAAAAATGGCAGAAAATTTGGTGAGGATGAACCTAGAGAAAAATTCATCTATGAAGTTTGAACCCAATAATGAAGACAAGCCTATCTTTACTTTAGGGCAAAACAATAATGAAGATGTGGTGTGGATGCTTCATTCTTATCTAATAGCAAATTAGCAACTGCATTCTTCTCCCTTTTTTAAATTTAATTTCAAATAAGATACTAGTACATATTTTCCAAAACTAGTATTATTTAAATTGAACTTGGAGAAGAAAAATAGAAGGCAAACATTTATTTGGATAAATTAACTCTTCTGAAATGCTAATCAACAAGGGCATTTGGTCTAGTGGTATGATTCTCGCTTAGGGTGCGAGAGGTCCCGAGTTCAATTCTCGGAATGCCCCAAAACAATTTTTTTTATACGGAACCAAATGCTGAATCAGCCACCGCGAAGCATGAGGACAAGGTGAAGGCCAAGGGAGGATTCCTTCTGAATATTATAATCAGCAAGATTGTGTCCATCCTCAAGCTGCTTTCCAGCGAAGATGTGACGCTGCTGGTCCGGCGGAATCCCCTCCCGAAGATTCAACCTCTAAGGTGAGGGTCTTCATGAAGATCTACCTGCATGTTTTCTTTCTTCAGAACCAAATTCAATTGAAATTTGATTCATTGAAATATGATTTTGCAATTTTGGAATTTGTCGAAGATTTTATATTACATTCTTTAATAAAATATTATAAATCAAATTGCATGAGACGCTACTACAATTTATTGTCATTTCCATTCTCTCAATGTTTGATGTAAGTTCTTTTTCATACATTCCGCATGAACACTTGTGAAATGTAATTTGCTTATGTGAAAACAAAATGACGCTGACATGCTTATTGGAGAAACGTATAATTGAAAGAATGGAATGAATGAATACGTCAAATTTAATGTATCCGTATCCCTAATAGAGAATTTAAATAATGGAAGTAGATGTTTCCCACCAAAGTGACTCATTACCAAATTAATAAGATTCTCTCTATAATGGATTTGAGATGTTCTTGTTATTAGTTTATGTATTAACTTACCCACAAAGGGTTATTGTATGGATTGGTTTAGATAACAAAAGAGCAATTGGGATGATGTTACAAATAGATTTTTTTGTTCATATGCGTAAAATTTTGTTCCTTTGAGGATATGTAAATCATCTCAAGTGACTTCTTGTTAGGGATTATCAAGCAGTCTTGTTATGTAACATAATTTATACATAACCTACTCATAGGGTGACTATAAGATATGACTATTGATTATAGGATTTAGACATGATATAAATAACTATATTCACCTAATCAAATGAATTCCCCCCTACGAAGAATAAATTGCCTAAATGCCGTTGCAATGGAGTAATTCCCTATTCTTTTTTCTCACTCTCTTTTCGGTTGGTCCAACGTTAGTTCCATTTTTTGGTTGGGCACGAAGCCGAGTCCCAAATAGGACATTTTACCAACTCACTCACCACTTCTCTTGTTTGATTCTTTCCTATGTCTCTGCCGCTCGCTACATTGTCAGTTGAACAGAGCATATAATGACCTTTTCAACGTTTGACCAAATCAACCCTAGTAAGGAAACACAACAATTTCAAGGCTTCACGTAATTGAGATTGAAGCCAAAAACAACAAATAGCATTCCTATTACAACATCTCCAAAAGGAAGTCTGTTTCCTCCACTTGGAGGAATATCCAAATATATATACAAAATGATGTACGCGGTAAATTAAAGTAGAATTAATAAATTATTTATCCTTCATATCCTCAGGCAAGGAAGAAGCTTTGCAGATAGGACATACGTTCTTCATAGATAACCACTTTCTAATGCAGCTCACATGGTAGTCATGTCGACAAGGTTTCAACGTCCCAACATCGTCCATGTTCTTGTACTCTTCCTGTAATTTTCAATAAAGATCAGTAACCACCTGATTAATATCATCCAAAAACACACATTTTCAATAGACATATTATTTACTCCGAATGAAAGAAGGAAACATACCAGACAGATTGCACAAGTTCCTTCGTCTTGACTTTGCTCAGATGAACAATATATTGTTTCCGTCAAACACTTGGAGATCAAATCCTCAGACAATCCTGTGCTCACATGCCCAATCCTCTCTCCAAGTGCAAGTAGTTCCTGGTCAAGCCAATCATCCAAATAAATAAAAAAATTAAGAGTACATGATACTAATTACAACACAAGAAACAATAATAATTACCTCATAGCTCATGTTATCTATGTCCATCCTCATGTCTCTATGCTGATCAAGCATATTCCTAGAACCATACAGTGAAGCACGGTCAACAATCATGAAACCCTGCAAGAAAAATAAAACCAAATTAGAATCCGCTAGTGTAGTAAAGGCAGAAACAACAATCTTGCTAATAATAAGGAATGCTGCAACTAGTCCACTTCAAAAAAGATTATATTGGAACTAATTTGCCTAAACTTTGCTAATAAACCAAACATCTCTATTTAAGGTTACAGCTAAGATGGTGCCCAAGAAAAAACATGAAAACAGGTGTTCCAATCATTACACACAAAAACAGAGCTCCCCGAGATACTGATAGATACCTCAGAGGAAAATCGATCATGGAGACCAGCCTCATCGGCCAATGATCGATATCTATCACTAGATATCCTTGACCTTCCGTTTCTATCACTGTTGCGCCAGCCAACGGTGGTCAATGGCCTTGGGTGTCTAGAAGAGTAACTTTCAGCTACCATATGCAATCCATCATCTGAAGGTCCCCCATGTCCCAAGCGCAAGCTTGAAGAAGCCCTAAAAGTTGGAGTGGATCTTTGAGAATAGTTACTGCGAACTCCCCTAGCAGTCTGAGTCAGATTATTATGAAAACTTTGGGGAGCAATAAGATTTCTGCTTGTAGCAAATTCATGATGGAAACCCCCAACATCTACAGAAGCATTACTAGCACCACTTCCAACAAGGAAGTGACTTGTCTCATGGCTAAAGGCACTTGTATCTGCATTTTAAGACAGATCTCTTCAGAAATAAAGTAAAGGAGAATGGAATGTGTATGTGTCTGTACTAATCTTTATTTACTGCAAACTAACCTGATAATAACACCCTTCCAGAAGCAGGAGACATGCCCATTTGGCTCCAATCCCTCGTCGAAGTGCTAGAAGTCTGACCTGAAAGATCCACTGTGCTAGAATGGTCAATTGGTGGGCCGGTAGTGTATGAGTTGTGTGAATGATTACTCAATAAATGGGTCCTAGCCAGGTTGGATTCCAAATCAAGTGTAGAACGGCTCCTCACATTCCTTAAAGAACCCTCACCCCTTATTGAAAGGCCACTACCTCTGAATGTGGATGTCATATTAACATGATCCCAAGGCAGATATTGAGAATCCATATTTGGCTTCTCCTGCCGTAATTCTGAAGATATAGGAAGATCAGCTGAACTTCCAGCATTAAAGTACCTGCTTGTACTGCCTCTCTCACAAACAGAAGGAATTCCAGGGCTCTTTCGCTTGTGAGGCCCTCGTCCACTTCCCATTGTAAGATCAATAAAACCACCATCAACAACGGGAAATGCTTGCCTGTCATAACTGGAAGAAGAAGGCTGGTGTGCATAATTTTCAGACACTGCAAAGAAAGCTCCAGCACTTGACGAATGTACAAAATGATCATGAGAAGTGCCTGATGCATCTGATTGATGAGGGGGTACTTCAATGTTGAGACTTGAGGATGCATATGCATTTGACCTTGTGGCAGAGTTCCAATGAGAAGGGAAAGAAATGCTATCTATAGACATATTTTCCACAGGACAAATAAAAGAACCATTCTCTGAAGTGCTAGTCCTACCTGCAAGAGATGTCCGATATAATTGATATGGTGTTAATGCAAGCGAGGAAATATTTAGCATTAAAAAAATGGCCAATGAGACAAAATACAAGTAGAAGTGAGGCATATAGAGTAACATTACCAAGGTGCACATAATGTTGATCATTATGCATATGATTCCAGTTCTGGTCAGGTTCACTCTCAAACATTGAAGCTGTGCTATATATATGTCTATGCCCCATAACTGTCGCTCGCAATCTCAGGAGTCAAAATACACAGTATAGTTAAGTCAGACCAGCAAATAACTCAACCTGCAAGGGAAAAGAGCATCTGAAGGATTCAATATCAACATGCAAAGTTAATTCAAAACAATCAAGCAACACTGCTTCTAAGCTACATAAAAACAAAAAAGTTTTATTAAATACTCAGTTGTATTTAAACTGTTCTAATTCCAACACACTGGAATTTGAGACTGTAGAGCCCTGCATTGTCATGTCAATATGTACCATACATATTACTCAACCAAATCCAGTCAAATATTTATGTAAAAGAAAATCACGGTGCATTGTCATGTCAAATATTTACATCTAGCCTGACCTTCCTCTTCCCCTTACAGCGTATACAACCACCAATGGCACTTCCACATGTCTACATCCTTAGAAAAATTCCTTAGTTTTCTCTTACATTATTCATCAGTTTTCACCATTTGTCATGAAATCCTTTCTAGGGAAAAAGGATCTAGGCCTACATAATGACCACCTAGCTTGAGACTTCATGTCCAGCTGTCAAGAATACAAAACAAAAGATCGAAGGAGTAAATAAGAAGTAACTAACTGATATAGGAGCTTACTGGATATGAAGATGATGTGTTTAATCAGCCAAGAGGACAATACTCACAGCATGTACTATTATATATGTTACTGTTCCAATGACCATAAAAAATTGCATAAAGATGAAGGTTACAGCCTTGCTGAATTAAAATGCCATCAACAGGCACGCATGAAAAGAGGCATACCAGCCACACAACAATTCGATCAAAGGGAGAGAATCATCACTGGAAATTATTTCTGAAGGATAGGAGGAAATATATGCTGCAGATTATCATAGCTACTTCACAATAAATCTCCAGAAACTATCCTGTAAAACACTAAACATTTGCCGCTCATGATCTCCTTAACCATAATAAATACCAACAGCCCCAAATAAGTCCACTCACTTGACACCATTTACTCATAGAATTCCTCTCTCCACTGACACAGGAAGAGCACCTTCCAGTCTGAGGCAAGAAAACAACTATGAGGGAAAAAGTGAAGTAGTGAACACACACAAGGAAGATAAGATGACATTGTTGAGATTTAAATTATACAGATGATGGTTCCTCACTCTAGCTTATCATGTGTGGCAGCAAGAGTTCAGATTCGACTAAATAAAAAGAGGAAGGATTGGAAGTAGGATGACTCAAGCAACAAACATTACCTGGGCAAGGTTTACAAAGGGTCACTCAGAAGGTGTTAGCATTTTCTATTATTTTCCTGCACTTGAAAAAGATAATCAACTATGCACAAGCATCCGGCACAAAGGGGGAAGGACTCCTATATGTGCCTTCTAATCAGTAGTCAAGACAAGACCAAAGAAACACAAATAAATTAAGTATATCCTGTGTACCAGAGAAATAAACACATTCGCACTACAATTTGTTTTTGAGAAAAGGAAAAAGGGAAAAAACAAACATACAAAACACTGGAGTGAACTTTGCATGAAGAACAAAAAGGAAAGGTTAAAAAAAAGGATGTATACCTTAGCAGAAAAGCTAAAGGGGGAATGTATTGGTAAAAACATACACAAGTTCAACCTGTCTCTCTAATAAAAAGCACAACAAAGTATGAGAAAGCTGGGGCATACTCTCAAGGTATTCAATTGATTCAATTCATTTTTTTAAAAGAGAAAGAAATAGATTGAAACCTCTCCAGTAAAAATCTGAACTACAAAATGTAGTAAAAGCATAAGAATGATGATATTAATGGAGGATATCACGTATGGAATCAAATCTGCACCGCGGCAAGCATATGTCTCCAATGATCCACATGTCACATGTCTTCAGATATTGGCAATGTCAGAAGACAATTAGAAAGATGCCATTATACATGCAGCACTCCTTCCGTAAAATTCTAAAACAGTTTTTTTAGCAAACTAGGAAAACAATACAAGAGAATAGTATAACACCACGACAATATAATACTAAAAACTAGCATTACTATGGATTCCATCAAAAAAAAATATATATATCATTATTTTATATATGCGGGAAATTCCAAACCTAGATTCCTATAGAGAGGGCAGAGAAGGCCTCAGGGAATTTACTACCTTTATTATACCATGATAAGTCAAAACAACTTGTTAAAATAAATATTTAACTTCATTCAGTTAATTCCAACTTGCCATATCATTGCTAGGAAAGTAGATATCAGCATCATGTAGTTATAACTTATAAGTATTTATTATAATCCAATGAAGATCAAATAATATAATAATTACCAAATAGTATCACTTAACATCAAGCTTCAAGTTTAGTTTCAGATTTCTCTACAATCCAGGTACTGAATAATATCCTTACAAAATAATACATGAACATCAAGACAGACAATTAGATGAATATAACCATAATATATGCTTTCAAAATGGCAGGTTTTCAAGGCTAAATCATGTTGTAAATGATATTTCTGTTTTATCAAACACATTCCTGAATCTGTTCATCTTTGAAGCTATAATCGTGTGGCATATTGGTTTTACATTAAAAAAAGAAAAGGAAAATTCCAAATAAGTATAAAAGCTTCAAACACAGTATGACTACTTCCACACAGAAATTTTCCTTTTACCAGAATATTAACAATCGAAACATGTCTCCATATCCAATTGCAATAAATTCTCTTCCCAAACCACAGAGCAAGGGAGTTGTGCATAAAAAGAAGTGAATAAGAAATTGTTTGTCCTGTTAAGAGTCCATGGTCCCCAGTAAGGCATGTGATGACAATGAAAAATTAGGATGTATAGGCTTGAAGATGGAAGTAAAAAGTTTTTCATCCCCCACAACTAGGTAAAGCAAAAGGCAGAGAATCCCAAATTCATTCTGGTCGTGCTATCAATACCTTGACACTAGTTTCCATTCATTCCTCAACATTTAGGAACATGATTGAAGATTATAACCAATTCTTGGTTATCAATCAGCTTTCAATGTCAACAAACCCACAGGTTCACATCCAAATAAAGCACCATCCAGCACTACACCAAGCTCAGCCATGAATTATTGCATTATTGGAGAAACCAACTTTTGGCAGAATAAGAAACCGCACCAGCATAAAAGGCAGCTAATATCAATTCAGAGTGAATGCACCGCAGTCTTCATCAATGGCATGCACTATGGTGTCCAAAATTGCAGTCTGCATAATGCGTACTAATGTGTAGTGAATTCTCTGTGAAAACTGTTACTGCTACACCCATTATACCAGCCCCACTAAATAACACCACCTCCACAACAGTTAACATAAATGTCAGATTCAAATCTAAGAGAACAAGAAGAATTTGACTAGAGTCATTTACAAGTCACAGGGCAGAGAGTATCGAGGTTTACAAACATCTATATCTCGGCACCTCAAAGCACCAATTAGAACTACAACAATGATACATGTAAAGTTCCACAACCCTCCACCCTAGATTGCCTGTAACAGTCCACACCAACATCCTGCATCACTAAACATTGGAATGTGACAGATCTATTGCCACAATATCCCCAGCATAACTGGTAGGCCATTTCATACCAAAAAAGCATCCAGTCCCATAAGATGGATGACCTTGATCTAAAGGCCACATTCCAGTTGAACAAGGCCTAAACAATTCTTCCAATTAACACAGGATCTTTGGTACCATATGCTTTCTTCTTCCTATATGAAAGTTGGCTTAAAACAATCCATAACTGCGGCATATCAGGCTAACAAGTCCTGACAGAGCAGAACATGCCAAAGTCATCAGTTCTACAGTCACCCCATTAACCCAAGATTCAAAAGTTCCTGCAACACCATCTGCAATTCAGACAAGTGATGGAAGAGACCAAATGAAGAAATTCACCCACTTCCATAACCTGTACAATGCCAATGCCAAGGCAAAACCAGTTTTCACCAATACAATAATAATAGTTTTTTTTTTAACATATGAACCCAAAGGTATAAGAGTTCATATAACTAAAACTTATTGAAAAGATCCATGAAGAGTAAATTGCTAGTAAGGAAGCGAGAGAGCGAAGGAGAATTTGCAAGGAAAGCACATCTCACCGGCACATGCAGATGTAAGCATGCATAATACACCAACAGCACCAAGAAACCTGCATAATAAAAAAACCATCTAAACCTAATTGATTCTAAGGAAATCTAAGGAAAACCAGGACCAACAATATCTTCCAAAGCAACCAATATATAAAACCATAATGCTTGATAAACAAATAGTATTTAGGACATATTAGTTAAATTGCAAATCTAAATATCCAAATATGAATACAAATGTAAGGAAATATATGCAATATACAATAACTGCACTCCCTATGATCCACATACAAAGACAACCAAAGATGGGATAAACACAGATCAGGAGAAGATTTTCCCTTTTCCTTTCACAAGGTGAGGGAAGAAATCCCAACTCGTTGTTAGGATATGAAGTACATACTAAGAAAATTATGTATATTCTATAGTATTAACAACAAGACTCTCAAGTTCGATAATAATTCATTGTTTTTCACTTTTTCTACAAAGAGATTTTAAGTGAAAATGCTTTCTGTGCTGTCTATCCATCAAGCAGCAAAAGCAAACAAGACAAAAGGTGATTTATAGTACTTCAATCAGCTGGAAACAACTAAACGCACTTGCCAAGGAAAACATCAACAATACAAAGATGACTCCATGCTATCTACTACCAAAATGAGATTCCTTTAGGAGAAACCACACAAGAACAGACAGAAAAGGGGATGACAATGACAATCAGAACTAAAAACTTACGAGGAATCCCGATTCACATGATTTCTGAAAACAAGGGAGGATGGAGTACTCCGCACAGCATGGGGGGTACAATTAGAAAACTCTAATTACACCACATTTGACCAATATATAAATTTTTATTTCTCGTCTTAATTAAAAATAAAATAAAAACAGACATAAATTTGTTAAGATGAAACATGCGAACTGATAGTGATTTCGACCATGTTTCACCAGACATTTGAATTGATATTATGTCTATTCCGCAAGCTAAACAACAGGAAACCACAAACGAACAAAAACCAATCTCATAAACCGTATAATCTCCCACGGGAAATCCAAAACTGTGAACAAAACAAACAATCTGGAATATCAGAGACGCATAAACAAGGAATCCCATACCATAAACACAAAACGAGGCGCGTAGGTCAGTTTCTCATCTCTTTCAAAAAAAAAAAAAAAAACCACAAACGCGCCATAGAGTTGGCGATGATACAAACATCAGAAACAATCAAAGGAGAAGATCAGAAGAAGTTAAAAAAAAAAAAGAGAACACGAAACTGATCAACTAAGTGATTGTGGCTATGCATAGGTAAAAACAATTAACAAAGAGAAAGAGTACGATCGTCCACAATCATGCATATAAATTATAATCACGCGTATTTAGAAACATAACATAGAATCGTTAGAAGGGAATCGGCCAGATAGACATGCCTTGGGAATCGGTGAAGGTCAGGTGCCGGTGGAGTTACGATCTTAGATACGCAGGAAGGAGCAAAAGAGAGAAAGTTGCTGAGAAAGAAGAAGAAGAAGGAGACAATGAAATAAAGCGGTTGTTCGAAGAAATAAGAAACAAGAGGATGAGAAATTCGCTGCGCTGCCCAATCTTACCGGTTACCGATACCATCCGTATTAACTCCTTTCATTAATTATTACTAACAACAACTTTTCCATTTTATTTTACTTTTACTTTTACTTTTTATATTTATTATTTTATTATTTTCTCTTTTTACACAATGAAAGGCCAAAGGGTTTTTAGTTTATTTATTATTATTATTATTATTATTTACCATAACGTTTGCCCTTTTTCTATTTTTCTTTTTTGGTGGGTGATCTTCAGTGCTTTTTTAACTCACATTGCACCAAAATGCCATTTGTTGCTTCATGCTCGTGGTTCGACCTGTTTTGGAGCTTTGCAGATGCGTGTTGACTAGAATCGAAGATTTTAAACAACGTAAGCAAATGATATATGTCTTGGTGGAACTCGATCAACACAAACACAACGCGTGGCTTGAGGCCATGGTGTTTTTATATATATTTGTTTGGTCGAGTTTTTTTTGGTTATTATTAACATTATTTTTACCTTTTTCTTGTGGAGTGAAGAATTTCCACTTTATGGTGCGGGGAAGAGAATATCCAACAAAATCTTATTAGTATGATATCTTATAATTTTTTAGTATTTGGTACGTATATAAGTTAGAAAAGCTGCCTATTTTTAACATAACCCCAAAATTTTAGTAACACGTAGGTTTGGATTCTTTCAAGAGCTGCAATTTAAAAAAATCTCACTTTTGAATTAAAACAAACTCCTTTTTTTAGCAGTTTGCACAATGAATCATAATATTTTATACCGAAAGTCTATTTTGTAGAATAATGTTTTACTTAATAAATACAGAATATATCTTGGAAGATTTCGAAACTTGATTACATGAAAGGATATCTCTTTTAAAATTGCCTAAAAGACTGAATTAATTTGCTCCCACTTTAACTACAATGTCAAGTGAATATTTGATATATTCATAATTTGATTGCGCTTATTATAACAGTTATCTCTCCATCACTGCAATAAATATTATAAGAGTTTAAATTTGATTTATTGTTAATATAAAAAAAATTACATTATTATTTAATAATATATTAACACATTAATTATTAAAAGAGTTAAATTTTTTATGTAATTATTATAATAGTTCAACTCTTTTTTTTTTTTACAAAAGTTCAACTTTTTTAATGAATTGACAATACATGATTGAATGATAGTATAAAAATTTTTTACATTAACAATAGATTAAAATTAAATTCATATTACAAATACAAATTTGTTATAATAAACCATTTTATTTGAGTCAATCTAAATATATAGCATACTTAACCAAGAAACCATGAAGAAAAAAAAAACTTTACTATAAAGAACAAAGATGTTATGTTACATTCTTGTGATATCGTTAAGCATATATGATTTAGGTTTGGTATTGCATATGAGACCTACAAAGATAATAAAAATATATTCACCTCATATATTAACCGAAGACAATGAAGTCGTGCATGCAACCTTGTACCTAAAGAAATGTGACAAAACTTACCAATTACGTATATATTTTTTTCTTATGATAGTATTATTATTAGTTTGATTAAGGCCTCATATGCATACTTATTTAGCTTACACAATTTTATATTTTTAAAATGTTAAATAATTTTTCATTATCAATATCATCAATTTGTTCTAATTCTGTACATATAATCAAATAATCATTCATTTCTCATACGATTAAAACTTTAATTTTTTAAAAAATTAATGTTTTAAATATTTAATCAATTATTCATTTTAATTAATAATGAGGGCAGATTTCTATAAATTATAAGGACAAAACTCAAAAAATTGCATATACTATTGAAAAAAATAATGTGGGGACTTCTTCCTCACAAACTTATGAATAGATCCGTACCTATAAATTTAAAGAATGATCACGTATTGATTTTAATTAAGAAAAATATTTTGTTAACAAAATATTTGTTTCTTAATTTAAGCGTGGTTTTTTGTGCAAAAGAAGATAAAATGAACATTCATTCAGCACGTGGTCCTCATGTTGAATCCGTACATAATATAAATATATGTAGCTTCCAAAATATATATATGGTTGACGTAAACATAAGAAAAGTTCAAAGACCGATGGGTACAATTGATGGAAATGAGTCTGGGTAGGGATGGCGGGGCGGGGCGGGTTGTAACCCCCCGTCTCTCATTTTGTGTAGGTATTTATTTTTGATTTTTTGTGAGTAAATAAGTATTTATGGATATCTATAAATATTTATAAAATTAAAAAAAAATAAAAAAAATTAACAAAAAAAGAATAATGAATTAAATAAATTGTAATATTATAATTTTTTATAATTTATTCACTATATACTAATTTAATTCAATAATTTTAAATATTTAAAATTAAAATAATAATATAATTTTTTTAAAATATATATATACATAATAATAATAATATAATTTTAAATATTTAAAATTATATATCAGATACTCACAAGACCACGAATATAAAAGAAATAACTCTTTTTTTTGTCTCATTTAATAAATAAATATTAAACTCTCGTCCCTCAACAAAAATTATCCGTAAGATGAGAGAAATTATCATATGTGAGTTGATCCTTGCGGGTGTAAAGTTACTGTGGGTGGGGACTACCTTCCTCACAACGACACGTCGACACGTCGTTTGCTCACAAATTATTATGGCAATGGCACGTCAACATAATGACTTGTCTCAGTCTCAAATTTAATCATAAAGCAAATTCCTTTCCTTTTTTCTCCTTTTCGTTCAATTAATGATAATAATAGTAAATAATATAATAAAAAGAAGAAGAAAAAAACTCAAATTTGGACTTCGAGATGGAAGAAAACAATCTCCCCCAAAAGGTAAATGAATGAACAACATACAATGCACCGAGAGGAAAAGTACGATAGCATAGGGCCACAAGGACCTAACTCGCCAAGAACGGTCCAGCAACGAGAGCATACGCATTTGGTTAGGCTCAGCTAATACCCCACGCCAATTGACAATTTTTATAAGCAGCACTAGTTCACAAGGTCCCCACTTTGACACTTGTGAATTTGCATTGTGGTTAGTGGTGCACGAATTTAGCTGATCAAACATTTATGCTGACATACTTGACCACATTATTTCGACGAAGCATCTTAAAACAACCAAGATGCGTATCTGTTTCACTTCTTTATCATCCATTGGAAAGAAACACATGCATGCATTTTGTTATGTTAGCCTTTAGATCATTAATTAATTATTTGTTTTAAAAATAATAAACAATAAATTTGTTTGAAAAGTTATTTTCATCATATTAATATGAAATTTATTTATTTTATTATGCTATAAAAAACAGAGAATATCAATTTGGTGCTTTGAATATTCTATTATTCTTTGTTTTGAGCTATTTGTTTTAAGCCAAAACAAGAGGAATACTTGATAAAACTATTTTCATTGCGTCTTCGCTTCTTTAGGAGTTTTTGCATAGTTATCTTATTCGATTCTAGCTGTGATACTTTTTCGTGTTAGATATGGCTACCTATATAATAAGAAAGTCCACCGAGGAAGACTAAATGGACGTAGATGATTTTATAATATATAAGATAAGATAAGAAAACAACAAATGAAGAAGGTGTTCCACTACGATTAAAAAGCAAACTCAAATTATTAGATATTTAAAATGCCACTTTACATTGCAACTGCCAGCATATTAATATTTGTAATTAATATTTGAAAAATTAAATTTGTAAATTTTATTGTATAATAATAGGTTAACTGGGTGATAAATTGAAATTGAAAACAATAATTTCAGGCATATAAATCAAGTCTCACAAGTTACATTCAAACGAATCTAGAGATTTAGATGACATAAAATTGTTGAGAATAGTTTAATTATTAAATTACAAAAAAATTAAAATTTTATATGATTTTGTGTATAACTTGGAAGTATTTGATTACAGGAGTCTACTTTAATTATATGTATACATAGATATAGATATAAATGTCGAATGATGCCATTTAAGATTAAAAGAAATTTGATTTGTTTTCTGTTTTTATTTTTAGTTAATATATTTTTATTATAATTATAAAAAAAATTCATTCTATTTTCTAGTTTTAAAATTTTGCGAAAGAAATTATGAGAATAATATTTTAAAATTTTCACAAATTATCTCACAGATGAAAATTTTGAAAACAAAAAATAGAATGAAAAATAAGGTGACACTTTTGTAATTATAATGAAAACGTATCAACTAAAAATAAAAATAAAAAATAAAATAAATATCCCTTAATTTTTTCATAAATTTATTTTCACTAGCTATAAACATGCCAATAAATTATCATCCTTAAACAATTTATATCTATCTATCTACCTATTTATCTATATATATATATATATATATATATTAAAATTACCTTCAGAAACAATTAATAATATCATTTAAATGCATAGAGTACTAGTAATAATATATTATTATTATTATTATTAGAAAAAAAAATATTTTATGTCCTTTAACTTTGCTATAAATTTCATTTTCATCCCACAATTATATTTTGTTTAATTTTTATTCTAAACTTTTTCAAAACTTACCAATTTGGTCATAACTACTAACACAATAAGAAATGTTAATTGAATTTGTTGACGTGACATTTTATGCGGATATAAATACATAGTTGACATTGTCCCGCTAAGATTTTTTTTAGAAATAATGGTTATGGAGGAATTTGATAAGATTTGAAAAGATTTGGGACGAAAACAAAAATAATATCGTGGGGCGAAATGAAATGTAAAGTAAAGTTAAGGGACAAAAAATAAATTTTTTTCTATAATGAGTCTTATGCATAATTTTTTTAAACTTCTATATTTGTGCATTAATTAAAAGAATAGTAAACGCATATTTTAATTATTCAAATATACAAGTGACATCAGTTTAGTCCTCTAATAATTTTTTACATCAAATTGGTCATAAAAAATGACCAATTTGATGTTAAAAATTAACATTGAATGATCATTTTAATGTATTTGTCATTGAAAGACTTAACCGATTACATTTATGTCTTCAAAAGACCAAAATAAGTATTTACTCTTAAAAGAATTATGGATTTCATTCATATATATATATATATATATATTGGTTATTAAAAATTGCTTTCAATTAACTTATAATAAATAATTTGAATTTGATATTGATATTTAAGTTGACTTGTATTCATAATTATAAAACTTAGACCAATTATTGACTAAGAATAAGTACTGTGTTAGTGTATCATTGGTTCAATAGGTGATTTATTGGTCGAATCGCATAAAAATAAATAATATACGAATATTTAATAAAAATAATACATTAAAATAATATAAAATACTAAAAATATAATTTAATTCAAACTAATGAAATTCACAAATAACTGTTTAATTTCTACAATACAAAAATTTTAAAAGAAAATTATGCATAAAATTCATTATAGGAAAAATTTACTTTTCATCCGTTAACTTTACTATAAGTTTTATCGCCGTCCCACAATTATATTGTTTTATTTTTGTCCCGAATCCTTTCAAAACACATCAAATTCATCCCCCAATCAATAATTCAAAAAAAAAAAATCCAGTTACACAATATCAAGTATGCACTTGTGTTTGTCATATGAGCAAATTTTGTTAACATTTATAATAGTGTTAGTAGTTACGATAAATTTGGTGAATTTTTGAATAATTTAGGACAAAAATGAAATAAAATAGAGTTATGGAACAAAAATAAAATCTAAAGTAAATGAAAGTTTTGCCTTATTATTATTATTATTATATAGAATAAAATCGTTTTGAGAAATAATTAATAATATCATTAAATGCATAGATATAAGTGTTGGTTAGAAAAAATATTCAAGTAATAGTGATAGCACATAACAAAATTAAAATTGATTTTTAACATTTTCATCATTTAAATTTAATATAATTTTTATTGAAATTTTTTTTCATAAATTTAAAATAATAATTCTAACAAAAATTATAAATATAAAATATAAAATAACTCCTGCAATGCACATGTAAAATAACTAATTACCTTTAAAACTTGGTTCCATCTAATTTATATTGGTCTGACTATATTATTTTGAAGAGAAAATGCACAAATACCACATGAATTTTATATCATTTTGAAATAGCCATTATAATGGTGATTCTTAGTTTTATGAAAATGAGGCATGAAATCACTATTCCATGTTTTTTTTCCTGCTAACAAACATGTGGAAATGCTCATTTCATGGAATAAAACATGGAACGAATCATCATTCCACGTACTAAATGTAACATAAAATATCAGCTTAATTTTCATAAAATAGATCAATTGAAATTATGAGAATATAAATAATTCTAAAATTTCAATAATGAATCACCAGTTTTCATCCATGATGTTCTGCATTTCATATTAAAAAATAAAGAGTAAATACTTATTTTTATTTTTAAAAAATATATATGACATCAATTTAGTCATCTATTAATTTTTAATATCAAATTGGTCCTTTTGGAGGATCAATTTGATGTAAAATATATCATTAAATGATCAATTTGATATAAAAAATTGATATTAAATGACTAATTTGATATAAAAAATTGACATTAAATGATTATTTTGATGTATTTATCATTGAAGAACCTAACTGGTGATATATGTATCTTTAAAAGATCAAAATAAGTATTTAATCAAAATAAGTTAAGGGAATATTTGAAAATAATAATAAATTAATTAATATTTTAGGTAGTTTCCTTTATCATTCTATATATTTAGTGTGTGTTTGGATTAGTTGTGAAAAAAAAGATTATGTTAAAAATTAATTATATGTATAATTGATTTAAAAAAAATCGATTATGAGAAAATTAATTTATGTTTGGATGTATTAGTTCATAATTGATTTTAAGCTAAAAAAAATTTGTTTGGATTATATTAAAAAAATTACTTTTATGTATTAAATTACTAAAAAATATATGAAATGATTAAAAAAGTTATTTGATTGATGGTAAATAGGTATTTTTCTCTCAAATATTTTAAAATAATCTGAAATCAAATAATTAAAAGTTTAAAATAAAATATTTTTTTAAAAAATTAATTTAATTATGAAAAAATAATCTTTACTTATAATCGATTTTACACACTTTAAATAAATAAGATAAATTTTAGATACAATTTTTTTTAATTAAAAAATAATTATTTAAAAAATTTAAACAAAAACAAACATGCCCTTACTATCTAGCTTTAACTATTATTGGAGGTCATGCCAAAGTATTGAAAGGATGATTTTGCTTCTCTTGTACATCTTACGAATTCTTGTAAGACCTTGGGTCTTCGATGGTATTTCAGCTGTTTCAGTCAAATTTTATTGGGACATATTAGATATTTTGTATTCAATTTAACTTGGTGAATGATGCCTTTTTTAGAGGAAAAATTCGAGAAATTGCTCTCATTAATACGATTCATGCAACTCGGGCTATTATATACCTTAGACCTATAATCTTTTGTAATCGAATTTATAAACTCATTATAAAAGTTTTGGTCAATCACGCGATACCCTTATTTAAGCAATCTTATTAGTCCACACTTTAAAGTAGATTTATGCCAAGATGTGAAATCTTATTAGTCCACACTTTATTTGTATTTTGCGTTTGTAGAATTGTAGTACAAATTTTTCCTGAAAGCTAGAAAAACTTTTAGACATCTATACTATCAACCTTTCATAAAATTTAAAATAAAGTTTTATGAAAAATTAAAAATTAAAAAACAAAAGATTTGTATAATAAAAAAAAAAAGATGCAATGAATAAAAAGTAATTAGCTCATATAGCTCAATAACTCATGAGCTATTGTTGAAGCACTTTGAGCACGCAAAGAGTTATTCTCAAAATATATTTGAAGACATGATAGGGTGGATTGGACATTTTTGCATCGAACTCTACTTTTATTTGGCCTTTCAGAACGAATGTCTTAATCTTATAAGGAGCCGGTATTCACTCTTATATTAACATTTTTTTTGTAAGGTGAGAAGACTGTTCTTTTTGTTCCGAAACATCATCTTAGATAACGGGGATCACTAAAGTGAGGTGATAAAAACGAGTGGATCCCAATTAAAGTCTCAGCATATACCACTTTGATATGTGATATCTCGCCAATTTTTTTTAAAATGATATTTGTATTGTGAGCAAAGATGATCAGAACTCAAGCTAAGATAGTGATCACTCTCAAAAAATCTCGTAATATATCAAGGACGAAGGGGAAAATAGTTAAATCCAAAAATTCACTGCATGTAAAATGATATAATGGAAGTTATCACATTTAATAGTAACACAAGTTTCATTAATGATTTAATTAGGAGGCATCTAATTATCCATGCATCTAATTATCCATCACAAGCAGAAGCATGGAAGGAACGCAAATTTCTATTTCGTAATTGAGATATTGTGTAGGTAACTCACTTTGGTTTGTTTGAATTACATCTTACAAACAAAAAAATAAGTTTGATTTAAAATCACATTACTTTTTTGTGATTTAAAAAGTAACACTTTATCCTTATGTAATTTGTAATGTTATCACATAATTATCTTGTAATTTTTTTAATCAATTTTTTTAATGAAAAACATGTGTTAAGGTTGTAAAAAACCTACATAGATAATTTAGGAATTTTTACAGAGAATATGAAACATTTAATTACTAAAAAATAAAGAAAAAAAATCAAATCTTACATAAAAAAGAGAACAAACAAATTATTAATGATTTTTTCATGTTACAAAATAATAATGCTTCAATTGTGTTAATAATAAATTTTTAAATTCTAATATGTTTTATGTTTAAAAAATCATAAGATAATTAAGTAATAAGAGAACAAATCAGAAGAAAGTAAAATATTACTTTTTAAATCATGTGAGACCAAAACGATTTTGAAAAAAATCACACGAGGCAAAGTGTTCCAGTTTTGGCATTGTGCTACCACTTCTTTTGACAATTTGCACAAAGCAATCGAGCATTGAAGCTTCCCCTGCTTCCACTTCATTGCAAGAACAACAACTTCAATATATTGAAATGGAATTGCAATTGTTGGAGTGTGTGAAATTCTTGTGGACGTTATTACTTTGCTTGTAGCTTTTAAAAGTATTTGGAATTTGGAATGGAGGAAGAAAGGCTATGGAATGATATAAAAAAAAACGACAAGAAGGCTCTCGAAACTTACTTTGTAATTATCCCTTTATTTATTCATGTGATAATATTAATAATGATAATAGTAGCCATTGAAAAATATTTGCAAGTTTTTCTAATATAGTTTTTGGTTATAAAAAACTATTTTAATAAAATTTATTTAAAATAATATTACTAAATGAAGTATTTAACATTAATATTTTATAATTTATCTCAAACATATATTTATGAAAAAATTTAATTTCTTTAATTTCATAATTAAATTCATATATATTTTTTTATAATTACACACTTAAAAATAATTTTAATTAATACTATCTAAACATATTTATTCTGTCAAAATTATTTTTCATATAAATTTTTTTAAATATAAATTACTTATTTATAAACTTACTTTTAATTAAAACTAAGTTTATAAAATAAAATTTATTTATAAAATCTAATTCAAAGACATACTTAACATACTTTTTATTACACAATATCTTCGCCCAACAAACTTCACAGCCGTATTATGGTTTTAACCCGAGCCACACATACAACTCTTAGGCTGAAATCCTAGTTTCAGAATTATAGTTTTCTCTTTTTAAATTTGTTAATAATATTTAAATATTAAAAACAAGTAATTTCCTCTTATAAAGCAAAAATTTTTTTTACACTGATCCAATCAATCAGTTTTCATAAAAGAAATTCAGCCTTTCAAATCTTTCAAGCTTCTACTACCGAAGTAAACAACAACCAATACCAAAAGAGCAAAAATTTTTAAAATTAAAAAAAAAAATTGCTACACCACAGGCTGTCTATAGTACCTTCCTCTGTCTCCTCTGAAATCCCTTCTGAGTTCTGCGGCACCAGAAACAAGCACATCAAATTCTGCTATACCCAATGGTCGGTTACCGTTGACAACAGCATTCAGAAGATAACAAAAATTGGATTTTGATTCCATAGCAACAACAGCATGAGCGTCATCGACATTCTGACCAGAGTTGATTCCATTTGCAAGAAGTACGACAAATACGACGTCGAAAAGCACAAGGATGCCAATGTCTCAGGCGACGATGCCTTTGCTCGACTCTACGCCGTTGTCGACGCCGACATCGAGGCCGCGCTTCAGGTCCTATTCTCATTTTCCTTCTCCCTCTAGTTTCTCTCGTTCTTTCTGTATAGAATTTGGTTGATCTAGGTAAGGCTTGGTAGGAGAGGAGGAAAAAAACAGCGAAATTCGCATACGTGGAGATTTATGGGGAAATTTGTGCCCTAATTGGTGAAATATTCTTCAAAAGTTAGGGAATTTGGATTTTTATTCAACTTGTCTAATGGTATCTGGAGTCAATTTTATGTAGAAAGCAGAAACCGCTTCCAAGGAGAAAAGTAGGGCATCTGCTGTAGCGATCAATGCCGAGATTCGTCGTACCAAGGCTCGGTTGCTGGAGGAGGTCCCCAAGTTGCAGAGGCTCGCTGTAAAAAAGGTTGGTTCTTTGGTTTCTCTACTAGTTCCAGTGTCATTTCAAACGGTGCTTTTTATACACGTGAATCCTCTGATTTCTGTTTTTTTAGGCATTCTATTAAAGTTTTAAACTTTGTCATCTGATTAATTGAATTTGTAAACTATTTTAATAGTGAATTCTCTACAATATTGTAGCTGGTACTTTCAGCTGTAGTGAAGAACAACTTGATTTACCAAACTACAGAGATCTAACTAATGAGTAATGACATGTTAACAGCAAAGATCATTTGTTTAATGAATCTAATTGAAGAGTTCTATAATAAAACTTGACAATGAGAAAGACAGAGAAATAAATCCAACTTCTTGAGTGTGTGACTTCTACTCTTACTAGTGCACCTATCCATCTCCAAAAGGCGCAGATTTCTTGTTGTTTCTGTCTGTAGTTATTCCAATCTACTGTTGACTTATATTCCATTTGGTGTACATGTTTTCACAATGGCTTGATTGTCTATTTTTTATTTTTTATTTTGCACTTAGTAACTTAGTACTTAATAGCATGCAAAGTTTCAAAGTTAATGACTTAGACACTTAGTACATTTGTCCAATGCATGATACAATGTATCCACAGGTAAAGGGGCTTTCATCAGAAGAATTTGCTGCCCGTAATGATTTGGTTCTTGCATTGCCGGAGAGGATCCAAGCTATCCCAGATGGGACTCCTGCTGCGCCCAAACAAACTGGAGGCTGGACGGCTTCTGCCTCACGTCCTGAAATTAAATTTGATTCAGGTAATCGAAGTTATCCATGTCTCATGTTGATGCAATTATAGTAATTAATCTGTGGGAGCTTGTTAATGATGGTCGCCTTTCATTTGTGTGAATCATGTCAATTACAGATGGGCGATTTGACGATGGATACTTCCAGCAAACTGAGGAATCAAGTCAATTCAGGCAGGAGTATGAAATGCGTAGAATGAAACAGGCAAGTCAATTTTAGCAGATGTAACCAGAGAGAGAGAGAGAGAGAGGAAGTGAGAGAGAGGGGGTTGATGTTGAATGTCACTCCAGCAATTGTTTCAAATCTAATTATATGAAACTTTTTTTAGGATCAAGGTTTGGAAGTAATTGCAGAAGGATTGGATACATTGAAAAACATGGCACATGATATGAATGAGGTCAGTTGCCTTATTGTGTTTATCTTTCCTCCTCTGTGTGTGTGCGTGTATTTTTTTTCACTTTTAAGTTCATTACTTATGTGCTAAATGCAGGAAATGGATAGACAAGTTCCACTGATGGATGAGATTGACACTAAGGTGAGAATCATCAATTTCTGCATGTACCCCGAAGCCTGAAAAAGGAAATGTAAGTTTTCGGAACCTAAATTAGGATGTGGAAATTAATATGACACAATTATCTGTCATCTTTACAGGTGGACAAGGCATCCTCTGACCTTAAGAATACCAATGTTAGACTTAAAGACACAGTGAACCAGGTTATCTAATTACAACTATTTCAGTCTTAGATTTCCATCAATTTCCAGTTGCATCAGTGATAGATTTCTTCCTGAATCTTATATGATTTTTTGGTTTTCATCCAGCTTCGATCTAGTCGAAACTTCTGTATTGATATTGTTTTGTTGATAATAATTCTGGGAATTGCTGCCTATTTATACAAGTAAGGCTCTCATCTCTTTTCCAGAACTTGAAAATGCACCCAGTACTTGCTCTTTTTTCATGGATTTCAAGCCCATTTCATATTCTAGTCCTGCCTGATTTGCTTCTTGACTTGAATACTGGAAATTTTGGTGTATGTAATAATACTGGCATGTGCGGGAAATTTGAGGTCCGTGTTTAATTTTGTCCCTCTGATTGAAGATTTTAAAATTTCTATGGTAACCTTAAGCTGCATCATAAGCTTGAAATTAGGTGTATGGTTTGTTAATAAAAGCATTTGTTACACATTCCTGATATGGCTATGCAGCTGTTGCAGCAGCACTTAATCTCATTCTGTTCCCTCTCTAGTCTATGTCTCATATATCTTTGCTTAGTTTCTGACATGTAATTCCCATTTTCTTTTTTCTTTGTGATCCATATTGGCATATCCTTGATTGTCCCTTTACAATAATCATAATATCCTTCCCTAACACTGTACTACAACAGTTCTCTGTTATAATTAGGGGAAGTTTAGGTCAGAATGAAGTGTGATTGAGGTATTCCTTTGAAATTAGAGGAGAATATGGTTATCTAGTAAAACTAGAACTTTTACCTGAGGCGGTTATTTGCAAACTTTTCTTGCCAAATGAATTTTTGAGAAATTTGTTATGATGCCATCGGATAAAAGAAAGTTCAACCATCTCTGTAGAGATCATGATCTTGTTATGAGAGGGATTATAAATCTTTTTAAATAAAAACAATAATATAAATCAATTTTCTACTGCAACGGTGTCAAAATAAATTATGTCCTGTCAATGCTTAAATTTTGAATATTCTTATCTATTGGAGGCACTCTTAACTGAATTCTTCATATTCCTGAGGCAGTAGCTTCTTTCTCTTTCCTGAAAGCATCGCTAGGGTCTTTAATATCATAGCATATGTTTTAGGTGGTTTTTACTAGTCTTGCATACTTTGTTTGTTTCTTGAGATACCTTTCTGACTTGCCGTGCTCTTCTTGCAGTGTACTAAAGAAATGACATGATACACAAGGCCATGGATGCGTTTATGTGGTTTGCGTGTATTTCTTATATTTTCTTGAGAATATCGTCTGATTTTTATTTTATTTTATTTCTATCATTGTGAAATTTTACTGCCACTTGAGAGATACGTGACCTGTGTATGCCGTTATGTTACATACCATTAGTATGTCAAATAGTTGCGTTTTGTTTTATATATTTGTTTTGGAATATATTGACATTTGACACTGAAGGATCAGGGAGGTTGCTTTAATTGGTGTGGAATTCAAATTGAAGTTAGCGAGATACAAACACGAAGGAAAAAGAAGTATGAAGAACAGCCTTAGTAAATGGAATAAAATTTTATTCAACTAATTGTTCTGTTTTTTCTTGGCCTGCAAACTTTGTTTATTAATTTTTAAAATCTTGTGATCTGTGAAGCAATCCTTCACACCTTTAATATTATGTTTTATGATTACATGTCACATCAAGAATATGTGTTGTTTGTAGAAAAATGTGATGTGCAAATCCCATTATTTTTTAAGGAACTATCACTCTTTTGGTTCAAAAGCAATTATCAGTTAATAATTCCCTTTAAGTCCGGGCTGCTTTCTCGCTCCAAAAGTCCGGCATATAGTCCAAATCCAATAGTAAATGCTCAGTATCTGCTTTATAGCTATTTGAGAAGTAAAAGGCGTCAAGTGTCAATGCTGGGCATTTTCCCAAGGCCCCTTTGAATGGTGTTGGTTCCCATACTGGTAAATCTTCTTAGCAAGGTTGCCGGCAATGGTTCCTAGCTTGTCCACTTAAAATAGATATTGAGTTTTGCTAGTGGAACTTATAAATGTGTGTACTGTAATGTATGTTTTCCATAGATATTAAATCAAGAAAGTTTGTCGGATGCTGTGTTTCTGAACTCATCAACTCTCCATAAGATATTCCTGATAAGCCTGCAGGATACGGACAAGTAGGCGTAGCAATGTGAAAATTCCTCCTCATAGTTCAGACATATTCCTAGCTTCGTTGTTAAAACTACTGCACATGGTAGTTACTAGCTTTCAAACCACGCACGGCCGGGACAGAAGCAAGTACCAATTCCAAGGCGTTGTCGTGATCTATGTTAACCCTACAAGTATAATATTCCCAACATGTGGAAAGTATAATAAACAATATAGGCGTATGTGTTTGTTGAGGCAAATCTAAAATTCAATTATGATATTCTTGAATTGGAAATTTAAATAACAATATGCAGGTGTAGTTTTAAAATACACCTCAAAGACATTTATAGTTTGTGTGGTCAGTTTTGATTAAATAAAATAAACATAATACAACTTCAAATAGCCTTCATCGTATTTATTTATCCAAACGCCAGTTGTATTGGAATACAAGAAATATTTAGTGCAATGGACTTTCAGTATTTACAAGTAACGTTTTTATCAGTGTCATCATGACAATAGAATTTGAAAGTAATTAATACTTCGATTTTCATAAATTAATGTTGAAAGTATGTTACAATCAGCAACTCTGTTGCATTCTATATGATGCAAGCTATCTCTCAAATGTCATGCACACAGCTGAAATAATATCCAGTAATGAAGAGTTGTATAACAACTGCTCTACTTTTTCTGCTATGTACATTCCTACGTGCTGAAAAGAATAATCACACTGCAGACAAATATATAAAACCAACTGTACTTGCTTCTCCTGAGACTTCTCTTTCTCCAGTCTATGCATTTATTTTATCTACATATAGACTTCAGAGCCCATCCATTCCGTACAGAAAGAGTTCTACAGTTTCTTCTATGCACACAGCACATACACATGCATGTAAACTAATCATTTATATCCTGTAAAGGCTAAGCTATTAAGCTCTTGAGGTTGTATAATGGAAGTCCACTGATCAAAGTTGTTGTAATTGTAGCCTTTGCTTACATCTGTCTCAAGAATTTGCTTCTCATCATCAACTGCTTCGCTTAGCTTTTTATTGGGGAAAGTATAAATGTCCAACTGATTTTCTTCACTAGGTTTTCTCTTCAGCTGATTAAGCAAGCTCTCGGCAGCAGATGCTAATACCTGTGCTCCTACTATGTTTAAGTTGTCTTCATGGGTCCAAGCATATGCTTTTATATCATGATCGCAACTAAAGCCAGTGCTTGAGTCCATACCAATGGAATTAGGGAGAGTACTATTAGAAGCCAGAATATATAGGGTAACGTTGGAAACTCATTGTACACATTGTTTTTGACTGGCTCAGAATTAGAGTTCCTATTCATTTGTTGAAAGTAGCTTATTGGTTCATAACTAGGCTCATTTGAATCTTCCCAAGTGCTTCTTGGGCTGCTGGTTTTTAGTCGAACCCGGCAAGGCACCCACTCATCTAGCTGTAACACGAGGAGGAAAAAAAAACCCAGAAATTGTCAAAACTTCACAGACCCTCTTTGAGAAGATAAATTTTTTTTTTGAGTATATAAAAAATTGAACTCATGTACTTGACCTACTCTCATAGACCCTCTTTGCTTGGAATTTAAGATCATTGAATCGTGCAACCTATACTCATGCATGATCCAGTCTGTTTTATATCATTTTGGGGGACGTCCTTTGTAGAACACAAGGGCCTTCTGCAGTCCAAGACTCTTCGTCCCACAGGAAGTAACAATGGGTTTGTCAGTCCCTGTAGCCTTCCAATAACCTGAACCAGCTGCTCTATTAGGCCTCACTCCATTGGCATACTTCCTGTCCAATACCATTCATCCTCCCCAAACAAAGCTTTGCCTGTCAAAAATGAAAAGCTAGCATTCCTTTTGTAACTTTCCTTCAAGAAGACAATGAAACAAAAACTAGAAAGCAATGCCATCGTTAACACAGACTTGGGAGCTCCCATGTATTATACTTGTAAAGATCTATTTCTGCTATGAACGAAGCAGGAAGGGGACATGAAGTCAATTTGTTTCTCAGAGAGTGAACAATGAGCTCCTCGTCAGAAGGGTGGAATCTAAATCCAGAAGGGAGTTGGATTTCTAAATTGGGATCTTTGTCCATGAAATGAAGGTATAATGCCTACGGAGGAACCTAGGGAATGTAACAATCAATTGTGGATATTATCGATCAAAATGTTCGTGAGCTTGAAAGCAATGTGCATGGGGTGTATATATATATATGCTGCTTGGTCATGCAGAGAGGGACAATTATCAGGTAATAAAGCAACCCATTTGTCCCAAGTTCTACGACTAACATTCTTCAAAGGGCACACTATATTATTTAATCAGCATGATTACTTTGAAGTTTAGACAAAAGATTGAGTCCTATATGGTAGTCAGGTCGAATTATAGGATACAGCTTAGTCTTGAAACTTCAACGACAAGTTTGTCAATTTTCTGCTTAAATTATTTATTATTTATAAATCAAATTGCTTGCCTGCCTCAAGTTGCAGCATTTCAAAATTGAAATATATGCTAGTGGTTCAGATGATTGTCTATTCATAATACTGGCAAGGGAAGAGACATCAATGGGGTGGCGCAGAGTTCATCATGCTGGCAAGATAGCGAGGCTAAGTAAAGATGCTTCTAATCAGTTCTAATTTTTAAAACAAGTTTTAATTGTGTTTGTTATTGTGACTGTAGTCCTATAATTAAGGAGAAACATCTGCTGATGAAATTATAATAATCAGGCTACTTGATTTTAATATGAGAAAATTATTTCAACCAGGGGAATAAAATCAGAAAACATTTATATAATATTTGCGAAGCAACATGTGATAAATTGTTGCCGCAGATCATCGGTGGCATGGCTTAAAATTTGAACTTTTCAAATCTCAATCGCCTTATGGTGGTGATTTTCACCAGAGACCATAACAGCTATGGATTAGTTTGTAACTTCACTAGTAGCAGAAGCATGTATAACTCTTGTCAACCGGCACTTCGATAAGATTATTAATACGTACACGATGAACCTAATTCAACTTTTCTATATAGCATTTCCTTGCAGCAAAGTGAAGGGCAGAGGGCTGGAGTTTCTTCTATATAGCTTCCACCATTCTGAGATGCAGCTTAGTTTTTTCTTTTACAGAAGCGGACCATGTAGCTGATGTACTAGATAGCTATAGCTGCTGAAGATTGAGTGCTCTGCAGATTGTGAATACACTTGTTTCATAAGCATGTGCCCCACGGATGGTGTAGAAAACTCTAGATGTTATTGATTTCATGAATTCACTTTTGTTTAATTAGCTGATGAAAAAATGTTTGAAAGTGGATGTGAAGTAACGAATAATAGGTTGGAGCTTTTGTTTGACGTGGATTCTTGTTCTAGTTGAATATTGGACATAGATTTTGTTAGTCTTATGGGATGTCAACGATTACACTATGAACTATCTTTGTGAATTGACGCACATTAAAGGTACTTAACAGCTTAGCTGAAGCCCCTCAAGGCCATGCATGTGTAGACGCAGGGCAATGCCTTGACATAATAAGGAAATAAAGTTGCATCCTAACTAACACGTAGGCTTTTGGCTTAGTGTAAGCGCTTGATCCAATAAGTAGTATCAGAGCAAGGTTATAGGTTTGAGTCTCCTAGGTGTTGCTAGGGGAAGATTGTTGGTTTTATGGAAGGCCAACGATCACCCTATGAACTCGCTGTGCATATGGACGAACATCAAAGGTACTTGACAGCCTACCATATCCATGCGTCACTTTGCACTGCGAAACCCCTCAAACTCATCCGTAGCACGTATAGATGCAGGGCTATGCACTGTACAATAAGAAAATAAAGTTGTGCCCTAACTAATAACTATAACATTTGGCCTAGTGATAAGCGTCTGATCTAACAGAAATCTTGACAATTCTCTTTTAATGCATGCATGGATTTCACGACGGATTGGACCTTCAACATCTAAACTCTTTAGGCGTGGTCCAAATCCAGGTTCTTTTATGATCAAATCTACCAATTCAAAGTTTCAAACTTAGAAGACCCTACAGTGTGGCGTGTGTACATACTTAAATAAAGTCCAAGTTTACTTAAATTTAAACTGAATTAAGTGTCAATTTTGCAATTTTCAACTTTTTTTCCTTCATATCAAACATATTCCAATTTCAGATGTTTGAGTTATTGGCATCCGTAAAATAAGACAAATGTTGTATACCTATGATGCATGGTTCGAGTACGGGTATCGGATACGACACCGCTACGACACAGGGATACGTTATTTCTTAAAAAATTAAGATACGGGTACGGTAGATCCGATATAACATATATATCAAAGATGGAGAAAATAGTTAGATCATTCCATGATTAAGGGAGAAAAGTGCAGAAAATACTTTTAATTTTCAACATTAGTCACTACAAACACAATAGAAGACTATAATTTATCAAATTCTTATGATATCCTACCCATATTGGCATAGAAATTCAAAAATAAAAAATAAAAAATATAGAAAATATAAGCTCCGGTAGTGTATTTAGAATATCTGGTATCAGATACTGGTATCCGATACAGATACGTATCCGACACAAGTACGGCAGATATTTTGAAGTATCAATGCTTCCTAGTTGTATACCATTATATTTATCAAGATTGACACAGAATTATACTGGAACTCCACCTTGCTGATTATTAAGGGCACTGAAAGTGCCAAGTTAGGTCCCAAAATGAGCTTTAACTAATGAAAACCGGCCATACTTGTTGGTTGTTACAGAATCAAACACAAAGTTGTATACCATTATATTCTGGTTTACCATCTTTACGAGTCTACACAAAAGAAGCATATACAGTTAATAATTTGGAATGAATAAAAAAAAATCCTAGTAAATTATCTGACATTACATAATTGGTCTAATTGCAACGAAGTGGATTTAAGTTTTTTTTATTTAAAAAAGATGTACTTTTTATTTTCCCCATCTTTCAAATATTTCTGCAGAGTCTGCTAACATGGAATGAAAGTTAATATATCACAGTCTGCTGACAGGTTCCTTCTTTTTTAGCAAACCTCAAAATAAAAACTTCAGATAGATAGTTTACCATATGTATACCAACCGAGAGATTCACATCAAAAAATAAATAATAGAGCTATTGGGTTTGAAAAGAAAGATGGGCATGGGGGTGGAGGATGTCTATATTTGCTTGTATTTGGCGTTATTCCTACCATACCAATACCATAGTCTTATATTGCACAAACCTCCAAGAAACAGAACATGCATGAATGAAAGCTGAAGAGACATAATAAGACCAACTTGATTCTGTTATTTGGTTTCTTCTTCTTGGAACTAATCAATTCAATAATCAATTTTCTTTCTCCCCTTAATGGACAGGCTGTTTTGACATTACTCTACTGCCTTACAACTATATGCCTCTATATTTCAATCAATGAAGCATTAGTCCATGAAGAAGCCCCACTTCTCACATTTCTTGGATATCTTTCTCTCTCTCTCTTTTTTCTTCAAAGTATCAGATCTTTAAAGTCAAGTGTGATGGAAAATGAGATCTCAAATTTATGGAAAAATTTAGCAAACACTTCTAGTATATCGTTGTGTATGTGAAATTGGAATTAAAAGAACATTCCAATTTCTTTGCCTTAGCATTATATAAATTCAAACCGAGGCTTCCGATTTGTTTTGCTTATAATGAATGGCGTCTAATTCTAGGCCAGGTTTTAGATTTCTCTCGGAAACAAACAAAATATATGATATGAACACCAACAAATTACGCAACCTGCTTGATGTTGTGTATACGTATAATATGGTCATGGTAGATTGAAATTCCTCTATGATTTTGATATGCATTGAATTCATTTCACGTGTAGACCAAGCTTGAAGTTCAAGTTCGTCAAATGTAAACACATTTAAATTTCATCCTAATTTTTCTAACAAAATGATTTTATGAGTGGAGCTAAACGAGATTAGCTTACGATGGATACGGTTTTCCTTTGTCCTCTATATATATTTTATAATTGACTCAAATCAATTTCGATTACGTCATTACGTGCTATTATTTTCGCCCAATAACTTCGCAATAATAGAAAACGATTTGAGACCAACAATAGAAGCTGAGGTTAAACAAAAAAGAGAGAGACCTACAATAGAAGAGGCTTTTATGAGTACTTGTAGAAGCGTCAAATGAAACCATACGTTATTGTACAGGGCTGACAATGAGTCTATATAATTATTTTTTACAAAATAATAATAATAATACTTCAATTTAATATATATTAATATTTTATTTTATTTTTGGTATGATTAAATTAATTTTTAAATAATTATATGTAAACAATTAAATTGTATTGAGTTATAAATTCGAACTTAACTTATTAAGTAGTACAAATAATACAAGGTTTAATATTGGCTCATTGAGCTCGAATAGCTCGTGAACTTAAAGTGAGTTGATCTCAAGTCAAAAAAATGAGTTCAATTTCATAGTGAGCCGAGCCTAAAATAGATCTAATTCGATTCAGTTAGGCTCATTTTCAACCCTAATCATATATATATTTTCCTTCTTTTGTGGCTTGATAGAGAAAACAAGAGCAGTGCAAAAAAACACAAATTGAGACAAATCAGGGTTGGCCAGGGTGGGCCATCACCCCACACAATGCTAGTTAAGGAATGCGGGAGGCTTCGATAGAGTTTACATTGAGGGCACAAACTCTTTTGCTTCTTGCAATTTTAACATCTAAGTATAATCTTCTTATCAAATTCACCTGCCAGATCCCAATGATGAAATTTATCTATACACATTAATCTCATTCAAATGAGGACGTAGATGAATATGGTAATAAATACTATAACAGTTTAATGTGTTATTGTATTATTAAAAGAGTCTGAGCACTGACATAACTTGATTTAATATTTTGGGGGAGCAAAATTACATTTTTATCTGTTTTTTTTTGCAAACAAAACTAAACCGAAGCTGAAAGATAAGATGTTGAGAGGCTCTTTATGACATTTATCAATATCGGAAAGTATGCCCCATCTCTGTTTTTTCTTGTCTTCATTTCTTTACTTGGCTTTTAAATTTTAATAATACGGTGGTTCTTCAAGTAGATAAATCTAACCTAGACTACTTCTCAAATTCACTAAATAGTCTCTTGGTGTTCTTTAATCTGCTAAGTAGATATTTTCTAAATTTAGAAACACATTGTGCACATCCAGATCGTCCATTAGCTTAAATAATAATACTAAACATATATTGAGTGAGGAAATGTAAAATTAAGAGTCAATTTGTAATGGAGGGGTTCTACAAGGCTGATAGGGACATTGAGCAAGCCTGACAGATGAACATATCTCAAGTATGTCGAAACAATATGAGGATGTCATGAATCACCCACCAAAAGCTCAACCTCTGCATAAGTTGAATACAGTGTATCTCATGTGGCTAACAAGTTCTCTGCCACTAGGAAGGACTACCTCTTTGTACTATTACACAACCTACTAGTATGGAGAAATTCATGACAGATAATTCATAGATAGGGTTGAAATAGATTCGTATATGTATACATACTCAACTACCAAAATTGTGAGCCCTAACGATCTTTCGTAACTGGTTTGACCTACCTAGTAATTATTATTTTAGTTAAAAAAAATTATTGATATGCCAATACATAAGCGCATCAAAATTAAATGCATAATATAGTGAATCAAATTAATTCAACTTAAGCATCATCTAGTGAATTAAATCAAGTAATCTAGAATTCATTTTCTAACTCAAGATTCATACAACTTTGTGATTATATATATACACACAATCAGATCAGGTCTTGTCAATCAAGTAAGAAAAGTGAGCAGTGGGTGTAGCAAAGGGATCAGGTGAGGGCAGTCATCCAATGGGACCGGTTGGTGAAGATTCCATATACTCCTATATGTTTGGTTCTGGAATAAATGTCTAATTAATAATTATCTAAACTCTCAAATCTATGATCCCATGAGATCATGTGTTTATGTTTGGAGCTTTCCCCCCCTGTTTTTCTCTATTGATTCGAAGCAGAAGCAGCAGCTTTTATAATAAGCTTTTGTTGCCGTAGTACCTCTCCTCAGTTATAACCACCTATAAGATAGATATTTGAATAGTAATTTTTGTACTGTTACTCCATGGTTCCGCACTTTGCGCTGCTTATATGAAATAAACATATACAAACTTGTGATGAATTGGACAATTAATTTTGGACTGCGTGTTTTGAGTAAAAGAAAAAAAGTTGTGGAAAAGGTGCTTCGTTTCTATCGACGAGCAATTGTTTCGTCCTCTACCAAACCAGGGTCAAAACTGTCAAAAAAGCAAAAGCAAAATTGAAATTGAAAACATTCACTCTCCCAACTCACAATTTACCGTGCAGCAAAACACTACCAGAAAACTCAAGTGTGTTGAATGTTGGTTCCGTTCACAATATATATAAGCTCGGTTTATAGAGTAAAATCCTTAAACTTGTTTTAACCCATCAATTTTCAAACAAGCATGCTTTGATGTCCTTGATGTCCTGTGCGCAGCAAGTTAATTAATTTGATTTTCTCATTAATGCGAAGACTATCGTGGATGGTTGATCACTTGATAGAAATAATCCTGTGTAGTGTGTTTGGTGATGAAAGTAGAAGAAATTAATGCAGAAAAATTGGCAAAAACTGATCATTTATCACTCATTCCTTTCTATTTCTTTCATTAGCATATCCTAATCAAAGACTTAGGTGACTTTCATATCACCATTATTATGAAGAAATTATTGAAAGAAATTTCTATTAAAATATTGTCTGATAAGTATAGGTGTGAAAAGTTGCTTATTCTACATTTACTTGGATCTATATATATATAGATCCAGATGTAAAAAATAATTAAAAAAATCCAAAAAATTCATCGTGATAAACTCCACTATATGAACAATAGCAATTAAGTCAGTAATACATAACAAACGTATTATATATGAAGAAATAAAACATTGAAAAATCACCATTCACCACAACCAGAGATAATATTGAAATATTATTTATGATGCATTTGGTATCAAATAATGGAAAAATCATTTCTTAAACAAAAGATTGAAATTGACTTTGAAATATCTAATTTATAAACAGGGATGTAATCCACTTGTGAATGCACAAATGCCTGCTCTCTGATGCATGCATGTCCATTTTTCTATATATAGGATTTCAACAATCAGCATATATTACACAGAATTTTAAAGGTCTTTGAAAATCTTTCACTAAAACGCGTTTTTGGATGACAAAACGTTATAGTTTTAAGTTGGAAATGAAATCCAGGAGAGCTGTTTAAAATTTGCACGCGAAGACCAAATATAAATCGAAAGGAATTATAATTTATAAACCATGGGGCCCTCAATCTCAATACGCTTGCGGGGAAGATGGGGAATCCATTCATGAAATGGATTGGATGCGAGGGATGTCGTTATCTTGATGGACATAATGTATATATTTTTATATCATACATGTGAGTTTCATTCCTTTCCCTGAGCCTACCTGCAAATCAAAGTAGAGTTCTTGTTAATTAATATATAAAAATTAAATAAATAAGTCAACCGAAGTTGGTTCAGCTGGTAAATATCAAAGCACTTCACTTAAAAATTGATTTGTAAATAACACTTTAAGTCCTAGATGAGGCTAGCTTGTAGCATGTTTAAACTTTTCTATATTAAAATAAATAAATAAAAATTTGCTTTTTATTGCACGATGACATTTTACTTAAAATCTGTGTAGAGTTATATTAACACTTTCTAATGACTATATGCACTAATTATATTGTTTTATCTCTCTAACATTTTCTAATTATTAATTAGCACATGGGTTTTTGAATGTGTGTGTATGTGGACCAGTGACTGACTGGAGGAATGAGCATAGGATACCAAAATGAGGATGAGGAAACATATAATATAGATTGGAAGGGAAGCTCCGAATGCATGAAGCCAAAAGCAGTTGAGTTGTCTGATATTTTTATAACATAACACATTACGTTTTCCTCTAATTATTATATTTCCTCTCTTTGTTGCCATCAAACTATAATGTAAAGATGTAAAACCCCCCCCCCCCCTTGCTCTTTCAGTTCCTGAATAAAATATTGTCAAACAGGTCGGGCCCCGCCCCTTCTATTATAGCTTATCCTCTAATTCTATGTAATTAATTATTTCTTGGCTCGATTGCTAATTTTCACCTAATATCTGTTTCTCACCAATTCCACTAGCTAGTTAATGCTCCAAAGCTGATGATGCAAGCTTGATCACTTTGTAAAACTTTAATTATTTGTGCATGAGGTAAATTCCAGTAGTGAAAGTCTTTCTTTAGATTAACACAACTAAAGTAGCTAGTCGAGCTCCAAATATATTATACTACTATAACAGTTTGGTATCAAAAGTGACAGCTTCAACTGGGGATGGAGGAGTCACAATTGCCATAGATTTTTCTAAACCATTAATTGCCACATTTACACTCCTCAGACCAAATGAGGTAATAGCTTAGAAATCTAATTAACGCTGGCTATTGGGTATCATGGCCACAAAAATGGGATCATTTATATGATCTTATTCTTCCTGTATGCATGTGGATTGAAAAAGGAGTACCAATAAGGAAGGATGGTCCTCCTATTAATTGCATAATTAACCACGTATAGGTTTATGCGTATTAGGAGGGTAAAGGCTCACCCTCTCTCCATCTATCACATCGCTATGAAAGTCAACTAGTCTATGTATATATGGACCAATTCGATCGAGATGCGTGTACAGTCTCTAAAGTCTAAACAACCATTTGCGGAAGAAAATTTAACATCCTTTGAGACACTTGGTGCCCTCCATGGATTAGTAGTCCTCATATTAACCTTAGTGGTAGTGGTTAGTTGAGGTGGGAATAAAAAAGGCCAATGTTGTTACTTGTGATAGCAAAAGTTGTTCACATATGAGACACATAGGGTTGATGGAAATAGACAAAAAAAGTTATGACGAGGAATCAGAATATATAAACTTTCAAAGCTCCGTAATCTTTAATCACGTGGAACACATATGGTATAGAGCAGTAGCTTGGGCTAGTACTCTCTATATAACTCGCAGATTATAGCATTAATTCTTTAAACAGTTATTGTTCATCTAGATTAGATTGGAGTGTTAATTAGCTTCCTATAGAGGGATTACCTTGTGCAGTTGTGTTACATATGTATGTATAATGCATAAGTCCGATAGATTTCTAAAAGATTATTTCCCCCTGAAAAGATGAATGTGTAATAATTCTTAGAGTAAATATTTGAATTTGAATTGAATCAATTAAAAAATTTAGCCAAAGAAAAGAAAGAGAAAATATGAATCCACAAAACCACACGGATCTATGATTATTAAGTGATTGTCTTGGCTTTGTGATCATCTAGTTATTATCAATTATGGGAGCGTGACTATGAGGTAAGGTGTCTTTGTTACTCAAGTAACCCTCAGATATATTCTTAAGTTCGTGCTTAATTTGTTGGGAATATTCCTTTTACAATATATAACTATATACATTGTTTACAAGAGAACTTGATTATTGTGTGAAATTATAAAGAAAGTGTACTCTAGCAGCTTTTTAAATGAAAAATGAACCGTATAGAGAAAATAATAGATCAGTTCATATTAACAAACTTAAAATGAAACGAATATCGATCATCTATATTCTTAATTACATATAAATTTTAATCAGTTGAAATAATTAACATCTACATACATGTATATCAATATCAGATCACAATCACATGTACCTTGATTAGGATACTGATGTGAGCAACAAACTAGCCAGGGCCAGCTAGCCCAGCAAAAATAAGCTTTATGAAGTAACGTCGTCATCGTGGTGACCAAACAATACGATCATATTCCCAGACATGTTTCGTGCCATTCTAACGTAAATGTACGCGTATATATGTACGTACGTCAACTAACATCTCGATCTAGCTACCTAGCTCGCCCTGTGACTTCTCATTGGCTTGTTGTACCTGTAACTGTAAGCACACTGTAGCCCGATGCCATAGACAAGTATAGATCACTCGCACTTTTTGGAGATGGACGGTGCATCAAGGGTCCCCACAGTCCAATTTTCTGGGTCCCACACCAAGACTCGGACAGAGACAGAGGTATCACGGACGGTCCTATCACCTTGCATTGGGAAAAGAGAACCCTCCCCCACAGGCCCACTATATAGTATATTGGACCCCACACATTCACACACACTCTCTTACATACAGATGCAGTCTCATCAGTGTCTGTGTTTGTGTGTGAAATGTGAATGCTTCTCTGACCTCCCCTGCCCTGCCCTGATTTATTAATCTCTCGCATGCTAAAAAGGGGGTCATCTGTGTAATTATGGCTTAATCATTCTATACCCTGGTAAAGGCTCTTATAAAGGTAACTTACTTTTCTGTTACCACAGCATCAGTTTAACCTTCATTTCCTCTCTCAACTACATGCACAAGCAGTCAACCACAACCCTCCCTAGTATATCTACTAGTCTACTAGCAGTACTAGTATTATTCAGCTATCGAGATATTCATCAAAATAAATTTATTCACTTCTCCGAAAAGCTAGTACTTCAGAAGCCTTTTTAAAAATAAAAATCGACTTTTTAAGCAAACAATTGGAGTTTGTGCTCAAATATGCTCTACAAAGACACAATCCTCCTACATTCAAATTTCTGGTTTACTAGGCAAAAATGCAAAAGAAAGGAAGCTCATTCCCTCAAACACAAGACACACTATTCCACAAATGTGCGTGTGGGTTGTGTCTGTTTTTGTGTGTCTCTCTGTGTGACTGAGAGAGAGAGAGAGAGAGAGTCTGTGTCACTGTTGTGTGCGTGTGGTGGCCCATCAAAATATATGGCTCACCGTCTTTTAGGATGCCAGTAAATAAGATGAGAAAGAGATTACGCGCATGACCAAAGACAGCAAGAGAGAGTGAAGAGAGATAAGAGGTCAAAAAAAAAAAAGCTGAAATATATATTATCTATAGCCATCTTATGGTTATATGGGATTTTGGTTTTTTCTTCACAGAAATGAAATCAAACAAACAAGAAACCAGATCACCAGTTGGAAGCTCCTGCATTAGTATATAGTTTCTTTTTCTGGCTTTAAATATTTTTGGTTCGATTCAAGTTTCGTCTATGGCTTTTTCTTGTCTTTTGGGAGAATGATATATATAGCCAGCCAGTCACTCTTAAAGAATTTGGGTACCCTCCAAAAGAATTTATGTTCATTTCTTGGCTTTTGCTACTCCAAAACCATTGTTTTCTAGCTTGTACTGTCTGAAACCTTTGAAAGTTAGCTGTTTGCTTCTGCTCACTGCTTTGCTAGCATCGAACCCATTCCAATATACCTTCTTCACTTTTTCGAATATGCAAATGATGCCCGGTGACCCCTTTTCGATATCCACTTCGATCGGAGGGTTTGCTCAAGAACAAAACACAAACCCTAACCCTAAACCTAATGCTCCTCCTGCCGCCAAGAAGAAGAGAAATCTACCAGGAACCCCAGGTCATCATTGATTATAGCACCCTCCTTTCTAGCTTTTCTTTTCTTTTTTGGTTCTCAATTTTGGATGATCAATTTTATATTGTTATTTTTCAAATGAGTTTTGAATTTGGATTACAGATCCAGATGCCGAGGTCATTGCTCTTTCGCCGAAGACTCTCATGGCCACGAACCGATTCATATGTGAAATATGCAACAAAGGGTTCCAGAGAGATCAAAACCTTCAGCTTCACCGAAGGGGTCACAACCTTCCATGGAAGCTACGACAGAGGTCCAACAAGGAAGTCCGAAAGAAGGTTTATATCTGCCCAGAGAAGACCTGCGTCCACCATGACCCCGTCCGGGCACTCGGCGACCTCACAGGGATAAAGAAGCATTTTAGCAGAAAACATGGCGAGAAGAAGTGGAAGTGTGAAAAGTGTTCAAAGAAATATGCAGTTCAATCTGACTGGAAAGCTCATTCCAAAACCTGTGGCACTAGAGAATATAAGTGCGACTGTGGCACCCTCTTCTCCAGGTAATTAATATAGTTTTTTTCCTTTCTTAGTTTATTACAGTATATATTAAGTTTCTGCAATCTTTGTTTCTGTTGTGGAAGAAATAAATGCTTATATATGTCCGAGGTTTTTTTATTTGTGCGTGGCATTCAGTTTGGAATTTAATGCTAGCTTCCTACTTATATAGTCTAAATGTCATGAGGTAATTAATAGGATTTCATTGAATTTTGAACAGGAAGGACAGCTTCATTACCCACAGAGCTTTCTGTGATGCCTTAGCGGAAGAGAGTGCGAGACTCACCTCAGTTGCTTCCACAAATCTAAATTTTAAGAACGAAGAGAGTCAAGAGACTACTGTGATGAACTCACAGCCTGGTTTGGCGCATGGATTAATTGCTGGACAGGGACTTCAAAATGTAGCGGGCATTCCGCAATTTGGTCCACATGGGTTTCGTCTAGATTTTAATGGAATGGGCATGGGTGGAAATTCTTCACTGGGTGCAGACCAGCAAAGGCCAAGCTTGTCACTATGGTTGAACCAGGGGAATCCCCAGATTAATCCTTCTGATGTGGGACCGAATTCCGGTTTTTACGTGTCGTCATGTTCTTCAGGTTTGCCTGAGATTGTGCAAATGGCCCAAGCTAATGCCTTAATTGGCTCTTCTTCAATATTGTCTAATTTTGGAGGGCCTGCTTCCAATTCAACCAGCGCAAACCTTTCCCTGTCGTCACTACCTATTGGGAAAAAGGGAGAAGGTGGAAATGCAGACTTGGCATCTATTTATTCTGAGGGTCAAAACAAGCAATCAAAGCCAGCTTCCCCCATGTCAGCCACTGCGCTTCTGCAGAAGGCAGCTCAGATGGGTTCCACCAGAAGCACCAATCCGTCCATTTTCAGCGGCAGTTTTGGAGTAATGACCTCCTCTTCCTCCCAAACTACCAGTCTCAATAATAATGCCAACCATAACCGTAACGAGCTTAACCAGGCCTTTCAGAGTATGAAGCAACCCGAGAATTTTACTTCAAGTAGCAATGCAGCCATGCTGGGAAGTACTACTAACTTTAGCTCATTGACGCATTCATCAAACAGTTTTGATCAACTTGTGATGCAAACCAATGGGCAACAAAGAGAACCAGTGAAAGTAAAGCTCCATCCTGGTTCAAACGCTGTGGAAAATAATTTTACAAGAGATTTTCTTGGTGTGAGTGGAGGAGGAGGAGCTGGCCCTCAGTTCCTACCTCAAGAGCTGGCAAAGTTTGCTTCCATAGGCTCACCAATGGGTTTGAGCCAATTCACTGCAGGCAATCAGTAAAGTCGTTTCTGAATATGACTGATATTTAGCCAGCACGTTCATGTCATGTGTTATGGGCCTCTGTAAAAAACCACCAAACTTGAAGGTTTATTGGGAAGTTCATCAAGCTTTTGTGGGGGAGGAAGACCGAGTTAGAGCGAGTCCGTGTATCTCTTCTGATAGAGCGCTGAGTTGTGAGCGGTTCGGAAGGTGGTGGGAGCCCACTGCATGTCTGATGTTACTGAAGGAATAGCTAACTCCCCGAGTATATGCTCCCCTAGTAGTAGTAGTTGTTGTTGTTGTTGTTTTGTCTTCTGTCTTAACCTTGTTATCGTTATTGGCTTCTCTTCCTTGAGAGAAGTGGAGGATGATATAAAATAATGAAGGGAATTAGAAAGACACTGAGAACTAAAACGCAGAAAACTACGTTTTACGTACTATTATTATTGACCCTAGGTCAAAATCCGGCTCCTCGTCAACCAAGGTGGGTTAATTAGAAAAAGAAAAAAATATTGTTAGTTCCAATCTTGACCCAATTTAACGCCATTGGATATGTTTTACTAACCTTTAATAATAATTCGGGGCGTTTCAGGAGATGACGATGATGAGGCCTTATAAAGTCTCTTGTTCACCTTTTTGGTAGATATCAGGTGCAGCACAGTAGTTGTTAAGTAGCCAGAATCTAGGTGTCAGGCTAGCTTTCTGGTGGACCCTAATTCCCTTTTAACTATGTGACGACGAAGTCTCCAGCTACTGATTAAACAGTGAAAGTTTCCTTTGAGCCGTTTGATTTGTCAAACGCTAGCTATAGCCATCATGTCCTAGTAAATAGTAATTAGAATTAAGGTTGAATGAGTAATGAGTAATGATATTTGAACATATAATATATCTCATATATTTTATATAGTTTTATTTATTTGAGTTTTCTAATATTAATAAATAAATATGTGTAAGATATATTGTATACGTAAGTATCATTTATGAGGGCCCAATATATCGCTAGCTTGAGGTCAAACTTCTTTGACTTGTTATGTGTATCGAATATCGATTGACACTACATTGCATGACAGTTCGTGGTTGCTGCTCTATCTGCACAGTAACTGTAAAGTATGCCCTTGACAGCTTCCAATTTAGAACGATGTCCGAAAACGATGCAAATCCTCGTGTAAAACTGGGAATCATTAGCATGTTTACTGATTGATGTTGAGTATGAGACAGCCCGGCAAAACTTTGACCGGAGTAATAAGTTAATTAATAACGTGACTTGTGTGTTTCCTAGTAGTTCTTAATTTCTTCACTGACTTGTGTGCTTCCTATAGTTCTTCTTAATTCCTATAGCTAGTAGTTCCTAAAGATTAAATGGATCATGCCTTATATGTCAAGGATTCGGGATTCTTATAGTACTGTTTGAATTGTAACCTTTTTAATCAAATAAAATGGAATTTATCTGTATTCTTTTATTATAAAGGATGTCCAAAACTTAGTATGGAGAGAAAAATCGGTAGGTGATTCGACGCTTAAACTACAACTCTTAAATAATTTATCTGTACTAAGCTTGAAATATATTGCCGATTCTCATAACATAACCTTTGTGGGTAGGATAAGGATCTAGCTAGTGCATAATTCTACTAGTCCAATGAAATTTTGTATATCTTTTTAATTAATAAGGTTAATAATTTTCTTAATTACTTAAATAATAAAATATTAAATGTTTTTTATTGCATTTTTAAGATATTAAATATTTTTATTTTTTAATTTAATATTTATTTTAAGTAATTAAGAAAATGATATGTTGTTAACCAATGTCTAAATTAAAACACTGTTTAAGAAGATCTCCCTTCATTCCTTAATGAATGACGTTTAAAGTAAGGGTGTTCAAATTCAAATCAAACCGAACAAAATTGAAAAACTGAACCAAAAAAATTGAAAATTGATTCAAATCGAACTTTTTTAATTTAGTTTGGTTCTTTTTTTTAGAAACCGATCGGTTTGGATTAATTTTTAGTTTCAATTTTTAAAACTGAACCGATCTAAACCAAACCGATTCGATTATAATATAATATATATACATATTTTAAATAACTTGGTATGTGTTGTTGAATACCTTAAAAACTTTACTTTCTTATCTTGTTAAAATTATTCATATTAATGATTTCAAAATAACATTTATCATTTAAGGTATATGTTCATTTGATAGTTGCTTTCTTTGGTAATTATGGCTAGAAGTTTTGGTTTGTGTAGCTGAAAATTAGTTTGAAATTTTAGATTTTTATTATATGATTGTACTTGACTATTATACTAGAAGTTTGATCGTGATTGTATTTGATCATTATATTAGAAGATTGTTAATTTTTGTTTAAATGAGTTGTTATTGTTTGTTTTAAATGGGTAAATATGTTATTTATTATATAAATAGACTACATTATCTTTTGGACTATAAAAAAACAAAGGAATAAGATTATTTTTTTTTAAATGGTCAAAAACTGAAAAATCGTTCCAAACCAAACTGATTAATATCGGTTTGGTTTTGTTTGGTTTTTAAATCTGAACCAAACCGATTGGTTGTCTATATGAGAAAACCGATTAATTTGGTTCAAATGAATTTATCCCTCAAAACTGATCCAAACTAATATGCAAACACCCATAGTTTAAAGTAATGGCATAAATATTAAGAAAACTATTAAATACCCTTAATTATAGGAAAAAAATAATTATATTTAACTAAATTATCTTTTTGACTAGTAGTAAATTAAAAATTGTTATAGGTGATCAACAAAGGAGGTGATAAGAGATAAAAAAATGTCTAGAGATTTTAGGAACAATTAATGAATTAACTAAGAAACAAGGGTAAAATTAGTTTAAAAAAATAATTAATTATTCATTAAACTTCTAAATCAATACATAATATAAAACAACATTTTTCTTCTAAAATATCACTTATTATGGTTATGGTTATGGAATGGAGGGAGTATTTAATATTCTTCAATAAATTCTCCTAACTACTTAATGAAAAAAGTATTAGAGTTTAATTTTGATCCACTGTCATTGTAAAGTTTCTTTACACTGTCATCCAATTATATGTTGCCAAATCATTAAAAGAGTTTGACTATCCTAACAATCACTTAAAAAATTTAACTCTTTTAATGATGTGTCAGCACATGATTAAATGACAATGTAAAGAAACTTTACACTGATAATAGATTGAAATTAAATTCAAAGTATTAAATGTTTTTTGAGTTTCTAAAATATTAAATACTCTACTTTTACATTTAATATTTTTTATTTGAATTTCTTAACTAGTGCACTGAAGGGCACTTGTTAACAAATGTCTTAAGAGAATATTATAAATATAAGTACTGCTATGAATCTGGATCTTTGAAAGTGACAGATGCATTTTAGATAGTAAAGTGCAGAGTAATAACTATTAGTGAAAAAATTAAGGATTTAAGATTTTATAAAATACAAACACTTCCTAATGTTATATCTTCTTAATATTTTCATAATTACTTAAAAAATAAAAAGTGTTAAATGAAAAATAAAAATATTTAATATCTTGAAAACTCAAAGAATTTACTAGTGTACTTTCTTCTTTATTAGCCTGATTGATTATGATGATATAAAATTATTCTACGAAAATTTATTATGAGAGTATAGCATTTCTCCCCATGCACTACCTTCTTATTCTTATTATTATTATTATTATTATTATTATTATTATTTTAGATTTTTGCTTCTGTAATTCGGTCTCAAGTCATTCAAAATAGTATAGTTTTTTTTCCATCTTAATCTTTGGAAATCTAACCAAACAGGATAAGCTAAAATATTTGGAATGTGAGAAGAAAATGTTCGGGATTCCAATGTGGAACGAAGAAAGCACAAAAGCTAGCTAGCTGAACGCTATGTTTCCTCTACCAATGTCACGAGAAAGGAAAACCCAGGAAACCGTAATGCTTTCGTTTTGTTTGACAATGTCCTAGGTGATCGATTGATCCTCATTATTTGTTACTTAATGCCCTAATGAAGAGATTGCATGCGTGAATGCACCCCTCACCCTCACCCTCACCCTCACCCTCACCCTCACCCTCCTACTGTTAATATGGCTTTGTTGTCCTTATAGCATCGTTGTTGCTTTGCCGGGTAGAACAAAAGGTCAAAGGGAAAAAAAAAGGCTTTATGCAAGTCATGGAGATATAGAATTGAAAAAAGAAAAAAAGAAAAAGAGAATAAGCAGTTGGAGTTATGAGAGCTCGTCCAATGGCCAATGGGTGGTGTACGTAGGGGGTAAGCAGTCCCTAGCTAGGGCACAGCAACAGGATTCTTGAAAATGCACAAAAAGAGGGCTCCTAACCCCATGGAAAAGGCAAAACTTTTTTAATGGCCTAATGAGATTACAACTTTTTATTGGTATTTGTCATGACCAGCTTTTTGAGACCTGAGTCGGGCCTAGCAATCTCTTTGAAGTTTGAACTCCTTCGTTTGCTAGCAATAATTCTGTTACTGTGTGTGCGTTTTTTGGTATTGTACTACTTCGTTTTTTTCTCTTTTACAAAGCTAGAGGGGTATTATATTGTCCATAATGTGAGCATATAAAATTTGTATTATTTATAATTTGCTTTTCAAAATTAAGTGAATATACTTGATGAAATAGTTATTCTTTAAGATTTAATTTTAATTTATTATTAATGTAAATTTTTTTTACATTGTCATCTAATTATGTACTGATATATTATTAAAAGAGTTAAACTTTCTTAATAATTATTGTAATAATAAAACTCTTTTAATGATTTAACACTACATAATTAAATAATAATATAAAAAAAATTTATATTGACAATAAATTAAAATTAAACTCTATTTTTTATGTTTTAAAAATGTAAGACCGAAAACCTAAAAATAAAAGAATAAAATAAAAGAGAGATGCATTTTAGAATACGTCATTTATTCTTCATTATGTCTTCCTCTCATTCTTCCGAAAAATTCTTAGGTAGAATATTATTTTCAGCAATTTTTTAACTATTAAATTTAGTTTAAATTTTATTATATAATATTTTAAATTTAATATAATTGTATATATAGTTATACAATACCACGTGTCATTAGTACAATAATCTAATACTCTTATATAAAAATTTCTCCATCTCCCTGCCAGTTCCGAACCAATAAGGTGATGGTTGAGATACGTACTCCAAAAGTCCAAACCAACAAGCCACTCTGGAAACTGGAAATCGAGAAACCTGAGTATTGTAGGATTTTTATGCGTGGCAAGAGTTTAATACCATTGTTGCACTCTTGCAATCTTTGCCAACACTTAGGGCCCTTTTGTCATCTGAGGATTTATAGTCGTGCTCTCACTAACAAGTCTTGCATGCTGGCGCCATAAATGAAGCCCAATTATTGAAATGGGTTGCTTGTATTGGGTTGGTGTTTATCCGGAAAGATGCACCCTGGTTTCCAAAACCCAAACTGCTTTTCCCCCCAATGGGTTTGGTTAATTTCTAACCCAAACTTTAACCACAAAACTCAACCTACGTATTCAACAAGTCATTGGAATGGATTAGTACTCTCATGTGACATTTGGTACACCAAATGGTGATTCTTTGGAAAGAGAATAAAATAGGAATGAGCTAAAATGAAATAGATATTTCAGTCTAAAGTTTGGTAACTTTGTTATTTAATATATGGAATTGATTTAGAATATAGTGCAAATTGATCTAAATGATTTAAATGCTCTTAATAAGAAAAATAAATAAAATTTTCATCTTATATATATAATCTGAATGTATATTTTTAAGAACAATATTTAAGTTTATTTTATTTTATAACTTGATAAAAAAATATTGTCGTTAAGAAAAGACAAAATAAATTAAAGTGTGTACAATATTATTTGAAATGTAAGAACAACATAAATATTAAATTGTAATTATCTTGCTTCTTAGTTAAATATTATAGTAATAACATTCTTTATTGTTCATGAAATTTAAGTGCGTTAAATTTACCAAGGGTAATAATTGTTATTTTGTAAAATTAATGAGGAATCCTAATCCCACCTTCCTAAGAGGAAATAAATTTCATACTTTATTCCCATTTTTGTGAAATGAGACATGAAATAAAATTATTTTTTTCCCTCTCGTTACAGTAAGTGTGTCTTTAGATTATTTGAGAAAAAAATATTATATTATAAATTGATTATTTGTATAATTAATTTTTAAAAAAATTAATTATGAAAAATTTAATTTATATTTGAATATGTTAATTTATAATCAATTTTAAGATAAAAAGTTTTATTTAGATTGTATAAAAAATTAATTTTATGTATTAAATTATCAAAATATATATAGAATGATTGAAAAAGGAATTTGGTTGATGAAAAATAATTATTTCTTTTTCAAAGTTTTTGATATAATCTAAAATAAAATAATTAAAAACTCAAAATGAAAGTTTTTTTAAAAAAAGTTACTTTTAGTTAATGAAAAAATTATCTTAACTTATAACTAATTTTACACATTTTAAATAAATAAGATAAATTTTAAATAAAAAAAATTTAATTAAAATTTTTTTTTAAAAAAATTAATTTTTTCAAATAAGCTCTAAATTAATATGGAATAGAATCATAATTTAAATTCGTACTTAACGAACGTGATAGTAGATAAGAATTTCTCGGTTGCAATGGAGGAAAAGTTTGGCCTACAATCCACGTGTTGATTGATCATTGGTGAAAATTACGTGGAACGACATTTACAACGTTGTACTTGTAGGGTTTAGATCTTTTTAGTATTTGAATTTACTTAATTATTTAAAATAATTATTCTTTACATGTATATAAAGTTATTTTTAGAAAAAAGTTACATGACGGAGGGGAAGACCTTGAAGACATGGGAATGAGTGGCGGAGGTTTCAACCCCGGACGTGGGGGGCAGCAGTATACCTTTACTTTTGATGGTGGCTTTACTGGTGGATTTGGAGGAGGCTTTCCTAGCGGGTTTGAATTTCATTTTTGATTGGTGAAGGTGGGTTATAGACTTTTCTTCAAGAGACCACATAAATGAAGACTAATTAATTGCTGGCGGTTACAGGTATATACGTAGGCCATCCCCACAGATGCTTGTAAGAAAAGAAATGTGCCTTAGAGAAATTTTTGCTTTGTGCTGAAGTGATGGGCCTGGTGTTAGTTTAGGAGAAGCATTCTGACAATCCCCCATTTTGGTTTATGTGGCGGTTGTAACTTGTAACAATGCAACATTCACTGCTAATTTCAGGGTAACATATATAGCATGTTTGGTTTAGTTTTTTGGAACTTTTAAATTATGATTTGGACAAAAATTGATTGTTTGATATTTTTGTTTAAATTATGATTTTGAAGTTCTAAAAGCTAAACCAAAAGTTATACAATGTAATTTGAATAAATTCTAAAGCTCATTAGTTGAAATTCATATACACGAAGAGACGAATCTACGGGAAGGCGAGTAGGGGCCTGCCCTCCTCCCTGTCTTAATTTTTTTTTAGTATAATTAATTTTATAAATTTTACTTTCTTATTATATATGTAATAAAAAATTTATATTAAAATATATATAAGCTCCTATATTAATTTATAATTAACCTCTGTTATATTTAAAAAATTAAAATAATCATTATTATAAGTTAATAAATATATATATTTTATAAATTATTTAGTCAACTAACTTTATAAACAAGTAAATAAAATAAATTTTTATCAAATTAAACATACAAATTAAAAATATCGTGTTTAATTTTAATAAAATTATGATATATTTAATTTTTAAATTATAAATTTTTTATTTAATATCTTAACTTTTATAATTCCCCCTACTGCATCCGTCCCTGTATACGCGAAATATTTTTGCAATACCCTGTGTGGTTCTGCAATCTACGCTGCCAAGTTCTTGCGGCATGTAGTGAATGAGTAAGAAATACAGGGACATTTGCTGGATCAGGATGTACCTTTACTTTTATTTTCCCCCGCCATGCTGGCAAGAGGTTGGCGTTTACTTCCAATTGGCAGTCTTACTCCAAGGTGAAATCTGTGCATGCTGCATTCTATTAGCATGATATGATGCTTTCATTTTTTTTGGGACTCTGACTACGCCTGCCAAACCATTAACCATGGATTGTGACTTGGGTGGCGAAATTCAAAAATCAATACAATTTTGATTGGGTAGATAATCTGTTCTATACCGGTTCAAATATTGCATCATTGCAATTCACAATTAAAACCTATAAAGGTTATGTTTGTTGGGAATCATAATTGACTTAATTGGTAAGATTGAGTTGGGATCAAAAGTTTTGAGAGTTTAATTTTAACTGAAATAGATCATTTATAATTATTATTGTAAATTTTTGATAAAATTTGTAATATGTCTTGAGCTTACAACGAGACAACCTTTTATCTTTTAAACTTTTTTTTTAGGAAATTATTTTTTTTATTATTAAAAAAATGTACAACATGCAAAAATGTAAAGAGAAAAATTTATGGTGAGTATGGGAGTAAAAATTCCTGAATAAAATTTATATGTAAAATTATATTGAAAACTCATCTCTTAATTTTACACCCTCATTTTTAAAGGTATACCAAACTAATTTTAGAGATAGATTTTTCATATAAAATTCATTTTTAAAATTTTCTCTTTCGTTATATTGAATGAAATTTATATGTAAAATTATATTGAAAACTCATCCCTTAATTTTACACCTCATTTTTAAAGGTATACCGAACTAACCTTAGAGATAAATTTTTCATATGAAATTCATTTTTAAAATTTTCTCTTTCATTTTTGTTGGTGCTCAGGCTCAGGGGTATCGAACCGGGAGGGGGGACATCCGCTTTTGCATATGACCAGCTTGAGCTTTTGCTCAACTGGCAAAATTACAAAGAAGATTCTCTTTCACTTTTAAGAAGACATCGAACTTACCCCTTAATAATAAACAACGCATCATATACTTACATCAATCCTTAAGCAAACCTTAAATCAACACGATCTCTTCCATTGCATTTTGTTAATTTAAACGTCATTTTCACCTAATTGAAAGAAGAAGAATAGTAGATTTGGCACTTGGAGGGTTGTTTTTTTTTCACTTAGAACAAATCTCAATTACATTAGAAGGAACAAAAATCATTTATATTGAACCCAAAATTTTAACTTTTAGCAACAACAGTAAACAAGACCTCCATCATCAACCAAAAAAATAAGTAAAACAGGAAAACTGATCCACCCCAAGACTTACAGCCACAAACAGGAGGAAACAGTGATGGCAATAACTGCAACAGTGAAGGTAACACCTTTGAGCATTGTCTGGCTATTCAGACCCACTGCACTCGAAGCATCATCGGAGGACCCCGACCCTGACGGAGCATCGGATGCCCGGACATTTTTCTCCGGCTTGGTCGGCGCCGGAGCCGGTGCTGCAGTCGGTGGTGGGCCAAAAAGTCCCAAAGGAAGGAGCACCTGATCCACCTGATACACAGCAAGCTGGTTATCACTATAAATAGTGTTCGCCACAGTTGTATCTACTACCCCTGTTGTTATGTTCACTTGGTTTCCTGAGGTGGTCACGTTTAGAGGGAACTCGCCGTCGTCACTGTTCCCGGCCTGCGTGTGCAACGGGTTGCTCGCAGTTTGGAACTGTGACATGGTGTAGAGAGTGGGGAGGATATGGAACTGCAACAGCTGAAGTTGTTCTTGGGAATTGATAGAGTTCAGTGTCCCTGCTTTTAGATTTGAGAAGGCGTTATCGGTGGGTGCAAAGATGGTGAGGCCTTGGTTTGAGTTGTTGAGCTGGGCATTGATTCGGTCAGCTACTTGGGTTGCTTTGAGCAGCTTAATGAAGGTGGTGAACTGGCCTGCTTTCTCTAGGACTTTGGTGATGTTGGTGGGTCCTGCTGGTGCTGGAGCCACTGCTGGTGTTTGAGCAGAAATTGTATGGAAGAAGAAGATTGTGATGAATATGTTAAGGAAAAGGAGAGGGAGGAAATGGAATAGCATTGCCATTGCTGCAGGCTATGTGAGGATGCAAGAAGACTATAATTTGTTAGAAGTGGAGGGAGGAGATATGTGGTATATGTCTTTATAAGGAGAAGGTGAATGGATATTGATTTGTAAAATTAAAGTTAGGTGAAAGGTTGCAAATAACATAAGGTGGCAAGAGGACCTCAAAGAAGTACTTTTCTTTCGAAGGCAAGACATTACAGGAGAGGGGAGAGGGAGAATTGCTTTGGGAGGCAGGAAAAACAGCAGGGTAGAGCGACTGATATGGGATTGAAATTAATGTGAGTGAGTGTGGGTGGAAAATATGATGCATGTGTTGTTTTTGCTTATCGCTTGGACAAACGTTATCCCATTACACATGTTTGTTTTTGCTTCAGCTTCAAGTTAGTCAACTTTAAGTGGTAGTTGAGTAGTGACAATGATTGTTATGGAGGGACCATATGTTGCCCTATACATTTTTTATTTTTCGAGCTTCTTATTCAGTTTTACGACCGAATTAACCATAAAGAATTTAACTCGGATACAGTTGGTTGTGTTGCTTCTTTTATTTTTATTTAAAAAAAAAAAAAAAACTAATGATCGAGATCCTTGTAGCAAAATTCAAACTGCTCCATCCTTTTTGCTCCTTCTACCCTGTATCTAAACTTATAACCCTTTCAGCTTAAGCCAAAACTGCCTCCATCTTCCTTCCTACCTCATCACCCGACGTCCTCAATGGATCAGTTAGATTATTTCCCCTTTCTTTGTGAGATTTTGCAGAAAAGTCTGTGGTAATTTCTGCAGCTCCAAGTCTCTACTCAACTTCTTCGTTGTTGGTTGAGCGCTCTCATCTGATTTTCGGATACTGCTTCTCAGATTTGTAGGACTTGTTTTTTTTTCTCGGAACGTTGTAAATTACGTCCTTCAAGCCTAGTGTTGCAGACTATGAATATGCTTGCTGTTGCATTCTTCGTATATCGATTTGGGTTTCCGCTCGTTTGAAGACAAGAAAAGAGGTACAGATTTTGTTCCCAAACCTTCCATTGCCACCACCCCATCACTTTTGCTATCATCTCCACTGTACCCCCACTGGCACTGCTGTACTCTGTGCCATTGCCACCCAACATCAGACGCTGCAACCGTTGATATTATAATAAAAAGAAAATGCTAAACAGCCATGTTTTTTTGGACATAATAGCAGTCAAAATGAGTTGAAAATTTTTTAGGTACACTGTGTAAGACATTCTTGATGTTATAAAACCTGGACGGGTATTCGACAGGTCATTAGTTCACTGATCACTAGTTGAAGCATAAATTTATTTGAAATTAAATAAATATATAAAAATATTAATTAAAATTCATATATAATTCACTATCATATAAAAAACTTAATTTCATACGAATTAATAAAAAATGATAAAATTGTTTAATTAATAGTTTTATTTTTCTTTTTGTTTTATATTATGTGTCAAGATAAAGAAATCATTAGGCATTATCTAAAGGTTAATTAATGAACACAATTACAAGGTTTGACTTAATTGGCACTTAACATTCTAATAGAGTTTTGTAACATGAACATTCCTTTTACACTGTATCATTAAATGTTTGCTACATCACTTATGTAGATCATTGTTGTTTCTCACTTTGACTACAAAATTTACTGTTTTTAATACTAATAATTGGTAGTATATACTGAGGTGACAAATGCTCAGTAATATGGCGTAAGAAGATTATCTTACGAGGAGAAGTTCTAGACATTGCTTACCGTAGTTACTTCATTTAATATTAAATATATAAAATTATATGGGTTGTCTTATAAATGGACTTATCCTTATGTATCATTTGTTTTGTTATACTGAAACAAAGTAGGTGCATCATGCTCTTGAATAAAATCAAGTCTAGTTTAGTAAGGTTGTGACATGGGATGTTGTTTCTCTCGGTGCTATAAAAATAGGAGCCCTCGCCCTTTCTCAAGTGTTGAGCATATCAAAATTAGAGGAGTAAGAATTTTTCCTAGAATGCTCCTTCATTTGCTATTGGCCAAAATGGGAGCCCTCGTCCTCTTGGAAATAAGAAGGGTTTGAAGAGAAGTGGCTGGGTTGAAATTGAGAATTACAACTTGCTTGTTCTTTCTATTGGTTGTTGATTATGCTTCTAAATATTTATTGTGATTAAAAAAAGACATCAATAAATATTTAATAAAAAATTGTTTGAATAAGCTTATAAAAAATATTTTTTTTAAACAATTTTTTAGTAAAGTTTTTTTTAAGAAAAAATTATTTTATATTTAGATGCAATGTTTATAAAATATTTTTAAGTAATAAAAAGATTTGTAAGTTTGTTTGGATAAAAAAAATAAATTTTTTTTTAATAACAAAATTACTAAAAATATAGTCTATTCAAAATAAAGAATGCAGAATTTTCAAGAAAAAAAAGAAATTAGATGTAACTTTTAATAAAAGAAAATGATATTTTTGTTAATAAATTATATTAAAAATCACTTCTCATTTTCATATTTTTTTAAAAATTAAAAATCACTAGATTCTAAAAAAATTAATAATTAAACTTTTTTAACATTTACTTTTTTTTAAAGTTTCATCCAAATATACTTCAAAGTTTATAAAAATGTTTTTTTTTTGGAAAGAATGCTTTATGTATTTTAGAAAAAATTATTCAAACTCACTGTAACTTATTAAAGTATCAGGAAAAAAATTGAATACAGTGGCAATTCTCATAAAAAATATATTATATTTTTATCCTTTAAACAAATCATGACGTTGATGTCCGATATGTTGACCACGAGCAAATTGTAACAATCTTCTGCTTCTTAACTATAGTTAAAAAAAACCATACGTCTTGCATCAACTGAAATAAACAGTTAAACACCCAAAAATGCTTGGCTGTCACCAACGTTGAGAAATTCTTCTCAAGGTGTTTGTTTGTCCTCTTACTTTCCAGCTTCTAATCTCTTGAATCTTGACCTATATTTCAATATTAACTTCGTAATTTTTCAATTGTGCAATTATTGCTTCTAAATTATTTTATTTTATTTTTGTAAATTAGAACATCCCTTTATTTGAAAAATAAGAGATCAATTTTATGAGATACTTAGGCGTATAAAGTAGGGACTATTCCTAACAACATTTTATTTATATACATCATGATTTTAATAATCAAACACAAAATAATATGCTTAAAGTGATTAAATTTTTTCTACTAAGACCAACACAAGTTAATTCTAAATTATGTTTATGAGTTGACTACGTTTGCAATTAAATAATTTAAATCCATTCTTATCTAGATGTTTAGATTTCAACAAAGTAATCGTTCTTTTTTTATGAACAAACATGAGCCGACAACAAAAGAAAGATAATTAAATGAAATATATATATATATATATATATATATATAGTAAATGTATCATGTTATAAAAATAGAGCACGAGTTTAAAATTTTATGAAAGATAACTTTTATCTTTCTAATAGTTTATTTGATTATTGAGTAAAATTTATAAATCTTAAATTTTAGCACATTGATAAATGCTTCCTTCTATAATCACAAGAGCTACACAGATATCATGGACATCAGTAGCATTCAAAAATCACAAGTGCCAATCTAGGGGTCTTTCTTGACAGGCAATTAGTAATCCATTGTAAATTTTCACTGATATTAGTAGTTAGTAGTTTGTCTGACCATAAAATGGCGAGAACCTCGTTGCATCCTCATTTTTTGTACAACAAAAAAGATCATCACAGGTGAGTCTCATATTATATCTATCACTATCACTTGCAGCCTGGGAATAAGATATGCCAACCAGTCCAGGCCCAGACAAATCAGTGGCTATTAAATCTGTCCCTGTCGCTTAGCCACCGGTCTGGTTAGTTACAAGCTTACGTTATGGGCCCAATCCTATACCCACCAATTCTTCTTTTCGGCCATTAAATACAAGGAAAAAAAAATTATAGTTCACGGTTAAAATCAGATTCTGCTATATTTTACGTGTATTTTTCGAATTACTTTTAGAATAATCAAAACAATGAGTTTGATTTCCATTTGGGGGAGGGGGGGGGATTGCAACAATACTCTTGTTTGGTATGGAAGTAATCATCTTTTTGGACCTCTCACGTCATTATGGTATATCTAGAAAATTAATTAATTCTCTTAAGTATTAACTTAAAATTTAAATTTATCAAAATAGAAAACAGACTTTCTTAACGAGTTGTTTGATTTTAATATATTGCCAATATAAATATTTTTTTGAATTTGAATTCTAAAAAATAAGAAGTGTATTTTAAAAATAAAATGCAATTGGTGATAAAATTTATGATTAGATTCTCACATGTCCATAATTGGTATTTTTATTTTATAAAATTTTTCATTTACGATTATTAGTTATATACTTTATTATCTAAAATATACTTCACACTTTAAATAATTTAAATTTATATTTTTTATATTATTATATAATTTTATATTATTGAAAAAATTTTATTTATGATAAATATTTTATTAATAACATAATAATATATAATTAAATAACAGTAAAAAAAATTAGATGAATTAAATTAAAAAAAAAGAGGCGGAACTAATGTGAAACAACAACTTTTGTAGTAGCACTTAGTTCAAAAATGCAGTGGGCTAAGTTGAATTGATTTGGTCCTTTCTTTGGGCCTTCTCCTTTAAGACTCTTAATGGATCTGTCATGTAAGGATTCAAAGCTATTCTCCGATAGTAGAAAGCCCACTGAAAGTGCAGAAAATTCTTATAGGCACTCGAGCACACTTTATACTTTTTTCATTAGCTTCCAGAAGCAAATCTCATACACAGATAGCTCATAGCAGTTTCGCCGGTTCACAGTTTTTTGTTATTAATGGATTTAATTTATAATAAAGCGATAAGAACAGAAAACGAAAAAAAAGTAACTAATATTTTGAAGAAAAAAAATTGCAATCGCTGCCGTCCATTCCGTTGACCGAGGGGCGTTAATGTCAAATCCAATTACGCCGCAAAAAAACATCTGATTTAAACCGAACCCCTTTCTTCTTCTTCTTCTTCTTCTTCTTCTTCTTGCCCTTTGATCTGCAAAAGCAAAGGAAACCTCAAAGTTTCAAACCCATTGTTGAACTAAAAACAAAAACAAAAACAAAGGAAAGAGAGTGCGAAGGGCACACCAAAAACCATCGAATCGAAACATTGAATCCAATTTGATTCAATTCGAGGTTTCAAACCCTAGTATAGTATATTATAGTATAGTGGAGTGATAGTGTGATGTTGTGATCGTATGTTGTCGTACTCAACATGATGAACAACGCAAACGGCACGATGTCGACGTCTTCATCGGGTGCCGCACAATCTCCTGGTCTGAAGACATATTTCAAGACCCCCGAAGGTAGATACAAGCTTCACTGCGACAAGACTCACCCTTCCGGTCTCCTTCACTATTCCCATGGCAAAACCGTCTCTCAGGTCTCTCTATTTCTCTTTCTTCTCTCTTTTTCTTCTTCTTCCTTTTTCGTGTGTGTGTGGTTATATGGTGGGTACATACTTTCCATTTTATGCAATCTATGCCTTTACATCGTACTCGATGATGTTTTTATTCATTCCTAGGGTTATTTTAATTTTGTTTCTGATATTGTGGGTGTTTTTCCGTTGTTAATTCAATTTGGGCAACAATTTGTTTATTTAAGTTTTTTTGGAAATGTTGGTGTTCTGTGCTTTGTTAGTGTATCTTATTCAGTTCCATCGGTTATTTTATTGTCTTCTAGCTATTTTGTAGAATCAATTTCATTGAAGGCCTTGCACATTCATGTTTATGATGCTTTTCCTTTTTCAGTATTTGTTTCTCCCATTATTGTTCGTAGAATTAAAATGTAATGTGTCTTAATCTTAGCACATTGTTGGTTGGATTGAATGATCAGGTAACTCTGGCACATCTCAAAGACAAGCCAGCGCCTTCAACCCCAACTGGGCAAGCTTCAAGTTTCAGTGCCAGCAGTGGGGTACGGTCAGCAGCAGCTAGGTTGTTGGGAGGAAGCAATGGAAGCCGAGCTCTTAGTTTTGTTGGAGGCAATGGTAGCAGCAAGAACATGGGAGGAAACAGTAGGATTGGTTCAATTGGTGCCTCGAGTTCAAGTAATTCAATGGCTAATTCCAATTTTGATGGGAAAGGATCTTACTTGATCTTCAATGTTGGGGATGCAATTTTCATAAGTGATTTGAATTCTCAAGACAAGGTATACTGGTTGGGTTTGGATGGATTGTAGCCTTGTAGGTGTTTTGTGTTTGCTTCATGAGAGGTTTCTTGTTGAATGTAGGACCCCATAAAGTCTATCCACTTCAGTAATTCAAATCCCACGTGCCACGCGTTTGATCAGGATTCTAAGGATGGGCATGATTTGCTCATTGGCTTGAACACGGGCGATGGTAAGAAAAGCTTTCACTAAAATTTAAATTTCCATTTGTAAGGAAAATTTAAGCTTTATGAATTTATTGTTCCTGTGTGTATTATTGTAGTTTACTCAGTGTCACTGAGACAGCAATTACAGGATGTTGGTAAAAAGCTTGTTGGGGCCCAGCATTACAACAAAGATGGTTCTGTCAATAACAGGCAACATTTGATCCCTTGTGATATTTTTTGCTACGAGTGTTAGCTTTTCTCAAAACTGTTGCATGGCGTAATTTGCTAGGGTTCTTTTCTTTGTGCTAAGAATACTAGGACTTCCATACAGTTTAGACTGTTATGAATACTTGCTTTGGCTTCTTGATTAAGAAGCTAATATGGAAAGTTATTTTGAATGTTAATTTGCTGAGATATAGATATAAAGATACAGTCTATAATGATGATTTTAAAGTAGTCTTATAAGCAACAAGCATTCTTTCTTGAGAGATTCCTGTTTGTTGATTGACAGTGATCTTGTGAGTTTATGATAATATATTGTAATTCGTAAGAAACAAATTTATGCTTAGATGGTCAAATTTTGATAATTTCTGTACCTTGACTTGGCAAGAAACAGATTATACTATGTGTTAGTTGTTGATTCATGTCATGATGGCTGCAAAGTATATACTAGAAGTTATTAAGCAGTTGGCTCTTAATTCACCTATTGGGCTGTGTATATGCTCATTTTAAGTTATCTATACTAATGCTTCACAATCAAGCCCTTTATCGAAGTAGATAGTTGGTAATGATGGTAGAGGAATGTTTTCTCTTATAAATTTCTTTTAAACTTTTGCTTTTTTTAAGAGTTCGTTTCAGAACATTATCCTGAAACTAAGAAGAAATATGTTCTTTCTGTTTGTGAAAGCTTGTTGATATATGTATTGCTTTGAATGTCTTGGAGATGCCTGCCTTGACACGGTGATCTTTTTGTTATATGACTCGAGGGTTGACTATAACCTTGATTTGGCCGCCAATGTCATTTAATATGGGTGGAAGTCTCTTTGTCAAATGTTAATATTGTAGTTTAGTACTTGCCATTCCTTGATGCATAAATTGAAACCCATTGTGGTTGAGAAGCTGAACCTTCAAAATCTTCTACCTATGTTTGTGGTGCCCATTTCCTATGTATTTCAGTTAAAGGTCTATAATTTTTCTGAAGGAATAAACCCTGTATTTGCATTTTGATGAAAATGATTATGCCTACAGAGGATTTATTCTTTTTTCAATTATGTGGTGTCCTTTGGGTAGGGTTGCCAATCAATAGGCTTGATAAATGCTCAGCTTGACTTGATTATGCGATTGAGCCGAACTTGAACATTAGTGTTGGAGCTCTGCTCATTAACTATATATAATATTTATTATATTTTATAAAATTATTATTATTATCATAAAATTATTTTAAAATATTTTTATTTTATAGAATTTAGTATTTCAAAATTATAAAATATTTTAAGTATAATTTTGAATTGAGCTTGAGCTTGATAAAAGCTAGGCTCTTGCTTGAATTCGATAAAACAAAATTCAAGCGGGGCTAGAACAATAGGTTTGGGCATCATCAAGTAGTGATGCCACTTCTTTAGCACTCCAGAGCATCTTGTCTTGTCATGGCAGGAAAAATCACTTCTGGCCATCTGCTATTCATTTCAATATGCAGGTGCCTTGGTAGCTTTTATGGGTTTGGCTAGGCTTCTTTCAGTTTGCTAAAGGCTCGTTCTGCCCTGAATCAGAATGGGCATGGATATAGGTTGTCTGTAGTAGATAAGTGTAGACCATCATATGAGGTTGAGGTTGTTCATAGAACACAATATATCTTGGGCTATGAGTGTCATGCTTTATGCTGTCTATTTTTTTTTTTTTGGATAATTTTTTATGATTTTTTTAATTGTGGCGATTATCTGCTACGTTATGTGCCGTTTCCTCTTCCTGTTCATATGGTAGGGCTATTATTTCTATATTTATGTTTGCCTCCGATTTCAGCCCCCATATATGTATGTTGCATTTCACTTCCAGAGTGATTTGTCTATGAGCTAGTCATTTATCTTAGTGTGAACTAATCTGTGAAGAAAATTTCTGGTCAATGGAAAATGTAGTTTAATTGTATACAACTGGTTTATTTAAAGTGTATATTACCCATACTAGGTAAAGTTTGTGAATGTTGGTATGTAGTGAAATTCAGTGGTCTTAACTCTTGTCATTGAGTGGTAGAGAATTTAGAGGCCATTTCTCTAAATTGTTATTAAAATTATCCAAATTATCTTCAAGATCTTTCATGTATTTGATTATTATGTCAAAGACACTGTGATTGGAAACTAGCTTTGATTGGTGCATTTTGCTTTGAACAGTCGTTGTACTTGTGTTGCTTGGGTGCCTGGAGGTGATGGTGCTTTTGTTATTGCTCATGCCGATGGGAATTTGTATGTCTATGAAAAGGCAAGACTCAATTATCAAGAGAGACGCTAATTTTACGGTTCGTTTATTATGATGTTTCTTATGGTGATTTGAGCATATATTTACTTTCCTTTCGCATTTCAGAACAAAGATGGTGCTGGTGATTCTTCATTCCCAGTTATCAAAGATCAAACACAATTTTCTGTTGCCCATGCACGTTACAGTAAGGTATTGAGTTTAACATTCATTTGGTTTCTTAACAAAATATGGATATGGATAACTGCATTCTAAAATTTCCACATATTTGAATTTTTATAATTTTCAAAATTAAAGGCAATTTCCCAAGTGTGTTTCATATGGTAGCTTTTTATTTGTATGTATCTGTATCAACAACAATATACTTTACCTTTTACGATGTTGTTTAATATCTGTTTTTATTGGCCTTATTTATTTTTCCATAGTTAAATTCAGCTTTTATTAGTGACTATATGATATTATGATTATTTAGTTCTTCCAGAATGTTGCAACTTGCAGCTTTTTTGCTGAACATTTGATCAATCACACATTTAAGGCTCAATTTGTGTAGGATGGATTCTAGAGTTTGCCATTATGGAGAATTTCTTGTGTTATCTTATCTCTATCATCATTTTTTTGTCTTTTAATATTGACGTGTGCAGAGTAATCCAATAGCCAGATGGCATATATGCCAGGGTTCAATTAACAGTATTTCTTTCTCAACTGATGGGGCATACTTAGCAACTGTTGGAAGAGATGGTATAATTTTTATCCAACACCATCAGCACTGTGTGGTAGTTCTGCTTCTTATTTCACTTTCCTTGCAAAAATAACTTTGTGAGTTTCTTTTTTTTTACTGCATTCAGGTTATTTACGAGTGTTTGATTACTCCAAAGAACAACTTATATGTGGTGGGAAAAGTTATTATGGTGCTTTGTTATGTTGTGCTTGGAGGTGAGGCATGTTTTCTCTTAGTCAATCAATTAGTGGATTGCCATCTTTGGATTTATCTCCTATTTCATTCCAGAGCTTCTAAAATAATAATACTTAACTTGCTTTAGATTGTAACTGTTTTCTTTGTTTTTCTTTTAATTCATACTTCAAAAACACAATTCCATAATGAAAACTCTGTTTTAACAGTATGGATGGAAAATATATTTTGACTGGAGGAGAAGATGATTTAGTTCAAGTTTGGAGTATGGAAGATCGCAAGGTTGTGGCATGGGGTGAGGGACACAACTCATGGGTAAGTTGCATGGTAATTTTGAGTAGGTAAAATTTTTCTACCATAGTACTGAATTAGTTTCTGTCTTTCTGAGGGTGAGCCTTGGGACAACAGTAAGGTTGCTTGCTGCCTTGTGATCTGGTGGTCATGGGTTCTTGTCATAGAAATATCTGCTCAACTCATGGAGTAAATGTTGTGCACAACTGACCCTCCCCCAAAAATGGTGGGAGCCTCGTGCACTAGACCGCCTTTAGTACTGAATTTGTTTGTCAAATGCTGTGATCAGGTCAGTGGAGTGGCTTTTGATTCATATTGGTCATCACCAAATACAAATGACAATGGAGAGACCGTTAGGTATCGGTTTGGTTCTGTTGGTCAGGTACTCAGAAAGATGTTTTTTGTTATAAATTTTCCTGTCTACTTGTGGTGTAGTTTATGGTCTCTACTTCTCAAAATTGTGCTTTCCACATGTTCTATTTTTTCTCCTTTTAACCCATGTTATGATTGGCAGTTTTGAAAATAAATTGCTGTATCTGCTTGTATAAGTTGGCAGTTCTTTTTTTTTTTTTCTTGGGTGGATTAAAGTTGGCAGTTTTTATTTTTTTGGTAACTAGGGAGACCCCTGTTGGGATCTAATTGGGGGAATGGAGAAATGGGATGTGGGAGGATCGAACCCCCCACCCAACGGCAGCCCCCCTGGTCTTTAAGTCCAGGAGAGATACCATGTGAGCTAAGGCTCACTGGTAAAGTTGGCAGTTTTCAAAAAGGCTAAACTCTGGCTTCATTTAGAAAATAAGATTGTGGAGTTATAAAGAATTATGTTGTAATGGATTGCCAGTGACTGCAATTGTATGGGGGAGAAACGTGTTGAGTAATATTAGATGCTGTTAGAATTTTGAAAATGGCATTTTATCTTTGTGATCATTGCGTGATCATGAATATTCATTCCTGAAATTTCCTAACTTTTTGTTTCCTTATAATGTATTGCATTACTCAAGCTCTTATGTGTGCACAATTACTGGAACTAAGATGTTTTGGTGGTCAGGATACACAATTACTTCTGTGGGACCTGGAAATGGATGAGATTGTAGTACCCTTGCGACGTCCTCATGGTGGATCCCCGACTTTCAGTACTGGAAGCCAGTCATCCCACTGGGACAGTGTTGTCCCCTTGGGTACCTTGCAACCTGCTCCCAGTATGCAGGATGTTCCAAAAATCTTTCCGCTGGTTGTTCACCGTGTGCATACTGAACCACTCTCGGGCTTGATATTTACCCAGGAATCTGTACTCACTGCCTGCCGGGAGGGGCACATAAAAGTCTGGATGAGACCTGTGGCTGCTGAGAGCCAATCAAGCAACTCTGAAACTTTGTTAGGTACCAGCCTCAAGGAGAAGCCTTCACTTTCGAGTAAGATAGGAAACTCTAGCTACAAACAATGACTAAATCTTGCTAATCTAAAGGTAATTTTAAGCAATTTTTTTGATATGGTTTGGTTATCTTTTTATCCGGTTGGTTTCCTAGTTATAATACGTTGATTATAGTAAGATGAGCCAACTGGTTCTATTGTATATTCAGGGATGAGCATGCCATTGATGGCACTGAGGGGATGGGAGGGTGAGTTCTCTCCCGCCTCCTACTGTAAGTACAAAACGGCTGTCATTAGGATATGTCTGATTACAGGAATAATGTGAAATTGGTCCTTGGAGATCCGTACTTTGCAAGTTCATACAAGCCATTATTTATTCTCGGCATTTTTGTGGGCTTTTCTATTGCATCAACAACGTGAGTTGCATATAGCTGGAAACCAGATCGAATTGTTTGGAATGGAGTTGATTTTTGAAAACTGATTGGTTCTTTAATTAATTAATTAATTTATTGAAATTTTTTTTTATTACTTTTACTTATCGTTTAATTAGTTTTTAGGATTTTTTTAACTTTTATTTTCTGAAAATCATAACTTTAGACCTATTTGCACGCATTTAATGTAAGTTTGACATATTTTTTCCAAATTTACGTGAGGCCTGGTTTTGTCAACTTATTTTAAAAAAACACCTTTATTTTAAAAGTTATAAGTATTTTTTAAAAATGTAATAAGTTTTTTTTCCTAAATAAAGATTAATTCTTAACTATTTCTTAAAATCTCATTTTTAAAATAAGGTCATTTTAGTTATATATAATAATAAATATTATTTCATGTATTTAATTTTTTATAATTCATGATATTAAATTTAATTATAATTATTATATCATTTAATTTGATAGGTTAAATCAATCAAAGCCATAATTCATCTATAGATGCAATAAGCACTTGAGATGCTTTCTCTTTTCCAATTCACGAGAATTATCACCTTTCCTCCAATGGTTCATCAAATTCGAGAAAAGACGTACCTAAATTCTAACGGATAGGGAGGGTAACAATGTCTCACCATTAAGGTAAGCCGTTGCTAGGACAATATTTGCTTTACGGTCAATGCACGGTAACAGAATATGTTACCTGTTCCTCCTAGCCACAAAAAGGACTCCATTTTCCTTACAATCTATTGCTCGACGTGAAATTAACAGCAGTCTCTGGCTATCACTAATCACATTTAATTTTACTTAACTTTTACACAAAAAACAATTTTTGCTAATCCAAACACGTAATAATCTATTTATCTACAGATGTCAAATCTTCCTTAGATATAGAGAAATTTGAATATCTCGTGCATTTGATTTTTATGCTTTCCTTGGTGTCAAAGTCACAAACCACGTTGTAAAAAAGAAAGAATATCTTTTGGTTTCTATGGAAAGCTCTAAAATATATACTTGTTACATGGAACGCGAGTTTAAAGGACAGTTTATTTAATGGCCGTGCCAACAAAAGAATGTCTATCACATGAACAGCCAAGAATTGAATTGTGAAGTTGTATTAATCTCTTAAACCATTGTTGCAGTAAAAAGTCCATTTTGTTCCACCAAAATTGCAGTACAAAAAAACCTTTCTTCAACTTTTCACCCCAAGAGTAGGAACTGCTCAGAATTTTCATGACAATGGCCTAACAATTCTCATAAAAGAATTGGCTTGTGTGTTTCTAATGAGTCAGGTCACAACGGATGCGATACTTGTCTATTCCTAAAAAGTAACATGGCATCAAAAAGAAGAACAAGAGTGTAATGTGCTCAAACTTGTCTATACAATATGTATTCTATGTACAGCCAAACACCTTTATGATGCCAGCGTTCAAGGAAATAATATGAAAATATATTCTGTCAGCTCACGTGCGCAGGAGGGTCTCTCATACTTTCACGATGTTGAGAATCAGTCTGAGCTTGATGGGTGGTTGCAGATGATTGATCAGGTGGTACCACCTCTTCGGAACCATGCTGTTGATTCAACTGAGCAAGCCATCTTCTCCTCCACTTAAAAATCTCAATAAGAATAGAAGCTCCACACATTGCAGTTCCAAACCCAGTAAATGTAGCAAGTACAATAGATAGAACAGCTTGCATATGAATCTGTCATCCCAAATAAATGTATGAAAATACTTGATATTAGAAAGATTAGGATTATGCAAATTCTGACAAATGCTTTATCAATACAATTGAAAACAACTATGTTGAAAACCACAACAATGCTACTTTTAAATACATTTGACTAATTAGCTTTCAGCTTACTGACCATGGCTCTATGCCTATAACAAAATTTTGCAAATAATCATTCATCTTTATAAACTGAGCTTTGCTTGAATGCAACAGGCCTTGAGAATTTCCACTTAGGCAAGAGGAGTTGATGGCGAAGCTGGCCCATTCACGGTCAGTCTCTTATTTCCCAAAAATTAACCAAAAACAAAATGTCCTATAACTATGGTTGCAAAAAGAATTTCTTACCAACGAGTATAAAAGATGTCCAGCGAGAACCACCAGACCAAACTGAACCGTTGAATAAACCCAAACATGTTTTCTCCTCACTAAGAACAAATTTGGAGGAATCAGTATAACAACAAAGGCAGAATTCAAGTACACAGTGTTGTCTAAAAATAGAAAAATCCCTACTCATTGTTGTAGCTGTCATGCTTGCAAGAAGACCCAGTATACAAGAAAATGGTAGGGATATGGCAATGGCACCAGATCCCATACTTGAAACCTGTCAAACGATAACATTAGGAATTCATATGGGCTAAAGGGAATATTATCCGAGAGTAGTTAAACTTACAAGAAGCTGCTCAAGAAAACAAAAGTAAGCCAGCATGTTGATAATGACAAGAATGGGAACATCCTGCCAAACCCTGTAAAAGTTTTGCATTATTTCTGTTGTATCATGTTGGAAAACAATAATGAAAGATACTCAGGTCAAAAGAAGGGGTCAGAAAGGTTTGACTTCCTTTAAATCCTAAAAGAATTATGAGACCACTAAAAGTGACATGAAGTTATAAGTGCCTCTTACAAGTCAAGACAAACTAGAGACCTTTTGTCAAATCAAATTGATGTATAGTCTGATCAGTCTGACAAATAATCAGTAATTATTTTTTTGTTTACAATCCCTATCCAGAAGCTTATCAATGAAACATGGCCCAAAGTGCTGAACCATAAAATCATTATTAAATAATCTTGAAAGTTCTAAAAATAAAAATAAAAAACTACTCAAGCAAAGCAATAGTTTCCCCTTGCCTGTATTGAGAAATCTCTGCTTGCTGACCTCTGCTCCCTAGCAAGTTACGTGCCTGAACACTTTGAACTCGTAAAAGAGTGACAGGTAGGTTTTGAACTTCTTGCTTGCACACATCACACGTTCTATTACCTTTAAGGCTAAACCATTTAACTGCACACTCTTGGTGCGCCAGTGAAAGTTCACCTTTGCAGCTGCACTCCAATTTAAGAGTATCAGCACCTTCTCCCAATTCAATAAAACAAATTCTACAAACAGCTTCTTCTTCAGGAATATCTTCACCGCCATCTTCATTTTCAACTGAACCAGAATACTCAGATGCACAAGTTGGTTATTGAAAGAACTTAATCTAGAGGTCCAATAACTGATATCTTCAAAGTTGGAAATTAGCAATATTATCAAAGCCACTAGTTAACCATGAAAAATAAGTTTGTGTAGATTAAACCATAGAGAATATATTGCAACTCAAATATGAGAGAACACGATAAATTTGACTTTTAGCCTTGTACACAGATGAAACACAACAGCTGAAAAGGGTCAGGCAGCCCAAGTAGGAAATTGAGTTGAATGAGACAGAGAAAGGATAATAAATAGAAGTTAATAAAGAAGGAAACGATAATGAGAAATGAGCAGGAGAGTATGAGCCGAGCAGGGATGAATTAGGCTTAGTTGGATTCAATTAAATTTGGGCAAGGAAACATGTAACATTCCTAATGGTTGTGTCAGTAAAATAACTTCAGTTTAGGAATCTATTGTGTAGAATTAAAAATAATAATAATTATATATGCAGAAAGCAAATTGTATTTTGAGTTTTAATCAATGGCACAAGCATACTAGAAACTTTAAATTACTTGAACTTAAAGCTTAAGGATCACCAGCATATGCAGTTGATAGTTATAGTGATTATAACCAACAAAATTCAATCTATCTCCAAGTAGCATATAGTTTTAGTCGACACAAGTAAGACATTGTTGAAGGTTCTAAAGTTAATAAAACTTTATAATACAAAGATAAAAAATAAACATTACCAGTATCATCAGGAGGATATGTAGTAGATGTTGTTGTGGCAATATTCTCAGCCAATCGTGGTGTGGTGGGAACCATACGAAACATGCCACCTACAGGTGTGTTCCCATCTTTGATAAGTACAGGAACTGAATGGGAACGATGAATTGGTAATTGCATTCCTTTTTCCTGTCAAATTAGGGAAGTATGAATCAGATAAAGTGGGTAACTAGTTATCCTGGAGATATCAAAATGTCTTATGATGATTTGGAAAGGTATAAAAGGACATAAAATGATATAATAATGGCATTTTTTTATTAGTATTAGTATATCAAACTTAAGTGTTGCAGACTTCAGAGTAACTTGAAGAAAGGGACACATCATTAACTGACTAGGAATTAAAAGATGCATCTCATGAAGAAAGTCATTTAGTGCATTGGACTGTATGATTTAAGTTAACACATCAGTTTGAAGTATGTGAAACCTAAACTAATACAGAAAATCTTGATGCCGAGCTACTCAATCATGGTTTCTGCACTAGATGACTAGCAAAAGCAAACAAATTGGCTGAGTCAGCTCCACCACAATCAAAATGAAACTATCATGTTAATTTAAAAGGGAAGCGGGTGTAAATGCTCTGAGTCTGATCTGTGAAGTATTCAAATTGGTTTTAATGGGTACTAAAGATTTCTTTTATGATGGTGTCAAGGCATACTTGACAGGTTCAAACTTAAGGGATTTCTAGATGCTTGTTGCATTAATTCTGAAATACTATGACTATTAGGAAACATTTGAAACTGATGATGTCGAGGAGAACCATTGCCGAAAGAACCATCTCTATAATGATGGCACACTTACATCTGTTTGACAGATTCAAGTTCAGGTAGTTTATTGGCTTTTACATAGACAAATATTTTGGAAAATAAGTAAGATGTAATTCAGCAAACAAGAAAAAACTGACAGTTTGAGAGAGCCACACGTGCATACAATTTCATCAGAAAACCTGGTTACATATATATCAAGCATGTCTAGAAACATCCCAAGGAAGAAAGGATTTTTTCCACAATGATTGTTACAATTTAACATATTGCAATTGTTGCAAAGCTACTCACAACAGATGTTGCTGGATAAGCTGTGTTCCCTCCATGTACAGACTCTGGATTTGACTGAGCAATTGGGGTTACAGGTAAGGATGACGTTTTCTTCCCTCTCGGTGTGATCACCTTTGTAAGAGATAATGTCCTTGAAATAAGAGGCTTTTTTGGTGCCACTGAGGGTGAACCTTCAAGTGCTAGGATGGCAGCCTTTTCAATCTCTGAACTTGTGTTGCGAATTTTAAAACTGAGTTTGGGAAGAAGGGTTTTAATAGTTGATTTATTTTTTGATGAGGAGGGACCTGGGGACTCATTGCTTCTGGAGAAACCAGGGCTTGGACAGGGGGAAAATATCAGTCTTCTGGGAGGTGGAGTTGGAGGCATGTTTATTCTCAAAAAATCTTCTCTTGCTTCCTCCAGATTTCTTGTGGGTATCTCCAAGATAAGGTTTTGCCTTCTCCCGTGTTGTCCACTATGGAGTTCCTCAGTTATTTCAGATGACTCTACACCCTATATATGAAGAAGCAGAAGAAAAACTTTCTTAAAAATAGAGAAGGAAAAACTTTACTCATCGAGCTACAAAGTAATAAATCATACACAAACGTCTCAGAAACATGTATTTTAGTTGGAGGATACATGAAGTCAGTCTAGTCAATTGAATTTATCTTCAATGAATATTTACGTTGTTGATTGTTTTCTCCCTTTTTGCAGGAAGCGCTTATACGTGTGATGTTTTTACCAGCAAAGGGGAGATATGCAAAATAGATGGGCATTAAGGTAATGTGAGTTCTGATGATGTCACTGCATGTGTAACTTCACAGAGGGCTATGTGAGGTAGAATCATATAAGTCACCAATTAATTGGCATTCAATAAAACTATAGAAGCTTCCACTAATCTAGATTTGGAACCCAATTATCCATAGTCACAAGCACTATAACACTGAAAATCTTTGGAAGATATTCGCCATGATTTTTAGGTCAAATATATTCACCCGATTTCTAAGAAGGAACGAGATTTTAAACTGGAATATACAAGTCACACATTTGAGAGCCTGAAACATCTGAGCATGATAAACATTGGGAACCAGGGCAACATTGCTGCAGTATCTGGGCTGCTGTGGTCATTATAAGGGAAAGAGTAAGATATATCTCACGGGTGTTCCAACTTCTCTCATCTACTTAATTTACCTGAGACGGGGGGCAATGTGCAAAACCAAATTCCCAACCTGAACTAAAACTAAAAATCCTATCAATTCAAGTGAAAACTCGAACGCACCAATATGTCAGGATTATGTATATAACATATATGTATGCAGGCATACTGGTAAATTCTAAAGATAGAGAAGACAGCAAAACCCATTAGTCAGGAACACAGAAACAGAGGAGATTATGATCAATGATAAACTAAAGGCAAGAAGTAAGAACATACAAGGAATACCCATAAGATTTCTAGTCAAGAAAACGAATATACGAAAGTGTTAATGAGTCCAAAGTAAAGAAAATAACACTGAACAAGGTAAGGTACCTTTTGAATTGGGATATCAGCTCTACTATCAGTGACACCAGCACCTTCGTCATTATCCATGGGAACGCCTGCAGCTTCAGTTGGCATGATCAGTGGGAAACCCACAAAAGCGAAAAGCAACACAATTTTGAGGAGCTGAAGTCTGAACAATGGAAATTCAGAGAAGTGTGTATTTTGCGGGTTTGGGAAAGAAAGGTGAAACCTGCATGGACCATGGGAGCTGGAAAGTAGCGGAGAGGGAATATAGAAAGGTTGTGGCACCATAGAAACAGACAGGTTGTGCTGTGACTGTCACTGTGAGCTTGAAGCAGACATGTTTCATCTTTTCTGAATAAGATACAAAATACAAGCCTTATATATCATATCATATGTATGGTTGGCCAGCTTAAACATCATTTCTTTTGGTCTTTACTCTTCATCATTTCAGCAAAAAATAAATAAAATTATTTGATCCGGATCAAATACTACTGAGAGACTCTTTTGCATGCATTTTACTTTACTTGGGTTAGTTTTTTATTTATGAAGATTATTTTATTACCTTTTTTTTTTTTGGTATCGCTGCTCAGAATGTGTTATCAAAGATTTTATATTTAATGAGCTTTAAATATTTATTGTAAAATCAAATAACTAATAAATATGTCTCTAATATATATATATATATTATCCAGCTACTCTAAAATGGCGTGTTACCCTCTAAACCTTGTGTAATTTTTAAAAGTGGAGAATGATATGATTTCTGTATTCTATAAAAGTTTAAATTATTAATTTTTTAAATTATTTTTATTTGTATTTAATTGTTTGAAATGTATTATATATTTGAAAAGAATTAGGAAGCCAAATTCAGACAGAAAATAATATCTTTTGACATTCTCATTTTTTAATAAAAATGTATTTTTAAGTGTACATCATAAATCTAAAGGCATTATGTTCTTTTATTATCTCTCTGGTGGAAGACATGCATTTAGCACGTAATGACACGAATGGAGACATTTTGTTTCACAGAGATAGTCTGTATGCAAGTTGTTTGAACTTAAACCAATTACAAGATGATCTTTCAAGTGATTTAAATTTGACTTTGATAGAAAATATTTAAGATGAATAAGTGGAGTAGGTAATACATAAATATTAATATATCCTTTTAAAAAAATACAAATAAATTTTATCTCTATCTAAGTTTTTTTATTAATATTTTTTATGAAAAAAAAAAAAACTTTCATTAACACGAAAGATAAACAAACAAAAGAACATATGAGAGGTGGTGGTTCCTTCAGCCCAACCTCACCATTATCAAGCCTTACAAATCAATGGACATGAATAAGCAACTATATTAATCAACGTTCTTAAAGTCGGACCAAATAGTGAATTGGAAAAGTTTTCGGTTCAGGTTCAACTGATTTAATCGTTTGGTCGAATCGAATGATGTCATAATTATATATCAAATAAACAAATATATATATATATATATATATATATATGACTCATAAGATACATTACCAATAATAAAATGTATAATAAAATTTTGGGATTTTAATTATCAAGTCTTAGATCACTCTCAGTTAAATAATTAAGTGATTGAGAAATTAAAAAAATTTAAAAAATTAAAAAAAAAAGATAGCTGGTTCAACTCGGTTTTATCTGATTTTAACTAATTTTGACCGGTTCAACTCGATCTAACCATAAATCTAATTTTAACATTTAACCATAACAGATAAAGAACCGATTCACGGTCCGACCAGTTCACAATCTGACCGACTGGTCCATTCCAATCTGGATAACAGTATTACTCCCATGGCATAAAAATGAGAAAGACACATAAGAAAATTAAGATTTCAACGATAAAATGTCATGTATGTGAAAGCGCCAAGCTCAAACAAGTTATACTTTCGTTTCGATAAAAGCATACCAAATCACTTCTCGATCACCTAAAAAATAACATCCTTGAAAGTCAGCTCAGCTATCAATCGCATGAATTCTCTCAATGCCCACCCACGCATGATGAAAGAAGAATACACAACAAAACAGGGCTTTGAAGCATAAAAAATCACATCATCACTCCCAACAACAACCATATCCAAGCCACGCCTCTTTAAAAAAGGTTGCATCGACATTGACTTTATAAAAGTTTACAGTTTACACCACTTACTTGTACCTCTCACTTAGGACTTAGGAGGAGCTTTTTGGGATTTCGAATGGATTATTATTGGCGTCTTAATTTGTACCAAGTTTTAAAGGATTCTATTGGCGGCTGTAAGACGTTTTTGACAATCTTTCCATAAACCACTACATTCTGTTCGTGCTACACATACCATAACAGATAAGCACACTACTCCTAAAAGTTTTTAAGAAGCTGGAAGAGTCTATCCTAAATCCAATCCACCATTTTGCCTTCTTCTATGGGTTGAATATTCTCCCACAACCCGATAAAATTAGGGCTGTCAAACGGGCTGGTCCGCTCGCGACGAGCCGAAAGTTAAACGGGTGGGGCCAAAATTGTTCGTGTTTAAACAGGTTGTAAATTAGTCAACCAGACTCGCCTCGCATCGACTCGCGAGCCTAAACGGGCCGACCCGCGAAACTTTTTTTTTTTTTTACTTTTAAACTTTGAAATAAATTTAAATTTAATAAAAAATTTAATTTAATAATCTCAAATTAAATATTACATTACATAGACATAATATTTAATACTTTAATCTCATTTAAAGGGTTAAGGGATAATTTAAACAAATAAATAATATAAACTTATGGAGTTTGACGAATATGTTTGTGTATAAGTTGTGTCATTACTAACATGTACAATATATACATTTTATATTTTTGTTTGTGAAAAGACTGTTTAATTAACTTTTAAATTTTTAAATTGAAATTTTTTCTTTAGATACAAATAAATTGAGATTTTAAAAAAAAAAGTTATGCGGGTAGCCCGCGGGCCCCGACAGGTTGGCCCGTTTAACTCGCGGTTAAACGAGTCGATTCAAAATTACTCACATTTTTACGGATCACTAATTTTGAAACTCAACTCGCATAATTTATACGGGTAAACAGGTCGACCCGACAAGTTGGACCCGTTTTGACGGCTTTAGATAAAACCCCAAAGAGCTTTAGCTCCTGACAATTGAAATGATCTCTTGTAATTGGGTGGGACCACACAACTTATGCAAATAGCATCTACACAAAAGTTTATCGTCTTAGTGGAAAAGAAAAACAAAACTATTAATTTACTGTATTTAGATTAAATTTTATGACGCCAGGTCAAAAAATAAGGAAACTTCCAAATAAGAACTTAAGTTCAATTTAACAAAAATTGAATCAACAATTTGTATAAGATATCATGTATATTTCGATTTTCCAAAACATGCACAATATTTCATATCAATAGGTAAATATATATTATTATAAGGAACACTGATTTCATCAATAATTAGCTATGAATATCATGGAAGTGCGTGCTTTCTTGTTACAAAATACGAACATGTCATCTATTATGAAAATATATAGGAAACTCATTTACATTTATAAAAAAATGTATTGTAACTAAATTCAGAAGACCTGATAGTTTTATTAATTAAGCGATTAATTTATTGATATTTTATGATTAATATCATTTTTACTCTTATTTAACCTTATATGTTAATAATAAAAAACACATTAATTTAGTGCAATGAATTAAATATTTATTTTGATGTCTAAATGTGTTCTTCTCCCTTTCTTAACATATAAAACACACGAGTTAAGGGTTATGTTTGATAGCATTTTAGTGTTGGTTGTAATATTGTTGTTATGAATAAAAAAAATCGTTTAATTTTTTATAATGAAAAATATGCATGCATAATAAATTCAAAATATAAGAAAAGCGGCAAATAATTTACTCTAATTTAAATTTTAATTTTATCTGGAGAATATATAAGAGTTAAAAAACTTCAAAAAGTAATCAATAAATCACAACTTATTATTTTAGATTAAAATTTATATATTACTTCCGATCAATTTTAAGTGTTGTTTTAGAGAGAAAAAAATGATTCATTATTCTCACAAATTAATAAAACATTAATTATTATTTTTTTATCTATGTCCTTATAAATTAATGGAGTATATAAGAGATAGTATGATATAATAAAGTGAAAGAATTAATTGTTAAAAAATGAATAAGAGTAATTTAGTTAAAAAAATTATAATTAAAATTTAATTTTATGTTTCTTAATTCTTATATCTTGTACTAAAATAACACTTAAAAATGAGCAAGATAGAGTATTAGACACTCTACAAAACTATGTGCCGCATCATGAGAAATATAAATTAGTATATTGTTAAACCAATGTGTCTATGTTTACAAGTAGCTTTCAAGTTAGACGTGGGGTTGTATGATCTTGACAGACCTTAACATATTTAGAGATAAACTGGAGAAATGGAATGACATTCACGCAAAAATTAGACTGATCTAATTATTAAGTGGATCTTTCTAGAACCAGGTACTTGAAAATAAATATATTTGTGGACGTACGTAGAAGAAAGTCAAACACTGAAAGGGATTAGTCTAAATGCCCTTAAACGCCTCGCAGAAGAGGGCTTGATTACATGAACCGCAAAAGATGGTTCGATAATAAATGAACAGCAATAAAAAAAAAGAGAGGTGAAAAGAAAAAACGCACGGAGAGAGAGGATATATTCCAGATTTTAGAAGGAGTTTAATTTTAATTTGTTTTGGTTACTGCCACTTCATCTAAAATTTTAATTTAAAAAAATGGTCTCACGACTCATGTTTAATCTGCTTAAGAGTTACAGTCATAAGATATTTATTTAATATAATTTACATCTCATTCTTTTATTAATTTAGAATATTATTATGAATGTATTTAAGAAGTTCTCTTTCAAACTTTGTTAGTTTTTTTGAGTTGCTGATCTTTTTTCTATCTAATTTTTGGTGTTTAGTGTAGATAATGCATTTTTTGGTATTTTATAGTGTTTTTCGTTATTTGAAATAAGATAATGATTTCATTTTTCTATTGGTTTTTCCTGTTTGTAAACTTAAAATATCCATATTTTATTTTTTTTACAACTAAATGTTTTCCGTGGAACAAATTTTTTTAGAGATCTATTGTATTCCATGAGCTTCTTCTTCCCTCTCTTGATGAAAATTGACCACATTCCTTAATCCAAAAGAAAAATAATAGAATAAAATGATTGCATTCTGTACTGTTAATATGGCATTGGTTATCATCTCGAAAAGAACAAGATGTCCTTGTTTATTGATATTAACGCATATAACAATTTAGATTATACGAGGTCACGCGTAGATCCACTTGAGAACCTCAGCGGTACATGCACCTTAGTTTGGATAATTCGTTTTATACAGGGTAGAATATATAAACCTCTTTTTGAAAAATTATTATTATTTGCTATATTTGTTACCCAGATGTTACTTCATCCAAAAAACTTCATCCTCTTCTTAATTAGACTTATTAATTGTAATCTTCTAAAATTAAAAATTCAAATATGAGTTGGCCATAAAGAATATAAAAAGGTTACCTTGCAGCACAGATCAATGCGACGATACGTTGATGCCTAACATATTAAGAAAAGAAATAAATAATATTTATTTATAATTTATAAATACAGGCTCATAGGCTGTATAGAAGCCACGTAAGCAAATTGAGCATCTAACTATTCTCCATGTCAGATTGTATCATTTTGACATCTCATCTTACACTTACACGTGGCAATCAAAGCTCCTGCTTCCCCTCCTCATCCCAACCCACCTCAGAGGCACTTTGCTCCATTCTCTTCATTCTCTCTATTCTGTTACTGAAATGAAACGGCGCATCATGCTTATCAGCTCCCTGCTTTAATGCCCAACGGTTTCATTTTTAACTACGTGCGGCCTAGGCTTATTTCTCCGTTACTAAAATGAATCATTGCCTCCTTCAATCATCAACAACACCAATGGCCTGAGGCAGAGGTACATTCAATACTCATTAACCAATTGATTTCTCATCTTTCAGTTATATTGCCATGTGAATATCTACACTCCACCTGCCATTGTGGTGGACGTTTCCTCCAAGAAGATCAACCACCTCTTAGACAAGACGAGCTCGACAAGAAATGGTGGGATCAGCCAGAGTTCCGGGACCTTAACGCTGCTCAATGGAAAAGGCTAAGGTGGGTGCGCAATAGATACACCATCTACAACTACTGCACTGATAGGAAGCCCTACCCACAACTTCCCCTTGAATGCAGAAGAGACTGTGACATTTAAATTTTCATCTATTATTGTTATTGTTATTACTACCATAGGTCATCATTTACTTTCATCTCAATTTTCATCACCACCTCACTGATACAATTACATATGGGTTTCTTTTTGTGTTGGTCATTTATCATCATTTATTTCCGCTCTATTGTTTGAGCTATGTGATTAAGAAGTGGAGGTTGAAACACAGAAGAGCCTTTGTATCTGTAATTCTATTTTAGTCTTTCTGATATACTGTTATAATTATTTTTACTACTATTCTTGCTTTATTTTATTTGTCCTGTGCTAATAATGGCCTATCCTGGAGAACCAGTTGTATTTTACAGATTCTTATCATTGTTTCTGGTAATTCGGGCCATATCTTCTTTCATTATTGTGGATTGTTGACAAACATTTACTTATTGTAATGTCCTACGAGTTAGGTCTCATTTGTTTGCAATCTCCTAATTTCTAATTTATTTGTGCTTTGCTTTTCTTCAGGTTCTTAAATACAATATTACCATTCTTTTTCTTCAGTGGTTTGAATTATGTTATTTATTTATTTTATCCAAAATAGATTATGTTCATTTATTTTGATTGAATCTGGTGACTTAAACATCTTGTGCTTTTGCTGAATATATTGAGTTTTGGGCATGCAATAAATCAGAATATGTTATATGCAAGCTCAAGGAGATGGGAAAAGTATCAGAGAAGGACATCATGCAGATTAGTGAAGAGTTTGATAGATTAGATGCCGACAACTGTGGAAAAATAACACTTGCTGATCTCATGGAGGGTCATCATTGATATGCTCAATATGGTTATTCAAAATGCAAGGGAATCCTATTTCTAAGGTGTTGGCAATTAGGGAAGGGAATATCAGATTCTCAAGTTGCATGCTGGCCAATGGTGAACTTCAGATGATGGGAACTTTCTTCTTATCGGGGGTGGAGGTGGGAGGGACATTAGATTCTCAAGTTGCATGCTGGTGATATTCCCCCCACCCTTTTTGTCATGATCATTAACTTGATGAGGCATGTTGAACGTGAATGCTGGTGAATTTCATGGTTCTTTTTGCCTATTTAGAGGATGATAAGTACTGACCTTGCCGGAATTTGGGTGTTACCAATTACATTATTGTCAGGTTCATGAGATGGCTTGTGATAATGAAGGGGAAATTTTTGATTGGGTAAATGATTATTTTGTACATATCCTTTTTGAAGATGATTTCAATTGATTCTTTAGCATTTTCTTTTCGGTGAGCTTCTCTGGCTCAGAGTGTTTATCTCAGTAAATTGTGTAATGCATTGTAGAACATCTTAGTGACTCTCACGTGTAGTTCTTTTGCTAAGAATCTAAGATGATTCGATTTTCTAGGGCTGTAAATAGAAAATGCTTCTTATTTAAGTTCTTACATAAACCAATTCTATTTTTATATTTTAATGCTTTTGCATGAGACTTGTCCGAACAACCTCGGCCTTAACCAATCAAAGTAGTGTCGCACTCTCTGTAAACATTAGTGCCAAAAACTTGGTAAACTAGCATGATAAAGTTGCTGAAGGTATAAGTGAAAAATTCTTCATCTATTATATATATAGAAGATAATTATGTATCTTATTGCGACAAACTTCAATATAACATTTATATTTAGAATACACGTGTGATTAGTTATTTTATTCTCTTACCAATATAAAATGTACAATAGTCAAGGATAACCTTTAACTAAACAAAATATGAATGCAAAACAATTTTGGTTATTCACTCGCGTATCGCATGGGTTTACATCTAGTTTTTGGTAAAAATAAACTAAGATAAGCTGAACACATTAGTCCTCAAATCCATACGAAAAATGTATTTATTAACAGTAATTAATCTTCTCAAGTTATCAATCATTCGTTTAGAAGATGAACACTTTAAGAACTTTTGTGTCCCCATTAAGTTGTAGTGAACTTGTGATGAAGAAACGAATTAAGACAACTGACTGCTCGGCGTCAACTTCGCTGTTAATTGCTTTCCCATTCTCGTTAGAAAGAAAAGAAGGATTGAAAGATAAAAATTCTTTCCCAATTTACGAACATTAAAAACACATATCCATCACAAAAAAAGCACAAATCATTACAATTATGTATATAATTACTAAATTATTTTAAAATATGTTTTAAAAAAATATTTAAAAAAATATTAAATATAAAAATAAAACACTTAAAATTTTAAAATTATTTAATATTTTTTATTTAATAATTAAAAGTATTTATTAAGAGATATTAAATGATTCTTAAATAATACTCTTATAACACTAATTAGAAAAAAGTAAATATTTATTTTAATTCTTAAAAAAGATAAGTGACATTAATTTAGTTCTTTAATAATTTTTAATATTAAATTGATCATTTTAAAAAACTAATTTAATGTAAAATATGTCATTTAATGACTAATTTGATGTCAAAAATTAATATTAAATGATCATTTTAATATATTTATCATTAGAAGACCTAATGACACTTATAATTTTTAAGATTAAAATAAGTATTTACTTATTAAAAAACTTAAAAATATTTAATACTTTTTTTATCAAATAATTATGAGAATTTATTAAAAATATTAAATATTCATTAAAAAATATTTTAAAATAGTGATTAATAAAATCATAAAAAAAATAAAACTTAAAATAAAATTTTACATATACTTGTAATTATATTTTTTAATTAAAATATAATATATTCATTAGTTTTTATATGTTAACACTAAAAATGAAGAATGACGTGACATTCAAATATAAAAAATAATATATATTTTATTTTAATTAAAAAAATAGTACTACAAGCAAATTTTATCTCAATTTTTTCAAGAGTAATTATGCACAAAGATCGGTAGCATTTATTTAGCAAAGAAGATGCGTGGGCCACTCCGTCTCTTCCGGCTCAACATGTCGGGTGTGAACAGTAACTGTAACTCGTGGCATACAATATATATATATATATATATTTTTTGGGTGTAACATGTAAGAGCATACAAAGTTTTTGTTGTTAAAAAATATTGTCATATTTGAAGCGCTAATAATAAGTTTTTAAAGACGTTCCATAAGAATAAAGAAGCATAATAAGTTTTTTTTTTTTGGTATTTGTACTAAAACAAAGCTAAGAGGCATAAAGAGAATTCTGAAAAGTTGTCTTTCTCTTGTTAGATCAAAAGTTGGGCCTTTTATATTAATATGTTTAAAAAAAAGTATTTATTTTTTCCATTAAAAAATTATGTATATATATATTTACAGGTTAAAAAGTCAGTAGGATTGAACCAACTTTTTAATATGATTTTTTTAATCAGTAGAAAACTAAAATAAAACAAAACGGTAAAAATTCAGTAATGAGCCGATTTCTCACTTAAAATTAAAAAGAAAAAGGAACAATAACTTGACAACAAAAATGAAATGTCAGCTTAAGTCGTGACGATAAATCATGGTGAAAAGCCCGGTTGAACACAAACTAACTTATGAACATGTAAAAAATAAATTTTGACACATAATTTATGAATTAAAGTAAAATAAAAAATAAATTTTTAAATAAATATTTATTTTAATTTTTTAAAAATATATAATATTATATTAGTTCTTTATTTATCAATAACATTAAATTAATTTTTTAATAATAATTAATATTATTAATTTTGTATTTTAAAAATTAATTTGATATTATTGTAAAAACTTATTTAATGATAAAAATATGATATTAAAAAATTAATTTAATTTTATATATATATATTTTAAAAAAATAATTTAATATACATAAAAATAAAAAAATAATGTAATCTCACATATATTTTAAATACAAAAGTAGACATTTATTTTAACTTTTTTTTTATCGGTATTGATATTTAAAAAGCCCAAAAGTTGAGGCTCCCACCGACAAGTTGAGGGCATAATGGGTTTGCTAGCGAGTTCAATCATGTTATTAGGCACCTGATATATATATTTTTTTTGGATAGAGTTAAGCACCTGATTTAATATTAGTTAACTTGCTAATTTTTAATTATCTGCCACAGCCAGTTTGGAATAAAGCTCCCTTACAAGCAAACTGCAGTCATGATCCCTTTTCCTTTCTTTTTATTTTTTGGTAGGCTCCCTTTTCCCTTTTCCTTTCTTTAATCCAATAAAGTTTCGAATAATGCAGTCTCTAGGGTGTCGTTGTACTTGAAACCCCAATAATATTGTTTGGCAAATTTATTTGATTCCATTCACTGCTTATGGTGCTAATGAAGTAAGGTGCTCCATTTGCAAAAGAAAATATATAAAACTAAATATAATTATTAAATAATATAATTGCACTAATTTTTGTACTGTTTGTAACATATTTTGTCTAATAGCCTTAGTTCAAACAACATCAATTTTTTAAAGTTATTTCATCAAATCCTAGACCTCATTTATATAAAAAAAACTAATAATAAAAAATTAACAAAATGAATTTTAATAGATTTATTATTTATATATTCATTTCATCAAAATTTAAGTCGTTCATTTATTATAAATAGTTATCAACCTAAATTACTCTTTGAAGTGTATAGAGAATCTTGATTCCATTATTGCCAGCCAAAAATTAAAAATTAAAAAACAGTGCATCATGATGTGATTGTTTTTAAAAAAGAAAGAATCAAAGTTAGTCCAATCAAATTAATTTTTCTTAAAAGTTCTGTTTTGAGGAGGTGAAATTGTTCCATTTGAAAGTCATAATATAATAGGGAAACGTTGGTTCTGATAATCAATAAGTGAAAGTGAACTTTGTTAAAACAATAAATGATCATTGAGAAGGCAAGGGTTTCCATCTCACGACACGTAAACCTAGTGGGGACGAGGATGCTCCCACATCACATCACTCGTTCACACTGGCACTGCACATGCCACAGTGTGAGTGTGAGAGTGTTGTGTCCTATTATATGTTCCCAGATCTACTCTCACACTCCACACCACTCCCTTCCCATCTTCTTCTTCACCCCAAATTCCTATTCCCCTTCTTCTTCTTCTTCAGATCTAGCTAGGGTTTTCAGAAGAAAAAAAAAATCTTTTAATTTATATATTGAAGCCAATAATTTTCAGGATGAGCTAATCGGTTGGGGATGCGGGGATTCAATCCACCCAATATGGGTGGAGGCTGGTACGAGTCAATGCCGAAAAGGGTTCCAAGGAGGGTCTGGTTAGGGTTCCAAAAATCAATGGGTGTCCTCGTGGGTGGGAATCACACTTCCTCCAGGTTTTGTACTCGCTAATTCTTGTTCCCCTTCTCCATTTCAGCCTTTCAATTTTCTCTCAAGAGAACTTTTTTTAAAAAAAAAAAAAAATCAAAACTTCTGTGACTTGTTGACAAATCGCTCTGCGAACTTCGTTTCTTCTCAGAGATTGCTCTTCTGGGCATCGAATTTGAGCAAATTTTCATGGATTCCAAGGGCTTGAAATTCCAGATCCTTAGTGGGTCTATAGCGAGGCGCGTGCTTTTTCGCACATTCATGCTTGCCTTAGCTATTTCCATCGTTACTCTGCTCCGCGTCCTACCCAACCTCGATTTGGGTACCTTGGCTCCGAATACCTACATGGACTGTGTTGCGGATTCGGATTTGGATTCACATTCCTCAAACGTCACTGTGACACCCGGTTCCTACTTGTTCCAGAGTCGGATCCTGAACTCCTTCTGGGGTTCCTTTGACTCTATGAATTGCAAGAAAGATGTCAACTTGACTTTAAATGTGGTCACAGAGCTAATGGGTAAACAATTCTTGGACTGCGGTGCCAAAAGTCTCTGCATTGGAGAAGGGTCCCCAATGGCTGTTTCTGCAATGCAACAGTTAGGTTTCTCCAGTGTCAGTGGTGTTCACACACACCGCTTTTTCTCCCTCAAGCAGAAGAAAATTGTCTACGAGCTTGAATATCAGGACTCTTCATTCGATTTCGTTTTCTCAAGGGATCTAGACAAAGTTTCAGTCCCTGCATTGCTCGTGCTTGAGGTTGAGCGCATCCTTAAGCCTGGTGGAATTGGTGCCCTGCTTGGGGCTGCTACTGGTTCCAACCCCAATGACTTGATAAGGTCTGCTACTCCAGTGTCGTCTTTGTTGAGATGTTCCAGCGTTGTGCATGTTGGTTATGTCAATGAGCTTATCCTTGTCGTTTTCAAGAAAATATCTGAAAATAGCAGTTTCTTCTATCAATATCGCCTTCCAGCAGATTGTGCAAGTCTCACTTTCAACAAACCTCTCATAGAGCTGATGGAACCTCTTGTGGAGGAAAGACCACCTCCGGAGTTTGAGAAAAGGATCTCCTATTTACCTAAGTTTGTGGACGTTTCTTCTAGGAAGCGGTTGGTGTATATTGATATTGGTGTAGGGGAGCTCCTGAACGCAAATGTCACTGATTGGTTCCTGCCATCTTATCCTATTGATCAGAAAGCTTTCAGTGTGTATTTTGTTCACTACAACACTTCGATCCTGTTATCCTATGTGAAACGACCTGGTATCACCTTTGTTTATCATCCGGGATTGGCTGGAAAGGTTACTGCAAAGCTTGGTGTAGATGGAGACCTGGATCCTTTTCTGGGAGAGGAAGAGTTTGATTTCCTTGCCTGGTTCAAAGAAACTGTGCAATATGCAGATTTTGTGGTCCTGAAGATGAATGCAGGGAAAGTTGAACTGAAGTTCCTCTCGGATATATTTGAAAGTGGAGCTATATGCTTCGTTGATGAGCTATTTCTCAGCTGCTCAGACAGTGGAGATGGTAAAAGTAAAACTATGAGCAGCAAGGAAAGTTGCATGGATATTTACAAGGGTCTTAGAAGCAATGGCGTCTATGTCCATCAATGGTGGGGAGAGACTAAATTGCATCAAGGGGCTCAGTTGGCAAATGTTCGATGATTATGGTGTGCCGTGTGAGAAATTCTGTGTCTGTTTTCTGTGTTTGATGTATTGGACTTTAGAAACTGTTTAGTATGTTGTTGTTGTGTTTGTTGTCTGTCAAGTAAGTAGGATGCTATGAACATCCGAGTGCTTTATGGTTGGGCGCATAATACTAAATAAGCAACCATTGTTATTGTCGTCTGCTAATAAAATCACTGTGTGCTGCTTGTGTTTTTTCTTTTCTTAGTTCCCAGGAGTTGGGGGTGTGTTTGAATCTTTGTCATTCTTGATCCATCAAATGTTGTGCACATCCTCAAAAGTTGTTATTCTTGTTTTTATTTTGGTTATCGGTGGTGTGATCAAATGAAAATGTCATATGTTTAGCTGATCAGTAAACAAATATGCTGTAATGATACTCAGGATTGACCAAAAGAATTCAGTGCTGAATCAAGTAGTGTTTGATTGAAATATCATTGACAACTGAGTATAATAGTACTAAAATATCTTAAATGGAAATTACAACTAAATGAAGTAGTTCATAGAACTGAAAGAACAACAGGGTTCAAGTAGAAGGAGAAGAATTGAGGGAAAGAGTATTAGAAACAACGAGAGAAAGGAGACTTGTCCAAGTTCATTCCCCACTCCTATCCTCTAAGCTACCCATCACCTCTTAAATGCCATTCTGTAGCTCCTACGAGGCCTGAGAGTTAGTTAAGCTCCCTTCTTCAATTTTAGAGCCCTCTACCACGTGTCTTTGCTCCCTCAATTGCATGACATATGCATACGCGTGTAGCTGCAGGTCGGTTCATATTTTAGGGTAATTCACATTTGCGAACCGTGGTCCTCTTCATGCTTTGAAGATCAATTGTTCGGGTTCAAGCTTAAACTTAACTAACTAATGTAATGCATGGTAGTCATTAAGGAAAAACATTTGGTGTCAGGTGATTTTCTTTTAGTTACATAGGGATTTGGTAAATCTAGAGTAATATTGAATTAGTCCGCAAAGGAGCTTTTTTTTTCTCCCATGCCTGTAAAACTAATATTTTTGAATTAGTAAAAATGTTGCAAGGTATAAAGAACAAGAACAAAAATGTAAAATAGGAGATCTCACACAATTTATACAGAAGAGAAGTGGTCGAGCACACCGAAAGAGGGGATCACTGTTGTTTACTCTATGATCTCAAGGCAGGGAGCAAGGCCTGGAAAGTAATTTAACGACTGCTTAACCAATTTCACCCCAAATACACATCGTTTTCTACATTTTAAAAGCTTATATTAGGTCCTTAAAATTACAAAGTGCTTTTAATTTTTTATCTATATAATTTCCTAATGTTAGTTAAGTCGTGTACATATATATGTAGGTAGTTATTAGGAGATAAGTCCTACGCAGGTATGTCTTAATTCCTCTACAATACTGTTAATTTTGTACCTAAACAATAAAATACTTGTCCTTGCTTTTCCATTTCGATGTTGTGGAGTTTTCCTCTTAGATACACAAATAATATAACGAATTCGTTGATAGTATGGGACCACGGGTGCATGATGGAAATGTCATCCTACCCGCAAGCCGCAACAACTAACCCGTCATCCCCCAAAATACAGACAAAAAATAGCTGGAAGTCAGAAACGTATTTCTAATCATTACGCCTTTGGCCAAACCAAATTTCCGACGGTGGTCACTATCAATTTCCAACTTCGCTTTTGATGCTTGCATAGACAGCATAGTTGCATGCTTATCCGTGACATGTCCTCAAAAGCATTCCCAGTATACTCCATATAGGCGGAGCTTTATGATAGGTTGTGTTTGAAATTAATTAAAAATATATTTAATTTGAATTGAATTAAATTAATTTGATTTAAAAATTAAATTTTATATTTAAAATTTATTATAAAAAATTAAATTTGAATTAATTTAAAAATTAATTTTTATGTTTAGAATTCAATAAAAATAAATTTAATTTGATTTGATTTGATTTTTTTTACTTTTTTAACCTTATATAATTATAAAATGATATTATTAAGTTAGTAAGTAAAATCAAAAAGTTAGTAAAGGTAAAATAGTCAATGTAAATAATTAAATTTAAAATCAAATCAAATCACTCAAATCCAACTAAATTTGATTGGATTTCTAAATACACATAACTTAAATAAAAAAAAGTTCAAAATCAAATCAATTCATATTTTTTAACATTCCAAACACAAAATTTGATTTACAAATCAAATTAATTTATATTTTTTAACATTTCAAACACACTCTCAAGGTTTTAAAAATTCTTACAAATATATAAGAAAAATGTTAAGAATTTAAATATCATTAAAACTTATCCCAGTCTCTATTTTTTGAACGTGAGTTTATTTGAAAATTTAAAATAAGTCACTTTACAGTTATTTAGTATACAAATATATGGGATAAATACAAAATAGAATGTAACTAATTTAAATTTCATCCTACAAATAAAACCATTTTCTAATATTAAACATTAAGTTTTTCACCCTTTATCATAAAAATCAAAACACTTTCATCTTAATTTATTTTTGTTTCTCTCCTAATTTTTTAGATTCCTATTTTCCACCCTTCAAGGTTTACTCTTACCCTTTCTTATATATTTTTTTAGTGTAAACATAAATCCTCTTAAACTAATCAATTAGAACCCCATTATATATGAAGCTCATTCACTTTTATTATACTCACTTTTACTTCTTATCAAAGAAAAAAAACTACCAAAAATAAAGTGGTTGTAACATTTCAATAGCTTATTTTTAATTTGATAAATATTACTTTTTTCTCTAAATAGAAATTTGTTAAAAAAATTTGTTCAAGGTATCCAAAGACATCACAGAAACTTGCTCAGACCTGTCTCGGTGCCAAACATTGACATCATCCGTAAGCCAAAATTGTAAAAAGCCCACCAGAAAGCAAGAAATCGGTTGAGAAAGCGAAATCAAAGCTTCCAACTTACAACCATGACAAAATACTAGCCACAATATCAATCCTTCTTGAAAGGTTACAAAACATACAAATATATATTAACAAAAAAACAAACAGATGTCATCTGAAGAGAAACACATTTAAGCCATTTAGAGGTTAAGCCAAACAAGCATGGCGGAGCCATTGGCTTATACAAGTCAGGTGCAATGCCAACCTGTTGTCCATGTCAAACCGTATGGTCATATATAAATTCCATTTTCTTCTTTTTTGGATTATTGAAAAACTAGAAAAAGTAAGGGCAAAGCTATGAAAAGAAGACGGGGAAGTATTAAGTATAACAGTTGGACTGTACAGGAAGCTTGAGACACTTAATACTGTATCTTCACTCCTCAGGCTCAGGCCCGACTTTTATCTCCAAAAGCCTCTCAACTGGTTGTCTGCAAATTGGACAACTATTTGTCTGGAACCTCAAAACCTTTGCACATCCGCTACACATGCACTGCAACAAGGAAACGAATCCGGTCAAAGTATATCAAGTAGTTTTCAGCAGTTGAAGTTGAGTAAATAATCATCAGTTTGTTAAGACTGACTGGTGACAGAGTAATTTAAGGGTTGAAATTAAAACGAATGACAAAATCTGATAGTTGATGAAATTTGGCAGCAGCAAACATGGATATCAGTTTACACTTTACAGTAAATGAATGCTCATGATATTGATGACTACAATCAGCATCATTCTATCAACTAATCAAAGAAAAATTGAATAAAAAAGGGAAGCTATGAATACCATGTGGCGACAGGGAAGGACAGTTGTGTCCCGAGGCTCTGACAAGCAGATGACACACTCTTTTCCTGGGTCATTCCCATCCAAGTCACTCTCCACTGAATTTCCAATACCATATATCTCCTGCAGCTCATACCTTATTTCATTCACCCACAAGATCTGCTTAACAACCTTCACCCGGAATTCTCCTTTCTCCTTCTCAAATACTGCTTGAGTTATCTGAGAGTTTGTGTTACCGGATGTTGGAGTTTCATTTGATCCATCATGATCGCCAGAGGATGCATCTGCCTTCACTGCTAGAGGGTAGACATCCATGTCACCCACTTTCAATAACTCAGACTCTTCAAATATTGAAAAATCGATACCAGTTCCAGCTGGCTGTCTAAACTTCTGGCCAAGACCTTGTTGGAAATTTACAGTCACAGGTGCAAGAACGTTTTCCTTCATTGGTGTAAGGATGCAGCCTTCACCTTCTTTTGCAAAGAAAAGTACGGTGATGCTGTTATGGAGATAAAAGGAAACAAAACCTTTAGATCAAATAAATGAAGAAATATAGTACAAAATGTCCGCATTCATAATCATCATCATCATAGGTTATGACAAACCCCACACAAATGGCAATTTAGCTTTTAACAGCACTAAGTACCAAATACATAACTAAACTGGACATGCATTAAGTCAACCTCATCTCAAATATTGGTGCTGCTTACATAATGCTCCTTAACATAGGAAAGCAATAAGTACTTATAATTATTGAGAGTAATTTAGTGACATTTATTCAAATGTGTTAAAAAATAATAATTTTCTCATGCAACTTTGGCAAAATTGAAAAAGCTCTAGTAAAACATTTGAATAAATGTCACTAAATGGAAGTAGCACCAAAGTCTTTTTCCAACTATTCTATTCACCAAACTGCCAAATTAGAATTCCAATTTGCATCTAAAAATGATATTAAAAGCATATAAGGTTATCTTAATCACAGTAGATAATATAAATTAATTCTACTTACAAGATGTTGATTTTCTTACATGAACGGATCAAGCGTATTAAGGGGAATAACTAGTGATGATGCAGAAAATTACTTTTAGGGCAGATAATAAATGTTGATGCTCCTTGAACATGGAAATTTTTTCAAAGTTAAATAAGAATATGCTAGTAATTTTAAGTTTTTAACACCCCCCTCCCCCCCAACACACACACACACACACAAAAGGACCACAATATCCAACAATGTAATTGAAATAGTAACCTCGTGGTGGCCCAGTGAAACAGCACAAAACCTCAAACCGTCAAACTGCTCTAGAGCTGCCACTTTCTGCATTAATATGACCTCCTTCTATTCTTAACCAATTTTACTGGAAACAAAACTACAGTTAAAATGACACTGAACAGTCAGTCCAAGGCTGGTGTTTTGACAGCAATAATGGCTATTAGCAAAAGCATATCAGGAAACCAAATGGTTTTTAAGTCATTGTTCAGGGAAAAAGAGCCTCAGCTTTCAAACCGATTAAAGCATTATTGGCAACTATTTTCTCAATTTACAATTTTTTCTCAACTCTGTTAACCATCTTACTTGCCAATGTGTACTAATTACTAAATAACTTCACTTTCAATTGTTAAAAGGTAACACACCATGCAAAAGAAAATAAGTGATAATTGACCTCCCGAAAAAAAAGGAAAAGGATAAAAAAGGCACTCTGGAGAACCTCAAAGGACATTCTCAGATAGATGTAAACTTGGTGTCTTATTGTCTAGTATGTGTGACCAGATTAAAATCCAGAATATATCAAGTGGGGGAAAAAAAGCACACAACGTAGTGTTTATAAGCAATGTGACTGGCAATCTTTAGCAGCAATTGACTTTTCTGTTCAATCGGACTCCCCAGATTGTCAAAGGAAATTGAACCCTAGCAACATAGATATACATATTCAGTAAATCAAAAAATACCAGAAAAACAAAAATATATCTACTCTGCTACAGAAAAAGTTAATGAGCTATCTAAAACATCAACTTATTTCATCATTTCAAATAGTCACCTGCTTATACCTATATATTTTTCTATTTCCACACCTTTATGTCCTACACCACTTTTTAGACCTTTCAATGCAAGCAAGAGTAACATGCTATGCTGACTAGTATAACCAATGTTAAGAAAACCAGACCAGACCGGCCGGTCCGATCGGTTGGACCGAGAACCGGTCCACCCCAAAAATCCACATAGCTTGAAAACCAGTCAAGAACCGGTGAACCGGTCAAAAACTGATAAACCGGTCGACCCGGACTGGTCCAATTAGGTTCAACCGATCCTAGTTCTTTTTTTATTTTTATTTTTTTAAATTTTTTTTGCTAATTTAAATGATGTCATTTTGATCTAAAAAATTAATGTAAGCCAATCTAAAAACTTTTTTTATATGAAATACTTAAACTTAGATTGTATAAAAGCTTGGAAACTGAATGTATAATTGATTGTATATCTCTTTGAACTGAAATTGGAATTTTTTTAAACAAACATAGGCCATAATACTGTAATTGAATGCTTTGGACTCTCAAAATAAATTGTAAACTATTTTTTATCATTTATGTTGTTTTTTATGATTTTTAATTTGTTTAATTAGTATATATAGAAATATATTTAAATTATTTAATTATACTCCGGTTCGACCACGGTTGAACCATTGAACCTTAAATCAATTCCCTGACCAGTTCGATCACCAGTTCGGTTTTCAGAACCTTGAGTATAACCCATACAATTCTATGTTGGTAACTTCTAAAAGTTCAAATTACAGTTCAAAAAGTCAAGTTACCATCACAGCTAAAAAAGTTGAGCATATCAATACGGAAGAGCAGGACTAACAAGCATAGGGGTGTAAAAGATAGTATCTAGCAAGTAGCTTTGTCCGTTTACTTTTTTGAATACAGACAAGCAAATTGAGTAACAAAATCCTGTATACCCCAACCAACAAGTTAACACTAACAGTAGCCCATTCAAGAAGCCTGGATCTAACAAGCTCTCCAAAAACCTTGCATCTGACAACCTCGAGTGCAAACTGAATGGCACATAATTACCAGACAACAGAGAACACACGGTGCCAATTCAATAAATAACCACAATACATATTTTCTTATCACATCATCATCATCATTATTATTATTATTATTGTTATCAGCAAATAAGGGAAAACAAAGTTACCTCCCAGCAACGGTGGCATCAAAAGTAAATGAGACAAGGAACCGCCCATGATTTTCCTCATCAGGTTCCATCTTCAGAGTCTCCTTCTTGATGTTAACATCGTTCTTTATAGTAACCGCCTTCTGATGCTCTACATAGGGTGCAAGGGGAGGCAAAACGGGCCCACAAGGAGGGTAACGATCCCACCCTGGCTCCAAGTGTGGGCGGTGATGGTGATCGTATGGGGCCGGCAAAGGCACCGGCATAGATGGCGGCGGCGGAGGATAGTAACCGGGATAGTTGTGATACGGTGTAGCGGCGGCGGGATACACAAACCGATTGGCCGTGATTTCAGGCTGCGGCGTCACCGCCGGCGGATGAATCCGCCTGCCACTGCCACTGCCACTGTGTCCACGGCGGTTGTCAACGCCGCTACTTCCTTTGTTACCCATGGAATGGAACGAGAAGCTTCTTTCTTTCTTTCTTTCAAACTGGTAAGAAATGAAGAAAATTACCAGAATCGCTGATTCACCCAGAAAAGTTTTTTCTTTTTCTGGGTGGTTTGATTCTGCAAGGGAAGACGGAAATCCACGTGCAGAGGTGGTAGGATCACGCAGATTTTGCACCCTTTCCCTTGTTTCCTTCTGCAAAAAAATAAAAACTTGGAAGCATAAACATGAAGAAAAGGGGAATAGATATCAGGATTTGGAGCATAAAAAGTTTGTGAGGGTTGTTGTTGTGGTGCTCAAAGGGTGTTATGAGAAAATGGCGTAGTGATAGAGAAAACTCGGAATGAATGCTTTAGAGCATTCAATAGACATATAATAATATAATAATAGATATATTAGATAGAAATGGAGACAGTGAGAGATTCTTTAGATAGTTGGTTGGATGGAACATGGATTGGAAGGTATAATGGGATTGCGTAAAGCTCCACCCAGGAAGAGCAACACCATTGATGAGGTATGGGATGTGAAGGTCATGCTAAAGTAACCCACTTCTTTTTTCTACTTTGGTTTGTCTTTTTTAATATATATATATAAATTATATGAGTTTTGAATTTTTTTTTTATAGATATGAGAATTAATTATTTACCTCCAAATAACTAATAAGAGTAACAGAAATTATGTTCCAGAATCTACACTGTCATCGGCCTAAGTAAATTATTTGGTCATTTGGTGATGGTGATTGTTATTGTATATCTGGGTTGGGCCACAGCCATATAATTAAGGCTTTCTAAAATTTCAGCTTCAAATGGGTCAACGAAATATTTGTAATTTATATACCGAGTATTCAAAATGCATGCTTAAATTGTGGTGGGTAAGCCAAACTAATCCAAAACTTAATTAGTTGGTATGCCCACTCGCTGCCAGTGTCTTCCCTTTTATATTGTTTGCCTAAGACATCTCTGTGCTCGTTTATTGTGGTGGCTTCCTGTTAAGCGTCTGAAGCTGATTTCATAGCTCCCACATGCGGCCTCGCTATCTTAATATACATAATGGGGAACAATTTTAGGGTTGATTATTATGCAGATTTACTTTTTTGAAAAAATAACTTAAAAGGTTGGCTTAAAGAAAATTATTTCTATTTAGTTTGTTTTTTAAATTAATTAATTATTTAACTAATTTAATCAATAATTTATATACAATTAACTAATAATTTATCTTTAATACATAATTAACTGTATGTGATTTATTAGTTAAATTATTTAAATACTTAGTTAATTTTTAAAATGAACAAAAATGATAATACTTTTTTTCAAGATAATCTTTTAAGTCATTTTCTCTACTTTTTTTTTTATTGTTGTACGAATATGATATTTTTAGATCAACTTTTGCATTGACATTTATTTTAGCGATCTTAAAAGATTTAGAGAAAATAATTAATTTTTCCTTTAGGATATATTTGAATCGGTGGTAAGAGAATAATAAAAAATATTATTATTTGGATGTTTAAAAAAGAGATATAATGAAATGAAATTGAGAAAACTTCATCGTACTCTATTCTCTCTTTTTTCTTCCTCTCCAAATTGGAGAGTAAAGAATGGAATGAGTTATAAAATTATATTTTTATCTTTAATATAAGAGTAATATGAGAACAATAAATTTAAAATTATTGTCATTTCATTCACTTCTACTAAAACTTACAAACAAGATAATAGAAACTTTTTTCCATTTCACCATTAAATATCTAAAACTATGGTTCATACTATCCATTTTCATTATATTCCATTTCATTATATATTATTTCATTCCACTCATCATAAAACTTTTAAACATAGCTTAAGTGTTAAATTAAAGTTTAAATCTTAGTTGTCAACCCAGAAAACACACATCTTATGTAGATATACATTTGGTATGCTATTAGTTATCTCAACCTTTGGCATTTTGTATTAGCCTATTAGATTTTGTTACTCTTTTCCATGGTTCATTAAATCTTAAGATGTGATGATGTTTAGAGGGCTTGATCGGAAGGTGGAAATCAACTAAAAACAAGTTTCAATGGCAATGTTCCTTGTTGCGGGTAGCTTAATGACTTTATCAGAAGGTGGAGAATCACTTCCTATCCTACCTGGTCGAATCAGTGAACCTAAAGGTCTCGCCAACTTCAGCACAAAATGATATGCTTCCATTGAAAGAGAAATTCCTTGAGTTAGGTAGAGCCATGAATTTTGTGGAGACTGTAAATGGGTCGAGCCAAACATGTTTAAAGTTTTAACTTGTTCAATTAAAAATATATTGAGATTGATCAATTCATGAATAATATTATGAGTAAATTCACTAACCTCCCCTAATAAGGGTTTGAAAAAAAAGCTACAAAAAATACTTTAAATATAACACTAATCTCTTTTTTCTTGAATTTCATGATGCATACATTACGCATACATGTCTGTATAAGTGAAATAATATTATTAAAGGAGGTAAGTTTGATATTCAAATTTTGAGAGAATACTTTTGTAAATTTGCAAACATTAAGGAATGTCAGTGAAATTTATTCTAATATTATTTATATGATGTATAATTATAAACGTACATATAAACAACGACGAAGGTCATATCACTTCAACAAATATTTTTCCATATTATTATATTCCATTGCTGTTTGAATTATTGGTAGACGAACCAACTATATTAGTATTTATTTTTCAAAGATTGTGTAGATCAAATTGTGATATCCTTTATTATATTATTTAATTTTCTTTACATTGGATTGGTTTTATTTTCTTATTAGAAAATTGGGGAGGGTAATGCCGTACACGTGTATTCCACTACTAACATACATCAGTTATAGAACAACGTGCTGTGTTCCTTAGTTAAGCAGCAAATCATTGCAAGTGGTCTATCCTTCTTTTGTTAAGATTGCCTGTTCCTGTAATTACGTTCAAGATCTTGCCTTAATCCCTATAGCAATCATTATTAATTAAGAGATATTCCTCATAGACCAATGGGCAAACTAGTGCTGGTTGCCCTCAATTCTCATGCCTTATTGCAGGTGAGTATATTTTTTCTCCTATTTATCTATTTTTACTTTAATTCAACAAATTTTTATTTATTTATTTTAAAATAATTTCTATTTAAGTAATTATTTCTTATTCTTAGTTAAACTAGTTATTTATTGCTATTCTTTTATCTATATCTAAAAATTGTATTATTAATTATTAAAAAATTTAATGTGTGTTCTTAATAGTCTGCTTATTTATATCACTAAAATTCAATTATATTTCCTCCCATATTTTTTCTTTATGAATATTTTAACTTTGGTGCATCTTACGAGAATATTATTTCTAATGAGCTCAATTAATTAGTATTAGTAAAAAAATTCAATTATGTTTATTTTTCATTCTCACAAACTTTTTCATAAAATCACATTTTCAAAAGTCAAAATCTTTGTTTGCAATTGTGTCAAAATTATTTAATTTTAAGTTTACTATCTATCAACAAAATCGAACACTAAAACATAACAATATATGAGAAGATCATACATGAATAAATCATGTGAATATGAGAATGCAGTTCAGCCTCCTAGATTTAATTTCAGCCACATTCATTTTTTTTTCAATTTGATTTTCTATAATTATTTTATTATTGAGAAGTTGAGTTTAGTGTGTTTTATAGAAAAAAAAAAAAAAGAAGAAATACCACATAAGTGAGAATAATTAAGATAAATAGGATATTAAAAACATTAAAAAAATTAACTAATCTTTATAATTAATGATGAAGAGTTTAAACAAATATAAGAATTATTAGTCTGACTAGAAATAAAAAAAACTATAATTTAATGAAGGGTATTTAGAGAAACTAAAATAAAAGTTAATTAAAAAAAGCGGTAATAAATTAATAGGAGTGGCAATAGATTTACCTCTTATTGCCTTTGTATATGCAATAGTTCCAGAAAAACATTGATTTTCTGGTCACTATCTACATATTCATTCATAAATAACCCACACAAATGACCACAATTTTGTAAATATATAGTTATTATTGCTTTTTTTTATATTTAGTGTGAGGAGTAAAAAGTTATTATTTACAATAATAATAGTTACATAATTTTCAAATACATGAATTTGTGTAACTATGATATAATGCTAGAGAGGAAAAGTAAAATAAACTGTATGCACGCCCCTTTTAAAAAATTAAATTTATGTTCGGAATCTCTCCATTTTACTAATTTTGCGTTAAAAAAAAGTAATTCAATGCTTACATGAGCACAAATATCAAAGACATAATGCTGAAATTACCCTCGTGATTACTTAGTGCACATTTACTATATTTAACAAATATAAATATGTCAATTATATTTCTGTTATTTAACAAGTAAAAGTCAGATGGTTTATTATTGTATAAATAAAAAAAAGTATCGTTAACAAATACATTAAATTAATTGAAATATTAAGAATATTTTAGCTTTTCATAATAAATTTAACACCATTTATATTTATATTTTTATTTTCCCAAATATTTGTAGGTTTTAAAAATAGAAGGGATAAAAGCATACTTTTTAGTTTCTGGATGGGATGTAAGTTACTCTAAAAATTATTCCCTTGCTTACGCATAACAACTTGAAGTTTTAGAATAAGTTAGTTTTTGCATGATACAGAGTTTCTTTGATTATGCGGTACAAAATTTTAATTTTTGTCGTAACTAAATTATAATTTAAATACAAAATTTGAATATATATGTGTTTTCTCCACTCAAACTCAATAATAATTTGTGTGATGTGGCTTGATAAATATAAAAATTCAAAATATCTGTTATGTAAGAGCGGTGCTACACATCCTGACTTATAGAGCTTGAATGGAACCCAGATGAACCCCATACGGCGAGTTGATTTTTTTTTCTCTCATTCTGTTGGAAAAGCCCCCTTCACTTTTATTTTCTCTTTTACATTTTGTGCTTCTTCTCTTTTTCGTGTCAGACTCTGCGAAATCAGTTTGCAGAGAAGGAACAACACAAGAGAAGAAAAATAAAAAAACAAAAAAGAAGAGTGAGCCTCTAAAGCCAAACCTCGTTGTTGCCATGGAGTTCAGAGTTGCCGTCGCCCCAACTCTCTCTCTCTCTCTCTCTCTCTCTCAAAGCTCTTAAGCTGCTTGTTAAGCCTAAACAAAAAGATAGTTTTTCAATAAAGCATCAGCTCGATGAAAAGTATATACAGATAGAGAAAAGCACCCCAATTGTAAAGAAGAAAAATAAAGGCGGGGAAAGAAAAGAAACAGAGTATCAATATTAACGAGATAAAATTTTACCACGTCATCTGGACTCAATTCGATGGACAATGACTTTGACTACATAATGTTTCCAATTATATAAAGGAGTTGTTAAAATTAAAAATCATTCATAACCATACACGTAACAACTCAACTTGCTCATAGACCACAATTCTTTTGGCTCGAGCCGAGCTTTATAGAATAGGGAGAAATACATTTTAATTTGGTTTGGGAGAAATACATTTTAATTTCGTTCGTAGATTAAATTAATTAAATATTAAATTAAGTTAATTAATAATTTATATATAATTAATTAATAATTTATTTTTATTTTGATACTTAATATATATTTAACTATAAGTAAATTATTAATTAAATTAATATATATTTTTATTAGGGCATAGACAACTTGGGCTCAACATTTGAATAAATTTTATATTGAAACGAAATTTTAAAAATCTAAATGAAGACGTTTTTATTAAGTAAATATCTTTTGAAAGATGAAGTGATATCTTAACGTGAATTATTTTTAAACCATTTTAAATTTTTTTACATTAGAAATGGTGTGAATTAGTAACTATTTAAGTAATAGTGTAAAGTAAAATAAAATAATATATAATTCATATGTTTAGGCTGGTGCTGGGATTTCTTTTACTAAGCCCGAGCCCAAACCAGATTACAATTGAGCTTTAAATTTATGCCCCCATTTTAGTTGGGCTAAAATTTAGAGGTCCATAGGTCCATGTACAGCCAATATACCGCAAGACTACCAACAACCTAAGTTTTCAGTATAACCAATCTTCGATAACTAGTTGATTTCCCCCCTCATATGATAGTTTTTTTTAATAAGATTGGATGTGCAACTACTTGTGGAGTTGTGGGTAGAAGAGGAGAGAGGGGATAAATGTTCTAACGAACAATTAAACATTCGATATCATTATCATACTCTAATTTTATAGACACAGACTTTGTGTAATTATTATATACACAGCTTTATCTGAGTTTTTTTTTTTTTTTTGTAGGGTGAGGGTATTTTTATATCAGTTTTTGTGTCACCTAAAATTAAGTCTATCATTTTTTTTTTTTATTGTAAGTAAAGTGTATTCTCGGCCAACTTTGTTATCCGCGCGAGACTAAATTCTTCCTTAAACAATTTTAAGGACACCCTCCACACACACATTGACTTAATAATTCAAAAGAATCAGTTTTACCATATGCTAACCCAAGGTTCAACACTGAATAATCAAAACAGAAAATTCACATCTTTAGCCCCTAAACTAATTCCTTTATATTTAAAGCTAAAGTTAAAATAATATCTATCTTACATTGATAGCATGTTTGGAAAGTCTCAAAACATAGTTTGGGCAAAAGCTCAATTCAAAGAGGCTATAAATATGGTTGCATGATTTGTGTTTTCTCATATTTTCCATTTCACCAGTGAGTTAATAAGATAGGCTACGTAAAATGCGTTTGGAAGAAGTGATAACATAAATATAAGAGTTTAATTTTGATTTATTGTCAGTGTAAAAAAAATTTACATTGTCATTTAATCATGTGCTGACACATTATTAAAGGAATTAGATTTCTTAAATAGTTGTTGTAACAATTAAACTCCTTTAATGATGTGTTAGTACATAATTGAATGACAGTGTAAAATTTCTTTATACTGACAGTGGATTAAAATTAAATCCTAAATGTAATTAGAAACAAAACAAAACTTCTCATTTATAATATATTCATTAAAAAAAAATAGTATATAACATGTGCCGAAGGTATTATATAACATAATTAATTAGATTACAACCATATATATGGACTCGTGTAATTAAGTACGTTTGAGAAATTTTTAGGTTGTTAAATATTTCATTTAACATTTAACATATGTAATATTATATAGGTCAGAGTGTCTTTACATACCAATTATTAAATTGAATACTTATATTACAGTGTTTACCTATGAATTTATCCATCTGTTAATCAATATGTTACTATACTCTTCAGAGATTAGATGATATAGGACACATATCAATAATTTTCCACCAAGTAAAATCACAATCTATAGATTAGCTGATGATTATAAATTTCCTATCTATCACAATCTCCAGATCTGGATGTAGAGGGATGCGAGTGTCTTGTGTGCGTCTCACAAAGTTATTTGTGTAAATTACTTTTTTCTATATGAAATGCAAATCATATCTTAAAACATTTAAAAGTAAATTATTTCCAAGATATGATTTAATAAATTATATCTCGAAAGTAAACATTAAAATAAAATACATTAAAATGATACAATTTAGTGTTGGATGACCAAATTGAAGGCCTCGAAAAAAAAAGTTTTAATTTACTTAGACACATGCTCAAATAAAATTTTGAAACATAATTAAATTACAGAGTGTCTATCGTCTCTCCTATTAAACTAACTTTGATTTAATGTTTTAAAATACTATTTTTCTCATTTTTATTCAAACTAATTGTCATTTTTAATTTTATTTAAACTCCTTATCATTAATTTAATGATTAATTAATTTAAAACAACTTTTAACTCCTAAACACTTCTCTCGCGCTAACGGGTGTTGGCTCACTTAGTTAGACTTTTTGCTCATATTAGCATGACTTGAGTTCGAACACTGGGTATGCTGTTGTTAGGCGATCTGTAATTCTACCATAAGTCATCACTGATATTAATGGTTTATCCTGGTCTTGAGCTGAGGATAAATCTTCTCCCCCTCCTAAATTTTTTGAAAAAAAAAAACACTTCTCTCGCATGAGTTTTGGTAAGAAGCAACTATACTGTAGAAAAACAATTAAACATACAACTTAACATATAAGAACAGCAAAATGATAGCATTTCTTCTCTCCCAAATATACGTAGGGAGTCAAAATTTGACCTTTCAAAGCATTTATCTATCTATATCTACTCTATGTGTAAAATTGTCTTAAGTTGTAATTAATAACACTATTAACTATTAGCCATCAAATATGTAAAATTGCCTTAAGATCTAATTAATAATACTTAAAATTACCTTGGGATGTAATTAATAACTCTATTAAATTTTAACTATCAAATGTAAAATTTTCTTGAGAAGTAATTAATGACACTATTAACTATAAATTTTATATAGATATAGCGTTGTAAAAAACTTAAGATAAAAGTTAATCAAAATATAACTAAGACTGAGTTAGACAATTACTAATAAAATTGTAAAATAAAAAATACAAAGAGTACAAATTATTTAGGTTTTCTATACCATTAAAAAAAGTTTTAACATGTAAAAATAAATTAAAGTGGCTTTTTTCTTCTTTTTTTCTTAGTGTGTTTTCAAAACTTACATGTAAGTGTTAAATATGTATATAAATCTAAATATGCACCCAAATCTTTTTTGGTAAAATCAGGAAGTATCTCTCACGGGTTTGATTCATTTGAACTGCCCATAGGACTAATCTCTCCTAGGTCAGGAGCAAAACGGTGAAGCTCTCTCCATAAGAGGTTCCCAAGAATCGAATCTGGGTTCTCTTCCAAGGAGGTGTAACTCACTTCTACTGCATCAAATCTTGCCACAAACAAACAAAACAGAGTCAAGTAATATAATTATTAAATCCTAAATATTAGTCTATCTATTACTTTTTATAAGATTAGAAATATGTTTAGATTAATTTTTTTTACTACAAAAAAATTGTTTAACCAAACGTTCTCTTTGGAATATTTTGATTAAAAGTTTTTCTGAAAGCAAAATAAGTTTATTTAAATATATAAGGGTATTCGCAGATCAGTTTGGATCGATTTTGAGGGGAAAAACCAACCAATTCAAACCAATCGGTTCTCTTATGTGAACAACCGATTGATTTGGTTCAAGTTCAAAAATCGAACCAAACCAAACTAATATGATTCGGTTTGGTTTGGTTCGATTTTTGGATAATTTTTTTGTTTTAAAATTCAAACCTAAATTCTAGAAAATTTACTTCCCAATGTTGGCGAAAGTCTTCCAAGTTCTAATTTAATGAACAAAATTGATACATATATACTTCCTATTCCTAAAACAAAGACAAACTGTAGGCCCGTTGGCAACAATTATTAACCAAAAATATGAATATGTGGCTTGCATATTTGATACTAATTACACATAGACTTTGTCATGTTTTCCAATGAGTTTCTCTGCATCCAAGAAGCAAGATAAAATTGAAAAAAAAAACTTGTTTCCAGAAACTCATCCATCCATTAATATAGTGTGGCACAAAATTAATTAACCGTGTGCAAGGCATGCCTTACAATGTATACAAGATTTCCAATAGTTTGGCTACACTCATTGGTAACACCAGCCTAAAAACATTGAAAAACCACACAAAAATAAATAATTGATACAATAAATGAAGAAATTTGAAATTTCTTAGTGAAGAACACAAATGGAAAATGGAAATATCAGTTCCAAACTCATCCATTATTGGATACCTCATAAACTACAGCATCAAGATTGGTAGTGACTTTGTTGTTAGGGATGGTGTTTCAAGCAGTGCCATTGTCCAAGTCGATCTTCTGAAAGAGCTCTGGGCACTTCTCCTTCTCGGAGCTCTCATCCTCTGCCGACATTTTTCCTACAACCAAATGCGGTACAATATTTGCAGAACCACCCATAAACCTGTGAAAACGAATTGCATTTGCAGCATCAAAGAAGAAAGTGATTGGAAGAGAGAGAGCAACTAGTTGGAGTGCAATGGCTTATGGGCCATGACAGAGAGCTTGAAAGTAGAGAGTAAAGAGAGTGAAGATGGGATGAGAGGAAAAGAGAGTTATGATATTAGGATTGAGGATATAATGGTAGGTTTACAGATAAATTATTAAATGTATATGCTTAATGTTTGATCGATTTGGTTCGATTTCAGAAAATGAAATTGAAAACCGAACCGAATCGATCAATTTTCATAAAATAAAACCAAGCAAAACTTAAAAAAATCTATTTTAATCGATTTTCGATTTTTCAATTGGTTTTATCGATTTTGCTCAGTTTGGTTTGAACTTGATTACCCCTACAAACATACATTGGATATTTGTCCTTTGAATTAAAAACTCATAATCATAGATATTGAATTTAAAATAACTCATGCAACGTATGGGCGATATAACTAGTTATATGTATAACTTCTTAACATGGCTAAATTGCCAATCTGAAAGTGTTCAATAAGAATGACTAAGAAGGTGCTTTCAAACCAAAAAAGAAAAAGAAAGAATGCAATGTTGCAAGCATTGTTCAGAAAATGAATTATCAACACCAAGAGTTAATGGATTGAGTTTAATTTTAATCCATTGTCAGTGTAAAGTTTCTTTACACTGTCATCCAATCATGTATTGTCAAATCGTTAAAAGATTTTAACTATCACAACAACTATCTAAAAAGTCTAACTCTTTTAATGATGTGTCAGCACATAATTGGATGACAGTGTAAAGAAACTTTACACTGACAGTGGATTAAAATTAAATCCTAATGGATTATATGTAGTTGCTTTGTCTGATTCACTATTTAATTAGTTCGTTGCCTTTCAACTATATTGGTTCTGAGACTTTCCCACCTGTGTTCTTCTGTCAGTAATGATATTGGTTACTATTTTACCCATTTTATGATCGATTGAATGAAAATTTTCTATCTATGCCAAGAAAAAGCTACAAGGCATGAGAGCAAGTGTTTCTATATGACATAACCATTAAATGAAATGTAAATCTTGCAAAGGCAAGAGTTATAAAATAATTAAGAATCTAAAACACTAAAAGATTTTGTTAAAATTATTAAATTAATGATAAGGAGCTTAAATGAAATTAGGAGTGACTATAGACAATTAACTTGATTAGAAATAAGGAAGAAAGGTATTTTAGAAAACTTAAATTAAAATTAATTAAATAGAAGTTGTAATAGACACAATGGAGTGAAAATATACACTCCCTTAAATTAATGGTCTATCAAAACTTTTATCTTTAAATTATATTTTTGTATTATTATAATTACTAAATGACAAAAATGAGATGTCTAACAACAAAAATGACATTACTAATTTAACAATGTCTCAAATTTTGATTGGGATATATGTTCAAAATAATTTGACATTTTTTAAACTAGGACAAGATAAAAAGTTCTCACAAAATGAAACAAGAAACAAGTTGGAAGAGCTAACAAAACAAATATCACCAGGCAAGATCAACCTATGGTTACACCTTACTTTAAAGTTTAAATAATTTGACCAAATTAACAATATTTATAACAAAATAATAAATGAACATAAAAATTAAATATCTGAAGAAAGAGAAAAAGAAAATATTTAAAGAGTTTATTCTATAGCTTATAGAATACGATGTAAATAGAAAGGAAGCTCAATTGTTAGCAATGGTTCACGGATCTGTAAAGGATTTACGTCACTATTTTTCCCAGATATAGTTTCTATGATCAAAGCTATCACTATATATCCCAACCAAAATCAAATAACAATTAACAAGGAGTTCATCATCTGATTGGGATACTCTCCCAATCATAGGAAGTCTTACCATAAGCTAGGTCAGTTTATGAACCTGATCAAGGTACCGGGGAATTTGGGGAATAATGAGTCCTTGTGGTGTGGGACTTGACGAGTCAAAAACATATATAATTATAAACCTTTAATTCCTGTTTAGCATGCAAGAATTTTCTCCAATATGACTTGGTCAATAAAAAGGAAATTTGATAATACAATCCTCCAAGTTCCTCATGTGGCAAATTAGAGAAAGGCAAATAATTGTTGAACAATTGTATGAAGAGATTGTGTATAATTTAAGTTTTAAAAATATTTATAAGTGTCTAATTATTATTTAGTAATCTACATACAAGATTATCTGAATAATATGTTTGTATAAATAACCCAAGTCTAGAGAATTTTTTTTTACAATTTTTTATAATGAAAGGTACAGAGTAAATCTTACTGAATCTAGTTAAATTTTCATTTAGGTCTAATGTTAATGTAATTAAATTAAAATGTGTAGATTTTATGGCAAAGAATGGGGCATAGGGATATGTTGAGGTTAGCATACTCCCCTCCTTCAGGCATGGATAGTCTTTTCCCGGCTGACGCCATAAGCATTTATTTGCTTTCTGAGATGTTAGTTTCTGTTTTAAAAGTGTAAATGTAAAGGTTAATAGGTATGCAAATATAATAACCAGACATATTGTTGCCCATGTTCAAAAGATATAACAGACTTCTTTTTCAAATTTACATTTGAAAACCAAAATATTTTTTTTACAACTTAATGAATTATGCTTACAAATTGAATTTAAAATTTTAAAATACGGCAATTACTTACACACGGAATCCACTTTCTTAATTTACTTTTCCTTATTTTTTTGGATGAATACATTTTCGCCTAAACATCAAAAGGAATTGATGTTCTTCTTTTTGTGCTTTCATATATAGAAAGAGACAACACTTGAAAAATAAACAGAAAATTTATTTATTTATTCTTCTGTAAAATGATGTGATTTTATTTAATAAAGGGTCCTAGACCAAGAATAAATAAATAAATAAGAAGAAATATACTAAAGGACACTCTCCCCTGCTCTTCGCAGGCAAATTTTTCTAGTGTGAGTTATGATTATATATTCTTATAATTTAGATTCAAAAGCAAATATCTTTTATTTGCATGAGGTATTTGATTTGATTTTATTTTATTTTCATATGTATTTTTTTATATAGTAAATATAAGTCTAATTAAGCTTAGAATGCAATATCTCTCATTTATCGTAGAAAAAATTATGTAATTTGACTTTTACGAAACGTGTCTAAAATAAATCGTTGTCAGATAAACTCAAAAGAATTGAACACTTCTAGAAATTTCTTGTGGTCTAAAGCAAATCAGATAATTTCACAGTCAAAGTAAAAAACATAAGTTATAAGGAGCGGGTACAAGTTCAATAACCGAGGATAGCGATATATATATATATATATATATATGTGTGTGTGTGTATTTAAAGACATAAAAAGTTGTATAACACAAGTTTTAATATTTTTAAATTTTAGATTTAGTTTTTACCCATATATAATACATTATTGATTTGCATATATAAATATAATAGTATAAACACCTTAATTTACTCATAAGAAAGGATGAAATGAAAAATAAGCTTAAACTCAACCCTTAAAGAGTTTTTGCAACATCAGTGATTTGAGTTTACAAAAAAAAAAAAAATACTTGTGAAAATGGACATTATATTGTACAAAAATAGTTTTACACCCAAAGTGTATAATAATATATGAGTAAGTTAAAAAAAAAAACTTTCAATATGAACTATGTTTGTCGCCCCTTTCCTCGTAATGCTTTAATTTGTAACAGTTTTCGCTTTTTTTTTTTAAGTGATTGGGTATATAATCGTATAATGGTGATTGGACCAATTTACACCATATTTGGTTTAAATTATTTCTACACACACTAACTAATACTCTTTTTTATTAAAGGAAGCAAAATAATCCTCCTTCCTATCAGCAGGCAAACTCCCAACGCTACCACTAAATTCAAGCATGGTCTTATTGGAATAGCTGCAACGAATTACTTATCTGTATTCATGTGTAGAGATTGCATGCTGGCTAACTATTTCTATAATAAAGAATCTCAAATTCCCATCCTAAATTTTAGAGGGATAGAGCCGCAAAAGAAAAAACAAACTATTTAATTTTTTTATAATATTTGAGATTATTTGAAAAGTGCAAATAAGTAACTAAATAATAATTACATTTTTAAGAATATTTAATTGAAGGCAACTTGTCAACATCTAAATTGCTTGGCCTTGTAAGAAACAAAGTTGACTTCAATTATAAGTCATCTTGAGGATATCATGACAAAATTGAATTGAGATATCGTCGAAAAGAAAAACAAACTCGGTTTAGAATGATATATGGTCTATTAAAACCTGTTCAATTGTGTAGAAAATAGAGAGAAAGAAACCTTGTTCAATAGATTGTTTAAAATATTCGTCCATTCTCTATGTGGAAAACACCTTGACTTATTCTAAGTTTCTAACATCTATAATTAGCCAATAAAAAACGTTAAAGATTCTTTTTGAATTCAATCTAATTAAACTATAATGGCTACCCAACAATGTGCCAATAATTTGCTTTAATATAGTAAAAAAACTACCATATTAAAATGACACGAGTTGTTTACTTAACCTAAATAATTAATGAAAATCCACTTTATAGTCCGCCAAAAGTAAGGTTAGCTAGACTAGAAAGGTATAAAAAGGGCCATTGTTTTAGCGTTGCTATCGTAAGAGAAGAGGTATGATTATTCTCGCTTCAAATTTTTATAATTATAGTTTTTAGATTGAGAATGATAATTTAAGAGATTATAATAAAAAATAATTAATAAATAGTGTGATAGACAATTAAGACTGTCAATAGTTCTACCATATGTTTAGAAGTTTTTAAGCAATTGGAAGTAAGTGAAATAAAAGGAAGAGGATGGATGAAAAGTTACTTCCGTTTATTTAGATATTTAAGTAAGAAAATGAGAAAATAAAATCTATTTTCCTTATTTATAAGTTAAAATTAAATCAAAACAAAAGTATAATTAAATTATAAAATTAAAATTTTAATATAATCCTTATAGTGTAATCTATAAGACAATTCTAATGATATAATACATACATACATATATATATATATATATATATATATAATTTAATAAAGATTTAATTTAGAATAAACATTGTCCACTTAGTTGCTCTAAATTTATAGGGAAATTTTTGAAGAGCTTGAGGAGGCAGAATGGAGAAGGCATATACCGCTGTTCTCCTATTTACCTCAATATCCAAAACACAGCACTGCAAAGAGGGGGAGAATAAGGATTAAGTGAGAGATGCTATATATCAACACAAGAAAAGAAACTTCCAAAAGGAATAGGTTGTGAGTCAGACCTGGCAGAATAAAAAATTTACCGAATGGAGAAATTAAGATAAGAAAATGTCAAAGGCTCATGAATGCTACCTAGCTACCTATGCCGTGTTTTCTTCTCTGTTCTCTCAAGATGTTCATTCTCGTTTTCTTCACACGGTCTCCATCTCCAAAACCTTCAAATAGAGACGAAACCCGAGATCCAAGGCAGTTTTTCACTTGTCTTGAGACATGAAGATTCCTTGTTCTATGTTTGGTTGTTTCTCAGCATCGGTCAAAGAACAAACCAATCACGGTATAAACATTAATTAAACACGTTCTGCCTTATTCCTCTCATTCTCTTTCACATCGTATATTAATTTGGTTTTCATCATGTTTGATCTCTTAACTTCATCGAATTCTCGGTTGCTTTCTACAGACTACCCAGAGGGAGAGAATGATGGAAGCTTTCGTGTATTCACTTATAACCAATTGAAATCTGCCACTCGTGGTTTTCATTCCTCGGACAAGGTGGGAGAAGGTGGATTTGGCACTGTCTATAAGGTTATACATTCTCATTCATTTCCTGTGCATTCAAACAAACTTGCAATTTGATATTGTAACTAAAATTAGCTTAGTGTTTATGATTAATGGAAGACTGATTGGGGTTGACTTCACTTGTAAAGGGGAGGCTAGGGGATGGCTCTTTTGTGGCCGTGAAAGTGCTTTCGGTTGAGCTGGATTCCATGCGAGGAGAGAGTGAATTTCTGGCAGAATTGGCTTCACTCGCAAATATCAAGCACCAAAATCTAGTCAGTCTTCGAGGGTGTTGTGTGGAAGGAGCTCACAGATATCTAGTCTACGATTACATGGAGAACAACAGCCTTTACCACACTTTCTTAGGTAATTTTAGGATTTCTAAGCCTTTGAAATTCCAAACATTTGTTTGCATTAGAGGATAGAAGCAGACCCAGAAATGATTCTCTTCTTGTGGCTTAATTTTGATTGATAGGTTCAGAGCATAGCAGGATGAGATTCAGCTGGGAAGCAAGGAGGAACGTATCCGTAGGCGTGGCTGGTGGGCTTGCCTTTCTCCATGAGGAGCTTAGGCCTCATATTGTGCACAGAGACATCAAAGCCAGAAATATACTTCTTGATCGAAATTTTACTCCAAAAGTTTCAGACTTTGGTTTGGCAAAGCTACTGAGAGATGAGAAGTCTTACATCAGTACTCGAGTTGCAGGGACATTGTGAGTGAACACGCCAACACTAAGAAAAACTACTTTGATTAATAAATTGGATCTTTTTTATTCTGTGACTAATGGGGTTTCTTGCAATTTATGTTTTTGAAAAAAAAAAACGCAACAGGGGTTATCTTGCTCCGGAGTATGCCAGTTCTGGACAGGTGACACGAAAATCAGATGTTTATAGCTTTGGGGTACTACTCTTAGAAATTGTCAGTGGCCTAGCAGTTATAGACGCCTATCAAGATACGGAATGTTTCATAGTAGAGAAGGTCAGAAAATTAGTGTCAAAAACTCATTTTAAGTTCTACCTACTAATAGGATGATTGGTTTAGCTTTTAAAAACTTTTAAATTATAGTTTGAACAAAAAATTGTCTTTTAATATTTTTATTCAAATTATAATTTTGAGATTCCAAAACTAAACCACACACACTAAATTATGTCTCACTTTTTGGAGAAAATGGGTGAGAAAACAAATAAAAGAGTTTACAAGAAATGTGGTTTACTTGTTTTATTGCTTCAGCTGGCCTAGTATGTTTGGTCAAAGTGAAGAAATGTCAATGTGTTTGAACGTGTTTGCAGGCGTGGGCAGCGTATGAAGCCAACAATCTATTAAGAACAGTGGATCCTGTGCTTAATATGAACTTTCCCGTGGAAGAAGCCATAAGATTCCTAAAGGTGGGGCTGCTTTGTGTGCAAGCAGCAGCCAAGCTTAGGCCACGAATGTCAGACGTTGTAGAGATGTTGACCAATAATATTGATGTGGAAGGCTTTCCTATTTCAAAACCAGGGTTTGTTGCTGACCTCAGGAACATCAGAATCAGGCAGCAAATTGAAATGCAGTCATCACAGGAATCAAGTTCTACTGGAGCAACCTTTGCAAGCTCCATTTGGAGTACGGCCAATCTTGCACGTTAATTAGATTGACAATTATTACGTTTTGTTGAAGTGTTTATAATTATATTTTTTTTGGTTGAATCGTGTAATGTAAGTTGATTTGTTTATTTTATATTTTTTGTGGCATTGCTTCCGAAGAGAGACCTTTTCTGACCTGGCAGCAGTCACATTGGGCGTGCTCAGTGCGCAGGAGAAGTCCAATTGGAGGGGACCTGCAATTTTCAAACTCTAGTTGACACTGCACATTGCGGAACCTGTCGTCAAGTGAATAGTTTTGTCATAAATTTGTAAATTGAATGATTTATTCTTGAGAAGAAAGAGAGAAATGCTAGTTCTTTTTTTTTTTTTTTGGTTAAATTTGTATTAAAAATATCTTGAGTAATTATTTTAATTTTTTAAAGATATAAGTGTTATTAATTTAGTCTTTTAATGATAAATATATCAAAATGATATTTCAATATCAATTTTTAACATCAAATTGATTATTTAATGTTATTTTTTAACATTAAATTAATTTTTTAATATCATTTTAACATCAAATTAATTTTTTTATAAAGACTAATTTAATATAAAAAATTAATAAAAAATCAAATTAATGACACTTATATTTTTAAAGAATCAAAATAAATATTTACTCAAATATCTTCATATAAATGATACTATAATCTATTTATAATATATAAAAATAAGCTCACAAACTGTAGTAGTGCCACCTCAATTATCTTAACCTCCTTCAAAGTACCATATCAACGATTTCGGTTCTAACACGTCAGCAATTTGGGAAGAAACTCACCTTCTAATTCATTTCTCTACTCATTTCCTCACTGTCTATCAAACTCTCAAAATTCATGGACTTCATTCATTCCCTTGCCGTTTTCTGGACTCTCCAAATTCTCCCTTCTTCTTTCTCTATATCAGTAAGACTGTCAAAACGGGCCAAATTTATTGAGTCGGCCTGTTTACCCGCATAAATTATGTAAGTCAGATTTTAAAATTAGTTGTCCGTAAAAACGTGGGTAATTTTGAATCGGCCCGTTTAATCCACAAGTTAAACAGGCCAACCCGCGGGGCCTGCTGGGCGTCTACATAACTTTTTATTTTTTAAAATTTTTTTAATTTGTTCGTATTCAAAGAAAAGTTTTCAATTTAAAAATTTAAAAGTTAATTAAATAGTCTTTTCACAAACAAAAATACAAAATGTATATACTGTACATACTTGTAATGACATAACTCACACACAAACACATTCGTCATACTCCATAAGTTTATGTTATTTATTTGTTTAAATTATCCCTTAACCCTTTAAATGAGATTAAAATATTCAATACTATGTCTATGTAATATAATATTAAATTAAATTTTTTTATCAAATTTAAATTTATTTCAAAGTTTACAAGTTAAAAAAAAAAGTTTCGCGAGTCAGCCCGTTTAGGCCCACAAGTTGATGCAAAGTGAATCAAGGATGACTAATTTATAACCCATTTAAATGCAAGTAATTTTTGACCCGACCCATTTAACCCGCGGCCCGTCGTGTACAGGCCTATTTATGCCGGGCAACCTGTTTAACAACCCTGTATATCACAACCCTGTATATCAGCACCGAACACACTCCACAGGAAATGAAAATCCTCTTCTACATGTTCTAGCTTTGTGTACGAAAGGAATAGCAACTGACCTTGGCCTCTGTCTTCTCACATCTCCCAAGCCAAGGAGATCTCCAACACCGTCATGGCGCTCTTCCTAGACTCGCCTCCTTTGGGGATCGTCGGTAGATGTGCTTTCACTAGATCTTTAACCACTTGGAGCTTGGCCTTCCTAATCAGTGTGCTTTATTTTGATGTTCACCAGGTATCTTCTTCTTCTTCTTTTTCTATTACTGGGTTCATCTTCGAAATGCTAATTAGTATTTCCCAGTTTGGGTTTCATGATTGCTTGATTAGCATGTCAATTGTAAAACTTGATTATGATTAGGTGGTAATGGTATAAATCGTTTTTGGCTAATTTAGTGAGAAAATGAGAATGAGATACTTTGTTGTAACACGGGGACAGGGATAGAAGAGCGCTTCAAATGGCGAAAAGGGTATCGACCCAGCTGGGTTTTTGACCAAACATAGCATTTCCCATAAAGCATTTGGCTAGTTCCTCTGTGAAAGGTAACCTATGCATATAAATCAATCATATGAAACAGAAAAGTTGCACTAAAAAAATGCAAAAATGATGATTCCTTTATTTATTAATTTTTTTAATTTTCACGTTGTGGCTTGTGATTAGATTCTGCCACCTTTGTTGGCGTGAATGGCAGCGAAAAGTGATATATATTAGTGTGTCTAAGATTCTCTTTCTAAACTTAGATTACTGGTTTAGTAATGGCTAGTTACAGTGCCTACCGTGTTGGCTTATTCTAATGCTTGTGTGGCTGGCCAGGCCATGGATTTTTTCCCCATACTAATTATTGTGAGAGGCTTCCTATCTATGAAAACATAGTTCCCACTAAAATTTGACACAAAATTGTATTTAGGGGTTTATTAATTGACACCTGATATTGTTTCTGAAAGTGGGAATTTAAGGAAGTTCTCCCTGTGTCTGTATACAGCTTTACGATCATTGGCATATGCGTAAACATGTCTTTTGGTATTTCTGGCCAAGTATTGTATATTGTTGTTTTTAGATTTTCCTTGACTTGTGTTTAAATACTTGAGAAAATATGATTAGATGCTTGCTGAAACCTGGGTATATATTGCTTGGTCCCATTCTACATCCTTATCTCAAAACTTAATGACAATCAGGCTTCTGATGCTCCTCCAGTGACTTGCATAATTCCATATGGTATCATGTCCTTCACTATTAAAGCTTCTGAGCAATTTGGGTTACCTAACGACCAACATATTTTTTTGGACTCACAGTGCTTGTCGCTTCATGAGCTTCAAAGAATGTAAGAATTTTATGGACAGAGCCCTAACACCACTGAAAGGTAGAGAGTATATAATGTTTACTCTAATTTGATTCAAATTAATACTTAAATTAAAATTGGTAGTATAATTTGTCTGTCAAGATTTTCTTTTCGAGATGCTAATCATCTAACAAATGGGCATTTAGAAACCATCATAGAATGGATCCATGGCATGAAGAATATTAATCTAATGGAACTTCCTAGCATCTATGGTGCAACAAATCCAAATAATATACTTTTGGACTTTATGGTAGAACAAATTAAATGAGCTTCAAAAGCTTCTGCTATTATTCTGCCTACTTTTGATGCCTTGGAGCCTGATGCGTTCAATGCTCTCTCCATAATGTTTCCTAAACTTTACACCATTGGCCCACTTAAGTTGCTTCTTGATCAAACTTCAGAGAACAAATTTGAGTCCATTAAATGTAATTTGTGGAAAGAAGAGTCTAAGAGTCTTAAGGTTACGTAGTCTTTTCGATCTCAATTATTATATAGATATTGATTTGATTGATCACAAGTTGATAGATTATAAAGTTTCCATTTGCATGGGTGTCTTGCTATGGTTTAGTTGACAAGCTTTTTTGTTCTTTTAAATGCAATGCTTTCAAAAAATATACCTGAATGATGAATTGCTGGTGACTATGGTACCCTAGAGCTTTTTTATATATATAATCACTTTTTTCTTGCTATGATAACATGGAGTGTCAAAAAAATATATAATATGTTTCCTCCTTGAGATTATTTCATCATGTAGGTGGCTAGTTTGAAATTGGCATTGTTTTGTTTCCTTGGCAGAAATACTTGATTGGTTATTTATCGTTTGCATCTACTTTTCATTCTTTTTAAACTATTTGCTATATATTGCTTTGCTTTATCCATCTACTCTTTTCAATAAGTTCAATGTATTGAATCTGATGTGCCAGTTACCTTGCACCTACTTTTTCCATCTACTCATTTCCCTATTGCCTTTTCTAATGTGACATGATGATGTTGCACCATTACTAATTTCTCTGTCTTTATATAAGCTTTATTAAATGATGCTCTGCATGCTACTGGCCAATTTTTTTTAAAAAGCATAATTTAAGATGCTCCACACATGCAGATGTGTAGGAAAATGAAGAATGAATATAGGGAAGGGAAACATTTTCAAAATATTAATAGAAATAGTAAAAATAGAAAATGTGCTAAATTAAATGAAATGTTGTTTGGAGTAGTTCAAAGGGTTGTGATAATGTCATTGTTATTAACATAAAAGCAAATTATGTAGATGTTAAAAGAAAATTTTAGGGATATGTGAATGGAAAACCACAAAGGTTTCTTGATTAATTGTATAAATATGGATAAGTTTTTGGCACATGTTCTGCCTACTACCTATTATCATTTTTTCTTCTTTGATAACTTTAGTTTATTATTATCTTACTATTTGCCTGTTAAATACTAATAATATACCAAAAATTAGAATGAGCTCTCAAGGAAGAAAATGTCAAAGTGTTTGAAATTTGTGCCAAGTCTAAGCAGGCCTAATAATAAATTCAAGCCATTAGCCATTAGGATTTGATCTTCATTTTGACTTTAGAGTCATCTTACATCGTCATATAGCAACCACCTAATGTGTGCAAATTCATGTAAAAAGTAGCATATGTTTTCATTTGGACATGCACTAGATTGTTAGTTTTGGATAAAGTCACCAAATCCCCCTAGTGTTTATATATCAATATTCAATTGAGTCCATCCAACTTTTAGTTAATTTGTTTAATCAACTTTGCAAAACTCAATAGTTATTTTTATAAAACCATTAGTAGGAGCTGCAGATGAGGCAAAAACTTTTGTTTGTTAGTTGTAAGACATAGATGGCATGGATAATGCATAAACTATTTTAATATCTATTTTGTTATAATTTGTTTTTTTTTCTTATGCTTGTAACTAGACATTTATAATGGATTATAAAGAGAGAGTGTCAGGGAAAAACAAAAAAGAACCAAAATTCAAAAGTAATAGTAGTAAACGCTAGGATGCTGATATGACTCCATGTTTTACACAATACATTGCTGACTTACAAGCAAGTAAAGTAAGTTTGTCATATTCTGTTATTGATGGTGTTTTAACACGAGTTGGATTGTATACTTTCATGGTAGTTTATGGTAAATTCTCATTGATTGCTTTAAAGAAGATAGAATTATGTTATATAGTTATTTTATTTCAATTTTGTTTTCTTCTTTCACACCTTGCTATTTTTGTATTTATTTTTCCTTAAGATTTTGGTTTGCAAGATGCACATATATATATATATATATAGGTGTGTATTTATTTTTTTTCTCACTTTTTTTTTGGGTGGGTGGGGGTTGGGGTGGGCTGGTTTAGCTGCTAATTGGGTTAGGAGTGTTGTCAGTTGATTGTTTTTTTTTATTGTAGCATTTTTTTTCATTTTTATTAAATTCTTAGATATATCGATTCTTGAATTTGATTTTTCCCATATCATGCGTGCAAGATTTATGTTGTTCCTCTATTTGATGATAGATAGATTGAGCTTCGTTTACTTAGGAAGACCATGGAAGCTGTTAAGAAACAAAGCTGAAGTTTTGAGGATGGTAAAAATGGCAATGCAGCGGAGCATAAAGCATTAATTGAAGAAATTGCCACATTGAAGGCCAAAGTTATAAAATTGGAATTTGAATGTAAGGTGAAAGGAAGTAAGGCTAAGGAGTTGGAAACTTAACTAGAGACTCTTAAAAAGCAATTTGACGAGTTCCTTATATAATATGATCGCCTCATGGCAGACAATTAGAATGTGTTTGCTTAGAGAAGAAGGTCACAATTGGATATATTAAGTGTATAAAGAGCATAGTGATGCTATGTGGATTCAATGAACTTACTGTACTTAAAGCAGTTGATATATATTATTATTGTATAGGTAATTTGGTCACCTTTTAATCTATTGTTGATAATGGGAAGTAGATTATAAAGGAACGAATGCTTATTGCTTTAGGTGGATTTTGAGATATTACATTCATAGTTTTCATAAAACTATACCTCAATCAGTGAAATTGGAAAATCATGAAGGTTAATGAACATATTGGATATACGATCGAATTAATACATGTAAACGAGTTAGTAATCGAAAGGAATTTTGCTTTTATATAATGATATGGCATAGGTCCTAAGATTCATTAATGATAGATTAATCAATCTTGAGTTCTTGGTTGCATATATTTTATCAAATATCTTTTATATGTATGAAAAAGTTAGTTGGGGTGGATTAATTGGGCCTCAACATTTTTTATCTCTACTTTTTTTAATAAAATATTGTTAATTAAATAAAAAAATCCAATTTAATTGAAAGACAATTTAAAACAAGAAAAAGGAAGAAAAAAAAGGAATCCACTCGGCTAAATAATACACCTGTATTTCCACTAGGCTGACATCTATGGCCTTGTACCAAAAAGAAAAGCATGTCAAGTCTTATAGCCAAGAAATATTGATATATATTAAATATTATCTTACCTGCCATGATTTAATTAGAATAAATATTTATTTTGGTTATTTAAAAATATAAGTGTCATTAATTACGTTTTTCAATGATAATTACATCAAAATAGTTCTTCAATATTAATTTTTGAAATCAAATTAATCATTCAATATTATTTTTAACATCAAATTAGTCATTTAGTATTAATTTTTATTATTAAAAAAAACTAAAGTGATAAGAATTGTATCTGTCTAGTATTAAAATAATTGTGTACTCATTTAATTAAAATGACTATCATTATATGAAACGAAAGCATGCCAAGTTATCTAATACTATATATAAAAGGAACTAACAGGGTCAAAACTGTCATATGGCAAAAAAAATTTTGTCATTTGTCACTTCTATTTTGATATTTGTAATTCTGTTTTGACATTTGGAACTTCTTCTTTGCCATTTGTATCAATAAAATTATCACATCTGGAATTAAATTTGACTTTCCCCACCTGATTGGTCTTTTATTCTTCCAAGTTTCCTATGCTTTAATAAATTCTTCTGCATTTTGGTTCTTATTTATGGTTTCAAGGTTTTAATTTCCAATGACATGCTTCAATTCTCTTAAATTTTCATTTGTAGATTCTCTTTTTCATTTCCATTGTGTGTCCTTTCGATTTTTTCTGTCATATTATATATATATTTTTCTTATGTTCTGCTTTCATGAAAAGTCTCTGTTCTGCTTTCATGAAAAGTCTCCTCCTCTAACCCTTAACTATTTTTAATCTCAAATCCTTCTTTCACACATTTCCCATATATTTTGAATTTTCAATATGAATACTTTAACAGCGGTATATCATCATTAAAAATCATCCAGGCATCATTTCCAATGCTCAGTATGCGTTGCTTTCAATGCTTCTTCTAATATCTGATTACTATCTCTCAGTCATACTGGCCTTTTTCATTTCCAAAGAGATTTATTGTTTCATTCTTTCAGGCGTCTTTTCTCTTCTTCCTCGGCATACCTTCTCATCATATATTATTTCATTTGGGTAATTTCATTACCATCTTCCAGAATTTTACTATTTCTCTTCGTCTTCCAAACGTCTACTCTTTTTACCCAATGGTGTATTGTGAGAGTCTAAGTCTCTTCTTCCCAGTTACTTGAGTCCTTCCACAACCCAATGTGAGAATTTGCATTCCTCAATTTTGTTCACTGTTGCGATATGTTGTTAGATTAACTTCTTTCTCATCTATGTTATAAATTCAATAATTCGGCCCATGAACTTCCATTTCTCCGATTTCCTTCTTCCATTAGTGTTCTGGTGACTATTGTCGATGCTCTAGTGAGTCTAGGCAGTAGTAACCACAATCGCGGTGAGCACAATCCTTGCTCCAATTTCCAATATCGATACCTTCCTATCGCCAACAGCAGCCCGATCATGGAGAAGGTGCTTCTTGATAATGGAAAAATCACCAAGGATGCCAAGGAGATCAACCAGGAAGCCGACGCATGCATTTGCTTTCATTAACTATTTTTTGTGTTTATTATCGGATGATAACATGACTATTCATGGGCGATCCCAATAGCAATTAGTTAGCTGTATAGTTCATTTGTAATGATAGTTAGTTATTTAACAACTGTAAACATGTGTCAATTAGTTACGTTCTACCTCTTGTATATATATACCTTATTCAGTGATTCAATAATATTCAGTTTTCATTTTCCATAAATACCAACAATTGTTATATGGCATCAGGGCAGAAACGCTCTGCATACCCAATCGTTCTCCTCATTCTTCTTCCTTTGATCAATTCCCTTTCTTCTCTGAGATTGCTTTTCTAGAAATTCTTCATCAATGACGGAATCAGAAGCTTCCTCTCAGAATGTTTCGCAAACACAGAGTTTTGTTGATCCAACACATAATCCCTCATCGCCCTATTATCTTCATCTTGGAGAAAATCCAGGAGCTGTTCTTGTGTCACCTTCTATGAATGGTATCAATTACCACTCATGGAGTAGAGCAATGAAAAGAGCTTTACTATCCAAAAACAAGCTAAAGTTCATTACTGGTGAGCTCAAAGTTCCCTTTTCGACTGATCCATTTCATAGTGCTTGGGAGAGATGCAACGTGATTGTGGTCTCATAGATTACTTGCACGCTTGCTTCGGAGATTGTTCAAAGCACAGTTTACATCGAAAATGTTGTAGATCTTTGGAATGACCTCAAAGATCGACTTTTCAAAGGAAATCATTTCAGGATTTCAGATATTTTGCAAGATATACATTTAGTTAAACAAGGTGATAGAACTGTTACTGCTTTCTTCACATATCTAAAAATAATGTGGGAGGAACTAGAATACTTCAGTGAACAATGTTGTGACAGAAGACAGCAATGTTGAGACAACTGGTAGAGAGGAATCTAAGAGTGGTGTTACTCTTTCTCCAAAAATGTATTAGAAATTAGTAGCCTTGTTGCAGAATTCTAAGAAACCATCTCTTTCTCATGGTGATGTGCAGATCAACACCATCTCTGTCAACCAAAGTAATGCCTCCACTCATACAGGTATTCAGCCTAATTCCAAAGATACTTGGATATTGGATACTGGGACTACATATCATGTGTGTCATTTTCTTTCATCCTTTAGTTCTTATCATAAAATTTCTCCAATTCATGTCAAGATGCCTGATGGTAATATCACTTTGGCTCAGATTTCTGGCACTATCATATTTTCAGACACATTTCTATTACATTTTCATATTGGGCCACATATCCAGAGACTCGCAAATCTGATACTGGGTATTGCATTTTTCTTGGTAATTCTCTCATTTCATGGAAGTCCAAGAAGCAACCCACTGTTGCTCGTTCTTCATTTGAACCTGAATACCATGCCCTTGCTGCTACAGTGTGTGAGATACAATGGCTCACCTACTTACTTCATGATCTTCGGGCTCCCTTTGCTTCTCCTGCCCTATTGTATTATGATAGTCAATCAGCTTGTCACATTGCTGCCAATGCTAGCTTCCATGAAGGCACCAAACATATCGAAATCAATTGTCATGTTGTTCGTGAAAAACTTCAGAATGGGTTGTTTCATTTGCTGCCTGTTTCCACCACTGCTCAACTTGCAGATATTTTGACTAAGCCTTTTGATCCTCAACCATTTTCTCTTTTGCTCTCCAAGCTGGGAGTGCTTAACATCCACTCTCCAGCTTGCGGGAGGGTATTACCGGATGATAACATGACTATTCATGGGCGGTCCCAATAGCAATTAGTTAGCTGTATAGTTTATTTGTAATGATAGTTAGTTATTTAACAGCTGTCAACAGGTGTCAATTAGTTACGTTCTACCTCTTGTATATATATACCTCATTCAGTGATTCAATAATATTCAATTTTCATTTTCCAAAAATACCAACAATTGTTATAGTGTTAACTAATTTGTTGTCTTCTTTACTTCTAATATTTCTAATATATATGATATATGATCTGTTGTTGAATGATATACATTTTCACCTCTTTGTGGTGTTCAGTAATTTCTTCATGCTTCAGTCATTTGAAGTGGAATTGTTTTTATCTTTTGAGATGTGAGATATTTCTAATTACAATCAGCTATGGTCTTCACTTTTTGTTAGGTCTGGGTTTTGTGTATGAACAGCTCCCATAAATAGCATTCTACTAAATCTCTTTCTATCTGGTTTTATAGTTTAGTATTTCCATTTGTTGTTTGTTTATCTAGGCTACTACTTTTTATATATACATATATTTACCTTTTAAACAATATTCAGTTGAGTGATAAGTAGTTTTCTTCCATTTAATTATTTTGTATGCTATGGCAGCTGAAGTGTATATACCATCATAGTGAGATTATCAAAGTTGATTTTGAAAATGATGCAGAGACTAATTTTCAAAAGGTATGGAGTGTCTGTGAGAAATGATTAATGAGATTTGATTTCATTTTTGGGTTGTGGATTTATTTTTATATGTATTTGGCAAGAGATGTACATTAGAAGCAGGGGTAACAATACTCAGTGATGGTCGATGCTGTGAACTTTGAGGCATATAAAGCCCCCAAGGTCTAACTAAGTGCTTCACCTATGCAAGGTATTGCATACTTCCCCCTACCCTGGTGGGGGTCCCTTTCACCTAATAACTTCTTTTGTAGTTGAAGTTTCCTTGAATTGATCGCTTAACATGTAAATTCTAATATATATTGTAAATGTAGATTGATGCTATTATTAGAAAGAACGAAGAGGCCATTATGAAATTTGTGAAGGTAATATGGAGTTATAGTTTATGATAGCAATAAAACATTAATTTTTCTTTTCCTCTGCTTCTCAACTAGCTTGGGTACATGTATTTACTGAGTTTATAATTATATTGATAATTTGGTGATCACAGGCCCGATCCATACATCTTAACAAATATGGATGGGTATGCAATGCTTCTAAAGGTATAGTTTGATTATTCAAAGCTGAAAGGAACGGCGAGAAAAGAGTAATATCATATGCTGAGCAGGTTGATATTTTAATTTGAAGCAAGGCATATTGAAATTAGCAACAAAAAATAATGAGAAGGTTTGGTATTTGATATACATGAATTTTTTTTTTTAGACAATTGACATAAATAAGATGATGATTAAAATTTGACACTTCTGTGTAAAAGCAAATAAGATAATAAGGTTAGTGACAAGAGGTTGTCGAGACCCCGTCAAATAATAAAAATTACCGGTTCGCACACTAATTTGTAGTATAGAGTATGAATCGAATCGTCTCTCAAGGATCCAAAAAGAACAAAGATTTAATTAGATCAAGATAATTAGAAAATGGGGTTTTGTTGTTGATTAACAATATTAATAAAAGTATGAGACTTAAAGTTGTAAACAAATCTAAAGAAACAACCAATCCAAGGAAATTTACCAATCTTGAGTTTAACTCATAATTGATCACAAGGAATTTACTTAATTGCTAACCATGTTCTTGGCCTTAGATCACATCAAGAAGCCTTAACATGATCCAAGAATTCTCTACTAGATAAGCATCTAGGATTTGATTAACCAAGGTTAGATAAAGTAAGCACCATCCAACATAGATTAACTTAAGATCTAGAATTTAACCAAGCTAAACAATCTATAAAAAAACTTTAATATATTGTTTAATCTTTGTGATCCTCTTTTAATACATGATAATAAAGCTATTATAACATTAACATCTAAATCAAATTAAGCAATTTAATCTAGATAAAAATCAAAAGAGGAAGAAGAGAAACTTGAATAACAATTAAGCAATATGAACAAGCGAAACAAGATCTCCAAATTAAACATCAAGATGGCTAATCCCTTGGATTGATTATGAGAGCCTAGCCTTCCATGGATGGGAAGGAAGAACTCAAAAATAAAAGAACAAAAATGAAATTGTAAAGAGAATGAAGAAGAGAAAGAAAACTCTCACAAATACTCAAACTTTCTTCAAACTTACTTAAAATTGAATTAATGATAATACAAAGAGATTGGCTCTATTTATACTAATCATAGAAGACAATTTGTACATGTACATAATCTGAATACAACCTATAAAAATATGGAAATTGTCAAATATGGAAGCTTGATGCATGGTTGGTGGGTTGGTGCATGGTAGGTGGGTTGGTGTATGGTTGGTGGCTTTTAGTCAACAACTCTTATCCGACTTCTAGCTTCATTTTCATCACCTAGACGGTGTATTTTGGCTTGGAGGTCTTCATGCAAGTTGTATCCAGTTGTCTCCTTGAAATTTTGCAATTGGAATCATGTCATTTGGACGTTTAGAACTCCAAATATGCCAAAAACACTGAACCTACCTCATGTTAGGTTGGTAGAACGTGTTTCCAAATTCAAACCAACTTGTAGCTTCATTATCATGCCTAAAACGACATCTATTGACTAAATGGTCTTCAGTGAAGTTGGAGATATGGGTCTTATCTTTCCAATGGCCAAGTTTCAACCCAAGAGGAGGCCTATAACTCCCTATGTAGTCCAATATGTGTACACTGCCCAGATTTTCGTGACAGCAAACCCACTCTGCATTGCAGGGATATTTTGGACCCTTAGAAATCCGATCCACTCTTGAGTTCTCATGAAATTTGTAGAGCATTGTCTTAGCTTTCCAAAGACACCAAGATCACCTCAAATGGATCACCGAGTCCCAAGTTATGGCCTAACCAAGAAAGAAATGTCAAAATGCATCAAAATCCAAAAATTATTCAATATTTGCATTAAAGCCTAATGAAGCCCAACAACATTAAACTCATCTAAAATACTAATATTGGGTATAATAAACATCTAATAAAGCCTAATACAAAGCTAACATGAGTGTCTCAAATTGATTGATCAGTTAGCATTGCATATTTTGGAAGATTTTGAATGAAATGTTTAGTTGAAGCTTTCTAGCCCTTGAGGTATACCCGAACAGATAATACTCTTCTGTGTAGGAAAAACTCTAAAAGGACCACATGAAATTTTAACTGCAAATCATAATTATGAATAAACCCCAGATTAGTAAAACCAAAAATAAAATATACTCACAAGTCTTAGGTTAATCAACTCCAATAATAAAATTTAAGGTGGCAAGAGCAGATGCCTTAACAGTCAAATCACAACCTATATAATGAGAATGACAAAAAGTTTTTAAAAAGATCCATCACATTGGCTATCTATACCCTTAATTCGAGGGCGGAGGGTAGAATGGTAGTGTTCCATGTTCTTCAATGTTCTCAGCATCAAGGGTACAAATTCTTCTTTTACACATAATATATGGTGTATAATATGAGAGTATAAATCTTAAGTTAGTATTTGCTCCAAAAGCTTAAATTAATTAATCTATTACTATTTATAATAGGAACTAACAACCTCATTCTCGCCATGGGTGATACTGGAGAATTACATACCCGTTCTTATCCAAATTCTTGCTGCAAAAAATCGTGATGTAAGGAATAATTCTCTTGTCATCCTTTGCATGCTGTCGAAGGATAGTGAAGATGCTAAGGTAATTAAATGAAAAACCTTTAACTCATCTTATAATTTTTTGTAATCCTTTTTTACCTCCCCTATTTTAAAAAGGTGTATAGCAGCTTGGCTACATTCAAAATTTGGCTTTCTAAAGATATAATGATCAATGACAACTATAGTTTTAGATAAAATAAATGTATTTTGGACATTTTGGTTAAAAGTAATCAAAACTCTTCACCAAAAAAAAGGGAATCGAAACTTAATTAAAATGAACCTATGAGTAATATTCCATTTAAGCTATAAACTAAACATGGCAAATAAGATTCTGGAATAGAGATTCGACATTAACGAGATCCAGTCTATCTTACGACCAAGGAGAGGCCTGAGGCAGAATTTCTTGTGTAAGACGGAGGTTTCTCGTGCATTAATCAACCCTAAATCAATAAAAGAGGTCCATGATTGACATGATCAAGCCTATGCCTATTAACATTTATAGAGAGGGCCAATAACGAATCTCACTATGTAAGACTTACCTCACTAAAAAATCTATTTAAATATATCAATTCTACTAAAACACTTTCATTATTATCCAATATTTGGACTCACAGAAATTATGAAACTTTACCTAGCTATTATGATTATAGATAGATATTTTCAACACAGTTTTTTCTAGAATTATGATCATATTACATTCCTTTCACTTCTTAGAAGTCATTTAACTCCTTATTTTCTTCTCATTCTGTTTCATTTATGTATGAGATTGATGGTTATATCTAATTTCTACACCCTTCATTCTGTCTTATTTACCACGTAATGAAACTTTCGAATACCCTGCATAAATGTTGCTTAATTTCATCTAGAACAACTTGAAATATCATAAATGTTTTCCCTTAACCATGAAGATTTTGCAGGAAAGAATTGCAAACGTTGATAATGTGAATTAGAATAAGAGGCTAAGAATATGGGATTATGTTTCTGTATATTATTTTTATAATTTTCTCATTTATTGCTTATCACCAAACCAGAAGATTGTAACACTGAATTTTTTTATATTAATAGATAATAATATGCCTCAAAGATTGAATGCAATCTAATTGCTCTGCTATAAATTAGTCTACTTTAAAATAGTGCATACATTTATTAAAATAACATATTTTATTATGATAATCAAATCAAAATAACGATTTATGACAGATTAAAATTATAAAAACTTCTCTCACATGTCCATTTCCACGATAAAGAACTATATCTTTTATTTTATTTTATAAATATATCATTGTTGGATAATTTATTATATTAAAACTTTGAAGAAGCCTATTCAAGGCACGTCATATATATATATATATATATATATATATATATATATATATTATCGATCAACAAAACTCAAATATTTAAATATCTAATGCTTCATATTCCACGGGAGAAAATACTTTATATATAAAATAAAATTGATGAAATATAATTTACATTTTTATAAATATATATAAATTAATAACATGTGTTTAACGAAATTAATGGAGAAATGAGTTTTACTAATCTTTTAAGATTTTATGAAATTATGTTTAATAATAATATTGATTCTTATTTCAAAATGTTGTTTATGAGTTTAGATGTCATATTACTCATTCTATCAATGTGATTTTTAATTTCATTTTTTTAATCTAATTATTTTTTTGTTGTTATTTAAGATCTTTCTTTGTTCCTATTATAAGGTATATTATTATTTATATTTAGTTAATAATGTTTTTCCTCAAATAAGATTGAAGACATCCTTTTTTCATGTTGGCTTATTCCTTTCAAAGTCCATATTTATTTATGGTCAATTATATGTTACAATTTTAAAAGTTAGAAGTTGAAAAGGATTGAAGTTTTTTATTTATGATAAAGTTGGAAGTCCATGCAGAATAACAAAGAGTATTATTGTCTATAAAGAAGTTTTTGAAAAATATATATATCTAGAAGGTAAATTAAATTTATTTTTGATTACTTTCAATTAATAAGCATTCTTTATGTATTGTCTAATTTATTCTTTAATATTGCTATATTAAAGTAACTGTACAATTCCAAAGATTTTTTTGAAGTTTATATTCTATAAATTGCTTCAAATTTTAGTTTGAGGGCTGCACTTGGTTTATGCATTACAGTTTTATGAATATCTAATATATTGTTCTCATTATTTAGATAATTAAATTTTTATAATAAGTTTAAAATATAAATATTTTTCCGTGCATGGCACGAGTGATATACTAGTTATTATAAAAAGAAAAAAATTCAGGTCAAAACTCCACACATAAGCTCAACATGACTTTTAAAAAGTGAAAATAAAATCCCTTTTAGAAAGCATTTACATGCATAACCAACAAAACATCGCTCTTGATGACGCTATCAAAATAAATTTGAGCTCAACCAAAAAAAAGTAATGTTATATAATATATTTTTTAAATGTAAACATTTATTTTTATTTAAATGTATATAATATTATATTTGTACAGACAAATTTGTATGTAATATTCAACAACTCTTTATATATTATTCTTTTTTTCTCTAAAGATTGTTTTTGTAACATACTCTTATGTAACAAACATTTAGTTTAAATCATTTATTCAGTGAGTCAGTTAATAAACGAGTTTCTTTGACTAAACTTGTTTAGCTTGTAGGCTGATTTTTTTTTTTTTAATGTATTTGGGACTTAAACTCAAACTAAGAAAACATATAGGGATATCAAGTTAGTTTTTCAAAGATTTTGAATATCAATTTGGTCACTTTATTATGCAGTTGCTTTTATAAGGTAACAGTGTTAAAGATAGACAGTCACAGAAAAATTAAATTGATGTCTATTTTAAACATTAAGAAACTAAATTAATGTTTAAAATTTTTGAAAGACTAACTTAATCTGCCATATATTTTTAGAAAATTAAATTGGGTATTTACTCTTATATTATCTTGAAACGTTATTGTTTTCAAATTTTATTTAGTATTTTCTGCATACAATGGTCGTGCATTAATGCAAAAGCTGTACTTTGGTTATTATTTTGGGAGAATTATCGAGTCGGTTATAAAAAATATATATAATAAATAAAATACAAGAAATAATCATTTTACATTAATACCCGTTATTCAATACTCACAAGGTTTATTTATTTTTCGATATTTTAAGTACCTATTATTTTTTTAGATAGTTAAAAAAATTCAGATATCCACAACTTAAATTACCATCTCTTTTAGTACACAATAGAATGAATAGATGCACTCAGATTATTATTTTGGGAAAATGACCTTTTAGTGTAGCATGGCATAGATAATGCCAATTTGGTTCGTTTTTAAAATTAATCAAATATTCAACTACATTAACCAATAATTTACATATGGTTAACCAATAATTTATCTTCATTTTGATACTTGATACGTGGTTAATCATATGTAAATTATTGGTTAATGTAGTTGGATACTTAGTTAATTTTTAAAACGAACTAAATTAACATTATCTTTGTCAAATTAACCTAAAATGTCATTCTCCCTATTATTTTTTAGCGCGAGGAAAGAAAGGCTAGTTGAACCAGAAGCGAATCCAAGGCCAGGCTGAGCCGGTGGTTTTGACTGTAAACGGATCTACTCTTTGGTTCAATTGCTTTTTGAGTGGCTGTAACTGCCAAATTTGACCAATCTGGGCGTGCGTTCAAGGTTTAAGCCAAGTTCTTTCATTGTTTTGGGATGTGAACTTGGATATATCTTATGGACTTCTCTTTTCTTCTCCAATTGCCACTTAAATTTGTTTGTCTTATGTCACCCGAGCATAAAATATTTTTCCAGATAGAATTTTATTATTCAGCCCTAAGGTCCACCAAGAGTCCTTTCCATTTTCCAATTACCTACTCAACACAATATCCATTGACAAAGACTTGATGCTTATCGTTGTTGTATTTTTTGGTTTTGCAAACAATGGTTCTATTTCATCTATGTGGACAGAGAAAAGTAAAATGGTATTGCACAACAACTAGAATAAGAAGATTCCTCCTCCACCTTTTGGAACATGCTATTTTTTTTCCCATTCGAAAATGCTACTTAACCCATCTCTTGTGATTCAATCCATGCAAGTGGCTTGCTAGGTAGTTACAGCCAAACCATAGAACAACGAGATTACTCTGGTACTCTTTTTTTTTCATAGTATCGATATTCAATGTAAGTTGTTAATCATTCCTTAATTGATACTTATATTTAATAGACTTGCAAATATTTATTATAAAACTAACAATTAATAAATGATTGACAACTCATCTTGAGTACCATACCCATCAAGGTACCATAATAACTCCCCAGAAGAGCATGATAACTAGCATCAAACATGCCATCTCTCTTTTTTCTCACATGGTTCCATGGCCCAATGGTGTTCCATGCAAACAGGTTAAGGAATAAGGCCGAAGTGTTTATCTTGCTCCATACACTTAATGATTTTTGAATGTCAAAATTTTGATGTAATGTTTTTCTTATTTTAATCTTTGAATAAGAATTTGTCTATTTTTATGTACAGAAAATCTATATGTTTATGGGTCTAAAGTAATTATGACTTTACCTATATAAAGATGATGATGTAAACAAACTATAAAGCATCTTTGTGTATGAATAACATTAATTACTTCCCTCCATAATATATTATAAGTGGACATTTTGGCCCTCCATGAATAAATAGTTTATATATAAGTGGTCATAATTTATATGATAATAACAATGTCTCAGCTTTATAGTAGTACTACAATTAGAGAATGTTGGCCGGGCATCATTATTTTAAAAAAATGAGGGTGAAAAATAACGTATGTAAAGGATATTGTCAAGGATTAATTATTTCAAAAACCTAAGTTATTAGGCGGAGGAGCCTTTTAGGCTTTAAGTGTAGACAAAACTCTTGATCAGAGACTTTGATACTATGCCAATAACTAAGTCAACAGCTTAAAAGGCTCTAGAATGATTTTACAACAGAATTCAGAACATAAACCCTAAGGAAAAATTCAGTTGTTCAACTATCAAGGCTGAAATCAAATGTGGTCGTTTTGTGTGTATGCAGATTATTAGCAGGCAGGGGGCAGCCCATAAGATACAATGATATTTGTGCAACAATTGAAGCCAATGGCCAACATGAACTTCTTTGAAGAAGAAGCTGCTCCTGCTTTGATTCATAAGGGCTTCTTTTCGTGCAAGGAACAGTTAATCTCTAGCCACAAATGTCAACAGCGGTTGAGATTCTGAGTAATAAGATGACAGTATACTGAAGTTCAGAATATTCACAATTTTGAACTCGCTGATCTCAGAGAAAACCAAATGGTCCAAACGATGTTATTACCAGTTTCCAACTTCGGTAGAGTTCCATATCCGAATACCTGTTACAATCAGAAGACTACCCATTTTGGCATCTGCCAGAGCGCCTAAACTAACCAAGATCTTTTCCATATCCTCGTGCGAGTCATATTAACAAAGTACAGCATCATTGTTAGTTTCCCCTGTAAGCTTAACCTTGTATAACACGCATAATCCCTGTAGTAGTACATAGACTAGCTAGAAATTTTGAGTGAAACTGTACAGGGTGGGGAATAATATGTCCTAGCTCCCACGACCATTTGAATTGGTGTAAAGCTACTCACAGAGCTAAAGGGAAAGGAGAAAACACGATTGTTTGTACAAGTGGCTGATTTGATAAACAATCAACCATTCAAAACTTCATAGTCCTAGACAACCGTGTTTCTTGTTTCTTTTTTGGTGGTGAGTAGTATTACTCTTTGAATTATGTGAATTATTTTTGACACGATGTGTTCATATGTGAAATGTAACAAACATACAGATCCCAAAAACTATGATATTGAATATCAGGATCATGAACATCTTGTGGTAAGTTTGGCGAATTTTACTAAGCAAATAGTGAACTGGAAGCATGGTTGTAAAGTTTACAGAAAAATTGCAGACTCTATTGAAAAAGTTCAATAAGCATGATTTTAGTAGCTACAAAGTTTCCTAAAAAGGATTTAAAAGTGTACATCCATTACTAAGCGAAAAACATATTGCTACTTCAACAGCACCGCAGTCACAAATATCAAATACACGTGACTTGAACGAACCAAGTTTATTAAGTGAGACTACTTAGACAGAGCCATATATGCAGTTGTTATTGCAACAATAATTTGTATAGCATTACTCATCGTTAAGTTTAAGTAGTTTTAGATTCGACTGTTAAAAGCTTATTAAGCAGAAATGACATTAATTGGTAGATGCTCAATTCTCATTTAACTTTTGGCTCATTATTATCATACTTATCAGTCTATGATACTCTACTAATTTTCAATGAATCCAAACAGGTGAAATAGTGTATTATTAAAAGACAGGCGCCTATTTTGAATTCAATTATCTTAAATATAAAGCAGATGTAAGTGAAGCCAATAAGTTAACTAATCAATTACAACAAAAATGACAACACATCAACGAAAACGATTGGTGACTACGTCCACTTGAAGGCGATAAGGATCCTTACTCGACCAAGGACAGCAGAAGTCAATTAACATCTAAACTGATAAGACAGGAAGGAAAATATTAAAATCTAAATTTCTTTGTTCCCTTTATACCTAATAAAACCTACCTATCTACTAATCTAACCAAGTCAAAAGCATTTTGGACCAGGAAGCTCAAGTGGAGAACCTAATACACTTGAGCATAATTAACGGACTAATAATTAATTAGACACTAAAGGAGATTAGGAGACCTATTACAACCCTGCTCCCCATCCCTCCCTAAAGAAAGTGAGAAAGAACCAAAGGAGATTGAAACTGAATTAAGAGTACATACTGAACGCAATTTTGTAGAAGATAAAAAAACCCTTTAGGTTTCCCTTGGTGAACAATAGACAGCATGCATGGCTCCTCGCACGCCATTCGTTAAGGCCATCATTGTGCTGATGGGCTCTGCAAATGGCATACAGGGAGCCAGGCACACCAAATATGCTAATAATACACAAATACCAAATGCAATCTTAGCACAACTTCCTTACCAGCATGCAAAATATGGAACATGGTCAGATGTAAAGGGCTAACCAAATTTGTGCTATTCATCATCGGTGATGCTGTGGCACAGCGGCAGGAAGTGATCTGCACGTAGTAGCTAGGAACAATTGAGCAGCATATATACAGGTGGAGGGAAGAAAGTCCCTTACCCCATCTCTACCGAAAAGACTAAAGCACCCCTTAGTTCCATTGGCTACTGTTTTTACTTGGAAATCAACCAAGCAGCTTTTAAGTTGGCAATTAATTTGGCATGAAGCAAAGCTAGCTTTGGAAATACTCTACCTGGACGACCATGTCTTTTTCCTACCTTTTTAAACTACCTAAAGGTTAGGATCACTTTGGAGAGAGTAGGGGGTCACATATATGGGCTTTAAGAGGGTAAGAAGGAGGTGAAGGTGGATAACAACGAGAGCCTTGTCCTGTTTACCAGAGGCTATGATGGCTCTAGGGACGCTTCAGCGTTCAACTTCTTTTTCCATTACATAAAGGTCGACTCCTTTGAAATTTCTGAAACAGATTTGTCTGCAAGTGCTTGGATCACCATGGATTCCTATCTCCCCCAATTGAACATCTTTAAAGAACGAAATATTTCCCTCCCTTGGCCTTTTCCTTTTATACTTTGTGCTGTTTCATTTTTTCTCTCACATCTGGTACACATGATGTAAGAATACATCAGAGTCTTAACAAGGGAGGTTCATTAGGGAGCACTTAGGTACTTGTTCCTCTTCGTTGTTTTTCTTCCTTTATACCCCCTCTTTTAAGTTGAACCAACTCCTGTAGGCATTTCAAATTCAAATCAAAGGTCACAAATAAATGTTGCAAGAAAAAAAAAAGGTTTCAAGTAAGAAACGGCTCAAAGATCTCTCTCTCTCTCTCTCCCCCTGAGAAATACAATTAGGACAGTCGTCGTCTTAATTAGTTTGTTACTCTGGCTTATCTCTAGATTCTCATTATTCTGGAACATGTGACACATTAAGTTCAGAAAATGACACTAGATCTTTATTAAATAAAATTCTAGAATGACAAGTGTGAGAAAGTTTAGATTTTATACTTATCTGTCCATTTCTTGTGAAATTTGCCTCCCAAATGCTTGAAGCAGAATTCTTCATATCAAACATCTGCATAACTATACTAATGTACATTGCATATGCCAGTGCTTTCAAATTGCCCCCCAATCCACATATGCAAGAAGTGATGAACTCTAAAATGGCATTGAAGTTTAAAAATGAAAGCAAACAACTAAACTCAACCCAAAAATAAAAAAGGATAAAGATAATGACCAATTTAAAAGCATAGAAGAGCTCAAAGATCATAGAAACTGCTGCATGAATTGCATACCAGGTAGAAATAATGAAATACCCTTGGGGTGCAATTGTTTTGTCTAAACAGAAGTCACGGGCAAAGATACATGCACAGGCAGAGTAGCTGAATAGAGGGTTCCCTTCTAGTAAGACAGGAATCCCGAGTAGGACCAGAACGATTTCAGAAACAAACATGACCATAACCAGACTCTTGTGGAGAATAGTCGACCAGATAAATATTTACAAGCCTTATTGGATGAAATAGGAGCTACTTTAATCGTTTTGCATGATTGGAAGGAACTCCAATTTGTCATATTTTTTTCCTTTTTCATGAGAACTGAAATATTTGGCACTGTCTGTGTTTGGACTAACCTTGTTACCCTTCCCATTGTAGATTCTATACTTCTCTTACTCTTGTTTGTTCCTGCTAGTGTAGCAGGCCTTGTGCACATGCATTCTAGGTACTGGGGCAATTGAAGGACCATGGTGCCCTCGCAGCCGTACCAATTTCAGTAGCCAAAAGAAAAAAGTCAAGGATTCACACGAAGCCATGCCTCCCAAACCTCTAAAAATGAAGAATAATTTTTCATTGATCTCTTCTAATTTCAGCTACCTTTATAACATGGGTGCAAAAATGATCAAGGCCAAATTTCCCCAATCGTAGAATATTGAAATTAGCTCCAATAGGTAGGTAGTCAACACCTCTTTTATGTGCACATTTAATTGCCCCAATTCTCTCCTTGAATGTCTCTAATTTCCATATAAACTGACATGTTGGCTGGAACACAGCACACAGTTAACGCAATAAAATAAATTTGGTAAATACTTTATTTTATACTTATATGTATTAATTAAGAATTAAAACTCAATCTTGTTGTGAGCTATATCTGGCTGTAAAATTACCCAAAACGAAACAGTGTCATTTGTAATGAATAGTGAATAATAACTGGTTGTGTTTCATTTTCATGAAAGCAGCGGCAGGCTCAAGAGCAATAACAAACGTAAAAAGTCATTTTAAATAACATACGGAAAACCGACCAAACACATTAACTGCAATAAAATGTATAGCAATCATAGAGAGGACTGGAAACCGTACCAATTGTCTTGGCACAAAGCAGTGAATAACTCGTTACCAAGACGGATTTTTCTCCCTTGCCAACTCTACTTAATGGGGTACAGCTACGAGATATATTATTAGATATATGTAGGTATTTGGCCATTACTTTGTTATTTTATTTTTGTAAAGATTATTGGTATTAAGGATGGATTGTTAAGTATTTGTTAATTATTATTTAAATTTAACAAATTTTTAAATATTTATTATAAAATTAACTATCAATAAATAATTAATAACTCACTCTAAATATTAAATTTATCAAAATATTATAGCAGCTCTAAGTATTAAAAGGTAAAATTCTTACCATACATATATGTCTCTCATATGGGATATGTGAATTATTATCGTTTTTAATTTTAACTATTTAATTTAATTATAATGATGAATTAAATAATTGATGTGATATAGTTAAGTTAACTAATAAAATCTAAGTTAAAAAAAAACTAAGTAGCATAACAATTCTCAATCAAATACCTATAGATCAAATTATAAATATATAAAATATATGATAACAATTAAAATTAACTTGCGCCTTTTTAGATTTTAATTTTTTTTATAAATTATCATTCAATTAAATATTTTTAAATTATTAAAAAAAATTAAATATTACAATAATTATTAAAAAAATTAAAATTTTTTAATAATATGTCAAGATATTATTAAATAATAATTGTTTTTGTATGAATCAAATTTGAAAATTCCAATAAACGCTATCTAATTAAGTATAGTTAGTATATTATAGAAAAGCATTTTCATAAAGGTGTCACTGCCATATTTGAAGAAGCATATACACGTGTGGTGTAAGTCAATCCTAGTACATCTAATATCATATATCATTTATATAATAAATTTTTTTAATCCAAAATTTATGTAATAGATGTTTATCATAAGGGATTTTCTTTTATGTATTTAATTTCTTTCTAAATGTATATGTTAACTCATTTTTAATAGTTTCTAAAATTACAATTAGAAATTAAATTTCATAAAAAAATTTAGTTATAATTATAAATAATATTTTTGAATTACAAAGTTAACATTCAATTCAAATTTCAATTTCAATTATAGTTGATTTTATTTTATTTAAATTTTGATAATAATGTATTTATTTCTTACTTTTTAAAATTAAAATTATTAATGGTAAAATATTCACTCAACCATAAAAAAATTGGATGGAGATTATGCTAATGTGCTATTTTGAAAATCAAAATTCATATCATCTTAATTTTTATTTAATTTATTAGCATAATTTTTTTATGGATTATTTATTAGTATACTTTTTTTCAATTTCAAAAATAAAATTCATATCATCACATATAATTACATTATTAGTATACTATTTTTATTACAATAAGTTACATATTTAAATACAATTTTCATAATTTTAGACTACCTTATTATTATTAGTTTTTCTTTATAACATATTTCATTTTTACTTACTTAGACTTTAGAGTTATTTAAAATATTATAGAATAATTTTAAAAAATATAATTATTCTAATTATATGAAATATTAAATTTTAATAATATAATACTTCTCATAATTTAAAAATGTAAAGTTAGTTTTTTATTATTAAATTGTCATATTATTCAATTGAAAGATTATACGATATCTTAATTCTTATATTAATTGTTTCCTTTCATGTTAATTTTTTAAATTATTTACTTTTTTTATTATTTATCTCTCACATTATTATCTTTCATAAATAAAACATCATAATTGCAAATCAATCAATTAATATCAATTTCACTTGTCAAAAAACAATATTATCAATTTCATGAATTACTCAATATCATTATGAATATCATTCAATTAATAATCAAAGATTGAATTTTTATAATCTCAAAATTTTCAAATAAATTTATTTAATTATATTTAAAGAAATAACTATTGATGAGAAAATAATTAATAATTATTTAAATCACAATTTCTTACTGTTTCTTTAACTATTTTTCTTTTATCTTTGTTAGATTTAATAATATTTGTCAAAATTTATAAATCAATTATAGATCTTATGATCATTATGATTAGTAGAGTAAAGAAAATTCTTTATTATGGAAGTTTTTTCATTTTTCATTTGTTTTTTTTCCAATAATTATGTTAATGTACCGCTAAGATGTGATTAATAATATTGTATCTTATTTTTTCAAACAAATTATTGTTTTAAATTTGACTAATTATAATCTCTTTGAATAATGATTTTAAGACATATTAATTTTTATTATTACTTATTATATAATATAATTTTGTATATTATCCCATGCATCACATAGGTGTTAATCTAGTAATATATAATAACAACTAGTTTTATTACTCATGCATGGCACATGCTTGTTAAATGAGCAATATACTAAATTTTTATTTGGTAATAAAAGGATTAAAGTATACATTACTATATTTTGTACTTGGCATAAAAATGATATAGTATTATTTAATACTAAATTTTGAAATTAAAATAAAATATTGGATTGAAAAAATTGATATATGAATGACATGCAATATTTTTAGAGCTTGAGTAGATTATCTTTTATAATATTAGATAGATAAATTTTTGTGATAAGATTCTTCTGCAATACTTTTCTTTTTCTAGCATTCATGTGGTACTTGTAAGATAATAATGACAGATTATGAATGAAAATGAAAGATTTTTTTTGAAAATTCAGCATCAAAATTAGGACATATAATAATAATAGAAATTACAAATAAAAATAACATGATAATTTACAATTTTGACATCAAATTTATAGATATAATAATGACAGTGATTATAAATGAAAAGAAAAGAAAAGAATTTGAAATTTTGGCATTAAATTATGACATGTAATAATGATAGAAATTACAAATGAAAAAAATAAAACAATTTGAAAATTTGGCATTAAATTTATGATAAACAATAATGATAAAGATTTTTTCTTTGTTATTGCTCAAGTACTCGACCACTCTTTGCATATGAGACTAATCTCATTTAGAATATTAAGAGTATCATTCATCACAAGTGCTTTTTCGCGAATTTGAACTCCTAACATTACAATGACCCTTTAACTATTGACTTTAAACTTGTTTACCATTTGAGACTGATTATCATAATGAATATTTGAAGTCTACAAAAACATAATTAGTAACCAATAAATATTTAAAAATTAACTAAATTACTGATAACTAAGAAAAAACTTGGATATCAAAGTAATTCTCTACATAATTTTTTTGTATTAAAGGAATCGAAGGTGAATTTTCCTTTCTTTCTTTTGTAGAGTTACGTTTTAGTCCCTTTTTTTCTATTAGCTCATATATTTGTCATTTAAATGTCGCATTAATATCAAATAATCCATTTCAGATATACTTATATTTTTTTAAAAAAATCAATGTAAAATTTATTAATTTTTAAATAATTAAGGTTTAGAAAGTTAGAATTATTCCTAGTCTCGGTTAAAAAAAAATTTTTACACTCAATTATTCTCAAACTCTAATATACGTTGGGTAAAGACTAGAGCATTATAGTTGATGCCTTATCATACTCAATTAGTATTATTCCTAGACTCAATTAACTACAACTACATATGTCCAACTATGCCATCTAATAAGGTTCTGATTTGTGCCTTCTAATGACATGTCACGGATGAGATTTCATAAAATAAAAATAGGACTTAAAAAATTGGAATGAAAATCCAATTCCCATTTTGTAGTTTGGTGTATGGAATATAATATAGAATGAATCCAAATTGATGTAAATGATATAAATATCCCTAATGAGAAAAATGAAAAAGTTTAACTATTTTTTCCCCAAATCTTATATATATAACATGAATGTGCGTTTTTGGAAACAATATTCAAGATTGGTTTTTCAACAACTTGATACAGGGAATTTTGATATTTTTTTGTTTCAATGATTTTTTCTTTCCTTATAATTAATATGTTATAATTATGATCCTATGCTTTATGACATTGGTACAATATTGATTTTAGTATTGTGCAATATTAAATTTTTTTAAGAAAAATTAAATATGAATTATGGTTAAAAACCCATTCAAAATATTGTAGAAAAAACAATGGTTCTATGATAACTTAAAATGAAAAACTACACCTTAAAAAAAGTTCCAAGTTCAATTATCTAAAAGATTGAAAATAACACCATCATAAGCTAACAAATATTTTTTTGCTAGCCTGTATCAATATATATTTGGAGAAATGGGAAAGAGAAGTTGAGAGATGAGACATAAGGAGAGAGAATATTTTGTAAATTATAAAAGGTAATTTGTGTTATTTAATAAATTAAATGAGGGCATATTAGGGCAAATATATTGAAACTTATTCCACAAAAATATGAAGTCAAAATTTCACACTTTTTTTTTTTGGAGGAATGAGATTTTATAAATTTTGGAGGAATGAGATTTTATAAATTTGTGAAATGAGATTCAAAATAAGAGTGACATTTCATTATTTTTTTTTCCACAAATAAACATAAGAATCTTCTAATTTCATGTTTAAATGTGGAACGACATTTCATTTCTTCACACTAAATGTACTATAAGATTGGGTTAGAAACTTAGAACTAGTCTTATTTAAGTCATTGAAAATGGGTTAATGGTGAGAAATTTGAACAATTTATAGGAGGTTAGAGGTTAAAGCTCCTGCCATAATTGTACGAATAAGAATTACTCTTATGCAAGTTGACTATAAACTGGAGTATTCTTGAACTCTAAATGTGTCTTCCCATATTTAGTCAAAATAATTATCAAACTTTGATATATTTGGCTTTCGACTAGAGAATTTACAGACTATAGTCTTTGCCTTTTGGGGATATCACTCCGAGACTCTTATAATTTGGGCTTAGGCTAGAGGGTGATGGCCCCTGGACTTAGATATAAGTTCATCTAGATCAAAGCATTCTCGGAGTATCGTTTATGTATTATAGGAAATAATAATTATACAATTGTTGCTCGACTCTGATAAAATTGGCTTTTTTGTGCAATAAAATTTAGGAGAAGAGTTGTCTCATTTGAGAGCATACCAGATAAAATTGGGTTTAGATGAAAGCATTTGTAGACTATAGTCTATGCCTTCTCAGACTTTGTAGTATACTCGGATACTCAATTAATTACATCTACATGCATAGTTTTTGTTTTCAAAATATAGCTATTTTCAAAATTTTGCCAATTTCTTTGTAAGATCACTAAAATAAATAAAATTTGTGCCTTCCTGGACTCAGTTAAATTATTCTGATACTTTGATATAAGTTGGTTAAACATTTGATCATTTTCATAATCTAACATATTCTTTCCTAAACCCAGTCAAATTATTCTCAGATTTCAAGATAAGTTTGGTTTGGATTAGAGCATTTCCAAACTCTTGTATTTGCCTTTTTACCCTCAACCAATATTATTCTGAAACTCCGATATAAGTTGGGTTAGAACTTGAGCATTCCTCAATGACATTTATGTTTAATAGCAACTGTAAAAAAAATTTCTCATTCGGAATTTCATTATCTTAAACTGAGGGAATACTATTCATTTCAATTTTTTTTTAAATAATGGTTATTTGTTTACGAATCTTATCTCAAGTCACACCAATTTTTTTTAGGATTATTTGAATTCGAAATCGAATCTGGGTCTCTAAACCTTATGACAATTTATGCATGAAATTTTCAAAAGGGTAATACTACTAAGCCCACGAGTAGCAGAGAGTATCTATTGGGAACTGTATTAGTGTTCTTATAATCAAGTTGAGTTATAGTGAAACGATGGCCATCTTAAAATTCTGTTATATAAAAATGATGATCATATTAAAATATTTACAAATTGAGTTATAGTGAATAACGAATAGCGGAGCTTTTTTAGGGCAGGTTGCCCCCCAGTTTTTTTTTCTTTTATATATATATATATATATATATAGGGTTATATATAGTAAGATGAGTGATTTATTGTGAGAGTGAGAAGAGCAGATCTTGACTATTAGATCATCCATGTATATTCAAGATTAAAACATAAAGTTATGTCATTTTTTTAAGTGTTTATGTAACTTCTAATCTTGACCATCCATATAAAATTTAATGGTTAAGATTGACTCATCTTACCTCTCATAATAAGATAGTGTTGGTCACTAGATATGTTCCTTATATATATATATATATATATATATATATATATATATATATATATATATATATATATATATATATATATATATATATATATATATGAATGATGTATGCTTAATTATATCACTATTGATCTAAATTTATGTTGCTATCTAGTTTTACGTTAACATGTTAGGCATAGACTAACTTGAGGTAGCTGTTAAAATAAAATAATCTATTTCATAAGCTTAAATTGAAACTAACTTTAAGACAAGGCCAAAGTCAGAATCTTAAAAAATATCCATATTTTCATATTAATAATTTCTTTTATGGTATTTATAAGTAACACTAAATTTCACATCTTTCCGGCACCTCGATCATTGTTGTCAAAAAAAATGAAAAAAGTTTTTTCATTTTTGGAATATTTTTCCCTTAGTTAGGTACCTCTGTTAACACAGCACTGCTACAGATTCAAAACCATCTCCATCTCATTTTTTATAATGAAATGTGCAATATAAGCATTTTTTTCATTGATATGCGTTAAATACATACAACTATTTGACCAGTACACTCTTCCAAACACCAGACGTAACTAAGATAATAAGGTAAGCATCGAAGCGGCAGCGGTACTGCTGGAAGTGTAAAGGCAATTACAATTCTCAACTAAATGACCAAACTAGTGGTTTCAAGCAAGGGCATAATTGCACATTTATTGAATTACTAAAGCCATCACAGGAATTCATGTTCTGATCATTATTTTGTCACTTTTACATGTCGTATCTTTAAGATGGTCTCCATGCTTAAATGAAAGGAAAAAATTTCAGTTCAGCATGTACAGAGAAATTTTTTTGTATGGTGCAACAATGCCATGTCGTTCTCTTTGTGAAGATTAGGAAAAATAAACCCAGCGAAAGATAAACGAAAGCAATCTACAGCAAGCTCGAAACAATGTACAATTGCAGAAGAGCGTTACTCACAGAATTGATGTAAATGATATTATAGATGGATCAAATCAAGTTTCTCACAGGACAATGACCAGTACTATAAGATCAATTCGTCCTTCACAATTTGCTCCAACCAAGATGCTATATCTAGCATAGGTGGACGCTCACTTGGATTTTCTCTGACAGAAAGCTCTGCTATATCAGCAAGCTTAAGCAATGGCTCAACATTTCTTGGAAGAGCCACGTACCGATCAATTATGGTAGCTGCCTTCCCCTGTTTGATTAAAGGCACTGCCCACTCGACTATGTTGGGAGGAGTAAAATCTCTGTCATATGCTTTCCTTCCGCTTAGAATCTCTAGTAACACAATCCCAAAGTTGTAAACATCGCTTTTCAGGTCCCCATTAAGATCTTTGTCATTTGAAGTAAGATGTCCAAAGTCTGCAATTCTTGCTCCCCACTCTGAATCCAAAAGAATGTTTGAAGTTTTGAGATCCCTATGAACAATTGGTGGCAATAGTTCCTTGTGAAGGTACTCAAGGCCCTTTGCCGCTTGCATTGCTATCTTTAGCCTGAGGCTCCAATTAAGAGGAGAAAGGCCACCATGGAGGTGGTCATAAAGTGTCCCGTGGGGCATATACTCATAAACAAGCAACCTCTCCCCCATCTCTGCGCAGTAACCCAACAAGTTAACAATATTGCAATGACGGATTTTGCATAGGATTTCCAGCTCCATTTCGAAGTCACGATTATTGGTGTGAATTATTGTGGCGGCATTTGCTCTCTTGACGGCAACCACTCGCCCATCTGCTAATGCAGCTTTGTAAACAAAGCCATAACTTCCCCTACCAAGCTCATTAAATTCCTTGAACCCATTAGTGGCATCTTTCAGCTCTGAAAGTCTGAAAACTTGAGGCATCCCAGGACAGGAAGCAGTAGAAGGAGAAGAATGAAGACCAACATTCATGTCATCTTCCTGCTCTGGTTTGCCTATGCAAGATTTGGATTGTTTCTTTGTCCCCTGTCCCTGTGTTTTTCTAGTGGCAATCAAACGTCGATAAAGACACCCACAAGTCAATATCAGCAAGAAACCCAATGCAGAGGACCCAATTATGAGCAGTAATCTACGGAAATGATGCCAACGCAACACTGCAGAAGATTGAAGTCGACAAACATCCCAACAAGAGCTGTTCTGGCAAAGAGAACAAGCAGTGCAGACTCTATCTGCGTTCTGAGTGCATGGGCTAGACAAGAAGAAACCTTGAGAACAATTTGACCCACAGGGTGAACAAATCCTCAAATCTTGTCGAACGCAGAGGCTTGTTAAATCTGGCTCATTCAGAATACTCACATTGAAAGCAAACTCACCTTTGCCACATGAACTTGCACGGCAAAGACCAGGACTTGACAGTTCCAACGGAGGATCAAAATCAGGCTTGGAAGCATTCACCAACCAGCAATCCAGAAGAAGATCATCTTCTCTGATACCGCAAGTCGTGTAATCCGAAGAAGCAATAGTCATAAATCCACAACCTTTTGGAACCACAGAGGAATTGAAACTCCCCCAACACTCCACCACGTGATTATCCCCTCGAATACCACAAAAATGGCGAGCCCCAGCTGACAAAGAGATCAACACAACCTCAACGGGTGGATCCACAAACGAATCCGCATCACCCCAACATTTCAAATCGCCAGAAATGTTCAAAATCCCACAAACCGAACTCCTTCCCGAAGCCAAAACCGCGAAGCTTTCTGACACATTCGAAACGCCTAAACTCATGGAAGCAGGTCCCCAACAAACAAGCCCACCGTCTCTGACGGTGCCACAAGTGAATCCCTCACCCGATACAATCTTATTCAATTCGAGACTGCTGGTGGATTGATCATAGAACAAATCGCTCTCTTTGGATGTCAAAGTGTTGTTCCCATTCCCAGTCTTCTCAATCTCCCAACAATCCACGCTTCCCGAATCGTGATCAGCATAATAGGACCCTCTTATGGCGCAAACATGGCTCTTGCCAGCAGCAATGTGAGAATAACCAGTGTTTTTGTATGCGGTTGGCACGAGATCTATACCTGGCCTGGTGACGCCCCAGCAATAAGCTTGTGACGAATTCTCTAGAATACCGCAGATAAACCCTTCGCCACCAGAGAGAGCTGCCATGGCAGGGATGTTACTGAAATATGCTGAAGAAGATGATGTTGGAACCGATGAAGAGCTGTTCTTTCCCCAGCAGATAACGTCTTGCTTCCCACTTGCATCGATGGCGCAGAAGAACTCGTCTTTTCCAAACGATGCGGATATTGGTCCCATCGTCCCGAACCCATGTGCGCCGTAGGAGCAGAGGACCAGCAGCAGAAGAAGATGCTGAAAGAAGGAAGATTGAGAGAACCCATGAAGGCTACGATGAATTTGCATGGTCCGGTTGGGGTTTGAGGATGGGTTTGGGACAGAACTGTGCCTGTCATGGACCGCACAACACGACTTGGATGCTTGTGATGGTGTTTGCTGAAGTAAGAGCTGTGTATGTGATGATGGTGATGACGACGAAAGAACGTGGGTGTCGCCATTTTTACAGTTCCATTCAACCTGAATGTACCGAACTTAGTTTAGTTACTGTCAAATTTCTTCTTACTATAATAGTGGTATATATTAGGTTTATTTGTGCCAGTTTTTGTCCGTTACTTCGGAGAGATTCTTGTTTATACTATGTGGAAGTTTTGTTTGGTAAGTTTTTGGTTTAAGTTACTATTATTAAATTTATGTGAGCCCTATTAATAATATGACATTAACGATTCTCTTTAGAAAAAGAAAAATTACTTACAGTACAAGAAAACAAGAGTTTTGGTTCATCACTTTTCAGTTTTAACCTTGAGCTTTTTTAGCATTTTGATCTAGTGTTAAACTGTTAGAAAAGTATCAATATGGGACTCTTATTGCTTGTTCTTGGATTTACTACTAGTGTATTGAATCATTGGCCTCCCCAAAAGCTGAAAGTTAAAATATAGTTTTTGTCAGGACGAATTGGTTTTGGTGTGGGTCACGTATCTAAAAGAGATACGCAGGAGCAGATGGGCCCTCTAACCAGTAACAAGGGAAGAAAGAGGCGTCGCAGAGTGTAGATTTCCACTGCGGAATGAACAGAACAGCCAACTTCCAAATCCATTTCCAAATTTTCCAATATATTGTTGATGGGAATGTGTGGGTTCTGTAAACTTTCTAAAAGACGAAGGGATCTAATCTATCAACCCTTGTGTGTTTGTTACTTCTTATGTAAGTGAATTATCAATTATGTGCCACTTTTTACGTAATTGTGCACTTCAATGCGTTTGGGGCAATAAACGTAGCAGAAATTACAACAACTTGAATTAAGATATATAGTCAAATATCAATAACTTTTCTCATAATTTTAAATATTATAGTATACTTTTTTATGGTTTTTATTGTTACATTATAATACTCAATGTGCAGTATTTTTTAATATAAAATAAAGTGATGTCTTAGATTATCATTTGATTTTAAGTTGACAAATTATTTAAGTGTTACAATTACATCTAAATGTTTACGGAAAAAAATATTGATAAATTTTGTTTATATTAAAACAAAAATTAATAACATCTAACAACATAAAAAGTTCTTTTATAATATAATATTATCAAATAAAAGAATCAATTATAATATTTAAAATTGAAAGGGAGATTCTTATTGCTTAGGGCCCTCCCTTTCGAACTTGCGTGTAAAGTCAAACCAGTGGGCATCGTGTAGGTTCATTTCATTTGGCTATACCCACTTGGTGAAGAGATGAAAAGCACCATGCTTATACCCCGGCTCTCAATTTTGGCTTCTTTCTTCATTTCTTTATTGGTTTCTCATGTGAATTTGTAAAGTATTTTGTCCCGTGAATTGAAATGGACAAATTTTTGTTTACTTTGCGGCTTTGAGCGGAAGTGAAATTTCTTATACTGAAACATCAAATACAAGACAAACAATATTTTATTGTCTCTTTTTGATCAGTATATTTTATTGTCTCTTTAAGTATTGTTCATGTAACATTATCTTTAAAATAAGGTTAATATTATTTAAACGACACTTTATAGTTATACAAATATATATAGTTATTTTCACACCGTATCTATAAGGGTTGGGTTATTGACACTCTTATTTATTTATCTACACTCTCTCATAATTATTTTAACTTTTATTTCCTCAATTGTCCTTTTAACTTTTAAGTTCTTTCCTTTAAAAAATTAAACTTATATTTATTCATACTTTCTATATTATTGTCTATTCATACTTATTAGTTCTAATTTCTTTTTAAATATAATTTTGTTACAATATGTCATAATAATATTTATTTAAATATTGTTAATATATGATAATATTATTTTTCATAAAATAAATTTTAGTCACAAATGATTTTAATAATCCTATATTTATACTGTTAGTAATTGATATTTATCAATACAATACTATTTTACTTTACATATTCAATCTCATAATTAAATAAATATTATTTAAATGGTCACTAAAAGATCATATATTTAAAAAAGGGACAGGGCTATTGGCACACTCATTTGTTTATCTACACTCATCTTTAATTTCTTTCAATTTTACTTTCTTAAACTACTCTTAAATAAATAGTCTCATTTATAAGTTTTTTTTTTTTACCACAGTCTCATTTATAAGTTGTTAAACTTTATTTCTCTCTAACTATTGACTTTTGAAGTTTTTTTATGACTTTAATATAATCTAACACTAACAAATTATATAAATGTTTTCTAAATAATATAATAATAAAATATGATATTAATATAATTTATGTTATTGTAAAGAAAAATCATAAAATTCTAAGTTATATTCTTTTAAAACGTATTAGATAATGGTTTATGTATTTATTTATTTTTAATTAAAAATTATAGTCTTTATTCTATTTTATTTTATTTTAAAAAAATATAGCCTTATTTTATTTTGAAATGATTGTAGCTTTATTTAGAGAAAACTTATAAGTTAAATTTAATACTTAAATTTTGAAATGTTCATTGATACAAAAGTTATCATTTTAATTAAATAAGCATGTTGACGTTTGGCGCCTAAATCTTATTTGATAATGTTGCATGATATTTTTTTATAGAAAAATTTATTTTATATAGTATTTGAAATAATATAATTAGATACAAGTTTGTTAATTATTTTACCCAAAAAATTATATAAAAAATCAGAAATTAAATCAAGCTAAATGTTGATAATTTCAACATAGCTTTAGCTCTTAAGATGATTTAAGAGAATTAAGAGAATTTTTTACTTGATGGTATAAAAATTATTTTAAATTGTATTTTATTTGTAATAATAAAAATTTAGTTGATGTGTTAATTTTTAAAAATTAATAAAAAAAATAAATTAAAAATAAACATTTTTTAAATATATGATCTTTTAGTGACCATTTAAATAATATTTATTCAATTATGGTATTAAATATTTAAAATAAAATAGTATTGTATTGATAAATATTAATTAGTTACTAACCTTATAAATATAGGATTATTAAAATCATTTGTGACTAAAATTTATTTGTGATTTTATGAAAAATAATATTATCATATAATTATCAATATTTAAATAAATATTATCATGACATATTGTAAAAAAATTATATTTAAAAAGAAATTAGAACTAATAAGTATGGATAGAAAATAATATAAAAAGTAGGGATAAATATAAGTTTAATTTTAAAAAAAGAACTTATAAATTAAAAGGACAATTGAGGAAATAAAATTTAAAAGTAATTATAAGAAAATGTAAACAAATAAATAGAAGTATCAATAGCCCCACTATATCTATAAATTTGTTTAATTTCAAATTACAATATTTTTATACAAATTTATCTATAATACAAATGTAGAATTATCCTAAAAATAATATCAAATCAAATATATCATTAGGCGTTTAGCTTTTCTTGCATTCATAGATTTAGAGTATGTTTGGAAAAGATTATTTCTTTTTTAAAATAGTTATTTTTTCAATAAAAATTTATTTTATCTAAAATATATTTTATTTGTTTAAAGCGTGTAAAATTAATTATAAGTTAATATTATTTTTTTATAATTAAAAACAGTTTTTTTTTAAAAAAGTTTGCATTTAGAGCTTTTTATTATATAATTATAGATTATTTCAAAACCTTTAATAGATAAATATTCTTTTATTCTCAACTAAATAAATTTTTTAATTATTTTATATCTCTTTTAATAATTTAATATATTAAAGTGATTTTTTTATATAATTTAAACAAAAATTATTTATTTTAAAATTGATTATAAACTAACACTTTTAAATATAAATTTATTTTTTTATAATTAATTTTAAAAAAATAATTATATATATAATTAATTTTTAACATAATCTATTTTTTTTACAAGTAACTCAACTCACGTAGAGGGAGAAATTAATTTCACTTCCTCCTAAGAATTTCTCGGTGAGATGTGGGTGCTGTTGTTAGGATGACCTAGAAGTTCTAAACCGCTGATTGGATCACGTGGATGCTCAGTCAGAGCTGTCTGGCCTATGCTTTATTGTTTTTGAAAACATAATAAAAAAAAATTAATAGGTGAGGTCAAATTAACATCTTTGAACTTGAAACTTTGGATGGTTCCTTGCTGCCTGTCGGGTACAGCCACCACTACCACAATTGGGTTGCTGCTGGCCTGCTTCTGCTGCTACTGCATGTGCACTTCCATCCACTATGCTCCATCTCGGTCAAACCCAAATAAGAAGGGCCCTGCCCCTTGTGTGCCAAAACAACGAGTCCTATTGGTCGCAACGGTACAAAATTATGTGGACCCCGTACAAAGATCTTCAACACCTCCCAGCCAGGACGATAAACAATAATCTGGTGTAAGAAGATGCAGGTAGATTTCATACGGATGAGATGGAATGGGACACACATCTCATTGCTTGTCTCTGATTGGCATGGTGAAACTTAAATGACCATGCATGCACTGCCACCGACCTGTATCTGAATATCTGATGTTCATATGTCATGTTATGAGTCACCCTCAACCACTCTCTCAGACTCTCAGTAATCAGCATCTAATCTAATTCATGCGGGGAACGGGATGGACGGCGGGGTGGTTAAGTTGGTGAGGAGAAAGCACGGCCCTTTTTGTTATTTGTTAATGTCTGGGAATTGATGTAGGGTTAGAAACTCATCTTGAACATGTCTTGTCATTGGGGTATGCAGCTGAAACTTACCTTAGATTTCCCCCTGTAATGTATTCTTCTCTTCATAATATAGCGCATCTTTCTCATTATGTACTATTGTTTTTGTTTTTAAGGGAAAACTAGTTAGCAATAAGCTAGCAAAGCAGCTGGAGTGGACATGACAATATGACATGTACCGCAGGAAGTGAAGGGCAAAAGAAGGTCTCATAAGTGCAGTGTCTGGGTAAGAGAACTTCATTTCTCATTTTTTTTGGCAATTGAAACCGTCAGGAAATTGCCTTCGTGTTGCATTCAACATCCCTGTGGACGTGGAATATCCGTGTAGGTCGTAGTACTACTATCATTCGAATTTCAGTTATTAATTTTCCTTTTCTTTTTCTTACGATGCAATTCCAGTACTTTTCAAGAGGACACATTATTATTCCTTATACGAATGTTATTTACATAAATTGTCCACGATCAGATATTATATATGCACAAAGTATTAAAAAAATTATAACCAAGTTTACTTTAGCTCGGTAATTTTTGGGCGTCTTTTACCATATATTTTAAATATATAATTATAAAAATGTTAAATAATAATAACCCTTTATATATTTTTATTCTTTAAGAATTAAAGATTAGATAAATAGATACATTACCGACTTGTTATTTTTAAATCGTGTAGTCATGCACTCGGAGTATACTATAAAAGCTACTTCTTTTTAATTATTAAATTGAGATGCATTTGAATGCCAATTTATGTAAGGAAAAAATAAAATAAATAGCATCACTATATTCTTCGTAAACGAATGAAGTGGCTTAGAAATGAAAAGGAACGACAATGTGATTTACGGCCCACATGGGATATATACAAAAAGTGCCAAAGCTAATCAATTCACTAGTTCAACACCTTCTCTTGGTTGTTTACTGTCATGCCTTAATTGCCAAGGCACAGGTTAGATAGCTAGCTAGCTAGCATGTGATGGTGTCTTGCTAGTAGAATTTTCACTTTCCTCTTTTTGGCCATGGTTGGTGGAGGATTTTGAAAGACTGAAAAATAGATAGCTTCTTGGAGATATTATTTTGTGCGCACAAAGTGAGTCTTACATATATTACGAATGTATTTCAGCGATGGAATATATATATAGGAACCAAAATTTTGATGGGAAAAAATGAATGTTTAATATATAAATGAATTTATAATAACATATAATGTTTAATAAATTAATAATAAATAAATAAAAAATTAAAGCAAGTTATTAAAATATTATAATTATGCACTTTCATTTTTTCTATTTAATAAGAAACAAAATTAAGTATAATGAAAATGAATTTGTTCATAACTGGAGGTTCTGATTGACTAATTTAAGGATATACATGTTTTAGAAAGTTAAAAAAAATGGAGTAAAAAATTTAGATTAAAAATTACTTCACACTTGTCTGATTACAAAAAAAATGTAGGGCAATAGAAAGTAAATTGAAGTCAACTAATTTAATTTACACTCGAGTTTACAAAATTTCACTATTTCTATAATACGAAAGTTAGTTAACAGTTCACCAAGTAACAATGACTAAAAATAATTTTTCAGTCCCACTGTATTTCATTCTCCTTTCAATTTTTGTCTTCTCATTTCCTACCACTTCAAACAAGCACACTTTATTAAAAAAAATTATAGTTCATGGCCAAAAAAATATTTCAAATGAAAAATAGACATATTATTTTTACATAATATTTAATGTTCTAATAATTTTTTTATATATCTTTAAAATTTATCAAAACTCTTAAAGAAGTTATAGCTCGCTTGTATTACCATGAAATGAAACATTGAAAGTTGAAACTCCCTCATTAGTGCCTACCATAGACAGTATGTTCCTGCAACTATATCTTTACTTTAACAGTTCCGTGTTTGGAGCATGTTCGCACTGCTTGCTAGGGATGACAATGGGACAAGGGAAGGGTTGTAGCCCCCTGTCCCCCGTCCCGTATTTGTGCGGATACCCGTTTTTTATTCTCTCGCGAATAAATGGGTACTCACGGATATCTGTGGGTATCTATAAAATCATTAAAATTAAAAAAAGAATGAGAAAAATTGAAAAAAAAAAGAAGAATAAATTAAATAAATTTTAATATCATAATTTTTCATAATTTATCCACTACATACTAATTTAATTCAACAACTTTAAATACTTAAAATCAAAATAACAAAATAATTTTTTTAAAAAACACATATATATACATAATAATAATATAATTTTAAATATTTAAAATTATATATCGGGTACTTACAGTGCCACGGGTATGGAGGAAATAACTCCCTCTCCCACCCCGTTTAATAAACGGGTGTTAAACTCCCGTCCCCCAACGGATATTACTCATAGGTACTCATGGGGGACGAGGAAAATTGCCATCCCGACTGCTTGCTGTTACAATTTGAGAAGTTTTGTTGTTTTATTTAAGAAGTAATCGAACTATCGAAGCATCAACCAAGAAAAGTAGAAGAAAGTAATGCAAAAACTACTGAAAAACTAAAAAGCGAGTGTTGCAAAGCAGGTGGTTTCAACCAATCAATAATACATTCACCATTCCGTGGAACACCCATCTTATCAATATAATTAAGTTTTTAACCGGCTAATTTGCCAAAGGTTCCTTTGTAAAATTTGACCGGCCACAAATATTCATGGAATTTTAAGGTGGTATGAGTGGTGTTAATTTTATACTCTCTTTATATTTTTTTTGTTAAACTATTAATTAATAAATATATCTCATTTAATTTTTTTTTAACGATTTAGATTTTACACAATTTTCTCGTGTATGTAAAAATTATTATTATTCAAATAATATATCTATACCTTAACTCTCTATAAAATTACTCGATAATAAAAATTAGAATTCATAATTATTTCGTCTTATTTAAAATATTAAATGTAATGAAAAATGGTATACCCTAGCTCTATTAGAATAAAAATTCTTAAAAATTAATTAATTTTAATTACAAAGTAATTATTTTTTAAAAATCTACCTATAAAAACTTAGAAAAACTTTAAAACATTACTCTATTTTTGTAATAAAAAATCATTAATAGAAAAAAGTAATATCTATTTGTAAGTCTGCTATTTTACAAATATAGGCATCTGCCCACGTTGTATGAATAAGGCCAAGTCGAGTTTACATGCTGTTCGTGATTGTGAAGCATGCTTTGGTTAAGGCTTGTGCGTCCTAAGCATAGGAGTTCCTTCTTGTCTTATCTATAAATTTGGTCAATTGAGTGAATGGAAATCTCTCTTCCTCCCTTGCACAACCTGCGCTTGACGGTTGGGGGTATTATCTTTGGAGTTATTTTTTTCCTTTATATGGCAGCAGCACATTAAGCAGTCTTATATCCGGGGAAGTTCGATAAAAGAGATATAGTCATGATCATTTTGTCAAGGGTTAGGGAAATCATTGATTTAGCCATGCTTTGTAATATTATGCAGAATTCTAGTAGACCTCCTAAGGGGTAGCATGTGGGTTGGGTTTTCTCGCAAGTGGATCGGATTCGGATCAAAATGAATGTCAATGGAGCGTCCAAAGGGAGCAATAGACGTGCTGCTGTATGTTGTGTAATGTTTTTGATGATTGGGTTGGAGGCTTTCTTCATAATATGGGCATTGCTTCTTCTGTTCAAGCAGAGATGTGGATTTAGCCTGAAATTTAGGGTTTAGAAAGGTTATTATTGTAGCTGATACTCTCTGCTCTGGAGCTCATTGATAAATAATGAGTGGGTGTTTTTTTGGTCTCCCACGTGTCCACACACCTGACTTTAGTTGTGAAACTAATTCTTGCTCGAGACTTTAGCTGTGAAACTAATTCTTGCTCGAGAATCATCACCCTAACTACAAGGTGCTTCTAATGAGACTCAAATCCCTGCACTTCATTTAAAGTTTTCACATGAAACTCAGATTGCCAAATGCCAACTGAGCCACACTTTGTAACTAGAGAGGTGGGGTGTTTACGAAATAAACCATGCATTCTGGCTTTAATTGATATACACTGGCAGAACTAGTCCTCATAGACATGTTAAAATGGTAACACAAATAGGCATGTCTTTGAATTCTGAACTGTTTATTTTAACAAACTTCAATTATTATTTTGAATACATCGCAGCCAGGTACTAAGTATTGAAACCAGAACAAGAATCTTATCCGCACCAGAAAATCTAGAGTCAACAATAAACTCAATAATAATAATCAACATAATTTAGGAGTCCGCAGCACCAATATATATCAAGGGTCCTAATTTTTCACACTTGTTACATACTTGAGAAGCATGGTGGCAACATCATCCGATATTCTCGCAGCCTCAGTTTTCAGGTGATGGATCTTTGCTTCAGTCTCTTGGTCAAGCCGCTTGACATTAGCACCAGAATCTCCACTACTCTGTATTCATAGGAAAGGATGCACACAAGTGTTGAAGCATACATCATAAGTTAGAAAATGATAAAGGGAAAGTCTAACAATGGCATTTATTACTATAATCATATACTTACATCTGACACTTTCTTTTGAAACCCATACTCCAGCTGAGCTCGATATTCAGCAATCTCCTTTTCAGCCTCTTCTTTGGCCTGTTTCAGCCTAGCCAATTTTTCTAACAGTAGAGATCCAGAGATAAATTAGTGTACAATCTCCTTGATTAGTGTACAAACAAAGAGAATTGAGATAAATTCTAGGAGTAACAACGTGAAATAGAAAAAGAAAAGCAGGTGCGGTGGAAGGGGGACTAGGATATCATCACTGCAATATTTTTCACTCTGAGAATTTGTTCAATCACGTATAAAAGGGCACAGACAACCCCTTGCCCATCATAAAATTAAGAACTCATCCTTCCATGTGAAAATGAAAAGACCAATGCAAAAATAATAAAGTGGAGAACAAAACTCTTTATATGAATCACACAATAAGAGTGTAAGACATAACAATTTAATTATGACACATAAATGGACCAAGAATTGGATGGCATCATGGCAACAAGAAGAGCAGATACGAAAAATAATGAAGAGCAAAATACCATTTTTGGCAGCATTCACAATCCGTTGAGCTTCTTGTTCAGCAGCCAACAACTGTTGAATTCCACCTTGACCCCTATTGGATGCCATTCTGTGATGGAAACAATTTGAAACTATTAAAAAAATGGTTAAATGAAACTACTATAAAGTATGCATAAAGAATATCCTTCAGCAACTTCTTATGCAAACAAAGCACATTGATTGTGACTTGGAAATAGAACAAGGAATCTAACAGTAACAAGAGAACCATTTTTTTAAAACAAAACATTAAACTCAAGAAATTAGATAACCAACTAGATACGCTACTTTTCCCTCCAAAAGGAGGGGGAGAAAAATCATTACACAAATTATGTAGGGCAACATGATATAGAATGAGCAAGCATACAACTATATAGAGGTAACAGTATTGTTTATCATAAATTTCAATTTTATACACTACTGTATCTGTTTCATTTCCTTCTGTTCTCTGTTGTCGGAGACAAGGAACAGATACTTGATGGAAATAAAAGACTTCCAACAACAAAAACATAGGAGCTTTATAAAGTCAAAACTTTTTTTTTATGACAATTTTATCTTGCTGAAAGCCATAAAGGTCCACATGAATGTACCAAAATTATAAACCTGAACAATTGAAAGATAACATAAACAAAGAATCTATCTTTATTATATCCTTCAATCAGTTCCAGCAAGGCATATATGAAGATACACAATTCACAATAACAACAAAGCTAGTCCAGAGAAGATAGAAAGAGAGGACAGTAGAATTCAAAAGTGGATTTTGTCCAGGACTAATTCTCCCCAAAGCTTAAAGCTATTAGGCAAAGGCTCACGATTCACAAATGGATTGATATCTCTAACAGATTTAATGAAAGTCTGTAAAACATGATAATCCACCAGAATCACAAAATGTACATAGCGAACCTCCCCTGAAAAATAAAAATTGGAGAGTCACGACTAACACTAATAATCTACACTAGTCACTCATTGTTAAGTATTAAAAGGCAAATTATAGTTTTCTCGAAACAGGTTAAAGGAAAGAGCCCTAAATGTAAGAATTCCTAACAAAAAACGATCAAAGATCAAAACCCAGATGAAGACACTCTTAGCTCTGAAATTTACCCAATACAAATCACAGAAAGAAAACTGAGTATAAATGCAATAGCAATATATAGGAAGTAAGTGTAACATTCTAATTAGCACGAGGCAAAATACAAAGCGGAATGCTTATAAAGAGCCCTGGCCCAAAACCTAAAGGAATCGAATTTCACCGATTAGATTAAACTTGGGGACGATCGAATCAAATGATAGGAAAGAGGGATTCAAATCTCGAGTTTTCACCATTTTATTTTCCGGGAAACCAAACAGAAACCAAAATGGTAGAGAGAAAGAGGAATACGCAAAATTACTGATCAGAAAAGGCAGAGAAGGAAGTCAAATAGGACAACAGTAACAAATCGCATGGAATTCGTAGATCTGATTCTGATGTGATAAACAGAGAGAAGCGTAATCGGAACGTACCTATCGGATCGGATCGGGTGTTCGGTAGATTCAGAGAAAATAGGAAACACGAAGATCACCAAAACTTAGCCTAACGCGATTTGCTCAATTGTTTTCCTTCTAAACTCTTTTAACCCAATACACACTAGCCAGGTATTTTTCTTTTCCCAACACGGTGACGGAGGACACGGGAGTAAATTCATTTTTATTTTTCCAAAATTTTACCATTATGTAAAATTAAAAAAATCTTGAGGATTGTAAATACAAGAAAATTATAACCAATGTGAGTAATATTGTTAACATTGAATCCAACAGTAAATCGATGAAATTTTTTATTCAGATTCAATTATTAAAATTGATGGATTGAATAAGGTGATTTTATAAAAATAATTTATATGCAATAATATATAATATATAAAAATATTTATAAAATATGAAAAATATTATTTTTTTTATAAAAATAATAAAAACTAATAGTTGGTGAATTTAATCATATAAATCAGACGCTTAACTAAATTTTAATTAATTTTAACAAATTTAAAATGTTATAAACATAAATTTAATTATAAAATTAAATTATAACCATTTAAATCTTTAGTTGACGGAAAGATTGAACAGATTGCCTCATCCGATTGAGTCTAATTCTGAAAACAAGAATGTGAGATAGTTGAGTTGCAAAGTAGAGAAATTTAAATTTTCACAAAATATATTTATATGGTGAAAATGAGATACTGAAACTAGATGGTATACCTCTCAAGCATGGAGTACTCAAACCAACCTGTTCAATAGCTTTGTTAGGTTCAGCTCGACTCTATATATTCAAGGCTTAATTATATCAAATTTGAGTGCGTCATATGGAACTGTTATATTCGAGGGTTCTTTATTATTTTTAAGGTAAACTATAAGGTTTTTCCTCCGTGAAAGGGTGCAACATGACATGTTGAACACGTGAGTTTTCAATACATGACCCACTAAGATTTTTTCATTAAATCAAGCTTGAACCAAGTTTCAAGCTTCATTCAAATTTGAATATTTTTATGTTTGATTAAAATTTAAACTCAATTAACTTATACTATTCGGTTTTGTTTAACTAGATTCCACCTCTTATTCACCATATAAGCAATACTAATACTTCTTTTAGGAAATATTCAACTTTCTCACTCATTTTTATGTATAATTTTTGCTTTCTTTTAGGGGGGAAAATCATAGACAAATCTGTTCTAAGATTATTTGTGTACAAAATTTTTTTTTTTGTCCTTGTATAATATCTTTATATTCTTTAGGTATGAGACTAATATAATTCTAGGGGTGCTCATATTCCACTCCAGTCCAAAAACTTGGCCCTAGCCCGAAGTGGTTAGGTCAAGTTTAGGTCATTCTTTTAGACTCAATGTATTTTTTAAGTCGGGTTTGGCTCACCCTTCGAGTCACCTCAACCCGACTTGATATTAAATAAATTATAATTTTTTAATTTTTTTCCTATATATTATTGTGACATTTTTTTAAATGTTACACTTTGATCAAGTATTGTGACTATCCATAATTTTAGTTATTATATCCTTAACTTATTATGTAATTATCAATTAAATTAGATCTTGGTATGAGTAAAAAGTAATAGATACAAGTAAATTTATACAAATAGTATGAACATAATCAAAATATTACAAAAAAAAAATCTTTTGTGTATCTTAATTGGGTTAGTCCGATCCCAACCCAACTTAAACCGGACCTCAATATATATGATCAGATTTAGGCAATGAAAATTGACCCAATCAAAACTTCAAGTAAGACCAAGGTCATGTTCAACCTAACCCATGAGTACCTTTATCTAATTTAAGATACTAAGGTTATTCCTCCCCACAAATACTTTCTCACGTGCCAAAACCTCTAACATTATAAAGATTGCTCAACCGTTTAAAGCTTACTTATTATTTTAATCACTCATTCTGCATACAAATTTTCATGTAATTCTAATTTTTTGCTTAATATTGTCTATATCACATGCATCACGAGGAGAAGTTATTCAACGAATGAACTATATTGAAGTTTAAAACCAAAATTAAAAGAATAATATAGCTAAGCATATATATTTTCTTCTAGAACCAGAAATAATAAGAAAATACAAAGCATATATCATTTTAATATAAAATAAAATAATGTGAGTTTTTTTAGGCTAATTAACTTAATTTGAAACAAGTGGAGGATGGAGATGAGTTACATATATAGGTGGAACTCAAAGCAACCACATCTAACCAATTAATTGATAATTGAAGAGGAACCCGTGGAGTGATATAGGCCACATATTCTCCTAATACTTGGTTGACGTGGGACTAAGCTCACATGGATTCCTTCGAGTCTTGTGCATCCATGGATTTTAAGAGGAATTACATATGAGTTTAATTTTGATTTATTGTAAGTGTAAAAAAAGTTTATACTAGTACTTAATTATATATTATTAACTTATTCAAAGAATTTGATTATTATAATAATTATTTTTAAAGTCTAACACTTTTAATAATATACTAATACATAATTTGATGACAGTGTAAAAAAATTATACATTAATAGTGAATTAAAATTAAATCTATTATCTATTACTATGAACTTTAATAAACATGCGTGTTAAAGAAATCTTTATCAATACTCAATAGATTACTTGAGTTGTATTTTTAATTTTTTTTTAAAAAAAGGAATGATCTATGACATAAATTTTTTATTAGGAAATTAAGAAAGATTTACAACATGAGAATGATTGCCTATTCGGTGTTCTCTTTCTCTAGTTCAAGATGCGATGAAAAAAGAATAAGATGTTATATATTAATCTGACTATTAAAAATAATGAAAATTATTGTTAGGTGTTAAATTATGCACCACCGTATTGTAGTTTTCTGTTTGATTTAACATACATTATTTTTATAAAATTACTTTTAAAAGAACCACTCTTTACAATATAACATTCACAAAAAAAGGAATATAATTATTCTATTATAAAAAGTGGCTATTAAATTGATATTCCTGTTATTCAACGCGCGTCTTCTAACAAATAATCTTATTTCACAAACACAATAGCTATAACTTTTTGTTTGTGATATATTGTGGAGAATAGTTAATTTGAAGGAGATTAAAAAAAACCATATCAAAGTAAAATATATGTTTTATAAAATGACATTAAATAATAATTCTCCTTTAAAAAGTATCTCAATGCATTTCTAAGAATAAAAAGAAATCAAAATATAAAGTAAGTCTATAGAAAGCTCGAACTCTCTAAGAACTCTAATTTCTTATTCATGAGATTATCTAAAGAATAAAGATTTATGTACGCATTCATTATATATAATTTTACACAATCTTTTATTATGCTGTTTCGGATAATCTAATGTAACAAATAAAAAATAGAGTTAGTAAGAACTCGAATTCTTACTAAACTCACCGAAACTAAAATACTAAAAGCTTGATCCAACTACAAATTAAGAAAAGTGTTCAAGGATGTGCTATATTAGGTGTACATTATTCCACAAATTAATAGGTATATAATAATTAGCCATTTCTCGAGTAATCGCGACCTCTCAGACTTCTCCCCTTTTAGACAAAAGCAGGTGCTGCTTACGCTTCTGATTGTTCCTCCTATTGTACACCAATCCTCCCAATCCAACCAAACAAACAGCTCCAATTACAAACCCAATCACTGCTTCAATTTTCTTCTTCTCTTCAGGATAGGCCTCCTCATTGTAATCCTCACTAAATTCACCAGTATCGTCTTCAGCACTATAATTGAAGGGCAATACCGGTGGAGGAGCATGAGCCTCGGGAGCCATAGCAGCAGGGGTATCTGAAGCCTCGGAGTACTTGACCTCTGTAAGACTAGGAGCTTCAGACGGAGAATAATAGAGCTCATCTTCATTATCTTCTACATCAGATTCAGGAGCCTGGATGTCAAGATAAAGTCCCCGTAAAGGTAAAGGAGAAAGAGAAGGATTTTCAGCATAGGGGTAGTCTTCTTCTATCTCTGGGGCGTAAGCTAGAGGAAAAGGGTCATGGGATTCAGGGGACAAATCATCTTTGTATGGAGAAGGAGCGTGATATAGCGGGTCTGCATGAGAAGCCTGGACTGGTGAGGGGAGTGCTGATATAAGCGCGAACAGAATGAGTAGTTTCCAGAGCTGAGGCATGGCAAAATGAAGAATTTTGGATGGTTTCTATGATGAAAGTTCAGATGTGGAATGGAAGTTGAGACCTAATTTGGAAGGGTGAAGACATGTAAAGCTTTAATATGAGTTTGGAAGGGATGCATGCATGTAACTGTCGGGATGAAATGGAAAGTTGCATGGAGAAATCATGGGAAATAGTATTCTCTTTCAAGATTCAATATCAGTGTATTAAATGGCGAATTCAAGTCTCGTCTTCATCCATGAAAATGTTGTTCTTTCCAGAATTTAATGGTTGATACGCCTACCCGTTCGAAGAACGAGGAGATCAAAATGAGACAATCAGGCATGGGTCTGCACGGTACTTCAGATGTGAGAAAGCTTTTTGTATTATTATTTTTGGGGGGCTGTGGGGAAAGCTTAAAGTCCCTTCACTTTATTTTTTTTATATTAATTTTTAGTTAAATATATTTTTATTATAATTATAAAAATATCACATTATTTTTATTCTTTTTTTGGTTTTAAAAATGTTTTTTAAAAAAGGATAAAAATAACATTCGATTGTTTTAAATATTTTCATAATTCTTTTTACAAAATTATAAAATAAAAATAAAGACATTTTTTAATTATAATAAAAATATATTAATTAAAAATAAAAACAGAAAAGAAAACAAATAGACTCTTAGAAATTTAAATTCGATGGTTGCCTCGCCCCTCGTATTAAATGCATTTTTATTTTTTGTTAATGAAGGAAGCATATTGGTTTCTCGCATCATGACGTTGGCAATTTGTTACATAATAAAAAAAATAGTGAGATTGATCTGTAGTACGTCCTTATAATAAAAAAAAAATTAATTGAGTTCCTATCATTAAAGTATTATTTAAAAATTTAACAGTGTTTTGACAGTATGAATTCAATTAAATTTTTTAAAATTATAAAAATTCAGTTACAAATATTTTGAGTCCATTTAGTATAAAAAAAGTTAATTTGGTTCTGAATTTAGCTTATTGTTAGAATTTTCTAACTATGCTCTAATGATAAAGATTCAATTAATTTTTTTTAAAACTATAGGCTTAATTATAAAGTTTTTAAATATAAATACTTAATTGAAAATCTCTAAATAATATAAAGACATACATATTAATTCAACCTAAAAAAACTGGTGCAATTTTTTTATAAACAATTCATATTTAGTACAACAACTGCTATTTTAAGCAGACATGTTGCTTCAAAAATGGGGCAAGGCAGTTAATTTGAATGGCAATAGAACTTTACTAGTTTACTCACCATGGCATGAGTTTAGCGAAGCATGCCACCCCAAAACTTTGCTTTGTGTATGACCAACTAGCATATGCGATAGTGCCAGACCCAATTGACTGGACTATGCACTTTTGCATAGTTAGTTAGTTATATTTTTTAGTTATAATTAAATTTAGTAGAAAAATACGAATTAGTTCAATGCACAAATAATTCTATTTGAAATCAACAGGTCTTCCATGAAATTTTTGTTAAATAAATGTAGCTACTTGTGCAATTGTGCACAATTTGACCATTAGGGTTTGCTGCTTAATATTTGCAATGATATCTATCTTTGTGGATGGGTGTTTTAGTAAAATCCTCTAATCGAGTATGACCAATAATCATGCTTTGAAATTTTAAAATGATTTGTTACTTGAACATAGCTTATATTGATGATTGAGATGGGTGAGAATAGGTCATAAATTCAAGTTGCAATAACTATTCTCAATGTGTCCAAAAACAATTTTAAATGATTTTTTCTAATATTCATTTACCATCCTTCTCTCAAAGACCGAACATCCATACATACTCAGCGAGTAATGCCAGTTTTTTTTTTCATTTACCATTTTTTTAATTTAAGTGGAATTTTTTTTTGTTACAAACATCTGGTGTAGTTGAATTTAAATTCAAAAAATAGTAAGTAGGTCATTTAAACTCAAAACGTAGCCATGTAAAAAGAAAAAGTTGTATCACACTAAAAAAAGAAAAATTGTATAATGAACTTGGGTTTACGGTGAACTCTATATGTGATAAGATGTCTATTTATTTTAGATAATTTAAAATTATATATATATATATAAATGTTACCAAATTCACTATGAAATTGAGTCGGTCATAACAAATTCAGTGTGCATTTAGTTTAACTTTTAAAATCTTAAAATTATAATTTGAAAAAAAATATTAATAAATAAACTTTTATCTAAACTATAATTTTAAAAATTTTAAAAATCAAACTAAACATGCTATCAAAAACAAATTCCGCATATAACATTATTCTTACTAGATAGCAAACGTAAAGGAGTGGATTAGTCAATTAGTGCTATGCTTGTTTAGAATAAGTAAAGAAAATTTCATTCTTATAAAAGTGCAGGTAGTGGACTTCTCCCGTTTGCGTTTCACAACATGTAAACCAAACACAATATAGATCTTGTAAACCAAACACAATATAGATCTTCCAGAAAACTCTCTCTCTTGTTGTACCTACTTGGGGGATGCCATAATTTGGGGAACCCAGGAACTGGATGCTAACGGGGTTTAGTTAGCCCAGTTGCTCATCATTAGGCCTTTTCACTTATAGAGAAGGCCCCCTCCTCCACTCACCCAAAATCGCAGTAAACGAAAGGCCCTGTTCTTGTACTACTAATTTTTTTTAATCATTCAATTTAAATGTCACAAAAGAAATGTGCATTTTTCACTGAGTATAAAATTTAAATGTAGTTCTCTACGTGGAGACCATTATTTTTATTTTTTTAATATGGAAAAAATGTATTCATTTCCCTTTAATTTTGAGTTTGTGATAAATAGAGACTTTAAATTTTAATGTTGGCAATTACTGAATTCAAAATCGAAGGATCCATTTTCCAAAGTTTAAAATTTGAAAGAAATTTTGTGTATATGTTTTTTTTTCATTAATCAATATTTGATACGTGTGTGATAATTGTATAGGCTCTCTATTAATTTTTGCAACCAGTTCGTTTCTCTATTTTCTTTGATTTTAGTGGGTTTAAGTTTAACTATGATATATATCATAGAAGTGAGTCAAGGAATTGCCAAGCTGTTACCATATATCATAGAGCTTTCAAAATGGGTTTTTGTATATAGGCAAGTCCATTTCCTCCCGTAAATAGGGTGGATTCTAATGTAATTTTCACAACCCATTTATCAAGTAGGTTTTCTTTTGACATTTTATATATGTATTTCTCTCATTCCAATTACTACAGTTTTTTTCACAAAAACAACGAAATAAATAAATAAATGTAGAAGTATTACCTTTCTTGAAAATGTTCAAATTTTCGAAGTTGCAATAGAAATTGGATGTATTATGTTGTTCCAAATCCTAATGTTAATGATTTTTGTGTATTTTTGGAATATGTGACAAGGTTTTACAATCTGCATTGATTATTTTAGGATTGATTATCTAATTGTTTTTCAGTTAGACTTTGTTTGGATTATAAGATAAATAAAGTAGAAAGAAATAGGAAGAAGAGAAATATAATAGAAAATGAGTAGATTTTTAAGTTGTTTGGATTAAGAGAATTATGAGAGAAATAAAAAAAAAATTTAAATTTTGTTGTAAATACATATTTACTCCTATTTATTTATTTATAAAATAATAAAAAAAAAGATATATTAATCAAATTTTTACCTCTGTCCATTTATTCTCATTTTAGAGGAGAAATAAAAAGGTTGTGGAACCTACTATTTTTTTTTCTATTTTTCCTTTAACCAAACAAAAAAAAATTTCATTTCTCTTTTATTTTTCTCTTCTTTAACTCTCGCTTCTCCATTTCTCCCAAACAGTTATGAAGGATGCAGATGAGCGTAACACTTCAGATCTTAAGACATAAGAATAGAGTCATATGTGATTCAAGATGAGAAGTATCAATATGAAAAAGAATAAAATAATATAAGAAACAATGACTCGTGTTTTGTTTGCTGTAGATTACTTGAAGAATTGTTTACTTTCTGACTTGGATGCTATATTATTATAATATTAATTGTATATATTGAAATTTGTTTTAAAATATTTTTAATTTTTAGTGGACTCGTTCTGACCCATGTAAGAGAGAGATGAGTTAGGATTTTGACAATCCATTGAGCATGCGGGCTTTTTGGCCCTACTTATTGTCTCATATGGGTTAGGGTTGATTTGATTCATTTTGGTACTTTTACTCTTTTTTTTTTCCTTGTACAATGGTCAAGGGTCGTTGAGGCCTAAAGTTAAATACTAAAATGAATTTTTTTAAATTAAAATTTATGAAAAATTTTTATTAGAATTTTATTCTTCCAACTTTTTTAAATGTAAAATTCCTAATTAGAATTCTATAATCAAATTCTTTTAACATTTTTTGTAATTGATAATATAGTCAATTCATTTAATCTTTCTTAAGGCATTGTTGATGTTAAATAAGATTTTATTAATTTTAGTTTTGAAAATTTTCTTTCTACTGAAGTATCACTTACGAGAATTGTTTGTCATTCTAAAAGCAATATATGCATTTGGAAAATAATCGAGTCTTATTATATGATTGAGTATATTGATTAAACTATTATCTTTTATTTGTATAATTTCTTTATAAACTTTTAGCTCCAAAAATAAATTTTAAACCATCAATATTAGAATAATGGTTATATTTTAATATTCTTTCAAAAGTGAATATTATAAAAAATTTAAATTTTTTAATTATTTTATATATTGAAAAAAATAGTTGAGAATATTCATTGTCTTCTTGTTATTTTGTTTGAACATGTTCACTGGCTTCTAATATTAGATTTCATGTATTATATAGGTTAAATTACTCATTTGATATCTATAGTTTCATTTTAAATTGAATTTAGTCTCTCTAGTTCAAAATTATTTAAAAATGTCATTTTAATTTTTAAATAATGTAAAATAATTTTTATAAAGAAAGGAAAAAAAAACAAAGAATTTAATCCTAAGTCGTATATGTGAGATTGGATTTTGATTATAAAAAAAGAACTTAACCTGAAATCGTAACTATAAGCTACGACTTTCATTCAAAAAAAAATACATAACCCTAAGTTGTAGCTATGAACTACGACTTCTATTAAAATAATAATAATAATAATAATAAATTCTTAATCCTAAATCATTTCTCATGGATACAACTTCTAATCAGAACCCTAAGTCGTATCTCTGGCATACGACTTCATACAAGTTGTATTTCACACTTACGACTCACTGTTCATTTTACACCTTCAAGTGAATTAATTTTCAACCTGTACTATATTAGAAATTTTAGTTCTCATCTATATCAACTATCTAAAAATGCCTGAAAAATTTTCGTACCATATAGCATAGCTCTATTTTATATCTTTAAAAGAACATTTGTTATATTTTACTTACAACCTTATCATTCAAAAAATTTATATTTATAATTTGATAATATTTTTATTTTAATTCTCTAGTCAAGCATAATTTAAATCATTTACAAAACAGTCCCTTGTCTAGCTATCAATTTTCTGAAATATAAAGGCTCACAAAAAAAAGTTGATTCTCCCAAAGTTTCTGTTAATTCTCTTAAATGGCTCTAACGAAGGAACTTGTCTTTTTTCAATTGAAAAATAGAAATAATTAATGAAAGTATTGTTATATGATAAAAAAATCCATCCCCTTTCCTGAAGATCAATAGAATACCAAAATTATTATACATGATTAAAATAAAGAATTTAATCTTAAGTTGTAGCTATGAACTACAATTTCTATTAAATTAATAATACTGTTACAAAAATATGTATTTTTGTATCTAATAATGGTTGTATATATAGTAAAAAAAAATGAAAATTTTTAAGGGGCAAAGAGCTTCACCCAATGATAAGAATGAGTGTATGTATATCAGGGGAAAAAGAATCATAAAGAGTGGCTCATTTAACAAATTCAATCTTATATGAGTATATGTTATTAATACGTTTAAATTTCACTAGAAACACTTTATAATTTATAATTAATACAAAGCTGATTTGTTTCATATAAAATGTAATATACTTCGAGACTGGAAAAAGTCCTCTAACACAGTATGAAAAGGGGGTGGACTAAAGTATAGTTAAAGAATAATAATTAAAATAGTTTATATAAAATTTCATAAAATTCAACAACTTGATATGATATCCTATTAATGAATTTTTTTAATAATTCTCTTAATTATTTAAAGAAAAAAGTATTAAATACTTTTTAGATTTTTGAATGTTAAGCGCTTCAATTTTTCATTTAGTATTTTCTATTTTAAGTAATTAAAATGATATTATGATATTTTGTTCAAAGGATATATCATTACTCATTAAAATTAAAAGGTCTAAACAAAAAGAAAAAAAAAAACTTAATAGTACTAAACAACCATTCTTGAACAGCATGTGTGAATCACGGCTTCTGTGTATTTTTCTTGCTAATTTATGTATTTTATAAATTAGTACACCGGTAAACAATTTTATCTTATAAGTCATAATAGTGAGAGTCTTAATAAAATTTTGAATATTTATTTTTCATTCTTTTGTGAGAATTTTTCATTCTTTATATAAGTCAATGTTATTATTTGGAATAATTAATTAGTTTTTTTATGATTTAAAAATAATAATGATGCTTACATATTTATTTTAAATTATGGAGTAAGTGATTCTGCTGTAGATTTTATCTTACATGACATTTCATTTGTTAAGAAATTATCTTTTGATATTGTGGATTTATATCAAACACTAAAAATTTTAGAAACCATCATTTGATAACATCCATGGCATATTAAATAGTAATTTAAAAAAAAAAATTCTCAAGAATTTAACTACTCAAAAAATGTATAAACTTATATAAAATTATAAAAGTCTTAATCATCTCAACATTTAAAAAATAAAAATTGAGTGAATGTGTGGGTTAAGAGAGTTTCAACCCATAATCCTACCAAATTTAATTCACGAATCAACCTACCATTAAGGGTTGGGTTGAGCTAGGTTGCGTAGATTTACGAGTTAACCCAACTGGTTAAACTCCCTTATTAATTATATAATTTTTTATATGTATCGAATATTATAATGTTTTTGGTCTGATAAATATAGTTTAAAATTAATGTAAAATTACCTCATATTTTGCATATATTATAATGATTAATTTGTCTTTTTATAATTATATACTGCGTGTGTGGTACATTTAATAAGACAATCTAAAAAGATAAAATAAGAAATTTATAAACTATTATGATTTTTAAGTATTTTGTACAAAATTATATAAATAACTCGATGTTATAAAAAAATATTTACTTAGAAAATATATATTTCATCCTTTTTAATTAAAACCACTGTTATTCAGACCGGCCGGTCGGACCGTGAACCAATTTCTTATTTGGTTATGATTTACTACTTAGAACCAGATTTATGATTGGACTGGATTAAGTTGATTAAAATCGGTCAAAATTAGTGAACCGACCATCTTTTTTTTAAAAAAAATTATCAATCAATTTTTTACTCAACTGAGAGTGATATGAGACTTGAGAATTAAGACCCCAAAACCTTATTATACATTCTATTATTGGTAATATGTGTTATGAATTATATATATATATATATAATACGTAATTATGACATTATCTGATTTGACCAAATGGTATAACCAATTGAACCTGAATCGAATTTTCGATTCAGTATTCAGTCTAATTTTAACAACATTGATTAAAACACAAAACATCGATGACAATTGGATAATGAATACAATATTTGAGGGAGAAAAGTAAAAATAGTGTTATACACTTTATTCTACATGGTATTATCCCACCTTTAGATTAAATATATTTACAGGTGAAATACAATATGAAAATTACTATTTGCACAAGTGTACCTTGAGCTGTAAAAAAAAAAGAGTTAGGGTTGAGTTTGTTCACTTGATGTAAGGTTTTTTTACTAAAAAACTATTTTTTTCTATTTTACCCTTAAAAATGTTTTAGTAATTATTAACCTTTTAAATTATGAAAAAATAAAAATAATAAAAAAATAATACATAATTGAATTACCACTTATTATTAGAGATGTCAATTTGAGCCATACAGGCTCATTCTAACCACCCGTGTTTGGTTAGCTTAATTTTAGGCCAAATTGAGCCAAACTAAAAATAACTCAAACCAATTATTTGTTGACTCAGCTTAGCCTCATATGAGTTGCAAACTGAATGGGTCAACCCCTTAACCCTTCATCTTTTCTTTATGTGTTGATTAATGCTCAAGGATAACAACATATTTATTTATGATACCAAATACCAAAGTACCAACTACCAAACAATAAGCAAAGATGCATGGATGGTTTTATGCAGAAGCACCGATGTAAAATATGTAAAAACTGAAATGCCAGCTATCACGAACGAAAGAAAGCTTCAAGCTTTGCTGAAAGATTATGGAGCTCGACACACATGGGCCATAGGTTTCACCGTTTCAGGCCCAATCCGTTTCACTTTTAATGTTTGATCATTGATGGACCCAAAATACACACTCTCATGGGCATAAGAACAAAACTGCGTTAAGAAAGTTCACTTCGTTCTTTTAAGTATCCGTATCCAACGCCTCCATTTTCACAAAACTTTTAAATGAAATCCAGTTTGTTATCCAATGTGGCTTGCTTGTAATTGAACATACACAAAATCATTGACGGTAGGCCTGCAACTGCAGCATATTGATAATAGCATCCATTACCAAACCCAACAAAAGTGCTAGGTTTAAAATTAGAAAATAAAACTATCTCTCAGGATGGATTGGCTCGGGCCAGTCCGCAGTGGGTTAGTCTTTTTTTTAGACCAGATCCAGTTTGGCTAAAAAGAGTTTGAGCTTAAATTTTTTTAACCTGACAATTTTTGTTAGAATATTCGGCCCATCAAACTCAACCGCTCGACCTTTTTTTTGATACCCTACTTACTGTAAAAGTAAAAGATGTCTAAAGACGTCATAAAATAAAGGTTGGCAAATAAAATCACTACACAATCATTTTCAAGGTGATCCGTGATTTATCTCCTAAGTTTTCTTCTTGTGGTAATTCAATTACTGATTAGTTGGCCAACTCAAGTTCAAACCATGAACCAGGACTACTGAATTTGCAGGACCCTTGATTTGTGTAGTTGTTTGGTTGTTTTTCTTGGACTTTTAGCCGCCTTCATTAATTTTTTTTTACTCTTTATCATTTTATTTTATTTGAATATACTTTTTTTTAACTTGTTTAACTCATTAATCAATTTATCTGCAGTTGACGCATTTGAGTTATAAGAATTAGTTTTTTGACATCGAATGACCAGAATCAGATTACACACTAATAATCATATAAATAGGCAATCAACACATCAAAACTTCAATAGCACAAATTGACAAGAAAAACTCGGTCGATTGAGGAACTACATGTTCTGCACAACAAATGAAAACGGACAACAATAGTTCACAAGGAAATAGCTAGTGGGGACCAAAATCTTCGTCGTATTCTTCAGCTTCTTCTTCAGCAATGGTTTCTAATCCAGGAGAATGAGAGACCTTTCTGAGGGGAATCACTGGTGCGGGTGCAAACTCAATACAGAATGCCAAGAACTTGATTACCTTTGCCATGGCACCAACACGTACAGCGAACCTTCACCGTAAGCCGTCCCGTAACACTCAAGTATATATCCTGTAATCAGACGGCGACCCAGAAACTGCAAGAGTGTTGAGTTCCTTTGTTTCTCAGATGAACTTAAGACGAGAAAAGTGTCTGATGATTGGAGTTAGGCGGGTGGCTGAAACTGCAGTTCTCTTCCCTGCACTACTGCTGGTGGTGCTATGAGAGGGATGCTAGTGGGGTTGCCTTTTTATATGGGTTGAAGTGATAGCATTATTAGTTTATCACCACTACCACTCAAGTGCGAAGACACGTGAAAAATATTGTATTGTTGTGTTTATGGCACAGGCACTTCTCGGAAACGATGGCCACACAAGGCAATTACATCACTACCCACCAACTCCAAAAGGAAGATGCTAAATCACAAATTTTGCAAATATAAATTTTTTGTTAAGTAACATTTCTGTCACTAATGCCAAACGTGATTATCGTGGTAGGTGGAGGAAATGAGGAAATCAACGGTGGAAATGGAAAGAAGAAAGCAAAAGCACCTATTAAGGGCTGCTCAAGATGAGAGCATTGGAGTCTAGCTAAGTGGAGTTTCTTTTTTGGGCCATGAATCTAAATTAAACAAGAGTCATGTACCTAATCAAAAAGAGTCTTTTCAGTTGTTAAATTGATAAAGATGAAGAATCAAATTAGGACCCTTTACAAGAATAACAAATATTTGTTGAGAGAACTATGAGTCTATGATGTATGTGGACAATTCCATATAATCCAAGATTTCTCGAGGTGTCAATCCCACATGAACATAGAATGGTGACCAGACAAGTTCCATAAAGTACTTGTTTACATATATTAATAAGGGATTGCCATATATATATATATATATTAGTAAGGGCCATGATCGGATGAAAACTCTTTCTATCAAAGAACACTGAACGGTGATATAGCAGATGAAGGCAGGGATGAAATAAATATGTACTACGATTTTTAAATATATATACATGTGTGAGACTCCTTAATGTAATTTTTTTATTATTGTGTATTCTGATGATTTAAGGGGAAGGATGTTTCCCCGTGATTTACTGCTGAAACTTTGTGAGCACCTCTTCCTTTCTTTACTGAATTAGCTCTCAATTTGACAGAACAAACATTCACCTGTTATTTTATCAGTTTTTATACTCAATAGGTATAACGATACATCATAATAATATATCCAAGCGAATTAATTGGTTGCAGTCTCTCTGTCTTCCGAATTAATTAATTGTTGTGACAAAGGCACAAAGAGCTAGCGTTTGCCTCTTTGGATACTTTTTTCTTGGTCTAAAATTGATATGAAAGCTTTATTTCTTCTGTCTCTCATTCAGCTCGTTCTTCCTTAGTTTTTAGTTTTTAGTTTTTTTTGTGCTTTTTAGTTAATATCCTATTTTTTATACTTTACAATACACAAGAAACTACGAGGTTGAATGTTTCCATAGACAACACTTGAGGTTAATATTCTATTGTTACAAGCATAATTTTTTGCTATTCGTTTCTTACATTTTATTTTAATTAAGCAGTCCCAAGCCTCTAGCTGCACTGTTCAATTCACAAATAAGGCCAAACTGGAATATGGGTTCTCTTATATAGCGTCTTCTTATTCGACCTTCGATACTGCTATGTTAGGTTTCCAATCTGCGTTCGCATTACCCACGCGGCTGACAACCGTAAGACCACATCGAAAATTTAAAACCTGTGCATTCGGAAATATTGCCATTTGAGAAAGTTCGGGCATTTTTGAGTTGAATTAATACTTGAGAGTCATATTATATATAACATTTTAAAAATAGATAGGAAGAGATATCAAGTATCAACCTTCAAATTTGTCAAAACCACAGGAGAAACTGCAGTTTACCATTTCTTAAATCAACTTCTGCCTAAAGGCACCATAGATTAAAATTATCCTGAAAGAATAAAAAAGAGAACTACATATTTACAAAATTCACAGTACAGATTTGTTGCGAACTCGTGACTATGTTCACAACTGGATCCCCTTCCTAAGCTGGAACCTTCAAAATCTTGTAACATTTGCTACTTAAGGAGGTTATTTATAGCTGATTATCATCGTATTCCTCAGCAGCTTCCTCGGTGATGGTAGCCAAACCAGGCGAATTAGAAGGCTTCGTTGGGAAAATTATGGGTGCCGGGGCAACCTCCATCCAAGCACTTCGGTTTCTGATTCCCTTAGCCATAGATGAATTTGACAACAATGAGTTTTGCTCCGCTTCCTGAATATCGACTCTTGGAAATGCAAAGATTTTCTCTCCTCCTATGTATGTCTAGAAAGAAGAGAGATCTGTTTCCTGAGAGTCTTTGTAAAAGGGATTTGGTTTACGAGTGAGATTGAACTAAGAATCTGAATCAGGATGCTTTAGGTAACTATGATGTGCCAAGAGTCATATGTGTATATATATAGGTTAGTGGAAGCTAAGAATAAGGAGCTGAAATCACGAGTTAAAAGGAGGAAATATCTGAATGCTGAAGAAGGCCACATTAATTGGTGGCAAATCTACTTGACGGTTATCCCATAATACACGTGGAGAATCAAATCGAAGGTGATTCTGACATATTCTTAGGTAGCTTGGTTTGTGGCATTATTAAAAATCCACGTAAAGGGAAAGTTCCAGAAGTTGCGGGGTGAATACTCGAACCACAAACGTGTGCCATGGCCGACCGTCCAAATGGCCCAACACCCAAATGAATTGCCTGTTTGAGAGGGAAAAGAAAAAGTCAGCAACTCCTCCTTTTTCTCTTTTCCATCAAATATTCGTCTTTTTTTTTTTAAGTCCAGCTTCCAGAAGATCTTTTTCTTTCCTTTTTCTTTTTATCTTGGTGTAGAGAAGATGACTTGAATATATTTAGTTAGAGTAAGAATGAATATAACAAATTGAAATAGAATAATCACTTTTTAAAAATAAAAAATTATTTTATTTAAATTTTTTTTTAAAGTGTATAAAATTAATTATAAGTTAAGATTATATTTTTATAATTAAAAATAAATTTTTAAAAAATGTTATTATTTTAAACTTTTAATTATTTAATTTCAGATTATTTCAAAAGCTTTGAGAGAAAAATATCTATTTGTCCTCAATTAAATAATTTTTCTAATAATTTCATACATATTTTGGTAATTTAATATATGAAAATTATTTTTTTATACAATCCAAATAAAACTATTTATCATAAAATTAATTATGAATTAATATATCTAAACATAAATTATTTTTCTTATAATCAATTTTTTTAAAAATTAATTATACACATAATCAATTTTTCATATAATAATTTTGTACAGCTAATTCAAACACGCACTTAGACATAGGGAAAGCTATAATTTATTACATGTTTTTATCTCTAAAAAAAGAATTTAATTCTCCCTATTTCAAACTCTCATGAGGCATCATGGTTTCCACTTTCTAGAAGGAAAAAAAAAAATCTCACTAGACAAATTCACAAAATATAAAAGATGGAGTTAAGCACTTTTGAGCGTAAAATACGCCTAAATAATTTTTTTATGAGAACAGTTTGTATTTTTTTTTAATGAAAATTAAGTTGTATGTAGAATCAATTAAAAATAAATTGAATTGAATTGATTTGATTTGATTTAAAATTAAATTTTATGTCTGGAACTCATTATAAAAAAATAGATTTGAATTAATTTAAAAATTAATTCTTATGTTTGGAACTCATTAAAAAATAATTGATTTAATTTAATTTATTATTTTATTATTTTTCTTATATCATTGTGAGTGATATATTATGAAAATTTAAAAATTAATAAGGATAAAATAGTCAATTTAAATAAAATAAAATCAAATCAAATATTAACAAATTCCACCATATTTGATAAGATTCCTAAATCTAAACTATTAAAATTCATGATATTTTAAAAATCATATAATTTCTTATTTTAAAAAATTCCTCAACATTTTTAGACTCATAAAAATCCGAAAATACTGGATTACCCTTTAATACGTGTCCTACATTCTAGATGATTTAAATTCTATGGGAACATAAAATAAAGGCCAATATTTACAAATTCTAGATGTTTGCTAAAAATATGGATTACCAAGAATAAAAGGAAATAACTAGCATAGTCGTTGCTTTAGGATTTAGGAACAACTAGATTTATCTCCCGCGCAACACACGGTACTATCAAAATTTTCTTTTTTGTTACACTCAAATAATAAAAATCAATTTTTTTTATGCAAACAAAGGTATTCCTTCACTTGGGAAGCAAAATATTAATCTCATGAGATACGATCAGACATATAAAGCGGAAACTCTTCTCAACTGCATTTTCTCCATATATACTTCTTTAAGGATCGAACTTGAAACAAAATGCTTAAGGTAATCAATCTCTTTTTACTTGTACCAATGTAGTAAGTTGGTATTAATACAAATCAATTGATAAACTATTCAATTATTAATTTTAGAGTGTAACAAAATTCAAGTCAAAATAACAAAACTCAGATAACACTAAATTCTATGGAGAATCAATAATCTTTAAAGTGTTGATTAAAATATTATTGGTTTAAATTACAATAAAATACAAAGTATAAACTTGTTAAAACTCATTCCTTCAATATTCAAATGTTGTGAATATTGAGTATTTCAAAAGAATGAAGTCACACATTGCTTCAAACAAAGACTTTGTGGCCCAATTTTTTAGAAATAATTTTAATTAATATTTGAATTTTGAACCTTACTAAAAAATCGGGATTTTGGAGAAGATTTTTTAATTACATAAATGTAGCAGTTTTTGGCAATCATTAAATTTAATTACTCCCTAATTTCAATCCACGGTTTTGGTAAGTTTTAATTTGATTTTATTAGATTTATGACATTTATGTATTAAGTTAATGGCATTTATGTATTAGGTTTTTTTTTATGCTGATATATTATTCTCTTTTGCGGCCGCCTCCTCGTGTGTCGAAAAATCTCATCCTCTCTTCTTCTTCTCCTCTTCTCTCTACGGGTTACAGAATTTTTGGCCAAGCTGTTGTTTGAGACCTTAGTTCAGCCGAGAAGAGTTTGCTGTATTCTGGAGGAATTTCGCACTTGTTGTCGAAATATTCCTTAAGGACAGTACATAGCACGCCTCAGACTATCACGTGATTTACTTTGTTCATTGTTTCAGGTACTTTTAATTCAATAATAAATCCGTCGAATGAAAAATTTGTATTGAGATCAACGAACAATCACAGAACTACGGATATTATTTCTATTGATTGATCCTCGTATGATTTACAACCGAAAATGAACCCGTTGTAGGTTATGGGTTAAGGTTGACAAAGTCCTGGGCATTTACTCTTCAACGACAGAAGGTTAATCCAGTCCATCTAACCCACAACCTACTACAAACCAGGCTAGTTTCGCTCATAGCTTATTTAATTATATACTTTTTAAAACTATTGCTGGTCATATTTTAAACGATACCCATTTTTATTGATATAGGATTTAATCAAGACTTTGATTAATGATCAGTACACTACATACACGTCCTCTTGTTTTAAGTTCTATCTGTATCAAAGTTCGTAACGCAATCCATATCCAAAATTTTGAACACACGCTGCAGTATAACCAGCACAGATAACTCAACTTCAATAAACATGTTAAGTAAGGCAGAACGCAGATCACAGTGCCAAGCCAAAGTGAATATTTGACAAAACGGAAATTACTAGCACATCACTGCTCCATGCCCAAAACTGGAAATTTCACTTGAAAAAACTTCATCCATATCCACCGAAAATCGATCCCAAATTACAGAAATTCTACGATGTGTTGCCAAGTATGTCATTGACAGTTGTTAATTATTTATTTATTAAATACTCCCGTGACTCATTTTAATAAATATCAAACTGATATAAACTGGACATGGCTTTAGAACTAGTACCATCAAGCTCAATATAAAAAACTCAGCTTTTCAAAAACTTCAACGTTACATCCTCTGGGTTGGTGAACAAGGCAATTTTTCTTTTATCTTTCTTTTCCCTATAGCCATTAAGCTCTAAACAAAAATAGAATTCAGAAATATATTCCAAAGAAACAAAATTGCCCAAAGAAAAAAGAAAGATACAAAGTGAAGCAAAATTACTGGAATAGGATTAATCTTGAGGAATTTCAACGTCCCCATCAGCAATCTCCTGCTGCAAATCCTTGGGGTCCTTCCCATCGACCGTACATCCAACAGAGACACATGTACCAAGGATCTCCTTCACGGAGCCACTCAAATCCTTGGCCATGGACCTGGGCCTCATCACTTTCGCGATCTCGACAACATCGTCCAGTGAAATGTTCCCGCTATGTTTAATGTTCTTCGTTTTCTTGCGGTCCCTCTCGGGTTCCTTCAGGGCCTTGATCACCAACGCCGCGGCGGAAGGCACCACCGACACCTTCGCTTGCCGGTTCTGGACGGTGAGCTTCACGGTCACTCGGAGGCCCTTCCAGTCTTTTGCTGTCTCCTTCGCTATGTCTTCGCCGATCTTCTTCGGGGAGAGACCCAGTGGTCCGATTTTCGGAGCCAGTGAACTCGCCGCACCCACCTCGCCGCCCGTGACTCGAACGTAGACGTCCACGACCTGCGAGGGATCGAGCTTTGGTGGCATTGCTGCGGCGACGATTTCTAAGGTTCTCTTCTGTTCTGTCTGTGTGAATTAGGGTTTTGCCGCAGAGAAGGGAAGAGGAGAAAATGGTGGATGGTTGGAATTTAAACTAGGGTTTTGCTGCAATAATGGGCTTTGGAGGTCCAAATGAGTTCATTTGAAGCCCACTTAGTTCAGCCCGTATTTTATGGACCAATTAGTAATGTGGCCCATTAACTTTAGCTAGATAATTTTTTAGCAAAAAAAGGAAATTGGGATCGTCTATGAGCCCAATTAGTGGAGACAATTTAATATTCCGAATAATTTCTTAATTATTATGTTTGATTTAAATTTTATTAAAAAAATTTAAATTTAATCTTCATACAATAACACGTGTCACATTTTTAATGATGTAATATAATAATTTTAAAATACCTAAGAATCTCTCCAAGAGTCTAATTTTTACTTTTAATTTGCTGGGTATATAGAGGATCCGAACATTGGCCTTTTTATATAAATATACCTAAATATATATATATATATATATATATATATCATTTTATTACATTCCAGAAATTATGTATCAAAATATTTTTTTTTCTCATGTTGAGAAGTCAGTTTGGCTCAAACCGACTTTCTAACATACTTTTTTTTAAAAATAAAAACTTATTAAAAATTCAATTGAAATTCAAAATTTTTTTAACATCTTGTTGAGAAGTCGATTTTCCCCAAACCGACTTCTCAACAGGATTTAAATTAAAAAAGAAAACATATTGAGAAGTCGGTTTGAGTTAAACCGATTTTTTAATATAAAATAAAATAAAATATTTTAATATATAATTTTTAAAATGTGATAAAATGATAAATAAATTTTTTTTTAAGTATATTAATATAAAAAAGGCTCCGAACATTATCCAACCGGTGTCAAAATCAAATGAACCAACCAAGAAAAGAGAAAATCAACTTTGAGACCTTTATCTGAGATCAAAATAGAAGGGTGTAAACTGAGAAGTCACCGCTATACAATGAATTGGTCTTTTTCAAACTTTCGGTTATTAAAATATTTTTATCTAATATTATAATAAATTTATTTTTAATCAACTATAGTTTTTTCATTTATTTAATTATGTATTGTTGTATTGTTATATTAACTAAGGTTTTTATGTTTTTGTTTTATTATAGGATATCCTATTAGACCTATGGGTAATGAAAAATGAAGATGTGAAGGATTAAATCATTAAACTTCATTCATATAACCACAACCAATGGATAAAGATTGAATTATGATCAACTGGTGTAACTAAGGTACATATGATTCATTGATAGTGTAAAACTCTTTATATCCTCAATTGATTAAAATTAAATTTTATTATAAATAAAAATCAAATACTAATATGAGATTTAATTTAGATTTATGAGTAGTGTTAACGGTGAACTATAAGGTACCACATGTTAAAAAAACAGTTAAAAAGTTTTTCCTAAAAGTAAAATAATAATCATAATAATTACTACACTGATGTGACATCTTCGGATAAATAATCTTATACATCAAATTTAAACTCAAATAAAATAACCATAAAATTGACAAGATCCTTGACAAATTGGATTACTACTGTTGCTAAAGTATATATACTCATGTTTTCTATCAAGATGCATTGTTTTATGAGGCAAATTGAGAATGAGATGCAGGTTCGAGCCAAGTTCATCCCCTTGTCAACTTAACAACAATAAAAAGAAACTCATGTATAATCTTCTTTGGATAGATAAACTGTTTGTAGCCTAAATTCTTACCTAACTCGATTGGCACCAGATGTGCGCATGCGAACTGCAACTTATTTAATCTTATTAAGTATCTCATAAGTCATAATATCGCAAGACTTGCATACCTTAAGATACAGGCTACAACAAGCTAAATAGAAACAGGAAAGATAGGTTCTTACTTTTGAAACACGTTTTTTTTTCTTTTTGTCGGTGAGTGAAACACGTTTTACGTGGGCGATTAATATATGTGAAGAGGACAATGGGCATGCATTATTGGCTTTTTTATACGAAAATAGCTAAAAAAAATTTTCATTTTACCCCATTTAATTAACTATTTATGAAAATATTTTTTTAATTGGGAAGTTGATATTGGTGAAATCAATTTTTTAACTTAAGAAATTTTTTTAAAAAATCCTGTTGAGAAGTTAATTTTACTAAAATTAATTTCCCAACAAGTGTTTCTTTTTTTTTAAAAAAAAAGTTTATGATTTTAATTAATGTATTAAGATTTTGTTAGAATGATTTAGGGTTTTGTTGAAATGGTTTTGGATTAAATAATAGTTTATGGCATATTATTAATTAAGGTTTTTAGTACTTAATTAAGAGGTTAAGGTTTAAGTTTTAAGTTAAGTCAGGATTAATTAAGATTTATGATTAATTAAGGGTTTAGGGTTTATGATTAATTAAAATTTAGGATTTAGGATTAATTAAGTATTTAAGGATTTATGATTAATTAAGAAGTTAGAGTCAAGGGTTAAATAATATTTAATATTAATTAAGAGGTCAGGGTTTAGGTTATGATTTAAAAGAAAATATTAACGTGGTTATGGGCAGATTACAATGGAATTTAAACATGAGTTGTAAAAAAGTGAGATTATTTATAATTGATATTTAATTGATTGATTAATAATATCCTAATATAATAATTAAAACAAAAATTCAATACTTTGATAATTACTAACTTGATTTCATTAAGTGATTAATAATTAATACAAATATTGGTTTACAATACATTTATTTTCTTTTAAGTAATTAAGTGATTTCTTTTTAAGCATTGAAATGTTAAGCTAAACCCTTAAACAAAATTTTAAAATCATAACCTAAACCCTAATCAGCTAACCCCTTAATTAACATTAACTATTATTTAACCATTTACCCTAATGCTTAATTAATCATAAATCCTAAACTTTAACCCCTAAACCTTTAATTAATCATAACTCCTAATTAACCCTTAACTTAAAACCTAAACTCTAACCTCTTAAAACACTCATTAAAAACATTAATTAATCATAAATCTTAAACCATTATTTAACCCAAAACCTTAACATTTTAGCAAATTACCCCTAATCCATTAAGTAAAACCATAAGCATTTTTTTTTTAAAAAAAAAAGCCTGTTGAGAAGTTGGTTTTGGCGAAACTGACTTCTCAACATGATTGAAAAAAAAAATCACATTAAGAAATCAGTTTCACCAAAATTGACTTCTCAATGTAATTTATTTTTTTAAAAAAATGCATGTTGAGAAATCAGTTTCATAAAAACCAACTTCTCAACTGAAAATAGAACACATTTCCATAATTAATTAATTAAGTGTAGCAAAATGAAAGAAGAAGAAGAAGCTATTTTCCCTTTTTTATACTAAAAAGTCAATTTAGTTTTGTAAAGAACAAATCATATGATTAGTTTTAAAATCTGTTTGTTGTAATAAATAACTTATTGATAATTATTTTAGAAAAGATGCTTAATTATTAATAATAAGAATTTTTTTATTTTATAAAATATTTAACAGTGTTAAAGTCGACCGTTAATTAAAGATGATAAAAAAGTGAAGTATAACTTATGGTCAAATTTAAAATTTATTATTTTAACAAATTCAAAAATAGTAAATTGTAATTTAATCTTTTAATCTATACTACTATATAAAGGGAATTCTCCTATTTGGTCTCCTATTTTTTTATTTTTAAAAAATTATCTTTATTTATTAAACTCAAATTAAAAAAGAGGTAAAATTGTAAATACATATTACTTTTTGGTTGGTTACAAATACTTAAAAGTTAATACTCTACAAAAAAAGATACAATCAGTTACAAATATTTGAAAATAAATTTTAAATAAATAATAATAAAAAAAATATATTAACTAGAACGTAAGTGTTTGTCAACACGTAAATATAAAAGAGAAAGAATATTATAGTGCACTAATAAAAAGGACAACCAAATTTATAAAAAATGATATCGTGTTCAACGTGCGGTGAAAACCTCAAGGTGGAGGAGTAGTCCAAAACGCCTACATAGTTTGTATTAGAAACTACTTTTGCTTTGATATATAAGGGATATATTACCTCATACGTACTATTTGCTTGGAAAATATTTTCTTTGATTACCTTTGCCAAAACTCAAGGTTTCCCAGAGCTTTAAACTTTGAAGATGGATAGAGTCAATTCTTTTTTAGACAAACCAACAGTTCGATTTCGTGTTGAGCCATTTCGAGCTTAATTAATATGATGATACCGGTTATTATTTCTTTGTTTTTTGTGGTAATTGGAGCAACTCGTTTGAATATCAAACTTTCACACCTTGTGGTTATGAATAGACATTTCTTAACTAATAATATATACGTTGGAGGCTTAGGAGCATCCATAAGTTTTTTTCCTTAACTGTCTTGTTTATTATTTTCAAAACACATATGAAAGCAATACAACTCTCCTGTTCACATCTTTCATTGTTGATAATATATAATCTTCTAATAATATAATCTATAGTTCATATCATACTATTTCAATGCAGATGTGTGAGAGATTAACTGATTATTTCTTTTTAAATATATACCTTATCTTGGAGCATTTAAAACGACACCCCATCCCGGGCTCAAATTAAGCCCATATATATCCGTGGCATTGACATAAACGGTTGACGAGTTCCTCTGGAACCATGCATATTATTATTACAGTCACGAAGGCCCTATATTCTCCTTTGCATCAGTAATTTTTATAGAGTTTAATATTGATTTATTATTAAAAAAAATTTAATAATATAAAATTATATTGTATTAATTTTTTTTTTATTGGCCCAACACGTTCTAACTTTTAACCCATTTCTTTATGAGTGACAGGGGATTGGAGAGTAGGCTTGGCAACCCGAGTCCGCTTTAATTCGTCTTTATCCTAATTGTGAGTTTTGTAAATAAGTACCTTATTTATTAAAAAATAATAGAACTTGTATTTTATTTTTATTTTATTTGCATATATTATATAATACATTATATAATATAAATTATTAAAAAAATTATTCATTATATTCAAAATTTTAAACTACATCAAATATAAAATATAATTTTTATAAAATAATTAATGTGTAAATAAAATAAGAGCAAATAGAACTTAAACTCAAACCCACATAATTCTTCAATACAATTTAAACTCACTCCAAGCAAAAAAAAAAAATTACCATCCTTATCAAAAAGCCTAAAATATGAGGTAAATGGAGATACCATCTCACATCTATCTCTTTTTGAGGTGGTAATAACGTATATAAGGAGAGGATATTTTCTTTCAGAGCTATGTTCATCATTTTATCCTAAATAAATATATCTTTTTTATTTATATTTTAACTTGAATGTCAAAATACTCTTACTGTGAACCAAGTGATCCCTTCGATTAACTCGAGTTCTGTTCGATCTTAAGAAGCTGATATGAACAAAATAATTATATTTTGAGATTAGATTAAAATTAAATATATTCTTATATAATTAAGTGTATTATATCTAAAGATTTAAGTTATAAATATTAAAGTCAGATTCATATTTTTTGAAATTGAAAATAAAAAAGTTTTATATAATTGTTTTTAGAAACTTTTTCACTACAAATACCAATACCAGTCCAAACTGTCATTTCAAAGATGCAATGCACCAAAGCAAAGAAAATAGATTTTCGTCCGTCGTACACCGAAATTAACCATGTGGCGACAAAAGTCGTCCATGACGTGTCAAGACATGGACATACAGATCATCATTGAACGGTGATGGGAAGTGGATCCCACAGCACGACCTAGAACGGAAAGCGTGTTATATCCTCTTAAGCCTTAATAACTGACATCGGAAATGCAACATCATTGAGGTATTCTAGATACAGCCCAGTAAGAGATGTTTATATACTGTCAGAGTTATAAGATATGTTTAGATACTCTCAGAGTTATAAGATTTATAAGGTTTGTTTTTTCTTAATTAAAACTTTTTTAAAGATGACAATAGCCCTCATATAATTAGGTCTCATTTAGATAAATTTTATCACACTAAAGTTTATTAAATAAATTATATTTTAATAAATATTTATATAAATTATTTATTTAAATATAATTTTACTGTTATAAGTATTATAAAAAATAAATTAAATAACTTTTGAATAAATATTTTAAAAATTATTTTTTATAAACTCTTTGTAATAAATATTAAATATTTAAAGAATATATTATAAATTATGTCAATCACTTAAAGTTTATTTTATCAAAAATTAGTATAAAAATAACTAATAAATAAAGTGTTTTTAACTTTCATAAAAATTTATTTTCACAACTTTAAATTTTTAATTTATAAAAATAAGTTTAAAACAGTTTATAAAAAATTTATAAATTATTTTAAAAATTTTATCTAAATAAAATAAAAATATTTTTATAAATATTTATTATAATAAATAAAATCAAATAAATTATATATAACCTTATCTAAAGGAGAACTTTGAAGCAAGAGTAATAGATAGATTTTACTGTAAAAGTAACTAAGAATCTCTCATGTTTTTATACTATATCACACAACGTATGTTACATTAAAAATATAGGTTGTACGTTGAGATTCAAACTATTAATGTGGCAGGACATCCGGATAACTACTGGGCTGATGGCTTATTATTAACTTTAATCATCATATTTAATTTTATAATTTTAAGATATTATTCATTAACATAATTATATTAAAAATTAAATTAAATAATTAGAAAATAATAAATACTCATGTAACTCATGTCATAATAATTAATGATATAATAGAAAAGAATAAACATTAAATTTTCATCTTCTAAAGATATAAATATTATTAGTTTGATCTTTTAAAAAAATTTGATATCAAATTTGTTCTTTTAAAAGAATAATTTAATGTAAAAAATAATATAAAATAACTAATTTAATATAAAAAATAATATTAAAAGACTAATTTAATATAAAAATTGATATTAAAAGATTATTTTAATATATTTATTATTAAAAAATTTAATTAATAATACTTATATTTTTAAAATGTCAAAATAAATGTTTATCATAATATTAAATAGTAAAATATACTTTAATATCTTGTCGTTTAAGGTTTTTTAAATAACTTTTTTCAACAATTTTTTTAATCACTAATACCTCTCTTGTTTAGATCACATTAAAAACATTTAATTTTTTATGAAATGTAACAATAGTTAACTCATAAAAAATGCACGTCACATTTGATTATAGGAAATGTCACATTCCTCATTCACTACCACATTAAATAATTCTTCTATGATTTAATTGTTTGGCTATTATGTAGATAAAAATACTCACAAATCCCTTCATATTTCTATCAATACAATAACTAAATAATTAAATAATGAAAGAACTATTTAATGTAATAGTAAATAACAAATGTCATATTTTCTATAATAAAAAATCACATGAGTTAATTATCATTATATTTTATAAAAAATTAAAAAATGTTATCATAATTCAAATAAATAAGGAATTAAGTAATAAAAAATTATTTAATAAAATTATTTTTAAAAAATTTAAACAACAAGACAATAAAATATATTTTACCCAATATAAAAAAATTATGCTACATTATATGTATTTAAGAGCCTCTCTGTTCTGCTTACCCCAAAAAAGAACCTCTCTATTCTTTTTCAAAGGCAGAACAAAGAAAACATCGCATTGGTCCACGTGTTGCTTTCCGAATTGGATAACTTTGCCCTTATCTGTCTCTTTTCTCACTGAATTGAAATCTTTGAATAATAATGATGATTGAGAATGGATGACTAATTTGCGTACGTGTTATTTCGTGGATTGGCTATGCCAAATCCATTTATTCACCCTCCACATATTATTGTCTTCGCTGTAACCAGGGAATTTTAAACTCAGCCCAAAGTCACATCAAGTGTATACGGTCCCATATTATTGAGGCACATCCTTCGATCACCATCGTTCGTGTATCTGCATTTTAGCTAGGATCGAGCAAATCTAATGGGGGGCTTCAAGTTAAAACAGGTGAGGTCGTTCGCATTTAATAGAGGAAAAATTCTTAGATGTTCTTGAGAGTTAAAAAAAATTATCTTCTTCTATATTATTGAACGTGCATCACATTTATTATATCATTCAAAATATAATTAAAGTGAGACTTAGCTGAAGTGATACATAACACATTCAATTTAATGGTAGAAAAGTACCTAAGAATTTATGAGGGAAAGGGATTAACTTTATCTATCCATTACTACGAAAGCAATATAAATAAATAAAAGGAGTTGTCAAAGAGTTGGAAATTGGAAACATAGCGAACTAGAAAGAAACAAGCAAACAAAACCAGAGAGAGAGAGAGAGAGCTTTGATCAATGGCGTCTAGGAAGAGCTTCCTTGCAAAGCCAAGTTACATCTTTCCAGCAACCTCAGAGACCCATTTCAACCCAAAATCTACAGAGGGTGTGCTGGAGTTGGATGAAGCTGACATGTGGAACTTGTCCAGCAACAGCAACACCAACACAGTAGTAACAGAGGCCAAGAAGGCGCTGCCAGGTTCGCGATCTGCTTTGAAGAGAGCGTCCAGAAAGGTGGATGCTGCAGGTGGTAGAGTAAGCCCGGTGGCCCCAGCATCATTGCCTGTGAACGTACCCGACTGGTCCAAGATTTTGAAGGAGGACTACAAAGAGCATCGGAAGTGGGAGAGTGATGAAGAATTTGGTGATGAAGACGAAGGGGATCACGATGGAGGGATTAGGGTACCTCCGCACGAGTATCTGGCGAGGACCAGAGGGGCTTCTCTGTCGGTGCATGAAGGGATTGGGAGGACTCTCAAAGGTAGGGACTTGCGCAGTGTCAGGAATGCGATTTGGAAGAAAGTGGGGTTTGAAGATTAATTGATTAGTGTCATAGTGTAGTGTGGATTAGAGCTGTCATCTAATCAGAGTAAAGAGATATGGATCGGATTCCAGAATCGTTCTTTGTTTTTTTGGTCTAGGCGATTTAGTCTAATGACTGCTAGCTAGTTCTGTTTGAACTTTGAAATGATCCATATGCATGCTCTGTTCTTTGTGGACCTTTTCTTTTCTCTCTTTCTTTTTTTTTTTTGTTTCCCTGGATGATGACTAGTTTATGGGATATTTTTATTATTATCATATTGACTCGTATTGTTAAGTTAATTAAGGAGATGAGCCTCCTTCTTATTGGGTGTCTAGAGTTTTAAAAGAAGGATCACTCATGCTTGTAATCAACTCTTCAACTTTTCTAATGGTACCTATTTATGAAAATCTTTGCGGTTTCATGGCCATATTTCTCCTTGTTGAATTCTTTGTTTCTTTTTTCTTTCATTAATCCTTAATCTGTGTTGAACAGATGAGAAATCCATATGGTGTTTGAGCAAAAGAAGAGGACAAGGCACACAATGGACTGTAGGTAGTTTTAATGCATTGGTAGAATGAGAACGAAACAAAATAGTAGAGGAAATGAGAAATGGGAGACATGGGTGAAGTCCATGAGTAAGAGGTTAATGGTTAACGTACCAGTTGGTGAGAAAGGTACTGCTTAGCTACAAGATGACTTTGAGTAACATTCATGTAAGGATAAATAGCACTCTTAACCATTCCTACTCAACTTTTCCCCATACTCACAAAGGACGCAACTTTTGCCTTTGGTAAAGTAGCATCATCGCTCATCCGTGAATCGGAAACAAAAATTTTCTGCCAGAAGTACCTGATGTTTTAATTAGTTTTGAGAATGCAATTCAATAAAATGCGTAAAATAAAAAGAGAGAAAATATATTTTAGTAGGTAAAATATGAACTTTCAATTTAGTTTCAAATATTTAAATTTTATAATGAAGTACTTGATATTTAATATTATACCAAAATATTAATTCGGATAGTGATATAAATCACAGGATAGTTATATGTTTCGGTCTTCTTAATGTGCCACCATTACATACTGACAAATAAAATTCAATTTAATCAGTGCTTTAAACTATATATACCATTTTCGGGGGAAAAAATCAATCAGCAACAGCATCAATTGCCAAACGAAGCCATTTTATGTGGAGCAAACAAAACCAAAAAAATAAAATTCACATCATTTTGTGTTTTTTATGTGAAAATTGTCAAGCACGTACACAATTCATATGGTATATGAATAATTCCGTCAAGTTATTGACAGGCAAATTAACAGATGAATAAATATAGAGTGATTTTTCTTATTAAGAATTAGATCGAGAAATTTTATTGTTCATGATAATTAAATTGAGAATGAAGTGAGAGATTAAAATAAAGTTTTAGTCTATAATATTATTTAATTATTATTATAATGAGAAGAAATAACCTTCAACGATTGAAAGAAGACAAAATATCGGTTAGGGTTTGCATCATTAAGAAAACTATAATTAGTATTTAGTCAAGACCCAAACAAGCTAATTAAAACAAATTAAAAGTAATTAGTACAGTAAAAAATGGGAATTGTATATATATTTTGTACGTTCAATTTATTTATTTATTACCAATGTCAAGGTTTTCTCATACACATTCTCTAAGTGTGAAACTATCTAATTCGAAGAATTGAGGTTGCCCCTTCTCCACAAGTATTTTCTCGCGAGCTCCAATATTTGACATCAAGTTTCTTAATTGCTGAGTTTAAACTTATTTATTATTTAAGTTACAACTTAGAGGTTGTAAGTTTAATTTATTTATCATCTCAATTTTCATCTTTTAATTTCTTTTCATTCTCACGTTGATTTTATTTTACACATTTTTTTAATATTTTTCATGAAGCAGATGGATTGAATTTCAAGAGAGAAAAAATTATTAATATATTTAGACTAAATTACTCTAATCCAAATATATAAATGATTTCCTCTATTTTCTCTCCGAATTCACTCTACTAGACGCAACATAAGTTACTGCTTTGTGTGCAAGTTTTTAAATGATTCTCAATAAACATATTACGATGGTTTATAATTTAAAATGTGTGTGTGTGTGTGTGTTTTTCAATCCTATAATTTGATGAGAACTGATCTCTCGTTTAATATAGAAAAGCCAATCCTCTTTTTTTTATATTTGGTTTCGTCTCTTACAAGCTTAAAATTTTCACAAAATATCAATTATTTCATAGTTTTGATTTCTATTATTTTGATCTCATGAAGAAATCATCACCATTTTACCACACATATTTTTTTTTAATGAAAAAAATACAATGACAGTATGCATGTTTAAACTTATAATTTGAAGGTGTCAGTTGACTCGTGTTAAAGTTTTTCGGTAGATTGTAAGAACTTGTGTCGAATCTCACCTTCATTTAATTTTTTTAATACCTCTTATTATGTGTAATCCATACTTACAAATAAAAATAATAATATAAAATCTCATGCAATTATATTATCATTATATTGAAATTGTCACTATCATCATTACCATTAACATTATATAATGTAATAAATTAAATTATCATTAATAATTCTAGAAAAAAAATACAATTTTCCATTTTTAACTTGGATACAGTTCAAGATTCTTAAAACACTAATTAAAACATACAGTCCTAATTAAAACAAGCAAACAAACATTTCAAGGCCAAAGGGAATCCTTTTATTTTAGGTTCCCTTGTTTGGTTATTATCATGATAAGTAGAAATTATAGTGCCGAAATGGTCCTCAATTTTAATTTAATTTTCACAGTTGTGAATGACACATAAAGCTAGTGTCCCAGGATAATGTTGAAAAGAGGAACAATTCGAGGGTAGGGTTTTGTGTCCATATCCGAGTTTGACAAACGGAAATGAAGGAAGCTAATTTGGCAGCAAAGGTAAAATATTCCGAGGGCATCATAATTAACTATTGCTGATATGGGGATTCCTGAGCATCAAACAAGGGGCGCAGCTGCTCGATTTAATTTGTTCCTACGGTTTTGTTTCGATATATGCATGGGCTAACGCGTCCTTATTCCACCAACTTTATTGCCACATAAAATATTACGGATTTCAAGAATGTATTTTTTTGTTTAATAAGAGGATAATGACCCCTTTTGAATAAATAATTTATTACTTATTAGACTAGAGCTTATTTAATAAATTCTACTATAATAAGCGTTATCTAAAATAAGTTAAATAATGTTTTGATAAATATTTTGAGAAGCGTTTTTCATAAACCTTTTAAAATAAATATCGAGCATTTGAGTGATATATTATGAATTGTGTCAATCTCTTAAAAGTTAATTTTGACAAAAAAAATATTATAAAAACAACTAGTTCCTAAGGTATTTTTAACTTTTACAAAAGCTTATTTTAATAAGTTTAAATTTTTAGCTTACGAAATAAGCCAAAAACAGTTTATAAGGGTTTGATAAACTGTTTTAATAAGCTCATCTAAACATAATAGAAATACTTCATAAGCGCTTATTGTAATAGATAAGCCCAAGTAAATTGTATATAAGTCTATCTAAATAGGGTCAATGTCATGTATGGAAAAAAAACTTGTTTTTCATTTTAAAAAATAATAGTAAGAATTAGTTATATATAAAAAAGTAAGTAGAGACACACTTATGGCAGTAAAAACGGGTCAAATTTTTCGGGCTAGCCCATTTATCAGTATTAATTATGCAAGTCGGGTTTCAAAATTAATAACCTGTAAAACGAGGGTAATTTTGGATCACCTTATTTAACCCGCAAGTTAAACAGGCTAACCCGTAGGCTGCTCGCATAACTTTTTTTTTTTAAGTTTAAACTTTTTGTACAAAAAAGAATAATTTAAAAACTTAGTTAGTAAAACACTCTTTTCTCAAGTAAAAGTATAAAATGTGTACATGCTAGCATTGACACAACCCACATATAAGCCCATTCGTCAAACTCTATAAATTTATGTTATTTATTTGTTTGAATTCTCCCTTAGTCATTTAAATGAAATTAAAGTATTAAGGACTATGTTTATGTAATGTAATATTTGATTTGAAATTATTAAATTAATTTTTTTATTAATTTATTTTAAAATTTACAAGTTAAAAAAAAAAGTTTTGCAAATTTACTCTTTTAAGCCTCTAAATTAATGCAAGACAAGTTAATTCATTTAAATGTCAACATTTTTTATTTGATCCATTTACCCGTTACGCGCGATTTAAAACGGCCCGGCCCTACTTATTTAACAGCGTTACACGCCCAAAGAATTACCTTTAAAAAAAAAAAAGAGTTTGTCCAACTAGTCTATCAACACTTGGAAATTTCCACAGAAAGAGCTGGTCGTCAACTGAGACTATCAGTAAAAAGGGTATTCAAACCCTTGTAATGGAGAAAGTCAAATCTTATCCGAATCTATTGAACTAGTTGAGCCAAACATCATGCATCTTTTAATAGGGACAAAACTTGATAGGGATTGTCCAAGCCACGGCCTCCAAAAATTTAAAAAACTCAATAAAAATACTTAAAAAACTATACATATCTCCCCAAATATAATCAAAACATTATATGGTCCCTTAAAATTTTAGCTTAAGATCCATCATTGTTACTTTACAAATAATTATAAGTCCTTATAGCAAAATATTTATATATATTTTCTCATAATATGATGTTAATATGTTTTTAAAGCAAAATAAAGGATCCAAGTTCAAATATTATTACAATTCAACTTTAGAGTTAGAACACAAAAATCCTCTGATCTTATTTTCGGCATCATCCACATCTACAATACAGCTTCTTAGGTCATGCATGACTCGTGGGAGAGAATATACCTTTCTATGAACCAACAGAGGTTTCTTGTGGTTTGATCTTTATATTTTGATTTGAATATTTCGCTTTGGATTAGAGTCGTAAGTTAAAATCACAGTATCATATGGGGATTTCATTAATTAATGGGTTATTGACAAATTAAGAAGCTAAAAAATCAGGGATATGTAAATATTCATTCACTTCATTTTTTCTCCAGCGATTACTGCTTACATTTTGTTTTTTTTAAATATATCATTTACTTTGGAAGGCCCAAATCTCAAGAGTGGAACTATAATATAATATTTGGGAATAAAATAAAATTTTAATGGGTTAAGTTTTTATTATATAAAAAATATATATAACTAAGAATTAAGAATTTTTTTTACAATTTCAAAATATTTGAGAGGGCAGTGACCCCCGCTGTTGGTACGAGATTTTGATTTATTGTTACTTGATAAATGATAAAAAAATTATTTTAAATTTACTTTCATGTTATTAGAGTGGTCATTCCAAAACTTCCACCTTTTTATTTGTATGTACACAAACAAACATAATCTTGGTTTGAAATCAAAACTCATTCTCTATGCCACTTTTTCGGATTTTTTTTTAATTTTATTCTTTCACTTTTATTTTCTCCCTACCTATGGTCCCTTTAGACACTGAGGCAATATTTTAAGAATCAGACTGAAAATTAAATTGGCAAGATTTTTGGGTCATGGTTCGATTAGTCGAATTAGATGAAGTAATAATTATAATTATATAAATAATTATTTATATACATATTAAATTAAAAAGTCTTATTTTGAGAGTAACAAGAATTTAAGAAAAAAAAATTAAGGTTTAATCTTTATTTTAAAAAATAACTATTATTATTTCTTTTAAAAATATTCATTATTATGAAAATAATTATTACTTTTTTTGAAAATCAGTTGGTCCAACTTTATTAGTTCATTTTCCATCACATAAATCTTAAAAAGCTACTTGAAATTGATATAAAATATATTCAAATCGGACGAATGAGTAAAAAGTATAACTTTTGGAAGATGATATGAAAAAAAATCCTAAAAAACTAATTTAAAAATATGAAAAAGTAATAAAAAAATTCAAAAAAAGTAAAAAAAAATAAAATTGAATTGACTGATTTTCAAGAACCGGGTCTGATTCATCTGGGTCACCGATTCAACCCGGTTCTTCCTAATTCAATGGCCAAAACAGTTTTTAAGACGGACCGAACCGACTAGACACGCGGGGTTATGGTCCAACCGGTTGGACCGGCCGGTCCAATTAGATTTTTCAAACCATGCACTGAGGTATTCACTTTTGACTTCTAAAATATGACACAAATTTAATTTGAAATGTGATAATGCATTTTCTCTTACAAATTTTAAATTAATTTTTTTTACAAGAAAGTTTAGGAGAACGGAATATTATCCTATTCCAAGGTTAAGATATGTCAAAAGTCTCAACGAGATTATCTCATTTCAAGGACATAATATGTCATAAGCCTTAACGAGAGCATACAAATAACTAACCAATGAAGGATCACTGATATAAATTGAAAACAATATTCTTTTTGAGACGCAATTTGATTGTGTCAATTAAGCCAATGTTATATATATATTTTTGTATAAATTAGGGAATCCCTTCACTCAGAAGGCAAGAGACTAATCCCACAAAATATGATTAAGCGCGTGAAGCAGAGACCTCCTTGAATTGTATTTTTCCATACACACTGCTTAAAGGATCGAACATAAGACAAGATATTTAAGGTGACCGAATCCCTTCCACTTGGACTAACGCAAGTTAATAATGCTAAATTTAATTTAACACAATGAATTTAAGTACAAGTAATTACATTTATAGTTTATATGTAGTTTTTAGTTTGTTAAATTGAATTTCAACCTAAGTAGAAATTTTAGTGATTGAGTATAAAAGAATTTTTTTCTTTTATTGGGTTACAATGACGTAGAAGTCTGAACCTATGGCTTAATAAGGCATGCGTTCTGCAGATGCAAATTTGCCTACTTTGCATTGTCAATTGTATAGCCGAACGATTTAGGCATGTCCGAATCTATCTGGGACTCTGGGCTCAGTCACAACATGAGGCCCAGTGCATATTGATTGACAATAATAATAGGCCATCATTCGTACCAAAAAACAAAAAACATGAATAGCCCATCGTTCAGCTAAACCTTGCACCAGCAATAGCTGATTTTAGATAATCTAAATCGAAAATCCTATTTATCCCGGAATGCTCTGGCCAGATACGTAAGGAAAGTCTTGCTTGAAGGTAAACCCCATACATAAGATTCACTGCTGTATCTACCCTATGCATATGGGACTAAATAGCAAAATCCATTCTACACTAATGAATTCGATTTATGATTTTGTGGTTGTTGAAAATGAGTTGGATTTATTATCATTCATCATTACAGACTCTTTATTTCATTATAGAGATTAGAGAGATTCTTTTAGGTATTTCTAGAGTAAATCATTTTTCTTATTATTTATAATTTAATGTTAGCCATATCAGTTTTGTGAGCCAATACTGTCAGTTTAAATAAAGTTTTTTTGAAAATAGTAATGACCCACAAAGTTGATATAAGAAATATTAAATGATATAGACTAAGACATGTTTTTTTTTTTTTGGGAGTATCTGAAGTCTAAAGATTTCTCTTCTTTATAATATATGGGCCATCCATGGTAGGGTTCGTTTTTAAGGGAATCCTCCATCCGACAAGGCCAGAGAGGCCCAATACATTCCCTGACGCTCATGGAAATGAGTCATTTATTTATAAACAAAAAATGCAATTAGTAATTTTCATTTTTGTAAATGCGAAAAAGGACCCCCCTCCCCCAACAAAAGAAAAAGAAAGAAAGAAAGAAAAGGGGGTGGATTGAAGTTTAAACAGAACCAGAAGCATCATCCAACCTCGGTTGTTGGGAGTTGGGGACTTAGAAGCCCAGCAACCCCAACAACGTTATTATCATCAGAGGGAGTGAGGAAGAGAAATGGCAGACAGAGGAATGGTGGGAGGGAAGAGAAGATCAATCATAGCGGGATTGGCTTTTCTAATGTTAATGGGAATGGCTGTCTATTTCAGGCTTTGGGCTATTGACTATAATATTTCTTCTGATGACACCGAGCTCTTGAGGTTCCCCTTCTTCCTTCTTTTCCCCATCATAAGCCTAATTCTTCTACTTCTGCACTGTCGTAATTAAGGAAAAGAAGTTTTTTCTTTTTTTTTTTTAAGAAATTACTAGAGGTTATATTCATTCTGGTTGTGTTGGGCTTTTGTTTCAGTTTATAGGAAATAATGTTGGGTTGGGTTGCTTTGAGTTAAAAAAAAAAAAAAAGAGACTATTTTTTTATTACACTTACTCTGAATTATTGGTTCTGAATTTTTTGTTCTCTTCTTTTTCTTCGCCCAAGGGGAATTAAATGATTTATTTTTTAAGAACTTAGAACTATAGTTGATTTCCTAGTCGTCATTATTTGATGTGTTGATTTGAAATTGTTGCTCTAGTCCCAAGATTAAGATGACATTTTCAGTGTGATCTGCAATTGAACTTTAAATCTTCTGCTCATTCGATTTAATTTCTCAGCTTGTGAGTGTATTCGTTTTTAATTTTGGAAATAAATCTCTGAAAATATCCCCGTATTTGTTCATTTTTTGGCTTTATATTGCAAAGCTTTGCTGATTTAATCTGATGCTGCATAGTTAGATCCATCCTATGATGCACAAATAACTCTCATAAGTTGCACTTGCACCTACTTGTCACATTTATCTGAATTTTGATCAAACCTGTTGAGGACTGTCATTCAAAAGAAAGCTCCTGCACTAGTTACAATTTGGATCTTTCAGTTTCCATGTCTTCATACTGCAAAGAGAATTTCCTACAATTCTCATGGCTTGAATTGACACTACTAGAAGTATTGTTCTGTGACTGCTGGGATGCTTGAATTTTTGTTTTACCATTATATTGGCAGCCTTCTAGAGTAATTGTATTCCAGTTTCTATAATGATACCTGGTCCACTCAAATGTTTGCAGGCGACAGTTTGATATTGCTAACAGGGAAGCAATGGATGAATCTGCTGAGTGGAGGCTAAAGTATGATGAGGAGGTAGATAGGGCAAAAAAGTGTTTACTGGAACTTCAAGTGGTATGCATTCTCTTCATGGGATTTTCACTTTCTACCTTCCAAATTGAATGATAAGAAAGATTCTGCTCGAAGTTTTGTGCTATTATAGTTGGTACTTCACCCCTTAGCCTTCTTATTTTCAGCTGGTAGGAATTGAGACAATATGATATATCTGCATCAAAATATAATGTTGGTACTCAATAAAACAGACTTGTAGAAATCAACATTTATTTTTTCAACCAATAAAGTAACAATTTGTTCCCTTTGTCTTTCCTGTAATGACTGTATAATCATGTGTGTGGCAGATTCAGGAGTCCTCTCAGAAGGAGGAGGATGCTTCTGGTATTAACCATAAATTGGCAATGCTGCAAAAGGTATGTCTTCATAAAATATCAATCAAGCTTCATTCTGCTTCCCCATGATAACCCTTCTATTCGTTTCTCCGACTTAAAGAAACAAGAATAAAATTACTAAAGGATAACCACACTGTGAACTACTAATTGTGTCAGAGACACAATGCAGAACCAATTTATAATTAGTCCCCAATTTTAAAAAAGAAGATTTTATTGTCAGTCCTGGTGATTTTATTTAAATCAAATGCTATAACTTTATCTATAAACAGTTATGATTCCCTACCGTTTCTTATTAACACAAAGTTGAATTAATTATTTTGGCTCTCTTTGGGTGTGCATAACTTTTTTTTTCTTTTCATGACATTATTCGAGTGTTCTAATGACCTTCCAACCTACCAGGAGAATGCAGTCTTACTTGAAAGGGTGGAAACATTAAAACATGAGCTTGAAGAGGAAAAGTTGAAGTGCAATTCACAATACATGAACTAATCATGAAAGCATTGACACGAAGTGGATTTTTTATCACTTTGTCCTTAAGTGGTTTCTTCTTAAGCATAAATGTTTTGCAGGTATTTGCAGCATACAACTAGTTTTCAACCATGGAAGAATTTTGACTGTATGATTTATGGTTTCAAATTTTCACCTTAGAGACACTGGGCATCCAGGGAATGCAAATACATGAGTCACACTAACCTTTTTCCCTTGTTCTTTATTAGGGACAAATGATGAATTATGTGATTTTTCTCCAGATGATGCTTGATAGTGTACACTGTTTTACTTTCTTTAAAGAAGAAACAGATTGTCCTCTGTATGCACGATTGTGTTATGGTCTAGTATCTTGCTATCCAGCTGGTCTTTGGTAATAGATATCCATGTTCTTTTTATTCATTATTATGCTCCCATATAATGAGATCTGGAATTTACAGCAATTTTAAGTATTTCTATTTTATTTATAGCCGATTAAAGGAAAGAACTTGCATTCTTTCGAATTTGAGAACCCAAAAGTGAAGTTACACCATGTGACAGGATGGCAAATGTCAATATTTTCGAAGGAAAGTTCTTAGTTGATGCTGATGCAAGTGTTAATATGCATGATGGGTTGGGAAGATAAGTCATGTTACTAACATGATTATATATTTGCTTAGCCAAAAAAAAAGTGGGCAATTTGCTTCTCCCACCCAATGGGAGGCAGGGATGTTACTCATTCATATTACATGCTGGTTTTGGCCACCAGCTACTGCAATTAGTGTGATGCTTTTAGATGCAAGATTTACATTTGGCGGCTCTAACTTTCTGGATGATTATCTTGATCTTGACGCCATATATAACTACTGTCAACCTCGTGCTGCTTGAGCACTCAGAATCTGTAGGGTTAGCTCTCAGTTCATGCAAAAAGCTGGTTACTGTCTGCATCAGTGATTCATTGCTGTCAGGCTGGCTTGAGGAAACAGCTGCCCTTGCACCAGAAGCACTCCCTCTTCGACTCTATTTACAGTGTGATAGAGAGAGGGGAAGGCCAATGAAGATATTGCAGGAAAAAGCACATATGTATAAGAACACGATTTTTATGCACCAGATTCATGGAAATATAAAAATTGATCATACTTGCATTAGTTAATAGCATTTGAGGACGGGGTTTACTCTGTACCCTTAGTTTTTTCTTGGGTACTGGTACTCAAGGTGAATTATCAAGCATTAATTATCAAGCATTAATTAATTGTTACTTATATTTAATAGACAGGATTTGTTATAGTATTTTGATGAGTTTGGTATTTTGAGTGAGATGTCAATTATTTATTAATTGTTGGTTTTATAATGAATATTTAAAAGTTGATTTTATATATATATATATATAGCATAAGAAAAAGGAAAGAAAAAAGAGTTAATAGCTTGAAGGCACACTTGGGAAGTTGGAAATTGGAACATGGCTGTTACAAACTGTCTCGTAACTTCGTAAGAGACGTCAGTGGCGTAAGCGAATCTGTTATATTAGCGCCGTCTTCGTACTTCGTAGTTCAGCATTGTTCTCGTGATGAGGAAGGCCTCTGTCAATAGCTTCTTAGTTACTCAAATAGAACTACTTAGGTTATATTTGTTTTGATAGTAAAATATTTTGCTTCCTAAGTACATTAAAAATATGTTGGGGAATTGTTATATTCTTGATGAGTTTGGTATCAAGTGAGTTGTTAATTTTTTATTAACTGTTGATTTTATAATAAATGTTTAAAAGTTTATTAAATATAAATAATAACTAATAAATACTTAATAATTTATTCTAAGTATCGAAACCTTAAAAAAATATAAATATTAGAGTAATTCTCAACTAGTTGAAGTATTTTTTTTTAAAAAAAAATATCTCTAATGAAATTAGAAAATTTCATTGACATCTATAATGGGGTGCCATACAGAACGTGGTGAAGTGGCACTGGTGATAGAGGCGGTAGCGTGGCAAATTCAAACCAACTTTAAAAATATAAAGTGCTATTTGGCGAATGGAATTGAGCCTTGCAATTAGAATTGGACCTTTCAATTCTAGTTATCTTATTTATAATTTTAATTTTGAGTCTAATTTTATGATATTGAAAAATAAGAATTTTATATTGCTCTTAATTTTTAACTTAAATTTTAAAAATTTTAATTCTAAGTACTAAGATATTTTTTATTTTTTGAATATTAAAAAATAAAAGTTAAAAACTATCCAACAATCATTGCTGTTCATAACGCCTGCATAATCCGACAGTTGACATTGTTGCTAGCGTGCTCCGACTATGGCCCCGCCTGCGTGTCCTGGCTACATCGTTGTTGACGTGCTCCGACTACATTGTTATGTTCTTTTTATAACCATCACGTGTCCCTTTTTTCTCTATATCTATCGATTCCTGCAAGGCGCGGGATACCTACTAGTATCTTACAGAAGTTATCACTTGGCCATTGCCATTTATTTGTCTTTTGCTTCTCTTCTAAATTATTTTCATTTTTTCTCCCCGTACATGGACCACTTTGAAATTTTAAACTAAAAATTAAAATTAAACCATTTCAACCATAGCTGTTCCAATGAAAATCATTAGCATCGTCTCTTGGCGGCTGGTAGTAGAGCTTGAGGGGGCTTTAGCCTTCCTAATATATCTTTTTATAAAAATTATATTCTTATATGTATTTTTTTTAAATAAAAATAATTGTAACCTTTGGCCCCTTACAAGAATCTCCTAGCTCGCCCTATACAAGTGCACATCCCACGTTTCAGAGACAGATAGAGACACAACCATTCAGAAAATAAAAAGGATACAAGGACAGACCTTAGGGACCTCTTGGCACTTGTTAGAGCCTTGGCATGCGGAATTTTCGATATGTGGGCTGCACCGGCTCTGCAAAACTGCTTAAGAACCACGCAAACGGCATTCGGATGTTTTAGTCACAAATCTTCCATTTCTCCTTTGGCATATACCTGTAGGCTCCGTTACCATATCCTAAAATCCAGAGAAAAGAGCACTGCTAATGCAAACAAAACGTGCTTTGGTCAATAACAGACTCCTTTGTGCCTTACTCTTTTGCAAATAAGGCCAGGCCACCAGGGTCATGTGATAAACAAAGTAGGACTTTTTTTTTTGGGGGGTGGGAGGGTTGTATTCTATATGAAAGAAAGATCAAAAGAGCAAAGAAGATGGGCACCTTATTCTATAAGAAAGACATCACAGGATACACACAGAGCGCAGACATGATGAAATTAAACATATTAAATGAAATATTGTCCACAAAAGAAAAGATGACTCATTGAAAGGAGATTGAATTTCTGTCATTTTGTCAAATTTCACCGGCAAGCCAATGATCGAAAAATCCCAATAAAAGATGATCATAGCTCCAATTATCCAAACTCCTTGCGGCAGTTCAATTGACATCTACCAAGATCATTAAAAAAGAGGACTGTAAATTTGTCATCCCTCAAGAAGCAGGCAATACATGTTGGAATAGACTTCTCTACAGAAAAACAACTTGTCTCTGTGAGAGATGGACCCTAATTAATTCAAGTTTTGGTGACTTGGTCAGTTGTTATGCATGAATAAGTAAAATTAATGCAATCCTTGAACCCTGATACATAAAGTTTTGAAGCATTATGATTGGCAAATACATAAAGATTGCAGTCATCAATATGATTTCCTTGAAAGAGAAAGAGGACCATCATTATCTACATATATCTGGTTATTGTTAGACCGTGGATATTGTGTGTTTCAAACTTGGAATATGTATAGTTTAAGTCTCACATTGCTCAGAGAAGGCTATTGATGAGTCCTTCTATAAGACTATACTCGCTATATGACTCGCACGGGTTATTGTGTGTGAGTAGGCCAAAACACTCACAGATGGGGTTTTCTCGTCAACGCCTTCTCCATCGAGCAAAGCTTTGGACAGTGATAAACCTTTAAGGACAGTGCCTTTCACTATTTGTGGTACACTCGTTCCTCAATCTTCCTCATACTATTATGTCAAAGGGCTGCAAGGATAGACTTGGGTTTACCTATATCACACGCGCACCATTCAATTTCAATCTTTAATTTTTCATTGCATTAGTTAGGCCATTATTCATCTCGCACGGGTTCATCGTGTGTGAGTTTGCCAACATACTCACATATAATTCTAGGGAATTTGCTCGTCAACGCCTTCTCCATCGGACAAAGCTCCGAGTAGGGCAGTCATATAAACCTTTAGGGTAGGTTTAGATAGAAAAGTTTGGAGGGTAGGACTAATTTTTTATTTTAAGTAAATATTATCTAGAAATTTTAAAAATAAAAAAAATAAAATAAGAGATTATTATGTAATATTCTAATTATTTTTTTATTTTTTTATAAACATTTTATAATTATCTTAATTTAAAAATAAAAAATTATCACTTCTTTTTCTCATCTTCTAAACACCATCTCAAACATATAGGATAGTGTCTTTTACCATTTGTGATACACTCCATCTCAAATATATAGGATAGTGTCTTTTACCATTTGTGATACACTTGTTACTCAATCTTCCTCATTTATTAATTTATGAATTTCACACCTTTGGGTTTCTGTTCTGTTTTACAATAACTAAATTTCTAGTATCCACATCAATATTTCCAATAGTTATATCAGCCAATTGACTAGCAACTGTTGGAGAACATTCCACATGAAGAAGCTTTCTCTAGCACACGTAAATTTATAGACAAATTATAAAATAAAGATTTACTAAGAAGAGAACCTCGCGAGCAGATGGGATACAATTTAGTAGGAAATAAAACCATTTTTAGAAATTAATGTAGCAAATTTTGGTAGTTCTGTTTCTTCTATGTCTCTGAATTGCATGGCTAATGTAGAACTAAAATTATTACACTGGTCTCCTCTGAATATAATTACTTGTCTTTTTTTTGTAAGAATATTGGAATTTTTTATATGTTGGAAATAGAAAATCATTTTTGATATTCATCTAATAGACTAAGATTTTAAAAGAGTTAATATTTTAATATAATATTAAAGCCTCTATAATTAAATGATAAAAAAGGTTTCATGCTCAAAAAGAGTTGGTCCACTTTAACTTGGAGGAATATCCTTCCCCTCGATTATACTTGATTCCTTGTGTTGAAATTATGTGTGACCCTTGTGTGGCATACTTGTTTCACCAATATTTGGGATTCATTTTCGTCTTGCATGCAATCGTTTCGAAGGTTTAGCAATGCAAAAAGGGTATGAATGTAATTATTTGATAGTATTAAGGAATTTAACCTGTTTAGAGCTTAGCGTGACCCAAAATGACGTAACACAGTGCAATTGTGCTGCGGACTCTACAATAGGCCCAACACTGACGTTGAAGCCCATCCGCGTCTCCACGATCTCATTACGCGTTCCTTTGTTATAATCAAGACCTGCGAAGTGAAAAGCGCAGAAGTTCCAATTTGAGTTGGTCCACTGCGAATTGGGGTATTGGGATTTGTGGAAGTAGTGAAGATGATAGAGAATGAGAGATGGTGCTGAACGATCGGTTGTGGTTGAAGGTTCGGGTGAAATGCAACGATCGATGAGTGTTACTATTGTGTCCACGACATCATATGACATAGGATGGAAGTGCAAAAGGAATCAGAAAGAGGTGCTAGGTGTCGTTCTAGGTTCTAACAGATGACCAAAAATTACTGGGTATAGAAATTCTGGAATCTTTTAGGAAATAAAGGAAAGTCCTTGGAATAATATTTGTAAGTAAAAATATAAGTTCTGTCTCGTTTTACACGCAGACGACACTTTTGAATGCAATATGAGAACTTGACTGGCATGTAAACAGTCTTCTATAACTTTCCTAATTCATTTAGTATCCTAATGGAACTATCCTAATCCATACCTTATAAAAGCATTTCTCACTAACCATCCTCTTAGCAAACATGCGTCAGCCAGAAACAAATATATCAAGGAGAACTGTTTATCATGCCAAAAGAAGTGTCAATCAGCTTTATTACTTGAACAGGGGCCTAAAATAAATATGCAAGAATACACATGAGATATCGACAACCATGGGGTACCCCAGCAAGGGGAACTAGTGTAATGGTTTACTCTGTTTTCTTCAATTATCTAGATATATGGAAAGTTGTTGCTGTAGGGTATCTATTGCATATGTTTTTAATTTTGTTTTACTTGTTCTGCTTAGGTTGGTATTTCTTCTAATCTTGTTCCAGATTCTACTGTAGCAAAAAATAAAATAAAAACTTAAAACCACCTGTAAACTAAAAACAATCCTTACAAAAATTACAATAAAATCAGAAAAAGTTCAAAATATTATAATTGAATCCCCATTTGTCCTGCGTCATATTATCCCCTCGAGTTGGTTTAGTGAAACTCGTACATTTCTTTTCCCTTTGAATTTACAAAGAGATACGGTTGTCCCATGACATCACAAAACATAGAAGAGGATTAGTTGAATGAACTTGTGTGAATAAGCAGAACTTTTTATAGTGGCAATGTGGTTTATTTAATTTCCAGTTGTCCCTTTTTCTGTGCATTGAAGGTGAGGGTTGTTATTTTTTTTTGGAGTTTGAAGCACCATACTCTTTATCCATGGGCATAAGATGGTATGGTTGCTCTCGTGTGGGGTGTTATTTGCTTGTTGAAATCCTGCTGAAAGGATGTGAAAATTCATGCTTGGTCAAATCACCCAGTCTGATCTTAATTATAGTAAATTTATTGAGTTAGAAATGCTGAACATTGTTCAGAATGTATTGGTGTCTTTTGTATGTTGTTGAGGTTTTAGACTGCATACCTGGAAAAAGGAATTTGGACAGATAAATGTAACCGGTTTCTAATGTAGATGGGAAAGTGACACTAGTTAAAAATACTAATTTTAGAATATTTTAAGTGTAATAGTGTGGCAGGTAAGGGAGAGAAAGAGTGATGAAAGATAACGAAAGTGGAGAGACAAAGTAGTAGTTATCCCACATATTTTTATTTCTATTATATAAATTACATTTATTGCAACCAACATTTTATTAATTTGTTTAATAACCTGCAGATACAATATGGAATTTTAGAACTCTCGGATTGGGACAAAATATGGAAGTTGAAAACTACTAAGAGTTTTTCCCTATGAACTGTATAGATCAATAGTATCCATAGATGTAATGGAATAACACCTCTGACACTGAATGCTTTAAAATTTTGATTACATTGCATATTTATGCATCGTGGCTGTAACATCCATACATACGTGTGCAACTTTTTCTTACTTTTACAAGAAAACAAACATATATATATATATATATACTCTGTGTGTGTGTGTAGCAGTGTCTGTTCTAGTCAACCCGTGATGGGGGGAGCATCTGACGAAGCCAATTGTCTATAAATGATCGATTTAACGGTCAATTTAATACATTGGGGACCGTAAAGCCCTTTCTGTCTAATTTTGGCTGCTTCATTTGACTGGACAATGCTGGTGAGGAGTTCATTATAAGTTCAAAGTCGTGTCTGAGTTCAATGTATCTAACATATATTACAAGCGTTTAAGTAAATATTAGACAGAATGGGGAAGAGAAAAGTTAGGTTAATTTCTGGCTAATCCTATCTATCTTCCCGTCTGGTTTTGGTATTGGGTAAAAAGAAAAAACTCTGATGATCATTTGCGTCAGAAAGTTTGTATAAAATTAAGTTTAAGTTAACTAGTTTTTATCTCTAAAACGTCATTTGACAGAAAGTACATGGTTATTTTTTTAAATAAAAATAGGTTATTTCAAGACAATTGCTTAGGGCCAGGGATGGAAATACGTCACCTACCCAGAGGGGACTTACAACTTAATATTTTTTCAAGTTACTTTATTCTAACTTATTTTTACATGCCAGACTTTCGTTTTTGAAAAAGTCAGACTAAACAAAAAAGAAAAAAGAAAAAAAGTTATGATAAATAATAGATTATGTTAAAATTAACATTTTACAAAATAATTGAGCTTATTTAAAATAAAATTTAATCTAGTCTATTTTCACCCTAGTTAGTACAAAGCCATTTAAACCTTTTGTTGAATCAAAACTTAAGTAGAAGGATAGAGGTACCAATAATGAATTCCTTATCACTTATTGAATAGGCTCTAATTTTATATCAAGGAATGACAGTTGTTAGGAGTAAACTCGTGGTTTATATCTAACATAATATTCAATAGTCTCAAGTTTTTCGGATTTAGACCTTCTCATGCTTCAGAGAATATGGAAAAATCAACTACTTAGATATTTTACAAAATGTAAATATCTGGATAACAAATTATGAATGTAAGAACGCGATCCCTTAATTTGTCATCAACAATGTGAGAGGACTGCTGTTTGAAAAAAACCCCGCGCGCGCAATGTATCTGGGTTTTGTAATCCACTCTAGTAGTCTAGACGTCTAGTTTCTTGTTTCTCTCAATTTTTGTTCCAGCTGTAATACCGTCAAGGGCAAAAACAAAAACGTTTAGGGCCTCAGATTGATATTTCAACATACAAAGTGCTGAAGTTGGGCCGATCTGTGCGTGTGTGAAGTTAATGGGTCAATTGGGTTCCTGTTTTGCAATTGCGAATTTAGGATTAATTGTATTTTTTTTTTTTATCATTATCTATAAATCTAATTGTAATTTTTGTTATTCTAATTTTTTGATTTAAGTAATCTAAGGGATTGACCTAATATTGAAGGAGGCCTGTTCGTTATCTTAATTATTCGAGTTTGAATATGAGACCTTAGACTAATAATTAAAAAAATTAATTAATTCCTTTAAATAGAGAGAGTCTAAAAAGTTAATCTTATGATACTTTTACAGTAAAAAAAATTTTAAAAAAATAGAATCTTTTGATTTAAGTATGTTACTCCCTTGTCTTGGTAATTTGTGCAATGTCTGAATATTTTTTAAGATAATTAAAAAATATGAATTATTTAAGATTGAGTATAAAAATATACAAAAAAGAAGGTTCAATTAAGTATAGTAGGGAATTATTATAATATCGATGTATATAATATTTAAGATGAATTTTTAATTATTTATTAATTATTATTATTATTAAATATAAATAATAAATGTTTAAAAATTTATCTTGAGTGTTAATATATTTTTTAAAAAAGGTACGGGAATAATTCTCAATACCTTAATATCTGAAGTTTATTAAATATTGTATTCTTTAGTTTAGTAGGAAATAAAAAGAGCCTAAACAAAAAATTCGCAGTAGCATCTATGTTGTTGTGAAAGTAGGAGTATCGTACTCGAGGGGATAAAAAAGAAAAAAAACAAAAGTAGGTGCAGTAAATAGGTTGGATAGACCTGTGAATCTATGAGTTTTGTAGGATTTGTGGTTTAAGCTAGCTTCAAAATGACTTAACAAGCATGAGTTGAGTCGGTTTAAAAGTCTTCCAACTCGCATAAAATTAACTCAATTCTTTCATATATTTTTTAAAAATATAAGACCTGAAACGATTTTTCCTTTAACCTTAAGTAGAATAATGTAGTTTCTTAAGATAATAATAATAATTGGACATATTTGATTTCACACTTTTAGGATTCTTCTTCCTCAATTCTATTGCAATTTTTCTTTCTCTTTTCCTTCGTTCCAACTTAACCTTTAACCTCCTTTATCACATTGCATACTCACTTATATTATGTAAAATAAATTTTGATTTTGATTTTAACATTTTAAGTTTTTTCAAGTTCATATTTAAGTTCTGTTTGGTAAATTTAATTCTCTAACTTATAACGAATTTGACTAATGGATAAATTTTTTAAAAAATAGAATTATTTAATAATCAATAACTTATAGTATTTTTTTAATAACTTATAATATTTTTTTAATAGTTTATAACGTTTTTTCAGACATTACTTGAAGTAGCGCTTGAGCTAAAGCTTATAGCGTATTTTTTTTTCATTTTTACTCTCATTATTTTAATTAAATTTTTTTCCTATCCTTTATTAAATAAAATAAAAAAATATTAATCCATATATTTTTAAGTATACTTTTTATGTGTATATATATATTTAAAAAATTATATATATTTATATTGTTACGCATATTTTTATAATATATATATTTATAAAACATGGAAAATTTAACGAATAAATTTTTTTTAATGATAATAAATAAATAAAATTATTAAAATATACAATATAAAATTTTAACTTTTAATTATCTTAATAATTAGTTTAATTAACATAAATTTATTTTATAAATAATTAATAAATATTTTTTCATATTTAATATTAATAAAAATATTTAAACATTAATTAAAAATATCTTTTTATATTATTTTATATTTATTAGTTAATTTAATTACTAATTTTATCAAAAATTTTAAATTTAATTTACTAACTTATTCCCTATAAATTCTTTCATTATTAACTAAGCTTATTCACCTTTCATTACTTTTTAACAAATAAAATCTTAATTTATAAGTTAAATTTAACCCAACTCAGACATAAATAGTAATACATCAAGTTAGTTTAAGTCAATTTTTTTCCATCAATCCAATCTACTATTTCTATAAATAGTTGAATATAAAAGTACCAAAAAACTAATGCAATCCAACTCATACCTATACCTAAGCGAAAGGATAGGATATTTTTATTTTTATAAAAAATGAACTAGTAAGAGAAAAGGGGCTATGAGACGTGAGAGAAAGAGTGAGTGAAAAGAGAGGAGTCGGTGTGATTGGGTTGGCAGAGGTGTGGTGTGGGAGTGGGGACCACCCGCACGGGGGTGCAATGGTGCCGCGTCATGAGAATCTCTGTCGTGTTTGGATGACACTTGGAACTTTATTACCTTACTTTGGTTAAAAACACACGGACTTCCTGATAGGGACAGGGACTTCCCTTGCCCCATTCTGCTTCTGCTTCTTGCTTCCACTGGGCCCTCTCTTCTTTCTTCTCTCTTCACTTGTTCTTCCGTTCCTCCTCTCCAATTGCATCTATCTCTCTTTTCCTGTATCATTTATTATTATTATTATTATTTTAGTAATTCATAAAATAATGATAAGTTAAAAAAAATTTCGGATAATTTTAATGTACTCCTTATATCGACGTGATATATTTATAAAATAAATAATTTCTTTAGATGTTAGTTTAAAATTTGATCATAAATATGGTAGAGGGTAACAATTGTGTTGACTTTATGGTAAAACACGGACCTGCTCAACTGGAATGTGAGGTCCTTTCATTTGGTATCACCACCCCCTCGTGCTCTTTCCTTTTCTTCCCCACTTTATTTAATAAAAAATTAGGAGTTATATTATTTTATGAATTTAAATTTTATCTATAGTCAATATAAAATTTTTTTATACTGTCATTTATTCATGTGTTACTAAATCATTAAAATAATTAGATTTTCTAAGTAGTTATTGTGATAGTCAACTCTTTTACTGGTTTGGCAACACATGATTGTATGACTGTATAAAATTTTTTTATACTGATAATGGATAGAAATTAAACTCTTATTTTATTTAACCATAGTTCAATTAACAAATTTAATATATAATTCGTATTGATATATATATATATATTATCAGCTAAAAGAGAAGATTGGAATTATAAGTGAAATCTTTTATTAAAAAATGCAAACATATATCCCGAGAAATGAATGCGATTTTTTATTTTTAGAATAAAAAATGGTTATTAAAGGGTAGTTTATGTTATTTTTATTTAATTTAATGAAGTTACACTAACTTCTTATATAATTTTATAATTTATATTCAGTCTTGTATTTATATATCTTTAACTTTTGTAAAATTGTATAGAATAATTTATAGAGAGGATTAAAGTGTTTGAAGTATAAAAATATGAGATATTACTTATAAATTTTTTAAAAATAATTATTTTAATTTTTAAATTAAAAAATATAACTTCATCAAATATAAAACAATTTAATGTAATGTACTCGTTTTTCAAAAGATAAAAGCATGTCAGTTATATATATATATATATATATATATATCTTATTGTGAAAATTCATATTAAAAAAAATCAAAAAGAGGAAAGTGGTGTACAAATCAAAATTAGTGAGTGGTAATAACATGGCAGAAAAGGTCAGATAATAGAGCAGACAATGCAAGCAAATGATCATTCAATGCGAATGACGTACTTGTCCCATGTACCGTGGCCCCCCCTTTCCCGTGACTCGGATCTATCAAAACAACTCAACAACAACAGGTCCCACGGTCCCACCCCTTTCTTTTTAATGTGTTCTCTTCTTTTCCCCCCCTCCATTTCGAAATTGACGTTTCCTTGACGAAATCGTAAAGCCATGCTCAGGTTTTAACCAGGCAAAGACATCCATAATGTCTCATTTATTTATATGTCTTCTTGTCTAATGTTCTAGATAGAAAACCATGCCATATTTGGTGGAAACTGGGTCCTGAAAACAAAGTAATCGAAATTGAAAACGATAATGCTTCGGAAACGGTTCTTGTCACCTCTCCCCTACACTCTTTGCTCTCTTTTTGCACTTCGACCATTTATTATTCGTCTATATTGCTTTTTCCCCAATTAATCTTGGGGTGTGGATTTGAACGCAAGAAATTTCATAAATATTGTTGCGATAAATTTCTTAATCTTACAATGGAACTCCAAAGTGCCCCCTTTTAGGTTGTTGCCCATTTCGTGGTTTCAAAGCTGAAAAGAAAAAAAGGCAAGTAAATTTTAGGTGTTACTTAGTTTTGAGAGTAAATGACATGTATTTGCCTAAACTAAATGAAAATGTATGTCCCCCCTGGTGATAATTTTTCAAAAAACAATCTAAAATGCGCCTAGTAATTTACTGCATAAAACAGAAGATCAGAATCATCATAATTAAGCCATGGGTTTTACAACGGAGATGTAGATTTGATGACTATGATATATGTATTATATATAATTAAGCCAACAAAGAGATGTCGTTGATAAGACGCTTTCAAGTCACATGATCCAACTCAAGATCTGATCATTTATATGGATCCTTGTGTTTCGGATTCTGTCTTCTCAGTAAATGAGAGTTATATATGAATTATACTAAATGATTTGAACATGGAGGCTTCAAGAAGTTATTACTCAAGTTCTTCTCTATACAAAAATCAAATCTCATGAGCTACCACAAAATCTAGTGGATAGCCTAATCAGATAGAACTTGATAAGCTTAGAACAGTGAAAATGAGGTACAGCTTCATGTTGGTTTTTGTGTTCTATTTTAGGAGTTAAAAATAATACAAGCTCATTACCAAATGGTCCAAATCTGTATCTATTATAATGGATCAATCAGCTAATCTAGTGATGATAACCTCCTCTCTCTCATGACTCATGACATGACACTAACATCTCACACACACACACACACATATATATATATATGGTTAACAGCAGTAAGCCAGTAACACAGTGGGCGTAGAGTTAGCGTAGTCAAAGCTCAAAGAACCGAAGATGCTGAGGCAACTAGAAAACAGCCCGGTCGCCAACACGCCGCAACACCTGCGTAAACCCACAGTCGATGACGACACCCACACGTGAACCTATTATCACCTTTACCTTTACCATGCCAGACATGGCCCCACGTTCTCTCGTGCGGCCGGTTAATAATATTTTATTTATATATTTTTCTCTTATTGATTGCTTTCTTGTGTGTAGTCAAAGAGGAATGTGTTCTCCTCTGATTTCCAGCTCTTTCTTGTTACTATAATCTTTTTTCTCTAATTTATGTGATAATATTTTATGAAATTTGTTATGATATTTAATATAATATTTAGAGTGAGTTATTAATTATTAATTTTATAATAAATATTTAAAAATTAGTTAAATATAAATAATAAATAATAAATAATAAATATTTAATATTTAATAACTCAATTTAAATATTGATGCTTAAGAAAAAAAATAACTGCGAGTAATTCCTTATTTTATATTATGGGTGTCACACTCCGAATCTAACCATTTTTGACTTAGTGTTTGACAACTCTGTTTTTGCAATCCCAATAACCCCATAATTATTATACAATTACGTCAATTAATAAAACTAATAATTATCCATCCACACTTTACGGCATCAGCATGGGACCTGTGTTTGGTTGAATTTCTGATTTGATATTGGGAGAGGAAAATTCATGCTTGAAACCTTGGATGGAATCATGTTTGTGATTTCTTCTTCCTTCTTGTTTCTTGCTACAGACTTCCATGTGGCACTATATTATTTGCTAGGAATCATGGTTCGCGATCCGTGTGAATCTGTTGCCGTGTGAAAAATCTGATACTTAGCTGCCGATTAAGTCAACTCCATCTATGTTTCGTTCCCTGATTAGACTTTCGACCAACTTGATCTTTCATTTTTGTTTTTTTTTTCGGTAATAGACCAACTTGATCCTTTTATTTTTCTTTTTCTTCTCCTGTTCAATTTTCCGGGTCAAGCAAGAAAGATTTATTGGAAAGATCAGAGATGTATCCACCAACTTATTAATGCGTCTCTGGAATGGAAACCTGTTCACATTATTTTTAGCTCATTGCTAACGCCACTTGTTAAAATTTGAAATTGACTTAAGTTCGAATCCTTACAAAGAAGGATCCAACCACGAACCAATTTCCTACCCACCAAAGTAGAACAGAGTGATCCCATTGATTATTTTGTGAACATGAGCTAACTTTACAGGTGATGCTATATATATTTTCGGCCTTAGAATTGCATTTAATGCAAGATGGAACTGTGATTGCAAATAAATTATATGTACACGAAGGCAACAAGAAGACAATTGTACAATCTCAGAAAAGGTCACTACAGAAGAACAAGGAAGACGCTTTCCCCTTCCTTGTCTCAATAAGTACTCAGCTTGGATACTCTTATTTTTTTGTACTACAAAACCATTCCCAAAGAGCTTAAATACACAAGCCAATCCTTTATATGATCTCTACCCCTTTCTCCTCCTCCACCTTTTTTCCCCAACAAAATTAAAGAGAGCTCAAGTAGGCCAGGTTAAAATTAAAAAAAGAAAAGAGAGAGAGAGGAGGAAAAACGGGTTATGATCACTGCAATAAAATTTCAAAATCCAAATATCCCCTTTTCGAGATCGAAGAGAAACATTTATCTGGAGAGATTGACATCCAAAAATAAGATGAGACTGCCTCCTTCCACTGGTACAGGAAGAGTAAAGGGTCAGAATGGGAATAGAGGATTTGATGAACCAGCTGTACAATTGAAAAAATGGTTTTATTTTCTTCCATTACACTCCTACATTGTCGCTGCTGGAATCCATTAGAATAGTCAACCTCCTGGCTGTTTTTGCGAAGTCACTGCAGCATCAAAGACATTAACATGTTAAGCTCTAGGATGCACTGCAATTTGCAATACAAGAGGATAGTGATTGTGATTTCTACCTGAATGGTTCATCTCCAATGTGTTTGACTGCCCCTGTTATATCACGGTAGAGCACATGACTTAGCATCTCAGATTTTTCTATGCCAAACATGTTTGCCAGCTTTCTGTACAGTTCATCGTAAGACCCAAGCAATGAGAGGTCCATAGTCCGACCTACATCTTCTGATTCCATAAAAACTTTACAGTGACCAGTCTCCAAACTGGCCTCAGTTTCTTGGCGGTTATCCTTATACCACTGGAACCTCTCACAAGAGGAGCGTTCCAGTAGGCCTTGTCGATGAAGAGCAGATCCAGAACCATCAGAAAAATTAGTCACTTTATCAGCATTTCCATCTGATGAACTATTTCCAGTCAGAACTGGGGAGACTGTGTCACCAGAGCTGCTCAGAGATATCTGCTGCTCAGTGAGAATTGTTTGGCCAAAAAGTACAAGCTGGGGTGTCTTCCCATCATCCATTTTCTTTGAAGACTGAGTAGAACTTGCCATAGATAGTAAGGAAGAGACATTATCACTCATGCTGGGCTTTTGCAATAGTAGGTTATTTGAGACCCTCATTGGTGTAGCAGTGTGATCAAGCGGCGGGAAACCAGCTGGAAATAGACCTGAGTGCAGTTTATTGAGGTGGAGATCCGACAAAGATAGACCATAATGAGCATGCCTGGCTCCCTGCATGCCAGCAGGAGTACTTTCGGGTAGACAACCAAATGGGTTGCTGGGACCTAGAAGGTTGCTGGGAAATGGCACAGGAATCTGGCCATCAAGGGGAAAATCTGGGTGTTGAGGCAATCTCAATTTCTTCCGTGGTGGTGAGAAAGGGGAAAGATGGATGGTAGGCATGTTTGATACCAATTCAACCAGCCACGGGCTCACCCTTTTCACGTTTTGAAGTAAATCCGGTTCATCCCATGTAACCTACAAATATAACTTCAGCAAATTAGTCAGAGCTGACACAAAATAGAGATTTACTTGGACGAGAGAAATAAACAGCTTCAATGCATTTGTATGGGAAGTTGTTTGGAGGGTGGGACAATACTTAACATAATTATCACATAGAATCATATAACCTGGTTTCACTTGTGCTAAACATACAAAATGAAATTGCAGAAGAGAAGCACATTCTTAAGTGAATGTACAAAGTACAAACATAATTAAATTCATTAATAATCAAATTCTCTAGTAGTTAATTTAATTAGCAACTGCAAGGTTTAATTGTTTCTAATATTATCGAGTGCATATGTGCAAACATATTTTCAAATCAACTTGCTAACTCTACTTGTATCCAAAGTGCAATGCGTGAAGGATACAAAGCGAATGACACCATAACATTTCTCGAAATTCCCTTAATACCTGAGCACATTATTGATGATAAGGTATTTTAGGCTAGAACTAATTTATAAAATTAGAAAGAATACAATATAGTGGAGAAAATATTCAGGGACAGCCAGGTTTAAAGCACAGTTAACCATATCTCCGTACTATGTAATGTTCTGTAATCTGTAACTTCTGTTCTGGTTCAAAGGGATCAAGTTTAATAAATAAATAAGATGTTACCTGGAGAAGCCTCCAAGGTGAGTTGGGCCAGCTAAGGGGATCAGCAACCTGAACAGAAGATATGGTTCCCATAAACCAACTTATCCGTGAGGAGTCCTCAGTTTCAAAGGCCATCTTGAACCTCATTCCAGAACTCCAACTAATCTGCAGTGCGGCTTCAACTAACGAGGCTTTCACACAAAACTCTGGAGTACTTGCCCGAGGGTAGTAAACAACCTCAAAAGGTTGCCTATTGGCACCAAGAGTTGCAGCTTCAATAACTGCTTCAGCCCTCACTTTTCCCCTACCCATCATACTCGCACTTGGGTTCAATCCATTTCTCAGGAGTTTGTTATCATCCTCCCTCAAAAAGGCCGAAAATCCTCCATCATAAGGAACAGGACAATTTCCACCTGCAGGATTCCACCCAGAGGGAGCCTCAGGTCCACCACCAATTCCCTTTTTAGCTCGCCTGATTCCAACACAAAGATCCCCATTTTCTGCTCTTAAAAACACAATCGAGTCCCCAGCAACAAGCTTCTTGTGATTGACAAAAGTACTCCACCCAGTAGTCAACAGATGCCGCCTTGGTGTGCCTCTATAAATGTGCCTGAATTTCCATGCTTTGCCATGAACGTCTTTAGCAAGGATGTTTTGAACAGGAGGGTCCGCTGAATAGTCTAAACGAGGAAAAATTGTCTCTGCACAATATCTAGGAACAGAAAACCCACCACCATTGTTAGCATCCGACTGGGTCAAGGTTTTTGCAAATGAAGCAGGCTTATCCTGAGTTTCAGACCCATTGGTGCCTCCAAAAACACTAAGGTCATAATCAGCCTCATTACTATTGAGAGGAACAAGCCTAAGTTTTGCATAGACCTCGTCTGTCTCAGGATCAGCCATGTATTTGACAGCTGCAACTCTGCATGGAACCAAAGGTGGAACCTTGGGATAAGTCCTGAAGTTCACCGGTCCACATGCATGCTCAGCATGACCCTGAGGGAAGTAGAACACCTTAGCGTTCACCGGTGGCATTTGCACCATCCCACCGGCACAGGCATGCCATAGCTGAGGATCCAAACACTTGTCCACCTCTTTCGATTTCTCCTTTGAATCCATAAATGTAATCATCTCAGTTGGAAGAAGACAACAGTTCCCACAGAATTTTCACTGCAAAATTGTTGCAACCGTATAAATTTCCCAAATTAAGTATAGTATTGACGACGAAAAATAATGGGGTGCAGGAAAACATTAATTTTATTTCCCATGAATTAAAGATCAGTACAGTTGCATTTTATGAATTTTTTACCTGAAAAAGCATATATGATCACAGCAAAGCAGAAAACAGAAGAATCTGCGCCACTTGTCAACAAGAAATGAGAGAAACCCCAGAAAGTGATTGCAAATTATTTAGTAAAGATCTTCCACTGAGCAAAAGTCCCAATTTTGCTGACAGACCAATTCTGACTCGAGAAGCTTTTTTTTTTTCCTTTGCTGTCAATTAACTGGTTTTTCTCCCAAACTTTGACACCCAGAAAACCCAAACTCAGAGTCTCAATCACCAACCTTGTTTCTGATGTCAAAAGTAGCTTTCTTGGAAGCAGGAGTGTTGTGTTTCCAAAATTTGAAATCTCAAACTTGCCCTTTTTGTGAACCAGTTCAAACCCACCAAGTTTTTACAGAGGATGTCTCAAACTGAGAATTGAAGTGCAGAGTTGGAAAGACAGAGATAAGGTTGCAATTGAATCATTGCAAAAATCTTAACCTGTTAAAAAAAAAAACAGTTCAAGATCCAGGCTACAACAGTCTCAGTCGCTGTCCTGTACCGGGTACATGAAAAGCAAAGGAGGAGAAGAGGATACAACAAAATAAAATAAATAAATCCGTAACTGACTACACAAGAATCTCTACAAGAAGATCTCCTCTTAAGTTCCAAAATTTAAGCACAAAATTCTCACCCAACAAAAACCCGGAAAAGAAAAAGAAAGATAAACAGAATTTACGAAACTGAATCTTTGGCGTTCAAAGCCATGAGATGATGAAGTGTATGGCCGACAGGGATGCACAGATAAAAAGCCATAGTGACATAGGCAGGAACAGAGCAGAGGAGAACATAGAGGCCTTTTGTTTTGGTTTGAGATGATGCAATGCAAGACTCCAAAAGCGCACACACAAGAAACTAACAAAAAAATAATAGGCTTTCTTCAACAACAAATATCAAAGAGTGGTGGTGGTGGACTTAGTAATAATAATAGTGTGGGACTGTTTGTTTTCTTTTTTTTATTCAATTGTTTTTCTTGCCACCTTTTCATTTTTCCTTTGGAAAAAAAAACTTTTTAAACTGATCCTTTAAAAGTTTCTTGCCTTTTTTTCGTCGGATCTGAAGAAGAAAACCCTGTATCTTGACAAGCCAGCAAAACAACAAAGATCTTTTAAAGGAAGCAAAGCTAAACCATTTTCCATTAATATTAAAATATATTATTAGCGTTTGAGTTTATTAAATAAAGCATGATGATTAATAAAATATTAAATGTGTTTATTTATTTAGTCTAAATTTTTCTTAATTATTTCTCATATATATAATTTAATTTTTTTAAGTAATTAAAAAATTCTTATACCGCCCTCACTTCACCAGCCGTTAAATTAATTAAACCCTAGTTAAGTTGAGTGAACCAGAGTTAGCAATATCTGGGTCTGGGGTAGGTTCAATCCACGGGTTAACCGGGTACTTCTTAGCTTCACTCTCTTTTCGGGCGAGTGAAGACACACTTATCATGAACTTGGGTGTGTGACAGTGTGAACGTGGACGCCATTCAAATTAGCATTGTGTGTAAATGTGAAACGCAGTCTTGATGGCTGTAGGATGCGTTTGCTGAGTAAGTACTTTCAAATTTCTTACATATGAAGAAGGTTTCTGGAAGGTAAGATACACTAAGATTCTCATTTTTATAAAAAGTACGAGGTTTTTACTCTAATATATATTTTAAAAATAATATCTTAATAGATTATTTAATATATATTTATTAATTAAGGATTGATTGAGTTCATAATCAGACTTATTTTTATGAGATATAACGTAAATTCAAATTCTAATAAGAGTTGATTTGATTAAAAATCTTAAAAGATTAATTAAAGTGATTGACAGAAAAATATTTATAAAAATTAATAATTTAAATTGGCTTTAGAATATTTACAAAATGTTATAATAAATTTGCATATTTGATGTGATTTGTGGAATATAAAAAGAATGATAATATTCTATAAAATAATATTTAATACATACAAAAAATTAGATTCATTTATGTATGATTACATTTTTTTTAAATCTATCAATATCATAAAAAAAATTACAAACTTACATACAGTATATTAACCCTGCATAATTATTATTTTTCATCATCATTTAATATCGTCTATTAGATAATAATGTTGATATTTATTGGAGGAGGGGGGAGAGAAGAAATGAGGAATTTGAGTAGTTCAATAGTTGGGTAATGAGTCGAGTTATGGGATCATCTTTGAGGCTGAGTGAGTGAATGGCATGGTCTGATCTTGACTTTTTGAATTGTGTTGTGGGTGGGCAATGGCATGGTCACCTGTAGGGTTGGCGATGAGCTGAGTTGAGCTGAGTCAGGCCTAGCTTAAACTCAGCTCAGGAAGAAATTGAGCTTATTTTTTTAGCTTAAGCTCAGTTCACTTTGAGCTCACGAGCTATTTGAGTTCAATGAATCAATATTGAGTCTTGTATTAATTAAGCTTGTATTACTTAATGAGTTATGTTCAAATTTGTATCTCAATAAAATTTATATTTTTTACATATATTTATTTTAAAAAATAATTTAGTCAGACAAAAAATAAAACAAAATGTTAATATACATTAAATTAAAACATTATTATTATTATTTGTAAAAAAATAATTATATACAATATCAAGCCTGCTCACAAATTAATGAGTCGAACATATAAAAGCTCAAGCTCGGCTCATTTAACAAATGAGCTAAAATTATCAGCTTATTGAGTTGTTAACGAACTAAGCCACTAATAAATTCACGAGTTGGTTCGACTCATTGCCAGCCCTACACCTAGCAGTAATACTATTCTTTCTTCTTTATCCGCCCATTACTTGATTAGTTGATTCACCTCCGCAACCCTCTCGAACCTTCATTTGAACCATAAACTCTGCAAACTTTCTTTAACGCTCTGCTAAAGCGCGTCTTTTCTATTCTTTTCTTTTTTTAACAAACATGTGATGTGAGGCGTATACCGCTATTTTTGGCGGAGAATTGTTCGTAGTTTGTACCCGTTTTATCAAACGAGACGCTTCATGCACCACTACAGGTGAGAATAAGTAAGTGGCGTGGGACTTAATTTACTTTTTTTAATTATATAAATTAGATTACAAATTTTTTTAAAAAAAATTATTTAATTAAGTAGATCAGATTATACTTTTAAAAAAGACTTATTTAACTTAAAAATTTAATTATTTATTTATATAATTAATAAATAATAATACTTAATATAATCTATTATTTATATTTACATATTTTATATTTTATACATAATATAATAATTTTATTAAATACTTAAATTTATTTAAGACATAAAAAGTCTAAGTTTATTTAATTATTTAAAGGCCTCCACGTATTATATGTTTTTAAATGAACTTTTAGGTTATATTAGACGTTTATATTTTCATAAACAAACTAAGAATATGTATGGATGAGCATTTGCTCACTCCAAAATCACGTTTTCATTGTTCTAAGTGTTAGATTAATTAATTAATTATGTGAATTTGCATTAATCAATATTATGAATTATTATTAATATATTAATTATGGTCAATTGTTGATATTATAGTACTTTATCAATATGATGAAATAGTAATTAAGCTTTGTTTTATGAGTGGCCCATGATGGGTTGAGCCATTCTTTTGGTAGCTTGTTGAAAAGTCCATGCTCTTATTTGGAGTTTATATATTCTGTCTCTCAATTAAGCACTTATTATACGCTCTAGGAAGAGGGTAGTTCACTTTCACACTCTAATCTCTCATCCTTTGTTCACCACATCCATGCAGGATTTCAGGTACATAATCTTTGATTTAACTATTCTATTCGATTAGATTAACATGCTGCAATCGTGTATCTATGATAGATTTGTGTTCATGAATTGTCACAAATCCTTCATCGAGTCCAAACGAATTTTCAAGCCTATGTTGACATGATTGGGAAAAATTCTAGTAGAAAAAAATGAACAAAATTTTAATCCAAAACGTGATTTAGGCAAAAACCATATTTTGTTACTTTTATGATGGAAAAAAATTATGTTTATGTGTGTATTGACGAAAATATTATTGTAATTTGATATTATATCACTATTTTAATAATATTTAAATAAATATAACTTAATAAATTTTTAAAATATTATTATAGTTATACTCAAAGTGATTTTATTTTATAATACTCTTAACAAACTTAACTTTTAAAATAATTTCTATTAAATTTATTTATTTATAATTAATTTTTTTAACATCAATTTATTAACAATCTAACCCAAAATAACTCATACTTTTTTCAGTAATTACACATCCAAAAGTAATTTTTATCAATATTATCAAAATAACATTCATTTAACAAAATCAATTTTCATATAAAAATTTTCAAAACATAAATCACTTCACTTAAACTCAGTTCTAACTAAAATTAAGTTAATTTAAAATCAAGTTTTCAAAATTTAATCAAAATACACACTAAGCCGAGTAAAAAAAAAGAGGCTATGATAAGTAATTTTTTGTAAAACATATCAAACCTATTTAAGATAAAGTCAAACTTAACATATTTTTACCCCTATGTACCACACATATATTGCTAAAGCCTACTTTATTTATATATAGAAATTAATCATAATTCATGTACAAAAACTTAGAAGAATATTTAAAAAATTATTAAGAAAAATTATTAAAGGATCTTTAAACTATTCTTAGTTAAAATTTAATTTTTAAATAAAATATATAATTGATTCATGTAACTTACTAGTGAAATAAAGTTTACTTATCATTGTTATTATTATTATATTTACCAAATTTAGAAATATTTAAATTTTATGAAAAATTAATCATTATATATAAATAAAAAGTGATTCGACATAAAAATTAAAGTAACGATATTAGTATAAATTTTATTTTTATAAATTTCTCACAGACTTCATAATAGATTTATCTTAATCATTCAAAAGAAGATACAAAGAGACCCAAACTTGATTTAGAGCATGTGTAGGAAAGATTATTTTTTTTTTAAAATAGTTTTTTTTCAATAAAAGGATGTTTTATCTAAAATCTGTTTTGTTTATTTAAAGTATATAAAATTGATTATAAGTTAAGATTATTTTTTTAAAAATAACTTTTTTAAAAAAAGCTTGTATTCGGAGTTTTTAATTATGTGATTATATATTACTTCAAAAGCTTTAATAGATAAATACTTTTTTATCCTCAGCTAAATAAAATTTTCAATCATTTTATATCTTTTTTTAGTAATTTAATATATAAAAATAATTCTTTTTATACAATTTAAACAAAATTCTTTATCTTAAAATTGATTATAAACTAACACATCTAAATATAAATTAATTTTTTTATAATTAATATTTTTAAAAATCAATTATACATATAATTATTTTTTTAACTAAACTTTCATTCACAGCTAAAGGATGTGTATATTTTTCAAAGTTATATACAACAACAATTTTCATTTGTGCTATTCTGATGAACTCTAATACCTTGGGTCTTTCACATTCTATGTTTCCTATTTTTAGGTGAGACATTTTATGGGCGGTGACTTTATGTGTCAGAATGACTCGGCCAGCATCACCATTCACCATTTATAATTTTATTTTTCAAATTTTTATGTATTAATTGTATTTTTCTTTAGTCTTTCTCTAGTAAGGTACTATAACCTATTTATGAATAAGAAGCATTGTTGTAAAGAGGGAAAAACAGATTGGGGGTGTTTCGATTACTGTTAGCAAATTAAAGAATTATCATATTAAAAGTCAACATTATAAGTTTAGATAAAAACATTAATACACAAAATTATTTATATCGTCAGTTATTAAAACATTGGTAATATAGTTCCTTACTAATACAAGTGTTTTTTACGAATTCATATATTAATTAATATTTTACACATACTCACATCGCATGTTTGGGTGCCATGTGTGATTTGTTAAATAATTACTTTTATAAGTTTTGCACAGGGTTTAAAAGGTTGTCCAGTAAAGCCAATGAGTTACCTTTAAATTTTATTTCTTTTCTTAATCACCTTTCAAATTTTCATCTTGATTTATATATATTTCCATTAATATATGAATTACGCAAAAGTAATTCGTTTCTCTCTGATCATAAAACTCCATCTTATAGGATAGGATTATTTATCTAAATATAATAATGTATTAGTTTTTTTTTTGTATAATTAAAGTTCATAAAAAATGTTTGTATAAAAATATTTTTTGTTGTTATATTCTAATTTATATTTTTTCCTTTTGTATAAAAAAGCCTAAAATCTGTAACTTAGTGGTTATGTATTTAGAGAGAGAGAGAGAGAGAGAGAGAGATTAAAATGGATGACTGACAGCTAAAGTTGCAATCTAAACAACAATCATAGGTGGTGAATGAGTGACAAACATTCGTAGAATGATTGCTAATGTGGCTCTTAACTGTTCCAAACATAAACTCCCTCTTTCCTCAATTTTTTTTTTATATAAAAATTGTTTTTACAGACGTACACTCATGAAAACTTTTAGCATTAATAATACTACATTAACCACTACAAGATACAAAATCTACTTTTTTCAGAGAGCCGTTTTTTAATTAATTTGAATTTTGATAACATTGATATTATTGTCCATATCAAAGAACACCAAGAACTACTTACAGTCAATCTTTTATTTAAGTATACTGAGACAGGTTGTATTTGATTGGAATGAAAATCGGCAGGTACAAAGTTGAAATACATGTTTCACCACCTATTCATTTTTTACATCCAACTAAGTTTAATTTTGAATTTGCTTCTTAATCCAAGTTATTAACTGAAGCCTTCCTTGACATTTGAACTCATTTTGCAAATCACAGAGTCACGTCGGACAAACTTTAAACATATCGGAATTATGTTTATGGATCCACCAAAAAATTAATTATTTAAAATGACTATATATAATTAATTAGTTATTCAATTTAAATGTTATTATTAAATTATTTATTTTGAAGACTCGATTGATTAATGATATGATAATATTTATATTGTAAGAAGTCATAGATTTAAACTTTTGTGCTCTCATTGTATTAAATATATATATATATATATATATTATACAGTAATGATGATTGACTTAATTGATAAATCGAACTGTATTAACTTAAAGGTTTTGAGTTCGATGTTGTAAGTCATTGTTAAAACTTGTGACATATCGTGATCTTAGAATATATAACATGCAAATTTTATTAAGAAATTGAATTAAGAGTTAAAAAATAAGAACATCCGAAGAATGAGGGTTCAAATATAGTCTTTCCTTTAAATATTATCATAACCTCTAAATGGTTACCCGTAATGTCAATTATATAGGTTAACCTATGACAGCTATGTATATAACCATTGATTCTTGATTTAAAAAGAAAAAAAAAGGGGAACCTTGCAAATAATCATTTACACCACACTAGGTGGGATATTTATTAAGTAGCATAGCATGGTCCAATCCTACCTGTTGAAGTTAAAAACTAGTGCCATTGCCAAATGTAGCGGCACTAATTTTTGCCCCTTTCTGAGGTCTGATTGCAAACAACAAAGAAAAGGGGTGTGTTATTATGCCAGAAGCTAAGCCCTATAGTAGGATTTATCGTTATGATTTGAATATAATATCTTTATTTTAAATTTTTTCCAATTCTAATTTTATAATTTCAGATTTGATTTCTCTTATTCTGACTAATAATTTCTAACTCCCAAAGAAAAGAGAAAAATCTAAGCCCACGCAAGCCTAGTGGAAAGAGACTTGCTGCTAAAATCAAACACGAACAAAAACAACAAAATGATAATTATAAGCAAGAAAGAGACTGGGTAACCACCAAAAAACAAAACAAAATAAAGACATGATAAGCTTGGTAAGGCCCTGCCCTGCACTGCCCAAAGAGATAAATGAAATATAAGTGGTGGGGATTGGGGAAGAAGAGAGAGAGAGAGGTTAGTTAGGTCATCTCATGGAAACTGCACTATCTGGCTTTGGAGCTGGCATCATTGAAGTTGAACATTGAAAACACATGGAGCAGACGTCAAATTTAGGCAGTTGTCGTTCCTCTTTCGCTTGAAACTTGCACGACCCATTTTGTGTACACTTTGTACCCAATATACAGGCAAGTAGGCAACCCAGCCCACCAACACTAAATACAGGGTTCATGACTTGTCTGCAGATCGATGTTAACACCTCAAGTTTCTTCCATCAACTTTCAACCTCAGTGGGGGAATTCACTCAATTTTAATTAATTGGGAAAGTTTCCATCTTCTTTGAGGATGTGTCTTCTTGTCACCCAACCAAAACAAATTCCAACAATTTTTTTTCTTTCTTATTTTTTCTGATTTTGTTGTTATATCTCGGACTCAGAGTCTATCTGCACAACTGTTTTAGTTTAGCTAGTAACTATTATGTATGATTATAATTGTGGCTACATTTTAATATTGTTCTTGATGGAGCCATGAGTAATAAGAATAGTCTATCTTTTTTCTCTGATCTCTTCATATTCTGTTTTAATAGAATTTGAACTCAATCATTACGGTGTTTTCTTAATTCTTATAAATGTACAATTATACTCTAAAAGCTATATAAGAATTATCATTCTAACTCACAACTGTTTAATCATCAGTGTCTAACAAAAAATATTATTTTTAAAATAAAAATTATTAGATAAAAGAGTTTTAACATTGAAAATATAATTGATCCAAATAATTAGTTTAATTTATTGAATTAATATTCTTGGCCATGAAAGAGTAAGACAACGTTGATTGAAAAGAAAAATTTGTTGGGGGCATATAATCATGCACATTTAGAGGGCTGAAATTAATTATGCAATTTTTTTTATCTTGTTTGGTTTTATTTGAAACTATGGGCAAAAATTAAAAAGTTTAATTTTGGTCGACTATCAGTGTTAAAAAAATTTATATTGTTATTTAATAATATGTCTGTACATCATTAAATAAGTTTGATTTTTTAGATAATTATTATGATAGTCAAATTCATTTATTAATTTATCTATACATAATTAAATGACATCATAAAATTTCTCAACACGTAAATTAAAATTAAACCCAAATTAGAAAACCCCAACTTTAAGTCATAATCCAAAACATGTAGCATGTTCGTGTTGGTTTATATATGTAGATATATAGGCTACAGAATTACGACCTAACAAAGAGAATTCTTGTGCTATCAGTAAGTAACAAATGGCACTTAAAATAATTTTATAAAACTACTTATTAAATATGCTTATTGAATAAAAAAAATTTATATAATTTATTTTTTTTGACGTCATTTTTTGTAATTCTCTTATAACACACTTAGAAATTTTCAAACAAAAAAAAATTCCCATAAAAGAAATCTTATATTGTTGACTTGTGTACGATTGTGTTGTTGATGTGAGGAGACGAGAGAGGAAATTAAGAGGGCAGAAGCAATGAACATATCCAAAGAAAGAAAGAAAAAAGAAAAAAAGTGGGCAGTGATTCATAAATTTGGAGGGAAACAAGGGAAGCTGTCATATATGCATGTGATGTGGATTGTTTTGATTGATTAATATTCATTGTATCATTCATTGATTCCAGGCATGCAGAGGCGTGCGCGCATGAGAAGGGGACGGTGAAATGAATCTCTGTTCCCTCTCTTCTTTGCAATGAATTTGTCTCTGCAGTTCCACTCTGCATCTGTCCCAATCACTCCCCAAACCCCGGCTAGCTAATAATATCAACCAATCAATATATGTTACGTTTATTGCCCTCTAAAAACTCTAACCTAACCTGTGTTTTCTCTCTGATTGTGATTCTGATTTGTGTTCATTCTATTTCAGTATTTCTATATACCACATACAGAAAGAAGTACATAGTAGGCACAAATTACAATTGGCTAATTTCCTCATATATATATATATATATTTATACACGTACTCCAATTACTATTATTTATAATATTAAATTAAGGTAATGGTTGAAGGCATTATTAATTAATTTAATTATTGCTTGCATGTTAATTTCATATGTGCATGAGCATGAGAGAGAAATGGAGATGGGCAAGTGCATGCAGCTAATTAATTAAGGTGATGAAATAAGTGCCAAGTGTGAGTGTGACACGTTTGAGTTAATTTGACAACTACAAGACAACAAGGGGAGGCAGTGCGTGGACGGAGTGAGGCTACGTTTCATTTCTTCCCCCTTTTCTTCTTCTTATTCTTTCATTATTGTGTTCCTTTTGTGCTTTTGTAATTGTAATTGTATTTTTATTGTTGGATGGGATATGTTTTTGAGAATTGAGGGTGAAACAAAGGGAGTGACAAAACAATCTTCCACGCGTTAGAATGTTGTGTCCCATTGACGCCACTACCATCCATCATTCATTCATTCATTTGAAATTATCAATCTGGGATTGGGACTGCGACTGCGACTGCGACTTGGACTTCGGAAATTATATTGGACTTCGGAAATTATAGGCAAGTTCATCTTCCCAACTTCCTATTTAGATATTATTATATAAAATATAATTTATAAAATTTGAATAAATATCACGTATTATTTATATATTTATTTATATATGAGGGTGACAGTAGGTTGGGTAGGCTCACGAATTTGTATGTTTTTACCTAACTCAACTTATGGTTGACGAGTTGGTCTAAGTTTGAAGATTAAGTTGAGTCAGGTTTAAAATAACTAAACCCATAAGGTATAGGTCGAGTAACGAGTCGAGACTATCCAAATCTATAAAACTCAACCTAATTCATTGATTTTTTTTTTAATTTTTTTAAAATTATTTTAAGATGTGTAATCACTTTTTATTAAAGCTTTAAGAAGCTTATATAAGTTTATAATTTTTTTAGATAATTAATTTCTTGAGAATTTTTAAAATTACATTACATTTAGTATTGGAAGGTGAGTTCTTGATCAATTTCGTAGTTTTTGTTGTTAAGGCATTGATTTGTGCTCATAACTAATTAAGAACTCTTAATAAACACATTGATTTATAGATTCAAATAGATGAAATTGAAAAGATTGAAGTATGTAATGTATTATATAGAATTTGCTTAATTTGTTTAATTAATTACTAATAGTTTAATCATTAATGCTTGCTAATGCTTCATGATTCCTTTATGTGTTAGATATGTCTACTGCTAAATATGAAGTTGTAAATCGTAATAATTGATCCTTTTAGATGTTTTTTAGGTAATTGGTTAAGATTCTAATTCTTTTTAACTTATTATTTCATTGTTGGTTTCAATTTTTTTTATTTTAACAATTATGTTAATTGTGATTAATGTTACGGTGTTACCGGCTTGTAGGAAATCAAAGAGGAGATGAAACATTGATTACAGTGTCACTGGTTAATTATGTTACATGTGTCTTTGTTGTTTATTTGTATTGATCATAATTGTAATTCTAAAGTTATATGTATTTTGAAATTTATGTTTTATGTTATGTCATTTGGAAACTTATGTTATGTTATTCATAACATATTTTAATTTTAATTTTAGCATGTTAAAATTTTTTCTGAGGTTCAAGTTCAACCCACAAGTTAAATCCAACCCAACCCACATATGAGTGAGTTGGGTTGGTTCAAGTCAGAGAAAAAAAATCTCCAAACTCAACCCAACCCACCATTCCATGAGTGAGTTGGGTCTAAAATTACTCAAAACTCAACTCAACTCAACTCATGTAGACCTCTATTCATATATATATATAATTTAAATTTTTACTCATTTGATTATTGTTTTTTTTAATGTTGAAATTTTAAATTATTTTTATATTAATTTTTTAGTTATAATAATTAATTAATTAATTAATTTTATATAATAATTTATCTTATTTCTTTGATAAGTAATAAAATATCATTTTAAATTTTATTTTTATCTTAAAATTTAAATAATAACTAATTGATCCTTAATAAGGCTTTCCCATTATCTTACCATTTGAAAATTTATTTTATGATGTAGAATTTTTAGGCAACTTTAGTATTTATCTCAAAAGAAGAATAATCATAAATCATAATCGCATAATTTTCTAAAAAGTAAAATTAATGAGTTTAAATGACATGGAACTAAAACAAGCAATTTCTTAATTTTTAAATAGATTATCTACAATTTTTTTAAACATAATATGAATAATATTTTTAAATCGTATATTTGTTTAGATCTTATTATATATGCTTTTAAATATAAGAATTTGTTATTATTATTTTTTAGATCTTAAATATGATAAATATCTTTTTAATAAGTCATATAATATTTTTTATCTCTTTGGATAGATAAAACTGAATTTCAAGAAAAAAAATATTATATAGAGTAATTATGTTTCATATCTTTAAAATTTATCTTACCAACAACTTATAAAGTCCAATTTTGAAAAACTATTTTATAATACAATTTTTTAGGCAAATAGTATCTAGCTTAATGGAAGAATGATCATAAATCATAATTATATAATTTTTTAAAAAAAAATTAACGAGTCTCAATGATATGAAATTAAAGCAAACAAATTATTAATTTTTAAATAGGTTAAGATAATATGGATAATACTTCCAAATTTTAGATTTGGTTAGATCTAATCAAATATGTTTTTAAATACCAACATGGTGTGACACAAGTAGTGGATATTTGGGCCTTTTAAGTATGTGTGTAAGGGTTCGATTCTTGACCTATGTATATGGAAAAACATATGTTATGAGATGTTAACCCCTTAAATGGACCTCGGTATCTCGGGGATTAGCCCAACAGTTGCGTACAGGGGATACCCTGGGAAACAAAAAAAATGCTTTTGAATATAAGAATTTGTTAACACTTAATTTTTTTAAATCTTAAATATGATAAATATTTATTTGTTAAGTCATATAATGTTTTTTATCTCTTTGGGTAGGTGAAATCAAATTTCAATTTTTTTTTATCAAATAGCTATAGAAAGTAATTATACTTCACATCTTTAAAATTTTAAAAATAGTAAGAATTTAATAACAGTTAAAAGTAGTATAAATAGGTTATGCAAAGATACAAAGTCTATTTAAAATTCATTGAACTTGCTTTGAGCTCTTGCATTTTGATAGTGGTTCCAAATATACTTTACTCCACTCTTTCTTTGTTATTCTTTACAATCTCAGTTTTATGTTATTATTAAGGCAATGCTTTATGCAATTGAGTTTTGGATTATATATAATGTTTGAGTTCTTTACTATGTTTTTATTTGGCGTGACTGACTAAATTTGATTTGTTATTCATTTCAGTGCTACAATGGCTGTCCGGTATAATTTTGTTAACGAGGTTAATGCCAATAATGATAAAAAAATATAGAAGCTTAAAGTAAAGATTTCATGATTCTATAGTCTTATTGATGAATTTTAAATGCTATAAACATTTCTTTTGTACAGTTATATCATTCACATTTTTTATTTACTTAACATGTTAATTAAATAGTTGAAAATATATTTAGTTACAAACTGAATAGTTCTGTTTGCCCCTCCTGTATTAAAATATTACAAAATCATTGTGAATGATCCAATATTACAAAATTGCTTGACACCGTTGGAGACTAACAATCAAAGACGTCAAGTGAATAATTTTTTTATAATTACTTTACAATATTTGATTGCTAATATCCAACGATGTCAAGTAACTTTACAATATTTGACCACACACAATGATTATGTAATATTTTAATATAAGAGGGCCAAACAAAACCATTCAGTTGTAAATAAATACATTTTCAACTATTTAATTAACATGTTAAGTAAAGAATGATATAACTGTACAAAAAAATGTGTCTAACCTTTAAAATTTGTCAATAAGACTATATAACAATAAAATCATTACTTTAAGCTTCCATATTTTCTGATCATTATTGTCATTGACCCATTAACAAAATCATAGCGGGTAGCCATTATAGCACTAAAATGAACAGAAAATCAAATTCAGTTAGTTACACCGAATAAAAGTAAAGTAAAGACCTCAAAACATTGTATAGAATCAAAAACCCCACTGCATAAAGCATTGCTTTAAGATTACCAAAAAAAAAAACATTGCCTTAATAATAACTTAGAACCAATAATGTAAAGAACAACAAAGATAGAGTGAAGAAAAACATATTTGGAACTACTATCAAAGTACAAGAGTACAAAGTAAGTTTAATAAATTTTGAATATGCTTTGTATCTTTGCATAACCTATTTATACTATTTTTGATTGTTATTAAATTCTTACTATTTTTTAAAGGATTTAATTTTAATCCACTTTCAGTGTAAAGAAATTTTACACTGTCATTCAATCATGTACTAACACATCATTAAAAGTATTAAACTTTTGATGTAGTTGTTATAATAGTCAAACTCTTTAATGCTATGTTTGGAAAAAAGAAAGGGTGGAAAGGGAGAGAAAAAGGAAAGGAAGGGAAGAGGAAGGATGGAAGGAGATACATTTCCCTTTGTTTGGATGTTTAAGTAAAAAATATTAGAGGGGCTCCTTTCCCCCTCTTTACTCCCTAATTTAAGGGGGAATAAATTTGGAGCTTTGATGGGAAGAAGGGGAAATACTTTCCCTTATTTTCCCTTCCTTCTCCCTCATTAAAAGTTATCCAAACAAGGGTATGAGTTATTTTCCCCTTCCATTCCTCTCCTTACTTGCATTCAAACAATGCATTAATAAGTTGATAACACATGATTGGATGACAGTATAAAATTTTTTTTACACAAACAGTAGATCAAAATTAAAATCTTTTTTTAAATTTCAAATATATGAAATATCATTATTCTATCTAGCTATCTGATAAAAAAAAATTGAAATTTGATTTCATTCACTCAAAGAGATAAAAGACATTATATGATTTAATAAAAAGATATTTATCATATTTAAGATCTAAAAAATTAAATATTAACAAATTCTTATATTTAAAACCATATTTGATCATATCTAAACTAATATAAGATTTGGAGATATTATCTATATTATGTTAACCCATTTAAAATTTAAGATATTGCTTGCTATAATAACATGTCATTTAGACTCATTAATTTTACTTTTTGAAAAATTATGCAATTATGATTTATGGTCGTTCTTCCGTTGAGCTGGATACTATTTGCCTAAAAATTTTACATTAAAAAATTGCTTTTCAAAATTGGACTTTATGAGCTGTTGGTAGAATAAATTTTAAAGATATAAAACATAATTACTCTATCTATATGATGAATTTTTTTTTCTTGAAATTCAGTTTTACCTACCCAAAAATATAAAAGACATTATATAACTTATAAAAAAGATATTTATGATCAACAACATTGATAACTTTCATTCTAAAAGCAATTCCTGGCTCCAACGCATTAGAGAGCTCCTCCAAAGAGAATAGGAGATCAAATTCATTGATACTCTCAAAAAGGGCAATGCTTGTGCCGACTGGTTAGCTAATTGAAGCCTTCATCAACAATATTTCTTTATGGAGATGACCACTCTCCCTAGTAACCTACGGTTTCTTCTCTAGATTGATTTTTCAGTTGATACCTTGCCCTGCTTAGTTTCCCCTCCACTGCAATCTTTTGCTTTTGGACCCCGACCTCGTTTAAGCACGAAAAAAGAAGATATTTATCATATTTAAGATCTAAAAAATTAAATATTAATAAATTATTATATTTAAAAGCATATCTAATAAGATCTAAGTAAATTTACGATTTGGATGTATTATTCATATTATGTTTTAAATTTTTTTGTAGATAATCTATTTAAAAATTAAGAAATTATTTGCTTTAGTTGCATGTCATTTAAATCCATTAATTTTACTTTTTTAAAAAATTATGCAATTATGATTTATGATTCTTCTTCTATTGAAATAATTACTATGATTGCCTCAAAATTCTGCATCAGAAAATAATTTTTCAAATGGTAAGATAATGAGAGAGCGATATTAAGGATCAATTAGTTATAATCTAAATTTTAAGATAAAAATATTATTCAAAATTGTATTTCATTACTTATCAAAGAGATAAAATAAATTATTACATAAACAAAATAAAATTAATTATTTAGTATAACTGAAAAGTCAATATAAAATAATTTAAAATTTCAGCATCAAAGGGGTAAGAATCAAATGAGTAAGAATTTAAAGGAAAAAAAACACATATATGAGTGACACATAATATTTGTCAAAATTTCATAAACTGGCTTAATATAATAAATCATATCTAATGAAATCTAAACAAATCTATGATTTGAAGGTATTATCCATATTATGTTTTTAAAAAATCTATGAATAATTCATTTAAAAATTAAGAAATTACTTACTTTAGTTGCATGTCATTTAAACTCATTAATTTTTCTTTTTAGAAAATTATACAATTATGATTTATGGTTATTCTTTTGTTAAGATGGATATTAAGATTGTCTAAAAATTCAGCATCAAAAAATAATTTTTCAAATAGTAGGATAACAGGAGAGTCATATTAAGGATCACTTAGTTATTATTTAAATTTTAAGATAAAAATAAGATTCAAAATTGTGTTTTATTACTTATCAAAGAGATAAGATAAATTATTGCCTAGAAAAATCAAATTAATTATTCAGTCTAATTGAAAAATTAATATAAAAATAATTTAAAATTTCAACATCAAAAGTGTAGGAATCAAATGAGTAGAAATTAAAAAAAAAACACATATATGAATGACACGTGACATTGGTTCAAATTTCATATACTATGTTTTATATAATAGTATATAGATATAGATTACTTCATTTTAAAAAAAATATTGAGAGACACTAGATATGTTAATTATTTGATGTTAGTGTTAATTTTTATAAGTTTTATAATTTTCTTATTATATAATTAATTTAGGAAGTGATTGAACTATTTTTTTTTATAAAAATCTTATAAAACAACTTATATAAAAAATATTATAATAAATAACACATTATTATTTAATAGTCTATACACATCAAATTTAACAAATCCATGCATAGCAGATGCTAATAAAACTAGTAGTTATGAAAAATGAGCTCGTAAAAAATTCATTTTTAGGTTACTCTAATTTTACTACCACAAATTTAATATTATCAGACTAATAAGCATTTGAAAACGTAGATAATTGGAGTATTATTTATTTTTCCTTTTCTTTTCTTTTTTTTCAATTTTGGGTGAAAGGTAATTGGCAATATGGGCAGGTAATAATCAAATGCAAATGCAGGCACCGCAGAAGGTGGTGAAGTACCTAAAGAATATGGACCAATCTGTTATCTGTAGGCAGAGGCCATACACACACAACACATACACGGGGTGTGCAGTAGCCTAGTGGGGTAGGAAGTAGTAAATGGTAGGTACCACCGGCACTCTGGCAGTGCCAGAACCACAAGCAATCCCAACGGAACCCTCTTTCTCAATGCACATTTAGTGGTAGACTAGTATATCCAATGCGATAAAACCCCACTCAACAAGAAACTTCTCCAGATTCAGAGAAAATATATTTTTAATGCTTGTCTCAGAATAAATTGTCATAAATAGTAAGGGAATGACTTTTCTTCCATCCGGAACTGAGAGTTACTTTTCTTTATTTAAATTATTAATATAATATGTAAAGTTTTGTTAAATTTAAGCAATAAATAGTTTTGAAAAGTATATAGCTTGTGTTAAAAGTACGTAAATTGTGTGATAAAAATGTAAAAAAAATTAAATTTGAGAAAATTTTATATACTTCAGCAATTTAAATAAACAAAAATAATTTTTATTTTATGTAAAAAGTCGTGTACCCTTATGCATTGGACAGAATTTCTATCTCACATAGAAGTTCGATCCAAATAATAGAATTTAAAATTCATTTTATTTTTATTGAGCATGTGTCACTTGGATTTTGAATGTGCAATATATTATTGTTTGGTATTTTCAGCACTTACTAAACTTTTTTAAATGAAAAATTTTCACTACGAATATATATATTTATAATAAAATAAGCACAGTTAAAAATACAATTAAGTACGAAAATCATGTTATGAATATTTTTTCAAAAAGAATTAAATGTTATAATTTTTTTAAAAAAATGTATTTTATGATTTCTAGATAACTTCACAATTTTAAAATGATTTTTTACTATTGATTTTTAAAAAAATTTAAAAATAAATTTTTATAATATAATCTAAATAGACATTTACAAAAATCAGAATGTGATTATTAGTGTAGTGAACCGCCTATAAAGAATTAAAATGGTCTATGATGAAGGGTGGTCATTTGACAGCTTCAGCTTGACCCAATAAATTATTGACAACAGATGGCCAGAAAATTGTAGAAGCTGGTCAGTGATTGCTTTTGGTGGGTGGTAACTGCTAGGAACTATTAAAAAAAAATTCTGGTCAGGTGAAAACTATTTAGCAAACTTGGTTCAATGAAGGATAAGGCATAAGAAGAAAAAATCAAGGACGAAAAAAAAGGGAAAAGTTGTAAATTGGAAAAATTGCAGGCTTAGTTATAATAGGGAAAAAAACTATTAATTTTTTTTTTCTGGTCAGATGAAAACTATTTAGCAAACTTGGTTAAATCCAGGATAAGGATAGGAAAAAAAATCCAGGATGAAAAAGAAAAGGCAAAAGTTATAAATTGGAAAATTTGCAGGCTAAGTATGCTCACCGGTCACACACGTGTCTGACAGATTGAGTGTAGCTGGTTTAGCAGCCCATGCCGGCGCATCCTCGTAATTGATACTCGATGGCTTTAACGAAAACAAAAATACACTATTAAGGAATGAGACATGCATCTACTCCTCACTTAGTTTATTGGGACCGTTTGTATAAAAAAAAAGTATAATTGAGAAATATTCTCACTTTGTGTGTCTGATTGTATTTTGTAAAATTAAAATTTTATTTTTTGAGCAAGAAAATATTCTAACTTACATATATAAATAAAAAGAATGAATCATGCAAGTGAGATGATAAAAAATGGTTATAATGTCGCATTTTTAGAGTATTTTATTTGCGTTTTAACTTATTCTTCCCTTTCTCAAACCAGTTATTAGTTGTAACTAAAAAATATATATACATATATAACATGTAATAACTTTAATGAGAGAACTGGTTGAAAAGTTAGAGTAAACAACTTAGTCTTACTTCTATAGCGACAGCAAATACATTTTATATTTTGTATTTCATATAATTACTATTGTTATTCAAATTTTATCTTACACGATATACTCACTTACACTAGACACAATAAATTTCATGTAGTCACCAAAAAGAATAAATTTCATGTAAATCTCACTCATAGTTTGTAAGATATACTCACTCTCACTAAGTATGAGACGCATTAAATTTCATGTACATCTCAGTCAGTTGTAAGTGTAGTTACCGTATACACCGTCCGCACAAAGCAATTTTTGTCCCAAAGACTAGTTTACCTTATTAGAATCTAAATTGAAGGGACCTAAAGAATACTATTAAGGCAATAGCACCCAAAGAGATCGGATTTCTCTTTGTTGGACCGAAATAGGGTCATGAATATTTAGCTTTGCTCTCTGTCTTTCAGTGTCTGCTCTGTCTCTGTTTATATGCTATTCATGTGGCAAGTTTTATTAGTATGTTTCGTTTAATTTTTAAAAACTCTTAAACTAGAGTTTGGATAAAAGTTTATCTCTTAATGTTTTTATTCAAACTATGATTTTAAAATTTCAAAAGTTAAACCAAACTCAAACTACATGATATTAACTATTTAGTTAAAACACTGAAATAGATGATGACTTAAATGCAATACATCCTCAAAAACGACTTAGATAAAATACTATAAGCGCTTATAATGTTATCCTCTAAGTAAAATATAATAGGTATATTATTTTTTATATATCAATATCACAAGTGAAAATAATGTGACACTAAAATTAAAAAATAATACACATTTTATATTTTAATAAGAAAACACCACAAACACCTATTAAACTTTATTTAAATTTTCTCCTTAAAAAAAGCTGAATTACTAAAAAATAGCACATTTTGTGCTTTTTTTAAAACTAGATTTTGATGCTTATAAAAAAAAAACATTTTTTTATAACAAAAAAATTATTCAAACATAAAAAAAAGATCTTCTCAAATTTTATATTTAAACATAAAATTGATTTTACTTTTTATAAAAAAAACTTCTAATTAAAGATCTTTTTTAATAGTTCATCCAAACCAGCTTAGTTTGTTACTATTCCCATTTTTTTTTTTTTGGCCATAGTTTGTTACCATTCCAATCACTTCTAAACGCTAGATCATCATCATCATATGTCAAAACACCATAAAGTGCACATCTTGGGCACAGGACACAAGAAACTGTAGATTTTAGCGTCTAGTACTTAAAAGAGATATATATAAACAAACTTAAATGACAACGTTAGTTACTGGCAGTAATCCACGACAGTGAATGACAAAACCGCATCATGAGTTCAGACAGGTCACAAGTCACAACTGCTGTAACACTTGTAAAGGTGTTTACAGGCATTTTTAGTTCTTCCTTTCAACAGCAATTCACTTATTTGTAAAGGACAGTGGAACAAAATCTCACAGAATTCCTTAATTTTCTTAATACTAATAAACTTGCGCAGAATGCTGCAAACAAATGTACCATACGTTCAGCTGATCTGCGGATCATGATTGGATGTGCCAAAAATGGCCCCCGCCTTCCTCATCTTCTGCCATGCACAATATGACATTCAAAGTGGATTGTCTAACTTACGATGACTAGAATTTACATTCAGCTGATTACTGCATAGACTGGAAACAGTGGGCAAGTCTACTTACCTGTAAAAGCGAAAGCAGCATCAAGAGGTGTAAGGCTTTATGATGCTACAGCATCTGAGCTAAATCTGAAAATTGAACTACATGGATCTAAATAGTTCTACATTAGGAAGAAATTAGCCCAATCTATACAACAACATAGTAAGACTATCGAACATATACCATCATACATGTAGTTCAATTAAGCATCTTTTCAAGTGGCAGGGGAGTCATTGACCGAGAAATGAAACTGAAAGGAGGATATTAAATGAAGTGTTAAATCTAACTGAATTCACCAAATATGAATCTTGTTCTCCTTCACAATTTCATTTTTAGGCCAGATTGTCAATCTTTTTAATCTGCTTTCCCCATCAAGAGTGTCAAGATTCAACCAGAATAGAAGAAACAGAACTAAAAATGCCATTGCATTCTCTGCCAAGGAGAGATCCAAACCCCCAGTTACAAACAAATCTCAAGACTTCTTTCCCATCAAAAAACGAGGTCTTTGCTCAAAGGCCCTCAAAGAACTGCATGTGGTTTTCAAATGTCTCCATGTCTGATATTGCTTACTGATCCATCGTCTTCAACCTAAAATAAGTTACAAGATAACACATTACTCTTTATAGACAAATCATTGATGAAGTTAAAATTGTGTTTTTCATGCAAACTCTCCCATCTGGATCGTGTTATAAGTGGTGCAAAGCATAAAATTTATATGGGATTTTACAACAAGTGTAAAGCTAATAATGCCATTGCTAACAAGACATGAGTTATTCAATGTTATAACTTCCAAGTATTAATTGTAGCAAGCAAAATTCTTATCATTTTATTTGTTTATTTTTAATATACATGTAAAACTTCAAGGATAGGAGAAAGAATCAAAGAAAGATGATCCAGGTGCAGCTCCTCTGAAGTGAAGGGTGCACTCCAATCACCATTCAAGAATAAAATCTGTAGTGAGAATTTTCATTAACCACTTGAGTCAACTACTAATAATACACATTGTTTTTTCATCAATGGATATCAAAATGCATTTTCCACTCAAAACTAAACTTTAATTTAGAGAAAGATTAGCAATTGAAAAAAAGCAGTTCCATATCCAATACTCAGGAGGCCACATCTTTAGATTGTAAGTTGATGCCATGCTCATGCAATAAGCACCAACATAGTGAACAACCAGGCCGGCACCCTGCAAAGTGAAACTCAGTTCAGATAGTGATATCAAGTTGGCATTGTCATCATCAGAGTTACCGGGTTCGCAATACTCTCTGGTACGTGGTACGGGTACGCAGTACGTTACTTCTTGAAATTATGTTCTTAAGAATTTCTTTACAAGCGAAGTACCAAAAATTGGTACGTGAGAATTGGTACGCGAGAATTAGTACGTAATTCGCAGAGTTGGAGAGAGAATCCGGTAACTATGGTCATCATCATACTTTTGTACAGATTATGCAAGTATATGATTGATGCAACTAATTAAATATAAGATCAATACATTATATTACCTTGGCTGGAGTTGGAAGTTCTCTATCTTTTCCTAAGAAATCTGCGGACTCACAGACAGGGCCGACCACATCAAAGTTGGCTATCTCGGCATTTGCTGGGGTAGGGGAAACCAGCTCTATATGCTGCAACCAAACAGTGGCATGTCATTCAATATTCAGGGAAAAGAAAATTGTCTGAACATAAAAGGTGCAGCCAAGTGACATTTGGGTAGCATCAGATAACCATGATGATCTTGAAATATGTTGTCTTTTAAAGGTCTATCAACTCCCAAGTAGAAGGTAAAGACGCATTTATTTCTTTAGAATGCCAGCCTTAAAAGAAATACAAGAATTTGTCTCCTTTTCTCGATATTTGGCACAGGCACAGGGAGAGGACGTTGGGGTTAGGGAGCCAGTGTCTAACATGACACCCAGCCAAACCATAATACGTCAGGCATATTTCAGTTGATAGTAAATTATGTTTTAATAGTACATCTTATCTTAGTTAAAAGCACAAGCACTCCTAGGGTCTAGAATCTTTATTAATCTTCAACATAATCCTTAGAGAGGAAGGAGGCAGCCATCAAACCCAAAATTCCAACGAGAAAAAACTATATGTTATACATCCACACCAAAATTGATGTATTTGATGATAAGCCATAAGAGACTAAGAGCACTTGAATAATTACCTGGTAAGCATCATAAAGACTTGGACGGATAAGTTCAGCCATGCTTCCATTAATTACAATAAAGTTTTTAGATCCATTAGTTTTGACACCCGTCACCCGGTTAACTAAGCAACAGGTGTTTGCAATAAGTGATCTCCCTGGTTCAATGATGAGATTAAGATTGCAGGAATAGACAAGCTCCCGTACCTACTCCAGAAATGAACATACAGATATTAAATTAGAAGGAATACAGTGAAGTGCACAATTAAAGAAAAATATACTACATCTAGCAATTGGAAATCATTTAGATGAAGGGGCAGTAAAATGTGTCTATCTATGGCATTAACTGGCAATGTCAAGAAGAAGCAGATGCTCCTCTATATATGATCATAGCATACACAAACATACATACGCAAGCACCTCTCACGTGTATGTGAAGACAAAAAAACACCACATGTAATCTGAAAGTAAATACGTATTACATATACCATATTTATACCACAAATATGAACTGCTTACTAATCACAAATAACAAGTGACCTCTTTTATCAGCCATTTGTGACTAGTGAAAGGTCTCACAATTGATTCTATAGAAATTCACCAGGCATGGAAACTTCCATCCTTATTAAAGCAGATAGATAATATTACAATTGACAACTGACAATAAATGCATCTCAAAAGATGACAGTGATCTATTCCGTCAAGTACCACTACCAGACACTATACATTATGTAATTTATGCAAATGTAATAGTTCGCACAGGGCTTATTTTCCGCATGTCTCACAGCTTACAAAATGCTAAATTTTGATTATACATATAGCAATGTTAAGAATGCCCATTTATCAGTCACTAGTAATTTCTTATTCTTATAAGGAATTCGAACTTAATGCATAATCATGTAAAATATGGGAAGATAAAGTAAGATATTTGGGTAGAGTCCTCGCAGTATCAATGAGATATCTGGGTGTAGGAAGGATAGCACCAGAATGATAATAATCTATCACAATTCCACCGCCAATATTTAAATAATCAACTTCAAAACCCTGAGCTCGGATTTGGTCAATGTAGTTGACCATAATAATGGCAGCATCCCTGAAAATGTCTACCTGAAAAAAGAAGAAGCAAGCAAGCAACAATGTTTTCAAGTTCAACAACTTTAAATAGAAATAGAAAGAATCAACATATAACAATGCAAATCGTCCAAGGCAAAGTTATCCAACATAAAAAAAACAAGGTTACTATAGGAAATCATAATAAAGTAAGAAAAAATAGACAGGAGAAAAGAATATCCCAATGTAACAAAAGCAATAACAGAAAAAAAAAAACTCTACTTGACCAACAATAATAAAGCAATTATTGTGATGTTTAGACCAGATGAATGATGTATCTGATACAGGTTGAAAGGGGAGTGCATGAAAGAAGAAGAAGAAACACATTAAGATTTTGTGAATATACCTTGGTAATTGTTGACCCAAGATGGAAGTGGGCCCCTACAAGCTTTAACTCGTTAGGATGCTCCTTCACAGCATCTAGAAACCACTGCAGCTTCTCATTTCTAATGCCAAGTTTAGAGTTCTTATTTCCAGTGGCAACATAAGGGTGGACCTAAGGATAACATAAACATTTTATTAGAAATTTTCAGCATAATAAATATAATATGAAATTACAGATCAGAGCTGGAAATTTGGAGGTCCCGGGTTGGGCCAACAGTGATTCTGTGGACATAGCAGTCAGTCACAGCTAGTTAATAAAATTTTTGTGACAACGAATGTCATGTTCTGTTTATGGTTAAAAAGGAAGAGTAACAGCAGAAAGAGGGAATCAACTGTAAGTAATGAAATGGATGATTTTACAATGTCAATGGAAGAGAGATATCATAGGAATAGAAAAATGTTCTTGCTTTTGAATATTGTTGATTGCTGAAATTATTGACAAAGTTGTTTCCCATCAAATACCCTCAATAATGCATCAAATAGAACTCCAATGACTGTCAATCATTAACAATCTTCAGTTCCTTCAAGACTTAGAACCTATTTCAATAACATCAAGGCCCTTGCAGGAAAAGTTTAAAATTAAAAATTCCTAATAGCTAAACTGTAATTTTAGTAGAAAGCAAACATTTATTAAGTTTTTTAGGCCCTCGTTTTGTATCTGTCTTTACCTAAGTTGAGTATCAATTAGTCATACTTGAAAAGACATTAAGAATTTAACATCTTGTCTGTAAAAATTGTTAAAAGGCCATTACTTAATTACAAGCTGTATGTAACAAACCTTGCAACTCATGAAGTAAACTCTATAAATAATATACCTGTGGATCCGAAGTAAAACATTCACCCTCTTTCCAGCAATTCTTGCAGCCGCTACAATGTTTTCCAAGTCAAATTCACTATCCATGTTGACAAAAACACCTTCTTGGGCAGCCAAGACCAAATCCTCCAGGATTTTCCCATTCCCATTAAAAATACAGTGATACACCTATTCATCCATGTATTGACCCAGAAATACACTAAGTATTACACATTTTTTTAAAACAAGAAAAAATTATAAGAACCAGTTACGGAGAAATGCCAAACAATATAATTTTGAACCAAAGCTAAGCAAGTTCCAGATGGCATTCCCATACATCCAGCTGGCAAGGTCAACCAAGTACATATGACAGATGTGCAGAAAGGATCCTAAAGAAACGCAAATAGATTGATACATGCAGACAAATTCATGCACTTCATGGGTTGAGTGTAATTCAACCTTGTTGGATCAAACCCAGCACAAAGAGCCAGTCTAAGCTGGTTCCCACTTACAAGCATGGCACCACAACCCAACTGCCTCAAGTGCTCCAGAATCTTTAAATTATTGTTGGCCTTGAATCCTTGATGGCATAACCAATTATAGACCTCAAACCCTCCAAGGCGTCCCCACAGGCTTCAACATTTCTAGTAATCAGAGGCTTACTGTACAAATAGACAGGTCTTCTCTCAACAGATTCCATAATTTCATGCACTTTAAGGCCTTCACAGTACATATATCCATCTTCAGACTTGGTGAAACAGTGCTGAAAATGAGTTGTCTTGGAGTCATGTAATGGGGGTTTAGTAGTATTCTTCCGGGAGAGAACTGCTCTAAGAATACACGGTTTAATGGTAGCTTTGAGGGATAGAATTAGGTTTTGGGTGAAAGGGTTTTGATTTAAAGGGTGATTAAAGGTTTTGGGAAGCGAAGGAGAGTGAGAAAGGAGGTGTGTGGCCGCCATTGATGTGGTAATGATGTTCCTAAAAAACAAGTGAATTTGATCTTAGTTATCTACAATCAGTGCTCCAAAAATATGCAAAGTTTTAATTTTTTAACCTCCCTCCCCTCAAGCAGGGGAAAAGGAATAAGATGATAAAAATAGAAGTAAACAGACATGAAGGGAGGGGCATTGTCAATCTTGAGAGTTTACAAACATGTGAAAATGACTAATAAAATAACATTGATTTGGCAGACAATATCAGATACAAATACCAAATAATGAATAAGTAAAAACAGCATGATCATTGGTGAACTAGAATACTGATTCGTTTGAATGATCAATAATCAATTAATTCAGTAACTAGAAAAATAAGTAAGACTGAGAAGGTTACCAGAGCAAAGTTGAAAGCCAACCCAAACCACAAAGCAGAAACTGCTGACAATGAGTTCAAGAGATTGGGGAGCCAGCTGCAAATGTAAAGGGAAAGTCCCTCCCAGTCCCAGTTCAAAACTCAAAACTCAACTCAAAACCGTCCTCACTCCTCAATTCAGTGCTCAAGCGTTTTTGTTTTTTACATTTTAATATCGAAACCTCTCAGTGATAGAGATTAGAGAGGTGTAACGTGGCCCATCAAATTGGACTGGACGACTAATTTTAACAAGTAATACTATCTCTGGCTAAACTGGTGTTGACCAAAAATTTTATAAAAAAAAAAAAAAACTAAAGCTAAACTAGTGTTCAGCGGCCACTAGAAAAAATAAATAAATAAAAAACTTAATCTATCATATATATCTCTACTATGATATATAAAAACTAAAACGCGGCGAAACCAGGGGCGGTGCTACGTTATACTTGCCCAAATTATTTTAGAAACTTGATTTTTAATGTACATTTCATTTTTTAAAAAATAAAAATATTTAATTTGGCCTCCTTACAATGTTATTTCCTTCTTTGAGCCCTTAGTTAAATTACTCTAGTTCCGCCCCAGAGCTAAATGAATTTTGAGATCTATACTAATTATATATAATTTATATGTTTTCTTTATATGCATAAATTTATAAGAAACATCGACGATTCCTTTATCTTTTTGCTTTGCGTTAGTCTATAACTAATCTTCTTGAATTTTTAAGTATATTAAGTATAAGATATATATTATATTATTTAATGTGTGTTACATTAATTATGTGAATTATTAATTTTCATTTTAATAATAAAATTTAATATTTTTAATATTAATCATTGTTAATATATAAATAGTGATAGACAACAATGACAATGATTTTGTAAATGACGTGACAAGAAAATTTTTATGCCGAATATACCTAAAAATCTCTCATTAAACATAATTGTCTTCTATCTATTATTTATACATTAATAATAATTAACATTAAAAAATTAAATTTAATGATTAAAGCAGAAGAGAATGAGAATTTACATAACTAAGTCTAAAATCCTTTCGTGTTTGGAATACTCTCTCACAAAAAACGAGATTATAGGACCAACCATGGTTTTCGTTTATTTTATTGTTTCAGATGATGACGTGGGTTTTCACGTGGTGAAAACGAAGCTGACATGTCAAAAGTCTGCATGCAAGTAAGTAATTGCGAGGGGGAGAGAGATGGCATAGAATAACCATTTCTTTCGCCTCTTCAGTTATCAGCTTTAGACTCGCTACTTCTTTGTGGACCATAATCATAATGAAAGAACTGCACTCTGCTCTCATATCTCACTCCTCTACTACTCTTTCGCATGTTTTGCTTTCTCTTTTTCATACAAGTTCCAAGCCTTCTTAATTTTGAAGCAAGCTGCATAAATGGCGTTCATGAAGCTGGGATCAAAGTCAGAAGTATTTCGTCAGGAAGGTCAAACGAGGTGAGAATTTCTATCAAAATAAACCAATATATTGCTCCAATGGGTTATGTTAATTAATAAAAGATGGATCTTCTAATTCAGTTAGTTTTCTGATTTGTAAGCACTTTCTTGCTCAATAGAAAGACTGGAGACTTTGGAGTAATTAGGCATAAAGCTTTTTTTTTTTTTTTGGTTGTATTGATCTTTTGGGATGGCACAAGGTTTTCAATTTCATCTGCAGAGTCTCATAATTTAAGTCATCTTGACATTTGAATCAAAATGTAGAGATTGTCCACAAATCACAAGCCACAGGTGTTCGAAATACAAGTCAAATCACTGCATCATGACGTCTGTGGTACAACTTCATGCCCGATAAAGAGGAAATTAAAAATGTTGCATGTCATGCTAGAAGCATATCACCACTATATATACTTGGATAAAAATTAAAATGGAAACAACCAATTAGGCTATGCCAAATTTTAAATGAAGTTGAGAAAAGTGTCAATTGAAGATTGTGTCCGGATACACAGTACAACTGCTCAAAAGAGAAAATAGGAAATTAATGTCCATCTGGTTGGGGATTCAAGGTGTTATAGATTTCCTAGGTTAAGGGTTCAATTCTCATGACATTGTTCATTATCATCGGAGAGATGTAAGATCCTATATTATCTAGTATGTTGTTTAGTTATTTTATAATTGATTTTACTAAGTAAAAACATAGTTGCAAAATACAGGACAATCGTCAAAGAAGTTATCTTTGTACATTTATAGCATACTCAACTTCTACCTAGGATTCCCCCCCCCCCCACCCCTTTTTACACAAGCATATACTCCTTTAATAATTATCTTTTTACTTTCAGGCTCTGTACAACAGGACTTCCAAGTGATGTTACCGTTGAAGTAGGCGAAATATCTTTTTTTCTCCACAAGGTGCATGTTGTAATTGAACTTTGGTTGAAAATGAATTTTTTGATAATCTGTTTATGAATGTTTTTTCTTTTCACTCTTTACCTTCTATATCTTTCTTGGTTTATATCAAGTACTGACCTCAACCATGCATTAATGCTAGACCTTAGTTTGTTTCTGCATTTTGTGATTTTGATGCAGTTCCCATTGCTTTCTAGAAGTGGATTTCTGAATAAACTCATTGCTGACTTCTCAAACGAGGATGGATCAAGTTGTGTTTTGCAACTTCATGATTTGCCTGGTGGAGATAAAACATTCGAGCTTGTAACAAAGTTTTGCTACGGTGTAAAAATAGAAGTAACAGCATCAAATGTGGTCAGTCTAAGAAGTGCAGCAGAGTACCTTCAAATGAGTGAAAATTATGGTGACGGGAACCTTATTGCACTGACAGAGGCTTTTCTCAATGAAGTTTTCAGCAATTGGCCAGACTCCATAAAAGCTCTTCAAACATGTGAGGAAGTTAAATCTTATGCAGAAGAGCTCCATATTGTTTCAAGATGCATTGATTCCCTGGCCATGAAGGCATGCTCGGACCCAAACTTGTTCAACTGGCCCATGGCTGGACGTGATTTCTCGCAGAATCCAGCAGACCCTGCCTTATGGAACGGAATTTCTTCTGAGATTAAACCACCACCTCCAGATGATGATTGGTGGCACGAGGACGTGTCTTTGTTAAGCTTACCTCTATATAAACGACTTATTTTATCCATTGAATCAAAAGGTATGAAACCTGAGAGTGTTGCCGCGTCCCTCATATATTATATTAGGAGGTTTGTCCCCTTGATGAATAGGCAATCAAGCTTCAATGATACAAATAATGTCAACCAAGGGACAACCGCTAATACAACTTCTGAAGCAGATCAAAGGGCTTTGCTGGAAGAAATTGTGGGCTTGCTTCCTAATAAGAAGGGGGTCACACCCTCCAAGTATCTGCTTAGGTTGCTCCGCACAGCCATGATATTACATGCAAGTCCATCTTGCATAGAAAATTTGGAGAAAAGGATAGGATCTCAACTTGACCAAGCTGTGCTTGTGGATCTTCTCATTCCAAATATGGGGTACTCAGTTGAGACCCTCTACGATATAGATTGCATTCAGAGGATCCTTGATCATTTTATGTCCATATACCAGCCTGCAACGGCATCAGCTTCTCCATGCATAACTGGAGAGGGGCCATTGATAGCTGGAGCTGATACACTGACACCTATGACAATGGTGGCAAATTTGGTGGACGGATATCTTGCTGAGGTGGCTCTAGATGTTAATTTGAAGTTGCCTAAGTTCCTGGCCCTTGCATCTGCAATTCCAGATTATGCTAGGCCACTCGATGATGGTTTATATCATGCAATAGATGTATACCTTAAGGTAAGACCACGATGGATATCCTCATGCCCAAAAAATTTGTTTCTATGCATTTTTGTGTAACGTTTTCCTGTTGATAAGATGTTTTGACATATAATTGTTAAGAAAACTAATAAAAACGTCCCAAAATTACTGAAAAATACAGTGAAATTTCTGAAGATTTTGATGCATCTGATTTAGACTTTAGAATTGGCTTTTTTGAAAGTGATTGCCTTATGCACGGCTAAATTGAGCAAGAACATATAAAATTCGCAGCTACTCATGCATCTTTCAAGGCTCACTACAAAGAAAAAGAGACGAACAGTGCTTAGCCAATGCAAAGTCTATTAGGTGAAATGAAAGAATAAATAACGAAAAGAGAACTGCAAATTTCTATAATTTAGTAACAAGGCCTATATATATATATATATATATATATATTAAATTTCTTTTGTGCTTATCTGTTTCAGTTTGGTAATTCGAACGTAACACATTTATGACAACTCCAGGCACATCCTTGGCTCATAGATTCTGAAAGGGAGCAATTTTGTAGACTAATGAACTGCCAAAAACTCTCATTGGAAGCAAGCACTCATGCAGCACAAAATGAAAGATTACCTCTCCGAGTAATTGTTCAGGTCCTCTTTTTTGAACAGCTTCGACTCCGCACATCAATTTCTGGCTGGTTGCTTGTTTCTGACAATCTCGAGAACTCACAAAACCCCAGCGCAAATCTTGGCCTCCCCAGAAGTAATGGCACTGGTCAACTAGACCCTGCACAGGGTTCTGAAAACATGAGGGAACGTGTCTCGGAGCTAGAGAAGGAATGCTCATGCATCAGGAATGAGCTTCAGAAGCTGGCCAGGACAAAGAAAAGTTGGAGCCTTTTCCCAAGAAGGCTCTTCAGAAAAAATTCTAAATGTTGCAATCCAAAAGAATCAAATGGCTGCGATATAAAGACACCACCGTCCACTATGAATGGAAAACCAAATCATTAAAATTGTTGAGAAGGTTCACTGAACATCATAGCTCCGGTAAGTGGAGATCATGTTCAGCTACATCTTCTATTTTTCTTTCAATTGGATGCAGTAGTGACTAGTGAGTTGATCATCAAATTTTTGGTAGAAATTACTTACTAGTCAAAAAAAATTTCCCCGATGAGTGATAAGTATTTTATTGTCCAGAAACGTTATTTGTGCATCTTTATACCATTTTAATCTTCCCTAGAATATGATAAAAAAAATAAAATCAAGTTACTTACTATGCATATGCATATCTTTTATCTATTTTGAAAAATTAAGCAAAACTCTTTTGTATTTATAACAAGACACAACAACTAACAAATTCATTAACTAGGCTATTATCTCATGAATTTACTTTGAGTAAATGTTATTTTTTTACTCTCATTTACTTTTATATATTGAGAAAAAGAGAAGAAACACGTTCGTTTACTAACATGGTGTGACACAAGTAGTAGATACCTGGGCCCCTTAAGCATGTAATGGAGGGTTTGATTCTTGACTCATATGTATGGAAAAGCATTTGTTGGGAAATGTCAACCGCTTAAATGAATCTCAATACCTCGAGGAATTAGTCCCCGCAGTTACGCATGGGAGATACCCTAAGAAACCAAAAAAAAAAAAACATTTGTTTGATGAAACTGAATTGAATTTTCATTTTTTGTTTACTTTTTTAAAAAATGAAATTAAAAAATACAATAATATTATGAGGTAAGTGTTGTCAATCAAAGTATATAATTAATTTTTAAAGAATTAAATAGTGAAATTAAAAAGGACAATCTCTCTAACATAAAAAATTAATTTACAATATTTCCTTCATTTATTTTTAAAAAATTTTATTAAAAAATTATTTAGTAAATTTAACATCTCTGAAATAATAATTATACATTTAATTTTTATAAAATATAAAATATAAAATAATCAGTAAAATAAAATGACAAAAAACACATTCTATCTAATATAAAAGATTAATTTTAAACATTTTCTTCATCTATTTATAAGAATTTTTATAAAAAAAATACTAAGTAAAATGAACATATTCAAAATAATAAATATAAATAAAAAAATATTTTGAATAAAAAAATAAACTATAAAATAACCCTAATTTCAATTGAAAGTTCAACTCACACTAAATAAATATTAGTTTTATGTTCTCAACATATATATAAGATTGAAAATGACATTTGATTATAAAATATCTATGAGCTAACGAGTTAACAAGTTTGTTACAATTTACAAAGAATTTTGTGTAAATTTTCATAATAGTATGTATATTAAATACAAAATATAGAATAAAAATTAATTTACTCAAAAAGTCATGTAATGAGTTACCATTAATTATTTACGTAGTGAATAAGACAATTATTCTCAAACTTTTTTGGTTCTCATAAATTTCTCCTTATCTTTCCTTTTCAGTGACTTGACTTTTTTAGGGTTTTGAAAAGGTGTCTTTCTAATAATACATCTCCAAATAAGGTTTATTGGTTGGTGGGTTAGTGAGAGATAAACATGTTTGAATTTGGATAGCATTTCAAACGTAATGCATTATTAAATGAATTCTGTTCTTCCTGGCTTTTGTTTGGTTGCCGACGATGACATTCATTTTGTGTCCTTCAATGTCCCAAATTCTGGGGTGTCATTCAGTATAAGGACTTATGCTACCTGTTCAAAGATTAAAATGTTAGAATAAATATTATTTTATATTATTTATTTAACAAAAACATAGAGATAAAACATATTTTTTTTACAGAAAAATATATTTTTTGTTTTAATTTTATGTCATAATTTTAGTTAAAATTATTTATTATTATCTATTCTTTTATTTACTCAACTAAATTGACTTTATTTATTTATTATTATTTTTAATTGCTTATTGACCGAAAGAAAAACCATTTGGTACATTTTTTTAAGGCTAGCAACAAGATCTTTTTTCTTTCTTTCTTGATCTTAACTAAATAATAAATTTTTTGGTCAGTAGCTACAAAGAAAGTAATTTATCCCGTATTAGTAATTTCATCCCACCACCATTTATTTAATAATATTTGAAAATAAAATGTAAAATATAATGCTTTTTTTTTTTATATTTAGCTCTGTAAAAAATAATGAGAAAATGATCCAAATTAAGGGACAGTTTAAAAAAAGTTATTCTCATTTATTTCGTTTTGAAAATTAAACAAGTATTTAACTAATTTAATTAATAATTTATATACAATTAATCAATAATTTATCTTCATTTTAATACTTGATATGTAGTTAATTATATATAAATTATTAGTTAAATTAATTAAATATTTAATTATTTTTTAAAATAAACCAAATAAAAAATATCTTCTCCAAACAAACCCTTTGAGTTATTTTTTGAAAAATAATACTTCCATAATGACAAAAAGTCAGCTTCAGCCATGAGCTATTGGCTCCACAGTTCTTCCGAGTTATTTTAATTCATAAATAGTTCTACCACTTCACATGCAAGTCAGCAAGTGTGAAGTCAAGATCAAAGTGTTTCTAAATAATAAATATACACTGAATATAATGCATAACTTTTATAATAGTAATCTTCTCTCTTATTTTAAAAATTAGTTTTAAAAAAAATCGTACCTTAAAAACTCATAAATTGGCTTCCAAAGGAAAAACAATTCAGTAGTTTTTTTTTTTAATCGTTGGAAAAGATTGGTATTTTCAGTCAAAAATAAAAATATAACAAAGCTCCCATAAAAAAACACGAAACGATGGGAAGCATAACAAAATAATTAACATATATGATCTTCTTTCGTATATATGATGGTCTTCTTCCTTTCTCTCGTGAGGAGACCTCTATGTCTTTATCCTTCATAATTGAACTCATAAGTGCTCGACCTTTTAATGCAAAAAGAAGAAAAAAAAAGAAAAAAGAAACATAAGTTCATAATGATATTACGAACTTGATCACAATTTTGAACAAAAATGCCAAGGGCATATAAATGTCGTTTATCTTAGTCTGCATATTGGAACAAAATAGCATTACTCCATTACAAATATCAACAAGAGCAGAATGTTCATTTTTAATACGCACAAAGCAACGTGTGACTGTACCAAAAAAAAAAAAAAGCAACGTGTGACTTTTTATTTAAAAGAAGGCCATTGTCGGCTAACAGAAAAAGATTAAAGGACAGACGAAAGAAGGCATAATTCTTGACATAATTAGTCTATTGCATTTGCAGATACAAAAGCTTAAGTTCTGTATATGGAGAAGCATGTAGATAAGATACCCATTTGATGTCGATATCTTCCTTATCCACCATATAGTAAGATTGATCAGGAGCGGTCGTAAATCGATGTAGAATGGAAGTTTGACAATGTAATGCCAGTCCTTTTAACTTGAGAAAACAAATGTCAGCCATAGTATACAAACCATGTTACCTAACAATAAAATAGTCATTGAAAGGTGCTTCACAGGGTAGTGGTCCTAGTTTTCCTAGATGTGGATGTTTGCCTAAATTAGCACTGCGTAATGCACACAGTAAGCCTTTTACACTCTAGTCATTTGCCAAGACTAGTTTTTGAATTTACAAGACAAGTTGACTGATATGCAGAAAGGAGCTTTCCACTGACCCTACCGCCTTCCTTTATTTCTTTTCTTTAAACAAAAAAAAAAAAAAATTACTCTTTGCTTAAAGATGAAGAGCTGTGTCTCCTTCAGTATGAGCTCTTAGTCTTCAAGTATTACTGGGTTACTTTCTTCTTCTACTATTATATTGTTTTCTTCCTTCCTTGAATCAATTCAAACATTTTAGAGTAGAATGTTTAATAGGAAGAAAGACAATAAGAAAACATACTGCAGGGGACTTTATTCTTTGTATAATTTTGTCAACGCCTCCCCTCTTTTCTCCATTCATACTGAAAGCATCTTCTCTCTAAAGCTATTACTAAGTCCTAAGAACATCTGAAGGATTTATAAAAGGTTTATATCTGACCTTGATGAGAGCTGTTTCCTTTACTTCCTCTTTGCCATGCCATGTTTCAACATCAATTCAAAGCAATTCATCAGATATGATGACTACACAACCACTCAAAGCTTCTGGAATTGTCTCCTAACCAACAGTCCCAATTGTACAAAGCAATTCTTTCAAAAACTGGCAATTGATAGATGATACCGGGACCAAGATGGCTATCATATTGTTCTCAGATGCATGTGGCACATGATCCCTTAGCTTTTTGTTTGAATCCCATGTGGCCCTTAGTAACACATGGCAATGTCGCATTTGCTGGGCAACAAAGGGCCCTACAACTACAAACTGCAGTCTCTTTTTTTGGTATACCACTATACCTCTTTTTTTTTTCTTTTTGGTATACAAAGTTTACAAAATGCAGTTTCTTTGTCCAACTGAGCTCTGAGAGAATGCAATCCCTGCGTGCCATTGCACTTCCACTAAAGAATTGGCCCCAGTCACCCGTTATTGCTGGTTGGTCGGGTCAGTCCCTTGTCTGTTGTCTTCGGCTCTCCAAGGCCTTTTGAAGTCAAAAACCAGTTACTTCAAGACGGGCCATGAACATGTCTCTCTCTTAATCGGTCCCATTCTTAATTATTAACCCTTCACCCCATTTAAGTTGGACCATAGTCTGTTCATCATCTCCATCAAGTCATGTATTGTGTTCTTTGTATCTTTTAACTCAGTGGTTCTGTGTGTTTGCTACTTTGCTCAGCCAAATAACACTAGAGCCATGGGGTGAAGGCATAGAAAATATAGTGTCAAAAGTATATTGAAGACCAGTTAAACGTAAAATTAGTTGACATTGAATAATAAGTTCAGAAGCCCCTAGTACTTACAACTTAAAAAGGAAATCAGAGTTTCACAAGAAGGGAACAAAGTAGCTTCACATATTCAGGTCAACCCCAGTAATTTACAAAAGAAATTCAAAAAAAGAAAAACAGAATACTGATATTCCACAATAGCTTCTTCCACCTCCAAAATTCTATCTAGTCTGGTCTTCCGTGCACATGAAGTAAGCCCAGCTACCTTGAGATGTCAATGTCATACTCTTGAGGATAAGCGAGCTGCTGTTCCATCTGCCAGCTCAACTTGGAAGCAACACTTTCGTGACAGGGAACGTAATCCTGTTAATTAAACATAAGAATATTTCATTTTGAGCTCATATATTATAGATCTGCATAATTCTGCAGACGAAAAAGTGATTACATATACAATTAATTTTGAAAAGCTTGATGATAGAAATGTGCTTATTATTGGATAATACTTAGCTTTAGTTATTTATTTATGCAAATGTAATTATACAGTTTTTTTTCGTTTTACCTATTGTTAAACATTAAACAAATATTGATTTATCTCATCTCATTCTATGAAAATTACCTCCAATTTCTTCACTAACTCTTTTGCTGTTGGTGCTGATACAATTATGTGGCGGGCATTTGGACTGATAAATCCCTCTTCTACAGCTTTGTCAATAAATGACAGCAAGGAATTAAAGTATCCGTCAACATTTACTAATCCCACCTGCAAGTTGTGGAAAGTCAAATCTAATTAGGCTAGGAGCACAAGACAACCCCACGGACATAAATTAATTAATAATATAGGTTCTCAGCAAACTGGAACAAGTCAATTACCGGTTTGTCATGAATCCCTAGTTGGGCCCAGGTTATGACTTCAAGAAGCTCCTCTAGAGTCCCATAACCGCCTGCATATAACTTGCATAAGTTTTTCAAGAATTTAATGCAAAAACATTGGTTCAGGCTACCCATAATTGAGATGATATTGATAATGAGGAACATGAAGTAATATTGAATATATATATATATATATATTGGAAATTGGCTTATACCCTGGCAGTAGAAAAGGGAAATTGGAATTTATTTGAATAATTTGAAAACTCTTTCACTGTTTGCTTTCATTTCGACCGTGGGTGTCTTTTTCTCCGCACATTTAGGATTAACTACTCTATGTCGGGTACATGTGGTATTTACTATTTAGTACCCTCAGCTTTGTGTAAGCAAATTCACCGTGTTCAAATGCCATTATGGATCTCATAGTCATAGCATGAAGTGAGAGGTCATTAGAGGTCATCTATTGATTTTATCTTCCCTCCCTCCCTCCTATTTACTCTTCAACTCTGGGAGCTTCAGGAATCCCCTTTCATACGAGGGATCCCAAGATAGAGTGATTGACAACTTTGTCTTGTCTTGGCTGCCTCATCTCTCTGTCACTAATTTTCAGCACTCAATTACTCAAGATGATAACTACTAGAAAAGAATTAACCAAAAAAAAAAAAAAACTACTAGAAAAGTCTTTGAAAAGGGTCAAGCATTATTCCATGTCAAGTACAGATGCTAGCTGGAAACGTTATCTCGTCAAAATTCTTCTTTTGCCTTACTTCCCTTCCCCATCAAAGGCAGGAAGTTTGGTGCAATCGTAACAATCACGTCATGGTTCGAGCAAAGTAGAGGAAAAAATGGTATTCAACAAGAACCACAGTTGCTCAGAGCCACAGAAGTTCTAATTTTTTGCCCAAGATGTTAAGGGATAAGGTGAGGTCAAAATCAGCTAGTTTTGAAGTGTTGCTCTCAAATCATAGCATTGGAATATGTGAAAGAAAGTCACATTGATTTTGCAGTAGTGTCAAATTGGAATTGAATAAAACTGGCACACAAGTTTATCTGAGACTCTTTTCAAAATTATAAAATTCCTGTCCACTTGTGTATCCTCAATGCCTCAATGTTAAGTGGAGGACTAGTCGACACTATCTATCCATTACGTATGACTTCCAAATCATACAAACATAGACAAGTACTTAATAGTTAATATCTTGTCAAGCAACATTCATGATTAGGCGTGATGACCCTTTTAATAATGTTTAGCCAAAAAGGTTAAGCAAAGAAAAAAAAAAAAGTTTGTTGAATAGCAACTAGCACAGAGAGATCAATGGGAAAGTGTTGTTTAACTATTCTCGAAAGAATCAAAGACTGAGATACGGTCAATGCTACATTATAAAACTAGAAAGCTACAAGCACCTTGATGGTTCTACTTTTTGTTAATGTGCCTCATATTCTAATGCAACCAATTATTTTCAGGCTAACCTGGTAAGGCAATAAAGGCATCTGAATGCTTAGCCATCTCTGCCTTTCTTTGGTGCATATCTGCTACAGCCTTTACTTCTCCCACTGTTTCGCCAGTTAGCTGCAAAAGGGTAACAATGCACAGGGGCGGAACAGAAAATAAGAGGGAAAGAAAAGTCAACATTTAAAGAGAGAAAGAGCAGTTAAGTAATGATGAGAGTTGCAGGAACGGTAATACGATGCATTTAACCTAGCCATACAGAAGGTAATTTATAACCGAAGAGATTGAAAATACAAAATACAAAATACAAAAAAAAAAAAAAGAAGGCAAAGGGAAAATTCTAGCCCAGTAAAAGCCAGTGAAGTAAAACAAAAGAAAGTGCACAGAAAGCCAATGAAGTAAAACAAAAGAGAACATATAAAGATAAAATCGTTTGCAAAAGAAAAACAGAAAGAAAGAAGATATGCATATCCAGTACAGCCAGGTATTGAAACAAACTTAAACAACAAAACTGTAATATACCAAGATTTGAAATTGAAAAGAAGCTTATGAAAGGCTCAACTGAAAATGAAGAAGATACTGAACAAAAATGAGATAGCCAGTTGGAATACATGAATAGAAATATAGAATCAATGAGGGAAAGAAAAAGAACAAAATCTGAGTTCGACCCTTTATGAAGAGAAACAAATAAAATAAAAAGATACAACTCGCAATACTTTATTATGAGAAGAAAAAGACTACAAGCTTTTCTCCTGGCTGAAGCAGACATACCTCTCGAGGCATGAGCGTCTTGGGAATAACTCTGCAAGAGACAATAACATGACAAATAAAGTGTCAAAGGAGAAAGAGACCAACATAAGCACGGTGGTTACTGATTGACTCTGATTTATTGATAGTCCTTTTACCCAACATCTTTGGGGGGAAAAAGAGAAAGAGAAATGGAAAAAAAAAATAGAAGAGTGAGGAAAAGAAAAAAGAGTCTTACCCAATGACATGCCGACCGCCATCATGAACAGCTTGTGAAACCAAACCCATTAGACCAATGCTTCCCCCTCCATAGACCAGATCAATGTTCCTTGAGACCTTCGGAGACCATTAACAATAATATAATCAGCCTAGAAAGACTAAACAACAGAAAGCAAACAAGAGTGGCTATGATAATATGATGTCAAAGAAAATGCATAAATGATGACCCATCTGGAAAACAATGGCATGAGTACATTTTTAACTGTTTGAAATCCAAAGACTAAAAGTAAAAGGAAAAAAGCACTGAAAATGATTCTTTAACGCTCAATCAGCACAGGGCACTTGTAAGTCCGTACAAGCGTTCAGTACAGAGCTACTGAGCTTCTCAGGTAACAGCTAAATTCAAGAAGGAAAAAAAAATGGAGACTTTAAAGTTCAGAGAGATGAAAGGCAACAGATATCTAAACACAAGCCAGAAAAAAAATGGCAATTTTTTTAGTGACCCTTTTCAGAATGGTTCTGGATTTGAGAGTTATGATGAAAAAACGGCGTATTGTGCATTAAATACATAGTAGATACAAACTCAACCAAGAGAAAAAGGCAGAGCTTCGAGGGAATCAATATAAATTTCGATTTGCAGAAGACCATGAACAAGTTACAAACACGTTATGAACACAGCGAACTTACCCAGCTGAAATTCTCAATGGGTGTAGAATATTCAAGACGTCATATTATAAAGTTAAACCATTTCCTTCTGACCCATCCATTCAACTCATGTATAAGAAAAGCATGGCAGAAAAAAAGAAAAGAAAAATCCCTGAAAATCCTTCATAGTATTTTCAGAAAAGCAATAGATATTGAACCCAAAAAAATAAAAAAGAATAAAAGAAAAAGGGTGCTCTGAATTGAACAAAACAGGGTCAAAATATGGGACAGAAAAGCATAATGCAGTAAAGCATCAATACCAATTCGTTGCCAAGCTCAATGGCAGCATCGTGATAGCTACTCTTCTTGCCAGGGCTACTCCCACAGAACACACAAATCCTCTTGAACTTTGACTGCCTTATCTCACTGTGTGGTGTCTCCATTTGTTTGTTGTAAGCTAGCTAGTTTATATTCACAATCACACACACACACACTATGTCTCACTCAGCTTCTGTACTGTAATGCTTAACGATTCTCAAACTAAAAAATCTCCCTGCTATTCCTAATCCCACTTTCTTCCTATGTTCTATTGTTCAAGAACCCGTCCATGTGTCATGGGAAAATCCAAAGAATCATCAACTAGACAGACAACTACACTCGTTGCTTGCTTGACCACTACTCTTCCAAGTGCGCCCCCCTCTCGTGCCTTTATATAGACCCCCATTGGCCATCTCACGTGAGTGCCTTAGTAGCACGCGTGGACTACTGTTCTTGCGGTCCCAACCTAAAATCCTAGTGTGGTGCAATATAAGTAATGCTAGAATTAAAAATTTGACATAATTTAGTTACAATTTTGTCAAAATTTGTTTAATAAGTTAAAGTGATTGGAACTATTTATTCTTCATAAAAGAATCAATAAGAATGTCAACCTATACTGTTAAATATTCTTGCTAAAAAGTTATGGCTAAAAAAACCTAACTATCTACTATTTTCCTAACTCAATTAGTCATCGAAAGAGTCTTAATTAGAATTGAGGAGTTTGATAATGTAAATATTATCTCTTGCTAAAATAATTATTAATTGAAGAAATCGTGATATTAATTTTATTAGTTATTACTTATACAGTTTTTTTTTTTATCATAGAGGAAGTAATGTTTTGTGTTTATAAAGATGCGGTTGCTACAAGAAGTTAATTTCTTAGAAATAAAATTGAAATGAGGATGTGAATAAAATTACTTAAAATAGAATAAATTTCTTGTTTCATTGTTTGTTTGTTTTTTTTAAATAAATTATATTTTTATCCAAGCAATTTAATTTTTATATTTTTTTACATAAAATTAATAAATAAGTTATAATTATAAATAATGTGAAAAAATAAAACAAGCATTTCATTTCACTTCAACTTATAAAAAAGTAGTAATTTCCAACTCTTGAAGAATATAATGATTCATGTCCATAAAAATAAGCTTTAAATAAAACTATCATTTTTTAAACCAAATAAAGTCTATTTATTTTTGCAGAACCAAAGCAAAAATAAAATAAATTTATTTCATATACCGATATACTTATTACAATGATATTCTCATATTACCTTCCTTTCATAATTTATTTTTCTATTTTCTAAAACAGGACAGCTATTAGGTAATAGAAATTGTTTATCCGCTGATGAGAGAGAGTTATAGAATTCCACCATCTGAAATTTTGATCATTGTTGCGGTGTGAGTCTTGAGACCTGTAATGTGAAAGAGGAGAATTGGGGCTTATCCAAGAAAATAAATTGTCATCGCCAGTCACTAGTCATAATAGTGCCAATTATGTTATGTGCGCAACACTGCCATTTTGGTTCCCTTCCCCGCCCTTCCACTTGTTCTGTTTTGTATTGGTCCTTTAGCCAAAAGTGTAGAAGAAATCATACAAAAGGGTTTTTATCTAGAAGAGGACTGCGTCACGAAGAAAATGATTCACCCATACTTTCCAACTAACCAAAATATAGATGTTTAACGAAAGAGACCCCAAAGGAAGCCATCATAAAAGAAAAAAAGAAGGAAGAAAACATACTCTAGTCATAAGTTTTTCTCTAAAAAATAAAAATAATAGAATTTAAATCTTACACTTAACTTCGTCTACCTTCGATTAGGTTCACATCTTGAAATAGAAATGACACCTCACCGTGAAAAACTGGGGAAAGAAAGAAAGAAAGAAAGAAAAACCCTGAGATTATTATTATTAGAAAAAAAAAAGTGAGGATGCAAATATTAATTAATCGTTGTGAATGGGCATTCCTGACATATTATTTTACTTCGTTTGTGTCGCAAAAACTTTGTTTGTGCTGAGCAAGTTATGGGTAATAGCAGAAGTTATTTTCAGATGGTGCTCTACTGCTATTGAGCAATGTGCATTGATGATTGAATAAGAAAACATAAGTGGGTACTGGGTAGTGTGCCCAGTATCACCTTGTACCCTCATCCACCCTCCCTTAGTCCCTTACTCGACACACTTGTTGTACACATAGGAAACATTTGATTTTAATTTCACACGCCCCTTTCCATTACCCATATCCTCTCTTCCTCAATTCTTCAAGCATCTTGTCCCTATAGTACTCTCACTGATTGCATGCTCTCTTCTCCACCTATCAAACTTGGTTCTCCAAAAACCCATGACTTCAATCTATTTTTAAACCATTCTTATAAAAAATAAAATAAAAACACGTTTGCCAAATTCTGAACATTTTGATGGGTTTTGGCTCATTCATGCAATAATTAATTGATGACTTATTGTTTATATATCTGTTTTTTGTCAGGATTGCTGCAACTGAACCCATGCCTTTAAGCTCTAATGGTTATTATGTTAGTTTTACAGCTCCAATCCCAAAGCAGCCTTTTTGGCTGTTCTTGTGTAGTAGCTTTATTAACACCTCTGTTTGTCTACTTCCTGCCCTCTTCCATGTTTAGAGATTATAAACTCATAATCACTCTTTCTTAATGGGGGATTGAGCTTATGTATAAAAATTCATGGGAACCTCCCGCATGCTTGCATGCGCGTTTAAAGCATGTTTTCGTGTGTTAGTGAATAGTGAGTGTTCTAGTTGTCTTACTATCTTAACTTAGTATAAATGCATATGATTAGCCTTAAGACAAGAAAAAGAAAAAGTCCGGAGCTGTCAAACTGAGCTAATTTGATAGTGGGATTTTCTGAAATGCTTCCTCAATCTTCCCGAGTTTTACCGTTTTTGGTCTGCTATATATATATTATAGTATAAAATATATATATCAGCTAGTCCTTTTGGAGAGGACTAAAAGAAATTTAAAAATATCAGCTATTATGTCTCCAAGGCAAAAAAACAGAGTACTTCAAGTAAGATTGAATTTGAAACTTGAAAGTAAGATAAGTTATGCACTGAATGAGACTTGTAAGAGGAGAACTTAATGTAGATGTCTGAGAAACTCACAGACGGAACTATCTTAAACTCGGGTGTTTGATCATTGACAAAAATAAAATAAAAGAGGTAAATAGTATGGTTTTAGCAAGATTAATGAATAATGAATAATGAATACAATACCAGGCTTTCTAATAAGGTTAGCAAGTGTCCTTAATAGAGCCAGGGAATGAATATTTATAGTATTTGAAAGCAATGTGGACCTACTAATTACTATTCATTGAATGAGACATATATAAAGTAAAAAAATGGTATGAAAGTATAAGAACATTTTTTTTGGTACATGAAACTATAAGAACTAATAGACGCTTGCGCGCGTGAACGACTAGATGTAACAAAGGAAGGAAATACTCTTAGTAGCTATGGGGTGGGATAGTTAAATTCATGACAAGTAATGTGACAAGTAGGGTTGTTAAGGATTAGTGGCTTCAACTCAATAATACCTAACTTGTCTAAGGGGTCACAGAGCGACATATATGATTCGCGCGGTGTGTCTCTTTGCTCAAATGCTACTAAGTCACAGCTGAATGTTTGTTTCCCAAGCATATATCTTGTTTAAACTTAGAAATCCACTCCTGTGCGCGTGCACAATACACTTGATAGTTTATAGATGCACATAGCGGGGCACATGCAGACCCTCGTGTCACCCCTTATTTTCTTTAGCTGGGTTCACTTGATCTGATGAAAGACAAGACAATAGCAGCAATATAACGCTGTAAAGTGTCTTGCAAATTGGTGTCACGAAATCGTGCCCAACATAAATGGCAAGAAGAGAGCGAATAGTACAATGGGAAACAAGTTCATGAATGTGCGACGCTTGATCTGTTTCTATGTATGCCAATGCTAATGTGTGTTGCAAAATTTTCTGAAACGGGAAAGCAAGGGTATGGAAGGTTTTAATGAGTTTTATAAAATAAGAAGAAAGAAAATGAAAGATAATCGTGTAATTTTCAAAAAATTTCACTAATTTAATTTTGCAAACATTTCAAAGTTTCCTTAACTTTAGAGAATTTTAAACATTCAAATACAAGGTAGTATGAGTAGAACTAACTCGTTTGAAAAAGACAACTTTATTTAAAAGAATGAAGGCGGCAATAATTGAATTCTAGACCACTTTATTATAAAAGCTCTAATATCATATCAAAGAACAACTCTCCTAAAAATTTAATAAGCTATTAAGTATAGACTAGTGAATAGTTTATATTTCTAACAAAAAATTCATTACTTACCATCTTATTCTTCATTTTCCCTTCACTTTTTTTTTTTCCCTTTTTCCTTTGATTTCTTTGCACTTTTTCTCCCACACATCTAAACATACCCTAAAATAGATCTGTCATGCACCACCATCCAGTTCTACCACCGCCCGACCTATTTCTTTGCAGCATTCGTTTTCCAATGCATGATTTTGCTTATCTTTTTGTCAAGAAGTCCCCATAACTTCCTGGCTTCTCTCTGCCGCGGACAGAGTATGGTGAAAATAAATTAATTATACAAGGGGTGGCGTTATTGCCTTATTGCCACAGCAGCATGGTTGTACAAAATTACATTTGTTTTCTGATCTAACAAAAAACAAATAAATACATTTACTCTCTGATCTCTAAGTTACATAACTGAGTTTTAACAATGATAAGAAAATAGTGCTATTGTTGAACAAAATATTGGATTTTGAGCTTTCATAAGGTTGGCCACATCCATGTGATAATAATATAAGGATGCTTATTTGATGGATGGAAATCCACGGGGTACAAAATTGAAATTGATAATTATTGATGAAAAAATCAATGCCAATTTTATAAAATATAAATACTTAAATATCAAATCATAAGTACGTGATAATGTATTCTTTTTTTTTTTTTATCATAGTCATGACTTACACTTTACTTTTTAAATTACACAGTTTCAAGAATGTAAATACATTTATAATTACATAATAAGAGTTACAAGAAAAGGACTAATACCTACCATTCCCACGCTGCTAAGTGTTTAGTTATCTCTCTCTTTAAATATTTGAAGTTCATTAATTAGATTATTAAATCAATATCAATGAAAGAGTACATAAGTAATGAAAATAGGAGGCTTTTAAATTTTATGCAAATGAAAACATCATCTTCCCCTTTCCCGTACTGCGCAAGCTTATGTGCAGCTTCAATGGATTCGTAACAGACTATACAATATAAGAAAAGAAAATGACCTATAGAGTCAGCTTAATTAAAAGTGATTTTTATTTAGTTCATTTTATAAATTAATTAATTATTTAATTAATTTAATTAATAATTTATATATAATTAATTATATGTTAAGTATAAAATAAAAATAAATTATTAATTAATTATATATAAATTATTAATTAAATTAATTAAATACTTAATTAAATTTTTAAAATGAATCAAATAAAAATTACTATTTCCTAAGGTGAACTTATAAGTTATTTTGCATATGAAAACTTTGTAGCCGAGCTCAAGTTTCCCGAAGATCTTAAGAATCAAACCAAACGAATAGTACATAGGATTTTTTTTTTTTTAAATTATTTGAACCTGAAATATTGGGGGAGAAGGGAGCCGAACGTGGCCATTAACTTTATGGGAGAACCTCTGGACTAGTTGTGTTGTGTATTTTTTCCGTGATGTGGCATAAAATTATTTTATCATTGATAAAATTTAAAAGATTTAAATTTAATTAATTATCAGATTATACTATCATTTAATTATTTATTATTAAATTATTAAAAAATTAAATTTTATAACTATTATTTAAAAAATTTAAATTTTTTAATAATATGCTAAGACATGTATCAAATCACTCTAATTTAAAAAGTTATTTTGTTTCCAAACTATTTCAGTACCATATAATGACTTTATGCTTTTTCTTTTCATTTTATTTTTATTGGAAAGAATATGAGTGTGTTTAGAATGTAAAAAAAATAAGATTTGATTTGATTTGTAAATCAAATTTTATGTTTAAAATGTTAAAAAGTAATAAATAATTTAATTTCAAAATTTCATAAATTTTAATTGTTTAGATTTACAAATCTTATCAAATATGGTAGAATTTGATTTATTGATTTTGATTTTAATAATTTAAATTAACTATTTTATCCTAATTAACTTTTTGATTTTACAATGATATAAGGGTAAAAAATAAAATAATAAAATCAATTCATCTTTTAATGAGTTTCAAACATAAAAATTGATTCCCAATTCAATTTTAATTTTTTATAATGAGTTCCAAACATAAAATTTAATTTTTAAATTAAATTCATTTAATTCAAATTAAATCAATTATATTTTTAATTGATTCAAATACATCCTACGTGAATAGCACGTGAAGTTATTAAAATCCATTTTTTGATAAAAACTTATGAAATATAATGGTTTCCTTATTTAATATTTACTGATACCACAAAAAAGAACATTGAGGAATTGATGTTTGAATCATGTTTGATTTCCTGCAATTCCTTCAAAAGTGGAACAAGATATGAGTTTTTTTTATAATATATATATATATATAAGATACTGTAATTTTAATTATAACTTATAAGACTCTATATTGAATTTTATTTGATAGTTATTTAGTGGCTAATAACACTGCCAACTAAACAGACATATCAAATCTTTAACAATTTCATAAAATTCATCATGAAATCTTTGTAAAATACATGCCTTATTTTCATATCAACGGATCCTTTGTTTTGTTTTGTTTTTGTTGGAGGAAGATCCTTTGTTCTTTTATGTCCTTATGATTGACGATGAGGGGAAAAAAAACTTTCATTGAAAAACAGCATGGACGTTACAATTTTGTAGTAACTGTTATAAGAGGTGTTTTGGTTGAAGATGCTTGGCAATGGTAATTAAGGATGATATTTATCTTCATACTTACTAATTGACATTCTTGCCATTCTTCACCTCACAGGCGAAAAAAACTTAAAAAGAGTCCTTCACTCTTTCTTTTTAATATCCTTTTCAGCTCATCGGAATCTATAGGTTAATCGGGAATTAATGCAGTGCAGCTTTTTATTTCATATGCCAGCTCCCTGCCTCCCTTACTCTCTCTTGTAAGGAATCTCAGTCCTTTTTGTCATCATTAATTTACAAATGATTGCATTGGTAATCTCCAATATCAGTTAAACTTGCAATCACAGAGACATATAACTTCGACCTGCTTATGAAGGAAAACAGAGCTTTTACCAGGATTATCACTGGAATACACAAGGAACAGTGTTTTATGTGCTAGAAAGAAAAATAAATTTATATCAAGTGTTTTGCAAAAGAGAAATTTATAAGATCACACCTCAATAGTAACTTCTTTATAACTAGGATAAATTTGAGTTGAAAAATAATAAAGATTAGATTTAAAAAAAATACTACTTGTAATTTAATTTTAAAAGGCAAGGGTTAAAAACATATCACTCAATTATAAAAGTTTCAAGTTTTACCTAGTGACTAGACGTAGACATTCAATTTGGCCAAATGATTATAAAATAATGTATTCGAGCTTTTATATTCTTACTCTCTTTATTTTCAGTTTGTTTACTTGCTTTCCTCCATCACATTTATATCATACTTTGTGTTTTTTTTAAGTTTTACAAAGTGGGTATTAAATTTTTGTTTTAAAAAACCAAGTTTTTGAAAGTGCTCCGTGTTCTATTTTTCTGATTACTCATTCTTTAACTACTGTTCTAACAGTTGCAAACTTAATTCTCGTTTGATTTTTAACTCTTGTTATTCTCTATTTTGTTTCAAGTTATGATTTTAAAAGTGTTCCCTCTCTAGTTTTCTGTATATTGTGTGATTAAAGCATAATTTTTAAAATATTAAATATTTTTTATATTTAATACTTTTATTTTAATTCTTTAAAAAGATTCCTTAGCTAATACCTAAACTAAATAGCATCATTACTCAGACTTAAAAACACAGCTCGTGAAATGCATATGTGGGTTGTAATGATGCATATTTATTTATTATAGGCAAAGAGTAATTAGATTTTTAACTGAAATGTTAAGGGATTAAGAATTTGAACTTGACTCTTCTACCTTATGAGAAACGTTTACACCAAATCTGATGTGTGCGCGCAAGTGTCCGAAGTTTTGATCGCAATGTAGCCACTAATGATGCATACTCATTGGCAATGAATGAGGCAGGAAGCACCACCAGGTAAGTTAATGCTCCATCAGATTCAGATGCACTCATTGGTGTCTGTCACAATGTGCTATGGCCATCACATAATACTTTCTCCAGTGACACGCTTACACGCATAATCACTTTTTAGCTGCTGGGTTCCTGACACGTGGCCCCGCCGCTGGGTGTTTGTGGCTCTCAAAATCGTGTTGTTTTGGCGCATTACGTAACTGAACAGAGCACAGAGCTTCCCCAAAATGCAAGGGCAGAATTGCAAAATTGCATGCACTTTGTTTTTTGGTCACCTCTTGCCCCAAACAAGAAGGGACGTTTCTCGGTTCCCCACCCAACTCATAATGTCTACTCAAAATTTCACAACCATTTTTTTTTTTGTTTTAGGGTAATCCTATTTGACATAAGGAGAATAAAAAATGAAAATGGGAATGATTGAACCCTGTCACATAACCACACTTCCTTGATAAAGATCAATAGAGATATTATCAATTAAGTTCAGTCAATTCTTTTCTTTGTCTTTCTAATTTAGTTTCTCCCTTCCGAAATTATTACTATTTCGTTATGATCATTTGTTTTTTCATTATGATTTTCTTTTTGCATGGTCTCGTAAAGGTGGATCTGTGGAAGGGCCCTCTTGTCCTGTCCCAAAATAAAGCAAACATTTAGGCTTAAAAGTCTTGATTAAGCTTACTAACAAAAATGATGGCTCTTGTTTAATTCGGTCATTTGGTGCTTTTTGACCTTGTTCCTAACCAATAAGCATGGCTTTTAAGTTTAAACTTCCAATTAAGTTTAAAAGTGAAGCAAACTAGCTAGGAAAGTGATGTTGGATATGGGTCATGTTTTTCCAAAATTTCGTTTTGTTTCTCAGTTCTCACTCTCACTTTTGGAGCGTAATTACTGAAGTTGTCCATGGTGATTAAAAGGGGTTTCATGTGGCAGAATGGTAGACAGGGTAGTTATGGATATCAAGCTTTCTTTAGTCTACTCCATCGACCAAAAGGACAATTTACCTTTTCTCTTCAATCCCTTTTTCAGTCTGATTCTCCCGCCTATGGTTTTTAGTTATAACTTTGCATTCTTTCACTGTATGAGCTTTTGAACTTTGGCAATAATCTGCATGCCTATTTTTAAACAAAAGCATGCATTAGTCATTAGCATGCACAGTGCACCGTTATAGTACCTTTGAATTTGTGACCACTTAAGCTAACTTTTACAGTAATTAAATCGCCAATCACCAAAATAATTAGATCATAAACATATGTGGAGAAAAATATATAAATACATATATAATCTCAGGGCGCAAGGAGTTGCAGATGTTGTAGCAGTGTCTCCTGTGATCTAAAGTTCTGAATTGCGATTGTAGTTGAAATGACTATTATATGCTGTGATTGCAGCTGGAGTTGGTGCAACTAACCCAAACAATACAAGAGTTAAATTTTGATGTAATTTCAGTTTAAGACTTATTTTATATTATTATGGATTTAATTTTAATTCACTGTCAGTGTAAAGAAACTCATCCAATCATGTGCTGACACATCATTAAAAGTGTTAGACTTTTGAGGTAGTTGTTATAATAGTCAAATTCTTTTAATGAGTTGGCAATGCATAATTGGGTGACAGTGTAAAAAAACTTTACACTGATAGTGGATCAAAATTAAACTCTATTATTATTCAATTATATGTAACCACATAATTAAAAGAGTTTAATTTTTTTAGATATATAATTATTATCACAATCAAACTCTTTCATAAGATAGCTAATGTTAAGGTAGAGGTCATGGGGTTCGTGCAATGGACTTAACTAGGAATCACACCAGTAAGCTTGACACCAATTATATGTTCCTCTCATTTATTTTTTTACTAATATGAGACTCTTCACTTTACTCGTATCTTCCTTACACTTGAATTCCAACAATTTCTTCCTCAAGTGTGAGTCCTCACATAAGTGCACTCTCCCTCGAGATGAAACTTGTTTTTTTTGGAGTATTTGACAACATCAGGCTTTGTTCAACTAGTCCGATTTTAAAGAGTTGCATCTCTTCATACCACTTAGCCCACTTTTCAAGAGGCATTGCTTTTCACTAGAATGCGCGTTTGCCAATGCTTCACAACACAAGCTAGGTCAGCTCTGTTTTTAACTAAATCTCATGCCTTACCACTCCACCTAAATTTTGGTGGTTCATAGCTCTTCTTTCTCAATAGAAGCAACAACCATGAGAGTACTAACCATTATCACAAATACTCGTGTCTTTAGTCGAATCAATGACTTTGATACCACTTGTTAGGACAGAGGTCAGGGGGTGCCCACAACGCTGGAAAGATCTTCTGCAATGGACTTAGTTAGAAATCACACCAGTGAGTTTGATGCCACATCTTAACCAAAAACCTTAAAGTATTATGTTCATGAGTCATTCCACTTATATATTTCTCACTTTATTCATTCCTTACCAATATGTAACTCTTCACCTATATCTCACTTACAATTGAATTCTCAACAATTACACGTAATTAAATGATAGTGTAAAATTTTTTTATTAACATTAAATCCATAATACAATGAGAAAATGATAACTAACTACGGCCAATGAAAGTACAACTGGCCCGAGCCACAGTCGCTAAGATTGGAGTGATGATAATGTTAAAAGTTTAGTTTTTCATTAGGCCACCTATCCCACTCTCTGTATCTAGGTCGTTGCACATGTGATGTTTAAAACAACTAACAACTAAAACTGTCATGTATTATGGCTAGAATCGCAATCAGTTCCCTCATTTTAAGGTAAAGAGACATTCTATTTTTCTAAACACATTCCATAGATTGAAGATAACGCGTTCTTTGTTGGAAGTGAGGGACAATAATAGAATGATACTATGTAAGCTCTTTCTTACACGGTAAGGAAAGAACATATATATAGTTTCTTTTATGGTAACTTCAACTGGATGCATACAAGACTGAATATTTTAATATGGGATTTGTCTTGGCCTTGCACTATTTGGTTGAAGACCTTGAATATTAGTGACAAAAGAGTTTTTTAGGGAACGAATGGTCTTGGTTTTTCACTTGCTTTATCCTTAAACGACTGCAACAATTTGAACAACCGCTGCCGAAAGTTTATGGAAATTAAAGGAAAAAATCATTTCTATCTTTTCAGTAGGAGATTCTCAAATATAAGAGTGGTCGTTTTCTGTCCCCTCACGGTTTAATGTTCAATTTAAGATTCTCACATATATATTATGTGGTTATTTCTTGTGCCATGCTTGGCCGGCACCAATGTCACTCAATGTTCTCTGTTTGTGAATTCCACCTAATTTGCACCACCATATTTTCCTTGGAAATCTTGGATTGCTTTTGTCACTTTGTGAAAATATCAACCTGCACGCGTGGGAATATACAAGAACCCGTAACGGGATAGAGGCTACCTAAGCTTAAGTAGCTGAGTGAGGTGAAGAATAATTCGTTGGGACAATTAAAGGTTCTAAGTTTAAATTAAAGTTATAACAGTTTTAAATACAGGACGGGGAAAAATCGTTCGACACTAAAATTGAATATATACATATCATAGTTTATACTACCAGCACACATTTTTTTTTTTTGGTACATACCAGCACACATATGCACAATTGAAAAATTGCAATGAGTTTTGTGATTCGATTTGCAGATAAATTAAGGTAATGCAGAGAGGACGGATCATAAATGTTGTTGATTGATCAAATGAAAAGCAGTCTACCCGATATGATGACGAGGGTGACAATGTGCTATAAGGACTTTCACGAATCCCAAAAGTTTCCTGAAAAATATTTAGACAAAGATAAGGGATCCGAAAGTTGTTTGGCAAGCAGTGCTTGGCATCTACTACCAGCAGAGGATAGGGGTCATAGTTACTTACGGTAGCAGAAGAAGACAAAAGCCTGCTATGTGTGCATTGAGTGGTTTGACTTTCAGGTCCAGATAGCATAGGCCGTATCTCTGCTCAGTATATGCCATTGGAAAGGTTAAGCATTAAACCCACCCTTAGCCTGATCATTCTCCATTCAATGGGGTCATTACACGTGTCAACCACTATGACACACCTACGTACCCTATCCCTGTCCCTGCCACTCTATCCTCATCAATTACAACCATAATCATGATTCATGATTATTCCTATTTCTTACATGAAAATGCAGAGTACGATCTTCTCATTACTTGCATGGAAATGGAGAGTAATGGTTTCGTTTAGTAATTAGTATGGTACAATGCAGATAGGATTGCAATTTAATTATGCTAACTTGTTTTGGGGAATTCCCCTCTTGAGTATTCACAACCATCAATCTCCACACTCCACAGATCCTTTTGTGGTCATGACTCGTGGGCGTGAATGGCAGGTAAAATGGTTCATATGCCAAAGCCTAATTTCGAGGAGTTTGCCCTATAATGGTGAAGTGAGAACATTATCGAGCTTGCATTGTTTTTTGGAGCCACATTGGTCAATTTTGTCTACTTGTTAAATTTGATGGCTTTATATAACGAGAAAGAATAGGCTTTTTCTAGCTGATTTTGGTGTCTACCAAAAGCCTTGCATTAGATGAAATGATGAAGTTTGATTTGCCGATCGAGACAATACAAGGACATAAATCCATGCATTCTAAAGTTTCATTTTCTTTTTCTTAAATATACTGCAATGCCTCTAAGGGCAATGGTGTTCCGAATTCTTAGCTTCTATCCTTCATTGGAAAAAGAGTAAAGATTTAATGCTATCAATAGCTTCTCTTTTAATTTGAATGATATAGCGCAGCTACTTTTTTGACTGCATTTGTTTTGCAAACTTCTCTGTTTCTAACAGATTACACAAGACAGTTAAAAGTTTCTTTAAATTATGGAAAGTTCAGGAGGGGACATGTCTTATTTTCCTATTCAACAATTTAACAACTTTTTGAAAGAAAACAAGATTATAAAAAGGATTCACAGATGGATTACTTTTTCATCTTTATGTTTTTATTTGAAATTTTCAGATATGAAACTACCAATTTTGAGCCGGCTCTAGTCAAACAAAGTACTCCAAAGCAAGGAACAATGATATGTGGGTAGCATGTTTTGATTGCTTTGTTAAGAGAACATATGAAAGTGTATAATATCCCATGCATACCCAGTTACCCACTTTTTTGGATCGGAACTATGACCCACCACAACTCAAGTTTAAGGGTATCTCATAGTTATTTAATACGGTTCCATATATCCCATAACCAAATATATGCTGCCCTTCTATTATATGTCAAGAAAAATTATGGGACAATTTAAGCTTAGGACCAATTAATTTCTTTTTCTAATGGTTTGAACTAGCTATCTTGATCTATCTACAACATAAGATATATATCATACCTTTGAACATAGCATTAGAGGTTGCAATGATTGTTTTAAAAGGTGGCATGAGAACCACATAATAGTACTATTTGTTGACAAGCCTTACATATTGGGAGAAGAAGTAGCATATATTTGTTACAAAAATAATTAATCAAGCTGAACCTAAAATTGAATATATAATGCAAGTATTTGCAGTCCCTGCATGACTGACTAGCTCTTAAAAAAAACTATCCACAAAATCTTCAGGGCCAAATGATCAAAGATTGAACCTAATAAAACCATGATTTGTGGTGCATCGAATCGATCTGTCATGAAGGGGGGGAAATATCTGTCATATACTTTTGATTTGAGCCACGTACGCAAAAATATGAAAAGATAAATATATATGCATAATAAAGAGCGATCATTCCGGAAGAAAAGACAAAAGCAAAGGCGGTGGCTTTTGATTTGAACATGAAATGCAGCGGATATGGCTTCCTTGAAGAAATTGTTAGGTATTTTATAAAGTAAAACATTTTTCTTATTTTGTGTCATTTTAGGTTAATCATATTTGTTTTGTGGATCATTGTTGTTTCTTTTATATAAAAAAGTTTTATTTAAGCAAATAACAATGACTCATAAAATTGATATGACTTACATTAAATGTCACTAGTGTAACAAAAATATTTTACTTCACAAGTGCTCAAGAATCTCTCTCAAAGACTATTTGTCACATATTTTTGAGACAACGTGACACTTCAAACTGACATTCCCAGCACCGCCAAAACTGACAACGTAACTTTCATTAAATTGTTTTTTCCTCTAGCTTTCTCATGTTAACATCAGCATATTTGGTGTTTCTTGCTAATGATTTTTCTCTATTTTCAACTCTTAAATTAATCTAATTGGCAAGTTTAATTAGTTGTACGATTATGGTTTGGTGGAAGCAGGAGGAGGGATCTAATAGATAGAGTAGTACACAGAAGTGTGAAGTGAATGGATGATATCAATTATACTGTATCAGTATGAATTTAATTTCGATACAATGACTTTTAATTATGTATTAATAAATTATTAAAAAAAATTAAATATTACAATAATTATTTAAGAAATTTAACTATTTTAATGATGTGCTAAAACATTATTAGATGATAATATAAATTTGTTTACATTGATAATAAATTAAATGTAAACTCTATTAGTATTTATACTAACATCGATATGTATTAGTTCTAATTAAAAAATGTTGAATGGATATAGTTATGAGGGCAAGCATGCAAGCACTATGATATCAAAACATAGCTTGTCCATGCTAGACATGATAGTGAATAAGTTTGCTGCATCGATTAGCGGAAGGAAAGCTTAGAGTTTTCTTCGATTTTTGGTTGTTTAATTTGATATTGTTTTTCTGTTTGGCTTGACTTGCAAGACAGATTTCCCCAAGGGTTTATGATGTTAGGAAGTAGCTAAGGATGTACTTGTCTCTAACATGCACTCTCTAATCATTACATTTAATCTATTTATTCAAAACTTACGGCTATGGCTACTTTAATTTGCACAAATTTGCATGATATATACACATTGGAACTCGGAATTAGGCAAGCTTCAATTGAATCCATAAAAATTAATAATAGCAATGACATTAATTAATCAGTAGAATCATTGAAAAGTTTAATTAAAAAAATGGAGTGGTGAGTAGGAGAACAGCATCCCAGATGGAATTTTTTTTACCGTTAAATAGGAATTAAATATAGAAAGGGCTTTCTTTTCTTTCTTTGAAAATATATGTTTTAGTTTCAGTATGGCAAATGGGTTTTGGAATATGCTTTCTAAGGCAACTTGGTTGAAAAATCTTCCACTAAACTTCTGGTAATGTTGGTAAAAAAAAAACATGCTGATATCCATGAATGGGTGATTCCAGTGTTTGTGCTTGCCAAACTTATTGTCTCAAATACTCTTGGGACCCACATTAGTTATTTCTAAAATTTTCACCCTATCAAACATTTTTTAGACCGGCAACATGCAGTTGAATATGGCCAAACACTGGCTTTTGCCCCGTATACCACAAAATAATATGAAGGAAATTTTAAATAGAGCTCTACATACGCTTGTCGTGTTGTTTTCTTATTAAAATATAATATATATATTATTGTTTCAAAACTAAAAATGATGTAGTATAAATGTGTAAAAAAAAATAATACACATATTATATTTTTAATAAGAAAACACTACCATAAATGTCTATAGAACTTTATTTAAGTTTTCTGCTTAAGATAATATGTCTAAACACGTATAAATCTGACGGTAATAAGAAATAATCCGAGTAATGCTGCTCGGATAGAGAAAGTTAGGTACAAATGTATAATGAATCTATAGAAATATTCAGTTGATTTTGATTTGATAAAATTTATTTGGCTAGACATGCAAATGTTAAATTAATTGTCATTTTTAATTGCTTAGGACATTATGTCTATTCAAGAATTTTCACGCTTCACGGAATAAAGCTATAACAATAACAATAACAATAATAATTTTATTATTAACTCTTATGATTATTTTAATAGATTTCACTTATATGCGTTATTAACAACTAAAAAAGATCATCTTGATCCAAGCCAAAATGTTGTAATTGCAAGACAAGTGGTAGAAATCCACAAACAAACCATTAGCACCTAGTTCTTTCTCAAGGCCCAAAAGGAGTTGGAAAGCTAATAGCCAGTTTTTGTTGGGCTGTTAAACAGATTTGCAAACATTGGACCGAAGCCCTGGCTTGGGCAAGTTATTTTATTATGGACCAGGTAATCCATTTTACTAGTGTAAGTACTCCTGCATCGCACGGAGTAAAATTAATAAAAAAAAAGTGAACTATATTTTATAAAATTAAAAAATTTAAAGAAATAATATTCAAAAATAAATAATCATTTTAAAAAAATATATCTTATTATACAATGATTAATAAGAAACATGAATTCTATAACAATTATAAACATCACTCAATCTTATTATAAAATAAAATCTAATAGACTTGTAAAATATTATACATAAATAAGAATTTCTTACCAAACGCAATACAAAATAATAAACCAAAAAAATATCATGGTTAAAAAAAAATTATAAATAAAAAAGCAAAGTTTCAACATTCTCATTCTTCAAAATAACAATATAACTTTAAAAAAACAAAATTCAACTCCTAACAATCATGAAATTAAAAATATAAAAGCATAATAGATAATTACTCATTAATGCCTCATAAACAATTATGTAAAAAATATTTTCATTTATTTATCTAATAAAATGAATAAATTTAAATTAATTTAATTATGTTTCAATAAAAAGTTCACACCCATACAAATATATATATATATATATATATATATATATATATATATAGGGAGAGATCAACTTATACTAGTGTAAAACTTAATAACTCTTATAACACTCAATAAATTTTTTTCTCTTTATTAATTTCTTTATTAAATTAGATAATTTTAAACTATTAAATTAAAATTAGAAGTTTTGGGTTTCATATTGGAACTTGTTATGCCTACATTGCTGGACTTTGGGGGATTTTGTTAGGATTGGAACTAGCTTGGAAGACTAGCGTGAGAAGAATAATAGTTGAGAGTGATTCCCTATCAATTATAATCAACCTGCAAACCCAGGGAAGCACCAACTCCAAGAGTAATGCTTGGTTTCGTCGCATTCAGAGCTTGTGTCAGCATGGTTAGAATATCAAATTCCTTCATACCTTTAGAGAAGGCAATAGATGTGCAGATTGACTTGTCAACTGGAGTCCTTCCCAGAATCATGAATATCAAAAACTGGAACATCTTCCTAGTGATCTGAATCTTTTTGATTCAAGCTGATATTATTGGGGCCACCTTACCCCATCTCGTGAAGCCTATGTAATTCTTTTTCTCTTGGCTTTTGTCCCATTCAATTACCCAAAAAAAAATGAAATAAATATTCAGATTTTGATGTAAAAGTAATACTCTTACACTAGTGTTATATATATATATATATATATATATATATATATATATATATATATATATTCATCTCATAAATTATAATACAAAATGAAAATTCAACAAACAACAATAATACATTACAATATATGTAAATTAAAATCATGTAAAACTCTTAAATGCCTCATAAACAACTTTGTGATCATAAGAGTAATCAATCATATTCAGAGTTGATGAATGATTAAGATGACATATTGAGAGAACACATTAATAAATAATCAAATAACAGTTTATCACTACAAGGATAGACCTTATGTAGGTGATCTATTCAATAATTGCATCACAATCAAATATTACAAATGATGCAGTATCAATGTCATCAATTACTTTGACTTTAATTCTATTATACCTACAAACAAATTATCATTAATGAAACTAAATAATGAAAAAAGTTAATGAAACAAAATCAAATTGGGTTGTATTTGCACGCAGTATACCACGATTCCTCTCCCTTTGTAATATGCTTGATAGTTGCAAAAATGATACATGAAGTTTGCATATAAAATTAGAAATAAAAAAAAAATAGAGGAAAAAATAACACTATATTTAGTTAGAAATGGAAATAAAAGAGGATAAAAAAATTCTTACCTCTTCGCAGTCTTTTAATTGCTCACTAGACTTTTTAGGAGTACAACGCAAAAAATTATGTTAAATAATGAGAATGCTCTGTAAGCTAACTCAGAGATTGGTAGGGACCATCATGTGAAGCAGGAAGCCTGCAAAAGATTAATCATTGGGCTATTAAATAATAGACAATGTCGAAAATAGAAATGAAATAGAAGAAAAATAAAGTATGTTTACTGTTCCAAAAATCAACAACTTCCTGTACATCAGTATTGAATAAGAGTTCGTAGTATGCATTACATTTTGCAAAACAATTTTTCCTATTAATAAAAAAACACAATGCAATAAAAATAAAATTAAAAAGCACATCAAATAACATAAAGAGAAATAAGAACAACAAATATAACGACATCAACATTTGACTGTCTTAACTTTAGCAAACCGAACAATAACAACAGCCTCAGAAATATCTCCCAAAGCTAAAAAAGACTTCAACTCATCAAAATAACCAGTAAACATCACATTCTATTTTAATCCTGTTGTAATTTAACATTACATTTAACAAAACAAGCTCATGAATACTGAGATACAAGAATAATCATAAATATAATTAAAACAAAATATACAAAATTACCTGTCCATGTCAAGCCCAATGACATTTATTTTGTTTTTTTTACCATATTTTTGTATTCCCTTTTTGATCCAACACCAGTTAACAAACCAATAACATCTGGACAAACAAAAATATAATTATCAACAATAAGAAGAAAAAATATATACTAAAATAAGAAAAATATTAAAAAATTAAATTACCTACTAAACGAGGAACATCAGAATCTTTGTGAAACATTTCATCATAAAAGGAAAGCTATATTTGGGAATATTAGTATATCAATTCACTTAACAAAAGTATGAATTTGAAAGTTCACGGAATGCATGTCTTGTAGTAGGAAAGAATCCAATGTTTCCACCAACTCTAAAATAAGAAATATTATAAAATTGGCCCTCCAATAATAAAGGTTTAAACTTATTAATCAAGCTTCTCTTTACAGGTGCATGGATTTAATCACCTTAAGGAATCAAAATCAAAATAAGGGAAAAAATAAAATTAATAAAAGAAAGTAAAAAAAAATTAAGATAAGAACAAAATGACAAAAACAATAGCAACTCACATATTCATCAAGTAAAACCATCATCATAGAATTCAGGTTTGTTGAAACTAAGCAGGCTTCATAAGCAGACAACTCAAACCTTAATCTTCCATGATTCTTTTTTAGGATTAATGCTTATGGGATAAAAAAAAAATTAGTCATTGTAAAGAGAAAATTATAGAATGAGTAACAAACAATTCATTGAAGAGAAATCTAATGAAAAAAAACAAAGCAAAGATTATGGTTTCCTTAACTTTGAAAAAAACGTAAATCTGAAAATTCTTTAAAATATAGCAAAGTTCCCATGCATCTAACTACATAAGCATTAATAAGAAATGATTAACCAAAGAGTACCAAGATGATTTTTAAATTGAAACGAAGAAAATGGACAATCTCGAAGAGCACACGAAGAAATAAATACAAAACAAATAAATGAAGTAACGAAACATTGGGTCGTGCAACCTCCATCTCATTTTGAAATGAAGTCAATAAAAAAAAATAAGTCTAAGGTGAAAAGTTAACTGACACTTAATAATGTGTGCACAGTCTTTAATATTAATTTTTAAAAAAATTGAAAATAGATATATAAAATATTGGAAGGAAAAAGAGATAAGAGTTTCTAATAAAGGAAAAAAAGAAGTTTTGGAAGGAAAAAAAAATACTCTGTGAAGTTGACACATGACAAAGACTTTCTTTGAAACTACTTCTGCCTTGTATATAGTATAGATATTATGTGCTCAAATAAACAACTGAAGTGGTCCAAACCAATTCACAAAAAAAAGGTGGTTTACAGCATAAGTGAGGATTGAAAATAATGTAGTGCAACAGTATGACATATTTTTTTGCCAGTGAACAAATAATTTTAGGGAAAATAACCAAAATGTTCAACTTGATGAACAATAATGACCATTTGATTCGTTTTGAAAATTAACCAAGTATTCAATTACATTAACTAATAATTTACATACGGTTAACTAATAATTTGTCTTCATTTTAATACTTGATATGTGGTTAACTATATGTAAATTGTTGGTTAATGTAATTGAATATTTAGTTAATTTTCAAAACGAATCAAATGATCATTACTTTCATCAAGCTGACCATTTAGGTCATTTTCCCATAATTTTATGCCCCACTATAAGCTTTCTATACCAACAAAATTACAACCTTGATCAATCACATTCACTAGTCAAATCTTTTATACATTCAAAATTTGCGTAAGCTCTAATTTATTTTTGTACTTGGCCGCCCTAATCTAAAAGTAGGTGTGCATAAGGCCCGACCCACAACCCGATCCAGTCCAAGCTATTTGCGTTGGGTTGGACCTGATTTTAACTAAAAAGTCAGGCGAATTAGGTCAAATAACTTTGCCCCGATGTGTTTTTCAAGACGAGACCAAACCACCCAACTAGGCCCAAGGTATATAAATACTTATATTTCTTGACCTAAAAAAATTAAGACATGTAAATTAAACATTGCATTTATATGCATATATCTAATTATCAATATTTATTAAAAGCTTGATAATCATATAATTATTAACATAACATATGAGATTTCAAATACATTGCATAATATAACATATCATACATATAACTACATTACCGTTTAGATTTTTGTCAAACTTCATCTGTTCAATCATAGGCCTGATTGTGACCGGGTTAACTTGGGCCTAGGGTCAGGTCGAGGCCCAAAAAATTAGTCGATCAAAATCTATGGCCAAGACTAGGTCAAGCCAAACTCAACCCAACCCAGCGCATGAAAACCCTTATCTAAAAGGTAAATTCTTCAGCGTTACAAAATTTATTGTAACTAATAAGCAGAACATACACCATTAATGGTCCTAATATTCACAGTGATTAGTGATTAGACAACCTTTTAATGCTTCATCTATCTTCAACTGTAAAGTCTGGTTCAAGGGGCTTCCTTAATGAACCAAGAATGTCAAATTGAGAACCATATCGCAAGCTCCCACCTTTCCTTGGGCTGGCTGCCAATTTTGCTGCATACATTGTCAAACTTGAGCCCATTGGGGGCTGCAGAGGTGCAGAGAAATGTTCAGTGCCAGTTTCAGGCACATAGGCCATCATCAGATCCTCCTTTTTCTTGAGCTCAATTGTCTCTTTCATTCTCTTATACCTAAACCAAGCTGCTTGTATAAAACAAGCAGCCCATGTCCTCCATTGATGGGAGTGGAACCTAAACGTGTACCTCAGTTGTTTGCTGTGTAACCTGCGGAACTGGGCTGCAACAAATTTCAAGTCCTCTGCAATGAGTGCAAAAGCTTCCACTTCAGTGATGGCTTTTACTGTGCGAGTTGAGGAAGGAAGGACAACAGTTGGACGAGGGTCCAAGGCCCATGGCAAGAGCTCTTCACCACAGAAGTCACCAGAGCCAATTCTGCAGGAGTTAAAGAACCCAGTTCGGCCACCATTCGTGGTACAAGAATCTAGGTGTCCACGGACAATGAAAAGCATCTCATTGACAAGGTCACCTTCACGAACTAGGCAAGTGCCTGGAGTACACAGAGAAGGCTTTAGTCTTTCACATATTGCATCTAGCATCCTCTCATCCATCTGATCAAATAGTGGTACCTGCCATGGGCCCACGATAAGTAGTCCATTCTTATTTGTTTGTTTCCCAACAAACAGATTAATAAGATTATAAAGTCTTGCATATATTCTGATTAGGATTTGAACACTGCATGAGAAGCTTATTTGAAACTTTCATAATTCACATAACTGTGTCAATGAAAGAACATGTAGAAAAGAAAACGAAGATTTACTTGTCGAACTAGATTAAGGCAAAGGTGGCGTTTAATGTCACGTCTGAGATCCACAGGAAGGTCTCTGAGAATAGTTTCCTCGTCAACTCCCCGAGTAGCAACCCATCTGAATTGGTCATAACGTCGCACATTTTGCTTCAGGTAACGAGGGAGCTGCCTGTGATGCATCCATCTTTCCGTATCTATCCTTCTTATTCTCCATTCCTCTAGCCTCATAGTGGTGGATTGCAGGTAGGTCTGTCAATCAGATAAGAATTTATATGAAAAGGATCAAAATATAAGTATCAGAGTCATGATTGTTATCATATCATCTAAATTAAAATCATACATATTACATAGTGCATTCTTTAGCCCCCATTGAAAGTGGGCAAGTAGGGATGGATCAAGGTCCTAACTCCTAGGTAGTACTTCAATAAGCTTAATAGTTAATATATGGATGATCAATTCATTACAAATTATGACAATAAATCATATTCAATGAACACCCGTCTCACAAACTTTAAAATAATCATGGTAAGCCAAAAAAAAAAAAAAAGGAACTCTAAATAATCCTGATATTAAAGAACATTAATCTGCCAACAGTCAATGAGTTGATTTTTGCAAATATTTATCAAGTCGTGAAGCTTGCAGCACATTAAAAAAGACTGGCAACAGCTAGACTTACTTGCATATTGCCAATAAGCAGTGCAAAAAGAACCAACCCCAGAATTGCAATAATCACAGCAAAATTTATCTCTGCAACACGAGTGCTTGTTAAGAGATTCTGTCCTACAGAGCTGCAAATTTGACATAGAATTGTTTAGAATATCACAAACTTCAGTGCAGACCCAAAATAGGTGCACCAAGAATGACTGACTGACACTGTTAAGACACCAGGAAAACATGATAGTTTCTTTAAGAACATGAAGATCTTGATTTTAGTAAAACCAAAAAGGAAAATGTGAGTTTGAAAATTTTATTATCAATTTATCATTCACTAAGATAAGGTTGATTGGAATCTCATAATAATCAGTATTGTCTCTGATCTTCAGTGCAGTGATGATTATGCTCGTGTTGCCTTCAAATTAAAATAGGTAAAACAAAGATGGAATAAGTTTGTTCTTTGATGCATTATCCAACTTTGACATCAGCAAATTGAGTTACCTGAGATTTCTCAGTCCCCACCAAAGACAGTAATAGTATCTATTGAAGAACTTTGAGCCAGTAATTTCCAGTGTCAGAGCATCAGCAAAAATGCCAAACTGATAGAAATCACTGTTCTGATCACATAGACCTGAGAGATTGCTTGATCTGAACCAAGCAGTCCTCTCTGGGTCACCTATGCTTTGACAATCAAGATAATGATACTGGCAGTCTGGGTACTGAAGAGTACAAGCTTTCTTCCAACATTCATCCTGCCGTTCAATTGATAACAAGTACCAAGAGGATCCTAAAACCTTTTTGAAATAGAGGAACAGTTAAGAACTGAGTCAGAAGCAATGAAAAAAAACTAAATGAAAAAAAGAAGAAAAGAGATCTTACTAGATTACAACTTAGAAAACTACCAAGTCTATCACAAGCTCTTATGCAGAGAATTATTTGGAACAGTGACTTACATGACTTGCCAGCATATAGAGCATCAGATTATATGCTGCCCCAGCCCAAGCTTTTTCCATCATTACCCCACTTGCCTTGGTAATTTGAGATGATAGAGGATAAATAAGATATAACCTCAAGACGTACTGGAAAATGGTAACAAGCCGCAGAACATGCCTTGAAGCAATCATTTGTGACCCCTTTAGATTTGGAATTACAGCCCAAATCAATACCTAACATGTATATAAAATTGTAAGCTGCAGCAAAAGAAATAAAACAGGATGTATACAACTGACTCACTGAGACACAATAGCATTTTGGACTGCAACATAAATGTAGTTCAGCAAAAGGTCCTCAGAAATGCAGCCAATGCACAACTAAGAATATTAGTATATCATCATTTTTTTTTGGGTACAAAAAAGTTTAGGTGAAGGGAAAGCCTGTCCCCAATTCAAGGTCAAGGCAAACCACCAACCTCAATGAGGATTTATGGTGGGATTTAAGATTGCCTACCAATGGGCTTATCCTGGATTTGATCCCAAGTCATGGTTAGCATGAGTGGAAGGTCCAACCAGGTGAGCTAACACCCATTAGTAGTATATCATCATTTTATCATAGCACAAAGGAGAGACTTTTAGGATCTGCTTCATTGAGTGGGGGGAAACTGAAAATGATTTTGGACACAATAAAGTCCAGATGAAAAATAAGAAAGTAAAAAATGACAATGTATCAACATTTTATTGTTTCCAAATATGTTTTCACATTACTCAACCAAGCAGATCCTAAGTAGCTCTGTATAAATTTTTATCCTTCTCTTTCACCCAATTGGCAGAAAGTAGAGCATAAGGGTGGTGTAAATTAACTTGAAAATAAAGGTCAAAGCAGTCACAGTATTAAGATGGAAGTCTTCTTACTCTCAGATTATCTGGGGGTACAAAAATTAGTATAAAATTGCAAATCAACTGTTAAATTGACCTTGGTTGTGATGTATTGACTTGAGAAAATTTAGTTATCAATATATAGTGACAGCAATAATGCATGGTGTAATAGAGTGGTTAGGATCAATTAATTTGTTTTTAAATTCTTAGCTGGAAATCTAGTATGAAATCTAGTTGCGTACCGTTGGTATTCAAATTGTAGATGGTTTGGAGGCTAGAAACTTGATAACAAGTGATAGTTTTGGATTACAAAACAGAATCGTCGAGCACCTAGTCAAGCACCTACCTCAAATGAGCTGAAATCTAGCCCAAAGCCATGAAATTCAAGGTTTAAGGAGGAAAAAAAAATCACTACAATGGCTAGTTTTTCAAAAAAGCTCGTGCGACCCTATAAAAGTAGGACTTCCAAGATGAAGATACGCCAAGTGTGCAAACCATACATTTTGCAGAAGTTCTTCAAAGTTCATATTGTAATTATGCTTAGAATTTCTCATACATTCTTTTGATATTTTGCTACCTGCTGTAGCATACTTATAAGAGAAAACTGAAAAGAAAGTGTGTTTGTGTGCTAGTAAAAGGGAGAGAGTGAGGATAGTCGCTCTATGAACTTTCTTTGGCTAGTTTACTCTACTTTAAGGATAGAAGTGCAGAAAGGTCCCTCGTGATGTCCTTGGAGGGTTAAATAATCACTAACAACTTGGAGAAGCTGGGATTTGTACCTTAAGGTTATGCAGTGAAGAAAATCTCAAGCTTTTGCTTAGGGACCAGACATAAGTCAAGGCGTTGTGGTTGAACCAGGATAATCCACTGTTTGCACTCTTCTCTATTCCCTAAACTCTTTAGTTTTACTATTGTTTGGTTATAATTCTTGCTATTAGATTTTGTTTAAGTTTCTTGTCAATTGGCATGTGTTTTGGACATGTCATTAATTTTATATGAACCAACTCACCCCCTCTTGTTTCTATCATCAACAAATTTGCAGAAGTTTTGAGATCAGAGAAGAAATAAATACACATTTTATATCAGGAACATACCTGTGGAAGCGGTTGGGAAGCCACTAGATCAAACCAGAAGTCTTTACGCAGGTACTTTGATGCAATCTTTGAAGGGTCTATAATAAGCTCTCCTCTACCAGAAACACGGGAGGAAGGAGCGATATAAGCAGTTTGAAACCGAAAATAAATCTGAATAACGTAAAATGCATCAACCATTGACCGAATTATGGTAAGGGACACTTCAAGACCAGCAGATATATCAATGCACTTGTCTTTCCGAGCCACTGGCAAGTAAAAGAATAGGGGATCCACAAATAATGAAATCAAACAAGCTACTAAGAAAATTTTGTTCCATTTATTTACTCTAGGTCCCCTAGGATCCAATATCAACTTCTCTGCCGCATCATAATCCTCGGAGAAGACCCTGGAAAGTTCTCTTTCGTCCAATGACTTGCCTATTGCATCCTTCCCAAGCTTCTGTTTGCCATTCGTCTTATAGGCCAGCATTGACAAGTGACTTTCTTTGCTTTCCCTTAACTTCTCTGGTTCAAGATCATGACGAAATCTGGATGCACATATAACTATGAATTTTAGCACCAAAACTAAATCAAAGGTAATGATAGCCAAATCATATAAAAATGTAACATTAAATTGATATATGTGCTATAACATGAAGAAGTTAATAGAAGCACTGGCATAAGTTACACTAAATTCTACTTAGGTGCAAGTTTGCTGCGCAATGTCAAAGGGAAGGACAGACAAACCTTACAGATCTTGATCTATCAGAAGCCATAGTTCTCTAGTTCAGCTTGTGAATTTCACCTAGCAAGGAGACATAAGATAGCACCATATATATGGATGTCTTAACCACCAGGAAAAGATTTGATTTAAGAGCTCAACCACAGAAAAATGAAGCAAAATTTTCGTACCATTTTCCCAGAAATCATGTGACAGAAAAGTAAGACAACTTTGTGTTCATAAGCTATAAGTACAATAATCTTTTTGTGTGTTTTCAACGAAAGTGCAGGTAAAACCTGTGAATTTGGCACTGCTAAAAGCTTACGGAGGATTCAAAGTCGTCGCTCCTTGGACTTCATGGTTGTATAGGGTCGATTCGTGTACTCAGATTCTCAGATATATACATGGACGGTATTTTTTCTGAGATAAAAGGATGAAAATATTGAAGGAAGAATATGAAATATTGAAAACATGAGTACACGACGTCGATGTAGAGCCACCAAAACTGCCTTTACCTACTTCTTTCGTTTTATTTAGCCATGCAAACTTTTAGGTGGACTGTTGGGGGACAGCTATGGATTAAAATTAGGAACGTGTAGAATTAATATAATCTAAAAATTATGATTATGTAATTTGATAATGTTCATATGTTTTTCTTTTGAGGAGATTAATTTTAGTGTGATTATTCTAATTTTATGACTCCTAAGTTTCATTCACTTTTCAACAATTTTCGTTCCTTTTTTTTCCTTCAATACACATTTGTGCAAGAGAGTGCTTTCCTGAAATATTTTGCTCAACGTTTTGCACTACCTTTACATTTGGATTTAAGTTCAATTTCGATAAGTTTATATATAACTTATTTGGACTTATATATTATAATAAGTGTTTATGAAGTGTTTTTATTCCGTTCAGACGAATTTATTAAAACAACTTATAAAACTTGTATAAACTATTTTACGCTTATTTTCATAAACTAGAAATTCAAACTTACAAAAATAAGTTTTTGTAAAAGTTAAAAATAATTTAAATGCTAGTTATTTTTATACTAATTTTTGATAAAATTAACCTTAAGAAATTAACACAATTCATAATATATTTCTAAAATGCATGATACTTATTCTAAAAGGTTTATGAAAAATATTTTTTCAAAATATTTATTCAAATATTATTTACTAATTTTAACATTTATAACAGTAAAACTTATTAAATAAACTCAATTATTTTCTCAACTGTTTGTTGCTATTTAACATTGTAAGTACCTTGAAAAAAAGAGAAGACAACCACGTAGAAAACGCTGATGGAGGCAAGATACCGTAGGAGAGTTCTTAAAAAATTAAATTAAATCAATATGTTGATCTTTAATTTCATTCACTCACAAATTCTCTGAAATATGATATATTGAATTGACTTTTCAGCTGAATCACTCCCAAATATCATTAACTGCGTATGTATCTCAGCAGCCTAAGCCATGCCCGCTGATTCCCATTGAGAGGACAGGAGGAGCTAGAGGGCCAAGCAGAATAACCGTGACTCGGGGGGTAAAAGGTGAGACGAAGTTAGTGGTGATTAAACAGACTATTGGTCTTGTCTTGGTGCAGATTGCAGAAGTGGTAGCATTGAAGGCAAAGCTGGAGCATCACATAGCTCAACTACCCAAACCAAATGCGCATATAAATATTATGAGAGTATGATAAATAACTTGCAGCAACCCAAAATAAATGCCAACAGGCCAGCCAGAGGCTGAAGGCGTCACCTACCCATCCATAACCCTCCAAAACGCATGGATAAATCTAAATCACAACGGTGCAATTTTTTTTGTACAAACTGCAAAACCATATGGGTATGTACAGGAGTTTTAACGTGATTATATGCAACAAAATCTAAGATAAATTAATAGTAGGCTCTAATGTTAAATATAGATATCGTTACCGCTCTGCTTTGTTAAAAATTAAGCCTTTTTCATCTAATGTTAATAAAATTTAATTTTTAGTATACAAAAATTTTAGACTCTGATAAAAAGTAATAGATAGTGAATAAGTTAGCGGATAGCGAATAATAAATGAGCTTATAATAAATAGATGATAACAGATAAATTAACAAATTGAATTTAAAGTGTTTAATAAAATTAGCGATTAAACTAAATGATAAATATAAAATGATATAAAATGATATTTTTAATTAATCCTTAAATTTCTTCCATCAATATTAAATATGATAAAAGATTTATTAATTATTTATAAAATAAATTTATGTTAATTAAACTAATTATTAAGATATTTAGAAGTTAAAATTTTAAAATTTATATTTTAATAATAATATTTATTTATTTACTTATTTATTTATTACTATTAAAATATTTTTTATTAGTTAAAAATATGATTTTAATTTTTTTTTCATTTAATTTTTCATACTTTATAAAAAATATATATTATACAAATATACGTAACAACATAAATATATATAATTTTTAAAATATATATACATACAAAAAATATATTTAATAATATAGAAATTAATATTTTTTTTATTTTATTTAATATAAGGTAGGAAAGAAATTTAATTAAAATAATAAAGATAAAAACCAAAAAAGAAAATAATACATTATAAGCTCAATACTACTTCAAATAATATTTGAAATAAAGCTATAAGCTATTAATTATTAAATAATTTTATTTTTTTAAAATTTGTTATCTACTAATCAAATCTACTATAAACTAATAAATTATACTTGCTAAACAAAATCTTACACTATTATTTAATTATATATTATTAAATTATTAAAAAAAATTAATTATACAACAATTATTTAAAAAATTTAATTCTTTTAATACATACATTAAATAACCGTAAATTTTTTTATATTAAATCCATGTTAATAACTCATTCCTTTGAAAATGTTGCTGTGCATGCATGATAACACCAATAAACCAATACTTGAAAATGAACTAGGAACTGCCCTCTTTTTATTTTCTTTTTTTAATGGCCATAGGAACTGCCCTCTCAAGAACAGTCCAAACAAATGCAATGCATCATATTTTAACTAATTAAAATTTAAACAAACACTCATTTTAATCCTCATTAATTTAATCCCAAAAAAATTAACATTAAATCAATCTTTTTAAAAAAATCAAGTAAACCAATTTAATGTAAAATAATATTAACTGATTAATTTAATATCTAAAGATAATATTAAAAATCTAATTAAATTAGCATTAAAAAATTATTTAAATATATTTATCATTAAACAACCGCTCATAACACTCATATCTTTAATCCTCATAACATTTATATCTTTAAAGAAATAAAATAAATATTTACTCGTCAAATTTCCATGTTATTTAGAAAAAGAAAAAAGAAAATCCCAAACCATACTACGACGATCCCCTACACATGATGATACCATATCTCCATCTCTTGATGACTCTATAGTCAATTAAATGCCCATCCCCTAGTTGACTGGAATTAAGCAGATACAGTCATCAAGGAATTCTAGGCCACTTTACCTCGGTGTGTGAAACCTCAAATGGTTATCACAAGGTCCACAAATCACATAAATTCTTCCCTCATAACAAGAAAATAAATTTGATAAAAAATTTCCAGGCACATCTGCAATTATAAAATTCTTCCACAACATCATTGGGGACGGGGTAGCCAATAAATATTATAAGTATCTACTTCTATTAACTAAAAGTGGCGAAAAGTACCGACTACAAATCAATTTCCAATGAAAACCATCACATTACAATCGAACTTTAAGAGACACTCATATCAACTCTTCTCCAGGCAGAAGAATGTCAGATATTGCCATGTGAAGATGCAGCTGCAATGCAAGGAGTGCATTTTTTGCAAACTGTTGGAAAACATCAATGTGTTGAAGCCACGTAACTCCCAACTACCTGTTAAGGTTTTCATAAGATAATACCAAAAGCTTGGAACATTCAGTCCAATGAATAGATTTATGAGGAATTATGGTAAGAAACATCATAATTCTAAGGTGTTCTTGCATTAGAACTCAATATATATTAAATAGGTACAGAATAGTACCGAAGTACTCTCCCGATCAGGCACAGGTGAAAGGTTAAATCGTCAAAATTGACGCCTTGGCTTAGAATCTGCTAACGAGACTCGAATAGATCTGCCATTCAAGTCCTGCAACAAATATCAAATAATCAGATTCTGGTGGTTGAATACATAATTAAAGAGGGTGCCAGTGAGAATAAATTCTTTACAATTCTATACGAGAACCCAACCTGAGCATGTCAGAACATAGTTTTTTACAAGACAGAGTCATACATGAAAACATATACAAATGCACAAAATCCACTATTTTTAAACGCTGTGCACTCTTACAGTCATGTATCCAACATTACCTCTTCAAAAAGTCAATCCTAACACCACAGAGACATAGTTAAGATGTATGCAAGTATGCACTTGGTCATAAAGGATTATCCCTGGCAATCAGGGGATTCAAGCCATTTATAATTAAGATGCAACACATTTGAATTCACAAATACCAACTCATTAAATTGTAATTCGTGCTTAGCAAACAGATATTTTCATTGCCTGAATGCCGAAAATATAGATTTTCAAACAGTAATAAATATTCATGTAACAAGATCAAACTTTTATCAAACAAAAATATAATGAAATGCTTGTTATTTAAAATTCTGTTCATATCCATCTAAATTTGACATGTGAATTCCAAAAAAGAAAAAGTACTGTTTCATTTACAGATATTCTAGAACATACTAAAACATGGCAGAAAAAGTAAACCACAAAAATCTTAATACATCCACTTTGCAAAGGAGAAGGATTAGCGGGCTTACCACACCATCTAAGGACTCAATAGCACTGTTGACCTCTGCAGCGCTACCGTAAGTCACAAATCCAAAGCCTCTTGATCTTCCACTTTCCCTGTCATAAATCACCTTTGCTTCCAAAACCTTCCCTTGCTCACCAAACAATGACTCAAGTGCTAAGTCGTCAACACCCCATGCAAGATTACTTACATGAATACGGTTTCCGGAATTTGAAGGAGAACCACCACCTCTGGGAGAAGCTCTAAAACGAGAATTCTCATTCCGAGGAGGAGGTGGTCCAGCATTTACTCTCAATGCCCTACCATCTAGTTCCTATAAATTTTCAAGAAACCGTCAACATATAATAACAAAAACATTCAAAGCATATAAACTCAATCTCAACCAGCTAACACTGTTACATACTAGTGTAGCTTACTTCACTAAACGGGTCATAATCTGAAACAAAGGACCAGCAATACTACATTATCTTATCATTAAACAAGAAACATTACAACTTACATAGCCATTGAACTGCTGAGCAGCTGCTTCAACTTCTTCAGCTGAAGACATCGTCACAAAACCAAATCCCCTGCTTCTTCCGGTCATTTTATCATAAATCACCTGCCAAAAAAATTAAAAAAACCAATAACTTCAGAACAGAGAAATAAAAAACAAGATAGTAAATTTTGCAAATTCCTCTTAAGCCCTAGAAACCCATTTCCGTCAGAACAAACTAGCAATCCCCAAACCATCATTTTAACTATTTTTTTCTCACTGGGCACAGATTAAAACCAAATACAAAAAAAACAAAAACAAAAAACAAAAAAGAAAGAAGGGAACTTTGGGACCAAACACACCTCAACCATCTCAACATTCCCAGCGTTTTCGAAGAGTTCAGCGAGGCGAGAACTGTCTGCAGTAAAAGGAAGATTACCGACGAAGAGCTTAAGGTCGGAGGAGTAGCTGCGGTCGTCTCTGTCATTGAAGGTGTCCTCTTCCTGGTCGAACTCGGAGGATAGAGCAACGTTGGAAACGAAACGAGAAGACAACGTGGGGCGAGCTCTGTCAAAACGAAGAAAAGCTGCGGAAATGGAAATGGTGGGTTTGAGGGACAGGGAAGAAGCGATGCATTGGGGAGAACACAAAGGTTGTCGGAATCGGGGAGTGAGGTTGGGAAGAAGGGCAAGAGAAGCTGCAGAGGTCGACATGGTTGAACTTGAAGGTTTATGGTTTCTTCGCCGCTTTAACGGATAAGGCTTTCGACCACGAGAGAAAAACGAGGGTTTGGTTTGTGCAATGTTCTGTGTAATGTTATATTTATGGAATGGAAAAAGGGTAGAATACTAGAAAGTTGATAAGGTACTACATTTACTAATTTACCCCTCGTTTCAGATATTTTCTTTTCTTTCTTTTTTTGTGATAATTTATCCGCAGACTGCAGAGATATTTATTTATCCACGTAGTAAAGGAATGTGGAGATGATTGGTGGACTGGGTGGGTAATATCTGCAGAGATATTTTTCACTACATATGGCCCAAAGGCTTACTAACGGATTGATCCAAGTCCAACTCATCCAAGTAGTTTTTTGTTCACTTCTTCTTCCTTGGATTACCAAACAAGAGGTGGATTTCTTCCTTTTTCGTTTGCAAGTGGACCAAATGAAATTTTGGTCTTCAATATTCTACAATCATATTCGTAGTTTAATATGCGTGCACTATAAAATGTTAAAAACCCAAGAAAATTGAGTAAATTATTTGGTTATTTTCTTTTTTATTTTTGAAAACATAACCTCTTTTATTATATCCTCTTAAATAATTCTAAAATTATAAAATGAAAAGGAAAAACTCTTGCTTGATTTCTCAGCTTGGTTGGGTCTTCCCTCTCTCTCTCACTCAATTATAGGTTTCTCGTAATACTTTAGAAATCCCTTAAATCAATAAAAGTTTCCCTATAAATTGGCAAGAAAGTATGATATGCACATCTTGAATCAAAAAAATATTTTTAAGTGAATGTTTTCATTTTCGATTCTTTTTTTTTCTGATTATTTTCTTATCTTTTGACACCCCCCAAATCAGTCAAGGAAAAAAATAAAAAGCAATTTTATAAATTAACGGCACTCAAGTTTTTTAAGAAACACTTGATTCTGAGAATAAATTTCATTGTTTATTTAATTTAGTCTATCTTTTCTATCCCCTTATTTTATATCCCTTACAACAATAATTCCCCAAAAAAATATTTGAGACGGAACTAAAATTAGTATTTAAGTTTAATTTTGATTTACTATTAGTATAAAATTTCTTTACGTTATCATTTAATTATGTATTATCAAATTATTAAAATAATTTTAATTATTACAATAATTATCTAAACTTTATATTGGCAATAAATTAAAATTAAATGTCTATGTAATATCAAAGAAAAAAATGGAGAGAACATTGGAGGCTGAATTATACATCAAGGTCTCGTATTTTCATATCACCTTCCACCGTATGTCAACATGTATGACCCCTTCATTTGACTTGATCAGATCGTACCTTTCATTGATGTGCCCATTGTGAACTACATCTGGTGAAGCTAAGATGAATTTAATGTATGTCATTGTGAATAATAAATTGTTAAGGTGTAAATAAGTTTCACATTGCCTAAATAATGGAAGAATTATGGGTTTATAAGCATGGAAGAACGTCTTTATTAGTATGAGGCATTTTGGGTGATGATCAAAAGCAAATCTATGAAGGTTTAAGCCCAAAGTGGACAATATCATACCAATATGGAGATATGTTAGATCCTCGATTCCTAACAAGTGGTATCAAAGCTGATGATTTCGGTTAGGGTGGGTATTGGAATAGTCATTAATAGATCTGAATCAAAGATTCCTTATGTCGAAAGTCCTCCTGGCGTTGAGGTGATCAGGTGGCGTGTCCCGTTACTGTACAGCGGTGCAAGATAGAAATGAACTTGTGTCGAAAGCCTTCCTAACAAGTTGGATAGGCAGCGGGTTTTATTAGAGAGCAAACGGTTATACAAGTATAAGGCTAAATACTCGAAGAGGCTTCCACTGGATGGAAGGTTGAACCATGGTCCTTTGTTTGAAGAGAGGATTGTTAAGGTACAAATAAGTTCCATATTGCCTAAACAAGAGGAGGATCATGAGTTTATAAGCATGGAAAAATGTTTCCATTGGTATGAGGCTTTTTGGGTGATGTCCAAAAACAAATCTCTAAGGCTTTGTTTGGATTATGAGAGAAATAGAGTGGAAAGAAATATAGTAGAAAGAAATAGGGAGAACAGAAATAGAGTAGAAAATGAGTAGATTTTTAAGTTGTTTGGATTAAGAGAAATAGGAAAGAAAGAAAATTAAATTTTGTTGTAAATACATATTTGCCCTTATTTATTTATTTATAAAATAACAAAAGAATGGTATATTAGTCAAATTTTCATCTCTACTCATTTCTTCTCTATTTTCTTCTCACTTTAGGAGAGAAATAAAAAAGGTGTGGGATCCACCACTTTTTTTTCTTTTTTCTCTATTTCTCTTCTAACTAAATAAGAGAATTTCTCAATTTCTCTTCTATTTCTCTCTTCTTTAATTCTCTCTTCTCCATTTTTCTCATACCAAACAAAGGCTAAGGGTTTAAGCCCAAATTGAAAAATATCATAATAATGTAGAGATATACTAGATTCCTGATTCCTAACATGAATAACCTTTGTTCTCTTCTTTTCTCCTTTGTAAGTGATTAGAGCATATGGGTTGTTATGATGCTTCCCTTCAACATCCTCTGCACTCAGGATTGTAACCATAAGCAAACCAGAACAGTGGCAAGACATATCCTCAACCCCATGTGCCTTCGCCCCATAAACATCCAAAGGCCCGCTAAATTGTTCACTATCGTCCTTGAAAGGATTAAATGTTAACTTCCCCACAAGTTGTCCTCTCCATTTTTTGTTATGAGGATCATTAGGATTTGTTTCTTGACCAGATCAAGTGTGAATTCTTTGGTCTCATGTGGGGTAAGCAATCTCAATGGAACTACTTGCATTCCCAACTTGTCATGCATCCCAACCTGCAAAACCAACAGAATCATTACTGCATTATAAAGAGGTTCTCCCTGAAAACCAGATTAAAATACTGATGTGGGTTATGAAGATTGAGTATTTATTTTATAAGTTTACTAAAGTCATAATTAATACCAAATTGTAACAAGAAAGAGAATTTTCGGCTTTCATTTATAGAAATTGATGATCAAGTGCTTAACCACACGAGAATGCAAATTAATTTGTGTAATGATTATGATTATGGTTTGTCAATGCAAATTAAATATTGAATACGGAGCTCAATAATTGTACCTGTTCAAATTCTTAAAAAGAATTGTCATCTCAAAGAATGAAGATTCCGAACCAATATTATATTAACTTCTAGGCTTCTATGATAAGATAAAGCATGTGAACGATAGCATAGTAATCCTTAATAATCCTTTTTTTTATCATCTTACAACAGCAAATACTTCAATAATTAAGTTGACTTTCATTGATGCCGCTAGCTATGCATATAAGTCGCATATCAATATATGGGCGTATGTATATAACTACAATACTATATATATTTATTGGAGAGAGATGGAAAGAAAGTAATGAACCTTTTCTCAATCATATACATGAAGCATGTGAACGATAGCATAGTAATCCTTAATAATCCTTTTTTTTATCATATTACAACAGCAAATACTTCAATAATTAAGTTGACTTTCATTGATGCCACTAGCTATGCATAAAAGTCGCATATCAATATATAGACGTATGTATATAACTATATATATTTATTGGAGAGAGATGGAAAGAAAGTAATGAACCTTTTCCCAATCATATACATGAAGCTGAAGAACTTGAGACTGAGGGTCGTTGACTGTAAGCTTGTACTCATCTTTACAGAAGTCTTCTTTGCTGGGAGCCCGTCCCCACTTAAGCTGAGTTTAACATAGGGGTCAGAAGTTCCTAAGAAGTCCATTTTTCAGAGTTTGAGTGCCCTCACAATCTTCACATATAATATGCCAACAGGCCTTTTTGTAGCCCCTCTGTAGGTATATAAATAAAATCAGAAGATCAAGCACTGTTTTTTTGGACCCTGAGATAAAGAACTTTTATTACTGCAAGAAAGTCCAAATGAAGAAAAGAGAGAAAAACTCCAGTCGAGATTCCTAATCAGTAATCACCACCCCATATTCATGCTTACAATCTAGTGTTATTTTGGAACTTACACTGAACCATCAAGCACTGGTACTTCAAAAGCTTGGGGCCACAGATACAAGCTTGCTACTTGTTTTTCTATGGTTTCCTGCAGTGACAGGAAGACTTTTATTAAGTACTACCTTCAAGTAATCTCCAGTGACCCCATATACGTGCCTGTATTATATATTTTTTAAAAATCACTCTTCTTCCTCTCATGCACTGACTACTTAGAAAGTTAAAATTATTTATCTGAAACATAATGAACGTGATATGTTATCTAAATTGAAGATATGTGGGGGAAAAAAGATAGCGAAAGGAAAAAGCCTAGATCACTTTATCATTGTTGTAATAATACCTTCAAATGCCTTTCTCAGCCTACATCTCACTAGAAATTCTGCATTGACAAATAAGGGCAACCTGGTGCTACAAAGCTCCCACTATGTGTGGGGTCTAGGGAAGGGCCGCGACCCACTATGTGGGTCAAATGTAGGCAGCCTTACCTTGCAATTGCATTGACAAATGAGTGGTAAAAATCATTTATTGGAAGGCATAACTACAGAATATATGACATTATTTTATCATCTAGCTACTGCATGTGATGGCAGAAAACAAAAAATATTCAACTTGTTTTGTGGTTTTTTTATATTGAATTTAAATAGTAGTCTGAATTACTCTGAAATGTGAAAGATTATGTTATTTTGTAAGAGGTTAGATATTAGCTGACTTTTCCATTGTCGAAAGCACAAACCTTGCTCTAGACTATAGATACTTAAATAGCCTATATATAGTGAACCCGTGAAGACTGAAGAGAGACAGGGAAAGCACCTGAATATATTGATATAAACCAGGGATTGCCATAATATCCATTCCCATGAACTTCAGCCCAAAGTCAACAGCGGCTGTGCAGCCATATTAAAATACATTAGAATCATGGCCCAGGTAAATCAGATTTGCAAACCAAAGCTACTAGATATATTAGCCCTGTAAAATTTCCCACTATTTACCTTCTCCAGCAGAGACACAGCTATACTTCCAAAACATGGAAATGTTGGCAAAAGAGGCCTTAAAATTATTCGAGGTGCAGCAAATATTTGTACATCTACCAGCTGAGTACAAGCATTTGTAGATTAAATTAAAATATGTTGGAAACAAATCTAAACTAATGGTATATATCCAATAATGTGGTCTGATTAAACTGATTCAAATTTTAAAAGTATAAGCAAGCTTCACATGACAATATACCATCATAAAATTGATGAATATATAGAAAGAAAAGAACGAGATGCCTCTAATATTATTTACTTTAAATAATTAGATTAAACGACACCTCAAATATTTTATTGAATTAAGTTCCCCTACGAGGCTACGACCCTCTCAAATCGTGGTTAACATATCGCCTGAAAATTCTATCTGACCTGTATTGTAATTGGAAGCCATAACAATGTCAACACCAGAGTTATGTCAGGATTTCCAGCCCACCTAACCGCGGGCTCAAATACTAGTCCATTTTCATAAGTTTCATGCACTTTGATTCCTGCCATACTGATGAACAAGATCCCAAAAATGACATACAATAAACTAATAAGAGAAAAATAAAGAGGATTCATATATATTGCAAAGAAAAAGAAAAAAACGCATATGAAGACAAGTTCTTTTGCTATTCAAACTCCAGTTGGTCTGAGATTAATGCCTTAAACTTCGACTTCCTTCTGGAATACTTACAGACTTACAATTGATTATTGGCAGTAGAGTTCCAAGAGTGAGATTCTTAAACACTACGGACTTTATAGTAAACTTGCCAATGTAATCCGAAATGATGGACTCGGTGCTCTTTCTTATGATATTGCATATTGCCTACAGAAGTAAATAATTATTAATAACTACAGCTCCTGAAGAAAATTGTCAATCTTATAATCTTATCAATCTGAACTGATCATAGCAGATGATTTTCTTCTATAAAGTAACCTTATTGAGGTACGGCCACATATCTGATACGAACTTGTTCAACCAATCAATCTGCACCATGATACAGATGAAAACATCTGCAGCAATGAGAAATTTAAGAGAAATAGAAAAAGCAAAAATTATAGAATATACCGTAAACTATAGAAAGAAGGTCAGCGCCTACTCGATCATAATCAGGATGCTTCATCCACGTAGGTACATCAGGAAGAAAATCAAGCACATAGCTTGTATCCAACTCACGAAGATTTATAATTATTGGATCCTGCAAATGTGACTTATTTTATTAGAAATTTCTACCTTCATAACAAGTAAAAACAATATCATTTAGGAATACAAAGACTATATGCCAAATGCAGCATGATTATCTGATGAACAGCATAGTATTAAATGGATAAATTCATTATATATGTCACAAACACCACCAATAACAAGACAACGAAAATATGGAAATTCAATGATTATATAAATAAAAGTTAGCGTCAAAGGTTGAAGATCGAGCATTGATGAAGGTACAAAAGAATCTTAAAATATAAAGAAGACGACAGAAAGAGGTTACCTTTACATCTGGAGGCTCAAAGAATACGAAGAGAAGAAAACCCAAGAAGACACCGATTGGAATTCCAATTCCAAAGCCTATGATTCCCAGTAAAGTACTAAGGAATGCCATTTTCTCTGACCCCAAACAAACACAAACAGGCGTTGAGTGTATTATGTATTATTGTAGGGAGCTGAATTGTTTATTTCGAGATGATGAAAACAACAAAGAGAAACGTCCAAAACAGTTTCGTTGAACAAACCAGGTACACGTGGCAGTCAAAATAAGCTACTTCTTTTAACGAAGTTACTGCCATTTGAAAACTTCTTATCCACCTCTAAGTAAACACTTCACATTAAATATGTTTTGGCTTTACCCATGAAATATTTAGTAATAAGTATTTCACAACGAAATTTAGCCATACACTAACAGAGTAACAGTACTTAAGTATAAAGATTAGCTGGGTAGCTGACCCTCTTAGTCCGTTCATGAAAGAATAAGGGCATAATTTTTTTGAAATAGGATTTCTCCCGCTTAATGGGTAACCATTTGCTATCAATGGTGAAGTCTTTCTCATCTTAAATTACAAATTGAGTTGATTGGGTTTGAGTCATGTTTAAGGTTATAAAATTAAACATGTCTGAGTCATGTTATAAATATACTTAACTATAAAACGTATCGTTACTTTATGCCCAGCTAAGAATTTCTCTTGTAATTGTCGCTGCACGTTGATGATGAAGCACCTGCGACTGCGATTGGTGGTAACGAGTTGGATCTGCTTACAAAGTCGAGCGACAAGGTCCGTGGGCCATAGCAAATGCCATGCCACTTGGCTTTGGGAGTTTATGTGTATGACATTATTGACACTGCGGCTACGCAACTCCTGTTCCTAATTGTTGATTTCTTTCAAGTCTGTCCTTAATGGAGTACCCAAATCAATCTAAAATAAAATAGGGAACTGAATTTGAGATTTTGAGTCCTGCAATATGGGAAGATATTGTGTAGAGTAAGAGAAGTGCAATAAGATATGGTCCAATTTACCATTTAATGCAAGTACTTGTGCTTTATTTTTGTAAAAATCCTAAGAATTAAAAAATAAAGGCATAACCTAAAGATATTACCGAAATTGAGCCCTTACTTTTTCTCTTCATGCATTTCAATTTTTCAAATCTTATAATCTTTCAAGGCTTGAGACATTTCTTTTCTTTATTGGGTCGAGTACATGCAATAGATGTTATTTATTTTCTTGTTTCAATGCTCAATTTTGTTCCTTTCAAGTAGTTTCAACTATCCTACAAAATTAACTTACAAATTATAATTAGTCCAAATTAATTATTTTGAATTTAATATACATGATTAAAAAATATTTAACTCTAAGATTTACGTATATCATGCACAAAAATCAATTAAAACATTTATTACAAGACTATTGGATATAAAACGAATAATGCTACACAATTCTCTTTCCATGATTCATATATGTCAAATATAGCGTGATAAATTACGCAATCATACATGATATAAAGTAAACCATTAAACACACATAGTAGCATATTTATCATATATATATTTTTATCATATAGTAGCATATATTTGTCATCATATGTTCCATACATTTGTCATATTCAAAACTTAACACTTGATTATTGGAACTAACAATGTAGATCTCCTGGATCTATTAATTACATAAGTAAATATATGGCAGCCCAATATCTTGGCCACCTACCTGATTAATAACCAATCTGTCAACTATTGTATTTCTATGCCTCAGAGGAGTGTTCTTGCTAAAGAATACGTAAGAATCAAAGATTTATCCAAATTAATCTGTTGTCCAATTGCACTTTTATACAACTACAGTAAATTTTTTACTCAATCACATTCATCTGCTGTTACTTTACAGAAAAGCATTGAGTCATTTGCAAAAAGGTTACTAATAATTGGGCATCAGACATTTATCTTCATCTTATGGATTGCACTTGAGCCTTCTTTTATCCTAATAATGTTAGAAAAGCCTTCAATACAAATGATAAATAGGAATAGGGATAAAGGATCACCTTTACGCGCGCCTCTGGATGGCCTGAAATAGCCGAACTTGGCACCCTATATAGTAATTAGTAACAGAATAAGAAAATGTGCCCACACATTCATCACTGATATCCATTTATCACAACCGCCCAATGTCTCTATTATTGCCTTCGAAAATTATATTTCAATTCTCTCGTAAGCTTTGCTCATATCTAACTTTATTGTCACATTATAACTCTTCCCTGTATTTTTAGTTTTCAGATAATGCGCATCAGCTCATGTGCTGTCAAAATATTTGTCAGATATCAACCATCCCCTAATAAAAGCACTCGAATTGTGAGAGATAATTTTACCCATTAAGACATACTAACCACCAAATTGTTGACGCAATGGCCTCTGGAAGTAATCAACAGCTACATTGCTAACTTGTTGCTTCCCTTCCAACCATTGCCCATGTTCCCTCCCCACTCCCCTTATTGCATTCCTTTTCCTACGATTAATTACTTGAGCATGGAAGTAATAAGTGTTGTGGACCCCCTCCTTAAGCCACCAATTATGCTATTTTTGTTTCCAATGCAACTCCACATTGTTCCAAACTTCATCCAATTCTTGCTCTTTTTATTTAATTACCGCTCTATTAATATAATTGTCTGTGTTCTATGAAGTGCTTCCAAGTTCCAACTCCTCCTAAATTTTGTGAATCTTCGTTCTGGAATTCGGATGATTATGTCTAAACCATTCCACTCGAACATGATGGCAACTTTTCAATTTAGTGAAGTCTATAAAGTGTTTTGAACCTCCAACCTAGCTGTTGGTTCCAAATCAATTCAATAAATTGTTTTACAGCATCGAGTTTCTACCACTTGGTATCCTAGAAGAACCTTCTCTTATTTTTTTCTCAACATGCAGGAGAACTTGTGTCAAGGAGTAGATGGGCAGAATCCCATATTCCCATTCCTCCCAAGTGTGTGACGTGACACGCAACCTCTTCACCAAAGGCTTCATTAAATATACGGTCCACGCTTCTAGTTTTACAAAAAAAATAAAAAATCAATTGAGTAGTCTCATGGTTTTGGTTATAGCAATATTGTTCTGATTTTTGAATTTCTCTAATTAAATCTTATTATTGATAGTTCAGTTAATTAAGGAAGTAACTAAACATTTTTTAATATAATACATTTACTAGCGCCAAATACGAATATAAACAAGAGGAATAGATATTAAGTTATTATATTTATATTCAGAAATTTTTCTTAAAGATAACTTATTATATATATAAGTACAATCATTAAACTAAAAAAAATCCCCCTTTATGAGAAGAGCAGACAAGTTTTAATTTGGGTGCTCAAAATACTTGATTAGTTAAGTTATTTCTGGAGATCTATTATTTAAAACATTTGGTATTCATAGTTTTAGAATGATTAATAGAATTAAAGAAATTATAAAATTTTGTAAATAAAGGCTTCCGTCAGATTACCTTAAAACTAGTTATGAATATATATATATATATATATATATATATATAGCAATTTATTCCGTCTAATTTTTTTCTTGGTGAAATTTACTTCATTATCATTTTTTTGTTGTAATTTTCTCCATTAAATATTGGAATTCATTATCAATTTACTCATAAATTGCAAATAACATCCAAAATTATTTTATCTGAGTTATGTAACAAAAGCTTCTTTCCCTTTTTTATACACTCCTACGAAAGCAGATTCAATTCTAGATCTTTTATTCACTTCAAAGAATTTTATTAATTGAAATAGTTAACTCCTTCGCACCTAATTATGTATTAATTAAGGAATAAAACAACTGTGCTTTGCAAATGGCCTTGTAATCTAGCTAGTGGCACCTCGCCCCTGTGGATTTCAAGGTGGGGGATTCTATCCCCCCCCCCCCTCTCCCAACACCCCATTTCCCCCTAGATCCCAATAAGAGTCTCTTGCCTTACCCAAAAGAAGAAGAAAAAAAAACAGCTATGTTATCATTGATGGTAAGTTAAATGGAATCTCATAAAAGTCTTATAAAAGAAAAAGGAATATATATATACGCTGCTACTATAGCTTGCATACTTAATATTTACTAGGTCATATATATGTTGTACTTTATCATTTTTGAATTGAGAAAACACAATATTTTTTTTTCTTTTTTTATATATATTGACTAGGATTAACTCCTCAAAATTGATATTAATATGTATCACATGCATTATTTTTATCATTTATATATATTCATGATATCTACTCTTAAACATAAGAGTACTTTTATTCATCCGATCAAAATAAAAATAAAAACAAAGGAAAATGAGAATAAATTTTGTAAGTATACAGCATAGAAGCTACATAAGTAATAATATTATAAAAACAACCAAATCATAAAATGTAATTAAAGAATAAGTAATTTTTTCAAGATGTGAAGATCTAAATATTGAAGATGTGATTAACTTTCGGATTGTCAAAAGGCCGCAGCTTAAAAGTCTCATAAATGATGTGCTTTTACACTGATTTTCCAAACCATGATTGCAAGTTGATGGTGGTAAACGTAATCCGATATCTCATAAAGGTCCAATGATAGTGGAAAAAGCCAAACCTAAATATAAAATAAAATCTAATAAGAAAACATCAAATCTATAAAAAAAAAAATTTACATGTACGTAACAGGAGAAAATGTTAAAGATCGAGATGATAATTAAGAAAACAACAAACAAACAAGATAACTGGTTAATGGTGCCGTCAAGATTATCACTAACAGCCACGAGGGAGAACATTAGGACAAAACTATAAAAATGAGGTGGGGGAGGAGTCATTTAAAGTGGTAAAAAAGCCCTGACAGGAATAGAGTCATGGAGTGGCGTACAAAAATAAAAACAGCTACAAAGTAGAACAAAAGTTCTACCTCTAAATGCTAGAGAGGGAGAAAAAAGATCCACCTATAAGAAAATAATGTGTACAGCTAGTTTTTAATCTACAGCTAGCTAGGTGTCACAATTGAGTTATACGGCTAAACACGAATTTCATCCAATAAGTTGATTAATAATGAAAATGAAGAGCCATTGATATTTAATTTGATATGTTAATTTTACACACACGTGCATATTCACAAGTTGGCCAAGCTAGTTTTGGATAAGATGCACTGAATCCAGTCACCCTTAAAAGTTAAAACTGATCAAAATTATTTTTTTCATTTTCTTACCAAAAAATAAGTTATGTTTTCATAGTTTATGTATATTTTTAAGCCAAACAATTCAAAGAGCCCCAAAATATCAATCTAGGTCTTGTAAACAAATATACACACAGACTAAATTCTTGGCATTTGGTGATCTGGACCATGTTGGTTATACAGGGATCCGTGTTCTTAAGCCCTTACTTTCAGTGCTAAAGATGAATAGAGGAAGTATAGTTTTGTGACTTCAATTAAAAAACAACTTTATTTGATTTATGAGTTGGAAGACTGTGCATTAATAAGGTTACTGAATTAGCTAAGTTCAATGAACATCTCGTAGGGATCATATGCAATTATGCGATACACTGAATGAATGGACAGGATAAGCGAGAGAGACTGAGCGTCCATTGGGAGCTTTGTTAAGTTAAAATACCAAAATGAGTGTTTTCTAAAACAAGAATGGAAAGGAAAATGAGTCAAAGCTGGAAGAAAAACAAAAGAAAAAGTTCATTTATTATGATTATTATTTCTGTAACATCACATTTTGGCTGGAGGGATTGGATACATGATTAATAAATGAGGTATGAAAGCAAAAGAAGATTAAGAAGTATAGAAACCCTTTTAGTTTAAAGTAAATAAATACTAGGGTGTTTAAGAAATCCGTGTAAATCAATTAATATTAACCCGATCAAGTATGGCTTTCTTTAGAAAGTTTGGTTTGGCTCTGATCTAAATAATATTCGTCAAGCATACAGATTTTAACAAAGATTTTATTTTATAAATTCGGATTTTATTCTAAATCAATTGATAACACGTTGAGAGATGAAAATAAATGTTTACTTTAAATACAATGTGAAGATTTCTTCCGAAAGAAAAGGCCGAATATAATTTTATGTTCAATAACAATATATCCAATTCTATATTTTCTAAAATTACAAGAAGTTGATTTAGGCTTTCTTTTGTCCGAATAAGAAAAAAAAATGGTTTTGGAGTTTGCAAAGTTTCATTTGCCAACACAAAGATCCGAGTCTCGTTATGTGTTTTTTTGGGGTGGAAAGTTATGTATTATGATGAATTTAATATTTAAGATGAATTATTAATTATTTATTTATTGTTAATTTTATAATAAATATTTAAAATTTTATTAAATATAAATAAAAATTAATTAATATTAAACAACTTAAAATTAAAAAAAAAAAAAAGATGAGTACTAATTTCATAAGATAAGAAGTGGCAAGCGGTTACTGGTTAAGACTTAAGAGCTAAGATAAAGCCCCCCAACTGGTTGAGGCAGTAATTACTAAATACTAATTAGCGATCATGTGAGTTCTCCTTTTTGACAGTTTTGACGCTGTCACGCGAAGATACTTTCTTACAAAGCTTCCTTTGCTGAATGCCATGCCAGCAAGCAACAGCAAGCCATTTACTCTTATACCCAAAATGGTCAATCTGTTCTCTTTCTAGGTACTCTTAGCTTCGTTCAGTTCGTTGCCTTGCCACCATAATTGGATTCTGATGGGACCTGCTTCTCTATTAAGTGCCCCACTGAATAGTTCACAATTATATATTATAGTGTTTGGATAAAGTCACCCAGTATTCATGTTCAATCGTCATCCTTTTTTATAATTAATAAGAACGAATTGCATTGCATTTCATGATCCACCTATCATGTTTTATTTATTATTATTATTATTATTATTATTTCAGGGATATTCTTCCACTTAATTAGATGAAAAATAAATTTTTTTTTGAATTATTAAGCGTAACAAGTAAATTATTGCTCAAATTAATGTCTCTAAGAATGAAATTATTACTGATTATTGAGATTCAAACAGTCACTTCAACTAAATCAGCCAACATTGGTATCTTGTCCCCGTTCTATGTTTATTGGTTTATTGCATTATTGCATGAATATTGAATTAAATGAGAGGGCATTTATTGCCTTTCATCCCCGTGGCTAAAGAGGACAAAAACCTAGTCACTAAACAGAGTTGTCACTAAACTGAGTTTGTCGCGTGTCCTTTGTAAGCTTTTTCTTCTTTTTCTGTTAAGAATAAGAAAATAATTATCATCTTGAGTAGGCAGCGCAAGCTAATGATATATAAACTCGCAGTAGCATTCAACATAAATACAGTTAAGTAATATATATAGTAATAATAAGTTCAAACCTTAAAATGTTAAAATCATGTAATTTCAACACAACCCGATGACATTCTGTTTTCATGCAATTCACCTACAAGCTTGTGTCACTTGTCACTTACATATTGCCTTCCGCTCATATTAGCCAAATTAAAATTCAGAGCATGTTTATTAATAATTAATTTATAATCTTATTATATATTCTTAATAAAGTTGATAATTTAACATAATATTAAATTAGAGATAAGTCTCTCTTTTATTTAAATTTATAATTCAAACATTTTTATTAATATATATATATATATATATATATGTGTGTGTGTGTGTGTGCAAGCTTTTGAGTGTCACTAACAAGTGACAGGCACTATTTAAGTAGTATAAATGTCCTACATTAATAATATTATTAATAAATAATTACTGAAAAACAAATGTTAAATACATTTTGGGTTTGTTTTTCATTTTTACTTTAATATTTTTTATTTTAATTTCATATGAGTATCCTCACAGTACTCGTTAACAAATACATTTCTTTAATTATAAAATAATTAAAATCAAACGTGCTTGTATCAAAAGGGGAAAGAATAATTATATATCTCTTTAATAATCTTTCTTATTACTCAAAAAAATATTAAATATTCTTTAATTTTCAAGATATTAAATGTTGGTATTTTTCTATTTAATATATTTTATTTTAAATAATTAAGAAGATGTTACGAAGATATAACATTTCTCAAAAGGGAAATCCACCACACTGCCTGTCAATGAGACATTGTAAAAACAAATGCAACTGTGTTTCTAGTTGTCCTCACACCTCGTCTAAGAAGACGAATTGTCCTAAAAATGCCGAACTAGTACACTAAAAGAAAACATGTAGATTCTGGTTGAATTTTTTGGCGAATACGAAGCCATCGAAAAGTAAAGTAAAAATATGTCCAATGATCAAATCTCCAACGGTTCATCCGCCCGAAATAATTATAAAAATATTTAATAAAATTAAGATTGATTTTCAGCGGCCTATATCTCCTTGAAACTTGGTTCAAAAAATTAAATGTATGGCCGTCAAAAAACGTGGTCCAATTTATATAAAATAGATTTTAATATTATTGGCAGATTAATAAAGAAGTCTTTTAAATAAAAATAATGAAGTTTCTTTTTTATAAAAATAATAAAATATTTTTGAAAAATAAAAATTACACAATAATGACACGGTTTATCATTTATACTCTTCTTTTTCTTTGTTTAGAGTTAGACCTGCGTTATTTTCATAAGTTAAACTATTTAAACTTTTATGAGACTAATTAACAATTAATAGATTAAAATACAAAAAATTTTATTATTTCCTAATCAAAATAACTTTTATTAAAATTCAAATTTAAATCTTATCTTATGAATACGAATCTGATTACTAACTCAACCAACTATCAGTTGGTGCTTCCTCCGGTTGTTTTATTGAAATGTTCAGGCAAGTTGTCTAACGACCATATCTCAATTGAATGTGAATTACATTGCCTTTAGTTAGATTTCAATCCTCATTTTTAGTTATATTATATTGTGAATATTTCAGCTGAACACTTACATTCATCCCAACTCTCTCGTCCCAATTACTGGAAGTGTAACGCTGCCACAGCAATGTTCGGCGTCTTCCTCATCTGTCTTCCCATCGCCCTGAAATCCGCAGAGCTCGAGGTGTGTCGACTTTGTTACTCTCTCGTGCTTGATTCTATGACAATCTGTTTCCTTAATGGAATCTAGACTTTTCAGAGCGAATGTTATTCACTCTTCAGCATTTGAAAGTGTGGTTTACTCTCCATTTTTTCTTCACTTTTTCTTATAACATTTTTTTGGTTCTAGAGAGGTTTTTATATTACTTTATTAGTCTGCTGGTGCTGACTAAAATTACTTGAAATCGTTTAACAAATTAATTACCAATCAATTTATTTATAAAATTTAAATATATAATTTTTTTTGTAAATAAATATAAATTTTGTCTATACTGTATATTGTAAGTTATAAATATATGATCTTCAGTTACCAATAATATTATTCTTTTTTTTTTACCAAACTAATTGTCGTAGACCATTTCTTTTATGTATGTTACTTAAGGTCACTTCGATTGCAGCCATTTTTTTAAATTATGTGTTAGGTAATATGGTAAAGTCTTTAACAGAGAGAAAATAAATAAATTGAAATAGAAAATGTATTGATGTAATAAGAAAGATGATCAATTACAAAATAATACAACGAGACTTATATTACTACAAGAAAAAAAGTTTTAAATTCGGCAACTTTAATTCGGTAATATGGCTAGCGGATTGAAAATATGTTTTTCAATTTGGTTCTTAGAATGACCGGATTCATATATAAGAGACATTAATTCGTTTCATTATAACCGGATTTATAAGTTATTTTTGAATCCGGTATTCCAAGAAACTGGATTCATACATAAGACATTTGAATTGATTTTAATGTTTTCGGATTCGAAAATGCTTTTAGAAACATGGATATACCATAACAGGATTTTATTTTAATCATTTTATTTCATTTCGCTTAATTATAACATTAAAAGGATGTTTTCGAATCCGGTTAATCAAGTAACCAGATCACAAACTCCTGATGTTTAAATTATGTACTAGAAGAGCTGAATTATAAATCAATTATTTTAATAAAAATTATTGTCCAAATGTAATTTTTCACACTATACTAATTCGTTTATTAAAAACAGAATTTGTTGTGGGTAGTTACCAAATCAGTTTATTCAATAACCAGATTGGAAATGCAGCATTGCCTATTGAGAAATATGAAATTGGTACATTTATTTCTATCTCCCGTTTGAGGTATATTTCCATCTAGGGTTTCATTATTTGTGCAGAAAGTGCTTCCATTTCATCAATTCATTTTGTTAGGTAATGAAGTTATTAAATATTTCCATTTTTAACTATCGTTACTCTGTTTTGTTCATTTCGATAGTGTGATAATATTTTTGTTTTTCTAGATTAAACATCTTATGTCATGGATCGTTCGTGGATACAGATGGATCGTTTGTCTGGTACATATGGAATGGGTGTTGAGCGTTTTTTTGATTTCGCACAAAACAATCCCGAATTCAATGGATTGATGATAAGATGTCCATGTCAGCGTTATGGCAACCTAACTCAGTTAAGCATCCAACAGGTCAGGGATCACTTGTACTTCAACGGGTTCGACTTGACTTATACCAGGTGGATTTGGCATGGTGAAGCTACTTCATCAGGGACATCCAATGTAGAATCAAATTCAACCAGATTTAGAGTACATAAAGATTTTGACATTATTGACAAATTAAGGACAGATGTTGAAATTGATGCTGTTGACAATCCTCAAAAATTTGAAGACACAATGGATGAGGCCGAATTACCGTTATATGAAGGTTGTAAACAATTCACAAAAATTACAGCACTTATTAGATTATTCAATTTGAAGGCTTCCAACGGATGGTCTAACAAAAGTTTCAATAACCTTCTTACTTTAATTCATGATATACTCCCTGAATGTAACCTCCTTCCGACAACAATGAACAATGCAAAGAAGACAATGTCATCACTTGGTTTGAAATATGAGAAATTTCATGCCTGTCCAAATGATTGCATCATCTACTACGATGGGTATAGTGAAGCTGACTACTATCCGAAATGTGAAAAATCAAGATGGAAATCACAATATTTAGGAAAGTCTAGGAAGAAAAAAATTCCCGCAAAGGTATTTTGGTACTTGCCAATGATTCCAAGGTTTAAGAGACTTTTTCTAAACAAGGAGCATGCAAAGATGTTAACATGGCATAAGGATGGAGACGATAGAAAGTGTAATTTCAAGTTGCGGCATCTGGCTGATGCACCTCATTGGAGGAGTTTCGACGTTACATATCCAGATTTCTCGGTCGATCCTAGAAATCTCAGATTGAGTTTTTGCACTGATGGAATTAACCCATTTAGTAATCAAAGCACTCAACACAGTTCTTGGCCTGTTATTATAGTTATTTATATCCTCCCTCCGTGGCTAACGATGAAACGAAGATTCATGCATCTGGCTATGTTGATATCTAGTCCAAAACAGCCAGGAAATAAGATAGATACTTACTTACGTCCTTTAATTGATGATTTGAAGACTTTATGGAGTAATGGCGTTGAAGCTTATGATGGTTATCGGAAGGAGTCCTTCACACTGAGATCAACGTTGATGTGGACTGTGTCAGATTACCCCGAATATGGTAATATTTATGGGGCTGTGACAAAGGGGTACTATGGTTGTGCAATTTGTGGAGATAATACCAATGCTTTTAGACTTAAACATGGGAAGAAAATGTCATACATGGGACATCGAAAGTGGCTACCATCAAACCATCCATATAGAAAGCGTAGAAAGGCATTTAATGGCCAACAGGACTTTGATTCTGCACCAAAGCCTCAAAAGTTTCCGTCAAATCCTACAGCTTCTTGATTCTTTAAATTCTAATAACCCAATGACGAAGTGTTAGAAGAGAAAGTGTATCTTTTACGAGCTTCCTTATTGGGAATCTCTGATGGTCCGACATAATTTAGATGTCATGCACATAGAGAAGGATGTATGTGAATCTTTGATTAGCACGTTGTTAAATGTGAAAGGCAAGTCAAAAGATTCTCTCTCATCTAGGCTCGACGTGGTGGAGTTAGGGATTAGGACTACACTTGCTCTAATTGAAAAGGATAGCTGAATGTACCTTCCTCCATCATGTTATATAATGTCAAGGAAAGAAAAACAAAACTTCTGTCAATTCATAAAGAATTTAAATGTGCCTGAAGGATACTTGTCCAATTTAAGGTCCAAGGTTAATATGCAATAGTTGAAATTGCAAAACATGAAGTCTCATGATTGCCATGTGCTAATGCAACAGATTCTTCCAGTGGCATTGCGAGGTAATTTGCAAAAAGAAGTTAGGATTGTCATAATCAAACTTTGTTACTTCTTTAATAATTTATGTTCTAAAGTTGTGGATCCTTCCATCCTTGATGACTTGCAAATGCATATCGTTGAAACACTTTGCAGTTTGGAAATGTATTTTCTTCCATCATTTTTTGATGTCATGGTGCACTTGGTAGTCCACTTAGTATATGAAGTAAAGATATGTGGTCCAGTATTCCTTCGGTGGATGTACCCATTTGAACGGTTCATGAGAACATTGAAGAGCATAGTAAGGAGCAAAAGTAGGCCAGAAGCTTGTATTATAGAGTGTTACGTTGCAGAAGTAGCAGCTTGTGTTTTGTTGATACGTTCTTAAGGCAAATGTCATTAGACTCTCTGTTCCCAAAAATATTTATGGTGAAACTGGAAGAGGATTATTTGGACCCAAGATGTTGTTTGTTCCATCTGACGAGCTTAATATTGCTCACCTATATGTTTTGAGGAACATGGCTATTATCCAGCCATATGTGGAAAAACACTTTGTATTTATTAAAGAATCATTCCCTTCTAAGTGTAGAACCGAGGTAAGTTTACAAAACTATCATACTAAATCATTTGCAGCATGGTTGCAGAACTATATAGATGAAGAGATTCAATGTGGTTCATCTATTGATGATACTTTGAGATGGCTTAGTCATATGCCACAAACACGAGTATTGAGCTATGAAGGGTACCTGATTAATGGTTTTAGGTTTCATACTATGCAGAGAGACAACATGCAGATTAGTCAAAACTCTAGAGTCACATTAGTGGCTGAATCATACCATGTGTCATGGATGCAATCCCAATACTATCCAGTACCTTATACTTTGGGATGATTCAAGAGATATGGGAACTTGATTACATAAAATTCAGAATTCTTGTTTTCAAGTGTGGATGGTTTGATCCAACAAGATTGAAAATTGATGATTTATGGTTAACATTCATCGATTCCAACAAGATTGGATTTAAGAATGATCCGTTTATCTTGGCTACACAAGCTAGACAAATTTTCTATGTCAATGATGGTAGCAATACAGCTCAAAAAATAGTCCTTGCAAGGAATTCAAGATTCATGACAAAAGGGAACTCTATCGGGGAAGATGATATGGAACTGGGAACATTTACCAAATTACTAATCTCATGTTCATTGACTGATGCATACGATGAACCAAACTGGTTGGGCAATAAGGAGATGCAGCTCATAAAAGAATCAAGGAAACCTTAATTTTGTTTAACACTATTCTAAATTAGTTAATGTTTCTCATTGTAATAAATAATAAACCAACTCTGTTTATTCGTTTTCACTCGTTTATGTTTTGCATCGTATAATATCCAACTGATGTGAATAAAAATTTGTATTCTAGCAATCAATGTCAATGCGTTTTGGTCCTTTCATGACATTACATTACAGTGAATACGTGTTAAAAATATATTTTTAATTTAAATATACTTTTTAATCCCTTAAACATGGGATTAAAAAAATTTTATTTTTTATAAGACACTTTACAATCCGGTGAGATATTTGCCGGATTAAAAAGTGCATAGAATAGATTCCACTAATCTTTAACCGGATTAGAAAGTGATTTTCTTCAAGCGTAGAAATTTTTTTTTATATGATACTTTTGAATCAAGTGGAATCTTCCCTGGATTAATGAGTGGATATATTCAAATTCACTAACTCATTAACCAGATTGGAAAGTTACTATAACAAAACAGAGTTTAATAAAATATTTTTTTTATTTCATACTTTTGAATTCAGTGGAATACTAGCCGGATTAATAAGTTGATATTTTCAAATCCGCTAACTCATTCACCGGATTGGAAAGTCATTAAATAAAAACCGAATTTTATAAATTTTTTAATTTTTTTAACAAAACAGAGTTTAATAAAATATTTTTTTTATTTCATACTTTTGAATTCAGTGGAATACTAGCTGGATTAATAAGTTGATATTTTCAAATCCGCTAACTCATTCACCTGATTGGAAAGTCATTAAATGAAAACTGAATTTTATAAATTTGTTCTTTTTTTTAATTACATACTTTAGAATTCGGTAAAAGCCTAGCCAGATTGGAAATTCATTAAATTTAATTTAATAATTTTTTTTATTTTTTTCCTATAACATACTTTAGAATTCGGTGGAATGTTAGCCGGATTAATAAGTTGATATTTTCAAATCCGCTAACTTAGTAACCGGATTGGAAAGTTTATTTAGAATCCGGTTTATTATTTGCCGGATTAATAAGTGAATGTTTTCAAATCCGCGGTCATATTAACCGGATTGGAAAGTAGACAAACGAATTCGGTTATTGGGTTGCCGGATTTATATGTCTTAGGGACTTTTCACATTCAAGTATTGGAATTTGGTTTTTACTATAACCGAATTGAAAAGGTCTTCGTAATTCAAAAATAGAACCTAACGTAAGAAACCTTTACTTTTCTTTCCCTCGCGTTCTTTGTGTTTTTTGCGTATTCGACAAGACTTGCTACTCATACCCCCAAAAATCCAACCATTGTCGTTTCTGTAAGCTCCAAGTGACTCCATCTTCATCATCGTCGAACGCTACATAAGGGGTAACCATTTTTCACTCGATTTTACATTTCTCGTTAAATTTTGTGACTTAACGTCTACAAAAACATGAATTTACGTTTCTGTGACTTCTGACAGGTTATACGAGTGCTTCTGAACCATAGTTTAACTCAACTACTTCAAAGGACACACAACGTTCATCAAACGGTAACAATCTTAAATATTGGTTTTGTAATGTGCATTGTCCTGATTAGGGTGAGGTTCTAATGTTTATGTGGACCATTGTTACTTTTGCTTTTAGTAGGCTAGAATACAGTCATGCATACATCTTTATGTACCATTGTTAATGTGTTGGTGTGCTTTCAGTGCATCTTATATTAATTAATATTATAGCCAAGGCCTTGCAATAGGGAATATATGGCTTTGGTTATGTAGAGAAATATTTCGATATTGTACTGTTATGCTTGTTATGTGTTGGTAATGTGTATGCTTGTTATGTGTTGGTAATGTGTATGCTTGTTATGTGTTGGTAATGTGTATGCTTATTACAGATGTCGTCTGATCCGGATTATCAACATACATCCGACACCGGTGATTCTTCAAGTAAGCAAACTTCTTCAAAGAAAAGAACTAAGGGTCCAACAGTTTTGGACCGTATCTCTAAGGTGCATGCAACCAGTCAAAAAATTCCGGTTGAAACTAATTACAATAGTGTTCGTATTGAAGACAGTGGGAAAGACCACATGACTTATCTAGGAATAGTGACAAGAGACATCGTTCCTATCACTATGGCCTCATGGGGTGAGGTTCCCAAATATTTGAATGATAGAATTTGGGATACTTTAACGGTAAGTTTTTAATATTCTTTGAATTCAAAAAATATATCTTAATATTGTATTACACTTTGAACTTATCATTTGTTTATTTTATGCAATAGAACTCATTTATAATACCCGAGACGGAGAAATTCCGAAAAATGATGATGAAGAGTGCTGCTGATAAGTTAAAACAATTCAAGACCAGATTAGAGAGGGATTACGTATGGCCTTTTTATGAGGTGGATAATCATGAGCGGATGTTTAACCCCCCAGCAAAATACAAATTCATCATATAGGACATATGTAATGAGTTTGTCAAATCATGTTTGTCCGATCAATTCAAAGTAGGTACATTTAATTAAATTGGGTTACTGACTTGATGATGTTAAGTATGTCATTTATTGACATTTGCCTAATGTAACAGGAAACTAAGGAGAAGTGCATAGCACAGTCCAGGAAAACCAAATTCCGGCATCGCACTTCAAAGAAGGGATACGCTCAATTGGAGAGAGATTTGGTAAGGCATTTTCCATTTTATTATAATTAAATTCATTGTCCATATATGTTCAATATGAATCATATTATATATCATACTACATGTAACTATTTAATGTATTATAGCAAAAGAAGTTACAAACAACAAAGAAAATCCAACGGTATGAGCTGTGGAAACAAGTAAGAGTGGACAAGAAAGGAGAGTTTAAGAAGCCCGAAGAAGCAGAAATCGCAAGATGAATAGTAAGTGTGCAACTTATATGATTTAAAGTAGCTATAAAAAAATTTCAAGTTAAATCCATGGTTTAAACTAACTAATAAATATATGGTTGCAGGATGACCTCGCAACAAAGCAAAGTTTAGGTTTGATCAAGCTAATTGGAAATAACGATATACTGACAGAGGCATTGGGCACTCCTGAGCATAGTGGACGATTACGTGCAACCAGCTCGTTGTCCAATCCAACGATGTACTGGGGAAAAAGGAACACGGTCAACATGAAAGAACACAATGCAGTTTGTAGCAAGGTTCAGAAATGGAGACAATTTTACTGGGCATACTACAGTGGCAGGAAATGCTGGTCCAAACAAACCTCAATATCCCAAAATTAGATTTGAAGGCTTTGATGGGAGACAAATGGGTCAATCTGAGTTCCTCCAGCTCAATCAACCTAAATGTCACCCCTACAACATCTGGGAAGAATGTTGCAGAGGACCCAGTCATCGTTAGGGGCACATCAGAAACCAAAAAAAAAAAACAGCACCATCTCCAACAAGTCCACCTGCAACTCCACTCGATGATATAACCCATTCTTTAGGATGGTGTGAGGGCTTTTCAGTGGTAAATAGAAGTTTAATGTTTTACATACTTTCATATTGCATTTAAAGTAATTAAAATTAGATTATTATGTATCTAACTATGGACAATTATGTAGCCAAATATGTGTTGTCTACTAGCTGCTGGCTAATCGGAAAATTATGTTGCGGAAGGTACGGTACATGCTGTTGGTGGCAAAGGGATAACCCTCCACAACAGGCCCCTCCCCTTGGAATTTGTCAAGGTCGGACATAAATAGGGGTCATTAAACTCCGATGCATCGCCCATGCCCAAACGACGATGTGGAACTGGTAAAAGATGCATTGGGAACTTTTGTTGCTTGGCCTCGAAAATTTGTCACTCACGACATGGATGTAAGTAATTTAAAGATTCTGTACATGTAGATTAGTGGTTTTTAGACTCATTAGTTGCCTATTATTTTGACTACATGCAACTCAAAAACCGAATACAGAAGTCATAACTGACTTGGACCGGCTAATCCAATTGTCAGATGAAATGGTTAAAGATGACGTACTCTCACGTAATATACAAGCTCCTGGGTTGGATGTAGACTTCATGTCATATATCTCACCAGAAGATATGCATGACTTTTTCCATTTGAAATGCATATCTGCTAGTTCTATAACGTGGTTCTTCGGGTAGGACAATTATCTTAATTATTGGCTCGTATTTGATGTAAATATTGCTTTAGTTATTATGTCAATTTGATACTAAATTTTGTTCATTTCCTTTCAAGTAACTTGGTTGACTTGATTGACCGCATTCTTGGATGTCCAAGTTATGGGTTTGCTGACCCAATGAGGGTGTCACTTCTTGGAGGCCAAGAGGATCCCAAGTCAAGGGGCCAATACCTATCCGAGGTTTTATTGCGGGTTCCAACAGACTCCATGGTCTTTGCATATATGTACTGAATATGTTACATGTTGTATTTTCTAGGTCTCATTGGATGCTTGTTGTGATTAAGATCTCCAAGAGCACTGCTTATTGGATGGACCCTATAGGAAAACCAATTCGAGATGACATTAAGAAGGTACTTGGAATGTAAGTTATTCTAACTCCCATCATGTGTAACTTGGTTTTTTAATGTTAAACATAACCTTGATGTATTCATTTGGCTTTTTAAAAGAGCTGTGAGGTATTACAAAAAAGAAAAAGGACTATCACAAGGCAAAAAAAACGCTGTCAACATCATCACTCTCAAGGTATTGTGTTTACTGTGTTTTTTAACAGAGATTTGATTATTTGGACCACTGTTTGTTTCAATTAATTAATTTTGATATTATGTATAGGCACCAAGGCAACCCGATAGTAAAACCTATGGTTTCTATGTCTTGAAATATATGAAAGACATCATAAGTCAACAGATGAAAACAATGAGTCAGAAAGTAAGTTTTAAGGTTTATACTTATATTGATGTGGTTCTGTATTTGACTTGTACAAATATCTGAACTTTATATACTTTTTTTGCTTGCCTCAGTTTTTAGAAATAGCAACTTATACAGAAGAAGAGATAAAAGAGATACAGCTTGAATGAGCGGCATCTGTTCTATCTGCATCGAATTAGAATAAGCATGAGGAGCTGCTTAAATGATTGATGTTTTTTCTACTTTTGTCCATAAACAGTGTCTTATAGGAAATATTGTTAGGTTCACATTATTTATAAACTCAGTGTAAATTAACTTTATAAATGTTAATATTATGTACATGATTAATACTTTCATGTTGTACTATTTTTGGTTATTTGTGTGAAATTCTGAAAATGTAAATGGTTTCCGGACATTCTTTGTTAATAGGATATGTATAGTACTTTTCAATTAAGTTGTTACCCGAATTTAAATTAAAAAACACACACTTTACCAATTCGGATGATAATAACCGAATTCAATTATCAGTTTTCCAATTCGGTTATATACAACACCGAATTCAATTGTCAATTTTCCAATTTGGTTATATACAACCGGATTTAATTTCAAGTTTCCAATCCGGTGTTTCCAATTTGGTTATACTCAACCGGATTTGATGTCAGGCTTCCACTCTAGTGTTTCCAATTCGGTTCTAGTCAACCAGATTTAATGTATATTTTCCAATCTGGTGTTTTGACCAAATTATATTTTTATAGCATTTTTCCAACTCGATTCGCCACTACAGCGACCGAATTGGAAAAGTATTTTCCAATTCGGTTTCTTTTATGCGTTGTTAAAAGTCAAAAGAAAAGATTACCCCCGGACATAATCCGTTATTAGAACCGAATTAGAAACTGCCTTCACAGCTGAATTAAAAAGCCATTTCTATTGTAGTGTATAACTAATGAAAATAACTAATTTCCGGTGAAAAAAACACCATGAATCCATCGTCTGATTTTGACCCACTGGTTTTTCTTCCATCATTTCTCTAAGTGAGCCTCTGCTGACATCCTTAGCATGCTAGTGGAAGCGTTGCTTGGTTGACTTGGGAGAATCTATCTTACTAACCGCTTTTTATTTCATCAAAATAAAAAATGGCTAAATGCATGAATACAGTTAAAATTTTAATCTTGCGTATATGATATAGGAAGGAAAGTTAACCAGCAGACCAAACCAAGTATCGCAGTCTCTCAAAAGTGGCAAACTTCTTGATCGGGTGTATGAATTTAAATTATTTCTCTCATGCTAATATGTCATCAATCTATATATGTATTCTTAGATTAGCAGTGACACTGGTGCAAAGTGTTAATACAAATTTTACTTAAGTATGTAACGATATGATAATTTAATTTGTTTTATTTTAAATTTAAATTAAACAAAAATGACTTAAAACTATAATTAAAATAAAATTTAAAAAAGTAAAAAGTGAGTGTAAGATCTTTGTTATTATTAATTTAAAATGAAAACATTTCTATTTTAGTTATTATACACTAAAAATAAAAAAAAAATTATAATAAAATATTTTTTGATAATAAAATTAGATATTATGTGCAAAAATATCCTTTTTTTATAATAGTATATAGGGATTTAATTAGTAAAAATCAATTTTCTTAATCAAATTTTCGTAATACATATCTGAGTTCATAATAGAATTACGATTCCTTGATATAAATTAAAGGTAATAGTTTCAAGCGATAATAACTTCTTTCGAAAAAAAGAAAGAACGAAGTTAAGTGCCCGTTTAATTACAAAGATTTTTACAAAAGATATATAGGGCTTTGGCTATTTAGTATTTAGTATTTAGTATTTACACGGCCAAAATAGTTATTAGCTACAGCCTAATTACAAAATATGCATATCAAGTATCAACAATCTTTTCCTATAAGTGGTGACAATAGAGGCTCTTCGACTACTAAGCCTATGTGTCTCAAAAGTTACTTATCTTTAAGTGTTTTTTTTTTTTCATTATAAACATTTTGCATAAATTAATGTAATATTTACTTTGGAATGCTAGTTTCTCTCTAATTTTTTTTAAGATTACGAAATGTCCAAGGACTAATTTTTGTTTGAATGATGGTTTGACCTTATTCACAAGATATTTTTAGTAGGTTTTGAACTTCTACATTATAGGTATGAGTAGAAATAAGATAAACGGCCTAATAGAGACTTACGATCTAACTTACTTTTAGCTTATTTTAACTTATCATATTTATCAAATACATTAAATTTAAGTTTTTAAAAAAGTCTATTTGTCAAGACTTAAGCCTTTTAAAGGCCTATTTGGCCTAGCAGCCACCTTATTTATTTATTACATATACATATAATTAAAAAATTTATAATACTTATACAATTTATTAATTATATATTACTATAATTTATTTATTTTATATACAATATAATAATGTTGTTAGAAGTTAAGTATATTTAAATCCTATAAAATTTGAGACTTATTTGAAAGCCTTTATATAATATAAATCTTTAAATATACTTTCAAGTTAGACCAGACTTTTATATTTTTACAAAAATATCAAGTCAAAACAAAAAAAAAATCTATAATAAGTAATATGTCAAATTAAAGTTATGATTTTGTAAAACATATTAACCATATTTAAAGTAAAACTTAGCTTAACTTAACTTATTTTCAGGTATAATTATATGTAAAATCTACTTACATAAAATTTAATTTATTAACTGAATTACACATCGTGGCTTTTCTCTAAGATTTTTATTGAGGCTGTTTTCCATAAAAACAAATTCGCCACGCAATCTTCACATTTTCGACCTTTGAGTATGGTTTTGTTTCTTTGAGTTTGAACGATCTAACTTCAACTTTTGTTGGCTGTAGGTTGCCATTTCACTATGTAGCACGTAACATCCTACAGTAAAAATACATAGAATGAAAACCAAGTGTTGGCGAGTATGACAGGGATTAATATTGACTAAAACAACGACATGTAGAATGCCACATAATTTCGTTGACCAGTTTTTGTCACGCATGATTTTTGTGTCAACTAGCATTTTTTCGTTAAGTTTGTGATGATGTACATTGCAACAAAGAGAATTGCAGTTTTGTTCAAGAAGAGATTTAGGATTGATTGATACAAAAATTAATTTAAATGTATCATTATTGTACAACAAAAAAGAAGGGGAATTACGGTTTTGGCCAACAAACATTGCCTAAGGGAATAAGTTATAATAATTGTGAAGTGTAGCTTAGTTTATAAACTGAACTTCATATAAACAGATTTTATTTGAAGTGTAAGAATTTAAATTTCATTAAAAATATTTTGTAACTAGAGAAATATCTCATAAGCTAAAAAAAGAAAAAAGAGAGAATAGACTATAATGATAACCATAAAGACGATTATTAAATTTATTATTTATTATTTAGAGTTTAATTTTTATTCATTGTCAGTGTAAAGTTTTCTTTACACTGTCATTCAATCATGTGTTGCCAAATTATTAAAAGAGCTTGACTATCACAACCACTACCTAAAAAGTCTAACTATTTTAATGGTGTATCAACACATAATTGAATGATAGTGTAAAAAAACTTTACACTGACGGTGGATAGAAATTAAATCCTATATTTATTATTTGCTCTTCTCAATTAGCTTGTGGATTGATGCTCATGTTCAAATCCGGACAAAGCCAGAATTTTCCCTCAAGGCTCTATTATCTGCTGCATTTTTTAAAATGTACTATTTACAATAGGAAACAAATTTTTAACCCAGTTAAGGAAAAAAGTTATTAAGGTTTCTTAACAAATTTCAATTCCATAGGGATATGGTAATCAATGAAGAAGAATGTCTAACTACATGTTTGTTTAAGATTTTGTAAGTCTTCAAACGTTGAAGATAAGCTTTTTCACATTTTCTTCTTACAAACGTTCATTGAAAATGGAGCAACGCCCGATTCCGACAGCGAAAAACTAAAACAAGCATACTATAACTTGCTTGCATTAGTGGTATATGCTTTTAGCTTTTTGACCGTGCTGTTTGGAGTATTTCTCGTCTTCTGTCACAAATAGAAAAAATGGGAATTGATGACTTTTAAGTCCTGGTAAACACAATTATGCTATGCACTTCATAACCTTCCTGATGGTAATAATTTAATGTACCTTGCAGTTGTTATTCTGTGGCAAATAGAGGCATCGTAATGAATTGATCTTCCAGCAATTAGTTGAATTTAAACAAACTAATTTTATAATTTATACTTTTTAATTTGTGGCTCTCAATTCCAGTTTTGGGGTGTTTGGGTTGTAGCGCCCTTTTGTATTGTCCTTCCTTATCTTCAATGATAACATCCAATTTTGAGAAAAAGAAATCACTTCCTTCATGTTAGAAGTATTTTGGAAATTAGTTTGAAGAATCTACTATTAGGATATGTTTAATTTGAGGATAATAGACTGATAGTGATAAATTTTTCAAAGAGTGTTTTAAAAGTGTTTTGATATATGAAAAAATATAGAGGTGAAGTTTTTTAGAGTAACATTTTTTCCCTCTTTACCTCAGTAAAAGATGAGGTAACAAAAGGGGAAAATAGACCTATGGATGGTGTGGTTCAAGTTTTAAAAAATATTCTTGAGATTATTATTCTAAAAAGTAGTATTCCTAAAATTGTACTCTCAAGAATTATGTTTATCATGTTTGATTGACCAAAACATTTTTTAGAATCATTTCTAAAACTATTGGTCATCTTTATCTCGCAATGGAGGATAGTCAAATTTTAATGACCAGCAGCAACAAAAGGTAGTCTCTAATAGTTGGTAACGATAAACAATGGTAATTCATGATCCACGACAACCAATAATAGCATGGAGGTAATTAGTGATGATGTAGTTATAAAAATATAAGTATTTTAAATATTTTACATAACAAAATATTCTCATGTAATAAAAATATAACAAATTCATCTCTTTTTATAGAAATGAAAAGTACAAAAATGTTAGGTAAAATTCATTATCAAAAATCATTTTTACATAAATTTTTTTTTGAAGTCTTTTATAAAAAAATATACGAACATATTTGATTTATTTTTTATTTTTATTTTCAATTAAATATATTTTTATTATAATTATAAAAATATTACATTATATTTGTTTCATTTTTATTATTTTTTTATAAAATTAATATAATATAATATAATATTTTTTTATAATTACAATAAAAAAAATTATTTAACTAAAAATAAAAAATAAACCAAACAAACCGTAATATTCTCATGAAAGAATTTCTAGAGAAAAATATATATATATTCCTCCAACCAAACCCCGCGCTAATTTTATCCCATCTCTCGATGCGTCCTTGGTGCCATAATTCGACAGTGATGACGATGGCAATAATAATGACGTCGGCAATTACAACAACGACGGTAAGGACACCCAAATGCCAATCCATTCCATATTAACACTTATTACGGCTGAGAAAATCGTTGTCATCTTCGTCGTTCGACTCTCTGGCATTTGTGCTTATTGCTTGTTTTCAAGGGATCAGCTTGCATACCTTCAAAAAAAATTTCCTCTATTATTTCTAATCTTTTTTGTTTTGTCTTCTATTAGAGTAAGGATAAAAATAGGTCACAGGCCTAAGGACTCATGATTTAATTTATTTTTAACTTATTTTAACATAGTCTTTTTATTAAATAAGTTATAATTAGACTTTTAAAAATACATATTTAAGTACTTTGACATACTTTATTTTTTAAATAAGTCATACTTTGATTTTTAAAAAAAATTATTTAGTTAAATAAATAAAGACTTAAGCTTTTAAAAAAATTTATTTAACTTAATATGTAAACTTATTTATTTATTGTATATACATATAATTATAAATTTATAATACTTAAATTATATATTAATAAATTTATCTATTTTATATTTAATACAATAATTTTATTAAAATATTATGAATATTTGAAACTTATAAAGTTTGAGACTATTAGTTTATTTAAAGACCATTATGAATGTAAACATTTAAACAGTCTTTTAAATTATACCAAAATTTTATGTTTTCACACAAAAATTAAACAAAAAAAAACTTATGATACTATAATAGGTTAAGTTAAGACTAAACTTTTTTATAAAAAAAAAAGTATTTTTATAAGTTTTTATGTATGTTTGAATGAAATTTTAAAAAAAGTTAAAGTTAAAAAAATCTCAATTATAACTTTTTTTAGAAACTAGTGATCCCTAGCTTTTGGAAAAAAGAGAATTAGAAGTGGTTTTTAATATAATTTATTAACAAAAATACCCTTTGTCTTTATTAAAAATTACATCTTTTGTCATTTATTTTTTTCTTCTTGTAAACCCTACTTCCATTATTATGAAAACCCTACATTTTTAGTAATTTTGTTATAAAAAATATTTTTTATTCTTTCTTTTCCAAACAAACTTACAAGTCCTTCTATTACTTAAAAGCAATGTTGTGAAAGCCAGACGGACGGTGGCGGAAAAGCTTAGGTTCGGGTTCAAGCCGGTTCAACGGTTTAGCAGTGTCATTGAACCGGATGATGTCATAATTACATATTAAATAAAAAAATAAAAAAATATACATATGCATCACTCATAACACACATTATCAATAATAAAATACATAATAAGGTTTTGGGGTTTCAATTATTAAGTTTTATATCATTCTCAGTTGAGTAGTTAAGTGATTGAGAAATTAAAAAAAATTTAAAAAATTTAAAAAAATTTAAAAAAAAAGAGATAGAGGACTGGTTCAACCCGATTTTGTTCGGTTTTGACCGGTTCAATCCGGTCCAACCCGATCCAACCATGAATCCGGTTCTGGCATTGAACCGAAACCGGATGAGGACCCGGTTCACGGTCCGACCGGCCGGTCCGGTCCGGTTCGGACATCCCTCCTTAAAAGTACTTTACAAATATTACATTTAAATGTAAAATAACTTTTTCTTAAAAAAAAAATTCTACTAAAAAAAGTCTATAAAAAAATTATTTTTTAAAAACTTATCTAAATGAGCCCCTATTTAAGATAAAGTATAGCCTAATTTAGTCAATTTCCAACCCTATATGATAGAGAAGAATGTGAAAATTTTAGAGAAATACAACAAAACAATATTCAAAATTAATTTTTTACACCTTAAAATTTAATACCTTGTTCCCCTATTAATTGTTAAGGTGTGACCCTCGTTTTTACAAATTAAAAGATAAAAATGTGATATCTCTGCTGCTCTTTCATCAAAAGATTGTAGTTATGTGATGTACGTTCGATTGTACACATCTTTATTTTCTATTTTTCTATGGGTTCAATAGAATCTCCTTAAATAAATAAATAAAATTTTGCCTCAATATAATTTTTCACATGATTTAGATTGTCACTCTTACACGAAGGTTAACGCGTCATTGTTCTTTAATTAACTTAATTTCAATTCAATTAACAAAAGAATCTATTAAGTTTCTTTGGGTTTTCAATTTCAAAGTTATTTCCATCATGTAGTTACAAAAGAAGTAAATGATGTACACATATTATACACACTTACTAAGTTAACTTACACATGCTTTGCAGGGTTATTTTATATTTTATATTTTATATTCAAAATGATGTTTTTATTTATAATTATGATTTTGAATATGTTTAGTTTACAAAGTAATTATTTATAAAACAATTATAAAATAGATGAAAACAATATTTAAAATTAAATGTTTATGTTAAAGAGAATGTCTTTTTTTATTTTATTTTATTAGTGCTTTTCATATATTATTTTATATTTAGAATAATATTTTTATGTATAATAATTATTTAAGAGATGTTAAAATTCTTAAAAATAAATGAAAGAAATGTTGTAAATTAATTTCTTATATTGAATAGATTAATTTTTCAATTTTACAATTCAGTTCTTTAAATTTTAATTATACGCTTTGAACACTTACCACTTAATATTGTTTTCCTTTTTAATTTCATAATTATTATTTTAGAGATGAAAAATTTATGAAAAATTTATAACAAAAATTACTAAAAATAAATGAATGAAATGTTATAAATTAAATTTTATGTTAGAGAAATTTTCCTTTTTAATTTCATAATTCAATTCTCTAAATTTTAATTATATGTTTTGACAAAACTTACCCTTTAATATTGTTGTCTTATTTTATTTTATTCTATTTAAAAATTTAATATGTATTTAATAATACTATTAATTGCTTCTAAAGGCAATATAGAATTCAAAATAATATTTTTATGTATAAGTATTATTTCAGAAATTTTAAATTTACAAAGTATTTTTTTAAAAATATTTATTTAAAATAAATGAAAGAAATGTTATAAATTAATTTTTTATGTTAAAGAGATTGTCTTTTTTTATTTTATTTTACTATTCAATTCTTTAAATTTTAATTATATGCTTTAACAACACTTACCTTATAATATTATTGTATTTTTTTATTTTTTATTTTTATTTAAAAATTAACATGTATTTAATGATATATTTTGTATTTAATGATACTCTTATTTACTGCTAAAAATAATTTTACTTTATATATATAAATTGTATATTTGAATTAAATTATTTTAATTTTTAAAATTAATAATCATACTTCAAAAGGAACTTTTTACTGAAAATTATTTTTTATATAAAAATTACATAAAACCAAATATGTACTTATCAGTTTTGGTATTGGATAAAATCATTACTTATTCTACAAACTTTTTAAATGACTGTGATTATTCATGCTGGAGAGCAACAAGTGCGTTGCGGATATTGTTTAAGACAAATTTAATATCCACTATTAATTATATTATTTAATAAATAATTATTTAAAAGAGAAAATATTAAATACTTTTTGAATTCTAAAGATATAAATGCTTATACTTTTTTAATTAATACTTTTTATCTTAAGGGTTTTACCCACTAATGTCATAAGGATAATGTTTAAGGACCATTTAATACTCATCAATAATTTTTTTAAATTACTAAATAAATAAAATATTAAATACTCTTTAAATTTTTAATATATTAAATACTCTGCTTTTACATTTAATATTTCTTATTTTTTCCTTATCCAATGCCCACTCATTAGCAAATGCCATATTTTAATTCCTTAACCAATAACTTTAAGACATTTGTTAGCAAATATCATTTATCCATAACCTTTTTACACAATTTTATGGGAGGCCATTTTTTCTTTTGGTGTTGTTAATCAGTATTTTTTAAAAATTGTTTAAGAAGTATTGAATATCTTTTATTAATAATAAATAAAATTTCTTAATTATTTTGAGAATAAAATATTTAATGCTAGTTGAATATTTAAAATATTAAATACTCTTACTTTTTATTTAATATTTTCTATCTTAATTTTTTAACCAATGTCTTAAAACAACTCGTTAACAAATATCATTCTTTTTTCCCATAAAAGTGTTTCATTAAGATATTTAGTTTTTCATAATTAAGTTCTAGAGGCAAACTTGCCTTGGTTTTATTGCCTACATGTTTATGTGACTATTTCCAAAAGCATAATTTGAAAGAAAATTATTGTGTAAGGACTTTAATTTTAAAATTTACTAATTGTGAATTTAAATTCAATGGGATAATATTATGGTAATAGATATTAATTAGAAAACAAAGGCAGTAAAGGTTTTCAAGTTATATAAAGTAAGTGATTTGCTCATGTTCTAAATTATTTTGATATGCCAAGTTAGATATTTTTGCTTTGTTAGCATATTTTAATTGAGTTTAATTTAGATTCATTGTTAATGAAATTTTTTTATACTATTAACTAATCTTATACTGTTGTATCTTTAAAAATGTTTGACCTTTTAAGTAAGTAATATCATACTTTAACTCATTTAATGATATGATAACACATTATGTGATTATTGTGTAAAAAAATTTATATATCGTGAATCAATATTAAATCATTTCTAATTAATAAAAGTGATTCTCATATAATGTGGAGTTCCTTAATTGATAATTTGGTAAGAATAAAAGTTCAACTCCTTGATTACGTTATAATAAAAAGTTTAGGTTCGGTAATTTTTCAAATGAAAAAAAAATCACGTTGAACAATATGTATCTCGTGGTCTTTTCTTCGAAGTAGTAATTATGTGGTAGGAGTTAAATTTTTTAGTTTTTTTTATTTCTCATTCCCTATAAGTCTAATAGGTTAAAAAAATACCAAAAAAGAAATTTCACAAATAATTTTTTACAACTTAATTAAATGGAGACTTCATCATTGACTGTGTACACAATTAAAATAAAGAGTCAGTGTTTAAACTTTCTAAAAATATATATAAAAACATTAATAACATGTTTGGATTAGTTTTTAAAAAATTTTAAATCATAATTTGATTAAAAGCTTATCTTTTGATACTTTTACTCAAATTATAATTTTAAAGTTTCAAAAGTTAAACTAAATACACACTAACTAAAAGACCACACTGCTAGTGTTACCAATTAAAGGATAATTTTGTCAACACAAATATATTTTCGTTTATTGGACCATGGCTATAGCTATTTTGAGTGTGTTTTTTTCTTTTTTGTGTGCTATCTATAGTCATTTTTATTTTTTACTGTATTATCTTCCAGTTCTAGGAAATAATATATACTCTGACTATTTAAGTAAAAAAACGTATAAATACATTTAAGAACAAAAAGAAAAAAATGTATTTACACAAAACCTAACGTCAAAATGGAACTAAAAAATATATGTTTTTTATTTAGATGGATCTCATTGGTAAAACTAGAAGTACATTAAAGTATAAGTAAATCTGGTAATGTATTTAATTTTAATTTAATCTCAATAAAATAATTTTTTACATTATCGTATAATTATGTATTTACATTAATTGAGTAAAATAATTTGAAAATTTGTCCCAAAAAAGACCGTTAACACCAAAACTAAGTCAAAGATATTCTTATCATTAAAAAAAATACAAGTAATTAAATTACAGACTATAAGAAAAAACATTTGTTAATGAGTATTTTTAGTATATTAGTTAAATAATTAAAATAGAAAGTATTCAATGTAAAAATAAATATTTAATATTTTAAAAAATTATTAAATACTCATTTAATAATACCCTATCAATATCTAATTGACCTAACAATATCTAATTGACAAGAATGCATATATCTCATTGCTTTCCTTAGAAGGAGATAGGATCACATTTCTATTTTTGAATCATGTCTTAAATTGTCATTAAGACATAGATATATACATAGAGAGAGGGGAAAAAATGGTGAGAGAATATATACATATAGATATATACTTTCAAAACAAAAGGAATAGAGACAGATAAGAAGATGATGAGAAAGTGACACAAATGAAATGAAAAAACCAAAAAAGAAAGAAATTAAAAAATAGAGGAAAACGTTAACTGTCTTTTTTAGAGCTTCGTAAACTTTTGAACAAATTTGTGAAACTTTTCCTCACTTCACTCATACTTTCTCTCTCTTTAATATGGCCTGAAAGTTAAAACCCCCAACAATAATTTTCCTTTTTTAACTTTCTCTCTCTCTTCTTTCCCTGAAAAATCAAGCTCACTCTCTCTCTCCTGATATATTATTATTCTTATTAATTATTATTATATATATATATATGTGGTCATGTCCTGTGGGTTATTCTGAGTCTGTGAGATCTACTTGCAGCAGGAGTGAATACTGAATAGCATAGCATAGCATAGTGAGTGGCAGATGAAAAGATAAACAGAGAAGGTAAAGATTTCAGAACCCTAACTACTACTCAGACTCTGTACGGCCATCATCTTCCTCGAAATTCGTGCTAATGTTCTTTCTTCCTCCTTCTTCTTCTTCTTCTTCTTCTTCTTCTTCTTCGCTTGCATCAGATCCACGCCAACGTTATCGTTTCTTTTTTTCATTTTTTTTTTTTGTTTTCCGTTACTCGAGCTTGTGCAGTGTAGGGTTTTGTCTTAGTTCTGCAACAACGTTTTTTGTTTGTTTGTTTTGGAGTGTTTTTTAACTGAATTATATTTTGCAACTTGTTTTTGTGTTGGCTCCGTGATGATGCTCTACGAAGATCTAAATACTTGTCTTCACTGTAAAATTTGTTGCTTTGTTCCTCTGTGATTTCCGTTTCGAGCGTTTTTTTGTAATCAATAGTGGTAATAATGTATTCTTCGTGCTCTTTTTTTTCTTCTTCCTGTTTCTATTGTGGTTACTTAATTATGTTGTTACATTAATCAATTCGATGCAGGATTCGAGGAGTCCGAGGAGGAAGTGAGTGAATTTATCTGGAGATCCTTTCTTCTTCGATTACAATTGAGAGTGTTTATGGGTCTTTTGAGAAGTTTGGCATAAATTGGATTGACTTTGAGTCATGTTAAGGATATGAGTAAAATCATTAGCAAGGTTTTGCGATGGTATTCAGGTTGACTTGTATATGATGATCACAGTTAATGTTCGAATACTATAGGCTGGTTACTGGCGTTCACGGAGAAGCTGTTTGTTGAATTGTTGCGAAAGTCTTCAATTGGGTTGCAAGTTGCAAGTCCTTTATCAGCAATTCTCTGGCTTATTATAGTTAATATTTGAAGCTGATAGCATCTCGGTGAATGACTCCTAATAGATGGAATATTGTGCTAGTAATATAATTAACTAGCTGCAATATAATTTATCTTTGGCTCGTTGAGAGTTTTTGCTACTTCTAACTTCTAAGTTTTTCTCTGAGTATCATATTTTGCTAGTTGCCTTATTGTTGGTGGGTGCCAAAGAGTAAAATGGAAGCAGAGACATTGAGTTTGAACCACCTGCCTGGTTTTCTTCGCCAGTCACTTCCTGCTGTTGTACCTGTGCTTATGATTTCAATTGGATATGTTGACCCTGGAAAGTGGGTGGCAAATGTTGAAGGTGGTGCACGGTTTGGGTCTGATCTGATGGCCTTCATGCTGATTTTCAATTTTGCAGCTATCTTTTGTCAGTACATATCAGCAAGGATTGGTGTAATCACAGGAAGAGATCTTGCTCAGGTATCATTTCTTCCAGTTTAGGGATTTATACAATTATACAGTTGATGTGGTATGATTGTTCTATTTGGAAAATTTCTGCACTCTGAACTGCTTTTTATCCTCCGAAAAAATTGTTCTATATATTTGATTTTTGTTCAATTTGTTGGTTTTGTGCTTTTTTAGTGTAACACCTTGCCCTTCACCCACCTTAAGTAAGCAATTGCACATTAGGAAATTATAAGATGGAAGGCTATTGAAAATAAGGTACTTATCAAGAGGACACGAAGCCAGAAAGAGTACTTTTTGTTTGTTCCCCGCCCCCTTTCTTTTAGTTTCCAACCGTAGTGCATGTATGTAAAGAAACTTTTTTTGTAAAATATATCTCATCATTTGAGTTTAGTAAGATATTGATGATCATTTCTATCTTCAGTCAGTGCATCTTATCAATCTAATCTCCTTTTTACTTGAGTTTTGACGTATTAAGTTGGAAGTTTATAAAAATACATTGATGGTCATTTCTATCTAGTATTCCATCCTTTTAGATATGACTTGGAAGTAGAGAAATTATGTTTACTTGTTATTATTAATATTAATTGTTTCTTCCATCATAAAAGAATAATTAAATAAAGGAATGAGATGATCCCTTCCCTCCCCACCTATTATATTCAGATATTAAGTCCATTTGTGTCAGGCCATATGCTATACTATGTTATGCGTTACAAGTCAGGTTGAATGGTGTTTCTTTAATCTGCTTGTTGAGGTGATTACTTTGTTTGTAGTTGGTTTCTGGCTTTTCTTTATAGCTACAAACTCAAACAGACAGAGACTCACAAATGTGTGCTCACATGAGCAAGTTCAGATAGAAGTAGAACCTCATGCATACACTTAATTAGTGTGCATTGCTTATAGATTAACTTCACTTTATTTGTGTCAAAGATTTGCAGCGATGAGTACAATACATGGACATGCATGCTCCTTGGAGTTCAAACAGAACTTTCTGTGATTATGCTAGACCTTAACATGGTAATATTTTCACTCTTGATTAACCTTCAAGATATGGCTGGCTCTTCAGCAATTAATATGATTTATTTGTGCTTTAATATGTTATATACATTACTGAACTTGTTTTGACTTGATGCTATGATTTTACCTGTTTTGCAAGATATTGGGCATGGCACATGGATTAAATATTCTTTTTGGGTGGGACTTGTTCACTTGTGTCTTTTTAACTGCTACGGGTGCTGTTTTTCATCTACTTCTTGCTTTCCTCCTTGTAAGTATCATTACTTGCTTATTCATCAATCTCTGTTGTTCAACAATACACTTATTGTACTTCCTTTGTCTAGGACGTTGAGAAGGCAAAGATCCTAGGCCTGTTTGTGGCAGGTTTTGTATTGCTTTCTTTTGTACCTGGAATACTCATCAATCAACCAGAAATTCCATTATCCATTAATGGAACACTAACAAAGTTGAGTGGGGAGAGTGCATTTGTGTTGATGAGTCTACTAGGAGCAACTCTTGTGCCTCACAATTTTTACCTTCATTCCTCTATTGTACAGGTATTATTTCCTCTCATTTCACATTTTTCTTCTATGCATATGTAGTGAAACATCCATATCCATGGCATGTCCCATGGCCATGCATATATCTTTTGTGTGCTTCTAGATATGTTTGCACCTCATGTGTTTTGCTTGTTGAGAAGGATTAAATGTCTGTCTTTTGCATATGGTAGTAGACTTGTATTGCTAGACTCCACGCTGCTGGAAGTTTATTATCTTTAATCAATCTTTTGCTCAATGAGACAAGGACTTTGAGCAGTGCTGGCCATTGTTTCCACTTTTTTCTAGAAAGCTTTGATCTGTCATTATTCTAACTTGGTTTTGCATACCTGTGTTAAAATCCTTGCATTTTGAATGGCTTTTGACTTTGTCTCACTGTCCTGTGGGTTAAAGTTAGTCTTGCAAGTGCACTTATGAAGGGAAGTAAGGGGGCATCTATGCTAGTGATTTGGATTGATAATTTGATATTACATGCTTGGAAGAAGTTGGCTCATTGGCAGGCATGAATCAGGAATTGTTTTAAAATAGGGTGTCATGCAGAAATAGAAAAAACAAACTGACTCTCTTTAGCTAGATATTGTTGTTGACTTGATGGGGGTAAATGTAACATTCACTAATAGGCTCATGTATTGACTTCCATTGTTTTCAAGTAGTACCATGATCTAGTCCTAGACAGGTGGGACCAAATCTAACAGAAGGCACAGTAACAGTGATAATTTCTCATTCAATGATGAGGTTATGTGAGCAAATGCTTCAACCAGACTATGTTATTGCTATCGGAGCCTGTACATTTAGAGGGTTTTCAGTATGGACTTTTATAGTACATTTTGAGGCATGGTTATCAAATTTCTTACTATTAAGGATATTTATCCAACAGTTTCTTAGATGAGGAAGGTTGTTATTGGAAACAAAGGAAATATATTGGTCTAGATTTTCTGCATAAATCATAATTAAGCAACATCTTTAAACTGGAAGCCTTCAATTAATTGTTCCAAGTTACCTGAGGTTTTAATGAGGTTTTCCCTTAATGCATTGGTTCCATCTTAAAAGGCACAAGAATTACATGTACTGACAACCATTGTATTGTGTTGTTTATGCATATACACGTCTCTTGAAGATGAAGGATTTCTGGTGCACGCTTTTCATCTGATTTTTGTCCACTCTTTTGGGATATGTTACTTATCTCTTGTGAATCATATAATTGCATCTTGTTCTCTGAATGTAATTGCCTTTCTGACAATTTTCTGATTTAGCTCTATGCCCCTAAAATAAATGCTTGATGGAAAAAAAAATTATTGTTAGGAAGTTTAGGGCATTCTGGAAAACTCGATATATTTTTTTAGATTTCTACTTTAATTTAAGGTTGAGGTGAATTATATGAATGCCATCTCTTCAAGTAATAAGTATTCAGAATAAATTATGTTCTTTGTCCTGTTATTTTACTTTAAAATTCCTCAAAAATAATGTACCCAGGGATGTTACTGGAACTAGAAAATGAACTTATTGCATGGTTTACTTTAAAAGTGAAGAAAATTGCATGTTACAAATTCTCGAAGCAGTGGTCCTCCTTCGATACTGTTTATGCATACAGAATTTAGTCACAGTTCCTCTGTAGTTTCTTATAAGCAATACACTGATCTCCTGGTTAAAGTATAGCTTCCTTAATGAAATTGTATTTATGAGTTTGGGTTTGTCTGATCCGATTTCTCACACTTTTCATCATCTATGTACCTAGGGCAAAAAAAATTGCACATCATGTGCCACTTCATATTGGTTGCAGTTTTGTCAATCTAAGACTTAATTTGCTTTTTTGCAGTGGCATCAGGGATCGACAACCATTTCTAAGGATGCCTTGTGTCATAACCATTTTTTGGCCATCTTATGTGTCTTCAGTGGCCTTTATTTGGTAAATAATGTGCTGATGAACGCTGCAGCAAATGAGTTCTACAGTATGGGTCTTGTTTTACTTACTTTTCAGGATGCATTATCACTAATGGAACAGGTCTACTTTCCCGCCCCATAATTGATTTACATCAGAGTATTTAGTTACAAAGTCATGTCTGTCTTGTCTTGCACATTCTGAACAAATCTAATTCTAAGATTCTTATTGCAGGTCTTGCGTAGTCCAATAGCTCTCCTTGCTATTTTGCTTTGCCTTTCAAATCAAATCACAGCATTAAATTGGAGTTTAGGTGGAGAAGTAGTTGTGCATGGTTTCTTAAAATTGGATATTCCGGGTTGGCTTCATTATGCTACAATTAGAGTAATTGCTGTTCTGCCTGCCCTTTATTGTGTTTGGAGTTCAGGAGCTGAAGGGATGTATCAACTACTTATATTCACTCAGGTTGTGGTAGCTCTGCAACTTCCATCTTCTGTGATCCCCCTTTTTCGAATTGCTTCATCTAGATCAATAATGGGTGTACACAAGATCTCTCAGTTTGTGGAATTTTTGGCGTTGATCATATTTATTGGGATGCTTGTCTTGAATATTGTCTTTGTTGTAGAAATGATATTTGGCAGTAGCGATTGGGTGGGTAATTTGAGATGGAATGTGGGGAACAGTGTGTCTGTCTCATATTTAGCTCTTCTTAGCACTGCTTTTGCATCATTCTGTTTTATGCTTTGGCTAGCTGCCACACCTTTAAAATCTGCAAGTGTCCAATTAGATGCTCAGGCATGGAACTGGGATATGCCAGAGGCCGTACCAAATCCGCCAATTGATAGTGGGGAATCAGATTTAACTGAAACAAGGTATCATGAAGATGCATCAATTCAGGTGAAGGAACCATCACAAGCTCTAGCAAGGACCGTGGAGTACTCAGATGCAAGTTTTCATTCCGATCTACCTGAAACTATCTTGGAGCCTGATCTACGTGTGAGTGCTGTAAGGGAGAGTCATTCAAGTACATCATTTCCTAGCTCCCCAACATCTGTTGCTAAGGGATCAGCTTCCACTTCAGAGTCAGAGGCACTATCAGCTGTAGTTAATGAGATTTCTGATGCTAGATTGGGAGACACCAAAACTTTAAACATGGAAACAAGTGCCCCAGTTGAGAAGACTGTGGAAGTTGAGGCAGATTCAAATGCCGAAAGGGATGATGATGATGGAGACTCGTGGGAAACTGAAGAATCATCCAAAGTGGTTTTGGCAAGTGCCCCATCTTTAACATCAGATGGCCCAGCGTCATTCAGGAGTCTTAGTGGGAAAAGTGATGAGGGGGGGAATAGCATTGGAAGTCTTTCGAGATTAGCAGGCTTAGGGCGTGCAGCAAGGCGTCAGCTAGCTGCTATTCTTGATGAATTCTGGGGACAACTTTATGATTTCCATGGGCAAGTTACCCAGGAAGCTAAGGCTAAGAAACTGGATGTTTTTCTGGGAGTAGATTCAAGACTCCCCAGTTCTTTACAGAAAGGGGATGCATGCGGAAAGGAATATTCTGAATACGTAATATCTGTAGGAAGTAGAGCTCCTGATACTTTAATGAACTCTGGTCCATATGACTCTTCCAAGCAGCCTAGGATGCAAAGTAATTTAGAGTCTTCGTATGGGCTTCAAAGGAGCTCTTCCTCATTGCGGCCAAATCCCGTCCAGTTATTAGATGCATATGTACAGAAATCCAGCCGCAACCTCCTTGATGCTGGTGAAAGACGCTATTCCAGTGTGCGCAATCTGCCTTCATCTGAGGCTTGGGATTATCAGCCGGCTACTGTACATGGTTATCCGATTGCATCCTATCTTAGCCGGGTTGGCAGAGACAGAAATTCTGATAACTTGAATGGTCCTATGGAATTGTCTCCATTGATATCCCCTTCCATAGGTAATACAAACTCCAGGGATTCTCTTGCATTTGCTTTGGGGCAAAAGTTGCAGAATGGTTTAGGTATAGGCCAACCCCCAGGGTTCCAAAACATTGCTGTCGCTAGAAATTGCCAATTGCCATCTGAGAGGTCCTATTATGATTTTCGCCCTTCTGGACCTGCAGATAATGCAGTCAGTTCAGTTAATACTAAGAGGTACCACAGCTTGCCAGACATTTCAGGATACTCTGTCCCCCACAGGGATGTTTACATGTCTGATAGGAGTGCTCCATGGGATGGTTCTGTTGGATACGGATCTTCTGCAAGTAAGACTTGTTATGAACCATCATTATATTCAATTTCTGGATCAAAGACAGGAGCTCCTATAGCATTTGGTGAACTCCCTCCATCAAAAGTCTACGGTGATGTTCTTTCTCCTCAGTTGAGTTCGGGTTTTGGTACTGGATCCCTCTGGTCCAGACAGCCTTTTGAGCAGTTTGGTGTAGCTGATAAAATTCATAATGCTGCAATGGAAGATGTTGGAAGTAGGCCTAATGCAACTGCTCAAGAAACTACTTCAGTTGTGGATATAGATGGGACACTTCTTCAATCTTTTAGACATTGTATTGTGAAGCTCTTAAAACTGGAAGGGTCTGATTGGTTGTTTAGACTGAATGATGGGGCTGATGAGGATCTCATCGATCATGTAGCTGCAAGGGAGAAATTTGTTTATGAAGTTGAAACTAGGGAAATTAATGAGGTCACTCGTATGGGTGAAGCTCATTATTTTTCTTCTGATAGGAAGTCTGGTTCTTCAATGAAGAATAATGAGGTAAATTCCTCTAGTTTTTGGGTGTCCTCAGTCCCTCACTGTGGGGAGGGATGTATATGGAGATCAGACGTAATAATAAGCTTTGGGGTGTGGTGTATCCACCGTATTCTTGACCTCTCAATTATGGAGAGCCGGCCAGAGCTTTGGGGGAAATACACCTATGTGCTCAATCGCCTCCAGGTAAATTTTAGCAATCCTAATGCTTCAGTTTCAGCTGCTCTCTTCATGTGCACTCAAAAGTGAATGCTAGTTGTGGGAATGTTGGCTGTTTCTTGTCTCAAAACAAGAAAGGCATATAATGTTTATGTTCTTAAGTGGTATTTCCTTTGTTGTTATTCACATGAAGAACTTGCTCCAATATGGTATACCTTCATCATTTATCAACATCGAACCCATCCATCAGTAGACATTATAATATGGGTGTTCCTTGCATGCCATAATCTGCTGTCAAGGTTACTACATTGTCTTTTCTTGTCTCTGGTCTTGTTAATTTTTTTTTCTTTATGAGCAGGGTGTCATTGATCTGGCTTTTTCCAAGCCTCGTAGCCCCTTGGCCCCATGCTTTTGTCTTGAAGTTCCCATGACACACCAGCAAAAGTCAAGCCCGCCTCTTTCCAATGGGATGCTGCCCCCTGCCGCAAAACCAGGCCGAGGAAAGTGCACAACTGCATCAATGTTGCTTGACCTGGTCAAGGATGTTGAGATTGCAATCTCTTGCCGGAAAGGACGTACAGGAACTGCAGCTGGTGATGTGGCATTCCCGAAGGGAAAGGAAAATTTGGCATCTGTTCTCAAACGGTACAAGCGTAGATTATCCCGTTGGCACTCATGAAGGGACTGGTTCACGCAAGATTCCCACATCAGCACCATACAACTTGTAGCATTTTGCCCACAGTATCAACAGAACCAGTGTTCATGCTGTAGATCGAGTACTTTGTCTCCGTGTACCAAATTCCTTGCAGCAGATTTTATTTCCTTGTATGTTACATACACATAGGGTTAGAATTACTATATGTAATTGCAGCAAAATCAAAGGAAAAAATGGTTAGATGGAAACTGACTTCTACCATGTTGTTGGCTTATTTTTCATTAATTCATCTAGCAAGTACATGCAAGGTGGGGAAACAAAAAGAATATCCATATATACCCGTGATCATCGAAACCAAAAAATGGAAAAGAAAAAAAATGTCTAAATGTTCTTAAGCTGGGTGTTATTAAGGCACAACAGTTTTAATTGATAATAAATTTTCTATTAGTTATTGATTTTTAAAAAAATTATTAGCATTCAATTAGGAAAACAAAAAAAGAAGCCTGAAAATTTGTTTCCAACAAATTTGAATGTCGACTAAAGAGCTTGTTTTATTTTGGTTCTCATAAGCTAATTAATTATTTAAAAATGTGGTTACCCTTTATAAGAATATGATGATAAATTGAAGTGAAATACGTTTTTGCATTAAGTTGAATGTATTTTTCAAGTCATTATCGGTATTCGGTGAGAAGTTTTCGTGAAGGATTCTCTGGTTTTCCTAACATTGTCCTTACCCTAAATTGGTAAGTAACAACACAAAAGGATATTCGGTGCAATTATGGTACTAAATCTATTTGGTGGAAGCGATTCATTATGAGAAATCCAATATGTAATCCATAAATTCGATTTGGTAAACGACAAGCATAGCCAACAAGAAAAGAAAATGAATAATTATACATCTTCTTAATGAATCACTTTAATAATTTTTGTAATTATTTAAAAAACGTAAGTATTAAATGTTTCTTAAGTTTTTAATATATTAAATATTTTGATTTTTTTATTTAATACTTTCTGTTTTAAGTAATTATGAAGATATTAAAAAGATGTGTTAGGAAGATATAATATTGTTTAAAGAAAATATATGCAATCAAGTCTTGATATCAACTGAGTTATTGAAGACAATTTGATTTAAATCTGCGAAGTCCTTGCATTCGAGCTAGTTAATTGGCTTTCCATTAACTGTTTCGATTTCATCCACTAGAAGTTAAATTATACAATGGGAATTACCTTAAATAAAAAATTAATTGTTGAATGGTGTCTTATATAATTTACCTTAAATTTTTTTTTTTAGTCCCACTTCACCTATTCCAGTAAGACCTGAATTTTCGTGGAGTGAGTGCTTCGTAAATTGTAAATTGCAACTTGTCTCGTATGCATGAATGGTGAATTGACCTTTGATCGATGCAAGCAAGAGTTGTTTAATGCAAAGCCGTCTTCATGGCTGTCCTGTAATTAATTGCGTCACTTTCTTGGAAGGTTAAAAATCAAGCAATGAAGCAATACCCACAATTATTTTAGTCTGTCTTTGTCTCTGAATTAATTGTGAAAAAAAAATAATGTTAAAAATTAATTATGAAAAAATTAATTTATGTTTAGATATATTAATTCATAATTAATTTTATGATAAAGAGTTTTGTTTTGATTGTATAAAAAAATACTTTTATGTATTAAATTATTAAAAAATATATAAAATGATTAAAAAAATTATTTGATTAAGAACAAATAAGTGTTTCTCTTTTAAAACTTTTGAAATAATCTGAAATCAAATAATTATAAGCTTAAAATAATAACCTTTTAAAAAAATTTATTTTTTTTATTAAAAAAAATCTTAATTTATAAGTAATTTTATACACTTTAAACAAATAAGATAAATTTTAATTAAAACAACTTTTAATTAAAAAAAGTGATTATTCTCAAAAAGCAATTATTAGGTACATGCCGTGTGAAAAAAATGCTCTTATACTATACTATATCATTAAAAATGTACCATTATCATTATCTTCTAATATTTATATTAATAATAATTAGCATTAAAAAATAAATATAATAATTAAAGTATAAATAATGATAACTTATATTGCTGAATTAACACCTATAAATGGTGCAGTGTTTTATATTAGGTATACTTGACAATCCTTCTTATTAGGGTAATATATTATCATGCAACAGCATGAGGTCAAACTTATCATAGCATTTCCCAATTATTTAATCATCAATTCAGGCTCACAACCTTGCCATCATTCACTCTGGAACCCTCATCTGAGATTATGTGCTTCCTTCACTACCACTAACAGTAACAAGTACGCACTCCCCACTTGTCTCTATTCCCCCAGTTCAATTTTAGGCTCCTCCAATTAACAATTTCTGATTCAAATTCTTACTTCGAATTCATCATGCTTTCAATCTCTTTTGAGTAAGCATCTATTTTGATGCTTAAAAAATATAGGTAACATTACGTTGGTCTTTTATTTATCAGTGACATCAAATTAATCTTTTTATAATAATTAATGTTATTAATTTTATTATTTAATGACTAATTTGATGATAAATATGTGACATTTGAAGACTAATTTGATGTCACATATATTTTTAAAGAACTAATTTGATGTATTTATAAATGAAATATCAATGTAATGATACATATCTTTTAAGAATCAATATGAATGTTTACTCATCTCTTTTTTTCTTGCTCCCTAAAAAGTCCCTTGCAACTTATATTTGTTTGGAATTGGATTCATATAACTCAAACAATTTACCATAACGCTTTGAAGTGGTAAGCAACTTTGACCCCAATAGGAGCTTAAAGATTCGAATTTTGAGAATTATCATTGTTGAGAAGGCTTTACTATAATACTTCTCAACTTGAAGAGGATTAGTCTCATATTCAAAAAATATAAGGATACCTTAATCATCATCAAAAAACAATTTACCGTAACCGTTCATAAATCATAATCATATCCTACGCCCTCCTTTGTTTTCAAGTTTAGGACCCTACTTAATTCGAAAGAAAAAAAAAACACACGGAAATTCAAATTCCATTCCATATTTTGTACACACAGTTAAGGATTGAAACTATTAACTATTATATATATATATATATATATATATATATATATATAATAGTTAATGTGAAACCATTTCATAGAAATTGGTACGAATGAGCTTGCTTAAACTTAAATTCTTTATTTTTTATTTTTTTATTTTTTTTATATCGTGAAATGGCTTAGGAATAATATGACATACCTATTTCACCTTTTCTTTCAAGCCAAAATATAACAAACAAAAAGTTAAAAGAAAAAAAAAACATTTGAATTCAAGCGAACACATCCATAGTAGTTTTTATGAAATAATTTCATACTAATTATCATTTCCATATATGTGTGTGTGTGTGTGTGTGTGTGTGTTAAAGAAAGAAGGCAAAAATAAAACCAAGAGTATGAAATGCCATGAATATGTGTTTTATATTTTCTGTTTGTAAGTTCTGACTTACGAGGAATAAGGATGCTGTGGCATAGGGCTAAGGGCCCACAACGATTATCTGGGTACCCACAGTATTATGGGCCTCCGTTTCAAGCCCAAGATCCGGCCCCAGAGAAATAACCCAAGGCCTAACCCTATAGATGCTTCTCAAAAAAAAAAAAACCTACCGACTGGTTCTTAATATTATTATCACTTTTTGTGTGTGAATAATATTATTAATTTATTAGTACTTAACAGAATTTGAATCATCTGAAACACGGTGTGCGTTTTGGAGTTTGGAGTTTGAAGGTTGCAGTGTAATTAATATTATCTGCCTAATTTATAGTTAATGAAAAACAAATAAAATGGGCTATTTTTATTCATAACTCAATCTTTATTAAAATGTTAATCCATTGGAATACCCCTCCTCCATTAATGGGTGTCAAAGTATACTTCAATTTATTATTTTTAAGCGTTGTACTTTACATGTAAACTCCAAAGTATGTGTATTTTTCTGTGGGTAGATAAACTTGCTCAAGCAAAAGGGGGAAAAACTACATACTAACTAACCGAGCATATACTCTGAACCCTACATATAAGTCAGAAACGGGGCAAAGGTGTTCATAACCAATCTAAATTGAAAAAATTGAATCAAAAAAATGAAAAATTGAATAAAATTGATTAATTTTGATTTTATTTGACTTCCTTTTATGAAAATCGATTGATTTAGTTCAGTTTATCAAACTCATATAATTATCTATAAAGTTTAATTTTGATTAATCGTTAGTGTAAAATTTCTTTATATTATCATCTAATCATGTATTGCCAAATCATTAAAATAGTTTGACTATCATAACAATTACCTAGAAAATTTAACTCTTTTAATGATGTGCCAACACATGATTGGATAATAGTGTAAAGAAACTTTAAACTGATAGTGGATTAAAATTAAATCTTTACCTATATACTTTTTCTAATTCACATACTTATAAATGATTATATTTCAATATCTTGTTATTTCTATAAATATTTTTAGGCGAATTTATTGTTTATAATTATTAATGATTTTTTATGAAGATTTTTATGCTAACTTATTTAGAAAGAAAAAAGTAAAATTGTGTATAAATTTTTTTAAGAAAAAAGTGTTTAACAAAAAATTGATTAGACCAAATCGATTATGATTGATTTAGTTTGGTTTGGTTCCCCAATTAGAAAAAACCAATTGATTCTTAATATAAGAAAATCGACTAGTTTGGTTTAGATAACTTTTTCTTTCAAAACCAAACAAATCCAATCCACAAACACTCCTAAACAAGAGCAAGATACCACAAGGAGGAGTATATATCAAGCAGGAAGCACTCATAAATTAGTTTTCAATTTCATGGAAAGGCTTTCATTAGTTAGACTGCACAATTATTTTCTCTCCTATGGGTGAGCATGAAACATACATCCAACTTTTAGAAACCCAAACCTTAATCCTTCACAAAAAATTCATTCAATTTCTTTTCTTGTAAATCATTTTTAAAATATGATTGAGTTAGACGCTAAAATATGTGAAATAATTGTATACTTATTTAATACCCATTTTTTTAATATTACATAAGGATTAGGAAAAAAAATTCACAGTAAGCATTGGTAAACACCCTGACATTTGATCATCAGTAACAACCCCATAGAGTTACTATTACTATTTGAATTTGTTAACAATAAATTCTCTTAAAAATTTAAATTGCTAATTGAAATTTATAAAAATAATTTAACTCTACCAGACCTCTTTCACAAAAAAGCCTTTTAAAATTAGGTGCAAACCCAAAAAAGAATTTTATGCCTAACAAATCGTGGTAGGTGATTGATGCTTTGACAAAATTGGATTAGTGGTAGGTGTTTAATTAGGCCTTTTAGGCTCTTTATGGGACTAATCTATAATTGGCAACTTAGAGTAAAATGATTTTTGCTGTCTCCTAACTAAAATGACTCTCATTGAGATTTAAACTTGCGTATTATCTCATAGGAGCGAGCATACTTATCAGCTAGATCAACCCTCGGTTAGTAGATGCTTAATAAGTTAATATCACCAGTTATTGTGAATTCACGATGCGTCAACCCTACCTATGACTCTTGAAATTTTGAAAGGCCTCTTATTCTCCTAAACCAAAGTTACAATCTTACCAAAAAAAAAAAGGTACAATGATAAGTACGGTTGTTTAAACAGATTGGCTCAATCCATTTAAGCCCAGCTCGTCATAGGTCAAGTTTAAACGAGTTAGACAAAATAAGTTAATTTAAACGGACTAACATTTTGTCACCCCGACTTGTATAAGGTCAACCCACAAGCCTAAACAGGCTACCCATTTATTTTTTAAATAAAAAATAAAAAACTTTAATTTTTTAAATAAATTCATTCAATAATTTTCAAGTAAGTTGCAAGTACATAAAGATTTCGAAAGGTCTTCCAATAAATCAAAATATGATCAATAATAATAATCTTCAAGATTATACAATTTTCAAAATAATAAATTGACAAATTCATGCATCCACAGTAGCATCAACTTCACAGTAGCATAAAAAAGAAGAAAAATCATGCATCGACACTTCACGTAGCGTCAACAACAGTTACAACACATTAAAAATAACAAAGTATTAACATAACAAAATGACAACATACATAGTATCAACAAATGCATACATCCAATTTTTAAAAATATATATATAAATATGGGTAAACGAGTCAACCCGCAAATAAATGGGTTTGGTCTGTTTAACCCTCGACCTAGATAGGCTAGACAAAAAATGAATTGATTTAAACGGGTCAACAATATTTAAACCTAGCTCATATAATTTTGACAGATAAATGGGATGATCCATTTTGATGACTGTAAACACCTTATTTTTTACCGAGGAATGTTACCAAAACTTTCCAATATATATTATCAAGAAAACATAATATATATATATATATATATATATATATATTATGTAGGAATACACAATCATATATACATAATAAAATAAAAAATACACAATCATCACACTTTAAGTTCATGCTTACTGGCCAGACCACTTTTCTTCCATATTTACTCTGCTCTGCACATTCCACAGACTACACTCATCTCCCGCACCCTACACTCATACCACGCCCAGGCTGGCACACCCAGCACCCCCACACTTTAGCATTTGTTTTAAACAGTAAGGAGGAGATTAGGGGCTGGGTTGGATTTCATCAAGGGAAGGAAAAAAATTTATTTAGAGTTTGCTGGAGTGGAGGTAAGCTCACTCCAACTATCTCTGTAATGTTACATATGAATCAATATGAATTTGTTTTCTTTGAATGAAAATCCATATGAGCGTTCTAATGGTGTAGATGAGTAGTGTACTTAGCTTCCTCATTTACATACTCGATTTTTTTTCTTCTTCTTCCGTGTCATGCTGTATGGTAGACTAACATTTTTTTACTGCATCCTGTTTGTTGCTTGCTAAATCCCTCAAGCTCATCTTCTTCAAAATAGACACCCAACATCCCCATCAACCCATTGCAACCCAATCAACCACGCCACCACACTTCACCTTCAAGCTCCCAACCCCAACGAAATTCCAGAGCACCATCATCACTTCACCACCCCAAACCGAACCCACAGCCATTCAAATAGAAACCCAAACCAGCAAATCAACCACAACAGTATACTCAAAAACCCCATCACCTCGCCACCTATCAGCCACGCCTGCACCACCAAACCGCCGCCCAAGCCACCCAAACCACCTCGCCAGAAATCAGCCACCCATCACCATTCCACCACCCAACCACGCGAGCCACCACCAAGCTGGCACCAATCCACCACCCCAAACTGAGACCCATAACCATTTCGCAACGCCACCACCCAACCTTCACCCAAATAGAACCCAAACCACCAGCCTCTATCTAAATCAGCCACACAAACCGCAACCCAACACCACCCAACAGCCACCATGATCCGCTGGCACCACTCCACCAAGCCACGCGAAACCCATCTCCGAAATCCAAACCACCCAACGCCACCGTAAACCACCACCACGCCAGCACCAATCCAACACCACCAGCCTCCATAACCCGACGAACCCAGCACCCCCACCAGCGGACCAGCCGCCCAAACCACTACCTCACCAACACTCCACTGGCACCCACACCGTGAGCCACGCCTGCACCACCATTACCCACACCACCCAAACTGAAACCATAAACATAGAACCTCTATCGAGACCTCTCATGTTGGCCCCGATTCCAATTTCTCGCACTTTCTTTTGTTTTGTTTTGTTTTTATTTACTTATTTTTCTGTTTTTTTTATTGTTATTTCTTTTGTCTGTTTAGTGTAGGTTGATGGGTTCAAATGGTTAATGGGCTAAGATTTTTTTAGTTGGGCTACATTTGTTGTTAAATGGTTCAAGTTTGGTTCAAGTGGTTAAGGGGTTTTGTTTCTTAATTGGGTTTAGTTTGACATGGATTTGTATTTATCAGATTTAGTAATGGGCATTTAGTTTAGGATTAATGTTTTAAGTGGCTAGTGGGCTAGGTCTGCTTCAGTTAGTGGGCCAGTTTTTTTTTAGTTATTCATTTATTCTTCTAGGTAAATAAAAAAAATAAAATAAAAAATATAATAAAAAAATAAAATGAGAATAATTGAATTGACCAAATAGAGATAATGAAAAAAAATATTAAAAAAATTAATTTATGGTTCTCTTTAGTATTGGATGATACAGATTTTCTTGTTATTATTTCATTTCATTACTTCTTTTATTTTTATTTTTATTTTATTTGCTCTTGCTTATTTTGTTTATCCTGTTATGTTTACTTTACTTATTTGTTTAATTGGTTAATGTTATCACGTTTAAGTATATTTATTTTGATTTAGATATTTGATATTAATTATTTGTGCTTGTATTATATAAAAAGAAAAAGAAGTGGAATAATAATCAAATATATGACCTAATGCTATAATAATTTCGTTAGTTGGTGTTGAGGAGTCAAATACCTTTTGACCAATTTTTTGTGAGATAATTTTGTGGACTTAGTACCATGTTTCATTTCATTTAGGATGCGCTAATCAACTTTTTATTGAATCATTGTTTTTTAATCAAGTCAATTTAATTTTCCTTTAATCAATAAATTCAAATCAATTATTTTCTTAATTAAAGCTGGCTGATATGCAATCACTGTAAAAAGAATTACATGGTTTGGAATGGTCTAATGATAATAATAATTTTGTTAAGTGATGCTGAGGGGTCAAGTACCCTCTGACCATTATTTTTCTGGAATTAGTTCTATGGGCTTAGTATCATTTTCTATCTCTTTCAAGACGCGTTTTGAAAATGATAACAATAATTTCGTTAGTTGGTGTTGAGGGGTCAAGTACCCTCTGACCATTTTTCTTAGGATGGTTCTGTGAGTTTAGTACCATGTTCCATTTTGTTTAGGATACGCTAATCAGTTTCCTTTATTAAATCAATTTTCTTTCAATCAGAATCAATCCATTTTTTTTAAAAAAAAATCTTGTTTTTAATCAGTAAATTCCAATCATTTTTCTTAAATTAAAATTAACCAACACATAATTATTTTGTAGAAAACTACGTGGCTTTGAATTCTCCATTGCACCAGGGGATACGTAGGCACGCAAATTAAGCCAAACTTGTAAATTTTCTTAATTTAGTTTCTTTTATAACTTGTAAATATTCGTTTATATTCTTTTACTTAATTTTTTAATCTTATTTTTTAAATGGGTAAAATAGATATTGATTAGATTATTAAAATTTGCACAACTAATTTAAGGTAGCCGTGGGATTAAGTTTCCACGCTTCCTTGTGCATATTTGACTCCCGAACCCTACCTGATTTTCACAGACCTTTCTTTTTGTGTTAAATTCATTTTTTAAAGGGTTTTGTCAGTCATTTTTCCTACCCAATAAACAATTGGTGGCAACTCCATTTGTTTTAACTAAATTTTCTCTCGCTGCTTCCGTCGCAATTTTTCCGATCGTGACAATGGCCTTAATGATAAATTAATTCATATGTTGTTTGTTTTTTATTATTATGTAAGTGTGTCTCTATCACCCAAGAAAATGTGGGTCTCTTTGTCATTTGCAATAATTTAGTTTTAACTTTTAAGATGAACTTGTTACTATTGTTGTCGTTGCCAAAGCAGACACACTAAGCATTCACATATGCAATTATGTTACAGCCTTGTTCGGACGAGCATTTTAAATATATTTAGATGAGTTTATTCAAATAGCTTCTAAAACTCATATTAGTTCTTTTAAGTTTATTTTTATAAGTTAAAAATTAAGGCTTATAGAAATAAGTCATTGCAAAAACTAAAAACAACTAAAGCAGTAATTGTTTTTATAATAATTTATGACTAAATTAACTTTAATAAATTATCAAAATTTTGCTCTTTTATAAATGCTTCTTGAAATGTCTATCTAAATACTATTCAACTTACAATTAAACAGCACTTATGATAACAAAATTTAATTAATAACTCTATTTGAATAAGTACTTAATTAAGTTATTTATCTAAATTGGACCTTATTACTATTCTCCCCAAGTTGGATAGCTTGTGCCAGATAGATAAAAGTATGCAAAATCTTAGAGTATTAAATCAGTCCATTATAGATTCAATATTCAATATAAACAGAAAATTATTAAATCAGCATATCGTAGATTCAATATTCAATATAAACAGGAAAATGATTTTTTTTTTGTGAGGAAAAAAGTGTGTATAACCTTACCCTATATAAGATTTGACATTTTTTTTTCTTAATCACCCTAATTAGTCCTTTGGACCAAGGGACACCCTACACTATTCTTACGGGTTAGGTTATTTGGGCCCCTTATAAGACTAATCCGTGATCAGCAACTTAAAACATAAGAATCTTTATTACCTCCCAACTAGAGTGACTCTCACTGAAATTTGAACTTAAGTCTTATTCTGTGGGAGGCAAGCCAGCTAACCAGCTCGACCGACCCTCATTTCATATATAAGATTTGAAAATTGTGTATCATATTTGTGATGAACCAAATTTTTGCATATGATAGTCATATTATGTATAGTCTTTTTCTTATGAATTTGAGTTTAGAGGATTAACCTTTTGAGTTACTTTACTTTCATTAGTAGGATTCTTAGAATTAAACTTACCTTATAAAAGTTATTTAGAGTTATTTTTTGTGTATTAGATGACTACCTGTTAATACGGGTCCTGAAATTTCGCTAAGTCTGGGAAGTGGCACCTATATGGAGGGCTATAGTAAATATGTATTTTCTTGAAATCAAAATTGGTGGTAATTGATAATTTGATATCAAAGAGCTACAAAATGATTTTTAATGAATTTTTAGAAACCATTGACCCACTCGTTTTGAAAGGAAACATCTTTGAAAGTTTCGGATTTCAAGAATTTGAACTAAAACTCAAGATTTGACTTTTTATTTATAAGGATTTTAATTTTCTTGATATTTTTATTGAATCCAAATAAGGGGTATTCCCTTATTTACATTTATGTTTTAAAGTTAATGGAGAGTAAAATTAAAGAGTAAATAAGATTACACCAGAATAGGATATCATACTCTATCCCCACTTCCAAACACTCATATCCTCACTACCAAACACTCCCGCCCCTCACCCCCTGATATGTTTGTTCAAGCAGTGGCAAAGAGCATCCATTTCTCTTTGTCTCTGTTATCTCTCTTTCTCTGCCTTATCTCATTTCTTCTCTACTTCGCCATCTTCCTCATCCTTTTCTTCTTCCATCTACTAGATTTCACAATTCTTGGTTGTTTCAAGTTGCTGGAACATATTTCCTTCATCTTCCAATGGCTAGGTTGTACGGTTTAGTGGAGCAACTAAGTCATCCACTTCATCCTTCCATCATTGTGACTCATTTAAGTAATTTATTAGCTCAAATATGTTGTTAGCGGTTGGATTATGGTGAATTGCAGATTGGATTGTAAAATGCATAATGGGTATTGAACCTAGGGTTTGATTTGGAAATTTTGGAGTTCTTGGAAATTGACAGTATATGGAATGAATTGTAATGTTGTCATGGAGAAGTGATACTGATAGGAAGGGTGTTAGAACACAAAATTTTCGTGCTAGCTTTGAAAAGAAATGATTGCTCATTAAGTGTTTGACAAAATGCTTAGATTGGATAAAAATTGTATTCCCTTATAAACTGGACAATATGTAGTAATTTGATCATAACTCTTTATTGGGAGATCCTATTGAGGTGATTCCAGTTGCGTTAGAAACTAGACACATAGGGCTTCAATTTCATATATTATTTGCAATTTATTAGCCTCTGAATCAATACAGAATTTCTGTCAAACAAATGTCATCTTTCTAAATTAACTTAAATGTTTTCTAGATTCTTCAAGAACTCCTTATCCCACAAATGGATGAATCCTTAGTTTTAAATGTTGATTGTTGTTTTGGTTATGTTGTTGTGATCCTAGATTCATTGGAAGATCGTCTTATTGGTCTGTGACAACATAACTTTTGGACTTATAGAGTTTCGCTGTTTGAGTGAATTAATGACATGATCTATAACATGTTTTTATACATTTTTTTTTATAAAATGTTATTTATTGAAGGATTTCACAAAATCATTTACTTTTCTTTGTTGTTAAATTATAAGAAAGCTTGGGACAAGCACTTTTTCATGATTTTGAATATCTATTGTTGTGTTTCTGATAAATTGTTTTGGATTATGAATACATGTATATTTAGATTTATACAATTATGTTTTGTTGGGAGGAAACTTTGATAGAATACTGTAGCTAATGACAGTAGACGTTAGCCTTGATGCACCTTGGTCCAAACCTCAACTAGTAAGGGTGTTGCTAGTCCGACGTGTTGGCCCACATGATCGGATCTGTTTGACTTGACAGGTGGATTTGACTTATGTGCCCTGTTGATGGGCGTTTATCAAACCTTCAAACTATGTGTTCGTTGGTGAAATTTCTGATTAATTCTGAATTAGGAACCTCCCATATGATATTTGACAATTGATTATTGATACAATGATTTGTTATTTCATGATTGACTTACTTATTAGTTTTTATTTATGATTATTTGAACTAACACATATGTTTTGATATGTAGATGTAATTTCAGTAAAAAAAAATTGTACTTACATTTGTCCCAATTTCATTATAGATTATGTTATCTTTGACTGGGTCTTATGACTCACTCCTTTGTCTTATGTATTTTAATACAAATACTGAGCCGAGTCTAGGTTCTTCAAATAGCTAGAAGTAGTTCTTTTTGGTGAGCCCAACATTTTGTTCGTGTGGACATGTCCATTGTGTTTTCTTGTATCTTTTGAAATTGTAATTATCTTATATATACTCCATTATCCACATGCAGGATCTAACTTCCATTGTATTTTTGTCTAGCCTTATGAAATACAGTTGTTGAGATTATGTTTAGTTATACTTGTAAGTGAACATGATGCGAATTTTTAAATTAGGATGTCTACTTTTTAGAGGTTACTCTACTAAATTTTTTTTGTTAGAATTAGCATGATGTCTTATTTTGATCAATGGTCTGTTAGGCTTACTAGGTTGGCTAATCCTTCCTATACGCCAGTCAGGGCCTCTGGGTTTGGGTCGTGACAATATTCTTATACATTAATTTGTATTTATATTAGTTATTTTACATCAATGTCTATAAATGAATTGATTTTTTTAATATAAAAATACATATTGTTATAGATAAATTTTTTAAAAATATTATTATTTTTTAAAACAATTAAAATAAATCTAATAATTAAAAAGCACTCGAGTTTTAGTAATGAGCAGAAAGTAGTGTCTTTTTTTCCCTCACATCAGAGATATTATGAGTTGTTATGGTACCCAAGATGAGTTGTTAAATATTTATTGACTGTTGGTTTTACAATAAATGTTAAAGAGTCTATTAAATATAAATAATAACTAATAAATGCTAGACAACTCACCGTGAGTACTGGTACCTTAAAAAAAAATATGAATACCGAAGTAATCCCCTAAAAATACTTGACATCCATGTCCTATGGTACCCCATTTGTAGGGCATGGCAGTCCATCTTTTGTCTCTGCTCTTGGCTTTTTTCTTTTTTACTAAAAGTTTCAAAATTCAAAAATCATGCCTGGTAAGCGCTTAGAAATTTAGAATACAATTAAGATATAAGAACGACACAAGCCATAATTTTCTTTGTAAAAACATAATAATTTGTTGTAAAACGCCCTATTTTTTATCTCAAGTTTATCTTTATTTTTCTAACAAATTGTCTATATAAGGTAGAAATTATTAAAATGTATAAGACATAATACGCTTAAATATAATTGAATTTAATGATATATCAATACATAAATTAAATAATAATATAAGAAATATATACTAACAATATGTTAAATAAAATTCAATTTTATTTAATATAATAATGTAGCATTGTATTATTTATTAATAGTATAAAAAAATTTACATTATTAATAAATTAAATTTAAACTCTTAATTTTGATGTTGAATTACTTAATTACAAGGTTGCGATACTTTCGGAGGAGCACACATGGCCGCGTTTACTTCTCCTATATCTGTAATTGCAATATTTTTATATTGGTTAGTGTCTTAATGCATATTTAAATTAATTTATTTTACACTTAAAAATATTTATTGTCAATATTTTTTTTGAATATTTTAATTTTAATATATATATATATATATATATATATATTTAAAAAGAGCTAATATCAAACATGTACTTCATTAAATATAATTACTATATATTTTTTAGAAGAAAAAAAAACCCTTTCTTTTTTGGATTAAGAGCTCTCGGACTAATAGTGTATAACATGGCTCAACTTAAAGGAACGCGGAAAACTCCATCAAGGACAAAGCCGTCATTAAGCCGTTTCATATCTCAATCTTGCTATAAGCCGTGTGAACTAAAAAGGTGAAGAAAGGTTGGTGAGTAATATTCTTTTTTCCCTGCATCTCCCTTCCTCCCAACTTATCTAACCAATTTTGTTAAATTGGAGTCGGCAATAAAGTCTTCATCTAACCAATTTTGTTAAATCGGAGTCGGCAGTAAAGTAACGAGACTTTTGCTTCAGATTTAATTGGTTAAATTGTTTAAATTATATGATTAGATTAAATAACGTCATAATAATAATATATACATAATAATATAAAATATAAAAAAAAAATTTATAAAATGTAAAACATATTAAAAAAATTTAAACAAATTTAATAGTTAATCGATTCAACAAGACGAACTAAGTGATATAATTAATTTTTGATTGATTTTAATCGGTCCAAAATATTCTAATCATGAATTCGATTATAAGACTAAATTAAAATTATCTAAGTGTCTGGTTCACAGTCAGACTGTCCAATCCGGTTCAATTTTAACAACACTACATATAACACATCAATTGTTTTGATTTTGTCCTCCATATGTCTAGTTCAAATTTGAATAAACACATGTTTTTGCCTTTTAAAGATATAAGCTTCATTAGTTTGACTCTTTAATAATTTTTGACATCATATTAATCTTTTTAGAATATTAATTTGATGTCAAAAAATGACATTGAATGATTAATTTATTGTCAAAAATTAACATTAAATAATCATTTTAATGTATTCATTCATTAAAAGACTTAACTAATGACACTTACTTTTTAATAACTAAAATTGGTGTTTAGTCTTAAGATTTTATTATGGATTCGCATAAGTTAGTTTTTTTTAGTTAAAAAATCTGGAAAATCTGGATTTTAATTAGTTTTTGATATATTTTATTATGGTTTTTTTATTTTTTATTTTTAAAAAAATTTAGTTTTTGATAAAGTCTAAAGACATTATTTGATTCAGGTAATTGACTTTACTTAATGAAAAAAAATTGATTGTTGTTTTTGTAATATAATTTTTTTATATAATCAATAAATCCACATTAACAATCATAAATTCAGATTCTAGGCTTTGAATTTAAGTCATGCACATTGATTCCATAAGTACTAAATCGGATTAGTGTCATTATTTGCAACTTTATTTTAATTAAAAGAGTTTAATTTTTATCTATTAACATCATAATTTTTTTATATTATTATCTAACTATATGTTATTATATTATTAAAAATAATTAATTTAATAATTTTTTAATAATATAAATAAATAATTAAAAATAATTAAAAAAATTATTATATTGACGATAAAATAAAAAAAATTTAAAGAAATATTTATTTGTAACGTGTGAACTTTGTGGATGAATTATCCGTAATACAGTTCATGAAACGTGAACCATACATTGAACTTTACCAAAAAAAATAAAAAAGCCATAGTTTGATTGAAAGATGTCACTTGTTAATTTATTCTTCACGTATTCTTTATAAGCTCATGATGTCGAAATTCATTAAACTTGCTAGCATTAGTTTGAAGGAATGTTTTTTTATTTTTTTTCCTACTAGAGCTAATCAATGAGCTATCAGCTACGAATAGTCCAATTGTTACAGCTACTAATACGATTCCACCGCATTCACCAATATCCAACAACTACGCACTGGTAGGTGATTCAGCAGATTGCGACCGCAAGTTGGAAAAATTAGTCTTTCGCATATTGCTCTCGCCCTTTATACTTTATGGTATTTTCTAATAACGAAGCACTTTATATTTAATTTTTTTACTTGTTATTATTTGAATTTTAGGTTGATAGAAACGTGTGTATGACATTTTGAGTCCAAGTTATAGCATGTTCTATTGTTAAAAAATAAAATAAATAATAATAATAAATCCTTTCCAACTACACCAAAGGCTAAATAACACCCTTAAATTCACCCCCCAAAAAAAACACGCTTAAATCGTGGACAATTTAAATAATTGTAAGTCAGTTTCAACAAATCTTTTATCAATTCAAATTAATTTTATGTTAGATTATTTAATCTTATATGAAATATCATAGTTACATATTTGTTAAAATTGAATTAATTTATTATTATATTTATAAAATATATTTTGATTAAATTTATTTGTGATCACTTTTATTATTATGCTTTTATAATTATTTAAGCCTATTATGAATTGTGGTGATATATGAGTCTTGTGTATATATTTTCTATGATAGATAAGTTAATTCATATTGTAAGCATAATGAGAGGTCTCTATTATCATATTATATGTATTATGGTTGTCCAATTGAAATCATAAGCTTAAACACATATAGAAAATGTGAGTAATTTATCTCTTACTCATTTCGATTCCTGATAATTTTCTATCCATGATGTTTCTCTTGAAGATATAAATTTTTATTCAATATACAAATAATTTATAAATTAAATTATTAAAATACATGCCATAAATTAAAATTAAAGTATTTATGAATTTTATTCTTACATTTTAACCTCAAACACAACAACTATATGAGACAAATTCACAATCAAGCACACTTATTCGGTGGTTCATAAATTGCCAAATTTAGTACTAAAACTTTATGACTGAAACTTTTAGTGATAAAAAATTAAAAATTAAATTTTAATGTTTAACAGAACTTTTCATTGTAAGTGCTAGCTAAATATGTGTATTTAAAAACTATTGTCACTTAATAATAAAATAAATAATTGTCATTTAAACGGTTAAATAAAGAAATTAACGTTGAATATGTTTAATGATCTCTTACATATTAAATGATTTTAAAAAACTTAATTAATTTTTTTTTGTAAATATTAAACAAATACTATTACATAATCTTTAATACTAAAACCTTTCATTTTGAACGTTGATTAAATTTTCAAACAAATATTCTTCTACTGGCTGATTTCCTGTATAGGACTTGGCTTAATGTCACTTGTTCAAACTCTAGCCTCAAAATATCCTAGAGCAAACCCTATAAAAGGATGGCAATTTTTGGATGGCACTTGTTTGAAACTCGACTCAATCATCAGTTTTGAGAAGCCATTATCACGAACAAGAAAAGAACAAACATAGTAGCAATCTCAACTTTATATTAGTAGGTACGCCAAAGTTAGGCTAACAACCAAAAGCTATTGGTCTTCTTTTTTATTATTTTTTCAATGGAAAAGGTATTTTTGATCAATTTTTACATTAATTGAAATTAAATTTCTCTCCAAATAATCTTAAGGGCACATGCTTACATTTATGGTACATTTATAGAATTAATTTTCTTAATTACTGATTCAAGGTCACCTCTTTAAATGCTTGAGTTTAGGCCAATCCATATCTCTTCTTATGTAATTTTTGGGGTTCATTCACGAAATCTATCAAAATTAGCGGGGGGGAATTGAATAAACCGTGCATGTTGGAGAGATGCCAAATTTGAACAAGCACAAATCAGCAATGCAAATGAACTTTCTTGGAAAAGAAACGAGAAAAGGGATTTTTAGAGAAAGAGAGAGAGTGGTGAGGATCGAGAATGCTTAGAATCTCAATGAGAGAATCATTTCTTTTGCATGTGAGTCTGTGACTAAGTCCAAGCATTTCAAGCATCATATCTGATGAGGAAGAAGAAGATTGTAGGAGCTGTTGAGAGTTGAGAGAATGATGGAGGAGCATCGTATCTAATAATTAAAAATAAATTATTAATTAATTGTATATAAATTATTAATTAAATTATTTTAATATTTAATTAATTTTATTTAAAAATCAAAATAGAATAATTTCTTCCCAATTTACATTAATAGATCATTCTCCCATTTGCTTACATGCCGCAGCCGTGGCCATTAGATTTTGTGTACGAACCCCAAAAATAGTAGGAGAGTTTCTTTTTTTTTTTTTTCAATCCTGGAATTCCACCAATTCCAAATAAGAAGCAAAAACCTCAGCAGCAACTGAATCAGAATTAGAATAGGATAAGAAGGCTCATGTACCTGCTGCAGCGAAGCTCAAGCACAGTGAAGTAAAGGAAGCTCTAACTGGCAATGGCGGTGGTCGAGGGAGACAAGGATTCGTTCTCAAGTGAATGCAACATCGGTGGAAACCCAGAGCAGTAAAATGGAGGAAAAACCTTCAATGGAAGATGAACTTGGGATAGAAAATTTGGGGGGAAATTCTATAGATTTTTTCGAGAAACAAATAAAAAAGAAAAGAAAAAACTAATAGAAGGGGATTGGAGCCGAAACTGAACGAAAATTATATGAAAATGGAGTTGTGAAAAGATCTGAATAGAATTATGATGAGAGAGAAAAGATTGAAAATCTCACAAGAGAACCTGACGCAGTGGAATGAAAGAAATAAATTTCTTATACTATAAAAACTCTAATATTATATTAAGAAACATTGTCTCATAGAGAAAAAATTAAGAAAATAGTAAAAATAAAATTTATTGAAAAAATAATTATTATAAAGTTAATTACAAAAGTGACTTATATAATCTTTATAACTAATTATATAATTAATTACAATCAATTAACTAATTATTAATTAATTTATCAATTAACCATGTATGATAAAAGTTCTTACAAACTAGAAGATGCATACACAACATTCTTAGCTTAGAATGAACAATACAATTTATCTCAAACAATAAATTATGAAATATAAAAAATGTTGAAATCACAACTAACTAACTAACTATTAACTAATTTACTAATTAATTATGTATGGTAATAAGGAGCTCAAAAAGATAATATTCATTTCTTTTTTTATATAGAATAAAAACTTTAGGTAACATCTTTAATCTTTAATGAAGAGGTAAAATAGAGACTATTTTGTTCCTGTATTTTTCTTTTTGCCTTTTTCGGGGAAGGGGCGACAGAGATCAATGGAAATAGCCCTTAGTTGACCATTTCTTCCTTGCTTTTTAATTAAGTCTTTATTCACCCAGTGTTATATGTTATCCTTGCATTTAGATTTTCCAACCACTTGGCATCCTATGCTCTCTTTTTTTTAGCTACATATGTTTCTTTTATTATTTGTCTTAAAACAACTTAGGTCTTTATTTTGGGTTAACAAAGTATGGTGCGTTTCTTTCTTACAAGTATATAGCATTCTCCTTACACCTACTCATTCGTATATAATTTTAAACCATTTTAATTTCAGAATTCTGAGAATTTCAGATGACTCAAGTCTATATGGAAATTAGTTAAGAGGAAGTCGAAGTCATGCTGCATAGAAAGCTATAGATTGACAATTTCTAGTGGATAATGGACACGTTGCACTACCTGGACTTTTAAAATTAATTTATAGTAAGATATAGTGTCTAATCTCTCAACATTAATTTAACGTTAAAATATTTTCAAAAAATTATCATAATTTTTTATTTTACTTCTAAATTTAAATCATTAAATATTTAAAGACTTTCTCACCTTTAAAAAAGTAAGAAGATGAAATTTTTTAAGTAAAAATATTGATGAATTTTTTTAAATAAAAATATTGATGAAAAATTATTTTTACTATATCTTTTATATTAGTTTTTTTTTTCACTTACTCCGTCGTACATACTAAATCAATTCCAGAATTGACGAAAACATTTATTATAATGCAGAGAGTTTGTTGATTTGCAATTATAGTGCTTTCCACTAGGAGCTATATCTCATAATATATAAAATTGAGTAATGATACTTATACAAATAAAATTCTCATAAAATCTTATTCAAGTCATTGAATTAAGGTTGGGTCCTACTATAACTTTTTTTGAATGGCCTAAATGAGTCCACTTTAAATTTTGTAAGGATTTTGTGAGAACTTTTTTTATGTAAGTATTATTACTCTATAACATTTCATAATTGGACTTATTGACTATGACTTCTTATGAGTAATTGCTTGTATAGTTCGTCACTTCAATGCCTAGAATTATATATATATATATAGTAAAATTGCTTTAACAGTAATTAATAATATCATTAAATATAATAATATCATGAGATAAATGTTAAATTTTTTAAAAAAGAAATATTAAAATTTAAAAAATACAACAATATTATGTGGTAAGTGTTGTCAAAGCACATAGTTAAAATTTAAAGAATTGAATAGTAAAATTTAAAAAAAAAGACAATTATTTCAACAACAAAAATTAACTTACAACATTTTCTTCATTTATTTTTAAGAATTTGTATTAAAAATACTTCATAAGTTTAAAATATCTGAAATAATAATTATAAAAAAACATTATTTTGAATAATAAATAAAAAATAATTTGTGCAAAGTAAGAGTAAAATAAAATGGAAAAAAATATCTTTACAATAAAAAATAATTTTAAATATTTTCTTCAACTATTTATAAATTTTTTTAATATTAATACGTACAATAAATATATGTAAATTAATAATTATAAATAAAAAATTTATTTTGAATAAAAAAACTAAAATATAAACTATAAATTAACCCATAAGATAACTAGTTGTTTTCTATTCTCATATGAGAATTTTAACACATAATTTAATGCAATATAATGGAATCGTATTCATGACACAGACAGAAACGCTTACCAACCAATGCTTTGAGATTCTAAGCAACCATCTACCATTCAAGTTATTAAATCCTATATATATATATATATATATAGGGGAGGGATCAACTTACACCGGTGTAAGACTTGATCACTCTTACACCACTCAATAACTTTTTATTGAATAATTTTCTTACAAAATCCACCGTTAGATTGAAAGTTTCTATCATATAGATCATTTGTGTCAAATTTAAAAAAAATTGAATATCAATAAGAATATAATCAAATAGTTCATATTTTCATATATTTCAATAGTTAATATTTACGTTAATTTTGATATATATCAATGAGTCACAAAACAATTTCGGATTAATGTAAAATTTTATAAGTATGATCTACATGATAGAAACTTTCAATCTAACGGTGGATTTTGTAAGAAAATTATTCAATAAAAAATTATTGAGTGGTGTAAGAGTGATCAAGTCTTACACCGGTGTAAGTTGATCCCTCCCCATATATATATATATATATATATATAGATGATTTAATTTCTTTCCATTGTCAGTGTAAAGCTTTTTTACATTATCATTCAATCATGTGTTGACACATAATTAAATAGTTAAACTTTCTAGATAGTAGTTGTGATAGTCAAACTCTTTTAATGATTTGGCAACCCATAATTAGATGACAGTGTAAAAAAACTTTACACTGACAGTGGATAAAAATTAAACTCATATATATATATGAATTTAATTTCAATCCACCGTCAGTGTAAAGTTTCTTTACACTGTCATCCAATCATGTGTTGACACATCATTAAAAGAGTTAGAATTTCTAGGTGGTTGTTGTGATAGTCAAACTCTTTTAATAATTTGGCAACACATGATTGGATGAAAGTGTAAATAAACTTTACACTGACAATGGATAGAAATTAAACTCTTATTTAAAAAGTATATATATATATATATAGTTTAATTTCAATCCACCGTCAGTGTTTCTTTACACTGTCATCCAATCATGTATTACCAAATCATTAAAAGAGTTTGACTATCACAACCACTACCTAGAAATTATAACTATTTTAATGATGTGTCAACACATAATTAAATGACAGTGTAAAAAACTTTACCCCGACAGTGGATAGAATTTAAATCCTTTAAATAATAATGAAGTTTTAAAATATTAGTGTTCTGAAGAACGGTTTTAAACCTAATCAAGTTGAAGCTCATGTGTCACGTTGATTTATTATTTGCAGCTTATTTACCTGTATGAAAGTGCATAAATCAAACCATTACGACTTTACTAGCTTTAGAGTAACTCCAATTTAGATTTGATATAAGAAGTGAGCATAAATAACCTAGCTGACTATACTCTACTTCATAACTTTGTCATGCTTTTGATATTTCGCCGTATATATGAGTGATTATTACGGCTTTACGAGCATAAATCGGTGTGAACATATTCAAAATCGATGTGATAGTGGCAACAACCTCGAAAATCAATTGCATTATTTTGTAGGGACTAAGTAGAACATGGAATCTCACTTGCTGGCTGCAAAACTTTGTTTCTTTCCCTCAAGAAAATTGGTTGTACATAAGTGTCTTTGCAAAACCGTCACCTAATATAAAATTGGACTTTCTCTTATTGTAAGTTATAACCTTTCATTCATTCATTCATTGGATTAGTGGGTCAGCGTTCAAAGGGGGTGGCTGGTAGTTAACTATTTATTTTGAAGTCCCTTGACTTCTAATTTCTATTTGACGCCACACACAAAAAAAAAAAAAGACAATGATAGTCCTTCCTTTGACTTGAATTTGCACACCGTTCACTCTCTTAGAACAGTCATTTTCTTTAATTATACTATGATATTATTTTTTATATTTAATTAATCAAACATTTTAAATATATAATTCAGTACATAAATAATTTCGTATTTAATAAAAATTTATAAAAAAATGTTTACTATTTTAATACTATAATAATGATAAATCAAACGTTTATTATTAGGTCAAAAGTTATAGTTGATAGTTATAATATAATTTTATTTTATTATAACTTTTTAAAAGTTTATCAAGCATTAAAGAAATGTACTTATAAGCATCATAAGAGTCGGGATGTTAAACTCATAAATTTTAAAAGAGACATTGACTATATAAAGTTCTAATAGTGTAATCCCCCTAGTGTTATTAGAGAATTTGAACTCAAACTTATTCTAATAGCACTTATTGAATTAATAGCTTATTGTTAAACCTAAAATTATATGTGATGATAATGGTTTAATTTTATTTCTTTATAAATTCTTCTAATTATATTAAGTATTAAGGAATATCATCTATTACAGACAGGCGCCTCAAGATCTTAACTTACGAATCATAAAAGAGAAACCGACCAAAGTCAACAAATAGATTTAGAAAACAACAAATTTCTCGTACATTTCGATCGGCTACCTGATACCCCGTTTCTGATTCACACTTCTCTGTAGGGATTTTTAATGTCTGTCTAATGGGTCGCCATTTTTATTAACTTCACACTCCTTTTTGCAAAACAAGCTTCACGTGTTGGCGTCTATTAAATATGATAACATTTTTTTTATCTCATAAGTTTAAATAAATAATAATATGAAATTAAAAAGTTTCTTGAAACTGAAAGAAAAAAATTATTATTACTGTGTTATGATAAGCATTTTTTATCAAATAAAAACTAAATGTAACCACTGATTTGTTAGTTAGTCTTATCATAATATTACTATGATTAAAGTGACATTTGTGCCCTTTTATTATATTTAAAATACATATTCTTAAGCTTTAGATTAAATAAATTTCACTGTAGCATGCCTGATTTTGAAATAGGATAAATTTCTCTTTTTTTAATATTTAAATTACAAAAAATAAAAATTTCAGTTGTGTATGGTTTTATAGTTATTTACTCTCTCTGTTATTTAATTTGATATAGAGAAATGATAGTTATACATACAATATATCTCACATATTTCATATATATCTATTTATCTAAGTTTTTTAATATTAAGAAGAGAGAGAAAATGAAGATAAAGTGAAATATATAAGATAAATAGTATGTATCATTTCTCTTTAATATATTGTGTAAGATTGAACAAGATATAATAAAGTAATATAAAATAATAGGATAAACACCCATAAGTGATGGCTTAAGTGGTAAATAAAATTGAACTTAGCGATGGAGGAGTCTCTGCAATATTAAAGATTCAAGCTTGTGAAAAAGTACTTATAAAAAAGAACAATTCTAGTAGTCTAAATAAAATTAATCTTACATCCCGATTAAGGTTGAATTGGTTTGGTTCGAGTTATCGGATTGTATGGTCAAATTTTTTTTCACAACAAAATATCAATGCATGTATAAATATAATAATTATTAAATATTATTTATATGTATATATATATATATATATAATTCCTCTTTTACTCTTAGATATGGTAAAAGATTAAGTTGAAATAAAAAAGTCTCGATTTAAAAAATATCACAACTATAATAGATAGAATTTCACTTACCAAAAAAAGAACAATTTTCACATAAATATGAAGTTATAATAAAGAACTGCATGTGTTATATTTTGAATAAGATGAGATATTATTATATTCTAACTAATTATCCATGACAATTAACTTGTAACATATTCACACTCTTTACTAATTATTTTTAATTGTAATTTCTTAACCAGTAATGTTATTTGTCATGAATGGTTTCTTATGAATCGTTCAGGAAAGCAAAATAAATCGATTCATTTATAAATTGTATGATTTTTTTAATTCTATTAATAAAAATTATGTGTAGTTATTAATCTTTAAAATTGAGATAAATTTATATGCACGAGAAAGAAAAAGAAAAAATTGAGATAAAATTTGTTAATTATTTATATTTGATTAATCTTAACAATCTATACGTTAGATCTTGCATTGAATCTCGTGTTAAGATTGCGTTACAATCATTTTCATAATCTTATGGTGAAGCTTCAATTTATGATTTATGCTAATTAATGTTATAAGCCAATTGAAAAATACTTTAAATGTTAGATTTCTTTTCATATTCTTTTAGTTTCTTCCATAAATTAATGTTTTAATGATATTTATTATTATTACTTTGACATTCAAAATGAGGATGAGTGCAAATTCATTTTCAAATTTAGATATTAGTTATGAGGTTCAATGCATGTGTTGTAATTTTTTTTTTTTATACTTTTGTTACTAATCAATTGATTCAATAACTCATTGAATGGATTTTATTATTATTATCAATTAATATATCTCTTCGATACATTAATTTATGCATATTTAAGTGATACTTGTAAATAAATTTAACTTTATATTACACTTGTCAAAATTTAAGATGAGATACTTATTAAGATTTTAGATCATTATAAGTAATATTTGTTAAGAGTTTTTTTATTGTCTTAACTTATATATATATATATATATATATATATATATATATATATATATATATATATATATAGACTTCCTTTGAGCTAATTTTTTTGGCCATTTTGAGGTAATTAAATAATAAAAGTATCTTTGGTATTTTTTATTATTAAAATTACATTTCTCTTGCATTTTGTCATTCTTAAAGTAATGAATATTCATATTGGAGACCATTCTCATACTCATTCATTAAAGATTGTTATTGAGAGTAATTAAAAATTAAAATTAATCAATTAGCAAGAGCATTTAAAAGATTTCATTATTGTTGAAAATGTTTTCAAGAGACTATTCTAATACTCATTCATTATAAATAATACTTGTCAAATTTTATATTTGACACTGGTCACATTTTCTCTCTTTTTTAAAAGACACATGTTAATATTTTGTTTTATAGAATTAACTTATATATATATATATATATATATATGATAACAGTTGTCCTTTCTAATGTAATTTTATTTTACGCCCCCAACTGACATAAAAATGTTCGGACAATGATTGGAATTTAAAACTTCATAACTGATAACTAAATTTATATTTCATTATTATGAACTTTTGTCTATTTTGTATTATTAATTTCTAAAAGATATAATTAAATTAGTTCCTAGGACGAGAGTACTCTTTTAAGTACTCTTTTCGTTTTGTTTTGTTTTTTAAATTTGTCGTTTTAAATTTTTTTTTTGTTTCAATTTATATATCATTTAAAAAAACTAAAGAAGTATTAATTATTTTTTTAACTTTATCCTTGTTACTTGATATCTCTACTAAACGGAATGAGAGAAATCATTAATAGAGTGATAATATTTTGAATGTTTTAATAAAAGGTAGTTTAATCAAATGTAAATATATTTCCTTATAATCGAGGCTATTTAAAAGCTTTCTTAATCATTGTGCATTTAACTTAGAAAGATAAAAATGAACAGGTGAGGTAATATTTTTAAGCAATTCCTTAACTCATAACCGATTAACCCTTCAAATTTTTGCCCATTATATATGAATGTACACAAATTTCTTTGCATGAGGATGACACTTTTTTTGAGTATCCACCCATAAATAAATACAATGATACTAAGAATCATTCGAGCATATAAACGCTCAAAATTCATTGGATATCAGTTGAAAGACAACAACTTCAATTTTAACAGTTAGTGGGGGCATAAATATTTGGTTGGCAACAAAGTTAAGTTTACACTCGAGTTTTGAATAACATAACATAATAAATACATGTATTTACATAAAATTACATGCATGAATTTAGACACGATCTCTTGAATTTTTTTCTATTAATAGATATATAAATTTATACAAATTCTTGTGCATGGACTTAAACATGACATATTTTGAGTCTCCTCATATTAATAAATATATATATTTACATAAATTATCGTACATAAATTTAGACATAATTTTTTATACTTGATAAAAGCTTTTCAAGTAGTCATTTTAAATAATTTCTCAACTTATAATCAATTGACCCTTTAATTTTTTGTCTATTATTATATACATAAATGTATTTAAATTATCGTGCATAAATTTGAACATGAAAAACATATTTGCACAAATTTTTATGAAATATGTATACAATTTGAATCATATAAAAAAAATTACAATGGATGAAAGCATTATTTTAAAATGAATTATCAAATATTTATAATTAACTATTAATTTTATAATAAATATTTAAAAATTTATTAAATATTATTATCAACCAATAAATACTTTATAATTCTCTCTAAGTATTGATATATATATATATAATCCCCAAAATTTTATAACTCGATAGTCGATAGTCGTCCTCAAGATCTTCCTGCTATTCTCTTTGTTGATGACGTAGAGGCGTCCCATGCATATATTAATGGGCAAAAATTCAAGAGATCGTAAATACTTGTACTTATTTCTCTCTCTCTTTTTCTTTTTACTTTGGCCCGTTTATTTATAAAAAAAATACCAAAAAAATAATAATGAAAATGTTATGAACTAATAAATATAAATAAATTCTACCAAAATATAAATAAATTAATATTTTAGATAGGTGGAGGTTTGTAGTTGGTGTTCACTTCTTTCTTCCATTCTACTACTTTCTCACCAACTACTTCAATTTCTCCACTAGGTGACATCGCACCCAGCTACCAACGAGCTTCTATTTCTATACGCTCATTACAGGGCCCCACGTTGCAAAATATTGGCCGCCCGATGCTGCATCATAATCGTACGGCCGCATTATTTTTCAACCAACCCCCCATTGTGCATCGCTGCCACCCCTTATGCCCACCTACCAAAGGCCAACGCACGAGATTAGAAATGGCTCCAACACCCTCCATTATAAAATGCCTAATATCTCTCCCTCCACCACTCAGGAAATCCATAATTCCCCCCAAAGATTTCCTCTCTCCTAAAACTTGAGCACCAACCCACAACAATTTTCTTGGTTCTTTTTCTCCCATTCATTCTCACACGCGCCTGTCCACCACTACAGGGATTGCTGCTGCTGATATTGTCTTGTAATAATTCTTTGAGATGGAGGCAATCACTCAAACTAATGGCAGCAGCCAAGCAAATCAAGATGGGTTCTTCTGCTTGAGTAGTGCTACTGTAACTACTAATGGCAGTGGGGCAGCAGCTGCTGACCCACTCAATTGGGGTGCAGCCGCTGAGTCACTCAAGGGGAGCCACTTGGAAGAGGTGAAGCGCATGGTGGAGGAGTACCGGAAGCCGGTGGTCAGGCTGGGTGGTGAGACCCTCACGATCTCACAGGTGGCTGCCATCGCCACCCATGATCAAGGCGTTCAGGTGGAGCTCTCGGAGTCTGCTAGGGCTGGCGTTAAGGCCAGCAGTGACTGGGTCATGGATAGCATGAACAATGGCACTGACAGCTATGGTGTCACCACCGGCTTCGGTGCAACCTCCCACCGGCGAACCAAACAAGGCGGTGCTTTGCAAAAAGAGCTGATTAGGTAACTTGAACTTTTTTATATAATCTCTCTGCACTGCACACTGTACGGTTGCAACTTCATGAATCCAATCATATAATCGTACATATGCCTTTTTCATCTTTTATGTAAATAAATGTCTGCTGCTGGGTTACATAAATTGACTAAATGATAAAGCATCTAATTTTAATGTAAAAGTTTTTTATATTATTATTTAATTATGTATTAATATATTATTAATAATGTTATAATTATGTATTAATACATTATTAAAAGTGTTAAATTTTTAAAATAATTATTATAATAATTAATTTTTTTAATAAATTAATTATACATAATTAAATGACAATATAATAATAAATCAAAATTAAATACAATAATAAATACGTGCCAGCTAATGAAGTTTCAGACAGCTTAATTATTATTATTATTAATAAAAATATATATATAAGCTGGCGCAGTATTTTATTTAATGTAAAAAGTGTTGGTTTTTTGAAGTAAAAAGTTAAATTAATGCAATATTAATACAAATCTTCATACACGGTCCAAAAAAAAGTTTATACGCCTTTTTAGAGGAAAAAGAATAATTTTTATTTAAAATTTATTTTATAAAATATATAAAATTAATTATATGTTAAAATTATTTTTTATTAATTAAAAATATTTTTTTAAATTTTTTATTTTAAACTTTTGATTAAGTAATTTTAGTTTATTTTAAAAGTTTAAATAAATAAATAATCTTTTATTTATAATTAAATATTTTTTAATTTTTTTATATTTTTTGATAATTTAATATATAAAAATAATTTTTTTATAATTTAAAAAAATATTATCTTAAAATTAATTATAAACTAATATATTTAAACATAAATTAATTTTTTATAATAAATTGTTTTAAAATTTAATTATACACATAATTAATTTTTATCATAATTTTTTTTCTACACTTAATCCAAATGCAACCTTCCTTGTACTGAAGTGTTTTTAATAAATTCTCTTATAATTTATTAATAATAAAATTTCTTCAAACATAATAATAACAAAAAAAAAAAAAAAATAGAGGTTGAGACTCGTCCACACTTCACGCCCACTGCCATTTGTATTACGGGTACTGCGTTGAAACGATCGAGTGGACTGAGTTTGGGAATTAGGACAAGCACGTGACGCGTGGTAGGTGAGTTACTTTGTAGGAATTTTTTTTTGGTACAGACTGTGTAGCATTCTACGTCCTAACTAACTCACCATATTTGAGCACGTGGTTGCTCATCAGACCATATGAATTTTTAATTTCTTTTTCTTTGATATCAAAATTGACGGCTTATAGAAAATTCGTCACCTAACTATATTATATAGCTTTAACTGATGATTAATATAGATTAGTAATTTTAAACAAAAAATCCTAATTCTTGTTCTTGTTCTTCTTCTTCAGGTTTTTGAACGCTGGAATATTTGGCAATGGCACAGAGTCCAACTGTACCCTGCCACACACAGCGACCAGAGCAGCCATGCTAGTGAGAATTAACACTCTTCTCCAAGGATACTCAGGCATTAGATTTGAAATCTTAGAAGCCATCACCAAGCTCCTTAACAACAACATTACCCCATGCTTGCCACTTCGTGGTACTATTACAGCTTCTGGTGATCTTGTCCCTCTTTCTTACATTGCTGGTTTGCTGACTGGCCGACCCAACTCCAAGGCTGTTGGACCCTCCGGAGAGATCCTTACTGCCAAGGAAGCTTTTCAATTGGCAGGCATTGATTCTGAGTTCTTTGAATTGCAACCCAAGGAAGGCCTTGCCCTTGTAAATGGCACTGCTGTTGGTTCTGGCTTAGCTTCTATGGTTCTCTTTGAGGCAAACATACTAGCTGTGTTGTCTGAAATTATATCAGCAATTTTTGCTGAAGTAATGCAGGGGAAGCCTGAATTTACTGACCATTTGACTCATAAGTTGAAGCACCACCCTGGTCAAATTGAGGCTGCTGCTATTATGGAGCACATTTTGGATGGAAGCTCCTATGTGAAAGCAGCTAAGAAGTTGCACGAGATGGATCCCCTGCAGAAGCCGAAACAAGATCGCTATGCCCTTCGAACTTCACCCCAATGGCTTGGTCCTCTGATTGAAGTGATCAGATTTTCAACCAAATCAATCGAGAGAGAGATAAACTCGGTCAACGACAACCCTTTGATTGATGTTTCGAGGAATAAGGCCTTGCATGGTGGTAATTTTCAGGGAACTCCCATTGGAGTCTCCATGGACAATACGCGTTTGGCTCTTGCATCAATTGGCAAACTCTTGTTTGCTCAATTCTCTGAGCTTGTCAATGATTTTTACAACAATGGGTTGCCTTCAAATCTCACTGCCAGTAGAAATCCCAGCTTGGATTATGGTTTCAAGGGATCTGAAATCGCCATGGCATCTTATTGCTCTGAACTCCAATATCTTGCAAATCCAGTAACAACCCATGTCCAGAGTGCTGAACAGCACAACCAAGACGTGAACTCTTTGGGTCTGATTTCATCTAGAAAAACAAACGAAGCTATTGAGATCCTCAAGCTCATGTCTTCCACGTTCTTGATTGCACTTTGCCAAGCAATTGACTTGAGGCATTTGGAGGAGAATTTGAAGAACACGGTGAAGAACACTGTAAGCCAAGTTGCCAAGAGGACTCTTACCACGGGTGTCAATGGAGAACTCCATCCTTCCAGATTTTGTGAGAAAGATTTGCTGAAAGTGGTTGATAGGGAGTATGTATTTGCCTATATTGATGACCCCTGCAGCGCTACATACCCATTGATGCAAAAACTAAGGCAAGTGCTTGTGGATCATGCATTAGCTAATGCAGAGGATGAGAAGAACTTGAACACATCAATCTTTCAAAAGATTGGAACATTTGAGGATGAGTTGAATGCTATCTTGCCAAAGGAGGTTGAAAGTGCAAGGGCTGCATATGAGAACGGCCAATCAGCAATTCCAAACAGGATTAAGGAATGCAGGTCTTACCCTTTGTACAAGTTTGTGAGAGAAGAGTTGGGGACTGAGTTGCTAACTGGAGAAAAGGTCAGGTCACCAGGTGAGGAGTGTGACAAACTGTTCACAGCAATGTGCCAGGGTAAAATTATTGATCCTATTCTGGAATGCCTTGGGGAGTGGAACGGTGCTCCTCTTCCAATTTGTTAGTTCAGTCAGTTACTTTGAGAAATGGCTTCCTTCTATCTTTGTATTTGTACTTTTGCAGTGATAAGCATTTGGTTTGTTTGTTAAGCCTATGACAAATCAATGTAGAATGCTTGTTTGCAGTTTCCATGATCTCGAGGAACTTGTAATTGATATTGTATTAGAATCTCTATTGTTTGTCTTAGCTTTTGGTGCCAATGGAATACGTGCCATTGATGTAAAGGGTGTTTTTTTCTTGAATAATACTTCAGAATATTTTTTTATGCTATTGTTCAGCCCTGAAAGAGATTTAATTTTGTGATTTAAGTCTCAATCACTGTCATTAATTTTTGGTACAAATAATTAAGTGCGTATATTGTGTAAAAAGTGAGTGAAGTTGTAACATATATTTAAATGAATCCTTTAACTCATGAACTTGAGATTATGAGTCTAGGCCGTCTAGCTAAAATGTGGGCATACTACACACTTCCAATGCCTGCTGTTTTCCTACATACAACACACTACTTATAGTTGTCGCATTAAGTAGCAAATTCACTATAGTTTCTTTGCTTTACAGGGACGCACAATACTAAATCACTGGAAATAGTCAAATGCCTTTTCTATTCCAGAGATAACAAAGAACTGAGCGAGCTAACGCAAAAACCCAACTCCCAAGCTGTCAGTTACGAGAAACAAGGAAAGAAGTTGTCAAATGCTCATAGATAGAACATACAGAATTTTTTGGTACAGAACAGAACATATAGACTTGAATATGCATATCACCATATGCTTAACATTAATTTCCAAATATCATCAGACTCAAATTCCTATAGCATGAAGCATAAAAAATATAAAATTATAATTTAATAATTATTAAACATTATTAGTTATATATATATAAATATTATTTATCTGTATTTTCTATATAAAATATAAGAAATTATTTTATAGTGAAATGTTAAGTTTGAATGAAAAATTTTAATTTAAAAGTATGTGCTATGACTAAAAGAAGAAGTGTGTACTCCGATACATAATAACAAAATACAATTAGTAAATAATTAAATATTTCATATGATACATAAAATGACTTGAACCCCCCAAATACTCCAAAATAAACTTAATGATACATGTCTTTTTGTTAAATTATAAAATGATTAATAGTAAAATAAAAGAATTTAAAAGAATTAATGATAATTTTTTTCTGAAAAATTGAATTTATTTTAATATTATTTAAATTAATTATTTTTATAATAATTATAAAAATATTTCAAAATTTTAATAAATTTCTTTTATTTAAATATTAATAAAATAATAATATTATGTAAATTAACTAAAATCATTTTTATATATAATATACATCCAATTTTGATTTTTGTATATAAGAAGCAATACCTTTTCAATTAGAATATATAATTGCGTTAAGTAGCTGATATAATTATACAAAATAATGTAACTTAACATGATTGTACTATTTTTAGAACATATTAGGCTCTTATGTTAGCCTTTGAGTTAAACCAAACCAGCTAATATTAACGTAAATCTCACTCAAAACAAAAAATAATAATATAAGAATGTAATTATACATATCGTTATGCCCTACAATCCTACATAAAGATTATAGATACCTTATGCTCGTTTAAAATTTCAAATAGTTACGAATTTGAACTATAGAAAATTTATTTAGATGACAAATTCATATACAATTTTGCAATTATAAGGAAGGACATGTTTAAGACCAACAAAATTAAATATACTTTTGTATGCATCTCACTGCAACTAAATTTATCTTCCTTTTATCTTGTCCTTTACAATTGCTTTAGATGTTAAGTAATTTAAAATTCAATAAGATATTTTTTTTCTTATTATTTTTTACTAAAGATAGAACATTCACACAATGTGACATATTTTTCTTGTTAGAAAATATTATGGCAGTATTTCCAATACCAAAGTATGTTGTTTATTATATATTAAGAGTTCTTTCAATTACTCACAATAAGAATGTAGTAATAAACAAATTATAAAACTCGTGCATAATTAACTTTGACAATTAAAGTTTCACTTATGTTTAATATGTATGCATAAATTAAAGTTTAACATGTATTTTCATTAAATGTATAATCATATATAAATGATCATTGTCAAAATTTCTAAGTGACATTTGTTAGCATTTTCTCTCTTTTTAAGTGACACATGTTAAAACTTCTCTCAATTGTCTTAACTTTCACTACAAATTAATGTTTAATATTCATGTATAAAATCACTAATTAATCACAAAATTAATGTTTAACATGCATTCATATAATCATAAATTAATCAGATATTAATATTTAACATGCATATATAAATTAAGGTTTAACATACATTTTTATTAATTATATTGAATGCATAAACATATCTAAGTGACACTTGTAGATGACACTTGTCAAAATTTGCTCTTTTCCTAAATTCTTTTTACTTTCTCATTAAACTTTCATTAATTATTTTTTAATTATCACTTTAGGTGACACTTTTTAAGATTTCATTTCTTCCTAAGTGATACTTGCCAAATTATTATCTCCTGGGCTTAACTTTTTAATCACAAATTAATGTTTAATATTCATGGATATAATCACTAATTAATCACAAAATTAATGTTTAACATGCATTTATATAATCATAAATTAATGATATATTAATATTAAATATGTATACATAAATTAAGGTTTAACATATACTTTTATTAATTATATTATATTCATAAGCATATCTAAGGCTTTGTTTGGATTATGAGAGAAATAGAGTAGAAAGAAATAGGGAAAAGAGAAATAGAGTAGAAAATGAGTAGATTTTTAAGTTGTTTGGATTAAGAGAATTATGAGAGAAATAGGAAAGAAAGAAAATTAAATTTTATTGTAAATACATATTTGCCCCTATTTAGTTATTTATAAAACAATAAAAAGAATGATATATTAGTTAAATTTTCATCCATACTCATTTATTCTTTATTTTAGGAGAGAAATGAAAAAGCTGTGGGACCTACCATTTTTTTTTTTTCTTCTCTATTTCTCCTTTAACCAAACAAGAGAACTTCCTCATTTCTCTTCTCTGTTCTCTATTTCTCTCCTACCAAACAAAGGCTAAATGACATTTGTTTGTGACACTTATCAAAATTTACTTTTTTCTTAAGTTCTTTCTACTTTCTCATTAAGCTTTTATTAATTATTTTTTAATTATTACTTTAAGTAACATTTGTTAAGATTTCATTTCTTCTTAAGTAACACTTGTCAAAATATTATCTCATGGTATTAATATATATATATAGATAAATAGATAGGTAAATAGATTAAGGATTCATCTAATTTAACGCCATATATTTGATGTAGTTTCAAACCTTGGCATAGTTAGTCATTGTTTCGTTCTCAGTCAATCTCAAAGCGAAAATGAAATATTGAAAGAATTATTTAAGTGTGTTTTTGAAATTATTAAAAAATAAAATTTATTTAATTTGATTTAAAATTATTTTTTTATGTTGATAATTTATTAAAAAATAGATTTGAATAGATTTTCAAATCATTTTTTATATTTGGAACACATAAATTAGATTTATTTATTTATTTTAATAATTTTACTTTTTTCTCCTTACTTATAATAGAAAAATGACTAAACTAATAAAAATAAAATTGTGAATTTAAATACTTTAAAATTAAATTAAATAAAATCCACTCAAATCTAAACATATTTGAATAAATTTCTAAAATCATAAATTATAAAAATTTCAAAATAAAATTATTTTTATTGTTATGACTTTTCAAAAAAAATAAATATATATCTAAATCAAATTAATTCTTAAAATTTGTGATTCCAAACGCATTTTAAAAAAATAAAATCAAATTTCGAAATTGGTGCATGAATTTGTAATCAATTTTATTAGCTTTAACATTTTCTCTAGGTTTTTCAAATGAGTAATAATTCTTTTTTTTTTAAATATTCTTACAGCTCCTATAAAATAAAAAAGAAAAAGAAAATTAAGAAAATGTAGTAAGGTGGCACTTTCCGATTGGCCAGACTTTTTGCGCACTCCGCATTAGAATTTTCAACTTTTTTGAACGAGAACTATGAGGCAATTTTTTGAGCTCGTAGAAAGAATAATAATTAATATAAATAAATAAATAATACTAAATTGGTTGTGTTGTGTGTCAGAAATAAGAATCGTGAACTATGGCTTCTCAGCTCCTGAGACGAACCCTCGTTGGAAGCCGCTATCTGGCAAAGGCTAGGGCTTTCTCTTCCGATTCCACTCCGATCCGCGCCACTCTTTTCCCCGGCGATGGTATTGGTCCCGAGATCGCCGAATCCGTCAAACAGGTTCGTCTCTTTTCATCACCACCACGATCCAATAAATTCTTACACCGCGATCTGTTTTTTTTTTTTTTTTTTTTTAAAATTTTGGATTTCTGATTGGCTTGTTTTGTTTGCATTGATGGATACTGTTCTGCTTCAAACGAGATATGGGTTGCGTCATAATTTGCTTATGGTCCCTTTTTGTTTTTTGTTTTTACAGAGAATAAACTGATCCTTAAATAAATAAAAAAACATTTTTAGGTAAGGGTATTTTCCGAGAAATAATTTTTATAAAAAATGATACATCCTCTCGTTAGGGGAAGTCATTTTCTCCTTCTTGGAATGGTTGTAATGATTGAATTGGAAAATGATTTTTAATGACTGTATCACTAAATGCATAAGAAAAGGATTTTTTTTATAAATATATTGTAAAATGTTTTCTGCTCCCTAATTCTCATGGTTACTGTGTGAGTCTGAATAGCTTTAACTTTGAAGATAAAAGCTTTTACTTTTTTAAAACAAAATGCTTCCGTAACAGGTTAGTCTTTTGCAAAGGGGACATGCCTGATTTGATTAAAGACTTCAAGTTGAATAAAAAGGGAGAGCTATGGTTCAGTTCATAATTTGCTTGGTAATAGATAATTATCCAGTATGTCAAGTTTTTAGCATGCCATGTGTACAATGTCTTATATTCTACGGTAGCCTTCAGTTTGTATGGTTTCTCAATATCAATAGAAAGGGCAGTAAAGACATTGTTACCAAGATAAAGTTATGAGATGATGCCATAAGAGGAGCTGTTGCGGCCAATGATTATGGCATAGGCATAGCCATGGTTTGTGTAATGTGGTACAGTGGTAGCGCAGGCATGTGTGTGGGTTGTGGATCAATGTAATTGCAAGAGCAAAAACTTAAAAATAAATATGGATTGGTTATTTTGTTTGACATGGGGAATTGTCAATGACAAACTTTTTACATGTTTAATATGCCTTCTGTTTTTTTTTTTTTCCATTTCCAGTGTTAGATTTATTTGAAAGGGTCTTAGGTTGTAGTTACTTTTATTCATATATAAGCTTATTTATTTATTTTTATATAAAAAAATAAAGTAAAAGGTCATATTATGCTTTTGTGAATTTTGAGTTGGGTTCAAATCCTCCTTGCCAACTTGTGTTCAACACATGAAAATTTCTTGACGTGTATTGTTCATCATCTGGCTTGTATTCATTTTTTCATTGAAGTTAACAGATCTTTTATTAATAAGCTCAAGTTTCATCGTGTTTCTGACTTTTGTTTTGTAATTTTATTCTCCAGGGATTTAATCTATTCTTGAAATAGCTCTTGCATAATATATATCTTTTTGGAATTTATGAAAAAGTTTAGGCAGCAAGCATTAGGAGAATTAGGAATTAGTAATTAGTAAGTCTGTTATGTTAGTTGTATTTTCTGAGCCAAATGTTGTTTTATAGCAGACATATATATGTGCTTAGAAATGGATGCATCAGGATGCACTTTTCTGAACATGAAATGTTTTACAGCGGTAATTATCTTAATATTTTTTATTATTATTATTATCATTTTCTTTTAAAATTTAAATCATTTCGTGCTAGGTAAAAAATGTTGCATTCGTCTTAGGGTATTCAGTGTTTGTATGTGGCTGCAAGGGGCTCCATGAAGTCTTTGTTGTCAATAACTTCAAGTGCTTGCTCTTTCTATCCCTTGGTTTGTACTAATTACTTTGTATTCAGGGTATATTGGTTTGTCTCACTTTTCTTACTTTGCCATGGCTGTGGAATCTGTTTTGCACTCTGGTGGTTTCCTTTTGGTTGCTGCTGAAAGTGATCAATTTTTGTTATACTTTATTCTTCGTCATCTCTGTTGCTAGTTGCTATGTGTGTTTCTTGTAATGTATACTTGTATATTCATAGAAATTGACTTGTTTTGTTGATTTAAATGTAATGCTCTGTCAATTATTACTATTGCAAAATTAGATATTCAAAGCAGCTGAAGTGCCAATAGAATGGGAAGAGCACTATGTTGGGGACCAAATTGACCCTAGAACACAGAGCTTTCTAACATGGGAAAGTTTAGAATCAGTAAGGCGAAATGGGGTTGGCTTGAAAGGGCCAATGGCCACCCCTATTGGAAAAGGGCATCGTTCATTAAACCTTACTCTAAGAAAAGAACTTAATTTGTATGCCAATGTTCGACCTTGCTACAGCCTTCCTGGCTACAAAACTCGGTATGATAATGTAAATCTTATCACGATACGTGAAAATACAGAAGGGGAGTACAGTGGACTTGAACATCAGGTAAGTTTCCCAACAATTGATGCTACGTACTATCATCGGAATTCTGATTAATATAATTTTGAGCATTTTTGGTTGACAGGTTGTGAGAGGTGTAGTAGAAAGTCTCAAAATCATCACCCGTCAAGCAAGTTTAAGGGTGGCTGAGTATGCTTTTCATTATGCAAAGGCACATGGAAGAGAGAGGGTGTCTGCTATACACAAAGCCAACATTATGCAAAAGACTGATGGTCTTTTCCTCAAGGTCCACTAATACATACTGATGTGTATATATATTTGGTCTCAATTTTTATTCATGAATCCTAATATTAACCTTTTTTGAAATATTTTTAGTGTTGTCGTGAGGTTGCCGAGAAGTATCCTGAGATAACATATGAGGAAGTTGTCATCGACAATTGCTGCATGATGGTATGGGGTCCTCCTATATGAATATTGGTGAACTGGATGTGTGATACAACTGCATTTGGAAATTCTTTTAAGTATCAGAAAAGGAATGACACTGCTTGATTTTTTGACCATCCACAGCTTGTGAAGAATCCTGCACTTTTTGATGTATTAGTGATGCCTAACCTTTATGGTGATATTATCAGTGACCTCTGTGCCGGCTTGGTTGGGGGATTGGGCTTGACACCAAGGTATTTTTTTGTATTTTAGTCAAACAAATGTAGAATGTCACAACTATATCATCTGACAGCATTTTATGTCTTTTGCAGCTGCAACATTGGTGAGGGAGGTATTGCCCTTGCTGAGGCTGTACATGGTTCAGCACCTGATATTGCTGGAAAGGTGAGCTGTGAAAGTACTATACAACCTTCCATCATCTGTCCTAAGCCTTTTCACATTGTTATCATGGAATATGAATTTATTTGAGTTCTTGTTTCATACTTGTGCTCAATATGCCTTTTGTAAGGCATTGGATAAAAATAATAGCGCAAGGTTTTGACACCATCCTGATCGGGGCTGTTATAGGATTAAAATTGAAACGCTATTACACAATCGCTGTGGGCCTGTGGCTACACGAAATGGGTAGTTTTTCTTTTGCATCTAAGGTCTAACATCTATGCACAGTTTTAAGTTATAAATCTTAAAGATATACAGAAGACCGTCAAACTTACATAAAATGCTTCATTTCACAAAAAAAAATTAAGAATGAAAAAATGTTTCTAAAATATTAAGCTGATAAGACATGTTGAGGAAAATTACTAGACAAGAGTTGAAGCTGTGACAAAACCTTAGAGGTATTAGTTGTCAGTTTGAGACTGGCAGCATTGGACATTGCTTGTGCAACTAGGAAGTCAACTTTGGTATAGGTATTTTGGTTATAGATATACCGGGATTCGGTCATTTGAAGGTTATTGGGATTTGTGTAGCATTATTTGTCTTTGTAATAATCCTCTAGGATTTTTTCTTTCCAGGAACAAATGGAAAGTTCTAATGCGGTAATAACTCTTTGGGCTCAATTAATAGAACGTTTATCTTGAAATTTTGAGTTTCTAAAAAATAGTCCTTTCAAGAAACCAAGATACCAGTCTTTTTGTGCATTGGCTGGCAAACTGATGCTAGACAATGGAAATCAAAATAGAAATTAATGATCATCCAAGAAGAGTGTAAAATGCTTTTTTATTCCCTTATTTTTTGCGTTCATTTCTTTTTGTAAATGATAATAATTGTCAAATTATCTTCCCATAAAAAAATTTCTGTTTATAATATGGATTTTCTCTTTTTCTTTTGAAATTTATTTCATTTCATAGCTATGTTTAGAGGGTGAGCCTTGGCACAACGTTAAGGTTGCTGCCTTTTGACCTGGTGGTCACCCTTTTAATTTTAGAGCTATATTCTTGTTGCTTAGCCATATTTTCTGTGGATTTACGTAGGATATGGCAAATCCAACTGCTTTGCTGCTGAGTGCTGTTACTATGTTGCGCCATTTGAACCTCCATGACAAAGCAGACCAGATTCAAAATGCCATCCTCAACACAATTGCTGAAGGGAAGTACCGAACCGCTGACCTTGGTGGCAGTTCAAAGACAACTGAATTTACGAAAGCAATTTGTGATCATCTTTAAATTTTGCTTTGGAGTCAGCAAGAAATTGTTACTTATGATATTGTTTTCAGTCAATGTCGTATTTTGTCCCCAGTTTTTCCGGAAGAGTAGGATTACATCAGCTTAATAGAAAAACTCATCTAATTGTGTGACCTTACATCCAAAGGCAAGGAATGGGCAAACATGGCTTCAAATAGTCGCTGGCCAATGCAGTCTTGTGGCATTGAGAGGGACTGTATTCTTAACTCTTTAAAATGCACTTTGATTGAGAACCCTCGGTAGTCCGTTTGGTATTCTTTGTCAATAATATATTTAAATAAAAGTACCATATGATGTTTTATTCATCTTTATTTCGTGACTTGTGCAGGCTATTGTTTTCTTAATTTAATTTTAAAATTATCTTATTGAAAATTGCGACTCATTTGTGTTCCTGAGAGTCAGAATTGTTGGGGGTTCCCATCAATTCAACCATGCCATGCTTGGGTTTTGTACTTCAATTCTATTCGTGTTTGAAAGGATTACTACAATTTGAACTGTAAGTGAATGGAAGTCCTTGTCAAATTTGATGAGAATCACGAGCTAGAGATGGAACCCATGCCGGATGGTTGGTGGTGTCCTAATGTTAAGCTACGAGGTAAACCGTAAGGTTTCGTTAAAGGGGCAAAACGAAACAAATGATCCATAATTTCTGACTGCAAAGTCAACAAAGTTCGTGCTCATTGAGGTGACGCACCTACATTTCCAAGGGGCAGTCCAAGTTTCCTAACGATGGTTCAATTAAATTTGAACAAAACCTCCTGTTTGTAGGAGAAACTTGTAACCTGCTGAGCTCGGGTTATTATTATTATTTTATAAAAAGAAAATTCAGTTAAAAAATTGATTAATTAGAAAAAATCCAAAAAAAAATCATTTATTTAACTTAACTAAAAAATATAAATAGACTAAACTAAAAAAAATAATAAAATTATTGAAATCTATCATTTTGTCTGATCCATAGCTCACTTTCCACCTTACCTAAATAGCCCAATTATGAAATCACTCAAATTTGACCCATAACAATCCAGCCTAAGACCCAGGTCCAAACCACATAACCCAGCCAAATAGCCTAACCTATGACCCAGACCTAACCCAGCAACCCAATTTATCGAAAGAACTGTAGCCCACTAGCGCCCACTAGCGCCCACCATCACGGACTCCCCAATTCTTCACACACACTCGTGCTGCCCATCCTCACCCTGCAAAGAGGGTGAAGCATCGTCACGCGCGAACGAACGAAGAAATTGGAGTCCCGCGTCCCACAATTTCAGCCATCGCACACTCAAGAGCGAGGCATCGTGCGAGGGGACCCTGGCTCTTTAATGAGAGATTCTTATGTACTCTCAAACTATTACACAGTCTACACCACTCAATTTAAAATATAATATGTGACATCACTTAACCATTCAAAAATTTTTGAGAGTATTAGTCTAAGAGCTATTAGAATTTCTCTTCTCTAACGGCCAGAAGGATTTGGGGGAATCTTCAAGGATGAGGCTTGGTTGATTTTGGGGTGCGGAGAGCGCACATAAGCAGATAGAGAGAGACAGAGGGAGGATTTTTGTTTGTGCTATAAAATAAGAAGCCTAGGATTTTTGTAAGGGGAGAGAGAGCATTTTCTTGAGGGGAATTTTTGTGGGACTCTTGATTTTCTGCTGTTTTAGAGAGAGTGAGGGTAAGAGCGGAGAAGATAGAGGCGGAAACCAAGATTTGAGGTAGAAGGAGGAGCATCCAAGAGAACCTTCACAGCCGTAGCTAGGTAAGAATTGAGGCAACAGTCTCCTTTGCTTTTATATTAGATAATAAGATTCTTTGATAAATTTTCCCGTATAATTTAATCTGATGTCCCCAGTCTATGAGAGATGTAATTAGTTGTTAGTGGTTAGTTACTCTTTTATCTCTTACTTTCTATATAAGTTATGTAATGTAATTAATTTTCACTTTTTCAATTCTATCAATAATAATTTTATTTTTCTTCTAATTCTCTATTCTTCCTCTCTCTTTAGCCATATTTGCTAATATTCCGTGACATCTATCTTGAATTTTTTCTTTCATTTTCCACCGCATAAGTTCTTGTTGAACTCTGAATTTTTTTCTCTTTCTTTGTGAAATCCATTCACTGTTTCTTGTTCTTTCTTCTCATTCCCTTGATCTTTCGTTTCAACAAATAACCATTTTCTTTTTCCTGAAACTATGGCTACTGTTTAGTCCTTTGATGGAAACCTTTGTGGTTCTGGCTTCTACCCTTTTCCCTTCCTTTTCTTCGACTTCCACCAAAACCATTGCCAAGTCTTGCTTGCTGATTTGCTTCAATCCCCTTCCTTAAGCCCAAAAGATCGTTGCTTTAGCATTAATTGGAGGGGGGGGGGGGGGGGGAGAGACCAAGTAATGGAAGCGATGAAGCTCTAATTCAGGACTGCAAAAGAAAGCGGTTCTTCGTCTTATGGCATGCCCGAGGAAGAAGAAGCAATGCATGAAAGTCGTTTCAATTCTCCATTTTGGCCTACCCTTCCAACTCACTTTCACAATTTTGTAAGAAATCCTATCGCTTATCACTCTCTTCTCCACCTCATTTGTTGACCCTGAGAATCTTGAGTTCGTTGTCAAGAGTTACGCTGCAAAGCAAGAACCTTTGCCTCTTTCGTTCTCTTGCGGGCATGCCCAGTGACAACAACATGCTCTTCTTTGCGCTAATGCCTTCTGTGACACAACAAGATGCTCTTCTTAAGTGGTGCCCTCTTCATCATTCTTGCAGTTGGTGTCCACCTTATGCCTTATTTTTTGATTTTATGACGTTTGTTTCTTCCATTGTTGTTTTGGATGATCGTGATTCTTGCATTTCACTTCTTTTTTGAGAGTTCAAGAAATTTTGGTAAATTCTGCCTTTGTTTGGCATTTTATGATTGTTGTTCTTAAAATTGGGATTCTTTAAAAGTTGATAATATTTGAAGGCTTATAGAACTCCAACTTTGAGCGACTTATGACAGATATTATTTCGACAAGTCGACTTTTCAAAGATTCAATTTCATCTTCACTTTTGTCGATGATCATTCTGACACATTTTAATTTGTTAGGGATAAGGGCTGTGGAGACACAAACAAAGAGTTACGAACCTCGATCGTCACCAATATTTTAACTCTTTCGATTTTTTGCTTAGCCGATATAATTACGATATTACTTATATTTTACAATTTTATATAAGTTATGTAAATAGTTCGATGTAATCAATTTTTACTTTTCCAATTCTATCAATAACAATTTTACTTTTCTCCCAATTCTCTCTTCTTCCTCACTTTTGAGCCATGTTTGCTAACACAATCCACTCCCCCTCTTATGTATTTTGAATAAAAAATTGTTTTTCTCGTATATAGTCAATTAATGAAAATAGAAAAGAAAATTTAAAAAGATTATAAATTGAAATTTTAGTATGATTTTTATAACAAAATGTAATAATTTAATTTATGAGGTAAAATATTAAAAAAATGTTTACCCTTATTTATATTTTATAAAAATTTAACATTTAAAATATCTCTGTTTATATAAAATAAATAGAAGAAATGAATCTTAGATATAAATAGAAGAAATGAATCTTAGATATACTACAAGTCTCCTATAAAAGATCACACGAACCCAATATTTTCCATGTATCTTTTCAGTTTAGCCAAGTCTAATTGGCTTTCCGTCCTCTCTTTTTCTTCATCAAAACAACCTCAATTCTTAGATGGAAGAACTATGATATAATATAAAAACTATAGTTTGTTATGTTTCCACGATCGGTGCATGCCTATATTAAAAAAAAATTACCATTATTTTGGAATGTGAAGCCGTAAAAGGGTTGTCTATGGATTTTCATTTAGGTCGTAAAAGGAGAAAAAACAAGGGAAAAAGATAAATTCGTTTAGTGTGCGTAAAAAGTTTTCTCACTTGATTCGTATGTTACTATTGGTGCAGAAGTTCATCTAACCAAGATATGATTAAACTTCTCAACAATAATGTGTAGTTCAATTAGGGATTATTCTGGTACCCATATATTTTTTAGGGTACCGGTATCCAGGGTGAGTTGTCTAACATTCATTAGTTGTTATTTATATTTAATAGACTTTCTAACATTTATTTTAAAGCCAACAGTCAATAAATGATTGACAACTCACTCTGAGTACTAAACTCATCAACATGCCATAGCAACTCCTAGTCCAATTTATCAAAGAGTTTAATTTTAATTCACTTTCAGTGTAAAAGATTTTTACATTGTCATCTAATCGTATATTATCAAATCTTTAAAAGGGTTTGACTATTACAATAACTATCTAAAAAATTTAACTCTTTTAATGATGTACATGCACATAATTAGACAACAGTGTAAAAATTTTTTACATTAAATAAATTAAAATTAAATCTTTTATCAAATACACCATTGTGATTGTTCCTTACAACAAGATAACACCTATATTAGCGCATCATGTTATAATTTCATTACTCATCAACATCATTCCATCTCTTTCTTCTTGAAAGTGGAACCTGACCCAGCTCTTGGTGTTGTGAACACATTTTTTTGTTAAATGTGATACAACAACACTATAGGTTATTTAAAACATAAAAGAACATAAAACATTACGTTACGTCAAAGAACATACATAACATTTCATGTCGTTCATCAATGCTATTATTAGGGAATTGTCCTTCACAAACCATGAGTTAAGGAAGAGTACTGTACCAATTCTTACGGTTTTACAACCTTCATTTGTTGGCAAAGCTAGATGACTATTTTAACTAAACTGTGATGAAAAGACTCGGCAAAAAAATTGAGAAAAAGATTGCAAACAGTTAATGATTATTTAAATTTTAAATAAGATAGATTTAACTGAACACTCAAAGAGAGTTATCTCCATAAATATAAGAAACTTAACTCTTCCATGCTTGCAAGTAAGTTATCTCAAGATGATAAAGAAATGATGTGTATATCAGTCATCTGTGTATTTCACATACTTGGTCATTAAAAGCATTTCTTGCAATGAACCACCCATCCAAAATTGCTCTAAAATATTAAAATCAAACCTAATTAAAAAATTGCATAACCTCAAAGGAAAGAAGATAAATATCACTAGTGAATTTATTATTTAGACTAGGAGAAAGAACTTCAACAACACTCAGAATTAAGAGTAAGTAAAATTAACATAATTAGAGAACCCATTTATATTTATTTTTTATACTTAAATACTAGGCATAATAGATCTTGTTTGTTAAGAAATTGGTGAAATCATAATTTCCCTACACATTGATCCATTTCATAATTTAAAATAAAATATAATTACATACAAATTTCTCAATATTAATAATCTAAATTTTACTTGCTAGCACTACTAAACTCCACGACATAAGAGAAAGAAAAAAAAAGAAAAAAAAAAGTAAGAATGAAAATGTAAAGCAGCGTGTGGAAGTAGCAAAAAGCTTCAATATGCGTGCAAGAATTAGAATAAAATATGTAGGTAAAAGTAAATCTTTAGGTGATGAGATGGATAAAAGACATTTATACGCTAAAATTACAGGATAATTCTACTTTGGACCAGAGTTAAGAAAATTAGACCGGATCGGTCGGTTGGATCAGTTTGATAGGGAATCGGTCACTCTACTGGTCCGGTCCACCTTAAAAACCCACTCAGCCTAAAAATCGATTAGGAACTGGTGAACTGATAAAAATTGATGAACTGGTTGACCCGGACTAGTCTGATTAGGTTTAATCGGTCTTTTTTTAATTTTAATTTTTATTAATTCAAATGATGTCATTTTGATATAAAAATTGAATGTAAGTTAATCTAAAAAGAATTTTATATGAAATACTTAAACTTAGATTGTATAGAAGCTTGGAAACTAAATGTATAATTGATTGTATATCTCTTTAAATTGAAATTGGAATTTTATTAAACAAAAATAGGCTATAATACTGTTACTAAATGCTTTGGACTCTTAAAAAATAAGTTGTAAACTATTTTTTATCATTTGTGTTATTTTTTGTAATTTGTAATTTGTTTAATTAGTATATAATATATATATAAAAATATATATAAATTATTTAATTATACTCCGATTCGACCATGGTTCAACTACGTTTGAACCATTAAACCTTGAATCAATTCCCTGGTCGATTCAATCACTGGTTCGATTTTCAAAACCTTGCTTTGGACTTAGTTAACTCTGCCAACACACAATCCAAGTAGCTAAGGTTCAAAGGGGTGCGAGAGAATATGAATCGTGAGTTTAACAAGTGAGAAAGAAAAGCACCTTAATACAAGGGGTAAATGACCTCATTGGTGTCAATTTGGAAACAATTTACCAAAATAATGTAACTTTGAAACATTTTACCACAATAGTATGGTTTTTGCCATGCTAGCAGACCACATCATTTTTTTTTCCTGACATGGCACTTGTGCTAGTCAAAGCAGCGTAACACTTGCACTAAACAATGTAGCGCAAGTGATATCAACCGTTCATCCCTAGCATTGGCTGATATGTGTCAGCTATTTAGGACTTGCGCAATACAGAGTAACACAAGTTACCTGGACCACACACTTCACGTCAGTTCAAAATCTCTTGCAAAAGTGACATATGTCACATCCCTAGCACTTGCTCTACTTGGACTAGCGCAAGTGATGGGGATTTGACACGTGTCCAAAAACCCAACGTAGCAAAGCCTTATAAATATTCCATCCCAAATACTCAACCATCACCCACTCCTAAATCCATTCTCAATTCTTACTCTCACATTTAAATCTATGTAATCCTCACCAGAAGATAATTTTTGATTTTTTGATTTACAAAATAAGCCAATTAGTATTATTTGTGTATTCATAAGGGAGAAAATTTCAAGGGGAAAATGTTGCTTATCTTTGAAGGTCGTACCAGACCGGTTCCAATTGAACATGATACCACATTGGAAATGTTGAAAAAGAAGATTCGTTCGAAGTTGAAATTGCAGTCCAATCAGACGATATCAAGTCTTACATATAAATTTTTAAATTAAAATACATATGTAGGGCTTGAAATATTTGACTATGAAGATATTGAGTGCATGATTAGCATTTTCGAGCAGTATTCGGCAACGACTGAATGGAAGTTTATGCGGATATCTTTATCGTAGGTAATTTGTCTGTACCTGTAACATCCCAACCGCTGAATAATGATGTTTGTCTTTCCGAAAATGATGATGACTGCATAAGGAATCCAATATTTAACAGTAGCAGAGATGAAGACGAAGACGAATTTTCGGATGATGATTTGGTCGACACTGATACTTCGGATGACTCTGATGATGACATTGATGCTGATATCATAACTTTTGGGTGTGATGTGTCTTCCCCGATTATAGTTGCTTCCCCAATTGCATCATTCGTACGTGGTTGTGGTAGCGGTAATCGTTATCAACCAGGTGCACCCATTTTACTATCTAATTCTTATGTAACTTCCTCTCCACATTTTTCTTATATCAATTGGGAAGCACCAGACCAAGAGTCTGACTTCCCTAAATTGGATGTGCCCGGAAGTTAGAAGGAGGGAGATGAATTATATGTTGGATTGCGATTTGACTCAAAAGAGTCTGTCCAATTGGCCTTGAAACATTATTCTCTAAGAAGACATCAATCATTTATTGTGGTTGAGTTTAGGCCTACACTATTATCTGTGAAATGTCCTAAATTTGGAGAAGGATGCAGTTAGCGATTGAGGGCAATAATGGAGAAGAAGTCAGGAAAATGACAAATTACAAAATATTTTGGTCCTCACACATGTGTCAATCCAGTGTTCACTCAAGATCACAAGAAGTTGGATTCTGACTTTATTTGTTCTTGTATATTAGGTATGATCCTTACTCAATCTATAAAGCTTAATTGTCAATATAAGTAGAAGTTATTATTTGATATGAATAATTTATGCATATCAGGTATGGTTAACGAAGAGCCATCGGTAACAATTGCATTGATCAAAGAAAGAATTAAAAGTATGTTCGGCTATCAAGTGTCATATAGGAAATGCTTGAAGGCAAAACAAAAGGCAATTGCAAAAGTGTTTGGTGATTGGGATAAGTTCTACGAAGACTTTCCTAGATAGTTAGAGGTGATGGAATTACAGGCGCCCAGGTCTGTGTACAAAATTCAAACAAACGATTTTGTGGTCAACAATCGTGGCGATGATAGATTTCAAAAGTTCCATTGAGTGTTTTGGGGGTTTAAATAGTGCATTGATGCTTTCAAATTTTGTAAACTGATTCTACAGATTAATGGGACATTTTTATATGGTAAGTATCGTGGTACACTCTTAATTGCTACTACACAATATGACAACATTTATATACTTCCGATTGCATTAGCCATCATGAAAGGTAAAATACTAGATGCTCAGTCATGGTTCTTGGCAACATGTTACTAGAAAACATGGTGTCATGTGTATTGTATACGTCATATCGCTAGTAATTTCAACAAGTTCAATAATGGAAAATTGAAGGAAGACTTGATGAAGCTAGGTAAAATTCAAATGTTGACGCACATTTAATATTTGTTTTTTTGTTACTTATAAAGCAATTAATACTAATATTTGGTCCAATTTCAACTATTCGAACATGTTATACAAATGAGTTGCACCTCTTTGAAAGGAATTTACAAAATTTTCGTGAAGTCAGTGAAGGCGTCTGTAAATGGATTGATAGCATTTCTAAAGAAAAATGGAGTCTGGCACATGGTGAAGGTCGTAGGTATGACACATGACCACCAACCTGTATGAGTGTATAAATAAAGTTCTCAAGGGCGCGCAAAATTTGGCCATAACAGCCTTGGTGAAGTGCACATATTGGCGGATGATTGAATACTTTGTCAAGAGAGGTGCTGAAGCAATTGCTCAACAAAACGAGGGTCATAGATATTGTCTCAAGTTAGTTGAGGAAATGTTAAAAAACTAAGAGCTTGCATGCTCACATCTGGTACTTAAGTGTGACATCCAGACATAAGGTTTTAGGTTGAGGAAGCATTTAATCCTATGACACAGAAGGGTGGTACGACATGGTCTGTTATTCTTAACAGATATTATTGCCAATGTGGGAGATTTCAAGCTTATAGATATCCCTACTCTTATGTTATTCTAGCTTGTGCCACCGTTCGGATTAATTGTTACCAATTTGTCAATCCAGTTTATACTATTGGAAATATTATTGGTGCTTATAGTGGGCAATGGTGGCCAATTGGAAATGAAGATTGTTTGCCTAAATCCAATGTATGGACGTTAGGACCTGATAAGTCCACCCTTCGCAAAAAAGGTCAGCCAAAATCCACACGGATAAGAAATGAAATGGATTGGAAAGAGTAGCAGCCGTGCCAAAGGTGTGTAATATGTAAACAAGAAGGTCATAATCGAAGATGTTGTCCATGGAGTCGGGTCTCACAAGACGAAACATCTCAACAAGGTGATGATGATATAGATTTCTGATGTAGGACATTAATACTAGCATGAGAGGCATGTATGTATAATATCATTAAGCAAATATATGAGAAATTTTTCTACATGAAAGTGTTCTTTGATTACATTTAAAATAATAACTAATATAAAATAAGACAAAAATTTGCAACAAATATAGATCTACTAAGGACCCTCATTCCCCTGACCGGAACCAGACCTAAACCTGAGGCCCTACTGTAAGGGTCATTAAGATCAATGTGCCATACTCCCTATACTACACCACCATGTGGTGAAAAAATGAGTACTGATGACATATATGAAATATATGCCTTAACTCGTTTGCATATGTGTGTGTCCTACTATAAAGGCGACAGAATATACGGACTCTGGACATATGGTGAATGTGCAACAATCGTCTGGGCATATGATGGGCCAACACATTCAGTCTGGGTATATTTTGGTTGCATAAAATATGTGTTGTTTGGGTACCCTGTCATATGAAGAGGGGCATAGTAGAGGTCGGGTGCAGAAGTCAGAGCTAGTGGATCTGGTTATGGCACAACGTCAACACGTCTCATACGTCGTTTGAGTCCACGACCTTCTTGTCGAGCCTGTATGGTAGCATTGTCTTCATGAGGCCTCGAAATATCACTATCTGGAGTAGGAGGAGTTGTCTCAACTGGCTTAAGAATGCGATCAAGTTCATTTAATCCTGATAGTATATGCATAGCTTCCTCTTGGAGACCATGGAAGGAAAATGAAGACTGACCCTTCTCTGTTCCATAATACCACAGTCTCTCACAACTCTCAGCCTACAACAAGTAAACAAGATACGAAGTTAAAAATTAATATTGATATAACATAATAAAATTAAATCATTAGCTAATACACAACAACACGCCTCACTTACCATCGACCTAGTACGATGACCGTCCCGTGTGATCCATGTTGGAACCAAAGACGCTTTAAGAAATTAAAGTTGAAACCAAAGTAGTTCAAAGAATTAAACCCCTAAAAGTTTTGAAGATAACAAATGTATTAAATTGGAATGAACATATAAATATTTCAAAATAACTAGCTTGTACCATGAAATCTGTTAATCCAATGTTGTTTTAATGTTGATTAAATTCTGATTAGAAGCACAGGTTTAACTATATGATATTTTCTTAAACTTGCATCCAATTAACCTTATTAAACAACTAAAAAGAAATTTCTCGTATGCGTCCAATATGGTTCTTGTTATTAACTGAACCTATTGCATACGTCCAATATATATATATATATATATATATATATATACTTTAAATTGTTTTATTACTATTATATTGTATCATCCAAAGTCTTTTTCAAAGTTTAGACTCAAGCATTCGTCCAAAGTTTCGAATTCAAATTCAAGGACTGTTCATCATTAAATGCTGAAGAGACCTCTGATAAAATATGCGGCAAAAAAAAGTCAAAGTATGCAGATGCTGACATACCTAACATCTGTACAAGTTCAACAACAAAGATATCTCTGTTAACTCAGAAGATTCAGTACAAGAGTTTAAGGATTTTAACAATAATGATAACAGATGTCACTTCTCAAGAGAAGATAAACATGTTATTAGTGTTACGCATTTAATGCAGCTCAGAACGGGAACATTTATTATCGTTGGACGACTAGCTCATGAAGACAAGATCAAAGCTCTGAAGCATATAAATACAAGTTGTCTTCAAAGATAAATGCAATGACGAGAGACGAGAAATACAAACATTATCAAACTTCTAAGAATTCCTTCTTACACTTTCATATTCTTTGTATAAAGATATTTTAGATACACTAAGTTTCATAGTTCTTATCCTCACATATTGTGAGTTATTTGTTAAGTGTTTTCAAACATAACTCTTTTCACTCTTGTTTACCTGAAGAGGTATAGAATACTTGTTTACCTGAAGAGATGTAGAATACTTGTTACCTGAAAAGGTAGAGAATATTTGTAATCTTGAAAAGATTAGTGGAAAAATCCTTCTCGTCGAAGGGAGTGGACGTAGCTCTTGGATTGTAAGAGTAAACCAGTATAAATTGGTCGTGTGTTTCTCTCTTTCCTTCTTCTTGATTTAATCTCTCATGTGCTAACTTTTGGGAATTGATATTGTTGTTTCTAACACTTGATTATCTTTGGTTTTAAAGAATTTTCTTTGCGTCCAAAGCTTTTACTTAAACAAGCTCTTTGCGTCCAAGGCTCGTTTCAAACGGTTTTTTCGTCTAAAGTTTATTTGCGAAGTTGTTTGTACGAAAAAAATTTCAAGTTATAAATAACACAATTCAACCATTTTTCTTGTGTTATTTTCTTTTATTTCAATTAGTATCAGAGCTCAGCCTCTTGGGTTGAGCATCTAATAGTGCAGAGAGAAAACGATCCAGAAAAGTTGCAATGGAAAACGAAAGATAAGCAGTGAATAGATTATCTCTCTTCAATGACAATGATTATGATTATTGGAAGAAAAGGATGATAGCATTCTTCGATGCACAAAACATGGACATATGGGAAGTAGTTCAAAATGGGTATCAAACTCCCACAAATGTTGAAGGTATAGAAGTGCCTAAAGCTCAATGGACGGATGCGCAACGGACGAATCATCAACTGAACTCAAAAGCAAAACATTACCTAATGTGTGCTATCTCAAGGTCCGAGCATGATAAGGTCCATAGCTGTGTAACAACTAAGGAAATATGGGACACTCTTTCCTTGGCCTATGAAGGATCCTCACAAGTCAAAGAATCTAAAATAAGCATGCTGGTTCATCAGTATGAACTTTTCAAGATGGGAGAGCATGAGACAATTGACCAAATGTTTAGACGTTTCTAAACTATCATCAACAACTTACGATCCTCGGGAAGAACCTACAACAATTAAGATCACATCAGAAAGGTTCTGAGAAGTCTCTCCAGACAATGGAGAGCAAAAGTTACAGCCATCCAAGAAGCCAAAGATCTCACAACATTATCTATGGAGGAACTTCTTGGATCTCTTAAGGTTCATGAACTTGAACTCAAAGAAGAAGATGTCTCAAGAAAAGGCAAATAAATTGCCTTCAAAGCTCACAAGGGAAGTGTGTCTAAAACACTTAAAGCTGAAGAATCCTCATATGAAGCTAAATGATCTGAAGAGGTATTTGATGATGATGAACTTTCTTTCATTTTAAGAAAAATTCAATCAATGGGAAAAAAGAAAGGAGGAATGAGAAGGAAGCACTTCACAAAGAAAGTCCTCAAGGACAAAGTTGAAACAAAAGACAAAAACCCAATCATATGCTATGAATGCAAAAATCATGGGCATATCAAAGCAGAATGTCTTTCCCTCAATAAGGACAAAAAGAGATTCTTCAAAACGAAAAAAAGAAGACTAATGGCTACATGGAATACATGGATCTCTCCTGCTCAGATAAAGAAGAAGGAGAAGAAGAAGCAAATCTATGCTTGATGGCCAACAACTTCTCTGATGAAAAATTAGATGATGAGGTAAATAATCCTGACTTTAACCTCTACGAAGCTTTTGATGATTTACTAAACAATTCTTCTATTCTTTCTAATGACTACAAAGTTTTGAAAAGAAAATTCACAAAACTTTCAAAAGAGTTTGAGAAAATAACTTTAGAAAAAAAACTCTGGAAAAAGATAATGAAAAGTTTAAATTTGAAAACAATGCTCTTTCTAAGTCCAATACATCTCATGAAGTTGAAACACTACAACAAGATGTATTTGAACTTCAAAAGGATTTGGTGAAATTTGTTGGTAGTACTGAAAAGTTGAATATAATTTTGAAATATTCTAGAAATCCTTATGATAAATTTGGAGTAGGACATGAACCAAAAGATCAAAATCTTTTTCAAAAATCATTTACCTCTAACTTCCCCAAATTATCTTGCAGTTTTTGTGGAAAAACTGGACATGTTACTTCCAGATGCATGAGTAAAAGAAAAATGAGGTATGATAAAACCTCAAAAACTAACACAAAAGGACCTAAGACCGTCTAGGTACCTAAAAACATGATCATTCATCTTGCAAATGTGCTTAGCAACAGGAAACACAAGTCCAATCATGGTACATAGACTGTGGCTGGTCACGACACATGACAAAGGAAATGTTTATGTTCCAAGAACTAAGATCTAAATCTAGTGGATGGGTTACATTTGGAGGAAATCAAAGAGGTAAAATAGTTGAGATTGATAAGATTGGCAAGATTGGCAAGCACCCTTTCCCCTCTATTGATAATGTATTACTCGTTGAAGGTTTAAAACAAAATCTACTAAGCATAAGTCAATTATATGATAGTGGATCTTATGTTTCCTTCAACAAAGGAGAATGTATAGTCAAGAACCTTAATGGATCCATTCTTTTTTCAGCTATGAGGCAAAATAATTTATACAAAATTGATTTAGGAGACCTCTCAAGCCAAAATGTATCCTGTTTAGTGTCCATCAAAGGAGAACAATGGATATGGCATAAGAAACTTGGTCATGCAAGCTTGAGGTTAATCTCAAAGCTCAATAAGCATCACCTCGTAAAAGGACTATCAAATCTTGTATACAAATCTAAAGTTCTCCGTGCTGCATGTCAATAGGGAAAACAAGTTAAGAATTCTTTTGAATACAAAAACTTTGTATCCACTTCAAGACTACTGGAACTGTTATATCTTGATTTGTTTGGACCAACTATAACAACCTCACTAAGCAAAAAAAGATATCGATTAGTCATAGTTGATGACTATACTAGATGGACATGAGTTATGTTCTTAACTCACAAGGATGAGTTTTTTTTTAAGTCTTTTCTATATTTTGTAAACGTGTTCAAAACGAAAAAGGCACTTATATTAACTCGATCCAAAGTGATCATGGTGAAAAATTTGAGAATGAGAGCTTCCAACGATTCTGTGAAGAAAGTGGTATTCTTCATAACTTTTTTGCACCTAGAACACTACAACAAAATGGTGTGGTAGAAAGGAAAAATCAGTCACTACATGAAATGTTAGGACCATGCTCAATAATAATCCTACACCTAGATACTTCTGGGTCGAAGCTGTTAATACTGTCTGTTAAACTCAACATATCTTATTTACATCATTTTGGTTGTCAATGTTTTATTTTAAATACTAAAGATTATCTTGGTAAATTTGATTCAAAGGTAAATAATGGTATATTATTGGGATATTCTGAAACTTCTAAAGATTACAGAGTTTATAACTCTCGTACCTTAATTGTTGAAGAATCCATATATGTCAAATTTAATGATAGAAAGCCTGATAAGGATTTATCAGAACTAGATGAGTCTTTTGCAGATTTGGACTTAAACTACAAAGACAAGAGATCATCCTCAATGGACGAAGGAGCATTGGACAATGGAGAAAAGAAAGAAACAGCATCAGCTGTGAAAATTCAACGTAGTTGGTAGTTCAAAACCTTTCATCCAGAGGATCAAATCATTGGCAATCCTACTGATCGGGTAAGAACAAGGTCAACATTCAAAGAATATTCTGACATGGCATTTATTTTAGAATTGGAACCAAAGACAATTGATGAAGCTTTATTGGACGAAGGCTGGATACTAGCCATGCAAGAAGAGCTAAATGAATTCAAAAGAAATGACATTTGGACGATGATTCCTCTACCTAAAGACAAATCCATTATTGAGACTAAATAAGTTTTTAGAAACAAATTGGACAAAGATGGTAAGCTTGTGAGAAACAAGGCAAAGTTAGTTGCCCAAGGCCCAAGGGTACTCACAATAAGAAGATATTGATTTCACTAAAACCTTTGCTCCAGTTGCTAGATTAAAAGTCATTCGTATTTTACTTTCATTTGCTTCTCATAATAATATGAGACTTTATCAAATGGTCATAAAAAGTGCATTTCTAAATGGTATAATAAATGAAGAAGTGTATGTTAAGCAATCCCCTAAGTTTGATGGTCAAACATCTCTTGAGCATGTTTTCAAATTAAAAAAAGCTCCGTATGGGTTAAAACAAGCTCCTCGTGCTTGGTACGAAAAACTGAGTTCATTTCTCATGAAAAATAATTTTTCTAGGGGAAAAGTTGATACAACTCTCTTTCGTAGAAACGTAGACACACATTTTATAATTGTACAAATTTATGTAGACAATATGATCTTTGAAGCTCCTAATGAATCTCTTTATAAAAAATTTTGAGTTGATGCAGAAAGAGTTCCAAATGAGCATGATGGGAGAATTGAAGTTCTTTCTAGGTTTGCAAGTAAAGCAAACAATGGACGGAAGTTACATTCATCAAACCAAATACACGAAAGAACTCTTGAATAATATCAAATTGGACGATTGTAAACCTATGAGCACACCTATGCATCCAACATCAACACTAAAATTAGACGATAAAGATAAGAAGGCAGACCAAAAAGTATACAGAGGTATGATTGGATCTTTTCTATATCTCACTTCGTCCAGACCTGATATTATGTTCAGTATATGTCTTTGTGCTCGTTTTCAATTTGAACCTAGAGAATCTCATCTAATATCAGTCAAAAGAATATTTAGATATTTGCAAGGTACTACTAATTTGGGATTGTTGTTTAAGAATTCTCATGAGTACAGAGTAGTTGGATTTTGTGATGCAGACTATGCTGGAGATAGAATTGAAAGAAAAAGTATCAGTGGAGGATGCCAGTTCATTGGAGCCAATTTAGTCTCTTAGTGCAGTAAAAAACAAAGTTCCATTGCACTATTAACTGTTGAAGCTGAGTACATATCAGCATGAAGTTGCTACTTTTAATTACTTTGGATCAAATATCAACTAGAAGATTATAACATCTTTGAAAGTAAGATTCTTGTACTCTGTGATAATACTGTTACAATAAATTTGTCTAAGAATCCAATATTGCATTCAAGAGCAAAGCATATAGAAATCAAACATCATTTTATTAGAGATTATATTCAAAAAAATGTATTTGATATTCACTATGTGGACACAAATCATCAATAGGCTGACATTTTCACAAAACCACTTGCTGATGATATGTTTACTTTTATTAGAAAGCATTTGTGTATGCATTTTGTGAAAGATTGACTTTTGTGAATCCATTATTTATGTGTCCAATATGCTTGGTATACTGTGTTTGCTTTACGTCCAATGTTTGTTGAGTCCATTTGGTGACTGTTGATATTCTTATTTATTTGAGAATTTTTTTTATAATTTCCACACTAAGTCAGTTTTGAAAATTTCGCAAAAGTTACTTTTTACTGCAAACGTGACAGTTAGTTTTAAAACACACTCATTTCAAATAACCTTTCAAATTTTCTTGGGTTATTAAATTTATTCAAAATTGTTTCGAAAACGTTTTGAATTATACACTGACATAAATATCCTCGTTTCAAAAAATTAAGTTTTTACGCTATCAAAGTTTTCAAAATACTCTTATCTGAAAACTCTTTGCGAACAAATCTCTTTCTTTCTCAAAACCTTAAACCCTCTTCGCAAATTTTTTTGAGAAATGGCCGGAGGAAATGTGCTGAATATGGAAGAAGTAGAAGTAACCATGTAATACTTTTTCAAAGCCACAACACTAGCAGAGTATGATATCAATATTGATGAGAATCTTGAAGGTGATGGGTAGACATGCTATTTCAGAGAACCGGTTGAAGTTCATCTAGAACTAGTTCGCATGTTCTGGAAAAATGCAAGTATCTTCGCTACTGAAATCAAAGGAGTGGTGATGGGAAAAGAAGTAATTGTGTTTGAAGTCACTATCTCAGTTGCTACACAGTGCTGGTTGGAAGGAGCTCGGGTTAGCTCTGATTGGGCAAAAGCCTTAGAAAGAAAGGAATGAGTTATTAATATATTACTCAAGGACCCCACTTTTGATAAGTTGACAGCGGCGAAGATGAATGACAAATGCAAAGTGCTACATCAACTCCTAAACAAAGTCATTCTTCATAAGGCTGGGTCTAAGGACTCTGTCTCAACTATTCATGTTTTCTGCCTCTGTCATCTAATGTTATGCCAATAAATAAAGCTCCCTTCACTTTTGTTAATGAACTTCAAATAGAGTGTGCATGGGAAAGGCAAGAATACTACCATATCATATGGTGCACTCCTCACCAAGCTCTTCATGGAGCAAGGTGTTTATAGTCCATTTGAAGAGAAGAAGAGGCAGCTTGGACGAATCCAAGTACAATAAGTTTTTGGGCAGAGTAACTTGCTGATGATGAAACTCCAAACCTTCCAAAATTTTCTTGGACTCAAAGAGGCTGCACAATCCTCAACTGATGAAGATGAGGATCCAAAGCCCTCTTCTACTAAACCGATGAGTCCTAAGCTGAAGATGAGCCCAAAGCATAAGCCACAAACTACTCAAGCTCCTCACAAGAGAAGATTGGTGATATAGGATGATTCTGATGATGACAAACCCATTGCAAAGAGAATGCGGGTTGCGTCCAAGATAAACTTTCCTATGGGAACTCAAACGAAACTCACTTTAAAGAAGAGAATCATTTCTCCTTCTGCGTCTATTCCCAAAGTAACCACCCTTGCATCCATCATTTCACCACCCTTAATCTCTTCTCATCCAGAGCCACAAATATCCTCACCAAAATCTAAAACATATGCCTCACTATCAAACACTGAACTCCCTCCACATACACAAATCATACCATTCCAGCCTCATTCACCTTCACCCAAACCAAATTCCATCATCACCTCATTAAATCTTGGAATCTTCACTATGGGAGTGACACCCCATATCATTCCCCGCTAGGAATCAAAGGAATCCTCACTCTCACTTACTACAAAAAGGTCCAGATGCTGTGATGGCACTGCTGCAAAGGTTCATATCTTCCTAGAGCAACTCAAGTTCAAACCAGTGACTTTGGAAGAAATGAATCTCTTTGCAAATCCATATGACATAATCTTTGTCAGTGTCATCAAAGGGAGTTTACTGCTCAAGAATTGGCGCTTTGTACCTCATTCTCTGTTTATCACTCTTGCCACCTCCATCAAGATTCAGCGTGATAGAGTATGTCCAAGGTTGCTAATGGGGGATCTAAACAAAAATAAGGATCTCAAGAAGTACAAGTGCCAAACTCCTTTGCCTAAACCTTTTCACTTTAAACCTTACTTTGTGATTCTACGATCACTTGAGGTTGATTTAGAGTTCATATGGCGGGTATCTAAAAATGGAGAGGCTAAGGAAAATGAACCTAAGACCTTCTGGGAGAAGCATATATGGGATTGTGAACAGCAAGCATCATCCTCTGGATTAAGTGATGGGAAGAAAATAGAAATTGTTACCATGCTAGGCCAGAGCATTAAATGCTTCAATCCAGTCTATATGGTGGATGACATTCTTGGGCTACCATTGAAGAAGCCTGGGGCATCAATCTTTTCTTCTTAAAGCTATGCCTCATGATCTCTTCCTGACAATCTAGGTAAACAATATCCTTGGGATCAAATGTTTGGATATCGAAGAAATCTCATCCCTTGGAATTTTGACTTACCAAGATCCGTGGACGAAGAAGAAGAAATTGGTAGGGCTGAGGTAAAAGAAATAGATGATCAAGAACCCTTAGTAGTTGCCCCAATCTCTGTTGCTCCTCCTGCACCACAAACTGAGTTATCAATTGCAGTCATGAGAACTGAATTGGAAGCATCCACTGAGAGTCTACATCCAGCTGCTCCACATCCTCAAGTGCCCCCAGAATTTCAAGTATGTGTCTCCTCCCAAATTGAAGGCGTGTATAAAAGATTTGAAGATCTCCTCAAACCCTTCTTTCATTAAGGGTCGCCGCCTCCTCCTCCTCCTCCATCTTCTTAGCCAAAATTTCTTTTCATCAATTTTTTTTTTCATTCTTCTTTCAGTTTTCTCATTTCAATTTTTTTTTTCGTATACTGACAATGATGATATTCTTCACTTTTTGTCTGATGACAAAAGGGGAGAATTGAGAATTTGATTGAGTTGATTGATTAAGTTGATTGTTACTTTTACACAATAGTAAAATGAGGTATTTGTACTGTGTCTATTGCCTATGCTGATGACTATTTACCTCAATTATGTTACTCTGATATTTGCTCTTATATCTGAATAGATCAAAAAATTTCACTGATAATCTTTAATTGTGATATTTGAATTTGCTCTGTCTCTGATAACTAATCTAGAATTGATAAGAATGTGCATATTCTGTTATAGCATTTTCCCATCCTTTCATCTCATGATTCTTATAAAAGTTCAAATTAGTTATGTTACTTCAATAAATGCCTAAACTATAGATCTGATACATTTGCAATAATTTTGATAAATGTTCTTTTTTTCCCTTTTTGATCTATACATCTAGTTGTTTCATTTGACCAAGTTATATTTGCTCTGATATACATACGTGCGAAATTTTTTTTTACTTAACAATTTTCTTTGCAAAACACTAACTGCATCCAATTTCCAATAAGCAACTAAGTGAACAAAATGGTTGAAAACTTCCTAAGTTAGACATGCGTCCAATAGACTATGCGTTCATTCCTTTACTATGCATGTTACTAGGGGGAGTTAATGTTATTTTCTCTGAAAGTTTTATTCTGTTCAATCAAATTTAATAATATTTGTCATCATAAAAAAGAGAGAGATTGTTAGAACCAAAGACGCTTTAAGAAATTAAAGTTGGAACCAAAGTAGATCAAAGAATTAAACCCCTCAAAGTTTTGAAGATAACAAAGGTATTAAATTGGAATGAACATATAAATATTTCAAAATAACCAGCTTGTACCATGAAATCTGTTAATCCAATGTTGTTTTAATGTTGATTAAATTCTAATTAGGGGGCACAGGTTTTAACTATATGATATTTTCTTAACCGTGCGTTCAATTGACCTTCTCGTATGCGTCCAATATGGTTCTTGTTATTAACTGAACTTTTTGCATACGTCTAATATATATATATATATATATATATACTTTAAATTGTTTTATTACTATTATATTGGATCGTCCAAAGTCTTTTTCAAAGCTCAGACTCAAACATTCGTCCAAAGCATCAAATTCAAATTCAAATTCAAGGACTGTTCATCATTAAATGCTGAAGAGACCTCTAATAATGTTGCTGGAAAAAAGAAGTCAAAGTATGCTAATGTTGACACACTTAACATCTGTACAAGTTCAGCAACGAAGATATCTTTGTTAACTCAGAAGATTCAGTACAAGACTTTTGAGGATTTTAGCAACAATGATAACCAATGTCACTTCTCAAAAGAAGATAAACATGTTATCAGTGTTACGCATTTAATGTAACTCAGAATGGGAACATTTCTTACCATTGGACGACTAGCTCATGAAAACAGGATCAAAGCTCTGAAGCATATAAATACAAATTGTCTTCAAAGATGAATGCAACGACGAGAGATGAGAAATACAAACATTATCAAACTTCTATGAATTCTTTCTTACATTTTCATATTCTTTATATAGATATTTTAGATACACTAAGCTTCATAGTTCTTATCCTCACATATTGTGAGTTATTTGTTAAGTGTTTTCAAACACAAATCTTTTCACTCTTGTTTACCTGAAGAGGTTTAGAATACTTGTTTACCTGAAGAGGTGTAGAATACTTGTTTACCTAAAGAGGTGTAGAATACTTGTTACCTGAAGAGGTGTATAATACTTGTTACCTGAAGAGGTGGAGAACACTTATAATCTTGAAAAGATTAAAGGAAAAATTCATCTCGTCGAAGGGACTGGACGTAGCTCTTGGATTGTGGAGAATTAATGGAAAAATATTTTATAGGAAAATGTTAAGAGAAATACAAATGGGTAAAATAAATAAATAAAGATAAAAAAAGTCAAATATAGAAACAACCAAAAGCAAACTACTAAAAGACTATCAAAACTTAAATGGGCATTGAAGAAAAAGGTGTCGTACCATCACAAGCAAGATAACTTTTGCACACAAGAAACAGTGTGTTAGTGGAGTGCGGAAGATGATGGATGATGATTTTAATTAAAACTTTGAGCTTGAACAATACTGAAAAAAAAAAGATCAAAAGGAAAAGAAAAGAAAACACTAAAGAGATCGTATTACTTGATGACGAGTTTTCAATCAAGATCAGTTCTTTGCCTTGAGGATCTTTTCTTCTAGATGCCTTCCTTCTCTCTTCAATGTATTTTTTTTAAGGCTCACTCACTCTTTCTCTGTATGTTGCAGATCCTTCTCCGACTTCTCCTTAAGGTTTTCTACCCTTAGTTATTTATAACCCAAACAGGTGAACATCTCAATCCCCAATCAAATTATCAGTTCTGATTTTTTCAATCAATTATGATCAATTTCCATAATTTATGTACAATCATAATCAATCTTTCAATGAATGCTCAATCAGAATCAATTAAGATTGATTTGCACAATCAGAATCAATCCATCATTTATAATCTAAATCACCATTAGTGGGGCATTAGTTGTGATATTTAAATTCAAAATTGTTTCCTTTTTATATATATTATTTCTTATTAAATTTTAGGGAACTGGGCTTAGGGCTCAACAATGGATATCAAACAATAAAAATCTTTATGAGCTATATATTTTTTATTTTTTAGAAAAGGCCCAGACAAAATTAGGTGTCGACAGATTGTAAAAGTGAACCAATATAAATTGGCTATGTGTTTATCTCTTTCCTTCATCTTGATTTAATCTCTTATGTGCTAACTTTTGGGGATTGATATTGTTGTTTATAACACTTGATTACCATTGGTTTTAAAGAATTTTCTTTGCATCCAAAAGTTTTACTTAAACAAGCTCTCTGCGTCCAAAGATCATTTCAAACAGTTTTTTCGTCCAAAGTTTATTTGCGAAGCTGTTTTTATGTATAGTTTTCCAAGTTTTGAATAACACAATTCAACCCATCTTCTTGTGTTATTTTCTTTTATTTCAATCCACCGTCGTGTGACCTTCGAATAACACCTCATATATTCTGAGTTTGCACGCAGTTCCTGATGTCCAAGAGGACCCTGTTGGCAAAATTCAAATCGACTTGTCCACAAACCAATTTATTGCTCGTGCACTTGATTCCAATAACTATCATAACAGCCAAACAGTGTTATATCATGAAGGTGGCCAGACTACAATGGAGGGACTGTAATGTGTTGTTGCATTCCAAAATGTCGCATCACTCGATCAGGCTGGTGCCAATCGACAATATGAAAGCATATCAACGGTACGACCACAGTCCATATATCAAGTCCATCTAAACAAATCATAGGAAATGATCCCAAAATTTTCAGGGTGTATGACTGCCACACAATCTGCAATATGATACAAGTATATATAAATAACGGTACAAAAAATAAAATTTCTATTTATTATACTCCAAAAATGTATACTTTCTTGATTTCTCTTCTGTCGGTCAAATTTGTACCTATAGGTTGCCAACTCGTGCATAGGACGTTTTGAATAATCCTTGTCAATGTCCCATCTATTAGTTTCCCAAGAATAAAATTCAATCATTAAATAACCAATTATATCTAAATTGTTGTGTAATCAAATAAATAGATTAGCTTATTAGTTATCATAATATATCAAATCACACTATACATACCGTGCTCCAAGGAGGAGGCCCACTGGGGGCATTTGCATCTCACGCCTAAGCGCAATATCAGGAAATCTATCCTGTGCCTAAAGCTGGAGCAGAACACAAAAGTTAGTGATCTCCTTACGGTCAATATCTGTGGCCTTGCACAGCTCCCTGTATAGGTATGTTAATAGAGCAGACCCTCAACTATATGTACAACAGACCTCGGAGTCCTCAATTAGGGGTAGGAACATGCAATGCATGTATCTGCTGGAGTGGTCAACAAATAATGATCCCCTGATCAACCTCATGATATAAGCACGTGCAAGATATAAGCACGTGCAAATCGTTGTAGCTGAATCTTGGAATGCACATGATATTCAATATCAGTGAAATGATCTTCTAACCACTTCATTAACAGTTGACCCCCGTGCATCACTATACGTAGGGGAAATATACCTAAACACCACTGTACAATAGGCTCCCATACAACGTTATTGAAGCCTGTTATTGGTGGACTATCAATAGGAAGACCTAACTGGATACTAACATCCTGTAAGGTCGCAGTACACTCCCCTTGTGGCATATGGAAGGTGTGCGTCTTAGGACTCCAGTGATCCACAAGCGCAGTGATCAGGTGATTATCAAGGGTCCAATACCCGAGATGAGCAACACCCAAAAATCCAGCCTACTCTAGGTACTGCACAATCTGCTTGGGAACGTCTTGATGAAGCTTCCTATGAGATCGCCTAACCATCAAGACACGATCCTCATCTTCATTCCATATGTGTTGTGAAACACGCTTCTCTTGCATGGTCAGAAGCGATGGATCTACTAGACCTGGATCAGTGAAACACCATTGTGCAAATGAGAAGACGCCATGTCAAAAACCTAGCAATAAATAAACACATAGATTGTCAAGAAAATATTAATTTATAATGAATACTACATTATGCTACAAACTACATAAAATTATTATAATACAAAAAAATAGATACTTCATGAATTCACAAGAATTTATGTATGCATAATCCTTACTTTTACTAAAATAAATATCATATCAATAAAATACACTACACAACTACCTACATTACAGTTACACATATTTTGAGAAAATAAAAATATTTATCACTCCTATTTTTTAAGGACTCTAAATTGCTTAAAAAAGGTAAATAATTAAAATACCTACAAGTAAATAAACACTAACATTGTTAAGAAAATATTAATTTAAGATGAATACTACGATACACTACAAACTATATAAAAATATTATAATAAAAAACATCTAAAATACTTCATGAATTCACTTAAATTTATATATGCATAATTCTTGATTTTACTAAAATAAATATCTTATCAACAAAATACACTACACAATTACCTACATTACAGTTACACATATTTTCATAAAATTAAAATATTTATCACTACTATTTTTTAAGGACTCTAAATTGCTTAAAAAGGGTTAATAATTAAAATACCTATAATAAATTAATTACTTCATAATTTTACTTCAATTTAATTATATTAATCCATAATTTCTGTTACATTAATATTTTATCAAGAAAAAAAAATATACAACTACCTACATTACACAACCTAATATCTTCATAAAATTAAAATTTGTATAATTATTACTTTTTAATGTATAATCCCTAATTACAGTTAAATAAATAATTTATCAAATAAATTAAATATACAACTACCTACATTACACTAATACATATTGTCAAAAAATAAAATCATGTATAATTAATGATAGATAAACTGACTAGTAAAAAAACGGGCACCACAAACTGAACTATAAAGCAGGCACAGCTAACAGACAAATAGAGCGGACACCTTAATGAAGAAGATCAACACAAATAAAGAAAAAATAACAAGGGAAATAAAGTGAGGGAATTGGGAAGAGGTTTGGAAAGGGTGGTAATGAAAGGGTATTTATAGGGGGCAACGTGACCGCATGACACGTGTCATGCATGCATGACTTGCGCAAGTCTAAGTAGTGCAAGTCTTGCGCCATTTTGACTAGCGCAAGTCACACATGCATAGCACGTGTCATGCGGTAGATATCACTTATGTAATTTCCTTTAATATAAGTTTCATTTCAAAAAAATAAAGTAAAATAATGATGTGATCTACTAGTATAACAAATTCACATCACTGTAGTAAAATGTTTCAAAGTTACACTATTAACAAATATCACATCACTGTAGTAAAATGTTTCAAAGTTACACTATTTTAATAAATTGTTTGCAAATTGATACCAATGAAGTCATTTATCTCAATACAAGGAAATGGAAGGATGATATAAATGAGTCGTGACAAGGAAGAAAAAAAAAAGCAAGCAAAAATACAACGGAATAGACAAACAAAATCTTGCAATAAGGGTAATATGGGGTTTTTCAAACCTTCACAATACACACGGAGGTTTCTGACACGCCCAACATCACTGTCATTCTCCCAAAGGGGCAATGTGATGTGACGTACATACATTTCCACTACCAGTGAGGCCCCAACTGGGTCGGTGAATATGGTGAGCGATGACCGGTGACCGGGAGGGCAGCGGCATACAAAAACACAATGTTGAAGCGCCTATAAAAGCCAGCCATTTGTATTACTCACCCTGGCTAGATACATCTGAATCTCAGTCATTACTTCCCTTTCCGCTTCTCACTTCACATCATCCATAGCTGCTCTCGCATCATCCGCCAATGGCGTCCGAAAGCATTCTCCTCGGCATGGGTAACCCTCTCCTTGACATCTCTGCCGTCGTAGACGATGACTTCTTGCAAAAGTACGTCACATCTATCTCCCTTCACCCCCCCTTCTATTTTTGCTTTTTGGCTCTCAATCTCCCTTTTTTTCCCCCCTTTTCTTTCCCCCACTTAGTGTTCCTACAGTGTTCTCTTTAATTCGTTCATTAAGGGCTTGTAATTTGTTCGATGCATTGAATAAAAATGGAAACTTGTCATTTAGTTTTAGCTTGCGTGCCAACAGAATTCGAGGGAGTTGAGAAAAGTTACGGATTTGTATTGTATCCTCTAATTTTCCTTTTAAGAATTGGAGAGGTGTCATGTTTCCTTTCAAGAATAGGAAATGTCATGTCGGGAGAGAGAAATACACAAATGCTTCTGTGTCGGGACCCACCAGTCTTGCACAAGAAAATTTGTATCTTTTCCACTCATAAACATATCATGAAACTTTCATGCTCTTTGGGACAAGGAGGTACTTGTCGGGATTGATATTAAGGTGTTTAGAGATTTGACGTATTGGGTTCTTTTCTAAAATTCGTTTTGTTGTGTATCAGTATGGCTGTGAACTTTAGAGAAGAATATTCCAGAGGTTTATTGGATGATTAAATCACAGTTCATTGAAAACAAGATGACACGGATTGGATCTCACGGTTCTGGTCCTGAATTAATTGACTTGACTTGTGTGACAGATATGATATCAAGTTGAACAGTGCAATTCTTGCGGAGGATAAGCACAAATCTATGTGAGATATCTCTTTCCATGCCTAGTTTACTTCTTTGTAGATATTGTTCATTGTCCCCGTCATGCATGGCATTAGTGACAACATGAAATTGTCATTATTCAAGTCTCAGCTTGATCAAATATAGTTGGATGTGATTGATATAAACTATGAAGGTTTATTGTTCAAAGCATGAAAGTAAGGAATTTGTTTTGGTCGTTTAGGGTTTTTATTAAGTCTCATTTCACTTCTCACAATTGAATTTCAAATACTATAATTATTTCACTTCACCCAGTATTCTGGTATTGTAACATGTTCTTTGTTAATTAACTTGAATTTCATAAACATGCTAATTTGATGTGCTTCTTGGGTTGTATAGATCTATCATTATACCTACTTCTTACCATTATGCTCTGCACCAAATTACCAATCCTGTTTGCTATAATGGTACTAAGGAAAATCTCAAGTTCTAGGTATCTCATTCACTAAATACTCAGTGTGTATATTTTTTGCATTTTTGCAAATTAAGAACTTGAAGTAATAATTAGTTGGACGTTCAACCTCCAGTTCTGGCAAGATTTTAGGTATGTCTCCCTGCTAAATTCTATTTACTATTTTAATCACGGGATATTTTCTGAAGACAAGATATTTTGTGATTTGATATGTTCATGCAATCATCTCAGGTATGAAGAAATGGCTGCAAAATATAATGTGGAGTACATTGCTGGAGGTAATACGCTCGATCTGAAGTATTGGATTTCAGATAATTGCTTTACTATTTAATATCATGAGCACATTAAGAAAAGAGCAAGAAAAATGAAAGTGTACATTTCATAATGACAATTTCTACAATTTTCTTATTGGCAGGTGCTACTCAGAATTCAATCAGGGTTGCTCAGGTATGTACTTTCTTTTATAGGTAGTAAGCTGAATCTGGAGTAGAGTAACTTACCATATAGTCATTTACCTTTGCCTCTTATAGTGGATGCTTCAAGTACCTGGTGCAACAAGTTACATTGGTTGCATAGGAAAGGACAAGTTTGGGGAGGAGATGAAGAAGAACTCGAAACTTGCTGGTGTAAATGTAGGCTTAATCTTGTGATCTGTCTTCTCCTTTCTGTCATCTGCTTGTCGGTACTGGACCCTAGAATCTGGTTTCTGATATTAACATATTCATTCAACAATCAGGTTCAATATTATGAAGACGAAACTACACCTACGGGAACTTGTGCTGTTTGTGTGGTCGGTGGTGAAAGGTCAGACGATCAAGCTTTCCTTAAATTTTTTGTTTGTTTGTTTTTCGAGTAATTAAATTAAAGACCTCAAATAAATACTTTTTGTGCTGTTTTTAAATAAAGTGTACATCTTCAGCTTAATATTTACTTGATTGCAAAACAATTATTTGAAGCCTTCTATTTGATTGCATCTAAATATAGGTCTCTTGTTGCCAACTTATCGGCTGCAAATTGCTACAAGTCTGAGCATTTGAAGAGACCAGAAAATTGGGCAATAGGTACCCTGTTGGTGTATGCAGGCCCTCTTTTATTTCTATCTCCTCTTCGTATGAATAATGCCAGATGACTGACATCTGTTATTGTGCATTTTTTTCTGAAATAGTTGAAAAGGCCAAGTATTTCTATATTGCTGGCTTTTTACATACTGTATCTCCAGATTCCATACAATTAGTTGCTGAACATGCAGCTGCGCATAACAAGGTAAGATATGATTAGAATTAGGCATTCCCTTCTTACCAGCAGTTTCTGATACTCAAGTGTTTTATTCCTGTATGCAGGTCTTCATGATGAACCTTTCTGCCCCTTTTATCTGGGAGTTATTGAAGGATGTACAGGAGAAAGCTCTGCCGTAAGGATCCTTCTCTGTCAAATTCAAATGAATAAAATTTTACATATTGATCTTACTGATGCCCATTCTGGGACTCAGGTATATGGACTTTGTTTTTGGAAATGAGACTGACGCAAGAACATTTTCTAAAGTTCATGGCTGGGAGGTAGTCATTACTTAGCTGATCTGTAGGGTTGCAGTTTTGGTTTTGAATTTTAATTTGTTAAGTTGTTATGTCTTTTGACTCTTTTCCTATTGACTAGACTGATAATGTCGAGGAGATAGCTCTAAAGATTTCCCAGTGGCCCAAGGCAACAGGAGCACACAAAAGGATCACCGCTATCTCACGGTGCAGATTTTGTATGTGTTGCTGAGGATGGGAAGGTGAAACATTCCCTATGATTAGAATTTGGCATTCCCTTTTTACCAGCAGTTTCTGATACTTCCGTATTTTATTCCTGTATGCAGGTCTTCAAGATGAACCTTGCTGCACCTTTTATCTGTGAGTTCTTCAGGGATGTACAGGAGAAAGCTCTGCCGTAAGGATCCTTATCTGTTAAATTCAAATGAATAAAATTTTACATATTGATCTTACGGATGCCCATTCTGGGATTCAGGTATATGGACTTTGTGTTTGGAAATGAGACTGAAGCAAGAACATTTTCTAAAGTTCATGGCTGGGAGGTAATCATTGCTTAGCTGATCTGTAGGGTTGCAGTTTTGGTTTTTAATTTTAACTTGTTATGTCTTTTGACTCTTTTCCTATGGACTAGACTGATAATGTCGAGGAGATAGCTCTAAAGATTTCCCAGTGGCCAAAGGCATCGGGAACACACAAAAGGATCACCGTTATCACACAGGGTGCAGATCCTGTATGTGTTGCTGAGGATGGGAAGGTGAAAAAGTTCCCTGTGATACTATTACCTAAAGAGAAACTAGTTGATACAAATGGAGCAGGTACTGCACTACTGCTTTTATGAGTTAAAATGTGGAACAAAGTTATATATGCAGTTGTGTTCGCAAATATAAAATTTCATTCATGTTCATTAATGATATATGCTCATAAAATGCGTGCAAGTAATGACTTTCTCTGTCTCTCTTACACACAAACATACACACGTGTATGTGTGTGTGTATATATATGTGTGTAACATTCCCTTTTAACCCCATTTAAAATGCATTGAATAGTAGATCATCATAGTCATGCAACCAACATGGAAAAGCCATGGTGTTATTTATGATTCCTGAGGCTCTGCCAGGAATAGATTTTGGTAGTGGCAAGCAAGATGCCGATTTTTTCCATCCAAAATGTTTGTGGAAACGTTGGTAAGATACGTTTCTTCTTTTTGTGTTTGTAGGGGATGCGTTTGTTGGAGGATTTCTTTCACAATTGGTTCAGGAGAAGCCCATTGAAGAATGTGTGAGAGCTGGCTGTTATGCAGCAAACGTTATCATCCAAAGGTCTGGCTGCACGTACCCAGAGAAGCCTGATTTTCATTGAGTGATTATTTCTCCCGATTCTGTTGCTGTTATGAAGTTTTGATTGTTGAGAAGGCTTTTATTGCACTTTGATAGTGGCACTTGGTTTTTTGAATCCCCCAACTAGCGAAAATGGGGGGAAAAAGTTGCAGATGATAGAAACAAAACTGAAATAAGTTGATGTATTGTTAATCAGGGCATCATTTCTTAATTTGCTGTTGGTCATCATGACATTTTATTTTATAATATATATATATATTTGGTGAATAGTTTATTATATTGTATGTTCGCACTTTGGAATAGTGCTTACTCACGGAGAACCGTTACTACTTCGCTAATGATTTAGGCAGATTTTTGAAGTACTTGGATGTGTCATGCAATTTCCTCAAAACTCAACTTTCTTTTACTGTTTTGATGATTTTAATTTTATTTGCGTGGAATGGTATGGGTCCCATAAATGCTCAATTATCCGATATAATCTCGGAAAGTATTGGAGTAATTGTCAAAAGAGATTTATGCCTTTTGCCATGGCTTTAATAATAAAACACTTCAAAAATTCGGTGATCGATTATTATTATGATTTATAATAGTAGGTCTTTTCTACCGTAATATCAAGATGTAGCTTCTAAAAAAAATCTTTCTACAGGAGCTTTAAAGATGCAATAAGAAATATTATTTTTGTTTGAACAATTTTTTGAAGCTATAATAAATGTTTTTTTATATAAATACAAAAATCTAGTTAATAAAAAAAACACAATTTTTGCTGCTGCAACTATTCTTTTTTGGGAATAAAGAATAGCTGGAGGCGTAGAAACGTCAACCTAGTCTTATTACGAGACTAACAACCATGAAAGGAAGTTTGAAGATGGTGCAAAACCAAGGGGGGTTTCTTCACGATAACTGTGAGTAATCTTAAACCTCCCAATATTGTTGATGGAGCACCTGAATCCTTTTAACCAAAGAAACGTAAGGGAAAGACTCCATGCAACCCGTAGTAACGAAGTTTACTGCACAAGTAGAGTCGCTTCAAACCACACAGGAGATAAGCCATGATCCAACGCAATCTCTATACGCGTGCGCAACCCCCCAAGCTCTAACATGAGAACACGCCTGGAACCATTGTTGCTCGCAAAACCAGCGATCAAAAGACCCCACAGCGTCTCCTCTCTATGTAGATAGTTCTTCTTCTTCTTTTTTTTTTTAAGGTTCATATAAATAATTTTTTTTAAAATAAAATATTTTATCAAGAAAAGAAAATCCAAACGAATACTTATGACATTGGTTTCAATGTTTAGAGTTAATGTGGTATGTTGTGATTTTGGAATGAGAGAACATTCTATCATAGCAAATAACCTGGCTTAAATTTACATGATATTTTTTTTTGTTTAATTGGAAAAAACAGGTGATGAACATGTGTAATATGACACGGTTATGTCATTCGTAGCTTATTTCGCTTCGTGACAAATAACATCGTTAAATACACATTGTGACGAATGATGCCTCTGAATACGCTTCATGACAAATAACGCCGAGGAATGCGTTTCGTAACAAATAGCACCACGGAATTATTGCAGCACGAAATCATTGTTAATGGGATTTAATTTCAATTTATTTTAGTATAAAGTTTTTTACCACTGTTATCCAATTATGTGCTGACACATCAATAAAAAAGTTAAATTTTTTATAGTCAAACTCTTTTAATGATGTGTCAGCATATGATTAGATCAAAATTAAACTCTTTTAATGATGGTAGATCAAAATTAAACTATTTTAATGACTTGGCTTAAATTTAGCAAAACGAGTGTTTCAATTATTTTTCAACTGGTAATTTTTCTTTTATTTTCTGGATGAATTACAATAAAATAAAAGTATAATTAACAGATAAAAATACAATTAGAAGACAAAAATGTGATTATTAGTTTAACTATATATATGTCAAAAAAATTGTAATAACTACATTAGAACAAGACCTTATTGATAGTAATACATCTTACAATTTAGAAAAGGACATGATTTTCTAAGAAAAGGTCAATAAATTTAGTGTTATATTTGATACATGGAATGGTGATTCCATAGAATATGAAAGGAATCCGAATGAAACAGATAGAGCTGAAATGGAATGACCATTCCCAATTCACAGTTTGATAGCTTTTGGAATGGAAAAGATTTTCAAGCCATTCCATTGTCTGGTATATGGAATCAATATAGAATATAATCAAAGTTGATATAAACGACACACATATCCCTCGTGAAATAAAAGTTAATTTTTCTCATGTGTCATGTTTGAATTTAAGTTTTTATATAACTCAATAACTGAAAATGTTATCATTAAAAAAAAGTAAAAGGTCATATTATGCTTTTGTGAATTTTGAGTTGGGTTCGAAACCTTCTTGCCAACTTGTGTTCAACACATGAAAATTTCTTGACGTGTATTGTTTATCATCTGGCTTCCATTCATATTTTCATTGAAGTTAACAGATCTTTTATTAATAAGCTCAAGTTTCATCTTGTTTCTGACTTTTGTTTTGTAATTTTATTCTTCAGTGATTTAATCTATACTTGAAATAGCTCTTGTATAATATATATCTTTTCAGAATTTATGTAAAAAGTTTGAGGCAGCAAGCATTAGGAGAATTAGGAATTAGTAATTACTAAGTCTGTTATGTTAGTTGTATTTTCTGAGCCATATGTTGTTTTATAGCAGACATATATGTGTGCTTAGAAATTGATGCATCAGGATGCACTTTTCTGAACTTGAAATGTTTTACAGCGGTAATTATCTTAATTTTTTATTATTATCATTTTCTTTTAAAATTTAAATCATTTCGTACTAGGTAAAAAATGTTGCATTCGCCTTAGGGTATTCAGTGTTTGTATGCGGCTGCAAGGGGCTCCATGAAGTCCTTCTTGTCAATAACTTCAAGTGCTTGCTCTTTCTATCCCTTGGTTTGTACTAATTACTTTGTATTCAGGGTATATTGGTTTGTCTCACTTTTCTTACTTAACCATGGCTGTGAAATCTGTTTTGCACTCTGGTGGTTTCCTTTTGGTTGCTGCTGAAAGTGATCAATATTTGTTATACTTTATTCTTCGTCATCTCTCTTGCTAGTTGCTATGTGTGTTTCTTGTGATGTATACATGTATATTCATAGAAATTGACTTGTTTTGTTAATTTAAATGTAATGCTCTGTCAATTATTACTATTGCAAAATTAGATATTCAAAGCAGCTGAAGTGCCAATAGAATGGGAAGAGCACTATGTTGGGGACCAAATTGACCCTAGAACACAGAGCTTTCTAACATGGGAAAGTTTAGAATCAGTAAGGCGAAATGGGGTTGGCTTGAAAGGGCCAATAGCCACCCCTATTGGAAAAGGGCATCGTTCATTAAACCTTAACTCTAAGAAAAGAACTTAATTTGTATGCCAATGTTGGACCTTGCTACAGCTTTCCTGGCTACAAAACTCGGTATGATAATGTAAATCTTGTCACGATCCGTGAAAATACAGAAGGGGAGTACAGTGGACTTGAACATCAAGTAAGTTTCCCAACAATTGATGTTACGTACTATCATTGAAATTCTGATTAATATAATTTTGAGCATTTTTGGTTGACAGGTTGTGAGAGGTGTAGTAGAAAGTCTCAAAATCATCACCCGTCAAGCAAGTTTAAGGGTGGCTGAGTATGCTTTTCACTATGCAAAGGCACATGGAAGAGAGAGGGTGTCTGCTATACACAAAGCCAACATTTTGCAAAAGACTGATGGTCTTTTGCTCAAGGTCCACTAATACATACTGATGTGTGTATATATTTGGTCTCAATTTTTATTCATGAATCCTAATATTAATCTTTTTTTGAATTATTTTTAGTGTTGTCGTGAGGTTGCAGAGAAGTATCCTGAGATAACATATGAGGAAGTTGTCATCAACAATTGCTGCATGATGGTATGGGGTCCTCCTATATGAATATTGGTGAACTGGACGTGTGATACAACTGCATTTGGAAATTCTTTTTTTAAGTATCAGAAAAGGAATGACACTGCTTTATTTTTTGACCATCCACAGCTTGTGAAGAATCCTGCACTTGTTGATGTATTAATGATGCCTAGCCTTTATGGTGATATTATCAGTGACCTTTGTGCCGGCTTGGTTGGGGGATTGGGCTTGACACCAAGGTATATTTGTATTTTAGTCACACAAATGTAGAATGTCACAACTATATCATCTGACAGCATTTTATGTCTTTTGCAGCTGCAACATTGGGGAGGGAGGTATTGCACTTGCTGAGGCTGTACATGGTTCATCACCTGATATTGCTGGAAAGGTGAGCTGTGAAAGTACTATTCAACCTTCCATCATCTGTCCTAAGCCTTTTCACATTGTTATCATGGAATATGAATTTATTTGAGTTCTTGTTTCAAACTTGTGCTCAATATGCCTTTTGTAAGGCATTGGATAAAAATAATAGCGCAAGGTTTTGACACCATCCTGATCGGGGCTGTTATAGGATTAATATTGAAACGCTATTACACAATCGCTGTGGGCCTGTGGCTACACGAAATGGGTAGTTTTTCTTTTGCATCTAAGGTCTAACATCTATGCACAGTTTTAAGTTATAAATCTTACAGATATACAGAAGATCTTCAAACTTGCATAAAATGCTTCATTTCACAAAAAAAATTAAGAATGAAAAAATGTTTCTAAAATAGTAAGCGGATAAGACGTGGAAGAAAATTACTAGACAAGAGTTGAAGCTGTGACGAAACCTTAAGAGGTATTAGTTGTCAGTTTGAGACTGGCAGCATTGGACATTGCTTGTGCAACTAGGAAGTCAATTTTGGTATAGGTATTTTGGTTATAGATATACAGGGATTCGGTCATTTGAAGGTTATTGGGATTTGTGTAGCATTATTTGTCTTTGTAATAATCCTCTAGGATTTTTTCTTTCCAGGAACAAATGGAAAGTTCTAATACGGTAATAACTCTTTGGGCTCAATTAATAGAACATTTATCTTGAAATTTTGAGTTTCTGAAAAATAGTCCTTCTTTCAAGAAACCAAGATACCAGTCTTTTTGTGCATTGGCTGGCAAACTGATGCTAGACAATGGAAATCAACATAGAAATTAATGATCATCCAAGAAGAGTGTAAAATGCTTTTTTATTCCCTTATTTTTTGCGTTCATTTCTTTTTGTAAATGATAATAATTGTCAAATTATCTTCCCACAAAAAAATTCTGTTTATAATATGGATTTTTTCTTTTTCTTTTGAAATTTATCTCATTTTATAGCTATGTTTTGAGGGTGAGCCTTGGCACAACGTTAAGGTTGCTGCTGCCTTTTGACCTGGTGGTCACGGGTCGGTCACCCTTTTTAATTTTAGAGCTATATTCTTGTTGCTTAGCCATATTTCCTGTGGATTTACGTAGGATATGGCAAATCCAACTGCTTTGCTGCTGAGTGCTGTTACTATGTTGCGCCATTTGAATCTCCATGACAAAGCAGACCAGATTCAAAATGCCATCCTCAACACAATTGCAGAAGGGAAGTACCGAACTGCTGACCTTGGTGGCAGTTCAAAGACAACTGAATTTACAAAAGCAATTTGTGATCATCTTTAAATTTTGCTTTGGAGTCAGCAAGAAATTGTTGCTTATGATATTGTTTTCAGTCAATTTCCTATTTTGTCCCCAGTTTTTCCGGAAGAGTAGGATTACATCAGCTTAATGGAAAAACTCATCTAATTGTGTGTCCTTACATCCAAAGGCAAGGAATGGGCAAACGTGGCTTCAAATAGTCGTTGGCCAATGCAGTCTTGTGGCATTGAGAGGGACTGGAGTCTTTACTCTTCAAAATGCACTTTGATTGAGAACCCTCGGTAGTCCATTTAGTATTCTTTGTCAATAATATATCTAAATAAAAGTACCATATGATGTTTTATTCATCTTTATTTCGTGACTTGTGCAGGCTATTGTTTTCTTAATTTAATTTTAAAAATTATCTTATTGAAAATTGCGACTCATTTGTGTTCCTGAGAGTCAGAATTGTTTGGGGTTCCCTTCAATTCAACCATGCCATGCTTGGGTTTTGTACTTCAATTCTATTCGTGTTTGAATGGATTACTACAATTTAAACTGTAATGGATGCAAGTCCATGTCAAATTTGATGAGATTCATAAGCCACAGATGGAACCCATGCTGGATGGTTGGTGGTGTACTAATGTTAAGGCACGAGGCAAACCTTAAGGTTCTGTTAAAGGGGCAAAACAGAAACAAATGATCCAAAATTTCTGATTGCAAACAGCAATGTCAACTAAGTTCCTCCGCTTTGAGATGATGCACCTACATGTCTAAGGGGCAGTCCAATTTTCCAAAGGATCGTCCAATTGAATTTAAACAAAACCTCCTTTCTGTAGGAGAAACGTGTAATCTGCCTTGACAAAATCATTGCCTGACGAGTGACCTAGCCAAATTAACCCGTCTTGCAGGCCATACTTGGAAATTTGAGAGGAGTATACCTGTGCCGCCATATCTCCATTAAACCATTTTTCAATATCAATCTCATTCAATTGAGCCAGATCTCGTATTGTAAGTTGGTGTACTTTCTGTAGTTGTGTTGTCAAGCTAGGTATTTTAGGTTGCCCCGAATAAGCTGTTTTGAGGGCAATTTCCAGTCACAAGAACCTCCAGGCTCCAGATCTGTCATATTTAGCAGCTATACATTTATTAGTTGCCAATTATTACAATTGTTTCTTTGATAAGGGAAAATTTTTTCCCGTATGATTTAATCCGATGTCCCCACTCCTCATCTCATTATTTTGAATAAAGAAAAATTGTTTTTTTCGTATATAGACGATTAATGAAAACAGAAAAGAACAATTAAAAAGATAATAAATTAAAATTTTAATAAAATTTTCATAACAAAATTTAAGTAATTTAATTTATGATATAAAATATTAAAAAAATGTTTACCCATATTTTTTATTTTATAAATTTTTAAAATTTCCAAATATCTCTTTTTTTATAAAATAAAGTTAAAAGAAATTAACTCATTCTAAGATCAAGCCACAAACTTCTAATAAAATATCACGAGCTCAAGTTTTTTCATGGATCATGTCAGTTTAGCCAAATCATGCCAGTTTAGCTAAATCTGATTGGCTTTCCGTCCTCTCTTATTCTTCATCTCAACAACCCAAGATTTTTTTTTTATCGATTAGCCATATCTGATTGGCTTAGGTCCTCTCATATTCTTCATCTAAACAACCCCAACATAGAGTTGTTATTGTATCTGATAAGTAAGATATTTAAAATAAATTGTAAATTATTTATTAATTTTTAGTTTTATAACATATATTTAAAAACTTATTAAATATAAATAGATAATTCACATAAGATATTAGTACATTAAAAAAAATATTAGAATAATTCTCAAAATTAAATAGAAGAATTATGATATAAAGAGATTATTCTAATATTTTTTTCTTCAGAATATTAATATTTATAATAAGTTGTTAAATATTTATTAAATAATATTCATATTTAATTAATTTTTAAACATTTATTATAAAATTAATATTAATATTTAATTAATTTTTAAATATTTATTATAAAATTAATAATAAATAATTAATTAAGCACTCATCGTAAATACTAACATAAAAATTCCCATGATATAATTTAAAAACTATAAACTATAGTTTGTTATGTTTTCCACGATCATGCTTTGTTATATACAAAATTTTTCTCCCCTCATTTTGAAATGTGAAACCGTGAAAGGGGGTTGTATGCGGACTTCATTTGGGTCGTGAAAGCATGATTTGACTTTGAGGAGAGATAGTGGTGTCAGGTGTGGCATACATGATGCATGATACATTTTCAACTTTCCAGCTGAGGGCCCCAACGGGGGTTGGTGAATATGATGAGTGGTGACAGGTGAGTGTATAGAGCGACATACAGATACACTACTACTTGGCACTACGCAATGCAGGGTACTCAAAAATAAAATCTATAAAAATCAGCCGTTTGTATCAATCACCATGGCTAGATAGATCTGCATCTCATTCATTCATTACTTCCCTTTCTCACTTCACATCATCCATCACTTCACTACTTACTCTCGCATCATCCACCAATGGCGTCCGAAGGCATTCTCCTCGGCATGGGTAACCCTCTCCTTGACATCTCTTCCGTCGTGGACGATGATTTCTTGCAAAAGTACGTCACATCTATCTCCCTTCACCCCCCTTTCTATTTTTGCTTTTTGGCTCCCAATCTCCTTTTTTTTTTGTGCGTGTTCCTACAGTGCTCTCTGTCTTTAATTTGTTCATTAAGGGCTTGTAATTTGTTCGATGCATTGAATAAAAATGGAAACTTGTCATTTAGTTTTAGCTTGTGTGCCAACAGAATTCTAGGGAGTTGAGAAAAGTCACGGATTTGTGTTGCATCCTCTAATTTTCCTTTTAAGAATAGGAGTGTGTCATGTTTCCTTTTAAGAATAGGAGAGGTGTCATGTCCATGAATGCTTCTGTGTCAAGACCCATTAGTCATGTACAAGAAAGTTCGTATTTTTTCCACTCATAACATGACACATGGCACTGTCATGTTGTTAGGGAAAAGGAGGTACTTCTCCGGATTGATATTTAGGTGTTTAGAGATATTATGTATTGGGTTCTTTTTTAAAATTCGTTTTGTTATGTGTCAGTATGGCTGTGAACTTTAGAGAAGAATATTCGAGAGGTTTATTGGATGATTAAATCATAATTTATTGAAAACAAGATGACACGGATTGGATCTCACGGTTCTGGTTCTGAATTATTTTTTTACTTGTGTGACAGATATGATATCAAGTTGAACAACGCAATTCTTGCGGAGGATAAGCACAAATCTATGTAAGATATCTCTTTCCATATATATCTAGTTTACTTCTCTGTTGATATTGTTCATTGTCCCCGTCATGCATGGCATTAATGACAACAGAAATTTTTTTTATGCTTCAAATCTCAACTTAATCAAATATAGTTGGATTTGATTGATATAAATTATGAAGGTTTATTGTTCAAAACATGAAAGAAAGGAATTTGTTTTGGTCGTTTAAGGTTTTTATTAAGTCACATTTCACTTCTCATAGTTGAATTTCAAATACTATAATTATTTCACTACACCCAGTATTCTGGTACTGTAACATGTTCTTTGTGAATTAGCTTGAATTTCATAAACATGCTAATTTGATGTGCTTCTTGGGTTGAATGGATCTATTATTATACCTACTTCTTACCATTGTGCTCTGCACCAATCCTATTTGCTATAATGGTATTAAGGAAAATCTCAAGTTCTAGGGATCTCTTACACTAAATACTAGTGTATATTTTTTGCATTTTTGTAAATTAAGAACTTGAAGTAATAATTAGTTGTACATTCAACCTCCAGTTCTGGTAAGATTTTAGGTATCTCTCCCCGCTAAATTCTCTTTACTATTTTAATCACGGGATATTTTCTGAAGACAAGATATTTTGTGATTTCATATGATCATACAATCATCTCAGGTATGAAGAAATGGCTGCAAAATATAATGTGGAGTACATTGCTGGAGGTAATACGCTCGATCTGAAGTATTGGATTTCAGATAATTGCTTTACTATTTAATATCATGAGCACATTAAAAAAAGAGCAAGAAAAATGAAAGAGTACATTTCATAATGACAATTTCTACAATTTTCTTATTGGCAGGTGCTACTCAGAATTCAATCAGGGTTGCTCAGGTATGTAATTTCTTTTATAGGTAGTAAGCTGAATCTGGAGTAGAGTAACTTACCATATAGTCATTTACCTGTGCCTCTTATAGTGGATGCTTCAAGTACCTGGTGCAACAAGTTACATTGGTTGCATAGGAAAGGACAAGTTTGGGGAGGAGATGAAGAAGAACTCGAAACTTGCTGGTGTAAATGTAGGCTTAATCTTGTGATCTGTCTTCTCCTTTCTGTCATCTGCTTCTCGGTACTGGACCCTAGAATCTGGTTTCTGATATTAACATATTCATTCAACAATCAGGTTCAATATTATGAAGACGAAACTACACCTACGGGAACTTGTGCTGTTTGTGTGGTCGGTGGTGAAAGGTCAGACGATCAAGCTTTCCTTGAGTTTTTTGTTTGTTTGTTTGTTTTTCGAGTAATTAAATTAAAGACCTCAAATAAATACTTTTTGTGCTGTTTTTAAATAAAGTGTACATCTTCAGCTTAATATTTACTTGATTGCAAAACAATTATTTGAAGCCTTCTATTTGATTGCATCTAAATATAGGTCTCTTGTTGCCAACTTATCGGCTGCAAATTGCTACAAGTCTGAGCATTTGAAGAGACCAGAAAATTGGGCAATAGGTACCCTGTTGGTCTATGCAGGCCCTCTTTTATTTCTATCTTCTCTTCGGATGAGTAATGCCGGATGACTGACATCTGTTATTGTGCATTTTTTCTTAAAATAGTTGAAAAGGCCAAGTATTTCTATATTGCTGGCTTTTTCCTTACTGTATCTCCAGATTCCATACAATTAGTTGCTGAACATGCAGCTGCAAATAACAAGGTAAGATATGATTACAATTTGGCATTCCCTTTTTACCAACAGTTTCTGATACTTACGTATTTTATTCCTGTATGCAGGTCTTCATGATGAACCTTTCTGCACCTTTTATCTGTGAGTTCTTCAGGGATGTACAGGAGAAAGCTCTGCCGTAAGGATCCTTCTCTGTTAAATTCAAATGAATAAAATTTTACATATTGATCTTACGGATGCCCATTCTGGGATTCAGGTATATGGACTTTGTTTTTGGAAATGAGACTGAAGCAAGAACATTTTCTAAAGTTCATGGCTGGGAGGTAATCATTGCTTAGCTGATCTGTAGGTTTGCAGTTTTGGTTTTTAATTTTAACTTGTTATGCCTTTTGACTCTTTTCCTGTGGACTAGACTGATAATGTCGAGGAGATAGCTCTAAAGATTTCCCAGTGGCCAAAGGCATCGGGAACACACAAAAGGATCGCCGTTATCACACAGGGTGCAGATCCTGTGTGTGTTGCTGAGGATGGGAAGGTGAAAAAGTTCCCTGTGATACTATTACCTAAAGAGAAACTAGTTGACACAAATGGGGCAGGTACTGCACTACTGCTTTTAGGAGTCAAAATGTGCAACAAAGTTATATATGCAGTTGTGTTCGCAAGTATAAAATTTCATTCATGTTCATCAATGATATGTGCTCATAAAATGCGTGCATGTTATAACTTTCTCTCTCTCTTACACACACTCATACACACGTGCGTGCGTGTGTGTGTGTATATATATATATATATGTATATAACATTCCTTTTTTTTTACACCTTTTAAAATGCATTGAATATTAGATCATAGTCATGCAACTAACATGGAAAAGCCATGGTGTTATTTATGATTCCTGAGGCTCTGCTAGGAATAGATTTCGGTAGTGGCAAGCAAGATGCCAATTTTTTCTATAAAAAATGTTTGTGGAAACGTTGGTAATATACGTTTCTTCTTCTTGTGTTTGTAGGAGATGCTTTTGTTGGAGGATTTCTTTCACAGTTGGTTCAGGAGAAGCCTATTGAAGAATGTGTGAGAGCTGGCTGTTATGCAGCAAACGTTATCATCCAAAGGTCTGGCTGCACGTACCCAGAGAAGCCTGATTTTCATTGAGTGATTATTTCTCCCGATTCTGTTGCCGTTATGAAGTTTTGATTGTTGAGATGGCTTTTATTGCATTTTGATAGTGACACACTAACTGGTATGGGATTTTTTAAATCCCCCGGCTAGGGAAAATAGGGGGAAAAAGTCGCAGAGGAGGGAAACAAAACTGAAATAAGTTTATGTATTGTTAATCAGGGCATCATTTCTAAATTTGCTGTTTGTCATCATGCCTTTTTATTATATTATTTAATATAAAACGTGTTCGCACTTTGGAAATGTGTTTTTCTTTTTTTCTTTCTTCTTCCCCTTAGAGTATCCCTCACCATAAGGGTAGGAGACTAATCTTGGGTACTGTCAGGTGCAATGCATAGACCTTTCACAAAAATGTTTGTTTCATTTAGAATTGAACCTTTATTACTGAGGTGGATCCTTAAGGAATAGCTCATTCCACTCAGATCACCGCCCGTTGGTCTTTGGAATAGTGCTTAGTGCTTACTCACAGAGAAGTGGAGAACCGTTGCGACTTCTCTAATGATTTAGGCACATTTTTTAAGTACTTGGATATGTCATGCAATTTCTTCAAAACTCAACTTTCTTTTACTGTTTTAATGATTTTATCTTTTTATACGTGGAATGAGATGGATCCCATCAAATGCTCAATCATCCGACATAAGCTCCTCAGATCGTATTGGAGTAAGATCCTTATGAATAGTTTTATGTGTAGTTTATTTATTATAATAAGTGTTTATGAAATACTTTTATTTTGTTTAGATGAACTTATTAAAATAATTTAAGAAATTCTTATAAGTTGTTTTAAACTTATTTTTATAAATTATAAATTCAAGTTTATAAAAATAAGTTATTGTTAAAATTAAAAATAGTTTAAATACTAGTGGTTTTTGTAATTTTTTTGGCAAAATTAATCTTAAAAGAATTAATATAATTCATAGTATATCTTTCAGATATATAATACTTATTTTAAAATGTTTATTAAAAGTATTTCTCAAAATATTAGTTTAAACACTATTTAATTTATTTTAAATTATACTCATCACAGTAGAAGTTATTATGAGATTAATCCAAATAGGACCTAAATTGTCATAAGAGATTTAGGCCTTTTGCCATGGCTTTAATAATAAAACATTGTCAAAAAGTTCAGTGATTGATTATTATTATGATTTATAATAGTAGGTCTCTTCTTCCGTAATATCAAGATGTAGCTTCTAAAAAAAATCTTTTTACCGGAGCTTTGAAGATGCTACAATATATTATTATGTTTTTGTTTGAACAATATTTTCAAGTTATAATAAGTGTTTTTTTTAATACAAAAATCTAGTTAATAAAAAAAAAACAAATTTTGCTGATTCAACTATTCATTTTTGGGAATAAACGAGAAACCCTAAGAAGCAAGAACAACTGGAGGCATAGAAACTTCAACCAAGTCTTTTATTACAAACCACTAAAACCACAAGGGGGAGTTTGAAGATGGTGCAAAACCAAGTGGAGTTTCTGAGATAGGTTAGCAAGCCAATCTACCAATTTGCTTCACGATAACTGTGAGTAATCTTAGCCTCCCAATGTTGTGGAAGAAGCACTTGAATCCTTTTAACCAAAGAAACACAAGGGAAAATATAAAACAAGTATTTTTTTTAAATAAAATATTTTATCAAGAAAAAAAATTCAAACGAATACTTATGAAATTGGTTTAAATGTTTAGAAATAACTCAATTAGTAAGATCAAAGTCATGTAACATGTTCTAATTTTAGAATGAGAAAACATTTATATACGAAAAATGATAATAGTACGACTAAGAAAGCATGTGGCACGAAATCATGGCAAATAACTTGGGTTAAATTTACATGGTTTTTTTTTCTCTTTTAACATGGTTGTTTCATTCGTACCTTATTTCGCTTCGTGAAAAATAACGCTGCCGAATACGCTTCGTGACAAATAATGCCGCTGAATACACTTCGTGACAAATAGCACCGCTGAATTATTGCGGCACAAAATAATGACCTGGCTAAAATTTAGCTAAACAAATGTTTCAATATTTTTGGATGCATAATTTAACTGGTAATTTTTCTTTTATTTTCTGGTTGAATTACAATAAAATAAAAGTATAATTAAAATCTATAAACACAATTAGAAGAAAAAATGTGATTATTAGTTAACTATATATATGTGAAAAAAATTGTGTGTGAAAACAATAGTTTCTTATTAATAATAACTACAACTGAACAGACCTTACTGATAATAATAAATCATACAATTTAGAAAAGGGCTCGATTTTCTGAGAAGTTAATAATTTTAATGTCACGTTTGGTACAATGGTGATTTCATAGAATAGAAATGGAATCCAAAAGAAATAAAATGAGCTGAAATAAAATGAACATTCTCAATTCACAACTTGATAGCTTTTAGAATGGAATAAATTTTTAAGTCATTCTATTGTTAGGTATATGAATTCAATGTATAATATAATCAAAGTTAATATAAATGACATACATACCCCTTACAAGAAAAAACAAGGGTTAATATCATGTTTGAATTTAATTTTTTATATAACTCAATAACAAAAAATATTGTCAATTAAAAAAGCAAACATTGTTTTATTTATGAGAAAAAATTGAAATGAGTGTAATTTTTTTTATAAGATACTTTATATATTTTTATAATATATTTTAAATTACAATTTGTTCCCCTATATTACTGTACTTTTTTTAAAAAATTCACATATTTACATAATTATTATTTTCTTTTAAATTTAACATAAGTATCTAAAATTAATTATAAGACATGAATATTAAGATAATTTAAAAACAAAACTGAAATTTAAGTAGGTTAAAATTAAAAAAAAGATAATAATTGTTATTCTATAAAGTGAACCAAAGTATATTTGGAAAATGAGATTCAATCTCATTCCATATAGTATAAAATTACTAATCCCATCTCTTAAAAGGGAATGATAATTTCCATTTTTATAAAATAATGCATGAAATGGAATCAACATTTATTTTTATATATTTTTTAACAAACATAAAAATACCTATTTCATAAAATAAAACTTGAAATAGAATCTCCAGTTCGCATACCAAAAATGCTGATGTAAGTGTTTATTGTTCAGATATCACCATATCAGTTAAAAACCATCTAACCATTTTGAATATTTTTTGTTAGAGTAATTGAATACTTTTATAATTAGTCATACATTCTCACTTCAATTTATCTTACCATGCCATTTCCATAAATTTTCAGTTATAAATAATGCCTTAAATTCTGACGAAACCATTGCGGGAAAAGCTTGACATTGGACACTAATCGAAGTCTTTCTCTTTCATAGTTTCATTATATATACATATTTTGTTTGATTTTGGCCTTCAAGGTTCAACTTCAAACCCAAAAGAGAGTCTGAGAGCAGAGCATAGAGCATAGAGCATAGAGCATTCTGGCACAGAGACAGAAACACCAAACAACAACAAAATCAAGAAAAATCAGCGCCATGAACGATCTTCCTCGGCTACAGAACCTTCGTTCCACTTCCCAACTACTCAGAGAAGCAACCTCTTTCTTCACCTCCAATTCCCTCACATTCCTTCTCCTCTCACTTCTCCTCTTCTCCTTCCGCACCCTCATCGAGAGCGGCGCCACCCACGTCACCACCCTCTTCGACCGCGACCCTTCCCTCAGGGCCATCCTCTTCCGCCTCGACCTTGCCGGAAACACCAACCGCCGCCGCCACCACGACCCCTCCCCCGCCTCCTTCCGCCGCCGCCGCCGTCCCTTCCTCCACCTCACCCGCGTCGGAACCCTCGACGACGACTTCTTCTCCGGCGACGACGACGACGGTCGCAGCTTGTTCGGGTCGACCGCGAAATCCCCCGTCAATGGCAGTTTCGTGGTTTTCGGACCCAAGTCAGGGTTTTCGGATCTTGTTGTCGATAATGGAATTAGGGTTTCCGAGGTGGTTCGGTCTGGAATCACGTTCAGGGCTGAAGGTTTGTCCTTTGCTGCTGCTGATGATGATGATGGAGACGGTGATGGCGTGGAGGAAGAAGAAGATGAAGATGAAGATGAGAAGGGTGGTGGTGATTTGGGAAATGGTCAAGGAATGGATAAAGGTGCTGATTTGAAATTCTTTGTAAAGGGATTTGAGATTGGTCGTCGTGATTCTGTGCCTCTGTTTTTGATCTTGGGTTTCTTATCTGTGGCTTATTTGTGGGTAATTTTTGTTTTTGTGGTTACGTGTACATTGGTCTTTGGTGTTGTTTTCATTGCTGTTGTGAATGATCTGTTAGGGAGGTTTAGTTCAGTTACTGGTATGATTTGGGATGGTTCCAGATTGGGTCTTAGGAGGCTTCCAGGGTTTTTTTTGATGAGATGGGCTGTGAGGGATGCATTGACTCAGCTTCTGGGATTGTGGTATTTTGGTGAAATTGAAGATCAATATTCTTTCTTTAAGCTGTTCTTTAGATTGAAATTGATGCCGCTCTCAGTTATTTCTCCTTGGGTTCCAGGGTATGAGAATGAGATTTCTGGATTCTTGTTCACTTGGTTTCTAGTTGATACCATTGTGGGTTTTGTATTTTCTGTGGATGCCTGGGTTGCCATAGTGGACCCAAGGAGGAGGGGGAGAGAAGTTGTGAAGGAAGGTTGTTATTTGTTATCTAAAATGTTGAACCAAGCTATACAGATAAAATGCTTGGAAGCTATATTTTGTGGATCGTTTGTTAGATGGTGTTTAGGCCGAATTTGTGGGAGGTCTTTGGCCATGATGTTTCAGTTAACAATGGAGGTTTACTTCATGGTTGCTTGGCTTATATTTTACTTTGTGGCCAGGTGTAAGGATGCCAATCTACAGGGAAGGAGGTTTGGGAAGCGAGAATTGGAGGGCTTGGTAGAAGGTCATAGATGATGCGTAGGGGGTGATTGGATGACAGTTTCTCATGTGGGTTTCAAATGTAATGTGTAATTAGCAGCATTGTTTAACTGCTTCATGTCTCCTACTTTTGCAGTCCATGTTGAGCGTCACTCCCATTCTATAGTTTTGTCACCAACAATGTGTTGTATGTACTTTACCAGAAGGCCAATATACTACTTGTGTATATTCTAAATGAGGTTACTTCGTCTGTGTATTATTTATAGTTCACGAATACGTGTTGGTGATGATAGTCACAATGTTTGAGAAACGAAGAATGGTAAAAGAAAAATCCTCAATGCACCATGGTGTTATATTGTCATGAGACTCATGACCAAAGTAACCACATAGCCTTTCTGATTTGGGGGAGAAGCGCATCAATCTGCAAGGACGGGGAAAGCACGTCAATCTGCAAGGACGGGAAAAGCACATCAATCTGCAAGAACAGGGAAAAGCGCTAGTGTGTTATGCATGGTTTTTCCCCCTTTAGAGAAAAGTATCTACAGAGGTGGCTCAGGCTAAATCATCGTATGCTTGTTTCGCATGGTTACTGACATCTTCTGCGAAACTAGCCGCTATCTTTGTTGTATGCATAACCTTACCTTGCAGCAATTTCATATTGCATCATGGGGTTACTTCTGCAAGTTTTGAGTGAAAAGAAAAATTTGGGTTGATAACAAAACTAGGGCTGTATCAGAGGGGCATTTCAAATTCCAACGTTGAAATTAGTTGTTGAAGAGCTGTGTTAGTACTACAAGACTAATGTTTAGTAGTCAGCTCTACCACTTGTTTTCTTTTTGGTGACTGATTTTCTAATAATATGTTGATTTGGTGGCTTCTTGAATTTTCAACTTTGTTCCTTTTCCTAGTATTTAGGAGTGCAGGTCTGATGCTTTTAATGCTTAAAGTCAGCTGAAAAGGGAACTGAAAGAGATTGGTTATATAAACAATGTTCAGATGCATTAAAACTAAAATTCTGTTAATGATTTCCCTCTTCTCCTATGGCTCATGACAGTTCCATTAATATCAATTTGATTATTTCTCATTCAATTCTGCAGGAAAAATAAGTGCAAGTAGCATTATTAAGATCTTCTGGTATTTCTATGGTTCACTTACTAAGCCTTATGGGTTATCTTGGTTTTCTGACCGGTAGTCTATCCCATCTAGCTAAGGGACAAGCTAGGTTCTTTATGGACCAGGTAGCATCTGGACTGACTGACAAACTTCCCTTCCATCAAAGGGATCGCATGGTGAATAGGGGAAGTGACCATTTCTTAATTCTTTGCATATTAGTCGTTCGTGAAACTATGGAGCAAGCAAAAGAACATATTTTATATCTTAAGGATATTGGCATTTTAAACATGTACGTTCAAGATAGTAGGGTATCTTACATGCGGGTGCGGAAGCAGTTTTTCATCAAATTCCCCATTTTCATTCACACCCAGAAAAAAAGAAAATAAAAAAAGAATGAACATGAACTTCAATCAATATACATGAACTTGGAGTTTTGCTTGAATTGGTTTTCGCTCCGTGAAAAAGGAGCTTATATTCTGTGACAGCATCTTTCCGCTGGTGGAAAATTTGTAATGCTTCTGTTTTTATGTTTCTTCCCAAGCTCAAGTAAATATTCTTGTACCTGATGATCCAAAGGTTCCCCTAATCAGATTTAATTCCCACGTTAAAAATTCTTCAGAGTTCGATATCGATAAATTTTCTGAGCGTTCTTCTAATTTGGCGGGCATCTGGAATTACTAGTAATTTACAGTCTTTGTTGTTCTGGACGTTATAATTAAGGTTCCTCAAGTAGATCTATTGCTGCTAGCTATAACTTCAGCCCGGGAACAGTATATTTAGCTATATAAATACAATGGTCTAATGCAATATTTACGGTTCATTATTAAGGTCTCATTACATGTCTTCTCTAGTTTAAAATGTGTCATACCAAGTATTTACTCATTAATGCACCAATCTATTGGGTCTTTAGCGCTTGGGTAACTGGCTTTGCTTTGCTCAATTTACAAACTACATCTTGTGCTGATAAGAGCAACAAAACAGACTAGAATTCTCTCTCTTCTTGAATTGATGATTTACATCAGTGAGCTAGATGACACTTATGCCTCAATCTACTTACAACATATTATAGCTACATATCAGCATAGTTAGAACTTCAACAGAATGAAAACTAATGTCTCAATAAGTGATTTCTCAAAGACACAAACACACCCGTTCGTTCTGTGGAGAGCTTGCGCAGCGAAGGACACTGAGGAAGAGATGCTCATCGCAAGGAATACGGAGTTTTGAATCGGCAATGAAGTCATATTCTTCCTGAGCTTGATCCAGCAAGGCCTTGAAGAGTGGATGATTGAGTAATGTAATCTTGATTACATATCTCTTGTGGTTCTCACCTACGTAGATAACCAAGTGACCCTTTGGAACGTCACTTGGGATGGAGCAACTTTCATGCAGGGAAGACCACAAAGCCCATTGACAGCAGTACTCACAGGCAGCACAAGGTATGGCTCTACTCCCCATTTTCTTCCACTTGTTAAGGCACCCTCTAAGAAATCTCCCCTTCATAGTTCTCGGGCGTATGCTGAAAGAGAGAGAGAAAGTGAGAAAGAGAGAAAAATTGCAGCGAGTACTTTGAAAGTGAAAAGGTTTATATAATTGTGGCATGGGAAGTAGTGAAGTACCAATGCTCTGGAGCATTAAATGGTTGACATGATTGGTAGCCTATGCTAATCCAATTATGGGGGATCAATATATATATTATTTAAGTGTGCAGTTGCTGACCTTGTTCGTTAGCTGACTCCTTTAGAGCATTGCATTTTGATACGAAACTGTACGAGCATGCATGGCAATGATTTTAAGATATATAAGGGTATAACTGATTAACATCCTTCCTAGGAAGTAAGGACTGTGTCCTTCTCTGTAATTCTTGAAGGGTGGTGCTTAATCACTGATCTTTCGAAGTTCTCAACGTGAAGACCCCACAACTCGGGGAGGAAAAGATAAGATATGAAATAGGGATGGGATAAGTTTCTTGGGCAAAGTGCGAACCCACTTATTTCTAATACGTGGGGATGGATATTGAAAAGATATAGCACTTTATTCTGAGAGAGGCTTCAACTTTTTGGAGTCGTAATTGTTGAAAAATTTGCACTGCTAAGTGCTAAACGTCGGTGAGACTACAACTGGTTTGCCAGAAAGTGGGTCAGATTAAGACGAGGTTGAGTGCATCTTGGAATATAGTGGATACTGGGATTAATTGGTTTGTGGTCTGTCAGGGAAGTGGAACTACTTGGTTAATCACGTTTTATGAATTGTGGAGGATTAACTTATTAATCAGCTATTTTCTATGTATAATGTTGGCGTCCTTGTCAATTTCAGTAGCTTTTTCTAAGCACGTATTAATGATATGAATTTATTATTCCCATTTGGATTGGTCTTAGCTCACTACTTATGTTGAATAATCTTAAATTTGTGCATGTCAGCCAAAGCATGGTTTATGTAAGGACTAAAGAGGGTACTATCCGTACAAAATATTACATATTCAGTCTCCTAGTAGCTATATCCTGCAAATGGATTTGGGATAAGTTTTACTGATCTCTGCGTCGCTCACAGGAATACAGGAAATGGGCTATGCATTGCAAAAGGGATGGAAGAAAATACCTTCCTTTGCAGAGAGGAGAATGGAAGTCACAGTTCTTGACCCAGAAAACTTTGACCCTCGGTAGATGTGATTTTGATTTGATTCCCTTCCTATGTTTTCTCATAAAACTTCACTGATCTTTAGAAATCTTAACTAGGATATTGATTTTCATCACTTTTAACCGTGTCATGAATATTGCTCAAGATGTAGGTCTAACATAATATTATATCTCAAACAAAATCGCACAGACAAACAATTTATAATAGGAAAACTCATTATATCACTTTGTTTTGGTCAAGAGAGGGTTAGACAAAAGGTGGAGTAGTTTTTAAATTCCTAGTTTTCATTGTATAATTAGAAAATTAAAAGAGAGATAGAAACTTATTTTTGTTTGAAGAATAACATTCAGGATTTTTATTGAAATAGTTGTAGAAGATGGGGTTTGAGGTTCCCTTTTTCCTGGTCCGCTCATCTTATGCAGATGCTCAGGGAGATGATTGAGAGCCAGCACACTGATTCATCCCCTTTAAGACAAATGTGGGTTGTGCTTGGTTGGTTGATTGAAAAGAATGACACGATTGAAAAGAATGACACGTTCAGTTTGATACATCATTTGCAGTAAACTGCCAACAGTTTTCCAGATATGAGACAGATCAGAGAAAATTATATGATATTGAAAAGCCCTTTAATGGATCTTATGAAATTACCCAATATGTAATAGAAATACCAAATTTATTTCATTTCATACTGTAAAATGCAGTCAAAGTTCTCCTGCACCCTCGCCTTGTTCCCATTTGTCCAAATTCCCATAGAGACTTCTAATCACGTGACAAGTAGAGCAAAATCAAAGTAGACAAAAATTTACTGAACAATGAACATCAACAAACTCTTTTTGATAAAAATTAATTCCTGGTAGGCAACCAAAGTCACCAAATCGGTGGAAAGCTGAACGAATAAGATGATTTAAATTTTAATTCATGACTTGTGGAAAATGAAAGTGGAACTCCAATTTTCAGGAAACATAATCACATAATAATTAATGCTTCATTACCTCTGTTTTCATACAGTAAAATTTAACAATTTACCGTCTTCATTGAGTAAGAGGGTATTTTTTTGGGTCTTTTTTCTATCTTGTATTGAGTTTTAAGGAGCAATGTGACTCTTACTCGCACTCACTTTTCTCACGCCCTGCACAATGGCTCTGCACTCTCCACACATCCAACGGCTACCTAGCAATGTTACTCGGCAAAATATATTTATACAAACCTTTGTAAGGTATGTGCACAATTTAAATTATTTAAAAAAATTTACAGTAAGAACAGGGTAATATCTAATGACTAGCGTAAAAATATATAAGGAATATGTAAATATAAATTTGTGCAAGTATTAGTTCTCTTTCTCGAGTTGTAAGAGAGAGGCTGTTGTGCAGAATGACATGTGATAAGGATCATGGCGAGTAAGGGAGCTAAGGGCATTGTAGACCAAGCAAGGGACGTTGTGCACATGAGGTTTGGGCCATGAGGCTCACGGATGGGTGAGGATGTGATTTGTCATAACTCATAGTCATAACTCTTTTAAGAGTGAGAGGCAGAGCCAAAGGGAAATAGTTGGCGACACCTCTAGGCGAAAGGCACTCATATGCTTCGCAGCCATTTTGTGCATCTTAATTATTTGATTTGACACGCTTTGCTCCCCTTCCACGTGCATTCCTCTGTTCTCTTGAGCTGTCATTTGGATCACCTTATCATTTTGTTCCCACTTCACCCTAACTGCCCCATCTCCACATCCCTCAATTAATTCCTCTCCATGCTTCCTTTTGGGAAGCAAAGTCCCTCTTCATTCTTCTTTTGGGAATTTGTTTTGATCAGAATACCGCGTCAAGTTTAAGAGCTAGTTTAGCCTCGGCTGAATTGTGGAAACCTTCATTTCAGTTAATTTGATGGCTCAAACCAATCTGTTTGAGCTACTATACAGTTTGAATGCATTCTGAATAAACATAATTCATATTATCTTTCTAAAATACGTTCGAACTTTATAAAATTTCTCAACTAATAATAACTAATCTTCTCTTACAAAAACAAACAAACAATCAAGCCTAGTCTTAGCATCATGCCATGAGTGTAAAAGGATATATGAATCCTTTCAAATTTTTAAAAAGAAAAATTATACTATTATTTTATAAGAGAGAAATATTGTTGGGTTCTAAGATACTTATACCATCTTGTAATTTAATTAAAATTATGTGTAGATAATTAAATTTAATTATGTTTTTATCGTTTAGTATAAATGGTTAACACAAAATAAAAAACAATTTAATTTAAGTGATAAATAAATAATTCTAATGTAATTAGTGAAATTATTTTTTAACCACTTATCAATTGAATTGATCACTTATTTTAATAAATTAAAGTACATTAATATTTAATTTATACTTAAATTCTAATTGAAGTAATTAATTAGTAATATCAATACCACAGTGTATTTTTTTTAGTTACATTAAAAGTATAAATACATAAGTAAAAAAAGAAAAAATAGTGAATCAAATTCCCGACGTCAACTTTACACTTAAATCTTAAGGACTCGGTGTTAATTCAGCTAACAGTTAGCTTACCATATATTTATGTTAAAAGTACAACTATTGTAAGAGTCTGATGTGATTTAGTCTTGTCTTCAATGATCTCTTGCACGTCCTTAGCAATAGTTCTGCATTTTAAAAATAACGATGGTTGTAAAAAAGATTTGAATTTAATTCTACATTGTCATCTACAGTTTTAGTGGATTTGAATATTCTTTCATGCTACAGTTTTGTCTGATTATTTAATCTAATTTAATATGAAAAGATACAAATTCAAAAGATTATATTACGGAAAAATAAATTATACTTTATTCCCTTAATATTTTTGTCTCAAATCAATTTAATTAGTACACTGATTTTAAAATCTTAGTTTACATTTATCAAATTTAAAAATATACACTACAACGTATTGAATATTGAAAAATATTATAAGTGATTATGTTTTCGTCTAAATTTTACAGAACTTACCAAGATATATTGAAAATATTATGAATTTTGGTCGAGAGCACTAGAAAGGGCTCTCTTTGTCATTTTTAGTAAAATCAAAATCATGGTATATATTTTAAAAATATGATGGAGAGTAGAATACAAGATTTTAAAATTGATTTTGTTAAAGTTTTAGAAAGAGAAAATATAATTTAACTAAGAGAAAAGAACAAGTTTTAAGCCCACTACTCCCGTCAGAATAATAAACAATGAAAAGTAGAAAGATGTGCGGAGATGGAGAACAGAGGTGTTGAGCCACGCACACCTAAAATAATAAAATAATAAGCTGCCAACAGATTCCCATTATCTGATTACAGCAAACTCAAACAGGAAACCCCCATTGTGCTGTATTGACTCTGTATAGTGTATATAAAAATAGTTCCACTTATAAAGTTACTACTATACTATTATCCTTCTCCATGCTTATCGTGGAAGAAGATTTGCCTCGATACTCATTGCATAAGTTTGACAAAAAAAATAATCCTGGTGAAATTGTATGAAAGCCCACCTTCCCTTGTCATATATTGGTTAAAACAATTCATTTGCATGTGTAGAAAGTATAGAAGCTAAACTGCTCCAAGTTGAAGCTCATAGCATTGTTTCCGCAATCATAGTGGTGAGCTCCGGTTTGGTGGAGTCAAGGCTCGTAGGGCTGGTTGGGATATATATGGCCAAGAGCAGCGAAACCGCGTTAGAAGGGGAAAAGTGATAGAAGGTGACTGAGTACCCAAAAAGCAGTGTTGCAAATGCAAACCACAATGCATGCCATAGATGCCTAAGGAGATGTAATACTAATACCCCAGTCTTGTGTATGACTTTGTGTCGCATACTCTTTTGTGTGAGGATGAACTTTTAAGATTATTCTTGCGAGTCACTTTATTTTGTTCATAAAGTTTTGAGTTAAATATATCATATAAAAATTATTTGAAATATCATACAAAATTTATTTGAAAGCCTTTTCAAGAGTAATAGATGATTACCTGTCATTATTAGTATGGGTTTTGAAATTTTTTGTCAGGGAAGTGGCACTTATAAGAAGCCTATAATAAATAAGTATTTTTTTCAAAACTAAAATTGGTGATAATTCATCTTTTGATACTAATAAGTCACAAAATGATTTTTAATGAATTTTTAGAAATCTTTTCATTTTGAAAAAAATTCAGTTTTAAATTTTAAAAATTTGAACTAAAATTTATCTTTAGACTTTCTATTTTTAAGGATTTTAATTTTTTTGATATTTTTATTAAATTTAAATATGAATAATTCATAATTTACATTTATATTTTAAAGTTAATAGACAAAAAATAAGTGTAAATAATAGGGCTCCTGGTTTGTGCTGTAAGGTTGTGAAGTTTAGGGCTGATAGTAATAATTAATATGCTTAATTGTTTATTGGCATTAATTGTTTAAGGTTATATTGTATTTGTATATGGATACCATAGTTGGCCTAAGATGTATAAATATGTTATATTTATAAAAATCACCAATTACCTAGCAATTTGAAAAAGTCAATTGAGGATTTTAAAAACTCACTAATCACTCATATTTAATGATGATGATTTATTCATTTCATCTAAACTACTACTCCACACGGTTTTGACCTATTCTACAGCAAAACGAGACTCTTAATCCTCTGATTTTCTATTTAAAAAATAACAATTGACCGGCTTTCTCCAAAAAAGTAATTATATTTGTACAAACATTATCCTCACAATTCACAAACCCTTAAACTTAATTTAACATGTCACGGAAGACTTTATGAAAAATTTATTTGTACAAATATCATTTTCGTTCACATACAGCACCTACAGACGGGTTGCATCCTACTTTCTTTTAAAGCAAATATGTCATGGGTAAGGGTGGATAGCGGGTCGGGTAGACTCATAAACTCGCACGTTTTTATCTAAACTAATTCATAGTTGATGAATTGGTTTAGGTCTATGCGTTGGATTGGGTTTAAAATAGCCAAACCCACGAGGTATAGGTCGGGTAGCGGGTTGAAACTTTACCAATCTGTGAAACCTAACCCAATCCAACCCTCTGAAGTTTTTTTAAAATAATATTTTAGGATATGTAATCATTTTTTATTGGGGTTTTGAGAATCTTAAATAACTTTATAATTTTTTTAGATAATTAATTTCTCGAGAATTTTTAAATTAAAATTACACTACATTTAGTATTAGAAGACGAGTTTTGAATCATTTTCGTAATTCTTTGCAACGAACTACTGTTGAGGCATTGATTTGTGCTCATAACTAATTAAGAACTCTTGATAAACACATTGATTTACAAGCTCAAATAGATGAAATTAAAAAAATTGAAGCAAGTAGTGTACAATATAAAATTTGCTTAATTTGTTTAGTCAATTACTATTAATTTAATCATTAATGTTTGCTAATGCTTCATAATTCTTTTATGTATTTGATATGTCTGCTGTCAGAGATAAAATTGTGGATCGTAATAACTGATCCTTTTAGATGTTTTCCATTTAACTAGTTAAGATTCTAGTTCTTTTTAACTTATTATTTCATTATTGATTTCAATTTTTTTGTATTTTGAAAATGGTGTTAATTGTGGTTAATGTTATGATATTATTGACTTGCAAAAAATCAAATAGGAAATGAGGCATTGATTATAGTGTCATTGGTTAATTGTGTTACATATGTCTTTGATATGTGTTAGTGTTGATCGTAATTGTAATCTTATAGAGTTATATGTACTTTAAAATTTATGTTTTATGTTATGTCATTTGAAAACTTATGTTATTTAGAACAGACTTTAATTTTTATTTTAACTAGATAAACTTTTTTTTTTAAATTCAAATTTAACCCATAGGTTGAACCCAACCCAACCCACATATGAGTATGTTAAGTTAATTCAGGTCAAAAAAGAAAATCTCCAAATCTAACCTATCCAAATCCACTATTTTCATAAGTAAATTGAGTCCAAAATTAAGCCAAACTCAATCCAACCCATGTGCAACGCTATTCAAGAGTCTACCACAACAATTACCAATGGCTATGATCCAAGCATCTACTCATCTTCGAAATGTTTCAAGCTCCCAAAAAAAATAATAAAATAAGAATAGTCAATTGAACAATCTAATCATTGTTCATTATTTGAGGATGATCAAGAAGCTGTTTCCAAATCGATTCGTGACTTAAATATATTCGGATTATGCATCGAGTGTATAGGTGTTATTTTAGATTAATTGTGAAAAAAAATATATATGAAAAATTATTTATATGTATAATTAATTTTTAAAAAAATTAATTATAAAAAGTTAATTTATGTTTAAATATGTTAATTTATAATCTATTTTATGATAAAATTTATTTGAATTGTATAAAAAAATTATTTTTATGTATTAAATTACCAAAAAATACATAATATAATTAAAAAAATTATTTAATTAAGAGCAAATAAATATTTCTCTATTAAAACTTTTAAAATAATATAAAATTAAACAATTAAAAACTTAAAATAATTTTTAAAGAAAAACTCTTTAATTATACAAAAATAATCTTAATTTATAATCAATTTTACATACTTTAAACAAACAAGATAAATTTTATATAAAATAACCTTTTTTTAAAAAAAAAAATTAATCTTTCCCAACATACTCTATGTACATTTAATTAGTTTCACACAATCTTCTCTAATGAAGACCCAAATCTAAAATGTTACTTTAAGCGATCACTTTTTATAGGTACATAAAAGTACATCATATACAGTTAACCAAGCCCCAAGAACTGTTTGTGCGACACCCTTATCCACATAACGTCACATGGTTCACATTTATATGCATAGTACAGTATTACCAGTTCCCTTCACCCACAAACAACTATACAGGTTCAAGTTCTAACACCATCAGGCATGACTGGATTTTAGTCTTCCAAGCCTACTATTGCATGGATTCTCAAACTACTAGTGTAGACTTACTAGTGACTCCGTCATTACAATTCAAAATACATTTGCTAAATTGTGTTTCAGGCACCCTTTCCTCCCCAAAATAAAAATATTACAAAAAAAAAGGAAAATTAATTGAAGAATCTAATGAAAAACCATTTCTGGTTACGCAAGGTTACTCAAAAAGATGTGTCTGACACCCTTCTCAAAATGATATCAAATGGATTACATTTATATACACATAGTCCAGCACATTTCCCTTCACTCAACCATCCATGTGCAACAGTGAGTCGTGGACACGGTTCTTACACATTAGTCAGGCATCATGACTAGGTTTGTTAGTCCAAGAAAATCATACCATTGCAGGGGTTAGGCATTAAGCATTGCAAACTAATGTACGCTTACTAATGATTCCTCACGTTTACTATTCAAAATTTCTATGCCTTTGTAGATACACAGGCAGAAATTACTTGAAAGGATAAAATTGTGCAAACAAAAACATGTTATACCTAAATTCAACAAGATTCTTTTGACTATGGATTCACTGGATCGTTACAGATGATGTTTTACTTTTAAGTACACTTCTTCCTACGTACAATTCTTTTGCTAAGACTAATGGAAGGAGTACCTTTACATTGACTAGCAACGGCAGAAGAGCCAACTTGGCCAACACATGATTTCTTTGAGCCACGTTCCCTTGGGTATGGGTGAATTTTAGCCAATTCACGCACACGGCGTACCACATTAAATGGTAAGGGACGCAAGGCAAGCTCGTCATTTTGCTCAGCCTGCAATCACCAAATGGACGTTTACATAAACTTATCTCCAAACTTAATTTCACCAGAGATAGCATATTTCACAAAAAGAAAGAAAGAAAGAAACTTTACAAAAGTACCGCATCACATAAGGTTGGAAATAACATTAAGCATAGGTACCCAACTAAAGTACCTGAGATATGTACGAAAATTCAATAAAAAGGAAAATGTTTCTGAAAAGGAAAATAGAAACTTGACCTCTTTCTTGTTAAATTTCTGTGCAGAACTGGCTCTTAAAAGATTACGCCACTTGTCCTGCAGAAATCACATTCAGAAAACACAGGTTTGGAAGAAAGGTGACAACTGAATGAGTGAAGGTTTGTGAAGTACCCTGAGATCTATGGGTGTTCGGTAGCTGGAAGAAGAAAACAGAAACCTCTTTATATCAGTCCATCGACCAACTCCATATTCAGATATGCCATCAACCAACTTCATCACTTCAGAGAGAGTCCACATCCTCTGATGCTTCCTCCGATCTTTCCTTCTCGATCTTTTTGGTGTCAAACATTCATCCTCAGACTCAGAAGGAAGTGGCTCCTCGTCATAATCAAGTTCCTACAAAAGAAATTTGTCTTATTAAATGAGGGCAAATAATTTAGATTTGCAGACCATTGGCCATGAATATTAGGCAATTATATTATTATGCAGTTATCTTCTCAAAAGTCACAATTTTCAGTGACAAAAACAGCTATAGATCTTACGAAATGTAGAAAAGAACAACACATGAATATTATGCTATAGTAATAAAAAATGAAAAAATAAATTTACTATCCTACTAAAGGAGGTAAATGATCCTGCAGTTGAAAGCAGTGTACAGAGAAGCCAAGCTCCCCTAGGAACCAAGACACGAGGAAAGCATAATGAAGCAAATTCAAGTCAAATAACACACAAGTTACTTCAAATTTCACATTACTTCAAATTCAAGCCAAGCACAGAAAATTTTAATAGAATACAAGTAGACAAATAAAATGTATACATAGTTCACATAATCATTAAATATTGATATTCAAGCTCATGCAGAAGTATCCAAAACCAAAAGATAGAGGATGAACATTTAAACAAAGAAGCACAATGATAAAAACAAGCCTAAAGAACAAATTTCTCTCTCTCTCTTTCAGACCCCACAGGGTAGGTTATGGGGAAGGGATTCTCATATTCACTGAAGAAAATACACGGAAAGGACTAAATTGGGCCCTAAAACAGTACCTCTTTCTTTGGACGCCCCTTGCAGACTTGCATCTCAGGAAGTGCCACATTATTATTTCCATTACTAGACTTCTCGCCAGGAATCTTTCTCAATGCTTTAAGTTTTATATGAAGTTCATTGCATGATGACACACTCAAGTGTTTATTTTTTGTAGCACCAGCTGATACCTTTTCTTTTGACCTCAAATTTGAAAATTCTTCAATATACCTCTGAGTAGGCTTTCGGAATCTCTTCTCTCTAAGTGCAGCAGGTTGGCATTTTTCCACCAAACCGTTTTCCTTCTCACAAGGTAATATACCACCAGCTAGAGATTGATCATTATCAACATCATCCAGACGCTGTATATCGAGTGAATTGTTGTACATGCAATCTCCGTTTGACGGTTGACTCCTAAAGGCACCATGTGATTTATAGGTTACTGTCTCATCTAGAGAATCATTTTTGCATTCAGATTGTGCAATGGGTACTTTTGTTGATTCTGATACCCCACCACCAATGCTACCTCCACTCAATCCTGAAGAATGACTTTCCGAACTTGAGTTTTGCAAAAGTGAACCTTCACAAGGACCAAAGCCTAGTATCTCAGCTTTGTTGGCAAATTCAAAATCTGTAGTTTGAAAATATAAGTTACAATATTTAAAAATAGAGTAATGAAAAAGAGGAAGCAGTAACTAATCCTTTTCCTCCTTTCTATCAAATCATCATAGCAGAAATTAACATCCTGATAGTCAATAATTTACCCAAAAAATATTCATCACATGCACCAGAGATAGAGAAACCATCTGTTCCTTCAAGATCATCGATTTCAACATCATCCAGCAATCCATCAAGGACCTAACAATATATTTTACCAAAGACAATTTTCATACTCACAAAATAAGGACACATACAATTTTAGCAATAAGAAACAGGGAAATATCAAGCAATTGACATTAGATGAGGCGATATAAACCAGAAAAGATAGACTCAAGCAACAAGTAATCAAGAATGAGCAGTTTAAATATAAAAATATTCAAACTACTAGCTTCGACATCACCCCAAATAATAACTGAATATAGACAAATACCTCCAGTTTCAAATCATCTTTTCCATTCAGAATTGTATGAGAATCCAAACCTCCTGTTGAATGTAAGCACACTAGTATCAGATAGCACATCACAAGTAACTAGGAAAATAACAACCAAAATCTGAAAGCATCTATTCTCAATGAGCTCAGAAAATAAGCTAACATCAATACAGCTTCGTCAACCATTAAAAATTATCTAATCCAAGATAATAACTCAGATATAGAATAAACAATCTGGTTTCATATCTTTGAAGATGCAACATTACTTCCAGACTTCTAAGCAATCTCTGTCAACAATACTCAGAATCACATACAGTTTGCTTGATTCTTTCATTCCTTCACCTCATCGTTTTACTTCTTCATTTATTCCAGTTTTTCAGCAACAAAATACAGGCAAAACTAAAAAGTTAAACTCATTTCTTGATATATGGAGTTCAAGCAATAGAATCAGTGAAGACCACTTAAGTCATTTGAAAATTACCAATACTTGACTTTAAACCAAATTCAAATCCACAGGAAAGATTTTCAGCATCATAACATTTCCCTATATTCTCCTCATTAAAATACGTGATACCATCCACTGATACATGATCATTTCTGGGTTCTGCAAGTAAATGCTCAACTTCCATTACTTCATCTTTAAGAGTAGGTACAAATGATTCATCCACCTGAACCTAGGTAAATGTAAAACAGATATCATAAATCATATACCTTAACCAATACTGTATAAAGAAGAGCATTAAGAAACAATGACGTAAATCTATATGAATGTTCGCACATAAACGGCTTTCAAGCGTTTCACTCAAAATATTAGACTTGCAAAGACCTAGCATACTGCAGATCAAGAAAAACCTTCCAAACAAAGGAAAGCATGTTCCGGTATGCCATTGATCAATTTGATCCTTATTTAAACTTTAAAGGGTAATCAATGAGTTTCTCATTTAATAAACAAGTAAGACCCATATGATAACAGTGACTCCATTAACATTTATTAGATATTTACTCTATAATATAATATCATCCTTTAGATATCAGTCCAAACCAGTGCTAGACTTTAGAGGAACAGTAATAATATTAATATTCCATAGTTCAAGTGCTAAAGCATCACAGTTAACTTATCAATGAAGCATATTATATGTATTGTCACAATACACTTTTCATCTTAGCCACAGTGGGCAGCAATCTAACTACTTCGAAAATGGTAAAATATATTTCAGTTTATTAAATAACAACTAGATTAATCATGAAGTTGGCTCGCAATGTCTTCTAGAGAATCCTATTCTCTCCCTCCGTTTTTATGCTCTATTTACTGATTTGTCAATGTGAAAAAAAAATTATGAAGATATGGTGAGTTACTTCCAACTTCCTGATCTATCTTTTCATTCCACACTTGTAGTATTCTATAATTTGGATCCTACAATGTAGTGGGGTCATTTAAATTTAATAAAAATCCCTACATTATCAATATACTGTATCATTACTCAACAATCACACTTTCTCTGGCAACTATTTATAATAAATTGAATAAAATTCTCATACAATTAAGCAACGATCCTAATCACTTGCCTAAACCAACATATGAATTCTATATATATATATATATGAATTTTATATTGCAAACCCAAACCTATGGCATTCTGTGTAATTGAAACCTAGGGGCTAGGATGTTAAAATATGCCCAACCATGAAATGAAATACAATAATTAAAATCATTATCCCACATAATCCCTGGAGGTTGATATTTACCATAATCTGGTGCAGCCACTAAGAGATAGATAATCACATAATGTAAAATAGATACTTTCCTAGATGTTGCAATATGGGGTAGAATGGGAAACACCATAATAGGTTAAAAGATCTATATGTTTATAGACATGACAATAATGACCAAAATCCTTACCCTTTGGCATTTCATATTGGAACACTTCCGCAAATATTCTTCCCGATCCATCTCATGTTCTCTTGAAAATTATCCTACAATTTCAATGCGCATCAGTTTAGTCTTATTTCTCATATATATCCACACATAAATACATGTTTATGGACACATGAACAGACGCATGCAAATAGCATTCATATATATATATATATAGATATTACCACAAATGCAAGATCTTCTTCACTTGTAAACTATTTATACATATATTCAAACTGGAAGGCTGCATCTTGGAAAGAACAAGGGGTATGACAACAGTTCAACTGTTTCTGCAAACTTAAATTACATGCAAAACTATGTCCAGCAATCCAATCAGAGGGTGTTTGGAAGTTGTACGTAGGTTCAGACTGACTAATCAGCACAATAATTTGTTTATACTAATTTCAAAGTATTATGTATTCATGGACAAATCTAGTCCTTCTGTAAACTCATTTCTTCAAATCAAGAGTGCATATTACCATAAAAAAAAACCCATATATTAGAAGTAGAACTAGTCCAAAAACCCGCCTTTTTAACTTCTACGATTCCCAAACACCACTCTGACTTGATTGCCCTTTTACAATTTCCATATCTCAGATTACCTACGAGCTTTTATTATTGTTTTTCTATTGGTATATCACACACATAAATACCAATGGAATTCAAACTCATGATTTCTTCCACAACCTTGTAAAAATTCAGAACAAATGTTATTAAGGGGAAAAGGGAAAGAAACAAGAACAAGTGGGAAGACAAATGTCCTCCAAGAAAGAAACAATAAAAACCATTAAAATAACACAACACAACAAAGCCCTACCATCCTGTTATACATCCTTACGAGAAACCAAAGGGGCAAGCAGCACAGAAAAGCCACATAAACAGTCCTACCGACATAAATTCCGTGTAGGAAAAGCTCATTGGAAATCCATACATTGCTGAATTTACAGACACCAAACCACTGCCAGAACCACACATCACCATAAATTATTCCCTTCCTTATTCCATTCATAACTCTTTTTCTTCAAACAACAGAGTCAGTCATAGTAACTGACATTCCACAATCACCTCTGATCATACTAAATTATATCAATACTAGAGATATCAAGAATAAATATAAAGTAAAAAAATAGCCATAGTCGTCATAAGTAGGCTGGAAATGAATCAAGCCAACTCGCTGCTCAGTTCGTTAACCTCAATGAGCTGAAGATTTTGACTCGTTTGTTAAATGAGCCTAGCCTAAACTTTCATATGTTTGGCTCATTAGCTTGTGAGTCAGCACAATGTATATATATATAGCCATTTTTTTAAGAATAATAATAACAATAATAATATTGAGTTAGAAATTCGAGCCTAACTCATTATTGAGCCTTAAAGGCTCAATTAATAGTTTAATACAAGGGTCAGTATTAACTCATTAAGCTCAACTAGCTCATAATGAGCCGAGCTCAAGCCAAGAAAATTGAGACACATTTCCAGCGCTAGTCATGAAGCATGAGAACAATTCAAAAAACAATCCTGGAAGACAGCTAATAATTACAAAGATAATCCATATTTAACATAAAACATCATGGCAAAAATGGGTCATTTAAAAATTAAAAAAAAAGCTGGAGGGAGCTTTCAATCCTAATTCCTAAACGGCATTATGCGAATCACGGATGAATACACAGCTATGCTATTTAAATAAAGAGCAAAAAGATTAAGGTTCTGATTGAAAACCGAAAAGATAATTAAATCATTTCTAACACACTCATACATAATTTAGTATCACGCTCCCGAAACCAACAATTAATAAAGCCCATTGAAAACAAAAACCAAGTGAGCCCAGCACAACCACGAAAAGCATATATACTACGCAGCGAAAATAATGTAATCCAATTATTTTCAGCTATCATTTTCTCCGTTATTTTTCTTAGTAAAGTTGAGCCAAAAAAAATAAAAAGAAATTATGAAATACTCAACCTCATACATTCATCAAGGAAAGCAAGCTCGAAGTAGCCGATCCCTAAAATCAGAATGAAATAAGGAAAAATTAAAAGAAAAAAAATAGAAAAGATTAAGATCTAATCTAGCAGAAACGAGAGGAGCAAATAGTATTGGTTGAAGATCTAACCTGGAATCGAAATCTTGAACTGAAGAGAGAAGTGGGAAAGGAAGTGTGAGAGAGAAATTGGAGCGAATAAATGTTGGAAACCGAAAAGGCTAAAACCGCCAAAAAGGTAGACGAAACGAAACGGAGGGTAGGGATAGAGGGAAAACAAAAGGGTATGGAGGTTCGCTGTTTTTATTCGACGGAATCCAAATCCAAATGGTTTTTCTTTTTCGACACCATCGAATTGTGCGTTTCAAGTCCGCTAGACCGGACACGTGTACAACATTAATTGGTACTATTTGTGGTCGTCACTCCTGGTCCCTTTCTTTTGTGCTCCTGTCCTGTCACTTTAACGGTGTCTATACTATACTCCAGTAACGCTTATCCACTGTATCTGCAAAAACGGATTAAACGACGTCGTCCTGAGGTGCCACCCCACTCATCTCATCTGTCCCTCCCGTTTTTCTCGTGTTAAGTGCCGACTATCAAGCCACTAAATCTACAGTTTTTATTTTCGAAAGGATTTCATTTTGATTAGTGTAGATAAAATTCTTTAAATAATATCTCAGCATTTACATAGTAAATTTAAATTTAAATTTTAAAAATTAAAAATCAAATAATGACAAATATTTAATTCAATGAAAATTTATTAAATCTTTTTTATATATATTATACCCTAAAATTAATATTTTTTTCTGATGAGTATCCAAAGGAATCTAATTATTTTAGCATTCATACAATTGGATAAGGAAAGTGATTGTAGTTGAATTTAATAACGTAACGTAACATATATATAATGATTTTTTTTTTGGAAATCATATATACTGATTTTTAATTACACATGCTTTTTAAATATCAATATCTAACTATTTTTTATTTCTTCTTTAATTAAATGTTAATAATTTAACCAAAAAAATTTAAACTAAAAAAGCAGTTATTATCAACTAAGAAAAATATATATTTTTATTTTGAGTTGTCAAAATTTAATTGAAAAACATAAAAATAAAAAGAGTACATAATATTTAAATTTTTGGCATTGATATTTGTTTTTTTTGTTAAATTAATATTTTATTTTCTTTATTAAAGTATTCACCTTTATTTTTATTTTATTATAAATAAGGATAAAAAATTATTTTAAATTAATTACAAATTCTAACTTCCACATACACTTTTTTTTTCTTTTATAATTATTTTTTCACATATTATACTTTAAAATAACTTTCTATTTAATTTTTAATTTTTAAAATATTATAAAATTATAGTTATATTTAATATTTCTGTTAATATACAGAAAAATTTCTAATTTTTTAATTTTATATATTAAAAACTCATTATCACAATATAACCTTTTAGCTAAATTTCTATCTACCCCAATCATTAGACGTGCTAGGCCCAAGTGTATTTTTCTTTGCATATTGTAAGGGTAGACCGCTCTTAGTTATCGACTATCTACCTACGCATTTATGATTATGATATACCATTCTTGTTTTTTGGTAATAATTATGATATACCATTCAATATATATCGGAACTGTGAATATGATTTATGCGTGGGTCTTATCTTATTCTTGCGAATCATGTTTCCGTGTTGACTTGTTGAATATAACTTGACGAATTATGATTATTTCTTGTTTCCAAACATCCTGTTTTCCATTTTTTTTCATGAAGTTTCATTTTAATATATGAACATGGCATTATGGATGTTAACAAAGTGAAACAATGGTAAACATTTTTATTTTAAAGAGGTAAAAAATAAGGAATTAATTTTAATTCATTGTCAATATAAAGTATATTGTTATCTAATTATATGTCAACACATTATTAAAATAATTAGACTATCTAAGTAATTATTGTGATAATCAAACTCTTTTAATAATTTGACAATACATAATTAGATGACAGTGTAAAAAAAATTTACACGTGAATCAAAATAAGGCTAAACACTTTAATAAAATTATAACAAGTATAAAAAATACAGGATATCTTTTTTTGGGGGGAGGGGAACAACCAACATATATTCTGCAGCTCTAGTTGCTCAATTTCTTAGTGATAATTACTAATTTGTAGCAAGTTTTCAAAAAGAGCAAGTGCTGGCGCAACAAGAAGACTAAGAAAACAAAATTGGTGTAAGCATGGGAGATGGACTAATTGCACTAATTTAATGAATCCTTCAGAGTTAAATAGAAAGACACAAGACACTAATTCCAAATTGTTAAAGATTAAAAAAATATATATGAAATTAGAAACACACCATATATAATTGCTAAATATATAAAATAAAGTGTCCTAATTTTATTAAGCTTCAAATCAAGTGCAATGGATTAGAAGTAAGAACAAACATACATTTCAGGCTTTTTTGGCCCAAGAACTTTGAAAGCAAATTACCCAAATGCAATATATTTCAAACATATTTTTTATATATTGTTGTTTTTGACAGAGTGTCATTATTATTATTTTTAATTATTTCATGTGTATTATGCTAATGTAAAAGGCGTGATACACGTCATCACGCCAAGACTTTAGGTGTGATATATGTGGACACGCCAATATCAAAAGCGTGATATACATGATCATGGCAAATACATTGGTGTTATGGTACATATCACGCCTCCTGTGTTAACGTGATGATGTGTATCACGCCAAGTGCTTTGATGTGACATACGTGGAACATTTTAAAAAAGTGCTAACAGTATTGCTAAAAATAACAACATTCAGGATGTGTGTTAGTGATGTGTATATAGTGGAAAGATAGTGATATATTAACAGTATTGGGGTATGTGAAGAAAATTTATAAATATTTAATAAAAATATAAAATAAAAATAATAATAAATTATTGTAAGCAAAAAATAAATTTAACCTTGATTTCATGAAATACCCATATAATTTTCATAAAAAGCCTCATAACTTACAAAATAAGGAGTTTTTTTTAATTCCGTTGGACCAAATCGCTTAAGGCAGTTTGTGTTGCACTGGCCTCAAAAAGTTATATGGAATCGATATAAAATGCGTCTAAATTGGACAAACGAGTCAAAAGTTATGACTTTTCAAAATTTTAACTTTGATGATATAGGTTTTGTTGTATTAAATTCTAGAATTATCTTTAATCTATTTCTTTTTTCTCAGTTTATCATTATCACATCAATGACTTAAGCGTGATATATTTTATTACGTCATTTATTACAGCGTTTTATGTACTATCACGTCAGTGCGTTTAAGGTGATTGTTTATATCACGCTAATGCTTTCAACATGTTCACGTATATCACGCCACCTGTGTTGGCGTGATAACGTATATCACGGCACCCGTGTTGGCATAATACATGTGGAATATTAAAAAAAATATATGTCACACTAACAAAAATGTAAATTGTTTCAAATGAGTAGTATTTTGATAATTTGTCCCTTAATCCACTCTAAACGGGCCAAAAAGCCTACATTTCAAGCATTCGAAATTAAAAAAAAAATCACGAGGTAAGTTCTGCAAGGTAAATCAGGTGCCTCTGCATCTTGCACTGAAACGAAGATTTTCCTCCACAGTCAAGTTCCCATGCACAATATCATCTTGTGGCACAAAACCGATAATTTTCTTTATAACAGTGAATGGATTCGGGTTTTCCATTGATTAGGGTTGAGCCTGTGACGGTGCATTCTCTTGCCTTTCCTGCCAAAGCAGAAAGAAATGTCGTTTTCCCATCTCCTAAGGACCAGGCATGATTTTACCTGTCACACACCTCAGTAGATGTTTGCTTTTCCCTTTCAAAGTGAGAGTTAAATCTTTGAAAGCTACCTCAATCACAGCCAGGCTATTTGGATCATTCTCAAGGGACTTCAACATTTTAGTAAGGTTGCTAGGTTTCTTTTTTTGGCTTTTTTTTTTTTGGTTTATGAGGATATCCCTGCGGGCAACTACGAGACTAATTCCTCGAAGTACTGGTATGCATTTAAAGAATTGACTTTTCCTGGGAGATGTTTTTCTATAGACATAAGTCAGCAATTGAACTCCTGACCATATGCTTAAGAGACTAAATATTTATCACGTGTGCCACACGAAGTTGGTTCTTTTTTTGGCTTTTGAAGCTGCAGATGAATGCTCGGATATGCTTGAAGAAGAATTTGGAGGCATTGGTGGCAATAGTGTATGCCCATAGCAGGTTTAGCTTGACTAAAAACCTTTAATTGCTCTGCTTGCCTTACCGATTTCCTGCGAGAAAAGTTGCGGTAGAACTGCTCTTGCAATCCCAATGTACGCTTCCTGCCAACATATTTTGCTATTCTCCACCTTTCTCGATCTTGTGCAGTTTCTCTTGCATGTCTTGCTGCAGCTTCCCTGGATTTAGCCCGCCTTCTTTCTCGAGTAGCTTGAACTTGATCATAACAGTTATAAATGAAGATGAGGAGTGTACTTAATGCAACCTACAAGGGGAAATAATACCAAATATGATAAAATGGACCTAGAGAGAAGGAATGCTTAGCAAATATTAGAAAGTATTTCCATGCTCTTACAGAGTATATGCAAAAAGAAAAGCAAGTAAAATTTTGGACACTTTTCTGTTGACTCATGTTGTATTACTTCATATTGCGGGATAAGCTAGGAAGCACGGACACTTCAAAATGATTGCCGTGTCCGTGTCACCGTCGTATAGTGTCGGATACTTCTCCGACACCTTTGGATACTCTTAGCTATCTTTTAATTTTTTACTTTTATTTTTTGAATTTTTGTATCATAAGAGGTGAGATGCCACAATAATTAGATAAATGATAGTATTTTATTTTATCTACAATAACTAATGTTAACTTTTGAAACATTGATGTCTTTATTTTAATTTAGAATTTGTGTTTTTATGTAATCTTACATTAATTTTAAATGTTGTATCTAGCCGTGTCGTGTCTTATAATTTTTAAAATTTGCCGTATTGTCGTGTTCGTGTCGTATCGTATTCGTGTCTCGTGTCGTATCCGTGCTTCGTAGGGGATAAGAAACCAGAGTTGGTCAAAGAAGAGAGAGATACAGAAGCTTTAATAATGTGTATGCATAATAAACAACAGAAGCAAAGAATAATCATTCATAAAACAAACTGTAATAAAAACCTTGATAGAGCATGAAAAGCAAACTAAAGTTGAATGAAAGTTTTCCATACTGCATAACCAATGAAGCAAAATGAAATAGAGAGGGACTCAAAGCATGACCTCATCCAATACCAGATCAGAATCCACTTACAATAAGCAAAGCGCCATAATAAGCATGCATATTTTGGGTTGCTGTGTTTGGATTACTGGTACTCAACAGCATGCTGCAAAAATGAACAATACAAACTAAGGTTCTGATTTAATGTCCTCCATTCTCAAACAAAGTAGAGCATGTAAACGACACGGAAAAGTTAATTCCAATTACTGATAGTGATAGATAACTTGCTGGATCTAACCCATTTTATCATGTCAATTATGCTGTCATGTATTCACCCCCTATGGACAAAGTTAAAATATCAGGTCTTTATTATTTAGTCTATAAATTCAAATTTACAGTCAGTTGAACGACTGGATCTATGAGTATAGTTTTTTCTGTTTAAGATTTACAATCTGAAACCTATAATTCTTTCAAACAGATATGAGGATTGTACCTAAACACAAGCCAACTATACCAAATCAAGGTAAAAAGTAAGTCTAAGTTAACAACCATTAATGTGACTTAAAAAGGTTTTTTACTTTTGTCTTTTCTCAAAGAAAAAAAAAATTTCATTGAATTTTTTCTTAGCCAATGGGTGAGAAGTGGAGGGATTATGATACTTCCTGAGAAAGGCAAAGGAGAGCATCTCAAGTGGCTGGTTAAAAATAGTAAGGCAAGTCATAAATTTATGAAGTGTAATTTAGTTATAAATTTATGAATCACAATTTAAGGACACACACGATGGCATAAATTACCCAAGACATCCGATTTTGAAGAGTAGAACCCATCCTGCTGTAATATCTTAAATTGGAGAACATAATATAAGTGAGTATGGATGCTCAGCAGTCAGTACCAGGTGGCTGCAATGGACAGAAAATGTAGTAGTACGTAAGAATGGAGGTTTAGAGGACATTATCTTGCAACAAAAGAAATTGAGACAACTTAAACAAGAGCAAAAGGAGGTTTGGGATAAATCAATACCCACAATCACAAGAAACTTTGCGTGTCGTCATAGTTGGGCAGTATGATCCCAGAGAACAGAAGATATCACTATTGTTCACCACGCCAGACCAAATATCAGTACTGCCAAAAGTATGATTTGTTTCTCCCGGAGGTATCTGGTAACGATATCTGCAAATTTGTTTTTAGTGATGATTCTGATGAAGCATAGACAACAATGGAGAAAAATTAAGGTCAAGATTAGAACTTACGGGTCACATATTCCAGTCGAGTTGTTCAGTTTTGAAAGTGGACAATTCAATGAGAGGAAAATCAGAAAAGTTAAAAACATGATACTAGAACAGCTAATCTTTATCCACAAAAGATAATTCCAGAGATTTTAAATGAAAATAAAAGTTGTTTTCTGCAGAATATGGAAGTTATCACGATGACTAACAAAAGCAAAGCTGAAGAAAAGAATCTGCGTGTCTGTATATGTACTTGGACTAAAAAGTCTCCAGCGGAAAAGAGAAAATTTTTACACATCAAATCATTTTTAGGAATGCTGTTTTTCAAAACTTTTCACAACAATATAGTTCAACATGTATGCCAAATATAATTCAGGTTTCATACTCTAATCATGAAGAACATACAATAGCTCTATTACAGGGACCAATCAAACATTTAGCATGTGATGTTTGCAAAAAAAACTACTTCATAGAAAACATGACCCTTGAGAGAAAATATGCCACTGTTCTAGCACAAGATTAACATTTAGTATGTTTTGAATAGACTCTGACTCGCATACATCACTATCCATAAACCCTGCCATTCAGCATAAATTTTCTTTTCGATCAACATGGCATATATGCAGCTTGTCGTTTCTTGAATGATTAGGTGTCTAGCAGTTAGATCGACCCCATGTTAATGAAAAATTGCTTCTGATTTGGGTCCTGCATCTCACCCAGAACTAGAGTACCCATATTTACACCTTCCTTTGCGTAAAACATCAGGTCATTTCCTCCAACCAAGCAATTTAAAACAAGCTTGTAATCATCTCTGTAATTTATGCTAGTTCAAACTTCATAGTTCCAAGAACTGCAACAAACGTTGCTTGGAATCCATTTTCCTTTTATCTCAAATGTTGCTTTTTTCTTCATTTACAGAATGTTTTTTTTGTTGACAAGTATTATCCTCTTTACAACTTTGATTATTCTCCAGATCATTGTCAGGTGGCATCAGTGTTAGAAACAACCGGTTTAATTAATTAAGTATACGTGTATCTGTTAGGACGCTACCTATTCCTAAGGTGCACAAAAGAAAATAAATATGGGGAGAATATAGGGGATTATTGCTGGCTAGAAGGGATGAAAGGTGTGAGGGGCTGACTAGGAAAGAGAGAGAAATGTTGAGAGCAACTACCTAACAACTGGCAGCTCATGGTTGGAGAAGAATATTCTAGAATCACACTAGAATTGAGAGGAGCACGAGATAAAAGGGAGGGAAGGAGCATGGAGGGGGCATCCAGAAATTGAGTAAGGTTTTGGGGCCATTTGGCAAGGAGGAACAGACCCTCAAAGTTCTGCAGGAGTGGTCTTTTCAGTTCTGTTTTGTAACTGTAGAGATCTTCCTCTGCTTGTAAGGAGCTAGCCTCCATATTCTCCTATCAATAAAACTGGGTTCTTATCAGTATCCTGATACAATTCAACTGTCTGGGGTATACATATCTCATATCTGTGATATAATGAAGCGAAAATGTCAATTTCCTCATATCCTTATTATATAAATATATTACCCTTTAAAGTTTGAAGAAAAAAAGTGATCAATTTAACTGAAGACACAAACAATGGAAGAGATCCAGATTTGGAAAGAGTAGCCGATAGATGCTGCATCCACAACAAAAGATAGTTAAAATCCCAATAATTAGCATAATTCCATCCTATTTAAAGGTAAAATTTAAAGAGGCATCACATACTTACGTATCATGCAAGTCAACCCCTGAGGGCAGAAAAACCCCTCACAAACAAGGTTGACAGATCTTGTTTCTATAAGGAATATCCTTTATCTCCTTTTTGAGGTCAATACTCTGGCCCGCACTACAACCCCAACGGGGTTCACAACCAGAAACCCATGAGGCCAAATTGCAATTCTTGTTAGCTTTTAGGTAATTGGCAGATGATGGCCCCAGTTCCAAGAAACTGTGGAAGTAGTACCTTATTTCAGCTGAAGTACATATTCGATCTATAAAATCTCCTGTCAATCAAATCACATTATATTTAGGATTAGGAACTAGTATAGAATGAATGACAGGAATTTGGTTCAAGCAAAAAAATGCATAAGAAAAGAACAAAGAAAGATTCTGTACATGCCATTACTTGGGCTTAAAATTCCAATGCCTTGATTCCACACAAATATGTCTTTGGCACTGGATAGTGGATAACAATCACCATCAAGAAATTCAGCTGAAGTTGGGCAGGTCAGAGGCACAATCCCGTGCGACACACATTTATGGGAATTGTAACGTCCTTGAATTGTAAGGATAACGCAGTAAACACTAAACACAACCAATATGCTAACCTCTAAACATACAACGAATTCCTTTCTCTTTATGCGAGTTTCAAATGAAAAATTCTACACACTTTTGAGTTATAATCCCAATGGAAAAACTTCAGTTCTTACTTCTTTGTCATCTTCCAAGGACAGAAAACAACCTACTAGGAAATCCTCCAAACTTCAGTAGCCATAGGCTTCGTGTAAATGATACTAAAATAGTAAACTGTCAATATGAGAGCTCACAGTCGTACCTTTTTTCTTAACACAAGAATCCACGAAATGTATCCTCAATAGCTAGGACAAATGTGACTTAAATAACTATAGGAGAAGGCAATAATAGAATATGACTCACACATCCTTTATGCAGAAGCTTAAACTTGCTCTGATGTCCCTGGTTAAAAGCTTAATAAGATTTTCAAGTTCATTATAGATTTCTTCCATGAAAAAATGAGGGTACAAGAGTGTTACTCGCACATTGAATCCGTGGTAGCAGACTTAAAAGTAGCGAAAGAGAACAACAACAACAATAACAACAAGAATGGAGTAACAACATGTAATTAGTGTGATAATCAAATTTTTTTAATGATGTGTCACAATATAAATTTTTTTTACATTATTAATAGATTAAAATTATATACATTTCAAAAGAAAAATTGATAATATATATATATATATATATATAAAAGAGTGGAAATCAAAAGAGCTACAAAGTGACAAGAGTAGCTTCCGTTAAATTAAAAAATAATACCATACCATATAAAATGATGCCGAAGTTTAACTCCACCGAACACTTTAGCAAATAATCAAATATAAACTCAACAAAAGTGAACACTTTCACTCACCATTGCCGGCCACAATGTTCGGTGGAAACACAACAATCACAGTTGACATAAAATCTAGATTACAATAATTTACTGTCTGAATATATTGATTATGAAACTGAAAAGACAGCACAATTGATTTACCTTCATAATTTATAATAATCTGCCTTAAATTTCATCCAATACTCATTCAGTCACGGACTCAAGCTAACCGGACTCCTAAATCACTCGGTCAACTGTCGGTAACGTCCAGGAAGGTTCTTACGTTCCCTACGATACAAAATTACAAAGCATTGATTTTCCTTCCTTCCTCGTACTTTCTGTTTTTTACACGCACCAACTCAATAACGGTGGTAAAAAAAAAAAAAATTCCAAAATTTGCGTCATTTTCTGTAGTTTACTTCACTCCAACTAAGTACATGGCAACTCATGGTAAATGAGTCCAGCAGTTTGCGGTTTTTAGAGACGAACCTCGTGTATAAATCTTACGGGAGTCATCATATTGGGAGGATCATACTTAGTGTTTTAAATTACGGTTTTAATTACGCTGCAATTATATAAATTATGAAAAAATGTAACTGATGTGTTCATAATTATAGCTGCATTTTGATTGTAGAAATTTCCAAAACCTTAATATTGCTACCGCAATTACCATTGGACAGCGTAATTTAAAACTCTTACCGTACCCAATGTACTTTCCAGAGACTGTGAAGTTTCGCTCCACATTTTTTTTTGTAAAAAAGAAAAAAAAAAAAAGTAAGTACATGGCAGTGTGTCAATCCACCAAAGCGCAACATAACAAAATCATCAACCTTGACTTGGTTGATGATGCTTGCGCACATAATAACACGACAACAACATAAGCTGGAAGTTCCTGTTTCTTCCAACTCTTTCTGCGGCTGTAGTGATTGTTTACCTGGTCTCTCAAACCCCAAACCACGTTCACACTACTTTCGGTTTCGATTATAAATAATACTGTGCAAATCAAATAAGGTTGTTTTCTTGATTTGGCTTCCAATTAGGTTGGTGAGCTGACCTGCACCTGCCGTGTGCAGACTTCTCCTCCTCTGCGGAACGTGCAGTCTTTCTCTTCATTCTCCTCTTTTTTGAGGCAATGGGTTAAGAGGGTCCTCGCAAAAAAGGGCAATTCGTCATTTTGTTGAGCTCAGAGAAGCTGAAGCTTTTTGCGATCAAACTATCTATTTATAACAGAGGTGAGTTTCAATCTCAAAATCTCTCTCTCTCTCTCTTTACTTGTTTTTCTTTATATACAAATAAGGCCTGCAATTGATCCCGAATGACCCCAAAAGTTATATATAAACGTTTCTGGGCATTTCTTTTTTCTTTTTTTTTTGGATTAGACGTATGGGTATGAAATTTGCAGACATGTGCTGTTCTTAATTCGTATTTCCCAAAACATATAGTTTCTGTTAGCAGTTTTGGAACTTTTTTTTTGTAGCTGAATGCTGTTGACGTTTTCAGCTTTCGTTGGGAGAAGAATATATTAGATTTCATTAATTAACAACATTTATGTTTGGGTTATCTGAAATTAGAGTTGTTGGAAGGGGGAACTAGGCTGCTAAGGAATGAAAAGCTCCTTCTGATGTTTGATAATACAGTTATTTAATACAGATGGGTTTTTCTTTTCTGAATTAGTGAAGTATTTGAAAAGTCTTCATCATCTATGACTTTCAATTTAGATGCCATGTTGCTTTTCAATGACTTAATGTTTCTCAATTTTCCTTCTCCTTTCTGAAAATGCAGTCCATTCAGTTTGCAATGAAGTGTTTTCCATTCCACTATGGAGAGAAGAAGGATGAACCGAAGATCTTGCAATCAATATCAGGTCGGTCCAACAGTTCCACGTATATTGAGGGTGAGATGAAAAGATCTGGTTCTGAATTAAACTCTCAGGATGTCTCAGACAATAGCACAGACTCCCACAGGAGGACTTCATTTCCCAGTTTATCACAAAGGCCAAGCAACCTGAGAGTGTTTACTGTATCTGAACTGAAATCAGCCACAAAGAATTTTAGCCGCTCTGCTATGCTTGGAGAGGGTGGGTTCGGGTGTGTCTATAAGGGATTGATCAAGAGTGGAGACGACCCATCCAGAAAAATTGAAGTTGCAGTTAAACAACTTGGTAGAAGAGGAACGCAGGCAAGGGTTTGCCTTATGTTTTTTCCTCTTGAAAGTTATACAAATTTAGTTGCTTCTGCAATATCAGGAGGTATCTTAGTAAAATGTGATAAGGTGTTGCCATGCACGTGTATAGTTATTTTGCTGTATTGTATACTTCATGTGTTTTAATATCATAATTCAAGTTATAATGAACATATTGTTTTAAAGCATAATAATTTGAATTGTCACATAAGTTGCTTCAAGTAGAGATGGTTAGAACTTAGAATAATGTATCTTTATCTTCCCATATGGGTGTAAATCTTTTGGCTGTTATATTTTGCAAACTTTACTTGATACTGAAAGATTTTCGTTGTAAAGTAAGATGCTCTGATTGCTGCTACACAAGACAGGAATTATGTGTAAATCTTTTGTGTGTCTACATTACAATGTGTTCATCTTGATTCTTGTGTTACTTAACTTACTTTACTTTTGGCTTACAGGGGCATAGGGAATGGGTAACAGAAGTGAATGTTCTGGGTATTGTTGAGCATCCCAATCTTGTGAAACTAGTGGGTTACTGTGCTGATGATGATGAAAGAGGAATCCAGCGGCTTCTGATTTATGAATATATGCCCAACAGAAGTGTGGAACACCATTTATCCCCCCGATTAGAGACTCCTCTATCATGGAGTAGGAGATTGAAGATAGCCCAAGATGCAGCTCGTGGCTTAACATACCTGCATGAGGAAATGGATTTTCAGGTATAGCCATATAACATAACTTTCCTATTCAATTCAATAAAGCTTCATGTAGAAACTAGTTGTGAGCCTATTTAGATATCCCACTTTCTCCAAAAGAAAAAGGAAAGGAAGCAAGGAGGAGCTAATTGGAATTTTTTGAACATACTTCATTTGCTATTCAAATATGGTGTGCAGCTTGTTATTGCTGTGCTAACTACTTGCGGGATGTTTAGATAATTTTCAGAGATTTCAAATCTTCAAATATCCTTCTGGATGAGCAGTGGAATGCAAAGCTATCGGACTTCGGGTTAGCAAGATTGGGACCTTCCGATGGGTTAACTCATGTTTCAACAGCGGTATGGCCATGTTTATTAATTTATGATTTCATATATTAATTCAATGTTCACATATGCAGAGACGTAAATGCTTTTGATCTTTGCAAGTGGTTCTTTGCATAAGCAAGGAGAGAAATTTGGTATAAGAATAGGGACCTGAATCTAGAGGCATCAGTAAAGCTGCAGACAATTTTATGGGGCTGAGTAAATGGTTGTGTCAAATATGTCATCGTATGAATCATGATTAAGTAAAGGAAATCATAAGGCCTCTCTTGGTGAAATTTGATATCCATCTTTTTAAGTCTAACATATGTTAAAAAATTGAATTCATTTCTTGTGCCATGAAAAATTATTCAATCTAAGTTTCTCTATTTTCTTTTTATTACTGTTACTTTTACATGGGCACATTAATGGTTAAAATTATCCTTTTATAGTTAAAGCATACAACATACTGTCCAAACACCAGCAACCAGCCATTTATTGCTGGAACCCAGTGATTCAATATATAACTTATGCTCATTTGGCTGGTTGTTTATCAGGTTGTAGGAACAATGGGGTATGCAGCTCCAGAATATATTCAAACTGGGCGTCTCACGTCAAAGAGTGATGTATGGAGCTATGGTGTCTTCCTTTATGAACTCATTACTGGCAGGCGCCCTTTAGATCGAAATCGCCCCAAGGGTGAGCAGAAGCTGTTGGAATGGGTAAGGCCATACCTTTCAGATGGGAAGAAATTTCAAATAATAGTGGATCCAAGACTTGAGAGGAAACACCTCTTCAAGTCTGCCCAGAGACTTGCTATAATAGCTAACCGATGCTTGGTCAAAAACCCAAAGAATCGCCCAAAGATGAGTGAGGTATTAGAAATGGTGAATCGAATTGTGGAGTCTTCAGTGAGTGCTAATCCACAGCAACCCTTGAAGAGTGTGGCATCAGCAGAAGCTTCCCAGGACACTGAAATAAAGAACAATAAAAGGATCATGGATCTGGAACTACCCTTGAAGAGTGTGGCATCAGCAGAAGCTTCCCAGGATACTGAAATAAAGAACAAGAAAAGGATCATGGATCTGAAACCTGGAGAATGTAATTGGTTTAGGATGTGGAGACCAAAGCTTTTAAGAGCATGTTGATTATTGTAACTTTAAGCCAATCAAGCCTGTGAATTGGAGGCAAAGCTTCTTTATGACAAGAATCATTTATCATTCCCATACCTGGACACCATAAAGAGCTCACGTATAGTTCCTAATGCTATGCTGTCACAAAAAATGACCGACCTTTCCATCTCCTCTAGCAATGTGTATAAAGCTGCCATCATGTGCTACTTACCAATTACCACGGGTGCTTCTAGCTTGCCAAGCTTTTTGAGGAAAATTTCAGGGATGCTATTCAAGTAGTTGAGAGGAATGATTTATGAATTCCAAGGGAGAGGCGGGGTTTCTATGATTTGCTAGCTATATTGCTGAACCTGATGCATCTGATTGCTATGGTTCTCAGAGAAGCCATACTACTGAAAATTAATCACTTTAATGGATGTAAAATAGTTCAGTTGTGGTTCTAAATTAATCTATATATGCATATTGTAATTTTAATCCTTACATCTAGAGTTCCCTAGAAGTTTTGCAAAGCCTTACATCAAATGCACAGTTGATTATGTTTTTAAACAAGATATTCTGTTGATTTTCTATACCTGTTTATATCGCTGGCCAACAAGGAAAAAACCTTGAAGCTTGTATTGGAGCTAATAAGATATTGGGTATTTTAGTTAGCTTGTGGGATCTCATTGTTTATTTAGAAATGTATAGATCACTACCTAAGACTGGTTGGTTCCATTTATTTTGAGTAGTCTTAATGGTTCATTCCCTAAAAGACCAATATCCTATTTTTACTGACATTTTCTATGTGCCACACTTCTGGTAAGAAAGTAAAAAGGTGCAATGTAAATATTTTCGGAAAAATAATATATACTTTTATATCTTTCATTCCTCTGTCAAATATCAAAAAATGAGGATGAAAATCCTTTTATTCCTCACTATTTTCATTATTCTTCCTGTCATCTACCTCACTTCTCACCTCTTTTAGGAAGCAACCCCTTAGAGGCGGGCTATGGGGATGTGCCAAGGAAGGCGCCAGTGCTATGTCAAAAGAACTGGTATTTTAGGACTGAACCACGTGTGGTCTAAAATTACAAATGTACAAGGTCGTTGGGGTCCATTCTGATGGGTTCCATCTTTCAACGAGAAGTAGCTTTCATTATGAAATTTCTTCTCATGAGTTTATATCTATAAGGTTTGGTTACTTAAACATCATCCTTTCTTTGTCTGGGCCGGCCAGGACTTGAGGAGAGTTTGCTTGGGCAGGTAAGCATTGGATTTACTTGGATGTCATGTTATAGCTTGCTCGCTCACACCACCAACGGGCACGGTCACTTTCATTGTGTCTAATACTAACATTTTTATTCAGCATTTGGTGTCTAGGATTTTAAACAAAACAATTTTTGTGCAGACCTTACCATGCTGATTTTTATTTTATTTTATTTTTTCTCCTTAGTTATTGACTTTCGTGAGATATTATTGCCTTTTTTTTTATTGTTTTGATTTAAGGAATTGGTTGGTGGCTCTCATGATTTTCTCTTTAACGCATCGTTGGAAAGGAAAAAAATGTATGAGAAGAAAATGGACACAAAAAGCAAACTTCCTTTCTCTGAATGACGGAAAGAAAATGGGAGAGAGAAAATGGGAGAGAGAAAAAGGTATGTGGGGCCATCAAAAAGTTTCATTTTACAAATGGTGGAAAAATTAGGCTAAAGGATAAATATCTTAGTGAAATTACAAATCTACCCTTACTTATTTATAAAATATCTCATGTCAACTTCATCTACAATTATAATTTCATAAAAGAAGTTCTCACTTTTTTACATAACCAAACAATAGCAAACACTTTTTCTTTTATTTCTTTTCCTTTTTTTTTTCTTAATTCAAAATAAGAGATAAAATATCCTTTTCTATCTTCTTTCTTTCTTTCTTTTCTCATTTCTCATTTTTTCTTATCAATCTAAACAAAACATAAAAAAATTCCTCACATGGGTAATGAAACTCTCCGTTTTACTTATTACAAAATATTGAATATAATTGAATTGTGGTCTTGTCATACCTGTCACATGAGAATTTTTCTTTTTCTTACAATCAAAAAAGTTTAAGATTTTAATTTTGATTTACTGTTAATGTAAAAAAAAATTATATTATTATCTAATTATATTTTATAAAATTATTAAAAGAGTTTGATTATTACAATAATTACCTAAAAAGCCTAACTCTTTTAATAATGTGTCAGCACATGATTGAATGACAATGTAAAAAAAACTAACAGTGAATTGAAATTAAATTCAAAGTTTAAACTTGTGACTTTTTATAAACTACTTAAACTTATCACCATTAGTCTATTCTTAATGACTAAAGATCATTCTATCTCGTTCTTTTTTTATAAAAAAAAATTATGTGTAAATCAAGGTATTCTTTCTCTCATAAGGCAATAGACTAATTTCATGAGAATACGGTCAGGTGCATGAAATGAAAATCCCTTTCAACTGCATTTTCTCTATATACATTGTCCTAAGGATAGAATCCAGGATAAGATGTTTAAGGCGACCGAATCCCTTTTACTCAAACTAATGCAAGTTGATTTTTTATAAATATTTAATTTAATCTATTGTTAGAGTAAAACTTCTTTATATTATCGTCCAATCACATGTTATCAAATTATCAAAGAAATTTAATTGTTACAACAATCACCTAAAAAATATAACTCTTTTAATGATATGCCAACATATCATTTGATAATAGTATAAATTTTCTTTTATACTAACAGTTAATCAAATTTAAACTCTTTTTATAATAGCGACATAAAGATTTAAACCTATAACATCTTACAAACTAGTCACTATTCTTCCATTCATACATTCTATAGGCATAAACTTCCTTATATATTACAAGTTCATTTAGTACATTATATTAAGAGTAAATTACATTAACTATCATCAAGGTTTCATGAAATGACATCACGCCAAAAGTGCACTCCACCCATTGACTAAAGGATTCTATTAAAATAAGATGAAATATTCTCCTTAAATACAATATCTAACTATAGTTTGCTTTTGATTGCTATAAAACTTATTCTAAGTTTGATAATAAAATCTAAATTGTTTATCATCAATTGCTGCTCCTGACCTTTGGCAACAATTGTTATAAATGTTGCACGCTGAAATGGTGGTGTTGATGTTTGGATCATTGAGGACAACATTAAAGGAGCTATAACCCTTAACATTGGGAATGAGCATGATGGAGCATGAGATTGTACTAGTTATATCGACACAACCAATGACTTTGAGTAATATATGCATTTTGGCTATTTTGTAATTAGTTTTAAAAGATTCTACATAAAACAATATTTGCCACTCAGTACTCAACACTTGGCAAAAGTTATCAGACACTGGAGAATAAAGTAAGAATTATTGTTATTAATCACGGGTAACAAATATTAATGAATGATTTAGATTTTATTGTTAGCTAGAGGCTTACACAAATTGCAAAGTTATTAAAAAAATATACATTGTTAATTGTTGCAATTAAGCATAATATCTCATCTAATTTTAACATATTTCATAAGTCAAAATAAGTTAATAGGGCAAAGTGTAATTTTAGCTATAAAATATGATGGAATGTCATTTTGTAAAATCTTAAGAGGGTTAATATAATTTATTCTTACATTAAGCTTAATTGTATAAACTTAAAGGAGATTTTTGGTTTAGTTTTCGATTATCTTATATAGTAGTTGAACTTGAATCATTAAAGCAATCCACTTAATCACTAATTTAATCTATTAATAGCATGTTTGATTTAGCTTTTAAAAAATTTCAAAACATAGTTTAAATAAAAGTTTGTTTCTTTATGTTTTTACTCAAACCATGATTTTAAGCTTTCAAAAGCTAAACCAAACACACACTATGTCTATCCGTTCTATGCCTTACTATAAGATGTATAGAATAACTTTTCATGAATTGCAAGCCCCGCCGTGATTTGGATGGCCTTAGAAAAATGTGAAATGCTACATAAAGACCTATGCAAATTTGATTAGGAAAAAGATACTTATACACTAATTTTTTTTATACCATTTTTACATTTAATTAATGATAATTAAATTCTTGGTTAATAAAGTATATCATTTAGTTAATAAATTTTGATAATCGATTATTTACGGACTTAGTTAATAATGAGTAAATTTTTAATTAATTTTGGTTAATAAATTTAATAATTAATTATCAGTTTATAGGTGATTGGTTACTAAAATTTATTAACTAAAAAATATATTGTATTAATTAAATTTTTTTCATTATTAATCAAGTATAAAAATAATATAAATTTTATAGAATGTGAATATCATTGTTAATTTGGTTATAGATGTACTTGTTTTCAACTTATATATATTCTTTATTAAGCACCGACTTTTAATTTAAAATCAAACATGTAGTCATCATCAATAAAATAATCATTATCCTCCTTAAAGGCCATTAGAATGAGTTAAATTTGTCAAGTCAATCTGTTTATTTATCAAAATTAAGCGATCAAGTTGTCCTGTTAGTTTGTGTATTTTTTTTTTTAAAGAATAAGGAAGCACAAGGCCTACCAAACCAATATAATTTTTGTTACTATGAAGTTATGTTTCAATATAATATTTAGATGTATGCATTTGTTATTACTATGTATGTTGCTATTTTTTTTATATTGATGCTTTGCTATTACTAATATGTTGTTGAGTCGTTGATGCTTTTGTTACTTTAAAGCTATGCTTCAATATAATATTGGATATATGCATTTGTTACTACTGTATATGTTGCCGTTTTTTTTATGTTAATGCTTTGCAGCTAATATATTGTTGGATTGTTGATGCTACTGTAGAGTATGGGGAGATACATGAATTTATCAATTTATTACTTTGGAGAATATATAATCTTAAAGATTATTGTTATTGATCATATTTTAATTTATTGAAAGATCTCTAAATCTCTATATACTTGTAACTTACTTGAAATTTATTAGATTAATTTATTTAAAAAATTAGAGTTTTGAACAAAACTTTCTTTTTTTTTACAAAAATGAATAGCTCATTTAAACCCACAAGCTGACTTATAAGAGTCAGGTTGTCATTTTATCAACTCATTTAATATGCTGGGCTAACCCATTTAACAACCTTAATCTTACCATTTTTTATTATTATAACCTCAAAGCTACACAACTTAGATGTATACAGTAAAAATATTATTTTTTTAACCTTTTATGAATCCATATTATAACATGAAAAAATAGTACATGGAAGTATAAGCACCTAAGTGAGAAATAAGTGATTTAAAGAAAGATCGAATATCTAACATTATTACCATACTTTAGTTTCTAAGATTATAGTAAGTATTAATTGAACTACGAAAAATCGTTGGCATAATATCAAAAATTAATTTTGTTGTAGTTATTATTCTATTTAAATAAAAAATAAAATAAGGATTATAAACAAATAATTATAAATTTGAATTTTTTATTTTATTATTAATTAAAAATAATATTAAATATGAATATAAGTGTCCAAATTATAACCAGATTAAAATTCATTCAACCAATAAAAAATATTCAATTTAAGCAAAAAAAAAAACGCAAATGATGAATGACGAATAAAATTCTTATTATACATAAATTTGATATGATAATACAAGTGTTTTTTTAAAAAATATTTTGAAGGTATAAAAGTTATAGCAAAAATGTCCTTAAAATAATTAGTTATTCAAATAAAATCATCTTCAACATTTAATTTTTATATATAAAATTATATAATTTTGAATAGAAGATATTTTAAAATAATTAATTTAAAAAATGAATTTATATTTGAGAATGTTTACAAAAAACTAATTGTTATAATAATTTTTATTCATATAGTATTAAGTAAAAATAGTTTTAGGCGTAGTCGTGGAATAAAAAACAATATAAAAATTATTTGAAGATATTATTTACATATTATTTTATATTTAGAAAATAAATACAAATAAAAGACAACACAAATACCAAAATGTTACTTTTGACAAGAACAAGAATTAAGTATGGGAATTGAAGACCTGAAAGGCTGAAAGATTCTCGACAGTTCTGAGTAGCCAAAAACGAGTGTCCAAACTCCAGAGTTAAACTGTTGCAATGCAACCTTATTTGGACGGTGCAATCATACTTTTGTCATGGGATTTTAAACATGACCAGAACATGAAAGTTTTAGTTTGTTACCTATATTTAATTTTAATTTATTATTAGTGTAAATTTTTTTATATTATTATTTAATAATATTTTAGTATATTATTAAAGAGTTAAAATTTTTAAATAATTATTATGATAGTTAAACTCTTTTAATGATACAATAATATATGATTATAATTAAATAATAGTGTAAAATTTTTTACACTTATAGTAAAAAAAAATATTATCATATTTCGATATGATATCAAATTTTCTGTTGAAACCTCAATCACCCACCTTGTTTGTATTATACAACTCGTTTGATAATGCACACATATACAGTCGTCGTTCTTCCCATATATATGGGTATTATTTACGAGAAGATAGGTATTAAATATCACTCTGACGTAAAGAACACAAGTTTTTTGTTTTGTTTTTTTCCTTTCATGAACGAGCTTTTCCCTTAAATGATTTGAGCGGTTGAAAATAAGGCAAAATTTTTAAGTGGAGGTTGGGAAAGACTTGAGTGGAAATATTTGACTGATGGGAAAAGGATAACAATGAAATGTTAATTACAATCTAAAATCGTGGCTTAATTTTAAGGGACTTATGCAATATTAGTGTTCATATCTACTACATCTCGGTTCGGCCCAGAGGCCAAATTCTAGAAGTCATGATTGCGAATGAAGTTACTATGTGTTTGGATTAATTGAATTGTGAAAAAAAAAATGTTAAAAGTTAATTATATATATAATTGATTTTTAAAAAAATAATTATGAAAATTTTAATTTATATTTACATATGTTAATTCATAATTGATTTTATGATAAATAATTTTGTTTAAATTGTATAAAAAAATTATTTTTATATATTAAATTACCAAAGAATAAATAAAATGATTAAAAATATTATTTAGTTAAGAACAAATATATATTTATTTGTTAAAATTTTTGAAATAATATGAAATTAAATAATTAAAAGTTTAAAATAATAGTTTTTTTAAAAATATTATTTTTAATTATAAAAAAATTTAATTTTAACTTATAATTAATTTTACATACTTTAAATAAATAAAATAAATTTTAATTAAAAAAATAATTATTAAAAAAAATAAAACCAAACATACCCTTAAAAGAGAAAAGATAACGAACTTATTCCAAAGTTTATGTTGAGATAAGAGTCCAATCCTTATCTCACAAAGTACACTGAAATAAAGGGCAGATTGGGCAGGAGTTAATCTTCACTCAAGAACACTTCTTGAACCCTTAAGATATGCATATTGAACCCAAAACACTAATTTACTTAATACAAATATCTTTTACAAATACTCACTTTATCTTAAAAAGCCCCCTCAAAGTTCGAGTACATAGACTATTGACGTCAGAGGCCACTCTCCAAGTATTTAGACATTAATAGTTAGGATACGGGCTCATAAAAAAAATTATGAAAAAGAGCATTTTCAATACTACAAACGAAATTAATCTCTCGAAATAATTAAAAAAAAAATAGTCGACTACAAAAATGTAAGGGTAGAAATTAAACTCTGAGGTCAAACAAATAAACAACAAATCTTCAAAATTGATGAATGATGGGACCCATACCAAATTGGTAAACACTTTGAGGATCTCCACCAGTAATAAGAGGTCATATTCATGATCGATGCGTCATTTATTATTAGATTTTCGGGATTACATGGTACACAATTTATTCAAAATCTGTGTTGTAGATGAGGCCAGATGTACCAACAAGGTCGGTTGAGTACTTTAATTATATTATCTTGAGTTTTGCTTCTACATGTATTTCCGTGAATGGCTATGAAAATTAATTTATGGAGGTATGAATATTTATTTATAAAATTAACTTTTTTAATATATATTTTTTTATATACATAAGTTAAAAATTAAAATTTTAATTACATATTTAAAGAGTTTAAATATTTATTATTTATACTACATCATATTATCTTAAGTTGGAATCAAATCATATTTGTATGTATAAAAAAGATTTTTTTAGGAAAAATTACATTATTTTAATAATTTCTCTACCTAAAAAAAAATCTATAACTATCAATTAGAGAATACCTTTAAAAAATAAAAAAAGTGAAACCACATGTCTTATTCCTTAAAGTGTCATGTTTTTTAGTGTTGGAACTATTACATGTAATTTCTAAAGTTTCCGATTAAAACTTAAATTCAAATTATATTTTATTTTCTTAAATATAAAATGAAGAAATGAAAAAAAGACAAAAAAAAAAGTTACCAACTCCTCCAAAAAAAAAAGCATTCGCTATCTTTATCAACTAAAATCATAAAATTAGTGCTATTTATCGTTGTACACCAAAAAAACACAATAGATCACATCAGATAGACAACTTAAATAATTTTTATTCTCTGAAATTTCAACTTGCAAGATGATAATTAAATATTAACCATATGTGGCAACTTGGGTGAAGCTAAAATCAAATTGATAATCTTAAATTTAAGAGTTTAATTTTAATTTATTATTAATATAAAAAATTTTATATTATTATCTAATTATGTATTATTATATTATTAAAAAAAAATAAATATTATAATAATTATTTAAAAAGTTTAATTATTTAAAAATATACTAAAATATAATGATAATATAATTTTTTATACTAAAAAAAATTAAAATTAAATTATAATTTTAATCTTGACCTGTCCAAGACCAAGAGTTTTAAAAAATAACTTATTATGACTGAAAACGAATATGATGTTTCGATAGTTGGTATCTACTACCCGCCAATGCAGACCTCACAATAAATATAAAGAATGCCTTTCATTAAAAAATTGAAAAATACTCAATATGCATAGCGGAATGTGACAAAAGAAATTGAATTATACAAAAACTGATCGTAACCCTCTAGTGCAGTACACGTGTATTTGTATTCAACTCTAATAAAACAAAATCAAATAATGTAATAACTTACGTACCAAGTTAGAGTAAATATTTAATTTAATCATTCAATTTTTTTAAAAAATAAATAACATTAATTTAGTTTTTAAATTATTTTTTTATATTAAATTAATTTTTTAATAAATTAATTTAATATAAAAAATAATTTTAAAGAATTAATTTAATATAAAAAAATTAACATTTAATAATTATTTTAATATAAAAAATTATTTAAAAACTAAAGAAATGTTATATGTATTTTTAAAAGACCAATTTCAATATTTATTCGCATGTTACGAAAGTGCGATATCCATGTGTTGGATTTCTGCTCTATTATTAAAGTTTTAATTGTTCGTTAAACCGACCATAGCCTTCTGGGTTGCATTGTTTAAATGGAAACGTCACCTTTCGCCGAAGAAAGAAAAAATTTAATTTTGATTCATTTTAAATATAAAAAAAATATAATTATTTAATTATATATTATTAAATTATTAAAATAATTTAACTATTATATAATTATTTAAAAAATTTAATTTTTTTAATAATGTGTTAATATATAATTGGATGATAGTGTAATTTTTTTACATTAATAGTAAATAAAAATTAAATTAAAAAAAGAATGAAAAGGCTATATTAGTTCTTTTGAAATGATTTATTGGATAGTCTCGTGTTATATAAAAGATAATTTTTTTTTCTTTATGTAAAAGAAAGACATAATATTTTATGCAAAAATAATTTCAGTTTAATTTTAATTCAATGTATAAAAAAAATACTATTATTCAATAATATATATAATATATTATTTAAAGAGTTAGACTTATTATGTAATTGTTATGATAGTTAAACTCTTTTAATAATTTGTCAACATATAATCAAATATAGTGTAAAGTTTTTTTACACTAATAATGAATTACACTGAGAGATTAAAATTAAAATTAAATTCAAATAATTTAAATATTTTTCTATTATTAGTGATTATGTTATCATGTTCATAAAAAATAGGACTAAATAAGCAACTAATTTTCTGAAAATATTTTTCATTTACAGTTTAGTTCTTTAAATTATTATTGTGTATGAGTTAGTTGTTAAATTTATAAAATTTATATCAATTTCGTCATTCCATTATTTTTAGTTGACCAATTTAAATCATGACCCATAACGTGATACATTAAGTGTTTGTGTAATATTTAATGTCACATTACTTTCTCTTGAGATACGACATTGTTTTAGCTTAACAAGTGAGTAACTGAATGCTCTATGTATGAGGGAGTTAGGATTAATTAAGCTAAAACGACGCCATATTTCAAGGATGATGACTGAATAATATGTCATGTGTCACTTAACGTTATACATTGACACTTAACATATTACGTTAGAAATTACTGTTTAACTTGGTCAACCAGAGATAATAGAAGTGTCACATACACGTTACTTAACTCTCCTCCTAAAATATGATATCGTTTTAGTTTATTGAATCCTAACCTCTTCATTACAAATCACTCAATCATTTACTCAGTAAGTTAAAATGACATTGTATCTTAATAAGAAATGCTGAATAAGGTGCTTTGTGACATCAAATATCATATATAGATACTTAACGTGTCACATCAAAAGTTATCATTTAACTTGTTTAAACAAATATAACAAAATGACTAAATTGATATAAATTTTATAAATTTAAAAATTAATTCATATAAAATATAAATTGAGGAGCTAAATTATAAAGAAGGGATATTTTGAAGAATTAAATAGCCTATTTACTCCTTATTTATTCTGAAAAAATGAATATCAATGCAACTTCAATTTAAAACCGAGCAGCCAATTTGCTGTGACAATCCTCCACCAACTACAGACGTTGGCTTTTCTACCTTCTTCATTCAGCAACCGATCTGAACCGTCAGATTCACTTTCACACTCTCAGATCCAACCCCATCTCTTTTCTCCGGCCTTAATTAACGGTCATTGATGTAAATTATTGTAAGATTCCGACCACGCCAAAATTTAATTTTTCTGATTAAATTAGAATGAATAGCCGTCTGAGTCGGAGATTTTAAGATTTAAGGTTACGAATTTTTGGGATTAAAGAAAGGCGTTGGAGGAAAATGCCGCTTAAAACCCAGTGCTTCAAATACAAGGTGTTCGACCATTAACGAGGTGGCAAACAATATATAAACGCGTGAAGTGCACCTTTTTATTTCTATTTTCTTAGCATAAATATTCAATCAATGTATCATCGTCATCTATTGGAATAAACAGTGATTTGTGAAGTCCTTTGTTGTTGTTGTTGTTGTTGATGATGATGATGATGATGTGTCTCTCTGCAGTTTTCCTTTTATTTAATTCCTGAACAAAGAGAGGCCTTGAGGATTTTCTGAATTGAGTTGGTGCTGAATCGAAGGTGGGGGAGTTCTAAACTTTGATACTTTGCTTAGTTAATTGGTTGTGCTGTTCAATTTCTGTTACCTTTCATTCTTTGGATGCTATTGTATTGGATCATTTGGTATTTGTATTCCGAGTTCGAGCCTTTTCTTTTCCAACATATTTGGGTTTGTTTTGGATTGGTATAAGCGGTAAGTAATCTCGAGGTCTGGGTTGGAGTAATCTTTTTGTTGGATTGGGGGGATATAAATGACTTTTTTGGGATGCTCTGGATTTCAATTATGGTTGGTTTTGCAGATTTTCAAAGAGTTGAGCGCCAGATGCACAGCCACTTACTATCTTACACATACACACACTCAAGTTGCGGGGAATAAACATGGAATCAGCAGTTTGTGCATATTGTCTTTTTATAGCGTAGAGATTGGGGCTGGAGCTTTTTTTTTGGTTAAGATTACGAGATATCCTCACACTTAACTGTGTAAGACTAATCTGTACTCAGGCCTCGACTTTACCTCGGCCACAAGGTACTTCCTGTGAGATTTGAACAGAAAAGTCTGCCTACATGGAGCTTAGTTAGCAAATTGAGCCACACCTCGTGGTTACTGGGGCTGGAGTTAGTTAACGAGGATATGATTTCCAATTCCAGGTAATAACTGGCCCATAGTAGTTGTGATTTGACTTTGGGCGTTGATGCAAGTCTAGTAAAGGAAGATGATGGAGGTTAACAGTTGTTTGATCTCAAAAACAGTGAAAGAAATAGATGCTAGATGGATTCTAGTTTTGTGTTTTATACTCTCCTACTTTTGAGAGGGTGAACCATGGCGCAAAGGTAAGGCTGCTGGTTGTCAAGGATTCTAGTTGTGGAAACAGCCTCTTCACTCACGGGGATAAAGCAGTATATATCTGACCCTTTCCAGACCCCACAATGGTGGGAGCCTCGTGCACTATAAGATCCTCAGAGGAGGCATATGGAAAGGAAAGCAAAGTAGACATTTCTTTTGATAATATTGGGTGATGTTGAAACAAATTATCATTTACTTTAGTAATTTATTAACTTGCTATTTAGGTAGCTTCCTAGCAATATTATATATTACAATAGAGTCTGCAGTTGGACATGGAGAATGCTTTCACTTGGATTTTGTATGTTTGCGGATTGGGGGGTGGGATTGGTGTATAGTATATACTCACTTGGTTATTACTTTGGTTAGCTTAACTTCCCATCGCTCCCATGGTAGCCTTTTCTGCCAGTCATGCTACAGCAGGGTAGACTGTGTTTGTGACTGTGAGCGGAGATTCTCAACTAGTCAAAATTCAATGTATTATATTTCAATGGTTTTACTGAAAATTTGGTTTTGATAAACCCCAATGGCATTGATTGATCATTGTAGCCGACCCCATCAAGTGCTATAAGGCGTGGTTGTTGTGAAAACACTGGAAGTCAAAATTGTTATGAACAGTTCTAATATTGAGTTTAATAAATTATACCAAAGGGATAAGTTGCAGTTTTCGTTTTTTGACAGTTATATGCCCTCTATTTTTAAGGATTTACATTCTCAGATTTGCATCTCCACCTCCAATTTAGGTCCTTAATGATGCCCTTGGAAACACAATACCTGGTTTGACAACTGTATTCAATGTTATGATTTGTTCTTGATTAGCTGCTATCATTGTCTTAATTACAGCTGAAGCTCCAATCTCTTCATGTACAGCTAATTTTGGCAGGTGTATTCTTGCTGGGTTGGAATCATTTCAACATTGTCTGAAAGAAGACTTCAGATTCCTTGTCAAGTTTAATGCTTAAAGATGGTTTTATATGAGCATTCAGATGTTATTCAGTGGGGTATTAATCTTCTCGACGGTGACTCTAGTTATAGTCCTGGATACTATGGTGACATGATTCAACATGATACTGGTGATGTCTATAATGGACACTACTTCCATAGCCATTATGATACTGAATGTAACCATGTAGAGAATGATGAGATCATTGCACGTACTCTTCAAGAAGAGTTTTCACAGCTAGACATGGCTGAACATTCAAGGTATTCACAGGCAGGGGAAGAACAGTTCCATGCTTCTGAGCCTGCATATGATTGGCATCACTCTTCAATGATGAACTATTATTCAGGAGGTATCATTAAAGGCGTAAAGCTTCTGTTTGCTTGTTTATAGTTGAGATTTATCTTTTTATGCGGAGTTGGTTAATTCAATCAGATATTTTACATATGCAGGTCATGATTATGCTCAGGAAGGAGTTGATGGCATAGAACCTTCTAGTTCATGTTCTAGTCCTTGTGAAGTGGGGGAATGGTCATTGGAGCTAACTGACAATTATCCACTTGATGATGAAGTAGGGAGGAGATTGAGTCAGATGATTCCAATTCCTGTATGTTTAGCCTCTTCTACTTCTGTCGATTCCTTTTTGGATCAGCTACTGAAGCAATAAATATCTATTCTTAGCATTTTTTAATGGTCATTTAAGTACCAAACAGCTTATTCACTATGTTATATTTTTGTCTATTTCTAGTGATAAGCTTATTTATGAACTAGATTTTCATTTTATTACATTAATTGATGTTTAGAGTAAGCCATAAATTTTTTTTGTACATTGGAGGTGCAAGACTTGGGTAGGGGAGTGGGATAGGTGGCCTACTCCCCCACCCCAGTCTTAGAGATTGGGGCCAGTGCCAATTGAGCTACAACCTTGTTGGCTTTAATTTGTGGATCAAGCCTCTGACAATTTTTTCTTTTTTAAGTTTAAATTGTGAATTGCCAAAACAGTTACTGCTAAAGTTCATCAGTCTTCATACATGGTGATGAATGAAGCAACTTCCGATTTGAATCATCCACTCTGATACACATTATGGGATGAACAAAAAGTATACTAAAATTCTTTAGTTTTCTTGCACGATGGTTTCTCCAAGCACTCAGTTTTAACAGTACTGTCTGTTGTTATTTTTCTTTTCTCTTATGATGAATTTTATCTCTGTATTTTCAAACTTCAGCCCTTCACAAGTGATATGATTTTAGAAAGTTCATTTCTTTTGATCAATTGTATGACTTGTGTGGTGGACTGTGGTGCTTAAATTGCTTTTTTCCCTCTTGTGTAGCATGTTCCAAAAATTAATGGAGAAATTCCTTCAATCGATGAAGCAACTTCAGATCATCAAAGGCTTGTGGATAGGTATTAGTCATAAGCATTATTGTTTCTTGGATATTACTTAATATAAATGCTGCCATGATATGTGTATGTGTATTGTTTTTTTTCCAGTAAGTGAATAATTGCCATTTGTTTTGCCTTTTGTTGTCATTCACTATTTTTGCTTGTGTATAATGAAGCTTTTGTCTTAGACGGGCTTCATTGTGGGATTTTTTTTTTGTTCTTTTATAGTTTGTAAATAAATTTAGGCTTGGTTCAAAGAATTATTTATTTCGTCTACATTTTCTTTTATCAGACATATACTCAACATGCTAAATTAAGCTTTCCATATTTTAAAACAGATTGCAGTTATATGACTTTGTGGAGCATAAGGTACAAGGTGATGGTAATTGTCAGGTTTGTTTTTTAATATTCACTTCTTTCCAATTTTCAGTTTATCCACAGGTGCAGAGTGGATTTTGTTAGTTTTAGATAGTACCTTTGTATATTTATTGTAAATTTCAAATAATAATTCTTTCATGTTTCTTCCTCCCCAGTTCCGTGCATTATCTGATCAATTGTATCACACACCTGATTACCACAAGTTTGTGAGACAACAAGTTGTGAACCAGGTTTGCTGTCTAGTGGATTATCTTTTATTATGCTTGCCTGACTTATAATATCTGCTCTGCTTTTGTGCATTATTCTTGGATTCTGATTGTTGAATGGTGTTCTTTTTACCAGCTCAAGTCTCATCCAGAGATTTATGAGGGATATGTTCCCATGGAATATGGCGACTATTTAGAGAAGATGTCTCAGTAATCCACTCCTCTCTCTCTTTCTCTCTCTGTGTCTATACATGGCGGCATATCAAGTGAGAGCACTATTTTATTATGAGTGGTGAGAGGGGCTAATCTTGACCATTGAATCGTACATGGATGATCGAGATTAAAAGTTACTTGAAGTTCACATGACCACTTTAAAAAGTCACATGACTTTATGTTCTAATATTAACCATACATGCATGATCCAATGGTTAAGATTTACTCATCTCACTTGATATGCTCCCTATATATATATATATATTCTTTTTCGTTTGAGCTAACCAATAGCCCTTTTTACTTTCATTGTCAATGAAACTAGGAGTGGTGAATGGGGTGATCATGTCACTCTTCAAGCAGCTGCAGATTCGGTATGAGTTTTGCAACTTCTCTTACGTAGAACTTTCTTAGCATTTGTTCCATTATTCTTTCATTTACTGTGAGACAGTTTTTTGCCAAACATCTAGAGAAATAATGAATCAGTAGTATGACCCTTTACTTTTTCCCAAGCTGTGGCTTGGAAGTTTCAAGTTTGGTTGTTTTCTTTGTGCTTAACCATTATTTTGTTACAGTTATAATTTCTAATTTTTCTAGAGAGGGGATGATTTAATTTGGCTGTTGACAGCCAAATTATTGCGCCTACTTAACAAAATGGATAAGTTATTGATGTTGTAGCATTTTCCACTGTCACACTCATTATTACAATGGCCATTGATGAATAGTGTCTTTAATGCGGGGTTGTAATCCCTTTTTTAAAAAGAAAACATTAATTTAAAGTGTGGGTGTATCAAAATTTTCAGGCGTAGTTGCCTCTGTTAACCCTCTTTCCCCTTTTATTTATCCCTGAATCACATTTTCAGATGCTGTTCCCTCGCTGTGTATTGAAATGATGTCATTGTGAAGTTTAGAATAATATTTGAAATTAACAATGAAATGACATGCCTTTTCACTTATAACTAATGACTTTGAATTTTCTTTTCTTCTCTTTCCTCCAGTATGGTGTGCGAATATTTGTGATGACTTCTTTCAAGGATACCTGTTGCATAGAGATTCTTCCTCATTTTGAGAAGCCAAAAGGAGGTAAGGTTTTCTTAGTTGTGAGCTGTGAGGAGAGGATTTAGCTTATCACTAGGCCCCAGCCCATTTTTTACTTGAGCTTAGGGCAAGTGGAGGCTGGTTTTACCCCTGCTAGGACTTCTCCTTTATTCTATTTTAAATTTTATTTTTCTCTTTTGGTCTCTTATTCTCTTTAATCTTTTTCGTTTCCTTCCTAGCTCTGTTCATGTCACATTGTTTCTTGATCTTTACGAACCTTGACCATAATTTGACACATTTTTTAAAGCAATGGTGCCTTCACAAGATGCTTAATGGTTCTGACCTCTGAATGATTCTGTAACTTTCGTATCTGTTTCTATTGCGTGGATTTCCTTAGGTGTAAATCTGGAAACCTAATTGTGGAAATTGTTTGAATACATTTTCATCCGTGTGATCAAATTTTCTATTATACAAGTAGTTGTATGAATTTTTGGACCATCGATGGCTTGGCCTTTTTTTTTTTTGGGTATTAATTGTGGTTTAGGACCATCTTTTTGTTCATCATATAATCAACTTGTATATTGTGTGTTTATTGCAGTGATTTTCCTAAGTTTTTGGGCAGAGGTGCATTACAACTCCATCCATCCTCAAGGAGGTACTTTTACAAAATTTTCATCCTTAGCTTGAATCAGTTTGAAACAAGCTCGCCAATGGTTTGAATCATTAGGTTGGAATTTAATATAATGGGTAGATCAAGTTTCCCTGTGTTTGGCCAAATCACCTTCGATTATCTATGAAATGAGATTTTATGGTGTTGATAATCTGTTGCTGACTTGGACTCCCTGAGCCAATTGGAATTCTTTTTCTTTTTTTAATTTTTATCTCAGTGTTTAGATATTTGGAGGTTCATTTATTTATTTTTCCAAATATTGGGTATGGTTTGGCTTATCATGTATATATATTAACCTACTGATCCAGATATACCTTCAAGTGAGTCGAGAAAGAAGAAAAAGTGGTGGAGCTTTGGGAGCAAGCATTAAGAGTCTGGCTGGCCAAGAGAGCACACCCATTATGAACCTGCACATTTACGGATGTACCCCAAAGGCTTGGTGCCTTTGCATTTTGGACCATTGGATTTTGTATCCAAATTCATCCAAGAGTCAGCCAACCGCCAACAATGATGCCAACTCGGCAGGGGTATCAAAACCTTGGGGTACTATAGAATTGCCCTTAATTTATATTGCCATATCTTTACTGGTTATTTATGTATGATTAATTTGATTTTCCTCTTTTTTAATTTAATCATCAATCTGGGTATGCTGGCACAGTTGCCTCCCAGTGGCATTTTGGATGCTTTCTGGAAGAAATCAAATTTTACACATGAAAGGTTAATAAATTAGATCAGGTGAATGGTTGATTTACACTTGTTTTTTGTCATCTTGATTTGTTTGGACGCTTTGTTAGGTTTGGAAGTTCATAACAAATGTGAAGCGTTCACAGATAAAATTCTTTTAGGGGACATATCGGGTTCATTCAAATATACATTATGCTATCTGTAAGTTTGTTAGATTCAAATAACGAGTAGCTATGGTCCGACTGATTTTATACACCGAAGAAAATTCTTTCATAATTTAAAATTGCTAACTAAAAGGATACCGATATATGTAGTTTGAGGAACTTATTGTCAATCTGTTATTGCCAATTTGCCAAAGAACGATATGTAGTGTCATAAGAAATATGCTATGGAGAACAAGATAATATTTCTAGCTGGTCCGTCTATCTACATTATCGTGCTGGATATCATTAGGTATATAAATATCAAATTGGATTTTCTCCTTTCTAAATTTAAAATTAGCATTAACTCAAACGCACATTATTAATGCGCTTTATCCTTCCAGCTGTTACCACTACCAGTAACTTTCATTAATTTTCATATAAAATTTATTTACATTTTTCTCCAATCATATATTATTAAATTATTTAAAAAAAATTATTATCAAGCAATTACTTTAATATTTTAAATTCTTTTAATAATATATTAATATATTATTAATTATAGTGTTAAAAATTTTACACTTAATGAAATTTAAACTAACTTTTTCCCGCTGTTGATTTAGAAATTATCAATATTTTGTTTACCTATGGATATATTAAGTTTGAAATTGGCGCAGTCAATTTGGTTACTTCTTTCTAACCCTTTGAAATATTGGTAACATTTGCATTGCTTCGTTCAAAATCCTAAAATTTAACCATTCACAGCTATGGATATATATTAGAACTGCTATAGTATGGTCCATTACCCAAATGTTCTGGCCTAAACATTTATCAGGGAGAACCAAAATTTGAACTAAAAAAATCAGTTTCAGAGCAAAATTAAAAAATAAAATAAAATAAAACAATCACATTCACATCTGCCTAAAGATCACTCCTACTTTCATCTGCTCCAAAACACATCTTCTCTGCAAAATTATTCATTATGTTTCACGTGATAAAGAAAATGGTCTTCTACTCCTAAGTATCAATGATTCAATGCAATTCGTCAATCAATGGCGGGTCCAAATCCAAATTTTGTACATGTCAAACCCCACAAAGAGTCCAACACCAAATACATACATTCCTATTTATGAAGGATCTTTCTTTCAATATTCATAAGGTATTCCAATAATTTACATCTCTCACTTTCACCCTGTTCTTTCTGTCCGATAACGAAGAAGAAAGAAAAACCAAATGAGAACAAAGACACATCGAACCAAACACACATCCACATTCCACGGTCTCTTTTAAGTCTAAACTAATCCCAACAAACAAACTAAATTACCCTCAACGCTATGCTACAAACATAAACCTCGTATGCTACGAACAAACTAAAAAGACTATTATTGTTCGCTGAGAGTGTCCTCTTGCTGCGAATCCTCCGCCGTCTCCGCCGTCGTCGGCTGCAACAACAACGCCGTGAACGGCATGTGCCGGTACCCATTCGCCGCCGCCACGGCGGCGTACTCCATTCCCACCGGCTGACACAGGTCAAGCCGGCAGCTCGGCTGCGGCGGAGGCAGCGCCATGGCGAACATCCCCTGACCACTGCCAACCGCCGAGACGGGCTGGACACGGCAAGAAACTGACGGCGCCGTCGTGGCGGAGGCGACGGCGGTGGTGGACACCGGCGCGGCCGGGACAGTGCCGGAACCGGTGGCGGCGATGATGGAGGGCTCGGCTTGGCGGAGGAGCCACTCGATGGTCTCGCCGTCGGAGCGGTGGCCGAGCTCGCGGGTGAGCTGGAATATGCGGGCGGCGCATAGTGGCGGCATGCGGACGCGGCGGCCACGGCCGTTGACCTTGGTGTGGCGGTCTTTGGTGGAGCGGGCGGAGGATAATGCGGTGGTTGGCCTTGTCGTTGCGGCGGCGTTGGGATCGGAGTCGGTGGCGGCGGTGGGTGGTTTCTGGTCTGATTTGGAAAATCTGTGGAGGACTACTTCTGAGGTCATAGTACAAGATATTAGGGTTTGTTTCTGATGTGAAAGGGAGATTGAGATTTTTTAGGGTTTTCAGAGATGGAGAGAGAAAATAGTGTAAGAGAGAGATGGTGAAATGATGATAATTGAAATGGATTGATTCTATTGACCCCACAAAGAGTGTAAGCCCATTATATAGTAGCGTGGATGTCAGGTCAGTGGGTCCAGCCCACTGAGCCCCTCTCTCTCCTGCCTTTTCATATCTGTCGGAAATTTTTTAATATACCTTAAGAATATTATTATTATTAAAATTTTTAATAATTATATTTAATTTAATGTTTTAAAGAAATAATTTAATTTTAATTTAATGATATGTGATTATGAATCACCTTATAATATCGTGTGCTATATTTTAAATAAAATGATATAATATTCTAAGAATAGTTAAGAATCTCTCGTACCACACTGTTCCCCCATAACACAATTAAAAATAAAAAAAATGCTGATTCTAAGGTAAAAATAAACAAAACAATTCTAAGGTGAATAAAATGAATTATTATTGTACCAAAAAAAATGAATTTTTATGATTTTTTTTTAAAGTACGAATATGTTGATGAATCGTGCAACGTCTATTCATTGTTGACTTGTTGGTTATATTTAATGATTTTTAAATATTTATTGTCACAGTTATTAATTAATAATTTATTAAAATATCAATATTTAAAAAACATATATATATATATTATGAGTTTAAATTTGATTTGAGTGTAATATTTTTTATACTATTATCAAATAGATGTGAATATATTATTAAAAGAGTTGAAATTTTTATGTAATTATTATGATAATTAAATTTTTTTAATGATATTAATTTGTTAATATATAATTAAAGAATAATAGATTGTTCACTATTAGTTATTTTGATAAAATTTATTATTATATTCATATATTAATAAAAAAATTTATTTTTATTTTTGTAAAATATAATACAAAATCAAAAGCACTTGCAATTTTTTTTTTAAACACAATCTCGAATTGGGCCAGTTAAAATTGGTGGAAATTGGGCTAGACGTTGCGAAGTGCTCATTTTACAAAGGCCCCTCCTAGGTGCCCAATATTGTCGATAAGGGTGACCTAATTGGACATTGGGCATCATCATCGTATGTACATGTATTATGTAAGAAGAAAAACCTAATCCTTACCACAATTTGAGGTCTGAAATAGGCTACGAAGCCTTTTGCTTCTACTTTATCCATCTATCTATAAAATATATATCCAGTTCCACAGTACCATGGAAAACTACACATATCTTCTGCAGAATGAATATACTGCAACGTGCAACTACTACACTAGTCTAGTTTAGTGTGAAATATATATAGGTATAATATTATAGTACTTTCACTTTCAGCTATGGAATCTGCAAGGAGTATGTTTTGTTCGTCTCCACTGTTTCCTCCAAGAACTCACCATTGGAGTTCTCTTCCTTCATCTTCTTCTTCAACTTCTTCTACTTCAGGTATAATTCAATAACTATACAACTTCCACTATGAATCTACGTTCTGCATTCCATTTTTTTCTTCTTTATTGTATAATATTTAAGGAGGAAGGGGTGGGAATTTCTAGTGTCTGGTTTCCTTTGCTGAGTGACAGTATCGACTAACCGAGAAATTCAGTAAGTTAATTTGGTGGTACCTGCTTCAGCAGCACCTGTTATAATTTCACATTCAAGTTTGCACCCAGTTTTCATTTCTTCTTCGTAAAGAAAGAAAAAGGAAAAGGAAACTCATGGGCTGCCATGTAAATTAAGTGAACTTGTGTCCTTGAGTATATAGTGTCTGATATTCTAAAAGCAACATTAGTATGATAATAATTGGCGTTGCTTTTCAGTTCCCCTAGTCTATATGGTGTTTTGTTGCATCATAAAAAATTAATCCTGCAAGTGTTATCTTTCTAGCAAAAGATAGTTTTAATGAAGGGTTGTAGAGAGGGTTTTAAATTGCGGTCGGGCTGTGATACGGGTGGATTGCAGCCGGTGAGGCTGTGAAATTCTTTAAGTTTGCAACCATGAATTTTTTTTTTCTTTTTTAAAAAAAAGCCGCAAAGTTGCGTCCATTGCAGCTGGAGTTGCAGTTCGTTGGGATTTTTTTTTTTTTGTGAATGAGAATGTATTGCAACCGCATCAGGTGATACAGTCCATAATTTGAAACCCTAGGGATAGAAAATCAGTAATGTATCAAGCTATCACATTTGCCAGGATAGATTGCTCATTTTCATCATTCTCCTTTCACTTGTGCCATTTACTGCCCATTCTCTAAAACTTGCCCACTGTTTATACTTCACTAGTTCTGTTTAATTTGTGCATGATTTTACATTGGGCACCCATGTATCCATGTATCTTTGTATGCATTGTATTGCATTTTTTTACATGTTCATAATGAAATTTAATATTATTGAGGTTCTAAGCTAATTAGTTTCACAGGCTTTCTACAACCCTGTGTAGCTGGTGCACACACAGCTCTTCCTCTATTTTGGGTTGTCTGGGCTACTATGTTGAGAAAAAAATATAATTTTCAACCCAGTCCAATTTCCAAGGGTCTTAAAGTTTTCCTTTTGCTAATTTGTAAATTTTCATTTACACCTAGTCCTCAAATAAATTTTCTTCGTTGATTTTAAATTGTGTGCTTTTTTCATCTGTTAGTCTGAGTTGAAAATGTATTACATGCCTATGCTCATAAATCTTCAGTTTTGATGTTTCATGAACAAGCTGCTCCTGCAGTCGCCTCTTGGTCTTCTAGTTTTTCAGCCCAGCATTTTCCTACCTCAGTTCTTTTACAAGAGCAGCGTGATGAATATAGACCTCTGTTGCACATGTTTAAGGAAGACAAGACATCCCAGGTTTAAGTTTGTTCATATATCAACTTCATCAAACTTAGGCTTTTTTTAATCCTTATAATGAGATCCTTCATACTTATTGTTTTGTTGTCAAATTAATTAGAACTGATTGATGGTCCACTACTCCACTCTTAATTCTAGTCTTAATGAAGGAGATTTCTATGGTACCCTTTCTTTTTATGAGAGTTATGATATCTCTAATAATTAGTGGTTAGTATTTTACTGTGTCCCACTTAATTAAAATATAAACACAACAAGTTGTTTATCTTCAAGAGCTTTTATGTTTATAGTATCACTTAATCTTAATCTTTAATTTTAACTAAAAAAATAATCAATTATTATATATATAAACTTTAGGTTTTGCAATATGTGAAGATCCCATCTTTTGTGCATAGAATGCACCGAATGGTTCCTTAGGTTCTAATTTATAGAATTTTCCCACTTCATCTCATAATGTAAATATTATCAAATAATCTTCCCTTTGTTTTACTAAAGGCAACATTAAATACAAGGCAAATGGATATGGCCTCGGTTCATGAAGAGAATAACACTGACAATGCTGATCAGTTAGTGCATGACTTTAGGAAGCAATTGCATCTCTGGCCTCGTTTACAGAACTTGTAAGATAAATGAAATTGTGCTTCCATGTCAATTTTATCAGTTAGTAATTTATAGTTTGAATTTTTGCCCATCGTGAGTTGTCTCCCAATATGTGCATAAATGGTCTATTGCAGATTGACTTCCACACCAACAGGGGAAATTGCTGCTTCTTCAACTCTGCAGCCTGTTACTGTTGACTCAAAGAGGCCTGCAGATGGTATGCAATGTAATGCAGTTTCTCTTGCTAAGCAAGCTTTGTCAGCCTCAAAACAAGCAGCCTCAGTAGCTGAAGAGTTGAAATCAATTAAAGCTGATGATGATGATTCACTTCCTTTTGGGTTAGTTCTGTCTTCTTGGCTGGCTCTGACATCTTTAATTTATTTTTCCAGTTTATAGGTTAATTTATTTGGAGAGTAATGCCTAAAAACTTCCATTCTGTCTGGCCTCCACTAGTTTGGCTGACTCTTCACTTGGAAAGATTAAAACTGTGAGGTCAACACGGCTTCTAGAGAGACGATCTAAACAAAGAAAAGTACCAAAGTCAAAAGTTCTAGACGAAGGAAGTTACCTTGCCAGAAAGGAGGATGTACAGGGAAGGGTACATGAAGAAAAGAAGATAAATGAAGGGTTTGATCAAAACGACCCCCTGCGCTTGTTCTTGTGGGGTCCTGAAACAAGGCAACTTTTGACCCTTGAAGAAGAGTCTCAATTGATTGCTCAGATACAGGTGTCATCCTGAATTCCATATTTCTTTAAATGTATGGGATGCTCTATTATGGTGCATATTTTGCCTTAATGTGGACTATGTGACAGGATTTAATGAGATTGGAAGCATTGAAGACCAGGCTTCAATCTCAATTTGGGCGGGAACCGACTATGGCTGAATGGGCTGAGGGCGCGGGGCTTAGTTGTCGAGCCCTGCAGGAGCAGCTTCATTGGAGTAACAGAAGCAGAGAAAAGCTAATTCACGCCAATTTACGCATGGTAGTTCACATTGCTAAAAATTATCAGGGGCGTGGTCTCAGCCTTCAGGACTTATTGCAGGTAGCCTTTGAGAAACTGAAGGTCTTCCTTTCCCCATAGTAAAGGCTGTTTACATTTCTTTAATCTTTATTTCCTGATCAGTGTGAACAGTTATCATTACTACTTAGTTCTCCATATATATGTTCTACATTATTTCTGAACATAGAAGAACCCTTAAATAAATGTTTGGCTAGAGCTTTGCTTAAAGGGTATCTATTATTTCTTTTGAACACTGTTGCAATTCAGTAATGTCAATTACAATTAGCAGCTATATGATCTAGTACATTTCTGTTCTGGTGCTGTTGTAGGAGGGAAGTATGGGTCTTATGAAGAGTGTCGAAAAGTTTAAACCCCATGTTGGTTGCCGGTTTGGTTCTTATGCATACTGGTGGATAAGGCAATCAATAAGGAAGGCCATATTTCAACATTCCAGGACAATCCGTCTTCCTGTAAGCAATATATTTATTTCTCTATAATTTAGTTGACTAAATTCAAGCTTCCCCTTTTGAAGTGTCAGTGTTCACGAAATTGTTGATGTTGTTGACAGAGAACAAAAATGATGTTGCATTAATATTTTTTTCTAGTATCTTTGCTATTTATAAGGCAAGTATCAATTCTATTTCTGTAACATAGAACCAATGTATTATCTCCAGGAGAATGTATATACCCTTTTGGGCAAGGTAATGGAGGCAAAGAAATTGTACATTCAAGAAGGAAATCTTCGCCCCACCAAAGAAGAATTAGCAAGAAGAGTAGGAATTACAGTAGACAAGATTGAAAATTTGCTATTTGTTGCAAGAATTCCAATTTCTATGCAGCAAACTGTGTGGGCAGACCAAGATACAACTTTCCAGGTATTGGTTGCTAGCTAATGTGATTTCCCCCCTGATATGATGTAATTTCTTAGATCTATAAAGCGAAAACAGTGAAAAAGCAAGTGCTGTATCAATATTTAGAATGTGTAGAACAGCTGGTTATTCAGCTTCCCATTTTAATTTGGTGAGTGTCTTTTCTGAGGGTTTTGCTTGTGCCTGATAATTGTAAAACAAATTAGCAAATGCCTAATAACCAAAACGCAGTTGACTGCAAGAAGAATTTTGAATTTGCATAGTCATTGCATTCTGTTGTGTTTGATGGAAGGGAACCAGCAGCAGCAGCAGCAGCAGCAGTGTAAAGTTTTTTAAGGGTATGAAGGAACTGGTAGATCAGATCATAACATTTCAGTAGGAGATAGTAGGAGATTAGCCACAGATGCATAGCATACTACCTAAAAGGCATGATAAAATATGTCAGGAGTTGTGGTCAGACTCAAGTCACTAAACTCTGTTCTGTTCATTTAAATCTACACGTGTTAATACCTACCCTCTCTTGTATGTCTGCCTTTGTTTACTTTTGGAGACAATTGACAGTCTAAAATTCTCGTATTGATTGAAAGTGGGGCTATTCATTTTGTTTCTTTTTCTTTTTTTGGGGCGGGGTGTCTTTTCCAACATTACAAATCTCGGTCACGTCCTATATTTGTTTTTAGCTTGTGTATTAGTAGCCCCTGCAATGTGATTCCAGCACTGGATTTAAGTTATTGTCATACATATTGCTTTGTTGCAAATTTCTGTTCAGCTGGTCTCCCGATGTTGGTGGATGTTGGGTGTGGTCAGAATGGATCCTCTGCTTTTTTTTAGGCAACTTAATATTACAAATGTTTCAAGCATAAGAATTAGCCACCATTTTCTTATTTGCAGGAGATTACTGCAGACGCTGCAATTGAGATCCCAAATGTGAGTGTTGAAAAACAGCTTATGAGGCGGCATGTGCACAACCTCCTAAGTGTCTTACGCCCCAAAGAAAGGAGGATAATCCGGCTAAGATTTGGTATTGAGGATGGCGAACAGAAATCTTTGTCAGAAATTGGAAACATATTTGGTTTGTCTAAGGAAAGGGTACGTCAGTTGGAGAGCCGAGCATTGTACAAGCTCAAGCGGTGCCTTGTCAGTCAAGGACTTGATGCGTATGTAGACTTGCTTGTATAGATGAATAGACACCAAGGTTATGCTGTTCATCTTACATGGCTGAGACTTTTTTCTGGCTAAGTTTTCTTATAGCGGTAACTAGATCGAGCTTTTGAAGGCAAATCTAACGCTAAACCACGGTAATTGAGGACAAATCAGAGAGTGCCTAACGGCTGTCCAGTTGGTAAAAGAAAATTGAAGAATTAAAAAGGTGAGGCTTATATAAATGAGAATACTTGTAGGTAAAAACATTGAAATGATATTGTTTCCACAAAAATTGTGTTTTTGGTATTAAATAAATGGTATTTTGTATATGTCTAACGTGGATGTGTTCTGTTGATTGAATTTCGAATTCCCTCGCAGCGCTTAATATGAAATGCTTCCATCCTAGTGTTTTCTATGCCCTTGAATCCGAATATAATGACTATTATTACGTTACTGCGACTGGAGAGTGTGTTTTGTAACTCCAATAGTCATATGAATAGATGCTCAGGACGTCAAAAAAGAGTACCCATAGAGAAGCTGGTCTATTGGGTTTCTTACAAGAGTAAGCGTTTTCATGCTGAAGTATTTCTTAGGAGAGTTCGTACCTCTTATATCTTTAGCTCTTAGGGATGAAAAGTTTGCTCATGTGGTTGATTTAGACTTTTATGAATAATTTGTTCATGTTTAGACTTAAAATCAGACCAAATCCCACAACTTACACGCCTAGATACTACACTGGGTATACTACTACTAGTACGTACTACTATTCAAAACTACACTACCATTTTCATCCCTAATGGGAGAGGCTTGCAAATCAACGAGGTGCAACTGAAACAGAGAGCTGAACCTCAGAATCCTCGTTGATATAATAAGCATAAAGAGGACGGTCATCCTCCATTTCAACGTTCAGACGGTGAAGGGTGAAAAGCTCTGGTGGAATTCCCCAATACTTCTCAACTTTCCTGCGCAGGTCACTCACCTTATCTGTCTCCCTCACCCTCACATAACCGTCGGAGCCACCATGTTTTACCAGAACGTGGAGTTTCGGTCGTGCTGGTAGTGGGGTGACAGAGAGGTTAAGTGTTTCATTTCCACTGAAGCCATAGTCTTCAATCCATTCGTGGTTTTTCAACTCTCTGGTGTTATGCCAGAGTCTTTGCCTATGCACTTCCACGTTCAACTCCTCCTGAATCTTCTCTTTCAGATAAAAAATGGTTTCTGAGAACGGCACTTCTATCTCAGGCACTATCTCTCCACCAGTTATTTTGAACAATACCATGTTTTCAGATGAGTTTTTTGAGTAAGTTTTGTTATACTTTTTAACTATTCTCTGGCTTCTCGATTTTGGTTTATGAGTAGAAATATCAGAGGGAATGAGAGGCTGTGAATTGCTTGTGTAATTCACTTTCATTGCATTTTATAGGCCATTGTTTGTGAACTCGGCTGGTGCAGTTTGTGAAAATTGAGAAGCCAAACTAACACGGAGTCACAAACCTTGCGTTATTTTTACCTGTTGTGATATGTTGATATCATCTCATTTGATTTCTGTGAATTTGTTTGTAAAACAACATGTATTATCTATTATTGGATCCAGAAAGATATATGTATCTATTAAAATGATCCAACTGCTAAGTTGTACACAAAACAAGAGTGGCATGCTTCACATACATTTAGAGGTAGCATATAAAAAATTTCAATATAAATTGAGAAAAAATAAAATAAAGTGCTTTATTTACAGGCTCGGCCACCTCTAGACTAATCTTTTGGATGGTGTCCAAACCCATCATTGCGTTGTCCACTTCATTATGGAAGCACCAAGGCCCAAGCTACTCTTGGGTCTAGATGGACGCTTTTGCATATACATGAGAAGCTGAAGGTTATTTTGCACACTTATTTTATGCAAAGTACTTTTAATATTTACACATATGGTAGCATCGAAGTTATATTACACCTATCTAAATTTTAATTGAATTTTTTTTTTATATTAGACAATTTTTTTCACACCAGCTAATGGTACCAAGCCTTTCAAAAAGCATATCTCGTGAGAAAAGCAAACCTACCAATTAGTAAATAACCAATGATAGATGCAGAACTCGAAGTACACATCCTTTTTTACACCTATTTTTTTTCTCATTAATTTGACATAATATCGTACACGATCGAAGTGACACTTAAATGACAGAATAATGTATATGAAAGGAGATGTATAAGTGGTTTGCAAATAGCACTACTTAGTTGATTTTCTTGTATCTTACAACCAGAAAGAACTAGGACTTGCCTTAAGATCCTTATTAAAGGGGAAATTTATAAATCTTTGCAAATAATGGCGGTGATCATAAAGTTCAATTGAGTAGTAGGTTATGCCAGATGAAGACCCGTCACCGAAAAGGTATTCCTCAAACCAAAAATGGTGATCCCAAGACAGGCTTAGTACAAGATAGGCCCCGTGAAGGGTGAAGGGGACCTCTGATTAAGATGTTGACGTCATGAAACAAAACCGAAGCTTAACCGTATGCATCTGACTTCCTTGTGAATTCCACACTCCCATGTCCCATCGTCTCTTAAGCACAAATAATAGATTGCATGGACGGTTCTTACTTGGACTATATTGATTAGTGATAAACCGTTCAACATTAACCAGGCTCTTCAAATTTTGCCTTCCGATATCAATTTAGGTGTAGAAAAGAGCACTATTATTGCAGCAAGAAGAAAAGGAAAAGCTCTATTATTCTTATATCCACTAGATTCTAAGCACAAAAAACAAATTTTAAGGGCTGAATAGGCTCTATAAATACATGGTTTCCGCTGGCCAAGTCCATCATTCACCAATTTTTTTACATATATAAGGCGTATACATAGGCTGGGCCAGCGGTTGTATTCTTCCAAAGTAGACAAAAGGGTTAGTTCAATAGCCTTTAATTTGAGAAATTCTTACTTTTGGAATAAGTGTAATTTCCTCCTCTATACAAAATAAATGTATAATAAAAATGTCAAATCTAACATCATGTGCCTACTTGTGTCTTGCATTAATAGACTAGAGAAAAGATTTCCACATACTTATGAATAAGTAAGAATCTCCCCTCTATCCCACCTCTCCTCCCTCCCAAGAAAGAAAAAACATTAGCCTTGACATTGCAGAAAATTAATTAACAAGCACCAATTTAATCCATAATCGTTCTCTAAGAAATCTGTAACCAAGTCTTAGATAAAGTGACTTCCTTTTTCAGGTCGGCTGAAATATAGTACCTAGGAAGGTAAAATATAGCAACCTTGGCCCATTCTATTTTCATATGCTTCTGACAACTGGTGGGTTGCAATAGTAACAGTCCATACTTGATCTAGAGGACCCAGAATTACTAGCTTCCAACCCAATTGAATAGATGTCTGCTCTGCTATATAAATACCTAGTGGAAGCAGAAGCTCCCATGTTTCTACCACTAAATTTACTGCTGTATGGTGGCAAATCAGGAGGAGTACACCAATTGCCAGAAGAATCATTCATGGCAGTGAAGGAAAGCAACACAAGCCAAAGTAATCAGCAGCAGCAGCAGCAGCAGGAGGAGCAAGCTTGCGATCCTTGCAAGTCTTTTGGCCAGAAGTGCAGTCACCTGGTGAAGAAGCAGCGAGCAAAGTTCTACATTCTTCGCCGTTGCGTAGCGATGCTTCTGTGTTGGCGTGAGCGCGGCGAGCATTGAGTTTGGCAGCTAGCTTATTCACATAACGCTTGTCGTCTTTCTATATATCATTATAAGATTGCAACTGAAAAGGGCTACTATGTCATACTAGAATTTGTAACTTTTTCTTAAAGAGAATTCTATTATGTATGATTATGTGCAGCTAACATGTGAAAGAGATTAGATCTGTTTCAACCTTCAGAATTATTGAGCAGATCTTCCTTTGCAGAAGTCAATAGTCTCTGAAACTTAACATAGATGTTATTTGAAGTCTAGCTCATTAGGTTACTGAAATTTTTATGCATTAGCATCTTTCTGCTTCACATTTTCCTTCAATTCTTGATAGTTTTTATTTTTTTCAGTTACAAGTAAAATGAAAAGCAAAAGCTTCAAGGATGGTTGAAATGATCATAACATTCTGATTTATAATTTCATTTTAATGGTTGTTTCTTTGTTTGTAGAGACTCATATCTTTATGTTTCACATGGCGGAATTATGGTGCATAAAGTAACTTTGCCTTTTATATCCAGAGACCTTTTTCGCAGGACGTGCCTTCATTCATTTTTTTTAGGTGAGCATTCATTCATAGTTTAATCTTAGAGTCCAAAAGGAAATTTGCTACAGAGATCCCATATATTTTGCAGTAAAAGAGCAGGACACTCGACTAAACTCTTGCTTAATTTGGCCCCTTGATCTGATATTCTCTTATGCATTGTTCTCTGATGAGTGATGATAAATCAGTACCCAATCAGAAATTAACTTAAAATAATGTTTGTCTGAACTTTAATTTCCAGTGAGATTATTTCAGGTGTCTACAGAAATATATTGACTAATTGAAGTGAAAAGAGCAATAAGCGATGGCTACCCACATTCTCCTTTTCCTGGCCTTGCCAAGCTTCCAAATGATATGAAAATTAAAATTTTAAAAAAAGGGTTGCTGAATACAAGAAGCATTTAAAATAGTAGTACATCACTACTTTATTAATGCACAAATAATCATGCGTTCGACACCTTCAAAATCCAATAGGATTAATCACTTTTCAGACAATCTAATTACAATGGTCCTTGTGTTGGAAACATCAGACGAGCAGGCCTCAATTTATGGGTCCATCCGGATCCCCGTTATAACTTTCCACTTTTTCTATAACTTTGTGTCCTTAAACCCACCATCTCTTGGTTAAATGTTTCTATCCAAGCAACAAATACAATTTAACATCAACTAGAAATTAATGAAAGTTTTGTATGTACACTGTATACAGTAACTAATAGACTTGGTCGCACAAAAACCACAAAATCGAATAGCTGTTATGGCAAATATTGATAGGTTTGAATCGATTTTACGTGGGTGAAATTGCGTACTTCATTAGCACATGACACCAACATTATATGTGGTGGCTTTCCCATATCACTAGCTTTTCTTCATCGACAAGAGACTTCTGTTCATCGTCGCGTCTTGAAAGCGAAACTGTTTTTTCCACTTTCTCATCCACCATGAAATTTCAATGAAATTTGCATATGAATTCGGTTTTTTTTTAGTTTAATTTTGATTTATTATTGATATTAAAAAAATTTATAATGAGATATATGTATTATCAAATTATTAAAAGAATTTGACTATCACAACAATTACTTAAAAAATTTAACTCTTTTAATGATATGCTAATATATAATTGAATGACAATGTAAATTTTCTTTATAGTGATAATGAATTAAAATTAAATTTTTTTATAACAATAATAATTTTTAATTAAAAAAAATCAGTATACCCCACGGTTCCACTTCAAAACTAATGTTACAAAATCTGCTAATTTTGATATAAGTTGGGAAGTTGGTCCAAGTGAAATTGAAAAAAAAAAGAAAAACGAGAGTTGGGAGGCGACCCAACTATATTTTTTTAAAATATAATTATAAAACTATTATAAGCAAATTTAAAATTTGGTTCATGAATTTTAAAGTGGGGTATACTGATTTTTGTTTTAAAAAATACATTATTTCTATAAAAACCCTATGAATCCGCATACATGCAGAATTTAACATTTAACTACTAAGAGAAATATATATTTTTAATTATTATTTTTTATTTGGAGGTCTTATTAAACTTTTAAAAAAAATAGAGATATAAGAAATTGAACTTTCACCCGGGAACCACATGATGGTCCACATCCTCAACTAAAGACGAAGACAAATACCAATTGAGTTACGTTTTATTAAATTTTTATTATTATTATAACATTTAACTTTTTACTATTTTTAGTATTTAATATTTTATTATTATTTTGATTTGACCGATAGTCAAACTAGTTACATTATAAATTTCCTGTTTCATTGAATTAATGTCCTGACTAATTTTTAAAAATTTTATAATATTAAGCTTTAATGTAAAAGCAAATTATTTTGAAAACTTTAACAAAATTTCTACTCACTTCTTGGTCGAGTAAAATGATATTTTGGTGACAACAAGGGTTGTCTTAACTAGCTAAAGTATTCCAAATAAAGTTTTTATATTTTGTAGGTGTATCGATTTGCATTCTCCTCAATTAATAGTCTTATTTGATGGTTAATTCTCTTCATGAAAATTCCCTTTTAGAACTCTAAACATTTTAGAATTCTAAACATGTTACTAGGGTAATGATCAATAATATTAGAGTAACATATGAATACTACTATTTTCATTCCAAAATAATAGTTTGGTCTTTAAAAATGTACTTCACTCATAACTTAATTCCTAATTCAAATTATACTTAAGAGTTTAATCCTTACATAAAAAAAGTAACGTGAAAGAGTTTAAAGAATTTTAAAAAAATAGATTATAATTTAAATAAACGACTAAATTGCGAGTAATTTAGTAGATCAAACAGAAAAACAAAAAATCTTGCATTCAATTTTATGGATAATTTCTCATTAGTATATATATATATATATATATATATATATATATATATTAATTACAGTGTGTCTGGCTGCCTTAACTGCCTAACAATCTATCTAATTAGAGATAGAAAGCACAGTGAGAGGGGAAGTGGAGGCAAGTGATGCGTGTGGGTCCAGGAAGTAGTGAGCCGACAGCAAGAATCGTAATGAGAAGAAAAAGATGAGTTGTGGGTACGACCTGCTGCAGCTGCCGCTATACCCAGTTGCTCCCCTCGTGCGTCCCTCTCCTCTTTCAGTGGCTCACCATCGCCATCAGCCCTGCACCGTGACCTTACTCTTTTAGGAAAATGAAAATTTGGTTCAGTTTGTTGTAAAAATATTTTAATTTGGTTCAGTTAATTAAATGTAAAATTAATTTAGTTAATATTTTATTTTAAATATAAAATATTAATATTTAATTAAATATAAATAAATTATTAATTAAAATAATTTAATACTTAATTAATTTATACATAAACTAAATTTAAAACACTTTTATATTAAGGAAAACTAAAATGTCATTCTCCCACACTTTTCTCTAACCTCGGCTCCACCACTTCCACTTTAAAAATTTGCCCCAATAATTTTGGGTCATAGGTAAACCCAAATTTAAAATGGATTCTAAACCTCAAAGTCACTTAGAATAATGTTTATTGAGAAGTTAACTTGTATGTAAACGTTATTTTTTGGAATAATTTTATGTACTCCGAATGAGTTTAATAATCTTCTTTATTATTTAAAAAATATTAAATATTTATTTAATTTTTAAAATATTAAATATTTTTATTTTTAATTTTATAATTACAAATTTTTTTTAAAAAAATATAACGTTACTCTATTTTTTATTTTTTTATAAATAGAGGTGAAAATAAGTTGAGCGGCTTATAATCTAATCTACTTTTGACTTATTTTAACATATTCTATTTGTTAAATAATCTAAGTTTAAGCGTTAAAAAAATTTATTTAATTAAACAGACTTAGACCAAGGTTTTTAAGAATACCTATTTAACTCAAGGTGGCAGCATATTTATTTATTATTTATATATGACTAAAAATTATAATCCTTATATAATTTATTTATTATATGTTAATATAATTTTTATTTTATACATAATAATACAATAATTTGTTAAATGCTAGGCCTATTTAAAGGTCTTCATGTAGACTTTTAATTTGACTTTCAGGTTAAGTTAAATATTTATGTTTTTACAAAAAGGTTGGGCTTGTGTCTAGAAAAAAGTCAATGATAAGTAATAAGCTAGACTAAAGTCATCGTTTTGCAAAACAGTCTTAGCATATTTAAGCAAAACTTAACATAACTTAATCTAACTTACTTCTATCCTTATATATTGGTATAATTGAATTTTTTTGTTAACGGGTTACATATTTACACATATTTATAAATACAAAACAATACAATGTTTTTTTTTTGGTAGTTTTATACTATATATAAAATAAATTTTCTCAATACTATTTGAACAAAACGTGTTCTTGCAAACTTGCTTTTTATAAGCATTCTTAAACATAAGACTTATTCTTTCAAATTTTTTTAAAAATTAACTTTCTCAAAATACGAGAAAAATAATTTAACACAAATTACTCAATCGTACTATTATGTAAAAGAAGGGTATTGTTCTCTCAATATAAAATTTTCAAAATGAGTTCAAGATAGTTTACATTCAACATATGAATATCTACTTTAAAGATTTTTCAAACACTAGTTCGAGTGGCGTTAATAGTGTATTATCAAAAATAATGATGACCCCGATTTTATCCTCACTTAACGAGAAATTATTTGATGCTTCTGGAGCATATATTTTGTGGGACTCAGATTTAGATTGTATGTGTAGGATTCAAATGTGATACACATATAGACAAGATATGGATTGCACAGAGTACGTGCTCATTTTCCTCCCTACCTTAAAGGTGGAGGAATCCTTTTCCCCAACATCCCACGCAGTAGGCAGTGGTGGACACCAACTAATTCTGACAAACAATATATATATATATATATATATATAAAAGGATGGATCAACTTACACCGGTGTAAGACTTGATGACTCTTACACCACTCAATAACTTTTTATTGAATAATTTTCTTACAAAATTCACCGTTAGATTGAAAGTTTATATCATGTAGATCATTTGTGTTAAATTTTGAAAAAATTAAATATCAATAAGAATATAATCAAATAGTTCATATTTTCATATTTTTAAATAGTTTATATTACGTTAATTTTAATGTATATCAATGAGTCACGAAACAATTTTGGATTAATGTAAAACTTTATATATATAATCTACATGAAAAAAACTTTCAATCTAACGGTAAATTTTGTAAGAAAGTTATTCAATAAAAAATTATTGAGTGGTGTAAAAGTGATCAAGTCTTACACCGGTGTAAGTTGACCCCTCCTCTATATATATATATATATATATATAAAGAATATTAATCATATATTGAAATTTTTATACTTCTTCAGTATTTTTATATTATACTTTTAAAAATTATTTAAATATTAACAATTATAGAGATTATAAATTTTTTAATTCATTATAGTAAATAAATTAAAAAGAAAAGTTTATTTTTATCCTTCAAAAATATACGTGATATCACATTAATAATTATTTATAAATATATCAAATTGATCCTTCAAATATATACATGACATCAAATTACTTTTTAAATATCATATTTTTTACATCGAAGTAATCTTTAAAGTGACATTAAATTAGTTCTTAAAAGATAAAATCGATAACATTAATTATTAATGAAGAATTAAAATGAACGTTTACTCATAAATTAATAATTGATGGCATTCTATGTTATTAATATTTTAAAAACTTCTTATTGTCATAATATAAAGAAAAAATGTGATTGTTAAAATTAAATATCCAATATTATTATCAAAATCAGTATATACTAATGTATCTACAAATATAAAATATTACCTTCAACATAGCTTATATTTTACTACTTATCTCTTGACACGTGTCAACACATGCTAATAATTAATTCAAATAATTTGTTTTCACACATATACAAGCGTAGAAGTTTTTATTTTATATCTCTATATACGAATATTATATGTATAGAAAAGTTGAATTTGTTCCTCTAAAACATTAACTACTTACATTATCCTTTCCTTAGAGTATTTTTCAAATTCAAATCTTTGGAGTTAATGTAGACTTAAAAAGAGTAAATTGGTTTACACACCAATCGCAATGTAAATGCACGCTATCAGTAGATCACTTACTGATCATCCTTAACTTCAAAATAATATAATTTTAAAATTGACTAAAATCTTATTTTAGTCATTAACTAATGAGCTCGTTCTATACTTAATTTTAACAATAATTTTTTTTAAAATTTGTGTGTATTTGAATTAGTTATGAAAAAATATTATATGAATTTTTATAAAAATTAATTTATGTTTGAATATGTTAATTTATAAGTAATTTTAGGATAAAATAGTTTTATTTGAATTGTATAAAATAAAATTACTTTTATATATTAAATTATTAAAAGAGATATAAAATTATTAAAAAATTTATTTGGTTAAGACAAAGAGATATTTTTCTCACAAAAATTTTAAAATAATTTAAAATCAAATAATAATAATAATAATAAAATTTTAGCTTTTAGAAAGAAAATAAATTTAATAAAAAAAATCAAAAAAAATTTCTTAACAAAACCTAAATATGCTGCTTTTTTTATAAAAGAAAAAAACAGATTTATAGACATAAAAATTAATTATTCCAAATAATTAATTAAATCCAAATACACTAAGTCTTTAATTTTTTTTCATATTCATATTTCTATCAATTGCAGTTAATAACTTGATAAAATTGTCCATATAAAGTGTTAAATGTGATGCACAAATTGTGCCACATTAAAAACACAAAATGATACGAACGTTGTTATATGTTAAGAATGAATTTTGTGAAATGCCTCACGAATTAAACGTAACATACTAACATATAGTTACACGCACACTGTCCTTTTTAATCAATCAATAAAGAATTAGAAAAAAAAGAGAAAAATCATCAAACCTATTTAAGGCATTCGTAATCATTTTATGAAAAACCTTTCATAGTATCTATCATTTTCGAAATAATATAGTTTTATTTTATTTTTTATTTACTTGAGTTGTCGTTTGAGTTACAATTACTTACAAACTAAAAGAAAACTACGGTTTAGTGCCAATTCACAGAACCACATCATATTTAGTAATTTATGTGAATAATTCTATCAAGTTGTTAAATGATATAATGACGGATTGAAAAATACAAAACAATTTTTTTCTTTTAAAGAATATATTGAAATTCACTGTCAGTGGTTAAATTAAGAACAACTCATTAATCAAGAAAAACAATAGTCTTAATATAAAATTTAATTAGAAAAAGGTTATAAAAGAAAAGTTAATAAATAGAGAAATGAAAGTGAAGGAACACAAGTAGTAATAGTACTGTAGTAGTACTTTAGGGAGGTACACGTGCAATAGTGACAAAGATTGAAAATGTGGAGTAGAGGTGTTACTATTACCGTGTTACGGTCACTGTCTGCCAAAAGCAAGGGATAGTAAAGTGTCCATGTCTCTTTATGTCCCTGTGCAGTGTGTACCTTGCATTAGCCACTTCCCACGTGGAGACACACGTGCGGGTGTTCAACAAAAGTACCGCACAATGAGGATTGGATTGAAGATCCAGCGGCATCTGTTTTCCTTTTTTATATTATTTATTTTTGGGTATCTTCCGGTCTTCTCCACCACTTGTCAGTCTTCCCATAATTTCCCATCCCTTTTGTAAGTGAGCTAGTGGAGGGTATTCTTACACAGCTACCACTATTCTTATCATAATTATCCAACTGAGATAGGGGTCAGATAAAAAAAAAAATGAACTGCTCAATTGAAATTTACTTTAATCAATAAAATTAGATAGTAGCCAACAAGCCAATAGCTGAATTGACATCAGTCTAAATTTTTTATAATTGAGTATAATATTTATGTTAGGAGTTTCATCATTAACAAATAACTTTTTCCTTCTTATATCTTGTACTGTGTAATAAAAAAATTAAATAATAATAATGTTAAATTTTTTATCTCAATTAGATCAATCTAAAGTTAGGATTTTCAGTTTAATTTAGTCAAATTGATTCGGATTTTACAATTTTGATCCCTAATACCAAGGGCTGCCTTTTTATGTAAGTCTTTAGGATGCCTTCTCTACCTTAGGGATGTTTACCATTTTGAATTAAATCGAATAAATTAGTTAAATGTAAACTGTGATCTGATTTAGTTTTATTATATAAATTATTTAATTTTATTTATAAACAAATTTGTATGATTTAGTTCATGATTTATGAGGTTAGTCGAATAATCTAAGAATTTAAGACTGAATTATATTATAATTAATTTTATTTTACTTTATCATTATTATTGGACAATACCTATTGAATGTACTAAATTAAGTATATTTTGTTTAGTACAAAGGGAAAAGCAAATAAAAAAGTAAGCCATGCAAAACAGGGTATCAGAAATATCTGAAAGAAGATAAGAAGTTAGCTCAAGGGGATCAACCCACTCCACCTAAGTTGCATCATGGCATGAACTCCATTTAGCTAAGAAATGAGCACACGGGTTTCTTTTACGAAGAGTATGATGAATGGAGATTTCCCGGCTTATATGGAGCCGTATATGAATATCAAGCAAAACCCCTCCATAGGAGTGAGTATCAACAACAGCATGTTCAATCAAGTTGATGGCCTCCTATTAGTCTGTTTGAACTATCCGATCCGTACATATTTAAATTTAATTTAATTCATTCATTTATAATAATATATTTAATGAATTAAATAAATTGCCTCAATTTTAATTAATGGACTAATAATTAACCAACCAATATATCTATTATTTATCGAATGAATATCTAATGATAAAAATAAATCCGGATTCTTGCGACGCTTCTTCTAGAAATGACATTGCATCATCATGCTGCCAGTTTCTATGGTTGCTGAAAAACTATTTATATATAGGGAAATGCTATCGAACACTCGAGTGCATTTAGTTCTTATTTGACACTGTATTTTTATTTTTAATATTTATAATCACTTATCTCAATAAAAAGCAGAGAAATAAAAAATTTAGATAATCAAGCGCATTTGCACTCGATTGTCTATTAGAAAAACCCTAATATATAATATCACATTACCAATACCTTGATCATAGTGTCCATTATAGGTGCTTTAGATTGTTCTTTATCGAGAAAAAAAGTTGCTGTGTTCTCAGCCATGGCGCAGCGAACACCGATTCCAGGTGCCAGTAACGGTTTTGCCGAAACAATTTTACTGAAATGTCTACGATGTTGATGTGAATTCTGCTGCTGCAATCTCAAAAATGTAATTTCCAAAGAAAATGGCAATCAAAATCACCACTTTCTTCTCGGTTCACACAGTTTAAATGATGAAATTTTCTCTTTTTTTTTTTTGTGTGCTAATGACTGATATTTCCATAGAAGCATGTGTTTGTTTTTCAAGAAAATTAAATATAAAGTTGGCTTTTATTAAATAATAATAATAATAGTAATAATTTTAGTGTAATTTGTTTTTGAAAGAGAGAATTAATTCTTAAAAAAAATTCAAATAGGTAAGTTGAATATCTATTCATCATATTCATTAAAATTGATTAATAGATGGATTGAATATCGATCTACTTAAATAAGTCATAAATGATTTTAACAATTTTTTAATAGATCTTAAATAAAAAAATATATTTTATCTATCTATTATAATCCAATTTAAAATTCATTCATTTACCACCCTCAACCTTAACTTTCCTCTAATTCATTCTCCACTTTCCTCTAATTCATTCTCCATCATAGATCTATTCCAACATAGGTCAATACTAAATTAAGTATTAATAGTAGGAGCATTCTACTTTTAGCCTGTACTGAAAGGGAGCATTCATACTCCATCTAAAGATGTCATTTTTTATTTGTGTATAGGGATTCTCGCGAGTACTGTCTCATTTGAGGCCTTGCTAAGATAGAAACGAGTTTTCCCATAGGAATGAGGACGGGGGAAAAATCCTCCCACAGGTGATTCGGGAATGGGGACGGGGATGGGGATCATACCCCCGGCCCTGCGGGGTCCTCGCCCCGAGTAGATTACATATATATCTCTTATTATGTATACTATATATCATAAATACTAATAACATTTTGGTATTTTCATATTTTTTTATTTAATTTGAATATTGTGATTGTACTATTTAAGTTTGAATTTGTTATGATTTAACTTTAAATTTAATGATTTAATTTTGTTTAAATTTTATAAGATTTTAGTTTGTAATTTTGTAATTTTTTATGAATTTTCGAGGTCCCCGTGGGAATCTACGAGGACGGGAGAGGAAAGCTCCTCAAGATAGGGATTAGAGACAGGGATGGGAGGACATATGAGGGATAGGGACGGGGACGGGGACGGGGAGCGGGGGAGTACTCTCTACCCTCACCCTGCCCCGTTGATATCCCTAACTCCATCAAAATTACTTATTATAACTGGCATTCTCTTATTTTTTTTTGTTTAAGACTTAACTTTTCATTTTTTGTAGTATAACTCTTGTTATTTTTATTCTTTTTTTTTGTTACACGACCCAAAAATGATTTTATTAACTATAATAAATTTTTTTGTTTAATTCATGAAAGTTAAATTTATTTTTTGTCTTCATGAATATATATATATATATATATATATATATTTACTACTATCATGAATTTTTTTATTTTTAATTTATTTTTATGGAAATTAAATTAAATTTTGTTTTCTTTATGACCAAAAATTTCATGATATTTTATTTTATATTTAATGTACTTCATGAAAATAAAATTTAACATATAAAGAAAAGTTTCTTTTTTATTTATATATATTATTTTTTTATCAATTATAAATTTAAGATTTTTTGAAAACATTTGCTTTTAATATTGATTTGAAAATGTTTGTTTTTAATATTTTTTACATTTTTTAATGGATGACTGGACTGTGAGTCCAGACATGTTAATTAATTTTTGTCTTTTAAAAAAAAGATTAAAACCCTATTTTGGTTCCTCACATTTGATTCAATTATCAATTTTGTCCCTGACGTTTTAATTTTTTCGATTTAGTCCTTGATATTTATAAACTCACTTTAATTTACTCCCTCTGTCTGTATCTCTGTTATTTATTGAATGAAAATGATGATAAATCACCGTTAAAGGCAATGTGACACTTTTATTTTGCCAACATAATATTGAGTTAGTAACTAACTAGATTCTTTCACAAAAAAATGACGTTATTAAGTCCTTATTCTTCTCCCCCACCGCCCTTTACCCATCACTCATTCGCTTAGGAAGGCAAAGCCAACTCAGAGTCATCGTCAAGGACGAAGGACCCATTGGAAAAAGGTTGAAGGAGGTAATGATTTCCAAGGAAAAACCTTTGATCTTGGAGAAAGTTAAAGTTTGGGTGCAAAACATGACCAAAGCTGGTCATTTCAAGGATGAGCTAGAGACCAAGAAAGCAACACCACAAAATCATACGACATCCCTTGCTACCATTCTAGTGGTAGCAAAGAAGGAGGTTGTGGCAGAGAAGGAGGCCAAGAAAAGTAAAAATATTACCTTAATAGAGGTTTAATTATAGGGCGATGGATTTGTATGAGATATTGTTGGATGAGAATAGGTGGAAAGATTTTACACAGAGCAATGCTAGGATTAGTAAGGATGTTGGTGAGGACTTTAGCATTTTTTATGGGCCAGTGACAGGAACTGATTTGGAGTTGCAGGAAACTAAATTAATTGTACAGAAATGGACTTTAGCATTTTCCCTATTTATTAATTTGTTGATTGCTTTCAATTAAAGTTTTAAGTATACATAGAAAATCATTATCAAAAAGTCTTTTTATTCTTCCAAATGAGCTAAGAAAGATGGGCAAAGACCATATTGCAAAGGTAATATATTTTAATAATATTTGCAAGTATCATAGCGGGATTGACAATCCCACCATCTATTTAATTTTATTTTAAAATATTTTAATAAGAATCAATTTTATATTAAAATATTTTTAAGAATTATAATATTTAGAAAAAAAATTAATATATATTTTAATACATCGCAATTGTCATGAAATAAAATTTTTAAAAATATATTTTTAATTGTAGGATTTCATGAAATATTTTTTAAAAAAATATTTTAATACTCTAGTTAAATGATTTTTGTATTTATATTTTTTGTCATGAAGAATTATGCCTTAAAAAATAAATAACCTAAATGCCAAGGCTTTTTGCAAAGTTGATATAATTTATTTAACGGTTAAACTGATTTACTCTTAACCGTTTGATTAATGTATGAATTTTAGTATTGTTAATCAATGGTTGATACTTATTGGTGCATCCATGCACCTAATCTTTTAAGGTGCATCTTAGACGTCACTATTGATAGTATATTAAACTTAAAACACCAATTAACTGTGACTTAGAGTCGAACCAGGATTGTGAAATGTGTTTTGATTTTATTTATTTTTTTGGTACGATAAGGTATTTTTCTAAATATTTTAATTTAATCGAGACTAAATTCATTGTTGGATAGTTTTAATGGTGCACCCTCTACATTGGTTTAACACATTTAGAAGAATAAATTAATTCTCCAATGTATTAACTCAATATTTAAACTCAAATAGTCAAAATAAGAAACATATCTCCTTAATCATTATGTTTTCAGTTTTCCTTTGATTTGATTTAAGAGTTTTGTTAACGTGTGTCTTAGGACAAATGTTAAGGAATTAAAATAATAAATAATAAATTAAAAATAGAAATATTTAGTATCTTAAAAATTCAAAAAAAATATTTCATACTTTTTTCTTTAAGTAATTAGAACAATTTGATGAAGGAAAATAAATATTATTAAAACAAAACTCTTTATTTAATTTATAAAACTTACAAAGTGTAAAGTATAATTTAATTTAAGTTTGACTCTCAAACTGAATCAAACTCCACTATTAACATCTATCATTCTTACTGCTCACTGTATATCATTGATTAATCTAGACATGTAAATTAAAGGGTTATTTTGGATGAGCATTTTAAAAAATATAACTTTTTTTAATCATTTTTTAAAGGTTTTTTTTATAAAAAGTAAAACCTATGTTTTGATGCAATATTTGAGAAATTTTTTATTGTTATGTTTAAACATATTTTTTTTGTTATAAAAATGTCTTTTTTTTAGATGTACCAAAATTTAACCAAAAAAAACACAAAATATATTTTTTTAGTGTTTCAATTTTTTAAAAAATGCTCATTCAAACACACTAAAATATAATAAAATTATTTTTTAAAATTTTTTAATAAAAAAAACTCATCCAAATAATCATAAAATCACAATTGTATCTTGCGAAATCCAATGTAATGTTTTGTATAAAATAATCTCAGTATAATGCTTTGTGTCAGGCGTCTTTCTTTCTTTCTTATTTTTATGCGATTAGTAACTATCTTAAATATGTTAGGCTAATTTTAGAGTTTATATATAGAATGACCAATAGTATATAATTATTAATTGGTTGTGAACTCCTATAGGGAAGTTTTTGGTACCTAAGTTCAAAATAGTGTCTATAAATTGTGGTGCGGTTATTATTACATTCATTCTGGTTAATGCCCTATTATTTGCATTATTTTTTTTAGTTAATATGTCCTTTCCATAACTTAAACTTATCAAAAGTAGAATTGATATTCTCAAGCTGTTGATTACATTAAGCGTGTTTGGATCGATTTTTGTAGACCTCAAAATTATAGTTTAAGCAAATATATTAAGAGATAAACTTTTGTCAAAATTCTGATTTGTATCTTTCCAAAAGTTAATCCAAACATGCTAATAGTAAATAAATATGAATTTTTAATATAACATGCATTATGCATTTTTTTTTAAAACGTGAGGTGATAAAACTAAAAAACACAAAATAAACAATGATAGAATAAATAAATAAACATAAGTAATTGTGTAAAACAATTTAGAAACACAATGAGCATTTTTATATTACCAAAGTTCTGGCTACAAGTCTAACTATGACTTATATAGTTATATTAACTATTGATTAATAAGTACTTATAGAAGTAGAGGAAGAAGTTTCATAACTTATTTTAAATTATTCAAAAGACCCATCTCTTATACTCACTTTTAATTTTAAAGAAGCTTATACTTCAACTTTTTACATATTGTAATTTTTAAGTCGATCAATTTTAATTCAACTTTTAGATGATTTTATATAATATTCAATTTTTATATTTAAAAATAAATTTCATCTTATAATTAAGTAAAACTTCTCTATGAAAAAACAAAACCGAATTTTCTTGATACAAACACATCACAAGAATAAAATTATATTACATTTATAATTTTAAATAAACAATTAAATATGATAAAATTAAGTTAAAATAAATTTAGAAAGAAATTCTAAACTATTATATTAGGATGAGGATATGTAGACAAATTTGTATTATATTTAATATAATTTAAAATAATTCAAAATGACCAATAATAACAATTAAAACGTTATCAATATAGTAGACAGATAAATAAATTTAACAAGATAAATACTTTTTTAATAAATTGTGACACTAGTTACATTTTAGTGATATTCGCAAAAACTTCATCAAGTTATTGTCTCTCTCAGGAACACAATTAGAGAGCGACATGATTTCCCTTTAGATCTGTATCCTAAAATTGAACAGAGGAGGAAAAATGGAAAAGAGAAAAAAAGGGGGAAAATTGATGGAGGTAGAAGGCAAACTCGTCTTTACTCAACAGCATAATTGTTATCTACGTGTGTGTGATATGAAGTTGTTCTCTCTATTACTATTTTACAGCATATATGATGTGATTTGATGTGTTTCATACCAATTATTGTGCCACTAATGCATCAAATGCATCAAATGATTGCCAACCAACGTTGTCCTGCTTCAATCACCAAAACGAAGCTCGTCTTTGGTTTACAATTATTTATAAGTGCAACAATTGAGCTCTTAGTTTCTCAATCCAAATGAAGGCAGTGGCCACTGGCCAGTGGGCAAGCTTCGCATAGGTAAAAAAGAAGACTTCTGCTGTATGTGCTTGATTGTTAAACAAGTTCGTTCCTTATATGTAGCTAATTGTAGGCATAATTAAGTTTTGCCCTGTAACTCAAAATTCTGGCTGTCTCATGTTCAAGGACAAAAAGTTTGGTTGTTTTTTGGGTCCTAGAAACCTAAGCTCAAATATTATGAAGCTTTCTAAAGAAAAATGTTACTAGACTTTGACACACACGTAGAGAAAGACGTTGAAAGTCAAATTACCTTCTCATCATAAGTCTAAAAAGGGGTGTAGAGGACCCGTTTCACTTGAGTTTCCACTTTCCACGTGAGACTCCATCTTGAAAAGCTGTTTAGTCTAGTCAGTTCCCTGTGATAAGCCCCAAGAATCATTGGTTCAAATCATGTCTTTAGCCCCAACAATCTTTGGTTCAAATCATGTCTTTAGCATAAAGGCTACCCCCACCTTCCTTACCACTGAGAATGTGAGCTGGATTAATTCGACTCAAACAAATATTCCAGTCAGATACTAACCCACGACAATATTCGTTATTGTTATATTATTATGATGATGATTATTATTACATCTTGAAAAAAAAAGTCTTTTCATCGTAGAAAAAATAGATTTTAAATATTTCTTATGATCACTATCTTCAACCAAAACAAAAATATGTTTCAACTTGACAGAAAATTGAATAGAAATCGAGCCTTGATTTTTCCCAAAAAGCCAGAAAATAAAGTTAAGGAAAATGATCTAAATTTTCAACTTGATGAATAGTAATAATAATTTGGTTTGTTTTAAAAATTAATTAAGTATTTAATTATATTAATTAATAATTTACATATGATTAATCAATAATTTATTTTTATTTTGATACTTGATACATAATTAATTATATATATATTATTAATTAATGTAATTAAATATTTAATTAATTTTTAAAATAAACTAAATAATCATTTTTTTTTCAAACTGAACATTTGAGCCATTTTTCCTATGACTCAGCCTGATAAATGATAATATATTTTTTTTTCCGTCTAAGATAAATGATAATATCAAACAATCTTATTCTCGGGTACTCAGTAGTTAGGAGGGCAAAGCCCAATTACAAACATAGGGCTCTAGTCCTGGCCTTATAATCCCCAAAGACATCTTGGTTGAGGTAATTCTCGAGCCAATCACACGACTGGTCATACATGTTGGGTTTTAAGACTAGAAAATAGGTAGTGAAAAAATACAAAAAAATAAAAACCCTTAAAAGATTTAAATGATAGTCATAATTCGTGTTAAGATAATTACCTTAATGACTAAGCCGATGTTATGATGGACAGCAAATCACGAACGTTTTAGCGTCTCTACAGTATACACACAAACAGATTTAATAATCTCCCTCTTCGGCACGGTGCTAACCACAAAGGGGGACAGACTCACTCTACGAGTTCTCTCTAACTCTCTCTCTTCGAAAAAGATTTCTGAATCTGAATATGCGTAATGTAGTAGTCGACACAGAATCTAAGATGTGTTTATATGCCCTTACACATATCTAACCTAGGTCAAACTCATGTGTGAGTCTGTTCAATTGTGTTGATCCATCTAGTCTTATTAAAGGTCAAACTAACCCCTTTTAAATTCACTCCAATTTATTTCATGTGTGTGACCCTGTAGGATCCTATTACGTTGACAGTAATATTAAAATTTTATTTTAATATCACAAATAGTAAGCGACATCTAGCAATACATTACTGATACTCAAGTAATAAGAATGTCAGTGATTTGACATAACCTAACTATGACTAATGTTATCATGCAGTTTAGTCCCTTTGTCCTGATATATTAATTGAACACAAGGACAATGGGACTTATAAAGACAAATGAGATCAATATCTAATATTGACTCATTTGAGCATGACCATGCATTTTCAAGTCCCACTTATCAAGGAGCCTGAAGATATCGCTCTCATTATATGGGAGGGACAAATCTTATTTACGTCACTCACATCCCTCCGCATGACTTGTAATATGTCCAATAACCGACTTTATAATCACCTTGTTACAGGTGACATTTGACGATATTAATGTTAGAATTTTATATTCCAATAATTAAAATGTGCTAATATTATAAAATAATTATATTAGCTATTTATCATTAAGGAACTTTATTTTATGTGATCAAATTAAGCAAGATTATTAGATTACTAAATAAGATGATATGAGCTTAAATGAGTAGATGTCAGTGTTAGGCCATTAAAGGATAATGAGAACCCTATTAGGTTAACACACTATAAGAAGGCTATAGTCCCCAATATATCGAATCACTGAAAACACATTCTCTTCCTCAATCTAAAGAAAGGCTAAGGTCCTTGATCAATCAATTTGAGACACTTATATTAGCTTTGTATTAGGCTTCATTAGATGTTTATTGTGCCCAATATTAGTATTTTAGATGAGTTTAATGTTGTTGGGCTTCATTGGGTTTTAATGTAAATATTGTTTAATTTTCGGATTTTAATGCATTTTGACCTTTCTTCCTTGGTTAGGCCATAACTTGGGACTCAGTGATCCAATTGAGGTGATCTTGGTGTCTTTAGAAAGCTAAGACAAGGATCTACAAGTTTCATGAAGAACTTAAGAGTTGGATCGGAATTCTAAGGGCCCAAAATAGCCTTGTAATACAGAGTGAGTTTGCTGTCACGGAACCATTTGGGCAGTATGCACATATTGGACTATATAGTGAGTTATAGACCTCCTCTTGGGCTGAAACTTGGTCATTTGAAAGATAAGACCCATATCTCCAACTTCACTGAAGACCATTTTGTCAATAGATGTCGTTTTAGGCATGATAATGAAGCTACAAGTTGGTCTGAATTTGGAAACACGTTCTTCCAACCTAACTTGAGGTAGGTGCAGTGTTTTTGGCATTTCTGGTGTTCTAAAAGTCCAAATGACATGATTCAAATTGGAGATTTTCAAGGAGACAACTGGCTACAACTTTGATGAAGACATCCAAGCCAAAATGCACCGTCTAGGTGATGAATTTGAAGCCAGAAGTCGGATAAGAGTTGTTGACTAAAAGCCACCAACCATACACCAACCCACCTACCATGCACCAACCCACAAACCATGCATCAAGCTTCCATTTTTGACAATTTTCATATTCTTATAGCTTGTATTCAGATTATGTACATGTACAAATTGGTTTTTAGGATTAGTATAAATAGACCCAACCTCTTTGTATTAGAAGCATTCAATTTGGAAGTAAGTTTCAAGAAAGTTTAAGTATTTGTGAGAGTTTTCTTTCTCTTCTTCTCCATTTTCTTTACAATTTTGTTTTTTGTTCTTTTATTTCTGAGTTCTCCCTTCCCATCCATGGAAAGCTAGGCTCTCATAATCAATCCAAGGGATTAGCCATCTTGATGTTTAATTTGGAGATCTTGTTTCGCTTGTTCATATTGCTTAATTGTTATTCAAGTTTCTCTTCTTCCTCTTTTCATTTTGATCTAGATTAAATTGCTTAATTTGATTTGGATGTTTATGTGGTAATAACTTTATTATCATGTATTCAAAGAGGATCACATAGACTAAACAATATATTAAAGTTTTTTGATGGATTGTTTAGCTTGGTTAAATCCCCGATCTTAAGTTAATCTATGTTTGGATGGTGCTTACTTTATCTAACCTTGGTTAATTAAATCCTATATGCTTATCTAGTAGAGGATTCTTGGATCATGTTGAGGCGTCTTGATATGATCTAAGGCCAAGAACATAGTTAGCAATTAAGTGAATTCCTTGTGATCAATGATGAGTTAAACTCAAGATCGGTAAATTTCCTTGGATTGGTTAATTTGTTAATTGTATTTCTTTAATTCAACTGGTATATTTTCTTTTCAAATCATCTAAACCCCCTTTTAATTATCTTGATCTGATTAAATATTTGTTCTTTTTGGATCCTTGAGAGACGATTCGGTTCATGCTCTATACTACAAATTATTTTGTGAACCGGTAATTTTTATTATTTGACGAGGTCTCGACAACCTCTTGTCAGTCCTGTCAAGGAACTTAAGAGATTCAGTTGAGAAAGAACTATGAAGCCACCGATGATATTGTACGTTGTTTGTTCGTGATTGATTACTGCCCCTAACCCTGAAGGTTTGCGATCAAGTTCATCATTTGAAGAACGCTTAGATCAGGAGCCTGCGATGAATCCAGGTATTTAAATAGATCTCAGAATCTTAGTAATCTGGCATGATGTAAATCCTAGGCTATGTGATATTTGCGCTCTAGGATGTATGCCTATAGAATTAAAGCTTCCGCATAAAGAATTAATAATTAAGAAATTAAAGAATAATTCCCAACAATTAAAACATATAACTCTTAATGTATGGAACCGTAGTGACATCAAGTTAAAGGGCTACATACATCATTGTTACTATGAGAACCACTTATGACACTCACGTAACAATCCATGTAGTGTTCTCATGGTGGGTCAGTCTAGTACGTCACTACTCTAATATGTACCCATGTGTAGACTTGATATCTCATATCCATAACCTGTAACACACAGTCATCAACATATGCACATACTAGTCTCAACACATCATTGTCATCCTAATTGACAGTAATACTTAATTAGGAACATTTAAGAATTGCGTTCCAATTTTCACCAATAGTATCTCACTATCAAGTCACATACTTGATATTCCATGGCATAAAACATTCCATTATAAGGACTCTATTATGTTCATTAATATAAATATATAACACAAGAAATAAAATGTCTCATATATTAAATAAAGAATTTAATTTCAATCCACTGTTAGTGTAAAGTTTCTTTATACTGCCATCCAATCATGTGCTAACACATTATTAAAAGAGTTAGACTTTCTAAGTGGTTGTTATAATAGTCAAACTCTTTTAATAATTTAGTAACGCATGATTAGATGACAGTGTAAAGAAACTTTACACTGACGGTGAATCAAAATTAAACTCTTAAATAAATACCATGATACAATGTAAACCATAAAGTCAATATATAACTGGCATATAGAATATACAGCAACAATACATGACTTATCTCGAAGGATAATTGATAGTCTTGAGACTAACATTTCCTAACTTTTAGTTATATTTGCGCAAGCTTATATCTATACACTTCTTTTATATTCTCATGTAAGTCATTGAATACTATATTAGTATTGCTGTAACTTTTTTTTGAATATTCTAAATTATACACATACCTCACATAATTTATTTAAGTGTCATAAGCGTAGGTTTAAGTTTAACATCCCAAGTTCTGCTTTAAAGGTTCTCACATGCAAGTGCAACAATTAGTGGCTCATGCACAGTGGTGGAACTCAATCATATCATGAGTGGCCAGTGGTCAACTATTGGACACTAGTATCGGGAGATCGCTTTCAATTTCGACTACTGAATTGGAGTTGCCATGCGATGACACATATGGTATACTCGCACCCCATTATTCTTTCTAATATTACACTATACCCAGTTAACATGGTAAATTAAGATCTAGCTATATCTGTGATAATTTACCTTTTTTACAATAACCTAATTTATCTACCTGGCATATATGTGGGTAACTTAAATATTATATATTAGATTACAATATTTGTGACTAATTATATATTTAATATTGTTTATGTGACCTGGTAGATTGGAATTTAACTATATGTGATATATATATATATATATATATAAAGAATAATTATATATCCTTATAATAAATCAACTTAATAATCTTCCTAATTACTTAAAGAAGAAAGTATATATTAAATACCTTTTGGGTTTCTAAGATATTAAATGACAATTTAGATTTTAAATAATTAGAAGGATGATAGAAAAATTTATTAAGAAGATATAATATTATTCATGTGCGAAAAGTAAAGACCATAAAAGAAACATTTGACAAGTATTACTTATAAAGATTTAAAATTTCGACAAGTTTCTCATTTGAAATCTTGACAAATGTTACTTGAATATGAAGATATTAATGCATTCAAGAGATTATTAATTGATAATAATAACAATTTCATACCATTATTAACTTAATCAATTGATTAATAATAAAAATATAAAAGGTTTAAAATGAAATTACAAACATGCATTAAACATTATAACTAAAGTTTTCGAAAAAAATATGCATTCATCCTCATTTTGAAAGTTTAAGAGTAAGAATAATAAGAGTTTATATTTGATTCAATATTAGTGTAAAAGTTTGTTACACTATCATATAATTAAGTATTACACATCATTAAAAGAGTTTAACTTTCGAAGTTGTTGTTGTTGTAGTTAATTCCTATAATGATTTGGAAATACTTGATTGAATAATTGTATAAAAAAAATTTCACTAATCGCGAATCAAAACTAAATCTTAATAATAAATAGCATAAAAACACTAATTTTGAAGAGACACTCAAAGAATGTGAAAAGAACACAAACGTTCAAAATATTTTTCAATTGACTTCTAACATTTAATTATATATCTTAAATTAAAGTTTAACTCCAAGAATATGAAAATGATTGTAACATATGTCTAACCGGGTGATCTCATAGAAAATTCAGCGTGTAAATTGTTTAGATTTATCAAAGACAAATAATTAGCAAAGTTTATCTGAAATATTTTCTTTTTTGGTACATATTATTTTAATTTTAAAAGATTATAATAACTGGGCATAATTTTTAAAAATTGTAAGCTATAGAGGCAATAAATGAATCAAATAATTTGTTTACAAATTTTGAATTTAATAAAAGGTGGAGTTCAATATAATATAATTAAAAAAATTAAAGTATATTTAGTCTTTAGTTCAATTCTTTCGGCATTTATATTTGGAAATGATTTCATAAAATACTAAATATATATTTTTTAATTTAGATAGACTTGTTATTTAAATATTCATGAAATAACATTGACTATAATATGTTCTTTATTCTTGATTAAAAAATAACTTATAACTAATCATAACAAATAAAATATTTAACTAAAAAATTAAATAATAAATATACCAATGTAATGTTTTAGTTGGAACAACTTCACATTAGATTTTTAGTAATTTCATTTGTTTTATGAAACACATGAGTGATGAAGTTATTGATACAATTGCCTATTGACAATTTGACACGCTCCATGTCAAATAGTTTATTGTTTTATAAATATATTAGATTATCATAAAAAATTGATAAAGTACAAAAATATCTCATTTTATTTAAAATATGACTCAAACTATTTTCTCTTATTATTTCATATTTTTTTCTTAGTCATACAAGTACTTTTCTAAATTGAAAGTTTTCATTTCAGCTTCAATTTTTACCGAAACGAGAAATTCAATATAAATATAAAAATACACACAAGTAATATTTAATAATTATTATATTTATATATGAAATTAACAATAAATTTTGATAATTAGTAAGTTTAAATTTTATAAAGTTATACTGTTTAGACATCGACCAACGCTCGAGAGTTCTGCCCGTGTACCAAAAGATAATGTAGACACCAGAAACCACACTATATAATGTAGACACGACACACCGCACAGTATATATTACCAGACTACAGCTAAAATGTAAGAGTAAATTATTCCCTCACTTTTCCGTTTTTTGTTTTTTTTTTCGTTGGTAAATAAAAAGCGTAAGTAAGGATAAGTTAGTCAATATAATCGGTCAAAGTGCCGCCTAAGATTCCAGTGGACAAGCAGCAGAATATTACCTCCAAGTATTTTTATTTTATTTTGGTAATTACCTCAAGTATTTACTCAGGGGCTTTCTCCACTCATCCGTAAATTAGTCATCACCTTTCCTATTTGATTGGAAGTACACAAGTTTTCCCAGCATATTAAACACTATTTAAAATAAGTTCTATTTTTATAAATATTATTTAAAATAAATTAAATAACATTTGAAAAAATTTTAAAAAGTATTTTTATAAATTTTATGAAATAAATATCAATCATTTAACAAATATATTAAGTCAAACTTTTAAAGTTAATTTATAAAAAATTATTATAAAAATATTAAATACACAATTTCAATTTTTGAAACATATTACTAAAAGAACTTCCTAATTGTAATTATACCTAAAGAAAATTAATCTCACAATACTAAACATTCAAAAAAATAAATAAATAATTATTATAAAAATAACTAATACTTAAAATATTTTTTACTTTCACAAAAAATTATTTTCATAAATTTAAATTTTTAACTTTAAAAAAATTAACTCCAAACAACTTATAAAAATTTCATAAATTATTTTAATAAATTTATTTAAATAAAATAAAAATATTTTATAAACACTTTTTATAAAAAATAAACTCAAATAAACTAATATAAACCTATCTAACCAGCCTGGTTTCAAAATAATCCAAGACTAATAAGCCTTTATAAAAAGGCGACAATTTTTACAAGTTATAGAGATTTGTAATTTCCAGCAAAGTTAAAGTAATCTGCTCAACATATAACGGTAGTAGCACCCAAAAGCTGAGAACAGTAGTTTCAGAAGCTGTCGAGTTATACATTTAAATCTTAAAAGTTCAAATAATTCTTTCTAACTTGCGAAGAGACTCGCACTTAATGCTGGCCATATGAACCAATGCCTTTTACGGAGCAATGACAACAATAATCCAATGGAAGCCTTAGAGACTTCATACAGAAAATGAGAAGTACATAAATAAGATAGCATCTCCATTGATAAACAAAAACAAAAGCACAAGTTGACCTAACTGTAAAGATCATCTTCATCAGCTCCAGCAGCACTTGCAAAAGGGTCAGACGCAGCAGCAGCACCACCAGAGCTAGTATCTGCAAACCTGAACTCACTTCCAAACCCTCTTGATTGCTGCAATGTTTGGGCAAATGCCTGGTACTTGCGAATGTCAGCATCACTTACACTCCTTCGTGCATACTTCATTGATTCTTCAAAATGAGCTGCCTTGATTTCTGCTACATCTTCATCTTCAATATCCTCTTCCATGGCCTCAGGGTTCTCTCTTCTCCTCCTTTCTCTCTCAATGTCCTGAAAAAGAGAAGTTTGGGAAAATGTTTTAGCTTAAACTAAATCCAATATAACAATTTGTATAGTTGTCAAGGCACTTAGTAAATGGTATATAAAGAGAAAACGGTGCCCAGAACCGTACCTTCTCAATGTTCTCTCTAATAGCATACTTGCATGCACGCTGGCAAATCTCAGTAATATCAGCACCACTGAAGCCTTGAGTATACTTAGCAAGAGCTCTAAGGTCAACATCTTTCGAGACGGGGGATTTTCTCAAGCAAGATTTAAATATCTGATAACGGGATTCCTCGTCTGGAAGGGGAATATAAATCAACTGGTCTAGACGGCCTGGACGCAGAAGAGCAGGGTCTATAATGTCTGGTCGATTAGTGGCCCCAATGATGAACACAGTTTTCTTTGCTGACATCCCATCCATTTCTGTAAGCAGTTGGTTTAAAACCCTGTCAGCAGCACCACCAGCATCTCCTACACTACTACCTCTCTGCAAGATAAAGCACAGAAAAGATTTAAAGACAGCTAACCAAAAATGATAGTTATAGTAGTCTAAAGGAACACTAATTTTCTATAATATATTTCGAATGAATACAGAAATGTTTCAGAAACCAATAAATTTTGCCTGATGTCCAAATCATAGCTTAGCTTAGTATGGTACAAACCTGAGTTGCAATAGAGTCAAGTTCATCAAAGAATAGGACACATGGAGCAGAACCACGAGCCTTGTCAAAAATTTCCCTCACATTAGCCTCACTTTCTCCAAACCACATTGTGAGTAGTTCAGGACCTTTGACACTGATGAAGTTCGCCTGACATTCATTGGCAATAGCTTTTGCCAAAAGGGTTTTACCACAACCAGGAGGACCATAGAAAAGAACCCCCTTTGAAGGTGACATTCCAAACTTCTCAAATTTTTCAGGGTGTTCCACTGGATATTGAACAGTCTGCAAAAGAGAAACGTATTAAAACCCAGAGGCAGATGAGAGGAAAGAAGTGGAGTAATGTGATTCAATGCAAGACTTTCAGTTACCTCTTGGAGTTCTCTCTTAACATTTTCAAGACCACCAATATCTTCCCAGCTGACATTGGGCACTTCAACAACCTGGTTTGTTAGCAAAGTTTAAGTTACAAATACATCAAACTTTGGAACGCGTAAATCACAATAGGTGGTGGCCAAGAGAGGGAGAACAACATGACAGGAAACTTAACATTGATATGAAAAACTGCTAAAATACTTACTGTTTCACGAAGAGCAGAAGGATTGCTTGATCCCAGAGCAGTCTGGAAATGCTCATTTGTGACTGCCATGGAGTTCAGTATCTCTGCATCAATCGTCTCATCTTCCAAGTCAATCACATCCATTTTCTCTCTGATGCATTGAAGTGCAGCTTCAGTACACAAAGCAGCTAGATCAGCACCAACATAACCGTGGGTATCCTTAGCAATCCTTTCTAAATCAACCTGCAAATGACACAATAGACAAACTTCTTTTAGATTTCAGAGCGTTCAAATTAGACCACAACTTAAGGGGAAAGGAATTCAATCTTACATCTTCAGCAAGCTTCATATTCTTTGTATGGATACGAAGAACCTCAAGACGCCCAACTTCATCTGGAACACCAATATCTATCTCCCGATCAAACCTTCCAAACCTCCTAAGAGCAGGGTCAATGCTATTGGGACGATTTGTGGCTCCAATAACAATTACATGAGCACGCGATTTAAGCCCATCCATGAGGGTCAAGAGCTGGGAAACAATTCTCCTCTCAACTTCACCATGAGTCTTCTCTCGCTTGGGAGCTATTGAATCTATCTCATCAATGAAGATGATGGAGGGTGCATTCTTCTCAGCTTCCTCAAATGCCTTCCTCAGATTGCTTTCACTCTCACCAGCCAGTTTTGACATGATCTCAGGGCCGTTGATGCAGAAAAAGAAGGCACCAGTTTCATTTGCAACTGCCCGGGCAATTAAAGTCTTACCGGACCCAGGGGGTCCATACAAAAGAATTCCTTTTGGTGGCTTAACACCAATAGACTTGAATAATTGTGGATGCCTCAATGGCAGTTCCACGAGTTCCCGAATCTGCGCCATCTGCTTTCTTACACCACCAACATCATCATAGCCAACCTCATCTAATCGATTCTCATCTTCCCTTTTAATAGGCTCTCCTTCACAGAAGATCTCAGTGTCTGGAGCAACAACACAATACTCAGGAGGGTCGGTTTCAATAACCTTGAATTCTACACTTCTCATCCCCCCTCTCACAAGGAAAAAGTCACCCTTCCTCACTGGACGATATGCCTCCAGGAAATAAGCTGCAAAAGTAAAACTGGACTTAGTATTCGTAATGAAATAGAATGCAATGAGCATATATGACCAGTTGACCGCTGAGCCAAGCAGATGCCAATGAAAATAACAACAGAAGTTTTAATATGTCCTGCTGCCATTTAACTTCAATAACTTGCTGAATAATTCACAAAGAAACCAATGCTTAGTATTGACAATATAAGCCCAGACTAAATATTTCCATAAAGAGATTAGCTTCTTCATCTATGTAGTAAGCATGGACTCTGCATAACAACTCAAGATTTACTACCACTTATCACTTAAATAAATGAATTCATGACTAACTTATATTATATTGAACCACCCATAGCACAGGAAAGCCATAGGGAATGCCTAAAGAACAAAGTATTCTTCTGAAATATAATTGAGCCATTATCAAAACATGTTATCAACAAAAGACAAAAAAAGTTGCTATGATATGATGAACTACTAGTTCTCTTTTCAAGCCTTATCTTAATCAAAGAGGCCGGCTGCAGATGACAGAGGTCAAGTACCAAGGTCTCTTGTATATATGAAATCAATAAGAGAAAAAGAAAAACCTTTTATAGTGTCAATAAACATGATGAAATAGTAACTCACGCTTTAAGTAGGCATCAAAGAGATTCCCAGTTACCCCTTCAATAGTGTCATCCACAGGAAGAATGTGGACTCGCTTTCCATATTTGACATCAGCACATTGATGCACAGAAACAACATCTCCGAGCCTAACCCTAAGGTTGTTTCTCACAACCTTGTTCATCCTTATCTTGGGTTCCTCACATGTGTCATCAGCAAGTGCAATACAGATTGTATCTTTCCTTTTCTTTCCCTAAAGACCAAAGGCAGCAAAGAAACACAAATGATTAAATAGGGAACGAAGTTATCCTTATGCAAGGAATGAAGGAAACACCTCAATCTTCCTCCTCCAAAGCAAAAACATCACACAAAGGTAATAGCACAAATTATTCAGTACAAAATGTTTTCTCTTTCAAGTCAACTTCCACTTAAGCAAAAACATTTCAAAACAGTTATTAGCATAGCAAGTCAAAATATTTAGCACAGAATGTTCTCTATTTCAAGTCACAATGATCAGCAAGGAGGTTGACTCTCTACCCCTTCCCTCTCTGGTATACAAATTACACCACCCACTTCCACCAATGCAAACAACCTTCAAAACAATGCAAATGCATGGAGCCCAAACCCTATAACACTATAACATTATTGGAACTAAAGGGAGCCGCCATGTTAAATTTAAATAACAAATTTAGCTGCTTCTATGAACGAATTGACAGATTTTAACCCTACAAAAGCCCTTTCTTCAAATTACCCTACAAAACCCTCGCAAGAGCCAATAATTTCACTCTACAATCACAACCCAATAACATAATTCTCTTACAAACAGTTGCAGGGACGAAAACACAAATTGCCCACAAAAACGACCCAAACCCGCACATTCCATCAGTTCAAGCAATCAATTCAATCGCCCACATAAAAAACCAGAATAGCAGACAAGCACAACCGTTACCTTGATCAAAATGGTGTCGCCGCGAAAGAGCTGGAGCTTTTCCATGGTCTCCGGGTGAAGGGCGACGACGGAGTTGTCATCGTTGATGGCCTCGTCGACAACGAGCCGATTTGGTGCCTTCTTCCGCTCTAAGATCGCCGTGCTGAAGTCCCTCTTCGTTCCCTTGCTGAAAAAAAGGCACAACAGAAGGATCGAATTCAAATCGAAATCCACAAAAGAAAGCAGCAACAGTAACAACAGAAGGATCGAAAAAATGGAGATCTGGTAACGAAGAAACTTACGAATCAGAGGATTCGGGTTGATTAGCCATGGCCTAAGAAGAAGAAGAAAGGGTTGTATGCTTTGCTCTGCAGAGAGGAAACGGAGAATTGAAGTTGAAGCAAGGAGATATGAGGAATGGGGATCTGAGATGGTGGGTAGGTTAGTGAATATTTATAAGTAGGTAAGGCTAAGCTCTGTTTCTTGTTAAGGAAGAAAAACAAAAAGGCTTTTTCTTTACTTGCTATTAAATTATGGAATAAAACTTGCTGAAATTAGGAGACTATTTTACTTTTCGGAATTTGATATATTCTAGAATATTTGAGATGTTTCGGAACTTGCTCTCGCCTCTGTCTTTATAAATCTATATTTATTTATATAATATTGTATAAAACGTAATTTATGTAATTTTAGATAATGCTACAGTGTCATTCATTTTTGTAATTTTTCCCCTCTAAATTATTATTTTTTATGTAAGTTTGTGTTTAAATATGTTATGTCATGTGTTAATCATTCATAATTTTAAAATTAAATCCTAAAATTATATTAGTTTGTGTTTAAATATATTGAGATTTATGATTTCGAATAAAATTCCTTGAATATTAGTTGATATTTAGTCAAACTAAATATAATAAGTAATAATATGTTATATATCTTGAAATGTGATAACTGATGATCTATTTTGAAATTTTATCCAATTTTTTTCAATGTTAATGAAATTTTAATTATTTATTTGAATGTTAATTTTATCTTTTATTTCTTTAAATACTAACAAATATCTATTTGATTTTGTAGTCAATGTAATAAGATTAAGAATCAACTATACATATTTTAACATAACACTTATTCAACAATATTATAAACTCAATAAATATTTAATATTTATTTTTAAGTAATTAAAAATTATCATACCAATTATTTAAAAAAATTAGAATTTTTTTAATTGTCAAATAATTTTGTAATTTGACAAATTATTCATTTAAAAGATTTAGGGCCCGTTTGTTACAGATTAAAATAAAAATTAATTTTGACCTTCAATAATTTAGAGATTATTTTTTAGAAATTTTTAAGAAAAGCATAAGTTATTTTGTGTTTGTTTACAATCATAAAAATCATTTTTTTAAATGAGAGTAATTTCTCTCTCTTCTATCACGAGAGATTTTTTTCAAAACCTAATGAGAATAACTTTTCATTTTAACCATAAAAATGATTTTTTTAAACAAATGATTTCTTCAATAAGCTTAAATAAACACAATCAACATCATTAAAAATGATTTTTTACTTAAAAAAAGTGATTTTTTCATCAAATAATCTGTAACAAACGGACTCTTAGACTCTATAACTTATAATATGATTAACCTAAGAGTTGGTAATTAATTGAAAATTTAAAATATAATTAATTTAGTTGAGAAATATAATATGTACACTCGAAAATAATAATATCAAATAGAACAATCTAATTTAATCTATATATTATTATTATATAAAACACGGTTTATTTTATTTTGGACAATGCCACATACTGAAGTAAACAAGCGAAACACAAGAAGGGGGTTGAATTATGTTTCTTAACCTTTTTGGAAAACTTTTTGAAACTTAACGGTTTAAACAAGACAGTGGTTGAAATAATAATAAGAAATGTACGAAAAAAGAGCTTTTTAGTCTTATTGGGCGGCAAATAAGGTTTTTACTTTTTGTAAGATGTTTCTTTGGACGCCATTTTAAAAAGGTCTTCAATACTAACTTTAAAAACTTATTAAGAAAACAATTACAATCCATGTATGTTAGTATACAAATAAAAACACAGATAGAGGGAATAAAATCTCACACAAAAAGTTTATCTTGGTTCACTGTCACAACCCAATAGCTACGTCCAGTCCATTCAACAAGAAGGATTTAACACTAATCTTTTCAAATATTACAAGTATTATCCACATCTTCGGGTACACAAGTATTCTTAACCTCTTCAGGTTCTAAAGTACAAGTATTCTTTTATACCCAGTCCTTTCAGGCTTAAACAACTAAGTTGAATATGAGAAGATATAGACAGTGCTGGAGTGTTTAACTTACTACAAGTGAGGATAGATTGATAAAACTCAAGATAGAAAACTCTATGCAATAGTGAAATTGAACTGAAAGAAGGTGAGCTACAACTTTTTCTTTTACACAAAAATCTTGCTTCAGCAATACTTTTGTTTTTTTTTCAAAGACATTTGTATTTATAGATAGAAAGTACTAGGAACAGTCTTCAAAAGCTTATTCGTCAAACGAAAACATTTATTACCGTTCTAAGCAGCATAAAATGCATAAGTTGATATCGTGTTTGACCTTCTTCTAATAATTGACTTTGATTATCAGAGACTGCCAAGAGTGTGATAACTAAGTCCTGATTTATTTGAGCGTACAAAAAAGTTATTTATTTGCTAGTTTTTGTAATTGTTAGTAGTGTCAGCTAAGCAACTCAATTGACTTCTTTTGTCGTGTACTTTTGTCAGGTTTCTTCTCAGCATTTAATGAATAACAGTTCTTCATATTTGAATTTGAGCTTTGGAAAAATGCTTTAATCTGAGTTAAGTAATGAAACATTTAGACAATCGAATATAATATATTCGAAAAACAATTTAGTGTTTATTTGACGAATACTAAGTTTCCTTTTTAGTTACAAGACAAATTAGAAGCGCGTACAAATAACAAATTGTTTACATCGTGTTGTATTGTTATGGAATTACCAACATATCTTTAAGCAGGAAAATATTAATAGAACAATTTATACACGAATTACATGAGTCTTTTACTGGTTCATTCTAATTTAAACCTTTTGTCATCTTCAAAACTTTGAGGGGTTTAATTCATTAAACATCTTTGGTTCCGAAACTAATATCTCAAAAGTTCTTTGGTTCCAACACATACTGCTCATTTTTGCAATTTTCCCCTAAAAAATCTTGCTCTTTTGATACAAGTTTGTGTTTAAATCTTTCTCTTTTGTTGAAGAGAAATAAAATAAATTTTGTCATGTCATTTAGGCTCCTTTGGTGTAATATAAGTTGGGTTATAAAGTATTTTTATGTATTAAATTATCAAAAAATATATAAAATAATTAAAAAATTTATTTAGTTGATAGTAAAGAAGTATTTCTTTCTTAAATTTTTTGAAATAATATGAAATTAAATAATTACAATATTAAAATTTTAACTTAAACAAAAAGCTATTTTTAGTATAAAAAAAGAATCAATAATTTTTTCTAAGAAAGCCTAAACATATATATTTTTTAAAATTGTTATATATATAGGGGAGGGATCAACTTACACCGGTGTAAGACTTGATCACTCTTACACCACTCAATAATTTTTTATTGAATAACTTTCTTATAAAATTCACCGTTAGATTCAAAGATTTTATCATGTATATCATACCTATAAAATTTTACATTAATTCGAAATTGTTTTGTGACTCATTGATATATGACAAGAGGTTGTTGAGATCTATCAAATAAAATAACCGGTTCACAAACTAATTTGTAGTATAGAGAATGAACCGAATCGTCTCTCAAGGATCCAAAAACAAAGATTTAATTAGATCAAGATAATTAGAAAAGGGGGGTTTTGTTGTTGATTAACAAGATTAATAAAAGTAGGAGATTCAAAGTTGTAAATAAATCTAAAGAAACAACAAATCCAAGGAAATTTACCGATCTTGAGTTTAACTCATCATTGATCACAAGGAATTCACTTAATTGCTAACCATGTTCTTGGCCTTAGATCACATCAAGAAGCCCTAACATGGTCCAAGAATTCTTTACTAGATAAGCATCTAGGATTTGATTAACCAATGTTAGATAAAGTAAGCACCATCCAACATAGATTAACTTAAGATCTAGAATTTAACCAAGCTAAACAATCTATCAAAAAGCTTTAATATATTGTTTAATATTTATGATCCTCTTTGAATACATGATAATAAAGCTATTACCACATCAACATCTAAATCAAATTAAGCAATTTAATCTAGATAAAAATCAAAAGAGGAAGAAGAGAAACTTGAATAACAATTAAGCAATATGAACAAGCAAAACAAGATCTCCAAATTAAACAACAAGATGGCTAATCCCTTGGATTAATTATGAGAGCCTAGCCTTCCATGGATGGGAAGGAAGAACTCAGAATTTAAAGAACAAAAACGAAATTGCAAAGAGAATGGAGAAGAAGAGAAAGAAAACTCTCACAAATACTTAAACTTTCTTGAAACTTACTTCCAAATTGAATGCCTCTAATACAAAGAGGTTGGGTCTATTTATACTAATTCTAGAAGCCAATTTGTACATGTACATAATCTGAATACAAGCTATAAGAATATGAAATTTGTCAAAAATGGAAGCTTGATGCATGGTTGGTGGGTTGGTGCATGGTAGGTGGGTTGGTGTATGGTTGGTGGCTTTTAGTCAACAACTCTTATCCGACTTCTGGTTTCAAATTCATCACCTAGACGGTGCATTTTGGCTTGGATGTCTTCATCAAAGTTGTAGCCAGTTGTCTCCTTGAAAATCTCCAATTTGAATCATGTCATTTGGACTTTTAGAACTCCAGAAATGCCAAAAACACTTCACCTACCTCAAGTTAGGTTGGAAGAACGTGTTTCCAAATTCCGACCAACTTGTAGCTTCTGAAGCATGCCTAAAACGACATCTATTGACAAAATGGTCTTCATTGAAGTTGGAGATATGGGTCTTATCTTTCAAGTGACCAAGTTTCAGCCAAAGAGGAGGCCTATAACCCACTATATAGTCCAATATGTGCATACTGCCCAGATGGTTCCGTGACAGCAAACTCACTCTGCATTGCAGGGATATTTTGGACCCTTAGCATTCCGATCCAGCTCTTGAGTTCTTCATGAAACTTGTAGAGCATTTTCTTAGCTTTCCAAAGACACCAAGATCACCTCAATTGGATCACCGAGTCCCAAGTTATGACCTAACCAAGGAAGAAATGTCAAAATGCATCAAAATCCGAAAATTATTCAATATTTGCATTAAAACCCAATGAAGCCCAACAACATTAAACTCATCTAAAGTACTAATATTGGGCACAATAAACATCTAATAATGCCTAATACAAAGCTAACATAAGTGTCTCAAATTGATTGATCAATATACATCAAAATTAACGTAAATATAAACTATTGAAATATATGAAAATATGAAGTATTTAATTATATTCGTATTGATATTCAATTTTTTCAAAATTTGACACAAATGATCTACATGATAGAATCTTTGAATCTAACGATAGATTTTGTAAGAAAGTTATTCAATAAAAAGTTATTGAGTGGTGTAAGAGTGATCAAGTCTTACACCGATGTAAGTTGATCCCTCCCCATATATATATATATAAATAATTAATTAAATCAAAACACACTAGTCACTTTCATTAGAATCAATTCCGAAGACATGAATCAAATTTTAAAATCTTAATCTTAATCTTAATCAGACAACTATAATTACTATTGAGAAATAATTTTGGAAATGTTCTCATCCGAGTTTAGGAAAGTTAAAAATCTAAAACATGCATGCACATAAAAGTTAGAAAAACTAAAATTTACACATTTTTTATTATTAAATTTATATTTGGATTAAGTAATACTTTCTTATACATAGTCACATGTTATCATCATCGCTCTCCGCACTATTTTTATTTTATTTTATTTTGACTAAAAGTTATCCCAGTATCATTATCTATGTTCTAATAACATAGTACTATCAACTGTAACAATTAACCCCACACATATTGTTATTGATTGTAATTGCTTCATCATTTATTTCGTTAAATTCTGAGTAAAATCTGCATATGAGGTTCGCATGACCTCATTAGTTGAGTCGCATGACCTCATTAGTTGATGGTTTTACACTTTCAATTGATTTTTTTTATAGCAATGTGTTTACTTATTTTTAATCACACAATTTCGAGGGAAAAAAAGCATTTCGGAACCTTTGAAGGTACACAAGTGTAGGGTGTAGAATGTGGCATTACTCAGAAGGAAAAAAATTTATGTCCTTTAAATGGATTTCTAATAAAAGTTTAGAATAATTGAGTTTTATACGTTGATTATTATCTTAAGAATTTAACAAATAAGTAATGTTAATTATATAATTAAATTTTTTAATGAATTAAATAATAGCACAAAGTGTTATTTACACATTAGATAAAATTGAAGAAAATTCTGTGTATTTTACAATTTTTTTAAAATTAATGATACTTGCACAAATTTATACACACACTATTTATATACTCTCATGCAAGTGATTGAATAATACCATAATTTTATTGTAACTTTTTTCTAAATGATCCAAATTATATACATAACTTACATAATTAGTGTAAGTATATTTTCCTTTTTAAAAAGCTTATGAAACATGAAAACTTTAAAAGAGGAACTGTGTCCATGTCAAACATAACAGAACACAAATGACACTTCCAAGTCCTAATGTGACACTTCAAAATTTGATATAAGTCTGTGTCGTGTCAATGTCCTCTGGGGTTTAGGAGTGCACACTAACTATGTTCACATTAATAACTAAGTTTAATTTTTAGAAATTTATTACACTTTATATTAAAAATTGTTTTGCTTGGAGTAGCCTGGAGAGTGGACGATTCACAAAGCCTATAAACCTTTATTGGAACACAAAATATAAAAACTCTATCTTAAACTAATCGTCCTACTTTATTAGACAAAAATAAGGTTATTAGTTTAACCATATACCAAAAAAATTATTGGAACACGCAGATAAAACTCATTAACAAAATATAACAATAAATTTTTTAAAGAAAATATTTGTTTGGCCATAAAAACTTTGGAATGAAATGCTAAATTGAAGTTTTTTGTTAATAAAAAAGGAGTTTTTTTTTCTTTTTCCATTTATAATTTAGGAGTAGTGATATTTGAGTGTATATCAACTAGTTAGAGGAGTGGATAGAAATTTAAATAGAATATCATAGATTAAATCCCTGGTAATGATTAATTAATTGAAAAGAAAAAAAAAAGTTTAGGAGGAGTAAATTTGCAATTCGCAGTTTCTAATGGGGCTAGTGCTGCTAATTGGCGTAAAGTGTAGAGTGTAACTGTAGACAACACCCCTGGTTCTGCTTCTCCGAGGGTCTTGTCTGCGTTGGGCGATTTACTCGTCCTCGAAATCTCCGACCTTTGTGTACAAAGAACAAGATAATAATCAAAGTAGATCGCACTGAAAACATGGGTTTAGGTTTTATTGTCGGCGTCCTCGGGGTTCTGATTCTATTTCACGCTGCTTATTCAACCATCCAATGTATTATTACCTTTGTGTACTTGTGCTTATGTCCAAATATTGATTCTTATATTCATTCATGTATTTTAACTTTGTGGGGAGAAAAAGGGTTTATGGATTTGTGCATGCGTATCTAAAATCGGGTTTGATTTGGTTGCAGACAGGAGTTTGTTGAAGATTACGGAGGAAGAGTTTTCAGGGCCTCCTTTGAATGTAACCATTGTTCTTTGGCTTATTTTGGTGCGTTGTTGGTGTTTGTGAATCTAAGATTTTTGGGAATGCAGGTGGCAATTGAGCTGTCTCTAGGATTGGTGCTTTGTATGTGGGCTGCGCTGACCGTGCCAGGGAAGTTTTTCTCCATACACCCAGACTCTGAAGAGAACAGGTAACTCCTTGTTTATCTGTTTGAAAGTTAGGTTCTAGTGAATTTAAGCTGTTGTTTAATTTGATTTCTTCATCTCTCGGATTATTATTAGCAAGAGGTCGTTGTAACCTGAAAGAACTAGCAACTTGATAGCATCTGTGTCCAAGAAAAGCTATGATATAATTCCTTGACATTGGGAATGAAATATAGTTATTTCTGTGAAAATATTTTACTTGACATATGTTGCTCTTGCTCTTTAATAGTCTTGTCCTTTTATGCTTGGTCTACCTTGATCAAGTTCTGTTGCTGGTCACATTCTGTCTTAGGCTTTGCTTGGCAGAGAGTACTGAAATAGTAGAGGAATGGAAATAGAGAAGGCATGGAAGTTACTATGGTTGGAAATAGAGAAGGTTTGAAAGTTAAGAAAGTTGGAAAGAGAAAGTAAATCTGAACCGAAGAAACTAATTATCAAATAGCATCTCTTTCCAAGAAAGGTTATGCTACAGTCATGGTTGTTAAAATCGCGAGTTAACTCGTGAACTTGTCCGAGTCTACGAGTTTAGGCATCAAATCGAGCCAACTCGCCTTCCAACTCGGACCTTGGTAAACTCGGGTGAACTCGGGTAAACTCGGGTGAACTCGGGTAAACTCGGGTGAACTCGGGTAAACTCGCGAGTTCAAGACCGAGTTCACTGAATTTGGACCATTGTGCTTATTTGAGCCAAAAAAGGCCAAAACGGTGGCGTTTTGTTTCAATTTTCAAAACTCACCGTTTCAGCTAGGTAGAAGATGCACCATCGCATCCTAAGTTTTCACCATTGCAACCTTTGCTCTGCTCGTCTTGTTGAAGCTCGAATTGCATCACTGGTGAGCTGCTCATCTCGCTGCTACTCCTCTCACTGTCGATTTGCTCCACACGTGTCTTGGTCAGTTGTGTCTCTTAGCTTTCTGGGTGGGTGTCTGTTGTGCAAGTCCCGCCATTTTATTGTGTCTCTATTAGTCATGTTGTGGGTTCCTGTTGTACGTCTCTATTTTGAACTTGTGTGTTTTGTGGGTGCATGTTGCAAGCTCCATTCTGTTGTGGGTGCGTGGGTACATATCTGTTACCTAAGCTTGTTGGTGAATAATTCAGCTTTTTTTTTTCATGTCATTCCAGCATGTTTGAAATGTTGGTGCCCCTTATGATTTGCTGATTTATGTATGGCTTTAATTTTTACTATCATACTTTGTTACTTTTTATTTATTTATTATGGAGTTAGAATGTTGAATGTTGATTATGCATATGTTATTTTATTATGTTTTGGTACTATGATATTATTTTTTAATATTATTTTTTAAGTAGGTAAACTCGCTACGAGTTTACGATTCGAGTTTACGAGTCGAGTTTACCAAGGCTCCACGAGTTTAGGTAAACTCGCAAGTTTGACAACCTTAGCTACAGTTGCATCAGACTGGGTTGCTATTGGTCTAGATACTTGACATAAGCTAGATGTGCTTGTTTGGATAATTGGTGGATAAGGACTTTTCAGGATAAATAATTTTAGATTAATATCGGAAGAGTGAGTTTTATGTCTGAGGTGCTAGATTTATATTTCGGAGGAGTTGTGAAATGAGTGAGCTTGGAGTGCAAAATTCATTGTGGGGTCCAGAAGAATTGCATTTGAGATTGTTCCCAAAAGCAGCATACCTGACATAAGTTGCTCTTACTATGTCTTCATCTCATCCTTTAAAGCTTGGTCAACCTTGAACCAGTTCTGTTGTTGTAGTCATTTTGTCTTAGAGCTACTTGATAGCAAAAGTGAAGCTATACAGAAGTGGAAATAGAGGTGTGGAAGTTAAGAGGAACAGGAGAAGTTTTACTTTCACCTATGCATTCTTGTGGGAAGGTGAAAGCATGAAATATTCAAAATCAACTTTACCCTCCTTACTTGTTCGGAGTTCGAAAACAGATAGACATAATACTTCTAGGCAAGACATACTAGTAAACTAGTAAATATTCATCCTGTTAGGTCCGTGAGCTCTAGCTCAAGTGGTAAGGACATATATGCTGCAATGGAGAGTGGGGGGATTCAATCCCCCCAATGACCTCCCCCCCCTCATCCCCTCCCCCCTCCCCCTCCCTTGGGGCCCGCTACTGGGTTTCCCTAGGCCCCAGCCTAGTGGTGGGACCTCCACTGGCCCCAGTGGGGCCAGCTGGCCAGGTACCCAAAAATAAATAAAATTCAATCTGTTGGGGCTAAAATGAGCATATAAAATCTTATGTTCTGTACATAAGACTACATTATTGGGTTTCTTCCTGTATCTTATATATATATATTGCTTCCTTTCACCTCAAACTAGAGGAATAATTTGTTCACATTAGGATTAATTAATTCAATTTTTTCATTGTGATTCTTCCTGCTTTATACCTAGAAAATCCATGGTTTCCTATCATGATATATGAAGCTAATGGTTCAGAATGGAGATCTAGTAGGAATGGACATGCTAAGTCATGTAAGGGTTGGTTGCACCCTCCGCGAAACTATGGCATGCTAAGTTGATGCCTAATAATATATCAAGTAATGCTTCACTCCACATTTTGGACACCATTTTACACCTATTTTATTATTATTTGATCTTTTGTTGTTACCATTGATTTAATATATAATTATATACAAATGACTGATGTAAGTGACGTTTAATGATAAACTATTGCATGTGAGACGATGTTAAGAGTAGTGTACAAAAAATGTTGTTCATATATCATTAATATATTTATCCCGTCTCAATGGAAATTTGTGTTTGCAAAACCTTGTAATTGCTGTCCGTTGTTGCACTATGCTCGTACTTGAGAGATAGAACATCATATTGTAGTAACTTACTCTGACTCTGCTGGCAATATCACTTGTTATGGAGTTACTTGGATGCCAATCACCACGGTTTGTCACCTTGGGTGCAGGATTGTATCTTTACCTACCAACCTAGACTTCATGATCTTCAACCATCGAGGCAAAGTCTTTCCTGTGGAAATGGACGTGAAGCTGAGATATTGAGGACTTTTGGATCAAGTGCCTTCATTTCTTATACGAGGAAGAAAATTCTTTTCTCTGGAAAATTAAAGAATTTGTTTGTGCATTTGATATCACTGTTGGTTGATGTATGACTTTTTGCAGTTTCCTTTTGTAGCCTCATACTTTAGATTTCTGTATTGGGCACCTGTCCTTGTAATTTTGACAGCATGCTACTATTGGAGTCATTTATGAAGAGGTAGCCTCCAATTTGACCATACTTACCTGAATGATTTGCTGAAGCCTTGAGTTAACTTTTTACAGGAGTATATAGTGGGAATGTCCAAAATGGAAGCAAATAATCTCATCTATCTAGGTAAAAGATTACCTGATCTTGGTGTGGTTGCAAATTATGTGTTCAATACTTCTATGCATGTGGCACAACATACTAACCTCTAACGGTGATGCCTGTAAGACACGAACAGATAATGTTATCTGTATCCCTTCCTGGTGGCCTAATTAGCATTCAACTGCATTCAAATGGCAGGCTATGGTGAAACTAGATTAATGCATGGATCTGCGTATGGTTTATGGAGTTTCTGTCAAGTATGCTAGAGACAGCCAATAGAACCAACCTACTGTAGTTTGGTAAGCTCTGTGATGGGAAAAAAAAGTAATGGGAGCGAGTTCAAATTATTGTTCCGTTGATGTTTATTATGTCTTGGACCCCCCCAAAACAGTAAAGTTGTGTGCATCTTTCTCACCAGCTATTACAACGGGCCCAAAAGCAGGTTTTCCATTATCACTGCAGCAGCCGGGGCCTCCATGCCTTACTCAACTAATCATATACTCTGGCTGCATTGTGGGGATTGATTTCCCTGCCCGCCTACATGACTTGATTCATTACACGTTCATCTGTCTAACTGTCTTTGCCCGCAATAGTAAAAAGTTCCTCTTCGGATTTGGGCTATGATTGGTCGAGAAGATAAGCGTTGATAAATACCAAGATTCACCAACATTCGCAAGTGGGTTTAAAACACGATGGTCATAATCTTCTTATTACGTTATGGATGGATTAAATGATTGAAGCGGGATCAAGTTATATATCTTGCCATATGCAACGGGAGAAAATTGCAACGGATGAAGAATTGTGTTTCTAACGAAAAGATGGAAGGAAGGAACGAAATTATACTTGAACAGGTAATCCCAATCGTGGTTGGGAAAGAACTTATCGACTGGTGTCCAAAATTCCCACTCATTGCCATTAACATAAACTTCTAAACAATCCGCTAGGTTGCTGTGTGGCATTGCAAATTTCTGCTAATATTATATAAGCCATCACATCATAATATGAAGATCATGGCATAGCAACAGAAAATTCAGTATATCAATTCAATAATTGAATTCAGTGTATAAATACAATATGAGATGCGGATTGAAGAGCATTATGTTAAAGATCTGTAAGCAAATTAAAGCTAAACTGGCAAGAAGGAAACAAATTTAACTACTCTAAAATTAATTAAGAGTGATTCTACTGGTAAGTCATAAAATCCTCACCAGAAGATCAGTAAACCCTTAAACTTTTGAGTACCCTTATCCCCCTGCTAATGCCAAGCTCCAATGTAATTCATCAGGTGCCAGGGCTTTCATCCAGCAAGCCAGTCAATAAGCCTAATCTACAACAGAGTGAGTTCTTGTGGATTTTCCATAGACTGTTTCAGAATATACTCGGCTCTCCTCTTCTTATCATCCCTCTCTTCTTCTCGGCCAGCCAAAGATGCTGTTCGCGAAATATCTTTCTTCTGATGTCTGGTATCCAAAGACTCACCAATAAGCTTCTTCCCAGTTCTGAACTTGAAATGAACAGTAGGCCTCACAGCAGGAAGAACCGTTTTCCCTTCCTGCCCATCATCTGATAAACCACTCTTCAGCATCTCAATTGCAGGACCAAACGCCTCCAACACAGAAACACGGTTTGCATCAACTGAAAGCTTAGAGGGCAAAACAATTGGAGAAACATCATTATTCCCAGGAATCATAGGAGTCTGAAGGAACGGGTTCTTTTCAACCCCATCACGATCTTGTCCATGAGCAGCACTACCTGGCACAATTGAGGTAGATGTTTCAACTGAACCATTACATAGCAACCGCTTCTGCAAACTCAACAAAGACCTTTCAGCCTTCCTACGCTGCCGTGCCTGCTCAATCTTATCTTCTCGAGGATCAGTGGCTCTCTCATTCCACATGGGTGTGTGAATGTAAGTGTGGGGATCAGGGAAAGCTGGTAACCAACCTGGTATATGCTTGGTGGGTGGTGTCTCACCCATTTGTAAGAAACTGGGTATGGTTCTACGTTCCCTAATCACAGGAAACCGAGGTATTGGGTGAGCATATGGAACCTCAACCTCTTCCGCTGAATCCACAAAGTTCACAATCTCTCTCACAATGCCTGATCCAGCAAGGCATTGACTAGCCTCAGATTCACCAGCACCCGGAAACCCTTTTGCTTCCAAATCTTCCAACCCTCGAATCACATCAAACAAACTGCACTGTGATCTACCAGCTAAGTTAGCATAGAACTCTGACATCTTCCCCAAGTCAACGAGGTATCGGATTGCAATGTCTGCAAAAGCATCCAAAGCAGATTCCTTTACGCTGTGAAACCCCGCAGCTTCGCATACCTGCGCCACAGCAACCTTCGCCACGGCTCGCCCAAATTCATCAGCTGCAGCTCTTCCTCCATGGCTCATATTCAAACCCACACACATCAATTAGGGTTTCCATGAACCGCGGCATAGGTTCAACCCCATGAATTCTTCTTCACCCGCTGTAATCAGAGGGTTCAGTTCAAAAAAAGCATATTTTGAAAAAACCCTAGGGCGGCACCGAAAGTGAAGGCAATTTTGCAGGCCAATTTCAAAGATGGGTCACAACTCACAAGAAATGATAAACACACTCGACCAGCGTTCTAACCCTTGGGCATCGAAACGGAAAACCTCGCGGAAGATTGGGAATCGTGGATGTGAGTGATGGGTTAAGCGAGTAAGCGAAGAGTGAAAGGAAAAATTTGAGCTTGCACAGAAGCTTTGAGCAGAAGATGCAGTGGGCCAGTGACACTGTGAGGGACAGATTTTTGGATGGAGAAAGCATAAAACTTGGAAGAAGGGGGAAAAAAGGCAAATCAAATCAAATCAACGAAGAAAATAACGAAAAGAAGGAGATTGATGTGGATGAAGCAAGTATGGGAAGGTTTATTTATAGAGTAGTGAGCTGGTTTGGCCAATAAGAACCAGAAAGTACTGCTAGTATGGTACATGTTCTCAAATGCATTTTCAATTCTTCCTTCGTTCATGGATGTTGTAGTGGGAAAGGATTTTAAATCCAATATCAATTCACTGTTATTTAATTTTATCCTATATATTATTAAAAGACTTAAATTTTTAAAATAGTTATTATAATAGATAAATTCTTTTAATAATTTGACAATACATAATTAAATGATAGTATAAAATTTTTTTATATTGACAATGAATCAAAATTAAACTCATTAAAAAATAGTTATAATAATTATAATAAAAAATACAACTATTATGTTGTAAATTGTTGCTATTTTGTTAAAAAATTACATAATAAAAATCCTTAAAGAGTAATTAGTTATATTTTTATTATAAATAATAATTTTTGCAAAGATAAATTTGGAAAAATACATTAAAATAAAGTGAGAAATTTTTGTATAAATTCAATGTATCTGTTATTTATGGTAAGCCTAACATAACACACATACAAAACAAAACAAATCTCAACTGTTGGTTTTCACAAAATGAATAGGATTTAATTTTAATCCACTTTCAGTGTAAAGTTTTTTTACACTGTCATTTAATCATGTATTGACATATTATTAAAAGAATTAGACTTTTAAAGAAGTTATTATGATAGTTAAACTTTTTTTAATGATTTGGCGATATATAATTACAATAGATTGCTATCTTTTTTGACTCTTCATTACTTGCCATAAAATTTTGAGTTAGTAATTAAGAGAATTAATCTCTTTAAATACATTAAGTAAATGTGAGAGAACCATCCTTAAAATGGTTCAAATTTTGATAAAATGATACTTGTATAAACAAACTCAAATAAACTCTCCATTAAATTCTTATAAGGTCCATAGTTTCTTGCAAGTTATTGAAAAAAGAATTTAATTTCAATTCACTTTCAGTGTAAAATTTTTTTTACACTATCATCCAATCATGTGCTGACAAATCATTAAAAGAGTTAAACTTTTTATGTGATTGTTATTATAGTCAAACTCTTTTAATAATTTGATAACATAAAATTTGATGACAGTATAAAATTTTTTTACACTGATGGTGGATTAAAATAAAATTTTTGAAAAAAACTTGGATCCTATTATAACTTGAGTTTAATTTTGATTTACTGTCAGTGTAAAGTTTTTTTTTACACTGTCACCCAATCATATATTACCAACTCATTAAAAGAATTTGATTATTATAACAATTATTTCAAAAATCTAACAATTTTAATGATATGTCAGTATATAATTAGATGATAGTGTAAAAAAATTTTATACTAAAAGTGAATCAAAATTATTTCTTATAACTTTATCTTATTCTGTATTAACACCTAACGATATTTTCTTAATTGAATAGAGGTTTTATTCTAGGTCACGAAAAGCGCAAAAACGACGTCGTCAATTATTCCTGTAGTAGTGGTATACAAGAGAGGAGGAGTGGATAAGAAGAAGAGCAGAGAAACGTTGGAGGTGTGAGAAAGGAAGAAGGGAGAATGGAGAAGTATTTCGGGAATGCTTATCGAGGTGACCCAGGTGTGCCACATGCGGACCCTGATCGATTCGTCAACATTTGGGTCGGATCCGCTGCCTTTGGCGTTCTCACCTATTTCAATCCCTATATGTGGCAGCTCTCTAACCAGTTCAAGTACACTCTCTTCTCTCTCTCTCTTTATTTTTTTGGCCATTTCGATTAATTGAAACCTGGAATGAGGTTTTCTTCTCAGAAGATTATATTTTTCGTGCTCTGTTCTGTGTGTTTTCCTTCTTTCCTTTCTGGAGACCCTAATTGTTCCTAAATGTCTTTGTTCATTGAAATCTTGGAGCTTGGTCTTTAGAATTTCATAATCGACGTGATGATGTGAATGAATTGATAAACAATACTCAATGGGTCCCTTTACATAATACTGAAAAGCTACTTGCCCTGTCATTATATGAAAGGTAATTATATGATTTATTCTATGTGATGACTACATAATTTCTAATTTCAAGCAGGAGCCATGGAACTAGAATATCTATGTTGCTTCCATCTGGCTTTGAGATTTACAATGAATTGTCAATAATGGGGGCTATTGGCATATAATTTTTTTTAAGTGAAGTTTTTTGCTGTACTTTTTAGGATTTTCATATTCAACCAATACCATATGGTGAGAGAGTGGAATAGGCCTCTTTTTTAACATATATTTTCGGCATAGAACTGTTTTCTTTATTTAACACTCAATCCCTTGACCCCCTTCCATCCTCAGGTAGTTGGGACCCAGATTAACTTGAGTTCAATCATATCATATGCCTAGCTGGAACAAAAATTCATCCATTATAACAAAATTAAGTGAATCCAAGTTTTCAACATATGGATATCCCTTCTGAGAATTTGATGGAATTATATTTGTAGCATAAATTACAGTTTTATGCTTGTTGTTCGATAAAAATATAGATATTCTAGTATATGAATCCATTGCAAGATCTTTAAAGTGGTATTCTATGTTTTCCAGCAAGGTTACCTTGATACGGTGGGTTCCTAAATAGGTTAATTGTACATTTCCCCCCCTAAATCCCTCTCCTTTGTGGACATTCTTATTGCAGTAAAATATCTTCACATAATCTGTTTGGCATCTTAAATTTCTTCAATTGCTGTGGTTGAGAAAATGCTATATATTGATCTATTAGCTCAGTATGGCATATTGTAACTAAAATGAGTAAATGCTACTTAGATAGAGTACATGTGAAATTTGGTGCAGCTTTCTCCAAGTTGGAATTTAGCCCCAGTTAATGTTTGATAGAGGGAATATATAAAGGGTGCATCATTTAGTCATATGCAATAATAATGAGCCATATACTGCCAGAGTGCTTAGTCACTTTATGATGTTGCTTAATTGCTTATGGCTAAGAATTTGAAGTGATTTTTGGTCTTGAGGCCTACTGATGGGTCACGGGCTTATCTTTTCTGTAGATCTGAAGCAATGACTTACTATGGAGGTTCATTATAATACACAAAATTTCACTCTTCCAGTTGTGTCTTGTCTTTAGTTTGAAGACAGTTTTCTTTCCCGTCTCAAGTCCTATATATATTTATCTATAATTGTGTGTGTGTATAGATATAGATATAGATAGTAAAGTATATAACATTATGAACTATTAGTCTACTATGGCCCATTCATTTTTATAAGTATTCTTCATTTATCAAACAGAAAAACGTATGTTCTAACTCCTAATTCTTTTGTTTGTTATTGCTTCATGATCTTATTTTACTGGGCATAAGAAAAGGATATTATGGTACAAGGTGTTGTTATGATGCAATTGGTCCCTTTGCTTGTTTTCTGAAGTATTTGATTTTCGCTTTATGATTTTCACCTAAATGCTTCAGAGTTGAAGTGCTGTTTACTCCAGCACCACTTTTCCCTCCCCCCATTTTCTTCAACCTCACAAATGCGAGCACACACTATGGGGGAGGGAAAAGGCCCCCAGTCCAATAGGCTTCACTGAAGAATGATAATTTGCCAGTGCAGTCCTAACCAGTGTTGTGATTGTTAATGACCAATCTTCTTGTAGAGGATTGTGAAAGAAATTCATTATTTCAGGTTTGAACATACCTACACAGAAAGAATTTCATATTCGTATCTCTTAAATGAATAAAGATGAGGCAAAAGGGGGAAGTGGACAATTGGGATGTAATGTATGCTACTAGAATTTCAACAGTGAATAAAAAACCAGGATTCCTCTCTTTATGTCCGTACATATCTTTTGTGGATGACAGAAGTTTAGCAATGCATTGCTTCAAGGTTGATTTGCTGCTTTCTTCTTGGTTTGTTTTCCCTTTATCCTGCTTCTGACATATGGAACTGATTTGATAATCTGATTGCACCAGTTTCTCTCTTGTTGAGTTGTGAATTTGCTTTCTGCAGCTTTCTTCTGCATCAACTCATTTTTCTATCTCATATTGTAAGATCCTTTAACGTGCAGTTGGCATGATAGAGCAATGTTATTTGAGCAATATCACTGGAAACAGGCAATGAAAAAGAAGCAGCCATATAAATTCAAGGTATGCCGTTTGACTTCCCTATACCGAAATTTTCTCGAGATCTTTAGCTGAACAGAGCTGATGCTTTGTTTACTTTGTGCTTTATTTAATATGAGCTTGTGGTTATGTTCTTATAAAAACTTATGCTGTTGCAGTGGAACGAGTACATGGACAGGGACCACCGAGATTCATACTACTTCAATTGGCCTGTTTACTTCCCTTAGGCCCTTTTTCTGTTGCTTGCTGACATTGTCTTATCTTTTCGTTGGTTTTAAACCTGGAGAAAAATGACACTCCTCCCCCTTGCATGCACCATCGAATATGACTTGAACAAATACAAGCATGCCTTTCTTGGGTTCTGTCTACATGATGCCCTTGGATTACTTGAGATGTGTTTTTTTTAATACAATATTATTCCAAATACAAACCGTTGAGATAAAAGTAATGACCGAAACGGTAGCGTATCTTTGTTACTTGTCAGTGGCGTAATTATCTTCAATTGTTGTGATGGAATGATTATCGTTAGACTAAATTACATAGGTCTATAGGGTTTGTAAAAGCTGCAAAACCACACCTTCAACTTTTGGATATGTTTGTGTTTAGACAAAAAATTTAAACAGAGGTGTCGGTCGGTATTATGAAACTCAAAATAAAGGAAGTCTGTGTAATATTCAAAACTATTAAGGGAGTGTTTACGCAAGTTTCTCAAACTCTTGGGGAGGTCACTATAATTTGCTCTTATCAGAAGTTGAAGGTTGAGATGCTATTAACACCCAAGGGCTAGTCTTTCTCATATAACCATATGCTAAACTTAGCAGGAATGCTGAGTCTGCTCGCTAGGAATAATAAGTAACGTTATCTAGATGTGGATTGCTCTGAGGACCATAAACTGATTAGTTACGAGTGTTGGTCAGCTTATTAAAATAAAGGCTAATTCGAAATAGAGCGGATCGTGAATAATAACACTCGGGTTGGTGTGCAAATGCAACTTGATGTTAACAAAATGAGTAGGCACTCCCTGGGTTGATACTTGATTTGAACGTCCTAGTTGTGCCAAAATGAGCAATGTTTCACGAGCTGAGAGAGAACTAGATGCAGTGATGAAAAATAATATGTAGAATCAAGTCAAAACCAGGAGATATACAAAAATAAATATTATAATGAAATTGAATTCTGATAATGAAATCTCACTGGAAATATTTTGAGATAGGCCACACACAGCAAGATTTTGAGTTTTATTTAATTTTTCGTTTAAATTTTAACTGAACTCCCTTCAATTTTGTAAAGCAAATATAAAACATTGAGTTCAATTTGATCTAATAGTATAATTTCTTTTTTTACTGGTTAAACAAGAAAGTGTGATATTATTATAGTAAACATATATTTTTTTTATACTTAAAAATCTTTTAACTCGCTGATAATGAAAAAAAAAAAATTAAACTCTACAGCATCAAAATTAAATAAGCATTTGTCATATTTTTAACTGATAAAGTAAGTGTTGTTTAAGAACAGAACCCAATGGACCAAAATATGTATAACCCAGCGTGTCTTAAGCCCATCCACTACCTAAACGATGATTCTCCAAGCCAGGACCCAAAAGAAAAAGTAACGATCCTCAACGAACCATAACCAGAGGGGAAGTAAAATGATGGCGCATTATCTTCTTCAGATTCCAGTTCCACCGTCATCTTTATCTTTGTCTGTGCCTCTCACTTGCCCAACATGCTCGCGTCCTGTCCGAAAATCATTACCTAAGACGCTGTCGTCTCATCTCTCTACATTTCCAAGTCCAACATCAACCAACTGGGTTACCAAAATTCAGTCGAAACCTTTTCATTTTGTTCTGTCTGGAGCCCTCACACTTGGGTTATTCCTCGGAGGTAACCTCTTTTCTTTTCTTCAATCATAGTAGGCCTGGCCTATGATTTTACAGTTACACACAACACATGCGTATTGAAATTTTCTATTTCTGGATAGGAATTGGATTGGCCGAAGCTAAAGTAGGTGTGAACAAGCCAGAATTGCTCCCTAAGGAGTTTAGTACTGTCATTGATGTTGCTGGGTTCCTCTCTGATGGACAGGTCTTGTGCCTGGGTCCCCACAATCTTTGCAAACGCTTTTACTGTTAAATGTTGATGTTACTTATTGTACACACTGCATTTTGAAGCTCAGGAGTTGAACTCTGTTTGCATCATTGCATGTAATGGAAAATGGTATTTGGAAGCTAGCAATAGCATGTTGCTTCAATTGTGTGGGGGAATTTTATTTCATTTTTCTATTCAAAGTGAACATATACAATTACAAGTGAATTGAGGGAATAATGGTAATGATGTTCGTTCATCTCCAGGAGAAAAGACTAGCGCAAGAGATTGTTGCTCTTGAAAAGGATACTGGATTCAAGTTGAGAGTTTTGGCCCAGAACTATCCTGATACGCCAGGTTTATGGTTATGGTTGCTTAATTGCACACCTAAGGGTAAGGCTGTTATTGAAACAATGAAACTTGAAAGCTGAAACTAATATATTCTGCAGGTTTGGCTATTAAAGATTTCTGGCAAGTGGATGACAGAACAGTTGTTTTTGTTGCTGATCCCACATTTGGTAAAGGATCAATCACGCTTTTCTTTTTAATTGTTGTTCTTCCCCTTCTTGTTATTCTTTTTGGCCTCTTCTTTCTTGATATATACCAATAGAGGCAATAAAAGGGGTTTTTGTTCACCAGGCAATATATTGAACTTCAATGTTGGTGCTTCAGTTGATTTGGACATCCCACGTAGTTTCTGGAGCCGCTTGGCAGGGAAGTACGGGAACATTTTTTATTGGAAAGAGAAGGTGAATTCTGCTTGTCAATATACCTAGTTTTTATAAGCTTAGTTAATGATTTGATTATGGTTTAACACTTATTGAAACAGGGGGAAGATGCATCTATTGAAGCAGCAGTTATGGCAATTTCTGATTGCTTGAGAGAACCCGTTGGGCCTAATAATTGCTCTCAGGTGAAATAATTTCGTTGATTAATATTTTTTTTTTGGTCATGTGAAAGCTTTTTCAATAAGCTTGTGATCCCTTTTGGGTGTATAGAAATGAACTACAATTATTGAAGATAATACATTTCATGTTTTAATTATATTATGTTTAGTTTAAGGATCTCATGTACTTGATTGTTAATACATATAGAGTCATGTAATGAATTTTTGTTGCATAAATAGGAGAGGTAACTGATTATGCATCTACATGATTTGTTAAAATACAGTCTCTAGCCTCTTAGTTCAGCTGGTGTATTGACTTATGAAGTTTGCTTCCTGGCAAACTATTGACTTGGGAGTATTTATCTTAAATATCAGTTCTGCTGGGGGAGCAGTTGAGAGTTCTCATTGAAGTCCGTTTTCCTTTTAGAATAATGGCTCATTGAGTCGTTGGATGAATTAAGTTCAACATTATCAATGCTACAAACTTAAATAATTGTCCTACAGACTTCATAGTCTATATCTCCTGAAAGTAAATATCACTTTGCCTTTGAGGCTTATCCACTGGTTTGGAATTTGTGCTCTTAGTTAGAAGATGTCTGATGTATGCAATTAACTGCAGCTTTTTCTTAACCTCAATTCTGTGCTATGAGCCATGAAAACAGGGAATTCCAGGAATCAATATGCGCAATTTGGTTTCTCCTTGTATGTAACGTATTTACTATGACAAATTATTTTACGTAGTACATAAAAGTAAGAATTAGTGCTTTCATTCCTTACTGTATCAAGTTTAAAATCAGTTGGGCAAATTATACTCATTTCTTGACATTTTTTAATTTACATTTATCTCTCTTCTTGCTTCAAAAACTACATTCTTTCTTTTAAAATTTCTAAATTGAGTAAATTACGTACACCTATATTCTTTAAACATGAACTTAACATTAGAAGCCCTTTTAATTTGACATTATACAAACACCTATACTCTCCAAACAAAAACACAAACAGAATGCCCATGGGCGTTAGCTCAAGTGGCACCAAGTATTTTTAGGGATTGTTTTGATCTTGGGATTAAATCTCACCCAGGTTGCTTTGTCTACACTTTAACATACATTTATTGTGGAAATACAACACGAAAGAGTTACTCATTCTTTCTCAAGCCAACACAAAGCCATCAATTTGGTGATGTTTGTTCTGCCCTTCGCTGATTTTTTATGACCAATTCCAGTATCCCACTGCCTTGGCTGTTCCGTCTTCACTGCTGATTTCATAAGCTTCACATAATGATCTACCAGGTGCACGCCAGTCATATTTTCTGAGGGAATAAATGAGTGGCATTTCTATGAAATGGATAACAGGCAATGATAACGTTATTATTGTTCAAAAACACCATAACGTGTTGCGTAATGGATAAGGTTTCTTATTGGAGTTAAAGTTCAAGCCCTAGTACGTGACATCTCATATATAAGTCTATTATTTCCTCTCTCTTTTTTATTTTTAATAATAAATATAAATAAAACTTAATCATAAGGTTACATCATGATATTTCTAGTATTTTTACTAACAAAATCAGCAGCATTTAAACGAGTTGTAAAATAATTAATTTGACTCATCTGGTATTAATTAAAGGACTTAAATGAGTTGACCCATTTAATATTAAAAAAAATTGATCAACTAAAATTCATTAACTAATATATAAATTTCAATGTTTAGTAAACAAGTCACAAATAAATAATAAAAAAGTCACAAAACAAGTCTCAAATTTTAGTAAATTACCATTAAATCACATAAGTTACAAATCCAAAATAAAATAATAATAAAATATAATAAATAAAAAAATAAGCGGGCAACATGTGGAATAATCTATATGCTAAACAGAACGGCCGAAAAATGATCGCGTTTCTGTGAGTCACTAAAATTAAGGCCCAACTTATATAGTTAAATGAGTTGGTCGATTTTAACAGCCCTAGATGATTATGGAAGTGTGGGTCAACTTGAACTTATTAGGCCAGAAAAAGAACAAGAGATTAGTTTAGTTTCTTAAACAAGAAAATGCGAGTATAATTTATACAAACCCTAAAAAAGTTCAGTTTAATTCATTCAAATCAGTTTTAATTTGATTTATTTGATTCAATTGCAATCCCAAAGAGCATAGTTGCACGTATGAAAGCATTCATACATATTTTTCTTGACGAGAGAGAGAGGGTCTCACTTTTGATGGGTCTCGATGCCAAAGCTTAACACTGTTTCTTTTGAGAGAAAATAGAAAGAAAGAAAATAAGATGGAGAGAAAAGGGATAAATTTTGGAATTTTCTTATATTTGGTTGCATAGAGAAAAGAGAAAAAGAAGAAAAAAATAGATTGGGATCCACAAAAAAGTTTTCTTCGCACCAATAAGGAGAAAACAAGAGGAAGAAAGCTGATGTAACAAATTTACAACTTTATCCTTCTTCAACAAAATTATTTCTTAGTTTACACTCAACAACAGTAACCCACTATAGAAGTGTAATAAACGCCTAAGAAAATGGTGGAAATGGTAGGGAGTGGGGGGCGTTGGGGATGAGGAAAGAGGGGTGAGGGTGGAACATGAGGTATTCATTATCTAAAGACTAAAACATATAATTGGAATAATGTGCGGGGTTAGGGGGTGGGGGGAGATGGGGTATGCCAACATAGAGGGGTGATGCTGGGAATGAGAAAATGTGGTGAAAGTTAGATTGGGTATAATTAATATGAATGGGTTTTTCGGGTTGGGGGCCATTGGGGGTGGGACTGGTGAGCACTAGGGCGGGGTGGGATGGTTTACTATCAACTTTTATAATTGAAACATAATAATTTAAAAAATTAGAGTTTATAATTATAATTTAAATATAAATATTTTTAATTTAAAGATAATTAAAATATTTATTGTAAAATTTATTTATTTATAAATTTATGAAAAGTTACATATTTTATTATATATAATAAAGATATATATGTCATTTTATAAAATTATTTCCTTTCTTTAATTTTTTTCATTTTTTTAATTTTCTCTTCATCTAAATATATATAAAGAAAATATATATTCCTTATTTATTTTTTCTTCTCTTATTTTTTTCCTTCTCACTTTTTCTCATACATCCAAACAAAGGCTAATTGCCTGCTATGCTAAAAGGGCTAACTATAGATTTTGGCCCCATCATACTCTAGAACATCTTTTCGAAATTTAGTGTCAACATTTAAAATGGGACAACAGCGTCAACCAACAATCGTCCCATCGTTTTCACCAGTAAAGGTATTCTGGTTCATGCATATTGGGCATTGTGGTCTTTTAAAAGCTCTTTTTTACTTTTCGGATGGGCTATCATTGCATGCTTCCTCATGCAAACTGTGAACTAGGCCGAACGTAAGTAGGCATTGGTCTCCCCAACTCGTCTCCTCCCCAAAAAGGTAGTTACGTGTGTAGGCAACAAATCTACAAGAATGGTGACCACTGGTGTGCATATATAATCAGGGGCGGCGCTACGTTGCCCCAAGTCCCCCATTATATATACATATATATATATATATATATTGAAAAGTTTGTTTTTTAATGTAAATTTTTTACAAAAATAAGAAAAAATAATAATTTAACCCCCTTCAATAATAATAATTTTTACATTGGCCTCACTTCTTATTTTGCTCTAACTCTGCTCCTCCATATCAAGTGATTAGAAAATGACTAGTAATCTCTGATTTGTTATAAAATAATGTTCTATCATGGGTGGATATTATTTAACCCGGAAGTGTAGAATGAAAGTTGAATAATGAGAGTATGTTTGGGAGAGATTAATTCTTTCTCTAAAATAATTTTTTTTAAGAAAAAAATTGTTTTATCTAAAATTTATCTTGTTTGCTTAAAGTGTGTAAAATTGATTATAAATTAAGATTATTTTTCTATAACTAAAAATAATCTTTTTAAAAAAGCTGTTATTTTAAACTTTTAATTATTTGATTTTAAATTATTTCAAAAGTTTTAAAATATAAATACTTATTTGCCCTCAATTAAATAACTTTTTTAATCATTTCATACATCTTTTGATAATTTAATACATAAAAGTAATTTTTTATACAATCCAAACAAAACTCCTTTTCATAAAATCGATTATGAATTAATATATCCAAACATAAATTATTTTTCTCATAATTAATTTTTAATTATACACATAATTAATTTTTTACATAATCTTTTTTTCATAACTAATCCAAACACACACTAAGTCTCATAGCTAAACTCAGCTTACATGAAGGGTTGAAGAATGCAATCAAAGAGGTTAAGATCACGGTCTTCAAAACTCACAAAGAAAAGAGGAAAAGAAGAAAAGATATGGATGGAAAAAAGAACAAGACAGTCTCTCGGTAGAGAAGAAGAATGGAGCTTACCAAAAAACTAGAGAAAAGATTTCTCTCTTTTCTTTTTCTAAGCATAGCATAAATCTAACCTGTCAATACCACCTTCCTTCTATAAGATTCCAGTGGGCCATTGCCTTATCCCTTAGATTATCAATTATTGGGTAGAAATTATCATCTTTTTTTTCTTAGGTGAACTTGTTTGAATGATCATTTTTACAATAATTAATAATAATTTTTACAGCATTTGATAACACAGAAATGTAAAAAGGAGGTATAAAAACAAGATATAGGAATAACATTACTCTTTTTTTTTAAGAATGCCAAAAGCATTTGCTAATTTTTTTTTGGTTAGCTTATTCTGATCTAATGGGTCTGTGCTAATTTTACATAAAATTTTTATTTTAATTGTGATTTTTTAATGAGTCATTATTTTAACAATTTAAATTATCATGCATATTTTTTATTTATCATTTTATAATAACATTAAAACTAAAAATTATTACAATAACACTCATATTATTTGTTAATACATACCTTAAAAATAATAAAAAGAAATAAAAGAGTAATATAGATAATGTAATATAAAACCTTTTTGATAATTATACATCTAAAAGTGATTTTGATCAACATTATCTAAATATGTCAAAATCACTTTTTAGAGAAAAATTTTCAAATATAAATCAATTCACTTCTAATCAAAATTAAGTTTACAAAATCAAATTCATCAAAAGTTAACTTTATAAAATCTAATGTTGGTTTGTATGGATAGAAAGAATTTGAGACATGTTGCTCCAATCCCATCCCAAATGGCCTAAACCAAAGAAATTGTTGATGCAATAATATTTATTATTTAACTTTTATTAGTTGCAAGAAGTGACTATAAATTGACTACAGAATATAATGAATAATCTACATACACATCTTCAAGAAAGGCTTAATTAATTAATTATGACTTGAAAATTAGAACTTCCTAGTAGTTCTCTATCGTAGGAAGATCACTAGTATCCCTTCCTGCACCTTTGGTGCTCTCTCTGCTCTACGCTCTCCGACCATCTAGGATCTTCTGTAATTCTTGAGGCCGACAAGGGACTGCAAGAGCTCCCTGCTGTCTGAAGCCATACTCTTCCCGAGCTTGGTCCAGCAGTCCCAAGAATGCAGGATCAGTCAAGTAGTCTAACTCAACAATAAACCTTTTGGTTTCTTCACCCTTGATTGCAAAGACAGCAAAATATCCTTCCATAACATCATCTGGCAACACAGTTGCGGCTTCCAGTAGATCTTGATTGAAGTGGTTGAGTGCAGGCCTTCTTGGTACAAAGAGTGAGAGACCCTTTTGTATCTTCCCAGCAAACGACCTAAGCATCTTGAGAACTCTGTATTCTAATTTCTTCTTCTTGGTAAGATAGCAAATTAGTGAACTTGAAAGGTTCTGAATTTAGAGCTTGGGGTCTCTATATGCAGAGTTTGGCTATTTATAGTACTGAGGGCATGGAGAAACACACACGAAATTTCTTGACTCTAGGTGCGGAGCCACTAGCCATACATGGCATTCAATGTCAGTATTTGACAGGTCAATTTCTTCCTTTCCGTACGCGAAGAAGGTCTTATCTTGGAGGGAGGGCCTAGAATTTGTTGCCCGTCTTACTGTTACTGTATATTGTATAATATAGTTGACTAATCCAACCCAACAATTTGGTTTTCGGCTAAAGTGAATGTTCCTAACAGCGAGATTTTTAGGCCTAAACGAATATTGATATTTAGGCATTATAAAATATCCAAACGAATTTCATTTTTAATAATTCGTTGTGATTAAGGAATAAGGAGTATAAGGAGTCATCTTTCAACGGAAGATATTTTTTGAAAGTTTCTGAAACAAAACTTTTAAACCAAGTTCAATGTCTCTGATTGCAATATTTGTTAGGTGGGATTTTTATTTCTTGCTTTGTAAGGGATGTCTGGAGAGGACAGATTGATGGTTAGTTACTGTGTCGGCAGGAAGTATCAACTGTTCATAATTTTGTAGGTAGTTTTAGGTCTTGATGCATTTTCTTTCCCTTCCACCTGCCCACCAATTTTTTCGTTCTTTCTGAAAATGGTGGAAAAACTCTTATTTTGGATTTTAATGCGTACCTCAATATAATCATTTGAAGATTCAGCAATAGAATTTTATTTTTGGCCATAATTTCTGTCCAAAGTGGTGGTGTTGTTTTTGCCTTCTCTCAAGTAATGTCTAGAAATAAATGAAAGGACAACGTTTTTCGTTTCTTATTTAATGGTAATTAATTACTTGATTTAATTTATCAAAAATTTGTCTAGTTCATAAAGGGTTTATAATAATTTTTTATTGAATATTTTTATACTTCTAAATGTTGTTTACTTCATCTTCTTGTTCATCTTAATTAATTCTCACATCACTGAGTTTAATTGTTGAAATTTTACTTCATTATGATGCTTTTAATCATTAACTATTTAAGGTGTTGGTTGTTCTGGTTTATTCTTTGTTTTAGAATTCTATCGAATCATAAAGATTTTTAATTTTAATTTTTAACCCTAATTCTTGAAATTAACTAAAGTTTGATTTTTATCATGTCATTTCCAAAATTGTAAAAATCTGTCCTCTCATCCAGGTTGTCACATGTAAGTCCAAATTGCAATATGTATACGTGGAGATTTGAAGATCTTGAACCATGCCGATAAGATCAAAATCCAAATAGGGAGGGAAAGCATTGCCGTGTGATGCTTCAAGAATTGTAAGTGTCATTGTTCCCCCCATATTCTGCTCGGAGACTTGGAGTTAACTGTGTCATTGGTATATATGTTATATATTAATTATTTATTAGTTATCATTATCTGCAATGGGGTCTACAGCAAAACTTTTATTATACATGGGGAGTAGGGGCCTGGGGACAAGCATGTGACTGGAATAGTGCTTACATAGATCCATCATCCAAGTAAGAGTACAGTGTTTAACAGAATCTCCCATGAGCATTTTTGCGCACTCAATATGAAGTGTCAACCGAAGAAATTAAGTGACTTGTGTGCATATAAACCACAGCCTGGTTTTTCACTGCAGTACGCGTGGATAAAATGGGAGAAGACCTGCTTAATAAGGCAGTTGACATCAATTATATTTAATTTCTTCAATTACTTGTTATTGCATGAGCTGAATATTCCTTCTTCAATATTGCTCCTTAATGATTTCCTTTTTTGGGTGAATAATTCTGGGTGCGTTTAGCTAATTTGTTCCTTTTGTTCCATGGTATCTGAATAACAAAAGCTTTAAGCCCACCCATGCATATTATGTAGTTTACTTATGAATTTGGCAATCAAGTAAATGACATACAGAAAAGCCAGCTAACTGGCCTGCAGCTTTTGGCTGATCCTCCATCTTGAATATTTGAATTGGCATTTTAGAGTGGGGGACACCATACAGGAAACGGTTTCATCATTTTTATTGTACAAGCTACATGAATGCATGAAATGAGCTCTACCGTCAATTTCATCTGGTTTTCCGTTTAATTGCAGCAATTTATTTGATTTTTGCATCTCAAAAGTAATATACAAACGATTCAATGTAAATGACAATCATTAAAGTTAACCAAAAACACAATGGCAATAATTAAAACAAACTAATTATATCTCTATCCTTCTATATATGTCATGTTAATTTGTGAAGCGAGTTGCATGTGAGAGCATACTGAAAAAATCGTTATTAGAATTGAGAAAAACCCTGCAAATAGCTAGTCCTATCCCCTTTCATATGTCTAGCTAGCTACGCAAAAAATTGAAATTTATTATCTTGCAGATTGGCCATGTTTTGGGTAATTAAGCTAATAGATAGTAAGCAATGGCATCCATCTTATTATTTGGCATGATAACCTAAGTTACAGTGGTCTATACCTACAGTGATTGTGGCCAGATAATTGTAACTGGTAAACGAAGAACAGGAGCTACACATATGTAATTTGCTTCAGAAGTTTAAAAATTAGCACTGCCAGACATTAACAATCTACCACTGTGAGACAAACAGGAGAGAAAAGTCAGAATCTATATTCATTTAGGGAGACTGTTGAACATAGAATTAGGAATGTTACGTGTGCTCCCCACGCCTCTATATACATTGGCAATATTTTCCTCTCTCTTCTGCAAATCTTTAGGCTTGCAAGGGAGTGCAAGAGCTTCCCTCTGTTCAAAGCCAGACTCTTCTTTAGCCTACTCTCCAGTAGTCTCAAGAAAGCTGAATCAGTTGTGTAGTCTGATTCAACAACAAACCTCTTCATTTCTTCACACTTAATAGCTAGAATAGCAAAACGTCCTTCTGTTACATCTTCTGACACCACTGTTGCCGCTGCAATTTCTTCGTTGAGGTCAGGTGAGCTCCTGGAACTAAAATTGCAGCAACTATATGAGCCCTACATAGGTTTTATTTTTGGATTTTTTTTAATTTAAGAATTTTCAAATGACTGATTTTTTTTATACAATACTAGAGAATTTGTTTCACCAAGTAACTGGGAGTTTGACCCTCACATAAGTTTAAAGGGCTTTGCCGCAGTGAAGGTATGTTTAACGTACGAGCCATTAGCAATTTTATAGTCTGAATTAGTTGCGTGAGGGTGTGTTACTGTGTTCGATATGTAAGTTAAAATTATTCCTGAGTTTTCTGGGACTGCGATATTATAACTCACTTCTATCCAAAAAACTTATGCTCTTCAATTTTTAGCCTGCTCGAGCAGTCTCAAGAAAGGTGATCAATTTGAATCTATTAATTAATTTGCAAGTAAATTCAGCAAAAAAAATTTCCGATCTTATGAGTACAATTGCAGGAAACGGCGCTACATTAACAAAACTAAAAATAATATTCTACGTGCATGCTGCACACAAGGGTCTGTGAGTGGAAACCAAAACTGCCTCCATCTCTGGCACTCTCCGCCCTTCATTCATCTAGAATCTTCTGTAGTTCTTGAGGGTGGCAGGGAATTACCAAAGCTCCGTTCTGTTTGAAGCCATACTCTTCTTTCGCCCGCTCCAGCAGTCCCAAAAATTCAGGGTCAGTCAAATAGTGTAACTCAACAACAAACCTTTGGGATTCTTCACCCTTGATAGCAAGAACAGCAAAATGTCCTACCATAACATCATCTGGCACCGCCGTTGCTGTATCCAGTCGATCTTCATTGAAGTAGCTGAGTGCAGGTGCAAAGAGTTCTGAGAGACCATCGTGTATCTTGCCAAAGAAAGACCTAAGCATATTGAAGTTTGTATTCTAATTAATTAATCTCTTCTTCTTGATGTATAGGATCGGTATAGTGATTTAGTGAGCTTGAAAGATTCTTTAGATGAGCTTGCAGTTTCTTGATTGTAGAGTGGGGATATTTATAATGACAAACTGCACAAGTTGGAGAAGCACACAAGAAATTACTTGCGAGCCAGCGTGGAGCTTCTGCTTGTTGGTGCAGAAACATGCCATTTAATGCAACATTTTCGGGTCTTTTTCTTCCTTCTGGACAGGTGTAGACGTGTACGCGGGGTTTGTGAGGGGGTCATCCGTGCATTTTTGGTACCTCAGTGGGATTTATAAATGTGCATGGTGTCGGCAGAAGGTATCAGTTGAACTATTCATATTGAATTCTGCAATCTGATTTTCTTTAGTTTTTTCTGCTCGTTTTATTTATTTAGGGTAATTACATGGGACAAACGACCAAAACAAAAAAGGAAACTAGGAATAAGCATCATATAACATCACACTACTGATCTCATGAGGAGGGTAATCCCACACTTCAAGGCCTTCATTCAGCAATAGGCTCAGGTTGGCTAGAATATGAGCACTTTGGTTTGGTTGGCTTCCCTGTAAGTGTGTACAGCGTCAACAAGCCAGTCCCTATTCAGCATATCTCTCAAGCATCTGACAATTCTTGAAGCAAAACTACCCGGGGCCATAGAATCCAGCTCAATAACTACCTTATATGACCAAGCTTCCAGGGCAGCAGTAAACCTTCCCAGGCACCCCATATCTCAGCCAGAAAGACATTGTTCACCTTGAGTTTTCTGCTGTAGCCTTTCACCCTTTGACCAAAGTTGTCTTTTAACAGCCCTCCACAACCAGCTAACCCCGTACCCTCCTTGTAGGCTCCATCCGAGTTAATTTTGTCCCAACCATCCCTAGGAGAGATCCAGCTAAGATTGACCTCATGAATCAAGTTTCTGACAGTACCAGAAAAGTTCAAAGGGTCAGAGAGTCATGGATCCATTTCACCCAACTCTGGATACGTTGGATAGGAAATAGGCCTCTGGCAATTAGTAACAAAGATATCTTTGTTTCTCCGCTGGTTTTAACTATCTTGTGAGTCTTAGCATCTTGGATTTGAGCCCTTTGCTTAATTTTGAAGGTTAAGTGGTAAAACCAGAGCTGCTGACCAGTGAAACTTTGTACTTATTCATAAAAAATATTTATTAATAGATTTTTTTTTTCATAAAATCTTGTGTGTTGTTTAATTATTATTTTGCTTGTTCATCAAGCATTTTTTGTGATTGAAAATCGGTCGTTATCATTATTTGTTATCGATTCAAATTGGTCGCAAAACGATTCAGAAGAAAATATGGATTTTTTGTTTTTTTACAATAAGGTTAGGGGGTGGGATTAAACAGTACTCTTCTTCTGAAAAATAAATTTTAGCAGCCAACTTATTTTTTAATTAAAATAACTATTTTTTTTCCACATATTTTTTAGTTACAAAATATTTTAAAAAAATTATTGTTAAATTGTGACGAAAATATCTGCCACCAAATATCTAAAAAATAAATAAATAATTTGCAATAAAAAAATCGGTTGATAATTTGATTTTTTTATTTTAATAATTTTTAAAATTGATCATAAATTATTTTCTTATTTTTATTTTCTAAAATTGATTGTAAATCATTTTCTTAATTAATTTTTAATATTTTAATTTTCTGAACTCAATTGCAAATATGAGACACAAGAAAAAAAAAATTAAAGTTCATATGATTTTTACTTGTTAAGAACTTGATATCAAATATTTCATGTAAAAGTCACAATCATCATGCTCAATAATATCTAATATATTTTAACATGTGCAAATATTTAGCATGACATCTCTAAAACATATCCACAAAAAACATAAATGTAACAATTATCATCAGTACTGTTCGCTTCCTCTTCTTCTTTCACCTCCTCAATGACATCATGAATAGATAGAACTATCATTTTCAAAGGTTTAATTCTTTAAGTTGTTATTATTAGGAGAACTTATAACCATAATATTTTCAAGTTCGAGAGAGATTAATCTTTAAATATAAAAAATATTCGTGGTTTAAACTTAATAATAATAAATAATTAAAAGAATGAATAACTAGGTTTGATTTGTATAATTATTTGGAAAAATGATTCAAATGTTCAGCTTGTGAACAATAATAGCCATTTAGTTCATTTTAAAAATTAATAAAGTATTCAATTACGTTAACTTATAATTAATTTACATACAGTTAATCGCGTATCAAATATAAAAAATAAGATAAATTATTAATTAATTTTTTATAAATTATTAATTAATATAATTAAATATTTAATTAAATTTTAAAATAAACCAAATAATTATTTTTATTCATCAAACTAAACATTTGAGTCATTTTCTCTAATTACTTTTGACAGAAGTGTTACATAGTGGCTCAGTCTACACTTCGATTCTCTACAGTCTTCTGCAGTTCTTGGGGCCAGCAGGGGAGTCCAAGTGCTCCTTTCTGTCCGAAGCCGTACTCTTCCTTAGCCTCCATCAGTCTCAAGAAAGCAGGATCAGTACTTGAGAAGTCTAATTCAAGGATAGACCTCTTGGTTTCTTCACCTTTCATTGCTACAACAGAAAAATTGCCTGTTACATCTTTTCTGGCACTGTTGTTGCTGTTTCATTTTCGTCATCAACATTACTTGGATGAGCTCTTGTCTGGATGCTAAGACTGGGAGACCCTTTAATTATTACCTTCGCAATCAATGATTTGAGCATCTTCATCCGAGCCTCCATGATTATCTAGCTAGTTCTTCAATGTTCTTCTAGATAGACAATGACAAAGTTGTGGTACAGTGTCAGTGAGTTAAAACTTGAAGCTAGCTTAATATGGAACTTTCAGCACCAGTGTTTATTGTAGAGTATTATGGGAATTTTATAAAGCGAACTTGCATGGGATTTCGATAGGACACATTTATTGGAAATTATTGAGTGAAGAAGTTCTTAAAAAATGAACCAAGTGGATATATGTTAGAAGATTTCATAAACTTCAATGACTAAAGTTTTTGATAGTGAAACCCACTGTTACGGTTTCTCGCTTATCCCATTAATGGATCACCCCACTACCTTAACGACGTTAATCTCTATCGCGTGGAGCTATAGCATGACAGCCATTCCATGCGGTTAAAGTGACACGTCAGCAACCTTTGGCGCGTCGATTTCTTCCCTCTTAATACAGTGTTGGATTTTGTTTGATTAATTGCAAGACAATGATATATACTGCCACTTGAATATACACTTCAGGATAAGCAATACGCTTTAAGAATGCCGGATGCGCTGCTATCACAGTTCAAACATTATCTATTGTTTACTATTTTTTTTAATTTAATATATTAAGAATTTTATCTCAACATGAATTTTTATAATTTCTACAAAAAAAATTCAGTCCATTCCAATAACTTCAGCTACCTTAAGTGACATCGTCTTACTATTCTACTTGTTTTCATTTAGGTCAAGAAAATTTAATATAATAAGGATTTTCATTTTCAGTCTTCTTACTTTTTGAAATACAAATATTAAATTAGTTAATTCAGATAGTTTTCATTCTTCTTATTTTGTTTCTCTTGTTTTCTGAATAAATGACCCTAGTCAACTTCTTGCGAAGAGAGATGAGTATTCTCGTTAAGTATTACATTTGATCCTGGCGCACGTACCCAACAGTAATGTTAGCTCCTATACTATTGCCCATTGGGTTTTGCATCAAGATTAATCTCACTATCGGCGTAGATGCCACAACAAATTGAAATGAGATATCATGGAAATCTTCATTAGTATGTTTTTATCATTAATAAAGAAAGAAGTGAGTGAATTGTTTTTTCTTTTGGCAGAAAGGGAAATTAGTTTACGAGTAACATACTCTCACAAAAAATAATTGATCTTGTACATGTAAAAAGCATAATCAAGACACGGAACAAATTTGCAGGGCTAGTTGGTGGGTAAAGCTACCAAAGCCATTGTTCCAGGCCTCCCATTTTATAGGCCCATATTTTTATAATTACATATTAATTATAATTTATATTAAAATATACAAAAGTCAACTTAACTAATTAAATGTTCACATGGGCATATATTCCCTGCGGTATCTAATTAAAGTTTCTAATAAATATCTATTTCTTCTTACTTCTCACAATCCTTATTTAAGTCTTAATTAAATGTATAATTGTATCTTTAGTTTCCAGTCAACCAACGGTTTTGATATGTATTGGACCACCAACGGTTTATTTTTATTTTTACTTTTATAATATTCACTTTTGTTGTAAATAAAATAAAGAAAAAAAGAGAGATAAAGATAAAAGTAAGTATGAACTCTAAAAATCTAATTCTTCAAGAACTAGCTATACTATAAATTTTTATTGTCTTTCTTCTTGAACAAAACATGTTTTTATATAGGACCCCAAACATAAATAAAAAAAATGGTTATATATCTCAATAAGATACACTATTATGTGTAAGGATTACATATTCATTAGGGAAATCAAATAATAATTATAACAATAAATCTTTATTAATGACACCCTTAATTTTTAATTAATATAGTCATTCATTACATATAAAATATACATGTTTTACAACAACTTCTTAATTCTTCTTTCCTCATAGTAGATCAAGTAATTTTGTACTTAAAAATAATAATAATTCTTACCTAAAATTAACAATGTCTTTAAGAAAAATTAAATGAATTAGCTTAATAAATTAACTGTTACTACTCAACACTACTCAAACCCTTCACACACTAAGTTACTCATAGTGACTTAATGAATTGGCTGTTGAAAATATATATTAGAAGAAATTAATTATAAAAGCTGTTAAAAAAATTAAATAAAAAATTACATTATATTTAATAAGTTAAAAAAATGCTTCATTTTATAAATTTATTTTAGGCCATCAAATATGTGTGGAGCCGCCCCGCAAATTTGTCTACAGCCTTGCATCTGCTTCACCTTCCCCCGGGGGACCCTAGCTAATAGCAAAATTGGATGTTAATTGGTTGTCCCATATTTAAATTGGATGCAGCACTTTTTGTCCAAATCATCCGTAAATGCCCTTCTCTACTCTGCCTGTATAGAGACCGGAATGTCTATCGTAATTATTAAATTCAGATCGATAATTGATTTGATCAGGATAATAAGTCAATGGGTTATTGATTTAATTAGTGAGTTACTGATTGAATCGTATAAAATTATATATATATATATATAGATGATATTTATCATTATAAATAATTAAAATATCTTTATTTTAAGAAAAAAGATGACATTTAAGGAAAAAAAGAGTTTAACCCTTAATTTATAAAAAAAAAAGTTATAATATTTTCATTAAAATGCTCATAATTCAGAAAATAAGTTTTTTTATTTTGAAAAATTAGAACTATCATGGCGTAGATATCGAAAAATTATATGAAATAGACATATAATTAGTCTAAATCGAACAAACAAGTCAAAAGTTATGATTTTTCATAATTTATTTTTTATTTTTTAATTTTTTGACCCGGCCGGTTCTGGTTCAACCAACTGGGTCACCGATTTTCATGTAAAATTGGCCGATTCGGATTGGATCAGACCTGATCTGAGACATACCCGATCTAACTAATCATCTGAACCCGTTACTTAGCCAATTCACTGGCCAAACCGACTAGTCCAGTCTAATTTTTATATCTATGATCTGCACAGACAAACAGAAGAGTTGGAAGCATGCATGGCCATACCTATCATACGGTATGCTCAAGTCCTATTCATATCAGCTAACACATTGTGTGGATGAATTAAAAAAAAATGCAAAAAATGATAATTGTGGAGGGTCATTTCTCTTAATTATCAATTTTAAACATCCATTAATCTCTTTTCTCACTTTAGATTGGCTAAGTACCATTAGGAGTGTTAATTGGGTATAGTTGACCGGCCACACGATCAACCCACTCAATCTAATTCATAAAATATGGGTTGAGTTAAATGGTTAGATTAGTGTGATCCAACCCGACACAACCTAATCGTTGTTTCATCAGTTTTGATATTGAGTTTTAATTTCTTGTTCAACCTAATAGAACTTGAACCAACTTAACCACATAATTTTTTTTTAATATAGAATGATGTCCTTTTGATTGTTTTAAAATATTAATATAAAATGATGTCATTTTAGTATATATATATATATATATATATATATTTAAATGACATTCCAACCACCTTACTCAAATGAATTTAACCATGATGAGTTGGTAATGTTCATGTTGACATAATATTTTCTTTCAACCGACCAACCTTATCGGTTTTAATTTTATTTTCCTTCGAACCGATCCCTATAACCCACTCCCTATATACATAGGAGAGCATTGATTATGTTCAATGTAAAAAAACCTAAGCTATTAATTGTTGTAACTGAAGTACCTCCTCGTTCTCCCTTATAATTCCTACTTAATTTTCAAATTTTCATAATTTTTTATATAAAAATAATATTATATCACAATTATACACTCATAAAACATCTAAACTCTACAAGTTATTAATGTGATTACTTGTCATTTTATAACAGATAAAATCTAATATAATATTTTGTTAATAACACTACAAGAAATATGGGTTTTAAATTCGGCAACTTTAATTCGGTGATTTGGCTAACGGATTGAAATCATGTTTTCCAATTCGGTTCTAATACTGACCGAATTCATTAATCTTTTCCAATTCGGGTCTTATACTGACCGAATTCATTCATGTTTTCCAATTCGGTTCTTATCATGACCGAATTCATATATAAGAGACATTAATTCGTTTCACTATAACCGGATTTATAAGTTATTTTCGAAAACGGTGTTCCAAGAAACCGGATTCATACATAAGACATTTTAATTTATTTTAATGTTTCCGGATTCGAAAGTGCTTTTGGAAACATGGATATACCATAACAGACAACTTTTCGAATTCGGTTAAACAAGTAACCAGATTACAAACTCCTGATGTTTAAATTATGTACTAGAATAGCTGATTTATAAATCATTTATTTATATAAAAATTATTGTCCAAATGTAATTTTTCACACTATCTTGATTCGTTTATTATAAACCGAATTTGTTGTGGGTAGTTACCAATTCGGTTTATTCAATAACCGGATTGGAAAGGTTCTATCTAGGGTTTCATTATTTGTGCATCCAAAGGCTTCCATTTCATCAAGGTTTCATTATTTGTGCATCCAAGTGCTTCCATTTCATCAATTAATTTTGTTAGGTAAGGAAGTTATTAAATATTTCCATTTTTAGCTATCGTTACTCTGTTTTGTTCATTTGGATGGTATGATAATATTATCGCTTTTCTAGATTAAACATCTTATGTCATGGATCGCTCGTGGATACACATGGATCGTTTGTCCCTGCATATGGAATGGGTGTTGAGCGTTTTCTTGATTTCGCACAAAACAATCCCGAATTCAATGGATTGATGATAAGATGTCCATGTCGGCGTTGTGGCAACCTAACTCGATTAAGCATCCAACAGTCGTGATCACTTGTACTTCAACGGGTTCGACTTGACTTATACCAGGTGGATTTGGCATGGTGAAGCTACTTCATCGGGGACATCCAATGTATGTCCAAATTCAACCGATTTGGAGTACATGAAGATTTTGACATGATTGACAAATTAAGGACAAATTGTTGAAATTGATCTTTGTTGACAATTCTAAAAAATTTGAAGACACAATGGATGAGGCCGAATTACCATTATATGAAGGTTGTAAACAATTCACAAAAATTACAGCACTTATTAGATTATTCAATTTGAAGGCTTCCAACGGATGGTCTAACAAAAGTTTCAGTGACCTTCTTACTTTAATTCATGATATGCTCCCCGAAGATAACCTCCTTCCGACAACAATGAACAATGCAAAGAAGACAATGTCATCACTTGGTTTGAAATATGAGAAATTTCATGCCTGTCCAAATGATTGCATCATCTACTATGATCAGTACAGTGAAGCTGACTATTGTCCGAAATGTGGAAAATCAAGATGGAAATCACAGTGTTTAGGAAAGTCTAGGAAGAAAAAAATTCCCGCAAAGGTATTTTGGTACTTGCCAATCATTCCAAGGTTTAAGAGACTTTTTCTAAACAAGGAGCATGCAAAGATGTTAACATGGCATAAGGATGGAGACGGTAGGAAGTGTGATTTCAAGTTGCGGCATCCGGCTGATGCACCTCATTGGAGGAGTTTCGACGTTACATATCCAGATTTCTACGATCCTAGAAATCTCCGATTGGGTTTGTGCACTGATGGAATTAACCCATTTAGTAATCAGAGCACTCAACACAGTTCTTGGCCTGTTATTATAGTTATTTATAACCTTCCACCGTGGCTAACAATGAAACGAAGATTCATGCATCTGGCTATGTTGATATCTGGTCCAAAACAACCAGGAAATAAGATAGATACTTACTTACGTCCTTTAATTGATGATTTGAAGACTTTATGGAGTAATGGCGTTGAAGCTTATGATGGTTATCGGAAGGAGTCCTTCACATTGAGATCAGCGTTGATGTGGACCGTGTCAGATTACCCCGCATATGGTAATATTTCTGGGGCTGTGACAAAGGGGTACTATGGATGTGCAATTTGTGGAGATAATACCAATGCTTTTAGACTTAGACATGGGAAGAAAATGTCATACATGGGACATCGAAAGTGGCTACCATCAAACCATCCATATAGAAAGCGTAGAAAGGCATTTAATGGCCAACAGGACTTTGATTCTGCACCAAAGCCTCAAAGTTTCCGTCAAATCCTACAGCTTATTGATTCTTTGAATTCTAATAACCCAATGACGAAGTGTTGGAAGAGAAAGTGTATCTTTTATGAGCTTCCTTATTGGGGATCTCTGATGGTCCGACATAATTTGGATGTCATGCACATAGAGAAGAATGTATGTGAATCTTTGATTAGCACATTGTTAAATGTGAAAGGCAAGTCAAAAGATTCTCTCTCATCTAGGCTCGACATGGTGGAGTTAGGGATTAGGACTACACTTGCTCCAATTGAAAAGGATAGCCGAATGTACCTTCCTCCGTCATGTTATACAATGTCAAGGAAAGAAAAACAAAACTTCTGTCAATTCATAAAGGATTTAAAGGTGCCTGAAGGATACTCGTCCAATTTAAGGTCCAAGGTTAATATGCAAGAGTTGAAATTGCAAAACATCAAGTCTCATGATTGCCATGTGCTAATGCAACAAATTCTTCCAAAGTGGCATTGCGAGGAAATTTACAAAAAGAAGTTGGGATTGCCATAACCAAACTTTGTTACTTCTTCAATAAGTTATGTTCTAAAGTTGTGGATCCTTCCATCCTTGATGACTTGCAAATGCATATTGTTGAAACACTTTGCAGTTTGGAAATGTATTTTCCTCCATCATTTTTTGATGTCATGGTGCACTTGGTAGTCCACTTAGTACGTGAAGTAAAGATATGTGGTCCAGTATTCCTTCGGTGGATGTACCCATTTGAACGGTTCATGAGAACATTGAAGAGCATGGTTAGGAGCAAAAGTAGGCCGGAGGCTTGTATTATAGAGTGTTACGTTGCGTAAGAAGCAGTTGTGTTTTGTTCAGAGTGCGTTGCTAAGGCAAACGTCATTGGACTCTCTGTTCCCAAAAATATTTCTGGTGAAACTGGAAGAGGATTATTTGGACCCAAGATGTTGTTTGTTCCATCTGACGATCTTAATATTGCTCACCTATATGTTTTGAGGAACATGGCTATTATCCAAAGAAGATGTGGAAAAACACTTTGCATTTATTAAAGAATCATTCCCTTCTAAGTTTAGAACCGAGGTAAGTTTACAAAACTATCATACTAAATCATTTGCATCATGGTTGCGTAACCATATAGATGAAGAGATTCAATGTGGTTCATCTATTGATGATACTTTGAGATGGCTTAGTCATATGCCACAAACACGAGTATTGAGCTATGAAGGGTACCTGATTAATGGTTTTAGGTTCCATACTATGCAGAGAGACAACATGCAGATTAGTCGAACTGCGGAGTCACATTAGTGGTCAATCATACCATGTGTCATCAATGAAGGATGCAAACCCAATACTATCCAAGACCTCATACTTTGGGATGATTCAAGAGATATGGGAACTTGATTACATAAAATTCAGAATTCTGTTTTCAAGTGTAGATGGTTTGATCCAACGAGATTGAAAATTGATGATTTAGGGTTAACATTCATTGATTCCAACAAGATTGGGTTTAAGAATGATCCGCTTATCTTGGCTACACAAGCTAGACAAATTTTCTATGTCAATGATGGTAGCAATACGCTCAAAAATAGTCCTTGCAAGGAATTCAAGATTCATGCCGAAGGGAACTCCATCGGGAAGATGATATGGGCTGGAACATTTACCAAATTACTAATCCCATGTTCATTGACTGATGCATACGATGAACCAAACTGGTTGGGCAATGGGGAGATGCAGCTCATAGAAGAATCAAGGAAAACTTAATCTTGTTTAACACTATTCTAAATTAGTTAATGTTTCTCATTGTAATAAATAAACCAACTCTGTTTATTTGTTGTGATCACTCGTTAATGTTTTTCATTGTATAATATCCAAATGTGATGTGCATTTAATGTAAATATTAATTAAGATAATTAAATTAGAGTAAATTTTAATTATTAGAAGATTAGAGTCCTAACCTGACATCGTCATCTGTTATGGGATTTCATTAATTGTTTTTTGAAATTGTTATTTTTAATTTATGAAAAATTATTAAATAAATATAAAGATATAATTATTAAATAATAATTATGAATACAATTTAACATGCAGGGTTATAATTAGAGACAAATTCAGGATTATGTCACGTCACTCTTCTATTAGTAATATTTTTTTGACATACTTTAGAATTCGGTTGAATAGTAGCCGGATTAATAAGTTGATAATTTCAAATCCGCTAACTTAGTAACCGAATTGGAAAGTCATTAAATGATAACTTACTTTTATAAATGTTTTAAAAATTATTTTTTTGACATACTTAAAAATTCGGTTGAATAGTAGCCGGATTAATAAGTTGATAATTTCAAATCCGCTAACTTAGTAACCGAATTGGAAAGTCATTAAATGAAAACTTACTTTTATAAATGTTTTAAAAATTATTTTTTTTACATACTTTAGAATTCGGTTGAGTTGTAGCCGGATTAATAAGTTGATAATTTCAAATCCGCTAACTTAGTAACCGAATTGGAAAGTCATTAAATGAAAACTTACTTTTATAAATGTTTTAAAAATTATTTTTTTTACATACTTTAGAATTCGGTTGAGTTGTAGCCGGATTAATAAGTTGATAATTTCAAATCCGCTAACTTAGTAACCGAATTGGAAAGTCATTAAATGAAAACTTACTTTTATAAATGTTTTAAAAATTATTTTTTTTACATACTTTAGAATTCGGTTGAGTTGTAGCCGGATTAATAAGTTTCTTTAGAATCCGGTTAATTATTTGCCGGATTAATAAGTTGATGTTTTCCAATCCGCGGTCATATTAACCGGATTGGAAAGTAGATAAACAAATTCGGTTATTGGGTTGCCGAATTTATATGTCTTAGGGACCATTCATATTCAAGTGTTGGAATTCGGATTTTACTATAACCGAATTGAAAAGGTATTCGTAATTCAAAACTAGAACCCAAGGTAGGAAACCTTTACTTTTCTTTCCCTCGCGTTCTCTGTTTTTTGCGTATCCGCCAAGAGTTCTTTGCTCCTACCCCAAAAATCCAAACCATTGTCGTTTCTGTAACCTCCAAGTGACTCCATCTTCATCATCGTCGAACTTCACATAAGGGGTAACTATTTCTCACTCCATTTAACATTTCTCGTTAAATTTTGTGACTTAACGTCTACGAAAACATGGATTTACGTTTCTGTGTCTTCTGACAGGTTATACGAGTGCTTTTGAACCATAGTTTACCTCAAATACTTCAAAGGACAAACAACGTTCATCAAACGGTAACAACCTTGAATATTGATTTTGTAATGTGCATTGTCCTGATTAGGGTGAGGTTCTAATGTTTATGTGGACCATTGTTACTTTTGCTTTCGTTAGGCTAGAATACGATCATGCATGCATCTTCTTGATTGTCTTTGTTATGCTTGTTATGTGTTGGTAATGTGTATGATTGTTATGTGTTGTTTATGTGTCGTCTTGTTATGTGTTGGTAATGTGTATTGCTTATTACAGATGTCTTCTGATCCGGATTATCAACATACATCCGACACAGGAGATTCTTCAAGTAAGCAAACTTCTTCAAAGAAGAGAACTAGGGGTCCAACAGTTTTGGACCGCATCTCTAAGGTTCGTGCAACCGGTCAAAAAATTCGGTTGAAACTAATTACAATGGTGTTCCTATTGAAGACAAAGTGGGAAAGACCTTATGACTTATTTAGGAATAGTGACAAGAGACATTGTTCCTATCAATATGGCCTCATGGGGTGAGGTTCCCAAATATTTGAAGGATAGAATTTGGGATACTTTAACGGTAAGTTTTAAACATTCTTTGAATTCAAAAAATTTATCTTAATATTGATTGTATTACGATTGAACTTATCATTTGTTTGTTTTATGCAATAGAACTCATTTATACTACCCGAGACAGAGAAATTCAAAAATGATGATGAAGAGTGTCACGATAAGTTAAAACAATTCAAGACCAGATTAGGGAGGGATTACATATGGCCTTTTTATGAGGTGGATGATCATGAGCGGATGTTTAACCCCCCAGCAAAATACAAATTCATCACACAGGACATATGGAATGAGTTTGTCAAATCACGTTTGTCCGATCAATTCAAAGTAGGTACATTTAATTAAATTGGGCTACTGACTTGATGATGTTAATTAAGTATGTGATTTATTGACATCTGCCTAATGTAACAGAAACTAGGGAGAAGTGCATAGCACGATCCAGGAAAACCAAATTCTGGCATCGCACTTCAAGGAAGGGATACGCTCAATTGGAGAGAGATTTGGTAAGCCATTTTCCATTTTATTATAATTAAATTCATTGTCCATATATGTTCAATATGAATCATATTTTATTTAATGCATTACAAAGAAAAGAAGTTACAAACAACAGAGAAAATCCAACGGTATGAGCTGTGAAACAAGCAAGAGTGGACAAGAAAGGGGATTTTAAGAAGCCCGAAGAAGCAGAAATAGCAAGACGAATAGTAAGTGTGCAACTTATATGGTTTAAAGTAGCTATAAAAAAATTTCAAGTTAAATCCATTGTTTAAACTATCTAATAAATATATGGTTGCAGGATGACCTTGCAACAAAGCAAAGTTTAGGTTTGATCAAGCCAATTGGAAATAACGATATACTGACAGAGGCATTGGGCACTCCTGAACATAGTGGACGATTACGTGCAGCCAGCTGGTTGTCCAATCCAACGTTGTACTGGGGAAAAAGGAACACGGTCAGCATGGAAGAACACAAGGCAGTTTGTAACAAGGTCTCACAAATGGAGACAATTTTAATGGGTATACTGCAAGGCGGGAAATGCCGGTCCAAACCAACCCCAATATCCCAAAATTAGATTTGAAGGCTTTGATGGGAGACAAAGGGGTGAATCGAGTTCCTCCACTCAATCAACTCGAATGTCACCCCTACAACATCCGGGAAGAATGTCGCAGAGGACCCAAATATCGTTGGGGCACGTTAGAAAACCAAAAACATCATCATCTCCAACAAGTCCACCGCAACTCCACTCGATGATACAACCCATTCTTTAGGATGGTGTGAGGGCTTTTCGATGGTAAATAGAAGTTTATTGTTTTACATACTTTCATTTTGCATTTAAAGTAATTAAAATAATATTATTATGTATCTAAATAAGGAAAAATATGAAGCAAAACATGCGTTGTCTACTAGGCTGGCACCAACCTGACAATTATGTTGCGGAAGGTACGGTGACATGCCGTTGGTGGCAAAGGGATGACCCTCCACAACAGCCCTCCCATTGGAATTTGTCAAGGTCAGCGTGGACAGGTCATTAAACTCGATGCACCTGTTCCATGCCCAAACGACGATGTGGAACTGGTAAAAGATGCATTGGGGACTTTTGTTGCCTGGCCTCGAAAATTTGTCACTCACGACATGGATGTAAGTAATTTAAAGATTCTGTACATGTGGATTAGTGGTTTTTAGACTCATTAGTTGCCTATTATTTTGACTACAGGCAACTCAAAGACCGGATACAGAAGTCATAATCGACTTGGGACCGCTTAACCCAACTGTCGAATGAAATGGCTAAAGATGACGTACTCTCACGTAATATACAAGCTCCTGGGTTGGATGTAGACTTCCAAATATATGTCTCACCAGAAGATATGCATGACTTTATAAATTTGGAATGCATATCTGCTAGTTCTATAACGTGGTTCTTCGGGTAGGACAATTATCTTTAATTATTGCCTTGTATTTGATGTAAATATTGCTTTAGTTATTATGTCAATTTCATACTAAATTTTGTTCATTTCATTTCAAGTAACTTGGTTGACTTGATTGACCGCATTCCTGGATGTCCAAGTTATGGGTTTGTTGACCCAATGAGGGTGTCACTTCTTGAAGGCCAAGAGGATCCCAAGTCAAGGGGCCAATACCTATCCGAGGTTTTATTGCGGGTTCCAACAGACTCCATGGTCTTTGTACCTTATAATGGAGGGTAAGATTCATAAAATTTAAAAATTTAATACAAATATTGCATATATGTACTGAATATGTTACATGTTGTATTTCCTAGGTCTCATTGGATGCTTGCTGTGATTAAGATATCCAAGAGCACTGCTTATTGGATGGACCCTATAGGAAAACCAATACGAGATGACATTAAGAAGGTACTTGGAATGTAAGTTATTCTAACCCCCATCATGTGTAACTTGGTTTTTTAATGTTAAACATAACCTTGATGTATTCATTTGGTTTTTTAAAAGAGTTGTGAGGTCTTACAAAAAAGAAAAAGGACTATCACAAGGCAAAAAGGACGCTGTCAACATCATCACTCTCAAGGTATTGTGTATAATGTGTTTTATAACAGAGATATCATTATTTGGACCACTGTTTGTTTCAATAATTTAGTTTTGATATTATGTATAGGCACCAAGGCAACCCGATAGTAAAACATGTGGTTTCTATGTGTTGAAATATATGAAAGACATCATAAGTCAACAGATGAAAACAATGAGTCAGAAAGTAAGTTTTAAGGTTTATACTTATATTGATGTAGTTCTGTATTTGACTTGTACAAATATCTGAACTTTAAATATTTTTTTTGCTTGCCTCAGTTTTCAGAAGCAGCAACTTATACAGAAGAAGAGATAAAGGAGATACAGCTTGAATGGGCGACATCTGTTCTAGCTGCATCGATTTAGAATAAGCATGAGGAGCTGCTCAGATGATTGATGTTTTTTCTACTTTTTGTCCATAAACACTGTCATTTAGGAAATGTTGTTAGGTTCACATTATTATGTACAGGATTAATACTTTCATGTTGTACGTACATTCTTTATAAATGTTAATATTATGTACATGATTTACTTTATAAACTCAGTATACTGTTTTTGGTTATTCGTGTATGATTCTGAAAATGTAAATGGATTACGGACATTCTTTGTTAATAGGATATGTATAGTACTTTTCAATTCGGTTGTTACCCGAATTTATATTAAAAAACACAATTTTCCAATTCGGTTATATAAAAATCCGAATTCAATTGTCAATTTTCCAATTCGGTTATATAAAACAACGAATTCAATTGGATGTTTTCCAATTCGGTTATTTTCGTCCGGATTTGATTTGGGCATCCACTCCAGTGTTTCCAATTCGGTTATATAAAAAGCCGAATTCAATTGTAAATTTTCCAATTCGGTTATACAAAAATCCGAATTCAATTGTCAATTTTCCAATTCGGTTATATTAAACAACGAATTCAATTGGATGTTTTCCAATTCGGTTATATAAAAAGCCGAATTCAATTGTAAATTTTCCAATTCGGTTATATAAAACAACGAATTCAATTGGATATTTTCCAATCCGGCGTTTTGACCGAATTGGAAAAGTATTTTCCAATTCGGTTTCTTTTATGCGTTGTTAAAAGTCAGAAGAAAAGACAACCCCCGGACATAATTCGTTGTTAGAACCGAATTGGAAACTGCTTTCACAGCCGAATTAAAAACCCTATTCTGTCGTAGTGTAACCTAAATCACAAGTTTGTAATACATGATCAAGTGCGAATATGACTGCAAATTTGTCAAATCGTGAAATTAATAAAATTGTATAATGCATGTGCATCTTCAATGCGATTATAGAAAAATTTTCAACATATAATTTTATAAAATTGTAAACATATAATTTAAATTAAATTAATTTTCATATTAATTAATAAGTATTAAATTATTAATTACTTAATATGATGATTTTTCTCTATCATGAATATTCATTATATTTCATTTGTTAATTTAATGAATTCAAATAAATATTTATAGTACAAATAATGCATGAGATTAGTTTAATTGTTAAGGATATATAATCATTACCTTGATAACTTAAATTCAAACATTAAATTAGCACATAAAAAATTAATTAATTAATTTACATATAATATAAAAGTGCACTCTTATAATAATTTCGATTAACATAAAAATTATCGTACAACTAAAAATATATATTTATAGTACAAATTTGTCTCTAATATTTATATCTAATGTTTATTTAGACGCGTAACAATATTACAATTGGTGTCAACTGTCAAACTTTTATCCTCTTTGCAACTTTGTCATTTCCCACCTAATAATTGTTTTAAGTAAGAGCCAGCTATGCGAGACAGCGACGATAGGAGATATGTAGTTATCAGTATCACTCTCCGTCCAAAGTGTTTATATGTCTTCATAAAATTGGGACTTGATGTGGGGATTATGCTTAATTGGCGAATTGAGAAACACTAATGCGCGGATTGGGGCTGAATCTGCACCTAAATTGGTAACTTCGCAAACTAGATTGCAGGGTGACACTATTCTAAGCTGAATCCTGCAACCCAGACAGTAACCCTCCCAATACTCTCTGCAAATAAAAATGATAACGATACAAATTTATTTTAATTTATTATTATTATTTTTATTATTTTATAATGTCATTCATATTATTAAATAGTTTTACTTACATAAAATTTATTTTGTATTTCATAGATTTTTAACTTTAATTCTTAGATGAGTATTGAAGTTAAAAGTAAATAACTAAATTCGTCCCGGAAAGATTTCATTCATGTCATATTAGTCGTTGAGAAAACTAAATCAATGTTGAGGTCTCTAGATGAATATTTTGTTATTCAAGTTACTTCCAACATCAAGTAATCTTCGTTTCTCTTAACAAATGTTCCCATGTGATACATTAGCTTGCAACTCTTTTTTCACATCTAAGTTGTTTAGATCCAGCATGGCAAATGGGTAAAACTCCCCAATCCAAAACGATGTTGTGGCCTACTCTTAGAGCAGAAAATCCTCATTTTCTTCTTCTTCAACCTTCCCTGTTGATAATGTTTCTCTCCCCTGCTGAAGCTCATTTCTAATTCGCAAATGATGGGTGGTGGAGACTTGCCTTTCTTGAATCACCACCCATAGAACCAACCAATTTTTTAGGTGAGCTGGAGTGGTAGTGTTACAAGCTTAGGCAAAGGGGTCCCTAAGAGGGTAGGTCATCTAAGATGTGGTTGTGAGAGGAAAGCTCTATTGCTCAACTCTAAAAAAACTCAAAATCTAAATAAACGATTCTTAAGGTGCCTATTATAGAAGGTAATCTTTGATGTGGTTTATGGTTTGACAATCATTTCCTTTTTTAATTTTGATACTAATCAAGTTTTCATTTGTAGGAAGATAATCTTTCATGTGGGTATTTCATATGATTAGATGATGTCACTGATGATGATGGAGGTTTCAGTGACAAGGAAATTGACCAAGTAAATTCCCACGACAGCCTGTTTAGTAGGAAGACTATGAGATTGGAAATAAAGTTAATCTCCACCAATTGAAGGTTGGTAGGAAAATTGGTAGCTTAGAAAAAGAAATTTGGAAATTGAAATTAAGTGTATGTGGACTTTGGATTGTTATGGTGGTTTTTATGATAATGTGAACCATTATGTATTTGGAAGTAGCCTAAATTTTTTTGACAATGTAACATCCACTAAGTGAAATTTTGTAAGGGAGCCTTTGTTTAATATAATGGTATTATTATGTTGTACATTGATATGTTTTTTTCTTTTTTGCACCAATTCATTCTATTACAATTTGATAAACTTGAACAACATAATATGAAACAAGTAAACAAAGTAATGTAATTAACAAATTTACACTTTCATCCATCTATAACTTGTCCACTTATAATTGCATTGGATTAAAAAACAGCTTCATTTACATTGTCCACTACAAAACCTAGATGATAACTTCATTTACATTGGTAACATGACTGACAAAAAAATCACCCATATACAACTGTAGGATACTGCCACACCAAAAAAAGATGGAATCAACAATGGCAATTCAACAAAAAAAAAAGTAGCATGTGGAGATTCTCATTTCTAGTTTCTTCTAATTGGTCTAAGACCAAGTGTTGATATGAAACGTAAATATCTTGATGTAGTTACTACTTGTAGAGTTCCTGCAGTAACTGCTTCATGCCTAACAGGTGGAGGTCTAACAGTGGAGTTTCCAAATCCTAAAAGCAGTGATGGACCCATTACAGGTGGAGGGCTATCTCTATCCTGCTAGATAACATAAGCTAATGTCAATGATTATACAAATAAACTACAACAAATTAAATAGATAATGATGAATGGCTAGAACCTGTGAGTTAGCAAAATGATGAGATTGTTAAAATTCAATCTTATCCTTACTCACACTCATTGCACTAGAACCTCCATTTTGTCTTTTCTGATTTGTAGTGCTTCTTTGCAAGTCCTTGTGTTGTGGCCAGTGTCACCCTTGTGTTGTGAGTGCCATCACACTTAGAATACTTGACGTCACCATATGTTCTTTTAGCTTGTGTGGATTAACATGCACCTTTTTCCCATCTTTTTTCCTTTGCTTTTTTGGACGTCAAATATGCTTTTTGATACTTGGTGGAGTGAGCTTTATTTGATTTGTCTTTTCCCATTATTGTTGACCAGCAGTAGGCTGACTTTGTCATTCTTAACCCATCTTACCTCCATGCCAAGATGGGTGTCATAATCCTTAACTACACCCTTGAACAAATGCAAAGTTGCAAACTCCATCCTAATCTCCAAGTGCACTTGTCCAAATGATTCTTACTCATTGAACTGAGGGTATACTTATTAATTTGAATTACTATCATTATCGGAACTGACTGGAGTATGCAGTTCTTCAGATACATAGTCATATCGAACATCATCTAAACTATCATCATCAATATTTGGTGCCTGCTCTTGACTAAAATCCTTGTACCTATTAGCTTGCTCATTATCCTTAAAGCCATGTTTTTGTCCTCCTTATAGGATTGTCAGGTAACTCTCCATCTTCATCTTCTGTAAATAGTGGGGACTTATAAAGATTGTCATCTGCATTATCATAGTCATTAGAACTACCTTCACTCTCTTTACCCTCTCACTTTCATATTTAACTACTACATCATTATCACTCTCATGACAACCAAAATGGGTTTCCCTCTTAGTCTCATTATGCTTAGGTTCATTAAGCTCAAGTTCATGATCATTATCTCTATCGTGTTCACTGGCTACAAAATCAGGGACATCCAATATGATATGCTTAAAAAATAACTCAATCTCTAGACTATTAGCTATTGCAGCATTGACATGTCAACCACATCACTATCAGTCAAAAACAGCCCTTAACCCATCTTCAAGATCAAGTCCTAACACTAACCAATAACACTTCTTATAGCTATGGTACCCATAATCCTTAAATAATGCAACAACCTAAAAAAAATTAATTTTGTCAGCATCAAACTTACCTCATACGTCAATCTCCTCCCCCCTAAAACATAATCCAGCTTCCTCTTGGGTTCTTTGACAAACTGTTCTTGGTGATGAAACACAAACTTTATGTAATTTGACATCTGAAACCCAAAAACATTGGAAAAAAAAACTATACTTTACTCACTACAATAATAATACATTGAGACTATATTCCATTTACGATTATAAAAATAAATAAAAGGGACCACCACAAGTCTGAGGGACCACATGTTTTGGACCACAAACAACGCATATAAACAAAAATAGACTTTCCTTTCACACTCCAATTGACACAACCAATGTGCTTTTTTAGTGAACCAATTGATTGGAATCAAGTGTCTTCAACTTCACAGTTAAGAGGAAATTGGGATATGAAAGGTTATCATATGAAAATTGAGGAAGAGCAAAAAAAAAATTGAAGAATTTCTAACCTAGGGCAAGTAACGATGTCATATTTGCTTTAGGTATAAGTTCATTTTTGCCACACTAGATTAAATGATCCAAGTGTGAAAAAAGAGTTATAAGTCAACAAGTTGACATACCACAGGAGCACATCCGTTAAGAGAAACTGATATCACTTAACGTTGGGACTGACTTGAATAACATAATATTCATTTAGGGACTTTGACATTAATTTAGTTTTATCAGGGATTAAGTTAAATCTTTTGGGGACGAATTTGATGATTTACTCTAAAAATAAAGAAAAATAAGTATGGTTCACAATTAATGATAAATTATAACTCATATAATTAATAAAAAATTATAGTAATTTTAAATTTTTATAATTTATTTATATACATAAAATGTGTTACTCTAAATATTAATTATGGTTCGGCCACTGCTCAGAATAATTTCCTCCTTTTCTATAGAAATCAAAATATTTTATTACAACCTTTTTCATTCACATTGATTTTGGTCCATTTTAGAGGGAATAATAAGTGTTTTTTAAAAAAGGCATTTCCTTTCCATGAGTCCTTCATTTGTTTATTATTATATTACTATAACTAATACTTAAAATAATTATAAATATAAATTTAGAAACAAAAAGAGAGTGGAAGTAAATGTGAAAAAAAGTAAAAAGAGAATATGTAACTATAAATAATTTTTTATTTTGATTATCCAAATATAATAACTAATTTTTTTATTAATTTATTTTCATTCTAGGGAAATCTTATTAGACTTAATAAAGAGAATAAAAATGAAAATGTGGGAGATCAAACTCCCACCTCATAACCACACATATTTAATTTATTTATTAAAGATGAATTATATATATATATATTCAAAATTTTAAAACAAAAAGTGGAAAAAAAAAATGAAAATTGTCTCCTTATATTTACCAAAAAAATAAAACTACCTTCCTATCCTTCGCAAATAAAAATGCATGCAAAGAAGTCATCAAATTATTCCTTCTATCCTATAGAGAAATTGTTAGGTAGGAGAAATTATAATATAGTCTGAGAGTATTACTTTCATTTGTTTTTAAATCATCATATTTGATTAAATTTTTTACAAATTATTTTAATTTTTACCAAACGGCATGTATGATCATGTGGTGTCACTTGTTACATTTTTAGTGGAGTGGTGTAATACTCTCAGAGTACATATGAATCTCTCGTTAGGTAGGCATTGCTTATATAGGTATTTCATCCAAGTGTTGACATGTGTAAGGACACTCTTTAGAGATATGTGCATTTATAACATGGCTAGGATAACTTTACACATATTTAATGTTGAATTGAGTGTATATGGTAAAAATGACTAAATGGAACATTTGGTTCAAACTTTGAAAAAATATTTCTAGGAATATCATGCTTAAGAATGATATCCCAAAAAAGGTATTCCTAAAAATGATGATTACTACGTTTGGTTGACCAAAAATATTTTTAGGAATGATTCCAACCACCAACAGGTCATTGATGGCCTAAGTTAGTAATTGTCAATTGCCAGCGACAGTGGTAGAGGGCCGAATTCTGGTGACTAGTGACAGTGACCTAAGTCAATGGCAGCGGCAAAGGTGGCCAAATTATGGTGACGAGTACGATGGCCAAGTTACCGACCATCATCAATTGTTGGTGATAACAGGGGTGACTAGATTCCAGTGACTAGCGTTGTGGCTGAAGTTGTCGACCACTGTTAACCACCAGCGGCGACAAGGATGATCAAATTTCGGTGACCGACGTTGTAGCCGAAGTCGCCGGCCACTGTCAATTGCCAGCAACCACGAGGTGGCCGAATTTTGGTGATTGGTCGTTGCAAACAATGGTCAGTGGTGGTCAATTGCGGTTGCCAATCATGACATGATAGTAGTTGGTTGATGACATGACGATAGAATAATAGATATTTTGGACATTTCACAAGACAAAAATATTATCATGTCATGGGGATGTTGCAAACTCACCTCCCTCGATGGGAATGAAAGTATGAGAATGTTGGACAAAAATATTCTTGGAAATCATTTTTGAATGAGAATAGTTTTTCAAAACTTATACTAAACATGAGAATCCAATATTCTCATGTAAGAATTCCCAATAATAAGAAAAAGAGTAAACACTTATTTTGGTCTTCTAAAGATACAAGTGACATCGGTTTAGTCCTTTAATAATTGGTGACATCAAATTGGTCATTCAATGTTAATTTTTTACATCAAATTAGTCATTAAATGTATTTTTTGACATCAAATTGGCCCCTCAATAACATAAAAGGATAATCTAAAAGGATCAATTTGATGTCCCATAATTATTAGAGGACTAAACTCATGTCACTTATATCTTTGAAGGATTAAAATAAATATTTACTCTTAAAAAAAATATGAGAAGCAAACGCCCCAAAAAAGTATTGACAAATCACAGCCATCCTTAGAAGTGCCTTTCCCCATCGGGACTTTGTGAACCAGATGCTAATCTGGACTTCTTGCGCTACAAGTTGGACTTACTGGCATGAATACATCTTCAAAATGACTAACTTCAACTAACTAATTGTACTACCACTAAGTCAGAATTACTAGGACGCGCGTGTATTGCCAACCCGAAACATTACAGTATACAAATACGTATACCTTGGAAGGGAAAGTAACTTGGACACTAACAGAAAAGACAACTGGAAAGGTCATGCGACAGTGAACCTTTTCTACCTAACAGGTGATAGCCCTATTTGTATGCTTTTTCCTTCCAATGATTCTCTGCAAGTCATATGGTTGGCAAGGAATTGCTAGTGCTCCCACCTGAGAGAATCCGAACTCTTCTTCAGCCTGCTCTAACAACTTCAAAAAGTCAGGGTGATCCAGATATCCCAATTCAATAACGAATCGCTCTGGTTTCCAGCCTTCGGTTGCAATCACCACAAAGTGGCCTTGTTTCACCCCTTTCGGATGTGAGAAGGTGGTCTGCAGTCTCCTCATTATAGGCACCAGTACTCCAAAGCCTCCCTTCCATACTCCCCCAGAACTACTTGTTTTACCCATGTCCATATGAACAAATCCTAATCTGAAAAAGTGTCTTTTGAAAATTTCTTACATGCAATACTGGAATATATATATAATGGCTTATGTGAGCTTAGATGGATGGTAGATGACAATGGAGTGCAGGTGGATAAGAAGAGGCGTGGGACAATCACAGTGAATTTTCATTAATGGCATATGTCACTGTTCCCCCATTTTGGGGACGAAGTTTGCTGTGTGTCCTTGATGATCTTCCAGTTCACTAGCTACTACATGCATGAGAGAAAACATATCGAAGGATGACTAGACAAAAGTACCCAGGGCCGGCATACGAACTCCTCTAGTCATTTCGAATACCCTTCATTCATCATGGGTCTTCATCTATATTGTTTCTTGCACATGCGTGAATGATGGAGATGGCGAGGAACTCTAAAATCCTGTTCGTTAGCTATGATTACAAGTTCTATGGAGAGAAGGATAAAGAGGACAGAGACAGGACAGGACGAATAGTTAAACAATATAATCACATTTATATTCCATAAAAGGCTAACTACATTGACATATTTTATTGTGTTATTTTATCTTAGAATAAAAAAATAAAATAAAAGAGAAGCACGTAGACTGTCAACGAGAATAATGTTAAAGAAGCATATATACATTGCCAAGAACCTTAACTCAATTGACATTAAATTACTTTGAAGATTACTTAATCTTGGAATCGAATATCATTTAGGTTATTTTGCCTCTATTTTAACATACCTTCTCACACTAAATTTAAACCTGGACTTAGAAAGAAAGAAAAAAGCATAAACATTGATACCAACCACAACACAGATATAAACAGAGCGACAAAATAAAATTTGATGTATTTGCAATTTTGCGTATATTTTGTAGTATCACATCGTATCTAACATAAGATGTTTATTTAATAGAAACACGATCCCTCTTTTAATGCTTCGTCAAAAAAGCACAAAAAACGCTTATTGGGTTTCTATTTTTGAATGAATGAAACATCTCTGGTACTTTTATTCATTTTTGGCAGTTCCCAAGGCTTGTATTATCTATACACCATAATAACAAAAGTTTAATTATGGTGCAATATGCATATATCCTCGACCTCGACTATTGCTAGCAAGAAGTAGGAAGTCACAAGATCATGATAGCGAAACAACGAGTAACAAGATTTTTTTGAGGACGTAGGTAAAGGATCAAACTGAAAGTTGATTATAAGCGAACGTTCATATGTAAAAAATGACTTCTTTATTATTTCCGCTTCCTTTTAGTCAATCTAGTAATATAAAAAGATGTAATTTGTTATCGGATTTTATTTTAATTTACTTTTAGTGTAATTATCTAATATAATCATTTAATTATATACTAACATATTATTAAAGTGTTAAACTTTTTAAATAATTAAATTCTTTTAATAATTTTTTTAACAAAAAATCAAAATTAAACTTTATTATATGTATAAGGAATCTTTTTTTGGTAATTGAATAAAAAGGTTTACATTTATTGATTGTTGACGACTCACATAAGTATTGATATCTTACAAGGTAAATTTAAGTTTTTTATCTCATTTTCTTGTTTTATTTCTTGTCAGTTACATTAAATGTTGATAAATTAACATAAAAATATATTTATTTTTTAACTGACAATAATTTTCCTTTTAGTTATCAGTAATTTTTATTAAATTGTTAACATTTAATTAGAAAGACATGAAAAAGACAATGTTTAATTTCCTAACAAGATTTTGAATCCTCTAAAATAAAAAATATACTTTAAAAAATAAAATACAAGTAATAATAGCTAATAAGAAAATCAAAGAATGAATTCTTAAGTATCTATAATAAATTTAATTTCTATGTCGTAAATAATTATATTTTATAAAATACTAAATCATTAATTTTTCACCAAAATCATTAGTTTTTCATCAACAATTTACAGTTCCAGATTTTACTTCACCGTTCACTTATATCTAACATTACTGTTTTAAAGAGGGGACAACAGTAAAAGAACAATAATTTCAGTAGTACACTAGTACATGTTTTTGAAACATCACAGAGGAGGAATCATTACAAAAACACACTGGTAGTACTTGAAACATCACAAAATGACAGCATCTCCCCTTCTTGCTGTTTCCTGGACGGTTAAGCACGTGTTCAGCTGCAACAATATAGAAGCCAAGAAGGAATCAACAGAAGAGAGGAAATTCATGAGAAATTATGAAATGAATCGCATTTTAAATATGGAACAACATGCATCGTTTCAGCCATCTCAACAATCTTATGTTTTCAGTAAATGCACAAGCACAGAAAGCAATCGGGCTTGATTCAACCCTAAGTCTTCCAGCTTACTCTATGTTATGAACCTGAAAGACTTTTGCAAGGCAAAGGGATAATGAGCAGCCTAAAAACCCCCGAGCTCACTCATAAAATAATAGATGGAAGCACAACAACTTCGAGGCAATTTGAGACTCAGACAGAAAAGAATAAGACCTTGATCAATTCAATTCATAACTTCAAACTCTCTTAGGAGATAGTGATACAGTGCAAAGATGAACCTCTTAAGTCCACCATCATCAATGATGTGAAGTATGAACCACGGAGTGCCTCCTGCAAACCCTTCGAAGCTCCTCTGGCAGTGGAATAATATGTCCTCCCTAATAATAATATCACGAGTTTCCTTTCAATCCAGTTCTATTCCATCCCATTTTGTTTTGGGGTGGGGGAGCGGGGAACTCAACGGGCAGAGAGTGCACAAGGACAAACTTAAAATAATAATGAAGCTTCTGAGGAGTTCTGTAACTTTCACTTGAATTCGTCTAGAACTAGAAGCTAATGAATAAAGAGCCATTGCTAAATCTAATCATCAATAACAATAAAAGTAAGAATTCAGTTGATATGTACTTACTAGTCTAAGCTCATGTATTGGAATAACTGGAGACTATTTTGAAGATTACCGTAAATTAGGGCCCTCATAAGATATATTAGGGGCACAGCATGAATTCATTTAGTGTTAAAATTTTGTTCCCAGTATGGTCTTTTTCTTGTGCTATTCACCATTCCACAAATCAATCCCCGCATTGCTAAAAGACCAAAAATTTATGTAATGTCTTGGTTTCTTTTCAATTAACATATTTGTGTGAGAAAATGGTCTGGAGCTTGTATCATAACTTGCCACAATAATACAGAACTAGAGATCAAATTCAATGAAAGTTTTGAAGAGCGAGGGAGAAGTACCAGTGAGTTAGTTTAGTTCATAGCTGCTGCTACACAGTACACACCAATAATTATCCACAGAAAATAAATAAATAAAAGTGTGGCCCAGTGCAGGAGGCTTCCGCCACCCGGGGGGGGGTCTCTAGAAAGGGGTGAGATGTACACAGCCCTATCCTTGTGAATGGAGAGGTTGTTTCCGCAATTAGAACCTGTGATCACAGGGTCATAATGCAGCAACCTTATCGTTGCGCACCCTATTTCCCACCAAATAATTTGAGAAATTTTAGAACAAACAAAAGATGAACAAGATCTTGCACTCAATTACACTAATAACCATAATGGAAGCAAAGAAAACAAAAGCCACACATCATTCTGTGAACCACACTAATAAATCCCTGGGATTGGGGGTGGAACGGTGGGGTTATCTACACAGCCCTTGATACAAAGAAATTCTTGTACACTTTTGGTGCAATGCATTGAGTTGGTCAGAACTCAGAACATGACGTGAGGCAGAGGAATGAAATCAATATCGTCCGATTAACTTTAAAATTAAATTTGCGCCACTGGGTGTAATGGTGTATAACGCCCAGTGTATGAAAGACTGTCTCCCTTCATACATACCATTTCTAACTCCTTAATATCAAAGCCAATGGTGTCCTACACTATTTGCACTGCTAATGCACCCATAATCATCATAGTCCTTCATGTTGTATTGAGCAATATGTTCATAGTTTCTTTCCAACACATTCTGCAGTCTGACCAACCGAATATAAACAAAAGGATTTTACCATTCCAAAATCAGTGAGAAGCAGTTCAAACTTCACAGTATACACATGTAAGGCATTATCAAGTGCTCATGTTCAATCAAACCCAAAATAATACAATGCTAACGTTTCATTGGAAAGAAACTAAGAAAAAAAAATCCGAGCCTAAAGTATCCAAAATGCAAGCATCCAGCAAGTATATAGCAACAGGCGACAAGTTAAATTTATTTAATTTTTCTCCATACCCAACCCATACTCCTCCATGAAGTCAAAAAGGGCAATTCATACTTCTAATTCCAAACTTACATAATTAATAATATAGAGACCATGCTGATTGGGGAAAGTTCATGGGCACAATTATGTATAATAATTCATACTTGAGAAGCAAACACAACATTCCACGGATAACCAGATATTTCAAGTTGATCACATCAAATACTCTAGAAGCATAATTTTATGTGGAAGTGCTAGGGACAAAAGTGTGCAGATACAAGTTAAAGGAAACGAGAAACAACTTGTTTGTTTACATAGAAGATAGATCAAACAGTTGGTTTGCCCTCGAATCCAGTGCCTGGCTCATCATCGCTTGGGAAAACCTGAAGCCCTGTGACCACCGCATAGATCGGACCTCGGCGACACCTCTGCTCCATTTCCTGCACCGCATCAGGGCTCCCGGAGAAGAGAGCCTCCACAGACCCGTCCTTCCTGTTTCGCACCCAACCCTTGAGCCCCAGTTGCGTGGCATTATCAATGGTCCAGTTCCTGTACCACACACCCTGCACCTTCCCCTTTATCACAACCCTCTCCTGCACATTCCAACAACACCCATCAAAACAAAATCCCGATACACCCCATGGACCAACAACCAAGAACAAAAACAATAAAATACAATAAATAAATAAAATAAAATAATAACAGTGGATTTGTTTTCTTACCCTTTTGGTGGAGTCTGAAGAAGCTTGAGGAGTGGTCATGAGGGAGAGAGAATGTCGAAAAGGAGGTGAACTAGGTCGGCGCAGAGAAGGAAGAGGAGAAGGAGGAAGAAGAAGAGGAGCGCAAAACGGAAGAGGAAGACGAGGAGAACAAGCGTGAGGATGATGGAAATGGGAGAGTTTAGAAGTGCCACAACTACTACCATTAATCCATTTATTTTTATTATTCTGGTGCAACCTGGGTCGTGGCCGAATCAGTGAAACTGATTCCATTTCGTACAAAAATTAAATTGGATTGCTAAGTGCGCTGGTGAAGTGTGCAACTGGAGCAGTGCCAGTGCCTTCTAGAACTACAAAATGGGAACTCTCCATGGTATTGGGCCAGGGCCACACGTACAAAAGAAAAGGCAGCCCAAAATTATATTGGGTATTTCTGAGCCCATGGCTTAGGGTTCGGTTCGGTCTAGGGGAGTGAGAGACAGAACTGAGAACCTTTTTGTGAGATGAAGAAGAGGTATGTTTTGAGGGTGTTTATGTCGGTGAAGCACATGACGGCGCACGTGGTGGACAGGAACGATGGGAGGGTAGTGGCGACTGCGTCCACCGTGGAGCATGCCATCAAGGACGCTTTTGAATGGGGAAGGACCTGCTGTAACGCGAAGGCGGCGGCTTCCGTCGGAGAGGTGCTAGCGATGCGGCTGAAGACGGAGGAGCCCCGCCTGGGAGGTGGGGTCCACATTGACGTTGAGAAGGAAATCGAGAAGAAGGGAATCAACAGTGGCGCTAAGGTGTGGGCCATAGTTAATTCTTTGAGGAACAGAGGCATCAACATTGTCATGGACGATGAACGATGATTGATCACAACAGAGGTTTGTAAAATACACTGTTGTCTTCGTGGGTATCACATCATATCCCATATTTAATTTTGGCTATAGATTAAGATTTGGGCTGTAACGGGCTGGTTAGAATTTTATTTTTTTGGGGGTGAAACTTTGACTTTGTTTATTACTTTATTTTTTATTTCTCTGCTACTAATCCAAAAAATTTTCTGTTTTTATTTTATATTTTTTACATAAATTTTTTTGAACAGTATAATTATTATGTTTAAATAATTATATGTAATTAATTATAAAATTATACATGAAAATGCTATTTTGTGTGTTTTTTAAAATTTTATAAAAAATAAATGGGCTACGCTTATAGTAGCTTTTGCAAGCAAAGCCTATTTTATGGCCCAAAATACAGAGCCTATTAGTGCCTTATGACTGGCAGCAGGCTTCACACAGTTTTGTTTTCGAGACTGGGCTGTCTGGATGAATTATGATGCACGACAAACCAGTTTATACGGAACTTTCCACAATTTTCCCAATTTGCACCACAACTTATTCTTGCTTCATTAATGATAGTCTTTTTCGAATTTTTAGTTAAATAAATTTTTATACTTACGGCAATTATATTTGATTCTCATCCTTTGCCCTTTCCATGAATTTGTAATGAAAATTTGCATGCACCTTTTCATTTTCTTGGTTTGAGGCACGGCAGCCGTGCAAGGCCGAAATCTGTAACGTAAGTACTTTATCTATTGATGTCTGATGAATAACCTTGACGTTTGACGACGAATGGGTCGAGTCTTTTTGGTTGAAGTTTTATGATGATTTTTTATTTCCCGTAAGGATGAGGGAGTCGGGGAGAGCGAAGGGATACCGTATATGTTGACTTCTTGATTCGTACCAATCAAGAGTTGTATTGTATGTGTTGAAGTTTGTATTATTAACGATATATGTTGATAGTATAAACAAAGAGTTATACAATATATATGTTGAACTTCCTAATTTTTAGAGAGAACAAATTACATTGAGGGTGAAATTTATATTACTTCGTTTCTAAAACTAAGGAGAATATTTAAATTTAATTTCAATAAAACTGATTTCTCCAAGAATGAAGAGTAACAGAAGAGAAGACTAGAACATATGTTTAGTGTATTTTAGATTACAAAATTATCGTTAGTTAAATATCATCTCAATGAACCAACTTGCATTGGTCTGAGTAGAAGAGATTCGGTTATCTTAAGCATATTATTTTAGATTTAATTCTTGAGGTGATGTGTATAGAAAAAAATGTAATTGAGAGAAGTTTTCGCTTAACACGCCTGACTGGACTTTATGAAATTAATCTCTTATCTTTCGAGCGAAGAAATACCCTAATTTATACTTTTATATATATATATATATATATATATATATATACTATCTCAATGAAAATTACTTATAAGTTACTTATCCAATCAAGAAGGAATAACACTATTTCCACTTTCATTTTACATTGCTCGTGATATTCATCTCATTTTCTTCCCAATGTGAAATAGCAAAAAAAGCTATTTAAGTTCTCGTCCAGTCAAAAAAGCGTGGTTCACATTTTTTTTTCTTTGTAATTTATTTAAGCAAAACAAAGTTTTTATTTGAACTAAATTGGAAATGCAAGTATTTCCAATTTTTAAGAGGAAAATACAAATAATAAGGACCTTTTTGTACTATATGCATATGTAAGACTTAATTAAAACGCCATTCATATTTTGTTTTTCAATTGCTACGAGTACAAGGTTATCCATTTCCTAATTCTTCTACGTCTTTTGGAAATCATCATTCTTGCTCTACAAATTGTTATAACAGCAAGGTGCCTAATAGAATAATAGGCCTAATAGAATAATAGGCTAGATACAATTCATCGGTGAATTAGGTGATGGTCGTCAAGCCATTGCTTCAGCCGGGGAAAAGAAGTACATTGAAAATTTGGAATCCCAAGTTCAAACCTTATCCAGACTGCCTATAAAAGTCAAAAATCAAACAAAACATTGTCGTGATTTTTCACCTCAAAAAGAATTTAGAATTCAAATCAAGTTGTGCCAATAAAATAGGTAAACTTTAGCATGTGTATCGAATGGAGATTGAAATGTTGAATTGTAGGCGAAGCTGGATGAAGAATTTTGACTGGAGTGCACGTGGGTTTTGAACCAGAACAATATCGGGCAATATTTTATGAGAATTCCGCTCTTTGACTCTGGGCTTCGACGGAGATTTTTAACAGCAAGGAACAATAATAGGAACCAAAAAAAAAATTTGAAAAGGGTACAGTGAAATTTAGGCTTGGCAAACAAAACAAAAAATAAAAGGCACGGAAGAGACGTGTTCAAGTAAGGGAAAGCCCACTGGTAGCGTGCAAATTCAAACTCCATCACAGCGCCATGTGCTGTTGACGTGGAATGGGACCCAGCAAGTACCACTCTTGTCTGGTGGCTAACCACATTTTAATAAGTCAAAAAAGGATCAAAGAAACAGGGCCCAAACCTAAACCTTTTTCAAACTCAAACATGACCATCATTAAAATTTCAACCCTATTTTTTTTTAACACCATGAGGTATGTTTTTTAGATATAGAATTAATTTCTATTCAAACATTTGTTTTGTCTTAGTCGTAAAATATTTTTAATAAAATTAAAATATCTTCACAGTAAAAATTTCTCATATAAAATTTAATTTACTAACTAATTCAGAACTCGTGATTATATTCCATCATTAGTTAGTAGAGTAGTAACTGGTAAGGATCAACATGGATACACATGATCCACGATGGATGTATCATGTCATGCATGGCAATGGATGTATCAGATCATGCCATGATCCCTAGGTAGCCGACAATTTTTTGTACGTATCAGGGTCACGGCTGAGTCAGACATTGGGCCCACATCATGACTCGCTAACTAGTCATTATCTTCAGTTATTGCTAACTAGTTCACCCCCAAAATCAGACATTTTCTTATAGAAAATAATTTTACAAATTCCTGCCTGTCATCCGGTTGTTTGGGGGGGGGGGGGGTCTCGCGCCAAAAATCTTTGTTGTACTTCAATGTATACTGAATCTGAATGTCAATGTGTTTTCATCAACTAATCCACTACTCTTCGTTTTAAATATTAACAATGGAAGTTAGGAGTTCAAATTTATATAATAATAAATATATAAAAACACAAGTGAGTGCGGTTTATGAAAGGAGATGGTTAATCCTAATGTAATATTACAAATTTTGATTTAGAACAAAAAATCATGAGCTTATGATTTAGTTGTCTTAGGTAACAAATTTGGATTCTGGTTTTCCAACAATTGACAATTCTCGTGTTGGATACATTCAGCTTTAAATTTTGTAGTAATAGGAAAATATGGATTAGTTCACGTAAATGCAAAGGACCCAAAAAGTGTCGTACATAATTCATTTGTGTCTTTATTTTCTAAAACATTATATTATCACATTTCTAATAAAAAATAAAAATATCCAATTTATTAGATCTTATACAAGAAATGTAGGTCGCTCGTTATGGAGGCTTGCATTTATCTCTATTCTAAAATGAGATTCTCTCATAGTAACAGCTATTTTGAGAGAACCCAAATTCCGTACACCATTGCTATTTAAATCGCATCTATCCCATTCATGAAGCATTAATCATGTTGTCTATGATTAACAAACACAATGACCTGGACCACGCATTGGTTACCAAGAGAAAGACGATGGAAATTCTAATTGTAGTAACCATGCCGCTTGTCTTTGAAATATATTGGCTATAAAAGACTCCTAATTATAAATATATTAATTTGACCCTTTGTTATTAATTAGGGCTGGGTTGTTAATACTCCTATTTGTCTATCAACATTCTCTCATAATTATGTTTAATTTTTAATTTTTCAATTACCCTTTAAGTTCTTTCTTTTTAAGAAATCAAACTTATATTTGTTAACCTTCTATATCATTATCTATCTATACTTATTAGTTCCAACTTCTTTTCTAATATAATTTTTTTTACAATATGTCATGATAATATTTATTTAAATATTACTTATATGATAATATTATTCTTCATAAAACCACAAATAAATTTAAGTCATAGATCATCTTTTATATTAGTACAATATTACTTTATTTTACATTTTATTTAATAATTGAATAAATATTATTAATTTAAATGGTAACTAAAAAATCATATATCTGTAAAATATACTTATCTTTAATTATAAAAATTTTATTTATTTTTCTAAAATCCACACGTTAAATACTTTTTCATTATTAAAAATAAAATATAATTTAAAATATTTTTTATACCATCAAATCAAAAGTTCTCTTCAAGTATTTTAAGATTTAAAGATATGTTGAAATTATTAACATTTAGAATTTTAACATATAGCTTGGTTTAATTTCAAAAGTTTTTATAAAAAAATTTGGTAAAAAAATTAACAAATGATTGTTTTAAATACTATATAAAATAATTTTTCTTGATAAAGAAATATTACTCCAAATGTGAACATATATATTGCCATTAATTATTAAATCAATTATTGATATACATTTTTAAAGAATATAGTTAACATAGACTTTTATTTTTTTATAATAAAAAATTATATTAAGATCATATTTTATTATTATATTTTTTAGAAATATTTATATAATATGTTAGAGTAAAATTATATTAAATACATAAAAAAAACCCTCAAAGCTAATAGTCAAAGAGAAATGAAATTTAACAACTTAAAAATGAGGCTGTTTATATAAGGGTAGTTTAGGAAAGTAAACTTGAAAGTATTTAAAAAGGAGTGTGGATAGAAAAATGAGTATGTTTGGAATGTTAAAAAATATGATTTGATATTTGATTTTGAAATTTTCTTTATTTAAGTTGTATGTATTTATAAATTCATTCAAATTTGATTTGATTTGATTTTATATTTTATTATTTAGATTGACTACTTTACCCTTATTAATTTTTTGATTTTACCTCACTAACATAATAATATTATTCACAATAATATAAGGTTAAAAAAGTAAAATAATAAAATCAAATAAACTCAATTTATTTTTAATAAATTTCAAACATACAATTTGATTTTTAAATTAAATTAAATTAGTTCAAATCAAATCAATTCTATTTTTAATTGATTCCAAACACAACCTAAAAGGAATTTAATTATCATAGCAATTATGTAAGAAGTCTAGCTTTTTATTGATGTACTAAAATATAATTAGATCTAGATGACAGTAAAAAGAAATTTTATACTAAGAATGAATTAAAATTAAATCCTAAATTATACCTAAAAGATGTGATGAGACTGGCCATTAAATACAATAAATATTGTTTAAAAAATATGTGATGATAACATTGATATGCACGGTGGTAAATTAAACTTATTTGGAATTTATCACCTCTAGATATATATGTTTTAATTGTCATTGAGTTATTACGTTTCAAAATTATCACACTCCCTCTTAAATATAGAGCTCACAAGTAATAACAATAAAAATTTAACATGGAATGCTCAAAGATCTACTCCTCAGTTTTGAACGATGACTGATGAGTTGTTCTATATGGTCTCATTGCCTAAACAGATGTGATAAGCCTATGCTTCAACCCAGGCACCTTATAATTTGAAGATAATTAAAAGTAGGTGATGCATGCAATTTGCATAGAACTTTACACGTTTAATATTTTGAGGTGATCAACATGTAATTGGTGAGCGCAAATTAAGAAATGGCAGCTACGATGTTTCCCAAACTGGTCCACCTAGAGATCTCCCAGCTATTTATCGTGTGATTTCTGAGTGATCCGAGGTTCAAGGAATGAGGAGATGTATCTGCAAAGGCATATTAACATCCAAGTAAAATATTGGTCAATAAGTAGCTTAAAGTAACTAATAAAAATAAGATGATATACTTGAAGGCTAATCATTTTAATATGAAGTCTCCACGGTATAAGGTGCTTTATGACAATCATGAGTGTTTATGGACGACAGTTATAACTGTTGTGTATTGATGGAGACCGATTTATTGATTTATTGATGAAGTATAGTGAATGAAAATTTCTTATTCGTTGAGATTGATCCAGGTTCTTGAGTCGAGACATGCTGGATGACCCACGGCTTTACAAAAACTAAAACCTTTTGTTTTGTAGCTAAACCCCTTATTAATCACTAATTTATAACTTCGTCCAGCTTAAATGTTTATATTCAATTATTCACATAATTGGTTAGGTCAGTGACGAACAGGATCCAGTTTGTTACACCCCCAAAATGCTCACGTGGCTTAATTATTATCATAATTAAGTGGCTTGGATAAATTCTTCAATTAAAGAAGAAGAAGAAGAAGAAGAAGAAATGATAAAAAAGTGAATCTTAATTTGAAAATGAGAAACGGTGGGTTCAGAAGGGTGGGCTTGGACCGGTGGCTTGACCTCATAAGTAAATCCAAAAACCCAAAAAAGAATCATGCCTGCATTAAGCTTCTAGGCCCTCCTCCTCTCCAGAATGCGTTTCCGAACCATGACATATGAGCTGACGTGGAACGCAACCGCATCAACAGTATTCAGCCACCAAGCCAGATGACCAACAACTCAAATAAGATTAAAAGGTTGTGAATACACACTTTAAAAAACATTGTTATTTATACTATTCTATATAACAAAATTATGTCTGTATTTTTCAAATATTTCACAATAAATATTGTTAGTTATCGTTTGAATTTAATTAATAATATATATATAGAGGATTTTGTGTTAACGGAACTAACTATAGAATTGTTTTGTATTAATAGAACTAACTATGTGAGGCAAATTTTAATAATGTTGGAACAATAAAGTGGCACAATGAAATTAACCCAAATTAAGAGGAAACTAAATTTAACCATTTAAATTATCTTTTTTTTTTGTACATAACACATTTTTAAAATCTAAAACGTGGCACATAATAGTACAAAATTCTATTTAAACTAGATGTGAAATAATGATTTATATAACTATCGTGTTTGATTTATTTTATATATATTGTATGAGTGGCTATCAAATATTAAATGTACACTGCGTATTGTAAAGTTAAATCGGCGTTTATTTATTTTTTATGTCTGTAACTTTTTTAATGTTTTAAATAATTAAATATTAAATATATGATTTTTTTATGAATATGGTAAAATATTTAAAATACCTGGTTAATTAAATTGCTATCCCACTTATGGTGCCTGGTGGTTGATGGGTTTGTGGGGACCGACGATGGAATAAAATGGGAGCGCAACGTTGCCATTTCATTTCAAGTGGAAAACGCGAAAGATTACTTTACGGGATGGAATTGGGGCTTGGTAGTGACATGCGGCTTCGAGGAACTTTCATGCAAACCCGTGTTTTCACAAGACTGGGTAATGATGAGATGGCAGAAAAATCTCCCTCAGCTTTCGAAAGTGTCAAACTTTGCTATAATGGTTACAAAATAGTCATTGGCTTCTTTTTAATGTTGATCATTAGCCATGGGATTTTTTATGGAGGTTAAGTTCAAAGATGTCACATACGTGTATCGCATTATTATTGAAAATGCTGTGATGAAATATTTGAAAATTTTAATTTTAATTTATTGTGTAAAATTATTTTATTTTATCATTTAATAATATATTAATATATTATTAAAAGAATTAAATTTTTTAAGTAATTATTATAATAGTCAAATTTTTTTAATAATTTAATAATATATAATTAAATAATAATGTAAAGAAATTTTACATTTACAGTAAATTAAAATTAAATTTATGTTTAAAAGTTTCATGATTAAGCTATCGAAAAAAGTCTTTAAATTAATCAATACAAAATTTGATAAAATTATGTTGATACTAATTTAATCCGTATGGCATATGCATATAGACTTTTATAGATAAAGGCTGGACTTGATCATATTTATTTTTGTTAGTGTCATTATGAGTTTATTGAAAAATTTAGAAGCACTTATCACGAACAAATAATTATTTAATTAAATAAATAAAAATTTAGCTACATATTTATAACGCTAACCTTCATATATGTATTCCATATTTTAAAAACCTTATATATGTGTCTATATATAACAAGAGTGCTCCTGTTCATTACAGATTTATTTCGTGAGAAGTCTCACGAATGAGGTGGTACAAAGCCTAGAGACTCTTTTTTTTTTTTTCTTCCAGAAAATACAAGATGGTGGTGTGACGTCAAACTCACTTGATTAACGGTTACAATGCAATCGTAGAAATGTTCTCGTGACATTCAGCATTTTTTACAGAGGATTATTTCGGTATTTTTTTTCTTCAAGATATGTCATTATCATTCATCACAAACGTTTATTTTTATTAAAGTACCATAACAATTTTTTTTTCATATCACGATAAGTTAAATTATTTATTAATTAAATAATTCTTAAGGGTCATTATCATCAATCACAAGCATTTCGTTTTTTTTAAAAAAATTACTTAAATAATCAACTTAATAAAAATAATGATTATTTAATTTGTTTTAAAAATTAATTAAATATTTAATTACATTAATTAATAATTTATATATAATTAATTACATATCAAATATTTAAATAAAAATAAATTATTAATTAATTATATATAAATTATTAATTAATATAATTTAATACTTATTTAATTTTTAAAACAAATTAAATAATCATTATTATTCATCTTGAATATTTAGGTCATTCTGCTTTTCTATTTTCACTAGAAATAGAGTTAAAAGCACCACTAATCATGCGTATGATGACGTAATAACAAATAGTGTCCATTTCCCAGCCCTATCTTGGAATGATTGGTTGGTGCGTTAGCCCAAGACTAAAATGATTGGCCTGCTATTTTTTCTTCCTGTACAAGCAGATTTCGAAACCTCTACGTAATCATACGGCACTAATGCGGAGTCTATAGTTATTTGAACATATGAATTTATTGTCGTTTGCATAATGGAATCTTTTGTAACCTCCATCTTCATTTTGCCAATAGACAATTTTTTTTTTGTTTTTGTTTTTTTGGATGAATTTAGTTTTAATTTATTGTTAGTATAATAAAAATTTATATTATTATTTAAATATATACTTATACATCATTAAAAATATTAAACTTTTAAAGTAATTATTATAATAGTCAAACATTTTTAATGAGTTAGTAATATATAATTACGTGATAATATAAAAAAATTTTATACTAACAATAAATCAAAATTAAATTCTTTTTAATCACATAATATTAATACTGTAAATCTAATCATTCTTAAATAGGGTTACAATTTGAGAGTTCTTTCAATAATTATCTACTTTAATAATTAAATTTTTGTCCTCTTATTGATAGTACGTACAACTCATTTACCATTACGTACCCTCAACGTTTGTTGATTTTTGCCCATAGACATAGGAATCCTAATTTGGATTATTCAATTATTTTCCTTACGTTATTGTTTTGTGCTAATCCTTATTAAATTTTTTATAGATTAAAAGATGGTCCTATAAATAATTAAATGAAAATATAATAGTGCCTGTGAGAATAATAAAACAAAGGAAAAAGCCCTTCCTGCCAATGTAGCTTTTGGCCCTTTGCAAGGTAGTTCAACTATTGTAGGCATACGCTCACTTACTACATATAAGTTACCTAAATGTTCTTAGAGTTTAATTTCTATCTACTGTCAGTGTAAAGTTTCTTTATACTGTCATCCAATCATGTGTTGCTAAATCATTAAAAGTATTTAACTATCACAATCACTACCTAGAAAGTCTAACTATTTTAATAATGTGTTAATATATAATTAAATGATAGTATAAAACTTTTTTACACTGACAGTTGATAGAAATTAAATCTATGTTCTTAATATGCATGTTTAGAGTTATTACACAGACCATACTCAAATAGTCAACGCTCAACAGAGCAAACCTGCTTTCCCTCTCAACCCCCAATTAATTAGTCATTAGTAATCTAATTAAAAAATCGAAAACAATAGAAGAATAGTGCTTTCCTGCTTAATAGCCTGTTGATATAACTAGAAGAATATATATTACAAAAGTTATATATGAAGTTCATATGCGAAGGGCATGCATGCTGATGAATCCTTGCACGCCTAAACTGCATGCGCCGTGTGTGACGTATAGAAATTATAAATTTAATAATTTGATAAGATAAATAAGAGTAGTTTAAAGTTTTTCTCTTCTTTTCTTTTGGGATATGTTAGGGCTGGAAGCCTAAAATATATATTATGTGTGTGTGGGGGGGGGGGGGGGTTATTATTGATTAATTGGATTCTATAATAACATTAGTCTTCTATGAAGAAATAATACTAACATTAGACGAAGTCTCACTAATTATACACCTTTATTTGCCATTTGGAGAAGGAAGAGGACCGGTTTTCATCTTTGTTTCACTTTAATTTCATTTGTCTTGCATGTCTTTTGAATTTATACTAAGATGGGGAAGTACTCCACCGAAAATCACAACCAAGAATAATTTCCTTCGCTATCTTTTTTTTTTTTTTGAAGAACCACCCAAAATAACCAATACAAAAAAGGAAAGTAATAGTATATGTGTATGTCTGTGTACGTATAACATTTAAGGAAAGAGTAATATCAGTATTTTAATAGTTGGTGGATAACTGTCAACTTTTAATGAATTGGAAGATCGTAACAGTCTACATATGCACATGCACCGGAGGATATTCTTAAATGTGCGCTTACCAACTTAATGTTCTTACAACGACCTTCAACCGGAGGCATCATATTGATGAAATTACACGGAAAAGAAAAGGAAAAATAAAGTCACGTAGCTACTAGCTAGCACTAGACCTATCATAAAAGTCTTAGAATTATAGGAGTGGTTAATGAAGAAGAAATTCAAGAAAGACGGTGTAAGACACTGCTGTCTGAGTAAATGCTCCATTATTCACAAGGACCACAAATGAATCATGAAGTTGAATCGGCAAAATTATATGAGTTTAAATTTTATCTATTTTCAGTGTAAATTTTTTTTACACTATCATTCTGTGTTATTAAATTAGTAAAAGAGTTGACTATCACAACAACTACCTAAAAAGTTTAACTATTTTAATGATTTAACAACACATAATTGGATGACAATGTAAAAAAAACTTTACACTGAGAAATTAAATCCAAATTATATATCTTTTCTTACACTTTCTCTCATTAACATCATTGTACCAAATAATTTTTCAAGAAAGTGTTATGCTAGTTCAGGACCAAGAGAGTAATTCTTACATATAGTTCAAGTATGTTCTACCCAACAATTTTAAATATTGCTTCTTAAATTTAATTTAACAATCTATCTTTAACGTCTGACATAAACATTAATTTTATATTTTTCAAGGACTTGAGTCACCTTTTCTATGTCCGGCGGCTCCTCAAGAAACAAAACAAAATTGGGACTTCATTTTGTCACTTTTATTGTTCTTCGTATTCATACGTACATGAAAAAAATTAATGGTTAAGAAAAATTAAAAGGAAGAGACACTTTGGGTAGAAAAATCTACTAAAATACAAACTTAGAAAGAAAGATAGGACGGGGCTTTATCTTGACCTTTTTAGTGTGGGACTTGAACGAAGGCGGGCTATTGAAAATCATTAAAGATTATCTCAAGAAAATTATGTTTAATGTCATTGGACTTTGGATGCATTATTAGTCCCAGCGTAAGATTCCTACTTTCATAATAAGATTAGTAGATGACCCCCCCTCCCATTAAAGTCTCTTCAATGGCATTGGTTGCTTTGAGTTGTTGAGATGTGTACTGCAATGTTAGAAGTTCATACTTCGGATGTAATTTCTTCCCGTGAATTCACTTTACTTTAGATGGCAGCAATGTCCAGAAATTCAGTTTAATTTCCAATTATTCAAAACCGAATATTTTCTGTTAGCAGGACATTGTCAACACTCAACAGCAAATGCATATGATTTTGAACTATGCAATGTAATTACATATATATAAAAATAACAACAACTAACCGAATTGTTAGGTAAACAATCCCACAAGTAAAATTTCTGTCACATAAGACAAAGAACTCTCTCCACATGGCCATGGCAATTTGGAAACAAATCATAGGCTCAACACCAAAATCAAAATTTTGACAAGATCAGCAAATTTTATTAAGTATTGATCTTCGTTATACAATAGAAAAAATAAACAGAACAAAGAACAGCTCATGCAAGTACTTTTTTTTCTTTTTTCTTTTTTTGAAATCTGGACAGGATTCTCCAGCCAGAGCCGGCCATGCTCTACCTCTATGTCACTAACCTATCCGACAACATCAAAATTCTACCAGACTTTAAAAATTTCTCTATAATAATTAATTATTATTTTGAACCCTCTCGCTCAATTTATATATACTTAAAAATATTATTTACAATTACACATCAAAAACAGCTTCTCAAATTCCCCACCGACGGTGGCTCGCATGTCGCATCACATCACGGAACAAGCATTGGGGTTCTCATCGCTGAACATCTGCGGAGGGTCGTGAGGGTGCATGTAGAACGGTGGTGGTGGCGGCTCAAGTTGAGGGTATCCCTGGTTCACATACCCATGGTTTACGTGCCCTGGATACCCTTGATTCGTGTACCCCGGGTGAACCTCCCCAGCGTAACTGGTTTGACCAGGAAAGTGTCCGTCGTATGAGTACATGGGATTTGGTGGGTACCCATGGTGCTCCATTTTGTTGACCTCCACCTTCGCCGCCGCACCATCCTCTTTCTTACCGCCACCATCTTTCTTGTCACCCCCTCCTCCTCCCTCCTTGTTCTCTTTCTTCTTTTCGCCCCCTCCTCCCTCTTTCTCCTTCTTATCGTCGTCTTTCTTTGGTGGGACCACCTCTACTTTTCGCTTCAGCTTCTCGCTCAGGTACAGTACCAGTTCTTTCGCCTCCATCGTTCCCTTCACCGTCACCAAGTCCTTCCCTTCCTCAACGTTCACCGATTCAACTCCTGGTAAAACACGTCACACACCATTGTTAGCCACTGAAACCCCTCAACCGTTATTAATTAATTAAACGTTTATCGTACCAAAATTCTACAATTTTATATTGCAGCGTGTTTATGATCATCATATCATCTTCAACCTTAACTTTTTAAATCAAATTTAATTACAATAAATATAAAATTAATATTTAAGGTCAAATACGGCTATGGCTCTCACCTTGGAACCTTTTAATGATTCTCTTAATTTTTTGAATGCAACCTTCACAGTGCAATCTGATCTTCAAAACCACCGTGCTCTGAAACAACCAAAAATAAATTAATAAATTAGTAAAATCAAGTTAAATAAACCCAAAAATAGATGAACGAAACAAAGCGTGGATGAACAAGTCAAGGTAACTCAATCAATACGGAAAATTATGAAATTTAAGCTCAGTTTTCTTGAGTGCTTACTGCGTAGTTACTTACTTTGGATGCGTAATATATGCAGTGTACGTAATTATGGAAGGGCAAGGGAAAATTAATTAATTACCTCTTTTGGCTTTTTTTCTTCGGGCTTTTTGTCATCGGGTTTCTTATCTTCGGCCTTCTTCTCCGGCGGTTTATCGCCGGCGGCGTCTTTCTTGGGCAGAGGGGAGACGAGCTCAACCTTCTTCTTGGTTTTCTCTACCAGCTTCTCTCGCAACTTGGCGGGGTCCACTTTACCATTAACCGTCAGTTTGTTAGCCGATACATCTGCCTTCACGTCTTCCACACCTGCATCCACAATTCAAAGGCTCATCAATTTCAAAGCTCATTCATTCTGAATCAAAATTGAAGTAAGTTTCTAATCGAAATCATCTTGAATCGTCTATAGACTCAATATACCATCGAAATGGCGAACGGTTCGTTTGATCTTCTTGACGCATCCCTCACAATGCAAGTCGAGCTTGTAAACGACAGGGGCCGGTCCGTCGTCTTTCTTGGCTCCTCCTCCCTCGGCCTTCTTCCCGGCCTCGTTCTTTGGCTGCTCCTTTTTCTGCCATAAATAAACGACACAATTAAAAGAAACGCGTCAGTCGGTAGACCAAAAAGGAATTGGATCGAGGAATCTTGAAACTTTTTCAGATAGATATACTACTAAAAAAAAGATCGATTTCTTTGATTGAGTTAGGGATACATGAAATAAAACTAACCTCTCCCATTTGGTGTTAGCGGAATAGGATATGATAATGCTAGTGTGAGTGTTTTGATTGCTAAGAAAGATAAGATTTTGGAGGTTTATTTGAAGAGTGGAAGTTTAGGCAAGGGAAAGGAATATATATAGAAAGAAAGGAGTCAAGTGACTAAGGGTGGGTCATATACGGTGGGTGAGTCGGTTGGGTCAGAGGTGGATCGGTTGGGGCATGTGTTATGTATGTATGTGCATACAATATGATATGGTATGGATCAATGATTTGAGCCTTGAGTTAAGGCATGAGTGGGGGAGAGAGAAGTATACATACATATATGTATGTATGTACAAGTACAAATAATAACTATGGATTTGGAAACCATATAATTTGATGAATACTAAAGGGTTTTGGTTTTGCCGCCGGGTAAGACTTATTGTCATCGAGAAAAGACCGCATCGTGACTCATCATCTAATTTTGACTGGACTCTCTTGGCAACCATCTCAAATATTATTTTCGAATAATTTGTCTTATGAATTTCTATGAGAAAACTACTTATTTACAAAAAAATTATTAATTAATCTCTAAAAAACATAAATTGTATTCTTTATTTTTAAGTTAAGAATAATTTATCAAATTATTAATTGTATTTTTACCTAAAAATTATAAATTGATAATTAACTATTATCTTTACACTTAGATTAAAATATGAGAAAGAAAAGTCTCACATAAATAGGAAAGTGAGTTCAAACTGGAAATATCCTTAAAATCATAAAAGTAACTCAAGACATGCAATAGATTTTCTATAATAAAAAATTGCTAGATTTTCAAAAAAATTGCTAGATTTTCTCAAAAAAATTGCTCTTTTTGAAATCTTAGTCATCAATTGCTCTTTAATTCTTTACATTAAACTACATTAGCCTTCTATTTGCCTTAGCTAATTAATATTGATCCATAGCAGCCAAAAACTTCTCCATATATTTCTTTGTATTTTATGTATTTTACTACAATAATTAAAATATTAATTTATCATATAAAAATAATTAATAATGCCACATGTTTCAGTCCAAGTTTTATCTTTCTGGTTAGTTGGAGCGGCAACGCGAGAGTCACTACAAAAAAATATGTTTTTTATGGCAATTTTATTGCGGCAGTTTATAAATAAACCGCTATATTATACGATATATTATGTGAGTTTGATGATCAACATATTTTACAAGACTAAAACGACATTCTTTTGAATAAAAGGCAGTTTTATAATCACCTTAATTTACTTCTGCAAATGACTTAAATGTTTGAATCCCTAACTTCATATTGTGTTGGTCTTTCTTCGCTCATTCCTTTCTTCGAACACAGCTACAGAAGGAGCGCGGTTGAAATTTGAGCGGCTACGAGCGGTGGTCTCTCTCTCTTTCTTGGTAAGTCTCTATTACCCATTTATCCTCTTCACATTCACATTCCTTACGTTCCATCAAATTCTTCAGCGATGCAAGATGGTAGGTAAGGTTTATTCGATCGATGAGAGTGTGATTGCCGCTCGTTGAGAAATAAAGGGGTGGTTGGATTTTTGTATGGAAACTCATGATTATTTCGTTTATTAAATCACGAGTATTTGTTTATTGATATAATTAAGGTTATAAGCAAAAATTATTATATATATAAATCAAATTATTTGTATTATAAAAGTTAAATGTTAAAACTAGAAAAATTACTTATATGATAGAGATGAAATGCTAAAGCAATAATTGATATACAATGTTATGAACAAAATTAAATATAATAACTAAAATCAAAAATAAAATTATTGTAGTTTTAAACCGTCATAATATATATTTTTGATTTTATTATTTGCAATTGCGGTAGTTCAGAACTGTCATAAATAACATTCAAATAAAACTAATTTTTTTGTAAACTATGAGGGTTCAAAATCACTGTAATATATAAGAGTAAAACCACCATATTATACATTGTATATTAGGGTGGTTTCAAACCGCCGTAATATACAAGAAAATAATCGTTGTATTATACATCGTGTATTACGGCAGTTTATTGAAAATTGTCATAATATATTGAATAACGAACGCAATTACAGCGGCTTGGTACATGCAAATAATGGCAGTTACAAACCGCCGTTATATGAAAAAAAAACCGTCGTAATATACATTTTTTTAGTGAGTACTTGCAAAAGGCACTCTAAAAGGCATGAGGTACCTGTAAAAGATACAAGGGTATGTTGGGCTCACACTTCGTCTTCGGCCTGTACTCGGCCCACTTCAGCTTCTCATCTTGGTCAGGATCCTTGCACCTAGCGTATCATTGAAGAACTCATAAGAGACTCATACATTGTCCACCTTGGAGTAGATAATCAGCAAGTATGAGAGCTCTTACAGTCCACTTTGGAGTAGATCACCTCAGCATGCTACGCCGTCCAGTGAAGCTATATAAGGAGTCTCACACCCCAAGTATAATTATCTAATTCCTTCATCTTTTTTGAGTTATTTATTTCAGTCACACATTGACTTAAGTGTCAAAGTGCTTTTTACAGAAATATACCCCATTACGTCAGCCAATTAGGAAGATTCAACTCGGATTGGAACACAACAAAAATATTATGATTAACTTTAATCATCATGGTGTAGTAAAGTCTATCATATATATATATATATATATATATATAATTTAAGCTATTATATATCTCTGGTTCACCGACCTAATGCGCATCCCTCCATCTTCTTTCACATTCTTATCTCTCGTCAGCATAACTAACAGCTTCGCTTTTTCTTTTCCTTTAATATCCAAAATTTCATATTTCTATTTGTTTTATTATCAACAACAAAAACACTAATATTGGGATTTCGAATTTCTAATAAACCTAAAATTCTCTTTTCTATATTTGCATAATTGATTTGGGTTGATTGGTGAGATTAAAGACCAGAAGGTGGTTATTTGTTCTGTCATTGTCTTTAGATAATATGACTGTAGGCGTGGAGTAAAAGGCTCGATTTTGATTCTTCAGTCACCATTAGAAATGTCAATGGAGTCTTATATTTGATTTTTAGTAGAAAAAATGTTGTCACCATTAATGGACTATATAGGTGGAGATCACTGGCTTATCATGAACTATAGGTCATCACTAGTTTACTTAAATTATGTGGGTGCATTATAGACTTGACTATTTAATTTATATATTTATTATCACTCAATTACTAGTGATATTGATGAAAAACATTAACATTTTGAGAAAGATCTGCACTGTCTTGTAGCCAGCTACGTCCTTGGTCCCCAACAGCATTATATTCTACAACGCTTAATTGCCACACTTATTTTATCTGTAACTTTATTTGTCTGGATACTCGGCATTGTTGAAAATTTTGAAATGCATGAGCTACGTATACATTAACTTATTGTTTGGATGGAGGAGTTTGGAAGGAAATGGAGGAGAGTGGAGAGTGATAATTTTTTATTTTAAATTTAATTTTTCTTTATTTGATAATTTTTTAAAATAACAAGAAGAAAATGAAATATTATAATATAACTTTTTAATTGTGTCTTTTTTATTTTTATAAATATTTTATATTTTCACAATTTAAAAATAAAAGATTATCCCTCATTCTCTTCTTCTCTAAACTCTTCTAATTCAAATATACAGTAAAAACCACTTACCTCAGTTTCATTTGGGATCGTCAATTTCGTGGGCAGGCTCGTCCAAATTTGGCTGTCAGCTTCATAATGCACGCCTATGCATTTCATTTTTGTATATATGGCTTTGAAATTATTATCCCTATGGGGGAAGGAATCAACCAATTACCGAAGAAGTGAGATCATATGACAATTATAGACAATTATAGCTTACTAGTTGCGTGCCAAATTTATACTCTAGAATGTTCATCCCACTGAGCCTCAATAATATCAAGATGCCACTGTCATGAAAAGATTCACACCCTGTCTATATAGCTTCTGTTGTGCTTGTTTCTTTAGTGCAACCTCGTACAGAATACTCAACTCTGGATAACCAATTAGCCTCCTAGCTATAGGGTAGGAAAGGCAAGGTTCACATGCAAAAACGAGGGTTTAGATTTGACTTAATGATGAGGCTTACGACATTGGTGACGTTACCATCTCAATCCCAATTCCAATTAGCCACTAATGACTCAACTTTAGGAGCTTTTGATTATCATATAAGGGTACTTGGGGAAGGTGACAAATCTTTTTGACCATATATAGTGATAGCTTGTGTCGAAGGGAACTACCTCATAATTGTATTTTGGAATCAAAGCTGAGGGAGATGTACATCTATTGTGATTTTGACGAAATGTGCTATTTTGTTCGATGGAAACAGATGGCATGTCTATTTTACTAAAAAATATATTGAATGGGATATGTTATCCCCCACATGGAGATTTTTTTGGTGGATTTTGTTCATAGTAAGTGCATAATCTAATGATTAATGTATGATTTATATGTTAATTAACTCTATATAATTTATTTACTAGATCTTATCCTAAAATGTTTAAATAATTTTTTTTACAGAAGATAAAAGGACCAAGATGAAAGGAGAAAACACATGGGGATGGTGGCTTTATGTTCACGCATGACATTAGATAGAGGACGACTAAAATTTGTCTACAATAGAAGTGAGGACATTCTGAGTCTGCGAACTTGGACATGAGTTTGGCGAGAGGCAATGATAGTTTGTTCTAATGACAATGGACCAAATGACACTTCGAGGAAGTTGTGTTGCCAATATTTATCATGATGGTGATGTGATACAAACATAGTCACGACTCTTCTTTTTATTCTCTCTGCCTGCAACAAAAATGTGGAACATGAGTCAATTTCTTTTGTGTTGTGTAGACGTACGCATGGCATTTACTTCAGACTCCTCTTATGTAGTACCGTGTACATACATTTTTTGGTGAGATTTGCATAATTTTACCTTGGGTGGGGGTAAAATCATAAAATGTATAAAAGTCCTCTTTAATTTTTAATTGTAAGAATTAATTCTCTAACTTCTGAGAAGCCCTTAGTTAGGCTAAAGTGAACTGTTTACATAATTTATCACTTCTTTATCATGTATTTGAATTAAAATAATGCTTTATATATCAATTGGCAGAGCACCCTAGCCCTGAGCTGCAGCTCATGCTAATATAGGTGATATTTATGCTGTAACTTATCTTTGGAGTAAGTTTTATGAGCACGTTACAAATTACTGTTTATACCTTAGAGTTCTTGTATCGCATGTGTGACAGTCACTGCTCGTCAAGCGTGTATGCACAGCGCAGTATGAAGATTCGTTCTCAGCCAAATATCCAAATAGCTCCCACCATGTATGTGCAGTCTCTCTCTCCGCGCGACGGCTACACACGCCGCCATTAGCTTTGTGTTATTCAAAGTTAAGATCATGATGAGGGTGAAACATACATGGGGCCTGTGTCCCACTGTGAGTCTGTGAGCACTCATGAACTTTCCTGCATGGGGCCTGTGTCCCACTGTGAGTCTGTCAGCACTCGTGAACTTTCCTGCGGACGCACCACCTAACGGTGGATCTCTCATCTCCAGGTTGTTTTGGAGTATAAGACAAAACAACTCAGGAACCGAAGGAAGTAGGGTGGCATATTGTGGGGTAATAGGAGGAATATTCTAGAAAAAACGGAAAGCCAGTAATAGAAAGGTCATTTCCTCCATCTTCTAGCCCATCTCAGATCGGGAAGCCCAATTGGAGGCCCAAGGGTTATCAACTAATTCGTACTGTATGGACCAAAACGTAAAGCAGAAGTCGAGAGTTTGGGCCAAGATAGACTGTAGAACGCCGAAGCCTTGTGCACTGGAGAATCAACTCGCTACTTTGAGTTGGAGTCTTGGAGATTCCTCCATTCCTCACCAAAGTAAAAGTGGCAGATTTTGTACATGTCCGGTTGGAAAGATCCAAAATAGGCTCGCTAGTTGGAGACAACACAGAAGACACTCTCTTTGAGTCTTGACTCTTGGTCATGGGTGGGTAGACCTGCTCTTATTAATTCACTTGTGCAAGCCTTACATGTTCTAATGAGATATAAGCCAACTGGAAGCAAGAACAAGATTTTGGCGGAATGTTCCCCAAGAAAAAGACACACTTCTTTTGTCGTAAAATAAATGGAGGACTCGGGCTCAAGCAATTGGGGGATATAAAATCTTGGCCTATAATTTTGTCCAAATAAAAAAGAAAAGAAAATAGCAAAACGAAGCTGGCTGCGTCATCTGCAAGGCAGTGAGAGACAAGCACCATCTCACCATGCCTGCAACTCCTATTTCCATTTCATCTTCGTTCCTTATCCTCCGACCACGCTTCAATCTCTACTCTAAACCTATCTTCCGTCCACTCAGCTCACAATTCTCATCTTCACCCTTCGCATTCAATCTCAATCGCACTCGCAAGTTCTCCATCCCCAGGCCACCATTTGCGTCAAATGCTAGGCTCCATTCTGCGCCATCACAAGCGGCGCAAACCGAGTCTCCAAGTGGTAGGTCAGGTGCGCTATCTCCCGGTCCTGTCACCGGAGACGTGCAGAAAATCGACGTAAACCCTCCCAAGGGGACGCGGGATTTTCCTCCCGAAGACATGCGCTTGCGCAACTGGCTCTTCGATAATTTCAGAGAGGTATATGGTTTAGACCTACCTAGCTTACATGTAAGCATCAATGCTATGCTTACCGCTGGATTGCTGGTTCGTTGTGTGGTTTTAGGTTTCGCGGTTGTATGGGTTCGAGGAGGTTGATTTTCCGGTGCTTGAGTCAGAGGCATTGTTCACTAGGAAAGCAGGGGAGGAGATTAAGGACCAGGTAACTGTTTTGCTTTATCGTTTCTTTTTTTGTTTACATTAAGAAAGACCCCTCCATGACCCTGAGTTACTGAGTGAGTATATTACTTATATAGTTATATTATAGCCTGTTGAATTTACGGATATGTGACATGTAAACATCTAACTATTAAAATTAACATGTCTAATGGCTTAAAGTGCTCTTGAATGTCATCTGGTAGCTTGTAGAAGAGTTGTTGAATTGCAATCCCATAATTAAATACAAGCCACTTCATAACATCTTGCCCTTTTAAGATAGGATCCGAATCCCCTAGCATGAAAGAAAAAAAAAATCTAGACAGAATTGAAGAGAATTGGAGAGCAAGAATTACATATGTAGAAGTAATAGTAATAGAATATATGATTGTAGGTTGGTTGTGAAGGATATAATCTAGATTGGATCGAATTGTGAATGACAATTCATTTGGAGAGTTTCATTTGCATTTGATTAAAATTATGGCAAATGACCTTGATGTTTCTGCAGTTAAGTCTGTCTTTGTTATTCTGTACCTTATATGCATAACTACTTATGGACAATTAATAATGTGAGAATCAGGCTATATATTATGTACAATGAGTCCTGGTAGAGCCATGATTGTGGCCTTAAGGCCTTTAGAGGATAGACAATCAATTTATTTCTCCTAATAGAGCAACAACAATTTTGGTATGTGAGGCACATGCATGAATGTATGAATTGAGCTTGTGTTTTGTGAGGCAGCAAAGGTCTTCCTGTGGTGCTTGGCTTGTACTTTTGATGTCAATTGTGACACACAAACAGCATGCTTCTAGCTTGTTGAAAAAACTGGCATTGTGATAATTTTTTTTTTTTTTGCAGTAGAAAAATAAATTACATAAGAGAAGAGAAGGAAAGTATATATATCAAAAGCTTCAACGAGATTTAATTTTAATTTTTTTTAGTTTGAACCACTAGTATTTCAATATCCTTTGAGCATGAGATTCATACTCAATGAGATTTAATTTTAATTAGTCTCATGCCCTATAAATATGAGATTAATTCCGTTCGAGTTCGAAAATGTGATGATTATGAGCCTTCCAACAATAGTAATTCTAAGAATCAAACTTTTGACCCAAAACTTAAGATTAGAGCCACTTACCACTTAAACCAATTACTTGTTATTGGTTAATTTAATTTTAATTTATTAAACTTTGTACATTACAACCTTATTTAATACTATTTGTGACAATTACACACTTTCTATTTACTCCCTTCCATTAAAATTAAGCAATATTTTAGGGTAATTTATGGTCAAATGCATTCTAGGGTAACATTACTGCTTCTTTCTCATTTATCCCTTATGTTTTTAAGATTTTTGCAATTATATTTACATATAATTATGTGGTGTTCTACTTAAATCTACGTAGCTCTACCTAAATAATTTATTGTTATGCAGTTTGATCAAATATACATTATAATTGTAGCCATTGTGCGTGGCTTTCGTTCAAGCACATTACTTGTGATCAGGGACACCAAGGGATTGTGATAAAATATTAAAACCTATAAATTTCAATTGCCCAGCTTTATTGTTTTGAAGATCGGGGCAATCGTCGAGTTGCGTTGAGGCCTGAAATTACTCCTTCTTTGGCTAGGCTGGTGATACAGAAAGGGTAAAATTCATTTTGACATGCTCATTTTAAGTTTTCCTATATTTGTAGTTTTGATGTTTAAGTGTATGTCTGAAACATTACAGTTTAACCAATATAACTACTGAAAAGTTTTGTATGCGGATGCCAAATTTTCATCTGTATGTTTGTTTTTCTCTTTCCAGAAAGTCTGTGTCGCTCCCATTGAAGTGGTTTGCTGTTGGACAATGTTGGCGGTATGAGAGAATGACAAGGGGGCGTCGTCGCGAGCATTACCAGTGGAACATGGACATTATTGGTGTTCCTGGGGTCATGGTATGTGTTGCCTGCTATAGACACTTTTTGAAGTAATGGGCTCTGTCTTCTTTGTGCTTTGTGGTCAAATGTTTCACTTTTGATCCATAAAGCATGGCACTGAAGTGTTATTGGTTCATAGTTGTGAATTTTAATGTGTTACTGTAGCAGTTAAGCTGAGATATCCATTGTTAAGTGATTGTCTCTCTTTTTGTTCATTCTCCTCCCTTCCCTTACAACAACAGATGAACTTGTTCCTTCTATTTGTGGCTGAGGTACAAAGTAATTAAAATTTATGGATGTTCCTCATAATAAAGTCATGAGATGTGTTGTTTTTTCATTGATATTCTCTATTTGACATGCTTTCATGGGTGACTTTTTGTGGTTGGTTCACATTGTGTTCCTTATTTTATAGTTTTAAATGATGGTACCAATAATATAATTGACTGCTTTGAATTGCAATCTTTTGCATGCATTTCGTCACCATGTTTCTTCTTTTTATCTATAGGCAGAAGCGGAGCTCATATCTTCTATTGTCACTTTGTTCAAGCGAATTGGAATTACAGAATCAGATGTTGGATTTAAAGTTTCCAGCCGAAAGGTGCAGAATTTTCTTTATATGAATGATGGACATAGAGTCGTTCCAGATTGCTGTTTGTATTGCATTTTCCCTTCTTTTCAAGAGTTTTGTATTGAAGGGGTTTGTATTAATTAATATTACTCAAAGACACGCAACATGTCATGTGTACTCCTGAAAACTGTCTGTTTTTCTAGGAAGGTGTTTCTGGCTTAAATTTTAAGGAATATGAAACTTAATATTAATGTATTTACTTGTCAAGAAGATCAATGATATATTGAATGTATCAAACAACATTTAGCTAAATGCTGGGTTTGGAAATGGAGATTTAATGGATGTAATGTTAAGGGCAGGGTTTATCAGGACTCAGGAATACTATAGATCAGGACCCTATACTTCTGTATAATATTACAATGCAAGTCCTTGGTGTGCTTGTTATTGAGGATTATTTTTGGTGGCATGCTTCCTTTTTCTTGATGTGATGATGAGATTAATCTAGAATGTGTTTTGAAGTGTCATCTTTGTGTCAACCTCACTTTTTGCATGTGATTTGTTTCACCTTTGTAGGTAAGCACAATCTGCAATAAAACAGTGTTTAGTTCTTACTTTTGAACTTATTCATGTGGTTCTAGGTATTGCTTTGGTTTTATAATTGCTGCAAACTCTGTTGTTTATCTACATATGGTTTATGAGATGTTTTAAAAAGACAAGAGGCTGTAATTATTTGGAAACTTTTTCTCCTTGCTTTACAGGTTCTACAAGAAGTATTAAAGTGTTACTCCATACCTGAAAATTTATTTGGCAAGGTCTGCGTCATTATAGACAAAGTGAGTTACACATATTGTTGGCATTTGATTCTATTTTTTCTAATTGTTGATGGTGCTTTAAGATACCTGGTCCTTGTTTGTTCTTGAGAAAACAGATATGATAAAAGAGATCATGATCTCCTATTTGTTAATTTTGTTCCTGTGGTTTATAATAATCATAACCAGCAATATAGATCAATATTAATTGGAATGATCTAAGATATGTGTGGTTCACCCTTTTCTAGAGCTTGTTTTCACTTGAGAAACACTAACAGTATGTTGAATTGCAGGAAAATTGTGTCAATACAGATCACACGAGTCTATTTATACTAGTAGTAACATCAGTTACACTTTCTAAATTTACTCCTAGGATTCTAATCAATCATCTCCTAAATTGGCTCTCCTAAATTACCTCCCAATTAGTTCCTAGGATGCCCCTAGGATTCTCATTACAAATAATTTATTCGAACACTCCCCCTCAAGCTAGTGCGTATATATCAAATGCACCAAGCTTGTTACATATATAATTGACTCAAGGACCTCTAATGCTATGTTTGGATGTTTTTAAAGTGAGGGGGAAGGGATGGGGAGGTAAGGAGAGGAGGGGGAAGGAAAAGAAAGGGATGGAATTCCCCTTCTTTGGGAGTTACAATTAAAGTAAGGGGAATTAACTCTCATTTCCCCTTATTTAATTTTAAATAAACTCTTTCCCCCTCTTCCCCCCCCCCCAATTTGAGGGGGAAGAATTTTAGAGCTTTGAGAGGGAAGGAAGGGGAACACTTCCCTCTCCTTCTTCCACTTTCCCCCTCATTAAAGATCTTCCAAACAAGGATATTGGTCACTTTTCCCTCCCTTCCCCCTTCTTTCCTTTCATCCAAATATAGCATAAGGGACTTGGTGAAGATGTCCGCTAATTGATCATTAGAATTTACAAATGCTGTAGCAATTTATTTGGACTGAATCTTCTCCCTTACAAAGTGACAATCAATCTTAAAGTGCTCAATCCTTTCATGGAAGACCGGGTTTGCGGCTATATGTAGAGCTGCTTGATTATCACATATGAGCTTCATTGGTTGTGATTCACAAATATTCAACTCTGAGTAACTGTTTCAACCATATGAGTTCACATGTTGCAGTTCCAATTGCTCAATACTCAACTTCGACACTTGATCTAGCAACTACAATTTGTTTCTTACTTTTCTAGGATATCAAGTTTCCTCCAAGGAGAACACAATATCCTGAAGTAGAACGTCTTTCTGAAGGTGAGCTGGCCCAATCAGCTTTTGTATAACCACAGATTTCCATATGTCCCTTATCTTGATAGAGTAAACATTTTCCTTGTGCTCCTTTAATATATCGAAGTATTTGAATAACTGCATCCCAATGAGATATCTAGTCTTGTAATTGTGATTTAATTCAACTTTCCAACTAACCTCCAGGATTTGGTATGGGCTCCCCCTGTCTTGGTAGAAGTTTAATATTGGGATCCATAGGTGTATCGATTGGTTTGCATCCTAGGCCTAGCATGCTAGTTTCCTCCAAAATATCCAAAGCATATTTCCTTTGAGAGATAGAAATGCCATGTCTATATTGTGCAACTTCTATACATAAGAAATATTGAAGTTTAACCAAGTCTTTGGTTTGTAAGTGCTTAAATAAATGCTGCTTCAATTACTCAATGCCATCTTGGTCATTTCCAATGATGACAATTTTGTCCACATATACAAAGGTAGTTGCATTGACCTGAAGGTTGATATTGATAGAAAACAGAATGATAAGCTTCACTTCGAATCATACCAAAGGCTTGAACAATATTGCTAAAGCAGCCAAACCAAACTCAAGGAGACTGCTTTAATCCATGGAGAGATTTAGGGAGTTTGCACACCAATCCAAACTCCCCCTGAGCAATAAAACTAGGTGGTTGCTCCATATGTACTTCTTCTTCTAATCTCCATGTAAGAAAGCATTCTTGATTTCAAGTTGATGAAGAGGCCGGTGTCTAATAGCAGCCATGGCGAGAAAGACACGAACAAATGCAATCTTAGCAACCAGAGGGAAAGTATCACTATAGTCAAGGCCAATGATCTGTGTGTAGCCTTTAGCGACTAAATGAGCCTTTAGACGATCAATTGAACAATTAGGACCGACTTGACATTAAACACTTCTTGACAACCAACTGTCGATCTACCAAACGGTTTAGTAACAAGTTCCCATGTGCCATTAAAATGCATGGCAGACATTTCAGCAATCATTGCTTGACTCCAACCTGGATGAGATAGAGCTTCACTTGTGGGTTTAGGAATAGAAACAAAGGACAAGCTCAAAACAAATGTAAAATGATGAGAAGAAAGGCAGTCATACTTGAGAAAAGCATAAAGAGGATTAGGATTATGGAAGACTGTTTACCTTTCCGAAGAGCAATGAGAGAACTATCCGATGTAGGATCAAAACCATATATCTCTTTTGCTATAAGTGTGGTAAGTCAGTTCCTGGACTCTCCATGTGACTCTCATTGGGATGCAGTTATTCGAATACTTAGATATACCATGAAAAGCTTTACTCTATCATGATAAGGAACATATGGAAATCTGTGGTTATACAGATGTTGATTGGGCCGGCTCACCTTTAGATAGACGTTCTACTTTAGGATACTGTGTTCTCCTTGGAGGAAACTTGGTATCCTGTAGTAGAATGTAAGGTGAGACAGTCCAATCAGCATCTGTATAACCGCAAATTTCCATATGTCCCTTATCTTGATAGAGTAAACCTTTTTCTGTTGATCCTTTAATATATCGAATTATTCGAATAATTGCATCCCAAATTCCCAATAAGAGTCACATGGAGAGTCCAGGAATTGACTTATCACACTTACAACAAAAGAGATATCTAGTCTTGTAATTGGGAGATAATTCAACTTTCCAACTAACTTCCGGTAATGCCTAAGATCTAGTATGGACTTCCCCTGTCTTGGTAGAAGTTTAACTTTGGAATGCATAGATGTATCGACTGGTTTGCATCCTAGCATGCTGGTTTCCCCCAAAATGTCCAAAGCATATTTCCTTTGGGAGGTAAAAATGATGTCTAGAATGTGCAACTTCTATACTTAAGAAATACTGAAGTTTGCCCAAGTCTTTGGTAAAGGTAATAGAACAATGAAGGGATCTAATTAACTGACTAATAGAGATCAAATTAAAAGGACATTCCGGTACATAAAAGGACAGAAGTTAAAGGTAAAAGAGGGCATGGCCAAGCTTGACCAATATCACAAACAAAGATGACAGTGGGTAGAGTATCAAAATAAGTAATAGGGGTGAGAAAATCCTTATGACCACAGAGATGATTAGAAGCCCCAGAGTCTAGTATCCATGGCCCAAGAGATGATTGAGAGAGACTAGCAATGGGATTACCTGTTGGTGCTACCGTAGAAGCGGATGAAGGTTGTGAAGTTGCCTTGAAACGTTGGAAGGCCTCATAGTCAGCTGTAGGAATCGTCAGCCAGACGATGCTGTCTTAGTTTTAGCAAAGTTGACTGACAACGCTCTTCTAAGTGCCCTAGCTTGTTGCAGAAGGTGCAATATGGTCTGTCATTACCACGACCTCGATCACGTGAAGAACTAGCTTGTGAGACTAGAGCAGAAGAGTCTGTCATGGCAAAGGGTGTTGGTGGTGTCCCATCAGAAATATTCAGTAACTCTTGGAAGGTCTAAGAGAAAGTGTGATTATCAGTATTGACCAAGATTTGCTGCTGTACAGGCTCTAATTCTGGTGGAAGAGCAGGTAGTATAAAAACCATGAAGAACCGTTCCTGTTGCCTTTTGTGCTCAGTTTGATCTTTGGAATAGGACATCATGGCTGCAAATTCTTGCATCATTGGGCGAGCTTTTCCAAGAAAAGTTTCCATACGAGTTTCTTGTTTTCGTAGGCCCATCATGCTGGAAACAATGAAGTAGAGGCATTGTATGTCATTAGTGTAGCAATTTTTAGCTTCTTCCCATACCTCATAATAGGTCTCAAAAGGGCTGAAAAATATCCACTAGTTCCAGATCAATGGACTGCCAGAGAATGCTAAGAAGCTGTGTGTCAACTTTTGTCCTGGTAGGTAGATCTTCTTTGGGTACATCATCAGTCTTCTTGGTAAGGTGATCTGACTGCCCCTGTCCTGCAGACCATATCTTCACAGAGGTTGCCCAAGACTTGTAAGTGGCTGACCCAGTCAATTTCTTAGTAGTAATTGATGTGGAACTTATATTGGTCAATATGAAGGGATTTTTGGCTGCAGAGGCTGGTGAAGAAGACTCGGAAATACCCGAAATACTGTCATTTTGGAGGTCCAAAAAACTGAACTGATGATTCATTCAGTACGTTCAAATATGCTAGAATTTTGATTGTGGCATGATTCTTCCACTAGCTGCAAGGAAACAAATGCTGAAATGCTCCCAAAAGACTAAAGTAGTGATCAAGGAGACTAGGAATGGTCCAGTAATCTTTGGGCTTGAGCTGAAATAGGCAGGACAGGCCTTGATGTAAAGAGAAAAGGCCAGAACACATACTGAAATAGAGCAAAAATGTGGGAATCATTGACCCTGCACCTGGAAAACCCCTTGGACCGTCCAAGATAGAGATTGAAATCGGGAGATATCTCTCTTGCAGGTCCTGGCTTGTCGTTCTTTGGAAGCAGCTTGCCAGAAGGTTGCTGTACTTGCTCTCAAGCGCACATAAGAGCGCTTTGGTGCAGTAGAGCGTGGTGGCTCGTGGACAGGAATCTGGAGGCCCTGCTTCAGGGTCTATCCAATATGGAGATTCCGGTGATGATCCTGGTGATTTTGTGACAAAATCTTGACTTTTCCAGCCGCTGGAAACTGAGTGCCTGCGGAAATGTTACCAGAAAGGTGTGCAGTGGTGGTGGCTTGCCGAAATTGACACATAACAAGGATGGAGGGATTGCCGGACTTAAGACGGGAGGATTTCACTGCTGGGCTGTTGCCACAATAGCGTTATAATTGTTGGAAGAGACGGGCTGAAACCCACTTTGATACCAACTTGAGAAACACTAAGAGTATGTTGAATTGCAGGAGAATTGTGTGTCACTACAGATTGTACATGAGTCTACTTATACTAGTAGTATCATCAATTACACTTCCTAAATTTACTCATAGGATTCTCTAGTCAATCATCTTCTAAATTGGTTTTCCTAAATTAGCTCCCAATTAGTTCCTAGGATGCCCCTAGGATTCTCATTACGTGTTATAATTTATTCTAATACTTTCAAAGATCAAGAACATGATCTAAGATCCTTTATGCAAAAGGAGATTACAAGTGCATAGCTTTATGCAGAACCCAAACGCTGAAGCCAACATCAAAAGCCACCAAATTCCTATAGCTAACCCCTATTTTTATTACTAAAGCAAATCCCTCATCACTAAACTTAATGCTCAAGGAATGTACAAATAGGTCACTTGAATATGAAACAGAGATGAGTAAAACAGAGATGAATAACTTGATTGTATTGTTCTAATTCTGAATACAATGGATCTGAATATATAGCTTAATATACAAAGACATAATCATTCTAAGATAACTATAGAATATACAAAGATGATGCTTTAGTTAGTGGAATCCTAAAGCAGCAGACATATAGAATATGTACACCTAGCAAGCACTTGATACAGTATGCACTAAGTAAAGCTAATGAGTACTGAATCTCAACACTCCCCCTCAAGCTGGTGCATATATGTCATATGCATCTAGCTTGTCACATATATATTTTATTCTTGGACCTCGGAGTGATTTAGTGAGCATGTTTGCCAGCTGATCATTGGAGCCTACGAATGACGTTGTGATTTCTCTAGATATAATCTTTTCACGGATGAAGTGGCAATCAATCTCGATATGTTTGGTTCGTTCGTGAAAAACTGGATTGGAGGAAATGTGCAAGGCTGCCTGATTATCACATATAAGGCTCATGGATCCGATCTTGCAGAATCTTAACTCAGAAAGCAGTTGCTTTAGCCAAATGAGCTCGCATGTAGCAAGGGCGATAGCTCTATATTCTGCTTCTGCACTTGATCTAGCTACAACACTTTGCTTCTTACTTTTCCAGAGATGAGGTTGCCTCCAATGAGAACACAATAACCTGAAGTTGACCGTCTATCACTTGGATTACTAGCCCAATCTGCATCTGTGTAAGCAACAACATCAGTGTGGTCTTTATTTTGATAAATTAGCCCTTTTCTAGGAGACCCTTTAATATATCTTAGGATCCGAACCACTGCATCCCAATGAGTTTCACGAGGAGAGTTGAGGAACTGGCTGACAACACTGACAGCAAAGGATATGTCGGATCTGGTCATAGTGAGATAATTCAACTTTCCAACTAATCTGCGATATCTTCCTGGATCTGAGTAAGGTCTCCCTTGATCTGGCATAAGCTTGACATTTGGATCCATAGGTGTGTCAATCATCTTACAATCTAGTATGCCAGTTTCTTCCAAAATATCAAGGGCATATTTTCTCTGAGATATAGCAATCCCTGAACTAGATTGAGTAACTTCAATTCCAAGAAAATATCGCAATCGTCCCAAGTCTTTGGTGTGAAATTGTTGAGATAGGAACCGTTTGAGACTCTTAATGCCATTCTGATCATCTCCTGTAATGACAATGTCATCTTCATATACAACAAGATAGATATACTGGCTAAGGGATGAACATTTATAAAAGACAGAGTGATCTGCTTCACTGCGGATCATGCCAAAGTGTTGGAGGGCTGTACTGAACCTGCCAAACCATGCCCGAGGGCTCTGTTTAAGACCATATATGGCTTTGTGTAACCTACAAGTAAAATTACGAGACTCCCCCTGAGCAACAAAACCAGGTGATTGCTCCATATAGACTTCCTCTGTTAAATCACCATGAAGGAAAGCATTTTTAATGTCCAATTGATGCAAGGGCCAACGACGCATGGTTGCCATGGCTAAGAAAAGACGAACAGAGGCCATTTTGGCAACAGGGGAAAAAGTGTCACCATAGTCGAGTCCAAAGATCTGTGTATAACCTTTAACTACAAGACGGGCTTTCAGACGATCGATCTGGCCATTTGGTCCTACTTTGATAGTGAATACCCAACGACATCCAACTGTGGATTTGCCAGGAGGATGAGGAACAAGTGTCCAAGTGGTATTAGACTCTAAGGCTGTCATTTCATCAATCATAGCCTGCCGCCACCCTGGATGGGATAATGCTTCCTGGACAGTGTTAGGGATAGAAACAGAGGAAATAACAGAAATAAAAGCATAATGGGATGGAGAAATGCGGTGATAACTTAGGAAATTATAAATGGGATAAGGATTGGAAGTGGAACGTGTACCTTTACGAAGGGCGATAGGTAAATCAGTGGAAGACTCAGGTGGATCCGGAACAGGTAGATCGACTGGAGCAAGAGTTGAATCACTGGCTTATTCAGGTACAATTTCCTCCAATGGTGCTGGGCGAGGACGACGCTGATAGGTAATAGTAGGTTGGAGAGGAGGCGGGAGAGACACAAGCGGAGTAGAAGACTCGACAACATATGGAATGAATAAAGGAAGCGGTAATACCTGAGAAATGGATGCCGGAGTTACTGAAGAAAGAAAATAAGGGGTATCTTCAAAGAAATTAACATCGGCAGATATGTAGAAGTGATGAGTAGATGGAGAATAGCATTTGTAACCTTTTTGAATGTGAGAGTAACCAAGGAAGATACATTTGACAACACGGGCAGACAACTTGTCAAGACCTGGTGTGAGATCATGAACAAAACATGTAGAGCCAAACACACGTGGAGGAACTTTAAACAATGGGTCTTTTGGGAACAAAAGGGAATATGGTACTTTGTTATTCAGAACAGAAGAGGGCATCCGATTTATTAAGAAACCAGCAGTGAGAACAACATCACCCCAATACTTTAAGGGTACATGAGCATGTAATAAAAGGGTACGTGCAGTTTCAATAATATGACGGTGTTTTCTTTCAGCAATACCATTTTGTTGAGGTGTGTGTGGACAAGAAGATTGGTGAATCATGCCATGAGAGGTTATAAACTGATTAAAAGATGTAGAAAAGTATTCTTTGGCATTATCACTTCGTAAAATATGGATAGAATGTCCAAACTGGGTTTGAATTTCTTGGTAAAAGTGCTGAAAGAGAGTTGATAGTTCTGAACGATCTTTCATTAAAAAAATCCAAGTACATCTTGAGAAATCATCAATGAAAGTAACAAAGTACCTATGTCCTAGGATAGAGTTGACTCGACTAGGCCCCCATACGTCAGAATGAACAAGGCCGAAAGGAATGTTTGCCTGACGAGGAGGTTTGCTTGGAAAAGAAGCTCGTACATGCTTGCCAAGCTGACATGACTCGCATTCTAGAGACTTTAAGTGAGACAGATGAGGGGTCATTTTCTTCAATTTATTTAGACTGGGATGACCAAGACGACGATGAAGGATATCTGGAGAGTCAGTAACGGTGCAGGCAACGGATGATGGAGGCTGGAAATAGTAAAGGCCATGTGATTCAGATCCTGTGCCAATCGTCTGCCCCGTATTCCGGTCCTGGATACAAAAAGAGTTATTAGTGAAAGTTATGGAGCAATTAAGGTTACGAGTAAGCTGACTAACAGACACTAAATTAAAGGGACATCCAGGTACAAAAAGAACAGAATTTAGAGGTAAGGATGGAGAAGGTGAGGCTTGACCAATGCCAGTAGCTTTTGTCTTTGATCCATTGGCAAGAGTGATATAATGTGATGTTTTAGGCTGTGTTATAGTGGAGAAAAGAGAAGGATTACCAGCTATATGATCAGAAGCCCCAGAATCCAATAGCCAGGATCCAACAGGTAATGATTGTGAGAGACAAACCATAGAGTTACCAGTATGGGCTACTGCTGCAGCTGAAGATTGACCTTGTTGAATTGATTTCAGCTGAAGGTATTCTTTGAACTCAGCGTCGGACAAGATGTTCTGACTATCATTACGATTGTCAGTCTGCTTTTCTGAATTCTGAGGTTGTAGGTATGTCACATGAGCTGATTTATCAGGGAATCCATTGAGGGAATAATATTTCTCTCTAGTATGACCCATTCGACACAGAGGAACACATGGACGATTACCAGAGCTACGACCTCCTCGTCTACCACCTCGTCCACGACCTCGGCCTCCACGGTTGGTAGTGTTAGAGAAGAAAGCAGATGAGTCTGAACTTGAAAAGGAACCAGTTCCGATCATAGCCTTCGAAGGGGGAACCCGTAGAAGACAATCCATAAGGTTTTCCCCTGTAGGAACACTATGATTGGTCAGAATTTGGTTCTGGACAGATTCAAGATCTTTGTGGAGACCATGGAGAATAAAAACCATGCATATGTTGTCAATTTTGTTCTCCATATCATTTCTGGTTAGGAGCAGCTTGACTTCATCAATGGTTGATTGAGCCTTTGTCAAATATGTTGGGAGATCATTCTCCATCATTTGAAGTGTGGCTAAGTTGTGTACCACATCATATAGTCGTTGGATATCATTTGAGTAGACACTATGAGCTTTCTTCCAGATGTCGTAGCATGTTTTGTAGGTGCGAAAATGAACCAACAGCTTTGAGTCAATAGACTGCCATAAGAGAGAAACCAACTGGTAGTCTGCTTTCTTCCACTGATCCTGATCTGTGGTATTAATATTTGTAGCCTTTTTGGTTAGGTGATCATCAAGGCCTTGCCCCAAAAACCAGATTTCCACAAAGATTTTGCCAGTCCATGTAATTTTTGCCGTTGAGTTTCTCTGAAGTTATAGACGGACTCCCAGAGAAGACAAAGGAAAGAGGGGACTTGCTAGGTGAGGGTGCATTAGGTGCACAAGAGGTTGTAGCAGAGGTTACAGCAGAATTCTCATGCGTGGAAGCCATTTATAGTGAGAAATGTGAATGTGAAAAAAAAAGGGAACCGTGACTGAATCTTGATGCGAGTAATCTGTTTAACAAAAACAAGATCAAAGATGGTGGCTGGAACAGTGGCTGAAAAATGGACCAATGAGAAAGGCAAATGGTGGCTGCTGCTGAGAAATAGTGTTGTGTATCACAGCACTTGAGACAGGGGCGGCGCGTGGCCTACACGCGCATTGAGACAGGGGCGGCGCGTGGCCTACACGCGCTTCACAGAGGGAAGTGGGTTAAGGACCCATATTTGACTTCCCCTCAAAACAAGAATAGGAGATGCCGGCGGTGATGGTGAGACCGGCGATGAGGTGACCTGACCTCAGGAAGGTGGCGCGTGGAGCTCACGCGCTGACTTGGCTGCTGAGAAGGTGGCGGCGTGTGGCGGCGCGTGGAGAGCTGGAATGAAGATCCGCCGGTGGAGGATGGTTCGTCGGAGGCTTCTGGGGCTAGGGCCGGAGTCTCTTGCCGGAAAGTGGCCGGACTCCGGGACTTCTAGCTCAACAGTGGCTGTTTTGCCACTGTTTTTGGACGAGATCAGGCCCACGAATGTGAGCTCTGATACCAACTTGAATATGAAACAGAGATGAGTAAAACAGAGATGAATAACTTGATTGTATTGTTCTAATTCTGAATACAATGGATCTGAATATATAGCTTAATATACAAAGACATAATCATTCTAAGATAACTATAGAATATACAAAGATGATGCTTTAGTTAGTGGAATCCTAAAGCAGCAGACGTATAGAATATGTACACCTAGCAAGCACTTGATACAGTATGCACTAAGTAAAGCTAATGAGTACTGAATCTCAACAACAATCTCAACAAGGTCTTTCCTAACAGTATTAGAAAATTCTTACCTATTATAAGTGGCTTGTATTTAGTTTGTGCTTGACCCGTCATGTGACCTGACCAGATAAACTCATGGTGTGACTTGACTAGGAATTTTCAACCTTTATATTTCTTGTCAATTCAGTAGCTAGGTCAACACATAATATCTTTCACAGTGAGCATTGGGTGCATTGGGATTAGGGTTTGAGTGTTGAGCTGCTACTCCTTGTAATCTTCATTGATCATAGTGGATTTTCTCTCTGTTTTACCCATGGGTGTAGGCCTACGGTTGTTGAACCACGTTAAATTTGGTGTCAATTTCTCTTCTTATTTTCTGCTGCGCGTCTGGTTATAACAGTTTTAAAATTTTAAAAATTATTATTATTAATTTGGTACAGATTGAGAAAATTCCAATGGATGAGATAACGAAAGAGTTGAAGGCTGCTGGTGTATCACAAGAGGCTGTCCAGGAGCTATTGCAAGTCCTTTCCATAAAGTCATTGACCGAGTTGGAAGGTTCCTCCTTTACAATAAATATATTTTGAACTTTTTTAGCAGTATGACATTTCCTGAAAATCTTATCTTTTGTAGTCAGTGCTAGAAAAACAACTAAAATACCCAGTCATGGCTTTGTGCTTGAGAGTAGGTTTTGTGAAGTTATGAATATGGGTGCAATCCTCTGATGCTTGATATATCATTTCCTAGATGGTCATGGAATGTACATAAAACTTCATTCTTGTTTCTAAGAGAAAGCCTTTAATTTATTTCTCATTGATGGGAGTTTCATTTTCCCAGAATGTATTCTAGATAAGATTTTGGAAATTTTGTTATCTTGATAGAGTTTCCTGGAATTTGACCATGCTTTCTATTATTATTGGTATGCTACTTGGCGTCATTTATGCTTCTGTAGAGTTTTTTTTTTTTGTTGCATATCATATCCCTCTTGTTAGATTAAAAAAAAAAAATCTCCTTGCTTTGTTTTTTTCTTGAAGGCATCTATGGCACCATAAAGTTCATAAAATCTGTATTTAGATTGCAAAACACTAGTCATACAACTTACATGCAATATAACTTTGGTTGTATTCAGAGAGACTTGGAAACAGTGGGGAGGCAGTTGCTGATCTGAAACAGCTATTCTCACTTGCTGAAAAGTTTGGTTACTCTAAGTGGCTTGAATTTGATGCATCAGTTGTTCGTGGCCTTGCTTACTACACTGGCATTGTATTTGAGGTTAGATTTTCTTCATGGTTATACTAATTAAATGTTATTGTTTATATGACTATAGATAGTTGAAGACCTTACTTGCACTAAATTCTTGCTTGTGGATTGACCCTCTGTTGCATAACTCAATTCTCTTCTCATCAGATATTGACCTGATTCTGTGACAAGTGTATAAAAGGTCTTTTGAATGTTCGGAAGACTTGAGATTTTGAAGTATTTGGAATTTCTTGAGAGATCCTCTTAGCTCTCATTGATTTATATTAGAAACGTTGCAAAATCAAATCCCACAATTATAGGGATTTCCAATTTGCAGCATGTATTGCCTACTCTAATTACAACATATATCAAAGGATATTTACAGTAAACAACACTCCCCCTCAAGCTGGTGCATATATATCATATGCATCAAGCTTTTTACATATGTAAGTTATCCTTGGAGCCCAAAGAGATTTGGTGAAGATATCCGCTAGTTGATCATTAAAGTTCACAAAAGAGGTAGTGATTTTTCTAGAAAGAACCTTTTCTCGGATAAAATGACAAATCGATCTCTATATGTTTGGTCCGCTCTTGAAAGACCGAATTGGAGGCAATGTGCAATTTTGCTTGATTATCATAAACGAGTTTCATGCGGCCTATTTTGCAAAACTTCAACTCCTATAGTAGTTGTTTTAACCATACAAGTTCACAAGTAGTAAAAGCCATAACTCGATATTTTGCTTCTACACTTGATATTCCAACTACATTTTGCTTCTTGTTTTTCCAAGAGATGAGATTACCTTCAATGAGGACACAATACCTAGAAGTTGATCTTCTATCACTAGGAGATCCTGCCCAATCTGCATCTGTATATGCAACAATGTCTTTATGGCCCCTAATTTTCATAAAGCAATCCTTTTTTGGGAGAACTCTTGATATATCTGAAGACTCAAATTACTGCATCCCAATAGCTGTCACAAAGAGAGTTAAGGAATTGACTCACAACACTGACAACAAAAGATATATCTAGTTTGGTCATGGTGAGATAATTTAGTTTTCCCTCCTATCTCTGATACCTTCCTGGGTCTGCATAAGGCTACCCTTGATCTGGGAGAAGTTTAATGTTCGGGTCCATAGGAGTATCAATTGTTTACAATCTAGCATTCTGGTTTCTTCCAAAATGTTGAAAGCATATTTCCTTTGAGAAATGGCAAAACCTGTTTTTGACGGGGAAACTTCAATTCCAAGGAAATATCGTAGTTGGCCCAAGTCCTTAGTTTGAAAGTTTTGAAACAAGTGTTGTTTTGGGCCTTTGATGCTTTCATGATTGTTGAGATTCATTATATGCACTGAGTGCACACAGCCTGTTATTCTCAGCACTGAGTGCACACAGCCTGTTATTCTCAGTGTTAGTTTACTTTAGAAACCCACTGACTAAAGAGTGTATAGTATATATTATCCTTATTGTATATGTTATCTTAGGAATGATGATGTTTGTAATCTAGGTTATAAATTCAGAGTCTGAGAAGTCATTTGACACACATTCAATAAACAAAATTCTATTTTTCATTCTCTGTTCTGTCTCTGTTATGCTCTTCAACTTGGTATCAGAGCTCACATTCTGTGGGCCTGATTTTTCTCCAAAACAGAGGTGAGCTCACCATCATCCGGCCAACATCCGGCCACCATCCGCCGGACCCAGTCTCACAATCAGCCGGAAAGTGCTCTGCCACCGACTGCTCTGTCCCCGGACTCTTCACGTGCCCTCACGCGCCTCCACAGTCAGTGGAGCCTGTCCGCGCGTGCAACCCATGCGCCACCTTCCAGAGCTCCACTCTTGTCACCGCCGGTGTCAGACAACTCGCCGGCGGTTTCTCTTCACCTTCCAGACGTCAGTCACCTCTGTCACTGCAGGTGACACTTCACCTTGCCCGCGCGTGAGCCTCACGCGCCGCCCTCTCACTCTCTGTTCAACCTCACCGGCCTCTCACACTCTGTTCAAGTCAGCCCACTGCATTTGTTTTTATCTTCTCTGCATTTGGTCCAAGTCAGCCCGTTGCATTTGGTCCAAAGTCACCGTGAGCCCACAACATTTCATTCTTCAAGTCACCTAAGTGAGCCCACTGCATTTTATTCACCTATCAACTAAGTCAGCCACTCATCTTCATCAATGACTCCCGTACACGAGGCTTCCGCTGCAACATCCGGTGCAACCTCTGGTGCTCCTAATCCATCTTCACATAGCAAGAATCATCCTTCCTTTATCTTCTCTGGATGTCCAACCATAACCTCCGAGAAGCTTAACGGAAAGAATTACATGGACTGGCAAACTGCTGTGGAAATTTGGTTCTTGGGACAAGGTCTTGGTGATCACTTGATCAAAAGGGCTGCAGATATTAATGCAGCAGATAAAGATCAATGGAAGAAAGCAGACTACCAGTTGGTGTCTCTTCTGTGGCAATCTATTGATCCGAAGTTATTGATTCATTTTCAAACCTATAAAACATGCTACGACATTTGGAAGAAAGCTCACAATGTTTATTCAAATGATATCCAACGCTTGTATGATGTGGTACACAAATTAGCAACGCTTCAAATGACAGAAAATGATCTCCCGACGTATTTGACCAAAGCCCAATCTACTATTGATGAGGTCAAATTACTCCTGACTGGTGATAATATGAAAAACAAGCTTGATAACATGTGCATAGTGTTTGTCCTTCATGGCCTTCACAAAGAACTTGAATCTGTCCGGAATCAAATTCTGACTAATCTTACTGTTCCTATTGTAGAAAACCTTATGGATTGCCTCCTACGGGTTCCTTCACCGGAAACTATGATTGTATCTAGTTCTGGTTCCGAATCATCTGTTTTTTTTTTTCTTAAACACCGCGAACCGCGGAGGCCGAGGTCGTGGACGAGGTGGCCGAGGAGGACGTGGTTCGGGTAATCGCCCACATTGCTCCTATTGTAATCGCATGGGCCACACTAAAGACAAATGCTATTCTCTCATCGGATTCCTTGAGAGATCAACACATGACGGATTCTCTGAAAGATCAGCAAATGTTGGATTTCTTGGGAGATCAGCACACGTGACATACTTACAATCTCAAGCCTCAGAGAAGCAGACTGATAATTAGAATGTCTTATCCAATGCTGAATTTAAGGAGTATCTTCAGCTCAAAACAGCCCAACAAAGCCAATCTTCAGCTGCAGTCGCCCATACTGGTAACTCTACGGTTTGTCTGTCGCAATCATTACCTGTTGGATCCTGGCTTTTGAATTCTAGTGCTTCTGATCATATAGCTGGTAATCCTTCTCTTTTCTCCACCATAACACAGTTTAAAACATCACATTATATCACTCTTGCTGATGGCTCCAAGTCAAAGGCCACTGGCATTGGTCGAGTCACACCTTTCCCATCCTTATCTTTAAATTCTGTCCTTTTTATGCCTGGTTGCCCGTTTAATTTAGTCTCTGTTAGTCAACTTACTCGTAACCATAATTGCTCCATCACTTTTACTAAAAACTTTTTTTTCATTTAGGACCAGAGTACGGGACAGACAATTGGCACAGGATTTGTATCACATGGCCTTTACTATTTCTAGCCTCCACCTTTGGTTGCTTGCACCATTACTGATTCTCCAGATCTCTTTCATTATCGTCTTGGTCATCCCAGTCTCAATAAACTGAGAAAAATGGTCCCTCATCTGTCTAAATTACAGTCTTTACAATGTGAGTCGTGTCAACTTGGCAAGCATGTACGAGCTTCCTTTCCAGGCAAAAATCCTCATCAGACATCCACTCCTTTTAAACTTGTCCATTTTGACGTATGGGGTCCTAGTCGAGTCAGCTCTATCTTAGGACATAGGTACTTTGTTACTTTCATTGATGATTTTTTAAGATGTACTTGGATTTTTTTAATGAAAGATCGTTCAGAACTATTAACTATTTTTCAGCATTTTTATAATGAGATTCAAAGCCAATTTGACCATTCTTTTCGTATTTTACGAAGTGATAATGCCAAAAAATATTTTTCTGCATCCTTCAATCAGTTTATGATTCTCATGGCATGATTCATCAATCTTCTTGTCCACACACACCCCAACAAAATGGTATTGCTGAAAGAAAACACCGTCATATTATTGAAACTGCACGTACCCTTCTGTTACATGCTAATGCATCTTTAAAATTTTGGGGTGATGCTGTTCTTACTGCTGGTTTCTTATTAAATCGAATGCCTTCTTCTATTATGAATAACAAAATACCATATTCCCTCTTATTCCCAAAGGATCCACTGTTTACTGTGCCCCCACGTGTGTTTGGTTCTACATGTTTTGTTCACTATCTCACTCCAGGTATTGACAAGTTGTCTGCTCGTGTTGTCAAATGCATCTTCCTTGGTTACGCTCGTGTCCAAAAGGGCTACAAATGTTATTCTCCAAATACTTATCGCTTTTACATGTCTGCTGATGTTACCTTCTTTGAGGATACCCCTTATTTTTTATCCTCCATAACACTGGCCTCCATTTCTCAGACATTACCTCTTCCTTTGTCTAATCCATGTATTGTCGGGTCTCCTACTCCACCTGTGTCTCATCCTCCTTCTCCCCAACCTCTCATTACCTACCAGCGTCGATCTTGTCCAGTACCATTGAAGGAAGTTGTACCCAACCAAGCCGGTGATTCATTCCCTGCTCCAGTTGATCTATCTGCTCTGGATCCACCTGAACCTTCTCCTGATTTACCTATTGCCCTTTGAAAAGGTACACGTTCCACTTGCAACCCTTATCCCATCTATAATTTTTTAACTTATCACCGTATAACTCCATCCCATTATGCTTTTGTTTATGCTATTTCTTCTGTTTCTATCCCTAAAACTGTCCAGGAAGCATTATCCCATCCAGGATGACGACCGGTTATGATTGATGAAATGACAGCATTAGAAACCAACAACACATGGACTCTTGTTCCCCATCCTCCCGGGAAATTCACAGTTGGATGTCGTTGGGTATTCACTATCAAAGTTGGTCCGAATGGTCAGATTGATCATCTGAAAGCCCGTTTGGTAGCTAAAGGCTATACTAAGATCTTTGGGCTTGATTATGGTGAAACTTTTTCTCCTGTTGTCAAAATGGCCTCTGTTCGTCTCTTTTTGGCCATGGCAGCCATGCGTTACTGGCCCCTGTATCAGTTGGACATTAAAAATGCATTCCTCCATGGTGATTTATCTGAGGAAGTCTATATGGAGCAACCACCTGGTTTTGTTGCTCAGGGGGAGTCTCATGGCTTGGTTTGCAGATTACACAAAGCCTTATATGGTCTCAAGCAGAGTCCTCGGGCATGGTTTGGTAGGTTCAGTACAGCTCTCCAACACTTTGGCATGATCCGCAGTGAAGCAGATCACTCTGTCTTTTATAAATGCTCCTCCTCTGGCCAGTACATCTATCTTGTTGTATATGTAGATGACATTGTTATTACAGGGGATGATCTTGATGGCATTAAGAGTCTCAAGCAGCACCTATCTCAACAATTTCACACCAAAGACTTGGGACAATTACGGTATTTTCTAGGAATTGAAGTTGCTCAGTCTAGTTCAGGAGTTGCTATATCTCAGAGGAAGTATGCTCTTGATATATTAGAGGAGATTGGTATGCTAGACTATAAGATGATTGACACACCTATGGATCCCAATGTTAAGCTTATGCCAGAAGAGGGGGAGCCTTACTCAGATCCAGGAAGATATCGCAGATTAGTTGGAAAGTTGAATTATCTCACTATGGCCAGATCTGACATATCCTTTGCTATCAGTATTGTGAGCCAATTCCTCAATTCTCCTCGTGAGAGTTATTGGGATGCAGTAGTTCGGATCTTGAGATACATTAAAAGTTCTCCTGGGAGAGGGCTAATTTATCAGAACAAAGACCACAATGACATTATTGCTTACACAGATGCAAATTGGGCTGGTTGCCCAAGTGATAGACGGTCAACTTCAGGTTATTGTGTTCTTATCGGAGGCAACCTCATTTCGTGGAAAAGTAAAAAGTAGTGTTGTAGCTAGATCAAGTGCAAAAGCAGAATATAGAGTTATGGCTCTTGCTACATGCGAACTCATTTGGTTAAAGCAACTTCTTTCTGAGTTAAGTTTCTGCAAGATCAAGTCCATGAGTCTTATATGTGATAATCAGGCAGCCTTGCACATTGCCACCAATCCAGTCTTCCACGAGCAGACCAAGCATAGCGAGATCGATTGCCACTTTATCCGCAATAAGATTATATCTGGAGAAATCACGACGTCATTCGTGAGCTCCAATAATCAGCTGGCAGACATGCTCACTAAATCACTCCGGGGTCCAAGAATAAAAGATATATGTGACAAGCTTGATGCATATGACATGTATGCACCAGCTTGAGGGGGAGTGTTGAGATTCATTATATGCACTGAGTGCACACAGCCTGTTATTCTCAGCACTGAGTGCACACAGCCTGTTATTCTCAGTGTTAGTTTACTTTAGAAACCCACTGACTAAAGAGTGTATAGTATATATTATCCTTATTGTATATGTTATCTTAGGAATGATGATGTTTGTAATCTAGGTTATAAATTCAGAGTCTGAGAAGTCATTTGACACACATTCAATAAACAGAATTCTATTTTTCATTCTCTGTTCTGTCTCTGTTATGCTCTTCAACTATGATCATTTCCTGTAATAACAATATCATTGACATGGACAACAAGGTAGATACATTGATTAGAGGATGAGTGTTTATAGAACAGAAAGTGATTTGCCTCACTACGGACCATACCAAATTGTTGCATGACTTCACTAAATCCTTGTTTGATCCCATAAAGAGACTTATGTGATCTGCAAACGAGACTCGAATCACCCTAAGCAACAAACCCAAGTGGTTGCTCCTTATAGACTTCCTCTTCCAAGTCACCATGTAGAAAGACATTTTTGATGTCCAGCTAATGTAGGGGCCAGTGAGCCATGGCAACCATTGATAAGAGAAGCCCAACAAACGCCATTTTAGCAACAGGGGAGAGTGTGTCTCCATAATCAATTCCAAAAATCTGAGTGTAGACTTTAGCCACAAGGCAAGCTTTCAATCGGTCTACCAGTTCATTAGGACCTACTTTAACAATGAAAACCCATCTACAACCAACTGTAGATTTCCCAGGAGAGGAAGGAACAAGAGTCCATGTGTGGTTGGAATACAAGGCTGCCATCTCTTCAATCATAGCTTGATGCCATCCTGGATGGGAAAGTGCTTTCTAAATAGTGTTATCAATGGTGGATGGCGGGAAGCCAAAAATCCACCATGGAATTATGGCGGATGGCGTTGCAACAAATGGTGGAAGCACGGCGGTCATGTTAAAAAACTATAAAATATACTACAAGACCTGATAATATAAATAATAAAAATCTAATAACTTATATCAAGAATAATAAAAATAATTAAAACATTTTCTAGCATATCATACTTCTAAATCATGTAAAGCAAGCAGAAAAAAATTAAAAATCTGGTTAGAACATGTTACACAGGCTGGACACGCTGGGTGACTGGATGTTACTGTTAAGAACTTAAGGCTTGGGTGGGTTAATGGGTTAAGGATGGGTGGGTTACAAATGGAAAAAAAAAATGAGAGAAGCACCAAACAGACGTGAAAACAGAGCAATGAGAGCACCAAAAAGAGGGTTGGGTGGATAACACATACCAAAATAGTGCACAAAAACTCCTTACTTCCTTGCACAAACGTGAAAATAGAGAGGAGACATAGGCCGATGCCTGAGAGGCTGAAACTGAGACGCCAAGAAGACAGAGATAAGCTAAGGCCGAGACAGAGGCAGTGAAGAAAGAGAGGGAGGTAGGTCAAGTGAGTTTACTCTCACAGTCGCACAACAGATTGGAGGAATTAGGGATTCCTTCAGTTTTTTCAAAACATGAATGAGATAAAAACTCCAAATTATCCTTAAAAGAGAGGTATCCATTCGCCATTTCAAGTGTGGCATCGCCATGAGCAACCTGTCACACCATGGTCTTCTCATGGCGTTTGGTTGAAATCTGCCATGCAATATCGTTGTGGCGTCACCATGGCCGCTATTTGATAACACTGTTCTTGAACAATTTTAGGAACAGAAATGGCGACAAAGCAGATATAATGGCATAATAGGATGAGGATAAACAATGGTAGCTCAAGAAATTATAAATAGGATGGGGATTACAGGTAGAGCGCATACCTTTACGAAGAGCTAAGGCCAGGTTGATTGATGGTTCAAGTAGGCCCGTGTTAGGTGGAGATGTAGGAGTAGGAGATGAATCACATGAATCTAGAGAGAGAACGACCTTTGAGATTTCAATTTGTGATTGCCGATGATAAGTAACAAATGGTGGTGGCAAAAAAGACATCGGCTGAGATGGAGGACTTGAAACCTGTGAGCCTGGAAGAATAGAGACCCGTGGATCAAGATAAGGAATTGGTAAAACTTGAGAGATGGAATCAAGTTCCACATGAGATGTGAAATAGGGAGTGTCCTCAAAGAAGTGACATTTGCAGATATGTAAAATTGATGCAAGAAGGAAGAATAACATTGATACCCCTTTTGGACCCCAAAATAACCAAGAAAAATGCATTTGATAGCGCGAGTTGATAATTTGTCAAGACTTGGAGAAAGATCATGCACAAAACAGGTAGAACCAAAAACATGAGGAAGAACAATGTAAAGGTGTTCCTTAGGAAACAAAATAGAATGAGGAACTTTGTTATTTAAAATAGAGGATGACATTCGATTTATCAAATAACCTGCAATGAGAACAACATTACCCCAAAACTTTAAAGGTGCATTAGCATGTTATAAAAGAGTGCAGGCTGTTTCAATGATATGACAGTGTTTTGGTTCAACTACACCATTTTGTTGAGGTATATATGGACAAGTGGATTGATGAATCATGCCATGAGATGCCATAAAGGAATTAAAAGGAGAAGAGGAATATTCTTTTGCATTATCACTTCGCAAAATGCAAATAGTTTGCCCAAACTGAGTCTGAATTTCAGTACAAAAGTTTTGAAAAATAGTAAACAACTCTGAACAATTTTTCATTAAGAATATCCAAGTAAATCTTGAAAAATGATAAATGAAAGTAACAAAGTACCTAAAACCTAAAACAAAGCTGACATGACTAGGACCCCAAACATCAGAATAAATAATAGAAAAAGGAAACTTTGCTTGACCTTGCTCGGAAAGGAAGCTTGAACATGTTTTCCCAGCTAACATGACTCACACTCTAAGGACTACAAATAAGAGAGATGTGGAGCCATTTTCTTGAATTTATTGAGACCTAGATGACCTAAACGATGATGATGAAGATCAGGAGATTCTCTGACAGCACATATGGTTGAGGATGGAGGCTGAAGATAGTAAAGACAACATGATTCAGATCCTGCGCCAATCATCTGTCTCATACCCCGTTCCTGTATAAGAAAAGAATCAATAGTAATGGTTACATAACAGTTAAGTGTGCGAGTAAGTTGACTGAAAAAAAATTAAATTGAAAGGACAACCAGGTATAAATAGAACAAAATCTAAAGATAAAGATGGGATAGGTGTAGCTTGATCAATGCTTGTGGCATTAGCCTTAGAACCATCAGCAAGGGTGATATGGTGTGGTGTCTTTAAAGATGATAATGTTGAGAAAATGGAGGGATTACCAACTATGTGATCAAAAGCACCAAAATCCAGAATCCAGGATCCAACAGACGAATAATGAAAGAGCCAAATCGTAGAATTACCAGTATGAGCTACAATAGTTGAAGATGAGGCTTGTTAAGCTTCCTTGAGTTGAAGATACTCCTTATACTCATGGTCTGATAAAATGTTCTGGTTGTCACCCCCAAACTCAATCTTCTTCTCAGATTCCGGTGCTAAAGATTGTGTCACATTAACTGATTTGTCAAGGAAACCATACAGAAAATAGCACCGGTCTTAAGTGTGCCCCATGCATTTACAGTGAGTGCATTGAGGTCAATTCTTGGTGCCACGACCACCTCTGCCACTGCGGCTTCTTCGTCGACCACCATGATCATTCGAGTTGGAGATAAAAGCTGAGGATTTTGAAATTGTTTGGGAACCAATTTCGGGTGTTGCTCTCGAAGAAGGAACTCGTAACAGGTGATTTATGATATCCTTCACTGTAGGGACATTAGTATTGGTTAAGATTTGATTCTGAACAGATTCAAAATCTTTATGTCGACCATGGAGAACAAACACCATATACATGTTGTCAAGCTTATCCAAAACCTTCTGAAGTTAATCACCAGTTAGGATTAGCTTAATTTCTTCAAAGGTGGACTATGCTTTGTTCAAATAAGAGGGCAGGTCATGATATGTCATTTGGAGAGTTGCTAGGTTATGAACAGTCATAGTGGCGTTGCACATCATTGGCGTAAACGCTCCTAGCTTTCTGCCATATATCATAGTAGGTTTTGTAGGAGTATAAGTGAACTAACAGCTTTGGGTCAATAGATTGCCACAATAAGGACACCAACTAATAATTAGGTCCCTCTCATCAGTAGGAATGTCTTTAGCCTTCTTGGTCAAGTGCTCGGTGAGTCCCTGGCCTAAAGACCATACATCAACAACAGCATACCAAGCCAAATAATTCTTACCGTTCAACTTCTCTAATGTTGGAGTAGGTGTACTAGAGATCGTAAAGGAGACAAGGCTCTTCTTGGAGTTATTAGAAGTGATAAAGAAAGAATGCTTAACCAAAGACATGAACGAGGGTAATGGTTAAAGATAAGGGGACAGAAGGGGTTGACCAGGGAGACAAAGAAGTTGAGCCGCAAAAAGCTCATCAAAAGATGGCATGTGAGCTTCATGTGCAGAGACAGGTTGCGCACTATGATGGCACATCGCTTGGCAGCTAGTGGTGGTGGGCCTTCCGAGAATGGGATGGTCGGGTATTTTCAGTTGTCTGGTCACCAGACTTCTGTGATCGGAGTCTTCGTTGTAGCGGTTCACGACAATGGAGACTTAGCCAGACTATTTCATGGCGATCGTCAGAGTGATTCACGACCAAAAAAAGAACGAGGCTCTAGATACCAACTTGAGATTCTAGAGTATTTGGAATTGCTCGAGAGAGATCCTCTCAGCCTTCATTGATTTATATTAGAAATGTTACAAAATCAGATCCCACAATTATAGGGATTTCCTATTTACAACATATACTGCCTACTCTAATTACAGCATATTAGAAGGGATATTTACTGTAATCAACAAGAAGTTTTTTAGGGCTTATGTTTTAAACTCTTCACACATAATGATGCTGACCACATGGATTATTCCTGAGTTTGGCAATAGAAGGCCTAAGTTCATGATGAAGACCATAATCTTTGTTTAAAGCAATTTTTTATAGGTTTGAAGACATTACTAGAATACTTTGTAGTTCATGGTGAGACACTGAAGTTCATACCTACTCATGTAACAGGCAAAGATTATGATATGTTCAAATTCATGGAGCAAGTGGCTTTAGCATGTAAGATCCATGGTGATTACCTGATTTCGTGATCTCCAAGTAGATAAAATACATGGGAATCCGATCCTCTCACTTTGTACTTCCGGTTTCTCTGAATGAATTCTTCTTTTATATATATATATACACACACACACACACACACACATATATATATACACATATATATATGTTGAGATTTATTGAGATTCTATTGAGATTTGTTTTGATTGGGTGTTGATTTTACATTATTTGTTTCCATGTATATATTATCTCTTTTAATTGTACACACTATAGTTTAGGAAACTAATGTAAATACTGATTTTCATATCCCTAAAATCAAGGGATTTAATTTGTAATAATTATTATAAATCCAGCAGCTCAGAGTCATTGCTCTCAAGCAATTCAGTCCAAAACCCTAGTGTCTCAAGTTGGTATCAGAGCTCACAATTCGTGGGCCTGATCAAACATCCATATTTCCCAAAACAGTCAATCTCCTCTGCTAGCCGTCCTGTCGTCCGGCCACCGTTCGGCCTGGAGTGTCGGCCCTAGCTCTAGAAATCGTCGCCGGTCCCCGTCACCTTATCGGCACCTCCTCTGTCACTTTTGGGGGGTAGTCACCCAAGTCAGTCATCCACTCACCTCGTTCATACCTCACCCTCTTCAATGGCTTCCACGTTTGAATGTTCCGCTGCAACGTCTGATGCAGGTTTTGGCCGTGGACGAGGTGGCAATGGAGGTCGTGGTTCTGGTAATCGTCCATAGTGTTCTTACTGTAATCGCATGGCCATACTAAAGACAAATGTTATTCTCTTATTGGATTCCCTGAGAAATCAGCCCATGTGTCATAGTCATAGCCTCCGACTTCAGACAAGTACGATGATAATTGGAATGATAATCAAAATGTCTTATCAGATGCTGAATTCAAGGAGTATCTACAACTCAAAACAGTCTAACAAGGCCAATCTTCAGCCGTTGTAGCCCATACTAGACTAGAGTACGGGACAGACGATTGGCATATGATTTGAATCGCATGACCTTTATTATTTCTAGCCTACACCTTTGGTTGCTTGCACCACTATTGAGTCCGCAGATCTCCTTCATCGTCGCCTTGGTCATCCCAGTCTCAAGAAGTTGAAGAAAATGTTCCTTCATCTGTCTCACGGTCTCTAAAGTGTGAGTCATGTCAGCTTGGTCATATCATATATTGTCTCTCCAAACGTCTTCAGCATCCATGAGTTGTGTTTTGATCTATCATTTATGGAGCTCACATTATTTTTTGGATTAGTTTCTTTTAGCATGTTTATTTGTAACAAGCTTAAAGCTTAGTAAGCTTTAGCTTGAGGGGGAGTGTTAAAATATCTTAGAATATCTTCAGAGTATTTTAGTTTATCTTTAGAATATCTTAGCATATCTTTAGAAGATCTTTATAGTATATTGTGGAATCAATTAGTCCTCTAATTGAGGAAACAACTTTAGGAGTTTTTTCCTAATTTCATTATGTTTCCTGATTTGTTTCCTTTTTTTTAATTAGGGTTAGGAGTCTTGTCTTAGTGGGCTTAGGCTTGTACTAGTACTACTACACTAGTATTTGACCTAATTATTAGTATAAATAGGGGTTAGTGCTTTGTATTTCACAACACATCAAATCAATCCAATCTCATATTATTCATTAGTATTTCTTCTCTCTTTTACTCAATCCTTACCTAAAACCCATGGTTGGCTGTCGTTGGGTATTTATTGTCAAGGTCGGTCCTGATGGTCAGATTGACTGCTTGAAAGCGTGTTTAGTAGCTAAAGGCTACACTCAGATCTTTGGGCTTGATTATGGTGACACATTTTCTCCTGTTGCTAAAATGGCCTCCGTTCATCTTTTCTTGGCCATGGCAGCCATGCGTCGTTAGCCCTTACATCAGTTGGACATTAAAAATGCTTTCCTCCATGGTGATTTAACTGAGGAAGTCTATATGGAGCAACCACATAGTTTTGTTGCACAGGGGGAGTCTCGTGGCTTTGTTTGCAGGTTACACAAAGCTTTATATAACCTAAAGCAGAGTCCTCGGGCATGGTTTGACAGATTCAGTACAGCCCTCCAACACTTTGGCATGACCCGCAGTGACGCGGACCACTCTGTCTTTTATAAATGCTCCTCCTCCGGCCGGTACATCTATCTTGTTGTATATGTTGATGACATTGTCATTACAGGGGATGATCATGATGGTATTAAGAGTCTCAAGCAGCACCTATCTCAACAATTTCACATCAAAGACTTGGGACGATTGCGATATTTTCTTGGGATCGAAGTTGCTCAGTCTAGTACGGGGGTTGCTATATCTCAGAGGAAGTATGCTCTTGATATTTTGGAGGAAACTGGCATGCTAGATTGTAAGCCGATCGACACACATATGGATCCCAATGTTAAGCTTATGCCAGATCAGGGGGAGCCATACTCCGATCCAGGAAGATATCGAAGACTAGTTGGAAAGTTGAATTATCTCACTATGACTAGATCTGACATTTCCTTTGCTGTTAGTGTTGTGAGCCAATTCCTCTATTCTCCTTGTGAGAGTCATTGGGATGTAGTAGTTCACATCCTGAGATACATTAAAGGTTCCCCTGGGAGAGGGCTAATTTATCAGAATAGAGGCCATACTGACATTGTTGCTTACACAGATGCAGACTGGGCTGGCTGCCCAAGTGATAGACGGTCAACTTCAGGCTATTGTGTTCTCATTGAGGGCAATCTCATTGCATGGAAAAGTAAGAAGCAAAATGTTGTAGCCAGATCAAGTGCAGAACCGGAATATAGAGCTATGGCCCTTGCTACATGCGAGCTCATTTGGCTAAAACAACTCCTTTTTGAGTTAAAATTTTGCAATATTGGGTCTATGAGCCTTATATGTGATAATCAGGCAGCCTTGCATATTGCCTTTAATCCCGTTTTCATTGAGCGGACCAAACATATCGAGATTGATTGTCACTTTATTCGCGAAAAGGTTACATCTGGAGAAATCACCACATCATTCGTGAACTCCAATGATCAGCTGGCAGACATGCTCACTAAATCACTCCGGGGTCCAAGGATAAAATACATGTGACAAGCTTGATGCATATGACATATACGCACCAGCTTGAGGGGGAGTGTTGAGATTTATTGAGATTCTATTGAGATTTGTTTTGATTGGGTGTTGATTTTACATTATTTGTTTCCATGTATATATTATCTCCTTTAATTGTACACACTATAGTTTAGGAAACTGATGTAAATACTGATTTTCATATCCCTAAAATCAAGGGATTTAGTCTGTAATAATTATTATAAATCCAGCAGCTGAGAGTCATTGCTCTCAAGCAATTCAGTCCAAAACCCTAGTGCCTCAAGTATATATAAAGAGAAGAGTATATGAGGAAGAAATCTACCATGTTGCTGATGGTTGTGACTGTAACAAAATCTTCATGGGTGACTAGCTATATTTGCTTCAACCAAGTTGCTTTCTTCACTATGTATTCCATTTGCAGTTACACAGTAAGAAAAACAGGACAGTTTTGTCTGTTGCAATGGTTCCCGTTATTGTGTTAATTTGTAGCTATGGAATAAATTTACTGTTATATTTTTTTCCTCTTGCAAATGACTAAATCTTCTTCAGTAGGGTTTTGACCGAGAAGGAAAGCTGCGGGCTATCTGTGGTGGTGGTCGATATGATCAGTTGTTCTCAACTTTTGGTGCTGACGACATCTCTTCTTGTGGTTTTGGGTTTGGTGATGCAGTCATAGTGGAAGTAAGTCTCTACCTTTTCAGCAGCAAAAGGAGTAGGAAGGAAACATATTGTGCATAACAAACCATCTTGTGCATTCTTATGGATTCCTTCCTGGCTGAATCTCTGACACCTTTTCACGTATAGGATTAGTAACAGTGAAGCAAAGTGTGATAAACTATTGAATATAATAGATGTAATTTATTTTCTATAGAAATGGTGCTTTAGAAAGCTTTATCTTTTGATGTGATTTTGCTTTTCTTTAAAAGTTTTGAAACCAATAATATTTTGTTTCTAAATTGCACGACAGCTTGGAGTGATGTGGGTTTGTTTGTACTGAGAAATTTGAGCAGTTCTTGGTATCAGTTTAGAGGTTTTGGGAGCAGAGAGGATAATGTCTTCTCAAGGAGGTTATTCATGTAAAATTTGGATGGATTAGAATGCATTGGTGTTTAACAGTGTGCTATGCAATAGAAATTTCTTTTGGGCCTTTATGGTGCTGAGAATGACTGAGAAGATTCTGAATTGGAGTCACTCCTGCTTTTACTGGATGCTGTTCATTTGTCTTCTAACCTAAATAGGAGGTTTTGGACTCTTGGTTCTTTTAGAGAGTTTATCTTGCAAGTCCCTTTTCCATTTCCTTACTCATTCCCAGAACAGAGAGTAGTTCTTGAGGAGCTCCTTTGGAAAGCCATTAACAGTGTGCTATGTATGTTGTTCTTTGTTTTTTTATTTTTGTTGGAGCAAAATGCTCGGATTTTAAGAGAAACTTCTGACCTTGGATCTAATATGGGAGAGCATAGCTTTGTTTTTTTTTTTTTCCAGGGAATCTCTTGGTTGACATGCCAAGAGATTGAAGAGCTATTCTTTATTATTGTTTGGTTTTGTTTAAGGAGGCTATTTATTTATCCTCCTCCTTTCTACTCCTTATTTCCTTAAATAATTGTTCGTCTTTTATCAAAGATACAAGAATGGGTTTGAAACGGAAGTTTTGTTAACAGACATATAGTTATTTAAGGCGCAAGGCATGTGATGCACCAGGGGGTGTCTTGGAGGCTAGGTATAAGTTGAATGATACTTCAAATTATTATCAAATGATATTTAAAGAACTAATTCATACTTACTATAATTTTGAACATTTATACATCTCTACTATCTAAATATTATTAAAAATTAAACATTAAAATAGTTGATATTTATCAATTTATTAAATTCTTGAATCTTTAAAATTTTCTATAATATCTAATTTTCAGTTCTGTCCTCATTTACTAATTCTTAGTTTGATTTATTTCCTACTTCTATATCTCTAATTTTGGTTTCTTGTTAATTGATTTGTTGTATCATTTTTTATTATTTTATTTGCTTGACCATTTTCTTAAACATTGATCTTAAATCCATTCTTGATTGATCTATTTCAGTCTTTTGTTTTACCTATCTGTTTAACTGCTTGATTGAAAGCTGTTTAATTACTTGGTTTTTCATTTGTAATGTGTCTATTTCCATGATTGAAGCCAGGATTTGAGATAATGTTGTCTTGTTCTTCTCTTATATTCACCTAAGGTGTGCTGGTTGTACAGTGTACACCTTTAGAGAGGCATGTTAGAATGAATGCAATGTGCAAAGGGACATTTCGGTGTGCCTTGTGCGCATGACTGATGTATTTTGTCTGTGCTTATTCTATTCCTTTTCTCTTCTCATGCTGTAATGGGAAGATTTCTTCTTGTCTACTTCTGCTCTAAATCTTCGTCTTTTCAAAAAAAAGAAAAACAAATGGTGCTTCAGTTGAAGATTTACGTCTTTCACTTTGAGTAAAGATTGAGAAGAAATATTAACAAAATAAAAAATAAGATTAGGAAGAAAAAATCACTCTGCCTAAAAGCTCCCTATATTGTCATCAACCTTTTCCAAACTGTTTTTGGATTCCATTTCAAATAAGAGACTTTTATGACTAGTCAAAGGTGATATACATCTATTAAGGTGTTCAGTTTACTGAGGAAACCCCTTCCTTGTGTGCAGTATAATTATATTGGGGCGCTCTAATACCTGGCTTATTGCTTTCAAGTCATGAATGCTGAATTTCTTTGTTAATGCTGATCTATGCTGTGAACTGATTTCTTATTTTGAGCAATTTCTGTTTGCTCCTGTCCTTCAACTGTGCTTGATCTCCTTATTTTTATTTTTTTTGGGTGGGGGGAATGTGGTTTACAGTTGCTCAGAGAGAAGGGTCTGCTACCAGAGCTCAGCTTGCAAATCGAGAACATTGTGTGTGCCTTGGATCTTGATCTTCAAGGAGCTGCTGCTATGGTTGCTAACATTCTCAGAGAAAAAGGGCAGAGTGTTGATTTGGTTTTGGAAAGCAAACCACTCAAATGGTATCAAATTCGTTCGTTATTTTTCTCCTTTGCTTTTCTTAAGGCATGCTTGTAGGTTCTATATTAAGTGATTAAGTCTTCTGATATGATATTATATTGTCCAATTTATTCTCTTATAGGGTTTTTAAACGAGCAGCTCGAACAAATGCTCAGCGGCTGGTATTAGTGGGGCATTCTGAGTGGCAAAGGGGTGTGGTTGGTGTTAAAGTTCTCTCTACTGGCGAACAGTACGAGGTTAAACTGGATGATCTAAAGTAAATTAGAATTTGAATTTTTTGAGGGTTTATGTATTTTTTCTTCATCAGTGGTATTTTTGTTTACCTTCCTTGATTTTTCTTACCCTACTCCATACTTGTTTATATATGTATATGTATAGATGTGCATTAAAACAGATCAATGCACATCTATGCATATACAGATACAAAAGCATATGCTTTTGTTCATATTTACTTGTTATCCGATTAAGTTGAACCCATTCCAAATATCTAATCTCTTCCCCTCTCTCGACAAGGACAAGTACATATTGAGGATAAATCAATATTAGTGTGTTTGGAATGTAAAGAAATGGGATTTGATTTGATTTGTAAATCAAATCTTGTGTTTGGAATGTTAAAAAAATAAGAAATGCTTTGATTTTTAAAAATCCCATGGATTTTAATGGTTTAGATTTAGAAATCCTGTCAAATATGGTGGACTTTGTTAGGATTTGATTTGATTTTAAATTTAATTATTTAGATTGACTATTTTACCCTTACTAACTTTTTGATTTGTTACAATATCATTCATGATGGTATAAGGGTAAAAAAGTAAAATAATAAAATGAAATGAAATCATTTTTTTTAATGAGTTCTAAACATAAGAATTGATTTCCAAATCAATTCAAATCCAATTTTTTATAATGAGTTCCAAACATAAAATTTGATTTTTAAATCAAATTAATTCAATTCCATTTCTAATTGATTCCAAACAAAACCTAAGAAAATTTTAACTTGAATTGAATGATTTGTTTGATAACATACCCTTTCAACTCACTTTATTCTTTTTATGTTGGCGAAAGCTTTTTTGCTTATTCCTACCATACTTGCTTATGCTTGGAGGTTTATATTTAGTTAAAAACTTTTTCTTTTGGATGTAGAATGAATGAATGATGCTGTGTTATAGGACTGGAAAGAAAAGAACTGGAAAGAAAAGAACTTGAAAGAATAAAATTTTGAATCTGATTCTTACTACAAATGTACAATTAAGCTATGCTTATATAGAGATTTCCTAATACAACTAATCATCATGTGGTAAGTGTGGTAGGTGTAACAACTCATCATCATGTGGTAGGTGTGGTAGGTGTAACAACTCATCATCATGTGGTAGGTAACTTTACAAAGAGAAAGATAAGATTCTCAACACTCCCCCTCAAGCTGGTGAATGTATATCTATCATTCCCAGCTTGCAAGTAAGGTCTTTGAACTGCTCCGTAGGGAGTCCCTTAGTGAACATATCTGCCAATTGGAGTCTTGAAGGGATGTATTCGGTGGCTATAAGACCATTGTCCAATTTCTCTTTAATGAAATGTCGGTCTATCTCTACATGCTTTGTTCGGTCATGTTGAACTGGATTGTGGGCAATACTGATGGCGGACTTATTATCACAAACCAGTCCCATAGGAGCTTCATACTTTACTTTGAGGTCATCAAGTATGATCTTCATCCATAATAGTTCACAAACCCCTTGAGCCATGGCTCTAAATTCTGCCTCTGCACTTGATCTTGCAGCTACATTTTGCTTCTTGCTCCTCCATGTCACCAAGTTTCCACCCAAGAACATGCAATATCCTGTGGTGGATCTCCTATCAACAATTGATCCTGCATAGTCGGCATCAAGATATACTTTCATGGATAAATTCCCCTCCTTTTTGAATAGCAATCCTTTTCCCGGAGAGGCTTTCAAATACTGAATAATTCTAGTTACTGCTTGCAAATGTCTCTCTCTTGGATCATGCATGAATTGGCTAACCACACTAACTGCATAGGCTATGTCTGGCCTAGTGTGTGATAAATAGATGAGTTTTCCCACCAGTCTTTGGTACTGTGTCTTCTCCACCTTTGGGCTTTCCTCATCATTCCCAATCCTGTGATTTTGCTCTATGGGCGCTCCAGTGGTCTTACAGTCCAACTTACCAGTCTCTTTGAGGAGATCAAGGATATATTTCCTTTGAGAAATAAAGATGCCCTGTCTAGAGTAAGCAACCTCTATCCCAAGGAAGTATTTTAGCTTCCCGAGATCCTTCATTTCGAATTGAGCAGCCAACCTCTTAATCGGGCTCCCAAATTGTGTTTGAATCATTCGGTAAAAGTTTACAAACAAATGGAAAACTTCAGACTTATCTTTCATAAGGAATATCCAGGTAACCCGAGTACAGTCATCAATAAAAGAAACAAACCACTTTGCACCAGAAATATTACTAGTAGATGAAGGTCCCCACACATCTGAATGAACAAGATCAAAAGGTTTAGGACTTTTATGATTACTGGGAAGAAAAGTTGTCCGATGGTGTTTAGCAAACTGACAAACATCACAATGAAAAGACTCGACAGACACTTTTGTAAATAAAAAAGGAAATAAGGACTTTAGGACACTGAAAGGAGGATGACCAAGACGTCTGTGTTGAAGCCATATCTGAGAGGATGACCAAGATTCAGAGCTTGGCTGATGATTGGAAGTGAGTGCCTTTTGTCTAGTACACTCTTTATTTTTTTCATGCTGTAAGTAATATAACCCGTCCTGCTCTTTAGCAATTCCAATCGTCCTCCCCGTGGCAAGATCCTAAAAAACACAATGGGAATGGAAAAATGTCACTGCACAGTTTAGGTCTTGGGTAACCTTATGAATAGACAATAGGTTATTAGATAGGCTGGGAACATGAAGCACATTTTTTAAATGAAGGGAAGGTTGAAGGTGGATGTTACCGCAACCAGTAACGGGGTTATGGGAACCATTAGCAACAGTGATATGTTGGTTACCAGATGAAGTGGTGTATGATGAAAAATAAGAGGAATGAGGAGTCATGTGATCTCGTAGCACCGTAGTCTATAATCCGTAGATTCTCGCACTAAGCATTAAAGGATAAGAAGCTAGAACTCTAACCAGACAAGGATAAGGAACAAGAGCTAGATGTCTTACTAAGAGAGTCCATAAAAGCTCGTAAACGTTCCAGCTCCTCTTTGCTGAGAGCTGGGACCTCCTTTGCAACTTGTGGGATAGGTGGGTCTTCTACACTTTCAGAGTCAGACGATGCTTGATTAGCACGCCTGTGTATGATACCTTTGAATCCTCCAGTGCGTTCCAGGACCCTCTCCTTTCCATGAAGTCTAAAACATGTGTCCTTAGTATGACCCGTCTTCCTACAATAGCTGCACCAGCGATCATCACGGTTAGCCTTTATGGGAGGCTTTCCAAATGATGGGGATGGACGTCTTATAGGACCCTTGCCAGTAGCTAAGGCTGAGCCGTCAACGGATTTGCCTCCCTCCAACATTACTGACCTCCGAGTTTCTTCTCCTCGTACAGTGTAAAATACCTCTGAGAGAGAAGGAAGTGTTTCCTTACCCAGAATCTGAACCCGAATCGGGTCAAACTCAGGGTTCAGTCCAGAGAGAAATTTAAAAATTCGCGCCCTTTCAAGGAAGTCTGTTAGTGTAGTGGAATCTGCTGGGCACGTCATTTTCAAATTCTGATACTGATCTAACTCGATCCATAAATCATTCAACATCCCATAATAGTCTGTTACTGAAAGACTCCCTTACTTGGTATTGAAGATCTTATTCTCTATCTCATAACACGCTACAGTATCCTTCTTCATAGAGTACGTCTTCCTAAGGTTCTCCCAAATCTCCTTAGAGGTAGAGAGAAACATACAATTACGACTGAGTTCCGGTGTCATAGAATGCCATAACCAGGTCATGATAAGAGAGTCCTCATCGTCCCATGCTTCATACTTAGGGTCTGTTTTGGCTGGAGGGTTCCCTTCAATGTGATTCAGCTTCCTCCTTCCCTTTAGAGTAGTGCGAACCAACTGGGCCCACTGGAGATAGTTGCGCCCATCAAGGCGGTATGACCCTTGCAATATATGTAGGTCATTAGGACCCAATGACTGAACCGTGGAGGGGGCAGTCATGGATGAGGAGACGGATTTCTCTTCAGACATTGTAATAAACACAGCAGTAGTGCTCCAAATGGATATGAGCAACGTAGGGCTTTCAAACAGTGAAGGAAAAAATCGCAACGTCCGCTACAAAGGCCGCTTCCGCTACAAAGGCGCGAAGACAAAGTGGCTGAACAAAGGTGAGGTAATGACGTATGGGCACAATGAAGGTGCCAAGGCAGCAATGAAGGCTGACTAAGAATTTGATGCAGAAGCAGAGCCCCCTTGGATCGGGAAGCTCTGATACCAACTGGAAAGAAAAGAACTAGAAAGAAAAGAACTTGAAAGAATAAAATTTTGAATCTGATTCTTACTACAAATGTACAATTAAGCTATGCTTATATAGAGATTTCCTAATACAACTAATCATCATGTGGTAGGTGTGGTAGGTGTAACAACTCATCATCATGTGGTAGGTGTGGTAGGTGTAACAACTCATCATCATGTGGTAGGTGTGGTAGGTGACTTTACAAAGAGAAAGATAAGATTCTCAACAATAGGTTATCCACAACATGATATGTTGTTGAAGTTATCATTACTTGTGGCCTCAACCAATTTTTGTAAGAGTTGGTCTTATTTCTTTCAAAGTTTAGAAATGCATTCCATGTGAAACTATGCCTAATGATTTTGTTTTATTTGGAGAAGCGGAAATGCTTATGATCCGGTTATGTATTTTCCTTTTCCTTTTCCATAATTATATTTTTTATTAGGTTGGAATCTTGTTAATCTTCCCTGGACCATGGTGAGTTCTATGATTGTATTAAATGCTTTTCTTTCCAAATTACTAAATATAGTAGAGGGAAGGAGCAGAATGCTTTAGGTTTGGTTCACTACAAATTGAAAATTCTTGGTGTTGATGAATTGGTATGGTTAAGAATGTTGGACAGACTAGTAACATGCAAAGTTTATATAATTGGGGCAAATTATTGATCTAGTTGAAGTTGTTCAAGCTAGTTATGGTGAGTGCTACTGCATGCCTCTCTGAGGAACAGGGTAGTAGTACTGTAAAGGTTACTCTTGCTACAGCTATACAAGATTATAAGGTCAGTAGGCAAGGTGGCAGTATCTATGACCGACATAGTTGAAATATCTTTGAAGTAGGCTTGTAGCAGGGCAAAGATTGAATTGGCATTATTTGCTAGAAGGTTACTGATAGGAACCCAAGTGTTTGATTACAGAAAAATGGGAATAATTCCCCAATTACAATGACAGAATCACAACACAAACTCTCTCACTCACAAAACAGAAATAGAAAAAGGAGAGACACTGCAAGCACTTAGAGGGGCTTGCATCCTCCCAGCCCAAAACCACAGTCAATCCTTGCTTGCCCCCCTTTTCTCCATTCCTCCTCTCTTATACTGACAGCCTAACGGAATTTCACTCTTTCTCTCCCTTCCACCTGCCACATGAGAAAGTGGTTACATTCTCAGCCCCCTCCCTTATTTTTCCTCTCATCCCTCGCGTTCCCCACATGGTCCAGCAAGGATGCCTAACAGTTGCCAACTTACTGACAATGATGCAATGTGGCATTTGAGCTAAGCTGCATCTCTTTCTGCTCTTTATGTACTGTTGAAATTATAGGGTTTAGGTAGTGAAGGAGTAAAAGAGAGAAAGGAGACTCTCAATAATAAGATATTAAATTGATATGATGTGTTGTAAAATACAAAGTACTAACCCCTATTTATACTAATAGTTAGGTCAAGTACTAGTCTAGTATTATTAGTACAAGCCCAAGTCCATTAAAACAATAAGACTCCTAACCCTAATTAAATAAGGAAACAAATCAGAAAACATAATGAAATTAGGAAACAACTCCTAAGATTGCTTCTCAATTAGAGGACTAATTGATTCCACAATATATTATAAAGATCTTCTGAAGATATGCTAAGATATTCTAAAGATACGCTAAAATACTTTGAAGATATTCCGAGATATTCTAACATGTATGAATTATATTTTTGAGGAAAAGCATTTGTGAAAGAGTGGGTGATGGATGATACATTTATTTTATAATGTTGATTGTTTGAGTTATAAAAATATACATGGGCCTCCATCTAATTGCTTAAGCTTTTAGGAGAATTGGTCGTTGACATGGTATCAGAGCCTCTATGACGAAGTGGTTAAGAATTTGATCCTAGCTGCCCCTATTCTTCATAATTAAGTTGAATTTCAGCATAAGGTAGGGTGTGTTAGAGATATAAAACATTCTTGGGCCTCCACCTAATAACTTAAGCTTTTAGGAGAGTTGGTCCTTGACGTTGATTATCTCTTTATCTGTTGAAAATTGCAGTACTGATATGAATACTGTTTTTATTTATCTGTTTTTACTTTAAAGGAGAAAAGGTTCATTTACCTTGAATTTGGAAAGTAGTCTATTGAGTTATATTCGTCTTGATTCCCTCCCTTCATACTGCTTAAAGGGTTAATCTTTATTCCTCCTTCTGAGATAGAGAAAGAGTGATAAGTGAAGGTGGGATTAGTCTCTTTTAGTTGGTGTTGGAACTTGAGCGTCCAGTAATTGACTGATAACTTAAAATATTTATTATCTTTTCTTTTTTATTTTAACATTTTGGTGTGGTTGACACATATCTCTATCCTCTGCTGGTCATGAGACTAAGCTAGTTTCAGAAGAGAGACAATCCTCACAACATGTTCCCCTTATTCATGAATTAGATATAAAATACTTGTAATGCTGAGATGGCAATAGACTAATTTAAACTGCATTATTATGGACACATGTACACTTTTATTCTGCTTGGTATGCATAGCTACCAAGAGGTCCTGATACCATGTGTACTGGTTCTAAGCTATTCTCATCAGTTCTATGCTTATAGATAATAATAGTAGTCTATTAGTTTTATAAACACAAACAGTACTGACTGAAACACTAATATTTTAATCATTGCCTTTAAGCTTTAGTTGGGCACAAATGTTCCCATTTGCCCAAATCCCATTGTAAAGAAAGCTCCAGCCTGCAACAACAGATAGACAAAGAAATGATCGTGTCCGAATAGCAGGTCATAGATTGCACAGTGCAGCATAAACATCCCCATTATAATCTCCAACGGATGGATCCTGTTGATAAAAGTAAAGGGTCATAAGTATGCATCAGAATGAATTAAGAGGGAGTAATAGTCAAATATTGTCAAGATCCTTCTTTACCTTGCAGTCTAGTCTTACATTGTATACTGCATTATCCTTAAGTTCAAAATGTTATAAAAGAATAATTAAATATTATGATCATGTTCTTATTGCTCTTTTCCCTGCAATTTGAAGTTTATTTTCAATGTTTGAGCCATTTTTCCTGTGTGTGGTTGTATAGTGGTTTAATGGCACCATTTGTTCTGTTAGTTGAATAAAGTGTGCTTTATTGAGACAAACTAGCTGCAAAGCAGCCGGTACCTTTCTCCAATTCGAAACTGTAGAGTTCTTGATGGCCTAGCATTGTTCCTCTGTTTCATGGCATTCCCAAGCTTTTCAGTCACAACCCATTCATTGACACGGTTTGCTTCCAAGAGTCCAATAATTGCTGCTTTAGTTCGATGGAGTGACATGACATTCTCAAATAGTATCCAGAGTACTAGCAGATGCAGGGATCTGTCCCATGTATAAGTGAACGTAGAATAATTAAGATTACTGAGGGTCATTGAAACAAATTACATTGCTGTCAGAAACCGATTACCTTGGGGTGCTGATTGCATTTAGAATTGTAATGGTTGCTGGGATGTATATGGCTATCTCCTTTTTGAGATTGACTTCTGGAACTATCACACAAGCTGGTATAACTATGCAGTAAAAGAAGAATGTGACCCAGTGTGCGATTATTTTCCTCACAAAGAAGAAAGCATAGACAAGATGAAATCTCTTGAAAAGCGATACCCTCTGGATGATACATATTGGTTTCAGTCAGTATATGATCGGAGTTTGTAAATCATGATTCTGGAAGGAAATGATTTTTTTTTTGTTGATCCAAGAATTGGAGTTAACTTACTTCACAAAGGATGATTTCCTTGGTCATTTTCTTAAAGAGATTGGCTGGACCACACGACCACCTGTGCTGCTGATATCGGTATGCTTTCAGTGTACTTGGTAGTTCATTTTTGACCTAGCAAGCAATGAAAGCATCCCCCAGGGAAGGGGGGGTAGTTGATGGGTTATTGAAATTTAAAACACAACATTGTATCAAAGGAATTAGATAAGATATGGATAACTCACTGCTACATCACCCACAAAAACAAATTCCCAGCCCTTAAGGCTTGCCCTAACTGCAAGGTCCATATCTTCCACTGTAGTTCGGTCTTTCCATCCTCCAGCATCATTTATTGCTCGTATCCGCCAAATTCCTGCTGTCCCTGTATGTTATAGAGGAAGTGTGAGTAAGCAGATTTGCTAAGGTGCTTGTCTGAATGTAGTCCAATGTGCATCTTAACTTACCATTGAACCCAAAGAATGAGTATGTTGAGGAACCCACTTCTTGTTCAACACTAAAGTGATAATCAAGTGACATCTCTTGAAGCCGTGTCATCATACATTCTTCTGAATTCACTGTACGTACAAAAAAAATTTCACAATACCTTTATTTACCAAACTTTTTAATAATGCATGCTGTCAAATTGATGTGACTGCAACAATGTAACAGGGTGGTTTTACCAAATTTCCATCTGGCCTGAACCAAACCCAACTTTGGATTCCCAAGCAGATAAGGAATTGTCCTCCAAAGAAAATCCTCATCTGGCTGGAAATCTGCATCAAATATTGCTACAAACTCGCAATCGTCGACATATTGCTTCTCCAAACCCTCTTTTAGAGCACCTGCCTTGTAACCATTCCGATTTCTCCTTGTTTCATACTTGACATTCACACCTTTCTCTATCCATCTGAGACACTCTAACTCAACCAGTTCCTGCATGTTTGTGAACACATGGTTACTGTAAATTTACACACACACTTATGGGATCTGCAATGAAGCTCTGCTGGATTTAATCAGATACCCTTAAGACTTCATTTGTGGAGTCGTCAAGAACCTGAACTATGAGTCTGTCAGATGGCCATGAAAGCCTACATGCTGCTCCAATGGAAAGCTTGTAAACCTGGAAGCAGAAATCGAATTTTTTTTAGCTGAGGTAATTCAATTTTACTGCAGTAAGTACTTTCATTACTGTAGCTCTTTTTTTGTGAATTCCTAGTTCAGACAAGCACAACCGACTTGTTTGTTACTTTACTTTGTCAGTTAGCTGTGATCATTACTTATTGTTTATGCCACCATGGTTGTGTCCAAGCATTATTTACGTCGAAAATGATGTATATGCTTGTACTGATGTGAAAATATATAAAATAATGACAATCTGAAAGGAAACCCTTAGTAAAGAGGCTTTAAAAGATGCTAGATTTTGTTGATAAAATTAAAGAGTGCAAAAAATAACACAAAACAAAGAATGAATAAAATAAGAAAGTAGGAGTAAGGGAATTAATTATTAGCATGTGATATAAAATGTTTGAAAACACAGAATCTCACTGATTTCTTCCCATTTAAAGCCAGTCTTCATGATTTCTACTAATTACTAATGATGAAGGATGTGCTTGGAGTTAGGTACGGTTGTTCACAAGTATAAACCACTAGCAACTGATCTGGCCACTTCTGTGGCATTTTGGAATAATATGGCTGCATGATCTGTGGATTTTAAAATGGCAATCATGCATATATATCATATAAAATACTAAAAATTTCAATTTGTGCAAAACTTAATAAGTGAAAAGCAAAGTTACCTCTTTCTCATTATACATAGGTATTTGGATCAACACCATGGGGTAGCTTTTGTTTCTCTCTAGGTCTTGTTTTATGGCATCCAACTTGTACTTGGTGTATTTTTTCTTCCTAAGCAGTTTTACAACCAAAATTATTGCTGCCATGATTACTCTTTCAGCAAATAGCATGAGTGACATAGCTGAGCACAGTATGACTGCTAGTTGTAGGAGTGGTATTATCACTGGGGCTCGTATTGATTGCCAGGCATAACTCAGATGGCTTGAAGCATATTCTGGACCCCTTACCTCGGGCTCCTCAAAGATTAGGTTTCTCATGGTTTCTGGTGTTGCTGTAGTTATGAATATAGGGCCCAAATCTAGAGCCTGGTGAGAGAGTCACTTGGGGGCTGAAGCGATTGCAGAATGGGTCAGTGACTTGTTGCAGGAAGTGATCAAGTGGGTGTGATGTGTCTTGGAGATGAAACCTTTACTTTAAATAGAAAGGAAAAGCAGGGGGGGAGGGAAGAAGAGGACATGCATTTGCATTGGGGGGAGAAGAAGCGGACATGCATTGAGGTTTAGGTGGATGAATGTAGAGTGATGAGTGAGCTGTTAAGGGGGGAGGTCTCCTTTTTGAGAGACACACGTTCTTCATGCAAGCAATGGTGCTGCAACGTAGCTACTTGATAGCTGGATATGTCTTTTCTTGCCGACAATGTGATCAAAAGTTTTACTGTCGATGATTTTGATTAGAGAAATAACTGCTTCTTGTACTCAATCTAATTTTTGAGATTGGGTTATCATGTGAGTAAATATTAGATACATGTCACCAGAATCAAGCTGGCTTTTTTGGTATTTTTCCAAGGCTTAGATATAGTCTTTTATTTGTTAAATTAATTTTCTCTTCTCGTATCTGCGAAATTTGAGTGAGATATGTTGTTTTTGTTCTTTTGTGAGCAAGAGCATATTTAATCATAAAACATTGTTGATTTGGTTTTGTGATTAATTTGTTTGGGAAAGATTGGCGAAAGAATTAGAGCACTTTACAGTTCCATCACTACATCATGAAAAGTTGAAGAAGTTTTCTTTCATTTCCAAAGTTTGTGAAATAGTACTGCTGTTAATAAAATTAATATTATTAGGAGAAGTAGCTTTCTCTATTGAAAATACAGGCGTTCCTCTCCTGCCCAATACACCAAATAACTGCATATTTGCACACAGCCATAAAATCTTGGCATCCTTCTTCCTGCCAAAACTTTCATTGCATTTTTTAACCACTTGGGTTCACTATTTTAATTTTTTTCCATTTAGGAGAACTTTTTGTACTTTCTCATTTTTCTTTTTAATAATATATTCTTCTATAACAAAGAGACTTTGCAAGGTAACAAACAGGGGAAAGAAGAGGATACAAGTGTAAACTAGGGGAAGGGTGGAGACAATCCCTTGTTACAAAATTTGACGCAACTCTTGAAAAGTGGGATGGATAGAAAAGAGAGAAGAGGGTTTGCATTTTTTTTATTTGATATAAAAAGCTTAGAAGTTTCTTGACACTAACATCTCTAATGACGGTGTAATTGTAAAGTAGAACGTATATAATCTCCTTTCACTTCCCTGTGAAACATTTGGCAGCTAAAGAAAGAAGTTTCCTACTTTCCTTCCTTTTCTCCGATAAACTTCCTTATTAGACATGGGATGGTTGAAGCTATTCAAATCTTCCTTTCCTTTTATTTTCTCTCTTCAAATGTTGTTTCTCTATACCGTCCTTTTCCTTTAGAAATTTTGGCACATTGATTAATGCCTTTGTTACCCAAGGCAGTGACTTTTTATGTAAAGTACTATTATTACTTTTTTCTCCAATTTTTTGTTAGCAAATAAGGAAAGGCTAAATTGATTGACTCTTGAAGTCTGGAATTTAATGGGACCAGTTTTAAAGTTGAAGCTATTCTGTAAAAGTAGCCAAAGGGATTTACTTTCCTTTCTAGATATTTTAAAGTTGAAACTGCTTTACATTAATCCCAAGTTATATCTGATTTAACTGTCTGGTTTAAATAGAACTGACCTGAAGCGGATTTATGGGTTTATCGAATATCCTGATCATGAAATTAAATGCTAAGAAATGAACCACTTGGTGGGAAACTTTTCATGTCTGAGTCACATGGCATATATTTATTCAGCAACACATTGCAGTCAGAAGAAAACTTTTGTTTGGATTTATCAAAACGTGTACACTACAAATTTTGCATCTACTAAATTTCAATGTGGACATGTTTGAATACTTCATCTGTACTGTTGGCTTCCTTATCAACGAGTTGTCGGTTAAAAAGTTATGATGGGGAAAGGGTGAGGATACATTTCCATTGTTGCTTGTTTGCTGCCTTCATTTTGTTCAACTCTTTTGGCCTCTGCCATTGATGGTTAAAATAAAATATGAATTACCCACTTAATATTTCATATCAATTCGAAAAAATAATGAGACTTCTGAAGTGTTTTGGTCTGCAGGATGGGTTACAAAAGTCTCTTTCCATTTTTAGAAAATATTTAAGTCTTGTATTCGTCATTGGTATATATGTAATGGTAGCTGTGGAACTAATAAATATATGAAGTATGTTGATTCATGTGCCATTATTGGGTCAATTATTTTGTTAGGACTTTAGCACAGCCTTGGCATAGGCTCTTGACATATAAACTTCATTAGAATATAGGGGTGGCAAACAAATGAATCAGATGGATTTTGATCACATTATAATGGATGGGTAAAAAATAAACCATTAGTCCATTTAAAATCTGTTAAAAAATTATTAAGAAAATCTAACTGTTTACTGACCCATTTAATGGATGGATATCTAATCCATTTGTTATTTCATTTTTCCGGATGGATATCCAACCCATGTGTTGATCATATTATTTTTTACTTTTTTTTAAATTCTTGTATCATAAAAGTTTCCCCAATTTTATGGGGTTACAACTCTGCCCTTCACTTTTAAGTTTTATCACAACTAAAGATTCTCAAGTTTAGTATTTGAATTACATTGAGCTTAAGTTGATTATGTCGTTATTCAGCATTTGTTATTGTTTAGAGATTATGTTAAGTGAATTCCCATCTTAGTGCTGTGATTTTTCGGTTGGTATGCATGAGAGGGAAATGGAGGAAAAAATGAAGACAAGCTGTTTTGTTTTTGTTGGCTACAGAATATATAATCTAGTGTTACACACTGATTAGGTCACAAAGAAACACTTTAAACCTTTTTGAGTTATTAATTTGAAACCTAGTTAATCATGTAGTGTTTATTAATTTTAAAGAATTAATTTTGTAAAAGTATTGATTTGAATGATTACTAATATACAATTGTGTAATGTACAAAGCTGATGAAAAACACACTATAACTGAATTTGGGAAATTAATGTTTTAAAATAAATGAAAAACATGAGGAAATAGGACTATAAGACTTTAACATAGGGGGACACCAAAGAGTAGCAAGAAGTGCAGATAGCGTGCAAGGGCGGTTACAGATGGAACAGTAACAGTGACGGTTTTAAGTGCCACATGGGATGACAACGCCAAATTGTGCTGGATGGAAATCCAATGGACTCCGCCAACCATATACTAAAGTTGCCCCCATAAATCGAACCCATTAAATTTATTATCATAATTGGATGTGTTGGATTGGGTTTATATATGCATAGGCTGGATGGATGATGGATCATGGATTGCTGGATCATTTTGCCACCCCTATTAGCATGTGAGTTGCTGTTGTAGACTTGTAGTGAGTAATTAATCAAAGAATCCTCTTTGCATTTTGTTTATCAAAGTCTTGATTAGTTTGTTACACACTGTATAAGGCTTCAGACAATTTTTGTTATGTCTGTTTCTTGATTTAGTCCTGCCTTTCCATGTGTGGGGATTACATTATCTGATTCTCTCTCTCTCTCCCCCCTGCACTATTTCACAGTTCAGCCAAGGATCAGGTTTTATGAGTTGTCAAAGACATGCATGTGTCCTCAATATAGTTATACATATACCTTTCTGGGTTTTCCAAATGCGGAGCAAGATGATTCCACATTAAATTGCTTTATGTCTTGCAGGGAGCATTAGCATGCAGTTTGTACTATATAATGACACTTGTAGAATGGTAAAATAGTGAAAAGGGGAGAGTACATTTCCATGATTACTGCATCCATTCTGTTCAACTCTTTTGGTTTCAGCCATTGGAGATTGAAATTAAAAAAATGAATTGCCCACTTAATATTTCATTTCAGTGATAAAGTAATGAAATCACCAAAGTGTTTAAACCTGCAGGATGGATTACATAAGGTTGTTTCCGTTTTTAGAGAACTATGTATTATTGTATTCATCATTGATATATATGGAATGGTACCCTTAGAAACAATAAATATAGGACGTATGCTTTTTCATGTCACTATTGGTGAATTATTCTGTTAGGACACTGGGACAGCCTTGGCATATGCTCGACTTATAAGCTTCATTAGTCTGTGAGTTCCTATTGTAGTGAGTAATTGATCAAAGAAACCTCATTGTATTTTGTATATCCAAGTCTTGATTATTTTGATTCTCATACAAAACTGAGAGCTTTTGACAATTTTGTTTTGTCTGTATCTTGATTTGGTCCTGCCTTTCCACGTTTGGATTACATTATCTGTTACTCTCTCTCTCTGTCCACTTTCTTACCTGTCTGTTAGACATGATGAGTTGCATAATGATACAGCTAGGACTTTGAAAGTGTATTATAGGAAAAGTGGTGAAAATAGGAATTAAACCTATTTAACCCTTTGACCTATTAGTTAGGTTCCTGTTATTAGTTAGTTAGTTTTCCGTTTTAGTTGTTAGGGGAGTTATGACAGTTTTGTAACAGAAGTTGGTAACCCCAAACTTCTATAAATAGGACCTCTGTTTATGAAGAGGGTAGCTTTTATTTTGCTAGCTTTAACTGGACAGATTCCAGTGTGAAAGGGAGTAGACTCCTTTGTGTACATTTCTTTTCTGTTATCAATAAAATTAGGGACGAATAAAGCCCTTTCTCTTTGTTCAACTCTGAACTCCTAACACTATCTGTCTAGTGTACCACAGTTCATCCAATATTCAGATTTTGTTTGTCAAAGGCTGTATGTATCCTCAATATAGATATGCATATGCCTTTCCATGTTTTCCCAATGTTAGAGCAAGATGATTCCATATTAATTTGATTGGTACTGTTCAACTGCTTTATGACTTTCAGCAAGGTAGTCAAATCATAGATCCAACCTAGGAACAGGGGAGGTAGACATGTTAAACGTGAGTTCGTAACACAAAACGTCAGATCCTACCTATAATTTAAAATTATATTGAAGAATAATATATATACATATAAAATAACAAAAATAAGCAAATAAGCATAATAACATTAAATCACAACTAATATTTAAATTTCATCTATTTCAAATGTACAATAGATATGTGTTTGTAAGGACTATGTAGTTACAACTTACAAGCCTACTAACAAAACAAAGGCCACAAGCTAAACTTACAACTCACAACATTAGTTTGTAAGAACTAAGTAGATACAAGCCTTCTAACAAAACAAAGGCCACAATACTAGATGACTAAAAAAATTCATTGAGGCCATGATCTTCAAGACTATCATCTTCCATATGATCTCCATCATTATCCATGGCTTCATCTTCATCATCAATATCAATTTCATTAATATCACCATTAGGAATCTCCAAGTCATCTAAAGGGGCACCACCACCACCAGCAAGCCTAGCATCCTCCACAACTTGAACTTCAATTAGATCATCATCACTTGGAACATTCAAGTCCAAGTTGTTGATGAACTTCCATTATTCTCCGCAATCCATTCATCATCGGAAGAAAAGTCATCTATGCTATACTCAATAGCTTTTCTTGCTTTCTTCCTATTGGCCAATCTTGAATTAGTCATCACAAACACAACATCATTCATTGTCTTTTGTTTCAAGCGGTTTCTTCTCTTTGTGTGGACCTAAACAAATAAAACTAATCAATACATGAACTTAAAGCACTCATTGTACTTTCATAGTTTTAGAAACTTTACCATGTCAAAAACACTCTTGTTACGCTCACACCCTGAAGAACTACATGTTAAGCTCAGTATTCGTATAGCAAAGTTTCTAAGCTCGGGATGTTCAAAACCATAAGAGTCCCACCAATGAGCTGAATGTTTGGTTTTAATAGCATTCTTGGCTATTTTGCTACCGAAAAACTTCAATCCGTGCTTGAAATCTTCAAGCTGAACATCAATCTTAGAGGATTGATCTTCATCTGTCACCATCCTTTGTAAACTCTCATTAGTCCATGATAAACTTCAATATCAGCTTTGAAGTCAGGACTATAGTGGAATTGAGGGTTAAGGTAGAAGGCTGCAGCATGCAAAGGCCTATGAAGTTGTTTGTCCTATCTTTCATCTATGATATCCCATAGAGGCTTGTAACTAAATGAAAAGATTGGATAAATCAAAATTAGTTTCCCTTGAAGTGGCTGGTTTCTCATCCGAATCCACCAAACGAAGCACTTTGATTAGAGGATAAGTGCCCTTCAAGCAAACCACAATATTTTTCCAAAACCTACTATCCATAACCATATTTTCAACATGTTTCCCGTCTTTTGTCTTTGTAAACTTGCTGGATTTCCATTCATTGGATATGAACATTCTCATCAATGCTCCCTTGTTGTCATTAAGGCAACTCAAAGTTAGATAAGAGGTGGCAAATCGAGTCATGGCTGGTCTAATCAAGTCTTTTCCTTTGCTGAAGTGATGCAATAAACAAATGAGAGCTGTCCTTGAATAGATATAAGTTGTAATTCTTCTTCCTTTTGGAATTGTCTCTTTATGGACATTTAGCTTTTTCTCAAAATCCTCCAACATCAAATCAATGCAATCAGCAGCACATGGTGTCCAATATAGCTTCTTCCTTTTTTGCATCAACATTTCTCCAGCAGCTTTATAGTTTGCTGCGTTGTCCGTAACAACTTGCATCACATTCTCTTCACCAACTTCCTCTACAATGTCATCCATCATCTTAAAAATTTTATGAAGATATTAGATGCATCAATAGACTTTAGAAACATCATTCCCTTTGGGCTATTTGCTAAAAAGTCGCATATAGTCCTCCTCTTTTTATCGGTCCAGCCATCGGTCATGATGGTGCACTCGGTTTTACTCCATTTAGCTTTGTGCTCCTCTATTGATTCCTTGGTCAAAGCCACTTCTTGCTTCAAATACTTCACTCTAATTTCATGATAGGATGGTGGCTTGAATCCAATGTCATGTTGTGCAATCAATTCACACATTTTATGAAAATCTTCACTCCTTGCAACACTGAAGGCAATGGCATTGTTGTAGAAAAATCTACTAATTTGTTGACTTGCTTCCTCCCTCAAATCCTTCTTGAACATTTGATTGATGGTGGATTGAGTGCTCCCTTTTCTTTTGAGAATATTTACATTGCTCTCCTCTTCCTTCCCCTTTCTTTTTTCACCAACTTTTATAGCATCATCATTGTTGCTTTCTCCTTCCTCAAACTCATGTGACTTCTTGTTTAATTTTTGTTGCAAACCTGCTACAATTTCAAACATTTGCTTCTTCACCTCATCACTAACAGTAGTACAACTTCCAACATCTTTCTGTGTACCAGCCGGACGATGTTTCCAGTGATAAACTCCTCCAATTATTACCTTCTCACAGTGTTTACATTTTATTTTCCTTGCATCTCCCTCAACAGGATAACCATGTGCCCACCCTAGATCACTCCTATTTCCAAGGGCATTCTTCCTTATCACTTTTCCACTCACATTCCCATTCCTAGCACCAGCAGCACCGGCAGCCCCGAGATGCCATTATACAGACCAGGAAATGGGCAAATGTAGGAACTAAATAGCACCCCCCAAAACAAGGGAAAAACCAAGAACCTAAAGTTGCAGCAGCACTTGCAGAAGCCTTCAGCTCCACTCGCTCATAGCACACACACACACTGGCACATGGTCGCACAACCTTCAGCAGCTCCACTCGCACATAAAGCCAGCACACATACACTCACGTAGGGTCGCACAACAGCAGCTCCACTTGCACAGAAGGCCAGCACATACACTTGCACAGCGGCACAGGGTCGCACAACCTTTAGCTCCTATCGCACACCCTCGCAGTAGCAGCAACATCTTCACGGCATCAGCAGCAAGGGTTCGAAGCTTCACTCACTCTTGCACTCAGGAAAAGGGTCGACAAGTGTGTCAAAGGTGGGTTTAATTGTCGCTAGGGCAAAACATCTTTGGGCTTGGGTTTTTTCTGCAAGTGACCCAACCCACCACCATCAATTTCGTTTTCTGGTAGGAACGCCAGGAACGCACGATTCCAAGGATTCCACAATCCAGCACGCGATCCTTCAATGATCCCAGCAAAATGAGTTCTGAGCTGGGATCGGGATCGCACAGGCCTTCTTCAAGCGTGGAAATCCACGATTCTACGAGTCGGCACACGATTTTGACTACCTTGACTTTCAGGGAGCATTAGTATGCAGTTTTTACAATATAGTGATGTATGTTGGATGGAAAACTAGTGAAACTGCTTGTTTTTTAATGAAGGAAATCAGTATATCATTTTGGAAGTAACTGGAGTTCTGCTTTTTGCACATCAACTAAATCTGACTCTAGGAATATTCTTTTCCCCATCTGTTAGCAATTTAGCTTTTTATGCTGGATGGCTGTAGGCACTTGTTCATATGCATCAAGCAAACAGACCACCAATGGTGGTTTCTAGGAAATGGAAGCAGGGTTGTCATATTTTATTGTCCTGTATTTCATAATGTTATATACTCCTATTTCATTTTTGTCCCTAATTTCATATAGATAAGCTTCTTGGTTATTTTATCTTGAATTGTAAAGTCTTGTACATTGAATGTGGGACAGATCATATTCTCTTGCACTAAAGCTTGCACTACCATGTTTTCAGGGATGACTTACATATATGATGAAATGTAGGTTTGAGGTCACAAATTACCAAGGGGCTGACTGTACTTTCTTAAAATGATGTTGATGAGAGCTAGGGAATAATTTGCCTCAGTTATTTCTTTTCTCACTTCTCACCCCGTGTTAGGAAAATAATTTTCACGTTATCAATACATATATTTGGGTCCATCATTCAGGTGCATGGTTGCCTTTTTCTTTTCTTTTTCTGGGTCTTTGATTGTCAGACGTTGGTCGCATGTGATTGTAGTTGTAAGGCTGAGCTTATTTTTGTTCTAGGATGTATCCGTTAAGATTTCATTTTGGACAGACCATTAGGTGGAAGTATAAAATCAAGATTAGGAAGACTGCATATATTGTAAGAAAGTATTTATCGAATGAATTGTGTGCGTGTAGTGGATGCTAGTCTTTGGGTACAGCAGTATATCCGAGGATGTCGGATGCGCACGGCGCAATAGATGATTCCATTTGCATGTTATTGTATATTCTCTATGCCTATTGAGCTCCAGTGTTAACTTGCTGTAAGACATGATAATTCATTGAGTAGTCATCCCATTCAAGTATGTGATTTGGAGTAGTTGAAAGCCTTGTGCGATGGGATCGTTTAGGTTGGTCACTAATACTATTGTAAGGCGTGATTGATCAGCAATCAGCATTAAAGAAAAAACAGAGACTTTAAATCTAATCAAATGTAGAAATGTGGACTGTTTCAGGCCCATGGCTAGTATAATTGTGAGTCTTGACAATTAAACTGCACGTGCATCGAAATTCTTGGATTTATTATCATACACTTCTTTTCGGAAAAATATTGGGTAGGCTTGACGTACCTAGTGATTTGCATTGGATCAATGAAAAGTGATAAATGATTTGATATTTTTAAATTGTTGTTCCATGTAGGTACACATTGAATATGCATGTGTACTAAAAAAATTGATTCTTTTTTTTCTCTTCTATACATTCAGACTACGTAATCTTTACAAATGCTTACGAATTACTAGTTAAATTTACATATTTTAGTGGTTTAGTTACAATTTCCCACATTTAAGTTTCATATTTTACTAGTTTAGTTGCATTATCTATAGCTAGAGATGGCAGTTGAATCTAGTAGCTACATAAATTCAATAGGCTTGATTTGATGCCGAGTTCGATAATGTAAAGTTCAAATATGATATAAGGCTCGATTATGTAGCTGAGTTGAACTCGAGCATCAGGTATTTCAGCTCGAATTTTAAATTTTAATTCTCACTTGAACTCAAGTCTTGGTTCTTTAGATAAAGCTCAATTTGAGCTTGTGTTCAATAAAAAGAGACTCGGCAGGATTTCACCTCTATTGGCGCAGTGTTACTCCTTCTCACTCCTCATTATACGATAAACCCAACCTATCTTGCTCACAGAATAGGTGACTATGGCTTCTCATAGTATTTTGCATACAATTAGTCATTTTTGGTTAATATAAACAGGGGAAATAGGCATTGGTGTAAAAACATCTGAATCAAATGGAATAAGTTTGAATGAAATTAATTAAATCTTAGTAGTCTAATTAAATTCTCTTTTTTTTTTTTCCGGTTACAAATGAAGTCTAAGACTTGGACTAAATTCTTTTGAGCATTTGTTACTATATGAATGTGTATGAAAATTCGTCAAATTTCAACTGATAGTGTGCAAATATAATTACATATAAATGATTTCTGTTAATTTTCTAATGCAATATTGACCCTCAAAGCAGGGGTAGATCTATGTTGTCTCGTTGATAAAAAAAAAATTCCAATAAAATTGCCCTCACAAAAGATAACCAACTTATGACAAATGATTAGAAGAGTTAATTGGGAAAAGAAAAATGCTATTTAGTCAAAATGTGAGCTAGAATTAGTTAATAAAGCTTATTGATTATTAGATGGATAAGAGGTTTTACGCTTTCATTTTATTTAATAACTACCATTAAATCTTGACCAAGTTTTATCTAATTTCTTATTACCGTCTATAGCACAACTCCTAAGAAAAATAACTGGTAAAAATAGTAAATATATATATATATATATATATATATTGGACTCTACAAAATTGGATCCTCTAAATTTTAGTCCATGGAATTCAGAACTTAAAAAAAATTGTTTACTACTCTTTTGTAGACCATACTCATGCTGGTGTTATTTTTATTTTACACCATACTCATACTTTTTATTTTTTTATATATAGAAAAAAGGACTCTTCATATCCATGTTATAAAAATCAGACCAGATCAGTAGGTGGACCGGTCCAGGTGACTAGTTGGATCAAGTATGTCTCAGAACCAGTCCGACCCGGTCCGACTCGGCTGGTTTTGAATGAAAACCGATGACCCGGTTAGTTGAACCAGAACCGGCCGAGTCACCAAATTAAAAAAAAAAACTTTTAAACTTTGAAAATCATAACTTTTGACTCATTTGTCTTATTTAAATTAATTATATGTTCATTTCATATAATTTTTTGATATCTATATCATGGTAGTCATATTTTTTTCAAAATAAATATATTTTAGTTATTTATAATACTAAATATCATCATATGTAGTGTGTATTTATATATATATATATATATATGTATTTAAATATTTAATTAATTTTATGCAGTTCGACCAGTGACTCACTAGTTGAGCCAGTGATCCAGTGACCCAGTCCTCTGACCGAATTGATTAGTGGTCCAATTTTTATAACTATGCTTCAGATAAAATAATCACATTAAAAAGTGCATTATCGTAAAATGAGGTTATGTTATTAAAAATAAAAATAATAATGAAAGTATTAATAAGTAGCTACCATTTTTACAAGATAATAATTATATTTAATGTAAATATCATGAAAAAAAAACCCTCGTTTATTTTCGTTACCATATTTTAAAAAAATAATTAAAATGGATGCCGTCATAGATCAGTGGGGCCGCACCGCAGAGACTCCGCTTAAAGCATAACGGTTTGACATAAAACTTTGGAATGCTGTCGTTTCATCATCATCTGCCTCCGAAAGGAACAAAAAAAACCCTAATTAGAAGTTGCTGTAGTGGAAGAAGAGGAACGAGAGCACAAAACCCTAACAATTCCGAAACGCAAAAATGGGGGGAAAATGTCCGCACAGGAACGTGAAGAAAAGAAGATATTCTCACAAGACCCATCGTCGTACCAAATTCCTCATCAAAGATATCCTTTTTCGTTTATATATAATATATAATCGTTGTGTTTGATTTTTCCCCTTATCTAATTTCTCTCTTTACTTACCGAATTTATTTTGGATGTGATTCTTGACTGGTGGAATTGGACACGGGATGACATGGTTTATGCGCAGCTAAACAAGCCCGATGAAGAGAGGAACCCTTTACCTGTTGATGAAGATTTGCCTGGGATGGGCCAGTATTATTGCCTTCACTGCGAGTCTCTCTCTAATCTTTGCTCTCATTCTTATTGCTGCTTTTCATATTATGCCTTTTTTTTAAATAAAAAAATTGCAAATTTAATGATTGTATTATTTAGAACTGAAAATTTTGGATTTTTACTAGAACACCGCTATGCAAAGTACTGTAGTGTAGGTAGAAATTTTGGAGCAGTTTTTTTTTTGGGGGGGGGAATTATTCATTTATTGTCCATTTATTCCCATTTTGCTTATTTTATTTTATTATTATTGTTAAGGATGCTGATTGCTGAACTATTCCTCCCCTGCACCTATTTTTTAGTGTCTTTTTTTAATTGTTCAATGGGTTTTTGCTCTAATAAGAGTTATTCTTTTGCTATTTGTAGTCGATACTTTTCCAACGTTGCTGTAAGAGATGAGCATTTTAGGACCAAACGACACAAGAAGCGGTATGCTACTTTGTTTCTGATCTGTCCCTTTCTTTGTCTATCCTATGTATCCAACATTTTCATTATCTCTGTATTGATACAGACTGCTTAGATTGATGGTATTGCTTTTGAGTTTTGAGGCTAATCCTGCTTTAAAGTTTTCTGTGACCCTTTGGATTTGTGACACCTAAAGCAGTTGGACACTATGACAGGAGTATATCTTGCTTGCTAGTAGGGATTTAGTCGATTTGAACTGAATACTAATGCCCTCAAGCTTGTTTAATTAAAATATATTGAGCTTGTGCTTTAATCAAGCTAAAATTTATGCTTAAGCTACGCTCTATTAACAAAAGGGAAATTGGGAAAATGACCAAGCTGGAAGAGCCAGCAAACATGTTGGATGGGAAGTGGTTAACCATTAATCAGTTGAATGACTTGATTAATCACTTACCTCTGGCTTCTGGGTCTATATTAATTAATATAAGAGAATTTGTGAATGTGTATTATCTCTCTGTTATATGAAAATATGTAGAAAAATCTATATTATAATCTTAAATGACTCTAACTATTGTATTCTTCTATGATCTTAGATAAAATTACGTATAAATGAAAGACTATTATTTTAAAAATAACTGAGTTGTTTGCAAGGTTAACAAGCTAAACATCAAAGTACTCAACCTTTACATATTTAACTAAATGAGCTTGACATGTTGTTCAAGCCAAGCTGGAGCTTTTAAGTTTCAACGTGCTGAATCCAAGCAAGTCACTAATAGCTTGGTTCATTTACACCCTTATATGTCAGTGTTAGGTTGTTGACATGCGTGGTTCCAACTTCCAAGGTTCTTAAACTGTCTCCCATTTCATGTGTGTTTGAAGTCTTAAGTCCAGTATAGTCTTTTGGCAGTCTCTATGGATTTTGATCTTAAATCTCATCCTCTGTGATCTCTTTGAATTTATGTATTATTACTGCAGCGCAATGAACTTCAATTTGAACCTTCTCCTCTTAGTTCAATGTAGGCATAATTGAAATTGAAATTATTTTCATCTAATTTATTTAGAGTTTAGCTTTCCTGCCGTATATATATTGGAGTGGAAGGATAATGTTTCTGATATTACTGTTTCTTTGTGCAGTGCAAAACAAATGATGGGTCCTGCACCACATACTCAACTTGATGCCGAATTAGCTGCAGGGATGGGTATGCCAGATAACGGACCAAAGCTAATGTCTATGTAATTTTCTTTTTTTTTTTATTTAGGTTGGGGGGGGGGGGGGGGGGGGGGGGCGGTGCAATTGTCTTTTAGAAGCTGAAGCCGTTGTGTTAAATGGAAGATATGATGCTAGCGTTACAACATAAGCATTATCTGCTTTTTTAGTTCAGTCTAATATTTTTGGTTTCTTATTACCCCTATGTTTTTTTTTTTGTTATGTTTGTTACAATGACGACACATAGATTTAACTTCCTGAAACTTAACCAAACCCTCACCACTAATCCATTCCTAGTGGCTTTATTCCCCCTCTATTGAGCCTGTTTCAAGTGAAATGTCGGCAAGCAAATTTTAGGGGTGATGAGGGGTGGAAAGTGGCATTTATTCTTTCTTAACCCTTTAAAGAATTTTTATAAGTCATTTATTAATGTATTATCACATTATTAATTGCATTTGAATATGATAATAACTGATTGAGATGTACAACTTTTTTAATAATGTGATAATATATAATTAGATAATAATATTAAAAATATGGACATCGAACTCTTTTAGTGTTGTTTCAATTTTATATTGGTAGGCACAACATCATGCATATATGGCTCAGGTTGGTACCGTCTTACTTCATGGAAATTAGAGATAATTTAGGGAGTTTTATCCTACACTGGAGATTTTTTTACCCCCAAGTGATTATGTAATAATAAATATTATTTATTTTTTAAATATTATTTATATCATTATTTTAATTTAGAAATATTTTTTAATTAGGTGTAGCGAAACTCCATAGAGATAGGATAAAACTCTGACAATTAGGTAATAAGTAGGGTTTAGAGTTTAATTTTAATGAAAATTAATTATAAAAAAATTTATACTATAATTATATTCTTAATCATGTAACATAAGTCGATGATAATGTAGAAGTTTTAAACTAAAAATTAAACAAAATTAAATCCTCATTATAAATGGTTTAAGTTGCTTCTCGCAACTAAACTTGGCTTTATTAACTTGATCAAAAGTGATATCTAGCTGGTATTGATTGCATCTTCAAGGAATTTCTATGCCGCTCATTAAAAGCTCAACTGCCAAGGTTTAAGAGAGCATTCCCATGGACACGTAATATAGGCAGAAACACAATAAAGGACAAAAGAGTGACAGACGCAGTAACGAAAATCGGTGGGCCAACGAAAAGAAAGGATCTTTTGAATTGGCGGTGACAATTCCGTAAGCACGTTGGGTTTTGTATCATACCCCGTCTAGTATCAACATCAAATTATATCCCACTAGATCCAGAAGAGTTTGCCATAAAATTAGATCATATCATTTTCGAATTGGATTTACGCCAGCCCACTTTTCATCAACCCTCAGGAAGGAGGGGGGGTGAAAGGACGTATATTTCCACTAATCAATCTATATTGAGTTCCCCCCGCAATCAGTTGGACTGCCATTGTGCCTATCCATAGCACCCACATCAAACCAGGCATCAACCTTGCCATAAATATATCCTGTAGATAATGCATATACAAATTTCATACGAGTATTTATGTATTAATAGTACTACATCTCCAATTCCTGACAAGATTTAACCGGTGGCCATCGTTTGATCATTTTTGTTCTGTTCCTTTGGTAAGAGAGGGTTTAATTTTGTATATCAAAGGGAAATATCCTCTACTTCTGCCATGGCTTATCAACCCCAAAGTTTTAACTTTCCGTGTCGAGGCCTTTTCACCCGATATTATGCTGCAATTTCAACAGAGAAATCATCACTTAGAACAATCCATAAACCATAACTTGAGGAACAAAATGAAAAGGAGACGACTGGGGGGCATAAGGAAAAAGACAAACCTGTTAAACACAGCAAGTAATCATATTTGGGAAGCATTATAAGAGCACTGAATATACTTGTCTCTACCAGTAACAGACTCTAGTGTCCAGTTAAGTAGCAATCAAGAAGATACAGAAATTGCATCATCTGAGTCCCCCTTTAACTGAAAATCACAGAAAAATAGACTGATAGGAACATCCATGCCAAACAGCATAAAAATTAAAATTCAAAAAGACGCCATTAAGCCTACCATCTTCAGATGATTCTGCAAAGAACCATGTAACATCTTCTTGAGCTTGTCACATTGATCTACCATGTGACCCATTCTGATCAATTCCTCAAGTTGGTACAGTAGTCGCTCAATCGATGTGTATGGGAACCAAACAGCAAATGGTCTTTTCCGTCTGATTATATCTGCTGGTCTCTGCAGAAGGCTGATATTAGCAACACTCTTGAATACACAACAGATATCACTATTGCTGCATCATGCATATAGAAAATGCTCTACACAAATTTGCCACTATTTTGTAAATATCATGAAATATCCCATATGAGATATACAGATATCTGAAGGCTGCAATCTCAAAATGGTTGCCAAACTTTAACCACTTTGAGCAACATTTGCCACATATAATCCGTGTAATTGCGCCACATACAACATTCTTGGCAACCTGTTGGTATCCTCTAAAGTCTAACTAGATTCACACTATGTGCGGCTAGTTTAGTTTACCATATTCCTCTTGAAAATAAAGACCTTTTTTTGTGAAAAGTTACATAACTTCAATTGTGCTTCAATGCATCATCAAGCCTCTGCCCTCCTTAATTCAATCTATTGATGATGAGGTTATCTGGAATATAACATTAGATTTAATAAATTGCTTGCTTGATTGAAAGTTATCATCAGTTTCTGAATTTCCTTATATTGACCTAAATTCAAACTACTGATCATTATGTTATTGTTAGAGATACAAATCATTCATGAGCCCTCCACCTAACAGTTTAAGCTATTGGGAGAGTTGGTCCTTGACATGGTATTAGAGCCTCTATGACCAAGTGGTCAAGAGTTCAATCCTTGCCGCCTCCATTTTTCTAAAATAAAGTTTAATTTCGGTACAAGGTAGAGGGCCTGTACATTGTCCATGCTTTGAACCCAAAGAGCTCTTGCGTGAGGGGGGTGTTAGAGATACAAACCTGAGCCTCCACCTAACAACTTAAGCTATTGGGAGAGTTAGTCCTTCACAGTTATCTAGAATGCAACATTAGACTAGTAGAGTGAATGATTATGTTTTATTGAAGTTATCATCATTTTCTAATTTTCCCTATATTCAAAACAGCATGTTGAGACCTCAGTCCAAGGTATATAATTGAGTGACAGTGACAACTCTAAAGGATGCCTGATAGTAACAAAGAACATCACTGATGGACTGTTGCTAATTATCCATTAAGTATTGGTACAATTGAAAAGCATTCTACAGCCTACCCAGTAAAGTCCATAAACAAGAACAATTGCCAGCATAGTGCAAAGGTAGCAAATTTCAGATATGGGTCAACAGATGTCTGTAAAAATAAATTTGATTTATGTATATTATAAATTGCAATGACTTAACCAAAAAATTATATTATGTAAAATATATTACAAGGTAGAAGCAAGGCACAATCCATGTTCCATTGGAAAATCAGGTGATTACTCTAGGAAATCATACCAGCTGAACATACAAACATCAGAATGACCACCAGTAATAAGTTCCCATCCATAATAGTAAAAAATAATTTACCGTTGAAGCAAATGATTCTATGCACTCAAGCAAAAGATTAGTAGCTTCTGAATATCGACCATAGTTAACATAAAGCTGAAATAATGATGCAGGATTTGATTCCCGGCCAGTCATCCCCCACATCCTTTCCCTTTGCCCCTCCTGTCACAAGACAAGTAAACAATATCACGGTGACCATACAAAATCCTATGTTATAGCAGCCAAGGTTGCATAATGAAAGAAAAAAGTATCCCTCACATTGTGTAGAGCAGATCCAAGGGAAAACAAGGCCCAGTGAAAGAAAAAAAAAAGGATGAGCAGTATATATAGAGAGATATAAGAAATCAGTAGGGTGTGGATAATATTTGAATTCGGAATACTTGTCAAAATGGCCCATCCTTCAAGGATGAAAGCACTTTATACACAAATCATTTCAACACAAGGTGGGCCAAATGAAAACAAGCCCCTCAACCAAGTATTATGTGATGCTGGCTGGAAGGAGAAAAGCGTGCAAATTTGATTTTGTCCTTATTATGCCTTCATAAGCCAAAGGCTCTTTTTAAAGGAGAGAAAAGAAACCAAAGATTTGTATTCCAGAAAAAGAAAACTTATTTATATCAATACAAAGTACAGAAATTCATAAAGAAAAAAAATTCATTTGGAGAATTTTAGGTAGTTTCAGAAATAGGAATCATATAATATTGTTTTGTGGAAACACTACAAAAAGATTTTGAAACAAGCAGGCATCATCTTGCATCAATGAACACCACTGTGACTGCAATTTCAGCCTAGAATATTACCTTGAACAATTGAACCAGCCAAAGAGGCAATTCAAGCTGAGGATCTGCACGTAGAAGAGTTTCAGCAACAATAACCGGTAATCTACCATGAAATTCCCTATATTTTTCCTGCAATTTAGGAGCAGTTCCAAAGGAAAGAGTGAACCAGGGACACAGAAATATGAAAACAGAAGAAGCGAAGGGGCTTCTACCAGAAGATACACATGTAAGTGACTTAAACACCACCCCCCCCCCCAAAAAAAAAAAAGTGACAGAACTTTACCCCCAAAAAAGAGAATAATCAAGAGACTTGTACAAGAGTATAAACATCTTTTATTAAGGGAACACTTACATCTGTAACCATCTACACAGCTGAATGCAATGCAGATGAATGTTGTCTTGTTGACATGGACCATGATATACTGTTTCCAATACCACCAGTTTTTAGTGAATTAAGTTTCTCCCCCTGCCTTTAAATGTAGGGGGAGGGGAAAATACTAGAACCTCGAGACCTGGTTCCAACTTATTAAGAGACAAGAGACCCATTATAAGTTCCAGATGCAAGCCAAAAGGAAGCCAAACAAAAAATGACCCTGTCCTAACAAACACTAATGCTTACTAAAAAAAATTAATATTCTGCTCAACTTGATAAATCAGATCACTGCAATAATCTACAATTCTACATCTGAATGGAAGTTTCCCCTCTTCTTTCCCAAACAACCCTCAAACAGCATCTACTATAAATGCCCAAAGGTTTAAGGGAAGACCCAATATTCATTGAATATGGCAAAAGGCCAATTAAAAAGCCAGTTTTGAATAGTCTAAGCATCAGAATGATGGGGGAAAAATAGAGGATATGTCTCTCTCAATTTTCCATACCAAATTCTCATTCTAAAAACATATCATGGTGATTATGATCCAATCCAACCATCTCTTTCCACAAGCTAGACGTACAGATCTTAGTGGGCTAGTAGACCATGAAACTACCTAAAGCCTATTCAATAACCTGACCATGGAATCCTTACGTTGGATAGGCTCCAGATCATCTTGAGCTATCTGAGAACTAAATGCATTAATCTAGTTATGAATGTGTTCAGCTTTGAGAAGGTAAAAGATGATCTCTACTGCAACCTGGCTTGTATCCAATTTGATTAACAACTGATCTATGATTATTCACGTAATGTAATATCAGACACCAATCATACCATGTATCAAAACCACTACCAGCAATAACAAAAATAAATAAATAGGAGGGTGAGAATGAAGATCAGAAATGCTTGGTATGGAAATTTCTCCAATCATGCCCCCCTCTTCTAGACTGACTGATTGATAGCCTAAAATCATTTAAGGGCCAGCAGAAATTATAAATTACAGAAGATACGAACAAGGTAAAGCTTGAGAGTTGCCCAACAACTATTTCTGTCAGTTTGTGGAGTTGTAGGACCTGTAACAGGTGAACCATGGACAACCATCTCAAGCTTTGATGACGTCAACAAATGACCATGTTCCCTGAAATCATCCAAAATATTTATAAATTATACAGTGCACAATTAGTACTGACAGGAACAGTAGTGAAAATTCAAAATTATAGCAAGTACCAAATTATTAAATAGACAATAATAAAAAAAAACAAATTTTAATGCCATCAGAATGACTGACAAGCTAGCTACAACAAGTAAGGTATCTTATTTCAACACTATGCAATAAAAAGTGCATTAAAATGAATGGTGAGAGGTATGTTAACTTACTCAACCCAAGTGGATTCTACTTTATCAAGACAGCATTTCAATGACATAGCAGATAAAACTCTTTCCAGTTCCCTAAACAGAAGGAACCCCAGTCATACATATAAGCATGGTAATACACACACACACATATATGCAACTTAAGTGCAGGATGTAAACCTCTTCAGTCCTGAACCCCTGAAAAATCTGAGAAGGATCGTAAAGGCCATATCATATAAATTGTTTTGGACAAGTAAATCAGCCAAATCTGATAGGGCTCCATCTTTTCCTTAAAAATGGAAAAAAGAGGAAACACATGTTTGAAATTCTATCAAATGGAAAAATAGTCTATCAAAACTTAATATCATCAGTCACCCTAAAAAAGAATGAGAAAAAGAGACTTACCAGCAAATGTCCACTTGACATTTACCAGTGACAGCATATATTCTGCCGAAGTTAGCACAAACTCATTCTCAAGTTTTTCAATATCAATAGAGGACTGCCAGCTTTGAGGCTCAGCATCATTATCAGCTGGTGCAGCAAAGTTAATGACATGAACACCTCCAAACAATATTAGTGCAGACGTGAAGAAAATAATATTCAATATATAGAAATATTATATAAGAATCCTTTATTTCCCCCGCGCATTTCATTCTGCTAAAATATGGAGAAGTAAACATGTTGATATAACATCATAATGAAATGATAAATGTTCATCTGGTGTTCTTTTGGTTGTTGAATTACTTACAATGTTCATCTGGTGTTCTTTTAGCTTTCTTACTCGGATAATGTTCACTCAGAAGAGAACTTCCCTCACCCAGTGGATCAATACAGGCATATGCAGGATGAACAAGATGCAATGCATTGACAGTAGCAGAAAGTGCATTCAGCCTCTCTTGCAATATCAATGAACTGCCTTGGTAATCTTTTAAAGCCGCTTCAGTTTTCAAACGAGCTGAATACAGGTATATGTAGTTTGCTGCTCGTCGCCAATTATGTTGATGCATTTGAAATGCATAGAGCAACTTATACAAGTTTGGCTTTGCAGAAATATCTGATCGTTCAGCCTACATATTACATGGTAAAAACTCCGTGCATTGAAGAAAACTGCAAAATTTACAGCACTCAATCAGCTCAGTCAGGGCATACCTTCCAAGCAAGCTCTTGCTCTACCTTTTCCCTTAAACCAATAAGGGGAAGTTTATTACTGCAAAGAATCTGCAAAAAAATACTAATTAAAATATGTGAATGGAAGAGCATAAAATGTCTGGTAGGAAATTATCCACATGCACTATCCTTTAATATATATACACACACACATACTTTCATTTATGAAGAAGCTTCCAAAAATGCAATATATTGTAGTAAATATTAACATATAACTCTCTCAGCATGTTAAGCCAGGAACAATATCATTGAGACTAGTTTTAACTAGAAAAATGTTTCATAACAGATACAGTACAATAATTTGGACACATACAGAAATATCATTTGCACAAAGATGGCAACCTCAAATGCACAGACTTGCACACATTTACGAATTACATATCTGCAAATGATGTAGGAGGGAGTACCACTACTATGTTTTAAACATGCATCCTTCAACTCAAATAACCACTCCCCAAATCATCTAAGCTAATCCTAGTCGTCACAATTCAATATTCCTGTAATCAACCTTTGAGGAAAGATCCATAAAAATATTATTCCAAAATGGCTAGTTTCAAAATCATAATCTATTTCATTCTATTTTGTATATCAACGTAAGGAAAGCCGTAAGTAGAGGTCAATTAACAAACGACAGTCAGAAAAGTTCATCATAGTTTATCCAACCTTTATAGCACCTTGTTCATAAAGAACAATTATGAAACGCCTCAAGCAGATGTATTTGCTCTCCTCATCTGGATTTGAAATTATTGCACAATATGCATCATAATAGCGACCAAGATCTAACGCAAATATAAAGACATTAGCCCAAAGTCGTCCCTTGATGGTTGTCACTGATTCATTGACTGAGTCGCCCGTGCAGTTTTCACCTTTCATAAGTATAGCTTCATCAACTTGCTCAAGTGCAGCAAGAGCAAACTGGCAAGCACCTTCACTAATATTATATCGTTCAAATAACTGCATTGCCCACTGATAGTATTGAAGCCTCCATGCAGCACCTGATGCACAACCACCTGCATAAAACCACAGGAATTGATGAGCAACTAAAATTTAAGATTATCTGTTTGTTTCAGATCATTGGAGTTTAGCTATAAAGATACTCACTAAAACCAAGATATGGAATTCCTACGTCATCAGACAAACTCTGCAGAGCCTCAGATGCACCATTTCCAGATGATGACCTGAACAAATACCAATAAATAGTGATGTGTCACACTTTTAAGGCAACCATAAGCAAATATGCTGAGGGCTTAAACCACATGTAATATATAATTTTGAAAATCTCTCTCAAGGAAAAGAACAAAAAAGAAAAAAAGTGGTTATTATCTGCAAAATATGAAGTTACCCACAAAGGAAATTCGGTAGAAATAATTTTCAAATTAAAACTCCAGATCAATACATAGGCTGCACCTTTATCATTGTCAAGGAAGATAGATAGTTCAAATAACTGAATTTTCTGTCAAGATGCTTCATCCAGTAAATTTGCCGACTCCATATATATTTTAATAGAAATAAGGCAAGTCTTCATTCCACAACAGTTTTGTCTTAAGCCAAATCAAGGATTATAGCAAACTTTGATTTTGTGCTATCATACTTGGTCATTCCAAAATTTGAGGACCAGATTTTTCCAACCAGGATAAATAGATGTTAGATATCATAAGATTATTATTGTTGACAAAGAAAACGGAATTTGTACTCATTTTAGTCATATCATGTGTTAAGAAATTTAATTGCATTTTTTTTATAAAAGAAGCAATGTTACATAAAGAAGAAAATAATACAATGGACAAGGCGGATAAGAAATCCTCCTTAATGGAGGCACAAAGGAGAAATATAAAAAAGACAGGCAAACATGTCAAAACAACAAAGCTCTCCAATCCCTTTGCATATCTGCTAGGGACTCCCACTTAAAGAGATTGTGAGCTGAGCACCAGAGAGAGGCGCAAATTAAGGGGAAATTCAAAATGGAACTCAAGTTCAAACCTAAAGGGGAAATTCACCAATAGCACTTAACTAAGTGATCAACTTACAGGCCGAAAATGCCCAATATAAATTGCATCTCTGAATTAGTTAAGTCCATATAATGCAAATAATAAAAAAGAAAAACATTTCAAAGGGTAATTGTTGTACACTTGTACCTGAAGAAACAGCGAATGGCATCATAGACTTTTTTATCCTTCTGTGTTGTATGCAATCCACACTGCACCTGTGCAAGGAGGCAACATCCTAGAAGATGATGACGTATGCACCATCCACCATCACCATCTTGAATACTCTGGGATGTCTTCTCCTTTAGCAAATGTGCTTCCACCATCATAAGCAAATGCTTTTGAAATATTTGAAATATAGGATACTTTCAGTAAAGATAACTACAGAGTAAAGAAAGAAAGAGAAGCGGCCAAATTCTCATTCTTGGAAGAAAAGAAAAGCAAGTAAATAACCTCGGCAGCACCATACTGGCCATGCTTGAAAAGGATAAATGCAAGATCAATTGAACGGCTCAAGAAAGTAGAGGATCCTCCAGCCTGTCCCCATATGATCCAACTGATAAAGTCTCTCATCCTATTAATCAAGCTCTGCATATTTGAAAAACGTTCTGAAGAAAAGTGGCTGTGGTCTACAGATGAACTTCCAACATTTAGCAAGAATATAAAAGCCAATTTGAAATCAAATCTTCCAAGCTTCTCATTCCATAATTGTTTCCCCATGTTGCTATCTGTATCATGACCAAAAAGGTTAACAGTATATCAGCAGTATGGCATATATGTATTCAATTCAGTACCCCCAATTTGTAAATCAATGCAATGTTGAGAAGTTGTTTTAGTCATTTAACATAAGCTGTACTCTGCTGAATAACTTTACAGTTCACAATGTTAAATATATAAATGCAACGCAAATCTCACTCATTTGACTCCCACCTCAGATCTCAGGAAAAAAATATATTATGGGCAAGACTAGATACTTTTTCTTGTAGACAAAGAATTAATACCTAGACATACATATTATTCATATATGGAAAGTTGCACACACTCCCTGAACTTTACCTCTTTTTGAGGGAGCAACCATAAACTTTCAAATCTGGATAAGAGAAGGTCTTTAAACTTTCCAAAACTTGCAAACAAACCTTACATACATAAGTTAAACAAAAACCATTCAACACGTGACTTCTACATGTTCATGAATGCACATGAAAATCCATAATTGGTCCAAATAAAAAATAAAAAATTCTCCTTTTAATTTAGTTTTTCTAATTATTTGATATTTTCTATTTTGGGAAATAGAAATAATAAAAAGGAGAAAAAAATTATAAAAAATTGTGGATATATGAGAAACCCCCACATGTATTAATCAACACGTGCAAGTCATGTGATGAACGGTTTTTGCTTAATTAGTGAACAAAAGGGTCTATTTGCAAGTTTTAGAAAGTTTAAGGACCTCTCACCTGAATTTGAAAGTTCAAGGTGAATATTTCAAAATGTGGTAAAGATCACGAGGTGTCTATGCATTTTTTCCATTCATATATTCTGCTGAAGAATTCTTTCGTAAAAATTATAGGGAAAATTTTATAATTTTACCACTGAAATTTTGGGCATTCTCAAAGTCAGTCACCTGTTGTTTACATTTTGAGACTAACATCCCCAACAAACAGTATTTGGAATAGGGCAGAAATAATATTTTGGAATAGGGCAGAAATAATATTTTCTAACAAAAATAGGTAGTTTTATATACTTGGACCTTGTGGTATTAAAATGTCTTTTTTTTTTTTTTACAGTGGTTGTGGTATTAAAATTTTAAACATTCAACTTAACGAATATTTACATTTGACACTTAGACCTTATGTGTTATATAACAGCATGCCCACATCTGCCACAATACTCTGGTTTCACCCAGTTTCAGATTCAGATACCATGAAGCATCTTATTAAGGGCATCCCAGTGTACAAGGCCTCCACCATTATGTTGTTTGGGAAGGGTCCGATGTAGGCAGCCTAACCCCGTGAGCAGGTCACAGGGCAGCAATCTTATTGTGAAAAAAAAAATTAAACACCAGATTAAATTTTAAAGCTAACTAACTTGCAAATTTTATTGATTTTCACGATGAATGCGTTTTTTGGGAGGTCATTAAGAAAATTTTCAATCTCTATTTCTTTTGAATTTGGGAGAAAGAGCGATCATGTGAGCCTCAGTCCCCTTATAATGATAATCCATGTAAGCCTTAATAAATTGGCACATGTAGTAATTCAATATAAAAATACAGCATAAAACCTACCTATTTGTAATGATGAAAGTTTAAAATTGAAGTCCTCAATTACAGCTGCTGCAGATGGTGTGATGGAAAAGAAGATAATGATTAGCCACTCAAAAATAATTTCTTGAAGCATTGGAACTAACTCAAGTTGTATTTTGGTTATATCATCATGTGACAAATGGACCTGCATGGAAAAATACAAAAAGTTACATACGAAATATAAAACATATTAAACTAAGTTCATAAAGAAACTATAGCATTTTGCTAACAAATATGACCTCCTAAATTCTTTGCAAACTTGTTCTACAAAAAACATGTTAACATGGTACTAGAGCATGGCTGACCAAGTACTCTAGAGCATAATCCTTGAACTCCTCAATCATGACAGAAGTATATGTTTTATTGTATATGACAAGTTCCGTTCTTCATGAAATTCTAATCTCACAAAAATCCTATCTTTTAGCAGTTAGCAAATATAAAAAAAAATTGATAAAAAAGCTAGCAAATACAAAATTAAACCATAATTGCACCAAAAAATTCAAATAATAAAATTAGAATATATTTATTTTCCTTCAAATTTAAATTCACAAGTGCATCTTTAAGTCATATATGATTATATATATATATATATATATATATATATACAATTTTACATTCAGATTAAATTCTGGCTAATCCACAAAGTCATACTTGTTGACAACCTTCTGCTCAACATTCAAACAACCTATGAGTCTTTACGGCCCAACCGCCTGATATAAACCATGAAACTAAAGTAAACCAACCAAATTACTAGGTTGGGTACATTGATAAGGCTCAGCAGGTTCCAATGCAGCCACATATATGCAACTATATAAATTCAGTTCATTGCTGATTCAAGGTCTGAAAAACCCATAAAAAACAACCCAACACAAATGTTTGACAGCTTACTATTCATCATTAAAACCCAATAATCTCTTTATTACATTTCAAATTTCAGATTCTACTTATTCAGTAGTGATTGCCACTCTGATTCTCAATGTTATCATTTCATGGGGTGGAAAGAAAAATCAATTAACATTGTTGAAAACAGAATATTATTAGCTGTGTAATGAGTGTGTGCTGTGCTGTGTGTAATGAGTGTGTTAGGTGTAGTGTGTGTGTGATGAGTACGTTAGGTATAGTGTGTGTAATGAGTGTGTTAGATAATGAGTGTGTTTAAGATAATATATATTATCTTATGTAAATTATCTATATATACATTCTTCAGCTGAGTGAAGAAACTCAAGCATTCTATTCACAATTCTTATTCTTAAATTCTTCAACATGGTATCAAGAGCCTCCATCAACTCTTGAATTTTTTCTCCAAGGTCTCTGCTACTGGTCCAAGAGACCTGCTCAAGTCACTCACTCACCGCTCGTCCGCATCACAAGAGTCACCCATTCCCGGTTCCCAAAAACCACACTCAAGCACTAAAACACCTGACCCTTCACGCACCAAGTGTCGGACCATATACCCACTATACAACACCACCGAAACCATCTCGAGAAGCGTCCGACCAGGCCACCCACCAGGAGCCAGTCGCCGAAACCGCTCCACGCTCTGTTTGCACAACATCACTGCAGAACCATATACCCACCATACACCGACACCAGAAATCATCCCAGAAGCCTCCGACCGGCCACCCACCGGAACCCCGTCGCCGGAAACCGCGCCACGCGCCTCCACGCGCTCTTTCTCTGTCGGCGCGTGAGATCCACGCGCCCCACGCGCACCACTTTCCGGCGCGTGAGGCACACGCTCCGCCTTCTGCTGCCGGAAAATTTTTTCCGACAACCCAGATCTGGTCACAATCACTGTTCACTCGCCACTCTTCTTCTTCCTCCAAAATTTTGCTACCAAATACTACCAACCCACACCACAATAAGGTTTTTGGGTTCTGCCTGAAGTGGCTTTCTGCCTTTTTTAAAGTTCTGATCTGATTATTCTCAAAAAAAAAAAAAGAAAAAAAAAAAGAAAGAAAATGGCCTCCAATTCTCAAAGAAATGATGGCCCTGCCTTCTCTTTCTCTGGCACACCAACAATTAATTCAGAAAAATTGAGTGCTAAAAATTATTTAGCATGGTCTGCCTCTGTAGAACTTTGGTTTCTTGGTCAAGGATTCCATGAACATCTCGAAAAAGCCTCCGATGATATTTCAGAAGACAAACGCGACCAATGGAAGAAGCTTGATTATCAATCGCGTGCTCTCTTGTGACAATCTGTTGAACCAACCATATTGACAAACTTCAGAACTTTCAAAACTTGTCACACCTTCTGGAAAAAGGCTCAAAATGTCTTTGCAAATGACATTCAACAAATGTATGATGCTGCACACAAATTAGCCACTCTCAAACAAGATGATCATAACATGGTTGCATATGTCTCGAAAGCCCAATCTGCGGTGGAGGAGTTAAAATTATCTTTGGAAGCCGATAAGCTCGAAGACATAAAGAAGAAACTTGATAATCTATATATGGTGTTGATTCTACAAGGAATGCATCCAGATTTTGATCATGTTCGCGATCAAGTCTTAACCCCGGTCAAGAAGTTCCTTCATTAGAGAATTTAATCACTCGACTACTTCGGGTCCCTTCATCTATAGGAGGCAACTCAGTTAACACTATTGAAACTTCTGCCATGCTTTCTAGTCGAGGAGGACGAGGAGGTCGTGGAAACCGAGGAGGCAGAGGTGGGAGAGGAGAAAGATCCTCAATGTTCTTATTGCAAAAGAATGGGTCACACACAAGACACTTGCTATTCTATTCACCAGATTTTGAAAATTTCTGAATATTTCCAAATCGAAACATCCGAGATGAAGTTTTCCGGCTTCGAATATCAAGAATATCTCCACTAAAGTCGCCAAGGAACCTCGAGGATCTCCTCATCTATAGGTGCTCATAATCATGCTTTCTGCTTGCATTTCCCAATCTAAAGTAATGATCAAAATCCATGGATAATTGATTAGGTGCCTCCGATCACATTCTTTAGTAATAGTTCTTTATTTTCATCCATCTCCTCTCCAAATATTCCTCATTTCATTACTCTAGTCGATGGCTCTCAAGATTCAAAGAAAAGGAATCGGTCATGTCTCACCCACGTCTTCTTTGTCTTTATCCTCCTGTTTTGTTTATCCCCAATTGTCCTTTCAATTTAATTTCTATAAGCAAACTTACTCGTTCTCATAATTACTCATTAACATTTGATGCTAACTCATTTGTTATACAGAACGTGGTACTGAATTGAGACGATTGGCGTAGGACATGAATCTAATGGTCCGTACTATCTCAAGCCGATTCTTCTTGGATTTGTAGTGTTCTTGCGCGTCACCAAAACTCCTTCATGAACGCGTTTGGGACATCCACATTTGTCCAAACTCAAAATAATGGTCCCGAGTCTTGAAAAATAAAATCCTTCAATCGTGAGTCATGTCAACTAGGAAAACATGTTCGTTCTTCTTTTAGGCATGCTGGCAGTCATGTTGATTCCCTTTTTTAGTTATTCATTCAGATATATGGGGTCCTAGTCGTGTCTTCTTTGGGTTATAGATATTTTATCACCTTCATTGATGAATTTTCTCGATGTACTTGGGTTTTCCTAATGAAAGGCTGCAAAAATTGTGTCCATCATCACTTCTTTTGTCAATGAAATTAAAACTCAATTTGGAAAAACAATTAAGGTGCTTAGAAGTGATAATGCAAAAGAATACTTTTCTTCCGCAGTTTCTTCCTTCTTGTCATCACAAGGTATTCTGCATCAGTCTTCATGTCCTCATACTCCTCAACAAAATGGTATAGCCGAAAAGGAAAATAGACATCTTGTTGAGGCTACATTATTACTTCATGCTAATGTACTGCACGTCATTGGGGACGCACTTTGGCTGTTTTTAATAAATCGGATGCCCTCTTCCTCCATTGAAAATAAAATACCACATTCTATTTTATTTCCCAAAGAACCATTGTTTCATATTGCTCCAATGTATTTTTGGATGCACTTGTTTTGTTCATGATATGTCTCCGAGGTCTTGATAAACTTTACTAGAGCCATCAAATGTGTCTTTCTTGGATATTCCAGTTCTGAAAGGTTATCGATGTTACTCTCTATTCACAATTGTTACTACATCTCTGCAGATGTCACATTCTTTGAAGAAAAGTTATATTTTTCACCTTCCACGAGTTGAGTCAAAAACTCTACAAGAAGTTTTTCCTATTCCCTATCTTGGTCCATCACCTCCTTTGCAAGAATCGGGGTCAATCATAGAGTCTCACAGATATTCTGAAAATCTTCCACTGAGCAGACCACAAAGACCACTCATCACATACCAACGCGTCCACAAATTCCCAACATCGGGAATTGGAAGGCACTATAAGACCAATCATCATCCTACTCCAGCGAGACAACCCGACTACGGACCTACTCAAGAAAATCTTTGCCTGGCCAATTGCTCTTAGGAAAGGTATTCGGTCCACACGAAATCCTCATCCTATTTATAACTTCTTAAGTTATCATCGTCTTTCTCCTTCTTTTACTCTTTGTGTCCTCTTTATCTTCTCGTCTCTATTCCTAAAAATCTTTGTGAAGCACTTGATCATCCAGGATGGCGACAAGCCATGATTGATGAAATGCGAGGCATTGGAGCATAATGGTACTTGGGAGTTAGTTCCTCTTCCTCCGGGAAAGAAACCTGTAATTTGTCGGTGGGTATATACTCTTGTTAAAGTAGCTGGCCAATGAACAAACATTGATCGTCTCAAAGCCAGATTGGTTGCAAAAGGTTATACCCGGTTATGGTCTTGACTATGGAGATACTTTTTCCCTCGTGGCCAAAATTGCTTCGTCGCTTTTCTTGCCATAGCGCCATCAACCATTGGCCATTATATCGCTTGGATATTAAAAATGCATTCCTACATGGAGAATTAGAAGAGGAGATCTATATGGAGCAACCACCGGATTTGTTGCTCGAGAAGTCCGGCTTGGTTTGCAAATTGCAACGATCTCTTTATGGACTCAAACAATCTCCACGCGAGCTTGGTTTGGAAAATTTAGCTCGTTGTTCGTGCTTTTGGAATGAAAGCGTAGTGAAGCGAGACCATTCAGTTTTTTATTGCCATACCTCTCCCGAGTAGATGTGTTTACTTGGTAGTATATGTGGATGATATAGTCATTACAGAAATGACCCAAAGAAAATTTCTCGATTAAAGGAACATTTATTTAGTCATTTTAGGACTAAGGATATGGGAAAGGCTGAAATATTTTCTTGGAATTGAAGTTGCCCGATCAGGAGAATGGGATTATCATCTCACAAAGGAAGTATGCGTTAGACATACTTAAAGAAACTAGTATGTTAGGCTGTAAACCGGTGATAGTCCCATGGATCCAAATTTGAAATTACTACCCAACTGAGGGGGAGACTTATTCTAATCTGAAAGATATCGAGATTGGTTGGAAAACTCATCTACCTTACTATTACAAGGCCGGACATTTCCTTTGCAAGTTGGAGTGGTAAGTCAATTCATGCAATCCCCTCGCATAATGATCATTGGGATGCGATGTCAATTCTGAGATACATTAAAGGACCACAGGGACAAAGACTACTCTATGAAGACAAAGGAAACACTCAAATAGTTGGATTTTGTGATGCAGTTAGGCGGTGCTCACTCCATTGATAGGCGTTCCACTTCGAGGATCTTGTGTCTATTGGAGGAAATCTTGTCTCATGGAAAAGTAAGAAACAAAATGTTGTTGCAAGATCTAGTGCAGAGGCTGAATACAGAGCTATGGCTGTAGCCACATGTGAGCTTATTTGGATTAAACAGATTCTTCAAGAACTGAAGTTTGGGAATACTCAACAAATGAAACTATGTTGTGATAACCAGGCAGCCTTGCATATAGCTTCTAATCCAAAGATCATTCCATGAGAGAACTAAACACATTGAAATTGATTGTCACTTTGTCAGGGAGAAAGTCCTTTCTAAAGAAGTCATCACCAAATCAGTTAGTTCTAATGATCAACTGGCAGACATCTTCACAAAATCACTAAGAGGACCAAGAATTCAGAATATCTGTTCCAAGCTTGGAGCATTTGATTTATATGCTCCATCTTGAGGGGGAGTGTTGAAAACAGAATATTATTAGCTGTGTAATGAGTGTGTGCTGTGCTGTGTGTAATGAGTGTGTTAGGTGTAGTGTGTGTGTGATGAGTACGTTAGGTATAGTGTGTGTAATGAGTGTGTTAGATAATGAGTGTGTTTAAGATAATATATATTATCTTATGTAAATTATCTATATATACATTCTTCAGCTGAGTGAAGAAACTCAAGCATTCTATTCACAATTCTTATTCTTAAATTCTTCAACAAACATTAACCTATATTGTTGCCAAATTTCTAACTGCATCTCTCAACTGGAAGATTTGTAACTTCAATTTAAATATGATGCTAACAGACCTTAACATTTAACAGATTTGAATCATCATATCCATGCACAAACAAAAAAATGCGGTCATAATTATCAATTTATCGCATCCAGTCACCAACACAATGCAAAGGCAGTAGTATTCAGTTTCTCAAGTGGATCAGTTTGCTGGCAGTTCAAGAATTGACAAACATCAAACTCAGTTCAGTAACATCATGCGTAAAACTTTCAAATATTGCAATTGAACAAAAGAAGAAATACAGACAACTTACTAGTTGGAATCTCCAATTGCTATCTTATTTAATAAGACAATAATTTGAATTAACTGATTTTTGCAATAAGAAAATCATTATGCATATGAGCATATACATGCATAGAAATATGTGTATAAACTGACCTGACCACTGATGTCCACCAGATAGCTTAGAAATAGAAGAAAGTCCCAGGCAGATTCAAACATCACCTTTGCAATCTGATAAGTAGTCTGTACTATAATGGAGGAATTGATATTTGATGACATTTCAGTATCAAAATTATGTATTATTTTCTGTGGAACCAAAAATTTCAAGAAACCCTCAATTACATTTAAAATCCTGCCCCATGCAGAAGCCTTTTTGTACAAGCCTTGAAGAGATAAGAACATGTCAACAGAAAGTTTCCTCAGACTTCTATGATCCGCTAGCTCCTTCTCCAGAACAACGATATTATCCCCAGGAGTAGAGGTATGGAGCACTGGACCTGATGTACCATATCCAGTTTCCAGAATCTTCAATATACAGCGAACAATATCTTCAGAAGAAATCACTGGTGCAGTTAAAAGTGATTGATAAAATATAGAAGAAGCAGTTTTCCCCAACTGTTGGCTGAAACTTATAACACATCTGACCAATTCAATCAGAATTTCACATTCAAGATCATCATCAAATAAATCCACAAGGCCTGTGAGCTCACCAACTTCATCCGAAGAGCCTACAGAATATGAACGAAAGTCCATATCAAGGAAAGGAAAGAAAAACAATGAACAGAATATAATGATCAAGTTAATTAAAACCATCTAAGAAAAAGCTAGGTATTTTTTTATAATAAGAATTCATTGAGAGAAAAGAGATAGAGAGAGGTATCCATAATTATTAATTACCCTCAATAATCCGCTCAATATCTTCCAAAGACCGAAAAAGTGAAACTGAACTTTTTCTGATTAAAGCAACAGAACCAGCAGAGGAATCAACAAGCAAACCATATAATGCATTGTTCTTGCACCAATTATGGAAATAGCGGGTGAAAAAGCATTTCCAGCAATGCAATATGGACACTTTTTCAGAGCCAACCTACCACAACATCAATCCTGTCAGTTTAACACACCAGACTTACCCCTCCCACAAATAAAGAGGGGAAAAGGTAAGGAGAGAGATGAGAGAGATTTAATAGATATGATAATGATAACCTCGTGTTCTATAAGTGAAAGTATCTCCTTTTTTAGTCCGTCAGCAGTTAATGTTTGGAACTCAGATTCAACCAAATGTCTGTTATACTCAACCAGAGTTGCATACAAAGCACCATTATGATGCACCCCAGGAAGAAGCAGCCTGTGTAAAAAAATTGAAGATACAAATGGCACAATATCATCCTGCAGAAAATAAACAACTGTAAGTCATATCTTTAACATATGAGAACTCCCAGCATAATAACAATTAGCACTTACATGTTTCATTGATAAGAAAGTTTTTTAGTCCAACACAGGTAGTTCAAATATTTTAGTCCACTAATAGCAAAGGAATAAAAGGCCTCCAAGACCGACTTTAGAACATTAACTTCCTAAATTAGTGAATTCCAAGTTATAAAGATTCAAAAGGAAGATTATACGTGACCTAATACCTTCGAAGATGAAAATATTGAATGTGCAATCCGCAAAATTTCATCTGCAAGATGTTCTGAACTTTGAAATAGCTGATCAGCAACAAATTCTTCCTGTAGTGCATAAGAAAATGCTTCTACCCTGACAAGACACAGGATAACAATTAAGCATGAACAATCACTTTACCCATATTAATAGGGTAACACTAACAACTACAACCTAGATTTATTATAATAGGGTTAGGACCTTTTGGTCTTTATTTCTCCAGTAAAATGTATTTTCTATCAAAAAGTCATATATAGGGTTAGGACCCTTTGACACTGGTGTAAAACAATATTAATCTTAGTCTTGGACCATTGAATAACTTTTTTATGGGATGGATATTTTTGCAAAATCCAGGGTTGGAATAAAAGCTCCCATCACATGGATAATCCTAAAAGAATTTCATATTAGCCCAAAGTTGATTTATACTGCATTGGGATGTAATAAAATTAATGTATTTATTAATGTACAATAAGGTCTTTCTGAAAATCTGATTTTTGACAGAGCACAATAGAGTTGTTTGATCCATGTAGCCAACCCCACCTAGTGAGAAAAGACTTTTGTTGTTGTTGTTGTTGTTGTTGTAATCTTTTCAAATAAAAGAAATTAGTAACTATATGATTATATACCTACCGGGCTACTGTTATCCAATTTTTCAGAAATTTGACTTAAAATATCAACATAATGGCTACTTGTAATTTGATAGGCCTCTTAAATGGGTGTATAGAAGCAGAGGGAAAGAAAGAAGGGGAGCAAAGGGTATTGGGCCGCAAGAACGGGGCCTACAGGTTGTGAGGGAAGGAATTGGGCAGGTAGTGGCAAAGGAGGGCATAACTGAAATGACAGGTGGCGGGCGAGGAGTGGAGGAGGGAGATGTGGGAATCATTGGAAGTGATGAGAGAGAGAATATGAATAAGGGGGGAGGTAACCGAATGGGGAGGGGGGATTGGAGAGAGAGTTGTTGGGACTGAGCAGTGAGGAGAGGATTCTCATCTCAGTAGGGGGTATTCTCTTTTGTGGGAGTATCATTTCTTATTTCCTGTTTTTATCCTTTCTGCAAGGAGATCTTCTCCACCCAGTTTCTCTATTTTACTGTTTAATTCAGCATTGTAAGGAGGAACTCTCTTCTCAGATTTCAGTTGCAATACAATCTATTTTCCATTTTTAGTTTTCTTTCTTGATGGTTCTATTATAATTCATCAATTGGATAGATGAAAACTGTATTCTAAAAAAAAAATTTAAGTGATGTGAGAGTATAAAGTTTTACAACAGTGTCAACAGACCCTGGCCATGCCTATGGATAACATAGTTCTGTCACTATCAATTGGCAAAAGTTTAGCTATATTAGAGTTCTAAACTAACTGCCTTCTTTCAAATTTTGAGTATTAAAATGCTAAAATCATTTGAGATATAATACCTGGTTTATACTACAACTACTATGAAAAGATTATCAATTGAACAGCCTGGCATGAACAAACTGAAAATGTTACATACTCATCAATATTTGTAGAGAATATGTGTGATACTAATTCATCATCCTTCAGTATCCATATCTTGTCCGAAGTTAATTTAACATCAAGGCATCGTCCCTGGACAAAACTAGAGCAGTCTCACATTTCGTCCAAAAATCCAAGCTGAATGAGAAGGCCGAAGATAAAAAAAAAAAAAGAAAAAAAGCCAACAGGTTACCTCCTCCAAGGGGATATTTTGTACTGAAGGCTCCATAGAGAAAACAATTCTGTCCCCTAAACTATATAGGATATTATGTAAAGAGATCACCTCCAAGCTTTCATCCTTCACAATCAAGCCCAAAAAATCAGTTACAAAAGAAAGCAATAAAAACGTAACAAACTAAACTATAATGCTGATCTTTACATCAACTAAACAGCTGATGCTCCAATAGATATTAGTTTTTAAAGGACAACTCAGATTTCTCTCACAACTTCGGATGTTAAACCACATCCTTATGATGTCTCTCTGTTTTGAAGCAGGCATATTATGAACTGTACGCATTAAATAAACTACAATTTGTCCAATTCAGCCAAAATTCACAATAAAAGATAGAGGATTCAATCCTAACCAGGAAAAAAAACAAAAAACAAAAAAGAGTGAAAATAAAAGAAGAACCACATGGTGACAGAAAACAGAAACAAAGATGAAAACAAAATGCATCAAATTAAAACATAAAAAGTGCAGATAGGGGAGAAAATGACTTTCCAAAGTTTGGCTCAATAATTTGCTTGATAAGGAAAGCTTGTGAACTAAAGCAAACCATGAGCCACAATTTCTAGATCATTAGTTAAATGAGTCCAGATTGAGCTATTGTCAGTCCAACTCATTTGGCCCATTAGCTGGCTTGATTAACTTAAATTTATATATGGATACAGACACACACAAGCACGCACACATTGAATATAGAAGTTAATAATATTAAAGGAGGGTTCTAAGGATACTTTATCTCCCTCTATCAAACAAATTAAAATTCTATTGCCAACAAAAAAAGAGCAAAGTATTGGCAAGTTTAACATTTCATAAGAATTTCTATCTTCAAATTTTATTCATTTTTCAATAATCAAATGCTAAAACATAACACTTAATTTCTATTATACAACCCTTTCAAACTTAAATTTAAACAATATTTATCAATATGAAGTTATTATTACAGTCTACAGACCTATGTTTCAAATCACTCTTTATTTTAAGCCATGACCATGATTCTTTAAATAAATATTTCATCTGAAATATTTATATGAGAAAAATTCACATTGTATTAGCATAACAACAATTTAAATATAAATATAAATACAAATTACTTTATCTAAAAAAATTCAAACTACTCACTCCAATGAGCCAAATAAGTTGAGTTAGGCCGACTAATTTTATTCAACTTAACTCATAAACAATAAAGTCACTTTTACTAATCAGGCTCAAGTAATTCAATAACCCAATGCAAGTTGACTGTGACCTAGCCTTTTGAGCTCATTGTTAAGCTTGTCTTGACCTCAAACCAATTAATTTTACAATAATGATTATTGCACACTATTTTTTTACACCACTTTTACACCTGGTTAACAATAAGTAAATATTTGGTTAATAAAGTATATCGTTTGGTTAATGGATTTTGGTAACCAATCACTTACAAGCCGGTAATCTATTAACCAAACGATATACTTCATTAACCAATAATTTGGTCATCATTAACCAAGTCCGTGAGTAATCGTTTACCAAAACTCATTAACTAAATGATATACTGTATTAACCAAAAATTTACTCATTGCTAACCAAGTGTAAAAATGGTGTGAAGAAAATGATGTGCACATATCATTACTCTTAATTTTAAGATGAGCCAAGCCTAAACTCATCAAAGCCCATTCTTACTTTGCTCATTTCCAACCCAAAGTAGAGATTACAAGCAAACACATTAGATTATTCTGTATGCTTAAATGCTAGGATAGAACTGTTGAGCTATTTGCTTAGACCAATATGAGAATCCATATACATTTAAAGCAGGAAGTCTTCAATCTAGACATCCATTTTTTAACCCAAAATATGCTATATGTCCTCTTTTTAACAATCTAGATGAAACACAGTTTAAATGATTGAAGTTGCTTTCAAGTGCATGTTTAAACAGAAGATAAACATAATCAACATTGTATTTTGTCTTTAACAAATGAGTTAGAAATCAGAACGTCTTTAATTTCATACCGAAGTATGTCTGTATAAGATTGCCAAAGGAATTGTACTTGAATCAGGGTGAGGTTGACCAACCCATAACCTTACAAAGGTAGCACCTGAAGAACAAAAACAGAGATGTGTGAGAGCACATCTGTGTTTGTGAGTACAAGTAACCAAAAGAGAAGAGATGGTATATCATTAAACAAAGAAAAGGAGAGACAATCGTAATTCATTTTCAATTACATTTGATACGCTAGCAGAAAAGAGACAATGTTTACCATTCCCCATGACCAAGACAATTAAACAAAAAGAACATGCTTTAATTTCTATAATCCTTTCCAAGTTTATTTCATGTAACTACTTCCATTTTTTTCAGTTATGCACAACCAGAAACCTTATTATTGTTTTCCATTGATCAAGGATGAAAAAATTAATATAAGGAATTTTTCATTATCTTTATAAAGGAAGAGAGAGGAAAAGGCAAATTTATTTGTTTATCATTTTTTATAAAAGAAGAAATTCATTAAGACGAAGAGAAGAAAATTACAAGGATATTAAAGGATGAGGGATCCTCCATAAAAAATACACACAGATGTACAAACAAAGACAAACAAAAATTATATAGACATATCAATTTTATATGTCTGCTTAATAATCTCATTTTTATTCACCAGTGTTTCAGAAATCTACAGGGAAAAGAAAAAAAAATGAAAACATAGAAGAAAGAAAAGAAAACAGACCTGGGAAAAAATAAATAAAAGTAAATTGACAGAGAGATATCATATAAGTGAATAGTACTATGGCTGGAAACTAGCATTTCCCCATGTTTCTTTTTTTATTGTCAATAAAATTATCAAATTATGCCTGTATAAATAAATATTCTACATTCAAGAAACTGGTAGATATATGCCCATACGTGCACATGCAGAGAGGAAAAGGCAGTTGCCTGTCATTTACAATAGTCTTCATGTAAATATACATGTATAGACATACGTCGGTTTAAAAGTCTCATTTTGATTCATGTGTGTTTCATAAATTTACAGGGAAAAGAAAAAATAAAAACAGAGAAGAAAGAAAAGGAAATAAACCGGGAAAATATAAAAGTCAATCAACAGAGAAATACAATTGAATAGTGCTATGCTGGAAATGATAGATGTATCCGATTTGGAACCCCAAGCATTTGAGTGCTATGACAATAAATATTGTCTTCCTTTCCTTTCCACCAAATAGCAAGATTATGGAATTAGTGAAGATCTTTCTTAGCAGAATGTTGCTTTCCGTTCAAATCTTCGCATTTAGTTTCTTTAGAATTCCTAAAACAAATTACAAAAGTTGCACCACTTCCTTTTTATCCAATTTTAATGTCCAGGGAAAGATGTTAAAAGAGGCCATGAAACCCTATTTCTTCTTTCACTGATAAAACCATAGAAATCCAGAAAACATTTTTCACAATTATCTATCCAAATTCCCTACAAGAATACCTGTTAAACCTCTAGATTCTAAAAGGCAGAACCTTCAAGAAGCCATTCATTTAACATCAAAGCCAGCCACTACTTGGCCTTGAACTTCCCCCAAATAATCCACTAATGCCATACAGTGCATACCATTTCTCGAAATTTCCTAAACCTACAAGTTAGATCTTGGAATCCTGAAACCATCCATGTAAAAGTCACTGGCAAGTTTCCTAATTTCTCCCATTCATATGGACATGAATACAGAAGAAATCAATATTAAGAGTCCTATTTAATGTTTATGGAGGCCCACCTGAATGGAGCAAGTACAACATAAATATAAAAGAATATAGGTTTGAATTAAATCTGAGAGGTAGACAATACCTGCCATTGTCATAATGCCCATAGTATGACTAAAGACCCTGCTATGAGATGCAAGATCCCAAATTCGTAAGGTCCCATCCAAATGAAGCACAAACACAAACCTCTTCCCATGCAACTCGGATATTACCAAGTCTTGTACAGTACCCACCATTTTACCCCTAGAAGACATGTTTAATATGAATATCTTATAATTCATAACACGGGCGCGAGCGGTGGGAGGATCAAAGAAAAAGAAAATAGATTGGAAGACTGGAATTTGCTTGTTTGGTATTAGAATTTAAAAAGAAAATACCTTGACATAAAACCCCACAATCGGCTAATTCCTGCTTCATCTCTCAGTTCGTGAACAAAACCTTTGAGGAAAACAAATTCATCATAAACCATTAAAAAGTGATAAATAAATATCAAGAAAACTCCGAACAAGAGGAGAAATTTAACATTGTCAAAGGTAAGTTTCTGTTGCTATATAGCTGAAGCCATCTCTATTTTCAAATCCGCCATCAAAACGAGACACAAAAAGCAATAAAAGCAATTTTAGGACAAGTTCACAGAGGATATGCAAATTACACAAGTATGATTTGCAATTAAAGAAAACAAGTGAAACAAGTGAGCGGTGGCACATAGAGTAACTAGAGAGCAAAAGGGCCAAGTTAAATCATACCAGGAGCACTTGGGTCAAGTACACCAAGTTGAAAACAGCAAACAGAACCATCATTTCTTCCAATAACAAGACACCCAGCAGTTGCAGTTACAGCGGTTATTGCTACATTATTGGAATAATCGCGCACATTAAGCTCTAAAAGCTCATCCACAGGGAAAATTAAGCTGGACGCATATGCAGAAACATTTCTAATTTTCAATAGGTAAGCCACCCCAGACACAGTCAATACATAAAGCAAGTAAGGGAATCTAGAAGTGCCAGTAATCTGCATCAACAAAAAAAAAAAAAACACAAAACTTGCGTCAAAACGAGCTACATGACAAAATATCAAACGGCGCACACGAAATGAACAATGAAGTAAGTAACCTCATTTTTGCAGATAAATGCAAATGGGCAGAGAGCATCAGGGAAAGTGAATCTCAGTCCCAAACTAGGAAATTCTTTGGAAGCACTGAGCTCAAGTAACTCGAGAGCGTGAGGCTGCGTCTTGTGAATTCTCCTGCTCAAAGGGGGAAAGAGAGATTTTCTTGTTAGTAAAATGGTCAAATTGAGGTAGAAATTGGTGGTGAGCGAGAGAGAGAGAGAGAGAGAGAACCAAAAAAGATAAGCAGAAGGATGTTCGATGAGGAAGCAGGAGGCGCAATCCTCGGTGGGGGGACCAAGAGTGGGGGCGGCGATGTTGGAGGAAGAAGGGACGGAGAGTTCGATCCAGCGAACGGAATCGCTGCCGATGATGGGGACTTCCTTCCCTGCCAACGTCGAACCACTTCCCATTTTCGTCCAATCAGCAGCAAAACCCTAGTGCAGGGTTCAGGGTTCTAAGAGCGAAGACCGACAACATGAAACTATCATAGTGTTGGCGCTCGAACAATGCTTAAGAAAATAAAAGGGATTTAGTCATTTAAAAAATAATAATGATTCTTACGCATTATTTTTTTATATTATTTTTACATTTAGTTAATAATTAGTAAATTTTTAATTAATATAATATATTATTTAGTTAATAAGTTTTGATAATTAATTACTTACAAGTTAATAAAATTTAATAACTAAATAATATGTTGTATTAATCAAATATTTACTCATTGTTAACCAAATATAAAAATAATATAAAAAATAATAATATGTATATATCATTACTTTTTAAAAAACTTAGATAAAATTATATAAATGTTTGTTGAGAAATTTTCTAATTAAAATATAATATATGTATTATTAAAAGTAAAAATGATCTAATATTAAAATTAAAAAATAATATATATGTTATATTTTATTTAAATAATAATACTATAAGTACTTACGAAATTTTACCTAAGTTTTTTTATAAATAATTTAAAGTGAGGAGTGTATTTTATAGATTAAAGTGTAAAATTATAATTATTGATGAAAAAATTAAAAAAGTGAAATATCACATATTCATAATTTGTTATACAAATATTTGTATTTTATAAAATGTTAAATTCTTGTATTTTATTAAAAATTATAATTATGTATTTTACTCTCTAAAGCTTACTCATCAAATTTAAATCCTTTATGATTGTTTTGTGTGATGTATTTGAGTAATTTGGACTGAAATTAATTAAGGATATCAAATATATTATTTGACTATTATGTGATTTATGGTATATGAGCTTATAACACTTAAACAAATTATGTGGATTATTATAGTATGTCTTATATTTAAGTTATCTACGATGAATTAGACTACCTATTGATTACTACATAAGGAAATGGGTTATATTTTCATGCTTTTAAGTTAAATGTTATTGCCCCCATCGGCATTGGCGGATCTTTAAATGGGTAACCCCATCTTCCCTTTTAAACTTTTTGTAATTTTTTATTCATATGTAATTTTTATTGAAATATAAATTGTTGAAGTCATAAAGAACCCACTTTAACAAAGAGATATTTATAATATTTTTATTTAGCTTTTATTTTTAGTTAGTTTTAGAATAAATACTTATACAAGTATTATTAGTTATATCCTCTAATGATAAATACATCAAAATAATCATTTACTGTCAATTTTTATTTTAAATTAGTCATTTAATATCATTTTTTATATCAAATTAGTTCTTTAATGTCACTTTTTACATCAAATTAGTCCCTCTAAAAAATTATTAGAGAATTAAACTAATGTCACTTGTATATTTAGAGAATTAAAATGAATGTTTACTCTTATTTTTATTTGATAACTTGTTTGAAACTTTAAATATATGATACTTAAAATTCTTTTAAGTATGCATAATGTAACAAAATAATTATATTTTTTAGCCTCCCAAAATTTTAGTTCAAAATCCACCATCCACGCTACCCACCAATACACTTTTGGCTTTTATGGTAAACAATTTAAAAAAGTAAGAGAATAACAATCATTTTTTTGTTTTTCACGTACTATTAATTCATGGATCCTTCAATACTATCAGGTATGTTATTTTAAGGATGAATTGTGCAATTTAAATTGCTTATATTTTTCAGCAATATATTTCTAAAAAACATGTTCATTAGTTATTTTTTAGCGTTTGATAATATACATATATGAGGCATATATAATGAAATAAGTGATTTATTATGAGAGTAAAATAAGAATTCTTAATTTTTAAATTATACATATATAGTTAAGATTAAAATATAAAATTATGTGATTTTTTAAAATAATTATGTGATCTTAAAAAAAATTTTAATCTTGATCATTTATATAAAACTCATCAACTTCTCAGACACCAGTTCCTTCCCTTGCTTTCTTATCCCTGGGCAGCCTGCCCTCACTCTTGAACAAGCCCTGTCTCTAACTAACACATTTTTTCTAGTGTATTTCTCTATCACGTCTTCTGTTTTATAAGGCTTTTATAATTCTTCACTTGTCCTCTACTGGAGGTGACCGTTATCTATGATTTGAAGTTTTAAAATTAAGATGCTATTTATGTGTACTTTGAGATTTTAACATGTTGGTATTGGGTCTTGAAATTTCAACATGTGTAATTATCCTCTTTGACTATTGTCCATTACTTAATTCTTAGACTAGCGATTGTTGTATAGATTTAATTTTAATTTATTGTTAATGTAAAAATTTTTTTACATAATTATTTAATTATATACTGACACATCATTAAAAGTGTTAGACTTTTAAGGTAATTGTTATAATAGTTAAACTCTTTTAATAAGTTGACAATATATGATTAGGTAAAAATGTAAATAAACTTTACACTGACAGTGAATCAAAATTAAACTATTGTTTTATTTCTTTGTTATTTTAGCACATGCATACTTTGGATTCTTCCATTGATTTAGAAACTCCCGTTTCTAATCCAATAACAAATGCAACACCCTTTCTTTTTTTGTTCACCGTCTTCCAAAGTACATTTAAGTGTTGGAGATTAAAAAAAAGTTTTATATTAGCATGACGCAAATGCAAACTCTTTCAAGCCTCGTTTTACTTGCTTTTAATTGATAGATAAATATTTTGCACTCGTGACACTCGCAAATGTATTACTACGTGTGTTGGGCTTGGGATTAGGTTGTTTTCTGCTGTAATACTTGTTAAAAATATGTCATTATTTTGTTCATTTTGTTGGCTTTTAATGTATTTGTGATACGGGAATTGGGATTTGTATTTGGGACATTGTGGTTTAATTATTAAACATTTGAAAATTTGTTATTTTAAATCTTGAGATTTCTTCATTTGAAGTTGGATTATTATTCTATTTTGTAGCATCAACAATTTCTTTCTTCATCAAAATCTGTTTTAGAATAATACAGAATGAGACAATAATTATACTAATTAATTCTATTTGCTGTGTTATGTATTTACAATTTTAGAATTAAAATTTATAAATGAGGTATTAATGTAAAGTTAAGAGACTAAAAGTTATTTTTTTTAGTTTAAGGAGTTTCCATTGGGATTAAAGGGAAATGAAAAATGAGTATGTCACTACAAAAAAGTATATTTTTTACGACAATTGATAAAGACCAATAAAAATACTAATTTAGCTATATTCTACCGGTTTATTTATTTATTTTTAAAACACTTTAAGATGACAAAATCACACATAGCCTTCTAATGCATCAATCCATCATCAACTCAGCATCTATTAAGATTTTAAGGATTTCCAAAACAAAAAAATTGGGAAAAAAATCAACATGCCCAATAGTTCAGAGTTTTAGACAATATTGATATGTATAATGAATAAAACTACAGTAATAATACTTGTAAAAATTTATACTCACACACTTTTTATATACTCTCATGTAAGTCATTGGATAACACTATAATCTCAATGTAAATTTTTCTAAATGATTCATATTGTACACATACTTCTTAAAAGTTTATACAAATATATTTTTTCATAAAACTATTAACAAATATATTACACCTACCAAGTGGGTGTAAAGGCTAAATAGCTTAGCATTTCATATGTTTGGGTTTATAGCAAAATCTGGAGACCCCCAGCCCAACGAACTTGGGCTATCAAATCTTGTTGTGGGTTTATCCAGTGTAAGTAAGCATAGCCCATTTAACCTTAACAGGCTGACACATCACACACAGTGACAGAGGCGCCAAAAATTATAATCATGCAAGCTTCACCTAATGGCTAATGTTAATATTGAGTGCCCAACTAAATGTCGCTTGCATTTGAGGTTTGGATCTAATTAGATGAGCATCCGGAAATGTAGTTATTCTATAATGATTACTTTCATTTGGTGCTCCATTTGGTGATAACACTTTGTCTACTTTGTTGGCTGAAATACGCATATAAGATCTTGATTCTTGAGCTATGGCAGGGCCACAGTATATGTTGGTGTCCCAAAATTTGTTGTTTAAGCATTTGTCGTATCGAACTCACAACAACATGAACTGAAGGTCTTCGCCTTACTTTGGACTATGTCATCCCCACCAAGTAGCCACTTTCAATCAAAGCTCATGTGTTGCTATTCATATCGTTACTTTTCGGCAAAGTGACCAAAGTTTGGTCCCATGACGGATAGCACCTACTTAAGCAGCAAGCACAGTATTTTTTTCATGTCATTTTCTCATCCTTTACTTCTTTTTTGCCCCACGCTTGTCCACAAACTCATCCCACATTTATATCCTTCTCCCATTTCCAGTTGTTATCTATCTTCAAGTCATGCACGTTCGGGCTGCAATCATGTGATTTGAACTCAATAATGCTCGTTCCCTACAAGCCACAGCATATGCACCTGTACCCAGTTGGGATCAGGACCAGAAGATTTAGAACTGCCAAGATAGGATCATGTTGAATATCTGATTGCAGCGTGTCTGAAATAGTCAAGGAGCCAAAGTGCTAGAGCCCCAGGGGTCTTCATTCACGGCCACCACCACCATTACTGCGCTATCAGTCTTGGAAAGTGATAGAATTTTAATAGGACTGTTCACTGCCTCACCCAACACTTAGTTACAGTACACGGTCATTATTATTAGTATTTTATTATTTATTTTTTTGTAAAGAAAAAGTTTAGAAGGAGTGGAGGATATTCCAATCGCGGGACATAGTACAAGCCACAGCTTTCAAGGGAAGTGTTTTTGATTCCTTACCGGCTCAACAAACCCCGTTGACCACTAAACCGTCATTGTTAGTTTATTTTAATTTGAATAATTCTAAATTCACTTGGAGAAATTTTATATTGTTGTGGACATTATAATGTGCTATGCACAATCATATCGTTAGCTGATTTTAATGTGAATAATTCTAAATGCGCATAGAACATTGTCCAATGCACAATTCATATTACACTAACAAATTGCTCATGAATTAGGCATATATAAGACCTACTGTTATGTTTTGCATTATCTCAACAAAATACATTCTTTTTTTTGTATAGAAATTCAATTTGAATGACAGTGGTATTTTAATAATTATTCAAATCCTTTTGTGGTGCAGCCTAGTGGAGCAAAGGTGGTCTCTTTAGAGCAAAGGTGATAAAGATGCAAAAAGGAGGCCTTCAATAAATAATAAAGATGGACATCTATTTATCTATTTCAATCTCATTCGTGTATTCGTCCGTGTCATTTCCCTAGTAAGATTCATAAAGACAAGAAGATACATTCTTAAATGGGAGGGGATGAGGGATAATACACAAACTATACTATGGACAAAACAAAAATGCCAATAATTATAATGGGTATATGGCATATACTCCCCATTACTGGTAATTCCTTTTGAATAGCTAGCCTTCTCTTTCATCATCTTTTGGTCTTGCTGAAGAACTTGAACCTGAGGCCATCCCAGTGACTTGGGTGTTAGTGAACCTTTGTAATTGAATCATGCGTGCATAGATCCCATCAGGGTGATTTTTCAACAACTGCGAATGGGAACCTTGCTCTGCTACTTTCCCATCATCAATCACGGCAATGAGATTAGCATTCCTGATAGTTGATAGCCTGTGTGCAACAATAATAGTTGTTTTTCCTGAGCAGGCACGGTCTAGAGCTTCCTGAACAGACCTCTCAGATTCAGCATCAAGTGCACTTGTTGCCTCATCAAGAAGCAAAAGCTCTGCCTTCCTCACAAAAGCCCGGGCAATTGCTACTCTTTGCTTTTGTCCTCCAGATAGTTGAACTCCTCTCTCCCCAACAAATGTTTTGTATCCATCTGGCAGAGCAGATATGAACTTATGGGCATTGGCAAGATTTGCAGCCTCAATTATCTCAGCTTGGGTAGCTGAGTCATGTCCATAAGCAATGTTTTCATAAATAGTAGCAGCAAACAGGCAAGGCTCCTGAGGCACCACAGCAATGTGGCGTCTAAGGGACTTGAGATTGTATTTCCTTATGTCCTTTCCATCAATCATGACCCGCCCAGATGTTGGATCATAGAACCGCTGTATAAGTGCAATGACTGAGCTCTTACCACAGCCACTAGGTCCTACAAGGGCAAGAGTTTTACCTGCCCTGGCACGAAGACTGAGGTCACGAAAAACTGGCATATCTGGTCGAGTGGGATAAGAGAAGTCTACATGCTTAAGTTCAACTTCACCACGAAGACGATCAGGAACAGGGGTAGCATCTGGGTCATCTGGTTCAATTTCAGTTCTACGGTCTAGAAGATCAAAGACTGACTTCATGGCTCGACCTCCCTTGATGAAGTCAGGAGCCAGGGTTAACGTTTCAGCAGCACCATTAGCAGAGACCATGAGGACCATAAAAACTTGGATTGTTTTAGAGAAATCAGAGATCCCATGCTTCACGAGCCATGAAGCATACCAAAGACCAAGTGCATAGGAAGCATAAAGTGCAAACTGAGCTATCCCATATCCACTTCCAGAAATTTGTCCCTTCCAAAAGCAGCGCCGCAGTGGAGTTTCAAGGTTGCAGGTGAAAAGGCCAACGATTTTCTTTTCTGAATTAAAGGCAGCAACAGTCCTTACATTGGCTATAGCTTCCCCTGCTAGTTGTGTGGCCTTGGCATGAGCAGCTTCCAGGTCACCAGAGAAACCAGTCATGAACATTTTCTGTTCAAAACTCAATGCAATAAATGGATAATACAAACAAAAACACACAATTGATTTACTAAGCAAGCCAGAAAGAAATGTAAAAATGCAAACCTGCAAAACAGTGGCTGCAACAACAACAGGGAAGACAGCTATGAGGACAAGGGCAAGGCGCCACTGCAATACAAACCCTGCAGTACATGCAACTAGCATAAGTGCAGTGTTCTGCACAATTACTGAAATTCGATCTCCAATGGCTGATCTGACATTGTTGGCATCAAGAGCAAGCCTTGCTGCAATCCTAGCACTTTCATTTTCCTCCTGATCAAACCATGCCATTTCATTTTTGAGCACTGCAGTCAACATTTTCTCCCTCACTCGTTTTGTAAGATTTTCCCCAACAATATCCCAGAAGAAGTGCTGCAATGTATTGAAGAGAAGTGCAGCTGATGAAAGCCCAATCAATAAGTAGCAGTACTTTTCAATTTCTCTGATCATGTGTCTGTGGTTTGGATTGTAATAGACACTGAGGACAGCACTAAGAACATAAGCAAAGAATGCACTAAGTGATCCACAAACAACAGAACCTATAGAACCAATTAAAGCATAAAGCCATTCAGGAGAGTTCATTTTTGCAAGTCGCCAGAAGGAACTGGCTTGCTCTTTAAAGGCAAGCTTTTCAAGCCTGTAATTTGGATGTGATGCATCAAGGGACAGACTAAAATCAGATGTGGAGAAGTCAGACAGCCTACGTGAGTATGGTGACCGGCCATAAGAAGAATTCCGAGCAATTATGGGAGAGCTTACAGAGTTTCTGGCACTTGAAGGCCTGCAAATGAAAAATTGTCATATGATGATATATCCTCAGCTTAAAATATCTAGTAGTTAAAAGATGAATATACTCTCATGAACAATCAAGATGAACTGCAAACGGAGTTTTTCAATGAATGCCAACGTTCAACATTGGTGAAAACTTACCTTGCACTACTCTTTCTGGCATTACTCATAGCAGTTTCATGTGCCATCTCCTGCATCCGGATAAGCTTGGCATAGACGCCATTTTCACCTTTAGCAATGAGCTCATCATGAGTTCCAATTTCAGAAACACTTCCTTGCTGAAGTACAGCTACAAGGTCAGCTTTGCGAATAGTGGAGAGGCGATGGGCAATTACAAGAGTTGTTCTGCCAATCATGAACCGGTCAAGGGCTTCTTGCACCAGCTTTTCTGACTCGGAGTCCAATGCACTTGTTGCCTCATCTAGGAGAAGAATTGCTGGGTTTTTCAGCATTGCCCTTGCTATTGCTATTCTCTGCTTTTGTCCTCCTGAAAGTTGCAGTCCTCTCTCTCCAACCTGCCATTTCAAACAATTTGTTATTTACCGATAGTAGTTCAACAAATTGCCATTTTCTAAGAGTCTTAATACAATGGAGAGGGGGAACCAGAATCGTACTTATTCTCCATTCAATTAGTCTAGGACTAAGATTGTCTTTTAAATCTATTAGCAGTTTCTGTTCCATCATCTATAAATTATCATATATTATATGATTCGTTCTGTCATTCATAAGAAGTTTGAGTCCTATAGAAAGTTTTTATCTGTTCATTTGGAGGCTACACAATTGAAGAGCAACAATTCTTTTGGTGCTCTTCATTTTTGTTTGTTATGTTCTCGGCATCTCCAGCTTGATAGTTTGTTCAGTCCTTATTTAAAAATAGATACCAATTCATCTGTTTCCTGCACAATCTGCACATGCATTGTTGACTGAAGCATGTTACCCTCTTGGACTTTTTTAAATGCAATGTATGACCAATCACTTTCTGGCTTTGACTCTTCAAAAAATTGATAAATATATATATATATATATATGGGTTTTGCTAGTTGACCAAATAAATATAATAGAAGTTGCAATTATATACTACTAAATATCCAACCAAACAAGAAACCTCCTGGTCAAGATCCGTATACTGGGGTTTCACATTTTACAATGATAAGCTTTACTCTCGTACCATGCGCAACTGCTATAAAGTCTAGAGACATCACCCTCTTTCTATATATCGTTACTTACCTACTATAATAATTATGGGATACATCATATCTATTTCTGTTATTCAATTTTTCTATTTAGCCATATAAATATTTTATTTTAAATATTAAAAGTGCTTTGCAACCATGGAAACAAGTCGATGCTTCTATGTCAGATCTTCAAATCAAATGATGTGATTGATTTCGCAGGGCCAACAGATGGTTGTTGATCAACTCAACTACCCTCACAAATATGCATTTACTGGAGCCATTTTCATAAAACATATTCCAAGTTGGCTAACCTGGGTTTCATAACCTTCGGGAAGTTTGATGATGAACGAATGGGCATTAGCCACCCTGGCAGCTTCTTCAATCTCAACCTGGTCTGCATCAGGCCTGCCCAAGAGTATATTTTCTCGAATTGTGGTAGCAAATAAAGCAGGCTCTTGGCTCACTAGTCCTATCTGCTGCCTCAGCCATCTAAGCTTCAACGTTTTAATGTCATGCCCATCTAGCAAAACTTGTCCTGCACAGAGTTGTTCAACAATATGATTACAAAGGACAGACAGACCACATGGTCTTTAACTTGCATAACTTCAATTTCCATTTTTCAAACTTTCAATAAGCAAGATAAACTTTATACTAAAAACTGTAATTTTAAATTCACAGTTTACCTGAAAATGGGTCATAGAATCTCTCAATGAGGGAGACAACGGTGCTCTTGCCAGAGCCGCTGCTGCCCACCAAAGCTATGGTCTTGCCAGCCGGCACATTCAACGAGAAATTGTTGAGGATCCGAACCTCTGGCCTTGATGGGTATGAAAAGTCTACATTTTTCAGCTCTACTAGTCCTGTAACAGTCTCGAACTCCAAGCCTGATTCACTGTTTCTGTCTATACCCGGCTTGTGATCAATTACACGAAAAATTTTAGCAGCCGCAACTCTTGCCTTTGTAAATGCAGCCATGCTTGGCGCAGACTGAGCCAAAGCCCTGCGTGGATGAAATTATGAAAAAGGGTAAACAATTTAATCACCAAGGTTTTGCCAAAACATGAAAATGCAATAGAGGCAGTACTCACAATCCACCAATCATAACAGCAAACATGGTGGCAATGGCAAGTCCTCCATTGGTGTCGTGGTGCCTAACCAGATAGCCTCCGTACCACAGCAGAAGAGCATAACAACAGAAAACAACAAAGTAAGTTGCACCCAAACCCATTCCCTTTGCAAATCCACTTTTGTAGCCAATCTTCTGGGCGATCCTCAACGCCGAGGAGTATGCTTGTAATGCTCGGGTCTCCCCAACGAAGGCCAACACCACTCGAATTTGAACAACCGTCTGCAATTTGTCTCAACATGAACAACACCCAGATGCAGAAACAAGAGATAATAATGCTCACAAAGTTGAATTTTTTGGGAAACACTTAGAATTAGAATGAATTTTTCTACACTCTCTTACCTGTTCCACAGTGTTGCCAGCCTGAGAAAGAGCTTCCTGGCTTTTACCAGTGAGCTTGGCCAACGTGGTGGTGTGAATGGCTCCGATTACAGCTATCATAGGGACTACAGCGAGTGTGACAAGAGCTAATTGCCAAACAGCCGTGAAACCAACAACAAATCCAGAAACAAATGTAGCCATGTAGTGAATGAAATTACCCAACTGCATACAAAACAAAGCAACCAATAACCAGATTAAGCACTTAAGTCTAATCTAATCTAAAGACATAAAAGAAGTGAGAAACGGTTGAATTAGCTTATGGGTCTGCTCCACCTTCTCGCTAATGGCGTCTTGGACCATCACAGCATCAGTGTTGATGGCAAAAACAATGTCTGATGTTCGAACCTGGGTGTCAAAGTATTGAATGTCCTGGTTCAAAGCAGCCTCAAGATACTTGATCCTCATCTTCGTTGATTGACGTTCTCCACTCCACATCCAGCAGGATATCTCTGCAACAAACCAAAGCTCTTCAGTTTACATTCACAAGTCCAAAAATGGAAAAAAACAAAAATCCAAAAGCACAAGTTTTACCTGCCCATGAGGATGCCCATATAGCAGCACCCACCACCAGGAAGTAAAATGCATACTGCAAATAGAACACAAATGAGAGGTTTTCAAAATTTTCAATTCACATTCAGTACTCCATTAACACAATCACAAAAAGGATAAAACTTTTGAATTGCATCATACTATTATTACCTTCACAACTTCCTGGGTCATCTTGTCCACATTATTGGCATTCGACCCAAAAGAATTTACAAGATCGGCGAAGAACCGAAGAAACAGAGGCAAGGAACAGCCATGTACAATTGCTCCAACCGTTCCAATTGCCATGAGAACGTAATCCAACCCATCAGCAAATCTGAATAGCTCACCAAACCCAGCAGAGGGAACACTCTCAGGCTTCTCCCCACTACTACTATTACTACCAGTCCCATTAGCAAGACCACCAACACCATCTTTCATGGGCTCTGAGGCCTCCATTTCCCTTGGCTCTCCCTTGGTGTCTCCCTCTTGAGTAGCAGCCTCCTCTGCCTTGGTGTCTCCTCTGTCCTCTGCTGTTGGTGTTGGTGGGTTGGACTTATATGTGTCAGGAATGGGATCACCAGACACGAGCTCAAGGCCTTGCATTTCGGACCATCTCCACTGCTCAATCGTCTTTATCTCCTCAGAATCTTGTGACATTTGCAAAATTCTTTAGCTTTATGAACAACTTCCCACCCTTCCTTTATTATCTCACTCTAGCTCATGTTTCTGCTGCCAACTTTTTCAATTCTCTCTCAATTTTATTTTATTTTTTGATGATTATTTTATCTGTTTTGTAACGGGTTCTTTTCTTTCTCTCCCCCTCTATTTAAGCTCACTCTTATTCTTCATTCTTCTTGTTGTTCGTGAAGTAGGGTGGTGGCGGTGCTGGTGTGTGTTGTTGAATATTAGTATTTCTCCTATCTTGTAAGAGTGGGAACAGCTACTGTTTTAGTGGCTTAATGTTCGGTTCGCTTCTTCTGTAAAGAAAACTCCGAAAGTGACAGATGGTGAGAACCTAGACAGGGAAATTTCGTAGACATGGAGAGAGAGAGAGAGACAGTTTGATTTTCCACCCGACAAAGAACACTGTGAAAACTTGAAGTTGAAGATGTTTTTTTTTATTTTTTGACTGAAACAGATTCAAAGCCAGGGAAAAAAAATCAAAACTATTTTTTTTAACTGATTTTCTTTTTTGAAAAACAATTAAATGATAATTGATTTCCATTGTTCAAGTTAATTTGCTAAAAAGGCCCTTCCAGGGAATTTGCTTGTCTTCACACCTATGTATCTGTCTCCTCTAACTACGCTTGTTTTCTCTTATCAGGACACGGAAAACAAAACAAAAAATGGTATATCACGTAAAAGAACATATTCTTTTCCAAAATCAAACATGTGAAAAGCTTTAGGAAAATTAATAAATTATATAGTATAATTATTTTAAAAAATTGACACTTACAATAAATATAATAACACCTTTTACTTTGTATATTGAGAAATAATTATAAAAGAGTGTTAAGGATTTTGGTCCACTAGCTAAAATGCGATTAAAAGCCTGAAACGTCACTCATAGCATATCTAAAATCTGGCATTTAAATTTTCAGCTTCATTAAAACCTTGTACCATGTTTAGAATCTTATGTGCTGAAATTGAAAAAATCAAAGTACTACGATTCAACAAAATTGCCAGGCAATCGTGGACTTATCTGGGGATTCCTCCAAATTTTGATTCTTTATTGAAAATGACAGCAAATGAAATGATTTGTTTAATGGACAACTATCTCTAATCAGAGTTCAATTAAAATGTTCAAAAGATTAATCATGTTTAAGCTTCAAAACATTAAATTAACCTCTGTTTCAGAGACTTTAATGAACCCTCTTACATCACGCTTTGGGTTTAATTAAGCTTAAAAACCATAACGTGACTGGAGTTGGGTCTTCTGACACTGTTAACTTACATTCCTTGAAGTTGGATTTTTTTATAAAAAAATTGTAGTCAGTAGCAGCGTGTCAATAATTAGATCAATGTTTTAGGGTAACTAATAGCAGCTTTAAAAAATATTTTTTTAGGAAAGGATATGAAAGTGAAAATTTAATGGAAAATCAAATTAAAAAATAGATTATAATATGTGAGCTTGCAGAGATAAAGAAGAAAAGGTGAGTGTTGGATTTCTTTCTCCCATTTCACGTTTGCCGTACAGTGTTGGCTTAAGGATCTGTTCTGCTCAGTGCCCTCCACCCCCGTGCATTTGTCGAACCTGAAAAAGAGCTTGGCTTGTAAAATGGGGCAATGAGCATCACCACTGCATTTTATTTTATTTTTTTATAAATAAATTCTCCCTTTGTGTTAGGCAGGAAACAGTTGTAGTTATTTATGATACTACATTTTGTAATTAATCTGTGATTAAATTGATTCGTGATCAATTTTTTAGTTCCCTGGCAACTTTTTTTGGGGGATAAATTTAAGAATCCTGCATTGACTCAAAGTCAAAGGAGGGTTTAGTAACTTTAGTTTAGTTTCCCAACAAATAATATAGAGTATAAATTGATTAATTGTTATTATAATTTTTTTAATAATAATAAAAATGTCACATCTTTGACTTTTTTTTGTCTAGAGTAAAAGTTTTTAACAATTATTTAGGTATTATATAATTTAATATTAATGTATAAGTTTTTACATTATTAATTAATTATGCTACCTGTAGGTTAAAATTAAATACTTATCAATGACAAAGAAAGAAAGAAACACTTCAGCCTGAAGATGTAATATTTGATTTTCCCATTGTTCCTTCTTTGTGGTTTTAATGTTATATTTTGTGAAGTTATTATTTAGTACATCGACTAAAATAATTACACAAACAACTTTAAAATTATGATTTTTGATTAACAAATTAATATATATAATCCATATTTTTAATTTAGTTATCGAGTTCAAAACAAGCTAAAGTTTTCATTCAAAATAATTCTCATTAAATTATAAAAAAATAAAATCAACATTCATGATTTATTGAAAAATACATTTAATTTAACTACTTTTTTATCTTTCTTTTGTTGAAGTTAATAATAAATATAATTTAATATTAAGTTTTGAACATTGCTATTCCCTCTTGAGTACTCTGACATCAACCTCAATCTGTGACTGGTCTTTGAGATCTTTTGAAGATGTGAGAGTACCTAAAAAAACACTCTTAACACCCAAATAAAATATACAAATATAGTATGGAGGTATTTTCAAAGTAACAAGATGAAAATAATCATACATGGGGGCTTAACTCTTTTTTATAAGGATTGGTCCGTTATTGGGTATTTATTTGTGTTTATAAACGCCTATTGTGGCCACTGTGAATTGAGGAGATCAATAAATTGGAGATTTTCTAGCCGTTGCAGAGGCATTAGCAAGATGTGGGCCGACTTGGGCTCATTGGTTAGGGGAGGAACAACTGTCCATAGTGAAATTTAACAACATGCATGCACCCAACAAGAAATTTATATCCTTTTAGCTTTTTATCTAAGAAATAATAAATAAATAAAGTGCTTTTAAGTTTCAATTTGGATGAAATCTGGTTTCCTTCTAAGACTCGTATATTCTTTTAGCAATGGTCTTATGTTTTTGTATTGGCATGCTTTAATTTAAACTAAGACATGGTTAAATCTCCATACAATCACAAGAATAGAGAATCTCGGATTTGAGTGTTACCATTTCTTTAATGGCTTATGTGATACGGAAAAAAAAAAAAGACAAGGCACTTTACATTTCACAGAGAAAAAAGAAAAAAAAAAGAAAAGAAAAAAGACAATGCACATTGTTAATAATTTACTGTTGAAAGTGATTACTTTATAAAATATATCATAATGAGAAGACATCAATTAATTGAACAGATGAAATGTATGTGTTAGCACCAGATACACACTTGCCAATTCTTACCACTATCAAAGCTCTATATAACCTTTATGCAGCATTCTCTCTCGAGCAAATTTTATAATAATCTAACTGTAGCAATAACACGTATTTATGAACGGAGCATCTATGCTCGAGTCAATTCAAACATGTTTGTTCTTATATAGTATCGCGTATAAACCAATAATGCAATCTTCAAAATCTTGATTCCCATTTTCTATCCTCATAAAAAAAAAAAACAATTAAGATTAGGAATAGGTAGGTAGGTAGCTCTGAAGCTTCTAAGTGAGTTGATTGGTAGGGTAGAAAATTTGTCGTACGGGAAGAAAGAGTCTGAGTCTTTGATATTCTCACAAGTCACATGGTCATGGATATGAGATGGATGAGTGTTGTGGGTTGAAAAATTGCATCAATGTGATCAACGGAGGTGACTGACTGAACCCAACGACTACTGTTCTTAATATGGGAATACGTACATAGGTAAGCTACAGATATGGAAATCTCAAACCCAAATGGGAAAATTGGTAATTCAAATGGAGAAAAGTCACTTCTGACACACTTGCTTCGGACTTTTACTAGTTGTCGTCAATGCCATGCAATGCAGTTAAATGGCCTGCAACAAGTTATTCGGTTCGCCCGGATTAATTAATTATTCAGTCAGTTTTAGAAAAACTTTTTCAACTTTTGTTAGTATAAATTATTTCTTCTACCAATTAAGAGCAGATCGAATTAGTTAACATGTTTATTTTTTACTGGATAAGATATAAGTTTAAATTTTAATAAGATTTATTTTAATTAAAAAATAACAAATTTTTTTATATTTTACATTGCCAACCACAAATTAGTATTATATAAGGTCTAAAAGATATAGTTCATAAGAATATTATAAGATATTCCTTGGTCTAAATAACTAATTAAAGTGATTAAAAAAATTCTTCTTAATTTATTACATGTGTACATTAAATAAAGTCAAAGAGATCTTTTATAAATTATCCTTATTTTTTCGGATGAGCTTACAGTTTGTACATTTTTATTAAAAAAATGTTATATTACAAAATTATATTTGTATTATTACTAATTTGTTTTGGTACGCTTTTTTTTTTAATTTATTATTATTATTATTATTATTATTATTATTATTATTATTATTATTATTCTAGTAGTCATGAGTTCTAAATAGTAAATAGTTATCTACTTTTAAGAATGGAAAAAAAAACTTATATAAATTATGTAAGGTAATTGTTCAATTTGAACTATTTAAAAAGAGTTATAATAAAATTAAAATATTATCTAATAACTTAGGTAAAAGTATGTGATAAATATGTAAATATAAATTTATTTAACTATCATTATTGTGTAAGAATATACTATATACATTATCAATTGAATTCAGCGCTATTATTCATGACAGAGATCGTGACATATGAGTAGTTACAAGTATGTCTAATCATCATACATATTAATTTGATTGTATATTGCCATGTGACTTTGTTTTACTGATTTTGAAGCATCCGATGAGGGTGGAGATCGGGAAAGTACACATTAGCGCACTTCCCTACTTTGCTTATGATTAAATAATGGCCAACTAGTTATGTTTTCATCCGCTGTATCGTAATTTTAATTTACTTATTTTATCTCCTGTATAAATGTCTTAATTAATTTCTTATAGAAGTTAGCAACTTATAGTGCCTTTTTTTTTCTTTAAAAAAATCAATATTTAATGGAATTTTTTTTAATTTACTTTTGGAATGAAAGAATTTAAAGGGAAAGAAAAAGAAAGAATAATATTTTATTTTTAAATTAATGAATTATAAAATATTTATAAAAATAAAAAAAATATTATTAAAATATTACATAATAATTTTTCATTTAATTTCTTTAATTTTAAAAAATTATTAAATAAAAAAAATATAAATAAAAAATAAAAAATTAACTCTTCCTTCCTCTCTCCTCCAAACTCTTCAATCTAAGCACTCTCGTGGTTGTGTACATTTGAATTGATTTTGCGGGTTGACTTAGCGGCTTCTTTGTTTTCATTTGACCACTATTGGGACTTATTATTAAAAGCATTTTATTGATTTTATTTACAAAAATTTAAGGCATGTATATAAGTTGCTCTAATTTTTTTGAGTCAGGGTAGCACATGCACTTTCAAAAAATTTATTGGCTGCATTTAAGAAGAGTACTAACAAAAATAAAATACGAGATTCAAACTCAAGCCTTGATCTCAATATGTTGAAGCAACCCGTTGGACATCATTAATTTTATTAATCTAACAATGCAATCAATATAAAGAATGTCAGTATAATTATGGTTATGTTTGGTAAGTTTAATGCATTAGTTTATAACTAATTTGATTAATGGATAACAAATTTAAAAAAATAGAGTTGTTTGATAATCAATAATTTATAATATTTTTGTAGTAACTTATAATGTTTTTCCAGACGCTACTCAAAGTAGCGTTTGAGCTTATAACTTATATCGTATTATTATTATTTTTGTTTTTACTTTTATTATTTTAATTAAATTCATCCCGTATTTTTTATTAAATAAAATAAAAAAATATTAATCTCTATATTGTCACTTCTTATGTGTCGTGATTCTTATAATTTGTGGGCAACCCTTTGTTCCTGTAATTACGATTATTTTTAATTTTTAATTTTAATTATAATACTATTGTTATATATTTATTATTATATGTCTATTATTATACTGCACTAAAAAAATTATGTTATGTATATTGTTAAGTATATTTTTTATGTGTATATATATATATATATATTTAAAAAATTATATACATTTATGTTGTTACATATATTTTTATAATACATATATTTTTATAAAGCATGAAAAATTAAATGAAAAGAAAATTTAAAATAATATTTTTAACCAATAAAAAACATTTTAATGATAAATAAATAAGTAAATAAATAAATTAAATTATTAAAATATAAATTTCAAAATTCTAACATATAAATATCTTAATAATTAGTTTAATTAACATAAATTTATTTTATAATTAATTAATAAATATTTTTTCATATTTAATATTGATGGAAGAAATTTAAACATTAATTAAAAATGTCATTTTACATTTATCAGTTAGTTCAATTGTTAATTTTACCAAAAACTTCAAATTTAATTTGCTAGTTAATCCGCTGTCTGTTATCAACTACCTTACCAAACAGAGTCTATATATATATAATATATGAGTGTAGATCCACTTACACCAAGTGTAAGTCTTGACATACTTACATCACTCAATAATTTTTTGTAAAATGTGAATTTAACCAATCCAACCATTGAATCATGCATACCAAATTTTAAATAAATCGGACATATATAGTTATCTGATATAATAGTAGATAATTTACCTATATTTTAAAACTATATTATATGTTAAAATAAAATAATGCAATAAAGTATCAAATAATTTTTTAATTGCAATAAATTTTAGGGGTTAATCTATCTCATAAGAATTTTCAATTCAGCTGTTAGATTGGTTAAATTCACATTTTATAAAAAATTATTGAGTGATGTAAGTGTGTCAAGACTTATTCTTGATGTAAGTGGATCCCTACCCTATATATATATATATATATATATATATATATATATATATATATATATATATATATATATATATATATAGGGAGGGATCAACTTACATCGGTGTAAGACTTGATCACTCTTACACCACTCAATAACTTTTTATTGAATAACTTTCTTATAAAATTCACCGTTAGATTGAAAGATTTTATCATATAGATCATTTGTGTCAAATTTTGAAAAAAATAAATATCAATAAGAATATAATCAAATAGTTCATATTTTCATATATTTCAATAGTTTATATTTACGTTAATTTTGATGTATATCAATGAGTCACAAAACAATTTCGGATTAATGTAAAATTTTATAAGTATGATCTACATGATAGAAACTTTCAATCTAACGGTGAATTTTGTAAGAAAGTTATTCAATAAAAAGTTATTGAATGGTGTAAGAGTGATCAAGTCTTACATCGGTGTAAGTTGATGCCTCCCTTATATATATATTCCCACTAAAATAATAAGAAAGGTGGGACTTTGACCATCCTAAATGGGCATAGACTTCATGTAACATTTGCTTGCGCTGAATTACAGGTTAATTAATAGGCAACCAGAAAAAGCAATATCATTACATCCCACAGCTCTAAATTGAGGATTGTGTGGTTTGGCCCCACTAATAGATAGAATGAAGATCCCTGAGAGCTTGGATTTGTAGGACACTCGAAAGCAGGGAAAAGCATAAAGATACTCTAGCGAAGAGTTCCACCTTGTAAGCAATTTTGTCAATCAATTCCTTGTCTTGATCGAGCGTTACATAACTAAAGAAGTAAAATAAGGGTTTGATGATAGAGGTATGGCCCTGCCATCATAGACAGGTTGTCCAACATTCAATGAAAAGGAAATAAAATAATGGGAAAAAAGAATCAAATAAAAGTTAATCTAGTTTGTAAAAGATTGGTGTAAAGAAAAAGGGGTCGGTGATCGAACTTCCATGAAAAAAGCACAATTAAGTTTCACAGCACAATGATATCATATTCGCTTATAATCAGCCAAATTTTGGGGAGAGAGAGAGAGAGAATGAAATTGAAGATGTCAAAAAGAGAAAGCCTCTCCCCTCTCTCTCCTTTAGAGAGCAAATTATCACGGTTGTTTATTTGTGATTGATGATGTCCATAATGGGTTTTCCATTCTTGTGCCAATGGGGTAGAGGGTTAAAGTTTAACCCAAATATCAAATACAACAAATACTCGAGTATCCACTCAAATACCTCTCTCAAAAGTGGTGCTTTGTGACATCAATTATGCCATTCTATTGTCTTTCCTGTGGTTATCTCGACATAGTTTTGTTTGTGTTTTTTAAAAATAAAAAGAGATCATATGATCTTAATTAATAGGTTATGTTGATTCTATGTGTTATGGATACAACTTCTACCCCAAGATGGTTCCATTGGCATCCTTACAACTGAACTTGTGACAAAAGTGCTCATGGACCCACTACCTGTTTCTTGCAATTTCACTATTGCCGAAAAGAAAAGAAAAGAAAAGAAAAGAAAAAGATGGATGGGAGGGCGAGAGGGGGAAGATGTACTCATGTAGACATAATATTATTGCCTATCTATGTGTTTGTAATATCCGCCTAGGACATTTTATTTTTGGACAAATAAAAAACAACTTGATTAGCAAAATCCTTATCTAGTATTCCAAAGATTATGGAATGAATTTTGAAGGATTCATGCGTAGAAGTTTTCTATATATGTGTAAGTATTTAATTTTAATCCAATGTCAGTATAAAATTATTTTACATTGTCATACAATCATGTACTGACATATCATTAAAAGAGTTAGACTTTGAAGATAATTATTATGATAGTCAAATTCTTTTAATGATTTAACAATACATGATTACATGACAGTATAAATTTCTTTTATATTAAATCAAAATTAAACTCTATGTATAATACCCGCACAAAGATAAAAAAAATGTGTGTAATTTATTTTGATGTATACTAAAGTTACTTTAGTAAAGCTTTTCCATTTCTTGAGCAGTGCAAATCAGTTGAAAGCTTGAGGCTGAAATGGGGACTCATTCCTGTTCAAATTAAGAATGCCAGAAAGGGCATAAAATAAGTTTGCATTTAGAAGTAGAGTCATCTTAGGGATTATATGATGCCGATAAGTAAACATTAATTGGTCTGATGGGAGTAATTTAAATGATTGAGAATGATAAAAAAAAAAATAGTCAAATTGTGAATTATATTATAATAATATTTTATTGTAATAAAAAGATTTTAATTTAGTTTACGTTGTAGACTTGTAATAAAAGAATAAATTAATCTGTGGAGGCTTGGTTTCGCTTTTCTACCCAAGGAGAAGAGGAAGAAAAAAGGAACTCATCCTTTTTTGTTTTGTTTTGTTTTTTTTCATGAGTAGGATGTGAACATGGTCGTACTCACTTGACTTGATCATTTCTGTTTAATATTAATGTTTTACAAAACTTGTTTCTTTATCATTTTGAACTTTATAAGACCAGACATAAACCGCGTTTGGTGTTATTATTTTTAAGGCCCTACTATTGTTCTTGTACAATAGCCATTTGCAGTTTGCCAACGAGTTCGTATCCAACACAGTTTCCACAAGAGTTGACGAGTAGCTATTTGAAAATCCCAAGTTCCCACACTAGAGAACTGCCCAAACTCTCAATTAGCAAGCATGCCTCTCTAACCCCTGGTTATTGTAATTTTACTATTTTAGTGACCAATTTAATGATTGGATGTTGCTTCTGTAGGCTTAAGTTGTTAAACGAGTCGACTCGGCCCGTTTAGGCTCATAGGTGATAGGTCATGAATTAAATATGACGGGTTAAAATTATTCGCATTTAAACAAGTTACAAATCAGTTAGCCTAACTCGCATCGCATTAACTCGTAAGCCTAAATTGACAAGCTCGCGAAACTTTTTTATTTTTATTTTTTACTTGAAAATTTTGAAAGAAATTTAAATTTAATAATCTTAAATCAAATATTACATTACATAAACATAGTATTGAATACTTTCATATCATTTAAGGAGTTAAAGGAGAATTCAAACAAATAAATAACATAAACTTATAGAGTTTGACAAATGTGTTTGTGTGTAAGTTGTCAGTTGTGCCACTGCTAGCCTGTATAGTACGCACATTTTATACTTTTGCTTGAGAAAAAAGTGATTAATTAACTTTTAAATTTTTCAATTGAAATATTTTTTGTAATACAAACAAATTGAAACTTAAAAAAATTAAAATAAAATTACGTGGACAGCTTGTGAGTTGGCCCGTTTAACTTGCCGATTAAATGAGTAAATTTAAAATTACCTGTATTTTTATAAGTCACTAATTTTAAAGCCTACTCACATAATTTATGTTGATAAAAGAATTGATTCGAAAAATTTGACATGTTTTGAAGATCTTATGTAACCAGCAGTGCATAAACGCTGGAGTTTTTTTATTTGTTTTTTAAATTTAGATTTTTGTTGATTATCAATGACAAGTGAGAGCGTTTGTATCCTCAAGCCTTTTTTTTTAGCACCACCCTGATTGATTTATACATTGCCCTCAAATCAGAGGCAACTTTTGGCTTTAATAATTCATTCTCAACCGTTTCTTTGATAATAAAAAAAAAAGCTACCTAATAATGATAAATAATATCAAAATCCAAGCAGTTGAGACTTGAGGGTAGGCAAATCTTGTCGGAAAGATTTGGATTATAAACAAATTTCTACTAGCAATGATCCTGGATAACCAAACTTGTCTACTAGTAGAAATTTGCCAATATATATATGGTAAAACATCGTATCTTTAATAATTAGTAATGAATATTTAACTATGTATATCATTTAATTAAAATATAATATAAAAATAATAAATAAATAAAAAATTTAAACAACCATATAATAAATAAAACTTTTCATTATACATATATTAGTAGGGTAAAACTTAAGTTAAATTGCACAAAAAAAAAGTTAAATTAACAATGGATATATCTTTCGTGTCATGAATACTGCAATTCCATACTTTTAGGCTTTTTAACCAAACTAATTGTGATTTATGAAATATATTATTCAAATACTACACATTTTAAACATATTATCCATATATTATCGTTTTTGACAACATGAATATATATATTTTTATTGTTCTACGTGTATCACATCAATCGTATTAGAGTGATATACTTGTATCATGTCATTATCGTTGGAGTGATACACTATATCACGTCAGCATATTAGAGTGATACAAGTGTATTACGCCAACGTTGTTGAAGTGACCCGTATGGCGTGGTCCATGTGATAACGCTAAGACAAATAGTAAATTACTAACACATAATGATGATATACTTCCTGAGTTGTTGTGTCATGCTCGTCCAATGCAGCTAAGATGAAACATCTGTGAAGTTTAAATCTAATATTGTATGCTTGATTCACGTAAAACTGTTAACATGTAAGGGTCACGTCATTTACTTTGGCGTTGCCACATGAGTCACGTAATTTGACTCGGCGTGATACAAGTGTATCACTCTAATACAGTTAGCGTGATACACGTAAAACAATAAAAAAAAAATTTGCCACACTATCAAAAATAACAACATATAAATAATATGTTTAAAATATATAATATTTAAGTAATATGTTTCATAAATCAACGTAACTCAGTTAAAAAGCGCATAGTTTTAAGTCACTCAGCATCCTTTTCAGGAAATGGACCATATTCTTATAAGAGAAACTTTAGATTAACTTCAAGTTCTCGTTTTCTTGGAAAACACCGTAAGTTTTTCTTGAATAGTTCCTGAATCTTTAGAAATATCATATACCTATTGCTACAATGAGGATGGTTGCACCGGAAGTTCCACAAAAGATCTCAAGAGTTTGTATTGTGTTAGTAGCAAGTAGGATGGTAATTGTAAGAGATGAGTTACTCGGATTAATTAGGTAACCTAAATATTTATTTAAAGAAAAAAGAGAGGAAGTAATTTAATGCAATTTCATTTCACCATCACCATAAAGAAGCAATTTATCAAGCAAGTAAAGGAATATTCCAGCTTGTGGTGAGCTGCCTCAAGATATAAACCCACCAATGACTCACTGAAACGGGTAATTTAAAGTAGGATACAAAGATCTTGATCAACTAAGATATTGAAGCTTCCATGCTCTGCCACACCCTGGTTGCCACACACAATAAAGCAGATATACTAATTATTAATTAAAGAAATTGTATTTGCAAAAAGAGATTCACATTATTGCCAATTCATTTCCTTCCATTTGTCAGGATTTGCAAATGCTTCGTGTCAAATTAAAGTACGAATCCTTCTGAGCTATGCTCTTCCCTTTAGTGGGTGTAGCAACATATTTTCTAGTGTGGTTATGATAAGGTTATATAATAAAGCAAATCGTACATAAAATTGTTCTGAACTCTTATCATTTGTTTCCATAGAAAATGTTGCCCACTTCCTTGTGATTAGGCTTTTGATTTGTGTTTTCAAATACTCCAAAAACCCTTTAGTGGAGTCCTACTGAGAAGAATCAAAGAAAGGTCTTCCTTTTTTATAACAGGCATCCTTAAAGGCAGCAAAGCTCGCACTAAAATGAAACTTAGTTTTCTTTAATCCTAAAGAAGAAATTCATATTCCCTCGCCCTAAGTGGTGTCCACCATATATCTTCCCATTTATGTACGTGCTGTTCATAAGCTGGGTTTGGGACATAAAAAAATGTTGAAGCCACATGGTTTAGGCATCTTAATTATTTAAGCCCTGTTAAGTACAGTTGTTTCATTTTAATCGGATGTTTAAATAATTAAATTAGTTAATTTTGGATTGTATGCAGATCTGTCCTTCTAAGTTCTAATTCAAGGACACGATAGTGGATATTTATTCGAAGTTCTGATAATTAATATGGATACATTTAAGATAGAAAGAAAGTGTGACAATTAATATGGATATATGTGATGTTTTATTTCCTTTTTGGAAGGAGGTGATTGAAGAGTAGTCGACTACATGGTGATCATAAGTTCATTAGACAAAGTAAATATGCCATTAATTAACTTTCATTGCTAAATTTCAGAATAAGTGACTGGTTGCATGAATTGAAGTAGAAAATTTACGTTCAAAATTTCGTACTTTCTAATTCTATTATACTTATAAGATGTTAATAACATGATCACTTAGTTTATTACGCTCCTACTCATGAAAGGGAGGTGGGCGGTGACTATCAGTAATGGTCTACACAGTTAATCTGATTTTGATTATCCTCGGATCCGCTGCAACATAGTACGAAATGGGTTTGGAAGAAAAGAAAGGGCAATGCTTTTGTGGTATTTTTCTTGGTTTAGGGAGGGGAAGGAGGGTAAAAGGAAATTACTGAGATAAAGTGAAAAAGGATGGGTAATACAACTTCTCAAGGGTCAATTTTACCACAAAACAGTTCTATATAATGCTTGCCATTGCTTGTTGATGGATTGTCTGCCTGAGGGACACAATAATTTGAAGATGACCAAAGGTAGGGAAAACCCATGGAAGGGTCCTTGTGCGTAATCCAAAAATGGCAGGGGAGGTATGAATGGATCCATATCCATGGGGTTGATGCGAGTGACCTTTTAGTGACTAAAATGACAAAAAGAGTGATGATGTTGTGTGTGTTTTAATGATGAAAAATTATTTGTTCCACGGTGGCACTTGGTTTTGGTTTCCATGTGTACATGGTATGGTGATTGTATGCATGCATGTGTGAACCTTTGTATATCATAGCTTTGCATCTTCCATCCCATGCTTAAGGGCCCGTGCCCTTTTTATCCGTTTTCACTATTTCGTTTTTCTTTCCCTCTATTCCCTTTCCTCTTTCTACTTCTAAAATCTTTAATTTACTTGAATTCCAGTTTCTTTCTTCTTCTTTGTTTTACTTATTTATTTGTTTAATTAAGTTTTCCTGTATTTTTTCTGGCTGTAAAGGCTTTTTATTTTGCAAAACTTATAACTGGAGACTAGAAATCAATCTAGCACATTTATTACAATTAAGAATTAAATAAGTAGTTTTTTACTTCAGTTCAATTCAAAAATTAAATTGACGCCTAAAATTGTGACCAAAGAATAGGCAGGCCCTTGGGACATTGGTAACGGTTCCAAGCATTTGGAGTGAGATTGGGTTGCTTACATGCTGTCATAGACGTTATCATACAAGAAAATTGTAAATATACAGAGTGTTCTTTAATGTGAAATATAATCCATTGTGTTAGGAATCTTGCAGTTTGTTATTTACTTATTATTATTATTCATATATTGAGTTGTTGTCTCAATTTATGTTCATTCTTATTGCCTTCCTGTATATGGTGCTATTATTGTGCTGTTGAGGCTCTTTAGTAGCTGACATTGACGGTTAAGTTACTTGTTCATGTAAGGTGAATGAGTAAGTGCATATCTGAGTATTTATTTTGATTGTATTGTAGGGCCATTAGATGGAGCCCTCTTCGGCTCTTTCTGCCTAAGTGGGCCAGGTTGCTCTGCTGGGTGCCTCTTCAAACACAATTGTGCGATTCTACTGCACGTACATAAACAGTTGCTTTATTTTTAGCCCTTTTAGCTTGGTGATTTCCGTTAATCTTTTTGACTTCTGGTACAACTCCTGTTAATCTTTACCTTTTTTTTTTTTGGTACGTCTGTTAATCTTTACCTTAATCACCTTTTTCATAAGTATAAATAAGATACCTATTTACTTATTCCCTATAATAACCAAATGAAAAGTTTCACGGCATCGCCTGCATGAATCACAGTAGACAAAAGAATTTCTTGGTGTTGATATTATGGGTCTAATTGGGTCTAGTTGTTACCCAAAAAAGAGAGGGGTTATGAAAAGAAGAAAAGAATATGGGGGTTTTGCACGTAGCACACATATGATGTCTTCATCTTCATGCATGTTTATAAGGCTTTGTACTCATAAAGGCTACTTATCCCACCCAGAAGGAGGAATCTATTTCTTTATATATATAATTTTCTTTCTTTTAAATAGGGTTATCTGTTCAATTTATCAGTTTCATCGTTCTCCGATGAACTTTATAGCACCATCTTTTTTGTAATTCATATCACAATCATACTTTAATTAATTTATATTAAAGAATATACCAGTAGCATCAAATTGATAATGATATAATTTTATTTCCTTTGTCAATTCCTTTCTTGTAACCAAGAGTCTACATGGTCATACAAAAGTAGGAAGATTTAACATTACCAGCTAGCTATCAAAATCATTAAATAAGAAAAACAAGGGTGGCCCTTAAATATGGTAGTAATGTGCGACTGAACACCCATGATTCGTCCCTCAAAAAAAAAAAAAAAACACCCATGATTCGGTAAAAAATCATATCACACAACAGGGATAAAGAAGAAATTGGGGGTTAATGAATTGATGTGGGAGATATTTGATTATGGCCTATGGGAACAAGGCTTTGATATGAAAATGATGTTCAAGAACACAAAAACATAATTGATAGCAGAAATAGACAAGTCTAGTCCTTTGTGTCAATTATCACCAGAAAATCATGATAAGATTGCAGCCTTGCAGGATCCTTATAATAGAAGGGCTTGTCTCCACATTTGGGTTTTCTGAGTCACTTTCTGATAGCAACTGCAGTGATCCAGATTTAACAATATGAATTAACCATGGAGAAAAAATAGACTTGGGGAAAGGTGTGGTTTAGCTTTCATATTCGTTAAAATGAAAAGGGTGTTAATTATACGAAAGCTAGAATTGATTGAAAATGGTTACTTCTGGACTGAATGAAAATGCCCTTCTTACCAAATGAATTGCTTACAAGACTGGAAAATCCGAACTTGTTAAGTTTCTTCAACAACTCAGATGGAGCAGAAGTGAGTACCTTTTCTATTTTATCATAAAATAAACCTTGTTTTGTCAGTCAGAGACTCAAAAAGTTAGGCATTTTTCAAACTAGCTAACAATACGAAGGTTGCTGAAGTAGTTAGAGTTACCAGAGCACAAGTTAATTTCACTTTGATGGAGAGTGTGAGAATTCCAAATTTTGGAGATTTTAAAAGCATATACTGGCTGGCAAAAAAGTCAAAGAGAAGTGGAATTGACACTGAACAGAACAAGTTAGTTATAAAGTCGGATTGACAATTAATTGGCGGGGCCAAGACTTGAAAAGCTGAAAAGATTGGGTCATGGCGTGGACAGTTTTCCAATCGGCTCACTGAAAGAAAAGTGAATGTGAAAGGGAAAAAAAAAGGTTGCATGTGCTAAACTGAATTATTGAACCATATATAGAAGCTACAGGGGTCGTGGCAAAATAGAATCGTTATGTCAAAATATTTAAGATGGGTGGGGTAAAGTATCCACCATGATTTTAAACCACTTAGAGTTTGTGGTTTGTACTTTGTACCTCATTGTGCTAGCCTTAGCAATCAACTTGCAACTTAACCAGGGCCATTTTGAACATGAACTCCCCGGTTTATTTGGAAATAAAGAAAGACAGACTTGCTGGAGAAATGAAAATTCTTGCATATGCAGTGTAGGTATTATGTACAATTTAAATTGCATCTGATATGTAAGAATTTCTCGGTAGAGGAAATGATAGATAATTAGATTTAATTTTGATTAACTGTTATTGTAAAAAATTTTATGATATCATTTAATTAAATTATTTTATCATTAAAAGAGTTTAATTATAATAATAACTATTTAAAAAAAAATTTCTAAAAAAAATAGAATGAAATTGAATCAAAATTAAATTAATATTGAAAGTTGTAGAAAAACTTTTTCCCTCAAAGCAAACAAATTAATCCCCAAACTCAAGCAACCATTTTTTTAGGTTTTGTATAAATGTTTTGCTAACGCACTGGCAGGTGGCAGCCCAATAATACAAAAGCATTAGGCTCTGCTTTGGGCTCGAACAAATAGGCGGGTTTCATTTAAGCACAATTCAATAACCAAAAAAAAATAAATAATTAAGCACAATTTATTGAAAGCCCAAAGCTTGAATCAATAAAGATTAGAGAAAATAGTGGGATTTATATTGATCATAAGATTTAAATTATTGCGTTATGAATAAAATTGTCCACTCCCAAAATTTCTCTTCTCTGGATAAAAATGGTTGAACATAAAAAACCAGAATCAGACAAATATTGCAGATTAATAGGCATTATTAAATGTCAGTCATTCGAATTTAGCTTCTCGCTATGTCTCTTTAGGCCGACTCAGAGGATTGATGGTATATTCCTCATCCTGCCTAAGCAATGGAGTGAAAAAGGAGCAAAAAAAGAAAAGGGCAAGGGCAATAAATGTCTGAGAAGCATGTGGCGTTGTCTATATGCATTCGAAGGGTAGCGTAAGCTAAGGGACAGCCAGCAAAAGACAAGGAGTTAATCAGCTTTTCTAAGATGGCTTCTTAGACATATCTGTGTGTTCCCTTATGTTGTTTGGTCTTCTTATTCTGCCATGCACAGGTGGACATGCTGAATGTTTCATAATGGTGAGAGAAGCCAAGGTTGTCTCTTGATGTCAGAGAATGATGGCGTGCTTGCTAAAGAAGGGCTACTCTAAACGCGAGTCAGAATTACAAAGGGTATGTGCCTTCTCTATCACTCTTCCTTTCAATGTATATATGGTTCTCCGACATTGCACCAGCTTTTTTGTTTTGGTGAGAATTATTCGCCTGACTGCACTAGAGTACACCCTTCTTTTTTTCCTCTCAATCTTTGTTATGTGATGGAATATTATTTCCTTTTGGATCATGAAACCAGCGCATAACCACGAAGCCACCACCAGCTTAACACTCAGAAGTTAGAATATAATCCATAGAATTAGTACTCCTTTTCCTTTTTGTCGAAGGGGTTTGCATATGAGGCGGTTTACAAGGCCTTGTCGGACCCGCTAACCTGACGTGACTTAAGTTGTTTAAGTTGCGTTAGATTTGATTTTAATGGAATAATCGAATTGGAGCGGTAAATGGCTTTAGCTTAATGTATTTTTTGAGTAAAGTTTGAGCATTTGACTCGGTTCGAGATATATAAATACTTATATTTTTTGACATAAAAACCTAAAGTGAGTTAAATACATATATTTAATTATCTATATTTATTAAAAGCTTGCTAGTCATAAAAGTATTAACATACAAGGTAAGCTTTTAAATACATCGCATAATATAATATATCATATATATAATTACATTATAATTTAGATTTTAACAAACTTCAGACTGACCTGGTCTTGGCCCGGTTAATCACAAATCCGATCATGACTGGGTCTACTTTATTTTAAGGTCAAGTTTAGGTCTGCTCTATTTTAAGGTTAAGTTTAAGCCTAAAGATTAACTCACTCAAAATCTCGAGTTGAGATTGGGTCAAATCCAACCAAGTCCGTGAGCACCCCTAAGTTAGAATATTTCAAGTAAAAGAATTGATTTTAGCTATAAATAATTTTTTTTATAAATGATTTACATAATATTTATTTTTCATAAGTTATTTTATATGTAATATTTCATTTTAAATAAATTTTTAATTCTAAAATTCAAGTGTTCCAAGTTCCAAAAGTGAGGGAACCATGGATCCACTAAATGCCATGCTTAAAAAATACCATTAATTTCAATCGGCCCAATCTCCAAAGATGAAGGTCCATCACCCAAAAAAATAAAAACATGATAAAGGTCTGGGCTAGTCCATTAGAATTAAGGAACACTAATATTCTCTTAATACAAAGAGCATGTGTGCTTTCAATTAAGACCAAACTGTTCTATCTAAGCCCAATATGTTTTTTATCTATTTATTTTATGAATTGGAATTTTATCCCAATTGCTTATCAGAAATTTTTATGTACTTTCAGGGGAATATAGTCAGTTGTCACGTTGAACGTTTTGATTTTCTGACTGTATTACTTTAAAGTACATAAAAATTTCTTATAATCCATGATACAGAGGGCAACGCCCACTGATCAAAAAAATACAGAGGGCAACGCCCGCTGTGCAGATCGATCTGCCCTCCGTTAGTCCCAACCTAAAAAGAGGGCAACGCCCTGTCCAAAGGACTTGAGGTGAGTAGGCACGGTTTGAGACAAGCTAAAGAGTTTTTTTCGGGGGGTACATGAGACAAACTAAGTTTTATTGGAATTATTTCGGTATTTATATATATTTTTAAAGTATTAATATTTAAGATGAGTTGTTAAGTATTTAATAATAATTATTTATATTTAATAAAATTTTAAATATTTATTATGAAATTAACAAAACAGTTTACAATATTATAATAACTTCATTCATAAAAAAAAAAAAAAAACAAAGAAAGGAAAACATACACGATTACCATTTACAATGAGAAATTTTTATGTATTCTCAAAATAATACACCCAGCGGTTTAAATTTTATGATAAAATTAATTTGATGGAACAGATTAAATTTATGTGTTACATGTTATACTTTGTTTAGGTGAGTGTACTACTTTGAGAGTAGATAAAAAAAATTAGTTTACAACCAACCAGAACGCAGAGCCCTCCTTTATGCCATCTTTTACATGTCTTCATTAGCACTTACATTTGAAACAAGCATTAAACTTAAGTTTATGTATACATCTGCCTTCTGCGGTAACTTTATACAGAATCTGTTCCTGACTGCAGAGACCAGAACCATAACATCTGTCATTCATCGCCATATGTGGGAGATTAGAGCCTTCCAAGGCATTGCTATAACCTTGATGTTCTTTGTCGATCAATTGTCGTGAGATCTTTTCTTAAAATCTTTCCTGTGGCTGACTTTGGAATCTTCTCTATAAAAGTCACACGCCGTAATCTTTTGTATGGTGCAACCTGGACAAAGAAAAGAACCCAATCATCATACGCTTGCAACCCCTACAGAATATATACACCCTGTAAGACTAGCTTTACGCTTTTGAGAAAAATGGAGAAGAGAGAATTAAAGAAGAGAGAAATAAAGAAGAAATAGAAAAACTTTCTTATTTGATTAAAGGAGAAATAGAGAAGAAAAAAAAAAAATAGGTCCCACAACTTTTTTATTTTTTTTCTAAAATAAGGAGAAATAGGTAAAAATAGAAATTTGACTAATATACCATTTTTTTGTTGTTTTATAAATAAATAAATAGAGGTAAATATGTATTTACAATAAAATTTAAATTTTTTTTATTTTTCTCTTAATTTTCTTAATCCAAACAATTTAAAAATCTATTCATTTTCCACTCTACTTCTCTTCTTCCTATTTCTTTCTACTCTATTTCTTTCACTCTATTTCTCTCCTAATCCAACTAGTTTTTAACAGAAAAAAAAAGTCTAAACTGAACTTCTGCACTTGAATATTTCAGACAACTTTTAAGGGTTTATTTGATTCAATGGAGGAAAGGAGAGGAAAGAGATTTTAATGAAAGGGAGGGGAGGGAGAGGGAGGATGAGAGGGAATGAAGAAATTTTACTTTTGTGTGTATTTAGTTAGAAGAAGAGATGAGAGAAATTTTAATAGACGGTAAGTATAAATTTACTTTTTTACACAATTATAACATTTAATATAACATTTAATTTATGGAGATTTTAGTTCATTTTTAAACATATATTCTCTCCCCTCCAAATCTTCTACTTTTGGAAGGGAGCTAAAATTGCATCAGAAGAGATTTTGTTCCCTTTTCCTCCCCTTCAAAAATTTGAACAACATACATAAAATTTAAAATAACTCCTTCCTTTCCCTCCATTTCCATCCATCTAACATACATTATGTAAGAATTTCTTAATTTTGATTATTGCATTCTCCCATTAACTGGAAAATGAAAAGTGATACTTGCGCCATACTTAAAAGGGTACTTTTTTCTTTGGTGGGACTTCATGTTACGAAACCCCCTAAATTTGGAAAAAATTTTAGGTACACTTAGAATATTACTCTAGGATAATAGAAGAATGACATATGGTTAAAATAAATAGGTCCTATCATTTTTTTATTTTATCTTTTATTTATTTTAACCACATGTCACTCTCTTATTAACTTAGAATAATACTCTAAGTGTACTTAAGAATTTATCCTAAACTTGAGTGCAAGAAGCTGCTGATATTTAAACCTGCATGCTTCTTTTACAGTCAGAACTTTTCAACAAAAAATTCATTAAACTGAAAGGTGTTATCATAACACCCTTGACTTATTGCTAGGTAATTATTTAAAAGTACCTTCTTTGTTTTTTTTCAAATCACGTTAATTACTCATAATCACCTACTCAATTTTTTTTAGAAATGACGCTCTGCATATACGTAATTTACCTGTTTTGCTGCAAACTTCTGAATGTCTTCTTCCGTTAACAAGGTGTTGGGTGAGCGAACGACATAAGCAACTGGAACCTCACCAGCTTTAGCATCAGGGGATCTGAATTTGGAATTGACACTCAGTCCTCGTGACGTGTTTCAAAATGAGGCGATAAACTGATAAACTATATATGAGTTGAAATTCTACGTGACCTTATGACTTACGGGATCACACCAGCATCTGAAATTTCAGGGTGAGAAACCAGCAAGTCTTCAAGTTCTGCTGGCGCCACCTAACAAATTGTCATGCATATCAGATGAGTGTGTGTGCTTGCTTAATATGCCAAATATGCATTCTATATAGTAAATTATAAACCTTAGTGCTTTTCTCAACGTAATTAAGAATCGTTACTTGAGAATAAAGCCACTAAGCACCATAAATTCAGTTGCTTATCAACCAGAGAACTAATCCAACTCGCACCCTTATATATGACTTGTTCTACTAGGGCAAAACTCAAAAATCTCTTTTGCTATGCAAAAAAAGATGTTGGGATCTATCAATAGATATCGATCACTACTGTATTGAAATAACTTGTAAACATAGTAACACTACTAGTTGATACTTACTAGAAGAAATCATAAAAAAAGTTTTCTTACCAAAAAGGAATATATATTCAGTAAGTAGAAGCTGAACATATTATATCATTACTTACCTGATACCCATTACACTTGATGAGCTCTTTAATTCGATCTACAACAAATAGCTGTCCCTCTTCATCAAAATATCCAAGATCTCCTGTATGCATCCAACCTTGATCATCAATGGTCAGCTTTGTTGCTTCAGGATTGTTAAAGTAACCTGAAAAGATACATCATATACGATTCTTATCAGAAAGATTAACACAAATTTAATGAAGACTGGAAAAGTAATAGTTATGAGTTATGACACTAATCAATTCAGTAATCTACTGATATAATAAGCTGTCTGAAAACTTGATCATAATTAGATGATAATTTTTCTGCTCCCCTCAAATCAACCTTTCTTATGACTCTGCAACGCTAGTATTTCGTAGTATTGGCAGGCGAAGATAACATATAAACTCCAAGCAATACTAGTTAGCTTTATTAGTATATCCTCCACAACCTTCATTTGTGTATACGTTCCATATCAGGTATTCATGTAACTACATCCAACATTGATGCCCACATATATAATGCCTAGCCGAACTTCGCTAGTGTTAATTAGTAACCAAAAATATAAGCCATAATCTTTATTCCACTTACTATATACACACTCTTAATCGGTGGATGAATAAGACACGAGGCTTCCCCTGTTAATATTCACAGCTAGTAGATGGAAGATTAGATAGATAAGAAGGAAAATATCCTCGAGTCTTGACTTGTATCAATGATTCAACATATGCCTGATGATAAATCTATAAGCCTATACCAAACGAGGTTGAGAAATATGAAGCTTGCACCCTGCGAGAAAGTTCTGCAAAATCAAATCAACTAAAAACAAAATAACCAAATTCTACCTTGCATCATAGTAGGTCCTCGGAGCCAAATTTCCCCTAATTGATTTGGTGGGAGGGGCTTCGATGTTTCCAAACTAACTATCCGGGATTCTACACCTGGAATTAGTGTTCCAGTTGAACCTGAAAGGCGGCATCCTTCCTTTGCATTTTCTAAGGAAATAATTCCACATGCTTCAGTCATGCCATACCCCTGCCAGAATTATCATACATGATGCATATATTGGTATCACAATCTATTGGTATAAGATTAATAAATCTTCCATACACCACCATATCATGAAGAAAAAGAATGTAGCAAAGCAAGGTGTGCAGTATATATGCACCTAATCTTTTACTTCAGTCTTGAATCTTGAGGAAAGATAACATGTACCTAGCATTCCTATTCAGCTTCCAAGATAAATGAAGGAAAATAAGTTTTGATACCAGAGGTATCGCATTGACCAGAAGGATGGATGAATGAAGTCCAGTTCTAATACTAGCGTTTGATTTCACAAAATAATAAAATCTTGGAAAATATGTAATAAACCATGAGATGGTAATTTTTTTATTTCAGAATGTCATCAATGCAAACCTCTAAAAGTTGAGATAATTAATCATAAGAAAAATTAAGGACTAAAGCAATTTTCCTCATGGAAACATATATAATATTAGTTTAGATTAGATTATAAGCATCTATAGCAAACGCAACAGAACTGGAAATAAAATGGGAATCTGGAGTTATACGCACGCTAGGGGGGCGGTCTGCACGGGTATGCACAACCCCAATTCCACAAGCTTGCCAAACCCACCAAGCTATAACACTTTAAATGATTATATAATAAAGAGTAATGTTCTGAGCAATAAAAGCTATAAAGAGTGCAATTTAAATAAATGAAAAAAGATATAAAGAACAATGCTATTATCCCATCTTACCCTCTCCTAAAAATTTGTCAGTAACATGTACCAATTATTTTTAAATAATTGCCACACCTAATTCTTCTACTTTGTTTTGGGTTGCAATATGAACTGTTCAATTTTATCATAATGGTTTTAATTTTGATGATGTCAAGTACTGTTACGTCTTAATTTCGTAATTTTTTTTATGTTGAATTTGTGACAAGACAACTTTCAATACAAGATAAAACTAATTTGTCACACATATACTGATATGAGTCAAATTCATTAAATTTAACAATGCAAAGTTTTAGTTTTTCATTTTCATTCTTTTACACAAATTTTTCCACCAAAAGAATATTTTAATTTGATATGTAACATAAATTTTAAATATTTACAAATTAACATTTTGACCAAAAAATATCAATATTAAGATTTCAAAAATATAAGAAATCAATTATGATTACACACGAAAACTCTTACCATTTTTTCTACCAAATGTAATTGTTGTTGTCGTTAAAGCCAGCTCCACATGCACTAATGATTCATTTAATTAATTACTAAAAAATATTTATATTAATTAATTAAATTATAGAGTTTAAATTTGATTTAATGTCATTTAAATATTATTAAAAGAATTAAATTTTTAAATAATTATTATAATAGTCAAACTATCTTAATAATATTTATCAAAATATGATTAGATGAAAGATAAATCGTGCATAATTAAATCTTATAATAGATGCATTCATGATGGTGTATCAAAGTACGGAAAACAGTTTCATAAAAATTATGATCCCATAGATAAAAAATACCTGAATGATCTCAACCTGGGGTAGAATCTTAGCACACTCCTGCATCACATCTTTCCCCAAAGGTGCAGCACCACCTGCAATCTGCTTCAGCGACGACAAGTCATAGTTGTTCACCACATGACGCTGCTTCACCAGCTCAACCATAACCGGCGGAGCAACATACAAATACGTAACCCTGAACCTCTCCACCGCCGCCATAGCCTTCTCCAAATCAAACTTCCCCATCGACACCACCGTGTTCCCCCTCCGCAGCTGCGAGTACGTTATGATGGACAGCCCAAACACATGGTACATCGGCAAGAAGCACAGGAACACGTTGTTCCTCTCGCCGTACCGATCCTGATCCGCCGTCGCCATCAGCGACGCCGCTATGAAGTTCCCGTGGCTCAGAACCACCCCCTTGCTCCTCCCCGTGGTGCCCGAAGAGTACAGAAGCGCCGCCACGTCAGACTGCACGACGCCGTTCGCCGGAAGTTCGGAGCTCTCGTTCGGCGTTCGGATCAAATCGCCGTAGTACCAAACCTCGGAACTCAAGGTGTTCGATGAATTCACGTGCTTTATAGGATCCAGCATTATGGACGGCAAATTCAAGCTTAAGGCTTCGATTTTGTCGAAGAGTTCTGATACGGTGATGACGAGCTTGGGGTTCGAGTCCTTGACTTGTTTTGAGAGCTCGAAGACGGTGTATAAGGGGTTGCAGGTGGTGGCGATGGCGCCGATGGCAACGACGGCGAGGAAGCACACGGGGAAGTGTATGGAATTGGGGGCGAATAGCAAAACGACGTCGCGGGGTCTGATGCCTAGACGAAGCAAGGAGCGAGCGAAGGTGGAGACGTGGATTTTGAGGTCGTGGAAGGTGAGAGAGTCGCCGGAATGTGCATCGGCGAGGGCGAGGGTGCGAGGGAAAGAGGAGGTGCTTTTGAAGAGGAAGGAGGAGAGGGAGAGGTTAGGGTCTGTGGGAAGGTGAATGGGTGGTCTGGGTGAGGAATACGTCAGCGTTTTGAGATCGAAGGATTTCGCCATGGCTCGTTGGGGATGGTGGAAGGGACGAGTGAAGAGTGAGTTTCTTTGAAAGTTTCACCTTTCAGTTCAGCAGGCTTCGTGTATTTGTAGTTAAGAGTCGGAAAAGTGTCTCATATGAATTACCGCCATAGGCTAAAATATTCGATGCTTCACGTTGAATCCATCGTGGATGTTGACTATTTGAAATATATGTTGTGTATATAATATGTTACGAAAATTATTCTACGAAAGGACATGAATGAAGTGACAGTAAAACTTTCCAATGTATATTTAAAATTGTAGACCCAAGATTAAAAAAAAAATGTAACACCTCAAATCCTAGATTTACTCCATGTTTCATTCGTAACAATTTTACGCAATATGCTTCGTAACATTTATCATCTCCCATATACTATATATATCAGGATAGCAATGTCTACGTGGATGTACTTGGATCTTTGAAAATGCAACGTGTAAAATAGACAGTGATGTGTAAATGTTAATGGACGATGAAAAATATATATTGAAGAAAGCAGTTTTCTTGTGTTTTATGATTTGTTATTGATGTATTTGTACTTTATAAAAATTTAAATTATTATAAAAAATCAACAATTATGAACTTTAAACTTTCTTCTTTAAAATAAATAATGAGTAAATAGGTAATTTAATTTTTGAAAATATTTATAATTTATAATTTAGTTTATGAATTTATTTTTATGTACGAATTAGTTTTAAAATTTATAAAATCTGTATTTATTTAGTCTTTTTGTTATCTTTGATTGACTAAGTTAAATGATGACCCTTGACGTAATACATTAAACGTCTATATGTAACGTTTAGTATCATATGACACATTGTTCAATACTTTCTTTAAGATACGACATCGTTTTAAGTTAATGAGTGTGTGCATTGTATATAAGGGAGTTATGATTGACTAAGCTAAAATGACATTATATTTCAAGAAAAAGTATTGAGCAACATGTCATGTGACATTAAACACTTAACATGTTACATGAGATCACCATTTAACATGGTCAACCATAAATAAAAAAATTGACTAAATTTATACAAATTTAAAGACTAATTTGTATATAAAAATAATTTTTAAAATTAAATTATAAATGAGAAATATTTTTAAATGCTAAATTAATTATTTACTCAATAAATATTTCATACAAATTCTGACATTAGCCTTCAGTAGAAATTAGTTTTTCTTTTTCAGTCTACTAGTACACACTACCAATACTTGATGTAAACTTTTAGGGGAGCAAGAACTTAGATACTATATAAATTTATTGATGATACAAAAGAATTTTTTATTTTAATTCATATATAAGTTTATATGTGGAATTTCTCTATTTTTTAAACTGAAAATTATGACAAAATTTCATCTTAAAAAAAAAGACTAATTAAATGAAAAGTATGAATTCAATTCTTTTTTTTTTTGGAGGATGAGCTACCCACCCCAACTAAGTTATGCCATTGTTCGTAGTAGCTTGAAGTTAACTTTTCTTTTTATTTATTGATTATTATTTATACACAAGAAAAATATAAATAAATTAAGTGTAATTTATTTGTTATTCATTAACTTATTTATCTAAATAATTCGTTAAAAACATAGGTGTAAATTTATAACATTATTCATTTATATATTTATATTAATTAATGTGCATACGCATATGTTCGCATGAGCATAAAACATAAAAATAGGCCAAAAATAATTTATGTATTTCAAAAAGAAAAAAATTTAAATAAATTTTCATAAGTGCTTGTAGTATTATTTTCTTATTAAAATATAATATATATTATTTTTTAACTTTATTATAACATCATTTTTACTTTTCGTACTAATATGTAAAAATAATACATATATTATTTTTTAATTAAAAAATAATATCACAAATATTTATAAAATTTTATCTAAATTTCTTTTTCAAAAATTATTTTAGTAAATTTATTTAAATAAAAAATATATTTGATAAATACTTATTATATTATAATAGAGAAACTCATATAACTCGCGCAAATGTGTACTCAAAGTATAGTGGTGTACTCAATGGTTGGTTTTTGAAGGGTGATTTGTGAATTTAATTACTGTGCACCTTGTTACTAAATCGAGTTCTCCCTTCTACAAATATGGGTGTATCATTTTAGAAATCAAATATGGCATTGGTTTTACTTGGGATTTGAAGATTGTTCATGTCTTAAGGAAGGCAAACTTTTGTGCAAATTTTCTTGCTAAGCTTGATGCCCAGGGTGATGCTCATGACTTCTTTCAGCCCTTGTCCCCTCCGGATTTGGAACCCTTACTTTCTTACTGATTCCATGAAAATTAACTTTGTTAAATTGTAGCTTTGTTTCTTCTTTCTTTCTGTTGTACCAAAAAAAAAAAAACAAAACTGGTAAATGGTTAATACTGCTTTGTAAAGCTGGGCCCCCCCCCCCCCCCCCCAAAAAAAAAAACGGTTGTGCATATATACAAAAGAAGAAAAAGTGTACGTTTGACAAGTGAAGCTTTTAATTATCCATTTCAAGAAAAGAAAGCAGGTTTCATGTTCTCGGTATATGTAAATAGGCACGCACGTGTATCCTCTCAGATTATCAACCCCCAAAAAAATGGCAAGTAATTGAATAAAAATTAATAAATACTAATATTTTTTAAAATTTATGGTGAAAAAAAGTTCTCATCATTCAAATGTTAGATAAACTAACAACTTGAGCGAATATTTAGTGACATTACAAGAAGTCCTAAATTTGAACTGCAGCATGAAAGTAAGGACGTTAACAAACCCCGATTGTGAATTAAACAAGAGTAAACCAATTTTTATTTTGATTTTTTAAAGATACAAATATAATCAATTAAAATTTTTAATGATAAATATATTAAAATAATCATTTAATGTTAATGTTTTCATATTATTTTTTTACTAAATAATTTAAAGTAAAAAAAAAATAATAATTTAAAGACACATTTATTTTAGAAAGACTAAAAGCATGTTTAGTTTTGCTTTTTTTTAAATAATTATTTTTTAATTAAAATTTATTTTATTTATTTAAAATGTGTAAAATTGATTATAAGTTAAGATTATTTTTTCATAACTAAAAATATTTTTTAAAAAAATTGTTATTTTTAGCTTTTAATTATTTAATTTTAAATTATTTCAAAAAATTTAACAGAGAAATACCTATTTACTCTCAATTAAATAATTTTTTCAATTATTTCATATATCTTTTGATAATTTAATGCATAAAAATAATTTTTTATATAATTTAAATAAAATTTTTTATCATAAAATCAATTATAAATTAAAATATCTAAATATAAATTAATTTTCTTATAATTAATTTTAACCTAATTTTTTTTTACAGTTAATTTAAAACACACTAAAATAAATATTTAGTAAATAAATGATAATTTTAAAGACAATGGATGTGGGATGATGGGGCGAGAGAAGCGAGTCCTATGAATGGCCAAGCATTTCAAAGGAATTCAAACCTCAAAGCCGGTCCCATGTCCCGTACTTACGGCAACTCCACGACCACATTGTTCCTGGCTAATATATTCCTTCATTTATATGTGGCCTTCGTTGAGTTTACTTTCTTTCCCTTTCTCTCTCTCTCTCTCTCTCTCTCCAATGGCGGAAGCCTCTGCCCTTTGCTTCTCTTCTGTTCCATCCATTTCTCGTTCCAGAGAATTCAGAAACTCGTCACCTCTCTTTGCATTCAACTCTTTCCAATTCTCAGCTTCTCCTTCGCGCCCACCGCGTCGTCTTTTTCATTTCGTCACAAAAGCCACCGATTCCGGTGACGATTCTTTCGGATTTTTCCCTTGGTCCCACGGTGACTCCGGTACGGTATTTTTTCATTTTTCATTTTTGCTGGGAAATTGTTTTGTATTGTTTTCCTGATTTCCTCTATCTGTTCTGAATTTCATATTCGACGGTGCTAACTGTGTGCAACGCATGCAGTTGCAAAATTCGCTTCCTTTTTCAAAGATGTGTGCTTTATGAGAATACTTGAGCTAAAAATCTTGCAATAAATCATTAGTACCCATATGGTTTCTATCAGCTGTAATAATGGGAAAAGGGTTTTCGTTTTCATGGGCTCAATTAGATTTTGATTTTATAGAATTTAAAAAAAATTAGACGATTTTTAGGTTTAGATTAGAGATTTTCCGAGTATGGATTCAATCAATGCTTTTAGAATTCAAAGCATATCCTCTTTTACTTGATCAACAGTTGAGATATTTTATCTGACAGTTTGCATTTTGGGGCAAATCTTGACTTGATTAATGTGGAGATGTAAAAATGATCTAATTCTATGTACAGGAGATTTATTTGATTATCTCTCTTTTTCTTTTTTCTTTTTTTAATATTCTGAGTTAGTTTCTTTGATGTCTGTGACTTCTCAGAAATTCAATGGGTTCCTGAGGAGAGAATTACGTTGTTCACTGCTGATGGACTGATTCAGATTGGAGGCTCCATGGTTCCTCGCCGTGTCAGCTCTTCAGATGTATCATTTTATCATGCAAATTTTTCATTTTACTTTCAGTTTAAATTTTAACAATAAAACACAGAGGGAACCCCATTTGCACCAGTGATCATTTCTTAGTTCGTTATTGCTAGTCTGTATTTTTCGGTACATTGCGACACTTATCTTTTGTCAAGATCAAGAATATACTATCCCAAAATCTTTGCCTAATAGTAATAGGAGAAGACCCAAGAATGATTTTTATTAATATCTTTAAAACATCTTTTCATAAAGAAGCCCTTTGGGGTTTAAACAAGAAAAGCACATGCCCACCCAAAACTTATGTTGGAAATTTCATTCCATTAGAAGAGAGAGAGAGAGAAGGGGGGGGGGGGAGTAAGGATCAAATGCTTGACCACTTTGTTGAGGAGGCTTTGATACAATTTCAAGAAATCAACTACCTTAAAAGCTTAAGCTATTGTAGGAGAACGCCCAAGAACGCTTTATTAATATTTCCAACATACTTCATATCATAATTATAAGTTTTCATTCTGTACTTGCTCCTAGTGGTATATTGCATATTGTAACAAAGAGCTAGACTCTTTGCCCTTTTTTGAAAAGTAAGTAACTTGGTCTGTCATGTGGAATACTTGGCATCATAGAATCAGCTTTTAAAGCCAAGACATAATATGCACTTTTTTGGACTTTTCTCATCTTTGAACCATACTTCGCCTTGTTTACAATCCATCTCAATGTCAAATATTCTTTTAGATTGGCTAAGAAGGTTTTCATGCTTCACAGAAGAAGAAAGGAAAATTCAAAACTGCTCAAAAATTTCAACGATTTCAAGAGAGTGATTACATGGATCCCAGTCAAGGCCTTTGTCTGGGTGCACTCTTTGATATTGCAGCTACTAATGTAAGTACTCATCCTTTTGACTTCACCTCCTCTATGAGCTATCCTTTGCCATCTCATAAATATGAAATGTTCTCTTTCTAGGGACTTGATATGGGACGAAGACTTTGTATTTTTGGTTTCTGCCGTTCCATTGAGATGCTAAGTGATGTGGTGGAAGACACTGTCTTAGAGCATGGTGGGGAGGTACGTCATACTACATAGTACTCATATTTTTCTTTAACAATAAAACTGCCATGCCATATTCTGGTTCTTACTATATGTAACTGAAGAAAGTTTAGTTACAATTGCAAACCATTGTTAAATTTTCATGAGAGTTCTACTTATAAAACTGCCTTATCAAGAGGATAATCTTTAAAGAGTAATGCTACGCATACAAAAAATAGGGATACAAAAACTTACACCTTTCTGTAACCTTAGATTTACATCCAGATCTATCCAGGGTCGCATCAATACAATGCACAGATCCACTAGCAAGCCAATGGCTCTGCACACTTATTATAATTTTTTGTTTCTCCACGAATTGTTTACCTAGCATTTTCCATCTTTAAATATATCAATTATTGTTAGTAGTTCAACTTTCAATTCTTAGTATGTTGTTGATGTGCAAGAATAGAATGTTACACGATTATAGAAGTTTGGAATGGAAACTATTCACTGATTCACCTGCCAATGGATCGTTATTAACTGGACTTGGACTGGTTGTTTATCAATGAAAATTGTGTTCTGCCAATTTTTCCTTGGTTCTATGACTTATATTATTAGGTAACTGGAATTTTCATGGGTAACTGCATGTCTGGAAATTGCATGTCTGGAAATTCCTGGGAGTGATTTTAGTTGGTTGATACTTGATAAGAGATATTTAAAGGGTATTTTTTTGGTGAATAGGATACATGTGGAAGCATTTACTTAGCAACTTTTCCATTGATGTGTCACAATCTGCAGATTTTTACTTTTCAGTTTTCCTGATTTCATGTGCCAACCCAAATTCTCTGAACATCAGTGCCATACTGCCAATGTTATATCTATTGCCTTTAATTGACAGGTTATTGCCGCAGAGAAGGCAAGCAAAGGCGATTTGCATGAAAAGCTAACCATGACCGTTGCAGTGCCATTACTATGGGGGGTTCCTCCAGCTTCTGAGAGGCTTCACCTTGCTGTTAAAAGTGGTGGAGGGATTGTAGAGAAGGTCTATTGGCAATGGGACTTTCTATAGATACATATTATAGGTCTCCTAACCATTCTTTATGCACTCTGTACATAAAATGTATCTCTGTATGTGTACAAAACTGAAATTATTGTCATGTTAATATCCAATAAGATGCTAGTTCTGCATTCTCAACCTTAAACTTGAAATTTGAGGCTCAAAAATGATTTGAACATATCTGCCCTTCTTAAGTGAAAAGTTCATTGGGTTTGAAGAGTACATGAATAACAGGGTCTAAGAATCAACATTCAAGACAGCTTGAATGGAACTAGGATGCTTAGGTTGTGTTTGATGCTTCGAATAAGGAGGATCTGATAGTATAAACATATACTATCGAGTCTTAGCAGGTGCTTGTACATTCACCTAATAGTAAATTTTTTTATCCCATTATGATCATTTAACACTATCATCTTCCTCACCTCTTGATATGACTTGATACGATATTTATTTCATTTCTACCTTTTATTTCATCTCTCTCACTCTGAAGTATCCCAATGACATGACTATCACTCCACCACTATTGTTGTTGCTAGCCGCTGCTCTTTGATTGCTACAATTGTTGCTGGCAACCGCTCTTTGACTGTCATCATCGTTGTTGGCCACCGCTTTTCAATTGTCACTTTCTTTTGTTGGTCACCACTATCTGAATGTTATCATTGTTGTCAGTGACTTATTGTTCGGATCATAGATAGCCTGTTGTAGGACTACGGCAACTGAGCTAGCAAACTCGAGTTGAAAGAAACTTTCGATAAAGAAAGAGGTGAGGAAAATGATATTAATAGGCGCAGGATAGTAAAAAAAAATATTATTGGTTTTGCTTTGATGTTTAAAGGTACTAGTTTTCTTAAAGGGGAGGATTTTGGCCTCTTTTATGGAATAATGTTATTTTTTTTATATAAATATATTATCTAAATAGGTAGTTTTGTTATAATAAATATTTATATATACAATCAATTTATTTATACTACACACATGATAGTATAAAAATTTATCAATTCTATTATATTATCAGACTCTTATGGTCTTGTATTATAAAGTACACCAAAGGAGCCCTTAAGCTATGGAACGATTGTAAGCGAATTGCTTTAATAACTCAACTCTTATATCGTGAGATCTTCTTTTTCTTTCTTTCCTTGTATTTAAGGTTATTTCTGCCCTTTCTTTTCTTTAGCGATGTTAGTTTTTCTTTTTTTTGGATACAATAGTCAATAGATGACTCTGTTTTTGCAACTTTGGCTTTGCTAGTCTTTCATTTTGATCGAAGACATGAATGTACGGAAATGAGCTTTTCTGGAGCAGTAACAGCTAACAGCCGACAGTCGTATTGGCAAGAGAAGACTATGACATTGCTATTCTTTCATGGACATTTTAGTTTGAAACTAAGGGAAGATGACTTTTTAGATGGGTTTGAAAGAAAATTATTTTTATTTAATTTTTAAATAAAATTAATTAATTAATTAAATCAATAATTTACATATAATTAATTACGTATTAAATATTAAAATAAAAATAAATTATTAATTAATTATATATAAATTATTAATTAAATTAATTAAATATTTAATTAATTTAATCCAAAAATAAAAAATAGAAATAATTTGTTCTTGAGTCAACTTTAAGGGTCATTTTAAAACTAATGTGTTCACGTTTGGTTGAGATTTTGTAAGGCCAGAGGGGTGAAAATCCATGGAACGCCGCGTGAACCTGACTTGTGAGGGTTTGAAAATTGATTCCCAATGGGGAATCAAGTTTGACGGAAGTGGTGCTACATAGCTTGTTCTGCAGATAAAATTGATTTTGGATATGGAACGGTGATTTTATAATTTATTTAATAATTTAGAAAAAATATCTTTACAATAAACATTTTAAAAGTTATTTTACTTTATAATACTTAAATAAACTCAAGTTTCAATATTAATTTTTTATAATCAAATTTTTAATAAATTCTTTTACAAAAACAACCTTGAATGATCTTTTGGACTCCTTATATCGACCGTCGCTCTGTCATTGATGCTTCATATGAACTACGCCCTTCAAAAATTCCGTCTTACTCTTATCAAACTGTATTGGACACATGCGAGATTTCAAAATGTACTATATCATAGTCATACTTATGTCCCTCGTGTTCATGTGGACTTATCCTTTTGTTTTTTGAGTTTCTATCCGGCAGTAAGGAAAAGTGTTCTTTTCATTATCTTTTTCCATGTTTTGACTTTTGGTATCTACTTATATTAGTATCATAATATACCAGCTGAAACACAACTACATATCTTTATACGTATATATATAGTTTTCTTCCATGTTTATGCCAATTCATGTACTAAATAGTGAAGAATACAATGATTGACCTACGCTAGGAGCTAATAGGAATATCAAATCATTGTGGCGGTCTCGGTGAAAACAATTTTGTATATACCACACAGTATAAGCCGCCCATTGACATTGGCACATTTTGTTGATTGGGTAACCCTGTTTTCAAAACAAATATCTAAAAGTCCAACGCTTTGAAGATTGCTTCCTCCTTGTGAATACGGAAATATGAAAAATTCACATGAAAGAAAGAAGATCTGAGTCATATTGGTTATTTTTTAGGCAAATAGTGCCTTTTTGACATTTATACACTCACTAGAAAATACATTCCTAGAAAAAACTTTTCCCTATAGTTTTAAGACATTTATCTGTTATTTTTATCTCTATTATATAATGCCTATAGCTGGCATATCTTGTTGGTCTAATCCAGGGGAAGCAAACAAAATGGAGAAGAGGTCAATGCATATTTATCTTCAACTTTTCTATAAGTTATTTCCATTGGAAAATTAAAATAATCAGTTTTCTATTCTGAACAAATTAGTAGAACCCACCAACCAATGACATATCCAAGGCATCGTTATCTTAAGGTCATATATTTTTGGAGCCCTTTGGACAGATATCCAATAAGGATTCTTTTATCAGTTGCATCATGTAATGCATGCTTTAATTAAATAATATCTTTAAAATCTCTGTTCCCCTAGTTGGATTTATTTATAGTTAACTCACTTTCAGATCAATATTTATGGACCACGTTGCTTGCAAGTCCTAATCCGAGGGCTTTTAAAAAATTATTCAAATGAGGATGATGTGTGTGTGTCTTACATTGATATTTGATAATCAAACCATAAAAAATTGAGAAACTTCATGACAATATGCTGCATAATTGCAGCCTAACTTAATTATGTAATTCTACGAATCTAAAGCATGTTTTCCTCATAGTCATGGCATAATTGGAGCTTGTAGGTTGGCCATGCCCCGATTATGGGATCCCGTGTACCTCCACCATCATTATATAAGCAAGTTTCACATGGCTACTAGAGTGCTCATAATCTGAAAATCTGGCTCTAACCCGAAGTATTTAGACTGAGTTTGAATCTTTCTTTTAGACCTAATGTATTTTTTGAGTCAAGTTCAAGTCACCCTTCGGGTCACCCAAATCTAGCCTGATATTGAATAAATTATTATTTTTCAATATTTTCCCTTATATATTATTATGACATTTTTTTAAATGTTAGACTTTGATCAAATATTATGTGACTTTCCATAATTTTAGCTATTATATCCTTAACTTATTATGTAATTATTAATTAGATTAGATCTTGGTATGAACAAAAAGTAATAAATACAAATAAATTTATACAAATAGAGAAAAAATAATTAACATTACATTAAAAAAAATATTTTGTGTATTTTAATCGGATTGACTTAGTCCTGGCTCAACCCAATTCGAATCCCAATATAATCAAATCTAGACCATAAAAATTGACACGAATAAAACTTGAGCTCTAGATTAGGGGCATGTTCAACTCCACCTAATCCGACCCATTAGCACCCTAATGGCTACGATATCCTCAGTGATTTTCTTCTGATATTGTTTTGCTAGGTCAGTAATATTTCATATTCAGCTCAGTTATTGCCCTTCAATCTACACAATATCGGAACAGTCCAAATTTCTTCTAGTATTTCTCGTCCTTTTTTGTTATTTTGTATACTTCTGATTCTGATCCCATTTGTTTTGCGTTACCTCTGTTGGCCTCCTCACACAGTCACACTCGCATATGGAGGACTTTGTATTGTACCTATGAGTTATGGAAGCAGTTTCCAAAAAGAGAAAAATAAAATATATCACAATAACCAATAATGGGGAAATGAAAGTGCATAATTTTTTTAAACAGATATTAAAAAAGGACTCAAACATATCCAAACTTACTAGTAATTAACAAGAATTATTTTATTTTAAAACAAATTATTCTCCCTTTTTATATATTGCATGTATTTATTATACATTTAATTTATGATACAACTTATCTAAAAATCTCTTATATTTATAAAAAAGGATATTATAATTAACTTCAAAATATTAATAAATCTAAAAAAATCGTTACTTGAGTTGTTAGAGATGTGTTGTAGTTGAACATTATTCCCACTTTTATTCAACCGTCCTCCATGTTGAGAATAGCGGAATGAAGCATTCATTTTATGCAATTAAGTTTGAAAGTATATTTTAATATTCAACTATTTAAACTTTTAATTTAAATATACCAAATAAATGTGTTATTCTCTTTTTTTTCAATATACAAGTTTGAGCATACATGGCATTTGATAAAAAAAAAATATTCATAAGCTAACAAATGAGTTAACGAAACACTAATTTAGAGTTAATTGTAGCCTCTTTTTTTAATTAAAAAAATGAGAGAATAATTAATTCTTTATTTTAAAATAAAAAATATGATCTAGGCACTTCAATGTTAGATCCTTGGATATTCCATCTAAAAAATTTAGGTTTAAATTTTATTAAAAATAAGTGAAATAAAACTTGTATTAGGGGAATAAATATGTGTAGCGTCTAATTGGGGGGAAAAAAGGAATACGTAACCATACTAGAACAATGATCGTTTAGCAAAATCAAATGTGCTTTTAGGAGCATGATTGGAAACAAAATTGTCAAATAATATTAAACAATAGTAGTGGATTCCTGCTGCAAGCCTCTATTTTAATGTTTGGTGGATAAGGGATTAAGATGTACTCGACTTTCTAGGACTTCCTCCTTTCCTTCTTGATTCATTTCTTTAGGACATCATTGTGGTTTAACTGGTGGGGTTACCTGCACCTAGTAAATGCACAAAAGAAACTTCTAACAAGTAACAAGAACTGTAAATAAAAAAAAAGTGGTTCTATTCAACACTATCTGTTCCCACAAAGACAAGAACTCGGACCAAATCTGAATCTTCTAGTTCTACCCATCTCCTTTCCTTACCTCTTCAAATCGTCTTGATTTTAACCACAGTCACCATCAGTAGTCCATGACCCTTTCCTCTGTCTTCTTGTCATCAAACAAAAAGTTGTTGCAACTGCTAGTGCTTATTAGCTGTTTAATTTCTACTAGACCATAATCTACTGGATTTTCTCCCCACAATCTACTTTGTTTCTCTGTCCACCCACTAACACTACCAGCATTGGAGAGTATCAACTTTTGGGTATCTTCCACCCCACTGTAGAGGTAATTAAGCGCACCTATCTGGTCAACAAAAGTTCCATCACCACTCCCATCTCCACCGAATCCAAATTCTGCTTCTTTGACCTGACTGATCTGGTTGTTGCAGCTCCCATCAGAAGAGCTGCTACTAGCTTCACCCCCAAACATAAAGACGCTATCTTTAACTTGGTAATTCTGAATAGGACCCATAAAACTTTCTTGTGCTTGGAAAATGGAATTAGCAGAAGTAGAAGAATTGCCACTCAAAAGACATGACGAGTACGAAATGGACTCAGAGCCTGTGAAAGGCACATGGGGGTGGTAGTAAGAGTTGTTGCTGTCTCTGAATGGTAATGGTGAAGATGGTGACGAGGTTGAAGATGGTGTTGAATTTTGAAGGATCGATAAAAGGGTAGCTTGGTGAGGTTTCCTCTGTGCTGAAGGATTCATGGCCATCATTTTTTTCTTAAGCTTGGTGTTCCAGTAGTTCTTGATATCATTGTCAGTCCTGTCTGGCAACTGAGCTGCTATTATTGACCATCTGCACTTGTACAAGGAGTTCCAAAATAAGAAACATAACTGAGTAATACCGTAATACTCATAGCAGATCCAAATTTGGCGTGCATGCAGTGATACAGAACATCTAAAAACCATACATATATATATATATCATTTTAATAATCTATTTCTCAAAATGTGAAAACAAACTCTTTTAATGCCTCCCCGGGTATCCCTCTGCCTTTTTCTTCAATTGGAAATTATATTATCTTCATCATTTATGGAAGTCTCTGAAATCCATGGATGGGAAGTGGAAGTCAAGTGAAATGAAGAATACCTGCTTCCAATGCTAGCAAAGAGGCTGCAGATTATTCTATCTTCATCTTCAGAGAACTCGCCGTGCTTAATGTTGGGTCTGAGATAATTAAGCCATCTGAGTCTACAGCTTTTCCCACATCTTTTCAAACCTGCGCGAAACAAATTCAATCAGGAACACAAGATAGAGGAAGAAGAGGTAAGATCCCTGCATATCAGCAATTCAGCATACTCTCATAATTAGCTTGAAGAGTGTAAAATGACTCATTTCTTCACACTTCACAGAATACCGCAGCTAGCTTCTGAATAAGGGGAGAAAAAGGCAGAAGGAAGCACTTACCAGCTTTTTGTGGGAGGGCAATCCAATTCCCTCCAGTCCCATGTTTCTCCATGTACTCCTTGAGCCTTGCATCTTCTTCAGGACACCATGGCCCTCTCTTTACATTTGCCTTGTCGCAGCAAGGAGCTCTGCCCATCTCTATATGTGGATTTGGTCTTTGATGGATGAGGAAGGTACAAAGGCTCCTCAAGAATGGATCACTGACTGGTTTTCTGAGCCAGCCAGCGTTATTTATTAAAGCCTTAAGTAATTTTTCAGGAAGACTATCAGACAAAACTTGGATGGTCCTAAGAGATTTTTGTTCAGAGAAGAAATATCAGAAGTCAAAGGGGGAACAGCATCTTTAACTTCAATCGCCTATCAGTGTATAAACCCATATCATTGATTAACTTGCAGAAGTTTCTATCGCAATATATAGGGCCCTTGTGCAAGGGGAAGTTTAACTTGGTCACTGCGTTCTATCGCAAATTCACAATTTAAAGTATCCAAAGTTTGCTCACAGTTGTAACGTATATAGAACATTTCATCGAAAACGATGGTCTATTGCTATACATTTTCAACCGATGGGCCAAGTCATAAGTAAACTATTGTCAAGTTGGTGGTCCAATTATAAGCTGTTTGTCGTCATAATGGACTCACTTTTCATGGTGCTTCCAACTCAATTTTACTGTTAATCCTCATAAGATTGATTTGTGTAATTTGGGATCATTTATCCCCTCATTAATTGCTAAATGTGGATGAAATAAATTCCTATATATGGGGACATTGGACAATTTCATAGTATAATATTATTATTGTACTAGTATATCACTATAATTTAACTATTATTATAGACTCATGATGCACTTTATAAATTCAAAAATCACAATAAAATAATATTGTTTTTGGTTTAAAATAGGAGATATTTAAGTTATATCACTATTTTCTATAAAAAGAACGTTATATTTTTGTTACTTGTATCATCATCTCTCCTCTTAAAAATGCCTCATAACATTTATGTCTGAAATTGATAATAATACAAAATTTTTGATAAGATTATTCTGAGGGTTTAAATTTAATTCAATATTAGTCTAAAAATTTTTATACTGTCATTTAATGATGTGTTAGTTCATTTTTAAAAGAGTTAGAATTCCTTTAATAATTTAACAATGCATGACTTGATGATAATATAAAAAATACTTTACACTAATAATGAATCAAAATTAAATCCTTATTCTGAAGATGTAAATGTATCATTATGTCAAAAATCTACGAATGAAAATTATATGAGAAATATTCTCGTATATAAAAGACAAACTCGTAATCATTTACCATTTATCAAGTATTCAAAAACATGGTCACTCCTTCACTTATCTTCATAAATACTATATCCGGTATAAAAAAATGACAAATTTGCAATACAATTGATAGAATTGCATGATTAGTTTTAAACTCTTCATTCTCATATTACTTCAACTAATCATCTTAGACATTCATTCCAATACAAGTGTTATTTTTATCGTCTTAAAATTTTCAAGATAATAGTACTCCAGATACATCAAAACAAAAAAATATTCTCACAATGGAGACAAAGCTCAAACAAAATTGGGGGGGGGGGGGGAAAGTCCCACAAATAGCACACAAAACCTTCGAAATTGATGAAATGATCACCGACATTATTTGATTTGATCTCTACCGTTTCATTCCGTGATTAACTACAAACTCGTGGTGCATGAAATGATCTTCATCCTTTTAGTTTTATCATTAGTTTTCTTAGGGTAATATTATCTGTAATCCTTCATTTAAACTTTTAAGTCTCTTTTCAAATGCAATATTTTATTATTAATTATCACTTATATATCAATGTTTTGTTTTTTAATAAATCAATGATCACAAAAAGAAGTGTGTAAAAAATTTGAAAACTAAAAAGGTAGTATAGAGTATTACTTTTCCTTTTCTTCGGCTGAAAATTAACCAAATAACAAGATATATATATATATATATATATATATATATATATATATATATTTTGTATTCAAAAGCTTAGGTTGAGGGAAGTTTCTCATCATTTTAAGATAAAAACAAATCATTAACTTCAGCGATGATTTATAATAGGATTATACACTGCTTATCAACAAAAGACCCCTAAATTCAAACTCAAGTCATGTAATTGTCATGAACAGAATGTCAACCAGGTGAGCTAATCCTCGTTGAAACTAAATAACAGGATGTAATTATACGAAGTTTACAAAAGTTTGTCCTTTCAATACTGGCAAGCATTTCTATTGAAAGTCACATAATCACAAGAGCAAATTTTAAATAAAGAATAATTTTAATGATACATTTATGCATTACCAAATAACTAATCAAAATAAAATAACTATACTGAGAAATATTTTAATTTTTGTATGAATAATTACTCAAATCGGTATTTTATTTAGAATTCTCTCAACTCATGGAGTAGTCAAATTAAACTTTTTGATCAACGTAGTGTTATTAATGCCCCCAGCTTGAGGTGTTGCAGAAGTCTTTTCACAATTTGAAAATGTCAATTTAGGAACCATATTTTCTTAATTTTCAACTAACACATCAACTTCAATTTGACTAGGTTACATATACTTCAAAATGATACATTTTCACCAATAAGAACATGTAGTCTTACAAATTGATTAGGAAGTTGAAATGAAGGAAAATATATGATAGGACACTTATTTTCGTATATTATTAACTTATATTTCCTTTTTATGGTAATAAAATTGTTTTATTGTTTGTTATATATAAACTAGAAGTGAGAACACAAGTAGGTAACAAAAATTAAAGAGAGAGAAGTTATTAAAATGGGAGCAAAACAAAATAATAAAAAAAAACTGGAGAAAGAAAGTAAAATAATATTTATCTCAATTAAATTTGTTTTTTTTAATTTAATTATTTAATTCATATTAGGTATGCTATAACATATGACTATATGTGCTAATAAGCCACTATTTCTTCTGCATCTATGAAGCTAATTAATTTTTCATTTACTTATTGATGATCATGACATTTAAAGCCATGTGGTTGATTCATGCTTCAATTAAACAATTTGGAGATAATACATTGCATTATTGTCAACCAATACACATGACTTTGCTTTCTGATAGAGAAAAGCCAAAAAATAAAAGGGTGAGACTTTCTAATTATAATGTTATAATAACTCTCGTAAAGGCCCCACTTATAGAAAGAAAATTATCTTCCCTAGCCTACACTTGATTTTATATACCTATATATATATATATATACTATAATTATAATAAAAGTTTTTTTTAGTGGAAATTATTATAATAAAAGTTGATTGTGATGCAGAGTCAATAGGGATCTTCAAATTAAAATTTTAAACATTCATCTAAATTATAATTTTTTTAAACTTCTTTCATATAATTCTCCAAAATAATATTGGGAAGACCAATTATAATATACTATCTAATATTCTAACATTATACTAATTGGAGAAATTTGTGTTAGATCGACTCATCTCCTCCGTTTGCTTATATATAGAGAGTTAAATTGAACGTTGTATCATATTATAAAATTGTAAACTAATTCAGAATTATCTTTTAATGTCTTAAATTAACGTATCATACATTTTGTCAAGTAAATGAAAACATTAACTATTTAATCACAAATTTATTCATATTGAAATTTTTTTGAAAATTTAATATGTAAAATTACATAATAATTATTTATATTTTAAAATTTAAATTAATTACATTTTATATTAAAATATTAATAATATAAATATATTTGTCTTATATCAGTATCAATTCATAATATTTTTGTGTGTGGGTTTGAAATATGTTGGTGGTCTTCTGTCTTCATGTTCTTCCATATAACCCCACTTCCTCTTGCAGCTTGTTTTGACCTCTATCTAACAGTGAAAAAATTTCTACTTTTGGTGGGATGGTAGATATGAAAAAGATTTTCGTACGATCTGATGTAAGGCATATGTATAATTTAAATTATTCATAGAAGTTACAGTAACGCGATGATATTATTCAATAATTTACAAGAAAGTGTATATGAGTGTAAATTTGTGAAAATATTATTAATTTCATAAATAATACTTTTCCATAATTAACTTTGCAAACCCTGTTATCGTGTACTATGTATTTTAATAATACTATATCACTCCAATAAAAATATAAAATGTGATAAGCAATAATCATACATGTCATTAGACTACAAAGCCTTTTCTTTTCTCCCACCCTTTTTTCGGGTTTCTTGATCAAATCACTGACATTGCAATTCAATCGAGATAGGAGGGGTTCCTACACAATGAAATGGAAAATAAAAAAATAACTAACTGCATCAATCCTTGAAGAAGTTCAAACCACGAGTTCATTACCGATCATAAATATTTGTTAAGCAAATAAAATCGACGAAACTATAAACCAACTAAGAAAAAAGTTGAGATAAAAGCTAAATCGAGTGAATGATTCCTCGACGATCTGGTAGTTGAAGTTCCTAAAAATAATTTCAAAGCTAATGTGCGAATAAACCTCTCTGGCTGCCTTAAAAAGCACTGAATCTTAAAGAGGATACACAGAGAAGATTACTACGTGATTAATCTTGAACTCTTGAAAGGATGATTGTTATAGGAAGTTAAATTATTATAATTGTTATTATATAAAAAGAACTAATCATGCATTACAAATGTAACTAGGCGATGGAACCGCCTAGAAGGTCTTGTTTTTGGAGGAAAGGATATAGTAAAGAAATCTAAATGGGACCAGAGCACTTGACCCACAAACAAAAAGTAGGTTCGCGAGTATCTGATATATGAAAAGTTAGGTTCCCTCATAGAACAAACTCTGGGTGTTTTTCTCCGGCGTGTTGGATTCTTCATTTAAAATAATCTGCCAAAAAGGAGACAAGACCAAAAGTTATTTGTGATGTTGTATATTCTTGAAATATTCTTGCTTTCGTGGTGAGGGACGGGCGGCTAGGGAAGAAGATTCTGGGGATTTTATACTTTCCTGAAACATATTAGATATGTGTATATATAATATATATTGAATTTGAAGTTTTTGAAAAAAAGTACAATAGAACCAAATTATTATCCAGGAACTTATAAAAAAAAATATAAAAAAGTGTATGTAAAATGATGATTTTTCTATTTTATTTACTGATGCTCCTACAAAATTGTTGTGTTTTTCAACTAAATTTTATTGCTATAGATAGTTGCTTGCACATCAAAATTTGACATTTTGTACCCACCTCATGAGTCGTCAATTATTAGAGATGTCAATTTCTATCTGTGTGTGAGGATTTTCGTAGGGACTACTCCATTAAGGGTCTTGTGGGACGAGAATGAAGGACAAAATCTCTCTGAAAGTAATTCAGGGACAGAGATGAGGATCATATCCCCCACTTCGTGAGGTCTCTACTCTGAGTAAATTATATATATATATATCCTTTTATTATATGTGTTATATATCATAAATACTAATAATATTTTAGTATTTTCATATTTTTTATTCAATTCAAATGTTGTAGTTATACTATTTAAGTTTGAACTTGTTATGATATAACTTTAAATGTAATAATTTATTTTTATATAATTTTTTAAAATGTTATTAGATTTTAAATTATAATTTTGTAACTTTTTTATGAATTATCCCCCTCGTTCGCGAGGATTTGTAGAAACGAAGATTGGGAAAAAAAACTCCCCGTAACAGGAATTGATGATGGGGATGGGAAGAAATATAGAAGACAAAGATAGAGATAGAAAATAAGAGAGTACTCTCTGCCCCCGCCTCCTTTGACATCCCTTTCAGCTATCTCGTCACAAATATTTGTGGAAAAAAAACCCTCCATGTTTTGACAAAGAAGAAGATTTTTTTATTATTATTTTGATCATATTTGGGGAGCTAAACCCGAATTAAAGAAATATTTCAAAGATTAAGTTCAAAGCCTGATCTCTATTTATTTTTAGATTTATCACTAGTTATTAGATTAATTTATATTTCTTCTTTTAAATTTTATTTAATCTGAACCCTTATAATTTTACTAATCGTGTAATCTTTTATGTATTATGATACTTTTTTAAGATGAACGTCGTTTGATACTTGCTTTGCTTAAATTACTGTAGACACGTTTTGACACTGTAGCTTTGTCTAGAAATTTATCTACTCACCAAAATTTAACCCAGACAAAATGAAGTTGTCTATCTACTGTTAGTATTAATTAGGGTGCTTGCAAAAGAAGCAGAGCCTAAATTGAAATGGAATAGAAGTAAATTATAGCAATTTATATAGTTTAGTATCATTTACAATTAGAGAATATAGTTTATTTGTTTACCTTCTTTTTAATCTTTTAACTTCTCATTTCTTTTCTCCTTGACCATCATCTTTGGAATTAGATGTCTTTATAAATTTTTTTTTTATAAGACCATGAAATGTCTTTACATTATTTGAATATATGATTAATTCTTATTAGACTTTAACTTTATCCTAATTATAAAATATTTTTGAAATTTGAATTTCAATATTGCAAGTAAAGTTCGCTCGTAAAAATGCTTCCAACATATATATGTACAATCGGTGGTAGGTATGTTAGGCAACCTAATCAAGTCTTCATAACTAGAGATAAATAAAATGAAAAAAATTAAATAAAATTTCATAAGTACTTATGATATTATTTTTTAATTAAAATATAACATGTATATTATTTTTTTAATTTTAGTATCACATCATCCTTACTTTAGGTATTAATGAATAAAAAAAATACACATATTATATTTTAATTAAATAATAACACCATAAACACTTATAAAATTGTATCTGAGTTTTATCCTAAATAAAATGCACTTTATGCTTTCTAGTATTAAATGATTTGCTGGATTTACGATGAAATTGATTACCGTTAGAGTTGTTCTCCTATTTTTCCACCATTCATTTTTCTTGTCTCCGAAATGGCAGATTATGGTATCTCTGAAAGGAAAGCCCTTTCCTTATAATTGAAAATCATATTTTCTTTAGGTAATATTTGGATTACTTTTGAGCTTTAATTAAGACCTCGATTCAAAACTATTATGATGTACCAAAATAAATAAATAAATTCTTCTGTTCTTTTGTTTTTTGGCAAAAGTTTTATGTTCTTTAAATAATAAATTTTTGTGTTCTTTTTCTTTTTCGCAAAATTCGGGACACATGTGTTGCTCAAGTTTCAAAATTAAGGTAGGAAGGATGCACGTTTCAAAAATTACTCTTCATTCTAGAATAACACCAAGAAAACCATAAGATGTTTTGTTACTATTTGATGAAAAATGTGATGTACTCTGTCGGTAGTAAATTTTATATGATTTTTTATTAAAAAAAATTATATGCAAAGTTTTAAAGTAGTCATGGATGAGTCGAACGATGGTTTAGGTTAGGGTTTTCATGTGGGACCGACCTAGATGGGTCAGGTTTGATTCCATTGAACGATCGGCTTGTCTTGACTCGATCTATCAATCACACTGTCAATCATTTTATGTACGGCTTCGATCTGTTTGGTTTTTCTCGTTGTCAATTGGCAATAAATTGATTTCTTTGAAAAAAGTTTTTTTTTTTTTGAAGAGCTTTGAAAAAAGTTTTAAAACATCCCATCATCTCGTAATATTTGTTATAGACTCAGAGGTTAAATTATATAATAGTCCACTAACGTTACAGTTATATGTAATTAATTTTATTTGTATTTTATATTAAAATAATTAATTCTTTAAATTTATAATATTGTATAGTTTTGTTTATATAATATTAATTATTTAAAAAATTAATGGAATTATATATGATTGTATTAAAATAGACTTAAATTTAAAAAAAATTCAAAAACAAAATCTTATTGTTTTTCATTTGCATGCAAAATGGAGTTTGGTGTAAAAGAAAGATAAAAAAAATAGAGATTAAATATAAAAAAATAAGCAGATAATAAAATTATTTTTCTTCTAACATTTTTTTAGTTTAGACCTATTTTGAACATTGTGTATACACTAAATTCACAATTTTATTAATTGTTTACTGAAAAAGTAATAAAATATATGATTTACGCAATGTTATTATTATTTTTTGCTGTAAAAAATGTTAGTAAGGAGAAGTTTCTTCAATACTACCAAGGAGAATGCCAATTAAAGGTGTTAAAATGAGTCGATCTTGACGAAAAGTATGAGTTGAATTAAGAAAATTTTAACTTAAATCAATTATTAGCTGACCAAGTTCAGCTCGAAAATAGGCTGACTCGATGTGAGTTGGCCCATGGACAATGTGAATTTCATTTTTGTGTTATGTATTTAATTTTGTTATTATTTATTCATATCTTTACTTGACGAGCTTCTTTTGGATTAAAAAAATTAAATTTAGTGATTACATCTCAGTCTTTCTTTTTTCTCCATTTGTATGTGATATTCACTTGTTCTAGTTCTTTGAATTGATTAATTTATAGTTTAAGAGATGCTTTATGGATATATCGTAAATCGTTTATGCCAAAAATAATGTAGTAAATTTTTATTGCTTATGTTGATGGCACGTAATATACTTTTTTTATACTTGTATCTAATTTACATATATGATTTTTATGGGGTTAAATTCGTGTAGAAGTTTTATTTATCAATCGCTTATTATTATAGATACAAAAAAAGTAAAAAAACAAAAACAAAATAAAAATGTAAAGGCTTGGCCCATGGGCCAACTCAACTCGCAACCTATAACCTATATAGGGCTCGACTGAGCTGTCTATTTGCTAGCCCGTATACATGTGGCTTAGCCCAACTAAGCCCAAAATTAACTTAACCCAACTTAGCCAATGACATACTTGGGGATCCAAATGGTAGGCAAAGGTCCAACCCCATAGGATTACCTTTAGGGGCCCGCAAAGGGATTTGCCAACTGAGGTTACTCACACATAATCCCTTAGCATCACAGGATCTTCTTGGAATTGGATGCCCACCAAGCAGAACAACTAGCCATAGGGGTGCTCCAACTCATGCACATAGCTCTTATTAAAAACCTATAGACCAACTAAATTAACTCACATTGACGTAGATTGTTTTAATTAAAAGAAAAATTTAAAACATAAAATTGTAAGGGAGAATTTATAGCCCATTAAAAGAGATAAAATTTTTTGCTCAATTGTTAGGATTTAGTTGGAAGGATAGGAAAATCCATCGAAAAATGAGGTAGAAGATTTAAATTTGTACATGACTAATTTAGTTAAAAGAATTTTGTAAAATTTATTCATATATATAAGTAAGAACCAAATAACCACAATGAAATACATCTATCTATCTATATACATTAGTAAAATTGTCTTGCTAAGCAATTTATGATACTATTAACTATTAATTTTATGAATAAATAACATTTTTTGTTAACAATAATATGAATTTATTATTAATAAAATTATATAAAAAAGAAAGATTAAAAATTATATAGGCTTTTTATAACATGTTAATATAAATTAAAATGACTCTTCTTTATCTTTATATCTATTTACATAACTTATATGTAAGTATTAAATTGTGTATATAAATCTAAATTAGAAGTGCCCCCATATATTGTTATAAACAAAACAAAAACAAAATCAAGTCATATAATTACTAAATTTTGAATATGAGTCTCTTTATTATACTTTATAATAAGTATGCTTTTTTTAAGGCCACAATGTGTCCCTGCATTCATTGGATATAATACTAATCCTGACTCAAAAGTCGGATTAACCCTTGTCACAAGATACTTATAGTGAAATTTAAATCCTACAGTATTTGAGGAAAAGTCTACCCCACATAGAGAATATATATGTTTGAATTAATTTATTTTGCACTTAAAAAAATTCAGTCAAATACTCTATTTGAAATATTTTGATTATAAACTTTTTCAAAAGCAAGACAAGTTAATTCATAGTTATAGATATAAAATTGAAAACACATGTGCAAGGCACAGGTAAGGATAACTAGTTGTACATTTATTTGTTTAGTGATATAATTTTAATGAGCAAATAACTTACCACTCAATTTATATTTTGAAATGAATAACTAAACTGAATTTTAATGAGCGAACAAATAACCACTAAATTTATATTTTTATGTTCTAGTTTAAAAAAGATAAGGTTGTCACATTTTAAGGTCAAGGCATGTGATTAGTCTTAACGAAGGTTTATAGTGATATTTACAAATGACTTATCAATGAAATATCACCTACAAAAATCGAACTAAAAACCTTTAAATTGACGTTATTTGATCCTACCAATTGAGTAAATTCCTGATAGACAAATGAATTGAGTATTTATTTGTTCCTTGATTGAATTTACACCCTTTAAAAGTTGTTTATTTTTCTTCAATTAGCATTTTTTTTTCTTTATTTCTTTATCGTTGTTTTGAGAATCATATCTCACTTGCCCTGTAGTAAAGGTCGAACTACTTTGGACATGTATCTCAATCATTTTTTGATACGTGATTAAATTAGCAGCATCATGTTTATGTTCTAGTTAAACTACAATAAAACAAAAATAATTAAAAGATAAAAAAACCCACTTATAAACCATTCAAATCCCTCACTGGCATAAGATAAAAATCACCTCATTCTCTTATTTTTATTTTTTGGTCAACTTCTATAATTAGTCTTTTGGCCCAAGTAGCGCCTCACGATATCTTCACGGGTTAAAGTTACTATGAGATTAATCAACAGTCAACAGCTTAGAGTACAAAAATTTTTGCTGGCTCTCAATTAGAGGAACTTCCACTAACTTGGGTTATATTTTAGCTTACTTACCAGCTCGACTAACCATTAGTTGGTCATATTCCTCTTATTTAATCTCTAATTTTTTGTATGCAACCATGTATGTATGGATTAAATATTGATACCAAATGAGGGTTGGTAGAGCTAATAAGTAAGCTCGTTCCATGGGGATATGTTGAATTCCAGTGAGAGTCGCTCTGGTTGGGAGGAAGCAAAAACCCTTGTGTTCTAAGCTGCTGACTGTGAATTAGTTCTATATGGACCCAATGGGTCTAACCGTGAGGATACTGCGAGACATCACTCAACCCATAGGACTAAATAGGATAGTTAAATATCTTTATGTATGTTATTTTTTCGAGTGGTGATATTTACACATACAATAACTCTCACATATCACACATATTCTTATTTATCTAACTTTTTTAATGTTGAAAAGAGAGAGAGATGAAATAAAAATATGTAAAATATATAAAGTTATTTATATGTGAAAGTATCATTTTTCTATCTTTTTTTTTGTTTCTCAAGGTATCCATAGCGCACTATTACGGGGACTAATCTCTCGAGGTATTGAGATCTATTTAAGGGGTTGATCTCTTCTAACAGATGTTTTCTATACACATGGATCAAGAATCGAACCTTGACCACATGCTTAAGGGGCATGTTACGCTAAAATCGTACTTAAGGACAAGTGCACCCTATCACACAAGTAATAAAAGAGTATGTAAGACTCTAAGTATCGAACCTACAAGGATTGTTGGTAATTACTAAGTTAATTAATCTTTTATGTTATCTAGACAATGAAATTCAAATGAGAAAGGAGAATTTATCAAGCAATTAGGAGAAAGTGAGGAAATCAAAGATTATCAAGCAAATATTTAATTATGAAAGCCTAGGGTGTCTAGTTTTACTTATGTCGATACTTATAAAATTACCCAATTCCTCAATAATATGTGTTCCGATTGATTATCAATCACCTGCTCTAATGCTATTAATATCCAATGGTCATGCAATATTAATATTCTTTTTCTCAATATAAAACCCCCAATGGTCATGCAAGGCAAACAATCAAGAAAAGTATAAAAAATCAGCAGATTTGTTAACTAAATAACTGATTGAAAACAAGGGATTGAGTTTGATCTACACAACCTCAAATTTGATTAATCATAGAGTTTCGTTAACTAATTGTGGTACGATCGCCAGACAATCAATTAACTTTTTAAATGATACGCAATCTTTATTGGAAAACAAAGCGCTAGGAAAAATCCAAACAATTGGGGAAATATAAAATTATTTAGAATTAAGAAAATATTATAAGAATTTAAACATATGATCCATCATAACCCTAGTTATGGATTTAGTTACGCATAGTCAAATAAAACAAAGTATAAGTCAAAACCAAATTCAAATCAATGAAAGAACAATAGAAAAAGTAAGAATAAAAAATTCTCTTGTGGTGAAACAGGTCATTCACAAACAATTAGGGAGACGGTCATTCGCTTGATAGCTTCAAAAACCTCTAAAGCTCCGCTATAACTCTCTAATCAAGTAAATGACTATAGCTATTTTCTTTCTCTGAATGCTAGATACCTCTCTCATATTGTGCCACTTCTGTGTAGACTCTTCTCTCTTCCTTTTTATAATGATTTTAGTGGGCCAACAACTCTAGTAAACTTTTCTTCTAGGATTTCCTAATTGTGCAAAAATTCATTTAATGTGTAACTATTGGGTACCAAGAAAAATAGATTTCTTTCCTTCTTTGAATATTCCTAATTAATGTGCGATAAGAGGAAAAATCTTCCAAAAATATAAAAATGATTCAAAATAAGAAACTTCCATAACTGGATTGATGATATCTTTGTAAGATTTTGTCAAAATCTTTCATAATTGGGTTGATAATATCTTCATAGAATTTTGAAAAAATATTTCATAACTAGGTTACTGATATCTTTGTATTCTTCTTAAGATTGCTTCCATTTTAACACTTCAAAGTTTGATTTTCATAAATCTTCAATTTGCAATATTCAAAGAAAATTAGGTAAGTTTTTCTTATAAATTTTTTAAATAAATACCAAACCAAACACAATTTCCTGACATTTAAATATATAAAACAACAATTTATCAAGGCTCAAGTATCTACCACTTATTTAATTTTATTTTCCTATCTTTTACTAGTTGTAATATGGGACACGCATTTTTAATATGGCCGTCACTCAGCATGCGGCCGTCTATACAATTGGGCCATACGACACGTCGTCGGGAAATTCCTGTAGGGCAATGGATAGTCAGACGGGCTCAGGCTTTGTGATACTAGGACCATCATTTTTGGGCTTGGAACCACTACTTACACCTAAATCCAGTACTAATTTTTTCATTCAATTATATAATAATAACGTCATACTTTTTATATTTAAAATAAAAAAATAACATGGTACTTTGGATTTTAAGAAAGTAAATAATGAACAAGAATTTCTGTATAATAATAGATAAAACTATATTTGATATTTTTTGAAATATAACTTGATATTTTAAACAAAAAAGTAAAAAATGCAAAATTTGTTTTTTAAGAACTAAATTATTGTAATTCAATAAATTGACATGACTTTTTAAATTTAAATAAAATTTATTAGATTATATTTATGTTTTAATTATGTAAAATTATATTAATATTTTTGGCTTAAATTCATATATAATTTTATTTTATGTAAGTTATTATAGAACTTAAAAATTTAGCATATATATAAAACATAAATTTAAATTTTCAAAAATTAAGAGTGTATTTGAAAAGATAATAAAATATAATTATTAACCGTTGATAAAAAATTAAGGCAATGAATTTTTGTATATTCATAATTTATTATCTCAATTATTAATTTTACATTTTATTCGTTATACATTACTCACTTTAAAATATTGAAATCTTCAAAACACATACTTTATTAATAGTTGTTGAACACAATTATTCTTATATTATTTAAAAAAAAACTATTCTTATGATGCAGTCTTAAAAAATTATTTCAATATTTATTTTTTTTAAGATATTAATATTTAAGGTGAGTTATTAAATATTTATTAATTATTATTTATATTTAATAATTTTTTTTAATATTTATTATAAAATTAATATTTAATAAATAATTAATAATTCACGTTGAAAATCAAACTTATTAAAACAGCATAGTAATTCTCGAGTCTTAAATCTAAATTCCAGAAAAACCTTCTTTTAAAAAATAAATAGCACGCATTTGTGCGTCCCAAAAGTATCCCATCGCAATGATCACATCAGCCAATCCATCCAACATAGCCAGAGCTGACACCTCCTAGTTACCACGTCATCGTAACCGTTCATTTTTCCCGCACCACCAGCACCAGCAGACGGTCCTGATTCAACACAAAATCACCCTTCAACAATCTAATGATGATTGCAATAGCAAAACATACAGAGTGATATCTCATCTCATGTGACTCTCATCGTTTCTTTCTTGTTCAGCTAGAGAAAGAGTGAAGTGTATCAGAACCGTGGTTACTGGCGTTTTCTCAGTCTCATCACACATGTAATGGCCACACCGTGTTACTTCCCAAGCTGCATCAAAATTCCTTCTCGCAAGCTCTCTTTAACGCACCACCACCACCTTCTCCAACCGCACCAGCCTCCTCTCGCTCTCAGACACTTCCACGTACGGGCTTCTGCAACCAGCAAGTCAAGGTTTGTTTTCCTTCTGGTTCAGGTGATTGAATTTCTCTCTTTTATTTTGCACCACCATCACCTTCTCAATTCCCTCGCTGCGCGATTCAGGAGAAGTCGAAGGCTCAAAAGCGACGCCGAGATCTGCAACGATATCCGCCAATTCCTCGCTGCGGTTGGACTTCCGGAGGACCACATTCCCTCCACCAAGGACCTTTTGCTCCACGGAAGGTCCTTTCTTTTTTTTTTCCTCTTTTTTTAACTTTTGCTTCTCGTGTTCTATTTTCTCTTGCAACTTTTTTCGAAACTTTTTTCAGTTTACATATATGTGTTTGCACATGGAATCTTCAGGAAAAAAGTTCTATTGCAGCATTATACTTGCCACCAAAGGTTAATAAATGTGCTTCGATTATCTTAAGAAGTCTTAATTTATATTGAAATTCCAAAGATTAAAAAAAATTGTGATATTGAGATGATATTATGATACTATAATGATATTTTAACTCCTTGTTGTGTTTATAGGAATGACCTAGCAAACATTGTCAGACGGAGAGGACATAAACAGATTCGAGTGCTTCTCACAAGCTCATTAAATGCTGACGACATCGATGCTTTAAACACAGAGAAGAGTTTATATGAAAGAATGGATGCAGCAAATGATTGTGAAGGTCTTTTAACAGGTCAAATTAATTTCTTCTTTCTGAATGGACTCTTATTTTACGTTACTTGTGATAATTACTGATGACCTAATATGATATAATTTAAAGGTCAGAATGTGAAGGTGGACAGTATGGTCAATGATGTCACAGCAGCAACTCAAGTTGTTCCTCCAGGAAACAATTCTAGTAGTTTGGATACTAATTCAACTCCGAGATTAGAGGAATTCTCGGCTAATTCATCCGTGGAGGATGGCTTAGGTGAGTTCAAAGATCATGCTGAAGAGGTGAACAGTGTGGCAGAGGGGAATTTCTACCCAACCGTAGCTACCATTGTGGATAATGATTTCAATAGTTCAAGAGAAGGTCCTTATCCCAACTTTGATAACCAAAGTTCCGTATCTACAGAATTTTCTGGTGAATCATCATTTGAGACAAAGTCTTCTGGAAATTCAGAGTGTGAGGGTAATTTAGCGGGAAAAATGGTTGGAGAGATAACCTTGCCATTGGCAGTTCCTTCCATGGAAAACCATTCCAACACTTCATTTAATGATTCTGATCTTAACACTGCAGACAAAGAGTTCAGTCCTTTGGAATCATCAATTGATTTGTCCTCGGAGCAAAAGGACTGGTGTACATTAGAAGGTCTAGATGACAGCAATAACAATATTGCTGAAGATGTTCCCTCGACCTCTGAAGTTTCCATTATGGAAAACTTATCGGGTGACAACAAAATTGATTCAATTGTTCATTCTGCTGACAGCAGTTCCATAAATCTAGACACTTTGTCGAACTTGTCTTTGGAGGAAAAGGTTGCAAACTTTATTCATAATGGAGATTTAGATCCAGTTGAAGGTAATTAATTCTAATCTGTAGTTTCATATCATCATCATGAATGCCTAGAACTATGTCTTTGATGACAGTAGCTTCTGATTTGCGTTTCAGCATATTGAGTAAAAAGAAAAGAAAAGAACAATGTAGAAACAGAAGCTGTATTGTCTTTTTGTTACTTGTCAGTCCCAGTTTTTCAATATTGTGAGAGCCATAATTCTCTATTAATAATATTTTATGTCGTGTAACGTCGTGCAAGTGACTTAGGAAATAGATGATCTATCTAGCCTCAACTCAAATTTTCACTTTAAATGTTGGGCCACATTGCCTTGATTTCAAACATTATCAAAAAATTTTGGCGACTAGTGCCTGCACTTTAGTTGAAGTCCTTGTAAGGACCAATTAAGTTAAATAATCGTTTCTGTCTTCAATACAAATTTTATGGACATTTTCCTTTTGTTGCCTTTGGACAATGCATAAGTCTAATTGTTTGGTTCTTAGATCATATCTCTGGCATTTCAAATGGAGATGATTCTGAGGAAAGCAGAGTGTATATTGAATCAGAACCTGTTGTTGATATGCCACTAAGTGCCCATCGACCTAAAGATAATAATGACATGGCACTTATTGGGAGCTCATTAACATCCAAGCAAGTCATTCCATCTGCAACATTGGATCACCTTCTCCCGTAAGTATTTTGTATTATATGGATGCCAATTGCCAACTAGGATTGTGGGAAGTTCATTGGTATTTACATTTGAACTGAGCCTTTTTATTCTTTTCTTGTATTCATATTATATATAGGGATGATGACATGCCACATGAGGATCTAGCTACTCATTTTGACAAGGATTTGAATGCTGAGGTCATTTTGCATCTAAATATCCTGAAATTTATCTTGATTGACAGCTTCTTGTGACCTTAATTGTTTGCATTTTACATATTCTCATTATGCAGGCTCCAAAAGTGCAAAATCAAAGTGAGATAAATCATCTCAAGTTCATGCTGGTAGTAACTATTAAGTTTCTTTTATGGTTTAGATTTTTATAAATCTTGGCCAATTTTTGTTATAGTTGTAAATATAACTTGTTATTATTCTTTTTTCTCTTCCTTTTGTAAATATTATTGGGTGCATAGTATCATAAGGAGTTGGAGCTGTCTCGGCTGAAGGAACAGATTGAGAAGGAAAAGGTAGATGAGCAATTTCTGAAAACTGGTATTGTTATGAGGTCTCCACAAGATGTTTATGTTTTATATATATTTACTTCTTTTTTGGCATCCACCACATATAAATTTTTAGCATCAATAACATTTCTGAACCCATTATGACCTGAGGGAGAAAACTAAAAGTAAAATTAAAGATCCACCAAAAAAAATAAAATTAAAAAAAAAGAAAGAGAAAAGGAAAAGAGTGAAGTGCTAGAAAGCCAGGAACATTTGTGCATGAGTGAGTGAGAGAGCGAGAGAGATAGAAAGATTGAGGGGTGACATCCAACATTTCAGGGTGAAAACAGATGAGTGTAACTTATTTTTCTTTCATGAGCAAAAATTACTATACACTAATTTTCAATTTCTCTTTCTTTAAGAACTACTTTTTTGGATGTCTCCCTATGTGATTTTACTCTCCTTTTAATGGAGGGAAAAAGTACCAAAAGGAACTTCTATGATGACATGAAGTCCTATATGCTTAATGTGTATATATTACGCTATCCTTCATGAGAGATCGTTGTAAAGGGTCTCTACCTTCTCCTGTTATGACAGAATTTGAACCACCTGAAATACCTAAAAGCCAATTTTTAGGATGACGATCACAGATCACAACATGTGTCGGATGTTCTTTTAGTTAAACTTGAAACTGGATGGGTAACCACTTGGTCTTCTGAAGGGTCTCAGACTCTCAATTTTATGACTTTAATAATTGTAAGAAATTGCATATGGTTGTTTTAAGTTTGTGTAAAGCTTGTTGTCTGGTCTTAAAGTTGGGCAACTATATACTATCCCATTGAGCTGGTTTTATTTTTTAATGGGTTCAAAGTTAAGTGTACTACTGTACTTCAAGCCAAATTCTTTATCCTGAATCTGACAACATTCTAAATATTTTTTGTTTGTTAGTGTGAAAGTGCTGACCAGATCTTAGCTTGCTAGAAGCAGCTGAAATATTTGTGGAACTTATTAGCATATGGATGTAAAAAGAATCATATGTCTTCCAGATCTACTGCTAACTGGAAGAAATTATTTTGATAAAAGATATAATGTCAAGTGTTATTATTTGTTTAGCCTTTCTCTCGTCCCTCTCTTCATTGCATGAGAGTTATTTGATACAGCTCACTTGGACACATATTATTATTTCTTTCAGCTTGCTTTGACTGTCTTGCAAACCAAGGCAGAGGCAGAAATCAGCAAAGCCAGAAAACGTATCTCTGAAAAAGATGCAGAGTTACATGTTGCTGAAGAAAGTCTTTCGGGACTCAAGGAGGTATTGCATCTGTGTTCTTGTGGACTTTTAATCTACTAATGTATTCAGAGCATCTTGCATTTTCTTGGCTTAGTGGTTATCTTTTTTACATTGTAAAATGATTTTGGATTTGAAATTATGAATATTGTTTATGAAATTGGAGAGTAATTGAATAAAAAATTAGCCACTTACTGTAGTACATTAGAACATTCCTTAAACTCATGGTTGTAAACAAGTCTTAATGAGATCACCATAAGACCATCAGATCCCTACCTTTATGAAGTCGTGCTTTATTTCTCCTGCAAAAAGTCAAAGCCAATACCAGACACGATTTCATCATAAAGAAACACTTCAAGAAACAGCTTTTAAATTTGTGTTCAAGAGGGAGCAGTGGTGGTCCTTCAAGTTTTGGCACTCCCTTCGTACATGAAATTGTCTTAGTTGTCCCTGAATTCACGATAATTTATATGAAATTGTATACATATTCCTTGCACATCACATAAGGATGCACCAGAAGACAACATTTTTGTAGGCAACTTTGGCAGTTATTATTAGGACTAAGTGCAGTTCAGCTGAGTATATGTCTGGTCTGCTATTGGATATGAATCTAAAATGTCATTGGACTGATTTACACTTGACCAGCAAATCCATATTTTAGATTATGAAAATATATAGTTGGATTCAAACTTTAATCCAGCTATTTGTTCATTAGCTTCAATAACTGCATGGTGGCAGGAGTATGCTTTTTTGCATGAAAGAGATATTGGTCTTATTGATTTTGTATATGGTGTATTTGGTAACCAATAAGTGAAATTATAGTTTTCTATCCAGAAAGAAAAGAATTAAAACAATTTTTTTGTGATTAAAATTTGTATATCTGATGATGGCACTGTGTTCCCTTTATATTTCCAGGTTCAGATTGAGTTCTGTGGCGATGGTGATGTTGTGGAGGTGGCAGGTAGCTTCAATGGTTGGCATCACCGAATTAAAATGGATCGTCAATCATCACCTAGTGTCATAGACCTTGCTGGATCAAGGTTCTAAATATTTTAGTGATAGGATACTCGTGTCTTGTACTAAGGCTTTAAATCTAATTGAAAATGTTCAAGTTACTATTAACTGATTACATATTTATTTGCCATCATTCTATTCTTCTTGTTGATTACAGTTGAATATGAAACAGAGATAAATAACTTGATTCTATTCTCTTAATTCTGAATACAATGGGTCTGAATATATAGCGTAATATACAAAGACATAATCATTCTAAGATAACTATAGAATATACAAAGATGATGCTTTAGTTAGTGGATTCCTAAAGTAACAGACATATAGAATATGTACACCTAGCAAGCACTTGATACAGTATGCACTAAGTAAATCTAATGAGTACTGAATCTCAACACTCCCTCTCAAGCTGGTGCATATATGTCATATGCATCTAGCTTGTCACATATATATTTTATTCTTGGACCCCGGAGTGATTTAGTGAGCATGTCTGCCAGCTGATCATTGGAGCCTACGAATGACGTCGTGATTTCTCTAGATATAATCTTTTCGTAGATGAAGTGGCAATCAATCTCGATATGTTTGGTTCGTTCGTGAAAAGCTGGATTGGAGGAAATGTGCAAGGCTGCCTGATTATCACATATAAGGCTCATGGATCTGATCTTGCAGAATCTTAACTCAGAAAGTAGTTGCTTTAGCCAAATGAGCTCGCATGTAGCAAGGGCCATAGCTCTATATTCTGCTTCTGCACTTGATCTAGCTACAACACTTTGCTTCTTACTTTTCCACGAGATGAGGTTGCCTCCAATGAGAACACAATAACCTGAAGTTAACCGTCTATCACTTGGATTACCGACCTAATCGCATCTCAGGTAAGCAACAACATCGATGTGATATTTATTTTGATAAATTAGCCCTTTCCTGTGAGACCCTTTAATATATCTTAGATCCTAACCACCGTATCCCAATGAGTTTCACGAGGAGAGTTGAGGAACCGGGCCGACAACACTCGACAAGCAAAGGATATGTCTGGACCGTCATAGTGAGATAATTCAACTTTCCAACTAATCACGATATCTTCCTGGATCCGAGTAAGGTCTCCCTTGATCCGGCATAAGCTTGACATTTGGATCCATAGGTGTGTCAATCATCTTACAATCTAGCATGCCGATTTCTTCCAAAATATCAAGGCATATTTTCTCTGAGATATAGCAATCCCTGAACTAGATTGAGCAACTTCAATTCCAAGAAAATATCGCAATCGTCCCAAGTCTTTGGTGTAAAATTGTTGAGATAGGAACCGCTTGAGACTTTTAATGCCATCCTGATCATCTCCTGTAATGACAATGTTATCTACATATACAACAAGATAGATATACTGGCTAAGGGATGAACATTTATAAAAGACAGAGTGATCTGCTTCACTGCGGATCATGCCAAAGTGTTGGAGGGCTGTACTGAACCTACCAAACCATGCCCGAGGACTCTGCTTAAGACCATATATGGATTTGTGTAACCTGCAAGTAAAACCACGAGACTCCCCCTGAGCAACAAAACCAGGTGGTTGCTCCATATAGACTTCCTCTTAAATCACCATGAAGGAAAGCATTTTTAATGTCCAATTGATGCAAGGGCCAACGACGCATGGCTGCCATGGCTAAAAAAAGACGAACAGAGGCCATTTTGGCAACAGGGGAAAAAGTGTCACCATAGTCGAGTCCAAAGATCTGTGTATAACCTTTAGCTACAAGACGGGCTTTCAGACGATCGATCTGGCCATTTGGTCCTACTTTGATAGTGAATACCCAACGACATCCAACTGTGGATTTTTCAGAAGGATGAGGAACAAGTGTCCAAGTGGTATTAGACTCTAAGGCTGTCATCTCATCAATCATAGCCTGCCGCCACCCTGGATGGGATAATGCTTCCTGGACAGTGTTAGGGATAGAAACATAGGAAATAGCAGAAATAAAAGCATAATGGGATGGAGAAATGCGGTGATAGCTTAGGAAATTATAAATGGGATAAGGATTAGAAGTGGAACGTGTACCTTTACGAAGGCCGATAGGTAAACCGCTGAAGACTCGTGTGGATCCGGAATCGTAGATCGACCGAATGAGATGAATCACTGGATTGTTCAGGTATAATTTTCTCCAATGGTGCTGGGCGAGGACGACGCTGATAGGTAATAGGAAGTTGGAGAGGAGACGGGAGAGACACAGGCGGAGTAGAAGACTCAACAACATATGGAATGGATAAAGGAAGCGGTAATAATTCGGGAAAATGGATGCCTGAGTTATCAAGAAAGAAAATAAGGAGTATCTTCAAAGAAGGTAACATCATAGATATGTAGAAACGATGAGTAGATAGAGAATAGCATTTGTAACCTTTTGAATGTGAGAGTAACCAAGGAAGATACATTTGACAAAGACGGCGTACAACTTGTCAAGACCTGGTGTGAGATCATGAACAAAACATGTAGAGCCAAACACACGTGGAGGAACTTTAAACAATGGGTCTTTTGGGAACAAAAGGGAATATGGTACTTTGTTATTCAGAACAGAAGAGGGCATCCGATTTATTAAGAAACCAACAGTGAGAACAGCATTACCTCAAAACTTTAAGGGTACATGAGCATGTAATAAAAGGGTACGTGCAGTTTCAATAATATGACGGTGTTTTCTTTCAGCAATACCATTTTGTTGAGGTGTGTGTGGACAAGAAGATTGGTGAATCATGCCATGAGAGGTTATAAACTGATTAAAAGATGTAGAAAAGTATTCTTTGGCATTATCACTTCGTAAAATATGGATAGAATGTCCAAATTGGGTTTGAATTTCTTGGTAAAAGTGCTGAAAGAGATTTGATAGTTCTGAACGATCTTTCATTAAAAAAATCCAAGTACATCTTGAGAAATCATCAATGAAAGTAACAAAGTACTTATGTCCTAAGATAGAGTTGACTCGACTAGGCCCTTATACGTCAGAATGAACAAGGCCGAAAGGAATGTTTGCCTGACGAGGAGGTTTGCTTGGAAAAGAAGCTCGTACATGCTTGCCAAGTTGACATGACTCGCATTCTAGAGACTTTAAGTGAGACAGATGAGGTGTCATTTTCTTCAATTTATTTAGACTGGGATGACCAAGACGACGATGAAGGATATCTGGAGAGTTAGTAACGGTGCAGGCAACGGATGATGGAGGCTGGAAATAGTAAAGGCCATGTGATTCAGATCCTGTGCCAATCGTCTGTCCCGTATTCTGGTCTTGGATACAAAAAGAGTTATTAGTGAAAGTTATGGAGTAATTAAGGTTACGAGTAAGCTGACTAACAGACACTAAATTAAAGGGACATCCAGGTACAAAAAGAACATAATTTAGAGGTAAGGATGGAGAAGGTGAGGCTTGACCAATGCCAATAGCTTTTGTCTTTGATCCATTGGCAAGAGTGATATAATGTGATGTTTTAGGCTGTGTTATAGTGAAGAAAAGAGAGGGATTACCAGCTATATGATCAGAAGCCCCAGAATCCAATAGCCAGGATCCAACAGGTAATGATTGTGAGAGACAAACCATAGAGTTTCCAGTATGAGCTACTGCTGCAGCTGAAGATTGACCTTGTTGAACTGATTTCAGCTGAAGGTATTCTTTGAACTCAGCATCGGACAAGATGTTCTGACTATCATTACAATTGTCAGTCTGCTTTTCTGAATTCTGAGGTTGTAGGTATGTCACATGGGCTGATTTCTCAGGGAATCCATTGAGGGAATAACATTTCTCTCTGGTATGACCCATTCGATTACAGTAGGAACACTGCGGATGATTACTAGAGCCACGACCTCCTCGTCCACCACCTCGTCCACGACCTCGGCCTCTACGGTTGGTGGTGTTAGAGAAGAAAGCAGATGAGTCTGAACTTGAAAAGGAACCAGTACCGATCATAGCCTCCAAAGGGGGAACCCGTAGAAGACGATCCATAAGGTTTTCCACTGTAGGAACACTATGATTGGTCAGAATTTGGTTTCGGACAGATTCAAGATCTTTGTGGAGACCATGGAGAATAAAAACCATGCACATGTTGTCAATTTTGTTCTCCATATCATTGCCGGTTAGGAGCAGCTTGACTTCATCAATGGTTGATTGAGCCTTTGTCAAATATGTTGGGAGATCATTCTCCATCATTTGAAGTGTGGCTAAGTTGTGTACCACATCATATAGTCGTTGGATATCATTTGAGTAGACACTACGAGCTTTCTTCTAGATGTCGTAGCATGTTTTGTAGGTGCGAAAATGAACCAATAGCTTTGAGTCAATAGACTGCCATAAAAGAGAAACCAACTGGTAGTCTGCTTTCTTCCACTGATCCTGATCTGGGGTATTAATATCTGTAGCCCTTTTGGTTAGGTGATCATCAAGGCCTTGCCCCAAAAACCAGATTTCCACAGCATTTTGCCAGTCCATGTAATTTTTGCCATTGAGTTTCTCTGAAGTTATAGACGGGCTCCCAGAGAAGACAAAGGACAGATGGGACTTGCTAGGTGAGGGTGCATTAGGTGCACCAGAGGTTGCAGCAGAATTCTCATGCGTGGAAGCCATTTATAGTGAAAAATGTGAATGTGGAAAAAGACCGTGACTGAATCTTGATGCGAGTAATCTGTTTAACAAAAAACAAGATCAAAGATGGTAGCTAGAACAGATAAAAAAGGTGGCTGAAAAATGGACCAATGAGTGCAGGCAACAAATGGTGGCTGCTGGAAATAGTGCTGCGTATCACAGCATTGAGATAGGGGCGGCGCGTGGCCTACACGCGCTTCACAGAGGGAAGTGGGTTAAGGACCCAGATCTGACTTCCCCTCAAAACAGGAAGAGGAGATGCCGGCGGTGAGGATGAGACCGGCGGTGAGGTGACCTGACCTCAGGAAGGTGGCGCGTGGAGCTCACGCGCTGACTTGGCTGCTGAGAAGGTGATGGCGCGTGACGACGCGTGGAGAGCCGGAATTAGGATCTGCAGGTGGAGGATGGTTCGCCGGAGACTTCTGGGGCTAGGGCCGGAGTCTCTTGCAGGAAAGTGGCCGGACTCCGGGACTTCTAGCTCAACAGTGGCTGTTTGCCACTGTTTTTGGACGAGATCAGGCCCACGAATGTGAGCTCTGATACCAAGTTGAATATGAAACAGAGATGAATAACTTGATTCTATTCTCTTAATTCTGAATACAATGGGTCTGAATATATAGCGTAATATACAAAGACATAATCATTCTAAGATAACTATAGAATATACAAAGATGATGCTTTAGTTAGTGGATTCCTAAAGTAACAGACATATAGAATATGTACACCTAGCAAGCACTTGATACAGTATGCACTAAGTAAATCTAATGAGTACTGAATCTCAACAATTACATATTGTTTGTTGATCATACAAGAGGAAAGATACAGAGTGAACAACTCTTTTCATACCTTCATAAAATAACAACAAACTAATATCATACTAGTAATAACCTGTCTTACTAATAATATTGATATATGCTGTTCATTGTAATAATATCCAGGAGATCCAGATTTTGGTCAACGATGCTGTGGCTTTATCCTGGCGTATATGAGGTGTGTGCATCTTCTTCTAATGTTTATGCTATTGACATCTGCCATATTCGCAACTGGATATAATTAAGTAATTCAATTTACTACAGGATATAGTTGCAGTAATTTAGGAGGAATGTTTCTTGATACACGAATAAAAGGTTGACTTGGTGCATTTTAGAAGCTTACATTGTTCGTATTAATTTTCATGGATTATCTTATCTGCAATAGTCAAATATGTCCTTGTAACCTTGGCTATGATCTTTGTCTTTTTATAAATTAATAATCAACTACTATATGCCTTATATTTTTATTTAAATCTATCTGTTTATTATTGTAATATTCATTTGTATATAGTTATAAAAGTGTTGTGTATTTTTTCTTTGGCCATTAAAAGTGAAATGTATCAGAAGGCCTTTGGGAACATTATTTCATGTTTTGAGAATCACATTGTAGGGGAGCAAATGGAAGGCTTTTTTCATTTTCAGTATTGTTCCAAAGGCACTTTATACTGATCATAGGCATATGCTCTTTTTTATCCAAGTTTCGTTTTTTTTTTGGTGATAGCTATTGCCTAAGCATTGTGAACCTCTCAAGCACGAAACTTAGAACTAGTTTATAATGTGAAGTAGACTGTGATATGGGTTTATATTGATCCAAACTAACGTAATAAAAGATTAGCATTTGTAAGCCTGACATCTGTTCCTTTTGTTTCTAGCTAGCTGTTACTTAAAGTAGGGCATTAATGCCATGCAACGTGAGCTCTCGTGTAGCAGTAGTCTGGAAAGACAATCTTGTAGACACATTGTGTATATAAGATGAAATTGGTGTTGTGCTTGGCAGTTTTGACTTTCTTTGTGAATATATCTATCAGTTACAGGCAGAGTTAGAGCATGTTTGGGAAAGATTAATTCTTTCCCAAAACAGATTTTTTTTCAATAAAAAGCTGTTTTATCTGAAATCTATCTTGTTTGTTTAAAGTATGTAAAATTGATTGTAAGTTAAGATTATTTTTCTATAACTAAAAACAACTTTTTTTAGAAAGGCTTGTATTTGGAGCTTTTAATTATGTGATTATAGATTATTTCAAAAGCTTTGATAGATAAATACTCTTTTGCCCTCAACTAAATAAAATTTTCAATCATTCCATATCTCTTTTAGTAATTTAATACATAAAAACGATTCTTTTTATACAATCCAAACAAAATTTGTTATCTTAAAATCGATTACGAACTAACACATTCAAACATAAATTAATTTTTTCAAAATCAATTATACATATAATCGATTTTTAACATAAGGTATCCAAACACATACTTAATAAATTCTAAACCCTCCCTAAGGTATCCTAATGATAATTGAATTATTGAAGCCCTTTTTATGGACAAAAAACTAGTAGGGCCTTGGTCATGTTAGCAAGTCAGTTCCTATTCCTGTTTGAAGTAGCCTGACCAGGATCAGTAATTATTAGCTCTGCCCTTAAGTCAGTAGTTTTCCAGTTTTCCCTTTCTCTTCTCTCTTTTGTGGGCTTCAATTTTTTTTTCCTTTAGTGGGGCAGCAGTTTCAATAGGTTGGAGTGTTTATTACCTTTTTGAGTTGTAGAGCATAAACACTTAAAAAATATCATTAACTGTTTTTTTTTTTTTTTTGTTACAGATAAAATTTGTTGTTGATGGCCACTGGAGAATAGATCCTCGAAGGGAGTCAGTCACAAGGGGTCACATATGTAACAACATTCTAAGAGTAGATAGATGATGCATTTTGGCTCAGGTCACAAAATTGCTAGATGTATATAAAAAGGTAAGGTGATAGTTTCCATCTTCGGTCTTGACTGTTCTTAATCATTGATTTAAATGTTGTCAGAGAGACACTGAAAGTAACCGAATGGAACTATGGGTTTCAATTGATAATTGAAGATTCTGGATTTGCAACATTCTAAGATTAGATAGATGATGCATTTTTTGACTGTTCTTTTTTTTCAAAATAAAAAATAAAAAATCTACTGTTCTTAATCGTCGATTTAAATCTTGTCAGGGCTTGCCAGCACTTATAGTTAATTTCAGCACATTTTTATAAAGAATTTAATTTTAATCCATTGTTAATGTAAAGAAACTTTACATTGTCATCCAATCATATGTTTACAAATCATTAAATGAGTTTGACTATCACAACAATTACCTAAGAAGTCTAATTCTTTTAATGATGTGTTGACACATCATTGGATGACAGTGGATCATAATTAAACTCTCTTATAAATTCTTAAACTTTGAACTATACTGAAGTTGTGTTTGACTACTGAATGAAATGATCTGCAGTTTTGGTCAACTAGGAAAATGTTTAATGATGATCTTGATTACAAATTTTGGTTTATGGTTGTAAGTAAATGGTGCTTGGTTCAGTAGTTGATTAATTATCCGTATGTACTAAATTTGTTTTCAGGACTTTTAACATCCACATTTAATATTATTCCATCCCTAGATATTGCGGGGTGAAGCAGTTGAAATGTTTTTCTCACTTTCATATGTCTTAAATCTCTATTCATTCAGCATCTAATTTATGAAAATGATAGCGGTGGCTAACACTAGCAGCAGTACCAGTTAACTTATTATTGTGGATTGTTGTAGGGTACATGTAAGTGAAGACAACGGTTAGCTGTGAATTTCCAAACTGTCACGTTTGAGAGCAATATGGAGGACACAAGCATGCAAGAATGAGCAGAATTTAGATTTTGTCTTTTAATACATCCTGTTTGTACATAAAGTTCAGGCCTATGAGATTAATCTTGAGAACATGACATCATCCCGGACTGTGCAAGGATTAGTTAGGTATTAGGAGGAGAAAATAAACCATTAGGAGTGGGCTAGTGGTGAGAGATTTGGATAGTTTGCAATAAGATTATAGGTTCAAACGTATGTGTCGTCATTGTACCAAAAAAAGTAGGAGAAAATGGTAGCTTCTTTTTTTCTATTCCTCATTTTTTCTTTCGGTTACTTTGTTGGCGGTTTTCAAAGCCACTCAAAAGAACCAGGATCAAGAACCATAAAAGTGGATAAAAGTTCATTTTGCCGAGTTCTGTAAATTAAATTTAACAAGTTAATTACCAGAATTGCAAAGGTTTTCGCCAATAATCCACAGCGACGAACTTTTGCTTTCTAAAGGCCAAGACAAAAAGTGCAGGTGAATGATACTGGGCCCAAAGCCCATAGACATGTAGGCCCAATAACGGAAGAAAGGAGCGTGTTGAAACCACGTGGAAAGGTGTAGGTGGAGCTTGCATATAGGCGTGTCTCTTTCCTCACCTTTCCACTCTGGTCTCTCTCTGTCTCTCTATCTTGCTTGAGCTTTTTCATCGTTCTCCTCTCCCACCGCCCAGCTTTTGTTTTGCCGCATAATTCTTTGTTTAAAAATGGCGATGGTTACTGCTTCTGTTGGCGGTGTTGGTCTCCGTCCCGTGTTGTCATCTTGTTCGTATCTCACTTCTCCACTAGCTCTCCTTCACCTTCAGGTACCAACAAAAACTCATTCTTTTCTATTACCTCCTACTCCTGCGACAACAACAACCTCAAGACCTATGCTTCGCCGCAAGTGTTTTGTGGTAAACGAGGACTTGCCCGAAGCTGAGGAGGAAGAAGTAGAATTGAGAGAGAACAGCGAGACTATCTTACACTCTTTCTCTCCATTTCCATTGCTGTACGCGGCTGCTCTCCTACCTGGAGGTACTTTAATCATTACTTTGTCTTCCTACAACTGAACAAGTTTCTCCATAACATGTTCTAATTGGTTGTGGTTGATGAAATTCAAGGCATAACAGGATTATATTAATTTTGATGATAAGTTCAAATGTGTGTTACAGCTGGAGCTTTGAGATCTGCATTTGGCCCTTTTGTTGAGCTTGTCAAGTCATTGAATCTCCCGGACTGGCTTGTGCATTGGGGTCACCCTGGCAACATGGTATTATTATTATTATTTATCAGTACATAGTAACTTGTGCTACCTAACCGTCCTCTCATTCTCATCTATTATAGAAATGCCTTATCTTAATTGCCCATAAAATTTTCTCCACTTACAGGCAGTTGTGCTCTTTGCCATGGGTGGCTATGGTACCTATCTGGGTTTTCGCATACGTTATTCTGATAATGTGGTATGATGTCTCTTGCTAATTTTACAAATTCTGATTAGAGTCACCATTTCCACACACACACACACACACGCATATATAACACAGTTTGCTTGATATTTATAGCTTTTTCTTGAATAATTATAGGAGGAGAAGGCTAAGGCCAAGGACTTGCACCCGAAGCTTTTAGCTGGTATGTTTTTCTTCTTTGCTCTTGGAGCTACTGGGGGAATAACATCTCTGCTCACGTCGGATAAACCCATTTTTGAGAGGTAATCAGAAACTATTTTATCTATAACTCTCCTTAAGGAGTCAAGGTTGAAGATTGTTAGTTGTTGAATTCTAACTTTCCTATTATATGTCTTTATTCATTTTCAATTGGAAAAGCAACATTCTTATGCAGTTGCCAGTAGGTACTCCTTCCGTCATCTCATGTCCCTGTTGTGTTCTTTTGTTTGCAGTCCTCATGCTGTTACAGGCGTCATTGGCCTTGCTTTGTTGACAATACAAACTACATTGCCTGCACTGTTTGAGGTAATGATTATTTCCTTGATTTCCTTATTTTTTTTTCACCATTAATATTCGAATCATGTTACTTGTACATACCCATTTCTCACACAATCTTCACACACATTTATTTAAAGAAAAAATAAACATAAAAATACGTGCCTGAGGAGTGTATATGTGCAAGTGTAACTAACTACTCAGTCACAGTCTTGCTGTTAAGATCATTATCAAAAAGCAAGTAAACCAACATGCAGCAAGAAGAACCTAGCAGCTAAGAATGGAGTGAAAAACTTGACATTCTCGGTTTGTTTATTCTGTTTTTCTTTTCTCTTCTCACATGAACTTGTTACCATTTTTTACCCCTTCCTTTTATTACTTGAATGATATGCAGGAAAATCCCGGACTAAGGAATGTTCATGGTATCTTGGGTAGTGGTATCATGACGCTTTTTCTTATTCATGCTGCCCTTGGACTTCAATTAGGCCTCAGTTACTAATTACAACTTCCGACGGCCGTGCCTTGTTATCTTGAGGTTATTTATTTTAGTTATGGTGTACATTCTTTCCTGCACAGGTTCTCAACTCCAATTGAGAACTTTGATTACCAGGATGTTAAGTTCTCTTCTATCATTTTGTTTAAAAATAATAAAAATTGGCTGCTGATATACTATTAGGGAAAAAAGAGAGGCTATAATCATACTTCAAGGCTGTTTCACATCTTGCGACGAAATGGGAGTATGAGAACTTGAGTTTTTAGTACAATAAATGTACAATTAGTGATTGCCTAAGATTTCAATCGCAATTTCTGAATTGTCAGTGCAACTTGTAACTAAGATGTCATTAATAGTTAGTAAGTAGCCAAACACTATGAGCAGAGATAGCAGAGACCAACTATTATAGCTTTATATATGATACAAATTGTGAGGCGTGTGCCCTGATTTCTAATTGTTCCGTTGTTCTAATTTATGCTGGCTATAACTATCTACCATATATAGTATAGTAATGGGCAGCTTGGAAGGAAAATATCACAATTGACAGAAATAGTGTTTACACTGGCATTAATGATTACCCATTCTAGCACGTTGATCCCAATCATTTTATACGCTATTCAGGTAATGGTTCTTCAAAAAGAGCTTCCAACGTCATGTTATAAATGCTTCCGGTAAATAATAACTTGGTCTACGGTAATATATTGCAGAAGTTACAGCAACTAGCCCCTGCATTACCACGCAACGACTCTGTCTGTGTTGCAGACACATCTACTAGATGATGTGAGAGCTGAGAGTTATGGTCCAGAATAATTTTAGGAAACATATAGTAACTAAAAACTCTTTTTAGTTTGTTCCCTGTCAAGAGCTGGGAGCTATTTTATGTCATTATTCTTAAAATCGGATCTGTGAACTGACAAAAATTTTAGATTAGGTTTAATCGTTTAAATCGGTTAGTCTAATTGGATGACGTTATAAAATAATTCACATGTAATAATATAAAGTATATAAAAATATTTATGAATTTTTAAAAAAAATTAATGGCTAGTCTGTTTAACTAGATGAACCATACAGTTTGAAGTTTGACTAGTTTTTACTGGTTTTGACGGATCAAAAAGGTCTGATTATAAATTTAATTATGAGATTGAATTATAATCGTTTAAATGTTTAGTTCACTGTTAAACGAAATAATTTAATACGGTTCTGACAACATTGTTATGTGTTTATGTTCAAAAATAATGTCTGCCCATGTTAATTTCCATGGTGGTGATAGTTTAATTTTGTACCACCTAGGTTTCTACATATTAGAATTAGAGTTTTTCTCCGGCTTTTTACATCAATTATAGTACTTCGACATGCATTTCTGTTAGATAAATGGCTTGAATATATTTTTTGCCTCTCTAATTTTATGAATTTTTTTTAATTTGGTCGTTCTAATTTCATTTGTAATAATAATGCCTTTACACAATTAAATTTCAGGTCCTTCAGATGCAACTAAGAAGTAATGAGATGGTACCATAAATGTAATTGGTCACTTGTATCAAGTCAGGTGTGACTCCACAATATTGTCATGTCAAAAAAATGGTGTTCAATATTTTTATTTATTGAAAAATGCTCTATGAACAATTATTTTTGAAAAAAAGTCAGATAATGGTAACTAATAAATAAAATTGTGTAAATCCCAAAAAATGTAATGATGTAAAAATAAATATAATTTTGTATATAAAGTAAAATATATGTATGGTTATATTTTTCTATTTACAATTGAGTGGAAACTATCTATTAGACTTAATTGTACCAAGCTAAAATTTGAAAGACTATAGAAGTTAAAGCTATGTGTTATAATTGTCGTATAGTATATCATGAGATGATGCTCAGTTGACAGTTTTTTATGAGTGGAGTTTAGCTGTAATGCATAGAAAACAACTTGTGGCTAGGGAAAAATTGACATTTAAGCTAAGATTAATCACACACATAAAAAGTGTAAGAATATTTTATGATCTTCTAATTTTTTTTATCATAAAGTAGTTACAAAAAAAAAAAACAAGAAAATTGTGTATAATATGAGTCATAACTCATAAGATGATAAGATGAAGTTATTGATTAATGACTTATATCTCCTTTGGATAAATTGTTTATATAAGTACTTATTAGAGTAGAACTTATTTAATAAATTTTATTATTATAAGTGTTGTTTAAAATAAGTTAAATAGCATTTGGATAAATACTTTAAGAATCACTTTTCATAAATATTTTGAAATAAATATTGAACATTTAAGAAATATACTATGAATTGTGTTAATCTCTTAAGGTTAATTTTGTCAAAAATTATTATAAAAGTAACTAATACTTAAGATATTTTTATCTTTTACAAAAACTTACTTTTATAAGTTTAAATTTTTAATTTATGAAAATAAACTCAAAACAACTTATAAAAGTTTTATAAACTATTTTAATAAATTCATTTAAATAAAATTAAAATATTTTATAAACATTTATTTTAATAAATAAGTATGAATAAGCTTCATATGAATTTATCTAAAGGTGGGAAAAATAACACAAAAGCACGAAAAAAAGAAAGAGCGAGCGAGTCATCCGCGTAGAATACATTCTCTCTCCCAATATATATATATACATAGGTAACACTGGCAAATCTCATCACTTCCTCTTCCATTTCCTCACGTTTTGCATTCTTGTGCTTCTTTCTCATCCTCAGAGCAAAGCAAATACACACGGTACGAATTTGTCTCTCTTTCTTTCACGCAAATCTAGTTTCCCAATTCAAAATTGCAATGCACTACTCGTAATTAATTCTACCAGCATTATAGTAATGAGATCTTGGATCCAAATCTTCAATGCCTGCTTCGTAGAATTCGTATCTTTCTGCGTTTAACCTGTGTTTAGATCTAATCTAACACTCCGTCGTTCTGTTCTGTGATAATAATTGAATACGTTTTCATTGGTAACATTTTTGTTTATTCTGTCAATGCAAATGTGAATTTGGACATGTTCTGGGTTATATACTTTCTAGATTTCATTGTCTGGGGGATCGGGTGCTGCAGAACTTGCAGATCTATAGCTTCTTTGTTCGCTACGTGTGGCGTTTGTGAATTGTGACTATATTTCGTGTGACTCGTGTTTGGATGGCAAAGCAATAAGAGAAAATGGCAATTCTATAGGAGAGAGATTGAAAGATCGGATGTGTGGTTTTAAGATTCATTTGTTTGAGAAGTAGATGCATTGGTAGCATGCCCTGGCTGAAATTGATGACAATTGTTAGTGTTATTATATAATCCACCATGCTCAGTCGTACCAAGTTGATGACTATTGTTTTGACCTTTGCACATGGAAATGAGACTTTCCCACATTCGTGAATAAAAAAATTAGAGAAACAAAATATCACACCTCCTTTTTGCTCTATTAGATTCACATCTAGATCAATGCGAAGTTACATCAACAATTTTCTACACAATTCACATACAATCAAATGACTCTGTATATATATATAGTCTCTCATAGCGGTATATATTTTTACATGGGAATTATTTCCTTTCCTTAGTACCATCCTCATTGCAGGATCTTGAGCTAATTATGGATGAAAGATCCATACATCTTAGGAACTTTTATGGATACCATCTATGCAATAGAAGTTGACTTTATAATCTCAAGTTAATTGCTTCTATAGCTTGTTTATGAAACAGAATTAAGTCAATTAACATATCTAATATCCGGTGTCCGGCATCCCTTTTTCTTTTTTGAACAACAGAGATGGATACCTTCCTCTTCACCTCAGAATCTGTAAACGAAGGCCACCCTGACAAGATATGTGACCAGGTTTCGGATGCCATCCTTGATGCTTGCTTGGCGCAAGACCCAGAGAGCAAGGTTGCCTGTGAGACCTGTACAAAAACTAACATGGTTATGGTCTTTGGTGAGATCACAACCAAGGCAAATGTGAACTATGAGAAAATAGTTCGAGACACTTGCAGAGGCATTGGGTTTGTGTCAGCTGACGTTGGTCTTGATGCTGACAACTGCAAAGTACTTGTCAACATTGAGCAACAGAGCCCTGATATTGCCCAAGGAGTTCATGGTCACATGACCAAAAAACCTGAGGAAATTGGAGCTGGTGACCAAGGCCACATGTTTGGCTATGCTACAGACGAAACACCTGAACTAATGCCACTTACTCATGTGCTTGCTACTAAACTTGGTGCTAAGCTCACTGAAGTCAGAAAGAATAAGACATGCCCGTGGCTGAGGCCTGATGGTAAAACCCAAGTGACTGTTGAATACAGGAACGATAATGGAGCCATGGTCCCTATCCGTGTGCACACAGTCCTCATCTCAACTCAACACGATGAAACTGTCACAAACGATCAGATTGCCAAAGACTTGAAAGAGCATGTAATAAAACCTGTCATCCCAGCTGAATACCTTGATGACAAGACTATCTTCCACCTCAACCCTTCAGGTCGGTTTGTGATTGGTGGACCCCATGGAGATGCAGGACTCACTGGCCGGAAGATCATTATTGATACCTATGGCGGGTGGGGTGCTCATGGTGGAGGTGCCTTCTCAGGCAAGGATCCAACCAAGGTCGACAGAAGTGGTGCATACATTGTTAGGCAGGCAGCAAAAAGCGTGGTAGCTTCAGGGCTTGCCCGACGTTGTATTGTGCAGGTTTCTTATGCAATTGGGGTGCCAGAGCCACTGTCCGTATTTGTTGATACCTACAAAACGGGAAAGATTCCAGACAAGGATATTTTGGCTCTGATTAAGGAGAATTTTGACTTCAGGCCAGGAATGATTGCCATCAATCTTGACCTCACAAGAGGAGGCAAATTTAGGTACCAGAAGACTGCTGCTTATGGGCATTTTGGACGAGATGATCCTGATTTTACTTGGGAGACCGTGAAGATACTCAAGCCCAAGGCTTGATTGAGTTACCTACCAGCCATGGTATTTCTAAAGGTGGTTATCATCGTAGTCATCTATCTGATTTTGGGTAAAAATAAATAAATAAATAAAGGAGCTTCAATGCGTACATGTCTTGTTGAAGATATGTTTAACAGCTTGGATGAGAAATGGGAGGGAACATGTGCTCTCCTAGGTGGACCCGTTCGCACAATAGGAGCCTGCTGCATTAGCTACCTCTTTCGTTTTTGGTTTTATTTACCTTTCTAAATTTCTTTACTGTTACCAGTTCTATTCTCCTTTTGGCTTTGATTGTTTTGCAACCAATCTTGTGTGGTTGGTGTAAACTTAGAATGTCATTTATTTGATTCTTTTTATTATTATTTTACTTTACGAAATTGTTTACCATAGCAATCGTTAGTTTCCTACTGCCAGAGTTTCTAATGGAAAGATGCAATTTAATAATTAGGTTTTAAATCTGACAGTCACAGAATTATTGGATGATTAACAATGTTACATGTAGAAAGAAATTGCAAATATAATATTTGGCTCAAGTGAAACAAGATAAAGATTAACGAATTGTGACAAGAATCTTTAGAAACAGCTTGTTTCATTGGCATATTATATTTTCAATTGGTAAAGGTGCTTTACAAGAAATTGTTCAATGTATTCAAGAGAGCAACCACAGGGTCATGCAGCCTCTATTCTCTAGCACCAAACATCTCATCTGCCATTTCACTAGTGACAGCAGACAAGCAACATTTCAAAATTAATTTTTACTACTGAGACCTAATAATTTTTTAAAATATGGCTGCAATTATACTTCATAAGTAATTATACTTTATACTACCTAAACAATTTCAATATTATAAAATCAATTCTTTAAACATCAATTTTTTTTTAAGGAAATAAAAGTTATTTCATTCCAAGATCAAAACATGTCACAATAAGGACTTCAGGGTAAGTGTAGATCAGCTACCAAAAAAGATTGTTAGCAGCATCACTATTACAATTTAATCTGAATGGACCCATAATTGTGGTGGTGAGAAATTACTAGTAAATCATTAGAAAAATATTTTATATTATATAATTACTAAAATAGACCGAGAGGTTCAATATAGCATTGCCCCATTTACCATTTCAGTGTTCCCAAGTCCTAACTCAATGGACTTCTTTATCTCGGATTCAGACTCCCCAGTAATTGATTTTCAATCAATTATAAATTCTTTCTGATGAATTTCTTCTTAACAAAAGGGCAAAGCAAAACAAGAATAAATAAAAACCATGCATTAGCATACTAATTTAAAAAGCAAACATGTCCATCCTCAATCTTCCAGCACGGTGGCTTTCCCAATAAACACGTTCTTCAACAGAGCAAGCCATGTCTCCGGGATTGAATGGTAAAAGAATTTGCTAAATGGTTCATAGTACACTATACGGGCTACTGCTTGCCAACTATAGTAAAGTAAATTTCAATCAAAATCGGGGAAATAGCAGCCAAAGCTGATGATGTAGTTAGCATTAGTTCAAATGGTGAATTTCCAATGAAAGCCTATATATTTGTAAAAGGTGCTATAAATTGAGCTAATCTGATAATAATTCAATAATAATCAATTGCTTTGTTCGAGTCCCTTGAAGCAGTTAAAAGTGCTATCAAATCCATTCTCTATAGCAATAGAATTGAAGCTTCTGCCATCTATTTGTACCATTGTTCTTTGTTCTACCAAGACAGCAACCTTGATTTTCTTCCTAGTCCATCTTCATCCCAATCTTCACGCATCGTCACTTTGTGGATTCCCAAAATGAGAATGATATGATCCCAACTCCCAATATCTTCATTCTGTTCATATCCAATAGAGAGGACCATGGCATGTAGAATATCATCCTAGTCCATCTCTATGAAAGCACCTGGTTGAAACTTCTTGTGTAATGCTTTTATAGCAGATTCAATGCGTGCTTGGTCCTGTAACAAAATCAGAAAGGCTGGTATCTACCAGTAGAATTTACTTTTGACTTTTTGAAACGAAGCTTAGAATATGGAAGTTTCAATGTACCTTTCCTTTGAAACTTACTATAAGCGATCCATATCTGGATTTGCGGTAACACCCTTGATGTTGCAAAGAAGAAACACAATTTTATTTATAAAAAAAAGATGAATAATGAGTCATTTACTGCTAAAAATCACAATAATTCATAAACTACATACCAATATGAAGGTCTGGAAATTCAAGACAAAGCTTGGATAGAGGTTGAGCAATTTCAACCTGCAGTTTAGATATCCCAATATGAGAATGAGATTGAGCCCAGAGGGGAATAAAATGAAAAGAAAGATGATGGCACACATAGCATATCGAAGCTGCATATCATCAGAATAAGACATCTGCTAGGGACTTGATTTCAAAACTGCCATCAACTTTCCATGCTTTCTCTAGGTGGGTCTTTAATTTTAAGGGTATTTTAGTATGGTTTCCACTTGGCTAGGGCCTTTTGATGGATTGCATCCAAGATAAAAAAGACCTTACCATTACATCCCACTGCTACTCTGAAATATTTGAATCCAACAAATTTTTAACTACTGTACTGCAGTACACATCATTTGCGCTTCTGAATTCTGATATTTTTGTATGGCATGCAAGTCAAGAATCAAATGCAGCATACTTGCATCATCATAGGCCAATCCGTATCTCCAAGTCCCAAAAACTACAGATAAGCAATATAAAGAGAAAAAGGAAGAAAGATTTTTTTTTTTGTTGGGGAGGGGGAGCAAGATACATGCATTAATACATGAGAGAGTCTACCAAATAGAAGTATGACATAGATAAAGCTTACTGTGCAAGCAATGTAAGTGGTGCAAGCAATGTAAGTGACACTAAAGCAAAGGAAAGCATCAAATCAGAAGTATATAAAGGCAGACAAACTATCAGATAATCTTCAAGCTGAAGGGAATGAAATCATGCACAATGTATAATCATTGATGGTCGCATTGGAAATTGAAGTTAACACATACATCTGAAAGATTTGTTGTGATGCGCTTTGATACATATGGTTCCAGCAATGCAAGCAGGTCAATTGATCTTGTTAATTCAATCAAACAGTCCCACTGCTTTTTCAGCTCCAAAACATTTGTTGCACTAAGAATTATTACATTTTGGCACTTGATCTGCACGAAACAGACATTAGATATCAAACATTTAAAACCATAATTCCTCAATCACACAATATACAATACAGAAATTGATTACAACAAATAAGTACAAATCAAACTTTCTGTCAGTTACACCTCAATTTGAAATTAAACTTCTGGCGAAAATGACACAGAGAGAAACATAATTTTTGTTAATGAACTTCCAATGACATACCAAAGGCACGGACAACTTGTCATGATGCAATAATTCGGTTATGCCCTCAGGCAGTTGAGCCATCTAAAAGGTGAAAGACAACGATGGATCAATTTCATACTATAACTGTCATCACACAGAAGTATATTGTGCAATGTCAAATTAAATCTAACTATGCAAATTGAGGCCATAATTCACAGATACAAAAGGAAGTACTGCAATCACCACCATATGATGATGCCATTTAGATCTTCTTATTGGAATATAAGATTGTGCTCCTGATAAGCAACAAATTAAGCTTTTCACTGCATCCCCCCCAAAAAAAGCACAATACAATAATTTATTAATTAAATCAATTTTTCGGCATATTCCAACCAGATAAACAGGCCAGTGGGACTTGTTCTAGGATGTGGTGTCAAGGGTTAGACCTTTAAAAAGTTATGATCTCACTATTTTTGTGTGCGTGAGTGTGAAAATGTTTGGTCACAGTCTGTAAAGTATAATGCTTACCAATGAAACAATTGTTTAGCACATTCCTAGGTTATTGTAAAACCATATTAAAAAAATGCTATATTTCTCAACCTCTCCATCAATTTATTAGAAAATGGAAATCAAATGGTTCTCTCTTCAATCACAACACCATGAATTATAATTAAAAAAAAAATAAGATTAATAACTTGCATTTCTACACTATATTACCTCATTCGGGTCACCAGTACACTGATCACCAATAATACGCATGACATATTCTTCAAATTCTTCATCAGGAGCCTACATAAAAAACAAATCACTAACTGATATGAAGTTACTGTTATAAATCAAAAGCAATTAATGATGAAAGTTATTCCCATATACACTACTTAGTCAGTGAAGTCAGCAGAAGCTTGACTAAAGTCTAATTTCATCCTTCATGAATGACATATTACTTAAGAACCAATAAGATATGTGGGGGTGGATGAAGCACATAGGGAATCATTATAGTAGCCTTGAAATGCAGAATATAACAATTGAATAAAGCAACGCACCAAACGAACACCAAAAGCTTTTGCAACACCTGCTAAGGTAACATCTGAATGCAGTGGACCTACACCTCCATATATAAATACCTACAAGAATCAGGACAGATGAATAACCTGAACTATCATTTCATCATCAAGAAATCTAATGCAAAGAACTTTGTAAACATTTGTAAGTATTTACCATATCACTTTTAGATTTCTGTCGCTCAACTTCTTCGGCCACAGAATCTAACTGGTACAAAAGATGCATGTCATGAACCATAAAATCATAATATAAGGTGAGCAAAGCTTATATTAGAGTTTAGATATGATTTGTAGTACACTGGTTCATAGTAACACATTCAAGTGAAGATATCTGCAAAGCAGAAGAGTTGATGTACACACAGGTAGGATTTTTGCAGAAATGAACTCACATTGTTGTGGACAACAGAAAGTTGTAACACAGACCAACCGATGGAATGCAGCTTCCTACACAAAGAAGGTCCCAACTGATCCTCAACAATGCCAAACCTGAGCTATGGAACATAGAAAAGGAAATGGGGAACACATCATCAAAACAGTTGAGAAAAGGATCATAAAAAATTAATCAGTGCACTGCACAGCATGACATGATATAGATTAAAAAAACACATCTTCATTTAATCTTTTTTTTCCCCCCAAATGATTACTGAATTAATTTCAATGTCGTTTACTTCACATTTTCAAAAAAAATATTTCTTCATGAAGATAATGCAACATTACTAAAATAGGTAACTTGAAGTTCCAACACACGTATCACATAGGCTTAGAAATAATAGTTTCAACATTATCTGAAAGGCCAACTATGTCAAGATATAATACGAAGTTCAGTAAGACAATGTACCCAAGCCAACTATAACAAATGAAAGAAACGTTGATAGACAATTGCACATAAAGATGAGATAAACACAAACAACTTACTAAATGAAACTACAAGTCAACCAGCATACAATCAAGAAATTCAAAAATAGGGTAAACCATTTCATATTGAGACTCCGAAGCTTGAAAACTGGGTAAATACTAATAGTCTTATAAATTGTGAAATCTCCCAATGAAAAATTATAAAGCAGAGCACGTGTTCATAAAAGATACAGTTTCCAATATAACCCACATAATCAATTATCCATGCGAGACCAACAAGGTACTTACAGAATCTCATCTCCCACAGCAATGACTGATGCTGTGAGCATGCTGTTATTATGCAAATCCAGGCTAGTCAAGCCATTGCTATCAACAGGAAGTTGTCCAAAAGTAGAAGAAGATAACCTTTTAACCCTCCCTGCCCTCTCTAATCTTCCATCGGCAAGCAAATATGCAGGTTTGAATTTATGGGAAGAATTGCTAATGCCTAATAATTCATTGGGAATTGTATCATATATGCTCCCAATTGAAGCATAACTGCACAAACAAAGAAATAATCATACACCAAAATTTCTTGAATAAACACAAATAACTAGAACTTAATGTGAACCAGTTATTAAAGGTTGCATCAGAGACACCAGTGAGGTTATTTGGTGAAGTCTTTTTATTACGTTAAAAAATGATAGCATGCAAATATATTAAATCCAACGATAAGGTCCAGCATACGTATGGAGTATTACCCTTGATCATAAAGACTGCAATATTTCACCTTGCAAGTTAAAAGGAAGGCCCAGACATCTCTGCCATAGAAATATAAGCAAGTCAGACCATCATATTTGTCCTAGATTGAAATTAAATGAAGCGATTAACATTATCACATTCCAAAAGCATCAACATAAACAATCATGGAAAGAACAAGCAATATATATTTCCTATTAAGAGTGCTATGCTGTCAAATTAACATGTAAATTGAGGGAAGGAAACCTAATAATTTCCCCAATTTATTTAGCCACTTTTAAAGATGAGCCATGAACAATTGACAGACCTTTAGGGGAACAAGAATTTAAAATTGAAGAATTAACAGCAATAAAAAAAATTACCCTTGGAAAATTTCTGATTACTGACAAATTATACAGTACAAGCTTTAAAGATTAAATAAATAAAAACTTTTAGTTATGATGCATCGACCAGCTATCCTTCAGCTTTTACCTGAGGCTTTCCGGTTTTCTCTATTTACTCATGTATAAAGTTAGCACCAATCACTTATGTGCTTTACAGAGAATTATATTTCTTACCAACGAAAAAAAGGAGAATTATATTTCTTCAGATCTTTATTTTTGTTCACAGTTCACCCATCCAGATAAGAGTTTAAAAGAAACAAAGCAGCACCAAATATATGCGCAGGGTATGATTTCATTTAATAAAAAGCAGAAAGGAGAAACAGATATAACAAAGGACCAGACCTGTATGACCAATCTAAAATGGGATTCACTCTCATAAAAGGTGGCCACCCAGGTGAACTAGGGGAGAATTGTTCTTGTCCAACCTGCAAGCTTGGAGAAGACATGTATGAATAAGAATATCTAAAATTCCAATTTTCATAAAACAAAATGGAGTTTTCAAGAATATCAGGTCACATAATATGTACTGTTAAAAAAAGTCATCTCATTTCAATTTTCATAAAACAACATGGAGTTTGGAAGAATAGCATGTCGCAGAATATGTACTACTAAAAAAATAGTCATCTCACAGTTAAGAAGCAAGGATACCGCAGTAGGATCTCCAATTCGAACTCCAAGGAAAATAGCTCGAATTGGCTTATCCTTTAGCAAAGCCTCCAAACCAGACTTGAAATCTGAGTGAATGATGTCAATTTGCAAACCATAGCTGCTCAAGCAAGAATCATTAGTTAGTCACTGCATCCTTCAGTGGAGAACAGGCCTCAAAGTTTAAAATAATAAAAGAATAATAGAAAGAAGGGAGGAAAAGATCATTTTTCCATGTTATCTAATCTGTGGTCACAATCAGTGGCATAACTTATAAGGGGCAGGGGGTGGCAGCTGACCCCCTAAATTCAAAGTTCCATCACATATATACATTGCTAAGCAAGGAAGATCAACAATAGTAGACAATAAACAAGTGGTGTAATTTAGTTGCTGCCACCTCAAAATATTCCCTCAAGTTCTGCCACTGGTCACAATTCAGAATAAATTCAAAAGAAAAAAGGAAGAATTTTCACTCACGTGGCAGCTGCATCATATGTAAACGAGTTGATTTCTGGGAAAGCACAAGGACTCTCAAAATATATTGTTCGAACTGGAAAATCTTTTAGATCCCCGTTGGTACTACTTTCCCCCCCTTTATGCAAGAAATAGCCAGCCCTGAGTAGGTGCAACAAAACCTACATGCCAAAGCTCAATGTTGCCATCAATGAGCTCAAAGATACTGACGGGTGCTAAAAGATTACCCACATTGAAACTTACCGTTGAATCCTTTCCACCATTGAAACTGAAGGCAACCTCCTCAATACTGTAGGAAGAAATACATTTAGTACATGCTGGCATCAGTAAACTTACATTTTTACATAGATTATAAATTCTTCTGCATTATTCTTTCCAATTTATTTTCCTTGATTTCCCCCTTTCTTCGGTTAAAACAAAGGCAATAGGGTTTGAGAAGATTGATAGTCATCAAAGTTCATAGACTAAAATCTATTTAAAATACATTGTTTGCATTTATAATTTAATACAGGCATGACTTATAGCAAACGAAGCTGCAAAAAGACACCAAAATCAATTTGCTAAAGATCCATGATCTATGGACTAATCCCTATAGCAATCAAGTTTAAATCCTTCATTCCGCAGCCACCCAATGAGAAATAGTGCTCCTATGAAACACTGAGTTGTTAAGTTGTCTAGAATAAATCTCCTCTCAAAAAGTAATGACAAATGGAGCTCATATTGTCTTTCTTCACAAACTAACACATAATAAATCCCAATATAAATGCTATTTCTACTTTTCAGCGAATACCACCATAAGTATTACACTTTGAGGATTCCAGTAACTTAGACCTAGTGGAACTTCAAGTGCAGACCATCCTTCATTACATCTTTGTTTCAAGGGAAATTTGGGTAATTATCTTGAACAGAATCAAACATATTTGGAAAGCATTGCCTTCAAAGTAGCAAGCAAATAAATTAACATCAAAGGGAGGAAATTCAATATTAACCCCGTAGTTTCATCAAATGGATCCGACATAACATTATTTTCCTCTTCCAATTTATACTAACCAACGGAAAACAGAAAATGAATCTAATTCCTCGTACATAAAATAATACAAACCCAGCTCATGCAAATGTTTAAGACAGCTACATATTCCCTAAAAGGAGATAAAGAACAACTTACGAATACAAAGCTAAAGCTCTCTGAATAACATAGATAGCGTTGTTGTACTTGGTCTGAAGTCTTCCATCGTCACACTCTCTGATTGCTTTGTCGACCTCCATGTTACCCTGCACACACACACACACACACATGAACAAAACAGAAACAAATGAACACGAAACTAAAGCAAATGGGGCATTTAAAGATTGAAAATTTATGTCATTTTCCGCAAATCCAACCTGAGTTTTCGTCAAAAAGATTTCCTTTTCGAATTGAAAAGGGCCTCGTGATGTGTGGAAGCTAAGAACTGTACCTAAAAGTGAAGTGCTTTAAATGGCTGCTTAGTGTGTTTGGTGAACACAATGGTTACCCCTTTTTGGTTATCTTCTTTAAATCAAAAGAATCGGGAATAGATATTTTGGAAGGAGAGTTGGATATGTAATTTGGATGGCACTGGTTGGTTATCTGAACCAGAGACTGAATGAAAATGAAAACGGTCCTATTTTACTATTTCAGAAATGCTAGACAAGATATTTTTTAATTACGTGGAAAAGAAAATGACAAAAAGTAATGGGTGTTTAATATTTTTAAGAGTTTTAAAATTTACTCTTTTAGTTTTTTCTTTTTAAACAATTACAAAAATTATTAGATTAACTTTTTAAGAAGATTTAGTATTTTTCTTACTTATATATCTTTTTAGTGATTGTAAATTATGAGTTTTCATAATCAAATCAAACCAATGTAAATCAAAAAAATTAAATTAAAAAATAATCAAAATCAATTAATTTTGATTTTTTCAAATTTTTTAATATAAAAATCAATTAATTTGGTTTGATTTTTAATTTTTATTTACGAATCTGAACCAAATCAAATCAAATTAAACTCATATAATTATTTATATATTTTTAATAATTTACATACTTATAATGATTCTATTTTAATTTCTTGTTGTTTCTATCAATATCTTTTAACCAATTTGTTGTTATAACTATTAATGATGTTTTAATTATAATTTTTGTGCTAACTTATTTTTAATTAGGTCATAAAAATAAATTGTGTATGAAATTTTTTTTAAAAAAAGTATTATTGGACCAAATCGAATCAAATCAATTGATTCGATTCTCCAAATAAATAAAAAATCGATCAATTCTCAATATAAAAAAATTAATTGATTTTGTTCGAATGATTTTTTTTCAAAACTAAATTAATCTAAATTGCAAACACACCTATAATGTAGCTTGAAATTGTGACTTAAGAATTTGTTGATAAAAATTATTTCTAGATAGAAACCATGTCATATTTGGTGGAAACTGGGTCTCAAAAACAGGGTAATTAAAATTAAAGATAACGCAAAAAAGTTTGTTATTTGTTCCCCACATAGGAAAAAAAAGAGTATGCAGTTTTCATATTTTTATTTATTTTTCTCCCTCTTTAATGGCACTGAGCAACGGATCATTTTTCACATATTTTCTTATTACTAACAAGTTTAGAAGCTTCAAAATGAAAAGGAAGAATTGCTGTAAGAAAATGAACTATGCAATCAGTTCTTGATACGTCCATGCAACACGTAGGTCTATACCTAGTTTCTTTAATTTATGTTGATCGCTCCGTAAAGCTTTATTTATATATTGAAAAAAAAACACTTTCTTGCAAGAGTTTTCTAAATAATATTTTTTTCTTTGTTAAAATATTTTTTAAAAAAGGTATATTGAAGTAAAAAGGAAAACATTTATATCTCTTCTCACAATTTGTTTTCCTTTTTAGTAAGAATCTCAATTTTAGAGATATTTAAAACACTAGTTTGCTTTTTTTTCTTTTGTCAACTTATCACAATTTTTTTAAAAAATTCTAAACACTAGTACTCTTGATTGGTTGTTAAATATTTATTAAATTATTTTTTACAATAAATATTTAAATCCATCAAATATAATTAATAATTAATAAATGTTTAATAATTTATTAAAATATTAGTATAAAAAATATAATATCATCATAATAGTCTTTTATTTTTTTGTTTAGGAAAATGGTAGGGGATGCCTAGTGCTGGAAGCCTCTAACATTTACATCTTATTATATAAATAAAACACAAGTTAATGCAAGTGAGGTAAATGTCACGTGTAATTTATATATGAGTTTTTATCCTTCTAAATTTTTACTCTTTTAATATAATCTTATTTTTCATGTATCTAAAATTTGTTTAAAAAAGTTTAAATCCAATTTAAACTTTAATTATATTTGATTTTATTTTATTTATTTGATAAATTTAATTACTCTAACTTTTCAAAATTTATATTAATTTAGATACCAATTACGTATTTACTTATTAATAATTGTAATTAATGAAAATCATATATTATAATATATTTAATATGCCAATATTTTTTAAATTAATTACATATCAATTATACTTATTTACTTATTATAATAAAAAATATATTATAATAAACGTTTAATTTGAATTTTTTTAACCTTAATCAAATATTTTAAGTTTTATATTTTTATAACTATTATTTTATTTTTTTCCATCTTCCTAGACAGTAGATATATTACATGCTTCATAATAAAGTTAATTTTATGATTTTTTTATTTTTCTTCTTATATAATTAAATTAGAAAGTAATTAAGCCATTTTTTTGCATAAATCTAATTAAAAAATTCTTATAAAAAATATCAAATAAACAGTACATCATAATTTAAAAAACTTGTACACATCAAATATAAATAAAACTAGTATCTTATATCAAAAATCTAACTTTCTCTAGATAAGGAAGCTTCTGTTTTTGATTTGGTTGGTTTGTTAAGAAGCTCTGCCAACCAACCTTTTTGGTGTTCATCGCCATGTAAGCATTAATTCAACATGCATGAGATGTTGCATAAGATGCTTGCATGGGGAGGAGACCATTCTTCATTACCTTCGTGACTGCTCGAAAACACTACCTATTTGGCTAGCATTGGGCTTTTCCCAGCACTCCACTTTCTTTATGGATGAGTTCCATGGCTGGATATACTCTCAATCTAATGGGACCAATGACTGCTTGTTCTTGGCATGGCTATAGTGGATTTGGAGAACAAGAAACATTGAGGTTTTTGAAGATATTGTCATTACTACCACTGCTGTCATTAGCATCATCTGCCACCATGTCGAACTTCACCTTATCACTTTCCAAATTGATTCGACAACATCAAGGCATCCTTGCTTGGTTAATTGGTCCCCCCCCCCCATGATGGTTTTGTGAAATTGAATGTAGATGGAAGCTCATTGGGCAATCTTGGTAAGTCTGGTTTTGATGGCGTTGTTCGCTAAGCTGATGGCTCTTGGATACTGGGCTTCTCGGGATATATTGGCCATAGCACTAATCTTCATTATAAACTCACTGTCATCCTCAAAGGAATACAACTTCTTTGGGTTAAGGGATTTCGCCAGGTGGTTTGTGAATATGATTCTCTTGATGTGCTTCAGTTGATCCAAAGTGAGGTTGATAAGTACCATTGTTATGGCTATATTGCTTTGAAGATAAAGCGATTGCTTACTCTTAGGTGGGAGATCTCCTTACTTCATACACTTCGTGAAAGAAACCATTGTGCTGATTTTTTGGCTAAGACGGGTGCCCATAGCAACACCAAATTTAGGCTTTGGTTATCTCTCCTAGCTGAGCCGGATCACCTCATCCTAGCTGATGCTATGGGTGCCCCATTTTTAGGAGCTTAGCTCTCGTTTTTTCCTTCTCCTATTGTACCCAAATACTAGTATCTTATAAGGGAAACATTGCTGGGAGAGCGATGTGTTGGCGTTTCCCAGCACATCCCTTTTCTTTATTGTTGCAAAGAGTATCATCATATATCATTAAATACTCATTGCCTTTTGACCAACAGCCTTTCTTCCACTAGTGTTTCTTTCTCGAGCTATTCATACTAATAAACATAAAAGATTAAATGGAATTATATTTCAATGTTGAAAATTTTGTATGGGAACTAATGGGCGCATAAGGGGAAAAGGAGGAAGTGGAAGTTGGTTTTATAGAAGCCGACAGGGCTCTTTGCATTGTGACGAATTCTATTGCCATTTCTAATTGTGAAAGCCCACACAAAGTTTCTAGGGTCAAGAAACAGTAATTTAAGGCCCAACTGAAAAATCAAACAAATACACAACATTCGATTGAGTAGTGTTGAGATACAGAGCAGTGGCCTATTCTTGAACAAGGGGCATAGATGTATATAGCATTGACTGAATAAAATTATAAGTTAGAGAGAAAAACACAAACTACATTTGTGCAGAACGGGTCACTTCACAAGTAATGATGATAGTTTAAATTTGATTTAGTGTCAATATAATTTACACTATTATCTAATAATATATTAACACATTGAAAGAGTTAAATTTTTTAAGTAATAGTTGTAAAAGTTAATTAATTTTAATGATTTGATAATATATAATTAAATGGTAGTGTAAAAAAAATTTAGACTGATAAATAGGTCAAAATTAAATTATTTATATAAAGAAAATTTTAATATTTCTTTCATAAAAAAATTGGCAACAGTTAAGTTGTTATTCCCCAGTGCCAAAGAGGCGTAGCCCATGCTAGAACAGAAAAATAAGAACGAGAAATCTGGTCCAACCGTCCTAGAGTGACCCAAAAAAAGAAGAGAAATATGGTCCAAGTCCAGCCACTGGACACTCGAAGATCCTAAGGCTTCACCGAAAAAGCCATAATGCCAATTGCTCTCTCCATTTTAGTCATCAAAGTCCTCACACAGCAAGACCACTCTAAAAATGATAGGGCATCCTGTGTCATGATCTTCCTTTTGTTAGTTTGTAATATGCTGATGGAGCTTCAGAGCTTTATGTTTAGCCAATAACCGAATTTACCTGGTGCAAGTAACAATCCAATTTCGTCAAAGCGAGAGTTTCCCAACCCAAATCTTTCTCCAATTAATCTATATCAAACACCATTTTTGATGCACTGATAACATAACCAGTAGATTTCAGTCCCATATTAATGTCCCTGAGCATCAGCTCAGTGGCTTTGGCTTCTGGGTGAGACTTGCTGCTTGCCAGAAACTTGTGAAGAGCTCCATTTAGCTCCACATAGCTCCATCCAGGTGGCTTCTGGATGCCAACATTATCTATTGCTTTTCTCACACTTGCAGCTTCGTCATGCTGATCTATGTCAGCTAGCATATTAGATAGCATCACATAACGGGCTCCATGATCATGCTCCATTGCAAGAAGCTCTTGACAGGCAATTTTAGCCAACTCCACATCTCCATGTATCTTGCAAGCACTTAATAATGCTCTCCATATCACAGCATTGGCCTTAAATGGCATATTCAGAATTAAGTGATATGCTTCATTCAAACGACCAGCCCTTCCAAGAAGGTCAACCATACAGCCATAATGTTCCATTTCAGGATTGACACCATAGACAGTCAACATGGATTCAAACAGCTTCTTGCCATCATCAACTAGACCACTGTAGCCACAAGCACACAAAAGTGCTACAAATGTGACTTTATCCGGTCCTAATCCTAATAACCCCATTTCTTTAAACAAAGTTATAGCTGATTCACCAAGGCCATGATGAGCAAGACCAGAGATAATGGAATTATAGAGCAAAGTAGTTTTTAGATTATCACATGTTTTACAGAATATATCCAAAGCAGTGTCAATGCTTCCACACTTAGCATACATATCAACAACAGCAACAATGAAGCCCCCATTTTGATCACACGGCCAATTTTCAGCATATTTGTGGTGAATCCTTCTTCCCAACTCAAGGGCACCTAGTCGCGCACAAGCAGAAAGAGCAGCAAACACAGCAACCATGTCTGGCTTTATCCCCAGATCCTCCAACTGTACAAACAGTTCTAATGCTTCCTGAAAATTTCCAGCAACAGAGTAACCATTAATCATGGCTGTCCAAGAAACTACATCTCTTTCATCCATCTGGTCAAAAATTCGTCTAGCAACCTCAACTTCTCCGCACTGAGCATATGCACTGATCACAGAAGTCCAAGCTGCAACACTTTCCCCTTTTCGCATCCCACTTACAACTCTCTCAGCCATTTTCAAGCACCCACATTTCGCATACATATCAACAAGGGCGTTCATAAGTAAAACATTGGAACCCATAGAACCCAATTTCGTGTATAACAAACAATGCACCTGCTTCCCAGTCTCAGGATCTTGCAACGATGAACAAGCAGACAACAAAGCAACAAAGGTATACTCATCAGGCTGGATGCAAAATTCCCGCATCTCTCTAAAAAGCTGCAGAGAACAACGAGCATGACCCGCTTGCACATACCCATTAATCATTGTGTTATAGGAAACGCAATCTCTAACGAGACTTTTTTCGAACACTTTGCAGGCATTCTCAGAGTCTCTGAGAGAGCAATAAAAATGCAAGAGAGCATTAACAACAAAGATATCTGAGTCAAACCCACTTTTTGTTACGTGGCAATGAACCTGAAGACCGAGTTTGAGACGCGATAACCTCGCAGAGGACTTGAGAAGGAAGGGGAAGGTGAAGTGGTCAGGGGATGGGGATGGAGAAGCAGAAAGCATTGATTTGTAGAGAGAGATTGCTTCGTGGGGTGTGTCACTGAGAGAGTAGGCCCTGATCATGGCGTTCCATAGGAACACATCTGGGGTGTTGATTTGGGAGAAAAGAAGGCGAGAATGGTGCAAACCGTTTGATAAAGCGAAGAAGGAGATGAGTCCGCTCAAGACGAATAGATCATTGTGACGGCCTTTGACGACGATTTGTGCATGAATTTGGAGAGCTTGTTTGATGGTTTTGCATGATCTTAACAAGGCTTGGAGCGATTCATTTGCTAATACAAGCTTCCTCATCATAAATCATTTATAATAATTGCTTTTGCTTTGATCGTGAAGGGAACGGAATGCACGCTTGGATACCCATACCAGTTAACTTTGTTTAGCTGACTGGTTATGAAGGAATTATATTCATTTCAGTTCAAGTAGACAACTTTCCTCTCACCCTCACGGCGTGATGTTTTGAAATATTCCAATTGTTATTCCCATCACCAAAGGGGATTTTTCCCCCCGAAAATCTTAAAAGGGTATTGTGGCTTATGGCTATGGGGGAGTTTTTGGTATCATAATTTTTAAATAAGGAAAATAAATTGTTTTCAGCTCTTTGTTAGGATGTTTTTGTTTTATCCCCTTTAATTTTTTATCCCCTTTATTTTTTTGGGTAATTAGTGCAATTAAAATTTACAATTTACAATTTTTTTAATCAACGGTATTGAAGTTTCAATTATGCTTTATATGACTTAGTAATTAATTAGATTAGTCAAGTGCACATAGTTCCAACTAAAGTGCAATAACTACGTGTGAGTTAGTGATAAAATATTTGGATAATTTATAGAAGATTTAATTTAAAAAAAATCACGCTCTCATGTACAAAGAAAAAACAATAATACTCTCACAAATTTTGACTCACACTCTTTAAATGATTTTTTAAATATAAAAAAGTAGTTATTCAAATTTGTGCAATTATAAAAAAAATATGTTAATTAAATGAATAAAAATATACATAAAAGTACTAATTCAAACTAAATATCGAAATCTCTTAAATTTCAAATGTAACAATCAGCAGGGCTTTATGGTCCAGTCCAAACCAGTAAGCTGAACATCACCAAACTACGTTGACATTTTAATTTGAACTAATAATTTATTAAAATTTAAGTTTTATTAATTTTAAAAACATTTATTTATTCAATAATAAATGTAAAGTGAAATAATGTTAAGGATTTACCTTTAATCGACTATGTAAAATTTTTTTTACAGTATATACTGAATTAAAATTAAACTCTAATAGTAATAAAAATACCTTATAAAAACTTAATTTGATACATAATTTAATATAAGACTCGTACAAAAACAAATAGTTAGCTTCCAAAGCCAATGTTAACAGGCGGCTGCAGTTCTTACTTTTGGTTTTCTAAAATATTTTGGTCGATCCAAACCACCAATTAATCAGACAATTGCAGAGGGAGAAATTGTTGTGTACAATTTTTATTAAAATTTGATTACAATTTTATTAAACAGCTACTGAACAATATAAGGCAGAATTCAACTTTTGGATCAAATTTCATTAAAACATACAATGAGATTGCCCACTCAATAGTACGTATGAAGAATGCATTCTACTACAAAGTTTTGGTTAGATAGAATGCTTAGCTGCAGCAGCCACAATATGATTAACAAATCTTTAGGCGTTGCAGATCTAAACTGCAAAGCTTGTTTGTGCAGCCAAGAGAATCAATTATACTATCATTCAATCAATCTAAATGTAAACGGTTTGTCCACCAATGTGCTTGCCACGGCATCAATCTGCACAAACAAAACCGTGCAAGATTCTTACTGAAATTTACAATAGAATTACCAGCCATCTAATCATAGAGACCTTCATCGTGCCAAAAGTCCACTAAAAAATCCACCATCTCCTGCATAAACCACCATTCCATCATTTTTTTTACGTAACTGATTCCCGAATTTGAAAAGGAAGGAGGGTATATCTTAAAGAACTTACAGCTAATGGTATTGGCTGTTGAAAAGGTTCTGTAGATAAAAGCAGATCCTCATAACTAGTCGTCAAGCTGCAAAAGATGTCCGGGTTACTTTTGGTAAAATAGTATGGATATATAAGGTTTCATAAACACTATAAGGGTGCATATAGAAGCAACCATATGAGGAAGGATTACAAGGCAGAAACTATAAAGGTGCATCTAGGACCTCCCATTTATAAAACGCAGGAGCTGGTGCCACAGTCCCACAAGTGACAAGATCAATGGATTATTGGTTATTTTAAAAACAGGGCAGCCTAGTGCCCGAAGCTCCCACCATTGTGGGGTTTGGAATTGATCCTTTTGTGATTTTATTCCATATTTTGACAAATGAAAGTCCAGTCTTTCTATTGTCTCTTAATAAGCATTACACATGCATATATGAGTAAAAATTCCACTCTAACATCGGAAACCCGCACACTTAAAAACAATATATACATGTGTTATGCTTATTTAGAGACACAGTAAAAAACCTTGACTTTCATTTGTGAAAATATAGAATTAAATCACAAAAGGGCCAAGCAGCCTCTTGATAGTTGTTTTATTTATTTGGCGTCTACATTTCTGTAGCACATTGACACTCAACAGAGAAAGGCGATAATCAACACAAAATTGTAGAATTGCATGCATAAAAGGCTAAATACCCCTATCTCGAGGAACTCTTCTTCATAACATCGACATTTGGATTGGCACCCAATCCTCTTGCGCATATTCATATAAATAGTTTAGATAAATCAAGTAAGTTATGTGCAGAAGGTCATGCTGCACACATTTGACTCAACAATGCAAATAAGTAGGCAGGGAATCATTGAGTGACCATTTGCCTATGACCTACTCCATCATTAAGGGCAGAATTATATTGTTAATAACAAAATATATGACTTGCCATATAAGGTCATACCAGAGTACCGCCTTTAATTTCCTAACAAGATAAATCATCTAATACATCCATCAAAGTCAATCTTTTTCTTTTATTATATATATATTTTTCATGAGCATGAATATACTTGAATGGCAAAACTTCTTCATTTTGGTTTTCCTTCTCTACAAGGAGTTTAACTTCACTACTTATATTGAAAGAATAGAATTCTCTGAAGGGATTTTAAATATTAATTACATATGTGGGACATATGGCAGTGTCCAGTGCCCTTACCACAGCTCAATCAAACTGAGCTGTTAAAGTAGGATTTTAAGGGCTAGGCTGTCAAATCATAAAACACAAAAATAGATATTTCCCAGCTAGGGGACTTTCTGCACAAGGTATCACTCAGCACATATCTATTCAGAATGAAGCCAGAAGGCTTCATTTGTATACAGAAAATTCTTAGTCACTTTAAGATAGTATTTCATCCACTCAATTACTCATGCAAGATCTACTCCCTATCTATCCAATGTTGTTCATATATTCTATCTTTCATCAGGGGTCTAATAGAAAAAAAGATGGTGGATGCCAGTCCTCCCTCAATCCCTGTAATTAGTTATTTACCCATTGTAGGTTCAAAAGTTCAATGACTGGCATATAGAAAGAAAGGAAAATGAAATAAAGGTGTCCAGTCTTAAAAATGATCATTCCTTTGTCCTCATGATTCACTTATTGCCCCATTCCTTCAATTGAGGATTCAATTTGGGGCAATTTAGGGCTAATCATTTCTCATTATTTTGTTAACTGCAATTAAAAAAATAAGTACATTTAGTAAACATTTACAGTCTCAGTGAACCAGCCAAGCTATCAACCAGATAGAAGACCAATTGCATACATCAAGCTTTTGTCTACATGGATGGCCACAAGGTTTCATACAAATGACTGCCAGGGACATTGAAAGCATTCCTACCCCTTCCACCTACCACTACATTTTTCAATTCAGCCACAAACTTCAGCGGTTAGTCAATTAGTGCAGATACCCATTATACATAGACAAAATACATGATTCAACCTTCCCAATGTAGCTATATGCTAGGAAACTTGTAGTCTAAAAAACCCAATCTAATCTTGTGAAAACTTTTATTTTCTAACTACAATACTTCACTTTCAATAAGCATTTTAAACTGTTTTTTAAAGGCACTACATGGTTTCTTTATACTATGGATTATGATTAAAACCATAACAGCTCTTCCTATCATTGCGATGCAGAATTCACTTAGTGTTCCCCCTTAGGTCCAATAGGACCTTCTTAGAACCCAAAAAAAATATTACACCATTGACTGAGCATTCCCCCCGTCCCCCCTTCCCTTTATTTTTCTTTTCTGGCCATATCATCAGAACAGATGAAATCGGAAGTATGCATATACCTCATAATTGAATCTTTAGGTGGTGTCTGCAATTTTTTAGACTGATTACCAACCCATTCTCTCCTCCTTTGTTGCCAAGCTATCTCAGCTGCATGAGAACATGAATATACTTGAGAATCTTCTAATAAAGGGTACTTAAGTGGATGCCATTTGATAAAGGAGAAATCAATGACTAAAAAGAGTCTCACAACAGTCAACGTTCAAGGACAACAACTCTATTGTATATTTTCTGATAGGTTTCAGGGACCTGAAAGGATTAGTGTCAGATAGGTTCCATAGACTTTTGTTTACATCAGTCTAAATTAATTTAATAGATATTTACATATATATATTTCTTAGTTTGTAATTTTGTATCATATTGCATAGAGACTAATACAAACACATGCCAAACTATGTAGCTCAATCAATTTTCACATTTTCTACTTTAAACTACATGGAAATCATAGCGCATGCCCTTTATGCAAGTTGCATCATAACTTACCCAGGAAACAATGAAACAAAATCTCAAACAAGCAATAGAATATTCTAACACATCATGCTAAGAAAATATGACATTCAAATGACGGGGGAAAAATCAATATTTAAGAAATTGGGAACTTTTTAAATTCTTCCAAAAAAACGCTCAAGATATGCTAAACCTATTAATTTATAGTTAAAAAAGAATAGATTAGTCTTGTTAAAGAGCTGTCTAAGATCTATGTTTCAATATTACTTACGAATTTATATTACTCAGAACACCCACATTGCCATGCACTTGCAAGATAGTTGAAAAACTCAAAACTTGGGAGAGATTTTGCATGTTAACACATGCAAGGTTTTTTGTTTTCTAAAGTAGAACTAAAGATGTAAGAAAAAGACATACCATGGTTTACAAAGACTTCTTTCTCAGTGGACTTCTTTTTGCCGGCATCATGTGAACCCTCTGAAGAGTGATTCTGATGGACATTTGAACTGCTACCGTTGGCGTTGAGTTCCATCTTCTATGGAGCACTCAACCATGCCTTCTAAACTATTAATCTACATACAAAGGATATAGACAGAAGGCTCTCTATTGGAGAGAAATCCTTTCACCAATGCACAAGAAAGAGTTTATACTTTAAGCAATTGAAAATGAAGTGCAATTTAGGTCTTTGGGAACTAAAAAAGTGTACCAATTGTAGACCAAATAGAATAATACTATTTTAGGGTTCATGAAAGGTATCACTTCCCTCTCAAGGAAAAAAGATAACCAAAAATCAAAGCAAAATAAGGGAATACAATTTTATTTTATTTTATTTTTCTTTTTTCCATTATGGGAATACATATTATTGGGGCAATACATCACTGATGAACCACTATGCTTAAAGCTCCTTTTCGGTTACCATGCGTCATTTTGGCTAATTCACAATCCCAACATATGCACCTTAAAACATAATATAAAACAGAAAGGAATGAAGAAACAGATACGCCCTTCCACTTTGATTTCAGATTACACTTTCCAGTTTTCACTTGATTTTTGCACAAATCATACAGACAATGGCACCAACGCAGATATAACACAAAACCTAGCCGTTATAATTAAACAACACAGTACCATTGACTCATTATAGAAATTGTTAATTCGAGCAATTACCTCGACTTCCTGTGACAAAAAATCTGTTACTCTTTTCAGCATATACATTATTCTTTACTACAACAAAAATCGAAATCAGTTTCTGATTCACCATTTCGGTAATACATAGTGGAACGAGTCGAACCATCAGCAATTTCGATAAAACAGCAACAGTAATAATATCCATAACCAAGGGATAATAATTAACAATCAATTGAACAGTGAAGCTTAAACTGCAAGAAATTCAACAAGGATTAAAGATTTATAGTGCAATTTGATCTTCAAAAATCATATTGTGTTCATTGATGATTGAACTGAGAAAAAATAAATTGAAAAGGAGAATACAGAAGAAATGGCATGGACAGCATAAGAGATGTGAAAGAGGAAAATGGAAGACGAGGGCAAAACCTTTGCGTTGTGCAGAAAACTGCGCCGAAGGAGAAAGCAGCGTTTAGTGTTAGCTTATGAAGAAAGAAAAGATCCATCAGAAGATTCGAGAACATCAGCTAGAAAAACGAGAGAAACCCATACAAAAGAGAAAATTAAAAAGGGGAAATGTACTGAGAGACAAACATTCGATAAGAGCCTCTTTAGCCTCTCTGGTTTTATTTTATTTTAAGAGGATGATCGTAAAGTCCGCTCGTTAGTTGGTTTGTTTTAAAAATTAATTAAATATTTAATTATATTAAATAATAATTTATATATAATTAATTAATAATTTATTTTTATTTTAATATTTAATACATAATTAATTATATATAAATTATTAATTAATATAATTAAATATTTAATTATTTTTTAAAATAAATAAATTAGTTATTATTTTTGTCAAATTGACTTTTACTATCATTTTTTTTATTTTATTTTATTATTAAATAATAATTTATATATAATTAATTAATAATTTATTTTTATTTTAATATTTAATAGGTAATTAATTATATATAAATTATTAATTAATATAATTAAATATTCAATTAATTTTTAAAACAAATTAATTAGTTATTATTTTTGTCAAATTGACTTTTACTATCATTCTTTCTTTATTTTATTTTATTATTATTTTCAATTAGATTTATTTTATTATAATTATAAAATTGTTATTTTTTTTTATTTTGTTTTCTATTTTTTAAATTGTGAAAAAAATTATGAAATTTTTTTTTTACAAAATTTTAAAAACAAAAAATAAAATAAAAATAATGTAACGTTTTTATAATTATAATAAAAAATATTTAATTAAAAACAAACGAAACATACTCTTAGGTTTTTAACTAAAAAACAAACACTTTTCTTTTTATTATTATTTATATTAAAATTATTACTTTCAAATAATATTTTAAAAATCAATTCAATTGAAAAATCAATTAAAAAAGTAATTTATAATTTAACTGGTTTAACCGATTAAATCGGTGATTGAACAGGATAACTTATAAATATATTAATTAGATTATATATAATAAATAATTATATTATATATTTATGTACCAAAAAATATTGTATATAGTTATATATATTATAATTAATCTTTTGTTATGAAACTAATTATTCATATGAATTTTAAAAACTAAGTTACGCACAAAACTAAAAATACAAGCTTTAAAAGTTGTTACAAAAATCAAATTTTAAATTATGCGTACATTTAGAATTTAATCTCAACCTTTTAGTATATATTTGGTTGAAAAAATATTTCATTTAAAATTGATAGCTTTGATGAGATAGTTTGCAACTTTTCTGTCAGATAAAATATGGTAGATCTACCCATCCATTATCTCTTATTCACGTTAACCTTCAAAATATGCCATATACGTTAGTCAATCAGTGTTGCAGAAAAAGAAATGTAGAGATAGATTAGAGATGGACCGTGATGCATAGTGAAAAACTCAAAAGCAAAGAGATATCTAAATATGATAATGCCTGAGACAAAGACGAAGAACTTGAGAGCAAGGAGATATCTAAACATGATAGTGGGGAGACAGAGACTAAGAACAAAATCATGAAAAAACTTGTCCTTGAAGAACTCACGAACACCATGGACGAATTCGGTTTTTTATTTTTTCTTCTTTTGTTTTTTAATTTTTGTCATTCGTCATAGAACTGCTTAGCTTTAAACTTGTCGATTCTACTGGTTCTTTCGGTTTTAACCAGTTTTATTTGATTTTAAGAGGTTCAACCACTTAAATGATTTTATGGTTCAACTAGTGTGATGCTCAATCAACAATCTAATCGATTAAATTGGTTTTTAAAATACTGCTTTCAAGTGTTACATATTTTTTTATTTTTATAAATTTATGTATAAAAATTGATTATGAAATGAGGTAGGCTCTATACTAGACGTTATACAAGAATGAAAAATATTAAATAGTCATAATTTGTTTTTCATAATTAGCATTATTAATGGCTCTTTGATAAATGAGTGATTTTTATCATTTTCATTTATCTAATAATTACACTTAAATTTTAACAAATTTTAACTAAAATTCTATGATGCTTATCTTTAAAATGTAAATTTCTTTCATTTCAATGTTGTGAATTCTGTTTTGGTGTGTCTATTTTTTTCTCCATACAATTGTAGTTGAATACCCTAATTTTAGGTAAAATTATTTGAAGATCTCAATTTTAAAATAACCAATTAAAAAAAATTGAAAAGTGTTAGAAACATATTTAAAGTCAAATTACCTATCAAGAGTTGCTCAAAAGATCAATAATGTTATTAATTATTTTGAATAATTTATTGAATTGAAACTTATTTATTTTATATAATTAATGTTCAAATCCTTTCCATGTTTATTTTCATTGAAAAAATGACTTCATCTCTGTTCATAGTCTTCATGACGAGGGATTTGCCTATATATTTTGGAAATCGAAGTTTAAAGTTTGAAGTTTAAAGTATTAGGTAAAAAAGTTTAAACATCTAGTAATCAAAGTTAAAATCCTAAGTGGTCTCACTTTATTTCTGTGCAAATTTCTGACCTTTTAAATAATTTTTTGCTACATTTTTTTAATATTATAACTTTTGGATTTATAATTATACGATGCCTTGATTTGAATTTAACTGGACTCACTTTATCTTTTCTATTATTGTACATCATTGTATTTTTTTTTTGTAACTATTCACTATTGTGTTTGTATATATGGATTTCTTTTCATGTACAAATGGAGGGAAAAGAGAAAACATTAGCCTTTCTTTACCAAAAAAAACATTAGCCTTTAAAAAAACCAATGCCTATGGTATCTGCTAGTTTAAATTCAAAAATTGTACTCAACATGACTCGAGGGTAAACGGGGACACTTTGAATAAGTTACTTGATTAGAGGGGTTGTAGTGGTTTCGATTCAAGCCCACTGCATTCACAAAGCATCTGATTGCTAGGCCCAACAGTCTTTCTAAAAGGAAATTTATGGGTCCTCCTTTTTCATCAACAAATTATTAAAACATAAATATTTGTTTTTCTTACGGGTCGGTCCAGTATAACGTAGAATCGGGTTGCTGGATTGCCTGGCTGTAAAGTTGATACAATTCGAGTTATGAAGCTTGAGCTCTGTAGTCAGATGGGAGTTCCTTGAGGTCGTATTCCTGCAAAACAAAAGAAGAGGTTGCCCACTTAGACGCTTAAGTAGAATACGAGTTACGAGATGGGGATATAAAGCTAGAGAAAAGGAGTAGAACGAGTGTGTTGGAAATTTTTACTTAGTGGATAGAGACTCTTATTTATAAACCTTTGGGGCTCACACAGTGGAATTGAAACTTCACAGAAAATTTTGAGGAGGGCAATTAGAAGAGTCTAAGTTAATAAGTAAAGAAAAGGTGGTGGGAAAACTCTTAGAAGAGATGCCAGTTATCTAATTCAAAACTTGCAATTGCATTAGTTCTGGAAATTTTTCAATATCAATTCTAACAAAATTCAAATACCATAGTAGTTTAAAATGAGTAATTAATGAAAGTAACTTATTAAAATTTTAAGTGCTTGCAAATTAAGAATTAAATCTTAATATATCAGATGAAGACAAGAAGTAATAAATTGATAGAGACCACAAAAAGTCTTTAAGGGTTTAACTTGTTATAAAACTTGATTTATGGCCTGTTTGTATTGCAATTTACGTTGAGTAAACGTGTGTTTAATAGAAGTAAAATTTCTTTACTTCAAATAAAAGTGGGTTGAAAATGTGTTGGAGCGTGTGTAAACGTGCGTTGAGTGAAATGGAAATTTAAAACAAAAAGGCCATTAATGGATAGTCAATTGTGAGATTGTTGAAATACTCAATTGATCTCACCTTATGTATAATGGCACAACAATAGCACACATCAATATATTGTAGCTTGTTTTAGAGAGAAAAAAAATTGGGGCGGGGTAGCTGCCCCTCTTAAGCCCAATGAAGTTCGTCGGTGGGTTCACAGGTTATAATCGATTATATATGGTAACTAGAGAAAAGGGGTAGAAAGAGTGTGTTGATACAGTGATAATTTGTTTTAGATTCTAAACTACCCACAATCAATTCTAGCAATCCAGATTCAATTTTAAGTGTGTTTTAATATATTTTAAGTGTGAGACCCATAACTTTTTTTAAAATTTACCTCAAGTTACATTTTAAAAGTGATTCTACTTTATCATTTACGGGTCTTTGATTTCTTTTGTTATGTAAAAAACAAATTTTAATATGACGAGTGCTAAATAGATTTTAATAATAACTTAGATTTGATATGCAACGTGTTTAATTTACAGACACACACACACATATATATTGTATGCTTGGCTGAGATTACCTTTGTATACACACGACCTTAAAAGATATATTAGCTTGATAAGATAATGTGGCTTATAATTATAATCATATCTATGCTCATAATGAAAGTCCATGGTGTTATAAATTTTGAATCATTTGATGAAGTAGTTGCTTTTATACGATATCACGTGGTTTAGTGCTTATATCCCCCGTTGCAATAACATCTTCAATTATTTTTCAAATAGTGGTAACAGTTGTACATTTTTATTTCACATCCTGTCTCTGTCAACCACTTTTTTTTAAAAAAAAAAAATCGGCTCCATTTAATTTAAATAACAACTGGTTCTATTTAAATTTTCTTTAAAGAGTTCAAATTATTTACACCTCTTAAACTATTTTTTTTAATCAATAATGGAATCCGTGCATGCATGGAAAATGGCCATATCTACTTTTTGGATGTAGATAGATGCCTTTTCGATGATAAAGGATTTTATCAATATCTTATAGCCTTGGCCTCCATGAAACACTTAAAAATATGAAACCCTAGGACCTCAAGGTACTATGCCTTATTATATAGTGCACAAACTCTATCGCATGTCTTCCCCCTGTGAGAGAATTCACACAGCTTCGGCTTAGGGTGGAAAGCCTAATTGAGTGTCGGTGGGACTAGCCTCACAGACTCTGTCACTTAATTGGATCAATGGGAATTTGTTCGATCATGGCAAGGCTTTTAGCAAAGCTTTTATCAATGTATGTCCTATGGATGATGTAATAAGCATCCAAAGGTTATTTAAAAAATCAACTACCATCTTATGATTGCGATTACCGGCATATCATGTCTCATTTAGTCATAGTCAAAATATATGTTTGTTGGATTTTCTTACGTACTTTTTTACCCCTGCTCGTTGTGTCTGATAAGAAACAAAACTAATTTATGTCTTTCACGGCTTATCTTTTTTTATTTTTTTTATTTTGAGTTTGCTGAAGAAAAGTTCAGACATAATTTGCCATTAACCAATTCTTGTACGCAAACCCCTTTTAGCGAGATAAAAGTTGGTCTTTCTGTCTTTTATGACTAATATCAGACAACGTACCACCTACAACGTACCTGAGTGACATCAAAGGCCTAAACAAAAAACAAAGGTTATATAACTGTTATCAATATCAACTAATTGCAATATAAAAATTGATAACTTACAACTTGTTTGGTTTAAAGTTTGCTTATCGTAAACGCTCATTTCACAAATTTCAAAAGCGTTTTCATAAAGTAAAATTATTGTTCCTTCTCCTCAGAAAAATTTAAACCAGACATGCCTTTAAGGTGTAGATTTGATAAATAGTTTGTCATTCCATAAAAATAATTGTCAATTTTTATGTAAAATTTAATCGTGTGAATAACAGTATAATCAAATTTATAACTATAAAACTATTAAATGATATTAATGAACAAAAAAATAGCCCAATACATAATTAAAGGACAAATATTAAGGCATAACCGGAGTGGCTACAAAATGTTACGCTCGTGAATTTAGATTATCATATTCTTTTTTATGGAATGTTACGTTAATGTAATATTTAAAGTGATGATGTAAAATAAAAGGTAACTTTTTTTAAGAAAAAAATATGCGCGCGTAATATTATTCATCATAAAATAATTTATCCATTAGACAATCGCGTCAAAAGCATTAATTATTTTATATAATGGAGTACCATAAGTCTGAGCACTAGCCACTAGGAAAGCATATAATGCCGTTGTCATCACGTGACACCCTAAAGTGATGAATAAGACTCACGAAAAGAAAGAAGGAACTTTCAAATTGATAGTTAAAAATAATTGAGTTGAGTTGAGAGTTAAATGAACACTCTTGTTTGTTTCATTAAGTTTATAAATCTACTCTTGTTTGATTAATTAAGTTTATAAATCTCAGATTTATAAACTATTATACTTTTAAAAGAATTAATTATTGATATATTATTAGAATTTCTTTAACGAGTCTTTTGACATGAAAATCTTTTGTCTTTTTTTTTGTTTATTTCTTTTATTGTCTCTTCAATTAAATATTAACAATTCAATAAAAAAAAATTCTCTCTTAATCGATAATAAATTTTTTTAAATATTATTATTTTAATTAAATTATTAGTATTTAATTGAGAAAATAATAAAAGAGACTGGAAAAATGGACAATTTTTTTTTATTCCAATGTAAAAGTGTAATAAATCATTTCATTCCTAAACTTTTATATATTCAAGAGAGTTGGTGTTTCACAAAAATTATTGACCTAAAAAATTATTCAACAGGGCTTCATATATCTTGAATCAAATTTGTGCAGAAGGGGTGTTCATAGGCTAAGTTAAACATGATTTCGGTCTCGACCTAAAGTTTTGATTGGGTTAATTTTCATGGCTTATGCCTGATCATATTGGGGTCCAAGTTGGGCTGAGTCGGGACCAGGTCAACTCGATTAAGATACATAAAATATTTTTTTATGTAATATTTTGATTATTTTTCTTCTATTTGTATAAATTTACTTGTATCTACTATTTTTTGCTCATGCTAAGATCTAATGTAATTGATAATTACATAATAAGTGAAGACTATAATAGTTAAAATTATAGAGAGTCACAATACTTGATCAAAGTCTAACATTTAAAAAAATGTCGCAATAATATATAAGGGGGAAATATTGAACCTAACCCGGCCCGAAAAATACACTGGGTCTAAGACCCAACCTAAACACTTTGGATCAGGGCCAAGTTTTTGAGCCGATACGAGTTATGAGCACCCATATTATATAGGGTGCTTCACTTCAAAGTACTACTATAATTTGAAGAGCTAAATGTTGAGAAACATGGCCCCAAATGAGAGAAAATTAGGGAAAGTAAAAATGAAATTTACTGGATGAGAAATTATGAGAAATTATGAGAAAGTTAATGACAAAAATGACTTATATAGAGTGTGTTTGGATAGGTTTTTTTTTTAAAAAAAAAGTACTTCCATAAATTTTCATGTATGTTTGGATGAAACTTTAAAAAAAATAAAAATTAAAAAAAAAACTCAATTACCACTTTTTTTAGAAGCTAGTGATCCCAGCTTTTAAAAAATAGAGAAAGAGAAATGATTTTTAATATAATTTATTGACAAAAATACCCTTTATCTTTATTAAAAATTATATCTCTTGTCTTTCATTTTTTTCCTCTTATAAACTCTACTTCCATTATTTTGAATACCCTACATTTTTAGTAATTTTACTATAAAAAATTTCTCTTTTTTTATCCAAACAAACTTATAAGTCTTTCTATTACTTAAAAGTACTTCATAATCATTGCATCTAAATACAAAATAATTTTTTCTTTAAAAAAAAAGGTCTACGAGAAAAGAAATTTATAAAAAATTTCTTTTTTTATAAGCTTATTTAAACGAGTTCATAGTCCTAAAAATGTAACTAATCACAACTAACTAACTATTCATTAATTAATCTATCATGTGGTAATATGCAATTCAGGAAGAAAAATGGCTGCCCACTCCTTGAAAATCATGAGGTAATTCGAAACGCAACCGTCTCGATCGGAGCTTGTTTAGTATACATTTTGAATGACGCAAACTCTTTACACAGTTTTCAAAAGCTTTTATAAAAAGTAAAATTACCCGTTGGCGTGGAGAAGAAAAACATACAATCTTCCGAGGGCACAAAGTCAAGGAGAAGGTGAAATAAATTTCTCCAAAACATGTAACATATCCCATGGATACCGACTACACCAGTTAGACTAGTTTTTCAAGAAAGAAAAACAAGGTACCTTTCATGACAACCAACATGAAAATGGGAAATGCAACATAAATTAAGTTGGAATTGTAATCTCCAATATAGGAGAAAGAACACATTCATGCCGAAACTAGAAGATTCACAATTATTTATTTATTACTTTTTATTGTTTGATTGTAACAAAGTTCGTGTATCCCTCACATATGATATAAAGGGTCTAATTGAGGATCATATATAAGTAACTTTTACGGGTAATCGGTAATCCTATGGACAAGTCCTCAGTCGTCAGAGAAGTAGGGTAGCCAAGGTCCATCTGATACAATTTCAAGCCTCTTGTGAGCTTTGTGATTTGTCGGCCGAAGTGACCCTACTGCCATCCCCATCGTGCCCTCAACACTCGTTCATCTCTCTCCCTCTCTGTGTGACCGACAAAACAGTGCATAATTTCAATCGTGTGAATTTGTCTACATATATAGGTCAAGAAAAGAAGCTCTTGCAAGTTGTAATAGAAAATCAAGGTTACACAAGTCCCTATTAAGCATATTTCTCTTATCACATTTATTATTTGCATAATGAGGTTGTATCTATATTGCTTGCGACTCTATTTGTGGGGTTATTATTTCTACAATTGCGTAGCGGTGGATGTAGCTAGAGGCTAGAGCTCACACATGCCTTCTGTGTCTTGCGATTTTGTGGTTTGCTTCTTGGGAAACCATGCCTTAAGTTCATGTACTTTTGACACCTAAGCTTGAAAACTCTATATATTGTTATTAGATTCGTGGGACACTGGTCGGTGGTCCACAATATCAAATGTTTGAAAGAGGTTCTAACCTATCTGTTAGTTGTATTTTAATTCTCAAAAATGGCTCATAATCTTTCACAAAATCTAGTTAATGGCATATTTGGGTTTATTCCATTTTGATTTGAAAAGTTGTATAATTTTCTGTAGCCAAATATGCTAAGTAAACTGTACACCTGCGTTTCTCTCCCCAAAAAGAAAAACTGAGAGCACTTAACGTTAAATCCACTATGGTTAGTGCTTGTACCCCTAATCCCCATAGCACCCCAAACGATGAAGAAGAACATTAAATATTTTATTCTGGAGGTTCACTTGAAAAGATTAAACCAACAATGTGTCTATGTTAAGGAATCAATCAACTAAATATGGAAAAGAAAAGTTGGAGCAGTAATTTCCATCATCTTGCCTTCTACTATTTATGACCACACACTTGAGCTAACAATGGATTACAATTAATTGATCCTAAGTAAAGCATTCGATGGTGTTGTCCTTAGATATCTTTTGTCGCTGGTTGCAATCTATATGGACTCCTAGTCTTCATTAATCAACATCTTAAGATTATAAATCATCCACACAAGGTTTATTCTACGTGTCAATCAATCATGCGCGTGCCCCCTGATAAGCAAATCAAGCTTTGTGAGCCACTCCATTCATGAAGTTCACTGGTTCAAACACACCATTACTCACTTTGATTCATGAGAATTGGCTAGATCAGAATCTGACCCACACTTCTTTTCGTTTTAACTTTGCATTTGTTTAATTATTTATTCATTTGCTCATTTTGGCCTTCACGTACAGTTATGCTTCATTGAATAGTAACAGACACAATGAAGAGAGAGATGGTATGGTGAAAAGCACCCAAAAAATGAGGTTAATCCAGCAACTTCTTTCAGAGCTCAGACACAAATATCAGAAAGCCATACAACACAACACAACACAACATAACATACAGAGGCACATTTAAGACACCCATCTACCCCTTCTGCATGCCATCATCTTTTTTCAAGCTTTCCAACAAAGCTAACAGGTTTTCTGTCATAAAGAGTAAGAAAGAAAGTAGTTGCATTGGGAAAAAGAAAATGACATAATTTAAGTGCCCACTGCAAAGTGTAATTGAATGTAATCCAACAATTAAAGACCTCCCCTTTTGTTTGTAAAAATCTATAATTAATTATTAGTATGTTTAATTTTCAAATCCCTCCTCAATTTCACCATTAATTCTCTGTCGGGGACCCACTAATTTTCTTATTTATATCAAACTGTACTGCCATACTCTTCTTCCATATGCTCCTTGTTTTGAGCAGTCCTTCTCTCTCTTTCACTCTCACGCCCTGCATTTATACACAGCAGTATCATTCTGCTTTCTGCTTACACTTTAGCTTATCACCTTTCTTCATGGCTCTCTTTCTCTTTGCTATTTTATTCTTTATGGCCCCTTCAAGCAATGCCTACTGGCCACCTTCACCTGGCTACTGGCCAAGTTCCAAATTCAGGTCTATGAGCTTTTACAAAGGATTTAGAAATCTCTGGGGCCCTCAGCACCAAAGACTAGACCAAAATGCATTAACAATTTGGCTTGATAGAACCTCAGGTCTGAATCTGATTAGTTTCACTTCCCTTTAAATGCTTTATATATCTACTATATATATCATTGAAATGTGACACAGATTCGTTTCTGGTTAACAGGAAGTGGCTTCAAGTCAGTTCGTCCATTTCGATCTGGGTACTTTGGTGCTTCCATTAAGCTCCATCCTGGCTATACTGCAGGAGTTATAACAGCTTTCTATGTAAGATATGGCCAAATGATTTGACAAAAGAATAAGTTGATTGGGGAAGCTTACACATTCGTGTTTAGCTTTAAGTTGGGTGCCTAATTAATTACTAATGATTTGATTAATGGCAGCTTTCGAACAATGAAGCACATCCGGGCTTCCATGATGAAGTGGACATTGAGTTTCTTGGGACGACATTTGGAAAGCCTTATACTTTGCAGACCAATGTTTATATAAGAGGGAGTGGGGATGGGAAAATTATAGGCAGAGAGATGAAGTTCCATCTCTGGTTTGATCCTACCAAAGATTTTCATCACTATGCTATACTGTGGAGTCCTAAAGAAATAATGTAAGTCATTATACATTTTCACTGTATCTGTGTTTTTGTGTGTCTGTATGTGTTTGAATGCGTAGAATTTCAGTCCTGGTTCAAAGGAATCGAGCAGACAGGGTAGGCAACATTTCATTTTCAGCTGGAGTAGATAGGAGAGAATGAGAGAGGATAAAAAGAATCAACAGTATGAGCTTGGACTCCGTGTACGTGGCATTGATTTGATTGGTTCTTAGCAATTGGTGTCGCAGTTCAGGCACGACTGACTGATATTTTGGAAGATGAAAGGGAAAGAATTTCATTTTCTCTGAAATTAAGGAAGAAAGCAAAGAGGCATTTGATAGGGTTAATCATATAGAATCAAGATCACATGAATATCACAGAAAAATGAGAATAGAAGTGCGAGGTAAACAAAATCTGATGACTCCCAACAAATGAAAAGTAACATTAATTTAGTGATCTACTTGTTCTTTTGATGGCCAATGAAGTTATTATAAATTTAGTTTCACTATATAACATGAAACAATTGCAGCCAGATAAAAACGATTGTTATTAACTGGTTTCTATATTTGCTTTTACTGACATTATTAAAAAATGTCTCAGATTCCTTGTGGATGATGTGCCCATAAGGAGGTACCCGAGGAAGAGCGCTGCTACATTTCCACTGAGGCCAATGTGGCTTTATGGTTCGATATGGGATGCATCATCATGGGCAACTGAAGATGGAAAGTACAAAGCTGATTATAAATACCAACCTTTTGTTGCAAGGTACACCAACTTCAAAGCTAGTGGTTGCTCAGCCTATGCCCCTGGTTGGTGTCATCCAGTCTCAGCCTCGCCATATCGGTCTGGTGGGTTGACCAGACAACAACACAGAGCCATGAGATGGGTGCAAAGATACCACATGGTTTATAACTATTGCCAAGACCCCAAAAGAGACCACAGACTAACATCCGAGTGTTGGGGTTAAAACTTAAAAGTGAGATTGGGGATGCTTTAGGTCCCAAAACACTATTCTCGTGTGATTTGTTTTGTTTTCATCTATGAAAGTTTATCTTTTACTTAATGGGGGTAACATGAGATGGGGCCCCTCGCTTGACAGCAACATTGATGCAAGTGTACGGGATTGAGCGTCCAAGGCTCCTAGACGCAAGAAAATTTGGAAGATTGTGTGGGTTTTTCGTTTTTGTTATATTTAATTTGGTTTAGAACAAGGAAAAAAGAAAACAATGGAAGAGAGAGAGAAAGGAATAATATCAATGTCCAATGGAAAGCAAAGAGGAAAAGAAGTATTGGGTCAGGGTGAGTGGTGGCATTGTTGAGTGCGAATATTATGAGCACACCCTTCATTTTATAATGTTATTGTCATTTTAATGATGAAAAAGAGATTTTTTTTTTTTTTTTGTGTCAAGTGTGTTCTCTTCTCATGCGATGAAACTTGGTTATCAGTCTAGTTGGTCATGGTCCAATGTGTATGTGGATGGATCTTACGATCACTTTCTAATGTTATCAATATTGAGGAGACTTTGATACTACTGCTCACTAGTAATTGAGTCATATGGATCTTTCTTTTTTTTTTACATCCGTTTCTTTTTCGCCTAACTTGTTTTTGGAAAGAAACCAACTGCAATGTCATTTAATCAGAGTAGTTAAAAATGTCAGTAACTGAAAAGAAACTTCAGTGGGTTCTTTTGATTTATTGCAAAGAACCTTCTATAGCAAAGTAATGGAATCTGGATTCAAGTGAAGTAAATGCAGCAGTTCTTACTGTTAAATTAACAAAAATTTCCAGTTTCAGCAGAGTATCTTTAAAGGGTCTGCCCTTCTGTGCTTGAATTTATTCTGAGTTTCTATGATAACTTGACGGGTAAGGTATGAATAGTAAATTGTTTAATTTATTGAATGTTAATTTCATAATAAATATTTAAAAATTTATAAAATATAAATAATAATTAATAAATATTTAACAATTCATTATCTTGAATAGCGATACAAAAATAAAATGATGAATATCGAAATAATAAACTACTAAATATTACAGTAGTTTCGGATTGGCACATTGATCCCATTATCAAGTATATCCTTGGCATTCTCAACTCACATCCATACTTAAATGACTAGACAGATACTAAAGTCCGCAGAGCTTGTGATGAAGCTGCTCCATGTTTTGTGCCAGTAGACTGCTACTTACAAATTACAATATCTCTTAGAGCGTCAGAGCGAGGAATTTAATGTTGGGATCAAATATTTAATTTTTAATATTTTTATTTTTTTTAAAGGGTCAAAATCCCTCCTGGTTGTACCCCAGATAATAGTCTCCCCTCTCTGCCTCTACGAGGAATAAGGTTTTGTTTTGAACTGTTATTTTCTCAAAAGAAAAAAGAAAAAAAATTCCAAGATAAAGAATTCAATTGTAACAAATTAAGCCACTAGGTTGTTGGCCTAGTGGAGGTGGCTCTGCGTCGTAGAGTCTCCCTCCTCTGGTGTATGGTGTGGGTTTGATTCCACGCACCTCCTTCCCCTTGCCTCCTTCATAATTAGGTTCCCTTATGTAAGAGTGAAAATAGATTAAGTTTGGCTAAACTTTGTTTTAAATATGTCTAAGTTATTTTTGTAAAATCTTGTCCTTAGTCTAGCCAACTCATTATAGACATTTTTTTTAGCTTGATTTGACTTTTATTATTTTTTTTATGAAAACATAAAAGTTTGATTTGATCTAAAAATTTATTTAAAAACATATATTATATCAAGACATTTAAATAGGTTTATAGACTCAAATTTTGAAAGTTTCAAATATACTTAGTCTTTAACATAATTATTGTATTATGTATAAAATAAATAAATTATATTAATATATAACTAATAAATTATATATGTATTATAATTTTTTATTTATATGTATATATAATAAATAAATAAGTTGGTCAAATAAACTTTTTTAAAGGTTTAGGCCTTGAATATATATTCTTTTTAAAAGTCTAAGTTTATCTTATTTAATAAATAGATTGAGCAAGTAAATTAAATTGTAAATCTCTATTAAGCGTTATGACTTATTCCTGCCTCTATTCTTACCCCTAAGTTAGGATTTAATAAAAAACTTTTTGTTGTAAAAAAAATAAAAAATAATTACTTCTTCTTTAAAAAGTAATCATTCCAATGGACGGAATTATTATTATTATTATTTTAAAAAAACACACATTAATAAAGAGAACAATGCAATAATGTAACCTTTGCATTCATGTAAGTGTCATGACTTATTCCTGCCTCTATTCTTACCCCTAAGTTAGGATTTAATAAAAAACTTTTTGTTGTAAAAAAAATAAAAAATAATTACTTCTTCTTTAAAAAGTAATCATTCCAATGGACGGAATTATTATTATTATTATTATTATTTTAAAAAAACACACATTAATAAAGAGAACAATGCAATAATGTAACCTTTGCATTCATGTAAGTGTACAATTAATACAAGAGACTTTATCTAAATTTAATAAAAAAAGTTATGTAGATAATATTGCTCTAATAAAGGAATTCAAAAAGTAAATTCAATATTTATATTAGTATAATTGTAATTACGCAACTCCTATAATTATTGAATAATTGCATAAATAACTTATCAGCGTTTGATCAGGAAAGAAATGTTAAACAAGATTATTGCGTCTAGTGACTAATTAATTTTATAATAAATTAATTTTTTATTCTTTATATTTTATAAACATTTTTTGTTATACAAATTTCCCTTATATTTATATAATAAAAAATTGTGTGATAAACGTAAAGTTATGAGAGGAAAGAGTACCATCAAAATGCGCTTGAAGATATAGTTCTACACCTTTTGGTAAACCCACATTGTCAATCATACGGGTTCAAGCAATCAGGCCATATAAAGAGGCAAAAAGAATGATGTGACCATACAAACATTAAAATGGCAACTTAATGGAATTCTATAAATTTGGGAAATGTGATTGTTCCTCCAAATAACCATGCATTATGATTTATTGTTGAAGATGCTTGGAGACGATAATAATGCAGAAAGTGGAGGCCCATAATGCACAGATCATACAAATAGGGTCGTTGGTGGGGAGTTTTTGAACCATGAATAGAGTGAAAAAGATGGAATGTTTTCCAAACAAGTAGATGTGGTTAAGCATGTTGATAATCCTTTACCCTTTTTCCTCCCTTCTCTGCATTTAGCATTTTTTTAGGGTTTGCTGATTGATGTGAGATGTTCTGTCATCTGTGTGAGTAGTTGCGAAAATAATGATGGCCGGCCCCAACATATACAACTTCAACAAATCATAATGCATTTAATTAAGCAAAACAGTCCCCTCTCCCTCCTCTAAAATCAAAAGCACTATTTCAAAAGAGAACCTTTCTCCCACGCAAACCACGCTTAAGTAGGGACGGATAAGGACTCGAAAATTCACTTTGTCTGGGGCTCATTTGCAAGGGCATTATACCCGTCACTTGTCACCGCAAAACAATAAATAATCAAAGATTTGTTATTTATCGTTTCGGGGAAATAAATGTAATTGTGTAAGGTTTTTCCAACAAAAATTGTCTTCTTATTAATGGAAACATCTAATTTTTTAACTATTACATTACTGATTAATTTTGTTGTAAACAAGTTTATTGAACATTTTGAAAGAGGAATTCCGTTTTACTCAAGTGGATAGATATATTTTTGTCGATTATTAAAACAAATATTAGAAAAACATAATCTCTTCTACCGATCTACTATCCATTACTGGAAAAATATGAAAAGAAACTTTTAACAAATTACTTTTCATAAAACAAACTAAATCTAAATTGCTTGCTTGCGCAGTTACAAATCCAAATTCTTAATCTTTTAATTAGTGGCTACCAACAATTTTGATTAACTTAAAGTCCGTTTGTTACACATTATTTAACAAAAATTTTATTTTTTTAAAGTAAAAATTATTTTTAATGATTTTGATTGTATTTGTTTAAGTTTATTAAAGAAATTATTTGTTTTAAAAAATTATTTTTATTAATTTTTGAAAAAAATTTCTTAAAATAAAAGAAAAAGAAGTTATTCTTATTTAAAAATATTTTTTATAATTATAAACAAACACGAAATAATTTTTATTTTTTTAAAATATTTTTAAAAAATAATCTCTAAATTATTAAAAATTAAAATTAATTTTTTTTAATATGTTAATCAGTTTGTGAAGGGGATGCCGTGTCTTCTATTCTTGTTCTCATTTGGCCTGGAGGAGGAATAAGTACTAATGTACCAACATACTAAACAAAGCCAAATGATAAAAGGTGTACTTCATAACGGGATGCCATGTCATATCATATAATGAATTCTTGATGGAGAACCCTCACGTCCACTACAAGAACCTTCGCATGCATACGATGAGTCTAGGGCTCACATCAAATGGACGTTGTTTTGATAATTGCACGCTCTAATCATTTGCTTAATAATACTGTAAACATCATTAGTTGTAAAATTAGTTATGTACGTTGCAATAACACCTAGATGTTTCCTTGTCATCCAAAATTTACACAAAAGATGAAAATATAAAAAATAGTAATGTCTCTAAATTTTATTATATATGTTAACGATATTATTATTTTTCACCTTAAGATTTTTCACTTACTCAAACAAATACACCCTAACATTATAATACAGAAAATCAACCACAATATATGTGATAGTAATGAATCACTTGAGAAGGGAGAGTTGAATAAAGTGTTACCAAAAACAAAATTTATGTAACATACACAAAAACTCAAAACATCAGCAGAGATAAGTTGGCTAGTTAGTGACAATGAGTTAGCTTATCAAAGTTAAAATTTAAAATTTAAACAGAGCATACGTATACAAGTTTGAACATAAACAAATAAACATTCACACACAAATGCAGTAAAGAAAAGGGTTAAGAGAGAGCTTGCATAAAGAAATTTCTATTGGTTCGGCTCAATGTAAAACCTACATTCAGTTCCCAGCAAAACTGAGAATTTTCACTATCAACCAAGTGTTTTTTAATTAACCCTAACCTTTCCAAGCTAGAAACAACAAGTTGTTCTCTCAATATTGCTCTCAAGTCACTCTTAGACCTATAAACTAGCTAGCTCACAAGTCAGATAAGCAACCATGCAGGGCTTTATAAAAGGTATTTAAAAGAAAACTCTCAAAAGAGTAAATGCTCAGAAAAAGCTTAGCACAATGGTGGGATAATTCTCAGAGAATGATATCAGTAAATGATCTTGCTTAGTGTGTTAAATTCTTAGAAAAACATGGTATTTGTAGGTAGTCTCAAATTTGAACATTACAGTACAAAGACATTGCAGTTTTTGTACTATGCCAGTTGTCTATATACTCATTTGGCAGCTAGTGGATGCATGTTGTCCTTTTTCTCCTTTTTGTATGTCCTTCCATTTTGTCTGGTACTATCCTAGCCATTCTAAAGAATATTCTAACGGTTTGGTAGCTTGAGAAACCTTCTAGAATAGTCTTGCAAATGGAGACAAAAAATAGAGTTGAACAAAAGTGTTCTGGTTTACCAATCTTAATCATTAACATGCTATTCTCTGTCCTTCTAACAGCTAGTTCAAGTGTGCAGGGAGTACTTACGTGTATGAGATAACTTATCAGCTTGCTCATCTTTGATAATGTCAACTTAATGCTTTGATAAATCTGCATAGTAGTCTTTTAATTAGGATCAAGTGTAAGCAATTAATGACAAATAAGAAAAATTGTTTGTTATCATCATAAAATCAATACTATGAGAACTCCTTTAGCTAATAATATGAGTTGAGAATAAAACAACTTTTTCATCAGAAATTAAATTTTCTCCAAAAAAAAGAAAAAAACTAAACCATCTTAGTTATGAGAATTCAAGTGAACGGCTTTGTACTTACAAATATATCATAAGGTGGAGATTTAGCATTATTGCATTTTTATTATTTTTAAATGTAAATCTTAACTTTATCTAAAATAGAAAGTTACAGTTTATTTTTTTGAAATTTATACTAAGTAGTTATTAAAGAATTTGCATTATCTCCTTTTATTCACTAATATGAGAATGTCATATTATGAAAGAAATACAAATTTTATCATAATAAAACCTGTTATTATTTGTATAATACTTGTCCATTAATTTTGTACAAAAACAGTTTGTGTCTTTTTCTAAACTCTTTCGTGTTAGTGAGTAAAAGGTTATTAAATTTTAAAAAATCCTTAAAATTTTAAATAAAATAAACGCGTATCTCAATGTTTATTCGATATAACATAGTAATAGCCGACAAGCCATCAATCCGACCTTAGCTCAGTTGGTAGAGCGGAGGACTGTAGTGGGATAGCCCAGCAGCATATCCTTAGGTCGCTGGTTCGAATCCGGCAGGTCGGATTCCTTTTTATGTTGTTTCCTGTTTTTTCTGCGTTTCATTTCAAGTCATTTCGTTGTATACTCTTGTTCTGCAATTCCCCCCTCTAGAATCGTACTGCGTGAGAGGAAAAAAAGAGGGTGAACCAAAGCAACGTAATGAAAAAGGCATTACACATACAGCAAGCAAAAGAGTTCCTACGAAACTGGATAAACATGGTTTGACAAACAAAAGAAATCATCGGCCAAAAATATGTAGCCGGATCTCCTTAAATTTTTGAAGCCTGTCTTCTCATTTCTTTGCTCTGTTCTGTGACAAACTGTATCAAATCATTAGGAAGCTGGATTTATGCAATATAAGCCCGTGATAATTGAATCAAACTAGATGATTATATACCATTACCCAAATGGTGTGCACCATTTAAAGTTATACATGTATGATGTATCTAATGCCTTTAGTCTCTGGATCGTGAACATATTGCATCTAGGGAGTTACGTAAACTTCACATACAGGTACTTTACCCTTAAATAACAAAGCGCATCATACTATTCTCACGGAATATCAATTTTACTGATCTCTCTGATACAGAAAATATAATAAAACTTGTTTGCACAATTTTCCCAACAAATAAAATAACAGAAAATGAACAAAGCATTCATAGGTTCTAAGCCAAGCAATAATCTCAATTACTTTAAGGACAGCTGAAATTCTAAGATAAATACAACAATCCACTGTACTGAAGAAAGTGGAACATTGGTGCTCAAAGAAAGATTGCAGTGAAAGTGATGCAGTGACATAGCAATTGCAAGTATATAATTACTTTCCTCATGAGAGTTTGGTACAGAAAAGCTGCAATGTGTTCTCACTTAAACAATCAAGAGTCAAGACTATTCCATGGCTCATGAGAGTCTGCTTCTGTACCCTTCTCTTTAATAAATTTTCTTCTTTAATAAAAAAGAATTCTTCTTTAAATTTGCAGAAGTTGAGAGAGAGAGAGAGAGAGAGAGAGAGAGAGAGAGAGAGACAGAGAGCACATTGATGCAAAAGAAGTTTTTAAAAATAGGAGAACGATCGTACTGACGAAAGCTGACAATTTGAGCCTGAAAGCCTACAATGGTTTGAGAGGATAAGAACTCCTTTCTTAAGAAAGACAATAAGGAATCAAATTTATTGATTTAATTTGTGGATATTGTTTTTCTCACCATTTTCCATTGGCTTAGGCAACGACATTAAATATTGTGTATCTCATTCCTGTACTTTGGATGATCTTGGTGTTATAGAATTCCAAATTCTACATGATTGATTGACCAGCTTCTTATATGCACATGTTGATTTATTAAGATTATTTGATGGTGTTAAATTTCATTTTTCACTCTCCATTGCTTTTTCAGATTGAATGTGCATTAGTGATTTCTATGCCTGACTGAGTTGATATTCAACTTATACTAAGATGTTTTCTCTGCATTTGAGTTAGTTCAAAAATACACAATGGACGTTTCATGCACATGATACTCACTTTTTATAATGGAGGCTTATTGAAAGCATTGTAGTTGCATCTTAAAAAATCAGTTTGACATGCCTTGTCAGAAACAAGTTTCTACTGATTATATGACATTTGTGAACCTTTTTGTAATGGACACATGAATGTCTCCCTGTATCCTTTTTGTATCATAATAGAATGGGTCTTTCTAAACTGCAAATGGCATAAACTATTTTTAGGTTCATGGCCCAAGTTGCGCTCGAAGGTTTGCCAATTATCTTGAGCAGATTAAGGAAAGATGCTGGGATAAAGAACATCATGGTCTTAATAGAACGTGGTTTCAATGGGTGGGAAGCTATTAGATCATTTTATTAGATCAACTGGAGACCCAGTTTCAATTTTGTCCATCACTACTAATGTTTGTAGAATATTCTTGGAGACAGCGTGCCAAGAATTACAGAGGTACTCCCTTTCTTGCCTACAGAAGCACATAACATAATTTGATCAATATGAATGAGATGTTCTGCTTTGACAAGATTCTTGAGCTAGTCCAGGTTTGGAGTTCGATGAATCTCAATTAAAATTATGTCTGTAACAAGCTTGCTAAAATGAAAATGTATATGCTCAACTCTACAGACCAAAGAATCTCAAGGTTGTGGCGTCATGGTATACCTTCTGTATCTTTGTATGTAGTCAAATTTTGCTTGTGTTCTATGAGACGAATGACGAATAAATCCTCACAGCAACATATAATCCTTGAATATTTTATCTTTGGCATCGTCAAAATCAAGATGGTCACAAATTCTTAAGTGGGTACAGTATGGACATAGATCCCTGTCTTGGCTTAAATATTTTTGGTACTTACAAAATTACTCCGTTTCGGTATTAGTCTCTGCATTAAAATTTTTTTTCCAAACCATCCTTATAAAAATTAATTTCTCTTAAAAATTTCCTTCTGTTACACCTTGAACGTCAACCGTACCTCTTGATGAAAATGTATGTAACAGAAGGGAAGTTTAGGAGAAATAAATGTTTATATTATGACGACTGATTTGAAAATATTGAAAATGTAGGGACTAATACTAAAATATAGTAATTTTGTAGATGCTAAAAAGATATTTAAGGTATTGTCTTCTTTCCAATTCCATCAACCCCCGATTGCTAGGCAACTCTCTCTTCCACTCGATCATCTACGGTTCTTGGTTCTTGCCTCCACTCGCAATCCAACCCAAACCCTAGATATTCACTCATTCCAACATGGTAATGGATATTCTTTCTCGCTCCTATGTTCCAATTTTCCATTCATTTCGACCTGCGATCGATTTTATCTTTTTTTTGCTTTGAATTGAATGTAAATGTGATTTAGGTTTGCTTGGCTTGTTTACTACCCCTCTTCCTCGTTCCGATCGTCAACATCCTGCCAATTCTATTCCATTATATTATGGTTAGTCCATCCATTCCTCATCCTCGGTCCTCTTTTTACGCTTTTTTCTCTTTCATTATTTCTTGTTTTAATTCTTTGGGTGCATAGCTTTTCAGAATTCGATTTCTATCCATAAAAAGATTTAGATATTTCAGAGCTAAGTTGAAGAGAACATTAAATAGATTACCAATTCCAATTCCAATTCCAATCATGCCTGATCCATACCAAACCTATAACATCCTCACCTTGCTTCATGAGGGGTTATGGACAATATATAACTACAAAATATTTGGTTTCTAGTTTTGATTTAGCATAACACATGACACTGAGCGAGGGAGCTGGAGCAATAACCTTAACTATTTCACCAAAATACAATACAATATCGACAGTTAGATTACAATAACGTGAATTCCTTTCCCAGTACTAGATTATCTCAATTCAACCACCACAGAGCTTCACAGTCAAATTACAAATCAGGAGGGGAATTTAATTTTTCTGGAGATTGGACAAGGTGCAGATTTACCTGCAAGCTCCTGTGATATTCAACTGGGGAATTTAATGGTTTTGAATGCTTTCCAAAGGTTGATTTTCACCTGAACTTGAAGGGGGTGATTTGTATTTTACCCATAAATCTATAAAGGGAAAACCATACGAGAAATTGTAGTCATTCTTGACTATTAATAAGCTTGCATCTGTAATCCTGGTTTCTGTAGTTACTGACATTCATGAATATTTCAGGGAAAAGTCTATCGGCTTTTCGGCTGGGAGTACAGGAAACCGGAGAGGGCTCCTCCAGCATGTCCGTACAAGCCTGCAGACAAGAGGGATAGTAAAGTAAGTGAATACCTAATATTATTTAGTTATACAATGAACTACTATTAAGCAGATTCTTTTCAGCTGTACAGCTGCATTCAGCTCCACGTGTGAACTTCTATGTTATTAAAACTACCGGGAGTGTGATCCTTTAAGAAGTCATTCTTTTCCTTTCTTTTTGGTAAATTGGGAATCATTACCCTTACTTGAACCTAGGGCCGCTACCCAAATCCCTTTCCACCCCTACAACCTGAGCTCAGCCAGATGTAAGAAACCATTTTAATAACAATGACAGAGACTTTAGTGGTCATTTTGGTGGTTTGGAAGGGAAATTCTTGTGTTCTGGTAGTGTGGAATAATCCATGATATCATCCTGGTTAATAAGAAGGAATTGCTTGCTTTTAGTTTATAGAAAATGACCAATGTGACGCAGGACTGTGAATCCCATATTTGCTGCGTGATACATAGAAGTCCCATTTAAAGTAGAGGCTCTCCCCCCTTAAAACCCTGACTTTTTGGTGTAGGCTTTCCTCTACATCAAGTGGTATGAGAGCCGGGTTGTCCACTCCTCCAATGTGGATGGACCGCTCTTTCCAACCCGACCGATGGGATTGACAAAGGAGCGTGAGTCCCGTATCAACTGGATGTGAGACACAGAACTCCCATTTAAAGTAGAGGCTCTCCCCTCTTAACAGCCTGGCTTTTAGGAGTGGGATCTTGAATCTCCTCTACATCACAATGTATTATCTTTTGGGACCTCTTAGGAACATCAACAATATCACATTTAACAGTATGCAGTTGTAACACAGCTTTGGGCCATGGCTGACAACTATCTGGCAGATTTGTGGATCATTGTGAATATTGTGGGTATATTTATACATTAGATCAACTAATGCCTGCATATGCAGTTATACTGCAGTGTTTTGTTGGCTCTAAAGTGCTTATTAGTAATCATTTGGTTACCCTTCAAGGTGCTTTGAGTTAGTGGAGGTTTTATCTCAATAGCAAAATTTAATTCAAGTAGGATATGAGGTGATCCATGCTAGAAAGATGGAAGAGTTTTTCATGAGTGAAAAGCTCTTAAAAGAGATGTTGTAATTAACTAAGAGATTGATAGGAACCTAGTTTATTGATAAGGAAATGGAGCCAAGTTCCTTACACCAGAGAATAATTCTCTAGAAATTACAACTGAAATAGAAAAGAAACAACAAAAAAATCTTCATCCAATTCGAGGAAGCCACCCTTTCCACTTCAATTCTCTTTCCCCCCCTTTGAGGCCCCCCTGCCCCTTTATTTCACGTTTCCCTTCCATTTTGGAGATACCAGAATCTTCCTCTTCTCCTATCATAATGTGCCAGCTGTCCTGGTTGTTATTCACACCCACCTCTTCTCTAACTGACTTCTCTTCTGGCCTTTTCTCTGCTGTTGATACAGTTCCTACTATTCTCCCTTTGTTTCTTCTTTCATAATCACGCAGCCCACTCAGCCCATTCCTACCTGACCCATTCTTCCTTCTAGTATATACTTGGGCTAAGGGTCTATCAATACTTCCCCCCCAAAAGATTCACCTTGTCCTCAAGGTGAAGGTTTGGGAAAGTATCCTGTAACAGCTTGAAAGAACTTCCACCAGGGTCCCATTGCTTAAAGCCTAATGGTCTAGCCCCTAATTCAATGGAAACCTAACCTCTGTGTCACCGAAGTCAGCTGAAGCCATTGAGGTATAGAGAGCAGAAACCTAACATGTTACTTCATCTAAATCAGCATCAATTGTCATTGTTATGATTTGCCCCATTCCATCTGCAATACTTGTTGCACTAATACTCCATTCCTTTGCAACAGTTGTTTGACTATCACTTTTAGTAATCAATCTAAGCCCAACTTGTCCAGCCACATTATGTTGTTCAGATCCAAGCTCAGAACTATTTGAAATAACCAAATGAAACACAAGAAGGGGGGTTGAATTGTGTTTCTTAACCCTTTTTGATGATGAATAAAGGATTTTCCTTTTCAAAAGAAAGTAGAACACAGCGAAAGAGACAGTTTAACAAGCAAGGTGCTTAGGACTAACACCACTTAGTCCTATTGGACTCCAAGGGTTTCGAAAAGACTTTTAATAAAATAGTTAATACGTTCTAAAACCAAATAAAAGATCTTTATTAATAAACACAATGGAAAACCCCAGAGGTTAGTGAAAATAATAAAGCACACTAGAAGAGAGGAGAAGCTTACACACAAGATTTATCCTGGTTCACTCTTATCAACCAAGAGCTACGTCCAGTCCCTTCAACAAGAAGGATTTTCCAACTAATCTTTTTCACGATTACAAGTATTATGCACCTCTTCGTGTAACAAGTATTTTCAACCTCTTCAGTTCTATCTCACAAGTATTCTTTTACACACAATGACCTCTTGACTTACAGGGCTTAAGATGAATAAATGAAAGTAGATGAAAGCTTGAGTTGAAACTCACTAACAAATGAGAATAGACAATAGAAATCTCAAGGCTTTTTCTTTTTACACGAATATGGAAATAAAGCTTTTAGACTCTTGAAGGATGCTTCACAAAAGATCTCTCTACTTCTTCAAGTCGCTTCTTCTCTTTTATAAGTAAGAACAAATTTGAGCAGACTTCATGGGCTAGATCGTCCAACGGAAATATTTATTACCGTTTTGAGTAGCATTAAATGCATCTACTGGAAAAGTGCTGAACTTCTTCTGACGGTGACTTTTATTCTCTGAGATTTCCAATCAATGAAAACAAAAGTCCCGATTTGTCTAAGATTGCGACGGTTTCTTATTTGCGAGATCTTTGTAGTTGTTAGACAATGTCAGCAAAAGTGGCTTAGTTGACTTCTTCTGTCGCCGTGAGCTGTCAGAGTTCTTTTCTAGCATTTAATGAGGAACAGTTCTTCATTTTTGAAATTTTACTTGGACGAGAGCTTGAACTTGAACTTTGAAAGAGTGAGTTAAGTCCGAGCTTTGGCAGACAGATCGTCTTGGACGAACTAATAAAAAGTAACAGTATATGCATACAAGTATTGGACGCACCAATAGTAAAAGTATATAATACATTCATTGGACTCATGAAGAGTTATAGCATATTGGACGCACGAAGAGTTAACTTTAAGCGTAGAGCAGAATGGACGCACAACCAGTAGCGATTTGTTAAAACTATTGTCGAAACACTTACTTGTTCAAACTAAATAAATATTTTTGTTATCCTCAAAACTTAACAGGGAAAGCTTATAGCTTTTAAGAAATTAGAACTTAAACCTTTTTATAAGAAATTGGTTTCAACACTATTTCTCTGACCAGAATGTTGACTGCTAGACCCAGATGATTTGCTGCACTGTTTACAATAGTAATACAGCATTCCCCAGCTATCAAGAATGAAGAACCTCCTTTTCCAATCCCCCATAAAATTCAAATGCCCTTCACCACCAAGGTCCATGGTAATAAGCCTAATCATTTTGTGTAATGCTAAACCACGAGCCATAAGAGGAGTAGATGGGTCTTTCTAAAGCCATGAAGGCATACATATCCTTGTCCATCAACCAAAATGCAATTGTCTTGTCACCAACCAAGGCTTGGTCATGACTTTCAGCATAAGCCACACATTTTTCCAGCCACCTTCAGTTTGTGTGTGTGTGAATTATATCACCCATTCTCCAGCCTTCATCTTTCTTCTTGAGGAACTCAATCCACTTGTTTGCAATGGCCATGTGCAGGTGATAATCAAAGGCAACCCCATCGGCTTGCATAGGAAGGCATAATGTTGGCATTCCATTGATATCTTCACCAATTGTAACAGCCTCAGGGAAGAGCCCATGAATAATATCATTAACCAGCATCAGGTAAACCACCGCATCAACATCAGTTACATACCCAAAATATTCACTGTAATTTCCAGTAAAAGCTACTTGTAATTGGTGATGGGTGTACATCATTGATGTGACATCATCAAATCGAAACCCATTAAACTTGTCTTTGTCCAGCCACCATCTTGCATTTGAAAGTAGTCACGCATTTCTCTGGGAACCATGAAAGGCTTCTCAATATTTTCACCCCCACCTCTCATGAAACTTCCAGCTAGGTCACCATCGGTTCTAATCACGCTTCCTCCCCCAACGATTGTGGCTCCTGTCCTTGAGCCCATAGTTGTCAATTGGGACGTTGCCTGGGACTAGCCAAAAGGAAAGAATTCCTTCCTAACATTCGTCATCACAAGTTGGAGCTAAGACATTTGGGTGGGCTCGTTGCCAAACCCAGCCCTCAAATATGGTCAGCTAGCCTAGTAACTTTGGAAGTCATAGTGGGTTGGTTTGGGCTCAGCCCAATTCGTATGGGTGGGTGCCCATTGACCCAACCCATCATCTGTTCCCTCTTATATGAAACAACATCCATTTCTTTGATCTCTTGTGCTGATCACTTCCTTTCTCTAGATTTCTCAGATCGCTAGCTTCTGTACCTTGTTCCTGCCTGAGCACCACCATTGTGTGACCCTTGGACTGCCTTTGCTCCCCTGTCGCTAGAACATCAAGTCGCACGCCACTGAAGAGGTGCAACTCCGAGAATGGCTCACTGACTTGGGCATTCTCATGCGATGATCATGATGGTCTTTTGCACCCTCACAGTTCCATGGGTTCTTCAATAGCTTGGGTAGTTACTGATTTTGCTCAACTCGAAGCTCCCTTGTTTTGGTGGGGTTTCCAGCATCCTCCTTTGATTTCATCTCCTCCGTCTTTGGCTCTAAGATCACGGTCACTAAAGAATCATAGGAACCAAATTCTTCTCTAGTCTCCTTCCTCGGTTGGAACCTTTGCAGCAACGCCTCATTAAAACTGTTCCACGTGAATTTCTCAATTCTGGTCCCTCACTCATAGAGCTAGTCCAGGGCTCTTCCTTCCAAGCCATGGATTGCAATTAATAGTCTTTCATCATCTGGAATGCTGTTGATGATGTAGTACCTCTCCACCTCTTTGATCCAACTATACAGATACTCTTTAGTGAAGCAAGGAATCTCAATCTCATCCATTTTTAGTATGCACCACAGCTCATTGGGAGCTCTGGTACCAATTGATAGGAACCTAGTTTATTGATAAGGAAATGGAGCCAAGTTCCTTACACCTGATGATAAGACTTCAGATCCAAGCCCACAAAGACCCATTATCTGGAAAGTCTATTCTAGGAAACCTAGGAATCAATTTTAGTAATTGTTATGTAATTTTAGTAACTGCTATGTGACAGATTATGGAACAATTATTTATTTTCTTTATTTTCGTTTTATTGGTGTGGTAGGCAAGAAGGACAGTTAATTTTCATGTCTGGTGGTTTTTCTGAACAGAGATAACCTCTGTAGGAGTTTCTAAACTCTGTGATAGCAAGAAATTGTTGTAGTTTCTGTAATTTGGTGTGATTTAATCATATCTGCTTCTATTTAAATTGGTATTCTATCATTTTGGTCCGACCTGGCGAATCAAGAAGAGGGAGTTCCTGTGACCAGCGAGAGAAGATCATGACGCATGCATCAGAAAGGCTGGATGAAATGGAAGCAAGACTAGAAGGAATCAAAGCAAGAATTGAGGCCAGGATTGGGGTTAGTGTGGATGAGAAATTGGCAAAAGTGGATGAGCGGATAGAACGAATGGAGGCAAATTCTGAAATTGTTTTGCTTGAGATTAGACAACTAATGGGCAAACATGCAGAAGATGAGGGAGGCAGTTCATCGCATAAAGAAGACGAGAAAGGGTCACATTCAAGCAATCTTGATATGGATGAGTACCACATGGTAGTTAAGAAAGTGGAACCACCATCTTTCAATGGAGATGACCCTATTGGTTGGATCACTAGGGCAGAGACTTATTTTGAAGTTCAAAGTATAATTGAAGAAGTGAAGATTAAATTAGCTAAGCTAAGTATTGAGGGTTCTACCAGCCATTGGTTTAATTTACTGACGGAAACAGGAGATGGACTTACATGGGAGAAGTTTAAACAGGAAATGGTGACATGGTTTGGGGGGTGACAGTATGAAAATCCTTTCCAAGAATTGGCTGAATTGAAACAAGAAGGATTGGTGAAGGAGTTCATAGAAGCATTTGAGTTTCTCTCATCACAAGTTAAGCATTTACCCGAAGAACAATATTTGGGTGGATTGCAACCTGAAATTAAGGATCAGGTGCAAACTCTACAACCCAAAACGAGAATTCAAGCCATGCAGTTTGCACGCAATACAGAGGCAGAAAAAAATGCACTTGAGTTTGGAACAAGGAGCGCAGATTGGCATGTGAAAATTGGGTCTTCTAGCAATGTTTCAAGGCCATCAAAATGGCTGTTTGGTCAGCGAGGTGGGGATGCAAGATCAGTTACTAAAACAAGTAAGGTGACTAAAGGGTGGAACGCAGGCCAAAATCATTTCAATACAGGCCTAAATACAACACAATCTGGTCAAAATAAAGGAGCCTTGTCATCTACAGACTCCTCGGGTAGAAGAACAGAAGGTGAACTGCGAAATCCAGCAGGTTACCAAAATGATAGAACACCAATTTAAATAGAAGCAAATATGATTAAATCACACCAAATTACAGAAACTGCAGCAATTTCTTGCTGTCCAATTGTTTAGAAACTCCTACGGAGGTTATCTCTGTTCAGAAAAACCACCCAACATGAAAACTAACTGTCCTTCTTGCCTACCACACCAATAAAACGAAAATAAAGAAAATAAATAACTGTTTCACAAACTGTCACATAGCAGTTACTAAAATTACACAACAATTACTAAAATGAAGAACAAATTTTTGAGTGTCAAGCATTGGGACTCTTTGGAGCTAATAATGAAGCATTGACTGAATGCAAAACTATGAGGATGGAAGGAGAAATAAATGGAGTGCCAATGGTTGTGTTGATCGACAGTGGTGCTAGCCACAATTTCATCAATTTAAATCTCATTTCTGCTCTCGGATTTAAGGTAGATCAATCAAAGAAGTTTGGCGTGAGATTAGGAGATGGCCATAGAGTTGAGACACAAGGGAAGTGTGTGGGACTGTTGCTGAAATTAGGCAGTATGGATGTTATCATGGATGCCTATGTGCTGGACTTGGGAGGAGTGGATGTGATTTTAGGAGTTTGCATGGTTACAAACATTGGGAAAGGTGTTAGTTGATTGGAAGGAAATGTCAATGATCTTTCACCAAGGTACTTGAGTAATTCATTTACAAGGGCAAATGGGGGTGCAAAAACAGTTTGGAAAGCAGAGAAATTCAGAGGCAGAACCTGTAGCTTTTAACAGTATTGTGGGAAGTCCTACAAGGGAGATTGGAGGATTTTTATGGGCAGCTGAGGCTCAGTCGAATGAGGTTGCAATCAGTCATTTAACTGCATATCAAAATAGAGAGTTGGCTGAGTTGTTAGAGCGTTTTCTGGGGTTTTCAAAGAGTTGGAAGGGTTGCCACCACACTGGAATTTAGTGCACTCAATTACCTTACAACCAGGGGTTGGACCAGTAAGTGTACCTCCATACCAATACCCTCATCACCACAAAAATGAGATAGAGAAGCTGATACAGTCCATGATACACCAGGGTCTCATTCGACCTAGTGGGAGTGCTTTTTCTTGTCCTGTAATTTTGGTAAAGAAGGATTCATCATGGCGCATGTGCATTGATTACCAAGCTCTTAACAAGGTAACAGTGCAAGATAAATATCCAATTCCTGTGGTAGATGAATTGATAGATGAATTGTTTGGTGCTACTTTTTTTTCTAAATTGGATTTGAAATCTGGTTACCATCAAATAAGGGTTAAGGATGAAGATATACCCAAAACAGCATTTCGCACTCATGAAGGCCATTATGAGTTTTTATTGATGCCTTTTGGGTTGACAAATGCCCCTGCTACTTTTCAAGCAGCTATGAACCATATTTTTAAACCATTTCTGAGGAAATTTGTGTTAGTTTTCTTTGATGATGTGTTGGTGTTCAGTGTGAATTGGAAAACTCACTTGCAGCATTTATCTCAAGTTTTGCCTTTTTTGTTCAAAAATCAATTTGTGGCTAATAAAAAGAAATGCAGCTTTGGACAGCAACGCATTGAATATTAGGAAAATGACCTTTTAGTGCAGCTTGGCAAAGATAATGCCAATTTGGTTCGTTTTAAAAATTAACCAAGTATTCAACTACATTAACCAATAATTTACATACGGCTAACCAATAATTTGTCTTCAATAATTTACATACGGCTAACCAATAATTTGTCTTCATTTTGATACTTGATACGTAGTTAACCGTATGTAAATTATTTGTTAATGTAGTTGGATACTTGGTTAATTTTTAAAACAAACCAAATTGACATTATCTTTGCCAAGTTGACCTAAAATGTCCTTTTCCCTTGAATATTTGGGTCACATAATTTCTCATAAGGGAGTAGCAGCAGATCCAGCAAAGGTGAGCAGTGTTTTGGAGTGGCCTACTCCCAGAAATGTTAAAGGAGTAAGGGGTTTCTTAGGTCTCACTGGATACTACAGAAAATTTATCTGTAATTATGGGAAGATAGCTAGGCCCTTAACAGAATTTGGAGAATGCAACTTGGGAAAATCAATCTGTGTTGCAGCAGCAGTTCCCAACTTTTTGCCTTGAGGACAAGGCAAGTGTTCCAGCAGAGGGTGATGATAAGACTTCAGATCCAAGCCCACAGAGACCCATTATCTGGAAAGTCTATTCTAGGAAACCTAGGAATTAATTTTATTAACTGTTATGTAATTTTAGTAACTGCTATGTGACAGTTTATGGAACAGTTATTTATTTTCTTTATTTTCGTTTTATTGGTGTGGTAGGCAAGAAGGACAACTAGTTTTCATGTTGAGTGGTTTTTCTGAACAGAGATAACCTCTGTAGGAGTTTCTAAACTCTGGGACAGCAAGAAATTGCTGTAGTTTCTGTAATTTGGTGTGATTTAATCATATTTGCTTCTATTTAAATTGGTGTTCTATCACCAGAGATTAATTCTTTGGAAATTACAACTGAAACAGAAAATAAACAACAAAAGAAGATCTGGGACTGTATCAAATCACCAGAACTTCAGCCAATTAGAGGAAGCCACCCTTTCCACTTCAATTCTCCCCCCACCCCTCTCCTTGAGCCCTGCCCCTTCCCCTTCATCTTACGTTTCCCTTCCATTCTGGAGATACCGGAATCTTCCTCTTCTCCAATCATAATGTGCCAGCTGTCCTGGTTGTTATTCACACCCACCTCTCCTCTAACTGACTTCTCTTGGCCTTTTCTCTGCTGTTGATACAGTTCCTCCTATCCTCCCTTTGTTTCTTCTTTCATAATCATGCAGCCCACTCAGTCCATTCCTACCTGACCCATTCTTCCTTCTAGTATATACTTGGGCTAAGGGTCTATCACAGATGTATCGGACAGAACCCAATTATTAATCCTCTCAATATCTCTTTGTAGAAGTCTTTATTGCAGAGATAATGTTGTGGAAAAGCTGTTGAGTAAAATGATATTTTGTATTCTGCTATCAAGCTCGTCTCTCTTGGATTGTTTGGCTGCACATATGCATCTATGATCACTTTGTACCAATTTACATGATAGGAGCTTATGTTGCTACTGTGCCAAAATACCTTCCATATCTTGTCTTGATTCTTTTAGAAGTAGGATAATGCAGGGATCTGGTTCCAGATCAGATGATGATAGAATTTAAATGACCCTACCTTTTCTTGGATTAATGAAAATCTTTATTCTTTTCTTGGTGACTCGTTCTGAAAGCTGCCTCCAACAATTTGATCTAGAAATTGAATTCTGTTAATATTGAATATCGATGCCTTTACCATTCAGTGCCAGTTCCAAGTGTAAATGATGGCTCGGAGTCAAAAAAGTTCAATATTGGGTCTAAACATTAGGGAAAGATAAAAACCTAGTCCTAATAAATGAATAGGGTGATTGATGTGAAATTCCTAAAGTGTCTGTAGTAGGGATTCTGTGGCTGGCCCCCTTGTTGTGAGGATATTTTTATTTGAGTTTGAATGAAAAGAATTTAATTTAATGAATAATAAAGTATAATTGGTTGTATTATTTTCAACTTCTAATTTTTGCACTTTATAATAACTGATACTACTTAATTTTTTTTTAATGGATAATGAAGTATAATTGGTGGAATTGATGAGGAAAAATATGAATTAGAAGTGAGGTCTGAGGTCTGCTAATTTTGTCCTATATTACCTGAATACATGATTCTTGGAGGATGGTCCTGTATAAAGACATTGTCAGATTACTTCTCAGGAAAAATATATTCCTTGTTAATAGTTGAAGATAGAAAAGGATAATTGGCAATTAATTTTTCTATTGTCCAAATCTCCATTGTCCAGTATGATATTTGGTTCAACAGACAAGAGCTCATGTTACTGATGATCACATACATCTCCTTAGAGAGAAGGAATCTATTCTAGTCTGCCTTTTATTTTTTTGATGATGGATTCTGTTTAAAGGAATGATCCTTCAAACACCGAGGGAGTGATCCTTAAGTTGTTTGTGTTGGGTATTGCTGCTCCATATGATCCTTGATTATGGATTATGTTTTGGGTGTTTGCATCATTTATGTGGTGCATGTTTGTGTTGACGTTTCTGTGCTTACAAACACTTTGGTGCTGATGATAATTTCATGTTTGAAGCTTCCATCAGTTCCATGAATATAAATTGAAGTACAAATCCCAATGTTATAGCAGGTTGAGGCAGATGCTGAACCAGCTCCAGTAGAACCTGTTAAACCTGGAAGAGTTGATGTCAAGCAGGATTAATCTGGAGTAGCTGCTCTGCAACATGGTTTGATAGGAGGGGAAAACACGATCCCATCTAAGTTTTATGTCTGTAACTTTTATTATTATTATGAAATTATAATGGGGCCTGAGATCGTTTATAATCTAAGTTGGTAACTTGGTTTAAAGATTGAAGTCGAAGTTTTTCTGGTTTGAAAGATTAGTCCTGTGAATAGAAAGTCAATTATAATATTGTGCGTTGATCTTTACATTCATGAAGGTGCAAGCCCCAAAAAGGAAAGGGCTTCTGACAATTTTGGACAGTGTTGTGTTAACAACAGCATAGGAGTTTTTTTTCCTTTCTCGTGCATAAGGGGTTCGTCTGTATTTGACATCCCAAACATATGCATTAAACCCAGATGGCAGTGTCATATTATTTAAATATCCCGTTCTATCTAATCCATTGTTTATATTTGATTCGATCTGTTAAATAATATGCATAGATAAAGAAAAACTTATGTAATTGAATTCGAACTTTGAAAAAAAAAAGAGGGGGGGGGGGTTGTAATTTTTGTAGCAATATAGTAATGTACTGCCCAAGGTCGTCAAGGCAAAAAGACTCCCAAAGGCACTAGGCCTCAAAAGTGATTGAGTGACACTAGTGTGTTGAGTCTAGAGGTGCTGGAAATGCATTGCTGGAGTGAACCAAGGCAATAAAAAATGAGAGTAGGTTTAATTGGTAGGATAGAATTGTGTTGACGCAAATGTCCTTGGTTTGGGTTAGATTCTTACTGGGAATCTTTCATTTGTATGTCATATGTAAGTATTATTATAAGCTTTAAGCTTTTGTTAATGCTCGTGGCAATCTTGAAATGAGACAATTTTTTATTTTCCTTAAATTTTTTGCACAAAAAATAATTTCTTTTTAGCACCTCTTTGCCTCAGAGCTCTTGGCTAGGGTTCAAAGGCAACGACCGAGGAAAAGGCCATTACCTTGATAATCAAGAGGCCCTAGATCCTTCAATTGCTCGCTTTAGACGTGCTTATTTGTGCCTTTGACTGTATTGGTATTGCCTTTATGACTTTTTACCTTTGTGTCTTTGATTACATTGCCATTGCCTGTTTTTCTCATTGTTAGACTAATTGTTGTAAAATATGCATATTTTACATACGATGAATGATTATATTGATTAGAAATTAAGAGTGTCATTAATAAGGGTTTGTTATTTAATCTCTCTAATGAATATGTAATCTCTATATATAATGGTGTATCTTATTAAGATATGTAATCTTTTTTTTTACTTATGTTTGGGGTCTTATATAAGGATATGTTTTGCTCAATAAGAAAGATAATAAAAGTTTATAATATAACTAGTTAATGAAGAACTAGACTTATAGAGTTCATACTTGATTTTGTCTTATCTCTTTTTCTCTCTTTATTTTATTTACAACACTAATTGTTTTCTTCATCTAAAATCAAGTGGTCTTGTCTTGTTGAGATCAAATGAAGCGACATTAACAATTTGTATTTGTGTATAGTTTATAAGCTATGTAAGTAGCGTCTCATATATTATTCTGTTTTCTAAGGGGAAAAACTCTTCCGTGATTTTGATGAGAATAATACAGTAAATAGTGATATTCTCATATTACTTTTCATATAGTACACTTTATGATGTTTAGGTTTATCGTATTAGTAACTTATTATTTTATATTGATATTTTTATTATCATTTAAGAGTAAGGTAATTAATATATTTTAATGATTATCAATACAAAAAATATAAATTACTACTTATCATAATAAAATATAAAAACTGAAAAAAAATAATAGAAAAATATCATTATTTATGTATAAATACTGGCAAACTGTAAAAAAAAATGGGGCACGAGTATAATATTTAATTTAACTTTTGAAAACTTGATAAATTAAAGATTTTTTTTTTTAAATTGTCAAACCATAATTTTAGAGTTTCAAAACTAAAACATGGTAGACTTGCGAGTATTATTAGTGTTTATGATTTTCGATGTATGATACAGTACTATCATAATATCATAGCTATACTCTCCTTTCTAGTTTCTATGAGATGCGGGTCCCTTGATGTAGTTGTTTTCAACCTTTTTCTCTTTTAGTTACCCAGCGAATCCATGGAAGTGATTCCATGGGGCCCTTTAACGTGACTTGTGATTAAGGTCATCATTATCACCACTGTTTGAAGAAAATCATCTCTCTCTCTCTCTCTCTGCGCGAGTGTAAAGTTGAAAGTAAACCAGTTTTTGGAAAATGACATGAATGCTAATTTCTTAAGGCCCCGAAGCAGGTGGTTGCAACGCTGATTCCCAACTTCCAGCGGCTCAGAGGGATCAAATGACATGGTTGCCCTCCACGGCTCCCCAGTCCCACCACGGTGTGTTTCTTTTCTTTGTAAAATAACATTGTAGGTTCCGCTGCAGAATAATTTGTCACATGTTTAGTTTTGTTTAATTTTTACTCCAAAAAAGTTTTTCAGTTAAAAAAAATTTCTGCAGCATTTTAATTATAATATTTTTTAATACAAAATAAGTTAATTCAACCTAACACTTGAATAATGAAATTTTAATCTATCTAGTATAGTCGATTTGTTGTGTTCAGGTGTGGCGAACAAAAGCCGGAAGACAAAAGAAAAGAGATAGGGGATAATGATTGTTGTAAATACTAAATAGAATATAAAATATGCGTTTAACCTAAATTATTCAAAATAAATGTTTGTAATTCTATAATTTGTAAAAAAAATGTATGAATGTAAGTATGTATAATATGAGTGTTCATGATTTGAATTGGTTTAATTTTGAGAGAAAAAATCATCTGAATTGAACCAATCGATTTTTTTATAACGAGAATCGACCAATATAGTTTTAATTTAAGAACCAAACCAAATCAATCACTATCAATTTACTTTGATTCAATTCAATTAATTTTTAAATAAATATTTTTTTCATAAAAAATTTTATACACAATTTCACTTTTTCTATCCGTCGCCTATTTAACAACAAATTAGACTAAAATTCATAATATAAACATCATTAAATAGATATAAACAACAAATTGACATAAAATTTTTCATAGAATCAACAACAAATTGAAATCTAATCATATATAGATATGTAAATATAAAAAAATATATACGTAGTTGTATGAGTTCAATTTAATTCGATTTCATACTTTCATAAATAAAAATCAAAAATTGAACCGAACCGTTTAATTTTTATAAAAATGAAACCAAATAAAATTAAAATTAATTAGTTTTGTTAGAATTTTGATTTTTCGACTCAATTTATTAAGTTTAGATCGGTTTGATTCGATTATGAACACCCCTAATGTGTAGGTAACATACTAACATAACTCATTCATTGAAGTTTTTATTTATAAGGTTTCAATACATATACTGCAGTGGCTGTTTTGTTCATAAACTGGAACCTAGTTGCATGGGGTCGAATATTCTAATCCCCCGTTACTAACTTCAACCCTATGTTCAACCCAACTACTATGAGTAATCAATTAAAATAAAATTATGTCTTTGGACTTGATTATTTGCTTGGCCAACAGGGAATACTAAGATTATAGAATGATAAAATTATGAGCTCATATAATCAGGCTCCGGATCCTCATAAAATGATATCCTTGCTTCTTTGTTTTTCAGGGTCAGTCAACCTTGACTTGACTGAAATTGCTTGCGAGAAGAGACTACCGTAAAAAACATTTTACTTATGGATCCGTTTGAGTGAGTTGGTGACGCAAGGAAAGAGGAGGATTGGATGAACCACTAAAAGTCACTAACTCACAAACATGGTAGTGGAATTGGAAAGAAAATTGATTCACATATATATTGGAATTGACCCTGCTTGCTTTATTTTCTTCTTGGTTTTGGGTCTTCGGTATTAGGGGATGGCCGATGGGCGCAATTCAGAGGAGGCTTTCCCTTTTGGTGGAAAAGCAGAGCACAAGAGTGTGTGTGAGAGAGAGAAAATCGCAATATCTTCCACTCTGTTCCAACTCATAAATTGACAACCAGCTGGTAAAAGAAAATGGGCGAAACTATAATTTATACCACATGTTTTTTTTCTCTTTTTCTTTTTCGCCAGAGACAAAAACCCGAGCATTCATTTTTTTTATTAAAAAATTATTACTCCAATATCCATTTATCTTTTCTTGAGTATTGATACCAATGTGAGTAAATATTTATTGGCTGCAAATAAATATTAGTCTACATGAGAATATTAATACAACTCTAAAAAAACAATTAGTCTACATGACTATTCTCTACAAAGAACACTAACGAATATTCATTTGCTTGTTGGTATTTTATAGACTGAACAAGCATCCACATGCATCAGCGGCCACCTTATCTGCAGTATGCACCGTGACTGTGTGAATAGTTTAATTTTATTTTATATACTATCTAAATGAATCTATGGAATCCTCATCCAGTCACTCTCTAACTCTTTCCACAATGCATAAAAAACTAGCTCCTACTAAAAGTCGTCATCTTCCCACACCCACCTCTTCCTTTATCTATGTAATGTATGTATTTAATTTGAAAGGTATTTACTACGTCCAAATTTTTTATAAGTAGTCACAGGTAATACTCGTTGAGAGTAAAAGTTTAACACCAGTTTATTAAATAGAGTAGGAGAGGCGGTTATTTTTTTTATACCCGTGAATACCCGATATATAATTTTAAATATTTAAAATTGTATTATTATTATGTATATATATGTTCTTTAAAAAAATTATATTATTATTTTGATTTTAAGTATTTAAAGTTATTAAACTAAATTAATTTATAATAAATAAATTATGAAAAATTATGATATTATAATATATTCAATTTTTTTTTTAATTTCTTTTCTTTTTTTTAATTTTAATAATTTTATAAATATCTACATATATTTATAAATATTCATCCACCTACAAAAAAAAATCAAAAACAAATACCCAAACAAATACGAAGCCGGAAACAGGGCTAGAACCCGTGACCCGTCCCGCACCGCACCATCCCATCATTATGAATTCAATATGGTGTATAACATATAATTGCTTTAACTTTTACTATATTATTATATTCATTAAACAGTTCCTCTTTTTTGTGATAAATTACTCCAAATGAATTCTGAAATGAATGGTTAGGAAATGATGGGAGAAAGGGACACAAGAGCTGGCACTTGTTTGTTTTGAACTGCATGCGCTTAATTATGTGTTCGCTGTCGCCGCCGGTGGCCAGTTAGATCAGGACCCACCTGTGCCATCCGACAAAGCAACGGGCCCTAAGATTCTATACCATTATTAAATTCTATGTAAACCAATATATTATATTATTATTATAGTTTTAATGATACCATCAATAGAGAATAGATGGAGTTTTGTTTGGGATTAAATTTGAATATTCATTCTTAGCTCTCAAGTGGGTGGAACTGGGAGTATACCAGTCATACCAGTCAAAAGGTTTGTGTTTCTTATAATATATTCCTCCTATATGTGGGAACAAGATGCATGCTATATAATTACTTTTATCTTATCCACGCCAGATAATCCCTGACCACACAATATGATCTATGCTAAATAATTTACTTAATTGCATACTCCCCCCCCCCCCCTTTTTTTTTTCTTCAATAAGAAGTAAGAACACAATTTTTTGTTCATATTAAGACGTTATTGTTGGACTCTCAATATTCGCTTTGTACTTAGATTATGTTCATGGAATAATAATGCCGTGATGGGACGGGATAATTTGTGCTATTGGTGGGGCGGGCATCCTTCATACTAGGAGTGTTCAAATTCAAACCAAACCGAACAAAATCGAAAAATCGAAACAAAAAAATCAAAAACCGATTAACATCGAACTTTTTTAGTTTAGTTTGGTTCTTTTTTTTTAAAACCGATCGGTTTAGATCGATTTTCGATTCTAATTTTCAAAATCGAACCAATCCAAACTAAACTGATTAAAATATCATATATATACATATTTTAAATAACTTGGTATGTGTTGTTGAATATCTTCAAAGCTATACTTTTTTATCTTATTAAAATTATTCATATTAATGATTTCAAAATAACATTTATCATTTAAGGTATATGCTCACTTGATGGTTGCTTTCTTTGGTAATTATGGCTAGAAGTTTTAGTTTATGTAGCTGAAAATTAGTTTAAAATTTTATATTTTTATTATATGATTGTACTTAACTATTACATTAGAAATTTGATCACGATTGTATTTGATTATTATACTAGAAGATTGTTAATTTTTGTTTAAATGAATTTTTGTTTGTTTTAAATGAGTAAATATGTTATTTATTGTATAAATAGACTACATTATCTTTTGAGCCATAAAAAAGCAAAGAAATAAGATTATTATTTTTTAAATGGTCAAAAACTGAAAAATCGATCCAAACCGAACCGATTAATATCGGTTCGGTTTGGTTCGGTTTCTAAATTTGAACCAAACCGATTAGTTGTCTATATGAGAAAATCGATTGGTTTGGTTCGGATGACTTTCCCCCTCAAAATCGATCCAAACCAATCCGCGAACACCCCTACTTCATACTAAGGAGGTTAATTTTTTTAAAAAACATGACCTTTTTATATATATATTTTAAAGAATTTAATTTGGTCCCTCTTAAATAATATATACTATAACTTTCTCATAATTTCTTTCTAGCTTTGCCATTCACTATTGGTGTATATTTCTTTACAAATAAAATTATAACACGTACAGGATATGTTCAGCAAGATATTTATAAGTATATATCTTTCTACACAGCATATGATTCATGAATTTGAATACAAAAGCTTGAAAACAACCTCGAGGACAATGAAACGTGAAAAGTTAAAAGAATAATATTTTCACTTCATTACGTGCTTGATCCTTTGTTTATTTTAATTTCTATCTTGGTTCTGATTTTTAATTATAATTATGCATTAGATTTATTGTCATTGGCCACTCATTTCCTCCATTTTTTTTCTAATTTTCAGAAGATAGATTGCACTTACTAATTTTATTTTGCAGCGCTTTTTACAACCGAAAACTAAGCAAATTAATTTTCATTGACTTAAAATGGTTTTCTTTTTTGATTTGGGATGTTTCACCCACCATCCAAATTAGGGGTTGGCTCTTAATTACAATTTGAAAAATGTATACAAAATGCATGACATTTTGAAGAAAAAAAAACAAAAAAGAACAAATTTTCTTTTTTAATAATCATCGTACCCTAGTGTAGGAGACAAATTCATTTGTTTTGTATTGATCAGATTTATCTTTTTTATGGTTACACAGTAGCTCTAACATACCTAAAGAAGATGAGAGAGGTAAGAGACAGATTTAACCCATATATAGGGATCATTTCAGTGCTTCTTTTTTTCGAATATTAATATTTAAGATGAATTGTCAAACATTTATTAGTTATTATTTATATTTAATAATTTTTTAAATATTTATTATAAAATTAACAATTAATAAATTATTGACAACTTACCTTAAGTACTAAACTCATTATGATACTATAACAACTCTCTATAACATCAAGTACATACCACCATACTAAAATTAATGTCATGTGACCTATTAAGCATGTGTTTGTATCAGATATTTTTCATTATAAATAAGAGTGATTCTTAAGTAAAGAGTCCCACAAATTCACAAAAACCTTAACACGTGACACAACATAATAATATATGTTATTAGATTAAATATAAAATATTATATAATAAAACTTAAGTTAAATTTAAACCGTTGAGAATATTATTCTCAAAATATTTAAAAATTTCTCATGTAAGAAACAATTTTCAAACTAGTTTCACTTGAAGTAAGTTTTTCTTCTTGTTTTTTTCCCTCGCAAAACATGCATTTGTATTGAGAAAAATGTTAAATAAACAGTTCATAATTCATTGATTAAATTTTTTTTATGATAAAAGTATTTTTAAGTTAATTTTTACGTCGATTGGGAATAAATTTTTAAATGATCTTAATGACACATTTGATATATCAACCTAATATATTTAAGAGAATTAATTTTTTGAAGTGTTGACTTAAAGTTTGAATTTGAATAATTAAAATTTAAGCATACATCAACTAAACCAACTCTAACTTAAATCTAATTAAAGCCTTTTAATGCTGAGACAGTACACACACGTGCGCACGAAAATTATCTTGCTAAAATTACACTTTAAAAAATGCAAATTTATACAAAACACACATAACACACGCGCGGGCGCGAAAATTATTTGGCTAAAATTACACTTTAAAAAATGTAAATTTATACAAAATATAAATATTATACATTTTTTAATAAATGTTATAATTAACATACTGATATCTAATTTACACTCAATTTTTATTTTGTTTTAAAATGTACATAGATTTTTCTTAAATTTTGTCAAATTTAAAGCTGAATCCCTTAATTGTAATAATAAAAGTTCAATCCTTTAATTAATTTATCATAAAAAGTTTAGGCCCTAAAATGATACTTCACTCCATATGTACAATTTAATTCTTTTTCAACAAGCCATTAAAAGTAAATTATTAATAAGAAATTTAAATATAATTTTAAATTCAAACATCCATGCCTACTCTATATAAGTGAAGTGAAATAATACAATCTATGAATTTAATTTTTTTGTATAATTTATAATTTAGTACTTGATGGAGATAAGAAATAATTTGGTTTTACGGAACTTTTTTCCTAAATCAGATCATTGATTTAAAAATAAGATAAAAAAAATCTTATAAGACCAAAGAACTAAGTTCATTCGACATTCCTACAACTTGAGTTTGTAAGTTCGTAACATACACACAATCACGGACAGAGCCGTAAGTTAGGCCAAGTGAATAGAGTATCCGGTAGAAATAGATTAGATTAGGCTAAATTTTATTTTAAATAGGTCTAATCTATTTTAAAAATATGGGCCTTATTTTAATATATTTAATTTTTATTTATTGTCAGTATAAAATTTTTTTATACTATTATTCAATCATGTATTACCAAATCAGTAAAAGAGTTAGACTTTTTAGATAGTTGTTGTAATAGTCAACTCTTTTATTGATTTAGCAACACATGATTGGATGACAGTGTAAAAAAAATTTATATTGACAGTGAATAGAAATTAAACTCTATCTTAATATATTACTTATTATATATATATATTTTAGATTTGATCTGACCATTTTATAAAATTATAAAAATTTGACTTAATATAAAAGTTTATATTACATAAAGACCTTCAAATAAATTAATATACTTAAACTTTATAAGTTTTAAATATATTTAAGTTTTAACAAAATTATTATATTGTCTATCAAATAAATAAATTATATTAACATATAATTAATAAATCACATAAATATTATAAATTTTTAATTTTATTATTATAATAAATAAATTAATTAACTTATTAAGTCAAATAAATATTTTAAAAGGTTTAAATTTGACCTATTTAACTAATTTTTTTTAAAATTTAAACTTAATTTATTTGATAAATAAATTATATCAAAATAAATTAAAAATATATTAAGTAGTATGTCTTTATTAAATCGCTCGACGTATTTCTATCCCTAAGCATGACGCGCTGGAATGACGTCGTATTGGGTCAGCATTCCCCTAATGGGGGTCAGGTTAAAGCTCAAACCCTGCTGTCTTCGCACTTAGTTCTCCATTCTCATCTCCAACTCATGAGGTGGGCCCACCACTGATAGTTGGGCCATCCCTTTCTTTCCATCTGACTCATCTGAGTGGCCACAATCCGAGCCCATAACCAACAACATGGACAACAAATTCAACCTCTTCTGCATAAAAATAAAGACAAATTGTGGTCTAATTCGTAATTACCAGCTACTACCCCTCTAAAGTATAATCCCCATCCCCTTGTGATTAATAACCTTTTATAAGGGTCTCTTATCACTCTAGTTTTTGTACGGTGGGTCCCACATCAGTGCTTTAAAATTGACCCCTCACTTGTATTATCATGGTGTAACTTCGATTTGGTTGTGTTCCACGAAGCCTTTCGACGGGATTACATAGATAAATGAATAGATAGGTATCAGTCCTTTTCATATAAAAAATGAATTATTAGTGTCCTTTTTTTCTTTTCCAGCCTTCAATAATTACAGTGCTTAAATTGATAAAATATCTAAACAACAATTTGAATTGTGTTAGAGCGTGTTGGGTTTTAACTAGGTTGATTTTGAATGATTTAATGTGGAAGATTTGATGCTCAAATATATGAGTAGAATTAATTTTGCACTGTAGGGGAATATGGCCTTTATTATTTTCATTAATTTAATTTGATATGACAAAGTAAAATGTCCAAAACAAATTAAGATTCACAAACTAATTATTCAATTTGCTCTCAATTTGAATTAAGAAAAAATTACATTGTTAAGAAAGTCTCTATGTGCTTTTCTTAAGAAAGGTAAAACAACTGATGTAATGAAAATTAGTAAATTACAATAAAATTGAACGTTGATCTATAACCAACCCAAACTTCACCATTAACTTCCTTTTGCCTTTTCATGCTTAAGGGTATTCATAACTACCTTTGTACATGTTCAATAATCACATGATCCTTTGGAACCTTGAAGAGAACTTGTAGACTTTGCATCATGAGAACACAACTTATATTGCACATAAGTAAACGCAGCACCCGAAAAGTCACAATAATTGGTAATACTCACAAAATTAATACAAGTAATCATTAACATTCTTAAATCATGAAAAATTTGTTTTGATGAGAACTTAATTAAAAAGAAATTTTGATGACCGGATTTTGGACGGAAATAATAACACGTTGAAACTCGCCCTAGTGTAAGTGGCAAATCTTTAGTTAAAAGTTTAAGGGACATATATATAATAATGTTTAAATAGTTCCACTCCTAATTAGCGTTGAAAAGAAATTCCAATATCTTTCTGTAGTCAACCTAAGAGAAATGAACCTTTTGGACCACCACTAATTAACATCCGTCTTCTTTTAATTATGGCAATAATGTGTTGGAATAAAACCTCTTAAACTTGTGTAACCAAAAAAAAAAACCCCTCTTAAACTTGCATCATTATACCCAAAATCTCCACACCAACCATGGAACCAAGATATGATTCTCATTATCAATACAAGACTCAATCATGACCATATAACTCTTCGAACACAAATCCCGAACGTAGCCTTAAAAGTGACCATAACATTCAGAATAAAAATGAAAACAAACTGACAAACAACAAGAGGAGGCGATCTACCTTTCCTCTCCGACGTAACTTTATTTAATTGATAATTAAGCGCTATGTTTTCGTTTTTCATTTTATATATACAAAGGTTTGAATTCAATTCTACTGCAAATCACACAATTTCTTTATTATTAGCTAATTTTTAATAGTATAAGGGTTATGCTATTTGTGTATTTATGAATGTACATAAATCTTTTTATTTATCAATGAGCTAATAATTTACATAATATATTAATTATAGTTTTTTTTTTATCATTATGTGTTTAATTTTATGGGTTTCATTCTTACCCATTCTTTTTTATTATGTCTACAAATCTTCATTGATAACAAAAAGAAAATGTCCATAACTTTTACTTCTAATACACATAATAATATTTGAGTTTAACTAATTAAAGTCACATTGGAAACCTCGGAATTTATTTAATTAAAATTTCTAAATTAATTAAAAATTGAAGAAAAAAAATCTGCAGCATTCAACAAGACAACAACCATCCATTAGTCACCCACCCACAAGCTAAAATTTTGCCAATCGTAATATATTAAGATTTTTTTTAGATTTAATTTTAATTTATTGTCAATGTAAAAATAATTATATTGTCATCTAATTATGTATTAACACATTATTAAAAGAGCTAAATTTTTAAAATAATTGTTGTGATAGTCAAACTCTTTTAATGATTTAGTAATATATAACTAAATAACAATGTAAATTTTTTGTTACATTATTAATAAATCAAAATTAAACTATTCCTTTTTATGACTAAGAATCCACTCCAGCTCGTTCCTCACCTCTCCTATTTTGTATATTAAATAATACCAAAATATTGATATGTACAAAAGAAAAAAAGATTGATGACCAACACAGATTTTTTTTAATAAGTTACCCTAAATTGAATTATCAAAAATTGAAAAAAAAATTACTAACTTTTTTAATATTTGAAAATTTTAATCTAAAATTAACTCTGATTATGATGAGAAAATTTCAACAAAGTTAACAAATTATGACTATTGTATTTAATCTAGAGATGAAATATCTTCTTTCAAGTTCTTCTGATATGTAATCAAGTAATTTTTAAATACAAACAAACCATAAAAAAACACGATGTTAAAAAAGAATTCGAAAGAACAGTTTCAGAAATAAAGAAAAGCATTTAAAAAGATAATTAATAAACAATTGAACATGAATTAAGAGATTTTTTTAAAAAAATAAACAAATAACGATGTAAAAAAAATGACAAACGAAAAATAATGATAATAAACCTATATTGAAATGAACTGAAACAACTTCACTTGAGTAATTTGTTAATCTAAGTGATTATAATAAATAAACTTTACGTAAAATAAATTAATATCTACATCTCCAAGCGGAAATTTTTTTTTAATGAAAATATAATAAAATTAATTAAAATATAATATATTATTAAAAATAAATTATTTTATTAAATATATTATTATTACAATATTATTGTAAGAAAATATTGTAGTTTTAGGTAATAATTTTAGATAAATATTATCAATTATTCCAAGTTAAAGTAAACATGATGTGATAATGACAATTAAAATTCTTAACTTCACTAAAAATATGAGGCATTTTCTAATTTTTTATTCTATAATTTAAAAGTTGCATGTTCTTCAATTTTTTTTAATGTTTTATAATTTTATTATTGATCTTGATGCTATAAGAATAAAAAAATATTTTTCATTTATAACTTTAATTTCTTATTTAATAATAATTTTAGTGCACCGGTACCAAAATTAATATTAATTTATGCACAGTGCAAGCATTTATAGACATTGCTTAATCATTTGACACCTGTCAAATACGTGTATCTTCATATATTGACACGTATATTTAAAATGTTGAAAATATTAAAAATTAGAAAAGAAAAAAAAGTAATATAATTTTTTTATAACTGAATATTTTTTAAATTGATTTGATTGTTTTTTTTTTCCTTTTAGGGCAGCGAGTTAGGTGAGTGAATATAAAAATAATGTTTTACCTGTCTTCCATATTGTTGGTAGGTAACGAGAGAAATGAACCTTTCTTGAATCCCCCGTTAAGATTTTAAGATACTCACGTGAGGGGACCATCTTTTCTGAAAATGACATGTGATGGCGGCTACACCCTTTTTATTTATTTATTTATTATTTTATCTCTGCTCGTTTTATGTGTTGCTTTGACCCGATTCGGTTCGATCCGATCCGAGTAGCTGCTCTTAGCACGAGACGAGATGTGAGAGGGTTGCTTCCTACTTCTCCGTAAATGAGTGTATGAATCTTGGAGGAAGTATATTGTTTGCTTTCGATCCTTCTACTAATAATAATAATAATAATAATAATAATAATAATAATAATAATCTAAAAATAAAGTAGAGTTCCCATGGCTTTGCACCAGGCCACGCTGTCTTATTTCTATCAAGTATACAATTTGGGCATTTACTTGCTATAATTTTGTTTGGCTACATAAGTTTAGGAAAGTGAAGGAAGGGCATATCATAAACTTTAACTTATATTAATATTTATAGATCGTTCAGAAAAAATTATTGTTAACAGCAGAAATAGAACTTAAATATTTTAAATGAAGTATTACTAAACCAATTCTTGTTGCCTTTAAGTACTATAATTTGTGTTTTGATTATGTGTTACATGTATTTAAATGCAAATTGCTTTGAATCAGCACGTCATAATAAACTTTACTTCCATCTAAAAAATAATTCACCCGAAATCTAAAACTTTATTTGTTCATCGTAGAGTATATTTATGTTAAATATAATTATGGTTATTTTTTTTGCTAAAAAATTGTGGTATTTTAAAAGAATGTTTAAGATTCTTGAGAATATTATCTCTAATCCAAAGAGTAGAATATAACAAACCTAGAAATTTCATGAAATATTCTTAGTAATGCTTTTAATAAAACTAAATACTTTTGATAACATTGCTAAAAATAAAAATAAAAATAAAAAATTCATTTTGTGATTAATAACTACTAAACTAAAAAGTAAAGATAAAAATTGTCTAATTTTTTTTAGTAATATAGATTTAATTCTTCAATCTAGAAAAATAGATTATAATTTTCATTGTCATTCTTACTTATAATCATAACTAAAACATTTCTTTAGTTAATGATATGAGATGCGATCATTTTGATATTAACCTTCATACTTTGTTACGTGATATATTGCTTGAAGCAATAAAATTCTTGAAACGTTGATATCATGTGTTTGTTCATGCGAATGACCACTTAACAACTGTCTATTTACAATGAAATTATATATCTTTTTATAAACAAAAATCCTTAAAAATTAAACTAAATTATACAATTATCATACGCGAAAGGTCAATAAGATAAGTCAATTTTATTTGTATCTTCACAACTGTTTAGTAGTAGGACCTTTGGCTCTACCGAAAAAACAGTTAACCCACTACCTCTCTCTCGTTCTCGATATATCGTTGGCCCCAACTTCTCGACAACTACAACTCTACAAGGATTCAACAATCAACAGCACCACCACACCACCAACCAGTGAAGCAGAAGCCAGTTCAAGCCACAGTTTCTCTGGACCTCTGTTCCACTTCTTTCTTTTTGGTTGCTTTTTTTTTTTTTTAATGGTTTGGGTCCCCTCGCTCGTCCCAGCTTATCTGCACAGTAGCACAGTGAAAAAACGTTTCAGTCACAGACCGAAGGCGAAGAACAATAGTTAATCCTGCTGAAAGAAGAGGAAGAAGAAGATTATGGGCATACTATATGACGACGTAGTAATTATCAGGCAGCCAGAGAAAGAAGGTGACTCGATCGTGATTACTGTGAATTGCCCTGACAAGACTGGTCTGGGTTGTGATTTGTGTCGCATCATACTCTTCTTTGGTCTGAGCATTGTCAGAGGAGGTAAGCCAACTAACCATGATTCTATACGTTATACGGTTATCAAACTTGCACATAGCACTCATACTCTTTTTCTTTGCTGTGACCTTATGAGCATACTGCTAAGAAGAGATGAGATTGGAATCCATTTAAAAATCAAATCTTTCTCTTGTATTTTCATTTTTTCTTTGAATTTGAGAGATGGGTATGTGAGTTAACTGATGGAATTGGCCAGGTTAGCGATGGGTTTTACTTTCTTCTGTCTTTGAGACCCTGTGAAGTAAATTTCTTAAATTTGAGACTAATTCTTCTGTTTCATTTCCTGCAATGAAGACGTATCAACCGATGGGAAATGGTGCTACATAGTTTTCTGGGTGGTTGGGAAACAAAAGACGAGGTGGAGCTTGTTGAAGAAGAGGCTAATTGGGGCATGCCCTTCCTGCTTCTCAGCTTCTGGATTCTCTTATTACCGCTCTGACTTGCAGCCACCGAAGCCCTCGGATGTGTTCCTTTTGAAGTTTTGTTGCCATGATCGGAAGGGGCTTTTACATGGTAATTTGGGAAACTGTCCATGTGTTGAATCAGCAGTCTACATGTGCTATCTTGCTCTTACTGATAGAATTTAGACACTATTGATTGGTCCAAGAATTCCTTCATGATATCAATCGATGGAAAATTTTGTGTATCCCCATTTCTTTTGTAATATATATATATATATATATATAAGGTCAACAATCAATAATTTGGGGTTTCATAATATGCTGATAGATTTGGGTTCTCCAACTTGGTGTTAACCCCACCCCACCCCTTTGTTCTCACTTGTTTGAAGGAGTGGTAAATGGATCATAGGGTTCGGTTTGATTGTTGTGAAAATCATGCAAAAAGGAAAATGAACCTGCACTCTTACAACGGCAATTGATGTCATAGTCTAAAACGCATTCCAATTCTAAAGCTTCATTGTGTATTATTCACGGATACATACGCTCTGCCTGCCTTGAATTTAGCCACTCTTCGTAGATATATTGATTAGAAGTTATCTGGTTTTTATTAGATCATCATTAATATGTGACATTGATGTTGTTTGGAATTTGATAGACAGAACCAAATAATTGGAAATCTTTATAATGGTGACAGATGTTACAGAGGTTCTTTGTGAGCAAGAGCTTACCATAAAGAAAGTGAAGGTATCTACTACACCTGATGGCAAAGTGATGGATCTGTTTTTCATCACAGATACCAGGTTGTGATTTGCCACCCTCTAGTTGTTAGTTCATTTCTGTTGAAGTTTATTTTATCTATTTACTATGACTGATGAATTGGAATGCAAATTATTATTATTTTTCATAAAAAAATGCAACTTGAATGGGACGAATAAGGAAGCTAATTTGAAACAGTCAATATAATCACTCTCGTGTAATTTTTTGCAGAATTACTGTCATCCTGATAGTGATCCAATTCTGTTCTAGTAAAATCTGTTTTGGGTTTGTTCAAGGAAATGTGCTACTAATATTCCAAAGTCTTTTAAATAGCCGACATTTTTCATTAGAGGATGTTGAAATGTGTTTTATGAGAATGGAAGTTAATTTCTGATGTACCAAATGCCCATTTGATGACAATTCCATCTATTTTGAGCTTACTAATGCAATTTACTCCGTGATCTTGTATCTATATCAGGGAACTTCTACATACAAAGAAGAGAAAGGATGATACAATTGAACAGTTAACAGATATTTTGAAGGATGCCATAATTACTATTGACATTGAATTGGTTGGCCCAGAAATTACTGGTTGTTCCCAGGCATCTTCATTCCTTCCAACTGCAATCACAGAAGATGTCTTTGATTTGGAATTGCCTGATTTGGTTCGAAGTGGAACTCTCACATCAGATTGTGTTTCTGTCACAATGGACAACTTACTTAGTCCTGCTCACACCCTTGTCCAAATTATGTGCCAAGACCACAAAGGTCTTCTTTATGACATCATGAGAACTCTGAAGGACTACAACATTCAGGTGTAGTAATTTGAAATTTGAATAATACAATATTTCCGAAACTTGATTTTAGGATGCTATATGAATTGGATAGTGTCATCAACAGAAAATGATAAGCCTATAAACTTTATTTCATCTTAAATGTGCGGTTTTGTGTATGTGAATACTGTATCGTTAAATTTCATCTTCCCTTTACCCCCAGGCTATTTGTCTCTGTTGTTCTAAGCTTTTTGAACAATGACATAAATGTATTCCTAGTCATCTTATTTAGTATCCTAAAGGTAAAACCGAATTTGTCATTAACCAGATTTCTTATGGGCGCTTCTCTACAAAACCTAAAGGAAAATGTGAGATTGACTTATTCATCATGCAAGGCGATGGGAAAAAGATAGTTGACCCCAGCAAGCAGAATTCTTTGTCATCTCGCCTTAGGATGGAACTACTTCGTCCGCTCAGAGTAGCTGTTGTGAGCAGGGGCCCTGATATAGAGCTTCTGGTTGCAAACCCTGTGGAGTTATCTGGCAAGGGACGGCCTCTTGTTTTTTATGATATTACCCTTGCTCTCAAAATGCTTGGCACTTGCATCTTTTCGGTAATTACTGATCTGCTTTATGCTTCCTACTGTTTAGTTTCCCATGCATGCTCTACTTGCTCAGTGAAGTCACAGTCTCCCCTAGGTGACTGGCTCAATTTGAATTTTCACAATGTTCCAACTTTCAATTTTCTAGAATTATGCTCACAAAATTAAATAGGGTAGAAAGAACAAAACATGGAGTTACTAGAAGACATTTTTACTTAGATTTTACAAACATTTTGTTTTTTGTTCTAGCAACTTGATATATTTTAGATTTCATGCTATTCATAATTTATTTTCTATCTCGTTTTTTATGTTAATATTCTGGTTAATTGTTTCAACAGGCTGAAATTGGGAGACACGTGATTGGAGACCGCGAGTGGGAGGTTTATAGAATCTTGCTTGATGAAGGGGAAGGGTTGTCTGTTCCAAGGAACAAGATTGAGGAAGGAGTTTGGAAAATGCTGATGGGTTGGGAGTGATCCATGGTTGCTGGCATGGCATTGTTCCTTTTGGGTGAACCTGTGCCTGTGTACATATAACGTGGTTTGTTGTCATATAGTTATTAGACGTAACTGTGAAATATATGTTGTGCAAATGATAATCTTTGCCACGTTGTATTTTAGAGCTTTTGTAATTCTAACTTGATGTATAGGTATGAGAAGGCAGTTGCAAGTAATGAAAAAGGAGGGCGTGTTGCTCAGAGCATTTTATAAATGAAAATGAAAGTGTTGTATATTTATTCAGTTCTTTTCTGTCCCGGTAGCTATAATAAACCTCTAAACCATTTTCCCTTTTTAATTTTTTGCATGCACTTCGTTTGAAAATGGAGAGCATCACGGCTGACTGAGGGTGTTGAAATCCAACAACATTTACATAACGCAATGTACTGTTGAATGAATTGCTTAAAGAAGCAATGACACTTCGCTCAGCATCTATAATTGCATTCAAACTTGTATATAATTTTGCCACTGTTTTATCCTAGGTTGCATGGATATAGGTATGCGTATCCCTACGGATATAGGTATGCGTATCCCTACTGATATAGGTACGAGTATCCGTACCAATGTAAGTACGAGTGTAGAATATGATAAAATTTCTAAAATTAGATACATGTACGAGAGGGTATATTATATAAAAATAAAAATTAAGTAATTAAATCAAGAGATAAATACAATTTCTACAACATTCTAACTCTTTAGTTTTCAACAAATTTTTATAAAGTACATTGAGCAAGCAAAAGATACATAAAGAGGTTATAGCCTTTGGAGTAGCCTTTCATATTTGAAAGGTTTAAGTAGTTGTATGTTTTATTTAGTAACAAACCAAAAGAATTTAATAACAAAACATTATGTTTTTTGCATGAATCGATTTGTACTTGAGTCATACTAAGTTATTATGAAAACATACTCGATATCAAAATTAAAAAAAAAAAAATTACATAAGTATATTGGGTACGTACCAATGAGTACCCAATAAATACTGGTACCGAATACGTACTTGGTAATATAAAAGTAGCAATGCATCATTAGTTTTATCTGTGAGCTATGGAAGGCTCTTTCTGCCAAGCCATTTCTGCTATCTGTAACTAGATAATTTCATAACTACTGATTGTTACTTCGTGGCCTGGTGTTTCCTCACTATTGATCTTTTATAATTTTATTGCCCAACTAAGGTTTTCTTCACCTACTCAGATTTTGCCCAAGGTAGTTGTTGTCACGATCTGATTGCTCCCTGTGTTGCATGGGTATAAGTATGAATATCGGATACGATATGATACGTATACAACAATTTTTAAAAATATTAGAATACGAGTATAAAAATATATATTAAATAAAATAAATTTATATTTATAGATGTAAAAACATAAACTTTAAAATCAGTGAAATTTTTCACTAATTTATTATGATTTTGAGGATAGTAAAATTACAAGAGTGAAAATATAGTTCAAAAAAAGTAAGTAGTGAGAACGAAACATGAATTTATATACTGAAATTTTCAAATAATAGTATTTTAGGAGCGATAAATATTTAAAAAAAACATAAAAATATAACAAAAATATGAATGTAATAATATTATACACATATCAATATTAAATATATGTATAATATGAATACGTCACTAATTTTAAACTTCACTAATTTTAAACTATACATGCATAGATTGCTTTTTGTGATTCATCATTTTCCTAATGTACGACTTTGAAGAGCAAGTTGCTGCGATTGTGAAATTTTATTTTTATTCTAATTTATAGGTGGTTTAACTTAGACTTCAATCAGTTAATTGTCCCCCTACTTGGACATCAACCAGTGCATCATGTCACATCCAGAGACCTTAATTCTGCTGACAATTCATTATTTCGGAGTTGTAGTTACATGTCCAACGGTCCTGAATCATTGTTTGCCGCTGGATATTTCTTAGGACACGTTTTTTTTTTTCTTCTTTGTCATTTAAAGCTTACACAACGTGGTGGTCCATTTTCTTCTCATAAATTCTACCCCACCCACCTTATGGGACTCCTAAGATGAAGTATCCAATACTCACGTATTGAGGTGTCTTTTTAGAGACTCTTTTGGACACCTTCTAGCCATTAGCATTGCTTGATCATTGATTGCTATGGGAGATATTATAAATTGTAGGGATTCTCTAGAGATTGCAAATTAAGAAGAATTTAATTTTAATTTATTGTGAATGTAAAATTTTTTTATATTGTAATTTAATAATATGCTAGCACATTATTAAAAGAGTTAGATTTTTTAGGTGGTGGTTGTGATAGTCAAACTCTTTTAATGATTTGGCAACACATGATTGGATAATAGTGTAAAAAATTTTTACACTGACAATGAATCAAAATTAAACTAAATTAAAAAAGGCAAGCACAAGTTTTATTGGATGTCTGATCTTTTGGAGCTTTCGGGGGTGCAAAATTAATATTATAATTCTGGATTTTTATTCTTAGTATATAACACGTGAAGAAAAACCCCAGTTGTTGCTCTGCCGTCAAAGGTTCTTCCAATTTCTATCAGAAACTGATATCTTGAGATTTTTTTTTCTCACTCCCATTTGTCAACACCATATATGGACTCCGTGATGTACAAGATCGCAAGATTTCTGGTATTCTTGACAAAAAGGTTTTATATACTTATATTTATCTAGTGCCACTTGCATAGTTATATTACATGACGCATTTGTTCTAATCTCTATTTCCTAAAATAAACCGTGGTTGCCTCTGATTTGTCATTCTCATTTTCGTTTTGAAATGGAGAGAAAAGAGAAACATTAACATCAATCAATGCAAGACCAAAAAACAAGTTTGTCTCAGATATTTTTGGGTTTTGCTTTCACATTTGTTTGAAAGTGCCGGTTCATCTGTCAAGGTAGGAAATTACCATCAGCCATTTTTTAAATTTGATTTGTCAAAGTAGGATTTGACTGTCACTTTATATTGGCAATACCATATTTTTTGCACCTTAATTTTTTTTAAAGTTTTGTTTTCGTAACATAAATATAGTTTGTTATAATTTTATAGTAATTTTTTTTTAAATTTATTAAAATTATCTTAATCATTAACATCTTAAAAACATTAATATAATTTGTTGATATGATATTTTATATAGACAAAAGTATATAATTGGCACGTCTAATTAGGATTTTTTTTAATTTTAATTAGTAATTATGATGAATTTGATAAATTTTAAAAAGATTTAAGACAAAAATAATATAATATAATTATGAGATAAAAATTAAAAAAAAACTTAAAGTAAAGTTAATGGACAAAAAGTAAAACTTTTCTTATAATGAATTTTATACATCATTTTTTTAAGCTTTTATATTTGTGCATTAGATGAAATTATGCTTTTTTTATATATAGATTGATTACTAACAATTGCATTAGATTAACCTATAACAAACAACTATGATTTTTTTTTTGTACGGTAAAGGTATTCTCATGTTAGTTTTTACATCAACGGAGACTAAGTCCCTCTCAAATATTTTTAAATATTTTTAAGGATACACCATCACATTGACTTGATACATTTAAGAGAATTAATGAAGACATCTTACAAAGTCTTAATAAAACTGATTTTATGAAAATATTTTCTTAATTTAATTCAATTTTTAATAATCAATATATGACATATAATTTCTTTTTATAAACAAATATAGAAGTTCAACAAGAAAATCATGCATAAAATTCATTACAGTGAAAATTTTCACTTCTTCTCCCGATTTTCATTTCCATACCACAATTATATTGTTTAGCTTTTATCTTAAAATTTTTCAAAACTCACCAAAGTCATCTCAATCACTAATTCTAAAAATGAAAATCTAAGTTGGACTATCAATTGTGTACTTGTATCCACATAGGATGCCATGTTAATAAATTTTATTAACATTTCTAACGATATTAGTATGTGTTTGGATTAGATTTTGCAAACTTGATTTTGAATGAACTTAATTTTGCAAACTTGATTTTAGTAAGAAGTAAGTTTGAGTAAAATGATTTATGTTTAGAAATCTTTATCTGAAAATTGATTTTGTTAAATGAATGTTGTTTAGATAATGTTGATAAAAATTACTTTTGGATAATGAGTTATTTTGAGTTTGATTGTTAATAAATTGATGTTAAAAAGATTGATTATAAATAAATTAATTTGCAAAATAAATTTGGTAAAATATTATGTTTATTTTGGATATTGTAAAATAAAATTACTTTAAGTATAATTATAATAATATTTTTTTTAAATCATTAGGTTATATTTATTTAAAAAATATTAATATAATGACATAATATCAAATTCCAAGAGTATTTTTGTCATTATATATATAAACGAGTTTTCTTTCACCGCGAAAGCTACAAAATGTTACTTATGCCCAAACGTGATTTGGGATAAAAATCTCATTCACTTTCTTTCACTAAGATTTCACTCAAATATGATAAAATGTCTTAAAAGCTCATTTGCACCTTACAAACAGGGATTTGGGATGAGTAAACACCCACCCAAACACACCCTAGTGGTTGGGACAAATTTAGTGGATTTTAGAATGATGTAAGAAGAAAATAAAGTAAAATATAATTGTAAGACGAAAATAAAATCAATCGTAAATTAAGAGACACAAATTATACTTTTGCCTTTTATTTTTTTATCTTGTTTAACAGATAAGAACTATTGAATCCGTGGGTTCATCTACGAATCGCTAAATTAAACAAAGCAGAGTTACAAATTGAGCGAGAGAAATTTCACAGAAACTGATTAGGAAAATTTTGATATAGAATACAATGTACCAAAGGGCAAAAGAATAACTGAGGTATAAGTGTATAACACTTTTGCAGGTTTTCTATTAACATGGTTGATTCTCAATTAGCTTACAGTTTCCAGTATATTCCTAATTTGTGCAAGATGCCAGCAACCACTCCCCAGAAAGTGATTTCTGCAAAGATGACATATAACAGTGTTCCCAACCTCTCTGAGTGCCAAACATTGACAAACACATGCTCCTGGATCCAGTTTACCTGATTGATGGTTTTCACATGCCAGAAAATTGATTAGCTCCTAGTCCTAGCTACTTGAATTCAAAATGGTAAAAAAAAAAAAGGATTATATTTTGGAAAAATATGATGATTAAGTATAGACCATATATAATATAAATCAAGGAGGTTGCTTCTTACTAGTGAGTTATTTGGATCTTTATAATACCATCCATTTACAAATGCTGCGAAGATGCCCTGGGCTGCCATCACAAACACTAGCATTGCATTCATTCCTATCCACTCCAAGAACAAGAATGGAGTACGAAGCCCCCAAACATCGATCTGTTTGGTTATCAGGAATATTAAAAGAGAATCATAAGGTGGGAGAAAACTTAGAAAAAGAAGAAACAATTAATGACCAAGAAAGAATTCGATCTTCTACTTGAATACTGTATTCCACTTACCAATATGTAGAACACAGAGAAGACAATTCCAGCTGCCCCAGCTGTGAAACAAACATAGCTGAAGCTGTAGAGCTGCTTGTTAATTGGGATAGCTGCAGTATTCCAATGGAAATTTTGGAAGATTTATCTTTCACGTTAATGGCATATATCTTGGATGGAAGTTTAGAGGTGCATGTCTCACTAGCTTACCATCTGTAAAATGAAGGATGATGGCTATGATGAATAACACAAAGCCCATTGAGACCCATTGCTTGAGCCTCTCGGAATGACCCTGTCAAAATTTCTTACATTTATAGGCCTTCACTAACTTGCGCGTATTTATAGATTACATGTTTAGTGTGTATGTGTGTGTACAGCATAGGGTAAAGTTTGTAACCTTGAAGTGAATCAAGACGTGCCCATAATGGATGCCGATGGTGCCAGAGAGAATAGCTGATATGGAACTAGTTAAAAAGAAACAAAAGACAATTAAAAACTTTTTTAATAAATTGATCATTTAGACCAAATGACTAATTTATTTGAAAACTTTCTAATAATAACTGTTAAATTCACTTTATATTTTTCTTTCTGTGGTTTCATAATTAATTCGTGCTAAAATATAGAATTAAAAAAACCCTCTGATTTTGTCATTACTTAGGATCAAATTCTTCTTTCATCAACAAGAGAAAAGGGACAGTTATTTTCTAACACTTAACCTACACTGATAGATATATATAAAAAAGAAAAACAAAAAGAGAAAAGGCAAACCTCAACAAGCCCTCAGGTTCAAAGGGAGCGCGACACCAACTTGGAGCATCTTTACGAAGAGGACCATCGCCTGGAGAACTGAATGTGCACGCCTAAAAAAAGTTGCGGGAAAAATGAGAAGGGCAATAGCAAAGCCAATTTGTTTTGAATAATTAATACCACAAAAATAGATTTAAAATAAATAATTAGAAGAAATAATTGAACAAATTAAGGAGCAAATTATGTGACCCAAAATGTGGATTACTCACTCACTAGTCACTACTCAATACTCACCTTCAAACGTTTCCAAACAGGCTGAGAATAAAGATGGTTAACCCCCCAAGCTTGTCTATCCACATACCCAACGGCGTTACATGCAGGCCCTAGGTGTCCTCGCATCCCACATATGACCTAATAAATGGAAGAAAGAACAAAAAAGAAAAGAAAAAGAAAGCTCAGTTTCCCAGTAACAATTTCAGAAGATAGAACAACATATGTAGAGAGAGATTACGTACTGTGTATCTCTTTGGTTCGTCGCGATTATAATCCACGAAACTCCAATCTGGAACGTAGAGGGTGTAGGTTGTGACCATGTAAATGACAAATGCCACGAAGCCCCCAAACCTATGTCACACACACACACACACACATATATATATATGTGTGCCATTAATAAAAGCAAATTCACAATCTCCACTAATAAAATGTGTTTCTTGCTTTTCTCACCATTGCCATCGATAGGCAGTAAAAATGGATAGGTGTCCAGGGCTCAAGGAAGTGGGTCTAAACTTGGTGGTAAATGTCTCTATTAGAGCTACAACACAGTATACAAGAGCTATTCTCTGCACACACACACAATGTACAGAATCGGGGTTATTCAAGAAACTGCGTTGCAGAGAATTTGGATAATTTTAACTTAGGCCTGCATATATTTAATTTAGTTCGATTCAAACCTGGAGAATGCCACACCATCGGACAAATTTCATGTCAACTCCATATGACAGATCATCAGGGGCATGAGAGTATCCACCTGCGGTTGAGTTAATTATAAAATCAAATTTATCAGTGCACCAACATTTATTTATCAACTCTAATATGGGTTTGATATGCATTGAGCGTATTATTCCTTCATAATTCGCTTACAATTGGGTAGGTATAACTTCCGAAATTTCCAAGTTCAATTGTAAATTTAAATATCTGAAACCCAGCCTACAAACAGAAACCCTTCAAAGTTTCAATTATTGGCAATTGTTTGGTATTCTTGAAGCTCATAATCCCCGTTGCCAAGTTTGAGTTTAATCCTCTAGAGTAAGGATGTCAAAAAGAAAATGCTCAGTAAGCTTGAGAATTTTTGTTTACCTTGCAAAAGTATACCCCAGAAGAGAAGCTTCAATGTCCTAACAATTATCTTCTTTACAGCTGCCTTTATCTTGGGGATTCTCTGCATTTGTACAGCCAAAGTTTATCAATGATCTAACACTTATAATATATGCTGTTAAACAATGCAGATAAATTCATGCATTCGTGAATTAATTGTCAGACGACAGAGGACGTAACAAAAGTGAGAATTAAGGCTGGTTTGGATGGGCTTATAAAAAAAATTTTATCATCATTTTATAATAATATTTTATAAAAAGTAAAACATATTTTATGTTTTGATGTAATATTTGAGAATTTTTTTATGTTATAAGACACGATCTTTTTTTTTTTAAAAAAAAAAGCACCGAAATCTAACCTAAAAAAAGCACAAAAATGTGTTCTTTTTAGTGCTTCAACTTTTTTTAAAAAGTTCATAAAAAAACACACAAAAATATAGAAAAAGTAATTTTTTGAAATAAAAAAATACACATCCAAACAAGCATGTAATATATGTACAAATCTTAATCATTAAATCTTACATAAATTGTTAAAATTAAAACATGATTATTTATCTTTTTTAACTAATATTTTAATCTTAACTATTTATGTAAAATTTAATGGTTATGATTTGTTTCTTTTATTCTAATAATAAATCAGTAATTTCTCTGTACATATGAAAGTAAAAAAATGAATCTGACAATTGGATAATGCATGAAAATTAAATATATAAATACCATTTAAAAATCATATGACTTTATATTTTAATTAATCATAAGTTCATAACCATTCATACAAAAACAAATTTAACGGCCAGGTATTGTCACTTGAAATTGTCTATCTAATGCTCTCACTTGATAGTCTTAGCCATATTGAAAAATAATTAGTTGTAATAAAATGAGCCAGTTATAATCAAAATTTTAAATTAGTATTATGACCGTGTGCAGAGAAAAATTCAAAATCAAACCTCTAAGAAGGTCAAGACAAAAAAAGTAGACAGATAGAAACAGGATAAAGAGCAGAGAATGGAACTCTTAACCAAGGTTAGAAATGAGTTGAGTTGAGCTGAGCTACCATAGCTTAGACTCGACTCAATAAGAAATTGAGTTCATTTTTTAATTTGAGCTCTCGGTTTACTTTAAACTCATGAGCTACTCGAGTTCAATGAATAAACATTGAGTATTTAATTAACTGAGCCTTTGAGTTATGTTTAAATTTGTAACTCAATAAAATTTATCTTTTTTACATATATTCAATTAAAAAATAATTTAATCAAACTAAAAATAAAATCAAATGTTAATGTATATTAAATTAAAGTATTCTTATTATCCGTCTTAAAAAATGACTATATCTACATATATTGAATCAACTTTTAAATTAATGAGTCAAATATATAAAAATTCAAACTTAGCCCATTTAATAAATGAGCTAAATCTACATATAAAAAACAAACACAATTCATTTAACAAATGAGTTAAAATTTTCAACTTATTAAGTTGTTAAAGAATCTAGTGACACACTTATTTCTAGCCCTATTCTTAATTAGTGTGTACCTTTAGTGCAAGGGCTATGGCAACCCCAACAATGAAAAGAAAGAAAGGCATGACGAAATCGGCCGATGTACATCCATTCCACGGGGAGTGATCAATGCGTGGATAAGCTCCACCAGCATCGTCTACCAGTACCATCAGCTACGCATAAATAGCCAAAAATACTTATATAGACAATTATTTATAGAAGCCGAGATAGTTTTTATTTTTCTTTCCTTTTCAAAATAAGAGATTAATTTAAGAGTTATATGGTAGAAAACTTTTTTCCTTCTTTGGGTGAATGAGTTATGTAGAAAACTTCGCAAATATATGTTTGTACTACACTGACCACGATGGTGAGGCCCCTAAATGCATCGAGGGTTGCAACCCTCTTTGTTTTCTGCTTAACCAGTGGTTGCTCCTGCTCCACTGTTTGCTGAGGGGACTCACCCACCGGCGTAGCCCTTGTGTCTTTGTCATGCTCAATAGAATCTCCTCCACCATTGGTTTTTTTGGTTTCCTGCTTCAAGTCATCCTTATGGTGGTCACTCCGGGGTATATTGAGCCCTTCTTCCATTCTCTTGGCTTCATCCATGGCTGAATATTCAAAATTCAAACCCTTCTCTTTCCCTTTTGGTGGAATCAATATAGGTATTGAATAGTTGCAGCTGAGTATTATAGAAATGGAAAGGAGCAACAGAGTGGGACAAATGAAGTGGAAGGCCGGCTGTGTTGAACTCGTTGTCAATGCGGTGGGAGTGTGGGACTTATATATAATTATTACAAGTATAAGAGACAGATCAAGGGTTTAGTGAGAAAGACAAGGAACGGGTCCACATTCTCATTTGATTGAGAAACTTACGAGCATGTTTGGTCACATGTTTGAACCAAAAAGAAGATCTATTGAGGTTTTTAAAGTGATGCCAACATGTTTGGCATCATCAACATTTTGTTGTTAAACGTTTGAGTAAAATCTGTTAGTTATTTATAAGGATTTAATTTTAATTCTCTGTCAGTGTAAAAAAATTTTACATTGTTATTTAATCTTGTACAGACACATATTAATGAAGTTTGACTATCATAACAACTACATAAAAAATCTAACTCCTTTAATAATGTTTCAGTATATGATTAGATGACATTACACTGACAGTAGATTAAAATTAAACTTTTTATAATTTAAACCAAACACATACAATTAAATAATTTTTTTAGTAATTATACAACTAAAAATATTTTTTATCAACATTATTCAAATAATATAAAGAATTTAATTTTCATCTACAAAGTAAAAAACAATTATATTATCATCTAATCATATATTGAAAAATCATTAAAAAAGTTTGATTATCACAATAACCATTTAAGAAGTCTAATTCTTTTTATGATGTGTAACACATTATTACATGATACTATAAAGTTTTTTTATACTGATACTATATCAAAATTAAACTTTAATATAACCAACTTACATTGGTTTAAGTAGATATGATTCGATCACCTTAAACATCTTATCTCATATTCAATTCTTGAAACGATATGTATAAAAAAAATATAATTAGAAAGAATCTCATTTCATACATCTAAACATATCCTATGAGATTAATTTCTCCTCTTTTGGACTTCTAATGTACACAATTTTTTTAAATAGAAATCACTTCTTTGTAAAATCATTTCTCAACAAAATTAAATTTGTGCAAAATCAATTTTATAAAAAATAATCCGAACAGACAAGCTGGCGCTTGTTCATCAATGCAGCTCGTTCTTTGTTTCTTCCTGTTGCTCCATAGTTGCAGTAACTGTGTGAGTACGTAATTGAATTGACAGTCTTTGACACCAAAAATTCCTCTTTCTGTCTTAACTCTTAGCTTTGACCAAAATTTCGTACCTTTTGAAGTGGAGAAATTCTTGCCTAGAAATCTCTCAACAACTTATTTAATGCAGATACTGGGTAGTATTGGGTCTTGCCTGGAATTTGAGAAGTGCAACCCAAGCCCAATGGAAGTAAAAGGACAAAAAGAAAATAGTATTATTGTAAACTAAAAGCATGTATGTATAAAAAAAAAAAAAAGGGAGCACTTTGGCCGTAGATTAAATGAGATTGTCCTAAATAATTTTTTTTAAGTTAACAGTAAATTAAAATTAATTCTTTTCTAACTAGATATATGAATAATCTTCAAGCTATGAATAATCTTCAAGCTAACGTGTGTGTTAAAATTATTTTATTTTATTTTTTTAGAAAATCTTATAATTAAAATGTTCAAAATAGAAATTTGATTGAAAAAATTTTAAATGTAAAATAATAAAAACCAAACATGTATGGACAAAAAGTTTCTGCTCACTAGGCCAAACATTTGACGATTTCTTGTATTAAGATTTTTCATAATTCTCAATTATTCATGTAAAATTTTTTGTTAGTAATATTTATATCATAATTTTAAGTATATAATCTTTAAGATATACGTGACAATTGACAATCACATCATCTAAATAATTTGATCTATGATAATACTAAATATAGTATTTTAAGATTATACTAACTTTGAATAATACTTATGAAGAAGTTGGAAGATAACTATTTTATATATGTTTTGTTCAAAACCCCACTTCTTCATAAATATAGTATTTTAAAATTAAACTCCATTTGATTGCAAGAATAAGGGCTAATTTAATTGTACTTGCAGTTTTCTTTTGTATAGACTTCTACTATTTCATCCTTTCAAACATTTTATCATATAAGGTCGCATTTAGGAGTGGAAATATGATAGACGACCTAACTAGGTTTTATGACTTAACTTATTTTTGATCTACTTTGGCCTAGCTTATTTATCAAACAAGCTAAAGCCTATTAAGTTAAATAAGCTAAGGCCAAGGCCTTTAAAAAAATTTATTTGGCTTAACAGACTGCCTATTTATTTATTATATATACATATAATTAAAATTTTATAACATTTATATATAATTTATTGTTTATATAAATAATTTAGGATATATCTATAAAGTATTTCTTGAATCATAAATTAATCAATTTAAGAAACTAGCACAAATTAACATCATATGTTAAGTAGAGAAAAAAAAGACTTAAATATACTCACTAAATTTTTTTTTTTAAAATTCAAATAAAACAAGTCATATAAATAAAAAATAATAAAATAAAATATACAATAAAAATAATAATATTTTACATAGTCAGGCCAATAGGTCGACCTGCATCGAGCCGGCCTATTTTCAAGATAGGCTAGGCTAGCCTAAAGGTTGTTCGAACTAAAATAAATACTTATATAAATACTTATATTTCTTGATATGAAGAATTCAAGTCACGTATATTAAACATTAATTTTAAATTCATATATTTAATTATCTATATTTATTAAGATCTTGCTAGTCATAGAAGTATTAACATACAATATGAGTTTTCAAATATATTAGATAATATAACATATCATACATATAATTATATTATAATCTAAATTTTAACAAACTTCGGCAATCACAAACTTGACCATGATTGGGTTTGCTCGGTTCAGAGTCGGGTTTGAACCTAAACAATTAACCCGTTTAAAATTTCAAATCAGGATCAAACTAAACCAAACTCGACAAAACTTGACCGATGAGCACCCCTAAAGTCTTACTTTTCCTAACAAAATAAAAAAAATTGAAATGGTCACTCATATCCTGGTCTGATCTGTAACTTGTTTCCATACTGCACTTGGGATGCTTTGTGGGGTCTTATTTCTCAAGTTCTTAAGATCTGACTTGTGTATAATGATGCAAATGTTCGTGTTCAGCTTCAAATGAGTAGCCCATACCCATTTATGTTCCAAAGTAAACTTGAGTATGCTTTACGATTAGCCGAGCAATCTTGTGTTGAGTTAAAACCAATCAAGAGAGGGCAATTTCCATTTTACAAGATGAATTTGATGCCACGTTTATTTATTTGGAGTAGGGATGACAAAAAAAAATTTAAATATGGAGATGATCGCAGACAATGTCCTATTTGAGAATTTAAATTTGGAAAATTTTCATTTGTAAGAATGAAAATAAGAAAAAAAATCCTCTTAAAATCAATTCGGGAATAGGGATAGGAACGAGAATCATATTTCCTATTCCATAAAGACCTATCTCAATTTAATTACAAAATTATTCTTATTTAATATATATATATATATATTAACAAATTTTTTGTTTTTAGTCATTTTATTTTTATTAATATTTATATTAATTTAAAATAAAAAACCAAAATAAACCCTAAAGTTTAAGTTGCTTTCTCCGTTCACTTTTTTTATATTGTTACACTTTTTTATTTTTTTTTTAAATTTATATATATATATTATTAAATTTTACTTGTTCTCTTAGTTTTTTTTTTTAATACATTTTGAATTTCCTACGAGAATTTACAAGGATACAAGGAATGAGGATAGGAAAAAAACTTCCTCGAATGAAAATCAAGGATGAGGACGAAGAATAAAAAAATTAACAAAGAACGCGAAGCGAAAAGATACTCCTCCGCCCCTGTCCCGTGCTAGTACCATCCCTAATTTTGAGCAATGCAACAAGCATTTATCTGCGAAACCTAGCCCATGCTCTATGCATTTCATATTTGGGCCATCTTGAGGGGATAAAGGGTTATGCAGAATTATAAATCATAGCCCATCTGTTTATTCACAGGCCTCGCCAGTTTAGACAAGAGAATCAAAAGAATATTTTCTTTCCATAGAAGAAAATTTAGGAGTGTTCACACTTCACGGAAACCAACCAAGCCGATTACCAAACCAGTCCTACTTCTTTTGGGGTTTTTTTTTTATTAAATTTTACTTTCGGTTAGGATTGGTAATATTTTTACATTGCATGATTTGGATTAATTTAGTTTATAAAAAATATTTACACTTGAGTTCATGATTTTGGATTCTGATTGAACGTGTGAACTTTCAAACTGATTATATATATATAATATAAATTTTTTTAAATATACCAGGTTATATATATATATATATATATATATATATATATATATGAGGTTGATAGTAAGAAATCACTTGAGAAGGGAGTTGAATCAAGTGTTACCAAAAATGAAATCTTCTGCAGCACATAAAAAACTCAACACAGTAGAGATAAGCTGGCTTATCAGTAATAGTGAGCTAGCCTAAGTCAGAATTTGAAACTTAAGCAAGTATGCACATACAAATTTGAATATCAATAAATAAACATTCACACATACAAATGCAGTAAAAGGAAGGGTTAAGAGAAAGCTTACACAACGGAATTTATACTGGTTCGGCTCAATGTGGAACCTACATCCAGTCCCCAACAAAGCTGTGAATTTTCACTATTAACCAAGTGTTTGTTTGATCCACCCTAGTCTCTCCAAGCTAAAAACAGCAAGTTGTTCTATCAATCTTGCTCTCAAATCACTCTTAGACCTATAAACTAGCTAACTCACAAGCTAAAAACTCAGCCACGCAGGGCTTTACAAAAAGGTATTTAGAAAAGAGAAACTCTCAAAAGAGTAAAATCTCAGATAAGCTCAAATATAATGAAAGGATGTTTTTCAGAGAATGATGTCACTAAAGATGATTTGCTCTCGGTGTGGAATTCTCTGAAATGCATGGCTTTTGTAGGCAGCCTCACATTTTGAACGTTGCAGCATAAAAAGAAGTTACAGTACTGTACCATCAGTACAAATGCTCAAATTCCAGCTAGTGAGTGCGTAATGTCTTTTTTCTCTTTTGTGTCTATCCTTCCCTTTTTGTCTGGTACTATCCCAGCATATTTAGAGGATATTCTAACGGTTTTGGAGGCTTAGAAATCTTTCTAGAATCATTTTACAGCTTGGGACTAAAAACAGATTGTTTATGAGTTTTGACTATGAGCCAGCTCATCTTGTTTTCATGAGTCAGCTCATTCGTGTTTTCAGCTTTGCATCTTGAGCAAACCAAGCATACTCTTCTCTGTCCATCCAGCAACTAGTTCCAGACTTTGTCAGCTTGTTTATCTTGAGAATGTCAACATTGAAGCTTTGATAAATCTGCATTATTCTTTTAACTGAGATCAAGTGTAAGCAATCAATGATAAATGAGCAATGTTGTTTGTTATCATCACAAAGTCAGTGCAATAAGAGTTCCTTGAGCTAACAGGGGTCTATCTAGTTTTGCTCCTCTCATCTCTTATAATAAAATAATGCTCTCACTATATATGCCATATATATATATATATAACTTATATAGGTGTTTTTCCTTTCTAATTTAAACCCTTTTGGCCTCAAAGCTACTATGTATAAGTACTGTGTTGCTAGTGTCAAAAGGCTTGGAGTTGTGATTTTGTGCTTGACCTATTGTAATTGTTTCTTTTAATGTTCAATGTTAGGGTATTACACTTATAAAGTCTAAGCTGGGTATTAACTAATGATAAGAAAATAGTGTAAAAAATAAAAAAAAAGTTACTAAAAGTAATTCCCACCATGATACGTCCCTTAATTATTCGAGCAAAGAACAAAACTTTTAGATCTCTTTGAACGAGGAAAAACTTCTCAATGATCATATTCACATTCAACTATGGCATTACAATATTATTATTGTCTTATTTATACACACAATAATTAATTAACTATATAACAACTTCTAACTAACTAACCTTATATATATACATAGAGTGAGGATTTACTTACACTAAGTGTAAGTCTTGACACACTTATATCATATAATAATTTTTTATAAAATATGAATTTAACCAATCCAATCGTTAAATTGAAAGTTCTCATAGGATAGATTAACCCCATAAAATTTCTTACAATTAAAAAATTATTTAATACTTCATCGCATTACTTTATTTTAACGTATAATATGATTTTAGAATGTAAATAAATTGTCTACTATTAGATTATATAACTATATATGTTCGATTTATTTAAAATTTGATATGCATGATCATTAAGATAATAGTATATGATTCAACGGTAGTATTTGTTAAATTCACATTTTACAAAAAAATTATTGAGTGGTATAAGTGTATCAAAACCTACACTTGATGCAAGGAAATTCTCGCTCATATATATATATTTAAAATTTAGTATGCATGATCATTAAGATAATAGTATATGATTCAACGATAATATTTGTTAAATTTACATTTTACAAAAAATTATTGAGTGGTATAAGTGTGTCAAAACTTACACTTGGTGTAAGAAAATTCTCGCTCATATATATATATATATATATATAATGAAATGAGTGGTCTATTGTGAAAGTAAGAAAAATAAATTATAATCATTAGATCATACATATATATATAATATTAAAATATAAAGTCATGTATTTTTTTTTTAAACAATCATGTGACTTTTAAATTATTTTTAATATTAATCATATATGTAATATTTAATAATTAAGATGTACTCATCTTATCTTTCATAATAAGATAATACTCTTATATATATAGATAAGTTTAGTTTTCATAAGGATACTCTTTGGTATACTTCAAGGATACTCTAATTATTAAACGTTGTTGAGTATTTCATGTTAAAAATATAACGTTCAAATTTACTAAAGTAGAATAACTTTTGTTGTGTACTCTTCCTATAAAAAAATTAAAAAAAAATTCAAATGAAAAATTGTAGGGTGGGAGTCAAAGACGGGATTCGCGATGGGTGCTCATCATCGACAGCCGCGCAGTCCTATCAAATGAAAAGATACCTGTAAAATATATGTGAAATCTGAAGTATTTAATTTTTTTTTACAAATTTATCAAAGTATTATTTAATAAATTATATAAAAATATATAAAAAGTGTGAATATAAATTTATGTAAATATTATTATTTTAGTTGTGGGTTCATAAGTTGGGAGCTGTCCTTCCCACTTCTCGTAATAGAACAAAGCATCTCTCCAACCACAGATTAAGCATCTGTGGTATAGGGATAGAGCACTTTAATAAAGTATATAGAATAATACATAAAGAAAAACATCGAATCGAATTCAAATAAATCCAAAAAAACAAAAGTAAATCTAGAAAGAATTTAATTTTAATTTATTATTAGTATAAAAAAATGTTATATTATCATCCAATTATGTGCTGACACATCATTAAAAAAATTAAATTTTTTAAATAGTTATTGTGATAGTCAAACTCTTTTAATGATTTGGTAACATATGATTGGATGACAGTGTAAAATTTTTTTACACTAACGATGAATCAAAATTAAATTCATCTAAAAAGCAAAAGTTATGTCAAATGTTTTCATCTAAAGAGCTCTTAGGTATTATTTTTTCTTTACCGTAAATTTTGTGAAATATTTATTGATCTTTGATTTTTACATTAAATATTTAAGAATTCATCAAGTGTAATTAATAAATATTTAAAAATTTATCTAGGTACCAGTAAAAAAAAAACATGAGTACAATATTAATTCTATTCGATAAAGAGGTTACTATGTTATCTTTTTTTTTTAATGATACCAACTATTAATACATGTTATTTGATAAATAATAAAGGTATCGACATCTTAATAAAAAAACATGGGACCGTAGCAATCCACATTTGATTCATTTGAGTAACTGCCAAAGACAATGTTCTTCGGGTTTCCTTCTTTTTCGAAGAATCTTAGCCCTCAGTTGGCGTAATCTGAACCATTAGATTCCTTTGATGGCCATCCCGCACTTAATGGCCGATCGAAGGAGCATCCTGTAGTGGCTGTCATTTTCTGAGAGCATAAAATTATAAAAATAGTATATTCATATATTAAAATTTTATATTTATTTAATAATAAATAAATTTTTAATTAATATAATACATCAGTATTAATTTTTAAATAATTAATTATCAAAATTATTAATCAAATAATATATACTGTATTAATTAAAATTTTAATTTGTATTAAATATAAAAATAATATAAAATTTATTGTGTCCAACTATCTTTTCCAAAATTATAATTGCAGGTACCCCTGCAGGTATGTTATTCTCCAAGAGGCCTTTCCTCAACCACGGCGCCTCCACGAATCAAACTACATCAAAGTTCCGTGTGGACAGTGCAACCTCCTCCTTTTATCACACTTCATCCATATAAAACCACGTAACCCAACCAAATATACGTGATTCCAAAGTGCCTCAGTGCCTCACCATCCACAACAAAGAGTGTTTGATCGTAGAGATCAACTCCCTCCGCAGACCCTATTACCTTTCCTCTAAATACAACAAGGAAAATGGCGGTGGAGTTCACAAATGGTGGCCTTGGTGGTTGGAGAGAAATGAAGACCTTCAGCTACCAGGTTCTCACAGGCCGCTGGTTCATGGTCTTTGCCTCTTTGCTAATCATGGCCGTTTCCGGGGCAACCTATATGTTTGGTCTATACTCTAACGATGTCAAAATCTCTTTGGGTTATGACCAGTCCACTCTCAACTTGCTCAGCTTCTTCAAAGACCTTGGTGCCAATCTTGGAGTTTTCTCAGGGTTAATCAATGAGATCACCCCGCCCTGGGTGATACTCTCCATTGGGGCCACTATGAACTTCTTCGGTTACTTCATGATATGGCTTGCTGTCACTGGCCACATTGCCAAACCCCAAGTTTGGCAAATGTGTCTCTATTTTTTCATTGGCGCTAATTCACAGTCTTTTGCCAATACAGGTGCCTTGGTTACCTGTGTTAAGAACTTTCCAGGAAGCCGTGGCAGTGTTATTGGCCTGCTCAAGGGTTATGTTGGTCTAAGTGGTGCAATTTTCACGCAGCTTTACCATGCCTTCTATGGCGACAACTCTAAAGCTCTTATCTTGCTCATCGCTTGGCTTCCTGCTGCTGTTTCCTTCGTTTTCCTTCCAACAGTTCGGATATTGAACACCATACCACAACCCAAGGAGCTCAAAGTTTTCTATAGCTTTCTATATATTTCACTTGGTGTTGCTGGGTTTCTCATGATATTGATCGTCCTGCAGAACAAGTTGAGTTTTACAAGGATCGAGTTCGTCGTGGATGGCATGGTGGTTGTTTTCTTACTTCTTCTCCCACTTGCTGTGGTATTTAGAGAGGAATTCAAACTCTGGAAGACTAAAAACCAAGCCTTCACGGATGCTTCTCGATTGAAAGTAGCAACCGAAGTTCCACCTCCAGCTATGGAATTGCCGCAGCCAGAACCACATGCAGCAGCAGCTTTCACAGCAACCACAAGCCCGCAGAAGAAAATTTCTTGTCTGAGGAACATTTTCAAACCCCCAAACAGGGGCGAGGATTACACCATTATGCAGGCTCTGTTTAGCGTTGACATGTGGATTCTATTCATCGCAACAACATTTGGTGTTGGTGGAACATTGACGGCCCTTGACAATTTGGGACAGATTGGGAACTCGTTGGGATACCCGAGTAAGAGCATCACCACCTTTGTGTCCCTAGTGAGTATATGGAACTATCTGGGACGAGCAGGCGCTGGCTTTGCCTCCGAAATCTTCTTGACCAAATACAAATTCCCTCGTCCCTTAATGCTCACACTAGTTATTCTTCTCTCTTGTGTTGGCCATCTTCTAATTGCCTTTGGTATCCCAAACTCTCTTTACTTCGCTTCAGTGATTATTGGGTTTTGCTTTGGCGCTGTATGGCCGTTAATGTTTGCGATCATATCTGAAATATTTGGCCTCAAATACTACTCTACGTTATACAATTTTGGAGCCGTGGCAAGCCCGGTTGGATCTTACATACTGAATGTGAAAGTGACTGGTTATTTGTATGATAAAGAGGCTTTGAAACAATTGGAGATCAAGGGACTCGCAAGACAAGTAGGGAAGGACTTAACCTGCTTAGGAGTACACTGCTATAGGATGCCTTTTATAATAATCACTGCATCAACGTTGGTTGCCAGTTTTGCTTCGTTCATTTTGGTGTTAAGAACTAGAAAATTTTACAAAGGTGACATTTATAAAAAGTTCAGAGTGGAACTAGAGGCAGCAGAGACTGAGATGGCGACTACCAAAAATGGTACTGTTCCGTTTGAAACAGAACTTCTTGCAACCTTAAGCAGCACTGTGGCAACTCCCGCCACCACAAGCTGCACAGCAGAATCAGAAAAAATTAGAAAGTGAAATACTGAAATGTATTTTTACTGTGCTCGGTTAATCATGGTTTGAGCCAAACACTTGCTCTTACAATTTTTTTTTGACTAAACCATGATTTGAAATTTTTACAGCTAAAGCAATCATGAAATTAGTATGTTTAACTACAATGATTGACTTTTAAGTCTGAGATATGATATCTCGTTACTTATGCCTTGTTCTCTATGAAAGTATAATAATATTCTTTATCAAAAAGAAGTATTTGATTAAATTTTGGTATTCCAGTATTTGTTTATTTCTCACTACTTTTGACATCTGTATTTGTAACGTCGATCTTCTAAAATAGAGGTCAAATCAAATGGGAAATCTAGACTGCAGCCCCCCTTGGCTTTGCTCCAGGGGAGAGTACAGTAATTTTTGACAGAATTTTTTTACGAAGTTGACATATATTTCTCTTTTATGCATACGTGGCATTAAAAAAATTGGATGCCAAAGTAGCAAAAAATAATCTCAAAGTGAAAAGTTATTTTAAAATCACATTAATGTGGAAAATTATTTTCCACAAACCCCCCCAAGTAATTTATTTACCCTATTTTAGATTATATATATGAGATAAACATATATACTTAGAGTAATTAGGCAACTTAATTCTTGAAAATATTTCTCACTTGCAGTTTAGTTTATGAATTTATTCTTATATACGAGTTATTCCTTAAATTTATAAAACATGTATCAATTTAGTCCTTTTACTATTTTCAGTTGACCAAGTTAAATAATAATTCTTGACGTGACTAGTTAAGTGTCTATTTATAACATTTAGTACCACATTGTACGATGTTCAACACTTTTTTTTGAGATACGATATTATTTTAGCTTATTAAGTAAGTAGTTGAGTGCTTTGGTAAAAGGGGATTATGGCTCATTAAGCTAAAATGACACATTATTTCAAGGAGAAGGGTAAAGTAACGTATCATATGATACTTAACGTTACACATAGGTACTTAATGTGCCATGTTAAAGGTCATTCTTTAACTTGGTCAACTAGAAATAATAAAACGACTAAATTGATACAAGTTTTCTAAATCTAAGACCTAAGTTGTATACAAAAATAAATTTAATGACTAAACTGCAAGTGAGAGATATTTTCAGAGACTAAACTATCTATTTACTCTATATACTTATTGCACCGATGCAATATACGCATGGTATTATAATTAAGTGCGACAAAATTTAATTTAACAATCTGTTTTTATTTTTTTTTTATGTTTTTGTTTAACTGAATTTGGAATTTATGAAACAGAACATGCTGTATAATCGTTGCATCATGTAATTAGTATGCTTTGTTGCACCTTAGAATTGTAGATCAGCATGTTTCTGTACCAAAAAAATTAAAAAAAACATATTACAATAAGTGTGGCTTCAGCCGTGTTGGGTTGAGTAGTTTTGGGCTCTAAAGAAGAATCATTAAGAGTGACTTTCGATAGATTTTTTTTATTAAAAAAATTATTTTTAGTTTTTTTTAAAAAATATTTTTATAGGTTTTTAAATATGTTTGAATGTAATTTTTAAAAAAATATAAGTTTAAAAAAATTTAATTATCAGTTATTTTAGAAGCAAATAATAATCAATTTCTAAAAAATGAAATAGTAGTAGTTTTTAATATATATTTTTGATAAAAATATCATTTGTCTTTATTAAAAATTACATCTCATATCCTCTTTTTTTTTTCCTTGCAAACTCTACCTCTCTCATTCTAGATATTTACATTTCAAAAAATTTATTATAAAAAGGTCTTTATGTTCTTTTTTATTCAAACAAACTAAAAATTTCTTTTATTACTTAAAACTACTTCTTAAACATTGCATCCAAATGTAAAATAACTCTTTTCTTTAAAAAAAAAAGCTCTAGTTAAAAAAATCTATAAAAATTCAATTTTTTTTAAAGTTTATCCAACGAGTTCTAAATATGATATAGTTAATTTTAAGCTTTTAGTCGAACACTTGCTAAGTGCTAACTAGCTTGTTTGTGCAATTTGCCATAAGAGATTATTAGATATACTTAGTTTCAGTGTAAGAACTTGATTAAAAAATTTGGAGTCGCGAATGATGAAGTATGATGGGTAATTAAGTAAATAAAAAAATTAATGACATATGAAATGGAAAACAAGGTCAATTTAGGAAATTCAACAATGGTCAGCTTTGAAAGATATGAGAACATATATATTTTATTCTTGTTTTGACAACCATTTCAAGTTTAGAATGTAATTAGGTGACAAAAATTTCAGTGATGAAGAACCTCGCTATTCCACCACTGTAAAATACATCATCAACATATCGCACATGATGCATATTATTTATTTTAAGTTCTGTTAGGGTATGTTTGAATGGAAAAGTTTGGAAGGAAAGATAAAGAATAAATTTTCATTTTAGCTAAACATTTTCCTTATTTAAGAAATTTTTAAAATAGGAAAAATAAAATGAGAGATTATCATCTAACCTTTCATTCATTTCTTATTCATTTTTATAAATGTAATAATTGTTTAAATTTAGAAATGAAAATTATCTATCTTCTCCTTTTCTTTCCAAATTCTTTTAATCCAACCATACCCTTAGAGATGATAGTTTCCCTAGCTGTAGAAGTTGTAAACTTTACTTGCAGTTCATAAGTCTTATGTAACAAATATTTGAGGCTGGAATTACCCATTCAATGTGGGAAACGACCACTTTTATTTTATATCCTCACATTCCTCAATAGATGTTTAAAATGATTAATTGATGAAAAGAACTTGGTTATCTTCTTAAGAGACCGCCGAAGAGAAACCACATTAAGTGTTCGCAAGGAATCAAATCTCAATATATATACATGAAGACAACAAGTAAATAATCCAATCTTTGAGATGCTCAAATGTCTCATTATTTATAATGCAGCACACATCTCCCATAAATTTACACTATAAGGAAAGAAAAAAAAATCAAATAGTGACAAAAAATTCTGTCACTGTTCAAAATTAATTAATAAATAATTTTGACAAATTAATAAATAAAAAATTAATAAATATTTTTTAAATTAATAAATAATTCCATTGCAAATTCAATCACAATTATGACAAAATTTATGACGGAAAGTAATTGATTTTATTATTTATTAAATAATTTCATCACAATTGCAACAGAATTTGTGACAAAAACATTCATTTTTCTTTTTATTATAATATTTTGCAACGGAATTGTCACACTTTTTTTTTAAAAAAATAATTTTATTTTTTTATAATAATTTGAAAACCTGATAAGCATAATTTCTTAATTGAATTTCTTTAGACTTTACTTGATAAATTAATCTCTAGAGAAATTCTGAATTGAATTAAAAAAATCAAATACAATTCAAAACTGCTTATTACAGATAATGGAGATTAGCGAGTTGATATGGAAAATGGAAAAATAAGGCATCTTCTCAAAATGTACAATTTAAGGTTTAGATTATTACAGGCCATTCAAGACCAAGTAAAAATCCAATATGAACTTATAACAAATATATTTGCTCCCAATCATCTTTATCAAATGGATCTCCAATTGAAGCAATTTGGTACTCTCTCATAAATGACTTGTACAGATCTTTCAAAGCATCCCCAGAGATCTTCTATGAGCCATCGCTCTTCTGAATATAAAACAGAAAATGTCAGTAAATAAATTACTCAAACATGTATCTAATTAGAAATAAGATTAAATATATTTCATTACAAGAGGTCACCCAAATTAAACTATTTATTAAGGTAAGCACTACTCGAAAAAGATCTCTTTGTACAATCATATATGCAAAATAAATGCTATCAATCAAGAAAGTAGGAGACAATCAATCTCTTGCTAAGTTTCTTTTGATATTTTACAAAACACAAATTTGAATATACTCTAATCCTCAAATTTTCTTGAATTCAACATCTATATCTTAACTATGACTTACCAAAATTTCAGTTCCAAACCATTCCATATAGTCCTTTATTTACTAGTACTATTCAAATTGACTACTTTGTCAAAAATAGAGATATATAACTCAAAACAGTTCCTAGGTTTCACTAATGTTTACATTAGATTTATGCTTTCAATGAATCTAATCCTTATAAATTATAGCAAAAATTTAGATTTTTAGCTTAACATTTAGTCACCCAAAACGTATCCAACCATAACTTAGACTAAGAATTTTGTTTCTCTAAAACAGTCCTTATACACATATTAAGTCTGTGCGACATGCTCTTTTATATATATATATATATATATATATATATAATCCCATGAAATTTTTGCAGAACTCATACCCATATTTCAGAGCAAAATATTAACACTCGCTAGATGAAATTGGTAGCAATTCAGATTTATTTTCCAATCACCAAAGCAGATTTCTATTGAGCTCAATATCAATCTCATGTCAGATAAATTTATATGACATATTCTAAAACTATCCTTGTGCTCTAAATTACCAACATGATCATGCTTACAATTGAGTATAAATTCATTGCTCAAACTTCCGGTCTAATTTCCCCAAAGAACAAAGTCCAAATATACTAAAGCATAACCAAAAACAGAATTTTAGGAACCTTCAATTCAACACATTAACAATCCATTTAACAACCGATTAAAAAGCGGTATCCCCTTCTAAGTATCATCAACCATATACCATAGTCTTGCCTAAATCATTTCTAAATTTTTTTTATTAAAAAAATATTTCTAAATTATCAACTTAAAAGCCTCAAAGCCTCAAAGATTGCCTTAAAAAGTTCATTATTCCAGCTCCAATCAGCGCATCCATTTACAGTCCAGAGAAAAGAAGAAAGAAGTTGAGAGTCACGACAAAAGTTTTAGTCAAATAAGAGGAACCCTTCATAACAAAAATTAAAATAATAAATTATGCGGTTATCACTTGGACATCAAGGGAGGTTAATGTGTTGTCTTCCTCGCCTCTTGGCAACATGTCACCAATTCGGTTAGGATTAAAAAGGGCAGCTGACACCTTCCAAAATTTTCCTTCATTCTTGTGTTTTACTCGGTAGGGTTTAATGCCAAAATGTCCCCAAAAGCAAGGCTGCCCAAGTGAATTTCTAGCTGCCCGTGCAAGTTGCTCTGCCGCCCAACTTTTCTTCTTGCATGATGAGAAATTGATCAAACGGCATCTAGTTGATTTTCCATAAATCTTGGCTGAATGACACTAATTTCATGACCATGCACTCATATAGTTTTGTTCTTAACAATCTTAAAATTGTTACTCTATAAAACCAATCTAACCACTTAAGATCTATCTACTTTCCCCAAGTGTCACTTTATCATTTTATTTTTAACTCTCGCCACCAAATAATTAACTCGAAAACCACTAACCATCACACACATATAATTTAAATTATTGAAATTACCAAATCTTCAATTTGATTATCTTGTAAATCAGTCTTAAGTTAATAACTAACCTTCTCATTAATCATGTTTCTCAACAAAACTGAGTGAAGAAAGAGGCAAATTCCATCTCAATAGTAATGACCCTAAAGCTAAATCAGGGTAGCAAGTTCGCTTATAATCTTACATGTTTTTGTAATAATATCAGCAAATTCCTAACATTTGTTTACCGTATGGCTTTAAAATATTGATAGAAAGGTACTAAAAAACTGTTTATCAAACCAACCAATGAAATACGGGTTATTGGGGAACACTATATAGGACAAACACTTCCAAACCATTAAAGCGAGCTTTTTCCAGTGCTGGGATATACTGAAACAATTGTACCTGTGGGGACAGAAGAAGTAGTGAACTGAAAATCTTAGCCCCTAATTAATTAACTTGAGATTTTTGTTAACAAAGGGTTGCACTTTTAATGCAAGATCTGATCTGAGGGAAGGGTTTCTCCTGGAAAACAACGTGTTCTGAGTTCTTCTTTGCCGGAGACGATGGGGGGAGAGGGAGAGAGAGGAGGCTAGGGTTCAAAGTTCAAACATCAATATGAGGATGATGGAGAGAGCGGGGGCAAGCAGCACATGCCAAACGACGTCGTTTATGTGTCTTTCCAAGTAACAAATTTTTTTTTAAAAAAGAAATTATTGTTTTCACAATAAATAAATATTTTAATTTACTATTATTTTATAATAAAATTAAAATGTAAAAATAAAATAATATTATTTTAAATATATATTTTTTTCACTATTTCCATCGCAATTACGGCAGAAATAACGATACAATTAGAAAATATATAATAAATAGTTTCATATGTTATAAATATATTAGAAAAAATATTTTGAATGCAAATCGTTACAAATCTGGCCAATAAATAGTGACCGAAATAGCGACAGAATTTAAAAAAATAAATTATTCCATCCTAAATTTCTTCACTAACTTTAATTTATTCTAAAAATATAAAAAATCATTTTGTGACATAAATTTTGTCACCAATTCCATCGCAATTGAGATGGATTATGTTCCGTCACAATTTTAATTTTTTATTGTAGTGTTAAAAACAAATATTGGGGATCTGCCTGCCTTTGGCCATAATGAAGTTTGTTTACTTTTTAGATTTCGTTTAGATATGTTTATATACAGTTTATTTAGGCTTATTTATTACAATAAGTGCTTATGAAATATTTTTATTTTATTTAAATGAGCTTATTAAAACAACTTATGAAACTCCTATAAGTTGTTTTGGGCTTATATATTTTCATAAGCTAAAAATTTAAACTTATGAAAATAAGTTTTTGTGAAAGCTAAAAATACCTTAGGTTTTAGTTATTTTTATAATAATTTTTTACAACATTAACCTTAAGGGATTGACACAATTCATAGCATATCTCTCAAATGCTCAATATTTATTCCAAATAGTTTATGAAAAACGCTTCTCAAAGTGTTTATCTAAACGTTATTTAACTTATTTTAGATAACGCTTATGACATGCTAGCTTATTAAATAAGTTTTACTTTAATAAGTACTTATATAAGCTATTTATTCAAACGAGACCTTAGTATAAGATAACATTATCATATTACACCATTTTTTGTTTTTGTTCGAGTATCTCCACACATTTTGAATGTGAGAGTAATCTCATTTGGAATACTAAAGTTGTCTTTACCCACAAGTACTTTCTTGTGGGCCTGAACTCCTAACATTACAAATGTCTCTTAACCACGGAGCTCAAGTTTACTTACTACTTAAGTCACCTCTTATAGATTCATATTACATTATTTAATGTGTCTTACTTGTTATATATGTGAGTTATCATTGTCTTCAACTTTAACCAACACATTCATTTTTTAAAATTTCCAAGATACTAACCGTACACTAATGGTATTGCTACTTGTTATGGTTATGGCTGAAAATGAGTTAAGCTAGCTTATAGTTTAGTTCGTTAACAATTCAATGAGTTGATAGCTCATCATTTGTTAATTGGTTGTGTATAAATAGGGAATAATAGCATTGTGTGTATAAATAGGGAATAATAGCATTGTAATACACTAGTTGGACGTGAATAAGATCATTGAGGAGTTTTTCTTTCAGTCAAAAAGAGATAGCAAGGAGTTTTGTTCCTAACTCAAATAAGGATCGTAACAGTGTGCATGAGTGTATGTGGAGTACCGGTATTCCTAATGAGTTATCAAAATTTTATTAGGTGTTGGTAATTACAATAAATGTTAACTTAAAGCTTATTAAGTATAATTAACAACTAATAAATACTGTATAAGTCATCAAGATATTAGTATAAAAAAAACATGTATACCGATGTAATCTCCATACACTAATATAGTTAGCCCTAACAGGCAGAAAGTTTTCCTTTATTCAACAGTCAATTTTACAAGATTTGATAGTCACAAAGTAAACACTAACAGGTACAACAGAAGGGAACTCCCACTTGAACAATAAATTCTTAAGTATTTTGAGAGGAAATGCGTGTTTTGATTAGTTGTGAAAAAAAAAAATATGTGAAAAATTAATTATGTGTATAATCGATTTTCAAGAAAATCGATTATGAGAAAATTAATTTAAGTTTGAATATGTTAATTCATAATCGATTTTATGATAAACAGTTTTATTTGGACTGTATAAAAAAATTACTTTTATGTATGAAATTACCAAAAGATGTATGAAATGATTGAAAAAGTTATTTGATTGAGGGCAAATAAGTATTTCTCTCTTAAAACTTTTAAAATAATCTGAAATCAAATAATTAAAAGTTTAAAATAATAACTTTTTAAAAAAAAGTTATTTTTAGTTATAGAAAAATAATCTTAACTTATAATCAATTTTACACACTTTAAACAAACAAGATAGATTTTATATAAAACAACTTTTTAAAAAAAAACTGTTTTAAGAAAAAATTAATATTTCCCAAACATGGTTGAATACTCTCAACGGTTTAGATTTTATTTAAATTTTATATATTATAATTTATATTTAATTCAATAACATGTATTGTTATGTTGTGCTATGTGTTATGTTTTTAATAGTTTAGTGTACTATTCTTAAATTATGTAAGAATTTCTCCTCTTGAACACAGTATTCTTGCTGTGGCTGGATAGTTGATACCCTCGTAGACCCCTCGTACTAGAAGTACTGTGTAGTGTTAAAGGCTTGGAATTGTGGTTTTCTACTTAAACTACTGTAATTGTTCATTGGTTTTAATGTTTATTGTTAGGCTATTACACTTGTAATGTCACCTTGATTCATTCAATTTTTCAAACACTAAAATAGTAATAAATAAATAATAAACTATGGGTTTTAATGGTAATTCAGTTTTCATGGTTCCATAAATTTTTTTTTATTATTATTTTTTAACAATTTAAGATGGTTGAGTGTCATAAGTTTTCGTTGTCATCGATTTCTTTCTGAGGATATAATATGTTTTGTCTACGTTAATCCAAGCTTACTCTTTAAATCTCAACCAATAAGTGCAACTATAAGATAACTTTTTTAAAAAGAAAAATTGTCTTTGATTTCTTTTATTTTAACACCTTCCTTCCTCTAGAACAAAACTGCCCAGAAATATTGATAATATGTTTTCTTGAACTTATTTTTTAAGTTATCATTTTCTCAATTTTATTTTGATAACAATTATAAATTTCTCTATTCATTGAACATGACAATTCTTATCCATTTATTTAGGTTCTCTAAATAATATTGGAATTCTCGTCCTTAAATTCAAGATTTGTTTAGAAGATTCATCCACCAACTTTTCATTCGCACCATTAGGAATTTAGGATACAAATGACAAAACTGAAAGGACAACACATATGCATCACCATGGCCAATAATTGATTGGATTTAGTTTTGATTTATGTAAGTCTGAAACTTTTTTACATTATCATAATATTATTTAATCATGTATTATCAAATCATTAAAGAAATTTTATTATTATAACTATTATTTAAAAAGGTTAACTCTTTCAATGATGTACCGACATGACAACATATCATAAGATAATAGTATAATTTTTTATATAATAATAATAGATCAAATTTAAACTCGAATTGATTTATGTTTTATCAAGTGACTATATCCAGAAACAAGTCAGAATACTAAGAGGCTGTCATTAAGTAATAAATTAAATTTTAATTTATTATCAATGTAAAAATAATTATTTTGTCATTTAATCATGTATTAATCATTAAAAAAATTGACTATCATAACAACTATTTAGAAAGTTTAATTTTTTTAATAATATGTTAATACATCATTAGATAAAAGGATAAATTTTCTTATACTAATAGTAAATCAAATTTAAAATTTTTTAAGTAATTTTCTTTTTGAATAAAGAAAATGTTCGGAAGGCTGAACATGCCGTTAATTTTTCCTTTATTCAACAGACAGTTTTACAAGTTTTGATAGTAAAACAAATTCCTTTCACGTTGCCATTGTCAACATCCATATCCTGTCACAAAGTGAACACTAACAAACACAACAGAAGGGAACTACGAACGATAAATTTTTAAGCACTGAGAGAAAATTCTAAGAATAATATTTTCAATAGTTTAGATTTTATTTAATTTTTATTATATAATATTTATATTTAGTTCAATAATATGTATTATTGTATTGTACCATATGTTACGTTTTTAATAAATTAGTATATTACTCTTAAATTAAGTAAGAATTTCTCCACTTGAACACAGCAATCTTGCCGTGGCTGGATACCCTCGTAGACGCCCGTGTTGCGAGTGTTAAAGGTTGGAGTTGTGATTTTCTACTTGAACTCCTGTAATTGTACGTTGTTTTTAATGTTTATTGTTAGGCTATTATACTTGTAAAGTCACCTTGATTCATTCAATTTTTCAAACACTAAAACAGTAAATAAATACTAAACTATGGGTTAAATGGTAATTCGGTTTTCATGCTTCCGTAAGTTTTTTTTTTTTAAATGATTCAATTGCTCTATTTAAGATGGTTGGGTGTCATAAGTTTTCATTGTCCTCGATTTCTTTATGAGGATATAATATGTTTTGTTTATGTCCCAAGCTTAATTTATTTATGAGTTTAATTTCTATTCACTGTTAGTGTAAAGTTTCTTTACACTGTCATCTAATCATGTGTATCCAAATCAGTAAAAAAGTTGACTATCACAACAACTACTTAGAAAGTCTAACTATTTTAATGATTTGACAACACATGATTAGATGACAGTGTAAAGAAACTTTATACTAACAGTGGATAGAAATTAAATCCTATATTTATTTAATTTATAATATATAAAGTTTAGTTCACAAGATCTAAGACCGCCACATTAGTTAAGTTGGCCTCTCAGATCCCCACATCAGTTTCTTCTTAACCATTTTCTTGAGCCACCTCATCATATCCTTCTCTTCCCTCTAGCCATGTGACAACTTCTCTTATCTTCCCTCCAGCGCATACCTCCTTAATAACTCATAAGAGTGAGTTAGCTCTTGAATCCTCATTAATTTTTAGTGTCTTCTCAGCTTTCGTATTTCAATATCTTTATCTGCTCATTAAACACACACCACCAGCATATCAATTACTTTTCACATTCCCTCACCGTTACAGATACTCCCCCCTTATCCCTTATTTTTGTCTTTTATTCTCTTTCTTCATTAGCACCCAGCATTGGTTCGGTCCTCACTCCTGAGTACTTGAGTCCCAATTTTTTCTACGCAATGCCATGCCACTTCGCCTAAGTTGTTCATTACAAGATATGGCATCTTGTGGCACTGTCGCCCTTGAAGAAGGGCCCCGGTGGCATTATCAATTCAACTGAGCGGTCCTTTTCAGTGACACTCAGTTTATCCTCTCTCTTATGCTATGTTTTTTATTTATCCTCATGATCCTAATCAACAAGCCAATCCTATTTCCAGATTTCCTTCTGGTTAGTTACTTCTTTTCTTTTCTTTTCTTTTCTTTTCTTTTCTTTCTTTATATATCCTTTCTAACTCAACTCATTCATCTCGTCTGATTTATATAACCTGATTTTATTTACCCGTCAAAGCTTTTAACTCTTGAGATTTTTGGCTACTTTTGATTAGACCCCATCTGATTATGTTTACAAAAATGAAATGGGATCTCAATATCAATTTGATTACTAAGAATTGGGATTCCAGGTTCACTTATTTGAGTATTGTAGGTACTTAATTTCATACTTGATGCTATTTCAACCTATGTAGGGCATGCCTTAATTATGTTTAAGTTATAATTGGCAAAGTTAGGTGAAAGACCATCATAGTTGGTCCTAATTGAAATAGACTGTGGCTCAATGGAGTGGATGTTATATTCGATTACTATTATTATTATTATTATTATTATTATTATTATTATTAGTGATTTCAAGGTCTCACTGCTTTTGTCAGGAGTTTTAGATTAATACTTATGGATCTACAATTCTTTCTATTGGTGTATTTTGCATTGCAGGAGCAGACAAGCTACGGTCAAGAAGTAATAGAAGTTCCCAAAGGGAATTGACTATTCCCAATGATGGACCTGATGTCCAAATTGTTGCTCAAACTTTTACTTTCCGCGATCTTGCAACTGCAACTAAAAACTTCAGGCTAGAGTCCTTTATAGGGGAAGGAGGTTTTGGAAGGGTGTACAAAAGGGTGACTAGAAAGCACGAGTCAGGTAAATCTTTCTATTCTTTATTGAAGTGATTTAATCATGGATGAAAGGGTGTTATATTTTTTTCTCTTAAAGAAACAAGAATGAAAGAACAAGATGTTTTGTTGGAATAGTTCCTTTAGGCCCTCAAAGAGATAAGCGCTTATCTCAGACATTATCTCTGATTTTCTTACATAAGCCGTTCCTAGGATCGTGATTCATACTCTTCTTCTTAGACCAAGAATTTGCTTTGCCCTTGGTCCATAATTTTACTACTATGCTCTTGAACCCCTTGGTTGTTGCCTATTAGTGACACTTGAGTTTCTCCTCTGTCTTATGCTTATGTTTCTTACTTTTTTTGTCTTTCCCCTTTGAGCATGAAATGGACATTATTAGTGCTAATCAATGTTATTAAAACTAGACCAGATAATAAACCGAAAAAGCTTCATGTTAACCGTCTGGTCAAACACGATGATGCCATAATTACATATTTTATATATATATATATATATATATATATATATATACCTGACTCATAGTACGCATTACCAATAATAAAATGTATAATAAGGTTTTAGAGTCTCAATTTTCAAGCTTCATATCACTCTCAATTGAGTGGTTAAGTGATTGGAAGAAAAAATTAAAAAAAAGAAACTCGGCTCAACCCGATCCAATCATGAAATTGGTTATGACATTGAACCATAACAAAATGAGGAACCGCTTCATGATCCAACTAGCTAGTCTAGTCCAGTCCAGTTCGGACACCACTGGTGCTAATACATGCCAATATTGTATTCTTTTTCTAGGTTTGGCCTTTTATAACAACATTTGATTGTTTTGTGTCACCGAGTACTGCGAACACCTGCTACCTATTGACTTTATTAGCTTTGATTGTTAGAGTAGGAGTATCCCTGTCAAAAAATTTAGAAATAAACTCATTAAATAAACCAAAGAAATACCTTTAGTTCTTTATGGACCTTCGTTTATTTATTTGAGGAAAATGAAACTGTCCAATTTTTTTTTTGAATTATGAAATATTTTAAACTCATTATGTTTCAATTGCTTTTCTTTCCATGTTTTCTAGTGTATGGGAGCTTTTGGAAGAAGTAATGTGAAAAATGCCTAGAACTTAGCATAGGATAATTACTAATGTTCATGGTATATTGCTGGATTTGAAAATTTCCATTTGCTCGAATATGAGAATTAGAAGGTATACATGTCAAGCTCTGTTCCCTAATGTAAGGGGGATATTATTATCATTTATTTTTACAATGGCTAGAACAAGTCATATTGTTTCCATTTTTTGACTTTTTTTTTTATCGTTAAGTGAAAGAGTGTGTTTTCTTATATTGAATGGAGAACATCATAATTATTCTTTGAAGTGGATTATTTCTGCTATTAACGATTCTTTGATTATGTTGATGGATAAGTCTGGAAGAAGACCCCTTAAAATGGTAAATCTGTTTTTAATCATACAAATTAATAAAATTTGAATTATTCAATGTAAAATTAAGGTGAATAATAGCTTTGATGCCTAATAAAAGTTCTTGTATTTATATAAGTTTTAGGTTGCTTTAATGGTGTAATTTCTTTCTTAAACTAAGGCTTTGTTTGGTAAAAAGTAACGAATAGTGGATAAGCTAGCTGATAGCGGATAAACTTATAGCAAATGAGCTTATAGCGGATAAACTAGCAAATTAAATTTGAATTGTTTTGTAGAATTAGCGATTAAACTAATTGATAAATGTAAAATGACATAAAATGACATTTTTAATTAATGCTTAAATTTCTTCCATCAATATTAAATATGACAAAATATTTATTAATTATATATAAAATAAATTTATGTTAATTAAACTAATTATTAAGATATTTAGGAGTTAAAATTTTGAAATTTATATTTTAATAATCTAATTTATTTATTATCATTAAAATGTTTTTTATTGGTTAAAAATATTATTTTAAATTTTTTTTATTTAATTTTTCATGCTTTATAAAAATATATGTATTATGAAAATATACGTAACAACATAAATGTGTATAGTTTTTGAAATATATATATACGCACAAAAAATATACTTAACAATATACATAACATAGCTTTTGTAGTGCACTATAATAATAGACATATAACAATAAACATAAAACAATAGTATTATAATTAAAATAAAAATTAAAGGTAATCTTAATTACATTTTATTATATTATTCCAAAATAATAAACAAAATAAATCTATCATCTAGTATCCCACAATAAATTAGCATTATTATTTTTTATTTTATTTAATAGATATAGGAGAGGAATTTAATTAAAATAATGAGAGTAAAAATAAGAAAAAAAAAATACGCTATAAGTTATAAGGTCAAACATTTTTTTAAGTAGTGTTTAAAAAAACGTTATAAACTATTAAAAAAAACACTATAAACTATTGATTACCAAACGGTCCTATTTTTTTTAAATTTATTATCTACTAATCAAATCTATTATAAGTTAGCGAATTGGACTTACCAAAAATAGCCTAAATCATATATTCCAATCCAACCCAATGCAATTTGAATGAAGTTTAAAACCGAAGGTGAATTAAAACATAATTTATTAAACAATTAAATACATAAAAGTTTTCCGGGTGGGGAGAAGCAGAGGAGCTATGAAGAGTGTTTCTCAAGTTTGTTGGAATAGTTCCTTTGAACCATCAAAGAGATAAGCGGCTGTTGCCTATCAGTGACACTTGAGTTTTTCCTCTGTCCTTATGTTTCTTATTATTATTTTTCTTTCCCCTTTGAGCATGAAATGGACATTGTTAGTGCTAATCTGAGGGCCCAAAGGAACTATTCCAACAAACTTGAAGTACTCTTCATAGCTCATCTGCATCTCCCTACCGAGAAAACTTTTATGTATTTAATTGTTTAATAAATTTGGTTTTAATTCACCTTCGGTTTTAAACTTCAGTCTATATATACATGTTTGCTATGACCTTCATTTGTGTTATAACTATAAATAGTCCATTTGGTGGAAATTTGCTATAATAACGTAAATTTCTAACCTTATTGTAGCAAATTTGCTTTAAAAAAATACCTACAGTTAAGCAAATTTGTTAAATTTCTCACGAAATTATTGTTACTTGAACAGTAAAAGAAAGCCAAAAAATTATAAATGAAGTTTTAATAGTATCATTATTCACTTAAATTTAGTTTTCCTTTTAATTATGATATTATTATAGGTGAAAATATATATTCCCTAATTTTAATGAGTTTAGTTTTATCTACAGTGTAAAGTTAAACTTTACACTATTATTCAATTATGTATTGTAAAAATATAACTATTATAACAATTATTTCGAAAGTCTAACACTTTTAATGATATATCAGTATATGATTAGATGACAGTATAATTTTTTTAATATTTACAGTGAATTTAAATTAAATTAAATTTTTATATTTTACTTCTCACTTGTAATTTTTTTACTAAATTTTTTATGTTACGTGCAAGTTACGTTACAATTATGTCAAATATTTAATAATTTATCTAATGATAGTATTTTTCACATAGCGAGTGAATTTCACGGGATTAATTGGAAATCCGTATAATTTTCTGTATTATCATTTATCTGTTAGATTGAATTTGTGTTTTGTACACTAAATTTTTTTATCTTGCATATTTCTTCTAGAATTCAATTAGAAGTTGTCTATGGTGCCCCAGTTTTTGAATTGAACGAATAAAGAAAAGTGATGAAGGATCCTCAACCCAGCGAAATTCATTTTTGTTAACAAAAAGAAAACTAAACCCAAGTGGATATTCTCGGAACGTCTATACACTTGTAAAATAAATGACTGAATTAGTGCATCACTTAATAATAGTAGATGTGTCAATTTGTCCGCCAAGCTTATTTCATGTTGGGTCTGATTTGGAGTAGGTGGAGTAGGTGTTGGTTAGCAAATAATCATTTCATGTTGGGTCTGATTTGGAGTAGGTGTTGGTTAGCAAATAATCAGTTCAACTCAACTCATGTAGGTTACTGGTTAAGTTGGGTTGGGACGGTGTATGGACTTAATTTTTCTTTCTTTTTGTAATTTTTTTTATTTTTTTATATTTATAATAATAAATTATTAATAAATTAAATTTCTACATCAATCAAAATTCACAAAAATCATTTATGTAAATTAGATATAAGTATAACATATTATATTGAGTGTCATTAACATAAACAGTAAAGATTTACTATATTATTTTTGTCATAAACGATTTATGATATATTTATGAAGTATCACTTGAACCATAAATTAATCAATATAAAGAACTAATACAAGTTAGCATCATATTTCAAGTGAAGAAAAAAGAAATGCTTAGATGTACTCACTAAATTTGATAAATCCAAATAAAGCTAGTCAAGGAAATAAATGAATAAAAAATAAAAAAAATAAATATATAACAAAAAAATGACATTTCACATAGTTAAGCCAGCGGACTGGCCTAATCCATTGCGAGCTGGCCCACATTTAGCCAACCTATTTTTGAGCTGAACTGAGCTGACCTATAGTTAGTTCTGACTAAGAAAATTTATCAAACTATTCAAGTCGATCTACGGACTTAGCCTATTTTTACACCTCTAAATGATAGCTATAAGTTATTAATTACAAAACTCATGAATTAATTTAATAATTAATAAATAAAGTGAATACCGGTTCAATAGGTCACTGAAACCGTTTGAAAGAAAGAAAAAAAAACATTTCTCAATAATCATTTGTAAAAAAATCTCTTGACATTAATTATTTGCAAAAGAAGACACTTCTCATTCCTTTGTCCTGAAGTTGCGTGTAAAGAAGCCATGGCAGAATCAAGAGAAGCTCGTTTTTTATTTTCTCATGACAAGGTTAGGAATCTTTTTATTTTTAATTTTGTAATGAAATTTAAATTGATTTTTTATTTCATTATTAAATAATTTTTAATGAAATTTTATATGATTTAGTTTTAATTTATTGTTAATGTAAAGTTCATTCAATTATGTATTAACACATCATAATTAGATTTTTTAACTATGTAATAGTCAAATTTTATTTAATGATTTAACAATACATGATTAAATGAGATCAAAATAAAACTCAATTGTATATTTTATTTCTTACTAAAATGTCTATTTTAAAAAAAAATTAGTGAATATTAAATTTATTTATTTATTCAAGTTTTTTTTATGTTTATATTTTTCTTTAAGACCCTTGTCATTTCTAATCTCATGACGGCATTTTTTGTCCTGTCATGATATTTTTTTATTTTTTTATTTTTTATCCAAGCCTCATTGCCTCTAGGATTACATAGAACATTCTTACAAAAAAAAAAAAAAACGCATCAGGCTTGCCTCAACATATCATAGTCACAATACGCACTATCTGGCAGAAGAGAATAATAATCATAAATAAAAATAAAAATAGAAAAGATAAGAACGCCATGCTCAAATTAATTATTAAAAAATTGTATGATAATCAACAAAGTCACGATTGGAATTATAAGTAAAACATACATAGTAACAAAATATTATAAAAATATGATTTATTTTTAAAAAAAGTACGAAATAAATATAGATATTTAAATTTAATTAAACAATTTGATTGCATCATGGATTCATGGAATAACTTTTTTTTTAAAAAATGAAAATAGTTTTTTTTATAATTTTATTTTAATAAGATATTGGAATTTGTTAAAAAAATTTAAAATTTAAAATTTTTTAAAAATTTTTTTAATGGAAAATTATTTTTTAATAAAACAAAACAAGAAAGAGTATATATCCATGATGGGATTAGCATAAAAAACCGTTATGAGAAAAAAAAAAATTAAGAAATTCTTCATGTGAAAAATTAAAAATGGGAATTTATCATAAGAAAATAAAAAATAAAGATTGATGAAATAAAAATAAAAAATATTTTATAAGGAAAAATTTTAATTTAATTTTCATGAAATAAATAAAAATAAAATAAAATTTTCATGTGTCATAAAAAAAAATTTTAGGATATGCAACAAAAATAAGAAAATAAAATAAATGTTGGTAGATTAAAATATAATAAAACAAGAGATGAGATGAGAAACGTTTTTAAATGTTTCAAAACTCGTTACAATAAATAAACTTGATAAAATATTGATGCACCTATAACGTGTATAGTAGTAGAACACTCCAGATATTCTCTTCGACAAATCACCCACTCTCTTATTCATCATCTTGATTTACTTGTTGTGTTTTGTGTTCGTGGCTCAAATTGTTCCAACCACAACAAAACCAAAACCTTAGTTCACCTATGACCGTGTTGTCAAGGCCTTCATAATTTGATTTGGTCCCAGTCTCTGGGGTCAGATTAGTCTCTTTAGATTTCTCATTGTCCATATTTTTGCGACCGACACTAGCAAGTAGCAATTATGTGAAATTTTAAAATTTTAAGGTAAAATATAAAACAAAAATCTCAAATTTTTGGTGATGTGAGATTTATTGTTGAGTTTTCTTTTTTTTGATAAATCATTGCTGAGTTTTACATAGATTAAAAAGACCCATTTTACCAACCAAAAAAAAAACCCTCCATATAATAGATTTTTATTTGACTAATGTAAATTGTTGAGTGGTGGTAACATTTTTACATTAAATGATCCAGTAAAATATGAAAATTTATTCCTCAAAGCTTGTTATATCTCATGTTGTTTAAAAAATGTAACTTAATATATATTTAAGTCATGAAACTCTACTATTCCATAAGTTGGTTTTTTGCAAATGAAATTTTTTTATATCCTTGAGTCGTAATAATAAGTATTTTCATTGAGAGACTCCAAACACAAAAGGAGTTCGTTAAAATTGAACTTATGTCTTCAAGAGTACTTTCGACTTGTTTGAGTTTAAAATAGCACCTCAAAATTTTCATAACCACAAACTTAATTTAAATCATAACTTCATGATCATACCTTTTAATAATTGCATTTGTGGTCCTTTGTTTTTAATTTCCATACGTCATCATAATTAACTTGAGCAACACGCTGAGTGATTTGTGGAAGTTGTTATTGCACATGGATCACATGTTTGTTTTTATGTTATACATGGCTGAGAATTCAGATGTACGATGCATGTTGGGTGCAAGTTATATTTTCTAATAATGAAAGGGAAAATGAAATGTTTTGTTTACATATTCCATCAAGTACTATGGCCTTTCTATAAATATGTGAAGCATTCAAGGACCACGCCAACTAAATCAGTTAGCCACTAAGACTTTCATTTCGCAGCTTCCCTTCACAAATATAAACAGGAAAGGAAGCCATGTCTACTCCAGTTTCAGCAGTTCCTGCCTGTACCCACAATAAAACACCAACATTTCATTTCACTCGTTCTTCTGCAAATTTTCATCCAAGCATTTGGGGAGATAGTTTCATCGCCTATGCTGCAGACTCTACGGTATCATGCAACTTGATTAATGTCTAGCTCTTAGGCAACATAAAATAGATAATATAGTTTATTCTCCATGTATATAACTTTTATTCATGCATGAACGCATATTTTTTCTTTTTTTTTTATACAACATAAAGCCGTCACTACAATTTAAGGCAAAGAATTTTGCAAAAATTCTTATCTATAATAATTTAAACTAAGTTTACATAAAAATTTGAATTTAGTTTTGATCTATTGTCAAGTTATGACTTTTCATGTAATTGTTATCTTATTCAAAAAAAAAAATTAAGAGTAAACACTTATTTTAGTCATCCAAAAATATAAGTGTTATCATTAAGTCTTCCAATAATAAATACACTAAAATGATCATTCAATGTCAAATTTTGACATCAAATTGATTCTTTAATGTTATTTTTTGACATCAAATTAGTCTTTTAATGTCATTTTTTGACATCAAATTGGTTATTCAATGATATATTTTACATCAAATTGATCTTTCAAAAGAACCAATTTGATATCAAAAATTATTAAAAGACTAAATTGATATCACTTATATCTTTTGATGACTAAATTAAATGTTTACTCTTTTTTAATAATGTCGTAATACATAATTAGATGATAGTAAAAGTATAAATAATGAATCTAAACTAAACTGAAATAAATTTAATTTTGATTTATAGTGACAGTAAATTTTTTTACAATATCTTCTAATTACAAACTGTCATATCATTAAAATGTTAGAATTTTATATAGTTAAGCTTTAATTGATTGATTCTTTTTTTGCTAAAGTTGGATGAATGGTAACATGACATTTCCTGTAATCCATATTATTATGTTATGATCAAATAGGTTTAAAAATCATGTGTATTAGGTTTCAGGCTTTAGGTCCAACATGTTTAGTGTGTGAGATCATGTATAGGATGGGTGGAACCAAGACAACCCTTTGTGAAGTGTCAGATCTCCTCTCCTCTCTCATATACGTAAATATGTGTGGTATTCACACATGATGATTGTTATGACGAGTGATCTACCATCCCATCAAGTAACATAATTTATTGTCGAGAAAGGAGAGAAAGATCATGTTCTTGAAGTGCATAAGTGTGTACAACCCTTTTCAGTGTTTAATTGGAGTGAATTTATCACAAAATTAAGATATTTTCAACGAGTATACAATCTTGAACTAATTATTAGATATATATAACTGGTGTTTGGTATTCTAAATTCTAATATAATGATGGTGTGGGGAAAATTCAACATAAAAGAGTTTGACCTATTATATAATTGTTATTATAATTAAATTATTTTAATGATTTACAATATATAATTAAATGAGTGAATCAAAATTAAATCTATTTAAATTATATGTTACAAGCTAATAAGCTTGTAGTTTAATTAGTATCAATCTCAGTATCTAAGATTTGTTAGGGTGTGATGTTATCGTAGGTTTAATCTTCTACTAATTAATCTACTTATCCATCTCCCCCTATTTAATTACTTATACCTCCTACATACAAAAAAAAAGTGTCACGAAACTTTTAAAAAGCTTTTAAACATAAGTTAGTAGAAAAACTTTTGAATATATAATTCTAATATAAGACATGAATTCAAACACCTATGCAGAGTTATTGCTAAAAATAAATAAATTGCACGTCATAGGTTTCATTTTAAGGCCTACTTCTTTCATTTCATTTTTTTATAATTCGGTTTATTAATTTTTGAGATACAAAATTGGAGTATCTGATTCTCATTCCACAAACCTATCTTACAACGTGTCCTGGTAGGATTAAAGTCCCAATTTTATCAACTCTCACAAAGCCACTACCCTATGTATAGAACTAGACTCGGGCCCGATCCGGTCACGTAGTTGAATCACTAGTACGGTGGTTCAATTAAAAAATATCAATTAGACAATTTTTTTTAATAAAATTATAATCATTCGATTTTTTAGTTAGATAAAATTTGCTTTTTTTATTTTATTTTTATCCAGTTTAAACAACTCACTTTATATATTTTGTTTGGTTTAGATTTTTAAACGTGCATCGATATGTACGTTTTCTTGTTTGCATCAAACAAAAGCAAAACAAACACGCTATTATTCTCTAAATATTTATTCAATTTATTAGGTTTTGATAAAGAATTTAATTTTAATTTATTGTCAGTAAAAATAAATTATATTGTTATTTAATTATGTATTATTAAATTATTAAAAAATTTTAATTATAACAATAATTATTATAAAAATTTAACTCTTTTAATAATGTGTCATATATAATTAGATGACAGTATAAATTCTTTTTACATTAAAAATAAATTAAAATTAAATCTTTTAATAATTTAATAAAAAAAATCAAAACTTTTATCTTTAGATGATTGGGTCACCAATTCTCAAAAATTGACTTAAGTAATAAGTAAATTTAAATTCAGTAATTAAATAATTTATATAAATTTGTGATGTTTAGAGTTTGGTATGCAAAAAAAACACTTATAATAAGGATAGACAGCCTTAATATCATGAACAAAATTAATTTCACATTTAAAAAAAAATCCGAATAAGGAGTTATAAAAAGTGACTAGGTCACCAATTTTTCTGATGTAGTCGAATCAGTCCCAATCCGATAGCACTCCTTTTAGACTAGTAGCGTATGTGGCCATGAAATGTTGTTTATTTTATAATATACTATAGTCGATAGTACTCACTATACAACTGTAATAAAAATAAAAAAATTTATTTTAAATATGATTGTATTATATTTTACTTTATTGCTGGAATGTAATGTATTTAATTTGTGTACTTAGCATCTATTTGTTTTACAAAATATAAATGTTGTAAAAAAATGTTTTATGTATACTTCGGCATTTGGTGTAAAATATATGTATTTATTTTATTTTTTAGTATTTGGTATTGATATATAATGCGTTATTCTCCAATATGTTTTGTATTTCAACTAATTAAAACAAATAATTTCTTAGTCAAGGAAACTTACATCCTTTATAGGAAGAAAAAACAGACTCAGGGAAAAATTAGAAACATTATACAATAACAAGATGTTTCATTCCTTGAAGAAAATGTTTGTAACTGAAATAATTTTTTTAAACAAAAATATTGAAAAAGTTAAAAGAATTTATTTCGTTTTAAATATTTTTCGACCAAATTACATTTTAGTCTAAACTTTGTCGACCTTTCTAGAGTTTTGGGAACTTTACACAGGTCCTTAATTTTAAATTTCACAAATATACATCCTATGATGATTACTTCATTTTATGATAAAAGATTAAAATCCTTCTACTTAGAGATTTGTGTTTTTTTTTGGCTGAAATCTCTTCCCTCCCCTTTCCCACAACAAATCATTCCCTAAGGCTCCATTCCCTTTCTCCACCATACATTAACTAATTAAAGTTGTGTATATTGCTTTTACAATCCTCTTGCATATGAATCTATTTTCAATAAAATAATTTTCACCTATTTTAATTGTTTGACACCTTTTTTCCAGGAAGTTGATGACAACATAAAGCAACAAGCTCAAACACTAAAAGAAGAAGTGAGAAAGATGCTTGTCGCTAAAATTGATAATCTCTTCGAAAAGCTAAATCTGATTGACATTGTCCAGCGTTTGGGTGTGTCTTACCATTTTGAGTATGAAATTGCTAAAGCATTGCAACAAATACACAGTATGTATACTGACAACGATATCATTGCTCATGAAGATGATCTTCATTCCCTTGCTTTACTCTTTCGACTACTTAGGCAAGATGGTTATTGCATTTCATCAGGTATGCCCCCTATACATCAGTTGCCTTTGATCTTTAAATTAAACTAATTACATACTGATCATATAGCCATGTACTAGCAAGCCTTTATCATAACATAATCCTAAATATTAATGGTTGTGATTCATGTAATTTCTTGACAATCGAATAGATATATTCAACAAATTCAAGGACAACGAAGGAAACTTCAATCAGAAACTTACAAGCGATGTTCGAGGAATGTTAAGCTTGTATGAAGCTGCACAGCTAAGGGTTCACAGAGAGGACATACTAGATGAAGCACTTGATTTCACTTGCACTCACCTTAAGTCTGTGGCAATTCAATTGAGCCCTATTGCTGCACAGGTCAATCATAGCTTAAGGTATCCTCTTCGCAAGGGCATGCCTAGGCTAGAGGCAAGATCTTACATGTCTTTCTATCAAGAAGATCCTTCCCATAATGAGATTCTATTATTGTTTGCTAAAGTGGATTTCAACATCCTTCAAAAGCTGCATAAAAAAGAAGTAGGCAATATCTCTATGTAAGTCGTTCAATGACATTCTTCCTCCATTAAAAGAAAAAGCAAAAAAATTAAATAAATTATTTTGATTAATTTCTATAACTGTTATCTTCTGTTTAGATGGTGGAAGGATCTGGACTTCTCAACAAAGCTATCCTTTGCACGAAATAGGATAACAGAATGTTATCTTTGGACTCTTGGGTTGTATTTTGAGCCTCACTACTCTCTTGCCAGAAAGATGACAACGAAAGTTATTGCACTTGCATCAACCATTGATGATATTTATGATGCATATGGCACCATTGAAGAATTACAACTTTTCACTGATGCAATTGAGAGGTCCAGCACATGAAAAATACACATTAATCAAATTTTTACGTGTTAAAATTCTTTCTAGCTCATGTGGTAACTGAAATTCTTACTGAATTCTAGGTGGGATATTTGTTGCTTGGACTATTTACCAGACTATATGAAATTATGTTACAAGGCACTTTTGGATATTTATGAAGATATAGAGCAAGAGATGACCAAAGAAGGAAGAGCATACTGTGTTAAATACGCAAAAGAGGAAGTAAGATTCAATTTCTCTCATTCTTCTTACTCTCCTTCCCTTTAATTTTTGCTAACTCATTAGTGAATTACAATTATGTTTCTTCTTTTTGTATGGATTGTGCCTTGTACTAAGGAACGCTTTACTTCATGCAGAAAGTAAAATCATAAGAAAATTCAAGTAGTTTTTTGTTTCCATTGTTATTATTGTAATAATATTAGTAAGTGTATTCCAGATGAAAAACATGGTCAAAGCCTACTTTGTTGAGGCCAAATGGTTCAATAACAACTACATACCAACAATGTCAGAGTACATGAGCAATGCTACAATATCATCTGGTTATTCTATGCTCGCAACAACATCTTTTGTTGGCATGGGAGACGTTGCCACAGAGGAGATTTTCAAATGGCTAAATGATGACCCAAAAATTATTAAAGCTTTGTTAGTTATTTGTAGGGTCATGAATGACATTGTTTCCAATAAGGTACATTTAAAACACCACTGAACACTAAATTATAGTCTGTGGAGTAATTCTCTTCAAACCTTAATTAGATGCGTCTTTCATTTTCCTTTCCTTACCATTTTTTTCATCTTTGCCCAGTTTGAACAAAATAGAGGACATGCTGCCTCAGTCCTTGAATGTTACATGAAACAATATGATGTCTCGAGGCAAGAAGCCACTAATGAACTTCGTAAGCAGGTTGTGAATGCTTGGAAGGATATAAATGCGAAATGCCAAAGACCTACAGAAGTTTCTATGACTTTCCTTTTGCGTATTGTCAACCTTGCACGTGTGATGGATGCGTTTTATGAAGATGAAGATTGCTACACTAATCCTGGAGGAGCAATGAAAAATTACATTACAAGTTTGCTAGTGGATCCGGTGCCAATATGAGCTCAACTACTAAGGCTTGCTTGTTCCCTTCTTGTATTAAGCATAATTATATGAATGCTTAAACTTTCAAGTTTTACACCCATATCACAAAGAATAATTGAAGTACTCATGAATATTACAGTGTGTATTCACAAAGTTACTTTCTTTCATGTACCTTGGGATGGGAATTCTACCATTAGTGCCTATTTAGGTGGGCATTTTTGCACATTCAAATAGGCACTTGCCCATGTTCTATATGTTTGGTTATGCGTTCTATGTCGTGTTTAAAACTTGCTTTTACTCCTAAAACGTGGTTCTTATCGAAAGTGATAAATACTTGCTTCTGCGTTGAGATTTATGCATGGAAAAAGTAAATTTGCCCAACAGTCATCTTTCATTTTTACCTTTCTCTTGCATCTTGTCTCTTCTTCACTCTCTTGCCTCAACGCTGTCTTTGTTGCAGCAGCTCGTGTTTTCCAGCTTTAATATTATGTATTTTATTGCATTTTTTAATTTAATAATAGCATAAAAAGTAAAAAAAAATTATATCAACATTTATTCCATCTATCAAAGTATACCCAAAAAATAATGAAATAAAATAAAAGAGTAATAAGAAAAATATAATATAGAACTCGTATGCTTTTTGTACATCTAAAAGTGATTTTGATTAACATTATCCAAATAATATTAAAATTTTTAAAATTAATTTTCAAATAAAGCTTTATAAACATAAATCACTTCACTACAAATTCATTTTAGACTTTGGACCAAAATCAAGTTTACAAAATCAAAATTTTCACAAATCTAGTTTACAAAATTTAATTCAAACACACACTTAACATTTATGACTAGTTGTGAATAATTACAGTATTCATGAATATTCATCTTTCCCATTGCATTGTGTAGTTTGTTTTATTCTGAGGCATGACAGAATTAAACATTGTAAAAAATATTATTTCCAATATGCATAACATCTAAGTTATGTTGGATGAAATTTGTGCGTCAATATGTAGAATATATATGCTCTACTCGTTCCAATTGTAATTAAACTCATAGCTCAATGTTTCTTTGTTGCCATTAATTGATATTGGCAATATCCTTCTTACTTTTTGATAAACTTAGTCCCTGGTTAGTCGTGGAGAAAATGACAATGTTTCACTATGTCTTGAAGAAACGCATTTGTCATTACCCAAACCTAGGGCCGCATAGACTAAGGCTAACCAAAGCCCGAGGCCCATGCCATGAGACAATCTAGCTGTTGTAACTGCAGAACTATATATAACCATCTACAAAATTGTAATAAAACAGAGAAGTGAGAATAGAGAATAGAGAATAGAGAGAGCAAGGGAAGGTGATGGCTACTTGCCTACTTATATGTATAACATATATTTTGGATTGTTTTCTTTTTATTTTTTTTAGCAAATAGAAAGTATATGATATATTATTCATTATTAATAAATTATTTGCACATCTGCTCCTTAAACTTAAATCTAAGCTCTAGGTCCCTTTATTTTCAGACCTACAAATACCATCAATAATTTCAGTTCATTTGTTATATTTGTTAATAGTATTTTTTCAGTTTCATTATTAATGTAGTTACCTTTCTATAGTTGACTTATATTTGTTAGATAAAATTAAATAAATGCAATTAACTTATACTTGTTAGTAAGAATAAATACTGCTAAATTTGGGGATGCTCTCTTAAAAGATTATTCCAAAATCCAAACTCTTCACTAACGATTTCATGCATTTGGAGGTTACTTGGTATTCTAATCTTTATCTCCCATGGCCAAGAGTATTCTGCTGCTTATTATGGCTTTGTTTGGATTATGAGAGAAAAAGAATAAAAAGAAATAGGAAAAAGAGAAATAGAGTAGAAAATTAAATTTTATTATAAATACATAGTTATCCTTATTTATTTATTTATAAAATAACAAAAAGAAGGGTATATTAGTCAAATTTTCACCTCTACCCATTTCTTCTTTATTTCTTCTCACTTTATGAGAAAAATAAAAAAGTTGTGAAACTTACCATTTTTTTTTCTTCTTTATTCCTTCTCTAATCAAACAAGAGAACTTTCACATTTCTCTTTCTATTTCTCTCTTCTCTAATTCTCCCTTCTTTATTTCTTTCAAAACCAACAAACCATACGTGTCTTGATTTGGGGTAATCGTGTGTCGTACTAGCTAGAATAGTATTGGTTTTCTCACTTTTGTTTTATTAGTCTGCAATCTTGGGCCTCAAGTTTGGTACAAGCATATCCAGCAACCAATAGAGCTCCATGAAAGGAGGCCACTTGGTTCGATCTATTCATTATTTATCTTAAACGTGTGCAGCATAAAATCCCATGGCAGATCTCATATGCCAAATACCAACCAGCCCATTCTGTCTCGACTCCTTCCCCATTTGCCAACCCGACCAACCAGCCTCACCCGGCCTGTTTCTATTACATACAAATAATTGCAGTTGACTAATATTCACTTGACTAGTTGACTTGGACTATGATTCTGTGTTCACTTGACTGGTTGACTTGGACTATCATTCTGTGTCAAGCTACTCCTTGTATTTGTATCCTAGCATAATAGACATAGAAAAGTTGGTGCTCGGTTTCCTTCATTTACCCATCAAATACCATGTGTCTCAATTATGCATAAATTATTAGAAGGTTTGTCTGCCTATCAAGAATTTTAAAAAAAATATCTATCAAAACATGGAGGACACTTATAATGAGCAATGAACATGTCTAGCATTTGGCAAATAAATAAATAAAATGGTGCCGATGAATGGTAATTTTTTTACTATATAGGAAGCGTTGTTAATTTAATAAAAATATTGAATACTTTCCAACAAAACTTAATTGATGAATTATCGACTTATTGACAATATTAATATGTCAAAAGTTTAAATTATTTGCCTTTAAACTTTTACAAAGTGCAGATACTTGTAATAATGAATGTAATATAAACTCTTGATCAGTTCAGTATTTAATAAGTGATAGTATAGCAATAGTATGCATAGTATTACAATAGTATGATTGCAGCTTATTAACGGATGCGGATGGAGAATTGCATATAATTTTTTTATTAGTAGTACGTAATTAAAATTCTCATATTCAATCATTTGGTTTATGGATTGAGTCAATAATATAGTAATAGAAATTTCAGTTTTTTTTTTTGTTTCTTAGAATATTCCTCACCCGTGGTTGCGAGGACTAATTCCTCGAGATACTAAAATTCATTTAAGAGATTAATCTCTCTTAACAGATATTTTTTTATACACATGAGTCAAGAATCAAACCCTTAACCATATGCTTAAGGAGTTTAAGTATCTACCACTTATATCACATCATATTAGTATAGAAAGGTTCACTTTAGTTACGTGGAATAGGGACAATGCTAATAATAAACAATAATTTTTATAAATTAAAAGAATTTAATTTTGATTATTTCTCAATATATTCACTCAATCAAGTGTTGATAAGTTATTAAAAAGATTTAATTTTTTTATGTAATTATTGATAAAAAAAAATTCTTTAATATGTGATAATTAATATAAAAAATTTTATACTAACAAAATATTATAATTAATTACAAATAAAGAAATATATTTTTTCAAACTATGAAATTATATATAAAATTATTATTTACACTATAAAATCAATCTTTTATTCGTTTTTTTTCGAAATTTAACCCATTAAATTTTGACCACAATAATTTACAAAATTTAATCAACCATATTTGACTTAGTACCTAATTAATGCTACGTCACCATTGAAGAGTGGAGAGTGGGGCTTGGTAAAAGACGTTTCCGAGTTATGCTGACTCAATTTTTTTCCCCCATCATGACCGTCCTAATCAGCATTTGGTCATCAGTTAGACTTTGATTATGTCCAACAACTACAGCCAAGAGAGTGCTATAAAAAAGTCACATTTATGGATTTCGATTATTAAATTTTTTATGAATAATCTAATGATAAAAATATTCAACTAAAAGAATGTATATCACATTGCTCATATCAAAATGATGAATGAATTACTAGTGAGATATGCTGGAAGCAAATTGTAACATGCGCATTCAGATCAATCACACAATTTACATTTTTTATTTGTTTTTTCATAGATTTCAATGGACAAGAATACGTTGTCAAAGTTGTTGAAATTGAAGAAAAGAGGAAGAGAGACATTAAAAAAAAAATTGACAACATATTTAAATTAATTATTATTTTTCCAATAAAAGAATAGTTCGACATTCTTGACAATTAAAATGGTACTAATTCTTATTTATTAATTATATGCTTCATTAAATGTTTTATGGATGTAAGCTTTTTAACACATCAACAATTAAAATTCATGCATATAATATGCATAAATTTGAAATGAACCACTATGAAGTTGTCAAATATAGACTTTTGATTTAACCTTAAACTTAAGTATCACCAAAAAAACAAACCTTAACCTTAATCTTACCATTCATAAGTTTTTTCTTTTCATTTTTTTTCTTCCACTTTTTTACCTTCATTCCCGTCCATAATTTTATATAGCAACAGAACATGTGGCAGTTAACCACAATGAGTAATATATACGACATTAATCTGCCACATGGCAACTTGTAACTCCTCATTCTTCACTTATAAGCCACGTATACCACAACTCTCACTGCACTACCATTACATTCTTGTGGTCTTCAACTATCTCTCTTAATCCATTTTCTTTCTTTAATTTAAAACCATAGCATTTTGTTTAGCAAAATTATGGAGTGTAAAAGTAACCCAAAAAAAAAAAAAACAATTAAAACAAGTTCAAATAAAAAAAAATGCGATTCTATGTTTGAATGCTCCCAAAATTTCTAAAAGCGATTATTGTAATCTATAATCACTGCCTTTCCATAAGTACCTTCTCTAATCTCTATTTTCCTTAATTATCCCCAACTTGCGTCACACACACACACACTCTCTCTCTCTCTATCGCCGTCTCTGTATCCGCCATTCCTTCTATCTCAGCGGTTTGATCGCCGGCACGCATCTCTGACCGATCAACTTTCCGGCATTCCGGTGACCTTCTCCGATGATTGGCCACTTTGATTGATCCTTCTCAACTCAATTTTCGAACCACTTTCTAGCACCCCACACCATTCTTCTTCCTCTTCCTCTTCTTCTTCTTCTTCTTCTTCTTTCTTTTTTCGCCCATCGCTTTCAGATCCGTTACCCTTCGAGTTCTGATGCGAAATTCGGGGAGGAAATGATAAGCATTTATGGATTAGGTGAAATTTTCTCCACGCGTCTCATGAACTCACTCACAATTGACAATCCCATCGCAAGAAGCTACTTCTGAATCCAAAAATTTCTGAGCTAAGCAGCTTAGGGTTAGGGTTCGAAAAAAAAATGTTCAAGAAAATCATGAAAGGTGGTGGGCACAAGAAGCCCTCCAAATCCGACTCCAACGAGTACGGTAACAACCGCAATTCGTCGTCGGTCTCCGCCAATGTGGTGGTCAACCACGCCTCGCGCGGTGGCCCCGCCGCCGCGCCGGGCCCTAATTTGGGCGGCGCCGGTGCCTCCCTTGCTCCGCCGTCGGGCACCATTGAACCGCTCCCTTTGTTCCGTGACGTGGCGGTCTCGGAAAGGCAGAACCTTTTCCTCCGAAAGTTGCAGATTTGCTGCTACGTTTTGGATTTCTCTGACACTCTGAAGTCCGTTCGAGAGAAGGAGATCAAGCGTCAGGCATTGATGGAGTTGGTTGAGTTCATTCAATCGGGTTCGGGAAAAATAACGGAGCATTGCCAAGAAGAGATGATAAGAATGATATCGGTGAACATATTCCGGTGCTTGCCACCAGCTTCGCACGAGAACACTGGTCAAGAGAGCACCGATCCTGAAGAGGAGGAACCGTGCTTGGAGCCAGCGTGGCCCCATTTGCAGCTTGTGTACGAGCTGCTTCTCAGATATGTGGTGTCATCTGATACGGATACCAAGGTTGCAAAACGGTACATTGATCATTCTTTTGTGTTGAAATTACTTGATTTGTTTGACTCTGAGGACCCCAGGGAGCGTGAATATTTGAAAACTATATTGCATCGCATATATGGAAAGTTCATGGTTCATCGGCCATTTATTAGGAAGGCAATTAATAACATTTTTTATCGGTTTATTTATGAGACTGAGAGGCATAGTGGTGTTGGGGAGCTTCTGGAGATTCTTGGGAGCATCATTAATGGGTTTGCGCTTCCCATGAAAGAGGAGCATAAGTTGTTTCTTGTACGGGCGCTTCTGCCTCTGCATAAACCTAAGTCGGTTGCTATGTATCATCAGCAGTTATCGTATTGCATCACTCAGTTTGTTGAAAAGGATTTCAAGCTGTCGGATACGGTTATTAGGGGTTTGTTGAAGTATTGGCCTGTCACCAATTGCCAGAAGGAAGTTCTCTTCCTTGGAGAACTGGAGGAAGTGCTGGAGGCCACACAAGCTGCGGAATTCCAACGCTGCATGGTTCCCCTTTTTAGACAGATTTCCCGCTGCCTCAATAGTTCTCACTTTCAGGTTCGTGGATTTTTTTATTTTTTATTTTATAGAGGTGTTGGTTGGGGTTAACCAGTTTTCTTCCTTTTTTATTTCTTTTTGTTTATAAATTTGCAATGTTGCTTGTTGAACTGTTACTTTCTATGTTAAGATACATTCAATGTAGGTCTATTTATACTTGCACTCCTTCTAGTTAAATGCGGTTGTTTATTTATGGTATATATTAACTGGGGGTAATATAAGTTTCAGCTGCCTATTTAATAAACTTTAATTGTCCTATTCTTTTTCTGTTTTTCCTTTTAGCCCCAAACTCTATTGTGATTGAATCCAGTTTTTTAGTGCTGTAGATTTATTAGTGCTGTTGTAGTTTTTAGTTGCTTTTTATGGCATGCATCTATAAGAGATGTACTGTTTAATAGGGTAAAAAAAAGAAAAAGAAAAAGAAAAAACTTCTATATTATATCATTATCTATTAATGTGGGAAGATGTATTATGTTCTATATGACTTAATTGGCTTCTGGCCTTTCACACATAGAAATGCAAACATAGACAGACACATGCACATGCTTTTTGCACGTACAGGGGTCTTGAATTCATTTTTAGTTCATCTTCTGCTTGAAAACTGAATACTGAACTGGCAAAGTTAACCAGAATTGGAATTCAACTGATGGCTATTAGTTTACTTATTACGTTATGAATTTGTAAGTGTTTGTATCCTGGCATAAAATAAAGTTTATATGGGTAATGGCTTATGTTTTGGATCGTAATGTTGGTTTTCTATTTAATAACTGTAATAGGGAAGTTTGTAATTTGCCTTAGGTAGCATTTACGAAATCTCCGAGATATAGTTTTGTTTCTTTCTATTATTACCTTTATTTTTTTAAAATTATGCAGTCACATGCACGTGACGATATTTTAAGAATGCCAGTAAAGTTGGAACTGAATATTGTATTTAGAGTCAACTGTGCTTTGGTCCCGGATTTATTAGGTCAAATGCAACGCCCCTCTTGATTTAAGAAACTGAGCACATTCCCCTGTGATTTAACATGATCGATTGCAATGCGCCACCTGACGTCCAATTCCAGGGTAAAGTTTGATGGTATGGGAGTCACATGCAAGTCACATGACCTATGTGCTGTAACTAAAAACAAACAACTTGAAAGGACAAAATAACTCCTAATGAACTTGTTTTCTGGGAGGCCATCCCCGGCTTCCTCAGTGCGTCATTGTGGATGACCTCTGTTTTTTCCTCAAGGAAAGAGAAACGAGGAGTATTTCAACAGGGCATATCCTGTTCCCATAAGCTGCTTGGCATCATCTAACATCTTCCTCTCTACAAACCCTGCCATAAAACACCCGTAAAGGAAATTGGTGTTTTATGAGGATGATTACACAAATTAGTATACTATTTATACCTTTCAATTTTCGAAAACCCCATTTGCGTTACAATCGAGGTTTTATTAAATTAGAATCTAATGATTGTTGGTTTGGCACATTCAATTCATAGAAAGCTAATATTCTTTCATTTTGCCAGCTTCCTTTTCATTATTTCAGTTCCGTTGGTGGTTATGAGGGCTCATTTTCCTCGCCCCCACCCCAGATCAGGTTTTCTTTGTGCATCTTGCAGGGTTGAACAGAGAGTGTATCTAAGAGCTGATTATGATCTCTATATAATTATGTCTCTTGCTGGATTTCTCTTAATCTGAGTAACTGGGCACCCCTTGATTGATTCTTTTTGGTGGAAATTCATTGATATCAATTGTGATGTTGTCTCTTTGTCATTTATGTCCAGATAAAGAAAGTAGTGTTACCATTTGTTATTCTAATTTATTGACATCGTAAATTATGATGAAAATTTATGGTTATCCCAATGTCAAGAGACTTGTCCTCCTATGAGTTGTCTTATCAGATCATTTGTTTTTGTTTTCACCCTATTAGTCATGTGACTTGTATGCAACTCCCAAACTGTCAAACTTAACCCTTTATTTGGATGGTAGGTGGCACATTGCAAATGATCTTGTTAAAAAAGGGTGAATGTGCATAATTTCTTAAATCATGAGTACATTGCAATTGATCCAATAAATCAGGGAGCAAAGAGAAATTGAGCCTTCATTTAACTTATATTTTCGTGCATTAGCCCCGTTCTTGATAAGGTTCTCCTAGTTATAACCATTTTGTTAACCGTGTGTTTGCATCTGTCTCATCGCGTTCTAGTAACATTGTATTGAGACTATTGTCTCTTGGTTTCTTATAAGCATCTGCATCCCTTTCAAACTCCCAACAGTTGGCAAATAGCCCCTTCCTTCCAAAGTTTTCAGAAATATCCAAACTCCAGCTGAACCAGAATCACAAAATTGAGAGAAATTTTATCTGCGGAGCACACTCTCAGAACCAAGCTCTGCCAAACCCCAGCTTAGCTGATCCAAATTCTTTCTTTCTTTCACTTATTAGTGAATGGAAGTTTAAGCAGGTTAATTGCAAAAGTTACAACAAGGGCTTATTTGCTAGAGTTGAGCTGAAGAGGGTGCTTTGCATTTTATCCTATGTGTTATAATGCTTTTGAATTTGAAATTTTTGTTGGCTTCTGTTCAAAATCTCAAACATTGTACATTGATTCAATCTCTTAGCTTAAACAATCGTTCTATTCCCTTTTTCGTTGAGATCATTAAGCTGCATTATCAGTGTGGATGTTTTCATATGCAGATAAGTACTTTTAATGCCTTCATTGCTGTTTAAAAGCTGTTGATGCATAATTTTGTCTCCTGGAAAATATTCCGGAAGTTTGTCCTAATATAGCCCTTTTATTAATGTGAATGATACTAGGCTTGTGCAAATTGTTTAAGTTTGCACCATTGGCTGAATATTGGTTCTTCCGAGACCTTAAATATCTCTTTTTTGATCAAATAAGAAACATTAGAGAACAAAATGAAAGGAGAAACCTAAAAATTCAAAACCCTGAACATACAAGAGAATCTCATTAACTGATCAAAACTCATTAGTCTCTCTACATGTCCAACACACAAACCCTTCTAAAATAGCCATTAGCTGAGCACCATGATGAGTCTAAGAAGATCACTTTATCCCACAAAAGGGATACTTGAAAATTTTGGTATTCCTCTCCATCTGGAAGCTCCAACTAATAGCATATGTTGCATATGGCCTAAGAACCTTGCCTCTCTACTCCTCCCAAAACATCTTAAATAAGATAGGAGAAAGTGCTCCAAACTATCTGGATAAATCCAACATCCACCAAAAATTCCAAAGAGTCTACACCGCGAATATCTAGCTGTTGGGCAGTGTATAAGTAAATGGGACACAGCATTATCTTTTGTAGTCCAAACTTCAAATGAAAAACTTGACTTAGAGAAGTCCTTTGGTTTCCAAATTTGGAGAATGAGTGAGGAACTGCCAACTGGAAATAGGATTTACATGAATACTCTTCAGAGGATTCTGGAGTTAAAATCCTGCCTAGACCTTAAATATTTCACTGAACATATCAAGTGGAAATTTCTTTTTCATTGAAGCATACTGGTAGTCTCTATCAGATTGCAATAACGAGGATTTAGGACAAAGAATTTGATTGAATAGCATTTCTGTAGATTTGCCTTGCATACTGTAGTTTGGCAGTAATCAATGTTACCAGAAAGATAGCGGTGCCTTTAGTGTCCTTCAATGCTCTGTTTTTTCTTATTGGACACAAAGTTAGGTGATGCCTTGTGGAAATGAAGACAGGGAGGGAGGAGTGTGTCGGTTCTCTTCTTTCAAGATACTGAAGGTCATTTTCACTCAATTCTTCTTGTTTTCAGCTTTACCAAATGTGGTCTTGGTCACTAACAGTTATTCAGGAGCTTAAGCTCATATCAGATGAGGAAAGCTGGGTCTTGATCACAAATTTAACTAGTGCTTGTAAAATAGCATGCACTTTGAGTGATATGGGTTAACAGGGTCTTGATCTCAATATGGTCTTTTCTTTGTTTTATTTTTCTCGCGGGCTATCAACATTGTCTTTGTCATTATAGGATTGAGGACCTTCTACAGCTTCTTCTTTTTTGTTATTATTAAAAAAAAAATCTGAAGGGATTCTGTGATTTACCTTTGGCAAATTTTATTTCTCAAGTCATTTTAATCAGCATACTGGGTTGAGAATCTTGATCAGTCAGATATGAACTTTTTTGACTGGTATTATTTTTTATGGTTTAAATGTTCTCTCCGAAGTCTTTGCTTAGGCACACTTGCAATGCAGGTTGCAGAGCGAGCCCTCTTTTTGTGGAATAATGAGCACATTGTGAGCTTAATTGCCCAAAACAGGACTGTGATATTACCAATAATATTTGAAGCGTTTGAGAAAAATATCCAGAGTCATTGGAACCAGGCAGTTCATGGGCTGACTGTAAATGTTCGGAAAATGTTCTTGGAAATGGATCCTGAATTGTTTGAAGAGTGCCAGAGGCATCATGCAGAGAGAGAGGCTAAAGCCAAAGAAGTGGCAGAGCAGCGGGAACTGAATTGGAAGAGACTGGCAGACGCAGCTGCACAGAACGGGGTGGAGGATATGGTCACAGTTTAGCCTTGTTAGTTTACTGCCACAACTGGAAGTGTGAATTGGATAGGTGAAGGATGATGAATGCGCTCCTCTCCATTTTGATGCCATTATTTATTGGTTTCTTTCTTTCCAGCCGAAATTTTTTCCCCCTCTTCTATCTTCATTTTATCTCAGTTGGATAATCAGCAATTTGAAGAAAGCAGTGATTAATGTAACTTAAAATGTATTGGAAGTTGTTAGCAATGTCTTCAGATTAAGAATGTTCTGTGAAATACTTTCTTGTATTTTTCCCCCTTACAAAGAAATACGGAAATTTTCTTTCCTTCTGAAAACAAAATGGGGCTGAATATCACCTTGGCAAATTGGCATATTATGTAATTAGAATGAGTAAGAGAAGTCATTAGGAGTGAGTTAATGGTTAGTGATTTGACTAATTTACAGGAAGTTCCAAATTCAAATTTCTTTTTTACCATTTATAAAAATAAATGAGAGTAAGAGTAAATTGGCATGTATAATGTTTTTTTCCCCTATGAACGAGTGTTTCTTATTTTCACGTGGCAATTACTGCGATATACTTTTTACTAATTTTCTTACGGTTAGTCGGTGAGGAACTGTCTCTGTTGAAGTCTCTGATGTTTTGATTGCCCTGGATATCTCTTAACTTCATAGTTGAGTAATTGAGTTGCTTATTTTTAGACAATCAAGCACCTGAGATGCCAAATTATGCGCACCACTGATGCGCATGAATAATAAGTTTTTTTATATATAATATTTAGAGTTATTATCACTTAATTTTATAATTTTTACTTTAAAACATTTTTTATCTAATTAGTAATTAGAAGTTAGAGTTATTATCATCCTAAATTTAATTAGTAAGGAATTTGCTAACAAGTCGTGTACTAATTAAGAAATTAAAATAAAAAGCATTAAATGAAAAGTAGAAGTATATAATATTTTAATAATCCAAAAATAATTTAATACTTTTTTCATTAAATAGTTAGGAGAATCTAAAATACTTCTTAAATAATTTAATACTTGCTTGCAACATAGCTAGCAAGTATTAATTGAATCATGGACAATCATGGAATGGAGAGAAAACGTTGTTATGACTCTCAAAGAAATGTTGTTATAACTAAATATCATGAGGAAAACATATTTCAAAAGGCTAGTTTATTAGAGGGTGAACCTCGTAGCTTAATATAACTCGCAATTTTTAATTGAATCATGGAAAGGAATTGAAGTTATGACTCAAGCCATAATGAAATGTTGTTATGACTCAAGATCAAGAAAAAACATTATTCCAAAAGACTAGCTTATTAGAATAAGAGTCTCATAACTTAATTATTACATTGAGCTTCATTTTTTTATTTAATATGAGACATAATATTGCATACTCTTTTATTTTTTACTCAACACAGAACATAATATTACATACCTCTTCTTTGAAAGGGTTAACCTCACCAAGGGGCGAATTGTTATTAGTTTCAGAACGTAAGTTGAAACTTTGAAACTTCCTAGCAATGGACCCAAAACTCTTAGCACTAACCTATTCATGATGATGTTTTTGTTTTTGTTTTTGCAAACTTTATACATATATACTATCTCCAGGGAAAAGGATAACATAGTGCAAAATCCTGAAAACAAAGCAGACCTCACATCCAAAAATTCCAACTGGTCATGTCATTCCAAGTGGGAAGACCACCATGGCCTGTTGGATAAAAGAAGAGCAATTCTAGAGCAGGGAAAATACTTGCAGCACGTATTTGGCAGGACTCCTTATTGCAACTTGCAAGGCTGCATTTTCTATATTCGTGCTAACTGGCTAAGAAGATTCCTATTGTGGGTGCAGCTTGTTCTTACAGGCCAATGGGCATTTGAGGAATATTGAATAGTCACACTCGGGTCCAAGGTTGCTGTTATTATTACCTAAGGAATGGTATGTTAATGCTCTCACTTTATGACGGTTTTGATGGATGGTGTCCAATTCCTTCTCTTATCATTTGCATCCTTAGAAGCTCAAAGATTCGAGGAACCTTTCACTAGTCTAATAGATAGTTATTTAGTTCAGGCTTCTTCTTCAAGTAGGGTAGGTTGGTTTTGCCCCTTATTTTTCTGTTTGACTATACCCCAAAAAAAAAATATCAGGTACCGCAAATAACTAAGTTGGACAAGTAGGTAATAAAAAAACTAATGAATCAGAAGAAAAATAAGATAAAAAAGAAAAACGTGATGTGTTACTCTTCGAGCGTGCTGACAACATCAATCTGAGCCCACTTCTAGCGGAAGTGCTCAGTTGAAACCTCAATCCCTTCCAATGTATGATGTATCTGAAGAAAAGCTAGGAAGATCATAATGGAGATACAAATGTTGGTTTCCTCTACTACCTTCCAAAATCCTATCCCTATCCTTTATCTTTTTCTCTTCAAACATGTAATTAGTTTATTAATTATTAATTCCACTGTTTTGTTTTCCTTTTCTCGTTTTAATATATAATAAACATCCATATCCTATTTCTAACACTACGCAATGACAAAAAGCTGTATATCCATAAGCTGTATATGTAACTTCTTCTTGTTGCTGCTGAAGTAGAAGCGAGTCTCAGCACAAGAGGCCAGAATTGCTGATGCCAAGAATACTTATCATAGAAGTGCATCTAATCTTAGAGGAATGAATTACCTAATTAGATAGTTTGATACCTTACATAATACCATCAATAGTTAATTAAATGCTAAGCCAATAGTTGGTGGAGTTCCCACACACATTCAGCAACGTTATCCACCTCTGGTCATGTAAGAGTTTCCGGCCACCCTTTCCTTTTCTCTTTTCCTGCTTCTCTTTTATGATTTGTCAGTTGTCACCTCCTTCCCTTTGTGTGTATATATATGGCCTTAAACCCCTCTCCTTGTACGTGGCAACATACAATGGCCTATCAAAATCAAGCAGCCATGCAACAAGAAGAGTATTTGCGTAAAGGGTCTTGGCTCCAAGAGGAAGATGAGCAACTGAGCACCTTTGTGGCCCGTCTTGGGGAACGAAGGTGGGATTCCCTTGCCAAAGTAGCTGGTATGTATGAAATATGATGAGATGGAATGAATGAATAAGTACCAAAAGATCCAATTTGATATCGATCCATAATATTTTGAGCATGCGAAGTGAGAAGTGGTAAAACTTGATCTTTTGCAGGCCTTAGGAGAAGTGGTAAAAGCTGCAGGTTAAGGTGGCTGAACTATCTTCGTCCAAATCTCAAGCATGGCCCTTTTAGTGTTGAAGAAGAGCAGCTTATTCTTCAGCTTCAGCAGCAATGGGGTAACAAGTAAGGTTATTCCCCTGTTTGTAATTCATTTAAGCTTTTATCTAATACCTGTAATGTCTGCTGAAAAAATAAGTGTAGTTTGTTTTCACAATGCCATGCTACTAGTGTAGGAATAGGTTAATTATAACCTAAACTTTTCAAATTTGTAACCTTCTGCTATAATCCAGGTGGTCAAAGATTGCCCGTAGGCTTCAAGGAAGAACCGACAATGAAATCAAGAACTACTGGAGAACTAATTTAAGAAAAAAAACACAAGTTCAACAAGAAGGTGCAATGTCTTATTATTTATATGAATGTTTTATGTACTTGCTATTTGTGTTCACTTACGCTAGTTTCATCCTCAGGTGAGTTCCAGTATAAATTAGAGAACTCTGCACAAGATTTCTTCTATCCAAAAAACATTGATATGGTTTCCAAGAATTACAACCATGTGAACCTCTACTGTCAAGAAAGCGAGTCAGGGACCAAGGATAGCTCCTTAGACTATTTTCCCTTATCAGATTGGGAATTGATAAGCTCACCGTATGAAACTAGGATATTAGATTGGATAGCAGAATTGCAAAATGGTTATGATGAGAAAGAACAAGAACAGGAGTGTGATAGCACAGGAACGTACGACTACAATCCTCAAGGGTTTGCAGAGGGCAGTGATACATGGGATTATTCAGGTTCCCTGTGGGACATGAATTAAGCTGAGACTTTCTCTTTAAAATGTTAATACCAATAATTTTGTGAATTAATCCATAGACTTGCATTATCCCACGTGAATACAGAGAATTTTCCATCCTGAATTACTTACTATAACAATAACTTGGATATGTGTCTTAATTGAGGGTCTGAATATATACATATACAAGAGGGACTGAATGAAACCCATGTTAAACTTGAGACACTTAGCCAACGAGTTTGAAGCTCAATTAGAACCGGCCTAAAGACTTGAGTGTGATATTGATGTCAGAAGTTTAATATTCTATTAGACTACTTTTTCCCCTCACTTATCCAAGTGCTTGCATTTCTTATGTAACAAAAAAAGAGAAAAAAAACTTGGTATACTTACACTATTTAATAACTTCGTATATATTATTTCTATCGATCTAATCATTGAATTATTTATTTATCGTGTTAACTTTTCATATCAAATTACAAAAAAAAAAAGATAAACATCTATAAAAATGTAATCAAATAACTTATATTTTCATATATTTAAAATGTACATATTACGTTAGTCTTAAAATATATCAATAGCATATAAAAATAATTCAGACATAATTGATATGAATTGGAAGCTTCAAGATTTTTGAGAACTTGAGTTATATGATCTCTGACATAATTAGAGATATGTAGGAGGGAGGATGTGCAAAACATATAACCAGAGTACGCGTTTATATAAATAGTAATAAAAGTTAACTTAAAACAATCACTAGGTCTTACATGACAAGTTTAGATATATACCATTTTTGAGTTAGATCTTGCATTTTCGTCTAAACTAATTACTTAAATGTGAGATCAGGTCACCCCCTCTCAAGTACAGGTTCAATAGATCCAGCATGTATTAATTGATAACCTAAGCATAGCAACTGGCTCCAAAGCAATTTTGAAATCATGGATGGACCTTCATATTCAGATTTGTGAAGATCCAGTGCACACAGTATAACAGCATTCTTGGCACTAGCAACTAGCACTTATACAACTTGAACTTTAAATCAAAGGAATGCCACCCTTGTTCTTTCCATTTTTCTTGGGGCGTTTTTGTTTTGAATAATCAAAGAGATATGGAAAGTGTATATGCTACTATATAAAATACGAAGATCACACCATGGGCCACAGAGTTGGTAAAAAGGAAAAGAAAACAATATCTGTTCATCAAAAGAGAGTATAAATTACGAGCAAGAGAAGCTACATACATGCATCGAACGGGCCACAAGTATGCGTCACATGTTTTTTAATACGAAGATTATCTGTGATACTTTGTCCCATTTCTAATATAATTATAGACAAAGTTTGGGATCAAAACCTACCGGACAATTACATCACCTTCTTCCTATCTATCCAAAAAGTAGTATAATTTCAGAACTCATATAGACAAACATTTTGTGAGACACATGTTTGCTCGCAAACAAGTTCTTCGACATATAAACGGGTAGGAACTAGATGCGAATTCTCGTTATCTTTTTATCCATTCGGATCCTTGCATTAAAATACACTCTTAATTGCTGGCCATTAGTGATAGCCTTCTTAAAGTGAAAAGAAGTTGAAAAAAAAATAATGATGATAAGATTGTATAAGGGTTGGGAGTGACGAATTTACTTTTTCCTCTTGAAGCGTTAAAGAGATATTATAAAGAAAATGATAAGATATTCTTCTAGGTTGAAAAGAAAATAGAAAAAAAAAATCCTTAAACAAAAGTATAGTTAAAATTGTTAACAATGAAATTTGCATTTCAAGATTTCAAAGTAAATTAATAATAAAAGCTCCAAAAATGTACCTCAAGTCACTTGCCTAGTTATCTCAACGTTTACGAATTACCTTTCAGTGTCTAAACTTAAGCAGCATTGAATTAAGTTACTTTTAGGAAGCATGAGTTGCGAACTTCTGGTTATTAATTCCATTTCCTTCATGTTGTTGCTGTACACGGAAATTGACAAGTTCACAACTTTCTGATGAAGGAGAGGAACAATAAGAACAACATACAAAGTCTTAATGGATGCCCTGATCTTTAGGAGCGGGCACTTTTCATTCCAATGGAGGGAAGAAACAGCATCACATTGAGATGCTTGGTTCTTCATTTGTTATAGAACGATTGTTAGGGGTATTGTATGAGATAACAAGCACAACAATGCAACAAAAGCAGATACAAGAGTCAAAGTATATGAAGGTGGCAACGGTACCCTTGTACTCTGGGACATATCGTCCGTGTATTCTGGGCCGTATTCTGAAATTTCACCAGTACCGTCATTGGGGCCTCTACTCCACATACCCAGGTTATTGTCCCTGCTCATTCATCACCCATGTTTCAGATTCCATTTTCATATTTGATCTATATCAAATTGTTATTTGTAAAATTTCACCCCCAAAAATTGTTTTTTTAATAGAAAAAGTAAAAAGATGACTTACCTTATTAGGTTTGATAAAACTATACAAAGCTTTCACTGTCTAACCCATATCCACACAAGAAAAAAATAAGATCATATTTGGAAATGATTAGTTCTTTTTTGAAACAGTTTTTTTTATCTAAAATTAAATTTATCTTGTTTGTTTAAAGTGTGTAAAATTGATTGTAAGTTAAAGATTATTTTCCTACAACTAAAAATAACTTTTTTAGAAAAATTTATATTTGGAACTTTTAGATTATTTCAAAAAACTTAGTTGATAAATACTCTTTTACTCTCAACTAAATAAAATTTTCAATCATTTCATATCTCTTTTAGTAATTCTTTTTATAAAAGTAATTCTTTTTATACAATTCAAACAAAATTCTTTATCTTAAAATCGATTATGAACTACCACATCTAAACATAAATTAATTTTCTCATAATTAATTTTTAAAAAAATTAATTATACATATATTAACATAATCCCTTTTTAACATAATATTTTTTTTATAACTAATCCAAACGCACACTAAGATTATAAATTAAAATAACAAATCCAATCAAAATAGTAATTGAGAAAATTATACGTATATACAAAAATATATGTAACACACACATATATATACCTGGAAACGCCGAGAACACCAGCAGCCATGGTGAGCATAGTAATGCGATTGGCAGACTTGGGCTCGACACTATAGGCCTTGTCGTAGTTCACCTCAGCACCTTCCCCAGAAGCCACGAAGAATGCTCCATTCACCATTACATCCCCTTCCGATCTCCAGTTCCACCCCTTCCACATCCCTTCCCCCGTGTCCAACCTCTTGGTCACCTCCTTCGCGTAGGGGTTCTCCGGCGCCGTGTAACGGTTCCCCTGGCTGTTGATGGTGGGGTTGGCGCTGCCCCCGATGGCGTACATGTGCCACTGCGTGAAGTCGTTGTTTACGACGTGGATGTAGCCGAGCCTGCAGCGTGGCATCCTCTGCACCAGTTTCTCCCCGAAGTGGTTGAAGGCTATGGTGACCTGCATCCCTGAGTCAGGGAGGTAGTGGTCGCTGTGGCCCAGCAACATGACCTCGTTGTGGTGGGAGAAGTAGTTGTTGGATATGGTGATCCCCGTGGACCCCATTACCACGTCTATTAGCCCGTCCTTGCACCGCGACAACGTGCAGTGGTCTATCCATATGTCCTTTGACGTGAATATGGAGATTCCGTCGCCGTCCGATTCCGTCCGAAACCCGTAGTGCTCTGGGCTCGAACGCACGTTAGCATTACCTGCAGCCATTAGTGTGCAATTTCTATTTATATATGCATGGATTTTGATTGAGGAAGGTTAGAGTCAGAGATACAATTTTTACAGTACAAGAATACGTAAATGGTGTAGAAAATGGTAGTGTTTACCTGTACAGATTTGTTTTATTTTTAATAATGTAAAAAATATATATATGAATTTTCATTTCTTTTAGTTTGGTACTGCAGTGGATCTTGCTCCCACTTAATATTTATGATTTGAATAATTTGGTGAGATTATTAAAAACATCTGCCTTATTTTGTCACTCCAGTCTGACCAGACATGTATTTAAAGGCATTATTTGGTATTTTTTTTTTTTTCAGGGTATCAATATCTAAGATGAGTTGTCTAACATTCATTAGTTGTTATTTATATTTAATAAAATCTTAAGTATTTATTATAAAAATAACAGTCGTTATTTATATTTAATAAAATCTTAAGTATTTATTGTAAAAATAACAGTAAATTAACAACTCACCCTAAATATCAAACTTATTAAAATACCATAACAACTGTCCTATCTAAACGAATTTTGCTTTTTTACTGTCTTAAAATAACTTACCTAAAAGCATCACAATTACCGAGGAGTTAGTAGGCTACAATTTTTTTTTTTACATTGTCCTGTTGGGGTCAATAGACACCTCACTTTTTAGAATGAGATTTAGGGATAATTATGGAGGAAGTCCAAAGGAAAAAAAGAAAAAAACGAGGAAAAAGAGAAAAAAATGCATACTCAGATTAAATTTGACATTAACATTAAATATTTTTTATTAAGTGAGTCTTTTTATAAATTTAATATTTAAATTAAGTTGTTTAATATTTATTAATTATTAATTTTATAATAAATATTAAAAAATTTATTAAATATAATTAATAATTAATAAAATAATAATAACTCAAAATATCAATACAAGAAAACAAAATCACCGAAAAAATGCTCTTTACCACTTTAAATTACAAGGGCACTTTTGGTCCAAAAGAAAAAACATTACAATGATACAATTCATTGAAAGTGTGCAAAAGATAATTACCGAAATAATGCCCTTTACCACTTTAAATTACAATGACACTTTTGGTCCAAAAGAAAAAACATTACAATGAAACAAAAACGGATTCTAGCCATGTATCATTATTTATCCTCATTCTACTTTATTTTTCAGGCACAATTGGAGTCAATTTAGTACAAGAGAAGCACTTCTCGTTAAAGTGATCCTAAGCATGATGAATGATTTCTTACCTGAGGGATGACAATGGTGGATGTGAATATTGTGTATGATGACATTGCTTATATACTGCAGAGTGATGCACCCTCCGCCCACAATGTGAACATCGGCGCCACGCCCATCAAGGGTCTTGTAGCTGTTAAAGATGAGTTCCTGAGACAGCTTAATCATCATGTTACTAGGGAACACGATCCACAGTGGCTGAGTTTGTATCACTGCGTATCTCAGGGTACCCGGTTTTGGGTTCACCGCGTCATCGTCTGAGGAGTCAGTGACGATGTAAAACTCCCCATCCTTGCCTCCCTTGGCGTACTGCCCGAACCCAATTGCGCAATCAGCTAACCTCTGGCGGTTGTTGGGCCAGTCTGGGTCGCATTTCCAGCAATCATCGATGGGGTTCCCTGTTAGGCACGAAGACACGTCTTTTTGTGACACTGCTAGCATTTGCCTTCTTGCAATTGAAGCACTCACCTTCCTGCAAAAGAAAATGGAGGAATCTGAGCTAACACTAGTAAACCCAAAAGATGAAGAAATGGAAAACGACCTAGATGCCCAGATCTACCCTTTCCCACTAAATTTAAGTAATGTAGAAGGTCGCCAAGTTGAAAAAAGACTTTTAAGTAAGAAAGAGAGTATTTTGCATCAAACACCTAAGAAACAGGGGAGCGAAGAGTAGGAAGACAGAACAATGAGGCCTCGGAACAGAGTAGCTTCATGCTATGAGGTACCTGTGAACTTCTTGGGCAACAGCTTCGGGGTCTGGATGTTGTCCGGGAAGAGTGAGGTTCAGCATTGCTGTTCCAAGCGGTAAAAAGGAACCCAGAACAGAGATGAGTAAAATGCAGGTTGTTTGGAGCATTGTTGATGAAGAAGAGGGTTGCTGCCTGCTGAGTTAATGCTACTGTAAGTAGTAGTAGGTAAAGTTTACTCACTCTCACTCTCAGTCAGAGTCATTGTTTTTCCATGGCTGCTTCTCCAGAAGAGTTGCTAGTGTACAGTTAGGAGCATTAATAAGCAGAGAAACTCCGTGATTAAAGCATTGAAAGAGGTCAAGTGACAAGTGTGAACAGAAGCATAGGATAATCTTTTGTATTATATACATCTTCCTAGTTAAGCTCTCAGTTTTACTGTGCTTATCGTATTTAACATTTTCTTTAGATTAAGTTAACGATACAAAAAGGTAAAGAGCAAGAGTGAATAGTGAGAGGATGAGCAAGGTTATGCTGTCCCTGTTCTCGAGGACGCGGTCTCCAATTTCGTTTGCGGGACAGAGTTACTTACGCGGCGTTTGAGGATCTCAAAATTACGTTTAAATGTAAAATTTGTTTCGAATGTTATTTTAATGGGCATTATTTTGGTTTTTTTTTTTTAGGGTATCGGTACTCATGTGAGTTGTCTAGTATTTATTAGTTGTTATTTATATTGAATAAATTTTTTAACATTTATTGTGAAATCAACAGTCAATAACTTATTGACAACTCACCTTAGATATCAAACTCATCAAGATACTATAACAACTTCATATCTTAACATATTTGGTAATTTTTAAATAAGAATTATATTTGAGTAAAAATATTATTTATATATTTTAAATATAAAATTAATATATTATTATTTTTGCAATAAAAAAATTATTTATATGTATTGTATTTTTATAATTTAATATTATATTATTATTTTAATAATATTTAAATAAATATAATTTAATATTTTTAAAAAATATTATTATAGTTATATTTAAAATAATTTTATTTTATATTATTTTAAAAAATATTTTTATTATTAATTTAATTATAATTATTTTTTATATTAATTTATTAGTAATTTAATTTAAAATAACTTATATATTTTCTTATTAATTATATATTTAAAAATAATTTATATAAACACTATTTAAATAATATTTATTTTAATAAAATTAATTTATTTTAACATTTATTAAAATTTATTTAACTAAAATTAAATTTATAAAAAATTTGATTAAAATTAAGTTTATCTATAATTAAATTTATAAAATCGAATATATTATAAATAGATACTTACTCGGCCCTCGGGTGCGGAATAAAGTTACGTATTTCACGATTGGCCCTATCTTTGAATACTACGACCACAGGTACTGTTAATTCTGACACGTTTAATACTAACTGAACTGGGCCAATAACGTGAATTCATGAATGAACCATAGAAAGAGAATAAGGAAAAAAGGTGGGTAAACTACATTCTTGTAGCCGATGAACTTCCCTTTTGACTTTTGGACCTGCACTTATGTATTAAAGCACTAATCACGACATTTTGGCATGGTAAAATTAAATATGATAGTTGCATGTTATAATCTATGATATTTAAAAAAAACATTTTATAATAAAATTCAAAGGTACACTAATATATACATATAGAAATAATCAACAAAGCTCTGATTTCGGATGCAAGCAAGAAAGTTTTAAAAATAATAAATAAAAATGAAACTATTTATTTAACGTATTAAATATAAACTCATAAAAATCTATAACGTATTAAATATAAACTAATAAAGATAATAAGTTAAATTTAAGCGGCTTGAATTGCGGTGTATGTTCTTACTTTTCAATTTCATTTATCGAGGTTGTAGAATGGCTTGTTCCTTACTTTTCACATCTTTACACACAGTGGCCTATCTTTTTTCATACAAAGTTCAAAGCCTCTCCCTCTCCTACATTCTTTAGGCCTGTAGACAGTAGATGTATGAGAGAGAATATTCGAAATTGAAGTGTGCGTAGCTTTATATTTGTCTTTTTTTAAATAAAAGAAAAAAGAAAAAGGAAAAGAAAAAGAGGATCATGACTTATATTTATCTTTTTATAAATCATATAAATGGGGTGTAAATAGTTTTTTGCATTAAGAACTACGTAATAGTATTTACAATTCATTTTTGTTATGGGATAGGAAGAATCAATTTTGGTTTGACCTAAACTTCATATAAGGAATCTTACTCAAACCAAAGTGTTATCCGGCCCCGTTTTCATTATATGAAACAAATCAAATGCTAGCCGATGATACTCAGGTAAGTTATCGTTGAGTTTATGTTGGATCGAGTATGATCCCTGACACTTGCATTGACTAGTACTTGACTTTGGAGTTGAACCTATAATCTAGGACTTGTCAGACAAGATATTGGCCTATAAGTAATAATTTCTTCCTATCACTTGCTAGTAGTTTGTACATTTTTTAGAATTAAACTTGTTATTTTGACTTCGACATTATTTTGTTGGAGTTAACGTTTATCATATGGCAAAAAATTATTATAGCTTAAGGTGTAATTTTTTTTTACTTAAATCTATTAATAAGCGATACAATTTGATCTAATTTTAACTTTACCTGATCATATCCTTACTAAAGCAAGATGTTGACGCATAATCAACATTTTATGACATGTCTTAAATGTTATAATGCAGTAACCTCCCCTCTTCATAATTTTTTCGTAAACAAAGACTAATCACAATACTAACTAAAATGAGGGTAAAAATAAAAGTGATTCTTTCATCAACAAAGTATATGTTTAGATTAGATTTTGTAAACTTGATTTTAGTTAGAAGTGAGTTTGAGTGAAGTGATTTATATTTAAAAATCTTTATCTGAAAATAAATTTTGTTAAATGAATGTTGTTTAGATAATGTTGATAAAAAAAATTTTGAATGTGTAATTACTAGAAAGGATATGATTTATTTTGAATTTAATTGTTAATAAATTAATGTTAAAAATATTGATTATAAATAAATTGATTTACAAAATAAATTTGTTAAAAAGTTAAGTTTATTTAGGGTTAATTTAGATAATAAAATTGAAATATAGTTTAGAATTCTAATTTCAATTATGTTTCTATTAGAATTGAAATTAAAAAGAATCTTCATTTTTATGTTTAGAATAATTAAATAATTGAGACTTTAGAATTGTAATTTTGAACTGAACTGAAATTTTATTATTTGAATAATTTATCAAAAAATTATAAAAACTTAATAAATAATAATTTAAAATTATTAAAAAAAACAATAGAGCTTGCCTTGTTGGATTATAGCAGTCGCAATGGATGACAAACTAAAAGATGTCATTGATAATAGCGAAAGTGATTACATGACGCCACCACAAGTGATCAGAGGAAATGCAACGATTTGTCTATTGCATGGGCAACGACAACAGTGATTGGGAGCTGTCAATTGCTAGCACGTCGGAGGCGCGATGAACAACGTGACCGGAGCATGCCACTGGCAACATTGCCAGACTATGTCAGTGTTGCTAGCGATAATAGATGTTGGATAGTTTTTAACTTTTACTTTTTAATATTAAAAAAAACTTCGTGCTTGGAATTATAATTTTTAAGATTTAAGCTAAGAATTGAGAGTAGTATAAATTAATTATTTTTCAATTCCATGGAATTAGACTCATAATTTGAATTTGAATTTTAATATACACACAAAACAAGATAATTAGAATTAGGAGGTCCAATTCCAATTTCAAGCTCAATTTCATCAGTCAAACGAGGCCTTATGATAATAAAATCAATTCGAATATAGCTATAATAATATTTTTTAAAAGTATTAAGTTATATTTATTTAAATATTATTAAAATAATGTTATAATATCAAATTATAATAGTAATTTAATTAATATATACACAAATGAGTTTTTTTCATTGCAAAAGCAATGTTTGAAAAACCGGACCGGACCGGCCGGTCCGACCGGTCCGACCGTGACCCGCGTGTCTGGCCGGTCCGGTCCATCCTAAAAACCGTTTTGGCCATTGAACCGGGAAGAACCGGATTGAACCGGGAAAAACCGGATTGAACCGGCGACCCGGATGAACCGGACCCGGTTCTTGAAAACCGGCCGGTTCAATCTTTTTTTTTTTTTACTTTTTTTGAATTTTTTATTACTTTTTCAGATTTTTAAATTAGTTTTTTAGGATCTTTTTTCACATCTATCTTCTAAAAGTCATAACTTTTTACTTATTCGTCCGATTTAAATGCATTTTATATCAATTTCACATAGCTTTTTAAGATCTATGCGATAGAAAATGAACTAATGAAGTTAGACAATTGATTTTTAAAAAAAATTAATAATTATTTTCATAATAATGAATATTTTTAAAAGAAATAATTATAGTTATTTTTTTAAATAAAGATTAAACCTTAATTTTTTTCTTAAATTCTTATTACCTCTCAAAATAAGGTTATTTTAATTGAATATGTATATAAATAATTATTTATATAATTATAATTATAATTATTACGTCATCCGGTTCGACCACCGGTTCAACCGGTTCGACCAATGGAACCATGACCCGGAGGTCTCGCCGGTTCGATCTCCGGTCCGGTTCTTAAAACATTGTGCAAAAGCAACAAAAATATTGTTTATGCCCAAACGTAATTTGGGATAAAAATTTCGTTAATTTTTTTCCATTAAAATTTCACCTAAATAAAATAAAATGTTTTAAAAATTTATTTGCACTCTACAAACGCGGGTTTAGGAAACACATCCAAAGACTAATCCCAATGCTAACTAAAATGAGGGCAAAAATAAAAGTGAATATGAAACTATTTAAATCTCTCATCTGAGTTTTTTTATATCACAATTATACTATTTTTTAATTAATTATTACAATATAGTGATTTTGAAAATAATTCCGAAATTTGTTAATTTTATCATGTCAATATTTTTCTTTTGTTTTTACAACTTACGTGACTTCGTCAGTTTGGAAATAACTATATTTTTATACATACCTTTATTTATTCTATTTAAATTAAATAGAATAAATTTAAATTAAATAGAATAAATAAATGTATGTATAAAAATACATTTTATACCAATGAGTCATAAATTACATTAATAGCTCAGTCATCCCACTAAGACCCCATTCAGACGACTTTATAAAATGTTTATTTAGAAATTATAATAAATGCGTGAAAAATATTTATCAGAACTGTTGATTGTATTTAAGTCTATTATATCTAATTTCTATGGTGAAAATAGGTTAAGTTAGGTTAAGTTTTACTTTAAATAAGTATAGTCTATTTTAAAAAATATTAGTCTTAGTCTGACCTGTTACTTATTATAACTTTTTTTTACATGACCTGACATTTTTATAAAAACTTAAAAGTCTGACCTGACATAAAAAATTTATTTAAAAGCCTATATTGCATAAAGGCTTTCGAATAAGTCAACAGATTTAAATTTTATATATTTCAAATATATTTAATATTTAACAAAATTATTATATTGTGTATAAAATAAATAAACTATATTAATATATAATTATTGACTCATATAAATATTATAAAATTTTAATTATATATTATAATAATAAATAAATAGGTCAACTTCTTATATTTAATAAATTTTTTCAAAAGTTTAAGTCTAAGTCTATGTTTATTTATTTAAATATATTTTTAAAAAAACTTAAATTTAATTTATTTAATAAATAAATTAGACCAAAAGTAAGTTAGGTCGTAATCCTTATTAAACCACTTGACTTATATCCACCACTATCAGTCCCGATTCTTAGTTAGAAATAGCTAGCCATGGAACCATATTCATTTACTGTTTAATTAGCCGGGCAAAAGTTTGTGCGCGCATACTTTCTATTCAACCTTTTCTTTTCATTCACAATACATCGGGGACCCGTGAACTAAGCAGGTATCATAAAAAGAAAATTATAACATATATATATATATATCCATAAAAATGAAGAGTAATCATACTGTTGCTTTTAAGGCATTGTCTTTATTGATATTAACCCAGATACTCTTTTTTCGTTCTCATTTCCCCCTAATTTAACACAAGTATATGATTTCCGCTCAAGGAAAATATTAGTACGGTTTCTTTTATTTTACTCCGAAGAGCAAAGTTGCGATTGTGCAAAATCATACATGAAGAAATACTTCACAAATGAAAGTAACTTTGATAAAATTATTGTTAGTAAAATTGAACTAAACAATAGTTTTTATTCAACATGCATCAAAGTTATTAACATATTTTGCAAGAGCTTCTGCATGAGTCCCCGAATGTTGCATGTTGGGAAGGGACTACGGGGCCGCAAACATGAGTTAAAAATCTTCATTGCATTCTATTACTATACATAGTTAGTTGAAAGGTTAATTAGTGATTACTTAATTAATTAATCTTTATGACTATATAAGTCAATAATATAAAAAAAATTTATAATTTTTTATTCAATTAATTTCATTTTCTTTTTCTTCTATTTTTCTCTTCTTTGATATCATGTTTTTTAATATGATATCAGAGTTTTTATGATACTTACCTTAAAAGAAATTTAAATTTTTTTCATTATGCTACTTTGAGATCTTGGAACTTGGATTTTTTTTTTCTTTATTCATAAATTACTTTTTGTATTTTTTTGGAGAAAATTTCTCTACCATTCCTTCTTTCTGTAGGTTTCTCTGCTATCAATCAATCTACTTCATCCTTCACCAATTCTCATGTATATGCTTTCAACTTGTTCAATTATGGATGTGATGCATTTCATGTGGATTCGTGTGTTTGTGATTTGCCTTTATGTTTGGCATCGTGATGGACATGGATTCAGCAACTCCACCCAGCTCGTCGGAGCTTGATGATCTCAACAAGCTCAGAGCTCGCGAAGTCTTCGATCTCAATGGCTACTGCGCACTCCATCTCAAAGCTTCCGACAACGAATCTGGTATTGTAGTTCGATCTTTGAGGACGTTCGAACCCTTCTTCTCGTTTAGCTCAGGCTTTGGCGTCAACGAGCCTCAAGAATTCGTGGTACTCTTGGGTAGTTATGCCCCAAAAAGTTTGTTATATGCTTCTTGGGTGTGGATTTATTATTGGAGCATTCTTTACTCTCAAGGGTCAAAAGAATCAGCTTGCTCACGTGTTGTCAAATTGGTGGCAAGTACGTACGTGGGATGAATATTGCAGAGACGTTGATGAAAGAAGATCAATAGGGTTTAAAGGAAGATTCAATACTTCTACGAGTTATATGTTTTGGTCGTTGTAGTTTTCATTCATCATTTTTTTATTAGATTTTTTTTTATTAACTTGATGTGATTATAACATAATTTATATTTTATAATTTTTTTAAATGAATTCTATTATTCATCCCAAATTAAAAATGCTAAATTTGTATTCTCTAACTTGTGAAAAACTGTTATCATACATGATTAATTGATAAATTAATTATTAATTAATTAATTATAAATTTAGTTATATCTTTATAATTATAACTTATTTTTATAAATAATTTTTTCATAATTTATCATTCAATCAATTTTTCTTTCGCTTTCTCTTATATGAGCCACGTTTTTTTGACAAATATATACTCTTTTTGTTTCGTACATGTAAAGTAGAAAAGCTGCAATCAGCTGCCCTCTTTAGTGTTTTGAATTAGTTGTGAAAAATTGATTATGTGTGTAATTAATTTTTTAAAAAATTGATTATGAGAAAATTAGTTTATGTTTGGATATGTTAATTTATAATCGATTTTATGATAAATAGTTTTGTTTTGATTGTATAAAAAAATAACTTTTATATATGAAATTACTAAAAGATATATAAAATGATTGAAAAAATTATTTGATTAAGGACAAATATGTATTTTTCTCTTAAAATATTTGAAATAATTTGAAATTAAATAATTAAAAATTTAAAATAACAAAATTTTTAAAAAAGTTATTTTTAATTATAAAAAAAATCTTAACTTATAATCAATTTTATATACTTTAAACAAATAAGATAGATTTTAAATAAAAAATTATTTAAAAAAAATTATTTAAAAGAAATTATTTAAAAAAAATTAATTTTTTTCAAATATACTCTTAATTTTTTATCTAACTGAAATGAAGCCCACCTCAGTTAGTAAATTTCGAAAAAGGCTTTTGTATTCAGCTCAATTTTTCTTTTGTGGGTTATATTATTATCATTGTGGCATGTTTGCTTTGGATAATGTCTAACTGCCACTGGCGTTTGTGCGAAAATAATGCATGTTTGCTGAAACATTTGTTTTCTTTGAACGCGCATTCGTGTCAGGGAAAATGTGAAACAAAAATACTATTAATCCCTGTCGTTTGAAGTATAAATAATCAACACAGAATCAAGCACGACAACATGTGTCAAAATTACCATGACGTTAAATTTCTTGTATATAACATGAACATCTATGTGTTGTCTTTATACTTTGACTTTCATTTCCCCCATTTTCTACTGCAACTTTATTTGCAAATTATTTTGTGATGCAATTTTTATATAAAATGTAATAATTTATTTCTTGAAAGATCATAATTTATAAGAAAAAATATACATTACTCATCTGTAGTATATGATATTCTCAACTTACTTTCTTAATCTATTTTTTTTTATCATTAAACCCTTATAGAGTATGGTTTTAAATAAAAACTAACATTTTCAGTTAAATCAAACGATGATGACATGTGCACTGCATATGACCTGGTATTATATGATTGGATAAAATACACATTACTCTCATGTAATATATGACATTCTCAACTTACTTCCTTAAACTAATTCTTTTTGTCACTAAACCCCCTGCAGTATAGTTTTATATGTCATCACCGTTTGATTTAATTGAAAATATTAGTTTTCATTTAAAATCATATTCTAGAGGGGTTTAATGACAACAAAAATAATTTAAAAAAATAAGTTGAGAATGTCATATACTACAAAAAAATAATATGTATTTTATCCTAATTTAGAAATTTGTGGGTCTTGTAAAACAAATAATTATTTATTAACAAAATAATATATTAAGCGTAAGTTTTAACTTTTAAGTGAAGACAGAAATAAGAAATATTTAATCACCTTATGGTTGTCCTTTGATCAATGAAACGGCAGCAAAATGAAACTTGAGTTTAAATTTTATCTATAAAGTCCTTTTATATTATTCTAATAAATTCTTGACATATCATTAAAGAAATTAAGTTTTTAAATAATTATTTTAATAATTTATTAATACATCATTAAATAATAATATAATTTTTTTATATACTTATAGTAAATTAAAATTAAATCTATAAAATATTTTCAATCTCAGTCTTGGCTGTTGCTAATTTTCTCCTTAGTCCTTGCTCAGTTTTCAATATCCATTATCAATCTTTATTTTTTTTATTGAAAAATTTTAATGAAGAGAAAATTCATTTTTAATTTAAAACCAAAACAAACTATTAACTTCAATCAAAATTTATAATAAAATTACAAATCACTTATTATCAAACTCAAATTATATATAACACCAACGAAAAGTCCAAGTGAGCCAACTCTTCATTTGATTCCCCCGAACGAATCCACCATTTCCGAGCCAATGGCAATGAGGTGAACAGTGACAGTTATGACTTGAGCTCCCGCAGAACACAGTCGCACATGCATGGCACTGCAACTATGTCCACTTTTTTGACTATGTTGTTACCAGTTGGGCTCCACCACTTTGACGACCCATAGTCACTAATTTTCTGCTCCCTGGGGTCTACCTTTTTCCCTCTGAATAAATCGAAGGGTCAATTCTTAATTATTAATAGATATGCGGGTAGTTTCATTAAAAGAGAGAAATCATGGTTTGAAAGGACGTATTCACTCTCCTTAGGACGGTGGGGGTATATACACATTTTTCCTTAAACTTTTTCTTTTGCTTTTACGTATGGGATAAATTATAGAAAATGCTTTTTTGAACTGTGCAATTTATATTATTCAACCTATATATTATCCAATGCAGTACAGCATTAATAAAAAAAGTGATGCAGGAGTGCAGGACACAATGAGATCACAGAAGCGCTTAATTTTAGGCTTTTATAGAGTTAGTTTGAATAAACTTATTGAAAAAATGATTTTTTCTGTAGAGCTATTTAAAAAATATTTTATATTTAGATGTAATATTTTGAAGTACATTTAAGTAGAACTTTTTTGGATAAAAAACAAAAAAAAATTATAACAAATTTACTAAAAAAAACATTTACAAACACTCATCAAACTTGAATGATAATAACTAAAAATTTTATAACATAATCTAAAATAAAAGTACTGTGTGATGAAAAGATGTCATTTTATATTTCTATAAGGTCCTAATGACTTTTAAATGTAAAGCATACAAAATTCTAAACAAAATTTTAAAAAAATGAAATCAAACAACAAATGAAATTTCAAGTAAAGAACAAAAAACACAAACTAGGATATATTATTATTTAAGGTTATGAGAAAATTGAACCGGTGATTGAACTGATTAGGGGATTGATTTAAGATTCAATAGTTGAATCGTAGTTGAATTGTGGTCGAACATGAGTCTAATTAAATAATTTATATATATTTATATATAAAAATATATATTATATACTAATTAAACAAATTAAAAATCATAAAAAACAACACAAATGATAAAAAATAGTTTATAGTTTATTTTTTGAGAGTCCAAAGCATTCAATAACAGTATTATATATTATTTTTATTTTAAAAAAAATTCTAATTTTAGTTTAAAGAGATATACAATCAATTATACATTCAGTTTCTAAGCTACTATACAATTTAAGTTTAAGTATTTCATATAATTTTTTTAGATTGACTTATATTAAGTTTTTAGATCAAAATAACATAATTTGAATTAAAGAAAAAATTAAAAAAAAAAAGGACTGGTCCGGGTTGACCGATTCACCGATTCTTGACCGGTTTACTAATTCTTGATCGATTTTCAAATTGAATGATTTTTTTGAGTGGACCGGACTGGTGGCGTGATCAGTTCCTGATCCAACTGGTCGGACCAACCGGTCAAGTCCGATTTTCTTAACACTACTATTATTACCTTAAGCTATAAAAGGAAATGAAACAGCCAACATGGAAAACATTTGTAAATAAGAGAGCAAACATTCATGAACTAGAATGAGAGAGACATTCCTAAATAAGATTTGTAAGAGTAAAAAAGAGGATATATAATGTAATTTTTAATAAAAATTAAAGATATTTTTGTTGAAAAATTATACTAAAAATTACTTTTTTTTTCAAAAGTTTAGAATCATCAGTTTTCAAAATATAGTATTTGGGATTTTTTAAACTTATATTTATTTTTTAAAGTTGCATTCAAAGTTCAAACACACTTAAAAATTTATAAAAATACTTTTTTTTAATAAAAAAATTAATCCAAACATACTCATATAGATCATTAGATAGAGAGGATTTTTTTTAAAAAACTGAGCTCTTATAATTTGATTTAAATTAAAAATGATACAATTTTTAAATTAATTTACTTTTACATTAGCATAAAAGAAAAACTCAATCTTCCAATATGTCTTCGTCTCCTAGAAGTACGCTTTGTCGTATCATTATAAAAAATACTTTCCAATTTTTCTGTTTTGGGTGTTGGGTGGGCCAAAATTGAATTTTGGGCCAATTTAAAATTCTTTGAAGACCCATGATTGCAATTATGCTGAATCCAGCTCCAATGTTTAGGCAAATATGTGGGAACTTTTGGCTTCAATTATTTTTTTGAAGGGTAAAATTTCTTAATTCACACAATTTTTCCTCTCTATTTATATGCCATTCTTTCACACACTTAGGAATAAAAGACAAAAAGATACAAAAATTGTCAAACATTTGTTGGTTTTTAGAAACAGGAGATCCTGTGAACACTTAAATTTATCTTATTTTATTTTATTTTATTTTTAAAAAAAATAGGAAAACAAAAACAAAAAAATGAAAAGAAAAGAAAAGAGAAAATAAAAAAAACACACAGGACCCTACACCCATACTACACCCCATCTCACCAGCACACTACAATGATCACAAACAACCACACCCTATCCCTCCAGCACACAGACAATGATCACACACAACACACCCATACTACACCTGCACACACACAATCATCACACAGCACACACACGCACTTCACTAATCCTTCATAAATGGCAACACCTGCAAGAGAGGGAAAAAGGCTGAGTTTTGGGGTTTTCATAAAGGGGAGGCAGAGGAAGAGTAAGATCCCTGAATCCTCAAGTAATTTCTGAAGTAATTTCTCATTTGATTGTTGTTTGTATTTTCCGCCTTTCATTTGATTTTGTTCTTTTTACTTTCATTTTCCATAACCTTCATGTAGCGGTACATCAAGACCATTTACCAAAATGTAACCCAAAACCGACAAACAATCACTCATACCTCCATAACCCGGCACCACCCAACACCAATGACAAACTTCCACCATCCAAACCGCACCACCTCCGCATGACAAACCACTACCAAACCGAGACCCAAAAACGGAGGGCCACCCAACCTCGCGAGGCACCACCCAAAGCTGGAACCTATTCCCTTCCCCAAGTCATACCCACCATTCAAACCACCACTACCAATGACCACCCAAAACAAACCAAGACTACCGCCCAACCTCCACCCAAAGCAGGACTCAAACCCATGACACCAAAACAGAAAACCCAAGCCACCCACACCCGGATCGAAACAACCATTCATCTCGCACCTTATCTCCTTCAAGCCACCTAACCATCACAAAAACAACCCATAGCCAAGCCACCGTCCCATAGCCAAGCCACTGTTAGAGGGAGAAATGGGTTGATCGTGAGACTTGAGTGAGAGAAAAAGAGGAAAGAGAAAAGGAAGAGAGAGTGTAGATGGAAGAAAAAAAAACAAAGATAGAGGGAGAAAAGAATAGGTTGATCGTGAGAATTGAGTGAAAGAAAAGGAAAAAGAAGAGAGAGAAGAGAGAGAACAAAACAAAAAAGATAAGTAAAATAAATTTAAAAATATGTATATATAAGTTTCAAAACTTGAGTTGGTCGTAGGAATTAGAAGGTAAAAGTGAGAGAAGAAAAAGAAAGAAAGGAAGAGAAAGATAGAGAAAAAGGAAGAAAGAGAAAAATAATAGAGAAGAGAAAGAAAAGAATAAAAAATTGCAATGAATAAAAAATAAAAAAATGAAGTAATAAAAAGAATAATGTAAAAAATTAATTTTTGGTTGTCTTTACTTGGGTTGATATAAATTTTATTGTTATTAATTTCTTTCACCATTTTTTATTTGTTGTTATGTCCTTTGTATATCCTGCTTTATTTATTTTACTTGTTCTTTTAATTATTTGATTTTACTGCATTTAATTATTTTTATTTTTTATTTTTTGGACATTTGATATCAATTATTTGTATTTGTATTGTGCAAGAAGAAAAAAAGGAATAATAATCAAATACATGGTCTAATGTCATAATATTTTCGTTAGTTGGTGTTGAGGGGTCATGTAACCTCTGACCAATTTTTCGTGTGATGGTTCTGCGGGCGTAGTACCATGTGCCATTTCACTTATGATGCACTAATCCACTGTTTATTTTTTATCAAGTCAGTTCATTTTCTTTTAATCAATAAAATCAAATAAATCTTTTATTAAAGTTGTTCAACATATAATCACTTTTCAAAAGAATTACTTAATTTCGGATGGCCTAATGTCATGACTAATTATATTTAGGATTTAAATTAAAAATAACTTTATTAATATCGGTTTAATGGTCTCGAGGGGTCAAGTATCCACTGGCCAAGTTTTTGGGGTTGCTCTGTGGTCTAATGTCATGACTAATCCTATTTTAAGATTTAAATTAAAAAATAAATTTATTAATATCTGCTTAGAGGTCTCGAGGGTCAAGTACCCACTGATCAAGATTTAGGGGTTGCTCTGTGAACTATTGTCATGTCCAATCCCACTTAGGACTAGCTTTTAAAATAAAATAAAATAAACATCGTTTAGCGATCTCGATGGGTCAAGTACCCACTGGCTAATTTTTCTTGCGATGGCTCTGTGGGCATTATACCATGTTCCATTTCAATTAGGACCTGTTAATAAATTCATTTACCTTATTCAAATAAAATCAAATTAACCATTTATTTTTAATAAATTAGATAAATCATTTTTTTAATCATTATACAATAATATTTTATTACTTTATTTTTGTTTTATTTTTATTTTTATATATGTTTAAAGAACTACGTAGCTTTGAATTCCTTATTGCACTTGGGGGATACGTGACTCCTCAGTTCAAATGTATAAATAGTCTAATTTAATTTTTATCTTTCTTTCCTTCCCTTACCTGTAAATATTCTAATTTATTTTTATTTATTTTCCACCAAACCTGTAAATATTCAATTTATTTATTTGTTTATTTTTCCTTCAAATTTGTAAATTGTTTAGTTTAGTTTTTATTTAATTATGTGAATATTTATAGTTTAATTATTTTTTTTAGTTCTAACAACAAACTTGCAAATATTTAATTTAGTTTTTTTTGTGTTTATTTTCTTTCAAATTTGGAAATTGTGCAATTTAGTTTCTATTTGAATTTGTGAATATTTGTAATTTAATTATTTAGTTTATTTCATTTTTATTTAAGGGGTAAAATAGATATCGATTAGATTATTAAAATTCGTACAACTGATTTAAGGTAACCGTCTTAGGACGGATGTATCAGGGGTGCAGTGGGATTAAGTTTCCACCCTTCCCTGTGCATAATCGACTCCCGAACCCAACTTGGTTTTTTTGCAGACATTTTTCTTTTGTTTTATTTTAAATCCATTTTTAAAGGGTTTTGTCATTCATTTTCCCTACCCAATAAACGATTGGTGACGGCTCCATTTTATTTATTTAAAATTTTCTCTCATCGGTCCTGTCGCGATTTTCACGGTCGTGACAGGTCCTAATAATGCAATGACGACCTCCTCCAAACGAGAATCCTAATCCAAATATTTGATAAGAGATCATATCAATCTCTACTCCGGAGTGTTTTTTTCGAATAATATAGTGTACATATATGTTTTTAGACAAGGGGAAAAAAGGATTATGGACATTTAATTATTGACAACAATGCATACATGGGGTAGAACCGAGTATAAAATAGTAACAAACACAGCACATACAATATTTTGGCAAGCGCTCACAAATTTTTGTAGTACATACATTAATTTTCTCTTATAAGGGCTTTCTGCTATATCTATTGACTGTTGTAGACACGATCTTATTTATCTAAGGTGATGTTTGAGAACGTGCATGGTGCCCCTTATCCCAAACTTCTCTTGGAATACCGTATGTGGTGATTGTTTATATCAGGATCGGCATCGCTGTTCAAGCTGTTGATGTTCGCACTCTCCTTCTCATTGCTTGGTTCCTTGGCTGCTGACGCTGGTATGCCCTTGATGATACCTTCAATCTCCGCCATCCTCCTCCTACTCTTATTCATGCCCCAATTAAAATCTGTCATCACAACTAGCATTAGCAGCAGTGAAACAAATTTGATCTTCGATTTCATGGTTATGGAACTTACTTTAGTCTACTTTTTGCACTAACGTTGATGCCCTTGAGAAAATTCTATCATTAGCAGTATTTATGTATAGAGATGGTAAGGCTAATAAGAAAAAATATCTCAAGTGTGGGTTTTCCATTAACATCAACGTGATATCATCACTTGGATTAGTGGGCGGTGTAATTATGATTTAGTACTGCTTCATAGGCATATTCTTCACTAGTAAATCCTTGGATATAATTGGTTTGTAACGAGCACAGCTTAAGATCAGTTTTCAATCTCTGCTAGATTCCAAAATTAAAAAGCAACAGCATGCCACTTCAACCAAATATGAACCTAGCTAGCTAGTATATTAAGCTTTACTAGGGGTTCGCACAATTAATGATACAATTGGAGACTACGTCCATAAACAATTAATAATATATAAATAAACAAATTCGTAATAATGGTTCCGGAAAAAAGTCTTAAAAATGATGGAATCATGAAGGAAGTTTCGCAGTGCGTTTTACTTTTCTGGTACCTACTACGCCATTTTGCGCACTTATACAGCCGCTACGATATTATATTGAGTTTAATTTTTATTTATTATTAGTGTAAAAAAATTTTATACTGTTATTTAATTATGTATTATCAAATTAATAAAAAAATTGACTATTACAATAACTATTTAAAAAGTCTAACTATTTTAATAATTTGACAACATATGATTAAATGACAATATAAAAAAACTTTACACTGACAATGAATAGAAATTAAATCCTATTATTTTATGATTCAATAAATAGTTACACTTGTTTGTTGGGAAAAAGTAATCATAAATTATATAATTCAATAAGAAATATATTTACTGAACTGATCTCAATTAAGAATTTTGTAATGATGCACAGGCTGCACAATAGTATATACTTCTCTCCTTTTATTTTATTTTTTAGTGCTGTCCAAATAAATAAAAAAGATCTTCAACAAATATGTCTACAATAAAACATAAATAAAAGAAGAAGAAACCTCTCGACAATGCAAAACGGGCTATGACCTGTATTCGATGTTTGTTTACTATTTCCCTCTCCTTTTCTTTTTTTTTTTCTTTGGTTCATCAAGGAATTATTCCAGAACGAAGGAAAAGGGTAAAAAGGCTGTCGGAGAAAAATAAACTCTTGGTTTTAGGTTAGGCTTGAGTTGAATTGCACTATCCCAGCCCAAAATGATGTTTGACGGAAAGAAAATAAAATGTTTCATGTTTTTTTTATATAAAAAAGGTGGGTCAAACGAATTTATGAGAAAATGCTACATAAATAATACTTAAGAAGATAATTTTTTTAACAAATATGTAGTTATTATATAATATGTAAATTTGGACAAATTTATTAGACCTTTATTTATTAAGCTGTTATTGATTGGAATTTTTTTTTTTTGTTTCTCAGGTATTCCTTAAGCACGACTGCAGAGATTAATTTTTCAAGGTACTGAGATCTATTTAAGGGGTTGACCTCTCTCAACATATATTTTTTCATACACATGAGTCAAGAATCGAATCTCTGACTACATACTTAAGGGGTCTAAATATTTATCACTTACACCATATACTAGTTTGTTATTGATTGAATTTTGGCTAGAGATTAATTTCTCGAGGTACTGAGATTTATTTAAGGGGTTGATCTCTCTCAACATATATTTTTCTATACACATGAGTCAAGAATCGAATCTCTGATCACATACTTTAGGGATTCAAATATTTACCACTTGTAACATATATTAGTTTGTTATTGATTGGATTTTGGCTCGTTAAAACGGGTTGGAATTTGGATATGTAACGTAATGATTGGTTAGTATCTGATTAACTGATCAATTTACATTTCAGATTAATAATCATCTGTATAACAGTATTTATAGACTTGAGTTCATGTAAAAGGCATGATGTGATACTTTTATATATTAAAATCTCAAGACGTAACTGTTATATGTTTAAGGTGGCCTAAATTTAATAAAGTATTAAATAAGAATTTATAAAATTTTAACGTGGCATTGTATCGATTTATAAATAAATCTAATAATATTAAAATAAATAAAAAATTTTATATGTATGAAATCTTATTTATATAATTACCAAAAAAAATCTTATTTATATAACATCGATCATAGTTTGCTCCATTTGAGTACTGCCGCAGTAATATGCATAAAATGAATAGTAACATTTTCATATGGTTTTAATGAATAGACATAATATAGTGGTAATTAATATTATTTGCATGCTATGTTTTAGTTTCTGTATCGGAGAGGAAACTAATTTTAAAAGAAATAATGTAAAATAGTAATATAACAACTTTTTATATTACGTGAGACTGTGAGAGTTGGGATGGGGTTCAAGAGAAGCCTGACTCGGGTGTCGGGTTCACACAAAAGTTAAAATCTTGGTCATAGGGAGATTAAGGACAGGCTACCTGTTCCCAACAAAATGTGAGACAGTTCCAAGAATCTGATTATATCTCCTTAGATTACGGATTAGTGATTATTAAATGGTTATTTTATGTTCCATTTTTCTTAAGTTGCTTGTTGAATTGGGTTGGGTTAGATATTAGATCTTTCTTGCATTCTTACTTGAAGAAGGCGTGTGTGGGGTTCCATCCCCTTCGTCTTTTACCTACCCAATATTTTGAAAGACAAAACTCGACAACCCAATATTATATATCATCATAAGTCATAATTACTAAAAGGATTTCAATAAATTTTGTTTGTGCAACTATTTCTTGGCTAGATGCTATGCCTCTATTGTCTAACTTGAAAATAAAAAAACTATTTAATGTTAAAAATTGTATAAAAAAAGTAAAATTTAGACCAATTCACACTTCAACCTAAATATATATATATATATATATATATATATATATATATATATTATCTCCATCGATTTGAAAGTATCAAAGAATTTATATTTAATCATTATTAATGTAAATTTTTAATATTATCAATAAATAAAAAAAGTATCATATTACTTTAATAACTAAAAATGTCCACTTATATTGGAATTTTTAATAATGTTTTAGACGAGATGTACCATATACAAGTATGAAATGCCTTAGGTTTGGCAATGAGGTGGGTAGGGACGGATTTTTGTCCACCCTGAACTTGCATCGCATTTCTTAAAGGAACTTTCAATTCGCCCCAACCCGCTTTGCGAGTTTTATAGATGAAACTCGCACCCTACTCGCAAAGAAATAATAGAATCCGAACCCTATCCACATCATACTCGCATATATTATCTAATAAATAATATAATATAAATTACTAAAAAAGTTACTCATTGCATAAAAAATCTCAAGCTACATTAAGTATGAAACACACTCTTTGTAGAAGAATAGGATGTGCGGGTAGGGTAGGGGCAGGTAGACCTTAAACCCGAACTCGCCTCACAACACAGTTTAAACCCGCCCCACTCCACCCTTGTTGCGGGACGGGTTTATGTGAGTTGCGACGAATTGGGTACTAACGGGGCAAGTTCAAATTGCCATCCTTAAAAGGCCCCTCATCGTATAAGGCTCAATTGTTGAGTTTAGATCCATCTCTTGCGTAAATAAACCCACCTACTAACAAATCCATGCTTGCCTCACTTACGGCATAGGAGTCGATACCAATTCTATATCGCAATCCCATGTCGTAGTTAGACAACTATTAGCCAACATTACAAGTAAGAAGGCATGGGCAACACAATCTTATATATCAAGAGAAAACTTTTAGGAAGGTAATTCTTTGACTAAAACCCTATTTTAGTCCATAACATTTGATTTCATTATCAATTTCGTCTCTGACATTTTAATTTTTTTAATTTAATACTTGACATTTATAAACTCACTTCAATTTAGTCTCTCTGTTTGTGTGTCCTGATGGTGAAAGAGGACTTGAGAAGGGGGGTTAAATCAAGTCCTGCCCAAATAAGCATTTTTACAAAACCAAACTCAAACACAAATCTGATGCAGAGATGAACTGGCTACTCAAACAGATAAGCAAGCTAGTATTTAGAAACTAGAAAACAAAGTATGATGCGTAGGCAACTAAAATCAAATGCACAGTGGAGATTAACATACAAACATGCAAGATAATGTAAATAGAAGGGTTAGGAAGAACTTACATACAAAGATTTATATTGGTTAGACTCTAATGTGGAACCTACATCCAATCCCTAACCTTGTTGAGATTTTTCACTATCAACCGAGTGTTCTTTAATCCATCATAGCCTCTCCAAGCTAGATATAAGTAGTTTTGATCTACCATAACCTCTCTAAGCTAGAACTGAATAGTTTTAATCAACCATAGCCTCTCCAAACTATGAAACAACACACCCTCACCAGGCTTTACAAGAAAACATATTAGAAACTCTCTCACAGGGAGTTGGATATACAAAAATAAACTCAACATAGATTTACAAATGATTTTTAGAGTAAAGCACAAAAATGATTCTTCTTGCTGTGTTTTTTCTTCCGTTCTTCCTTTCTTCCATTGTTCTTGTGTATATAATTATCTGGAAAATGGTAGGTATAAGTAAGCAAGAGAATTTGAATGTTACTGCAGAAATGCATTTTGGCATTATCTTAGACGTGTAATGTCCTTCATTCACTTTTGCAAAGTGACTCACTACTCTTCCAAGCATGTCTTGTACTATATTGACCAAAGCATGTTATATTCTAACGGTTATCAGTATTTTGGAGTCATTCGTGGCCTATTTGGAAACTTGAATCACGAAACAGATGATTCTTATATCATGACATGAGCTAGCTCATCTTTGTTTATGAGACGACTCATCAATGTATTTTTGATAAGCTGATATTTGATTTGAGCAAGCTCATTTCCATCATAAGCATGCTCATCTTCCAACATCATGCTCATCTTCCACATGCTTATCCAAAACTGATTTGAGCCTACAATATAAATTTTCTGATCTTCTTCAAAGAAATGACTAATGTCCAGCTTCTTCAAGTGTCTTTTATTTTGCTTACTGGAACAACATCATGAGACTTCTCATGTCTTAACAGTAGTTGACTCATGTATGCTTGAGACATTTGAAGTATTTTCTCTATAACTTAGATCATGTTTTCTTTGATAAATCTGCAACACTCAATTTTAGCTTTGATCAAGTGCAAGTATACTATGTTACATATTAGAATAATATTTGGGATCATTATTAGGAATTAACCATTTTAGAAACCTTGAATTAACATGTTTGTTATCCACTGAATAAAAATGATGATGTGACACTGTTAAGGGTGATGTGACATATATTTTGCCAGTATGACACTGAGTTAGTAGCTGACTGGATTCATTAACTCAATATCGACGTTATTAGTTGGCATTTAGCTCTCCATGGATGAAAATGACGTCATTTTTTAGTAAAATAATCCAGTCAACTACTAACTCAGTATCATGCTAACAAAATAAGGATGACATATTACCCTTGATAGTGCCACATTATCATTTTCATTTAGTAGATAGTATAAACACAGGCGGAGGGATCAAATTGAAATGAATTTATAAATGTCGGAGATTAAATAAAAAAAATTAAAATATCAAAAACAAAATTGATAATTGAATCAAATGTGAGGAATCAAAATAAAATTTTAGTATAATTATTTTCATTCTTTTCACCTATTCAACACTCTCTACTATCCATTCAGAAACTTAGTTATTGGAATACTTTTATCGGTACCTACCGCACCAAATTTGTAAGTGGAATATTGGAACCCAAAGATTTACCAGAGCAGACCAGAACATAAGCAAGGGTATACAAGTTACTAATAATAAATATTATGAATTAAAATTAAACTAAAAAAATATCTGTACACAAAATTAAATTTCTCATGTCGGTTTCGCTAGTCAACCAAGTTTTAGGTATTCAGTAATATTATATAAACCACGTGGGAGAAATGTTAAGCCTAATTAATTATAACCAGTTAAACACAACTTCATTACCTAACGCCGTTTTACTTTGAATTTATTTCTTTAGTCTTTTGAACATGAACTTAATTATTCGTTTTCAATGAAAATCAAAGTCAAATTTGTTAACCTAGCAATATGCATGAGAAGAATAATCGCATCTTAAAATTAAATCTCTTGTATTATTTTTATGTCTCTCCAATTAAATATTAACAACTTAATAAAAATAAATAATAATTAAGAGAAAATTTATTATCAATTAAGAAATAATTATTTTCATTAAGTTATTAACATTTAATTAAAAAATAAAAAATAAAAAAAAATAAAGGAGAAGATTTAAATCCCCGTTCGTTATGTTTTCCTTGTCCCACGCGTGCCACGGAGAAGAAATAAACGTCCTTCCGTGGACTGCAAGAATGCTCCTAATTATTTCTTTTTACTTTTTCACTACGTTCAACATTATACCACCACCTACTGAAGTTTTCATCTACCAAACAATATGAGCTAAATCCACATAACAAGAATTTTCCAAATTGATTTCATATGCCTCTCTTCTCTACTCATAAGTCGTAACATTTCATTTCATGGAGGTTAAACATGGAATTCCATTTCTCATACATACTGGGTTAGTTTGTTTCCTCCTTATTCACGTGTGTCTAATTAATTTCACTTATATATAATATTGTTTTTTATGCATTAAAAACTAATACAAATTGAATTTAAGGCCTTTATTTAAGTTTTGGTTTCATTTCTTATCAACTAGACATGTAAGTTGAAATTATAAAAATTGAAAATTTTCTTTTTTTTGGTTCTTCTCAGAGAACAAGTTGTTAGGTGGATTATGTTATGTTACTTGCCGGATGCCTTCTAAAAGAGAGGAAAATAAGTGATTCAATTCAACTTGTTGTCTATTTGTATTTTCTTTCTGTAGACGTTTACTTGTTTATTATTTTTCCAAGACTAATAATATAAAATGGACAACCTGTCTTTGTTGGACTGGGTTTGTCCTCTTTCTTTTCTTAGGAGTATAATAGATTCTGGGTTCACACTCCACGCGTCAGAATAGCCAAAGAGAGGAACAAGAAAAGAAAAAGTTAAAAAAAGAAATAGGAGAGAAAAAGATTCACATTTGGGAACGGACTTTGTTGGAAGTTTCACTTGCCCTCACCAAATCTAAAAGCATTTCAATGCCCGGCAATGTATATATAGTATGTATGTATTATCAATACCCTCTCATCTGTAATATCCATCTCTTCCTTTGCATGTACCTGAGAATCACCATCTTTCATCATCCGCTGCTTTATTGATTCAAAGTTTCAAATCCCAATCGTCATCCTTTTGCCTCAAATTTAACATGGAGCACCGAAGCAGGTTCACAATATTCATACCAAAATTGCTAATATTCGTAACCATCCTACTCCATTCAACAATATGGACTGGAGCGCAGGAAGTTGGTAAGCGGAATCATGTCTCTTTTCTTCTTTAGTATTTTATGCTTTGGGGTTTAATTTGATTTATTTGATGTGTGTGGAGTGCTGTGCTAATAATCTCTGTGATTGTGCAGAGGACGAGAGAGAGTTTGATTACAAACGAGGGAGCGAGAAGGGGCCCCAACACTGGGGCGAGCTTAAGAAGGAATGGGCAGCATGTAAAAATGGGGCAATGCAATCTCCTATTGATTTGTCAAGTCACAGAGTGAGAGTGATCCCAAAGTTGGGGGAGCTAAAGAAGCACTATAAGTCCCAGAATGCCACTGTCGTGAACAGAGGCCATGATATTGAGGTAATTAATCAAGAAAATCACTCATCACAATCTTTCCTTTTCCATTTATATTTCTGCTTAATGCATCCTTATTTCCATCTCTGCATCTGGACAATGACTTCTCAATTGAGAGTTCCTGAAAGGCTCTTCATGCACGAAATATCTTAATTTTACTTTGTGTTTGCAAATCGAAAAACATATGGTACTCATATACAGCGAGGGGTTCCTGACCTCTCCCATCAGGAAATGTTGGCTGAAGCTGAAGCCGTCTCTGTTGGCACTGGTTTATTCAAGGAAACTGGGTTTGCTGTGTGCTATGTTTCTAGAAATTGATGCTTTCAGAGTTTCGATGATGCACTCTGATTGCAATATTTATTTATATCTTAGCTAGCTGGCACTTAATTAGCATTTAGCACTTAGCAAACGCGGTTTTGTCGTGATTAAGTTAGCGTAATATATCTATTATTTAAATATCTTTGTTAGTCATTAAACACTACAGAGATGGTTATTGGTTGGTCATTTAAGCTTGATTCAAATCTGAAATGTTTGTATATGTATGTAATGGATGCAGCTGAAATGGAAGGGAGATGCAGGCTCAATAAAAATCAACGGCACTGAATTCTTTTTGCACCAATGCCACTGGCACTCACCTTCCGAACATACCATCAATGGCAGGAGGTTTGTCTTGCTTGACAATCATTTTTTTGTTCATATGGTACAAACTTATTGTGTTATAACTCTTACAAATAACATTACTTAAATAGCTTAGGTGATTATATTTTAGTTGCAATAATCTGTAAAAAAAGTTGTTGATAATGAAATCTTTATATAGACTTGTTCTATATATTTTTGGTGATCTCAACAGTTCAATTCTGTTGTGTAGTGGGTCTCAGTATTTTTAATACAAGGTTATACAAGACTTCTTCCTTGCTGATATACCAACAAAAATTATTTTACTGAAAGAAAATAATTAAAACAGCTTTTTACTGAAATATTAGGTATGACCTGGAGCTACACATGGTTCATGAAAGCCCAATGAGAGACGGGAAGAGCAAGATCGCTGTTGTTGGACTTCTGTATAGGATTGGTCGGTCGGATCCTACTCTCTCCAAGGTAACTTTCACAATTCACACCTTCCAAAGTTTCATGAAAAATGAAAAAAAAAAAGTGCTGGATGATGAACTTAATTAGGATACTTATTTATTAAAAGTATGCTTGAAACGATTTCAGCTGGCAAAATACATAAAGTCAATGGTGGATGAAGAAACAGAAAAGAGCATAGGGGTCATCGATCCCTCAGAAATCAAGCTGGGTGGCAAGAAGTACTACAGATATATGGGCTCCCTCACTGTCCCTCCTTGCACTGAAGGTGTCATTTGGACCATTAATAAAAAGGTACTAATACTATTCATTAAAGCCAAACCTGTTCATTTTCATAATCATTAGTATACCATTGACATTAATACCAACAAACAAAGAAAAAAATTAAAAAAATATAAAAGGAACTTTTTAAAAAATTCTTCCAATTTTTTTTCTTTGTCATGATTATCGTAATTACTTGTTAATCTGAACCTTTAAAACTTTCCTGATCATCGTCAGATAAGAAGTGTGTCAAGGGCGCAAGTCAAGTTACTAAGAGAGGCAGTCCACGATGTAAGTATTCTAGTTGATCTACTACTGCACTATTATGTACTATTAAAATAAACATATATCAATTAAATTGACTCACTTTAAGCTTTTTCATTTTTTTCTTTAAACTGGGGAAACCAACATGTTCCGTGTCTAATTATTAATTATATATGTATGATCCACTCTATGCCAGCATGCGGAGAGGAACGCCAGACCTGTGCAGCCCCTGAATCGACGAGGAATACAACTCTATGGCCCAAAACGCAAGGAATAAATTAACCACATAATTAATTTCTTGTAGCATTACTTTTTTTGTTTTTGTTTTCTTAATTAAGAATTTTTTTATTAATCGCGTTGCTCCAACTATGTTCTATACATGCTGAAGCACTAGGATTTTGCTTTTTATTTACCCCCTCCCCTTTTATTTATTTATTTTTCTCTTTTTTCATGTAACCTTCATGTGGAGCAATGATAGCAACTTCAACTTCCTTGTCTATTCTTGTGTATTTATGTGGTCTCCGTTGGAAGCACATAAAAGACACCTAATCACTTATAAAGTTGTCTATTGTTTTTTTGCATATTTACTTATTAATTATTCTCTCCAAGTAGTTAAAAAGAGAATTTGGTCTCTTACAGTTGTTATTGCCTTCAAGGAAGAGAATATTTAGAAACAAAATGAACATTTAAGTTCGCTACATTACTTATAGATATTTTCTCTCTCTCTTTTACACTACCGTACGCTACTAGAAGCTCGTGGTTATAAGGAACTTAATATGGAAAAGTTATGCAACTTCACACAACGTTAAATTAATGAAATACTACAAATGTAAGGCCAGAAAATTTAACTATGGCGACTTTATTTTAGTTTGACAAATGTAAATTATATTAAGTTTAGATGTTCAGAAGATTATTTTTAGCTATTCGACCGCATCAACAATTGAAAATATTACATCCTCTCTTCTGTGCTTTTCATAAGTATTTGTAATTATGAAAAATATCAACAAATGATAAGAGACTAAATATATTATAAACAACATGACAATACAATTTTTAAAAGAAAAAGCTACAAATCTTAAAAGTTACAAACCATTTTCCACTATTACTACTATTATAACTTTTGCAATAATAAAGTTGTAAAGTTTCCCTCAATACAACTATAATTTATATGGACAAAACTGTAAATCATCTGCTAATGTAATTTTTGTAGACAAAGTTGATGTAACTTAGAAACCCTTTTGTTATATTTTCATTGTTTATTTTCTTGTATTCTCATAACTTAAACAATTTCTCAATATAAGTAATTATAACACATAATAATTTGTTTGACAAATAATCATCCTGCACTCTTTATTAAAAAAAAAAACTTTCCTATTTTCTTATATAAATATCTTCTATATTGCTTGCATATCTTGATATTAATTTTAATTTAAAATAGAAAACTATCAATAAAATAAAAAATTAATAATAATTATCAAAATAAGAATTTAGGTCAACCCAACAATCTTCTCTTTTATCCAAATTTCATCTTCATCATTGAATCGAACATAAGTAAGAAGGGAGAATGGCTCGTTCACTGAATTAATTAGTGTGACCTTTTACTTCTTCACTTTTTTGTAACGTTCTTTTCGATGATCCATTTTGCTATAATAAGATTGAAAAGGTCAAAATTCTTAACCTACATGATGAAACGTATGAATGTCCGTATTTATATAACCATATAGTTATCACGGCCATGAACGACAGCAGCGATTGATTAACGAAAGTACCAATTATCAAATAATATGTAACGAGAGACACTAACTTCAGCAATTTTCTTGTGTTCTATTTTGACAGCTAACCATCCAGTGTTCTGCAAAGATAATTGTATTTTTCTCTGTGATTATTATGGTCATGACTCTAACTTTAAACAATAAAAAAAATTGCAAGAATTAGACTGACCTATTCTTGCTGATGCAAATGCTGAGATTTAGTTGGATTTTGTCTCCTTTCTTTTGGTCTTCGTTGAACTAAATAAGGTTCCTTTCTTTCAAGGAAGAAAAGCGTAATTTACCAAATAAAATAAGAAAAGAATATTTGTGAATTTTTTACCGTATATCTTCTTACATATGTAAATATATAAATATAAATATATATATATATATATATATATATATATATATATATATATTACAATCTTAAATGACTCAAACTATAGTTATGTAAAAATGAAAATATTTATATTATAAATAAGACATGTATATATAGCTATTCGGGAGTTACATAAGTCGAACATCAAATTTCAAATTTGACTCGTATAATTAAATGAACTTAATATTATGCTTAAACTTGTTCATTTAATAAATGGACAAAGCTTTTCTTTTTGTAGATAATAAATGGACAAAGCTGAGCTAACCTATAATTCCTAAACAATTCAGTTCATCTAAAGCTTTAATGGATTCACCCCTATTGCTTTTGTGAAGCTCAATAAATGGTAGGGATATTTAGGCAATTAAAAGTTTCATTCCACTTCCCTTATTTTTCTTCGTATATAGTTTTCCATCTCTTCTTTATAATTTTAGTACATATGTATTAGTCACGGCTAATATTATTAAAAGAAAACCCTGTTGCGTCAAGAATTAATCAATTGTTCGATCTTAGAGTTTTATTATCTTTAGGAAAACAATTAGTATCAACCTCAGCATCTTCTTTTTTATTTCTTTTTGCACTGATTAGAAAGTCATCATCCTTAACAATTAATTGGTTCCGTACTCGTTTACTTTTTCTCTTCATAGGAACTAAAGAATCGTATAGTTCCATTTGTACTTCGATTTGTCTTCAATTGATGAGTATTTTTATATTTTAATAAGATAATTAGGACCAAGAAAGCCTCCCATTCATTGAGGAAGAGATCGACCTCCATAAAAAAAAACTCAACCCTTCTGACCTAAATAAGCTCATTTCTATGCCTCTGGCATTTTATATATACACAAAACTTTAGGCCTGTGCCTCGGTCATGGTTTCTCCTTCACATCTAACAATTACTATCCCAAGTTCCATATAGTGAACCGAAGCATGAAGCTTCAAAGAGAGAATACATTTATCGTTCCAACTTTGCTCATGCTTTTGATGATCTTGTTATATTCAACATCAACAAGAGCTCAAGAAGTTGGTAATTTTGCAGCTGGATCATGTTCTTTGACTGATCTTCCCCTTTTTCCCTAGAAGACTTATGGTTTTTGTGCTTGTTTGTTTTATTATTTGTGAATTAAAGAAATTAAAGAAATATAAGTTATATAACTGTGCAGAGGACGAGAGAGAGTTCGATTATATTGAAGGAAGTGAAAAGGGGCCTCATCACTGGGGAGAGCTCAAAGAAGAATGGGCAGCTTGTAAACATGGAGACATGCAGTCTCCCATAGACTTGTCGAGTGGGAGAGTCAAAGTGATCCCAAATTCACGCAAACTCAAGATCAATTACAAATCTTTTAATGCCACTATCATCAACAGAGGCCATGATATTGCGGTGAGCAGCTTCTGATCTCTTATCGATGCCTTGCTACCACCTATATATTGCCCACATGGCCACATTTATGTTAGCACCACATTCCGCTAACAAGAAAACCGATGGACAGGATGATATTTTCTTGGAACTCTGATATTTGCATATTTTGCATTTCACTTAATACAAACCGTTTTTATAGGAATTGATTTATGCAACACATAAATAGTAAAAAAAATTATACACTAATTGAACCAACGAAAAAAATATAAATTAATATAAATTTTGTATTACAAAAAAGTATGCAACTATCATTCCCGCAATTTCGTCTTACTCCCAAACTGCAGCTTCTTTAAAAAAAATATTGAAAACGTACAATATACTAATGAACTCATATCTTCTCTAGTGCGAAATGATTTTTTATTTCATGAGGAAATATTCATTTTCGTTCTTGCTAGATGTATCACCAATTCACCATCCATCTAGTACCAAAGGTTTGACTTTTGGTTGTGGGTCTGATGCATCCACAATGATATTGATATATGTTTGATGGATACTCGTGTTTATTATTAAAATTTTGTGTTTGCATAAAGTTTGTAATTATAGCATGTTTGTTTTAATTATTTTACACTTAACAATAGTTTTTTTTCAAAATATATCTTTTGGACATTTTAATTATAAACTTTTTTCAAATAGAAAAAGTTAATCCAAACATGCTGTTAATATAGTTGTCGATTATTGATATGAAAAGAGTTTAGAAGAGGGATCAATAGTTTTTTTTAAGTAAATATTATTTTTATTTAAGAATTTTTAAAATAAGAATAAAATAAAATGAGAAACGATTATATAAGTTTTAATAATTTCTTATTTATTTTAATAAATATTTTATAATTTTCTTAATTTAAAGATATAAAATTATCCCTCTCCCCCATTTTTTTTTTCAAATTCTTCCCATCCAAATACTACCTAAAGGGGAGTTTGAGAAAGAAGAGGGGATGTGTTATTTTTTATTTTAAGTAAATATTTTTTTTATTTAAAAACTTTTAAAACAAGAGGAATACAATAAGATATTATTATATAACTTTCTTATCATCTATTATTTATTTTTATAAATATTTTATAATTCTTTATCATATAATCTTCTCATCATCTTTTATTTAATTTTATAAATATTTTATAATTATCTTAATTTAAAAATAAAAAATTACTCTTCTCTTCACATCCTTTCTAAATTTCTCCATCCAAACATAGACTAATTTGTCCTGGGCAAGACAGCAACGAGTGGGTGCTACAACTCCAAAGTCCTCTGATCTAGTCCCTAATTTTATAAGTTCATCAATTGAAACTGGCATATAGACAGGCCATGAATTAATAACAGGATGATAAATGTACTGTATGTGGGTGCAGGTATTTTGGAAGGGTGATGCTGGCTCAATACGCATCAATAGAACCGAATTCTTTCTGCAACAATGCCACTGGCACTCTCCTGCCGAACATTCCATCAGCGGCAGGAAGTCTGTCTTTATTTCTGGGTTGCTCAAAAGTTTTTTAATATATAAAAAATATTAATTAATATATAAAATCAGTTTGGTATTATTTTAAAATTGAAGATAAAAAATTTACGAATTTTTCACCCTTACTTTTTATTAAGAGGATACAAAGTGATAGAAGTTCAACTTGTTCATTGAATTATTTTTTTCTTTATTTTTTATCATAAATTGATTAGGTATGACTTGGAGATGCACATGGTTCATGTAAGCCCGAACGCCATAGGTAACAACATTGCCGTGGTTGGTGCTCTCTATAAGATTGGTCACGCCGATACTTTTCTGTCTCAGGTCATTTCTCCATAAAATTGTTATAATTTTTATCTGGTTTTCATCCTCCTTTTGTGCTTAATTAGTATCTCATGCATTTCCATCTTTAGTAATATTTAAGACCTGCTCTAAAGAGCAACAAACTAGTCTTCTAAAGGTACGTATCTGTGAATTCAGTTGGAGAAAGACATAAAGCACATGGTTGATGAAGAAGAAGAAAGAGTAATCGGAGAGACAGATCCCTCAGAAATCCAGACGAGAGGAAAGATGTATTATAGATACGTAGGCTCACTCACCACTCCTCCTTGCACCGAAGATGTCCTCTGGAACATTGATAGGAAGGTACAAATTACAAAGCCATCTCTTCAAAACTATTCCTATTACCTTTAAAAGAATTTTTTTTTTCTTCTTTGAATGTCTTGGATTTCCTTTCCCTTGATTGCGATTTGACTGTTTCTTAATCATTGATTTGGAATTTCAAACCACCCTCTTCAGATAAGGACCGTTTCAAAAGCACAAGTGAAGCTTCTGAGGCAAGCAGTGCACGATGTAAGTCACTCAACAAGGTGCAATCATTCAATATAAGATTCCAAAATTTATAAGATATATCATAATTGAGTTACACCAGATTGGCTCATTAGGGACAGTTTCATACATTGAAGAACCATCACACGCGTACCACTGATACAAATTTGGCAAGTATACCTAATCGTAACAAGTAATACGGTGGTAAGACCGAATATCGTTCACTGGGATCGTAGACAATTATCACTTCTCAAATTGGACTACTATTCAAACTTTCATTTGGTCGAAAAGGTCCTAATATTCCTTACTAAGTATAAATAAAATGGTGGTGTGAATTCCTTTGGGGACTTTTATCAAACACTTGGTGGTTAAACTGAAAGTTGATTAGTGAATGAGTAAATTGTCAAGGTTAGATTATACCAATCATCCCTTAATTGTTATGAAATGGTTATTAATACAAGTCCAACTTTAATTATGACAATCAAGTCTTTAAATACCCAAACCTTAATTCCTTAGAGAGATTGAGCCTAAAACCCCATATTAAACCCTAATTCCTTAGGTGGATTAATAAGAAGAATTGCATTAAGAATTAAGACTTAAAGATTACTAGCACTCCAAAATCTATTCCTAGATTCATGAATTACTAGGTATCTAATTCCATGAGCATGCATTAGCATCAATTTTCCAATTGTTTACCAAAACAACAAAACATTCCAAGGTTGATCAAGCCAAGAAAAGCATTAAGAGTAGAATTAAATACTCATAAGAAGAAGGAACTTGCATTAAACCCAATCCAATTACAACCAAGTCCTGAAAAGTAACATCTAACCCCAACAAAGGGATTTAGCTAGACATAATCTAATAGATCACAAAAGGAAGATGAAAGAGAAGAGAAAGATCAAGAAGAATGATTCAAACTCTATTGGAATCTTCCTCCAAGATTGTTCACAAGCTAATTTCGTGCAGCTGCTGACCTAAAACTACCTTTTTCTTCCCCCTTCGTGACAAAAAGAAACAGAATATATATATAGGTGCAGAAAGTTGGCCTTGCGCGCGACATCGATTAGTTAACGCCGCGGCATAGAATGGTTAACGCCCAGCGGCATCAGGTAGTTCACGCCGCGGCGCTCGAGGCTTGCAGTGCCGGGGTTTTGTGGCGAAAGCTTCCACGCGCGGCGTGGAATGTATTCATCTTTGCGGCATGACTAAGTTTTTCACTCCATCATATTTCTTCTTCCACTATGACTCAAAAACTCCTTCCAAAAGTTAGATTGGGATGTTTCCTGTAACAAGGATCGCATTAAAATGAATACAAGTATAAAACCACATGATCCCACAAAAACTCATATGAAAATAATGCAAGTGTTAGCAATACAAGTATCAAAATAGATTCCATTCAGAGTGCATGGGAAGTCATCTAAATACACCTAAAATTAGAACTAAACAAACTAAAGTTAACAAGATTTGGGTCCAATGAAGTATATTTTTACACAGTTATCACACCCCCAAACTTAGATTTTTGCTAGTCCTCGAGCAAAAGGAAACCTAAAGAAAGTAAACTTGCAAGAATTGACTCTTAAACCTCAGAGTAGCAACTGATGAGGAAATAAAGCCCTCAAAGAATGCTCATGCTTCTTATTCAAGAGCAGACAAACACAATCCCTATTATGTCAACATGAAAGTTCCTCTGTGTGCAAAAGATGTTCCCACAGTTATGCATGTTAAACTTCTTCAAATCAATTCCTGCTCACTCAGATAGGGTTATGGAATTCTAATGCAAATCAATCTTATACTCAAAAGAAATTATGTTCAACTCTTTCTCCACTAATGTAAATATCACACGCTTGAGGATCAAAAGGGACTTTTTTCAGCTTGTACTGTATGGTTAAAGGTAAAGATAGAAAGGCCAAATGGAAGGTTGAGCAACAAGTTATCAAGGGTTGAGTTTCTAAGACTTAACACTTGGGTATCTCTACCAATGATGCCATGAAGAACTATCCCATGCTCTTTTGCATTGCCGGTTTCATTCCGGGTCACAATTCCTTACAAGCCAACTCTTTGCTTTGCTTCTTCTTCTTCTTCTCTTTTTTTTTCTTTTTTTCTTTTTTTTTAAATACTCATGTGCTTTTTTTTTTTTTTTTTTTAAGAGTAAATTCCATCGGGTAATCTAAATGAAATCAACAAGTAGGAACCCATGTGCTCAATAAACTATGAAGGTATGAAGAAGATAAGATGTTAGCATCCAAAAGTGAAAAGGTTTGGAGGGTGAGGGACCTACGGATTTATCATTTAAGGGTAAGCTTGAAAGGCCCAATCGATCCAAACAATGCCCTAATCATTTCCTCAATCATGTAACATCTAGGATTTCGCCTCAAAAGAGATTCAAAACAATTTCTAAAGTATTCGACATCTCTACAAGTCTATTGCATAAACTTTCTCTAGACAAGCATGATTATCAGATTCAAAGTTACCCAGCATAATAATAGGATACAATTCATGCATAAGACGAGACTTAAATTGGTAGACAAAAATGAGATCACATAAGGCTGCACAAGGACAAGAAGTTAAATTGCACACAAAAATCTATCATCGGGCAACTAACAAAGTTTAACTTCAGCAGTGAGGTTTAAAAATCAACTTCACAGTATCAAAAAGCTTTTTCAAAACAACACTACCCCCAAACTGAAGGGAAACAGTGTCCCCACTGGTCACAGATAAGGAAGACAGAATACACTAAAAACAAAGGAGAAGACACGAATTAATAAAATAAAATAAAAAATAGAAAAGATGTCCTGGGTACATCAAGACTAAGAGAGGTCGTCTGGAGCAGCATCAGCATCAGCATCATTAGCATCGCCGTCCTGGGTATCATCATCGGGGTCAGCAACAGCCTCCGGTGGAAACTCAAGAATGGGAAAGTCGTCCATCGAATGACCAGAGTGCTCCGCCACCAACGCATGCTACCTGACTGGCGGTATTGACAGAGACGAAGAGCGGTAGCGCTCCTGACGGAGCTCCATAGCAGTAATGCGGGCCTCGATGGCCGTGATGCGGTCATCCATCGCAGGTGCAGGCGGAGGGGCATCAGCAGGCTGACGACAACCTATTTCTCTCTGGCGAGCGAGGAGTGGGAGAAGCGGCACCAAGGCGCTCAAGAATATAGTCGAGACAATGGTTGCTTGACCTCACCGAGCTCCTCATGGGTCTCCCCATGAACTGAGCTGTTGTGAGCCCAAGTTTGGATGAGCGATGGGAAAAATAAGCTACTGAACTCGATGATAGACCGATCTGCTCATAAATGACCCGGGCAACATCAATGGAGCGCCTCTCCATAATAGCATAAATCATAATGGCACGCTCTCTAGTCACTGAAGACATGTTCCCCGAAGGAAGAATGCGGTGGGAAAGGAAATGATACCACACCTTCGCCTCAGGGGTGAGATGAGAGCGGGCAAAGTGAAGAGGCCAGCAACGTCGCATACTCAAATTCCAAACCACGGGGGTATCAGTCGGCGATACGCGCGATACTTCAAATCAATCCCCTCCGGCTCCCATCGGATAAACTCTGTATAATCACAAATCTCGGGTGGAGGTGGCAAGCTTAAAGCAGCGCGGATGGATGCCGGTGAATATGAAACATTACGGCCACGGACCCGGACCACCATCCGATCCTCGGAAAATGCAGCATTCGCGTAGAACTCGCGGATAAGGGGTAGGACACCGGATTGAGGGTGGCGCCCAAAATCCTCCCACCCAAGATGGAGAAGGATGGTGTATACCTCGTGATGCATAGCTGCGGTAAAAGCAAAACCTCTCTCTGGAATGACCGGTCTAGAGACTAGAGAGGTATGATACCGTTGGGAGGCTTCAGCAGAAATGAATCGCCTCCTGTCAAACGCAGGTGGGGATGTCTCACGGGGCTGACTAGTAGAACCCCTCTGGCGTTTAGGACCCATGAATGCTAGGAGAGAGTTCCTGTGAAGAAAAATGAGTAAGTAATACTGCATGTCACAAAAGATCAGCGGTAATATGGATTCAGCTTGAAACTCTCAAAAATCATATGACAAACAAAGATATGCATGTAAAAGCGGTATACTTGACTTAAAAGTCCCTTTTGGATTGCACATCACCCAAAATTTGAAGAATGAAAAGCGGCTTAACGTGCGCGCTGATTTCAGCACGCGGCATAGTTCTAACACTCGCCGCGGCATACATTTATCACGCTACAGACAGATTATACCACGCAATAGCGGCATAGATAGTAACCAGCGGCGCAAGGTTCGAAAATTTGAAAAGTAGTGTCTGGCCCTTATGTTAACCCAAAATCAACCTTTCAGAATACCCAGAAACATTAATCTCTAAGGGAAAAAAAAACTAAGAGAACCTAAAATGCAACAGAAAAGAAAAAAAACTGAAACCTAAACAACCTTCAAACAAAATAAAACAAAACAAAACAAAACAAACAAATAATACATAAAAGAAAGAAATGAAAGAAGGATAGGGAGTTACCGAAGAAGGGATGTAATATGGGTGAGGGAAGAATCGAGAACTAACAATGCAAGAAAATGAGAGGAACAGAGAGTGATGACAAATGAGGGGGAAAGGAAAATCCGCGAAACTGATCGCGTTTTTCAAAATTATAGAGTACGTGCTGCGGCATAGAAGTGATACACGCCGCGGCATGGTAGCGAATGAAACGCGCGTTTCAATTTAGGGTTGCACTGCGCATGGTACGGTTCTATGTCCAGCGCGGCGCCAACTCAAAATCCCCAAAACTTACATACTTACAGGCGGCGGGAGGAACAAATCCTCGCCATGGCGTGTGACGCTTCGGGAAAACTTTGATGCGAGTCCGGGCTCGAGCGCGCGGCACTGAATTTGTCATGCGCGGCGTGTTTCTTGTAAATGTCATGCACGCGGCGTGCAATAACCCTACGCCAAGGCGTCTAGCTCTGTTCTTTGATTTCTGAATCTCCGAAGCTCATCACCGCAGCGTACCGGTTGGTGCCGCGGCATGGGTATCCGATCTGCAGAATTTGACTTTTGTGATTACTCTTCAGTTGCTGGTTCCTAGGGGCCTCCATCACCTGTCAAAACATGTCATGACCTTAAATTAGGTGATCAAGCTCCTCAAAAAAAAATAAGCATATGAATTCAAACTAATTCACTAAAGCAAAAACAAGGGAAACTTGGTGTCCCTTCAAAAAAGTTTTGCCTTATTTATAGTCCTGGCTGGACTTTCTCAGTTTCAGTTGGGCATGGATAAGGTGAGGGAGGATTTGGAGCGATCCACTTCTCCTCCACAATAATGCTTAAGTCTTTGCCCATTAACCGTAAAGGTTCTGCCAGACGAGGGATCCTTTACTTCGACAGAACCAAATGGAGAAACCGACTTAATGGTGAAAGGACGAGCCACCTTGATTTTAACTTTCTGGAAATAGCACTGAGACGTGAATTAAAGCAGAACTGATTGGCCTTCTTCAAATTGCTTAGGTAGAATATGCTTATCATGCCAAAGCTTTGTTCGTTCCTTGTAAATGCTTGCACTCTCATAAGCTAACAGTCGAAATTCATCTAATTCATTCAATTGCAGTAATCTTTTATCCATGGCGGGTTTCATATCAAAATTCAAAGCCTTCATAGCCCAAAAAGCACGATGTTGGAGTTCTACCGGAAGATGGCATGATTTTCCAAACACTAATTGGTATGGTGACATACCAATGGGTGTCTTATATGCAGTCCGGTATGCCCAAAGTGCATCATCCAACTTTCTTGCCCAGTCTTTTCTTGCATTGTTGACAGTTTTTTCCAAAATCCGTTTCAATTCCCGGTTTGACAGCTCCACTTGCTCGCTTGTTTGCGGATGGTATGGTGTGGTTACTTTGTGAGTGACTCTATACTTGGCCAATATAGCTTTGAACTCTTTATTGCAAAAATGAGTACCCCCATCACTTATAATGGCTCTAGGAGTTCCAAATCGCGAAAAAATATTCTTTCTCACAAAACCAACGACCACTTTTGCATCATTTTTTTACAGTTGGTACTGCTTCCACCCACTTACTGACATAATTAACCGCTACCAAGATATACTGGTGGTTATAAGATGATGGAAAAGGCCCCATAAAATCAATTCCCCACATATCAAAGAGCTCAACCTCTAAAATCCCTTTCAATGGCATCTCATTTCTCTTGGATAAGCTTCCGGTTCTTTGACATTTGTCACACTTCATTACCCAAGATCTAGAGTCTTTAAAAATGGTGGGCCAAAAGAAATCACTTTGTAAAATTTTCATGGCGGTCCTTTCACCACCAGAGTGTCCTCCATATGGTGAATTGTGGCAATGAGTCAATATCTCCTCAATCTCTTCTTTCGAAACACATCTTCTGAGAATCCCATCTGATCCCCTTTTGAAAAGGTAGGGCTCATCCCATATGTAATGTTTAGCATCATTAATGAGTTTTTTTCTTTGTTGTGCTTTGAAGTCCTTCGGGATCTTGTTGGCGGCCTTATAGTTAGCAACATCTGCAAACCAAGGCGTTGCTTGCGCCAACATCAACTTCTCATCTGGAAATTCTTCATGAATTGGCATCTCAGGAACTACTTGACCTTCCACTTGTGGGATCCGAGACAAATGGTCGGCTACCACATTTTCTACTCCTTTTTATCTTTGATGTCAAAATCGAATTCTTGGAGAGCGAAGTACCCATCTAATGAGCCTTGGTTTGGCATCACCGCTTAGTCATAAGATACTTCAAAGCGGAATGATCGGTATACACAATAGTCTTAGAGCCAATCAAGTAAGGTCTAAACTTGTCAAAAGCAAAAACTACGACCAAGAACTCTTTTTCAAATCGTGGTATAGTTTAATTGAGCATCATTTAACACACCAGTAGCATAGTAAATCACATGAGTTTATTTTCTTTGACCCAAAATGGCTCACTTAAGCGTAATCACTCGCATCACACACATCAACTCAAAGGGTAAACTCCAATCCGGAGGTGCAATGGCTCGTGCGGTGGTGAGTTTTTCTTTCAAAACAAGGAAGGCATGCATGCATTCATTATCAAATATAAAGGTGTGTCCACTACCAAGAGTTTGCACAAAGGTTTCACAATTTTTGAAAAATCCTTTATAAATCTCCTATAAAATCCTGCATGTCTAAAAAGCTTCTCACACCTTTCATTCATTGGAGGAGGAAGTTTTTCAATTACTTCAATTTTTGCCTTATCTACTTCTATTCCTTCGGATGTGATTTTATGTCCAAGAACTATGCCTTCCCTAACCATGAAATGGCATTTTCCCAATTTAAAAACAAGATTAGTTTCTTGGCATCTTTTAAGAACACATGCTAGATTTTTCAAACAATTATCAAAGGACTTACCAAACACAGAAAAATCATCCATAAATACCTCTATAAACTTTTCTACCATATCGTAAAAATATGGATAGCATGCACCTTTGAAAGGTGGCGGGGCATTACATAACCCGAGCGGCATTCTTCGAGCATGCGTATACTCCATAAGGACAGAAAGCAGTTTTCTCCTCGATCCTTTGGGTCTACTGCACGATACTGATTGTAACCGAATAACCGTCAAGGAAACAATAGAAATTGTAGCGCCAATCTTTCTAACATCTGATCAATGAATGGTAATGGAAAATGATCTTTCTTGTTTCTTCATTCAACCTTCTATAATCTATGCAAACCCTCCATCACGAGATAGTCCTTGAAGGGATAAGCTCATTCTTCTCATTGACTATTACCATCATTCCTCCTTTCTTGGGCACTACTTGACCGACTCACCCATGGGCATCGAGAGATTGGATAAATGATTCCACGCATCTAATAGCTTCACAACCTCCTTCCTTACAACTTCCTTCATGTTCGGGTTGAGTCTTCTTTGAGGTTGCCTCACCAGCTTGAAGTTGTTTTCTAGGAGTATTTTGTGCATGCGAGAATGAAGGACTAATTCCCTTCAAGTCGGTTATGGTCTATCCAATTGCCGAAGTTTGTGTTCCTAAGCACTCTTAACAATTTTTCTTCCTCCAATGAATTCAACCCATTGTTTATAATTCATCGACATGAAGAATCGCTTTAGAAATATAGGAGATTAGAAGGAAGTTCCTTCAAGTCTAACCGGTGTCTCCCCTTTATCTTGAATCCTCACATCTTCCACAATTTGTTCTACATTAGAATCCAAAACAGGGCATGCTTCAAGGGATTTCAACATCATTACCCTTTCCTTTTGTTCACAAGTATATTACTGCGGGTTTTCAAGAACAAGAGTTGCTTCCAAAGTGTCTCCAACGAGTTTGTTGCCAGTTTCTCGACCATTTTTTCAATTAAGTCCACTCTTAAGCATGATTCCCTGGTCGCTAGGATGTTTCATTGCTTCGAAGACATTGAATGTAACTTACTCATCTTGAACTCTAAGAATTAGTTCTCCTTGTTGTACATCAATCAATGCTCTACCTGTGGCTAGGAATGGTCTACCTAGGATAAGAGGAGTGTTGGTGTCTTACCTTACATATCTAGCACCACAAAGTCATGGGAAAGATAAATTATCAACTTTCATCAACAAGTCCTCCCACAACACCATAGGGTATGTAATGGATCGGTCCGCTAATTGGGTGAAATCCTTGTAGGCTTGAGCGTCACCTATACCCAGCTTTTTGAAGATAGAAAGGGGCATTAAGTTGATACTTGCTCCAAGATCGCACAATGCTCTTCCTATGTTGAGATGTCAATGGCACATGGAATGGTAAGCTACCGGATCCTTCATCTTTATCGGTAACTTCTTTTGGAGTATGGCACTACACTCCTCAGTTAACATCACCGTTTCTTCCATCTTCAGTTTCCTTTTATTTGAAAGGATTTCCTTCAAGAATTTTGCATATGATGGCATTTGTTGGAGTGCCTCAGCAAATGGAATGTTAATTTGCAATTTCTTGAACACTTCCAAAAACTTTGAAAATTGTTGCTCTTTTTCCTCCTTCCTCAACCTTTGAGGATATGGTATTTTAAAATAAGGGGGAAGCTCCTTAGGGTTGTCAACTTCTTCTAGAATTTGCCTTTTGTCTTTTTCTTGGCAAACTCTTCGTCTACCAATTTTTCTTTTGTTTGAGCTTTGAATTGCACAACCTTGGGAATAGAGGAATTGTCTTGTGAATGGTTCCCCTTCAACATCAATATCTCCTTCATTGTTGTTCTCAAGTTCTTCCTCATCCTTCTTTTTCTCTTCCTCCTTATTCTCAATTTTCTTCTCTTTTTCTTGTGGGGTTATCACCTTCCCGCTTCTAGTGGTGATTGCTTTACATTCATCCTTAGGGTTTTTCTCGGTATCCCCCGGAAATGTACCTTGAGGCCTTTCCGTCATTTGTCTAGCCAACTGGCCGATTTGGTGTTCTAAATTCTTTATGGATGCCTCTTGATTTTTCATCATTGCTTCTTGGTTTTTGATCACAGTTTCTTGCCCCTTCAAACTAGCTTGTGTTGCTTGCATAAAGCTTGTCTAATATATTCTCCAAGTTGCCTTGCTTGTCTTGCGGTATCTTGCCCTGAGAATTAGATTGGAAGTTTGAGCTTTGGCCCTGTTGTCCTTGTCTCCAACCAAAATTAGGATGATTGCGCCATCTCGGAGTATAAGTGTTGGAAAAAAGGGTCATTTCTGGATCCTTGTGGGTTATTTCCCATATACTTCACATCTTCTTGCTCCGAGCTTCCAACTACCCCCGCTTCACAATTTCCATTAGTATGGTCACACTACAAAATCACAAACTAGAGCTTGTGCTTGTACATTTTTGGCTTGGACGGCTCCCAATTGCTTGGTAAGTGCGACCATTTGTGCTAGAAGTGCATTATAGGTGTCCAAGCTGCATTTACCCTTTATTTGGCATTGAGCGAGACCTAGGCAATTGATAATCATTTGAAGCCATAGTCTCTATCAAATCTCTTGCTTCTTCGGAGTTTTGGTGTTCAAGGATCCACCGGCCGCATCTTACCATAATTACGGTATTCCGAGAAAGACCATTGCAAAAGATCGCCTTGATGCCCGAGGACAAATTCATGGTTGGGACACGAATTGAGCTCCTTAAATCTTTCCCATGCTTCGTGCAGGTGATTCCTCAGTCTCTTTGGCCAAAGAATTTATTTCACTTGGATCTTCATCACCCTAGAAGGTGGAAAGAAGCGTGACAAGAATTTCCCACGAGATCATCCCTAAAGCGGGAAATACTACCCCGAGGTTGTATTTGTAGCCATGCCTTCGCTCTATCTCTTAGTGAAAATGGAAAGAGCCTTAAGCGAATGGCTTCATCCGATACCTCATTCATCTTGATTGTGTCACAAAGTTGAAGAAACGAGGCAATATGGGCATGAGGGTCTTCCTTTATCCATTCCTCCAAAATTGCTCTTGTTGCACAAGATGTAGAAGTGCCGCTTTATTTCAAAGTTGTTTGCCGCCACCACAGGCGAACTATGCTCGAAGTGCATCTATCGCCCGTTGGGGTGGCATAGTCACTCATAGTCCTCCTTGGAGGATCATTTCCTTCATTGGCACCTGCCATGTTCTCATTGGGTTCCTCTACTTGTGGTGCTTGCTTGTGTCTTTGGTGGATGCTTTCTCTTGGTTTTTCCTTTGCCTGCGTTCTTGCTCTATTGCTTTCTTGTAGTACGTTCCACTTCTGGATCGTAAATTAGTCACTTGGATCAATCGTACCTCGCTACAAAGAACAAGGTTGAGACACAAGACTAATTACACTTTGAAATTGATACACACTTCAAGAAAACAAACACGAATTAAAATTGAAAACAAGAAAGAAAAAAATTGTTTCAATTAGAAGTCCCCTTTAGTACTTGTGATATTGGCTCACCGATCCCCGGCAACGGCGCCAAAAACTTGATACATATTTGGCAAGTATACCTAATCGTAACAAGTAATACGGTGGTAAGACCGAATATCGTTCACTGGGATCGTAGACAATTATCACTTCTCAATTGGACTACTATTCAAACTTTCATTTGGTCGAAAAGGTCTTAATATTCCTTACTAAGTATAAATAAAATGGTGGTGTGAATTCCTTTGGGGACTTTTATCAAACACTTGGTGGTTAAACTGAAAGTTGATTAGTGAATGAGTAAATTGTCAAGGTTAGATTATACCAATCATCCCTTAATTGTTATGAAATGGTTATTAATACAAGTCCAACTTTAATTATGACAATCAAGTCTTTAAATACCCAAACCTTAATTCCTTAGAGAGATTGAGCCTAAAACCCCATATTAAACCCTAATTCCTTAAGTGGATTAATAAGAAGAATTGCATTAAGAATTAAGACTTAAAGATTACTAGCACTCCAAAATCTATTCCTAGATTCATGAATTACTAGGTATCTAATTCCATGAGCATGCATTAGCATCAATTTTCCAATTGTTTACCAAAACAACAAAACATTCCAAGGTTGATCAAGCCAAGAAAAGCATTAAGAGTAGAATTAAATACTCATAAGAAGAAGGAACTTGCATTAAACCCAATCCAATTACAACCAAGTTAGAAAGTAACATCTAACCCCAACAAAGGGATTTAGCTAGACATAATCTAATAGATCACAAAAGGAAGATGAAAGAGAAGAGAAAGATCAAGAAGAATGATTCAAACTCTATTGAATCTTCCTCCAAGATTGTTCACAAGCTAATTTCGTCTGTTCTTGACCTAAAACTACCTTTTTCTTCCCCTTCGTGACAAAAAGAAACATATATATATAGGTGCGAGAAAGTTGGCGCACGCCGCGGCATCGATTAGTTAACGCCGCGGCATAGAATGGTTAACGCGGCATCGAGTAGTCTCCGCCCGGCGCTCGAAGCTCCAGTCTGCGGGGTTTTTGTGGTAGAAGCTTCCACGCCACGCGTGGAATGTATTCATGCCGCTTGGCATGACTAAGTTTTTTCAACTCCATCATATTTATTCTTCCATGAGCTCAAACTCCTTCCAAAAGTTAGATTGGGATGTTTCCTGTAACAAGGATCGCATTAAAATGAATACAAGTATAAAACCACATGATCCCACAAAAACTCATATGAAAATAATGCAAGTGTTAGCAATACAAGTATCAAAATAGATTCCATTCAGAGTGCATGGGAAGTCATCTAAATACACCTAAAATTAGAACTAAACAAACTAAAGTTAACAAGATTTGGGTCCAATGAAGTATATTTTTACACAGTTATCAACCACCCACTTACTGTTTTAGGTGTGGCTAACTTTGCAGCATGCAGAGAGGAATGCGCGGCCAAGGCAGCCACATAACGAACGAGAGATACACCTACACCAATATGGCCCAATTCAAACAAGGAGCATACCATGAACTAAATTCTGAGGTTACTCCTGCAACACAGCGCATGCTGATGTGTTGAACTCACTTATTGTGGTCATATAATAATATTTATAGCATGGTGGTTGTAAAATTAGTCATACTTAAATAATAAAAAATAGCAAAATGTCTTGGCTCTGTTTTTTTTTTTTAATATTGCGTTCACTTGATGTGCAGATATTTGAATTGGAAATTGGAAGTCATAAATAAGAATCTTGCATACACTTCCTTGAATGAATAAAGTGATTCATAATTAAGGATAGGGCCAAAAAATTATATGGTGCAAGTGGGGCTCAGCATTCAAATTCAACACTGCTCATTACACCCCCAACAAAATTCTGATAAGACTTGCTACAAAGAGCTCAAATGTATAAATACTCGAGTTTACAATTAGCCATGTGGAGTCCACTTTAAAGTTGAATAATAACCAATGAATACTCAAGTGTTGGTATGCTCAGCAAAACCAAATTCTGATTCAATAATTTAACGATTTCAGCTATGTTAACAAATGAGTTAAAAAAGAATCCAAGTTATACAGTATCTGAATTTCGACACGGTTTAGCAGCAAGAAACCCAACTTCGAATTCCTTGCATCACATTATTTATATAAATGGGACCCCTTGACCTTCGTCATTATTTCCAATCTTAAAATGATTTTTGCTAAAGCATGCTTCACTCTGTTTATTAGTAAAAGGTTTCAATATAATTTCAGTAGTTCCTCTCCAATAGATATGTAGAAGGTCTCTGCTTAAATATGATGAAAATAATATTTGAGTATATATAAAGGTGTAAAAGGTTCTAGCTCTCTTTGCAAGTACGTGATTCCACCCTCTTGTTTCTTGGAACTCGGAAGAGAGCATCGATTGCGATGTCTTAGCCACAGATAAAGAAATTAAATAGAAGGATAGCGACGGCAAAATCGTCTAAGCTGCACACTAAATTGGTGGATGATATCCTATCTATTGCTGCATTAGTGAAGGATATGAGGTCTTCCACAAGTGCTAATGACCCAATGCCACTGGACTTCTTTCCTACATGATGACGGCAAATATCTAGCTGTGTTCAATGAGTCTATCACATTCGCTTGCCATGTCCAAAATAATTTAAAAATTATCTTTCAAATTTGGTTTTGTATTATGAAGTGGAATGCATCTGGAATGTGTTACCAAAGTATCTTTTGTTTAATCAAAGGCTTAACATTATCAATTCATATAACCTTAACCCGCAATCATAATCGCCACTTGCACGAGAAATTATTTAATAACTTTATATAATTTGTGTAGATCAAATTAATAAGAAAAAAGCTAACACATCATTATTACTCATTAAATAAAAATTAAGAGAGTCTAAACTTTTAAGAATAATCATAATGTATTATTTTTTATTAACTTTAGTTTATATATATATAAACCTATAGAAAAAGTTTTTCCATGTGTACGGTCTGTATACCATTTCACCACAAATTCACTCCATCTAGATAGTGCTATTTCTCGCTCAAACCACGTGGCAGCAGGAGATAGACACCGCATAGATAATAATTAATAAAGGTTATAGAAAAAATAGATGTTTGCAAAATTAATGTGTTCACTCATGTGGTTAATCGTTGCATCGGCAAAGCTTATTGAAAACTTTATTATTTGCATGTCTACGTTGATTTGCTTCAATTTTAGAACATGCCACGTCATCCACTTTAAAGTTAAAATCTGCCAGCAACTTAATCATTATGACTGAAAGAGACACGTAAGGTTAATCCCAAATAATTCTTGAAAATTGATTCATTTCACGATCCTAAATCGCTTTAATATTAATTTATATTATTTATTTTCTTTCAAAGGCTCACGAGGCTCGCTTCCCCCCTTTCTACCCAAAAAAGGGTCACAAGCGAGTCACACTCACCACATTATTCTCTCTTTGGTATCACAAACAAAAACAAAGGGAGAAAATAACCCGAATCCAAATCAAATTTACTGGTAGGTAGCGCGAAGCACCACCACCACCGCCGTCGCAACGCCACCGTTTCTTCTTCTTCGATGGCAGCAACCTCAACCTCACTGGCCTCCCAATTCTCGGGTCCCAAACCCATTGCCCTCCGCCGACCCTGCTCCAAGCTCCATTTTCTCAACTCTCAACCATTCTCCTCCACTCACTCCTTCTTCGAAACCGTTCATTCTAATCTTCGCCTCTCCGTTTCTGCCGCCAAACCCTGCCGTCGCGTCGTCGCCATGGCCGGCTCCGGCAAGGTACCACGCTTGCTTTTTTCTTTTTTAAGTTTTTATTTTTTTAAATAAGAAAAAAACAACTTTCTTTTTATCATTCCCATTAAAAAAAATTATGGCTTTCGATCGTTAAATAAATAGAACCTGTCATTGTGATTTCGGCGGGGAATGTAATTATTATTATTAATGGGTTGGGTTTATTTTTAGTTCTTATTTACTTACTTCAAAGTCTTCTTTATCTGTATATAACCCAATGTACTGTGACACGATTTGGTGCATAATCTTGCAGCTAACATCTATTTAGTTCAGAAGCATTGATTTTGTCATATAGTCATCTTTTCCTTCCTTTCTTTGTGGTTGCAGTTCTTTGTTGGTGGCAACTGGAAGTGTGTAAGTATCTTTCCCCAAAATTATTTTATTTCTTTCTTTTTTTCTCCCATTTTCTCTTCGATTAGTTGAAAAGGTTTATTCATTAATTAAAATGTAATACTTCCTTAGGTGATTAAATATTTGAGTTTTTTTTTCTAACATAAACATCTTCCTCTTTTAGCAGTACATTATTGGAATGCAAAGTCCCCATCATATAACTCAACATATATTTTAGTTAAGAATAAATAGCCTTTGTAAACTTGTTTCCATAAGTATTAAGATAACATTTTTCCACTGTTTCTGTTTGGTTCAATTCAACTCATCCCTCCACTTTGCAAACTCCGCACGAATGGCACCAAAGGAACTCTTTTAGTTTGTTTTTCTTTGCTCACTATGTGGAGGGATGGGCGATAAACACCAGGCTTTCTGACTCTGTCATAATATTTTATTATTTTTTAGAAACAGCTTGGTGTCAGAAGTTATGTGGCTGTAAGATTTTCTTTCATGGTTCAATGATTAAGCTGTTCACCTATCACTATCAGTTTGTATGTGTAAAATAACAAAATTACTGCCCCTTACCAGTTACCAGATTTCTGAGATAGGCACTCCCTTTCTGTATTTCTTTGTTCAATAGGTCTTTTGTTTCTCATGGTTCAATCTATAACCTTAACTAATTCAGTCAGCAACTGCATTACATATAATATTATTTTCTCCTTCAATACGCTGCCTATATCTCTATTTATTTATTGCTTTTGTTTTCATTTCTAGAATGGGACAAAAGACTCCATCAGTAAGCTTGTCTCTGACTTGAATAGTGCAACATTGGAGCCTGATGTTGGTAAGATATGTTCAATTTTCAATTTGATGCGTTTCCAGTTGAAAGTTGTAATAGACACTAGACAACATAAAAAACTTCTTTTCTGCTTCTTTTCCACTCCTAAAATCTGTAAATGGAAGACAACACAGTTACTGAGATTGAAAATGATTTTTTTCCTATGCTGATCCACTTGGGGTAGCAAAAAGTCGATGAAATGATAAATATCTATTCCCAAGTAGTGTAATACATCGGAGTGCTGTCTAACATATGGTTGTAAGTGGACCTTTTGTGTCATAATGAATTGGATCTAGGTGTCTAGTAGCCACTCCAATGCAAGAAAAAAAAGGTCTACATTGATTATGTGGTCTATGCCAGAAACTTTTTCTTAATGACCTTGCTAATTTATTCTCTTTTTATTCTAGTTTCCTAATCTTTTCCAATTTTGTGAGAAGTACAGATGTTGTCGTTGCACCTCCCTTTCTGTACATTGATCAGGTGAAAAACTCAGTTACAGATCGGATTGAAATATCTGCCCAGAATTCTTGGGTGGGAAAAGGTGGGGCTTTCACAGGAGAAATCAGGTGAGTCTGCTCTTTCCTGTCAAGCTTGACATGTTAATTGATCTTGGGACTTCTATTTTCCTTATGCAGAACGTTAGGCCTGTTGGATGGTGATTACAGATATAACAGTTTTCAATAGATTTTTATGTTTTAAACTGGAAAACTGAAAACCGAAATTGAAGGTAAAATATTGATGTTCTCTTAAATCAAACATGTCTTCAAAATCTTGGAGCAGTTCTTCAAAAACTTAATTGTTTTTTCTTCTTCTCATGTTTTTCTTGTTTTCAAACCAAAATGCATGTTTCATAACACAGACCAAAGAGGACCTTAAACTTTTGTTTTCACTAAATCTTTATGTGTTTTTTTTCCAGTTCAATTTGAGTAAGAAAGTTTTCTTTATATGATTTACTTTGAATTTCTTTGACCTTTCAAACTTTTTTACTTATATGATTGTTAATTTAAGCTGAGTAGTTTTTGGGAAAATGTGCTCTTTTGTTTCTTATCGTATTTTTATTTTATCTGATATAATTTCTGAAAACTTTGTCCGAGTCTTAATAGAAAGTGAATCTCATAAGTCCTAATACATTTGGCATCTTGCACAAATGGCACTGAAGTTTAACTTTGAGTTTTTTGAAGACATAAGAGTAGCAGATCACCAGAAAGCCTGAAACCAATCTCTTTAGTTACATGCACACAACATGATCAACATCTTTTATTCTTTTTGAGTATTTCCTTTTGTCAGAAATAAAATATTAGCATTAAGAAATATATTTTTGTGCATGTTATGTATCAACTTGTTATGGCCTTACATTCCCCTAGGTTCAAACAGCACCTAAGGGTTTAAGTGGACATGTATTAGTGTAGTTTGTGATGTGAATTATAAAATTTTGGTATTAGTGTAGTTTGTGATGTTAATTATAAGGTTTTGCATATGTAAGTTCTCTTCTTGAAATTGGAGCTAGTTAGTATGAACTTTTTTTCCCCTGCGTTGATTTTTTACTTTTTTGATATTTAATTTGGGTATTACTGTCTTATTGCCCTGCCAATGGTTCATTTCAAGCTTAAGATTGTCCTTTCCCCTAAATGTTTTCATGGTGGAAGTTTGTTCACATTCTCCTTCTTGCGGTTATGAATGTGGTGTTTAAACCAATTATATTATATACTTTCTAGTGGTCCTCTACTATGCTACAATTTAACAAGTTCACTTGGTTACTTATTACCATATGACACTTGTAGCGTGGAACAACTGAAAGACCTTGGCTGCAAGTGGGTTATTCTTGGACATTCTGAGCGAAGACATGTTATTGGAGAAAATGATGAGGTAAAAAAATTCAGAGATAATTTCCACAGTAGTTTTCCTAGAGGATGTGATCAATATTCTTTGTAAGAGATGTAAAATGTATAAGATATTATGATAGAATCCCACATTGGCTAAATACAAGTGTGTGGAGTGGTATTTAAGTCCTTGGGCTCTCCCACCTTAATAGCTAGCTTTTGGGGTGTGGTTCTCCCTTGGGCTTAAGTACCCTATCATTGGTCTATCATATTAATTGAAGATTGCCAACTCCAGTTTATAGGAAAGAAAGCTGCCTATGCATTGAGCGAGGGTCTTGGAGTGATAGCATGCATTGGAGAACTGTTACAAGAAAGGGAAGCTGGGAGAACTTTTGATGTTTGTTTCCAGCAAATGAAGGCTTTTGCAGGTGAAAATCTTTGCTATGTTTATTCATAATCCATTCAAAAGCCATTTTCTTTTAGAGAAAAAACAAAGAGGGGGAGGGGGGAGGGGATTGCAGATTGCTTCCATAACATCCTTTATGTCCATTATGCACAGAGGCAGTGCCTAGTTGGGATAATATAGTTATTGCATATGAGCCTGTATGGGCCATTGGAACTGGCAAAGTGGCCACGCCCCAGCAAGCTCAGGAAGTACATGTTGCTGTTCGTGATTGGCTTAAGAAGAATGTCTCGGCCGAAGTTGCATCTAAAACGCGAATTATTTATGGAGGTACATCATTTTTGGTACCTTTGTTTGCATGTTGAACTTGTTAGCGTCATGGAAATTTAAGATACAGTTTAATATGATTACAAGTTTTGTTCAAAGTCATGGACTCTTTAGATGACAACACAAATTAAATTCGTGTTGGTAATGGTCCTTGAAATTAATAATCCCTTTTTTTTATGTGTAAACTTCCGCAAGAAGCCTGCTTTTATTGTTGTTTAGATTAGATGCTTGTTTTGCTTGTATACCTGCATTTTCTAAGTACAGGTCAAGTGAATGCAATTTTCGTTCTGGTATAAAGGGGGATGGGCAGAGTGGCAGAGTCATTTATGATAGATGCGATTAAAGGAATTTTAGAGGATGATTAAAGATTAACCTAAGGAAAAATGTTTCGCTACAATCAATGAACTGCTTGTCATTTGTTGATTGCACTAGGACTAGCTGATATGCTTGATGGCTGTAAACTTATACATGCAAAAACCCCATATTGATATTAGATTGACCCTGACATTGTCTATTGCAAAAAGTTGGTTTAGGTTCAGCATATTTGACCACTTGAGAATCGAGTTCTCATCTGAATGTAAATTTTTGCTTAGCCAGCACAGCAGCATTGTGGATATACTAACATTAAAGAAATCTGTCTTCCAGGGTCTGTAAATGGGAGCAACTGTGCTGAGCTCGCAAAGCAAGAAGATATTGATGGATTTCTCGTTGGTGGTGCTTCATTAAAGGTACATGGTTTCTTCAAAATTTCTTTGACCAAAGAGAGCAGTCCATCAGTTTATAAATGAACTCTAGTGAGTACTTATAATTACAAGTTGATCTTTTTGATGTACAGGGTCCTGAGTTTGCTATCATTGTCAATTCTGTCACATCCAAGAAAATTGCCGCTTGAATACTTATTGTGGTTTTGATAATAAGAGCACATTAAGGATAAGACGTGCTAGTCTTAAATGTGGCAATAATACGGGTGTATTATAACAGTTTCATTTTGATCAATCTTGTATTAATTTTCTATGGCGGACGGCAGGAAAAACATCCTCCCCTTTTTCCAACGAGACATTGTTTTCTCGTAGCAATTAGAGATACAAAGCATGTTAAAGGCGATAAATGCTCCTGAAATGTTGTTCACATACTTCACATCAATATTAAGACATCTTAGTTTAATTTTGCTCCTTTTGTCCATGAAAAAATCCAATGGCAGAGAGAGATAGCACGAACGCTCGTGTCCATTATTATAGCAATACCCTATGATATCATTATATAAAAGAGGTTGTTTTATTTTCCGTGTGAAAACAGAGAGAGTACGTTCGTAGACCGGTGCTTCATTGGCACCGGAAGTGCCAAATCAAGAACTAGATTATATAGCATGGAAACAGATAACTAACCAATAAAAAAAGGTGGAAACATATAAGACCTCAAAAGTCAAATGGTTGCAAGTTATTAGGTATATAGCATGTGTGTGGAGATATATATGCATTATATACTTGTAATGTAATTTATAATAAATTATATAAATTTCACATATAATTGTAAGCGTACTTATTATGAATATTGTATTTTCTTTTTCATCCTATGAACATTGTATCACCATAAAAACTTTTTAACGTAACTATATATAATGTGTTGGAATTAAGATATTGGGCCTTACAGGCTGATGATGAAGAGAAGCATAAGCTGTCTTGCCAATGTTAATAATACACTAGGGCCAAATAAATAAGGGTTTCCCTATCTGCTGATTTAAGGGTAAGTGCTAAACTGCTAATGCAGCAAAGGACTATATGCCAAGCAGCGAAGGTCCAACCCATAAAGCGAAAGGCCTATTTAGTTCGGTACTACTCTGCCAAAGCTTTCATTCACGTGCTCTCTCCCTACCCTTTTGATCATTACATAATGACATTGACAGGAATCACCAAAGGTATCTCTAGGTGAACTGATGATGATGACAGCTGGTACCCCGTCCCTCTCAATTTTTTTTGTTGGGGAAACTAAAGTATCTTTTTATTCGGATCATAAAAGATTAATTTTATAGCATATGATTAAATTTGAAAAACGAATTTTTTTTTAATTATATTTTTTTCATAAACATTGTTATAAATATTAAACTCAAAACAAAATATTTAAAATGGCTGAAACCTACCACTAATGGTCTGTTTGGTTCAAAGGAGGGGAGGGATTTTAATGAAGGGGAGGGGAGGAGAAAGGAGTTTAATTTTGTATATGTTTAGTTAGAGAAGGGGAGGGATTTTAATGGAGGAAAAGTATAAATTTAACTTTTTACACAATTATAACATTTAATGTAACATTTAATTTAGGGATATTTTAATCCATTTTTTAACATATATTTTCTCCCCTTTAAATCCTTCTACTCTTGGAAGGGAGTTAAAATTGGCTTAGAAGGAATTTTGCTCCCCTCCTCTCCCCTCCACTCCCCTCCAAATAATTGAATCAACCACATAAAATTTAAAATAATTCCTCCTCTTTCCTCCATTTCCCTCTAACTAAACATTATGTAAAAGTTACTCCCCTCCCTCTCGTTTTAAGTGTGGTATATTATGCATAATATTGCCCATTCCATTTATGGTAGGTGGATCTGTATTTAATACAAATCCACCAAACCCATTCCCATCACAAATTGCTGCCTTTTGTTCTTTTGATCCCAAGAAGACAGTCCACAATGAAAATTTTAAAAAAAAAATTTCAATAAATTTGGCACCTGTACTAATGTTTATTTTCTCCAACCTATCATACCAAATCAAAACGAACATGATTTTTTTTTAAAAAAAAAATAAAGAGGTTTAAATAAGAAATTACTACTAATATATGTTCATTTGGTAAAAGAAGGGAAACGATGGAGTACAAACTTAATAATTTGGATTTATAGCTGTTTGACTAGAATAGCTTTTGTAAGAAAAACAGAAAAAGTAAAAATATATAACAACCAATCATTCGTGCACATTGGATAGAGATATGATACTCCGTATTGTTCTGGTCCCTTCTCCATCGAAGTTCTACATTCATTCTTCCTCACATTAATTTTCGACTACCGTTGGTCTGCACTTTTCCTTTTTCATTTAAGAAACTAATCCACGCTTGTGGTATTTTGTGCAAGAGTAATGATAGTTGTATATAACCTTAGGCGATATATTTCACATTAGTTGATTTAGTAGTTATTTATTAATTACTTAAATTAAGTTAGTTGATGTGGCCTAAAATGAATGTCTGCATTAATATATATGAGAATAAGAATACATACAACTATCATTTATCTTTGTGTAAAACATTTGCTTTTAAAAAACATAAAAGAACGAGAGATGAAGAACCGGGGTAACTGAGTGAAACCCTTTTCATGTACTTGCGTCTAGAGGGTTCATATACAGTATGATCTTTTTGAAAAAATTTATTAACCCAACACATTCACTGTAGGATATAAAAATAAAAAATAGTAAAAAAAAGAGAATCATTAAATTTTAGTACCATAGAGAGGAGGAAAGAAAAAGACATGCAATCATACAACCAGACCCGAATAATGCATATATAAATAATTAAGGAAAGAGAACCAAGGAGGAGGTTCATGATCATCAACATTCAATTAAGATTAAGCCACCGATTTATCACAAAAGAACAACACAAAAGATACCATATAATTATATAACAAAAGACCTTCCCTCTTTCTTCCTCTTTTTCTAATAATCAGCAGCGACGGGGAGCTGCTCATGGGTGTGGCTAATAAAGAACAGCTCATAAACAAGCCCAGCAAGCCCACCACCAATGAGAGGCCCAACCCAGTAGACCCAATGGTTGTTCCAGCTCCAGCTCACAACAGCAGGCCCAAACGACACAGCCGGGTTCATGGATGCCCCATCAAATGCCCCACCCACCAAAATATTGGCTCCAACGATAAACCCGATTGCGATGGGTGCAATCGTTCCCAAACTACCCTTCTTGGGATCAACGGCGGTGGCGTACACCGTGTACACCAACCCGAACGTCATCACGATCTCAAGCACCACCGCGTTCCACACTCCCACTCCACCCGAGAGCCCAAAAGGTGGGATAATCTGCGATGCACCGTAACAAAACTCACTTAGAATTATTATCTATTTATTTTAACCAAAAATAATAATAATAATAATAACGGCAAACGTAACGGAATTAACGGTCGTACCTGTCCACCGGTGGCGAACTTGAGAAGCAAGCAGGCAACGATGGAGCCGAGAAGCTGGGCGATCCAGTAGACGATGCCGCGAAGGAAGGTGATGTTTCCGCCGATGAACGCGCCGAAGGTGACGGCGGGGTTGACGTGGCCGCCGGAGATGTTGGCGCCGACGGAAACCGCGACGAAAAGAGCGAATGCGTGGGCGAGTGCGGCGGAGATGAGGCCGGTGGGGGTGGTGGCGCCGTCGTTGGTGAGCTTGTTGAAGGCGATGCCGGAGCCTGAGCCGGCGAAGACGAAGATGAGGGTGGAGATGAACTCGGCCAAACCGGCCTTCAAGGTGTCCGGGTGAGTCGCCTCCTCGGGCCTACCCACGGCGATGTTTCGGATCGGCATTGTCGTCTGTTCAAGATCAAACGGTGATCACTGCGAATCTAGAGTTTCCACTGGGTCAGTTCACTTCAGTTCATTTGGCGCTTATATTGAGCGTGAAAGTGACTGGGCTAGGCTCGGAGAAAACTGGCTATAGCCGGTTCCGGTAACTTGTCATAATTGGAAATTGATGAATCATAGTTGTAAACTTATAAAAATGATGGGGATTCTCGTTTTCTAAACTACCAAAACTAAAAAGAAATAATCCTATTGGGTGACAGGCTGTGAGATATTCTTAATTTCAAATAATATTTATTACTTTTTTCAATTTTAATTTTCAAATTTTTGTTTGAGGCAGTGGTTGCTCTCTCTCTTCAGACACATCTGGGACACGAGCAACGTAACGCTGTTGAGCAGTTGGACTTGTCTGGCATTTTTTGTCTCTCGATAGATCCAAGGGCAAAAGCAAAGTTAAGCACCCCAATATTTAATTCAAGAAATACCAAATGCATGGATTGTACTCTTTTTTTTTTTTTTATTGATTCATTTTTGCATGAAGTGGTTTTTATGCTGAAAATTTGCATAAAGTGTCTTTTTTTAGCTGAAATCTTGCATGAAGTTTAAATTTTTTTTGAAAAACGGTGTTAAGAGAATTTGATTGTAATCATTTCGATTATCTTGTAGCTGGTCCTCTCCTCGCGGATTTCGTTGTTTCAGAAATCAGCGGTTCACGTTACATACAGTGAAACGTGCAGTGCGCGGGGAAATACTACTATATTCTTGTCTGTTTCGAGGCATCTAATCCAACAACTTTTGGTAACTCAATGATTAGAGTTGTGTTTTAAATTTAGCTTATTTCCATTTCCATCAACAAAAACCCCATGATTCATTAGAATATGATGTATTTTGCACGCTATTTTGCGAGACTTTGTTCATTTATTTTAGTAACTTACAGATAAGCATTCGATGCGTGATGGTATGTGTGTGCTTGTGTTTTTCTTTATTTGTAAGAAATATAAACTAATTTGGACTATACATTATATAAATATGCTTTGCCAACTTAACTACAATAATTAGTTGGTGTTGATTGGATTATCACCTAATTTAAATACATTATCATTGAAATATTTTATACACTAGTGCAAACCTTATTTTTTTATCAACGCAGATTGGCTCAAGAGTTTTAGATAAGATTTTACACTCCTCAAATACAAGGATAAGAATTCCCCCTTAACTGGTAGTATTGTTTGGTGATCATCCCTTGATTCTTAAGCAAATCTCTTGCAGACGTCCTGAGTATGAATAATCTCTCTGAAAAAAATTTGAGTAAAGACTATCTTCTTGATGAAACTCTGCTTATCCTTTCAAAATCCTAGACATTTTACTGGCATCTTAATTGATAATATTATGGTAACCTATCTTTACTACCATTATAATCAACAACAACAAAAAAACTTACCTTCTTATCTTCTTTAATGGTGTTGGTCTTGGTTTCAGGAGGGGGAAAAATTTGAATTCTCTTTTGCAATCAAATTTTTGACAAAAATAAGTATAATAAGTTTACTGAATTAGTGTATTGTTATCTTGGGTGGCATCTTTATATATATATATATATTTGTTGGAAGATTGAGGAGTAACCCTATGATCACTAGGTAGTTGACATGCGCCCACTGTAAATGTTGTCATGGAATGATATCCAGCCATTTCTAATTTGCCCATTCTTCCTTTTTAGTTATCAATCATAAACTCATAAAGCCTTTCAAGCCAATAAAGGAGGGTGGGTAGGCAGAGATTGTTGTATGCAGACACTTTAGTTTATTTGGGAAGAATGAAACAAGAAAGAATAGGAAGAAGAATAGTAAGAGTTGATAATATATCCAATTTTGTATTGTATTTTATCAGATGCATCTTTAGTTTTGATCATTTTTTGTATACATTTATATCTATTTTTAATATGGGCTGTCGTCGCTTATGTCAAATTTACAAATACATTTCCACCAAATCATGATATTCTTTTTAGTGGTTGAAATTATAAATAACAATGGAATCCAAACCAATGATATGCTGAAATGCAATCAAAATTACTGTTCATTTGCTAATTGAAAGACGGGTGTTCGAATTTCTGAATGCCAATTGAGAGAAAATGGCCCACTTAAAGGCTCCAAACCTCACATCATGGGGGGAAAGCATCCCTATAATTTGTGATCAAAATAGCAAGGTATTTTTTTTCCAGTTTTTACTCGATACATTTCCCTCCAGGCCTATAGTTGAAACAGAACGACCATCATGCCCTCTTTATTTTGTGACAAAAGCATAGTAGTTTATTAATGATTAGTTATTATTAGTATGGGACTTGTGAGGTCCTCGTTGATTTAAGGCTTAGAAAAACGGCAATTGGGGTATAATAAGCTACAGTCTACACTCTACAGGTTTATCTTAGCAACTAACATGAAAAGAATAGTATGACAAGGACTAACAATATTTAAGAAACAACCTCAAAGCAATACGTGAAATAAAGGTAGTGTGGAGAGGAGGGAGGCGAGGACCACCACAACGTGTGTGTTTGGGGTGGCAGTGCAGCTTTCTCTGTAGCGATCGATTAAAATAAAAATTAAAAAAAGCCTAAAATGTGGCTGCTGGGATTCGAGCCCAGGTCTCCACGGCCACAACGTGGAATTCTTACCACTAAACTACAGCCACATGTTGTTATCTTGATGCAGAAATATTAATTTTATTATATATACAAGACAAATAACCCTTCGACTTCATGACATTATCTTTTCAATAATCGACTTACAATTTAAATTTTTTTTGGTAATTACTTACAATTTAAATTTTATTCTTTAAAAATGATAAATACAAAAAAAAATTCAAAATTCAGATTTTTCATATAATTTTATTCAACAAGTACACCCTTGAATAAAAGTTTATTTTTGTTTTGAAATTTTGGACAAATTTGTTTACAACTATAATTTATAAAATCATCACATTTTAAATAAAAAATATTTATTACACAAACTATTTATATGTGCCGATTACTAAAACTAAAATCACTAAATGATCAAAGTTAAAGAAAATTATTTATTTTTAAATTTTTAATAATTAAAAAATCACATAAATCAATTGTAAAAAAATGTAACATGCATATAAAAAAAAAATGGAACACCTAGTTAAAATATAACCATAGTAGAGTAAATATCCTTAATCACTAAGTAAAACTGTGATTAAAACTTCTAGATATATTCAAATTTCTAGAGTTGCCACTATTATAATGGAGAAATGCAATTACTCCATTGGGCCAAATACATGTTACTATTTTCTGAATGGTACAAAATGTATTCTACAATTTTCATGTTGTGTACCAATCACGCATTGGCAATTTCTTCTTTTCCTTTTCTTTATCTACCAACCCAGTCCCATTCCTTTAAATAAGCAAATGTTATATAGATAAATGTTATATAATACCCTTTAAAACTATGCTGACTCTTCTAATCAAACCAATCATCAATATAATCGAATGTTTTAACTTTGTCAGTATATGTTAATTTGTATGTATTTAAATGGCTTGAATGGATAAAAACAGCTAAGCTTAAGCTACATTATTTTAATTTGCAGTTAACCCCTGAAATATTGATGAGCAACACTCCAAAAGAAGTCACTTTTGGATTGTACAAATCATATCCGTTGCATATCATAAGAATGATAGAAGTTTACAGAAACGTGACACAACATTCAGCAGTAAATTCCTTGGGCCAAAATAAAAATCCTCTAGGTTATTAGGGCCCATTTTTCACTGGGGCGAAGTAAATTTCAGCCACACAAGTTCCATCTGCACTCTGCAGACATAGATAGATATATTTATTCTGGAGAAAATATATTGAAAAATGATTGCGCCAATTGAAATTTTCAGTGTTTTAAATTGTAGTTACAGTTGTGGTTACGTTAAAATTATATAAATTATAGATAATTTTAAAAAAATGCAACTAATACAATGACAATTGTAATTACATTACGATTACGAAGACTTCTAACATCGTAATATTATAGCCGCTCTCAATGGCTTAAAACAACAGTGGAAACGGGTATGTTTGGTTTCCTTCTCAATTCTCACAACAAAGAAAAAATGCAACTAATACAATGACAATTGTAATTACATTACGATTACTCAGACTTCTAACATCGTAATATTATGGCCGCTCTCAATGGCTTAAAACAACAGTGGAAACGGGTATGCTTGGTTTCCTTCTCAATTCTGGCTTTGTGCCAGGGTTTCTATTATAAATATAATTAGTTAGAAATTAATAGTTAGTTTGTTACTAATTTGTTAGCTTATATAAAGACTTGATATAATCACTTTGTAACAACTTCACTTATTTTAATCAATATCAATTTTCAGTTTTCTCTCAATCTTTTCTTCCTCTCTCCTCTTAACCATGATTCTTAACATACTATCGGAGTCATATTACCCTCCTTGAATTTTCCGCTTCCGTTGCATTCTCTTTTCTTTTCTTAGCTTATTTTTTTTTCCTTTTCAATTTCTCGAAAAAATTTACAAATTTTAACAATTTATATATATATTTTTCTTAGTATCTTTTCGCATCTTTGTTTCTTCTTGTTGTTTCACTCTCAGATCTGGTTTCTTAGCATTCACTTTTTCTCTACCACTTTCTCTTACCGTAATTTATTTTGATAGTTCTCAGCTTCATTTTCATCTTATACTTAATTTCTCTCTGAAATTTGGAATCACTTTTTCTCTCTCTGCCATGGACAAGTCTCTCCGATTTGTAGTGCACTTCGTTCTCTCGCTTGCTGCCATGCTCGGTATAATCGCCATTGAAGGCCTCAAAGCAAGTTTCATGCCTTCAACACCACCGCTAACTCCACAAGATCTCTCCAAGAACAAAGAGCTCGCAAGAATAGAGGCTGGCTGATAATTTGCAACAAGAGAACCGCAACTACGTGCTGTGAACAGAGAGCTCGAGAACCAATTCAGTGGTTCGTCAAGCCTCGTCAAGCCCAACGACGTTGTTTGATGTTGCGCGCGGGTTCCAAGGCTTAAAATTGGGGATGATAAAAAAAAAGAACTTTTAATTGCATCTTCTCTCAATTATCGATGGTTTCATGATGATTTTTTTTGGGATGAATATGCATTTACTTTCTTCTTTCCAGTGTATGCATGGAAATGTAGAAACACGTGGGAAAAGATTTTCCATTCAGTTTTTTGCTTTTATTTTTGTTAATTTTGGTTTATTCATGATTTGTCTTTAATTTTAAGCTTCTATTTTTTGTGATTAAGCATTGACGTGAGCTTCTGTCATGGATGGTTAAACTTTGATATTCTTGCTTCTGTCTTGAGTGATTAAGAATGATCTTTTACCTTCTATTCTTTATGGTTAAACTTTGGTACCTTCTGCCTTTATTAGGTGGTTAAACATGTTTGTTTCTGTTAAGTAGTTAAGCTTTGAGTTGTGACTTCTGCTTAATGGTTAAATGTTTACATTGTTGACTTTAATCATTTTAACTTCTACCTTATATGGTGGTTAAGCTTTGTTCATGTCATTATTCATATATTTTTCAGTCGATATATTTTTAGCATTTCTCATTATATTTCTATTTTGATTTGATATTCAGTTATATTCATTTTAAACTGGAAATGTTATGAACACCTTCCAACTTGCTGGAGGTTATTAGAAATATAATTAGTTAGAAATTAATAATTAATTTGTTACTAATTTGTTAAGTTATATAAAGACTTAATATAATCACTTTGTAACAATTTTAATCATTTTAATTAATATTAATTTTTAATTTTTTCTTAATTTTTTTTCTCTCCCCTCCTAACCATGATTCTTTAACAGTTTGAGTCAGGGTGTCCTGGATGAGTGGTTGGTCCACACCCACAGTCTGAACTTTGAAGCAGCAAAGCATGACGCCTTCACTGCAACATGTTAAAGATATTATTCGAATTTGTGGGGCCTCCCTTCCCAAGTCCTATTCTGTTTGCTTTGCATTATTATGAATTGTGAAAACACACGAGTGAACAGAGTTTTTTTGTCTGTAATTACCTCTGCCATTATATGTTAATTAGTATGTTCAAATTCAACTCTGATGTTCTGACTTCTGAGAGTTCCATCCCCCCACTAAAGCTAATATGATGCTTGGAGGAGACACGTGCTGATGTGCAGTAGAGTGGTTGCCCCGTGAGCGGAAAAGTTTTTTTCACAGAGACAGGGATAGAACACAAAATCTTTTTGCAAGAGATTTTGGGAAAGAGACGAAAATTATACCTCTTATTCTGCGAGATTTTTGATATATTTTTTATTATATGTATTATATATTATAAATATAAATAATATTTTTATATTTTTATATTTTTATTTAATTAGAATATTATGATTGTATTATTTAAATTTAATTTTATTATAATTTAACTTTAATTTTATATAATTTTTTTAAATTTTAATTTATAATTTTATAATTTTTTATGAAATTTTAAAATTCTCGTAGAGATCCATGAAAATCTACAAAAATAAGAACAGAAAAAGAAAACTCTCCACGACGAAAATGGGAAACGGGGAAATATGACTCCGTTTACATCCCTAGTCAAACATGCCAAAATCTTTGAAGTATCGGGTCTCAGATTTCCCTTCATTGAGGGATTCAGTTTTGAAGCTTATCAGATAACCCACAACACAGGAAAACTCAATCATGGTGCCTTGACCTTCCATTGCGAACTTCAATTGAAATGAAGTTCATTTTTTGGCTGCAAAATGGGGGAATTTTATATGAATATAGCTATTTTTATTTTTATTTTTTAGATTACTCCACTTCTATTTTTAAGTCCTGAAATATGTCCTTTTTTTATTTATGCAGAAACTGTCATGGATCAATGTAAATTTGTAACATTTTTTTTCTTTTTATTTATTTATTATATAAGTCAAAAATGGCTCCCATCAAATAATTTTCATGAAGTTTAAAAAAATTTAAAATAAAATAAGTGAGAAAAAAATGTTAGAAAAGCATCGTAAGCTAGGGTGATTTTTGAATAAGAATGAAGAAAACATATTTTGATAGATAAAAATAAAGTGAGATATTTTGATTAAAAAAAAAAAGCAGTATTGGTATAAAAAAATCTACAGACTGAAATATGACCGCTTCTTTGGCAGAATGTTGTTCACATTTGAGTACATGATCTCAAGCCCGATAACAGATTGGGCTAATTCACCCATATGATCTGGGCCTCTCACAAGAGTCTTAAAAGCAGTGTATCTCTTTTTGTGCGTCCAGTGAAGCAGTTCGCTCACCAGTGAGCTCATTTTAGCCTTTAACCATGACCCCACAAATATTGATTAGTAGTACTCAGCATGTACTCTTTTCCCCATAAAAAATAACTAACACAAGTGAATGAAATAATGAATGGAAAATCAAGGTTAAATAATTTTTCTTTCTTCTTTGTAACTATTCTCTAATATAAATAATTTTTCGAATTGTGCCTATTTTTTAAATTATACGTGAGTCATTTGTGAATACTCTGTTACCCGTTTATCTTTGAATGAACGGGTTAACTTACTCTTCTTCTGTTGAAAATAATTTGTCTCTACATAATTCTCAGTTGTATAAAATTTTGACAAGAAAATATATATATATTTTTAAATTCGGCTAAGTAACATTACTTAGATGTGAAACGATTAAAATGGGATATAAGCAATGTTTTGAAAATTGAACCGGTTATTAAATTGGTCAGGAGACAAATTCAAGATTTAATGGTTGAATCATGGTTGAACTATGATTGAATCGGAGTATAATTAAATAATTTATATATATTTATATATGTAAAATATATATATATATCATATACTAATTAAACAAATTAAAAATTATAAAAAATAACACGAATGATAAAAAATAGTTTACAGCTTATTTTTAAGAGTCTAAAATATTCAATAACAGTATTATAACTTATTTTTGTTTTAAAAAATTTTCAATTTTAATTCAAAGAAATATACAATCAATTATACATTCAGTTTTCAAGTTTCTATACAATCTAAGTTTAAGTATTTCATATAAAACTCTTTTTAGATTAGTTTACATTCAGTTTTTAAATCAAAATGACATCATTTGAATCATTGTTTTAAAAATCGGTCCAACCGGACCGGTTCAACCGGTTGGACCGTGGACCGGAAGCTCTACCGGTTCTGGTTCAATCAAAGAACCGCTCGAGCGGTTAAACCGCAAAAATTATTAAAAAAACCAGTTGAACCGGTTAAACCGATAAAAAATCGGGAATAAAAAACCGGTTAGACCGGTCATCAACTTTTAAATTGAATTTTTATTAAAAAAGAAAGAAGAAAATTGTTCTTTTTAAAAAAAAAAACTTAGGATTTAGCTCTTTTAGGAGTTAGGTTGGAGGTTTCCACAATTCTAGTCCTTCTTTTTCACAAAATAGGTGACGATACTACAAAGCGGTTTATAATTTTTGTGATTAGTTATATATATATATATAGTATACAGTATACCGGTTCAACCACCGATTCAACCGATCAAACCGATCAAACCTTGAATCGCTCTGCTCTCCGGTTATCCGGTTCAACCGATTTTTAAAACATTGATTTGAATTAGTAAAAAAAAGAAAAGAAGAACGGTTGAACCTAATTGGACCGATCCGAGTTGACAAGTTCACCAGTTCTTGACCGATTTTTAAACTGAACGGATTTTTGAGATGAACTAGATCGATAAAGTGACTGATTTCCAGTCCAACCAGTTTAATCGACCGGTCCAGTCCCATTTTCTTAACCATGGAGATAAGTAATTGTACATTGTTTTTATTATAATAACTGTATAAGGAGCAGTATATTATTTCTTCTGTTTGTTGATACCGAATTTGATCATTTTCCTGTTTTTCTAATTTCTTTTGCTTTCTGTGCAAATAGTGACAAAAGGAAGTAGAAAGAGTGGACCACGACACCTGATGTTCGGTGGAGTTTGCTTTAAGTCGTTATCTTTGGAGGACTACCTATGTCTTTGCTGAGTTGCCTTTCCTTTCCTTTCCGCTAGTTAGTGCTCAAGATGAGCAATCTGCACACTGGAAACTCCTTTTCTGAGTTTGTAGACATTTATTGAGCAATCTGCAGACACTCAAGATGAGCAACCTTATTGAGTAATATGTAGACATTTATTATTATTATTATTATTATTATTATTATTATTATTATTATTATTATTATTATTCAACAGAACACTATACTTGATTGGAGAACTTATTAGCATGACCAGAATTAAGATGTTAACTAACAAATTAAAGTCCAAAAACTGATATAGAAACTAATGTGTATGACAAGGTTATTGATATAGATTATAGGCAGAAATATATTTTGCTCTCCCTTAACTTTACTTTAGGTTTTATTTTTGTCCCACAATTATATTATATTTTATTTTTGTCCCAATTTTTTTCAAAATTTATTAAATTCATCTTAATTGCTAACACTGTTATAAATGTTAGCTAAATTTGATGACATGACATTTTATGGAGACACAAGTGCACAATTGGCTCTGTCCAACTGATATTTTTTTTGGAATTAGGGGCTAGGGACAAATTTGATGAGTTTTGAAAATATTCAAGACGAAAATGAAACAATATAGTTGTGAAACGAATATGAAATTAATAGTAAAGTTAAGAGACGAAAATTAAAAAATTTCCTATAAGTAATTTTTATGTATAATTTTCTTTTAAAACTTATGAATTGTAGAAATTAAATACTTACGTTATGAATTTCATTAGTTTGAATTTAAATTTTATTTTCAGTAATTTTATATTATTTTAATATATTTTATATTTTTATTAAATATTCATATGTTTATTTTATTTTATGTGATTCAACTAGTGATTCATCGGTTGATCCAATGATACACTGACCTAGTATCTATTCCGAATCAATAACTAGTCTAAGTTGTATAATTATGTATTCAAATCACCTCAAATATTAATGTCAAATTCAAATTATTCGTTATAGATTAATTTAAAATAATTTTTAATAATCAATATATATGAAAAGCGTAATTCTTTTAATTAATGTATGAGTATACAAGTTTAAAACAAAAGTTATGCATAATATTTATTATAGGAAAATTTTCACTTTTCATTTCATAAGTTTCATTTTTGTCTCATAATTATATTATTTTATTTTTATCCTAAATTTTTTCAAAAATTTTCAAATCCGACCCTAACCATTATTTCAAAAAAAAGAAATCATGGTTGAACTATCCCAATTGTTTATTTGTACCCATATAAGATTTCATGCCAACAAATTTCGACAATATTTTTAGTAGTGTTAGCAGTTTTGTGAGTTTTGAAAAGATTTGGGATAAAAATTAAACAAATTTATAGTTGTGGGATAAAAATAAAATCTAGAGCAAAGTCAACCAACAAAAAAAATAGTTTTTTGGTAGATTATATTATATTATTGGGCACTGTTAAGAGCTGGAGTATGACGACCCAACATAAATTAGTCATGTGAAGAATCTGAAGATGGATTGCTATATGTAGCTCCATGAACACGTTTTCTGGTGGCCTCCTTCAATTTTCAATTGGCAAAATCAGGACCATTTTAGTATGACAGCTTGGCTAGCTTGGCATTTTCCATGGAGCCCTCAAAGTAAGAGTGTGTGGATGCAATTTATATCGTATGTTTCGGGATATATCTTTCATTCGATCAGTATGTCCAATATATACTCCTAGTTTAAGGAAAGAAATTAAAGATAGATGCATGCTTTGACTTTTAATACTTTTAGAAGAAAAAGCAGTATAGGAGTAATAGTTTTGGGCCTTTGTATTAGTTTTTTTTGGAGTATAAGTGTTTTTTTTAAGTAATAAAAGTATTTTTTTTATAAACTAAAGAGTTCAAGCTTTTTAAAAAAGCATTTCATATGCTTTTTTGTTACACATGAAGTACTTTTTTTAAAAGTTTAAACTCTTTAACTTCTAAAAAAAGTACTTTTATTACTTCAAAAAAGTACTTCTACTGTTAAAAAAGCTAATACAAACGGGCCCTTGATCTCTTTGTAAAAAATAAAGCCACTTGTAAAGGGGATAAAAATTAGAAAAAAAGACATTCATTTTGGTCATTTGACGATATAAGTATTATCAATTAAGTTATTTAATGATAAATATTTTAAAATAATCATTTAATATTAATTTTTGACATCAAATTAGTCATTTTATTTTATTTTATTTTTACATTAAATTAGTCATTCAATGTCTTTTTTTTACATCAAATTGGTTCTTTAATGTTATTTTTATATTAAATTTTGATGTAAAAAATTATTAGATAACAAAACTGATAACACTTAAATATTTAGAAGAATAAAATGAATATTTAGTTTAAAATTTACCATAGCATTGTCTCCTACACCAACAAGGTACAACTCTGTCTATACATACTTTGAATGGAAATATATATAATTAATTAATATTATCATTAGCTAGAACTGATTTAAGTTCCTGTGAGACACATTCTTCTTAAAACTTCAATTCCCTTTATAGGTTTTGGTACTGCTCCACTATTTTCAAGACTTCCAAGCCTATCACAAATTATAATATAAAATGCCTTCCCGTAATCATATTAATTAGTGGTAAGGTATAGTTTAACTCCTGATAATTTGATTTGATTTTACTTGGTTTAAAAGTGATAGTTTATTAATATATAACAAAGTAATTTTGTGATTTTACTTTATCACATCAAGGGTTACAAAGCATAATTTTTAAATCATATAGAGAATGGCAAAATAAAATAAGGCTAAACCACATACGGAAAAACATAATTTACCCTCATAATAACTTCAAGTTTATATAATAAAGTACATTGTTCAGATTTCATATTGTTAAGCCTCAGGTGTTAATATTTAGTAGTGTCCATAATTAGCTTAGCGTTGATCATATAATAAAATATGATATATATATATATATATATAACCGAATTACATCAATATATATATAGGGCATATCTAGTGAGAGGAGTGATCGATTTATTGTAAGAGTGAGGAAACAAATCTTGACTATTGGATTATCCATGTATAGTCAAGATTAGAATATAAAGTCATGTGACTTTTTAAAGTAGTCATGTGACCTTTAATTAACTTTTAATATTGACCATACATGGATGATCCAATGATCAAGATTTACTCCTCTCACTCTCACAATAAACCACTCATCTTACTAGATATGCATATATATAATGGTGCTCTATTATAAATATCATAATAAGTATTTATTATTTCGTGCCCTAAGATTCAAATTAGTGATAGTGGTACCTGCATGTGAAGTAGAATATCATATAACTAACTTGCATTGGTCAGAGTGGAAGGGGCTCGGTCACCTTAAGTATCTTATCCCAGGTTTAATCCTTAGGGCAGTGTATATGAAAAAAAAAAGCAGTTGAAGGAGTCCTCGCTTCACGCGTCTGGCCGTATTCCGTGAGATTAGTTTCTTGCTTTCCGGATGAGGGGATACCCTGGCTTACAAAAAAAAAAAAGAAGAGTAGAATATCATATATAAATATGGAATGCATGTTATATTGTTATATACGAATTACACGGTGTTCTCACCGGCAAACTCGCTTTGTGCCTTGTCTAAGCTTAAGCAACGTTATCATATAATGATTCATATATTTTCTAAGATACGAGAAGGTGGAGAGTTAGTGTATTAGGCATTCTTGCGTTGATTGAACTTGATTATAATTAATTCCACAATAATTGACGAGTTTTATTAAGATTATGCAGTGAACAAGATGCTTTGCTTTGAGCCACCAACTGCAGCTAACCCATATCTGATGCTGTGGTTGGCTGTTACGTGCCCCTCACAACCCCTCCGTAAGAATTCCTTACGCTAAGAATCTCTCTTACCCTCTTATCTTCGCATATATACTCTACCTTACACCACGTAAACCCTTACGACATAGCCGCACCGTCCATACATACTCCATACACCCTTACCTTGTTCTTTAATTTTCGTCATTAATTTGGTTCCTTTCTTAAGAAAACATTTCTTCTGGTATGATGCTATTAGGCCGTGTATAAATTTGCCCTAACTTCAATTTGGCTAGCTACTTAAACTTTCACATGTATTATTCAAATATTAAATAAAAATTTAATAATATTTTTAATTAGTACATTAAGGAGTGATTACTCAACTTGAACTTATAATTTTTAACTTAAATCCTCATCTTACTCCAATCATTTGGCTACCTTCAAATGAAAAAGTTTAAATAACAATGTTGCTACTTATATTATTATAAGATTAATAAAGCGCTTATTCCGGTTTCAAATTAATTCAGGAGAGGAAAAAAAGTAGTTGCCCAATTATAGAATGAAGTTCCATTGGTTTATTCACGTAGTCACACAATTAGTTCACATCTTAACTTGAAGAAAATATCAACGATTATGAGAGTGTGCATTAATTGGTTGTACTAGTTGAGACAGTCATACTCTCTCTCTCTCTCTCTCTCTCTCTCCCTATATATATATATATATATATATATATATTGCTTTTTACCAACACCAAATGATTGGATCAGACTTTGAAATATGAATCAAATAATGGGATCATGTATACATCCGGCGTGATTATTGGGTTATTGTCCACTGAGGTAGTCACGACTAATGTGTCAATAAGTGGTTGGGTCAACTGCACATGATCAACTCCCTCATTAGCAAGTGTGTATAGTATAGCTACTAGCATTCCATTTATAATTAATCATCATCAAGTCGTGGCAGCTAGCAAGAGTTTTAATTAATACAAGATAATCTCGCATCACAAGTCAGAAGGATCGTGTCCAACCCATAAATTTCTGCACTTGGGGGATGGTTATCTGGTTATTAATTAAATTGGGGTTAAAGTTAGTTAAATTAAGCTATACACTACTAGAAGGAGGAGCAAAGGAAGCTAGCTAAAATTTAAGAATGAACAGAAACACAAGCAAGAAAAGGAGATAAAAAAGGGGAGGTGAAAGTTGCAAATTTTGTGTGGTTCCAGGCTTGCAAACCAATCCTCCAGAAAGGAATCGTTCATAAAAAGTAATGGGTTTGCTTCAAAGCCAACCGAATCTCACTCGTTTCCTCGCCTCCTCATACTTAACATTGCATCTCTCTCTATCTCTCGTACACTACACACCTGTATAATACAATATCCCTATATATAACTTCCAAGGTTGGAAAGGCAAGTCTGGCAAAGCCATAACACGGTTAGTATTCACGGGGTATACCTTTTCCCTCTACTTGCAACCTTCTCACAAGTCACACCACCAATATATTAACTCCCCACTCTCTTCCATTGCTTCTTCCATCTCTCACCCACATCCTATTCTCTTTATTCTCTCTCAATAAATATTTGTGTCGTCACTCACTTGACCTTGACACAGATGAACAACAATATGCAGGTCCAAGAGGAACTTGTGGTTTGCAAGGATCACACGCAAATCATCAAAGGCAAGCGCACCAAGCGTCAAAGGCTACCATCCCCACTTAGGCTAGCCATGCCTTCAACTTCTTCCAGTGCCGGAAGAAGCAGCACTGACAATTCCGGAGGACTTGATCTCGCTACAACCTCGCCCACCATCCCAATTGAATTCAGGGACAAAACCGAAGAAGAGGAGGACATGGCCAATTGTCTCATTCTCTTGGCTCAAGGTCATCATACCCAGAAAGCCTCACAGCCACAACCCGTGACTGCACCTGATCACAACAAAAACAAGGCAGGGTTATACCTTTACCAGTGCAAGACTTGTAACCGATGCTTTCCTTCATTCCAAGCGCTTGGTGGACACAGAGCCAGCTACAAGAAACCTAAGGCAAACAGTACTGGTACAGAACAAAAGCAAGCAGTTACTACTTTTGTGAAGGAAGAGGATGATCATTATGACCCCACCACCAGCACCATCCTCTCCTTGCAAATATCAAACACGGCTTTGTATAGCAGCAGCACTACTACTACTTCTAAATCTAAAGTTCACGAGTGTTCCATCTGTGGGGCTGAGTTCTCTTCTGGGCAAGCCTTGGGGGGTCATATGAGGCGGCACAGAACTTTTGTGAGCAAGTCTACAACAACATCTATGAGCGGTGGAAATATTGGTAGTGGGAGTCCTGAATCCCAAGAAGCCAAGAAACCCAGAAACGTTTTGAAGTTGGACTTGAATCTTCCGGCACCAGAGGATGATCACAGAGAATCCAAGTTTCCGTTTCAGCCCAGAGAAAACGTTATTGTCTTCTCTGCATCTTCGTTGGTGGATTGCCATTACTAAAGTTCAAGTATGTAATTGTCTAGAAATTAACCTCACCAAGAACCAATGTGTATTGAGTATTGACCTTATTTGTTCTTTGTCTCTTAACCATGTATACAATTGTTGATTCTTTCCATTAATGCTATGGAACACAGTCAAATTGAATTTATTCAGTCAGTGGCTTATAAATATATAGATTCACAGTTTCTTCATTTAGTTTTATTGCCGCATGTTATTTATTGGTTTTTAAAATTCATCAGTCCTTCTTTTGAGTCTGATGGACTATCGTCATGCATGTGAGAGAATTCAGAGAGAGAGAGAGAGAGAGCAAAGGGATAAGAAACTTGATATGAGTTTGCCACCAAACAAACCACAAACCGAAAGTAATGGATTAGTTCCTTTAGGCCTCCTCTTTCGTGTGCTAGAAAGATAAGTTCTATCAAACTGATACCAGAAAAAGAGAAAGAAAAAAAAAAGGAAAAAAGAAAAAACTGATGGCAAGCAAAGCGATTGCCTAACTTACAGATCACGAGCCAATATTCTGCGTTATCTCTGCTTAATCAGCTGGTTCAGTCAAAACTGGCCTAATCCCTGCTGTTTTGATTCTAGATATTTACGGTAAGTTAAACAAGTATATTCCTCTTCACTTTGTGTGGTTACATTTTTCTCGACAATCATTGTTTCAGTTAAAGTACAAGTGTACAGCACTTTTGACTTAATTAGCCAAATGTTTAAGCATTTCGATCGGTAATTTGGGATGCCCTACCTTTAATTTGTTGTCAACCTAATGATAGTAAGAGCTTATTTTAACCATTCAGGAATAAGCTGCGTTGATAGTGGACTATATTTGGTGCTGAGCTGATAGTGGACTACATATAGCGCTAAGATTTCCAAATAACAAGTGGATAAAATTGTCCTAGGGCTTGGTAATTTTGTAATAATTTAGTGTCTCTTCCAAGCCACTGTTTAGTCTGTGTTATAAAATAAGTATAAATAGAGAAAACATAAAGAGAGCAAAGTTACTAACTTGAGTTGGTCCGAGTGTAAGGGACTTGGTCACCTTAAACATTTTGTCTCAGGTTTGATCATTGGGGCAGTGTATATGGAGAAAACACAGTTAGAAGGCGTCTCTGCTTCACGCACTTGATCGTTTCATGTGAAATTAATCTCTTGCCTTTTGGAGGAAATGATACCTTAGTTTACACAAAAAAAGAGACTAAAGAATGTAATTAATTAGTATTAAAAGTAATAGTGTTAAAATTGAATCAGACAGTGAATCGGTGAGACTTATGATCAAAGTTTAAATATTAAACTGGATGGTTGAACTAGATGACGTCATAACATAATTCACATGCAATAATATAAAATATCTAAAAATATTTATGAAATATCAAGTTTTTTTTTAAAAAAAAATTATTGGTTAGTTAGTTCAATTGAATGAACCGAACGAATCCATTAAATTTTGAACAATTTAAAGTGGTTTGATCATAAATTTAATTAGTTATAGGATTGAACCATAATTTCTTAAATGTCTAATTTTGACTAATCTAAAATAGTTTTACTAAAAATTGTTATAAGACTACACCATACTACTTAAAGTGTCTAATTCATGATCATATTGTTTAAATTGTCCGCTCCAATCTAATTATGGCAACACTAATTAAAAGTATGTCATGTCTAACATAGAACATTAAACGGGGTATTTATAATCTTAAAGTGAGATAGTCAAAATCAAATTTAAATCTTAATCAGATAAGTAAATTTTTCTATAACCAAATTCAAATTTAATCTTTATCAGATAATACTTTCTTGTAATATCTTTTATAAATCCACTTTTAAATAGTATTCATAACAGTGCGTCTCCTTTTAAATTTTAACAAGTTCCATGAATCTAACAGATGATGACCATTTTGCCTTTCTGACTTGTCTTTTTAGTATTTTTCGTTTGAGAGATAAGAGAGATGGAAACTCACAAAAGCCTATTATGCCATTCTTTCCCCGGTCATATTAATTGGATTATTGGTGGGCATATGAAAAGCATTATTGCTGAATAAGAATAGGTGGCCATTGGGGGTTGAAGTCCTTGACATTCGGCATCAGTACTTGGATTTACCACCTTGAAACGAAGCCCAGCACTCCAAAGACAGGCCTAGCTACGTATATTTCAATGTGAAAAGATATAAATAATTGGCGAATTGGTTGTTAATTTTTTTATATAATAAAATTGATTCAAATATGAATTAATTAACATAAAATATACAAAAGTAATATTATTTTTAAATTAATTTTTTTTATTAAACTAAAATTTAAGATGCTATTTATTTAAATTAAATTCAAAAATAAATTACAATTAATTCAAGAATCATCACTCTGACTCAAGTAGTATCGGATGGTAACGAATCTCGTATAAATTATTTGATCTCAAAATTAAATATTCACTTAAATTACTTTATTTGTACTGTAGATTACTCTTTCCATCCCCACATTAGTTTTTAGATTACGTTAAAAAATAAAATGAAGATGATTGTATACATTTTTTTTCTTTCTTTTAAGAGGTATTTCTTAACTCTTAAGTAAGTATTTCAATTTTTTAAATACTTAAAAACTTTAATAATTTTTTTTTATTTCTCAGGGTATTTCTCTCGTTACTGTGAGGACTAATTCTTCGAAGTATCGAAATTCATTTAAAGAATTAACTTCTCTCAATAAATATTATTTTTTCATACATATGAGTCAATAATCGAATTTCTGACCATATATTTAAAGAGTCCAAGTCATGTTAGTTAATAAAATTTATTTAAATACGAGATACATACAAAAATAAATAAATAAAAATTATAAGTAACCAAGCTATGCAATTGCAAACCTCGAGTGCGACACCAATCCCATAAAGAAACGACATACATATAGGGCGGTTCCACGGACAGTGAGTATTTTCCTATCAGGAAAAGGAAAATCGGCGATCAATGGCGGTTCCGGGGAGGCGCAATGGTATGAACGACGAGGACGAAGACGAGAACGCTCTTTTCGAAGAAGAAGGTCTCATCGACTTCCAAGACTCCGATACGCCTCCACATCTCCGTCACCTTGCCGCCGCCTCTCAGCTCGGCGACCTCCACGCCCTCCGCCAAGCTCTAGGTTCCCATCCTCCTCCTTTCATTTCTTCAATTTCTTTTTTTTTTTCCTTTTCTTTTTTCGTTTTTCGTTTTTTGTTTTTCTCTCGGTGTATATTGTTCTATCTGCCTCTGCTAAACCCTATTGCTTCTTCGGAGTTCAAACCGAACCCTATAATAGTTCCGTACTTTGAATATTAATTGAACTACTTCAATTCTTGTCATTCTTGGTTCTGCTATGCTTCTGTTGGTAGGCTTCCTAATTTTTCTTTTATTTTCTCTTTTTTCTGCCTAAATTGAATAAAGGATTGAACTTGGTTATTTACTGGTCAATTGGTATTGTTTGTTGTAGCCTTTGTTTCTTTAGTTGCAATTTTGTTCATTTGAAAATTAAGTGGGTAAATGGAGGAGTCCCCTGTCATTTTCTGTTGCTTTTTTCACTTGCTAGCTTCACCCTGTGGACTTTCCTAGCAAACTGGAGTTTAAGGATTTTTTTGTTTTTGTTTTTATTTACATTTTATGTGAGAAAATTGATGGTAGAGAGTTTACTAAGGATTCATGATATGTGCTTTGATAAAAGTTGTGATATATTGCTGAAACCAACTGTTCCCTCCCTCTTACCACCGTACTTCAAATTAGCTTGTTCAAATAATTATCTATAAATGCACTTGTGGCAAGTTGTCTATAGTCTGTAAGAAAAGAAAAAAGGAGAAAAAAAAAACGAAGGAAGGCTTAAGATTGTGTTATAGCTATTTCAATTTTAGTATAGTAGATAAACTATTATGTTTTTATGGCATCTGATATGAGTCCTTTGTCTGGTACTAGAGGAAAGTTTTTTAATTTGTTGGATATTGACAGAATTTGCAGCGGAAAATTTAATGTTATCCCCAATAACTACTATAGTACTATGGTTTTATTTGTTTGGACATCTAAACGCATCCTGACTGGAATATTGGGTGTCCTTTCTGCTCATGCTGCATAACTGCAGATAACTTGACTGGTAGTATCGACGAGCCAGTGGAGGATGGGGATACAGCTCTTCATTTGACCTGTTTATATGGCCATTTGTCATGTGTCCAGGTTTATTATCATCACTTATTCTTGCTTTCACATGCTCTTATTATGCAAGAATATGTTATGAGTTATTGCTCTTGTTTAATTGATTGCAGCTACTTCTGGAAAGAGGAGCAAACTTGGAGGCTGAGGATGAGGATGGTGCAATTCCTTTACATGATGCTTGTGCAGGAGGTAGTTTGTAGTCACTTTCTAAAAGTTTAACTGATATTCTTGTAAGATTTTTAATGTCATTTTGCTTTTAATGACAATATCAGGATTTACAGAGATAGTCCAACTGCTATTTAACAGAGCTAATGACACAGAGCATATAAAAAGGATGCTAGAATCAGTTGATTCTGAGGGTGATACTGTGAGTATTTTTATTTATCCTTCGAAAAAGTTGAGTTCCTACTCTAGATGCCAAAGTAAAAGACGATCTATTATAAATTTATAATAATGCAGGGTGCTTGAAATTTCTCACATTTGCATTATTTTTTTTTTAATTTCTTTTGTTTGCGTGTTTGAGAGGGGGGATTAGACGAGATAGACGCAGCTAAACTCTCCCCATGCCCAACCCTCCCTCAACTATACTTGATGGACTTCTCCTGATTTGTTCTCCATCATCATTGTCTTGTGACTATTTTTCCAGCCTCTCCATCATGCAGCAAGAGGTGAGCATGTTGATGTAATTAGGTTGTTGCTGTCTAATGGTGCATCTCCCACCAAGACAAACTTATATGGAAAGGTATAGCTTTTAAAGGAATTTAAGAATTATTCCATTCTAGTCTTCATCAATTTCTAAAAATAATTTTTGGCAGACCCCGGCTGAGTTACCTGATCAGGACACAGATGCTAGGAGGCTGCTGGAAGCTGCTGCTACTGCCATGGCATGCTAATAGCATTAGCATGTAGATACATTTGTTTCATTTTGACAGAAACGGTACTCTTTTTGGGCCACACAATCTGTATACTCATTTTATATGGCTTTTGTTCGAAGTTCAGAAATGATTTATTAGGGAAACACCTTAGTGAAGTTTAACTTTGGGAGAGTTTAAAACGAGGATCCACAGATCAAGTTATATATCGTGGAGGACCTGGTTTGTTATTCAGTTCAATAGTTTGGTTATTTGAAATATATTTTCTCTTTAGGACGTAACTGAATTATAACAGGATAGTTGTATTTTTGGATTAACCAAACTTAAATTGGGTTATTGGGTCCTTGAGCATAAGTTTGCAGGTTGCCCTTCTAATTCTCCCTTTGACATATATCATATGATGTTATTATATAATCGATTCGAGCTGATTTATATAAATAAAAATTATTTGAACTGAGTTCAAACTTGAACGGAGTCGTTTGAACTCGATAAAATCCAATTTTAAGCTAGGTTTCACTCTACCATGTTTTAAAAATCATTAAAAATCAATTTGACCGTATCAGTTTAACCGGTTTGATCGGACCCGATATTGGTTAGGGTCAAATTTTAAAATTGCCATCGAGTACAAGTTTTTCAGCTGTTCGAAACGTTGGGTTATATTTTTTTCATTTTTCTAAGTTTTGGGTACAATGCAGGCCAAAGGCAAAGGGACTATAGGAAAAAAGGGAAATTACAGAGAAAATGAAAACAAGCAGGCAACCCTTATAATATCAGCCTTGATAAGGAAGCCTAGGTATGATTGGGATGAAGGAGTCTCGAAGAAAAGGAAACAGAGGTATGATTGAGATGAAGGAGTTTGAAAGGAAAGGAAACAGATCGGTAATTATGGGATGAAAGAGTTTGAAAAGAAAGGAAATGAAAGAAATTAGTAATTATAAAATGTTTATAAAAGTAAATAAATGATGATTTAAATATTACATGATAATTTGTATTTTTTTCTTAAAATTAACACAATTTAAATTTAAAAATATTTATTTAAAATAAAAAATTACATCCAAACATACCATCTTGGTCAACGTCAACGGGTTATCTAGCACCATGAAGTAGTGATTATGCTGAAGGCTCTACTATGTGGGCATGTGCCAACACAATTGGGAAAATGACCCCTAAGTACAGCTTAGACATAAAGATAGACAGTTTAATTCCTTTCAAAAATTAATCAAGTATTCAACTAATTTAACAAATAATTTATATATAGTTAACCTGAAGAGTCATTTCCCCAAAACAATTTTGCAGCCTCTTTAGCAGAGCTTGATTCTGAGCGAAGCATTTCCTCTGTGGGAATGAGGACTAGGTTTGGTCAACTATGCCTATGATAGCTTGGGCATCATTTTCAATTATGATTCTTCGACCATGTCTAGGCTCAATTAGATACCCCATAGCTCTGCTGTGACTGCACTGCAATGACCAATAGGATAACTGAAACCTTTGATCCATGTTCCGTCATCTCTCCTCAGAATACCACCACACCATAAGCACCTTTGGCAGCACATCTGTATTAAGTTTAACCTAGTTTTGGGTTGGGAAAATCCACTTAATGTCGAATTCCGGACAATGAGAACCCTGTAGTTCTTGCAGTATGAATCTGCTGGACATAATGCTGAATAGCTAAGATTGGGTTTGAGGGACGATCAAAATTCAAAACTCTCGTAGAAAAGCTCCCTGTCCCTCTTTTCATGTCATTTTTACTCAAGTCGTATCAAGCGCACCTGTAATCATACTTCCTTAGGTAATTAAGGAGCTAGTGCCATGTGTTTCTTGTCATGTTCACTTGATAACAGTACGTTTTTTAGATAAGCATATGTGCAATATCATCCATTTAGAGAGAGATAGAAAGAAACATATTTTAATAATTAAAATACAAACTGTTGTTCTCTCTTTTTCTCTCATACAAGATGGTCCTGATACAAAAGAGGATTAAAATTGTATGACCACTCATGGATGAACTATGTAGGGAGGGACACGGTGATTTTAAAGAAGATCGTCATAATTTTATAAATAATGTGTGGATTTTATTGTTCATTGTTTCTGCATGTAGTTAATTTGTTGGTATTCTTCATTAATTCACATAGCTAATTACAGGGGAGCCAGGGCTGTATTTGCTGGTCTACGACGTAACAGATGAATCATCTTTTAACAGTATTGCACTATCTCACTCTCCACTTGTCTTTCGCTTCTTTTTCCCGCAAGATAGTTTGTATAAAATTGCGCAAGTATTGTACTAAGCCTGTGGGCTATACAGACACTCCATAATGGTTTACAGGCATGTCCTACCTTGCATTGCTATACGCCAAAGGCAGGACATGCTTGTAGAAATTGGGGTAAAATTTTCCTTACCTATATTTTTTTCCTATATTTTATTTTGCCTTTGAGTGCTTAGGCAAGGGTCTTTTAACGGGTTTACCAAATTATTCCATTTGTTAGGTGCAATGTGCGCAACAAAAATGCATGAAACAGCAGTTGCAGTATCAGGATCCACTTGGGAGTGGCAGTTGCAGTATCAGCATGAAACACATAAATGGTAGATCTTTCGTAGTTGCACAAGGCTGTATTGATTTGGACAAATATATAGGCTAAAAACAAGAACAGAAGGCAAAGAAATTTACACAAGCTAATAGGCTTCATTGTTGCCAATTTCCCCATTGTGGTAGTACAAGTAATTAAGCAACCAAAAGATAATGGCAGCAGTAAGAAACTAGGGAAGAAGCTTACATATACAGGACCAGAGGATGAGTCCAAGAAGTGCTAGTTAAGATTCAATGTCCACATTGCAGCATTTTAAGAGCAACAACCACCAGTTTGGGATGCTTGGGGTTCCTGTTTTTGCTTTAAAATATTCCTTTTAACTGCTGTTGATCCTTCTTCCAAAAGACTAGGAACTTCCATTATCTATGAAATGGTGCCATATTTGTCATGATTGGATAGGAAAAAGCAATACACAGCAAATAATCTACAATAGAATTTTTACTCATGCACCCCCGCAGTTCCACTCTTCATTATTTTACATTTTCCAAGTAATAATTACCTCTTATATTATCAGATGAAGAATTCACCCTCAAATATTATGTCTATTCTCACTGATGCCTAAAACAAATATTAGGTACTTCTGTATCTGTTTATTTATCCCATATGTTACTAGTTAAACACCCTTAACGCTGTTGAAACCTAAAGAATTGAACAAACATTGCCAGTTCATTAAAGTAAATAATATATACAAAGAAAATAATTAAAGGCCACTGTTCTGTCACAATGGTTCCAAAAACCTGGCCTTCTCCCACTCAACTTTAGAGATATAACTGCCATAATAAAGACATTAGTTTTCTATTGCTTTCTCTACGTAATTTTTTTTTTTTCAAAACAAAATTATGCTTAAGTTACTGTGTTCCCCTACCATCAGTTAATTGGAAAGTTGTCTTAGGTACATAGAATAAACATAATTAAAGCAGGCTTCTAAAATTGTACCTTTAGAGCAAGTTCCTCGAAGCACTGCTCCACATTTTCTCGAGTTTTAGCACTACATTCAAAAAACAAACATCCCAAATCTTTGGCAAGAGCTAAACCCTCTTCTCTGCTCACAGCCCTTTCAGACTCCTAAATATAGAGAAATAAACCATTGAGGAAATTATTGAACATGATACATCAAGATAAGAACTGGAAATTCTGAGAAGTCTATATTTCAAAAGTTGATTGCACCAAAAATCTAAAGCATGCGTTTACAAGTGAGGTGCTTCTTTTTTAAAGATCCTAACCAATGTCATGTGCAATCAACTTTTTAGTGTGTCCAGTAAAATTACTGTTAACCACAGGTTCAGGTTACTTTGACTACATGGAAGGTTACAGATGACACTGCCGTTTAAAGTGCATGCATGTGATAATCCCATCCCAATATTCACTGAATTGACATTGAATTCACAAACACATGCTACATGCAGATGAAATAAAAGTGTTTAATATATCAAGCATGTATAAAACTGTAAATGGGGCTCAATTTTCATCTAATCTGGCTAATAATGTAAGGGTCCAATTTTCTGATGGATGTCATCAGATAATCATCGTGATAGTGGCAGAGAAGTGTGGAGCAGTTGTATGAGAATCACATGCATGTCCATATGTACCAACCACAGGCAAGAATAGGTCATGATTTGATCAGTTTTAGTTGGTCTCTAAGTTAGTCCTGCACCTAGAGAAAATGAGGGATAGAATTGAAGTTACTCACTTCAAGTAATGAGGGTGTTACAGATTAATTGATTAATTCTATAACAGTGTAACTCATGACAGAGAAGAGAGACATATGGAAGACAGAAATTGAATTTTGTTTCATTAGTCATTACCTTAATGCAGACAAGATCAGAGCCACATACTTCATTGTATTCCATAATCTAGTTTTCAACCATTTCATTGAGGAAATATTTCACAACAATTACTGATTCATTTCCTTGGGTCATATATTTCAAGCACAAGATAGAACACAAAACTTACTCTATCAACTTTATTTCCAACTAGCATCTTCACGCAATCCTGATTAGTTGAATAGAGTTCCACTTCTTTAGACCACACTTCTGATAAGTTTGTAAAGGTGTCTCTCCTCGTGACATCATAAACTACAAGAAAAGAAAACGAAGCACTCAATAAGTAGAAAGCATTGGATTTAAAAGATGTTAACTAGCAATGATTCACAAACATGCATTAACCACTACAAACTGGTGGTTTCAGAAGCCGCCTCCCCCCCCCCCCTCCTCTCCCTTTTTTTTATAGCCCCAAGAAAAATATGGTCAACAAATTGTTCACACCATAAAAAGTACATAAAGGACACTGGCAATAATCATGTTACTGCCAAAAAGATGAAGCAACCCTGGGGATGTCTTTGAGATGCCCTTTGCGGATTGCAATTGAAAAACCTATCTAATAATTGACAAAAGTCATTATGCAAGTTATTTTACTAGATACATTTAACCCAAAATCTTAAAAGCAGAGCCTGAAACTGCTTTAAGCCATGGTTCATAATAAATGTTATAATTCCTTGCAAATGAATTTGATCGTCCTTTATCAGGCTTCACTCTTAAATAACAGATGTCAAGAGAACCAATGAAAGTATTTAGAGTTCCAATTTTATCGGATGTCCCCAAAGGAACAATGAAATTAGAGTTAAAACAGAGTTCAATGCTAATTGCAACGACCAAATTCTTCCATAAAGAAATCCTAGATAGGCCTCTAAAGTAGAAAAATCAAATAATCACATGCACACAAATCATTTTAGCATACCAAGAATGATTCCTTGCGCTCCTCTATAGTAAGAACTTGTTAGCGTTCTGAACCTTTCCTGCCCAGCTGCAATAGATGTAAGGCTATTACACGTCAATATACAACTTCAACTAGTCATTTAGGTCAATGGACAAGACAGAAAGACCCCATGAGGGATATTTCATTATATCCGTTTGCATCAAATTCACATGATGCCAGGAACAAAAAAGGTCTAATTTCATGAACTGAAAGCAGAAGATTAGATTAGACTACAGATTACCAGTGTCCCAAATTGTTAGTTTCAATCTCTTCCCACCTACTGTGAGCAGCTTAATCTTAAAATCAACACCTACATAACATAGAAACAACAGCATCAGATCATATCAGAACTCAAATATGATAAAAGCAGCATGGCAGTGAGAGCATCAATTCAAAAAATTGTACGTCAATTCCAATGGCATAGAAATAGAAAAAAAAGTTACAAAACAATAGAACAGTTAATTTGTATATAATGATATCGGATTGCCAAAGTATTAAGCAAACTCAATAACTGAGGGCCATGACCCATGATACAATTATAACAGCAAAGCAAAACATAGAACTGAGCGGAATTCTATGAGTCTGAAATGTAAAGGAGCTTCTTAAATGTTTAGAAGTGGTCTACAACCGCAAAATTGAAACCCATTAGAGAAGTTCACAACTTTAATACATAAAACTTTAATACCGTTATTGTAAATCATAGATCGACAACCATGAGACACCGTTTGATTGAGAAGACTATGAAAAAGAAGTTACAATGAAATCCCGTGCTTGTTAAGCTTAAAGATAGAAACAACAGTGATAAAAGCATAGTATCTTTCGTTGGTTTAGGTCCAAAAATTTTCTGGGCAATCATCAATCAAACAGAAAGAATGGATTGCGTGTAATAAGCAATAAATTACCAATAGTGGGTGCAAGATGTTCAACAGAGCTGGAGATGAAGCTGACAAGTAGGCTACTTTTTCCCACAGCAGAATCGCCGATCAACAAGATCTTGAAAGAGAGATCATAGCCACTGCTCTGAGCTGAAGATGAACTCATTCTCTCCACTGCTCTGAATGATGATGAAAGTGCTTTTCGAATGAATGTGTCTAAATATATATCTCTCTCTCTAAAAAGTACAGTGAAAGGAACCTTATATAAATGAAGAAAGAAAGAGAGAGAAAGAACAAAACGGGGAGAGAGAAAGAACAAAACGGGGAGAGAGAAAAGAAACGAGAAAAGGTACCCTTTAATGAAATGCAATGGGGCATCACCTTAGCAGCATCTTTCATTTATGTGCCGTTTGCAAGAGAGATAAGCTAAAGAAAACGGCTACCTTTGCCTGAGACCTGAGTTCAGGAACAATCTGCTGACACACCACGCCAACGTATATATTCTTTTCTTTTTCTTTTTCTGATATATACTTTTTCTATTTTATGGAATATTCACATCCCCAGTAATTTTTTTAGTTATACTTAATCAAATATACTAATAAAAAAATTTGACATCTCATCAAACATTTCAAACGATGAGGTTTGGAGTAGTTAATAATTTGAATTATATGGACGAACTTTACTTGGAAAGGTTCGATTTTCATAAAAAGCACGTTAACGTTATAATTAAGTTATGTTTAAGTAGAGATTAATTTTACACAAAGAATGTGAAAATATTTGGTAGTTTTATTAAAAAATATCTCTTTCTTTTATTTTATATTATTATTATTTTGAATAAACATATATTTTGATTCTTTAAAAATATAAATATCATTACTTTTATTTTTTAATGATAAATATATTAAAATGTTTTTTAATATTATTTTAATGTCAAATAGAGATTATAAAATTATTTTGATATAGATTTATTATTAAAAAATTATACTGATGACTAAAATAGATGTTTAATTTTTTTTAATATATTAAAAGTACAAATACTTAAATAAAAAATAAATAAATGAAGAATGAAATTTTGAACATTTGACATGATCATCGTATTTAAGAGTATGTTTGAATTAGAAAAATTTAAAAGAAAAATAAGGTGAGAAGTAAGTTTTTATTTTTAAATTAAAAAAATTAAAAAAATATTTATAAAAATAAAAAAGACATAATTAAAAAGTTACATAATAATCTTTTATTTATTTATTTCATTTTAAAAAATTATCTTTTAAAAAAAATATAAACTTAAAATAAAAAATTACCCAACCATTCTCTTTGCTTTCGGGCTCCTCCATTCATATATGACATAAATGTTAAAAGAGTTAAGGTGATACTTAAGCTATAAGTTTGTTAACTATTTTAAGCTTCTTTTGGGGGTACATTAATTTTAATTTTTTTTTGGTACATAACATTAAGTTATTTTAACTTCCCAGCTTTTGGCGGAATGCCGGGTTTTTGTCCTAACTCGATGCCCCACGTGTGACTGTGAGGGAGGGATTGGAATGGTTTACTCTGAAAGCAATGCTCTTCAATTTAAGGAGAGTTTACTTTTGCTTTTCGGCCGTTTTGTTTCTCATGTTACTTTACCTTTTTAAGGTGACATAATATTGGGTGCTAGCTGCCAAGTGGTAAAACTAAACCTTAGGTGTTTGTCTTAAAACAGTATAACAAATCCATGCCTCTCATTCTCGAATTAAGTCTGACAAGTAAGTTAAGTTCCTTTTTTTAACAAAAATATTAAAGGAAAATTAGTAAACTTTATGATATTTCCTTTTAAAAGAATCATGTTAGGTCATATTATGGTTGTTTTCATTAAAATTCATAAATACTTTAAACAGCAAGGATATATTAATAATAGAATATAGATTAAGTTAAAATATGTCAAAATTAACAGCTTGTAAAAAATACAATTAAAATAATTGATTAGAGTAAGTAAGTATGCGTAATTTCCCTTAATCTTTCGCTATCTTGTTGTGCACTTTCTGCACATTCCCTTAATCTGAACAATAACATATTCATTACTTACTGAAAATATATATATTTCTTTTATATATGGACGCGCTCTCATATCTGTCAAAGCTGTGTACACAATATTTTATAATTTATATACACATCTGGGTGAATTCCATGCTGTTTAGAGGACTAACATGTAAGCAATGACAACAATTTGTTTGATTTGTTGACATATTTTAAGATTGATCTAAATGTTTTTATATAGTATATAGATGAAAATATAACTAATGAATTCATCACTTAAAGCTAAAAGAAACATACAGTAATGGGGCATTGATCATTATTCTCAGCTCGTGAATTGAAATTATGCATATAAACTGCTATTATTTCCTTCTACTGGAAAGGGGAATGACTCTGCATTGGGGTTAATCTTAACACTCGAAAAAGACTATAGCCAAATCTGGGTCTTCATGTGCTCATTTTGGTGCCCCAGCTGCTGCCAATAAGAGGCACCCCGCGTGGAAGACAATATGACCCATTGACCCATGAGGTGAAGGGGCACTATCAAAATGGGGTCGCAACCAATATTGAATGGCCACACAACGAAACCTCTATTTTTAACTTTGGGTGGGAGGTCAATTTCCTTCGTTGATTCCTTCATTACATGTTTCTTTGTTCTATACTTGTTTCCTTTCCCAAGACACTTTCTTTTTCCAGATGCTGCTTTTGATCGATGGAGATTAATACGTCAGTTAACTTTGTGAAGAAAATGGCCTTCTCGAAGAACTCTTTCATTTTCCCTCTTTAAGGGGTTGAAAAAGACTAAATAGTTTTAATTTAAAAAATACATATTTGGAGAAATAAAAAAAAATTGAACTAATAAAAAGAGACAATAAAATTATTGAATGGCATTTTAATTTGTATATAAAAGTATTAATATGATCTTACAAAAACTTAGAAGTAAACTAATAATAGAGAAATTAAGGATCGATTGCGAATTTTATGTGTTATACATACATACATAGTGAAAATACATAATTAGTTTAAATTTATAATTTAATCTTCAAATTGTGAAAATTATGGAGGTTTTTGGGATAACTTTTTCTTTTATGAGGGTACCAATACTCTTTAACAATTAATAGTTAATATTTATTAATATGTCATACTTATTTAAAATATAAATAGGCTTTTTTATATTGATATAGCAAAAAAAAATTTCCAATTTCATACTCTTTGTAAATTATGTATCAAAATAGGCTTTTTTCATGTTGGGAAGTTAATTTTTTTTCTTCATAAAACCAACTTTCCAATATGTTTTTTATTTTATTTTTAATTACACATTGAGAAGTCGATTTTCATGAAACTGATTTCTCAACGTAATTAATATTTTTTTTTGCATGAACCCTAAATCATCCATCCAAAATCTTATACTACTCATCAAAAACCATATACCACTCATTTAAAACCTTAAATCACTCATCTAAAATCTTAAATCATTCATCCAAAACCTTAAACCAATCAACCAAAACCCAAAACCACTCAATTAAAACCCTAAAACACTTAACAACTTAAAAATTAATATAGGAAGATGTATGTTGAAAAGAAGATTTCACTGAAACTGACTTCCTAATGTAAAAAAAAAAGAGAGCCTATTTTAATACTTAATTTACAAAGAGCAAGATTCTGGTAAATATTTTTTTTTCTATTTTAATATAAAAAAAGCCAATATAAATACAACAAGTTATTTTTTATATTTATATCTTAATTAAATAAAATATGTGGTTAAATATTTAACTTTAATTGTTAGGAATATCCGTACCCTCATAAAAACAAAAAGTAACGAAAAAGCAATCTCCCATTATTATATCTAATTTAGTTAATAATTTTGATCAAACTATTTTTTTAATCTATGAAACTTTATTTATACAAAATTATTTGGCACATTAAATTAATATTAATCTTAAAGATATGTTTAAATTTGATAGGTTTTTAAAAATAAATTAATCATAATAATATCATATAATATCAATCTTATTAATATTAATATTAATTAAAATATTTTAAAGCAAAAATATAATAAATAAATGAATTAAATTTTGATCAAATATAAATAAATAAATATATTACACATTCTCATTCTAATTACGTATTATCAAATTCTTAAAAGAGTTTGATTATCACACAATTATTTAGGAAATGAAACTCTTTTAATAATATATGTGAACACATCATTGAATGATAATATAAAAAATAATACATTTATTGTGAGTTAAATTTAAAATCTAAATAAATTGCTTGTGTAATATATCAAATTCCATTCTCAATGTATAAAAAATTAAACTATATGAAGTTTCCTTACCATCGTATTTAATGTAATTTTTTACAAAATAATAGTACCAATAAACCAAGCCAAACTACGAACCTTCGACGAAGTAGAACATGATGATTAACCCAACTAAGATTTTGAACTCTGTACTATAGACATCAGTGGGAACTTCCCTTCAACAGTTTTATTTATTTATTTTAGAAAAAAAGACACCATTTATAGAAGCACATAATGATGGTCCATCGGTTGCCACAAGCCCACAACTACAAAACACACTTCGCATTACACACTTGAGATCATTTTTTTAAGTGATGCCCCGTGTTTTGATAGCGGTGTTTTCTTTTTTTAACAAGTAGAGGCCCCTATTATGCTGGTCGTTGCACAAATCGCCTACCTTATATTGATTTGCATGTAAGTTATAAGGAAGGGTTAATTTAGTGGTTAAGGAAGTATGTCATATGTTATTATTTAGATTGTAATTTTAAGTTAATATTTTAAGGGAATTAATTATTTTAAATATATTAAGTTAACGTGGAGAGTGTATCCCTAATGTGGTTCAAATATTTTTTAAGTTCATTAATATAAAAGTTGATTCGAAAATATTTTTATCATAATAATAATAATAATAATAATAATAATAATAATAATAATTAATATTGTAATGCCTATGCGTTTCTTTGCCCACATCCTCTCTTCTGACACATTGCATAGTGTGATTAATTATATATATTGTCTCTCACGTACGTCAGGTTTATCAACTTTAAAATTGGAATATACAAAATCATGTGGAATTAAATTAATAGACATAACCTTTTGTCTTTTTAAAAATATGATGTTGATGATAGTGATAACTGGTAAGAGATACTAACTTGTGTTGATGTGAATGTAACGAGCTTAGTCATCTTAAATATTTTGTTTTAAGTTTGATCATTGGAGTAGTATGTATGAAAAAAAAAATTAGAAGAAATTCTCACTTCACAAATTTGATTGTATCTTGTAAGATTAGTCAATCACCATCTCAGGGAAGAGATACCCTCATTTACCAACAAAAAAAAAAACTCTGATATGGCATTCCTTCATATAAAGGTCATGGATAGATGAAATTAGGAAAGTAAGGAAATTATGTAAAATTATAGTCAAGTTTATTGGTAGTTTATTTTAGGCCTTGTAAGTTGGCCGGTTTCTCTTCATTTTTCTTTCTCTTTTCTTTCGTGGCAAATATTTAATGTATGTTATACTACACAATTTTTGTTAAATAATAATAATAACAAAATGTTTTTATAAAATAATGTTACCCAAGTTACCATTTCAGTCACAAAATTTATACCCGTGATGTGCACATTAAATTTGTGTAGAGTTGATGTACCATGAAAAAAAAATCGTGTAGAGTGACAATTCAACACTTGTACAGAAAGTGATCCAAATAATAAAATGGGGTTTGTTTATTTGGTAGATTTTTTCTTTGAAAAAGTTGTTCAACTTAATTATGCAATTTACCATTTTAAATTTCGATTAGTGTAATATATTTTTATAATTTATTTAAATACGAAATCAAAACTTAACTTCTGTCATTGTCCATCAAATTTGATAACAAAAACTTAACAATTATTACTCATTAAATTTCTAATTGATACAATTTATTCTATTATTTATCAAAGTTTATTATAAATTTTAATGACACTATACTGAAGAAAGTAAATTACATATTCAAATAGATTATGAGAATAAATTGTACTAATAAAAATTTTCGAGATAAATTACATATAAAAATAATTTTGAAATATTTTTAAATTTTTTATCATTTTATGTATTTTATCGTTAATTGTATTGGTAGCATTATTCATCTCTTCTTTATAACATATTGGTAGATAATCAAACATATAAGTAATTTAAGTGTAATTTTAAAAATGAATTCAACTAATATTTTAAGCAGTCGATTTTTCTTTTGATGAAACTTGGAAGGCTAATACACAAATTGAAAAGAATGGACAGGAACTAGGAAGTGAAGACTAACCCGAAAGCCTCAAATCAATGTCGATAGGTAAGAAATGTATGGATAGTTAGATACACTACGAAGGCTTTACGGTTTTTCCAAAGACAAATTTGTAGGGATGTTTAATGGGTCCGGTCAGGCTGGGCATGAAGCCAAGGCCCAGTGAAATTTAGGTGTTTAGGATTGAGTTGTAGTTTGGTTTTTTTTATTGTCAAAATATAGTTCACTACATTAAACTTTACTTTGTATGCATTTAACACTTAAAAGTTTAAGAATGTACAATATATCCAACAAGGTTTACTGATGGAGCTTAAAACCCTTCCTTATTTAAAATTTTCCAAATAAATAACGGTGTTATGTAAATCATCCAAAACAACGTTTCAATAGTCCGTCTGTGAGTTCTACCAAATTAAAGAACCACTTTTCTGTTTCCTCCACAATTGCTGGTGATCCAAAGCTCTTCATTTGGCCACGAAACTCCACCGAATCGAATAACATTACTAATGCAAAAGCAAAATATGTAAAGGTGAACATTTTCATCGTGGGGCGTGGCATCATCAAGGCAGCAAATCCGGCTTATTAGCTCATGAATATCGTCTTCAATGATGAAATGCATATTTTTCTTTTAGGTGAAAAAATGAAATTGTCATTGGTTGAATGATGCACTTCACATTAATTTCTTTCATCCTTTTTGTCACAGGACAAAACTAAGCAAGCATTCATCGTACCCTGATGAAATGCATATTTGACCAAGTGCAATTGAGGCCTGTATAAATTGTCATTGGTTGAATGATGCACTTCACATTAATTTCTTACATCCTCTTTCGTCACAGGACAAAACTAAGCAAGCATTCATCGTATCCAACATCGAAGATAAACTTTTGTTGATAAAAAGTAGTGCTAACTATCACAAAAGCTATTCAAGTGATGGAAATAAACTATGATTGTATAAGCGATACTAGGTTTTGGGAATTGATGTTGCTCTAAAGGAGCCATGTTTTTTGTATGGTCATGGTTCACTTGATAATTGGTAATGAGAACTACTCCAACTGAGCATAGTTTTGGGTTAGAGGTTACTTTAAGGTTCTTGGAGACATCTGCAAACTGCAAGAAAGAGCATCAGAAAAGCTAGAACGAGCAATTATGGAGGAATTCGTCTTGCTTAATGCTCAACTACCATCGAAACTATAAAATTTAGGAGAAATTCAAAATTTGTTAGAGCTTAGGGGAGAGAGTCAGAGGGTTCTTCGTCGGTGGAGCTCAAAAGACAAATGGATTTTGAAATTTGGAGATTATACTAAAGAGTTGTCGTTTTGGGGTGGTTTGCATAACAGTACTCTATTTGAACGGTGTTGGATAGGGAGGAATTTAAGCTCCATTAATAAACCTTGTAGGATAAATTGCAGGCAAAGTTTAATGGAGTAATTGTGTTTTAGCCTTTTTTTCCCCCTATGTCTTGAACCATTGTTGAGAGTTGTAACACGTACCAAGTTCATTGACAAAATCCGAACTTTTGGATTGTAACTACATTCATGTAGGGATATCTTTATCGAAATGGTAAAAGTTTATGATTTAATTTTGATTCGTTGTGTATGTAATTTTTTTTATATTATCATTATGTGTTGTTAAATTATTAAAAGAATTTAATTATTTCAACAATTACCTATATACATAAATAAGTTGAAGTGTATAGACTATTGTTAAATTACTCTAAAAAAAATAAATAAACATTTATTTTAATCCTCTAAATATATATAAAAGACATCACATTAATTCTTTATTTATCAGCAACATTTAATTCATCTTTTAATAATAATTAATATTAACATTTTAACTTTTTAACCACTAATTTAATATTATTTAAAAGACGAATTTGAGGCAAAATGTAAGATTGAATGACATGATATTTACCGAATATACATACACACGCATAACACATAACACATAGCACATGCAAGTGAAATGTAATAAACAGCCATTAAGTGGAAAACCCGGCTCAGTTTTTAATTTGTTGTTTTTTCATCTTCAAAATTATCTTGTTCTCACTTGGGGTTCTGCTGCGGTGTCTTCGTGAGATTGAGAAGAAGAAGAAGAAGAAGCAGCAGTGATGGATCGGGAATGGGGTTCGAAGCCTGGGAGCGGTGGCGCCGCCTCGGCCCAGAACGAAGCCATCGACCGTCGAGAGCGTCTCCGGCGACTGGCCCTCGAGACCATTGATCTCGCCAAAGATCCCTATTTCATGCGCAATCATCTTGGCAGGTACGTAACCTATTCCCTCTCTGTTTTTTGCCTCTCACATTCTTCTTCTATTATTCACTCTCTCTCACTATATATATATATATATTGGGTGGGTGGGTGGGTTTTCAGCTATGAATGCAAGCTTTGCCTCACTTTACACAACAATGAGGGCAATTACTTGGCCCACACACAGGGTAAGCGCCATCAGACCAATTTGGCCAAGAGAGCAGCTCGCGAGGCCAAAGATGCACCCGCTCAACCTCAACCACACAAGCGCAAAGTCTCTGTTCGCAAGACAGGTTTTTTTTTTTTTTTAAATTTACTTGTGTTGTCTTAGTTACCTGGTAATTAGGGTTTATTTGTTTAAACAACCGAAGCTTATGGAAATCTGGGTGTCAAAAAAGGATCCTATGAAAACCGTAACATTAGTTTGCAGGGATCATGAAAAAGTAGTAAAGGAATCTAATTCAAGTCATTTGCATGTTTGGGACAATATTTCTAGTAACTGGGCAGGGTCCATCTCAATTTGCTCTTTGCTATCCTTTTCGTATTGAGTTTTTAGAGACTTTGGCAAGTCTTTTGTTATGCCCATCAAGCTATGTAGAAGTTGCTGGTCTTCCCAACTAATTGAATTGAACCCTAAACAGTTTTAGCTCTCATGGGAAAGACACACAATCTTGATGGGATGCAGGTTGTAAATTTATAAAGCATCCCTCACATTTTCTTTTCATATTTTGATGTGGGCTGTTTAATCTTTGGCTATTTATTGTCTTTCATCTTTAGATTTTTAGCTAAACTAGAAAACAGGGAAGGCTTGCAGATGGGTTGGGATTTTCTTTATAGCACTGCTTGCTTTGATGGTCTTGTTCTGGTATTAGATTAAGTAATATGAAGCCTTTTTATAAGGGTGAGAATTTTCTATAAAAAAAGAAGAGGTTCTGGCAAATGAGGCTTGACTTTGACTTTTGAGCAAGATATATGTTAACTTTATAGGAAAATGATTAAAGAGAGAATAGAGAAATATGAATCTAAATACTTGTTTGATTGTGATGATATATGAGATGTGATATCAAAACACTAACCTAATACTTCTATTTATAACAACTATTATTCTAGATCAAGTACTAGTATTAGTATGGTACACCTAGTACAAGCTTAGCCCAATAACACTCCTAACACAATAAGACTTCTAAAACAATATGAATTTTAATATTCTAACACTCTCCCTCAAACTGAAGCTTTCTAAGCTTTCAGCCTCTTACAAATAAACACGCTTAAAAAATTAAAAAACTTAAAAATATAATGGGCTCCATAAACCAGTGTAAAAGACATTCCAGACATTGCTGAAGAGACAACACAGAAAAATGAGCACTGCTGGAAAATTAACATGACAAGTAGATGGCTAGAAGGATGCACAACTAGAAGAGTTGGTTGGAATGTTGGATGGCCAAGGAAGAAGAGGCACCGCTAGAAGAATGCTATGAAATCACCACTAGAAATCTGCATAATGGGATGTGAAAGAGAAATTTCATGGCATGCAATCATACACAACAAGACTCAAGACTTCTCCAAATTCATCAAAAGCAACATTTGGAACCCTCAAAACAGAAAAAAGAACCCCAAATTTAAACTCAGAAGACCCAAAAACCTAGGAGACATGTCTGGAATGTGAAAAACTGAGTAGTTTAGATGAAAACGCCAGAAATAATAAAATGCCTCACTATTATCTGTTTCAGTAATCCATTTAATAATTTGTCTTAGTCATCAATTATTGCGATCAAGGTTTTTCCTTGTTGTACTCCTATTAAGATACTGGTTTTGTTATAAAAAAAAATGTAAGATGTAAATGTCAATATTACTTTTTGGTTCATTTAAGCTAATTTTACTTCTCGTTCTTTTAATTAGAAAAAGAAAAACTTAATGGATATAAATATTTGTGTGTTGGCAGTCAAGATTGGTCGGCCTGGGTACCGAGTGACTAAGCAATATGATCCAGAGACAAAGCAAAGATCACTTCTTTTCCAGGTTTTCTTTTGCATTTTCTTCTTTACTTATTCAGTTTCCCTTCTCCCCCATAACTTTCTCAACTTATATTCTTCTAAACATTATATGATAAATTGATAATATCATTTTTTTCACTTTGTATTAATATAGATTGAATATCCTGAGATTGAAGACCTCACAAAGCCAAGGCACCGATTTATGTCTTCTTACGAGCAGGTGGACTCTGATTTTATTGACTTACTTGCTTCCTCCCTTTTCTTCTCTCTGTCTCTTTCTCTCTTTATGTAGTCAAAGTTGCACATTTATTTGTTGTCAATAAAGCCATGTTCTAATCTTTCTGTTTTTCTCTTTGGTCACATTTTTACGAAGACAGAGGGTGCAATCATTTGATAAAAGATATCAGTATCTCTTGTTTGCAGCTGATCCATATGAAATAATTGCTTTCAAGGTAAATTATTGCTGTTATGAATTCTTTTTGTCTTTTTTTTTTTTAATTTGTTTTTGGGCCTTGAGTCCCTGTGTTTTGAGTTGTGCTGATTAATCTACATTTTCAGGTTCCTAGCACAGAGATTGATAAGTCCACTCCAAAGTTTTTCTCGCACTGGGACCCAGACTCAAAGATGTTCACAGTTAGTACATTTACTTCTCTTTCCTATATGTGATGGATAAGTTTATCTATCTAAGTACATGTTTTTTGTTGGATTGGGAATAAGTTGATATCTGATTCATCCAATGAGGACATGTTAACCCTCCTATTCCCCCCAAAAAATAAGGTTCTATCAAAAGAAAAACAAACGTGATGAGGGTGCAATAAATTAATGAAAGCTTTTTACTTTTTAAGATACAGTAAAACCCATACATGATGATTAGTTATAGACTGCAGGCCAATGAAACATCATGCAATGATCCTGTGTGCATGCAAAAAACACACATTTAATATTAAAAATGGCATGATACTACAACCAGATGTCAATCTTAAGCGTCCAAGCAAGAGGTTGGTCAAGTAAACCCAAATTCTTGCATTTTTAATTGTTTGCCCTTTACTATCAGTGCTAACTAGTGATTCAACCATTTAACAGCAGAACTAGGTTGGATCATTTCCTTTCTTTCTTTTCTTCGTTCTTTTTGTTTATGTGACGTGCATTATTGATATTTGTTTTCTACCATCAGGCATTGATGACAGAATTGATACTTGTCTGCAGCTGCAGTTGTATTTCAAATCCAAGCCACCAGAGGCAAATAAACCACAGCCTGCCTCTATAGCCAATGGCACAGCTGCACCTGGCGCTCCACCAAGGCCTTTGCCCCCGCCACCCCAAGCTCCACCACCACCACCTCCTCCTCCACAAGGGCTACCTCCTGGTGCACCTATTGGAAATCCTTCTAGAGCCCCGCCACCTCCAATGACAGGATCATTGCCACCTCCACCTCCTATGGCAAATGGTCCTAGACCTGCACCTCCTGGTGGAATATCACCTATCCCACCCCCAGCCCCACCCCCAGTTGGCAGTGGCACAACTGCAAGTTTCAACATGGGTACTAGGCCTCCATCAATGCTGCCTCCCCAAGGTTTTCCAGCCCAACAAATGCAGGGCCAGGGTGTCCGTCCACCTCCACCACCCCCTAACATGGGACAGTAAGTCCTCAGGCCTGTGTACCAGTATGGTGACCATCATTAGAACTCACAAGTGTTCAACAATGGTAGCAGGATGTTCATCATCAGATGTTTGTTAGATTAGAGGCCAGGTTTCATAAGCAATACTCCAAATTACCCGTACACTGTTCATTTTGTGTCTCGATTTTTTATTTACAAATTAAGATGTTGCAGTACTAAGCCATTTGGTATTTTGTATTTCTGCCTTTCGAGTATTGATTATGTTCCACAAAATGAGGTTATCAAATCGCTTGATATGATTGCAAGATTTTTAGGTTTTAGTTGTAAGAGAGAGTACAAATCAAGCTTATGGGGTCACTTCTCATCTACTGTTAGTAACTATCACTGCTAGGAATTCGAAATAGAACGTATAACTCACGTAATATAGACCCCCAAATCCTAGAATGAAGACAAGGTATCAAGGGGGCTGCTCGATTACAGGGAATCACGAGACTGTTTATATGCCTGAACTCAGTAAAACAAGAACAAAAAAAAATAAAATTTGTTAATGGAAGGTATGTAAGAAAAGGATGCAAGAGGCCAAGCTCAGGCCTTGAGCCATTATGCCCTCAATAACAGCAAATAAACCCATATTATCCATCTAATGATTCAAACTACAAAGCATTGGATTTGGGTCATCTACCTCAAAATACTAACAATGCCAGATGACACTTCTTCTCACTATCAGCGTCACCTACGTGCCCATGTGGATGTGGCCACCTATATAGATATTATAGAGCATGCACAAAAGGTAACAATGTTCACACTTTCAGAATAAACTAACCGGCGGTTGACATTAACCCCTAAAACTTTAACCTGCCATTGCATTTGGTGGGAACACTTTCTGAATAAATTCCAGGAAGCGACGTGAGTAGAATGTAGGGTCCACAGCAGAGATAGATAATGAATCAAACTGAAGAGATTTATACGCATGTTCAATCTTCTTAGTCATGTTGTAGTCTTGCAATATGTCAATGATACCCAGGTAAAGTACGACATCGTAGGCCTCGTGGAACATTTGCATTTCCTGTTTTCCTGGAATCAGCTCTGCCCTTGCTGGCATGTTCACACCTAGCTGGATTTGGAGTCTGCTTAACAAGTTGTGAAGAAAGAAAAACCCTCAGTCTACAATATTGTAGCAATTATCCAATTATGGTGTAAAGGAACAATTTTAATCATTAAGATCCAATGAAATGCCTAGATTATTAAAAGAAAAAAAATGGGATAAGGTCTTTTAAGGATAATTTCAATCTAGTATGTAGCAACAATCTGGGAGTCTAAATTCTAGCATTCATCTCGTCTAAGGCAAATGCCAAATACAAATCTAACAATCTGCAATGAATACGACGGAAACAAATACAACAGAGTTTTAGGAGCCATAAAGATTCCAGTCACCAAGAGACTAGGAAAGGTTAAGAATTGCTATCCTTCATTTTGTGCCCAAGCCCATCATATATTCTTCTCTCTAGCTTGAAATTAATATGTCAGCTTCCAGCATTTCAAAATCACTTTTCACACATACGATAAAGATAGATTAACAAGAATTCTTTAATTTCATACAGGAGCACACATGCAACCAATTTGGTAATGAATAGGTAATCTCTCAATCTCACCACACTTGTCCTTAAAATAGAGTGCAACTGGACCATCTGCCAGTAACAGCCCAATTTTGTTTATGTTTTATGAACATAGAAGAAATGATTATGAATTTAGAAGTGCACTGATCAGACATAATAATAGGATAGCAGGAGCACTATGATAAAGTTCTAAATGATTAATAACACAACCATTAAAATCATGAAGAAACCATACCTTGCTGTACCGGGTAGAAGTAGATCCACCTCCTCATCACCAGCAGCCGAAGCTCGCAATCGGCTACCCCTAATGTGTGGGCCTACAACAACACTATTATCATCTGCTCCCCGAGCGACCAGAACAAGGCCTTGAGGATAGTTTGATACTTCATCCTCTAGAGGGTCTGTCAGTTGATCATTAGCAAAGTTTTGAAATTAATCAGTTCCATGAATATAGTTCTAGTAGAAAAAGCAATAATAGAAATCACAGCTGAAACTTGAAAGCATAATGATAGACAAAATTCTAGATAAGTAGATAAGCCTACAAGGCTTTCTAAAATGGCGCCTAATTATAGCTATAAAACCTGGATCAGAGGGCAACTCAATCAGGTAGCCGATTCACCAGTTCGACTGCTGGTCTGGCAGTTCGGTTAGAAAGATCACCAAGGTTAAAAAAAATTGAAAAATAAAAATAAAAATGACAAATTGGTTTGACTGAAAACCGGTCAGCATGTCTAACCATACCAGCCAAGGACCTGTGTTTCCTGTCCGACCAGCCAAGGACCCGTGTTTCCTGTCCTACCGGCTGGTCCAGACCGGGTTTTACAACACTTCTCCTAAGAATGGCTCCAAACAAAGTTTAAGTAGAGAATCCAAGAATCCAAAGTTACTGCATGCCTATCTTATGTTACAAAACTATCAGCACAGAAATTGCTGATAAAAAAAGTCAGACATAAGCCAATTCGGGATGTGTAAAAGTAGTTTTTAGAAATGCCCCTCACAGATTTCATTACCTAATGATACCTAAATAAGCAGAGCTTATATCATCTGCTGGTCACATCAATAATTGGGGTCATGACATTATCTCTCCATTCCGAGTCATTAGCAAACTTTTAATTAAAGACACTTCAATTTAATTATAAATACTTGCCAGAAATAAGCATCAATCACATAAAGCCCAACCACAAATCATTAGAGCTTTCTAGACCGGATCTGATACCCACCTTCCTCTGCAAGCATTGCTAATCCATCTGCACTTATACTTGGGTTGTATGACATGAGAGGACGCAGATGCTGGGGAGCTCGATAATGAACACCTAGAAGGAGGCTGTAATCCATAATGTGCTGTGCTTCCAAAAACTTGCTATCAATTTCAATCTGCCTGCACAAAAGTATGAGTGAGAGGTAGTATTCAATTTTAAGTCAAGGTATATACATTAGAGAAATAGGACTTAAATTAAGCAACCTGTAAGCTTAAGATATTATGCCAATTAACACCAACTTCTACTTGTTCACATGCAGGACTATAATACATCACAAAAATTTGGGAATACAAAGCTCATCAGACCAAATTTTGGCATTCAAACAAACACAGGCAGTAACTATTTTTAATAAGCAACAATATATGGGGGCAAAAAAGCAAAAAGATTCTTTCCTTAAAAAAATGAACATATTCATTGCATACAGTATAAAAAAATGTGCTAAGGGTTCGGACGCATTAAAGAGACAATTGCTTCATAAACCCATAATGTACAAAATAAAAAATGTATACATTTGTTTCTATTTTCTCTGTTGTTCTTTGTTACTTTGTCGAAGGTGAATAGTTTTTATCTTCCTTTTCTTTATATTCCTTCTAATAAAATTTCTTCTTTTGATCACATCAGAAACAAAATTCCAAATGCAAGATGAAAGAAATTTTTTGGAACTACCCTTACTTCAATAAAGACTCCCGCCAAGATGGCTCCAAGTAAAAGCAGTAGTTCAGATCCAAATCTTTGAGAGTGGTATTCTCATCAATTTCTATCTTGTCTGATGAACGACCAAGGGACGAACCTTTTAAGTCATATCTCCGATGGATCCTTAATTCTGTGCAGAACATATTACCCATTACAACAAAGCGAAACTGCAAGGTAGAAAATTCTATTAAATATTAGCCTCTTATTTAAAGGAAATGTAGATTATTAATGCATGAAAAATGTAAGTCATGATAGGTTCAAATCTTTGATGTGGTAAGTTTGCTTTATGATAATTTTCATCCTTTGATATTTCAGATTTCAAGTTAAGGTGCAAGTCATGCCTTCCATAATTGGTAAATGCTTCAGAAAATGACTCAGGCGCAGAAAAATGCACATTACCTTTTGACCACTCGAAGGTATAATCCTGTGCAGACCAAAAAATTTTGTGATGAGTGTATTCTCATATGACTTCACATGATGATGATAGTCTGGAAGCATTCTTAGAAGAACCTACATGTCAAGTTTTGGTCACTAGAATTTGTATTTTATACTGAAAAACAAGTAGAAAAGAACAAGTAAACACTAAGATATCATTACTAAATAGACGTAGCACAAGTTGATTCAATAAGTATTAGCAAAGAGCTCAATTTCCTATTTCCTTTTTCATTTTTTGGATAGAAAAAGTAGTTTTATTAGAGAGAGAAGAGAGAAATACAATTAGGGAAAGCATAAAATATCCTACAAAACTAAAAAAAGAGAATTCCGCATGGAAAAGGGGAAAAAAATCAAGAATGCAGCAGAGCTGTCAAGTTTCTCTTCATATCAGAAATTGGAACTCCTTTGAAACAGCCATGAGCAGGGCACCAAAGAGAAGCCATAAACACAATTCATACCAAGCAAATCTAGGGGCAAACATATGCCTTTAAAAATGTGTGCATTCCACTCCAACCAAATACACTAGAGAACTGCAAACACCACACACTGCCACAAAATTATTTTGGACCTCCTTGTTTCTACCAAAACCCCTGATCCAATCCAAGAAAAACTGCTTCACAGAGAAGGGGCAAACCCAATGTTCATCCAGAACACCCAACAAATTATTGCAAAGGAAAGTAAAAACATAAGCATGATGGTATAGACCATGTCTACTATTTTAAGATGGTTATATAAGTTATGCAAATACATATTAGACAGCTAACCAGGTGGTCAGAATTTGTCACAGAACCTGTGAACTATAGATGAAAAAAGCTAGCATGTTCAAGTGGTGAGGGGTTTGAGTAGTTTGCATAAGGCCATGGGTTCAAACTTCCATACCGTCATTGTACCCAAAAAAAGTAATATTTGAAATCATGAAAGCTAGTTTACACAAAGGGAGGAGGACATTGGTTTCCTTGCAAAATTTGGCACACCAACTAGAGATTGTGCTTTTAAAGTCCATGACTTCTATTATACTCCTAATTCTTATATAGATATGGAAGCTTACCAGTCTGAATTTAAAGCTTTACAGGAACTGACAATAAATTATGAGTCCATGATAAGAAACAGGACTCAATCATTACCAATCAGTATTAGAAAGCCTCCTCGGTCCAACAATAATGGAAAAAAATTTCGCCAGTGGAAAGTGCTGCAGCATTGCAATGTCCTTGGGTTGATAATCTATGGAAAGAACTTACTTAAATGTTATCTCTTTTGTTTATTTTTGTAAATTCCGACCTGGATTTCTACATATAAATTGTTTAGCCTCAATTTGCCGTCTTCCTTCAAATATTGAATGAACTATTTCTTAATCTATGACCATGAAGTGATTATCATGGTGGTTCATCCAGTCACATGCTTTGGCTTAAGGAAGATAAGTATTGCCACACACAAAAATTAAATACATCCTTGAAAAAATTTAAAATTGATATTCTGCATTAAGAAAAACTGAAAAATCCAGCAACTGTGAAACAAGTGTTTAGTTCTTATATAATGATCATGGACAGTCATAATTCTTCTCTATAGCATACCCTGCCATTCAAAATGCACTTTTTTTTAAAAAAAATCAATGAATGGAAATTTTTATTGAAGAGCCACCTGGGGACAATCTCACACAGGATGTATACTATGGTTTCCACTCAGGACAGAAGAAAAGATAGACCAGAAACCATAGTTGTGAAGGCAACAAAGGTCGGGACATGCCTTGTTGTGTGGCGAGGTGAGTGTTGCCCTGTATAGTGCACGTAACATCTGCCATTTTTTGTTGCACGTTTGGTGCACCATAGGGGCAACATGCAAAAAAGCATGCTCTTTTAACAGTTTTGACTCAAAACCTAGGTAAATAAACTCAGAGGAGCACAATCAAACAGATCTTGAGGCGTGTGAAACTTTCGTCTAGAACAAACACCTGCAAATAGGTATTCGGTTCCTACTTTTTTTTTTTTATTCTCCCTCCCTCTCTCTCTCTCTCACACACACATGTCAGCCACCAGCAAAGTAGTTTCTAGCAGCAGCTGCCGCCGGCGGAAGATGGCTAGCCAAGAGAGTTGATCACAAAGTAGTTTCTAGCAGCAGCTGCCGCCAGCGGAAGATGGCTAGCGAAGAGGGTTGATCACAATACCTAATGTGCAACGATGTCATCAGCCCTTGTTGCAATAGTGTGCTGTGTGCCATTAATAACTATGCCAAAAACAAACATGTTTTATGAAAATATGAAATGTTATTTGATGCAGAATGCTCATTAATGTCAACCTCGGACTTTCTCTGGCTTCAAACTGAATCATCTATTTTGAACTCCAAATTAAAAAGAAAATCAGAAGAAAATGAGCCTTATATCTGCAGCAAATGCAAATGAACAAGATCCAAATAAAATAAACACACCTTTACTTCAGATCTTCGCAGTGTCTTGATCATGAAACGATCATCCTGAGACAGGAAAAAGACACTACCACTTTTCCCTGGAGAAGATAGTTCCCTCAGAGCATCATTTCCACAAATGGACATCATATAGTCAGCAGCATCAATCTTAAACAATTCTCTCAAATTTCTGCAACAGGTCACAAGGTCATATTATAACAACCATATTAAAAGTGAAGGGAAGAAAGAAAAGAGAGGGAAAGAGGGGCTGTAACAGCTGTTCCATACCCATGTATATGCATACACATACACAACTGTAAAACATGAAAGGTCAATTTCCATAATGGCAAGTGATTTTTCTGTTTTATTCCCTTTTCTTTTTGTTCATATTTGTAAAGAAAAAGACTGCACGATTATGATCCTATACAAGTCAAGGCACAACTCAACTGGTGATAAGCTCAGACTAGCATTCCAGCCTAATGAAATTTCACACATCAACATAATACTTTAGAGGTATTCCTGTAGTTGAAGCAAGGATTCAACATGTAATCCATATGGTTTAAACAACAACTACGCAATTACAAGTCAATACTGAACAATTATTCCACTATTGTATTCATGCCAACAAGGCATTGTAATTTGACCATGGATACAGGAAATCAGATGCATAAAATTTATGATGTACACATTTTTTTTAAAAAATTAACACAGAAAATTAAGGAGAATTGTAGAAATACTACAGTAGATCAAAATTTACTTTCTTTAAGATTAAAAAAAATTGAAATTTGGATGAAAATAGAAGAACTAGTCATATAGCCTGATGTAATTGGTAATGAGTGACAAGGAGTGATTTATTGAAGCAGGTGCTGAACTGCTGGAGCTATGAATATTATAAACACTTCTTATACAGATATACAATAAGCCAGTAACAACTTAATTCTAGAGCCAGAGCTGCTTACAAAAACTAGGATAGGTTTATATGCATTCCCAGTGAGTCGATGAATGATACAAAGGCCACATGAAAGAAAGAAATAATCCTAAGAAAAAGTGTCAACTACTAACCTGAACACCATTGGGCAGTAATCTTTCCATTTAAAATCCTCTGATTGATGAGAAGGGGTCAATTGAGAACCTTCTTTAGGAAAATTCATCCAAAAGCTTGCTCTGGGACCAAAATCTGATGCTCGAACTTCTCGTCTCTGTATGGGTGTAATCTTGCCCACAGTATACCTAACCATATTAAAGCTCATTTTTACATTATTAAGGAAAACCATGCAAAAGCAAATATGGTGGATTTTGTGCTTTCATTGTTTATGGTTGCTTCATGACGCCCTAATGTCTAAATAAGATTAAGAAAACAAGAAAATCCATCTTGCGAAATACAAATGAGAAGCAACTATTTGTTTACTGAAGGAGAAACATTTTCACTTGTCAAGTGATTTCCAATATGATATGAAATTTCTTATTTTTCCAAGGGAAAATTATAAAAAAAAATTCTTGATAATAATATTTTCAGTATAAAAACAATTAACCACTCAACTAATTACTTATGTTCAAAGAGCGGTTGATGATTAACCACTTGAGTGGTTAATTGTTTCTAAATTGGAAATATTATTATAAAAAATTCCTTATTTGTATTTTACCCTTTTTCAATCATCATATTTCTTTTCTAAGACTTGCAAAAAAAAAAAAAAAAGATAAGGGTAGTCTCCACATTCCATTCTTCTTGAGCACGGGGATGATAATTTAATAATTTATTAATTTCTAAAGAAATTAGAGTTCAAAGGATGATAATCTGAAAGTTGAAACTCTAAAACCTCAATCCCTTTTGGAGCCATATACCTCAGATCTCTGTCCTTTATTATTGGTCCCAGGGAAGAATAAAAGAAATCCCCATAAAGGGACCATTAAAATGATTAACGAACACAACCATATCGAAATCCTAATCATAAGACTTTTTTATGTTCTCCTTCCAACATGGATTCATCTTGAAATTTTTGTGTGCGCATTACAATAAATAAAAAAGCATGCAGATACTTACATACAGAAAACAAAATAAGGTAGCATTTTAACAAATGATAACTAAAGCAGCTTGACTGTGCAACAAGTCAAGATAGTGCCTTATACCTTATTCCGAGCTGCAAACTGAGCATCAGATCATAACTCCTGTGACCTTTAATGATTGTTTCACCAGGTCTGTTAATCTCTTTGGCAATTTTTTTTTGAAGCCGTCTTGCCCTTCTAGACAATGATGAAAAACTATTATTTAAAACTAGCTCACTTATTAATACACCTTGCATATACTCACGTTCCAAAATTGGGATCTTTGCATTAACCTCTTTATCTCCACTTTCTAGTACAGAATCTGTTGAACCTAATATTGAATCACGCCCAATCACTTTCTCAATAGATACCTCAAGACTCCAGCGCCTTTCAAGAGAAATATTTTTGCTGCGAGACTGTTCCAGATTTAACAGGCTTCCTTTGGCAAGCTTATCAGATGAAACGCGACTTGATCTCTGGTTTACGCCAACCTTGACATCTCCCATATCAACTGAAGCAGCATGATGAATATGCACCTGGTTCTGCTTTCTCAAATCTGGCAATAGCCCTCTTTTTCTCAAGGCATTGAGATAAATCTCTTGTGCAGATGGAAGACAGCTGCCTTTTGGATAAAAGGTTCCTTTGCCATCTTTCAGACCCCGTGTCCAAGTCCCTACATAGGAGCCTCCATCACTCCAAGTATATACTCCAAGCCCATGCATCATGCCATTTAACCAGCTTCCTTCAAATGAGTCTCCATTTACCCAGGTGAGAGTTCCTTTTCCTGACATTCTCCCACCTTTCATATTCCCTAAATATACATTTCCATTGGCCCAAGTATACTTGCCAGGGCCCTCTGGTGTTCCTTGGATCCAAGAGCCTTCAAAGATATCTCCATTAGGATAAACTTGATAACCCAGCCCATGTTTAAGATTCAATCGCCACCGACCTTTATAGGTCAGATTATCAGAGCCAATATATGTTCCCGTACCATGGATATAGCCACCAGAGGATTCACCCTCATACACTGCTCCAGAACGCCATTGTATTTTTCCAATTCCATTTCTCATCCCCAGTCTCCACTCACCCTCATATACACAACCACCTGACCACACATACTTACCCTGACCCTCGGGAATGTTGCCAAGAAGGGACCCAGAATATGATTCTCCATTAGGAAGTAAGAGTTCCCCAACTCTAAAGCCAGTAATTTCAGAGGAATGACCAACTTCACCGTTTGTCAATATAGATATATGGTCTATTTCAGAAATGACATCAAGAGATTTTGTTCTCTCTGCACGAGAAAGTGCTCCATCCAAATTATCAACTATGGCCACAGGGCAAGACATGCATAATGACCAAAAGAAATATTTCCTTATAGAATTATAATTATCCGAAATTCTCAACAGCTACAAGACAAGAAGGGTTGCATATAGGAAATCTTACCAAGAGGTTGACTCTTGAAACTCTTTGTCCTTTGACTAGAGAAGAGGAGTCAGAGAAATAAAACAAATTAGAAATTTGTCATTACACAAGCAGGAAGAGATATACATTCATGCCATCAAAAAGGGGGAGAGTAATCAAGAACCTAAGAGAGCGTAATAGAGTATAGAAGGAAGCAAATTTAATTCTAAAGAGCAGTGACCAAACACACTATTTCCTTCGCTAAATTTGGCAGACCACAACATACAATCATAGTCTTAATTTGGAAAACATAAAGCAATTAAACAGACATCGCGACTACAAGCAATAAAAACTGAAGAAAAAAAAATTATCGAAGGATAACAAATTAAAAAAAAAAAAGGAATATAATCATCCACAAAATGGGAGGACAAATGCTTGTCTAGTAAGCTAAACTTTTATACTGCAGATAGTCTTGAAATTGAACAAGTTACAATACGGTTAATTTCATCAAAAAAGCAAATAAATCAATACATAGTATACAAAACAGAGTAGTCGGTTGAGGAATCCTAAAGAAATGCAGCGAACGAAGCTTCAAACATGATGGCACATTAAAACAACCAAAATTCCCAAACCTAGCAAGAAGTGCATTCATAGTTCAACAAAACAGTTTCTGAAAAATGCCATAGACATAAAAATTGAGAAATTCTGCTTAGAGACGATTATATGATTAGTTCCGTTCTTTGATTCCGGAACGAAAAAGAAAAAAAAAAAACTTCGAACAGATATCTATTTATTTATGTATTCCTAAAAGCCAGATTGCAACCTGAACTGAACATAGAAAAAACAAATTACAAGGAACGAATAACAAATTCTCAGATACGAGGATTACTGATTGCATATTATTCGAGATAAGGATGACTATGAAGCAATAACCGCAATTGAATAGAAAGAGAAGGATGAAGCAGAAGCAGAGAGAAAGAGAGTACCTTGAAAGAGAGAGTATGAGAAGAGGGTGAAGGGAAGGAGAGAGTGAAAACAGAGAGAGAGAGAGGGTGGTTTGGTCGAAGAAGACTAGTCTCAACTATGAACTCCAAATTTCGCGTGGATGGGGATGGTGTGGTGATCATCAAAGACAAAAATGGGATGGGAATGGGATCCCAAGCGAAGTCACTCATTTCTAAGCTGGAGTGGAGATGGCCTTTATTTCAACTTGAAGCCACATTTTTCCAAATAATCAAAATTTCCACACATTTCATACAAACTGGTGGTTGAAAAGACAATGTTGTCCACGATGAGTTAAACGAATTCAGAAGGTGGATATTAATCTGACAGTTGAGTGCAATAATTGGGGTACTATTCCAAAACAGGGCACGATCACACGGACAGCGCCCCAACTATTCATTGGTTCCCCCTAAACTCAATCTGACTCAAAGCCTACCTTCCCCAAAATATTTATTTATTTATTGTTGGATACTTGGATACATAAGAGCTGCAAACACTGGGGCAGGAAAGAGATAATGTAACTTAATAAAAGAAAAAAAAATTACATCAACATCGTACTCATGTTTTAAAAATTTGAGGGGCATTTAAACTATAAGCTCTCCATTTATTTTATCTTTCATTTAAGCTAATTGTACAAAAATTTTAAAAAAATACTATTAAATAATCTCAATTTAAAAAATTAACTATTGACTAAATTATCTTATTATTAAAACACTCAAAATAATATTATTTCACTAATTTTTCCCACTTCATTAAAATATTCAAAATAATATTATTTCACTAATTTTCTCCCACTTCATTAAAATATTCATGGATAAAGTTGAAAAAAAAATATCTCATTGATTTTCTAAAATGACAGATAAAATGAAACAAAACAAATTTTTTAAAACTACAAATAAAGAAACAGACAAAGTAAATTATATATGTATAGAAATATTTTTATCAATGACTTTGTAGTTCAATTGACAGGTATCAAACGGCTGGGCCGGGTTCGTGTTCGTGAAAGACCGTAGGTTAAACGAGTCGGGATAAAATTAATCGTATTTAAACGAGTTGTAAATTAGTCAGTCTGACTCGCATTAATTTGCAAGTCTAAACGGGCCGGTTCGTAAAAAAAATTTTACTTATAAACTTTGAAATAAATTTAAATTTAATAAAAAAAATTAATTTAATAATCTCAAATCAAATATTACATTACATAAATATAATATTTAATACTTTAATATCATTTAAAGAGTTAAGAAAGAATTCAAACAAATAAATAACATAAACTTATAGAATTTGACAAATGTGTTTAAATGTGGGTTGTGTCAATGCTAACATGTATAGTACGTACATTTTGTACTTTTATATAAAAAAAGAGTATTTAATTAACTAAGTTTTTAAATTATTTTTTTCACAAAAAAATTTAAACATTTTTTTAAAAAAAAGTGATATCAGTAGCCCGCAAGTTGACTCATTTAACTCGTAAGTTAAACGAGTCAATTCAAAATTATCCATATTTTTACAGGTAACTAATTTTAAAACCTAACTCGCATAATTTATGCAAATAAATAAATTAACTCGACGAATTTAAGCTGTTTTCACGCCCTAACATTGATCTTAATTTTTAAAACTATGGTGAGATGAAGATTTCAAAGGTTTAACTTTTTATGAGGTTACTCATCCATTTTTCTTACCTAAATGCTTACACTCTCAATCTAATATATATATATATATATATATATATATATATATCTTATTCTTCACACGTAGGTCATCATATTTAAACAAAAATAGTAAAAAAAAAATTGGTATTATTATAAGGTTTCATAAACTTTATCCATTAATTTATAAATCCGGTTATTTTTTTATAAAGAAAATTTAAGACTTAGGGTGAATAAAAAATTAGATTGAAATAAAAACAAAACCATTTCTATAAGATTTAATTTCAAAATCAAACAATTCTAAAAAAAAACTTTAATCTTATTTGAGATAAAATTCTAGGACTTCTAGACATTTTTTTTATATCAAGCATAAGAAATTCATGAAGATTTTATTTTTCACATTTTTTAATATTTAAATGCAAAATAATAATAAAATAAAGAGTAAAATGAATACCACATTTACCGGTGACGGGGCCCAGGGCATGACATAGAACGCATCGTTTTTAGAACCGATGGAGTGCGTATTGACTTGGTTTGGTCCGTTCCGCCTGATGGAGACGGGTAAAGTAAGTACCCCACCCCGCTTGAAATGGCCACTGTATTCGAAGCATGGTTTCAAAAGGTTCTTTGTTAATTGTTCCTAACTTTTTGTCAGCTAGATATTCCTCAAAATCAAAACATGAAGTGACAGATGTATGCAAAGGAAAAGGTTTATAATCTATTAATTGTGCTGTCAGGTCCGATATTGTTCCTCATGTTTTTGTGCTGTCGGTCGAACGACTCTTTACATATACATGGTTGCTCCTAGTTACCATCCAACTTTCATTTCGCTTTAATTTCCCCCATAAGCACAGTTATTTTCATAATATGTACACTTATATAAGTTATATTGTATATATTGTTGTAGGTGCACAACCAGAACAATTTATTTGGGGTACGAATTGTTTATTTATTATAAATCTAGTAAAATATATATAATTTTGTTTTTCAATGGAGATCTATGTAGAAAATTTTTCCACCTATTAGGTGCAGCTGCCTGCTTCATGGCATATATGTTGTGCCGTCCATGTATTGCAGCTTCTAAGTTTAGACATATATAAACCTAATGGTTGGCCACTTGATCTGATGATTAAGGATGTTTTCTTTCTTGCTTGATTATTCGAGTTGAATTTTATGTTAACGCTTTAAAGAATTAATTAATAACAGGCTTTCACGGAATAATGGTTAGTCTCATATTAATATCAATAAACTCCAATGTCAGATTATATATATATATATATATTAAGTAAACATTTTTTTTATTTTTTAAAGATATAAATATTATCAGTTAAGTCCTTCAATGATAAATATATAAAAATAATCATTCAATGTTAATTTTTTATATTAAATTAATCTTTTAATGACATATTTTAATATTAAATTAATCTTTTAATAATATATTTTACATTAAATTAATCTTTTAAAAAAATTAATTTGATGTCAAAAATTATTAAAATATTAAATTAATATCACTTAAATTTTAAATGATTAAAATAGATGTTTACCTATAATATGAAGTATTTTTGCTTAAGTCCAAAACTTACTACCTCACTTTTACACACATTCACAAAAATTTTGACAACACATCAAAAGAGGACCCACAATAACAACTCAATACATTATAAGTGATTTTAATTTAAACTTTTGTAAATATGTATAAAAATAAAGTGGTAAGTTTCACCTAAACAAAAATACCTCCCTACAACATTTTATCTTTTATACGTTTCCACTACCAGTCTAACGACTTTTTGTACTGGAAGGTTAGTTTTCTTTTTCAACCGCCTAAGAGAAAAGTTTTTGTTTGGAAATTTTTTGTTTTGTTAAGAAGGCGTGGCTTTTTGTTTATAAGTTTACTTCATGTACATTTCATACACATTTACATAAGCATAAATCTGTCTACTATCGCAATAAGACTTTTTACAAATATTCATATATAATTCAATATAATTTAATTTTGATATATTAATTTTACATTATAATTTAATCAGCTATTGTTAAGTTATTAAAATATTTTGATTATTATAATAAATACTTAAAAAATCAATTTTTTTAATGATGTAGAAACATAAAATGTGATTTTTTTACAATAATATTATATTAATTTAAACTCAATTTAATTCTCTGCAGTCATATAAAAAATACTCACATTTTTTCTTTTGTGTTAACTTTAAGGCTTTGTTTGAATTAGGAGAGAAATACAATAAAAGGAAATAGAGTAGAAAGAAATAGGGAGAAAAAAAATAGAGTAGAAAATGAGTAAATTTTTAAGTTATTTGGATTAAGAGAATTAAGAAAGAAATAAAAAAGAAAAAAAATTAAATTTTGTTATAAATACATATTTATTTTTATTTATTTATTTATAAAATAATAAAAATAAGAGTATATTAGTCAAATTTTCACCTTTACCAATTTTTTCTCTATTTCTTAAAAGAGAAATAAAAAAATTATAGAACTTACCACTTTTTTTTCTTTCTTCTCTATTTCTCCTTTAACCAAACAAAAAAGTTTTCCAATTTCTCTCTTCTATTTCCGAACACATGTAATCGCGCGTTTAAAAGGAGGAGAAATATTTTCCTTCAACAAAACGCTCTCGTAAATCGAGCAAACGAACGTTGGCGGTGGATAAAAGCCGAAACAAACAGACCATAGAACTTTGGCTTATGCGGAAAAGAAATGAAAAAGCTGATATAAAGGTCTGGGGAATATAATATTGCAGCTAGGCAATAGTTAGAGCTTCAAGCTAGCATCGAACTTTAGTGATCTAGATTCCCGAAAACAAAAGTCACACCTTAGAGAAAGGAAGCTTCAGTCAGAAAATTCCAAACGCAGACCACACAACTTGGCAATATACCTTCTGAAGAATTTGAGGATGGAGAGAACATATAGAATGCTTCCACTTTCTGAAAGCATCCTTTTTAACATTTTAAATCTTTTAAGATAAGAAAGGTGTTTGCAGTTGTTTTCTTCGATGCAAACTAATGCTGGGTCTTTTGTGCAGTTTACGTAATGAATACATAAATAAAACCAAGTTGGTTCGGTGAGAACTACACGGAATCCACTTTCCAGACAAACTTATTACTAATACAAAAGTGGGTATTGTTTAGCTGTCCATTAATTCTTCTCCGCTTCTTCCCTTCTCCTTCTGTATTATTTTTCTCCGCCTTTACGTTATTCTATTAGTTTATGGTTTTCTCTAATGGCTTCTGGGGCCTACCAAACTTAGCGTGACTATTACTTGATAACTGATTATTTTAGATAAACTTGTTGAAATGATCAGCTCATAATGAAAGGTAAGCATGAAGATAATGTATTTTAGTAACAACCATGCATTATGAATTCCAAGTAATGTCATGGAGGCTGCTGCATGCTTTGTGTGACTAGTATGATCTCAAAATTAAACAAAATTAAACATGCATTTTCGATAATCAAAGAGTACTATGAAGAGGAGGAGGGTAATTTTGATAACACAAAATACGGTTAAAAAAAATAGCCCAACAAAAAGGTGTATATATGTGTATATATATGTATATATATATATATAGGCGTCAAATTTTGATAGGTGTGAACCAAAAATGTTGAATATTAATTATTAAAACCCAGCTGGAAGGCCCCTAAATAGTTTTTATAATTATACTTTGATTCCAAAGAAGAATAAAATACTTCTATTTAGTTTTTAAGTATACTTTGTCATTTTTTTTATGTATATATATAGCTTACATCCAAAGTTTCTAACTGTTCTATAAAAATTGCCCTAAAAAATGAATATAAACAAATTAATAGGTCCCATGTCTTTTGACTCGATCTTTCGTATAAGTGTTGAATACTTCAACTAACGAAGTCACTTTTCTAGTCTACCCACACGTGGAGGGAGAAGAACAAACTGAAGTCAATTTTTTTTAAACCAAGAAATATAGAAACTATCTCTCGTCGAAGATCAACATGATAAATTAAGACAAAGTTTTGAATTTAGTTAATGTAAATGTAAGGTAAAATAAAAATGAAAAATAGATTGTAAGGTTTCAAAGTGCATATAATATATAAGATCTCTAATTTTTAATTTATATGTCAGTAGATAAATTTCCTACCGTATAACAGGAGTATTTTAAACCATTTTTGGTCAAAAACTTAACACTCCCTTTTTTTTATATATTTTTTTAGCTCAAATTAAACTACCGCTTAACAGGAGTGCGTAACTGCGTATTAAGTCCAAGGCTTGAAGGTATAACCAAACAGAACCTAAAGCAAGGCATGGACAAAATTTTAGGTTCATGATATGATATATCAATCTTAAAATTTTTAAGAGTAAGTCAAACTGAGCTTTGCCTAAATATGTCAAGTCTTTACTTGAAAGTATATTTAAATGCTTACATTCTATGAAAGTTTTTAAAATAAATTAATAGGCTTAAGCTTTTTAAATTTCAAATATCTTAATTTTTAACAAAATTATTATATTACATATAAAATAACTAAATTATATTAATATAAAACTAATATAAAATTTTAATTATGTATATAAATAATAAATTAAATAAATAGGACATCTTACTAGGCTAAATTATTTAATTAAATATTTTTAAATATTTAAGTCTAACTTGTTTAATAAATATGCTAAGGAAAGAAAGCTAAAAATAAGTTAGGCTATATGTTCATGATGGGCCTCCTACCACCTTATATATGATACAAATTATTTATACAATAATATATAAATAATATTAAGAGGTATTGCAAAAGCAAATTATAAGCTAGCAAGATAAAGACAGATTTAATTTAAGATGAAAACATAAGGGAATAGGTTATAAAACTATACAGACAGATCAATGTAATTTGCCCAATATAGGGAATTGCACTGAGCAATTTTTTTGGTGTTTTAAGAAGAATTTTAGCAAAATTTGCATTTTTTATGAAAACTTTTATAGCTTGTGTTATGTTAATATTCAAGCTACTATACCGATACATGCGCGATACATATCCAATATAGATATCGCATAAGTTTTAGATTATTTGTGCTCTACCCATTATTCTAATTATTTGAGCTAAATCTAAGTAGGTGTCTGTTTGTTTTCATATATTATATACTTTTCATTTTTTAATATAAATTCACAGAAATGTACGTATGTATTTTTCTTTCACAATTATACAATTTTTAATTATCATTTTCATCATAAGAAAACTCAAGAGAGTTGATCTAGTGGTTAAGGGAATATGCTTTTTGCCTTGATGACTCAAGTTTGAATCTTAAATTACCACTTAAAGAAATTAATTAATTCCTTTAAATGTTAAGGTGAGCATGCAAAAATCATACGGAGAAGAATTTAGTCTGAGTTGATACAAAAACTAAGCATAAAAACTATTCATCCTTAAGAGCTAAAATGCATTATAAATTTCTCTGTGACAAATAGGAGGTTTTAATTTAGTAATTTTAAATTTTAAAATTTGAGTATGCAAGTTTTTTTTTTGTTGGTTAAACTTATTGGCCAAGTGTTCATATTGGCTTTCAACTTTAAAGTGAAATTATTATTATAAATTATCAAAACTGCGGAATACTAAATGATACCATTCAATGACATTTGCCCAAGTAATACAAGAAAAAAAAATATTGCTGGCATCCGAACAAAAATGTTAAGAATCTCGTTTTGGTAATTTTGTTCACACGACAAGAACAACTTTTGTTTTCTTTTCCGCTTTTATCATCTTTTACAATCAGTAGAATAAAAATATTTATACCAATAAGGTCTGAAATAGTTGCTAGATAGTTTGGTTCATTAATCATGTTGTCTTGGATTTGAAACCAGATCGTATGTATGAAAAAGACTTTGTTGGAAGAGACGTACCACTTCAATAATTTTTCCGCTTTGAAAGGAATTAGTCTCTGATTGTCAATTAAATAATACCCTTAATCACACACACAAAAAAGAATAAAAGTATCTATAACGAAATCTCATCTAATATGAACATACAACATAGCTTTTTGGACAAACCCTTATTAAATATTATACAAGAGCTTTCTATAATTATCTCAATTAGTTTGAGAATAGAGTATGTAAAAGTTAACTTCAAATGATTGTTATTATAAATTTAAGTACTTCAATTAAATAAACTATTGTCTTACAAAGAGAAATATTATATAGTATTATCAATAAAATAAACTTTAATATTTGAACAACATTATATAGTATTATACATAAAATAAATTGTGTAGCAATATAATTTTTTTCCTAATATATTAAGAGCTCGAATCTACACCATGCAAGAAACTAATATCGAAATGATTATGCATTACGGCTAAAAGTTGGTGACGTGGATGATCAGATCTTGATGTCGGGGTCATGGATTCACGAAAACCACATCCTTGTCTCTTGGATGAAGATGAAGGCCCACCTCTCCACTTCACCAACGCCATTTTTTTTGGCACTCTTAACTCGTTTGCTTTCTTTCTCCTTTTTAGCTGGCATGTAAACGAATGGTATAAATAAATGAAGATTGAACGTCACTGTTGATTGTGGAAAGAAGGTGGGATTTGAAGCACATGGAAATATGCTATGCTATGTGTGACACTAATATTGGTGGGTATAGTATGGGATGAACAAGACATATGGAAGTGGCTAATTTAAACTTTGCCAAGGGCTCATAATATTCATATATATTAGGCCCACAACTTTGTGAAAGCTCAATTCCACTTTCATCATCCTATGATTACTAATTATTATGTCAATGACTTGAAATGTCGGTAATTATTATTATTATTACTGAGTTGGCGGCCATGATCTCGTCAATTTTTTTGCTTTCTATTTCTTTGACTTATTAATAATAATATTTGTTTCTTTCCTATTTTAATTTCCAATTTGATCATTTTTTTATTTCCAAGGCGGCTGATTACTCAGCTTTATGGATGTTTATGGTGTGTGGTGTGTATTATTAGATAAATGACACGAAAGGTTAGAAGACAAAAAAATGTGGAAGAAAAAAAAAGAAAACTAGTTGGTTGTTTATATTTTTTTCGAAAAAGAATTCAAGAATATATATAAGTGTAGAAGAATAGCAAGATAAAAAGTTCTGGTCGTTATCTCTTTCTATGTCCCTATATTGGCCAAATTATACATTATTACTTGGTTACAAATAAAGATTCCCTTGGAAATGTCCACTATAAAATACAACCATTGGATTAACACACTGCCTTATCAACATGGTGCGTTTTGTTCATCTAAGACTTATCCGCGTTTCAAAGCAAGGCTCTTAAATTTCTTCCTCAAACGCACTAAATAATCAAAACATAATTTTACACTTGTGCAAGGCTTAAAGCAAGCACGACGTCAACGGATTTGGTCACTGGAAGTGCATGTGCATTATGTATAAACCCATTATTCACTTGCTTAAGCCATGTGTTAATAAGATTCTCTATATAATGATTTTCTTTTATGGTAAAGAGTATCATTGTATCGATTTTTTCGTTAACTGATAGTAAGTTATTTCTCAAACGATCTTAAAAGCATACAAACACATTTACCTAATGCATTCAGAAAAAAAGTAATTTTTCTAAATATTGACTTAAAATTCAAAGCCGAGTAATAAGCTCTATAAGATTTGACATCCTCTAAAAAAATCATAATTATGACAAAACCCAACTTACTTTTAAGCTTAGCCACAAGTTTGGGTCGAGCTCAAGTTCAGACCCGCTATTATTTAAGAAGCCCAATAATCCCCCCTCAAAAAAATAAAATACAAAATGAAAAGAAAAAAAAACTCTATAATAAATGATTACATCAATAGTCAATTTGTTTATTTAGGCCCGTTTGGAATGGTTGTAAATTTTCTGTTTTTAATTTTAAAAATTAAATTTAACAATGAAACATATTCGAATAAAATGAAGTTCATATTAGTTTTTTACTTAATTTTAAAACAGTACTTTTGAAGATGAATGATGATGTTCTTGTGGTTGCAATTAGCCCTGATACTAAATATATTGCTATTGCGCTGTCGGATTGTATGGTGAAGGTCAGATAGTTACTACTACCTAACTTCTGATCTTTGGGTTTCAAAAAATTGACTTATAAGTTTCACTTTGTTTATTGTCATTCTCATTTCCACGCGCACGTCAAATATATATACTCAAAGCATAAATCCTTACCCATATATTGGGCAATTTTGGAACTTTAACATTATTTCTATATATTAAGATTTGATAATTTGATAAAGAAGACAGAAACAGCATCCAATATGACCATGTGAGAGACAATGAGGCTAAACATCTTTCTATGGCTTAATCACATATTCTTAGGTCTTCAATCCTATAAAGTTTCTTGTCTTCACCTTTGTGGTATCCATTAAAAGTTGACGTGCAGTTTTATGCCATATGCATATAATCAATGTATTTTTTTATTGGATTGAATTTTGATACATTATCAGTATAAAGTTTTTTTTACACTGTCATTTAATGATGTTTTAAGTTTTAGCACATCATTAAATAGTTAGATTTCCTAGGTAGTTGCTATGATATTGAAACTTCTTTAGTGATGTGGTAATATATGATTAGATGACAGTGTAACACTAACAGCGTATCAAAATTAAACTCTTTTATTTGCTATTTTGGGGTTTAACTTTTAAATGGCAGTGAATAGCTAAGCAAAACCAGGAGCTTTGTACCACATGAATTGCTATTGTGCTTGTTTGGATCAGATGTGAGAGAATTACTTTTAGAGCAGAATTACATTGGGGAGAATTAATTTTGGAAGACTTACTTTTAAAGAATGAGAAGTAACTCCCAGTTACTTCTGTCCAAGTTTGCACCTTTTGAGGAAAAAAAATTGGCTTTCATTTGCCAAACAACACAAGGTGACGGACAGAATTACTGCTGGGCTTCCAGAATTACGTTTGGCCTGCCAAAAGGAGAATCCAAACAAGCACTTAAACTTTTTATAGGAAAATTGACGCATAGGGAAAAGCTGTTAGCATTGAATGTAATAGCTGGTTCTGTTGTTACTTCTGTAAACAAGAAAGTAACGAAAAAAGGGTGTCGATGATATTAGATGATTAGTTTATAATTCTCATTCTTTAAGATACTAGGTTTGGAATTTGGAGTTTTAGTGGCTTAGAGTGTGATGGTATTTTGGTCCTACAATAAGCGAGACAGGGTCAATTGATTGTTTAATTCATTACATTTATCCTTATGCTGCTCAGCTACTGCTTATACGAAATACCTAATTCTAAGTGTCATGGACATCTATGCCTGCTTTGTTGAATGTTGAGCACTGCATGTTGGCTCTATTTCATTTTTCAAGCTTTATAAGTCTTTTTTAAGACTTTCAGTCATTTGTCTTTCAGGTTCACTTTGTTGACACATTCAAATTCTTCCTTTCATTATATGGCCACAAGCTGCCTGTTCTTTGTATGGATATCACATCAGATGGAGAATTAATTGTGACTGGCTCTGCAGATAAAAATTTAAAGATTTGGGGTTTGGATTTTGGTGACTGTCATAAATCCATTTTTGCACATGCTGACAGGTGCTACATAATCCGTCATGATAACTATTCTTTTTCTTTCTTTCTTTACCACTTGTCTTCATTTGGAAGTACGGATGAAGTCATGAAGCTTTACTATCTGATGAAATTTACATGGCAGTGCAATTTGTTCCCAAGACACTGTGTTTAATGTTGGAAAAGACCGCCTAGTAAAATACTGGGATGCTGATAAATTTGAGCTGCTGTTAACTCTTGAAGGACATCATGCAGATGTTTGGTCATTTAGTGTCTTGCAATCAGTAACCGTGGTGATTTTGTTATTGAACATTAAACCTTTGCTACCAGAAAGCAGTTTTTAGATTTTAGGGAGTTTTTTAATATTGTTATCCTAAATTCCCAGGTTTCTTGGATGTATAAATTATTTGGGAATTGTTCAAGACTTCTGGGAATGTATAATATCTATGTTTTTTTTTTTTTTGGTGAATTATAAAAAGTATGTTTGATTGCACAAAATTCTCACACACATATCAAAAAAGCTTTTCAGCCAAGAGCTCTCTCTTGAGCCTTTTGAAAAAAAGATTTTCATAGCAAAATAAGCTAATCCAAACAACATTCAATTGATTTTTAGTTATATCTTATTATCATCTTTTTTGAGAGGTATGAAGTGCTTATGAATGTAGAAATTTAATGCCTAATAAGTAGGGGTGTCAATAATCAAACAGCCAAGGTTTGCTTACACTTTTATGTTATTATTATTGTTGTATTGACAACATGATGTCTGATCCTAGTATCAGGGATGGGAAGATATTTTTGGTTTTAACCTTGCAGCCATGGATCATATCGAGGTTTGTATCAAAGAATCTGCAAATCTCTTGCTCACCATTGTTGGAAAAAGCTAATTCAATTTTGAAATGATCTTTCAGCAAATGATGGTTTAAAGATCAGATGCTCTTTTTCGTGATGCAAGATCAAAACTGCTAGGTATACGTGCTCAGCAATCAAAACGTTTAGAAGAAAGGTCTGATACTGGAGAAGTGAATCGGAAGAAAAAGAGGAAGACAGAGAGTATCATTGTGTGTTTGGACATAGTTATGCGCTGGATGATGTTAATGGTATGGGTATTTCAATCATATGGAGAAATTGACCTCAACTGGAACATCTCTGATTGATGAAGCATTGATGAAGATTCAGAGCGAAGTTGTCTACCTTTGAGTAAAAGGAAATGGTGAGGACTGAGGAGAGATTAGATCACCATTTAAGGCTAAATGACCTTGTCAATGTGATTCTTTTTAGAATAAATATCCATTTTGCTTTTAAAAAAATGCAGGTATTAGTTTGACCCTCTAATAATAAATACATTAAAATAGTCTTTAAGTAGTATTTTTTGTACATCAATTTAATGTCGAAAAATGATATTAAATAACTAAATTAATGATATTTGTATATTTAAAAAATCAAAATAAATATTTACTTTTCTTTATACTTGCAGAATTGGGGTAGGTATTCAGTTATCGGATGATGGTTGTTTTAATCTGTAGCCCATCTTGATGTTAAGTTCTGTAGGTAGCTCAAAGAAAAAGGGGCGTTACTGTACATTTTTCGATATCTATGTAAACATGTTATCAGAAACTTTACATACTGTTAATACGTCTTTCTTCTCAAAAACTAGTTACCTTCTGTTGGTGAGTAAATTTCTCCCTTGTTTTGCTTCCTATGTAAGTGCAGCCTCATATTTCAAGCTTTCTTCTCCTATTTCCTTTTTCTGATGAATGAATTTCGTCAAACTATATGCTAACTTGGCTGACTAGAAGGGAGAAAATGATTCTAAGATAATGTGACCAGTAAGATACTTTTAAACTGCAGCTTAGTCTGGCTATCTAAAAGCTAACAGAAAATCACTTTTTTTAACCGGGCATTTGGCCTAATATTGTCAACCCACGCCACCATCCATCAGGCTTGGGGTTTGTAGTAATTGCCATATGATTTTCTTTTTAATCAATAGGAAATGATTTTGTTTTGCAAAAAAATGTGAGATTTCCGTCCCTTTTTTTTCCTTTGGGATAAATGATCTGAACTGCCAATTCCAAACACTTTTCGTATGCATTTTCACTTCGGGACATTATTGATGTTGGAAATTTTAATTAAATAATAATGTTTAACAAGGAGAAGAAAATGAGGGATTATCATATATCCCTAAAAAATTCTCCTTTATTTATTTTTATGAACATTTTAAAGTTTCCCCAATTTGAAAGATTTTGGAAGATTTTAAGCAAACAAATGGAAAGAAACTTATTATTTAACCTCCCATTCTCTTTCCTTCCCCTTCATTTCCTTTTAATCCCTTCCCCTCCCAACTCCCAAACGTATATGGGTGTGGGTGTGCTTGCGTGTGAAGGAAATAGTTACCATGAATCCACAATCTTATATGCACCAAGAATGTGTGGTGTCCATGAGCCTTGACTCAGTTGTCCTAAATATAATTGGCCCCTTTACGAACCCAAAAAGGAGGCCTCGTGAATGATTTCTGGCTTTCAGCTAAAGCAAATTCTATTTAGATAAATAACTATAATAATAGTTAAAGAAAACTGTTAAGCTTCCAATTTCCTTTATTCTTAAAAGTAAGTTGAGCAATGGCACTTTGGATAAATTAGTTCATATCTTACCAGAGTAACGAAGACAAAAAAAGCTAAGGATGCATCCGCTGCTACTATTACTTATTGGAAGAGACAGAATAACAAACAAATAGGACTATCTTTACCCTTAACCATAAACCTCAGAAGTGTCAATGCAAGCTATGAGAAGTGTTCATTGTGACGAATTCACCATAGTCTAAACAACGCTTTGACCAATCTTGCACTGGACCAAAAGACAACTAGCTCAATAGCGGTGTATAAGTTGCTTGTATGCATCCTTGTGCTTTGAGTAATGATCAATTTCAGCCTGCACATGATAAATCACATTAACCATCAAAATTAGCTTGGTTGAGAGAATTACAGAAAGGAAGGGAGGGAAGGGAGGGAAGGGGGGGGGGGGAATAATTAAGACCAGCCCATGATCCTCCACTTAGCTAATCACTAATTAGTGATCCTGCTATAGAATACAGTGAAACTCAAACCTTATGCCCCATAATCCAATATGTCTTATGAAAATCACAAAACGGTGATATCTGGCATTTCCATCCCTAGTCCATATAGTAATTCTGGTTTAATGTCAACAGAACATTATAATTATGAATATACGGTCTTGTCATTTATAGGCACCAAACAGTACAAGAAGTCTCTAATAACATAACTACACATAGCATGTTTGTTTTACAATCGGAAGAAAGGAAAACAGGCATTTCAGAAAAGCAAAAAAAAAAAAAAAAAAAAAAACTTCCTGTGAATGCTCATCGAAAAATGTGAGACAACCGTTTGCGTCAAGAGAAATCTAAAACAAACACAGCTATATAGTTTAATGCACTAGTTATTTGATATTTTCAAGAATAAGTCAGCTCTAGACAATAGTCTTCCTTACTCAAGCCACTTTATGCTGTTTTAAAAGCTTTATATTAAGCTTTATATTAAGGAAGATACAGCATGATTACACTCTTGATGGTTTGATTCGGGACAGAAAATTAAGGACAGATAAAATGCATCCTGAAAAACAAAGGTTATTTGATAATTGGAGATAGACACTCTTGAACACAACAGGCATACCCCCATTTCACTTAGTCTTCCAATTTTAATCTCAAACAAGCAAAGGTAGCCCACACTGAAGTTCAAGCAAAGTAAGTCTTGCAGGAAAACCACCTAGAAACTATTTACACGATCTTCCACTTCATGACAACCTGTTACTATGTTAACACCAAGCAGCTCAAAAGTGCCCAACAGCTCTCCAAGTGTAAAAAGCGTTTTATATTCTAAAGAATTATTAATTAAAAAGCATCTAAACCCTATACATACCTTTCGAATTGCTTTTATGGCAACCAGCAACTTTTCACCAATAAATTCCTTAAGGAAATCATCCTTATGGAGAGCTTCCAAAGATTCAGAAAGTGACTGTGGCAATCTCTGAAGATTTTCGGGATCTGTATCTGTTTCATACATGAAATAAGAAGTTTATTATTTCATTAATATTTTCATACAAATGCTGAAAATTATAAGAAACAAAAATTTCTGCAACCATTATGTAATTCGGCAAAGGAACATGAAAGAGAAAAGGCAAAACAATAATTGGCAGAAAATTCAGAACTAAAGCTTGATAGAAGTAAATAAAATTCAGTTGATTATCCACATCCACTGTGCTCCACTGGGATCTTTAAATAAACTTTATTGCGGTGCCTAGGAAGCAAATATATAACACTTGATACAAGTAAATATACTAAATTATGCAAGCAAATAAAATATTATGGTTAAGTCGCTTACAAGATTTTTGAAGAATCATAATATGAATGACAGATACCTTGAACTTCTTCCATAAGTTCATATATACGAACATTAAATCCCTAATTATTTGAAAATCATATAAGCTATTCATTGACACAAACAAACACCATTTATATAAACCATTCCTCCTGATACATACCTAGCAAATGCAGAATAATTGTTGCCTAGATAGACAATAATTCTCTCTCTCTCTCTCTCCTCTCCCTCCCACTCTTTTCTGTTAGTTTATTACCAGATAGTAAAATCAGCACTCAACTGGTAAGTCAAGATTTAAAACCTTTACCTCTATCTTACGAAGGTAGGTCAGATCCATCAGGCTATAAGATAATTGTTACAGTGGCAAAATTAACTTGAACTAAAGAAATTTGAATAGTTTTCACTTTTCCTCCGCTACATTTATTTTTTCTTTTGACAGAAGAAAGAATTTTATTAGAGATAAAAGAAGGAGAATAAAATAAAGGGGGAGGATAAGATATCCTCCAAAACAGTGATACTAAAAGAAAACTGGGAGCCTAAGAGGCTAAAAAATAAATCAAAGATATCAATCTCTCCGCATATTTAAGAGAGTAACTGCCTTAAAAAAAAGAAAGCCATGCACAGAACACAAAAGCAAGGTCATAAAGCCGTACATCTATTTTAGGTAATCTAATTATACACAATAAATGCCATAATAAAGACTTCATAATGGAGTCCAGTGAGCTTAGTTCACTTGGTAAGGGACATTTGGTGTTAGTGCCAGGTGTAGGGTTCGATCCCTAGCGAGAGCACACCCCTTTCCCTTTCCCTTCTCCCCTCTCTCCTCCCTTGGGATCCCCTTCAGGGGTTGCCCTAGGTCTCACCATAGTGGGGGGGCCTCCACTGGCTCCAACAAGGTTAGGTACCCCAAAAAAAAAAAAAAAGACTCCATAATGGAGATATTCTAACAGCACCTGCCGCAAGTCATAATGGGCTTGGGCTCAAGGTGCAGTAATATATATCCTACTAACAATAAACACAACCCATCATATAACATATGTAATGGAAATGAAATGCCTTTGAAAATGTATGCATTTCACTCCAATTAAATGCAACAGAAAACAACATAAACCACACACTGCCACAAAGTTTTAGCTCCCTTCTTATTTGCAAAACCTTTGAAAAACATATCATGAGAAACTGCTCCGAAGCGGAAGGGCACACGCAGTATTTACAAAAAACTCCAAAAAGATTATTCCATAAGAAAGTATCCACGTGTAGTATTTACAAAAAACTCCAAAAAGATTATTCCATAAGAAAGTATCCATCCAACAATACAAAAATAACCGGGTAACTTGTTTTCAAACTTGCTTTACACATAGTACACATATAAGGGGGGAAATAACGGTGTTAAATCTCTGAATCTGCAACATCAACATGTCATTGATTTTAATTTTATAAAGTACTGCTGTCCAAATGAAAGATTTTTTTAATTCCCTAAGCCCAATTGGCCTAAGACAACAGCTAGTCCAAACCATATGGCCTAAAAGGCAAGCCCGAGTTGTCTTATTATTTAGGTCTTTGTGCTTATATACCAACATCCAATCTCTCACATGTCCAATGTGGGATTGGGGTATAACAATCTCCCCTACACAAGAGCCAAATGTCCTTGTTAGGCTCAGTTGATAGCCTATGGCCTAAGATCTCCACTAGGCAATGTGATATCCCATACTTCCATCTTGTGATTGCTCTGATACCATTTGTCACACCCCAAGCCCAACTGGCCCAAGACAATTGCTAGACCGAACCACATGGCCTAAAAGGCAAGGTCAAGCTGTATTAGAAGTTACCTATTTGTGCTTATATACCATCATCTAATCTCTCACACGTCAAATGTGAGGCTTGGGGTATCACAAATTTGACCTTAAAAGGAATTTTAGATTTCTTGATGAGCTTGTCAAGAAGGAACCTCTCCCTCTTAGAAGAATGAGCAAGAACCTAAAATTTGGATTTCCAAGAAAACACACCGGAAGAATTTTATCAACTACATCTTTTGACCTCGCAATAATGGAGATACCACGTAGAAAATGAAGGATCTAGAGAGAAACTATTTTATGCATGAATATGTAAGTGATTAGCACCTTACGTTTGAGTGTTATTTATATAAAGAGAAGGGGCTGTGTACAGCCCATAGTACAACTGTATAGTACAAAGTACAGCTATATACGATAACTACAAATGAATACTAATTAATACAAATGAAAGGGACAGCTACTATTTCAACAAAAATTAACATTATACAACCTCGGTAATCCTCTTATGCATCAATGAAGGGCAACATTTTCCAGCATGAGTCAAAAACAAGTATGCATGTTAATTAACAGATGAGATGCTTGCCTTCTAATTAGGCAAGAATCCCATGACTATCGCGTGCTACTATTTTACTTGTACAAAAGATTATAGATCATTTTAAGCTGTGTTAAACCTGAAAACTGTTTCTCTGATTACAGCAAGAATTTCATGATGCAATCAAGGATTACATGATCTTACCAACAGGTTCAGGAAGAGAAAGATGCCTACGAAGCCCATCAATGCCAGCAGCAACTATGGCAGCCAATCCCAAGTGTGGATTTGCAGAACCATCAAATGATTTAATCTCAAAGTTGCTCACTAGACCATCGGGAGTTCCCGGTGGAGATGCAGCTCGTAATGGGGCCTCCCTATTTTCATTTCCCCAGCATAGGTATGCACCACTCCATGTGTGGGGTTGTATCCGGTCATAACTGCAAAGAAATTGAGTAGCGATGTAAGAAAATATGGCAGCAAAATTTCAAAAGTAATAAATAAGAGAAGTCCAAAAGAAGATAGCCACTTGCTGATTTTTTACCCTTTTAACCTTAACATAACAAATATATAAACATTAACTATCTGTTTTACTATAATGCTTGTTAGAGACATAAAACCATTCCTAGGCCTCCACCTAAGTGCTTAAGCTTTTAGGAGAATTGGTCCTTGACATAGTACTAGAGCCTCTATGACCAAATCGTCATAGTACTAGAGCCTCTATGACCAAATCGTCAGAAGTTTGATCCTTGTTGTTCCCACTCTTCATAGTTAAATTAAATTTCAGTACAATGTAAAGTGGGACTGTGCATTGTCCATGCTTCAAGCCCAAATGGCTCTTGTGTGAGGGGGCGTGTTACATATATAAAATCATCCTTGGGACTCCACCTAATAGCTTAAGCTTTTAGGAGAGTTGGTCATTGACAATGCTATTAAGATAAGTGCAAACTTCATCATAGGATGAAAAACAAAGACAGGGATTGCCTTTCCTTCAAAGCTTGGGATGAAGTTCAAAGAGGGAAGAAAATAAAATAAAAAAGGAAAAAAAGAGGGTAAATGAGAGGACAAAAATTTATGTGCACGAGTGCACAGCACAAATAAACTCAAGCAAGCATGGGAACAGATAACAAAAGATCTCACACAGAAAAAAAGGAAGATATCCAATGATGGAAGGCTATTGATTTTATTAGCCTACACATCTCAACCTACAGAAATAAACTTTTTTTTCCTCCTTTTCTTTTTTACTGGTTCAGTTTTAGAAAAAAAGACTTGGAAAAAATCTTTACATGTAAATCATAACTACCCATGAAAAAAGATAAATTTCTCTGCTTGATGGTTTTGATAACTGCTACATTCCTACTGGATATCTTAGGCTTCAAGTCAGATTTCCAAGAAAACTCTCATCGTGAAACAAGTTACACTTCGCAAAGGAAAAACCAACAGAGTCATAAGTTAGGTGCCAAGGACAGAGCTAACTATTGCAAGAAACATAGTTAAAAGGACAGATCAAGTACCAAACAAGGACAGAACTAGAACCATTGCAGGTTTCCTATGCTTGATTTACATAGTTGAACAATTTTTTACAAGCTTTAGCTTTAAGAGCTATTGGTATGGCATTAAAAGGATGGAATCTGAAAGTTCACTAGTTCACTTCCCCATTTGCAACATTTTTTATTTCAATAATATGGTCCATGTGCAAGTGCAATACAGAGGATCAGAGTGTGTTATGCTTGACATACATACAGCTAGGTCAACTTCTAACAATTAAATCTTCTTTGATAACTGGTAATCAAAGATAAAAATAGATAGAAAAATCCTGAGATACAACAACTAAAAAAAATTAAAATGCCCAATGTATAAGATACGCAGCAAAACAATATTTCAAACTCACTGTTAAAAATGAATTTCAGTAAAACAGTTTCTTTTTCAAAGCAGTAGTGAAAATGTTCAGAGACAGATTTCATTATAAATCACTATGACATTATAGATAACAGATCAGCACTATCAAAACTAGTTGTATAATACCATAACATCAGTTTTTGGTCAAAATAGCATGACTAAGATAATAGGAAGAGCAACCTGTTAGGAAGTGGTGCTATAAATGCCAAAATTGAAGGAAGATGATATAGAACTCCAGCCATAAACTCCTTTCCCACAGTTGATATTCCATGCTTACATGATCCATCAGATGCCATAAATACATTTTGGCCATTCTGCCACAAGCTAAGATGAACATGGGATCCAGAACCCAAATCATCTAGCGCGTACCTTCAATATGACAAGAGAACACTATGTTATGCACTTCAAACTGTTTATTTTTTAGCTTTAAGAAAACATTACACTAAAAGCAATCAAAGAGAGTTCATCAGCTGTAATTGAGTTTTATAAACTAGATTCTATACATGCCATTCTGAGTTGAACCTGTTATGCTACTTTTCACTCTAACATGATCAACAACATAAGTTTTTTTTTTTCCATAGATCAATAGCATAAGTGCTTGTTTGGGTTAGACTGTAAAAGCATTGATTGTAATTTGTAAAGAAATTTATGTTAAAAGAATTAATTGTAAACAAATTGATGGAAAAAGAATTATTTTAAAATTGTAAGTTTGTTTGGGTATTGTAAAGTAGAATCACTTTTGAAGTGTAATTATAACAATATTTTTGGAAGGTTATTGGGTTTGTTAAAAAAATGGCACAATGTCAAATCATACGGGTATTTATGTCAATACATGCACAACCAGGTTTTTTCCACGCAAAAGAAACAATCCTGTTGCTTCTACAGCTGGGGTTTAGAACGCATTTACAACACTGCAACACAATTATGCCCAGACAGTGCCAATCATGTCGGCACTATCTTCAAGGGAAGTTTGAAGTGCAAATGTGATTCTCTTTGGTTCAAAATCTGAATCAAACAGACACTAAGTATACTCAAACTTATAATGAACCTTGCCACTTACTTTGGAACAAAAGTTGCCAGCAAGCCATGCTTTCTTGCAATTGCCCTAACAACTTCACGAGTGTAAATTAAGTTGTCAGCAGCTTTAGTACAAATAGTATATCCACAAGCCAGCTCAAATTGACCTTTTCCAGCTTCTGCATGTAACTACAATATTATAAAAATAGAAAGAGTTAAAAAAATGGCCACAAGTGACAGCTTCAAGAAAGGAAGCTTCTGAATACCTATAAAAAGCCACCAAAGGCCAATTTAAGCATTGTTTTCAAACATGCCTAATGATGATGATCCTTTTAGGGACATTGGTCAAATGATTAATGTTTTTTATGTTGTTAAATGCTTACATTCAGTTTTATGCATATTCTGTTTTGGGAGTGTCCTGGGAATCATCATTACTTCTGGTTAAAGGTTAAGGTTTAGGTTTTAAGTAATTTGAACCTTATCTGGTCTTATTTATGTGGGTTTTAGATCGCTTTGGAGCTAAGAATTTATGACTCATACCTAAATCCTTTTGTCTAACTATCTAGACTTTGATATAATACATTAGCTTGATTAAGCAATCAAATAAAGAGTTTTTGCTTCATTCTTGGTACAACAACCAAGCCTTATCCCACTAGGTGGGGTCAGCTACCCGGATCAATAGATGCCACTGGGATCTATCAAAAACCAAAATTTCAGTAAGACCATTTAGAGCGAGGTTTTTTTAACGGTTTCTCCTAATGTTTTCTTAGCTCTTCCTCTATCCCTTTTAATCAGACTATCTTCCATTTGATCCACTTTTTTCACTTAAGACTCTATTGATCTTCTTCTCATATGACCAAAGTTTCCATAATGTTCTCCTTACTAGGTCTTAAAAGAGGAGAGTTGTATTAGGTAGTTGGCATCCAACTTAAAACTATGTCAAAAATCTTTTATGACATGAATCAACACAATTGCTTCATTATTGGTAGTGCTAAAACAACCTCAACTATGATGCCAAGCTATTTCATTTCTTCTCCTTTAATATTGTTCAATTAAAGCTTCCCTGCCATATGTTCTAAGCCAGACTTTTCAAACTCAAAAGTTTCTGTTCACATATATTTTTCACGGCAGTCAAACACCCCTGGTTTGGTCCTAGTCATTCTTTGCCAGCAAACTAACCCTAAATCAATTTATTTAAACGTTCAACACGCCAAGATTCCAACATTAAACACGTGTTGCCAGCTAATTTCTCTAGCACCTTCAAATGGAACATAATTGGAAGTTGGAGCTTTCTTTGTTGATTTTTAAGGATAAGCTTCCAGCACCAAACTGATGTAGAAAAGTATCCAAACAAGGAACATAGTGAAAAAGTTACAAGCAAACTGTCAACCCCTAGGACGAGTCTTTAACTATTTATAGCTTTCTGGGCAAATTAATCTTTTTTCTTTCTTTTGTTAGGAGGCTACACAACAAGTAGCCCATCCTTCCCATAAAAATCTCATGAGATTTGAACACGAAACCAAAGTTCAATCATTTGAGTGTCCTCTTAAGGATGGCAAAGTAATTTTCAAAAGATAAAAATGATATCCAATGAAAATCAAACAAAGCCATTATCAAGTCTTTCGTATAAAATTGATTATGTTATAAATTCCTTTTACCTGTTCTACTGAAATGCCCAAGGAAAGAAGAGCAGCAGTAACTTCATGAAGTATGGGGGAAGCAGCATCAAATGCTGATGAGGAGCAGTAAGGACTCGAGTCAAATGGTTCCCATTCTTCTTTCCCTTCCCTGAACAGTTATTTTTCACATTTTTAACTAATTGCCATGGTAAAATGCACTATTCAGATTACAAGATAGTATTATATACAATACCTTGTTATGCTCTTTAAGAGATAAAACTCATTCTCAAATCCTGCATTCATTACCTGGAAACAGACTTAAAGTTAAACACCATAGTACTTCACAAATAAGACAAGCTCTGCAACTTACCAAGTTAAATTCATCTTTCAGAATTTTTGTAACTCTTCTTAAGGACTCTCTTGGGCAATATTCCCATGCTTCACCAGGTTTAATTTGCATATCAGCTAAAACCATTTCCTCTTGCTTGTTCCTGTCACAGAAGAGAGTTGCATCAGTTTAAATAATTCGACTGTCTTCTCAAGAAGATATTTATCTGTATAACAAAATGCCTACACCTCAAGATGAATTCTGTAAAGGAAAACAAGCTCATAATCCATGCAATTGTTATTTACTTACTTAATAAATATGGCAACAATCAAACACAAAAATAATATCTAAAGGAAGGAAGAAAAAGACATACAATACTCACATAACAAGAGAAAGAAAACCAAGAGGAGAAAAAAATAAAATTATGAATCAGATTAATGGTGCTAAGAATTGAAATGAGAAAAAGAAATAAAGAGCATGGGATATTAATCAGAAAATATCTGCTCCCAAATCTTTAATGAGATGAAATAGAATACCACAGTGAGAGAGTGAGAGAGAGAGATTGGATGAATGCAATTTTTTAAGGACTCCATTCCAATTATGTGGCTGAATTATGCAAATACAAGTGTACAACAACTCAAACAATGAAACATATATAACTCAAAATAACTATGCATATCATTTATCAAAAAAGGAAAAAACTATTAATTGCAGCCTCATTAAACATTATCCTTCACTCACTATTAAAATAAAAGAAGAAAACTCAGTATAAATTCAATTGCAATTCACCATATTGCTCCCTGTAATTGGCAGAAAACAATATATTTTGCATTCAGGTTTTCATTCTTTAATACTTTCATGATAAGTATCTGGAACTTAAAAACAATATTGTGCCTGAAAATTTGAAAATAACTTGCAAAACAAGTTGAAATTATGAAAGATGAGAAAATCGCCTCATAAAAGATGCTAAGTACCAAGGAATTTTCCGTTTAGTAGACAAATCAGGCATTAATCTCATTTCACCAACTGCAGTCAAACCAGTCCCATCAGCAGGGCCATCAACAAAAGAAGACATTCCCATACTCGCATATGTTAAACCAACTCCATTTTTTGTAACAACATCATTGAAACGCTTTCTAGGAACAGCCTGAAACAAAATTTGACAGCATCTCAGGAATATAATAATAAATAAATATCCCAAAATTGTCTACATTGGCCTTTTGCGGGTCTGGGCAACCAGAAGTAAATGCACTTATGGTATGTTTGGATGGAGGAGAAGGGAGGAAAAGGAAGGGGAAGGGAAGGTTTTAAGTAAACCTTTCTCATTTGGGAGTTTTAGAAAATAGGGGAAGAAAATAAGGGATTATCACGTGATCCTCCAAAACCCTCCCTTATTCTTTTTTATGAACATTTCAAAGTTCCCCAATTTTGGAGGACTTTAAACATCCAAACAAATGGAAGGAAACTCATTACTTAACCTCCCAGTCTCTTCCCTTCCCTTCCCTTCGTTTTTCCTTTGATTTCTTGCCTTCCCTTCCCCTCCAAACATCCAAACATACCCTAACAGACATAAATTTTTGCTTCCAGTAAGTGAATAAGGAATAAGGGGTGCAGCATTAGGGCTTCCAAGAAAATCACTCTTTCTGATACAAGAAAAAGGGAAAGCAAGAAAGGACAACAAGAACATACTTCTATAATGTTACTAAAAATTCTGCCCAGGTTATTCTTACCACTGATCCTAGCATCAATAATTCATCTTCACTATTGCTATTTCATAGCAATGAAGACTTAACAGTTTGCTTACTTAACTTCTCTTACTAATTAACACTTTTCTATTGTTTTAATTATATTTATTAAAAAATTAATGTCAGAATCAATGATACATTTTGTTAGGGAAGACACTGGTGCAGCTGAAAGGGGTTTTTGTATAGGGTGGCAAATTGTTAGGCACTTGACTTAGTCCAGTTACTGTTGTAGAGGGAGGTTAGTATTAGGTGGTTAGGCTGATACAGTTGTTGGTTTTCTGTTATAGAGAGTCTATAAATAGATTCTCCTTGTTGCTTTAGGATATCTTTTGGAACATTGCAGATTGTATGACTGGATCATTTCCAGTGTGAAAGGAGAGTGCTCCTTTGGGTACCTTGTGTACTTTTCATTTCTTTCTTTCCTATCTCAATAAAAGAATTGCATTCTTTCTCTCTTTCCTTGCCCTACTTTTCCCCCAGCGTGTCACCATTGTTAGGAACACAAGATCTCAGAATAAAGATTCCTAACACATTTCCATTCCATTTATAATTATATTTATATAAAAAAAAATAATGTCTCAGGCAATTGGGGTAAACTTAATTTTATTTCTGACTTTATAACAAATAACCCAAGCTATGTTTCCTAGATTCAAATGAAACTATTTAAAATCAAACCCCAGTAAAGGGGTTATGTAGACCAATTACACATCACTTTTAATGTAAGAGCATATCTCTACAAGACTATTAAAAAAGTATCTAACATAAGAAATTCTTCCTCACTTTTTTTCACTGCCAACCGTATGACTGCAGTTTACTAGTGTCGGGAACTGCACCAATCTACTCTTACATTTTGAGAAGGCTCACAGAGCAGCACATATTCATGAAGGGGGGGAAAAGGATAGAGAAAATGTGCAGCAAAGTTTCTTAGAGTTTACTTCTTCGAGAAGACAGAATGGTAAAGTGCCAGTGGCATGTTATGACATGATGCAAAATGATAGGCAACTTTTTATTTGGAGGGTTTCATAGTTTTTGTTTCCCTTCCTAATATCTAAGAAAAGAAATTTTTCTTCTTAGGGAAGACAGAATGGGCCAGTACAATGTACAGCATGATTGGCACGAGAACCTCGGATAATTGACTTTTCCTGATTTAATTTTATTCCAATTCTAAAGAGAACAAAGAAGTGTTCTCCCATCCCAACTTTCTATACCAAGAAGTAAACATTTTTCTAAACTTTCCTCCTAAGGTTCACAAATGACAGGTTGAAGCTACACAAGACAGGAATTAGGAAATAACAGAAATGGGCTTGAGGGAAACTCACACGGCATCTGCTCTGCCCAGAACCATCAACCCAGATGATACGAACAAGTGACACATCAGTCTCTAAGTCATTAATATTCAACTTTTGGGCCAATTTGTTGTGTGAACTAACAGCACTGTTAGTAGAACTAATCTTATAAAAGTGGATTGCATTTCGTGCAAAGATGTCTTTAGCAGCTTCCACAGCCTCAGGAATTGAGAGATCACCATCAATGCATGCATCACGTAGAACAGAGAAAACAACTTCGCGAGACTTCTTTGCACCTGTCAAAGCAAAACTCTTGATTTAACCAGTAATCTTCACAACCTATATGAGTAAGAGGAGGAAATTTTAAAAGACAGAATAAAAGCAAAGAAAAACCAATCGTTGCACTTATTTTTCATATTAAAATTTCAAGTAATAATCAACAAATTTAGGACACCAATGTGTTTACCTCACTCTAACCTGTGGAACTCGAGGAAGTTATGAACTTAAAAAAATATTCAAAGGCACATACGTTAAAATCACAATATTTGATGTATTTATTCATAAGCATTTGCCTTAGTATTTTGCATGCACTCTGTGGAGTTTCCAGCATTAGTGTATTCAAGGTAAAGGCTAGGAAAGAGACGATAATCATATAGGAACAACTAAATTGATAGAGAACAACTCTAATTTATCCTGTTTATGGATTGAGCTAGTGCCTCTGCTTCAAAAGAGATCTATCTATCAATGTGCTATTGATCCATTCTTTGCTCCAATCAACTACAGAGTTTATTATAGCAGTTATTAGTTTCACCTTACCGCAAACAGCTAGGCATAGTGTCTATTTGGTTTTCCATGACTAATGATTCTGCCTTTTTTCTGATCTAAGCAAGGTCGTAGCATCAATATAGACATGGGATACAGACATGATATCAAATAAAGAACCAAGTTGCCAACAAATTAATTGGTACAGAATTATTGTCGATAAGCCACATTATCTAAGAAACTTGGGCATAGCTCAAGTGACAAGTGGTAAGGCTAGAGTGGGGTTGGAGCAGAGGTCCAAGATTCAAGTAAATCAAACAGCTAGCATATTTCTCCTTCTTTTTCAAACCTGATAAACAATTAAGTATGTGTTGGAAATAAACTTGTCATTTTAGGTGACGGAGAAATTTCAAGAGTTAGGTACTCAGGAGTAAATATCAAGGCAGAAAAGCAAACAAGATATATTTCATGACAAAAGGAATAAGATACACTTCAAAGAGGTGATGGATGGAACAAGAGAAGAAAAGCATGAGAAACTGAAACATCCATAATAAAGCACTTTAGTAAAATTTCAGATTTGGATGTGATAATAAATGTTAATTATGTTAACCAACCTAAGTAGAAGGTTTCAGGAAATGCATAGCCATCAGTACTGAACATCACCTGCAAAGTTTATTCTTGTAAGACATTAAATGTCATCATCATCACAGCGACAGACCAAATTTTTGACTCTGCATGTGTGTATGTGTACAAAAAAGGTGGCCAGAAGTTAAAATACTCCCTCTCTTCCAAGTTACATGTCTCATTTGACTTCTCATAAAGTTTAAAAAGATTCTTATTTTATTATAAAGGACAACTCATCTTTCAGAAAATATGTATTTTATATTTTAATATATTACATCAAGTGTGTCATTTCCAACGCTATCCCTAACTTTTTAACTCCAAAGAAAAGGTAAGGGCATTTGAGGAAAGTAAAAAATTTACTTTTTGTCTTTCAAAATGAGACATGAATGTCGGGACTTGCCAAAATGGAAAGTGAGACATATGAATTGGGACAGAGAGCTGAAATCATATGCATAACTAAATTTACATTATAATTTCAATCTCAGTTAGTATACAAATGTTTTGATCAAACAGAGAGGTGGGTGAAGAAAGGAAAAAGCAGGGGAAAGGCATAATGTAAGAAAGAAAGAAAGAAAGAAAGGTGTTGCTACAAGACTTATACTTGGAAAAATTAATATAATTGGTAAAATTTTGTAACCCTTGATTTGGATTTAGATACTGTGAACTTCTAATATTAGTTCCACATGCCACATATGAAATTTTTTCTACTTCTTAGTGCAGGGTACATTTATCTGGAATTTTCTATGCTCGGAGCACAATTCTTTGGACTGCACATATTGTCACCTTATTTATTGGAGCTAGCTCTAATAGCTCTTTGACTGAAGATATCATCCCATGTACACTAAGCTTTGGAATTGCCAATCCAAAATCAAGGTAAACCTGAAGGAGAAGATTGTGTTAGTCAGCCAGGGAACTTGTAATCCAAAATCCATATCTAGTTATCAACTAATACAAGTTACTGAGTTATAAAATGTTTGCCTGGGAGTAAACAGATGCTAGATATGATGCTTCCCTTGAGAATGGATAGGATGCATGTAAAAGAACAATCCGAGACTTCGAATATCTCTTGTCCTCAAGAACTGCACGGAGATGAAGAGGATTGGACAGTCGCATATCCAAATCTTTATCCCCAAAGCTAGTAAAAAAAGGAAATTTTAGTATATTAGTTTAAAGTAAGAGGTAAAATAAAGCAGAAAATCATGGTGCTCTGTCTCCTGACAGCTTTACATAGGAAAAGAAACTGCAACTTTGACATTTACAAGATGTGTTATTCCTAGAAGTGGACAAGGCACAGACTAATTTCACCTCTTTAACATTAGTCATGTGCAGAGACCCAAATGTGATAGTCCCAACTCAATATACTTTATAGTGTTCAAGTAACCTTGTTAATTTGAATCCTATTAAACACTTAGAAACTCAAATTATTCAATTATATTTAGCAGAGTAATTGTTTGGATTTCCCCAAGATTTACCCATATCCCATGGTTTTATTGTACATTCCCCATTGCTCCCAAGATATTTGGCTATCAATATATGTAAAGTATTAGACAATTTAAAAACTATCCATTACCCTGTGTGAATCTGCATTGGCAAGTCATAGGATTGAGCAACTTCCAAACTTTGCAAGAAGATGTAGTCAATAAGATTTTTGTTTGTTATACGGACAGGCTTCCCAGCTGAAAGTATAGAATGGTGAGTAAGAATACATTTGAAACAGATCATATTAAAACCAATTTGCATGCTCTACTCACCAATTAACACCTGTGTGAGACCCTCCTCAACATCCTTTTTAGTCACATTTGTATTGATTTCTAGGCCACTGCGGTATGCAGCTATGCTTTTCAACCCAAAGATCTCACCAGCAACAGTAACAGAGATGCTAAGGATCCCAGCTAAACCATTGAATATTTTTGTAAAGCTAAGAACTTATGTGTGTGTGTGAGAGAGAGAGAGAGAGAGGGAGAGAGAGCACTAGAGAGAGATAGATCAACATATAAAGGATATGATTTCAACTTTGAGACAAATGCTTTAGTAAACAAATCCAATGTCCAAGAAGATCCATCTGGCAAATCCTTCAAGGAGCATCAGATATAAATATAAGATAACATAAAGAAAAGTTGGTGAATGGCTTAGAGACAAAGAGTATGAATACAATTACAAGAACACAATAAAACAGAAGTTAAAAAATATACAATGGAACTATTACTTCTTGCTTAATAACAACACCGACCTTAATTCAGAGTTTTGTTTAGAATAATTTCCCAAAAAAATTTGATTTCTTCAAACTTGCCAATTCCATTTTTAGACTTAACTGCTGTTTGATAATCCTCCAAAGATAATGAAACTTTCACTGTTTGGAAAAATAATTGAAAAGAGGAAACAGAATTTGATATGACTGGATATATTTTCAATTCCAACCACCAAAAATTATTTAAGTTAGAGTGAGAAAATGGTAAAAGGAGGTGCACTTGAAGGAGATGGAATGAAATCATTGTAAGGAAAAGCACCAATACTTAGTATGTTACTAAAGTTCCTGAGAGGCCTTCACATGTATTGCCAAGCCATTCCATAATTATAGGCATCAAACAAACCTGAGAATTCATCCTCATTTGATCAATTCTGATTCTCTCAAAAAGCAAATAGGTTCATGGCCTGCTCATCATGTTCTGATGTGACAGTTGCCCATAACATCTTAAAATGTGAAAAAAAAAATCACTTGGCACTTCCTTCCTTTCTTTTTTATTCCTCAATATTGAAACTATCCATGTGCAGATTGCTGTTGAATATTTAAAACTCACAAAATTCCAACTGAAGTTATGAGATCAAGTCAATCGACATATAAATAAATTCAAAATTTAACAAAGACTGAGGAATCTCTACATAATAGAATATTCTCCAATAGGTCATGCTTAAGAAACTCAACCATTAATTTGTTAAAACACTTTAATCAATCCTCTAAATAAATTACCAGATGAAGCCAAGTTATTATTCTGGTTCCAGAAATGATACATTTGGAATGAATGCACACACAATAGAAATCCATATGCAAAACTTCTGGTTTAGAATGGTCCTTGCAAAACACAACATTTTTGTCTCCTCTCGTAATTTAAATTTATTTTTCTTATGAGATGATTGCACAAACAGGAAATAACTCAGATGTCTCAAAATTAAAATGCCCATCCTTCTAGCTCCAACAATGCAGAAGGGAAAATTTTGAATATATTGTTCTCTTTCTTGCATAAATAATCATCTAGAATTAAACTATAACATTAAATACATACCACAATGGATTTTTTTCATGAAATACTGTAATGGAATTTCAGCCAGCAAAGAAAAACATAAACCAAGAGAAGAGAAAACTATGTAGATGACAAGGTTATTAATACAAGTATAACAAAGAGAACAATAAAGCACCTAAAAAGTAAAAGGTGCCCAACAATCATGGAAATGCAGATTAAAAGTGAATCTATAAGTATCTCACTTCATCAAGGATTTTCTCGGCAACCCGTTCAATTCTTAAGATTCTACCAACAAGAGGTGTAAAACTCCTATGCCATTCTATATCATGCTTTTTGTCCAATTCTAACCCATCATCAATGAGAATGGTAGAGATTCTTGCAGCTTTGAAGCATGTTGAGTAGATGGATTGCATTCCAGAGACTCTACGGTATTCCTCAACACCTTGCAAAGATAACTCGGATCCATACAGTTCAGCAATATCTCTTAAACTTCTCTGAAATTACATAATATGCTGTCACAATAAGATTCCAAGCAGAAAATCTTGAAAGTTCTCCAAAAAAATCCAAATGATAAAATTTTAGCAAAGATTGCATTACAAGGTTAAACTGGAAACTAAATGCGCATATACTAAAATCTTCATCAAATTCATTGACCAACACTCTGATTCAAGGAAATGGGACCCTGATTTCATGTAACATAACTGTTGAAGAACTTGAAGATGTTGTATTCTTACTCCAGGCACTTATAAGTGCTTACACATTTGAAGTACCATATAACACAGTAAGTTTAAAACATAATGAATTTTAAGTATGGCTCTGTATGAACAGAAGAAGTAGGAGTGTCACTGTGACAGTAAAACTCATAGCATAAAGTATTTACTGTTATCAATTTGACAGAAAATATTCAAGAATCTGATCTATTGATAGAGAAAGAGGGAAAAAAAATTATTTCTTTAACTTTACTTCCAATTTATCACTCATAAAAAAATTGCATAGCTCAGGTAATCTAATTTTAATATTGTTTTCTTTGTTTAATATTGTGACTGCAGAATTTAATCCTCCTAAATGGTCAATTCAATTCAATATTGTTGAATTCCCAAAGTCAAAAACTACAAACACATTGGTGACTGAAAGTTCACAGATGATACATCCAGTACATTTCACATGCACAACCTAACAGATTCCGAATGAAACATGACAAAAAGGTCATAACTCATGGATATCATAAAAATATACCATCACCCCATGGTTGTTCAAGGTCCCTCTATGTACACAGTGGATTCAGGCATTAGTTGCTCTATGGATCACCAGGTTTGACCAGAGATACTTAATGGAAGTCAAGTTGAAAAGCATTATCCTTTTGTTATTTAGAGGCGGGTCATACAATTCATTCATAATCAAAAAATAACATGTTCATCCAACACTGTAACAAGCATATTATTATTGATAATGATCATGTCTTTCTAGGGGGCTTAGAAGAAGCAAATGCTGCATAAAGCTAGAGACAGCAAATGGTGATGGACCCACGAGTTAAAGCAAAAGAAGAAGAAGAAGTTACCTTGAAGGATAGAGAGTGGGGTGAGAAAGCAACGGCATCACCATATGCTTCAGAAAAGGCATGGATGAAAGCGAAGGAGGAGTCAAGGGAAACTATGTTGTGGGCGTGAGCATCCACAAGCTCCACCTCCTCCACCGCTTTTCTCAACTCTGTGAAATCCATATCTCCCTACCGCACCGCAAGCTTATTAAGACTGAAGAGAATGAGTTCAGAAACCGTGAAATATGGGGGTGAAGCTTTCTTACAAGGGACCTTGACTATGCTTTTATATATATATATATATATATATATAGTGTGTGTGGGGTCAATTTTCTGTGCAGTGCCACTGTCTCTGGACCTGGCTATCAGTCATTGATGACTTTACCGGGCTTTTGGTTTTTAGATTATTTTTTTATTTTTAGAAATTTTTACATAAGAATGTTAAATTTTCATGTTTGGTATAAGTTTTGAAAAAATATTCTTATTATAAAATAATAATTCCCAAGAATAATTTTTAACCAACATTCCCACACTTTCATTCCTATAAAGGAGGTAGGTTTGTAATATTCCCATGACATGAGAATATTTTTGTCATGTGAAATGTCCAAAATATCTACCCTTCTATTGACATGTCATTAACCAACAACCGTTATATTATTGCTGGTGATCACCATCGGCCACCATCGACCACCTTCCACGACGGCCAATCACTGGAATCCGACTACCTCCGTCACCGCCTCCAATTGACGGTGATCGGAAACTTCAACCCCCGTGATAGTCACCGAAATTTAGCCACCGCAAGCCAGCAGCAACTAACAATGACTGACGATTTTAGTCACCACATCAGTCACCGGAATTCGATACTTAAGCCACCGCCTAGTCACCGGAATCCAGCCACGTCTGCTGCCTCTAGAGGTTGACGGTTACAGACGACATCGGCTACTGTCGCCGGTAGTTGGAGTCATTCTCTGGAAATGTTTTATTTAACCAAACGTAGTAATCATCATTCCTGATAATACCATTCCTGAGCATGTTATTCCTAAGAATATTTTTTCAAACCTTGAACCAAACGCCCCGTATATGATTTATGAGTGCATAAAGAAAACATTTTGAAACAAATAAAAATATTTTTACAAATTTTTACTAACGTTCATATTTTTTTATTAAATAAAATTTAATATTTTATTATAATATTTTTTAAATAATTCAGATAATAAACATATCTCATATATTTAGTGTAAACTTGGGGGGTCACGTCCCGTGTATTCTATATTTAAAGGAGAATGTAACGGTGGAGGCAGATTTATGGCTTTTAATATGTTCTATAAATGTTGTTATGAGATATACTCGAATCACAAGGACAACCTACGAAAAACCAAAATGGTGAATATAAACCGTTTCATCAATGAGGGAGCCAACATATTTAGAGCATGTTCCCAAAATAGTTTTTTTTTTTTTAAAAATTATTTTATATAAAATTTATCTTATTTGTTTAAAGTGTGTAAAATTGATTATAAGTTAAGATTATTTTTCTATAACTAAAAATATATTTTTAAAAAAAATTGTTATTTTAAGCTTTTAATTATTTAATTTCAGATTATTTTAAAAAATTTAAGAGAGAAATACCTATTTGCCCTCAATCAAATTACTTTTCTAATCATTTCACATATTTTTTGGTAATTTAATACATAAAAATGATTTTTTTATACAATCTAAACAAAACTCTTTATCATAAAATTGATTATGAATTAACATATCTAAACATAAATTAATTTTTTTATAATTAATTTTCTTGAAAATCGATTATACACATAATCAATTTTTCACATAATCTTTTTTTTCAAAACTAATCCAAACACACACTAAGACCTCCTCATTCTTTTCAAGAAGGATTTCAAAATTGATTATAAATTAACATATCCAAACATAAATTAATTTTTTCATAATCAATTTTTTTGAAAATCGATTATATACATAATCAATTTTTCACATAATTTTTTTTAAAAAAGTTAATCTAAAGACACGCTTAGACCTCCTCCTCCTTTTCAAGAAAGATTTCAAATTCTTCCTCTCTTTGTACTATGTAGTTGGCTTGGGTTTTATGGTAGGTTCTGTAAGGATGAGCATCGTTTGGTTCGGTTGGAAAACAGTGTTGAATCAAATTCAACTCAAAATTCAATTTAATTTGATTAATAAAATATAAATGCAAACTATAATCATTTTATTTATATATAAAAAAAAATGGAACCAAAAGAAGTCGTTTCTTTTGATTGGATTAATCGAATTCTTAAAGAAAATAATTCAAGCGCGTAAAAAATTTTATTATTTCGGTTCAAATCGAATCGATAAAAAAAACACACACACACACGATTCTCTATTTTTCATTCTCAATTTACTCTTATGTTTTATTAATTTTATTTGTTTAAAAATTTATTTAAATTAAAACAGTTCAATTCTTTTTATATATATATTTTTTCCACCCCTAAGATCCTGCCACATAAAAGAGTGACAGAAAGAGAGGGGAAAAACTTTAAACAAAATCCATATTCATGAATTTGTAAATGCATATATCTCTATTATAAATTGGGAATATAAAAAAAAATATTATGATTTTCTAATGTAAGATATCATGTCTAATTTTATGTATATGAATTTGTGTAAATATGTGTATTTATTAATGGATAGCTTAAATTGAGAGTATGAACTTTTTTATTATCCCAATTCATGTTCAAATTCATGCATGTACATGAATTTATATAAATACATGTATCTATTATGAGTTTAATTTTAATCCATCATTATTAGTATAAGATTTTTTTACACTGTCATCTAATCATGTGTTATCAAATCATTAAAAGAGTTTGACTATCACAACAATCACTTAAAAAGTCTAACTCTTTTAATGATATATCAATACATGATTGGATGATAGTGTAAAAAAAATTTACACTAACAATAAATTGAAATAAAATTCATTTATTATTAGAGATTCAAAATATATTATGTCTAAATACTTGCATGAGATTTTGTGTAAATTTATATTTCTTATTAATAGACGGAGCCTCGAAGAGTCAGTCAATCAAAACTAAAAAATTACTTACAATAACTACTTGAAAAACGTCATATAAAGAGCGAAGTAAGTATAGATAGATAACCGAATGAGTAATGTTACATGTCTAGGATTTGTATAACAATCTTGTTTTAAATAATATTGTAATATCCAAATCAGCACTCTCACATCATAATAAAATTTAAAATGATAAAATTAAGACCAATCAATTTATAAAAACTTAATTATAAAATTAAATTTTTGAAATTTTAATTAATGACTTGATAGTAGTATTGACCTGCGAATATAAATTGTATACAAGTTTTAAATGTTTTTCACAAATTTGTTTCACTTTTGTGTTATTGTTTATGTGCTCTAATTATTTTATATTTTCATGAAACACATATCATAATAAGAAAATATTATATATTATAAATATATTTAAAATTATTCAAAAATAGAAACTCTTAGTGCAGGAGTTTAAGGATAAAGTTTATTACACAATTATTGTAGTTGTTGCAAGTTACAACTGTGCTCATTTTAATTTTAAAACAATAAATTAGAATCTGAAAAATCTAATTATCTATACTTTATATGTAAAATTGCCTTGAAATCACTATTAATTATTAACTATCAAATGAAATTAAATGTAAAATTTCTTTTGAGAAGTAACTAATGACACTGTTAACTATCAATTATATATATACAAGTTATATTGGCAGATTTATTAAATTAAATATGTATGTACTTTAAAATAATAATGTGTTGTTTATTGTAATATTTTTTACATAAGTTTCTTTATAAGATTTATGTAGAAAAAAGTTTAATCACTTCTTAAATTAATTATATCATAAAAAAATCATAAAACTCATAAAATTTAACCTTAGCATGAAATAATTAACATATCTAGTGTCTCTCAAGATTTTTTTTAAAAAAATGAAGTAATAACTAGAAAAATATTCTTCACTTAAGGTATTTGATTACTAATCTCTAATGATGTCAAGCAACTTTACAATATTAGACCACGCATAATGATTTTGTAATATTTTAATACAGGAAGACCAAACAGAACCATTCAGTTTTTAACTAAATATATTTTCAACTCTTTAATTAACATGTTAAGCAAACAAAAAATGTGAATGATATAACTGTACAAAGGGAATGTATCTAACCTTTAAAATTCACCAATAAAATTATAGAATCATAAAATCATTCCTTTAAGCTTGCATATTTTTTTTTTTATCATTATTAGTATTGACCTCATTAACAAAATCATATTGAGTAGTCATTATAACACTAAAATGAACAAAAAAATGAAATTCACTCAGTCACATTGAATAAAAACAAAGTAAAGAACTCAAAACATTGTATATAACCCAAAACTTCACTGCATAAAGCATTGTCATAATAATAATCTAAAACCAAGAATGTAAAAAACAACAAAGAAAGAGTAGAGAAAATCACATTTAGAACCACTATTAAAATGTAAGAGTTCAAAGTAAGTTCATTGAATTTTGAATAGACTTTGTATCTTTACATAATTTATTTATACTACTTTTGACTGTTATTAAATTCTTACAATTTTTTAAATTTTAAATATATGAAATATAATTACTTTATTTATCTATTTGATGGATAAAATTGAAATTTGATTTCACTCACCTAACAAATAAGAGACATTATATGACTTAACAAAAAGATATTTATCATATTTAAATATAAAAAAATTAAAGTCAGGCGTTCGATTCCTAACGTATGTGTATGGAAAATAATCTGTTATGAGAGGTCAACCCCTTAAATGGATTTCAATACCTCGAGAGATTAGACTCCGCAGTCGCGTGAGGATACCCTGTAAAACTAAAAAAAAGCATATTTAATTATATCTAAACAAATATAAGATTTGAAAGTATTATCTATATTATGTTAACCCATTTAAAAAATAAGAAATTACTTGCTTTAATTGCATGTCATTTAGATCCATTACTTTAGCTTTTTGGAAAATTAAGCAATTATGATTTACTATCGTTGTTCCGTTGAGCTAGATACTATTTGCTTAAAAATTTTACATCAGAAAATAGTTTTTCAAAATTAGATTTTATAATGTTCTTAACAGTTTTAGATAGCCATTGGTAGGATAAATTTCAAAGATATGAAATAGAATTACTCTATCTATATGATGAATATTTTTTTTAAATTTAGTTTCACCTACCCAAAGATATAAGAGACATTATATGACTTATCAAAAAGATAGTTATCATATTTAAGAAATAAAAAAATAAATATTAATAAATTCTTATATTCAAATTCATACCTAATAAGATATAAATAAATCTACGATTCAGAGGTATTATTCATATTATGCTTTAAAAAAATATATGAATAATTTATTTAAAAATTAAGAAATTGCTTACTTTAGTTGCATGTCATTTAGACCAATTAATTTTGCTTTTAAAAAAATTATGCAATTATGATTTATGATCATTCTTCTGTTGATATAAATAATAAGATTGCCTAAAAATTCTGCATCAAAAAATAAGTTTTCAAATGGTAGAATAATAAGAGAGTCATATTAAGGATCAATTAGTTATTATTTAAATTTAAAGATAAAAATAAAATTCAAAATTGTATTTAATTACTTATCAAAGACATAAGATAAATTATTATATAAGAAAAACTAAATTAATTATTTAGTATAACTGAAAAATCAGTATAAGAATAATTTAAAATTTCAGCATCAAATGAGCAGAAATCAAATAAATAGAGATTTGGAGAAAAAAAATACATATATGAGTGACACATGACATTTATCCAAATTTCATAAATAGTATTTATATAAAGTATATATAGATAGATTACTCTATCTATACTATGCTTTTTTTTTTAAATTCAATTTTACCTACCCAAAGAGATAAGAGACATTATATGACCTATTAAAAAGATATTTATCATATTTGAGATCTAAAAAAATTAAATATTAACAAATTCTTATATTCAAAAGCATACCTAATAAGATCTAAACAAATATATGATTTGGAGGTATTATGCATATTATATTTTTAAAAAATTATGTGAAAAATTCATTTAAAATTTAAAAAATTGATTGCTTTAATTACATGTCATTTAGACACATTAATTTTATTATTTAAAAAATTATGCAATTATGATTTATGATCGTTTTTCTGTTGAGATGGATACTAAGATTACTTAAAAATTCTGCATCAGAAAATAATTTTTCAAATGGTAGGATAATGAGAGAGTCATATTAAAAATCAATTAGTTATTATTTAAATTTTAAGATAAAAATAAAATTCCAAATTGTATTTTATTACTTAACAAAAGAGATAAGATAAATTATTACCTAAGCAAAATTAAATTAATTATTTAGTATAACTAAAAAATCAATATAAAAATAATTAAATTTTTTAACATAAAAGGAGCATGAATCAAGTGAGTAAGAATTTGGAGGAAAAAAAATACATATATAAGTAACACGTGATATTTGTCTAAATTTCATAAACTGTGTTTTATATAATAATATATATAGTTTTATCTAAAATTTAAGAGAAAATTATTAAAATATAATTAAAATTGAGTTTTAAATTATTTATAAAATTATAAAATAAAAAAATATATAAAGAGTAAAAATTATATAGGTTTTTTATGTCATCAGAAAATGTCACTTAATATGTCAAAATAAATTAAAATGACATCTTTTACTTTAGTTACATAACTTTATTAAATTATATATATAAACTTAAATTAGAAGTACACGCAAATATTTCTACAAACAAAAATATATATAAAATTGAGTCATATAATTATTAAATTTTAAAAAAAAGTCTCTATTGGACTTTATAATATTGAAAGTATGTTTAGATTAATTTATTTTGTACTTGAAAACAACTTTTTAGCCAAACATTCTATTTGCAATGTTTTAATTACAAGCTTTTATAAAAGTAAAATAAGCTAATTCAAACTTACAATAAGTATTTGTCCACTAAATCAAAAAATCATAGTCATATATCGAATTTAGAACAAATAGTGCAAGTAAGATAACTAGTATATGTTTAATTATAAATAAAATATTTAAGTAACATTATTTGGAATTTTCAATAATAAGTAAGTTTGTTTTATACTGAAAATGTTATTTATGTATATTAACTAAGTAAATAGAGAAGGTGAGTGAAATGGACGAAAGTTTGGATGAATATTGTTCGCACACAGATAGATTAATTAGGTTTATTCACAATGAGAATTAAAAAACGAAACAAGAAACTGAATGGTTTTTACAAATGAAAATTATATTTTCTAAATTCTCTAATTGGCATTTACACTCTATTTTTTTAAATTTTTTTTATTATACTTGTTTAAAATATTATTGTTCTTGATAAAACATTAATAGATAAATACGAAAATATTTTTTCAAAAAAAGACAAATAAAAATATAATTAATTAAAATTTGAATTGAATAAAATTTATTGAATTGAAAGAATTTTAAATATATATAATTAAAAATTAATAAATAGTATAAATAGAAAGTTGAAAATACTAATAAATTTTTTTGGTAATAAAAATACTAATAAATTTACCCATAAGTAAAATAAATAAAGAACAATATGGCACATTAGAAAAAAAATGTTAGTATATCGAATGCATACGAACCATTTGAAAAGAGTTTTAAAATGGGTTGGCTGGTTTAGGCCGAAACTTGTCATGGGATCGTCGTGACAAGTCAATTAAAAGAGGTGACTAGTAAAAGCTGGCTTGATACGTATACTCTTAGTTTGGATGAGAGGAAAGAAAATAAGAAAAGAGAAAAAAATTGCAATTTAAAATAAAATGAAAACTAGAAGAATTTTTTTTTTAATTTTTTGTTTCTGTAATTTTTTTATTATTTTTCTCTTCATTTGTTTTCCATTCAAATAAGAGAAAATTTCAAATTTTCATTTTCTTGTTATTTTCTCTCTTAATCCAAACTTAGGGTTAAAGTCTTAATAACATTATCAAAACTAGAAAAAAACAATAAATACATTGTAAAATAGGGTTTGTTTCACGTACACCGTACATTGAGCCACGAAGGCAATATATTTTAAGGTATGTTCAAATTGATGATAAGAGACGTAATTATGCAGAATAAAATAAAATGGTAAATAGTACTATTATTTTGAATGTTTAAAAATAAGATAAAAATAAATAGAATTAGGGGATTTTATACCCCTCCATGCCACTCTATTATCTATTTTTCGTCCACTCTAAATTAAGACATAAGGAATAGAATAAGTTATAAAATTATATTTTTATCTTTAATTTTTATATTTTTTGTGTTTGAGATAAGGACAATATGAAAATAATAAACTTATAATTCTTATTATTTCATTAATTTCCACTTGAACTTCCAAATAAGGGAATGAAAATTTTCTTCCACTCCACCATAATATATCCAAATAATAGTATGAAAATTTTATTTCATATCATCTCTTTCCATTTCATTATATACCATTTCATTCCACCTACTATAAAATAGTCAAACATAGCTTTAGGATTTACTTTTAATCTATTGTCAATATAAATTTTTTTTACACTATCATTCAATCATGTATTGTCAAATCATTAAAAGAGTTTAGGTTTTACAACAACTATTAAAAAGTCTAACTATATTTGAATGAGGAGTTTAAATTTGATACTATTAGTGTAAAAAAATTTATATTATCATTCAATTATTTGTTAATACATCATTAAAAGAATTAAACTTCTTAAGTAGTTATTTTGATAGTCAAAAAAATTACACTGACATTAGATCTAAATTAAATCCTTTAATAATGTGTTAATATATAATTAATTAATAGTGTAAAAATTTTTACATTAACAATAACTCAAATTTAAACTATATCTTTTATGCTTGTTTCATAATAATATATTTAGGATGACATTAGTAAAATAGAGATTTAAATCGTTTGCTATTTTTTCGAAATAATAAAGGTATTTACTTTAAAAAAAGTTTATCTATATCTTTAAGTGGATAGGTGTTATATAAAAAATATGTGAAATTTATTTATTTTTAAATAAAAATACATGAAACAACACTTTATTACTTTTAAAACCCTAGAATACTAATGTTCATATATACAATAGTCAACAGATTAATGGTGAAGGAAAAAAATAATGTCCACTCAAAAGTTGTAGTTCAAATGGTATTAAGGTTTTTAAGAGACTAATTGATTTTGAGATAAAATTCTAGCTAAATCGCTGCACTTTAATATTCCTTCTCTTTTCTGAATTTTGAACCTTTTTTTTTTAATGTCTCACCAAAAATCTAAAATTGCATAACTCACATACTTGTTTTTTCTCATTTCCACATCCTTATCCACAATATGTTTGAGAATGAATGATAAATGAATAAATAAAGATAATATGGCACGTGGAGCTATCAGGCGTGTTGACAAGAGAATACTAGAACGATCCAATTGAAGGGGAACCGTATAAGGGTGTGTGTCGGTGGGCACACAACATCCTGTTAGAATATTTTATTTTATTTTGGTAAAATTTATCTATATATATAAAAGTTAAGGTCATAAAATAAAATTTTCACATATGTCATTTTAAAGATGTTAAATTTTGAAAAATAAATTTTTTAAAATCTTGATAAGTATAAGTGGCATAAATATAAATAAGTTAATTAATCATTAATTGATAATAATAATTAATTCATCTCATTATTAATATAAATTCATCAATTTAAAAAACCATTACCACAAAATAACCATAAATGTGTAAAATAGTATTAATCTAAATTGAAGAAATTGACCATTCATTATTCTTAAGCTATAAATTCACACATTTTTAATAAAAACTCAAGCATTTGTTTTTCACTGTGTAATTTAAAAAAAAACTCATAATATAAATTAATAATTATATATATATAAATTATTATAAATTATTGTAACATTATCGCACTTTTAAATTGATTAATAATAATCTCTCTATATAAAAATTCTATAAATTACAATCCTTCAAGTTTGCAGAATGTATTCTCTTTATTATTAACTATTCTTCTTCTTTATCTAAATTATGATAAATATGAAATAGATACATGCTTTCTTGTATCACTTGCTTATACTAAAAGGAACTTTGAAGAAGCCATGAATGATGAGAGAACTTTTGATTCTCAGCTTTTAATCACTAAGATAAAAATCTTAAAGATCAAGAAAAATAAAAAAAAATTAAGTGATAAATTATTATTTTAATATATTATGCTTAAAAGTATGATATTTTAATTCAAAACTAAAGCAAGGGATATGGGACACATGACTTACCAGAATGTTTCGTTACTAGTTGTATTTATATTTATAATATAGACTTAATTTTGATTCACTGTCAGTATAATTTTTTTTTACATTGTCATCGAATGATGTTTTAGCCTATCATTAAAGAGTTAGATTTCCAAAATAGTTATTATGATAATCAAACTCCTTTAGTAATATAGCAAAACATGATTAGATGACAATGTAAAGTTTACAGTTGATCAAAATTAAACTCTTAAAATATAATATTCATACTTTGCTATCAATGCTTCTACTCTCCCATTGTGAGAAAATATTTTAAGTTTGAACAAAATTAAATGAATAATAAAAAGACATTATCATTCAATGCAATTTTGAATTGTCTGTTAACCTAATCACCAAATGATTTATTTTCTATCAACATATAAAAAAAATCAAAAAGCCAAATGTTTTTTTTTAAATAAAGGAATGCTATATTAAAGCATTTGCTTTTTTATGTGTCATTTTCATTGTAAAATTCATTTAAAATATTTATTTTATATTTTCTATTCATTTTAAAAAGAAGAAGACAAATTTCTACCCTAATAATTATATTTATTTTATGTCTATAAGAACAATCATCATCAAAGTAACAAAAATTTATTACAAAATAAAGTTAATTTTAGTACAAAATCTGTCAATCGTTTCAATGTTTTATACTTTTTAATTCCTCATCAGCTTGATAAGAGTATCAGAACTTCAATGTCTTATCATTCAAAGTTCAAATGATATTTATTTTTTATTTTTAGTTGTGTTTGATTTTAAACTATACAAAATCTTTTTCCAACTTCCAATTAAATACAACTCTAAATACATAAAAATGATTACTATACTTCTTCATTTCTTTCCTATATGCAACATTTCCTATATTAGGGTGGGATTAATTAGTATATGTTTATCCTTATAAATTAAATACTATTTTTCACAAAGTATTCACGAGCCATTTTTAATATTATTTTTGAAACTAAACATTTAAACAATAAAAAAAATTACTTTTCACTTTATTTTTATATGAATTATTAGAAGATGAAAAACATAAAAAAAAATTGAAAATGAAATAGTTACTTACATTTTCTGGAAAGGAAATAGTTAGAAAAAATAGGACAAAATATAAAAATAAAAATAAAAGTACGTACAGTCATGTTTTACTTTCTTCTATTTTAATATTTTCTTTTACTTTGATTATTTTTTATTTTTTTGCCTCCTTGGTTTAAGGTTAGCAATAAATATTTTTTTATTTATAAATTTTATTTTTTCATATCCCGTGGGGCACGGGATCTTATACTAGTTTTAGTAAAAAGAAATGAAAAATATTTTTATCTCAAATTATGTTTAGATACAAATAATATTTTATTATTTTTGTGATGAAATAAAATTTGTTTGTGTGTGTATTGACATAAATACTCTTATAATTTTATATTATATTACTATTTTAATAATATTTAAATAAATATATCCTAATAGTTTTTAAAAATATTATTATAATTATACTCAAAGTGATTTTATTTTACAATGTTTGAAATAAACTTAAATTTTTAATAAATTTATTTTGTAAATCAATTTATTTATAATCAATTTTTTAACATTAATTTATTAATAATCAAACTCAAAATAACTCATATCCTTTTTGGTAATTACACATCCAAAAATATTTTTTATCAATATTATCCAAACAACATTCATTTAACAAAATTAATTTTAAAAAAAATATTTTTAAACATAAATTACTTTACTCAAACTCATTTCTGCCTAAATCAAGTTTGTGAAATCTAACCAAAACACACACTAAGATTATTGATGAAGTTGTAATAATGATGTGGGCATGCTTCTTGAACTTTTTTTTTTCTTTCTTAGGGTATTCCACAAGTTATTAGTTTCTTACGATATTCTCACATGTTAATAACATTATGAAATTAATTTCTTTTGAGCATTATCATGATTGCTAATGCAAAAAGCTCTCCCAACAAACATAAACACTAATGTTTGAATTTGTATTTTCATTTTAAGAGTACAACTCACTTATCACCATACCTAATAGATGTTGATATGCTTGTTGAATTTGTTATGTATAATCGACAGAATAATGAAATGCAATGCTTAAGAGAGATAATTTTTTTATATAATATTGAAATAAATGAAATCTCATGTTTTAGAGCAATGAATGTTATATAAAGTGAAATTTAAGATACAATTTATTACAGATGGTAATGGTATTAATATTATTTAATAACTTTAGTTAAATTAAATTTTCTTATTTTATTTTAAATAAGAATTAACAAAAAAATCATTGACTCAATTAGTAAATGATTGTTTTAAATATATTATTGTCAAATTAATTTTTTCAATTAATTAATTTCATAAACTATTTTTAATAAATTAAAATTTTAATTAAAAGAATGAGTAATTTGCTGTATGATAAATATGTAAAAACACTAAATCTAACATTATATATCTATTTGTCTTACATATATTATTATTTTCTTAAAAAAATCTCTTATTTCGAGAGCATATAAGAATTCCTGCCACAAGCTAGGGCAAAAACTAACTTGCATAATACATTGCATTACATGCGTAAGTTTTTTTTTTTTTTTTTATAAAACTTATAAAAGGAAAATTTTACAGTCTCGAATCAGATAGCACATTAAATATATGTCCTTCTCAATGTGATGATCCCTGTAAAATTCGAACTTAAAATTCATCTCTAAAACTTGCAAGCCCTTGCTACTTAACTACACCATGCCCAAGACAAAAGGGAGTAAGTTAAAAGGGAGTATATAGATTACCAAAAAACAAAAGGGAGCATATATTACCAAAAAAAAAAAAGGAGATGTCCCATCAAGATATTGGCATAATTAATTGCTCTCAACCAATGCCTTTAAAACAATTGTCTTTTTGTTTGAGCGATAACTGCAACCTGCAATGGATGGATTATGGCGTCCCTACACCCGATTCTTCTAGTTGAACAAGTTAGGAAAAAAATTTAAAATAGATATCATAAATTGGTACGTCCTAATTCGTATCCGCGGATTATTTGGATTAATTTTAAGAGATAAAATTATCTAAATTAAATTAATTGCTTTTATTAGATACATAATCAATCGATTTAATTTAAATTTGAGAATTAAACTAAATTAAATTGATTGATATTGATTTGATTTAAATTGATTTTTTAATTTTTGATTATTTAATTTTTTTTTATTTCTTTGTATTTTTATGGTTTAAAAGATAAATTAATTTATTTATACAATAAATAATATATTTATTCATTTAAAATAAATAACAACAATTTATTTGAATAAAAACTAATAATTTTTTAATGTAATAATCAAATAAAATCATAATTAAACTTATAAAATTTTAAACTAATTTTTAATTATAAAAAAAATAATTCTTAAGTAAATATATACTTAAAATGATAAATATTATTTTAAAATTATTAATATAAATAATTTTAATAAAAAATAAAAAATAAAAAAATAAAAAAATAAAAAAATTAAATTATTTAATAATACATATGAAATTATTATATATATAATATTTTAATCAGTTTAATTTGTATTGGTTCAATTTTAAAAATTAAAACAAAAAACGGATCAATTTTTAAAAAGCAAATTAAACCAAATTTTTTGAGTTTTAATCAATTTTTAATTTTTTAATTTAATTTGATTTTGAACATCCTTACTAGTGTGGTGTACGAGCTGAAACACGAGGAAAGTTGGTCCATGTGCTACTGCATGCATGCCAGGCTATATGGATGAATGCGACTAGTACATATTTGGGGAATCGGGTAGCTGAATAATATTGTTAAAGAGGAAAGTTGGTCCATGTGCTACTGCATGCATGCCAGGCTATATGGATGAATGTGACTAGTACATATTTGGGGAATCTTGTAGCTGAATAATATTATTAAAGTGGACCGAATAATTTGAAAAAGTTTTTGATTTAAATTTAATCGATTTAATTGAATTTAATCATTTAATTAAATTAGATAATATCATAATTATGTATTAAATAAATAAATATATACATATATAATTTATAACATATAATATTAATAATAAAATATATAATAAAATTTTAAGATTTTAATTCTCAAGTCTCATATTATTTTTTATTGAGTATTTAAATATTGAGAAATAAAAAAAAATAAAAAAAATATATACGGCATGTCTAATTGATTTTGTGTAATTTTAATCGATTTTATCTTATTAAACTCAGTCTAATTATAAATTCAATTTTAACATTAAATTATAATTAAAAAAAATCGATTCACAGTCCCATCAACCGGTCTCGTCTGCTTCACATAACCTTGACTTAAACAGGAAGAAAGTTGGTCCATGTGCTACTGCATGCATGCCAGGCTATATGGATGAATGTGACTAATACATATTTGGGGAATCGGGTAAGGGAAGGTCCCCTTCACTTTCTTTCTACGACATTGAGATTGTCACTAACGGGTGGGTTGGATAATAAACGAGATATACTATTGCTTATAAAAAGAAAAGGAAAGAATATCAAAATTAAGGATAATCATCCTCTTGTATGTACGTTTAAGAAGAGAATCATTAATTTGAAATGCTTATAAGTTTAGAATAATAGAAGAGATTGAAGTTTCAAACTCATGTTCCCTTGTAATAGGATTTTGTGGACACTTGAGGCCTTTAAAACACAAAGCCCAGTAATACTCACCGTTGGGCTGAGAAGTTAGACCCCAATGGATTGTACTTTTCAAACCGAGGCGGTGTAGTTATGCATGATCCATTCTATCTAAAAGATTAATTACCACTTCAGTTAATTCAAGTAGTTGGATTATATGAAGATTTAGACGTTCATATAATATTTCTTTTTAGTTTCATGCATAACTACACCGCGTTGGTTTGAAAAGTACAATCCATTTCACCTATTTCAACTACTTTTGTAAGCTTAAACTTAGATGACTATTGAACTTTCTTATTTGTATTACCATTCAAAAACATACAATTATTGGTCTTAAGGAAAATCAATATGAAAAGATCGCATCCACTTTTGATCACCGTTGGTTTTAGGCTATTATTAAAAACAAATGTTAATTTCACCTTCTGTTTCGTTAAGTAAGTAAAAAACAAACTGAAAAATATAAGATGGAATATTTTTTTAAAAAATTTAAATTCTAACTCACAAGAGCAAATGAATATATTTTATTCTTTTATTATATTAAGCAAGTATAGAATATTTTTTATTATGAAATTTTCATCTTCTCTTTTTTTATCTATTCATCCAAGAAAACTCTAAAGAAGGATAAAATTGGATTAATGTACCAAAAAGATCTAATTGTTTCTCATGTGCGCTATGTGTCCAGAATTAATTATCATATACAATTTACAAATCGTTGCCAAAACTTGAAGCTTTCAACATTACCTTCAGATGACCCGTCAAAGTGGATCTTTGAATGACCATCTTCCAGGAAACGTACTTAGCAGGAAGTGAACCTTGTCGCTTTCAAGTTTGAATTTTTAAGTCTTTCGACTTGACGCCATCATGGCTCCAGAGAGGAACTCATCGATCCGACGCATCCTATAGTTGCCAAAACTATATTGCAACCATTAATTAGTTATCTCTTTCATGAAATTGTGGAGTCATCAGAGTACATGGAGATGGAAGTCGGTCTTGTAGGAAGACTTTAATTTAATGGCGAGAAATGTGGTAATGGAGTGAGTTCTGAAATCAATCTACATGCCCAAGTCCACAAATAGACAAAGGAAACGATGTCTGCCCAAATAAAAAATGGACCATGGTAGAGAGTTTATCTCTTTGAGCACTCATTCATGCATGTATATTAATAGGATATATACTCTAAATGAAGAAAATAGTGTACATGAAGACATTTTCTCCACAAAATGATCTTCTATAATGCGTTTAACTTCTTTACTGTGCTGAATCAACGAACAGAAAAAAATATTTTTTTTACACATTTTCCTTAATTTCTTCTATTGTAAAAGAATAAAATTAAAATTTTAAGCTTTATTTGGTAAGTTTAATCCGCTAGCTTATAGCGGATTTAACTAGCGAATAACGAATTTAAAAAAATAAAATTATTTGATAATAATTAGGTTATAGTATTTTTTTAATAGCTTATAACGTTTGAGCTTATAACGTATTATTTTTTCTCTCGTTTTTACTCTTATTATTTTAATTAAATTCCTCCCCTATCCTTTATTAAATAAAAGAAAAATATATTAATCTCTACACTCTCACTTCTTACATTTGACGATTCTTGTAGTTCATAGGCGGCTCCTTATTCCTTCGCCGTTCGTCGATTGCTACCCTTGTTTTCACGAACTTCATAGTTTTTTTCCTTTCACATATTCCTTTCTTTCTCATCTATCAATTCTTGTTTTGAGTATGTGATTGTTATGATTTCTTCTTCCTAATGAATTTATATGAGATTTTAATTCAAAGAACCTAAATGCGAAAGAGATATGTGAAACCATCGATTCAGTCTTTTATGATTTCTTCTTCAAATGTCATGTAACCTTTAAAATGTATAAAAACTGTAACTTTGATAATATATTGATAGGAATAGGACATATTATGCAGATAAAAATGGCAAAACATTAACGCAATCTTTCTCCCAAAAGTCAAGTTCGCATTATGCTTTTTGATTTTTTGTTGTATACTCCTGTAACTTGCATTTCTACAACTCCTTTTAAAAATATTCTTTTATGTCATTTTACATTTCTTAGTTAGTTCAATTGTTAATTTTACCAAACACTTCAAATTCAATTTGTTAGTTTATCCACTATCAGCTATCTTCTATAAGCTCATTCGTTATTAACTAGCTTATCCACGATATGCTATTAGCTAACTTATCCACTATTTGCTACTTTTTACCAAACAAAGCCTTTATGATTTCAAGTTCTCCCTTTTCATGTTGTGATTTCATTAATATATACATAATTAGTAAAGCAAGGGTTGTCCATTCCATGATTCACCGAGTTGGGATCTGTCTGTTTGTTATATTTTTATTATAGATCCATTCAAATTTTAAAAATAAAAACTTTTAGAGAACAAATTTAAATATATATCAGGTCTTGACAAAGAAGGGTAACTATTCTAATTAAATTAAATTTTAGTATAAGATAAAGTAGATTTGTGTATTGTTTATGATTTAAATTTGAAATAACTTTTACATGAAAGAAACGTATTAGAGACATAAAATTATTTTTGGGTATATATAAATTTAATAAATTAACCTTTTGGAAAAATTAGTTGTTAAGATGATATCAAAACTTTTATGCCGAGCGCGTGGTCATGAATTTGACCATTGCTAGCCATTATTATTATCGTTATTCTCATAATTAAATTATCTTGCAAGGTAAAATGAGCCTATTGTCCAAACATTAAAATTATGCTTGAGCTTTTACTATAAAGTTTATTTTTGATTTGAGATTTTTGTCAATGTAAATTTTTTTATAATGTGCTTTTGGTTATAACAAAGTTTAGGGGAATGAGAGGTTGTCTGATCATTCCAAGATTAGAACATGATACAACCCTTACCGAAAACTTACAAATGATTTATCACTAAAAAATTACCAACAAGAATCAAACCAAAAATCTTTAAGTCAACACTTTTAACAATTTTTTAAACTAATTGCACCATATGCTTTAAAATTCTCTTCAATGAAAACATGTTTTTACTAATGACACCAAGCATAGTCAATTTACACGAATCTTATAATAACCTAGTTAAAATTAATTTTAATTCTGCAGTTAATCTTAGTGAATTCTTTTTTACATGTCATAATAATTAGTGTAAAAAGATAAGAGACACCCCAAAATGGATAGATGATTTGTAAAAAAAAAAAAGTGAAAATTTATAACCACTAATGAAAAAGTTATAGAAGTGGATTATTATATATTTATGATATGTTTTGTCAATGTTTATATTTTGAAAAATCTTAAACCCTTATTTTTTGGTCAATTATTATAATTTTATATTTTATTCTCTAAAGTATATTACTCACTTTTGAGGATTCAAATTCATTAAAAATATTTTGCGTGAAACTCACATAAAATTTAGCGAGTCTTAAATAATATATCTTAAATAATATACTATAAATTTCACGCAAAATTTAATGAGTCTTAAATAATATACTATAAATTTACCTACCTTAAATATTCATACAAACATATTTAATTATGATTCTTTTTATATAGTTTGATATAATCAAGTCAGTTTTTGCATCAATTGAGATTAACTTCGTTAAACGATCCTAAGGACACACTCTTTTATATTAATTTGGGGCATTTAAATTAATTAATTAATTAATTTTTAACTTCGTTAAACAATCCTAAGAACACATTCTTTATATTAATTTGGTGCATTTAAATTAATTAATTAATTATTTTAAGTATTGGTTCAAAAATTCAAATTCAAATATTTAAGAGAGTAAGTATTAGGGGTGCTCATGGATTGGTTTATATCGATTTTGAAGGGTAAAGTCATCCAAACCAAACCAATCGATTTTCTTATATAGACAACCAATCGGTTTGGTTCAAATTTAGAAACCAAACCAAACCGAACCAATATTAATCGGTTTGATTTGGATCGATTTTTCGGTTTCTGACTATTTAAAAAAAATAATCTTATTCCTTTGCTTTTTTATGGCCCAAAAGATAATGTAGTCTATTTATACAATAAATAATATATTTACCCATTTAAAACAAACAACAACAACTTATTTAAACAAAAAATTTACAATCTTCTAGTGAAATGATCAAATAAAATCACGATCAAACTTCTAGTGTAATAGTCAAGTACAATCATATAATAAAAATCTAAAATTTCAAACTAATTTCCAGCTATATAAACCAAAACTTCTGGCCATAATTATCAAAGAAAGCAACCATCAAGTGAGCATATACCTTAAATGATAAATGTCATTTTGAAATCATTAATATAAATAATTTTAACAAGATAAGAAAGTAAAGCTTTGAAGATATTCAACAACACATACAAAGTTATTTAAAATATGTATATATATAATATTCTAATCGGTTTGGTTTGGATCGATTCGGTTTTGAAAATTAGAACCGAAAACCAATCCAAACTGATTAGTTTCTAAAAAAAGAACCAAACTAAACTAAAAAAGTTCAGTTTTAATCGATTTTTGAATTTTTCGATTCGATTTTTCGATTTTGTTCGGTTTGGTTTGAAATTTTAACACCTCTAGTAAGTATGCCTCCTTCACTATTGTACGAAACAACCTTGACTTATATCTTTAGATGATATGCATCGACGATCCATTCCAACGCCTACCAACATTTGACAACACTAAGACCAAGAAGGTGCAATGAAAACATTTTTTCTTTAGGGCAATGGTAAAGAAATTCAAATAGATATTTCTTGGAATTACGTTTCATGAGGAACATGGGAACTTCGTTAGCCAGATAATTAATTGAGTCAAATGTGTGTTAAGTCACCCCCCAAAAAAATGATTGACGGCACAAAGGTCACTAATATTTTATGGTAAAAATTATTTTAATTTATATAAAAAAACTACATCATAGAAATAATCAATTTACTTAAGGGGATCAGTGCAGGCACAAAAATAGGTTTCATATCTAACAATTCCAACGCATAATTTGTTACTTACAACTATGTATAAAATTTCAGTAGTTTAGCAAAAAAACAAATACTGAAATACAAATTACTCTATTTAATTTTGATCAGATTTCAATTTTGACAATTAATTCACTTAAACTTTCAATATTTAAATAACTCTATAGTTTCAATTTTAGAAATTAACCCACTTAAACTTTTAACATATAAAAAATAATTCATGTGATTGATTGTCGAAATTGAAATTACATAGGGTTATTTTCCATATATTAAAAGCTTAAACGAGTTCATCATTAAAACTAAAATTACAAATTAAAGGATTGGGTTAGTGGTAAGAAGTTTGAGTAAATTACAATAGGAAGCTTGTCAAAGAGTCATAATTAGATTAACTAATTTGGATTTTAACTAACAATATTTTGGTCTATAAATTTTAAAAGTCATATATAGAAGCTTCAGATGAAGAGATTTTCTTTCTGAAAAAATATTTAAAAAAAAAAATGAAAATCTGTCTGCACCATGGATCACGGCAGAGGATAATAACAAATAAGAGTTTCTACGCAGCGGGCCGCAGCCCTTGGACTAACTCAAAGCTATCTTAATACCACAGAATTGCTCCACGTACCAGAGATGGATCGTTGAAGATTCAACCCTCGTAGCCTATATATAGCAAGGCACGTTGGAACCTATACTTCACCACCAGCAACCTGCAAAAATAACCTCACCATTCACCAACCTGCAAAACAAGAAGTCACCAATTAACAATGGCGAGCACTCGTGTTGTTCTCAGCCTTAGCTTTGCTTTCCTCTTCTTTGGTATATTCAAGTGCATTTTTCATTCTACCACTTCTCCTTTTATTTCCTTCTTTCCTTTTTTTTTACATTACGTTTTCTTTACACTCGGGTCTCTTATCACATTTATTTATCTAAGAAAATATATACATGCTTTATGTTGCTGGTTACGCCCTACCCATTAACATAGTAATAACTACATGGATATTGATTTTTTTTTTTCACATTATTTTTTTGTGGTATGAAATTTATCATTTTAATTTATAAACAGAAATTGATTCAACTCCTATAAAAAAAATAGAAAAACTTCTAACATGCGTGTGTTTTTAATTTTTAATTATATCATATTATGGATAAATATATATATTCCCAATAGCTCATGATTTTGGTTTTGTATGCAGTGGCTCAAGGAGCCAAGGTTACTTTTACAAACAAGTGCACATATACCGTATGGCCAGGAACCTTAACCGGCGACCAAAAGCCTCAATTGTCATCAACCGGTTTCGAATTGGCAACCGGAGCTTCCAACTCCTTGGATGTCCCATCTCCATGGTCAGGTAGGTTTTGGGCTAGAACTGGATGCTCCAACAACGCTGGAAAGTTTACTTGCGCCACCGCTGATTGTGCCTCTGGTCAAGTTGGATGCAACGGTGCTGGTGCAATTCCACCTGCTACTTTGATAGAAATCACCATAGCAGCAAACGGAGGACAAGATTTCTACGATGTCAGCAACGTGGACGGGTTCAACGTGCCCATGTCTGTGGCTCCACAAGGTGGGAACGGTGACTGCAAACCATCAAGCTGTCCAGCGAACATCAACGCCGTGTGCCCGGCGGAGCTGCAAGTGAAAGGGTCCGATGGTAGCGTAATCGCTTGCAAGAGTGCGTGCTTGGCTTTCAACCAGCCACAGTATTGTTGCACTGGAGACTTCAATACACCAGACAAATGTCCACCAACAAAGTACTCTGAGATTTTTGAGCAGCAGTGTCCTGATGCTTATAGCTACGCTTATGATGACAAGAACAGCACCTTTACTTGCTCCGGCGGACCTGACTATGCCATCACATTCTGTCCTTGAAGTCCTCGCTAAGAGAGGGACATTGTTATGTATGTCTTCATTTACACAGTAAATAAGTGCATACAAATATATCGTATATGAATGAGGAGGAATAAGTAATCACGTGCTTCGGTGATTGTATTGAATTATCATCCAATAAAGTTATTTTTATACTTCTTTTTCTGTGAATTGGGCATGGGTGTTCGTTTATGGTCAATTATTTGGTTTTCTCGGTGAGAAATATTGTAAGCTGGTAATTAATTGATCAAGTTAAAATTAAAAGTAAAAATAAAATAAAAGTTATAATTAATGTTATATGAAAGAATAATTATATATTCCCCTAATGAATCAACCTAATAATATTCTTAATTGCTAAAAGAAACAAGTATTGAATATTTTTTAAGTTCACAAGATATTAAATACTTATTAATTTAATACTTTCTATTTTGAGAAATTAAAAAGATTGTTAAAAGATATAGTATTACTTTATATGAAAAAGACAATGATAATTATGAGTTAGTTTTAGGAGTTCATAGTGAAGGCAAGTTTTTTTTTTTTCCTTGTCAGTAGTCACATACTCTTTTTATGTGAAATTAATCTCATTTAAAGTAGCAAAATTGTCATTCTCTACAAGTATTTGTAAAATTTGTTTTTGGTCTTAACAAAGTTTAAAGAAAAGGAATATTGTCTCATTTCAAAATATGAGCATAATACAAGCCTTAGTAAAAGCTTACGATCATATTGACAGATAATTTATTGACGAAGAATCACTAACAGATATCAAATACTAGACCTTTTAAATCAACACTTTTTTACAATTCTTTAAACTGACGGCACCAAATGTTTTTAAATTCTTTTCAATGAAAACATGTTTTTAGTGGAGGTATCAATTACAAAAAATACGAGTTGTACTTGAAAAATCTAAGCCTAAATTGTTTTCTAATCTAGCGTGGGCCGGGCCGGGCCCTTGGCTAGAAAAATATTTATAATGATAAATGGAAACCCCACGAGAGTCAATGCAGTGGTGGAGTATAGAAAACTCCCCGCAACAGCCATGGCACTGTAAATCCCTCAAACATGAAATTCACTAAAACTTATGATGGGAAAAGCAAACTGCGATTTGAAGGAAAGTTTGCTTCTTTTTATTTTTTGGCTTGGGCCAAAACAACTATCTTCATTCCTAAAGTAGACAACTTTACTTGCTTTATTGAACAAGGCAATCTTTATCATTATCTTTAGCAATCCAATTAATTCTTCATTTCAGTTTAACCAAAAGGGCAAGCTTTAAAGTTTGACACTTAAAAAATAGAGTTTGCGCACCACAGTTTAAGTTTGGGGTTAATTATGAGTAAAAAATGTATTAGTACTCTACACTATCTGTTCTGAGAACGGTTTTTTTTAATTTAAAATTATCTGCTAAATTAATTAAGTTGGTCGTTTATTATTTAAAACAAAATATTTTTATTTTTTGTTATTTTTCATATTCCTTTTTGTCGAGCATTTTACCAAAAAATGATAAGTAACCGAGACAGGGAATGAGTAGCTTAATAGTCATTATTGGGGAACAAATTATAAACCGACAACTTATTAAGAGTGAACATGGTAAATTGAAAAATTTTATTTCTAAGAAAATATTTTTTATCAAATGAAAAGGTTCTTAAACATAGATTTCACAATAGAAAAATATTATTTAACAAAATAGATGATTTTAAAAATAATTTTTAAAAAAGGATTTTTTATATTTTATTTCATCATTATCATCAAACAGAGGCTATATGAATTTGTTCACAATTATTTTGCATTATTTAATTTTATTGTTTTGAAAAAATATTTTATTTATTAGTTTGTTTTTAAGAATTAGATCCTGTTAGCGCTCCCAACAAAATATAATATTAATGCCTCGAGAATACTGAAAAGTTTAGTTGATTGGATTCCCAATCCTCTCCCAATTTCTATCATTGACCAATTTAATTATTGAGACATTGAATATAAATTATAACTTGTGTAAATATTATGATAACGCGGAAGTAAGAAAAAATTGTAATTGAACAGATAAAATAATTATTTTTATTGTTAGAGATTATTTAAAGTCACATCAAATGCTTAAAATTAGCAAATGTAATAAATTAATAATGAAACAAGATTTTTTAATATTGGAGGTCATTTATAACTTCGTTGGCGCTCTCGACAAAATCACAATTTCTCCTTACCTTAGAGAAGTCAAAATGTCGTTGCCATTGCAACTAATTTTAATTATCTCTTCCTTAGAATCTTATATCATATATTAATTTAAGTAGGATGAATGAAAATGTTAAAGAATGATAAAATTAAAAAAATAAGTAAATTCAGTATGTAATAAGATTGTTTGTTAAAGTTCATTTATAGCCCTGTCAGCGCTCTCAGCGAAACTATAAGAGCCTATTTGATTTGTTTTCTAATTTCATTTTCAGTTAGACAAGTTTTCATTATAATTACAAAAATGCCACAATGTTTTTATTTTGTTTCTTGTTTTCAAAATTTTATGAAGGAAATAGTGAAAACAACTTTTTGTTGTTTTCACTATTTCCTTTACAAAATTTTGAAAACAGGAAACAACATGAAAACAAGGTAGCATTTTTGTAATTAGTTGTTTTCACTATTTCCTTCACAAAATTTTGAAAACAAGAAACAAAATAAAAACATTGTGGCATTTTTGTAATTATAATGAAAACTTATCTAACTAAAAATGAAAACAGAAAACAAACCAAATAGACTCTAAAATTTCTTTTCACCTCAAGGAGATCAAAATGTTGATGCTTTTGTAGCTAATTTTGATTATCCAATCATGAGAACACTACTAAAAAAAGTATTTTTAGAGACGGAATTTTAACGTTTCTAATAGTCCAAATTCCGTCACTAAAATATTTAGAAACGGAATTAGCGACGGACCAAACACCGTAACTAAAGTGGGCGTTGCTAATATATTGGTGACGGATTTATTATTCCGTCGCTAATTAGAGACGGACTCAGCCGTCACAAAAAATAAATCTTCCATCTCTAATTGGCGATGCAAAATTGGTGTCCAAATTGAACTCAGAGACGGAAAATTCCGTCGCCAAATGTTTAATATTCCGTCGCTAAGTAGAGAAATTTTGGTGTCCTTTTTTATTTAGCGACGGAAACCATCCGTCACTGATCCGTCTCAGAATATGGTGACGGAAAAAATGGTCGCTAAAATTGGCGGCAACACACATTTTATTAAATATTTAGAGACAGATTTAGAGAGGGAAAAATTCCGTCTCTAATTTCTGTGACGAATAAATCCGTCGCTACTATTGGTGGCGACAACTGATTTATTAATTTGTTGGTGACGAATATAAAGACGGAAAATTCCGTCGCTAATAGTCCAATTTTTAATAAATATTTTTTAATTTGTTGACATTATTTCCTTATAATTACATAAATAGAACCTGTGAATGAGGTAAAATATTCTAAGCAGACATAAAATATTAAAAGATACGAAAAGATGAAGTCGATGTAAGTTATAACATAAATAAAAATATTTACTAATACAATATTCAAAATAATATCCGAGTGAGTTATTAGCTACAGATAATATCAAATGTCACTGTCAAGCTCCTCCTCTTTAATGCCATGGGACTCGTCTCTATCATTATCTTCAGGAAGTGGCTGTAAAGGTGTTGGCTGTAAAGGTCTAGGGTCCAAGTCCAGTCGCTGCATAATGAGATTAATCGTATCCTGTTGATGGTAGATCATCCCTTTCTGCTCATTAAGCATGCCCTCTTGCTGTTGGATCTTTCCATCCTGCTGCTGAAGCTTCTCCCTCATCTCGATGACATCCTTATCCTTCTGCTGTAACTCAGAAGTAAGAGCTGCAATGGTTGTCCTCAGGGTTTCAAGCTCTGAAGCTGAACACTGCTCGGAGCCATAGGTGGATGTAGATGGGATAAAAGTACCAGCTTCCGCCCCCAAGCCATATATACGTCCCTTTTTGTTGACGCCTCCTACAACATTCAAGTATATCTCGTTGTCGGATTGACGGCTGGACCCCTCGCCAGGTGGTGTTTGCGAGTCCCTTTCAACCACTCGTTTCTTGTACACCACCTGAAAAAAGAAGTTAACTTTGCTTAGTGTTAAGTTATGAAACACAAATTCTAACATAGTTATGATACATTGCTTAGTTATGTTCAAACTTTATACTTACAGAAATGTCTTCTGATTTTTGGGAGATCCACTTATCTGGATGCCCCTTTCTCGTGTGAAGGCGCTTGAATAGATCAAAAGTTGTTGGTGGCCCATCTTGTTGTCTCTGTAAAAGAATGAAGACAAGTTAGCGAAAAATAATTGACTAAAATAAATGACAAATCTAGTATTAAATACTTACCAATCTCTTGTTATGTTCAGGTGCTGGGATTGAGCCTCCGGTGTGTAATGACACTCTCATATCAGATTTTCGGTTGTCACTATTTTTCCTAGACTTTTCTACCCATCCAGGGTCCTACCATAATGTGTCCAACATATCCTTAACCAGTGAAGGGATCCATTTACCTTGATCTGCGCCACTGCGGACCTTGTTCATTGCATTCTTCAATGAGTCAGATCCTTTATGGTTAAAGCACTTTCTGATTTGATGATCATCAGTAGGCAACCACTTATATATTCTCTGCAATAAAACAATATTAATTAGTATAATAACATTAATTGAAGAATATAAAATTAAAAAGTATTTGTTGGCTATGATAAGGGGGATTACCCCGAATTCTGCAAACCACATGTCTTTAACAGGAGGATCCACTTCTTTCCAGTACCTCCAAGGCCCCTCAAACTTAGACTTAATAATCCCAGTTATACGCCTTGGTGGTCCCACAGGAGGGTCAAACCTAAAAATAAAACAAACTCAACATATATAATAATAAACATATGAAAATAATAATTAACGAATAATGGGAATTTCTTATATGAATGTACTTACGTCAAGTTTGGCCCTGGCCTAATCCATATACGGCCGTTAGCATCTGTAGCCCCAGGTACAATATGTGAAGATGATGATGGTGTAGTAGACGTATGGGGATGTGAAGATGGACTAGCTGTAGACATCTCATGATGGGAATATGGGCTAGCAGAAGAATTTTAAATTTATTAAAAAAAATAGAGTAGTTATTTAAAGACTTGTTTAATATAGTACTCATGCTAACCAACCTAAGGGATCTTTGATTAGGTACTTGACATGTAGTCAACTTAAGGAATCATTGACTAGTTGTTTATGATTTAAGTTCATTAACATACTTAGAGAATGCAAACTATGAATGCTATATAATAATAAAGAAAGTGTAAGTTAAGAAATTAAAGATATATTATCGCAATGAAGTTATTTACTCTAATCTCTATATTGGTTTTTGTGAATGGTATATAATTTTTAACATTGATACTATTACAACTTTTTTGACAAATAGTATTCTATAGATTTTAGTCATTTTATATTTCAACTTCCATACATATATGTATAAAGAATTTTGAGTAAAATATTATATTCAAAGCATAATAACAACGACATAATATAAAAAAAAAAGTTAACAATTTAAGAAGGAATCTACTTAACTTCCATACATTAAAATTATTAAAAATAATTAATATATAAATAAACAAATAAAATGACTTCTCTTTTCATTTATAAGGTTTTTTTTGTCCGTTAAACGAAATATAATGATCTCTCTCTACATAAAATTTGAATGATTTTTCTTAATAATTAAAACTTTTTATATCCCTTAAAATTAAATATACCTTATTAACTATTCTTAAAATTAATTCTTCCAAAATTCAAATTGTATTATAATTAAAAAACATTAATAATTATTCTTAGGTAAAACATAAGTAATAGGAGAGTGGATATGAAAGCATGGACCACACCAAAGAAAAGGCAATTTCCATATAACAAATTTGATCTATCCCTCATAGAAACTTACCACAAACACTCCTTTCATAGGAGTATATATGAAAGTAGCTAGGTTCCCAAAACATTTTTCTCTGGTGGGAGTGTTGTACACGTGTGAATAATGAGTGTGGGGGCCTCCTATTTTCTCAGATGCGAAGGCCAACTCTGATTTTTGCTCAGAATCTAACACAAGTGCTTGGCACTATAAATTAGTGACCAACTCCCCTCAAATTCAGCATTAGAGTAAGACAACAAACTGTCTCACTATAAATTTCTATCAAGTCCCGTACTTCTCTCCCTTCTACCTTTTTCTAAGTTATGATTACCGGAGAATTAATTTTAGCCAAATTAAGTTCCTGTCTATGCCAACTTCTTACTTCCTTTTTAACCAAAACTGCCACTTTTGTTCTTGTTATATATATATATAAAACAAGAACAAAGAACAAAAGCGGTATATATATATATATATATATAAAACAAGAACAAAGAACAAATATATATATATATATATATATAACCTCTTTCCTCTTTCACTTGGAGATCTTGAATGCTTAGCATCTTCAAAAGTGAAAAGTGAAAACTACTATGTCCAGGACCAAGTTTGGATGCAAGTGCTGGTTTGGTTTCTAGGTTGAATGTAGTTACAATAATATACACTATGCATACTAATTAATTAACCTCTACTTCCTTGACTGTTAGACTTAATCATAAACGCATTGAGCCAGATTATGATTTACATTTTCAATTAGTTAGCTCTCCACATCTATCTGTTATCTCTTAGAAAGGCATGTTCACTACCTAATGATTCCTGACTATGCGTTTCTATGCATATGTAAATAGCTACCGCCCAAAGGGCATGGCAGAGGACCTAGGAATAGGACATATAGGAAACTAGGAAAGAGTGCAATGTGTCCCTCACAAGGAATGAAACTGCTGCTTACTATCAGTTGGAACCTCTACTAATTAATTTTCTTAGTCCTTGTTCCCAAAAGAAAAATTAACAATGTCAAAACCTTAGTACATGTTAAGTAACTTGTAACTCTCAAGCATTCTGTTAAGTTAGAATACATGAATCTTGTGCAAGATAGCCTACTCAAGTTCTTAGAAGGAGTAACAATATACAAAAATGAAAATAAAGTTGCCATAGAATTAGGCAGCATGATATATATTGAAACAAATCTAAGATAGTCAATAAAAGATGAAGACAAGCCCTTTGAACATAGAACTCATCAGTACATCCAAGAGTAAACAATAGAAACATAGGCAAAAATATAGACTATCCAACATTAATTAAATTCGAAAGTACTAACCCAAGAAAGAGGGAGCCAAAAATAATGATCCATATCCCCACTTTTCTTTTCTCTTTTATTAGACAGTAAAAGAGCTACTGATATAATATAGCCTCTCCCATCATTCCAATTATTGTGTCCAAAAATTTAAATTAAAAAAAATTGAGATTACCCAACCATAGTTTCTCTCTCATCGTGAGCCATCATCTTCAATAATAGCCTCTCTATTAGTTACAGTCAAGTTTTACTACCATTCATTTCCTGTACAATCACCTAGCTACCACATTCTAAGAAAGGCAATGCAACTAATAATTAAGACATACCTGAAGACAAGTTTGGATTCACTGATATTGTATTAAAATACAAGTAGCTCATAATAAAACTACTTCGATCAAGTTATGATGCCAAATAGAAAAAACCATTGAATAGAAATATCTGAACCATCATCACATTGTTAGTAAAACTCATACCACTTACAATATATTATTCAATTGTGGATTTGTGCGCAAAAGGAGCGAATCAGTAACAACCAAAGAATGAAAATGACAAATTGGTATGAATAATATCTCGGAAGCTCCCCCACTCAACAATTCTTATATTGGCTTGTGCATTAGGCCATTACTAATCAATGTATAAACTTAAAACTGAAATCCCTAACAAACTATCTATCCCCCAAATCCATAAAGGGTCCTACCCTGCCTCTTGAACCATGGCAGTGATAGTCTTGCGGCAAGTGTGCTCAGTTCTATATGAACCATAACAGAGCAACAGAGCAACCGAGAAATAGGAATTCTCATTTCCTCAGATACAGAGCAACCGAGAAATAAGAAGCTAAGCCATGGATCTAACCCACCAATAGGAAGCACACAACATCAAAGAGGAAATTTCGAACAAGAAGAAGAAAAAGAGGTGAACCTGGTCTTGAAGGGTTCGTGCAAGGGCGAGGTCAGCATCCACTCCTCACTTCTCACTTCTCATTTCTCAGCAAACGTTTAAAAGCAGCTGCAAAGCACATTTTTTTTTTCAATCATCCTGCAAAAGAAAGAAAGGAGAAAATAAGGGAAATGAGAGCTCAGAAACAAAACATAAGCGAGATGGCCATTTCCTTGTATTTCTCTCGCTAGGCTTTGAAGCAAATAAAATAAAGTGTGCAAGGGAGCAGCAGGCCATTGCTCTTTCGAGCTCCTGTTTACTGAAAGAGTATGAAGAAGAATACCTCTGGAAAGTCATGGAGGATGGTGTCGTGCAATGTCCCTTCCATGGAGGACGGCGTCGTGCAATGTCGTGGAGGACAGGTCTTGAAAGGGAAAATGGATTAGGGCTTTTGTTTAGGAAATACTCAGAAAGCGATGAAAGGCGTGGAGGGAACCGGGGGGGATTGAAAATTTGGGGGAAATTAAAATAAAAATTAAGAAATTATTTTAATAATATTTCAATATTTTTTGTATTTTATTCATAGAATTATGAATGTTAATTTTAATTTTTATTATCAATATTTAATATATTTAATTGAAAAAGTTACAACGTTTAATATATTTACAATTTTATTTTAATAATTAATTATAATTATAAATATATAATGATTTTCATATCTAATTAAAAATTAAAAAAATTGATAATTAATATTTTATAATGAATATATAATATATTTAATAATAATAATAATTATTATTCACGTTAATGATAACTTATTAATATTTCATTTTTTTATTCAATTATCAATATCATTAATATTTTATTATAAATATCATACTTATCTAAAAATCATTAATTTAAATAAAAATTTAATTTTATTAATTTTTTATTCTTTTTATTAAAATTTTTTATATTTCTATCTATTATTTTTAGTTATTTAATTTATTTAGGTTATAAATTATTAAACATTATTAAATATTTTCAAAATAAATCATAAATTATTTAATATATAATATTTTAAAAAATTGTCCATCTCTTTTATTTGTACTGTAACTCTATAAAGGATTTAAAAAGTTTATGCCATTATATATGATGTCCATGACGTGTGTGTGTCATGCCTCAACAACATTAACGCCCAACAAATTTTATCAATTCAAAACATTTTGTTTTAAGATAATTTCTCAAACTACAATAATTGATATATATAACCAAACCCATTGTTTATCTTAAAAATTACCACACAAAACTAATGTATTTTCATATATTTGTTTATCTGGACAAAAATAATTTAATCATAGCATTATCAGAACTTATCAGAAGATAATGACATTGTCTTTAACTATCAAATTTCACTAGTAGTTTTTCAACGAAAATAAAGGCTCTAGACCAACCCCACACAATCTGATTTTCTAAAAATAGAGCCACAATGAAAAATCAATTTATAATGAAAATCAAAATATCTTTCCTATGCCAACTTACAAAGATGTCTTCTCAATGAAACGCAACCATCAAATGGGTAGGCATAAAATTCTAGACAATAACAAAAAGCAAATAATGGTTACTTGAATATAAGAAGTTAGGAACCTAAAAACAATCCTTGGCATGAACCCATAAAAAATCCTCAATGATAGAATGCAATGTTGTCCACTCCTCATCTCTACTGTAAAAGATGAGGAGAAGGATTTTGATGAAATGAGGTTTGGAGTTAAAGGAATACAATAATAGATGATAAGTGAAACACATAACTAAATATTTCAAAAATTTTGTTCAACGCTAGTTATAAATGGAAATATTCCATATATAACTCAAAAATTATTTTTTTAAATAAATAAATTTAAAAAAAGAAACAAAAAAATTTGAAAGTTGAAATCTTTTCATCTCTACTATTTTAAAAAAATATATAATTATTATTATTTAGAGACCGATAATTCCGTCTCTAATAAAATGACAAGCTTATTAAAAAAAATAAATACTTAGTGACGGATTTAGAGAGGGATTTTCCCGTCTCTCATAAATTGATAAATTTCTATTAAAAAACCCATATTTAGAGACCAATTTAGATGTGAAATTTTCATATCTAATTAAAAATAATAATATTTTATTAAATTAATTATATAAAAAAGCTAAAAAAACATTAGAGACGAAACTGTTCCGTCTCTAATATTTAAAATATATATATATATAATTGATATTATGTAGAGACGGATTATTTCCGTGTCTAAATGAATTAAATAATTAGAGACGGATTATTTTCGTGTCTAAAAGAATTAAATAATTAGAGACGGATTTAGAGACGGATTTTTCCGTCTCTAATAAATTCATTATTTTTAATGAAAAAAGAAATTGTTTAGGGACGGATTTAGATGCGACTTACGTTAGTGACGGACATTCCGTCGCTAATTCCGTCGCTAAATGGTTAAATATTTTGTTACCTCCACTTGTTCCTTGTGCGTCGCCATTGCTGTCGCTAGCAACGACGGATTGAAATCCGTCTCTAAAATCCGTCTCTAATACGTGTTTTTCTAGTAGTGGAATCTTATAACATAGATGCATTTTTTTTTATAATTGTGACAAATGTGATTCAAATAAATGGAGAAGATCAATGAATAAAAGTATTGGAACAAACGTCAAATCCATTAAAGATCAAAACCACAACCTGATTCTTTGTTGGGACAATATTAAAAAAAAAAACCATTCGTAAAATGCATATTCATGCTATATAGCAACTTGGCCGACCGTGCTCACCCTTAACCCATCAAATCAACAACTCGACCGATCAGAGCAGACATAGCCTTAGCCTTAATTAACGAAACTGCCGAGCATAACTTGACCTTAGCCTTTCAGCCTCAGTTAACTAACTAACCGAATAGAACTTAACCTTTTCAATCGAGAACCTCTCATATCAACTGCCAGACCAATAAGACTTTAACATTTTCCCTATCAATTGGCCCGACTGAGTCGAGCTTAAACTTTTTGACCAAGAACTTTAGCCTTAGCCTTAACCCCTTAGATCAACTAGCCGACCGATCAGAACCTAACATTTTTCCCATCAACTGGATTGACCGAGCAGAGCTTAACCTTTCAGACCGAGAAGCTCTCAGCTCACCATGCCGACTGAGCAGACTCATCAATTAGCCCATCAATCTCAACAAACCAACTGACCGAGCAGAACTTAACCTTACCCTATCAGCCTTAGCTAACTAACCGATCGAGCAAAACTTAACCTTTCTAATTGAGAACCTCCCATCCCTATGGTCTTCTTTGTCTGATCGACTTCCGACCGATTTGGCATCCGATCTAGTACCCCTTCCCTTTGCCAATCAACCAACCGACCGACCATATATGGTGTTTCCGGTTGTAAAGTCAATGGTCTGGTCGTATTAACCAAAAGAAAAACCTCTAACCTTGACTAATAGAAAATCAGTCAAATCTTCCTTTGTCTTATGAAACATGAACAGAAGACACTCATCACCACGGAGCCATAACAGGCTTTGCTGACACTTATCACAAGCCTAACTCTCACCCACCAGTTTTTAAAAAAGTCTCAACCTATCACCACTAGATCATCTAGATTCAAAATAGTTCTCAAACACATATTCAGCTTATTAAAGACCCCTCCACCCTAGAACTATTTTATTGGGCATTAAAAGATATATGCAAGCACCTAAACACATTTACTCAACAGCACACTGAATCATCAAGAAAAGAGTATCTTGCCATATAACGTGACAAAAAAAAAAGGAATGCACAAATGCATATCATACGGTTAAAACATGGAATGATAAAAGGAAAGAACATGCATGAACCCACATGAGCATGATGCATTCCTGTAACAGCTTTAGATCCTAGATGGTGGGAGAAAGACATCAGCAACTGATACTATAACATGCCTGAGGTGTCAAGAAAGAAAAAAAGGTTACAATGTGATTGACAACATTCATCAAATGTATTAATCATAAAAAGAAAATAGACATGCTAAAACTTTTCATGTGACCCGGGTTAAAGTCATAGTAACAAATGAAGATTGATAGCCGGCCAAACTCAAATTTGTGTTTCATACCTATATTTCCTAGTCTCAACAGCTGAGTGAACATACTCAACTACCCAAAAGAAAATTCCAAGCATGACAGCAAGAGTGGGTGACATTTCTAAAACTAAACCTTCATTAACAATTATTCACTAGCTGAAAACAGCAACACCAAATTCATAACAAAAGCTTTGAAACCATCTATGAACTAAAAGGAAATCCAGAGTCATACCAAAACATCTCAGAACAAGTACCAATATTAGAATAGATAGAATATTCAAGGTACAACAAATAAGAACAACATACAATGATCCAATAGATCACAAATAAGAAACCCAAAACTCCACTATCCTGAATTGACATCCAAAACGAATCATACAGAAATAGTCAAAGTAAGAATCATGAAAAATAGCCTCTGTAATTACTCAACACATCCATCCCAATATCAGTACCAATCGATTTGATCAAGCGGCCATAGTAAATGATATTTAGGCAAATCCATCCAGGTTACAACACATTTGGTAAAATCAAGTGATCTAACTAATAAAATCAAAATCATTTTTTAAAATAAAAAAAAAGAACAAAAGGGTTACCCTCGAGTAATTCCAATGAATGCTCCTAGGACCGAGATCGAACAACAAGCTCCCTCCTCCTTCCCCTAAAAAATCTCCTCCAAATCTTTATTCGCTTTCTTTGAATCAAATCAAAGAAGAATCCCCTTTTGATTTACAGAATCGACTCTTTATAGAGGGGAGACTCTAGAAAACGCCAAAAATTATCTCTCATCCGTGTATGTCCTTGCTGGGTCTGGAGAGCACGTCCTTGGTCGTACGTCCTCGACCGAGATCAATCTATTCCTGAGTTGGTACGAAGGGGAAAATGCTATTCCCGAATCTTGTGCGCATGTGGGTGATACCGTTAGTCATCCAACGGGTTCGCTGTGAGTTGGAGGCGAGTTCCAGGAGTCGCGCATGGAGGCTTAGGAAGAACGTAGGTGGCATGAGAGCGTGATCCGCAACTTTAACACAGTGGGGTGGGGGAGGCGTGGAGATGCAGAAGACGTGGTGCAGGGGGCGAGCAGCAGGGGGAGTGGTGCGAGGTGAGTTGCAGGAGGGAATGGTCCCCCTTACACTGCGGCGCAACAGAGGACTCCTGTTAGGGTTTCGTATGAGGGGGGATGAGTGTTGTTCTAGGTGGGATGGATGAGGGACCTCGATTTAGGTTGGTTTTGGGTTTTTTCATTTGGGCCCAGGTTAGAAACGGGTCAGAGGGGAAGGTGTCACAAGTTGAGGAAATGGCGTGGGTTAGGTGAGAATGAGTTTAGATTAAAGTAAGTTTCTAATTTCTTTCTTTTTTAATAATTTTTTTGTGTTTTTTTGTTGTTTTGTTTTGTTTTATTATTATTATTAATTGGATAATAAAAACATTTTATGAATTTTTATAACTTTCATAATAACAATTTTTTTATTTGTACAAAATACGGTGTTCACAGAAGGTAAGTGTTAGAGTCAGAGAGAGCTCCATTCACTCAAGAAATGGTTCAGAGCGAGGAAATATGAAGCTTTGGGGAGGAATCAGAAGCATAAGCAGATTCAGAGATGGCGTTCTTCATTGATTGCCGCCGGTAGTGTTGCAAACAGCGAAGAAAATCCAGTGGGCTGACCCATACAACCTATAACTTGTTTAGGGTTGGGCTGCTGGCCCGATCTAATTTCAACCCTGCCCTGTCTAACTCAAAATTAAGATGGCACAACTAGTTTTTACTAATGACATCAAGCATAGTCAGTCTAAACAAATTTGAATAGAACGCAGTTGGGCTGCTGGCTCGATCTAATTTCAACCCTGCCCTGTCTAACTCAAAATTAAGATGGCATAACTAGTTTTTACTAATGACATCAAGCATAGTCAGTCTAAACAAATTTCAATAGAACACAGTTAAAATTAACGTTTGCTCTATCGTTAATCATATTGATAAAATTTTACATGTCATAATAATTGGTGTAAAACGATAAGAGATACCCAAAATAGATAGATGGTTTGTTAAAAAAACACAGATTTGGATCCTCTAAAGTGAAGGATGTATTTAAAAAAATAAAGTGTGAAATTATAATCACTGATGAAAAAATTAAGAGATTGAATTATTATATATTCATGATCTATTATGCAAGTGCTTATATTTTATAAAATCATAAACTCTTGATTTCCTTATTGATAATTACAATTATGTACTTTACTTTCTGAAGTATTCCTCTAATCACTTTAAAGGATCTAAATCCATCAAAAAAGTTTTGCTCGAAACCCACATAATATTTAATGAGTCTTAAATAATATACTATAAATAACATACAAAATTTAATGAGTTTTAAATAATATACTATAAATTTTCCCACCTTAAATATTCATACAAATATATCCAAAGATGATTTTTTTATACAGTCAAGATATCAAGTCAATTTTTGTGTCAATCAAGGTTAAGCTCCCTAAACGATTTTAAGGGCACAATCCCTATATTTATTTAGTACATTTAGAGAAATTAATTAATTAATTAATTTTCTTATGTGTTGGCCCAAGGTTTGAACCCAAATCCTAAAGAGAGTGAGCACGCCTCCTTAACTATTAGATGAAACCCTTTAGTAATACCTTAGATGATATGCATCCACATATCCACTCGAAACGCCTAGCAACATTTCACGACACCTTGATCAAGAAGTTGCAATGAAAACATTTTCTTTTCGTTAGGGCATGATGTTAAATAAGTTAAAATAGATATTTTCAGGAATTATTGAGTCAAATGTGTGTTAAGTCACCCCCAAAAACATTACTGAATCAAAGATGGGGAACATATTCCCAACCCATCCTTTCTTTCTTTTTTAAATCGTTTGACAGCGTTAATTTGCATATTTAGAGAAAAAAAAATCAAAATACACCAAACCAAATATTAGATTTTTGTTTTCGAATTCTTCCCCTTGCAAGTTGGGATCGTAATTTTAATGGGATTATATTATATAAAAAATTGAAATAACCACATGGACATGGATAATTTTACACTGAGTTTATTGGCAGGATCTATTACTAGTTTACAATTTGTCTATTCCAATTCCAGAGAGCATACAAACTTTACGTGGATCTCGGTAACGGGGAAGAAAAGTTTTGGTATGATTTTATGGTCTTATCGCAGCAAAAAGAATGCTTTTTAGCAACGGTTGAATTTTAGGTTTAGCTGCGGGTTTAATCGCTGTTAAATGTATTTTGTGACGGTTTCCAAATCGCTACGAATAAGGACGTTGCAAAATGATTAGCGGCGGTTGAAAACCGAATAGCTTATTTTTGAACGGTTTTAGGCAAAAAACTGCGGCTAAACAACTTATTAGAAAAAAAAATTGCTTCTAAACCACTGTTTATATTATCTGGCCCTATAAACCATTATCTACATATGCTTGGATTGATGATGCTCATCATAGTATTTGTTAATAGTGGAATACATTAAGAAATCTAGAGGATATGAATTTAAAAATCAAGGTATAAAGTATAAACCAAAAATGGCTTTTAATTAAAAGGAGCACACAGTATATTTAGCCAACTAAAATAGGTAGTGGTTAACGGGAGCAATGTTATTGGTCTATCCTAATTTTTAACGAAAAAGTAAAAGAGAATAGTACTTTCATATAAGCTCCCTACTTAATCAGTATTCAAAGTTGTCTTTATTCATCAATTAAACTTATAGCCTATTGAAAATGCGCGTAAATAAACTACTTTAGATGGTCTAGTAAAGATTGCTGATTTAAATTTATACAGCAGTTCTGGAGAAAATTATCCAACAATTTGAGTTGACCTTTATGAGAAATAGATGGTGATACTTCGGCCCATTCGCTTAGTATAATAATGATAGAAACGTAAGGGGTCAAGCACTAATGTACTTTCATAGACAAGGTTTCTCTCTTGATCCTTTTCCACTTCTCCCTAATTCTACAAAATGTAACTCAAACATTTTGGGCTGGTTGAATGGGAATGCAAACCAATATTTGATAAATGCAGTGGAGACAAGCATGCTAAGGTGATTATGTGACAGCACAAGGAAAGAGAAAGTAAGAAATAAAGATATTTGATCAATGACAGAAGTTGCCTTGAAAATGAATAAGATAAGGGACAGTAAGTAAGTAGTCTGCGAATGTACACCATAGAGATGGAAATGTCCCAGTGAAGAAGGGTGAGAAAATTAATAGCTAATTTAAGACAAGAAAAGAGTAATAAGATTACCCAGAATGACATGGAAAGGAGTGAAAAGGAAGACTACTAGTTTTATGTTGTTACACTAGAATGATCTTCTCAGAATTACTTACCCCTGTTCCCTTGCTGAGATAAAGACTGCCTCCACGAACAAGAAGCCACAGACCACCATCAGCTCTCCATCCCATGTTCTGGATTCTTCTGGCAACTGCTCTGTTATGTGGCTGCCAGAATGGCTGAAAATTAAAGAACAAAATAATTTAGCATTATAAATGCAGATACACAGTCAATCAAAATGACATCTGATGGTTAAATGGAATACCCATTATCTATACAAGCCACCAACCATTTGAGATATAAATTCCAGAGAAAGGCTAATAATGTAGACTTTAGACTCATGATGCATTGAGAAAGGAAGGACAAATTTCTACAATAGGAAAGCTGATGTAAAAGGCAAAAGAAAGAGTCTCTTCAGATTTTCTCTGTTTGGTAGAATTTTTTCCTCGAGAGGTCTATCCTATCTATGGCATCAGCTTGATGAAAACAAAGACAGAAGAAAAGAAACTCTTTTGAAGTGATGAGTACAAGAAAATTCTTGGGCATGCATCATACGAAAGTTTAGTAGATCACTTCAGCTTAGTTTAGTACATCCTTGGATCCTACATTAAATAAGATCCAGTGTTCATGTTCCTAACAAAATTTTCAATGTGTCAAACTATTATTTCACAAGGATGATGTCATCATATTCCTGTATGTTTAAATAGACCATAGTTACAATTTTAGTAACAGTTTTCAATACTTTAGCAACTGCAAATAATATGTTCTACCTGACCAGTTTATGTCTGCTGCTTCAGATTTCCACATTGATGAGTTCATTTTAGTTGAATGCTTTAGCATAATTCAAATGCTAGAAAGGCATACCAAAAGTATCAGTACCAGGCAAATAGAGGCAAAAACAAACGCCATCACAAAGTAAAAGCCTCACCTGGCCAGGCTCCCAGGTTAAGTAGAAGTTGCCACGACTTGAGACTGCAACATACCTTCCATCTGGAGAGCGATTGACAGTATTGAAAGTTCCAGTGTAATAGCTTGCACCACTAATACCACTAGAAACTGTTCTGAAGAGGCAACATAGATAGATAAATGTCTTAACATATAAAAATAAGAAAATATTTGCAATATAGATGATGTGAAAGGTGATTCAACGAATCAGTTTTTGAAGCATATAAATAAGATCCATCAATCAACCTTTTGTCTACTCACCTTATCTCTAACAAAGTTTATAACCTTCTCATGAATAGCATCATCTGTACTTGGCTCTTCAACACTCCCAATGTGCTTAAACAAAGCCATTGAGAAGCTGCATTGACAACTATACTATAAGAGACCACCAAACCTGTTGCGGCCTCCTTTAGCCAGTTGTCTAATCCACAATTTCATAGCTCTCCACTCCACCATCACTCTGACCTTGCCTCCCACTCTTAACCCAAATAAATAAAAAACTCCATTCCAGTTGCTATACTGCATTTAGGACGATAAATGCACCATAAAATCATTCATATAAGTTGCAACTAAGGCAACAAAATCAGTATGAGTTGCCAGGAAAAGAAAATTGCCATGGGTGGGAGTGAGGGTCAATCATTTCATTTTATGAAATTGCAAAATGCACATACCTCAATCCTAGTTGATAACTTCTTGAAAATCTTGTCATACTTTTTCCTTTTGGTGGCAGCTTTCAGACCCTGCCAAGGAAGGATAAAATGCAAGAGCCAAATAGTCAAGCCGTACATATATTACAGAAGAAAGGATAGCAAGGATAAGGCATACGTTCCTCTTAAAGATTACAAAAGCATATATATATATATATATATATATATATATAAGGCAGCTACAAGAATGAAGGTCAAAAGTTACTTAATATTGTAACATGTGGACGGATTCAAAGCCTTAAAGTAGAATTGAAAAATCAACCAATTTTGACAGTACAATTTTAAAATGATTAAAAGATAAATCAATTTTTTGCAGGTCACCAACCCACTTATATATGACAATACTTCAGAATAAGGCAGCAAATTAAGATGCCTTTACAGCTTATAAGCTTCATGGGCAAGAAGTTGCTGAATTAGTCAATTAACAAGAGCATAGAGAATAAATGTCTTGCAACATTTTACATCCATTTTTTGCTTTACCTGTATCCAATCAAGTTCGCATCATCAGCCTGCCACAATTAATTGAAAAAGAATGAAGGAAGTCTGCCACAATTAATCATCATTTGAATTTAAATACAACATAAAGAAGTTTGCCCAAAATACTCCATCCAGATCAATTATACTGATTGAGTACTGGAAGGAAGCCAAATATAATATGACAGATCAGTGTGCAACAATGCAATGCATAGCACGTATTAAGAAATCTTTGCAAGTTCTAAATCCATTTTCCTTTTTTTTTTTGTGGGCAAATGAATCAAAAACCGATTCACTTAAGAAACATATGAACCTTTTAAACCATTGATGCACAATCTTAAACTTACGGCATAAAATTATCCATTAAGGTGCGAGATCACCAATTGTCCACGGTGTGGCATCTCAGAATGCATGACATGGAGATAGCTTCCTACTAATATGCTTTCAACTTTTCCATCCAAGTAAAAAAAATAAAAAATTATTTCTTTTAGCTTTACCTCGCTGCTAAGTAAATGAGGAACCCGAACCCTTTTGGAGCCATCAGGCAGACGTTTACAAGGTGAAATGTTTTCCATAGCAGTGAAAGCATTGCAGACCCGCAAATAAATCGTAAAGTAAGTTTGATATTAGAACCATGGAGAATCAAACCCCTAGGTCAGAGTAAGCATGCTTTATTCATGAACTACTGGAATTTTGTTCACGGTATCTAGTTATTCATATCCAAATCAGCTCATGAAGCTCGCATCACAAAGAGAACAGAATTATAAAATATACATTCTTATATTGAATTTTCCTTTTTATTTGAGTACAGTTTTGAGTTGCAACAGAATTTTTGTCGTCTCCAAGGTGAATAAATTTTCAAAATTCCTATAGAACATTTGAATGCAATAAGAAAGGGGACAAAAACATACCCACTGAGATCAAGCAATTCTAGACTTGGATAGCTTGAGGCAATTGCAGCAACAGATGCATCAGTAATTTCAGATCCAAGAACAAGCGAAAGCATTCGTAGCCCCTTGATTAATGGTATATTTAAAGAAAATTTCATCAAGCTCATCGATCAAGTGGATGTTGTAGCAATGATTAACTCGTTATAGCAAAATAGAGAAAAATATATATATCACACACACATACACCAAGAAGAATGACAATTTCACAGAGGCATCCCCGTAATATAAACCAATAAACAATCAGAAACACTAAATTAATATACCAAAGCATTCAAACAATGAAATTTTAGTGATTCAACTATGGAAGGCAATCCAAAAACTGAGCACAGGATATGCTAATCTGGGTTGCGATTCAAAGAGGCAAAAGGAGACTGTTCTGCGGTTTCAAACGCGACCCTAGCTTGTGCCTGAGAATCGAATTGCGAAGCTTTTGAGAGAAACGAGTTGCAAGCAGAACCTAGGGCTTTTGGGAGAAACGAATTGCGAGAAGAACCTAGGGCTTTTGGGAGAAACAAATTGCAGAATCACCTTTCATCTTGCTCACAATTAGATTTTGGGGGGAAAATGAATTGTAGAATGAAATTAAAGAATTTTAACTAGGGAATGAGACGAATACAGTAACGTTTTAATCAGAACCGCCGCAATACACATGACAACCTTTGCTCAACGCATTGTATTTGGCAGCGGCCGACGGAACGGTCACAAAAATGGTTCATTTGCGGCAGTTGAAAGGAACTGCCACTAAAAAATCGCTGCAAAGGATTTTTATTTTTTTTGTAATTAAATAATTGTTGTAAAAGTTAATTTTTTTTTTAATAATTTAATAATATATGATTAGATGCTTTAAGTTCTTTAATCCTTGACATGATTGAAATAGTTGATCTTTGACATCTTAAACTCGAGTTTAATCGATAGATACTTGAAATTGTAGACATATGCAATAGAGAATGAAAAATAGAAAGGAGTGCAAGTCCTAAGTCCAAACTCCCAACTCCCAACTCCCAACAGAACCTTTTTTTTTTTTTTTTATTTCTTTACTTTTTATCTCTTTTTACTATTAGAGTAAACACTCATTTTGATCCTTTAAAAATATACGTGACCTTACATTGATTTTTTATTTATTGACGACATTAAATTAGTCCTACAATAATTATTAATGTCAAAATTTTTATCCTTCAAAGACCAACTTGATGGCAAAAATGTAATTTTAAAAGACTACTTTAATGTCACATGTATATATTTTTAAAAAACTAATGTGATATCATGTATATCTTTAAATGACTAAAATAAATATTTCCTACTATACAACAAAAGATTGGTGCACATACTCCAGGATGGTTGGCTGATACCTTTTCTTAGAGTAGTAAATAAATATTAATTTGGTTGATGGAAAAAAAGTGGCTATTTTTTTTTCCTCTTGTACTTTTATAAAAAGCATCCTTATTTTCTTTAAAGTAGTCAATTTTAATTTTGACTGAAGTTAGATTTCATAATATGGGTATGTACGAGTGAAAATAGACCAAACAAATTAACATGAGTATATGATTTAGTCTACTTTAACCTAATCTATTTCTCATACAAGTTAGGCTTATGCCGTTAAAAAATCCTATTTAGTTAAATAGGTTAAGGGCTAGAATTTAAAAAGCAGGTGAGCCTATTGATTTAATTATTATGATAACATATAATTAAAAATTTAAATACTTATATAATTTATTTATTTTTATATCATCCAATAATTTTGTTAAATGTTAAGTATATATGAAACCTATAAAGCTTGAACATATTGCCTTATTTGAAGGCATTTATATAATATATAAACCTTTAAATAGGCTTTTAGTCTAACCTAAACTTTTATATTTTCACAAAAAGGTTAGATTAAGGTCAAAGTTTTGTAAAATGAGTTAGACCTATTTAAATTAAAGTCTAACCTAGCCTAATTTATTTCCACCCCTAAATATAGGACTTTGGAAATTGGGTTTAGGTTTATGCACTTTGTTTCCACTTGATGAAATCTTCATGGTTGGCTAATGCAGTGATTATTGGACTTTATTAATTAAGCATAACTTGAAGCATGTCCCCTTTGATAAGCATTTCTGAGCATGATGTTGATTTATTTCAATATGATGTGTATTAAGTTCTGATTATGTGAATAATCTAGGTTTGTGAAAGAAATATAGCCTTCAATTTGAGTTAGGGCTACCGGTAAATGGATAAAAGATGCAAATTATATGCTTATCACATGGGATTTAACTTAGTATCTTTATTGCTTTAAGATGCCAAACTCATCCTAAAAGATAACAAGAAGTGATTAGCATATAGTGATCTAAAATTTCAAAACTCGTGTAAAAATATAATATTATAATCAACCGTGAGTAATTATTTCAACTTTTATAAGTATTAATCAATTGTTTATTGTTTAAATAAAAATAGGTAATACTCAAATGAAAATAATGTACCAATTTTTTTTTTCTAACCATATGTCCTTATCCTCCAAACATAGTTGTCATATATATTTGGTTAAGGGAATGGTTAGTTGATAGGGAAGTTTAATTATATAATGTATTAGATCACTTCTTCGAAATTAAAAACAATGTAAAATTCTAATTATTTTGTTCTCAATAGTTCTAGGCGAACTATATACCTAGCTATCTAGATATGAACTTAGGCTCGGTTTGTTTAAAATTCTCTTCAATGCCAACTGGCATTGGAGAGAAGGAAAAATACATTTCCTTCTTGTAAATATGCATTGAGAATTATTAATCGTACGTTTGCGTTTTAAAAAATGAAAATCAAACATGTTGTTAAATGGTTAGAATATAACTTGTCTTGACTATGAAATCCTAAAACTAACTGATAATTATCGGATTTAAATATGTTATCTTTTTTTTGTTTATTTTCTGCCTCTTTAATTAAATACTGATAATTTAATAATTTTCTTTTATTTAATTGACAATAATTTCTCTCTTAATTATTAAATTTTTTGCTAAATTGTCATAATTTAATTGTGGAAACAAAAAAAAAAAACCAAAAAATAAGACAAAATATTTGATTCCATAATTATTAATGTATTTTCATATAGCATTTACTATAACTTTTATTTTGTTTTTACTATTAATTATAGGGTCTTGCTAACAAATGTTCTAAGAACATTGTTTAAGAAACATTTAATAACTTTTAATAAAAAATTCTAATTATTTAATGAAAAAAGTATTAAATATATTTTGAATTCACAAGATATTAAATATTTTCATTTTACATTTAATACTTCCTATTTTAACTCCTTAACCAAATGGGCACTCATAACAAATAGCTTAATTATAATTTGCTCGATTAATTACCAGCTTACAATATTTCTCACCGAGAAAACCTAATAATTGACCAAATCACAGAAAAAGAAGTATAAAAATAACTTTATTGGATGATAATTCAATACAATCACCGAGGCACGTGATTACTTATTCGGTTATTCCTCATCACTCATACGATATATTTGTATGCACTTATTTACTGTGTAAATGAAGACATACATAACAATGTCCCTCTCTTAGCGAGGACTTCAAGGACAGAATGTGATGACATAGCCAGGTCCGCCGGAGCAAGTAAAGGTGCTGCTCTTATCATCGTAAGCGTAGCTATAAGCATCAGGACACTGCTGCTCAAAAATCTCAGAGTACTTTGTTGGTGGGCATTTGTCTGGTGTGCCGAAGTCTCCAGTGCAACAATACTGAGGCTGGTTGAAAGCCAAGCACGCACTCTTGCAAGCGATCACGCTACCATCTGACCCTTTCACTTGCAGCTCCGCCGGGCACACCGCGTTGATGTTCGCCCTACAGCTTGATGGTTTGCAGTCTCCGTTCCCACCTTGTGGAGCCACAGACATGGGCACGTTGAACCCGTCCACGTTGCTGACATCGTAGAAATCTTTTCCTCCGTTTGCTGCTACGGTGATTTCTACCAAAGTAGCAGGTGGAATTGCACCGGCACCGTTGCATCCAACTTGACCGGAGGCACAATCAGCGGTGGCGCAAGTAAACTTTCCAGCGTTGTTGGAGCATCTAGTTCTAGCCCAAAACCTACCTGACCATGGAGATGGGACATCCAAAGAGTTGGAAGCTCCGGTTGCCAATTCGAAACCGGTTGATGACAATTGAGGCTTTTGGTCACCGGTTAAGGTTCCTGGCCATACGGTATATGTGCACTTGTTTGTAAAAGTAACCTTGGCTCCTTGAGCCACTGCATACAAAACCAAAAACATGAGCTATTGGGAATATATTAATTTATCCATAATATGATAAAATTAAAAATTAAAAACACACACATGCTAGAGGTCTTTTTTTCTTTTATAGGAGTTGAATCAATTACTGTATATAAATTAAAAAGATAAATTTCATACCACAAAAAATAATGTGATAAAAATCAATATCCATAAAGTTACTATGTTAATGGGTAGGGCCGGCGTAACCATCAACATAAAGAATGTATATTTTTTCTTAGATAAATAAATGTGATAAGAGACAAAATAAGAAAAGAAGGAAATAAAAGGAGAAGTGGTAGAATGGAAAATGCAGTTGAATATACCAAAGAATAGGAAAGCAAAGCTAAGGCAGATAACAACTCGAGTGCTCGCCATTGTTGGTGACTTCTTGATTTGCAGGTTGGTGAATGGTGAGCTTGTTTTTGCAAGTTGCTAGCTGGTGGTGAAGTATAGACTAAAACGTGCCTTGCTATATATAGGCTACGAGGGTTGAATCTTCAACGATCCATCTCTGGTATGTGGAGCAATTCTGTGGTATTAAGCCATGACTATGAGTTGGTCCAAGGGCTGCCGCCCACCGTGTAGAAACTCTTATTAGTTATTACCCACTACCGTGATCCAGGTTGCAGATTTTCATTTTTTTTCAATATTTTTTCAGTAAGAAAATCTCTTATCTGTAACTTCTATGACTTTTTAAACGTATAGACCAAAATATTTTTAGTTAAAATACAAATTGCTTTATTTAATTATGACACTTTGACAAGCTTCCTATGATTTTAATTTACCATTAAACTGTTTCTTTTTGTACAATATTGCTGGTATGGAAGTTTTAACTAATTATGAACTCCTGCAATTTACTCATACTTGAATTCTTACTACTAGCTCAATGCTTTAATTTGTGGTATTACTTTTAATGATAAACTCGCTTAAGCTTTTAATATATGGAAAATTACCCTATGTAATTTCAATTTTGACAATCAATCACATGAGTTATTTTTTATATGTTAAAAGTTTAAGTGAGTTAATTTTTAAAATATAGAGAGTTATTTACATATTGAAAGTAAAAGTGAATTAATTGTCAAAACTGAAATCTGATCAAAATTAAATAGAATAATTTGTATTTCTGCATTTGTTTTTTTTTGCTGAACTGAAATTTTATACATATATAGGAGAAAGTAACAAATTATGTGTTGGAATTGTTAGATATGAAACCTATTTTTGTTCCTGCACTGACCTCCTTAAGTAAATTGAATATTTATATGATGTAGTTTTCATTTTTATAAATTAAAATGTTTTACAATAAAATATCAGTGACGTTGTGTGTTTGTTTATGATTTAATTAAGTTCAACAAACTTTCACTAAAAATGGTAAAATTCTTATATTAAGTGTATCCAGTATTAGATATATGATATAAAACTTAAATTTATACTATTAAATAAATTTTAAAACAAATCTTTATTATTATGTATAATGCACCTAATATATATATATATATATATATATATATATCAATCTCTAAATCATTAAAGGAGTTTGCCTTTTACAACAACTATCTAAGAAGTCTAACTATTTTTAATAAGGAGTTTAAATTTAATACTGTCGGTGTAAAGTTTTTTTTACACTATCATTTAATGATTTGTTAGTACATCATTAAAAGAGTTAGACTTCTTAAATAGTTATTATAATAGTCAAAGAAATTTTACACTGACAGTAGATCTAAATTAAATCATTTAATAATGTGTTAACACATAATTCGTTAATAGTGTAAAAAACTTTACATTAACAATAACTCAATTTAAACTATATCTTTTAGCTTGTTTCATAATAATATATTTATGATGACATTAGTATAATAGAGATTTAAATCTTTTGCTATTTTAAAAAATTAATAAAGGTATTTACTTTTAAAAGAAATTATCTATATCTTTAAGTGGATAGATGTTATATAAAAATTATGTGAGATTTATTTGTTTTTAAATAAAAATACATGAAACAACACTTTATTGTTTTTAAAACCCTAGAATACTAATGTTGATGTATACAATAGTGAACAGATTAATGGTGAAGAAAAAAAATAATGTCCACTCAAAAGTTATAGTTGAAATGGTATTAAGGATTTTAAGAGAAAAAAAAAATTCTAGCTAAATCGCTGCACTTTAATATTCCTTCTCTTTTCTAAATTTTGAACCTTCTTTGTAATTTCTTTTTTAAAAAAAAAACAATGTCTCACCAATAATCTAAAATTGCATAACTCAAATATTTGTTTTTTCTTATTTCCACATCCTTATCCACAATATGACTGAGAATGAATGACGTACAAATGAATAAATAAAGATATAATATGGTCCGTGGAGCTATCAGGCGTGTTGACAAGAGAATACTAGAACGATCCAATTGAACGGGAACCGTATAAAATCATTGGTTTCAATTGGCTCCGAATAAGATTATTGGTGAGGTTGTACTAATGACGTGGGCTTTTTTTTCCTAGGATATTCCGCAACTTATTAGTTTTTTATGGTATTCTTCTTTTGAACATTATTGTGACTGCTAATGCAGTAAGACCTCTCAACAAATACAAACTTCAATATTTAAATTTGTATTTTTATTTTAAAAATACAACTCGCTTACCGTCATACCTAATACATGTTGGTATACTCGTTGAATTTGCTCTGCCTAATTGATAGAATAATGAAATGCAATGCTTATGAGAGATAAATTTTTATATAATATTGAAAAAAAATGAAATCTCATGTTTTTGAGTAATGGATGTAATTTAAAGTGAAATTTAAGATACAATTTATTACAGAAGGTAATGGTATTAATATTATTTAATAACTTTAGTTAAATTAAAGTTTAATCAATTAAATTTTCTTATTTTATTTTGAATAAGAATTAACAAAAAAGCATTGACTCAATTAGTAAATGATTGATTTAAATATATATTATTTTCAAATTAATTTTTTCAATTAATTATTAATTAAATTCATAAACTACTTTTAATAAATTAAAATTTTAATTAAAATAATGAGTAATTTTCTGTATGATAAATATGTGAAAGCACTAAATCTAACATTACATATCTATTTGTCTTACATATATTATTATTATTATTATTATTTTATTAAAAAAAATCTCTTATTTCAAGAGCATATAAGAATTCCTGCCACAAGCGAGGGTAAAAACTAACTTGCATAATGCATTGCATTACATGCGTAAGTTTTTTTTTTCCTGCTAATAAAAATTGTGGAAGAAATAATATTAGGTATACGCCCTTTCCAATGTGATGGCTCCAATAAAATGTGATGACTCCAATAAAATTTGAACTTAGGATTCATTACTGAGAGTGTCACTACTACTCATGCTTTAAGTTAAAAGAAAAACATATATTATCAGAAAAAAAAGAGAGCATGTCCCAACAAGATATTGGCATAATTAATTGCTCTCAACCAATGCCTTTATCTAAAACAATTGTCTTTTTGTTTCAGCCACAACTACAACCTGCAATGGATGGATTATGGTGTCCCTACACCCGATTCTTCTCGTTGAACAAGTTAGAAAGAAAGAAAAAAATAGATATCATGCATGGCACGTCCTAATTCGTATGGTGTGGTGTACGAGCTGAAACATGAGGAAAGTTGGTCCATGTGCTACCGCAGGCATGCCAGGCAATATGGATGAATGTGACTGGTACATATTTGGGGAATCGGGTAAGGGAGGGTCCCCTTCACTTTCTTTCTATGAGATTGTAACTAGGTGGGTTGGATAATAAATGATATATACTATTGATTATAAAAAAAATGAAAGAATATCAAAATTAAGGATAATCATCCTCTTGTATGTACGTTTAGGAAGAGAGTCATTAATTTGAAATGCTTACAAAAAGTTTAGAATAATAAAAGAGATTTAAGTTTCAAACTCATGTTCCCTTGTAATAGGATTTTGTGGACACTTGAGGCTTTTAAAACACAAAGCCCAGTAATACCGACCGTTGGGCAGAGAAGTCAGACCCCAATGGTCTACTCCAAGAATGTGTGCTCATACGGAGAGTGTAACTCGCTTAACACTCTATCAACAAATTTCTAATCCTTTTAACCACCTAAGAAATAACACTTGTATATACGGTAGCCGCAAAATAGTTGTGTGGATATTTGTAGTGTAACTCGCTTAGCACTCTATCAGCAAATTTCTAATCCTTTTAACCACCTAAGAAATAGCGCTTGTATATATGGTAGCCGCAAAATAGTTGTGTGGATATTTGTGGCTACTACCTATATACAAATTTTCAAATGTATAAATATCAAGAAAGGCAACATCAAATTTATAATCCTTTTAACCTTTTTGTCACAATACACTTATTTAAAAAATAATAATTTTAATGTATAAAGAATTAAATTTATGACATCCATCCAAATCTCATACTATTTCTCACTACTTGAGTTTATTATGAGAAACTTGTATAATAATAACAATTTCAATTTACGAGATATTATTATATATAAGGGAGGTGATAAGGCCTAATCATGTTATAAGAAATTAGCTTAAGTTCAAATTTATCAATGAATATTAATTTTTTCATGTAATATTTAGAAGACTTAAATTTGAATTTTATATGAGACCTTCACCTATTTCAACTACTTTTGTAAGCTTAAAGTTAGATGACTAGTGAACTTTCTTATTTGTATTATTTAATTACCATTCAAAAACATACAATTATTGGTCTTAAGGAAAATCAATATAAAAAGATTGCATCCAATTTTGATCATCATTGGTTTTAGGCTATTATTATGCATAAAAAATGTTAATTTCACCTTTTCACTACCAAAAAATAAGTAATCGACAGTGGTTAATTACTCGCAATGTGGATAAAAAGACACCTTATTTAACAGTAAAACCCACACTTGCAATGTATTAGATCTATGCATTGCCAATTGCTCCTTAAAATAACTTTGCTATAGCGGCTCATTTTACTCGTTCCTCTTCAAAGAATCACTAGGATTTGCTGAGTTGCACATCGCTAAGGTTCGCTCAACTCTTGCTCACTAATTCTAAGAGGTAATTCATATTTCTCATTTTGGTTTTGCTCATCGATTTTGATGTTCTTATCTTTCAGATCTCTACCGTGATGTAGGGATGATTTTGCTTCTCCACTCTGCCATAGTAAGAAAGAAAGTGTTCGAGTTATCTGGTATCATTATTTTTTGTAATACTTTGTGTTTATACCTAGATTTTTGGCAATTTGGAATAGTAATCTTGTATCGCCATTGATGTCGTGAACTCTATGTTTCGATGACAATCTAGACTAATTCACTTCAACTCCATGTTTTGATGTCAAAATCTTTGTTTAATTTGACGAATTGTTTTTCCCCTCTGATATGATTATTTTGAAATATACATATGCACTAGTTTTTGTAAATATAGAACCCATGCCAGCATCATGGTGTTTGATGCCATGTCCTGATAGGCAGAACTTTTTTTTTTTCAACATATCATTGATGCTTTGAAATAGAGTGCGATGTAAACTTAGGGAAAGCAAGTTGAGATCAATAAGCCAATAGTTTTATTAGCCGATTTCATGGTAAAGGGGAAACTTAGGTTACATGATCAAGTGAGGTGAAGATTGACGTATAATAATATTACCTACAAAGGAACACTAGCCTAACTTAGAAGAATATTAATGATTAAATAAATTTTCATCCTCCATCACTTTAAATGCCTTATACAATTATATTGTTTTGCCAATATAGCAAACCGCCTATTATTAACAAATTAAAAACCAACTCAAAGTAAGAAATAGGCAGCTCTTTCTTGTTACTATCTTAGCACAATATCACCTCTTTATTAAACATCATTCCCTCCAATAGTCCAAATCCATCTGTTACTTTTAGTTTGCCTTGTTTGATGAATTTCTTCAAATTGTTTAACAGTTAGATTATATTTAGTTAACATGTTAATCTTACACACTAAATTACAAAAAAAAAGAAAAAAGAAAAAAAGAAAAAGTACATAAGGTGGAGTTTTAGCGAGCAACTAAATAGTAGGCACGTTTTCACCAAAAAAATAATAATAAACAATAGGCACAGTTAAGAGACTATTTAGAATGCTGAACACAAATATCCTAGATACCCAAAATCTAACACCCTGGTTTATTTTTATTGTTGAAAACTAAAAATTTATTTAGACATACATAATTATGTACACAATTATCTTCCTTAAAAGTATATGATTAATCAAAAAGAATGTTAAAATAAATTTGTTTACTTTCACTTTGTAATATCGTTAGTTTTGGATACCTATCAAACCATAAATTGATTTCTAAGTTGAAATCACGATTTCAATTTTTCTAAAATATTTTATCTATTCAATAATGAGATTATAATGTTGGAAACATTATTTTGATACAAGATCAATTTCATTTTAAATTTTGGAGGAAAATTGCCAAAAAGTGTAAATAGTGCTAAGTGTTGGACAATTCTTATAAATACCTAAAAGTTTGAGGCAAAACTATAAATTTTGTTTTATAAACTTGGCAACCCACGAAATGTCTCCCCATTTTCTGCACTTCTTCATTTCCTTCCTCCTTCTTCACCGTAGCTTAGGTTTTAGTTTCCTTCTTCATCCTTTCTTAATTTCTCTTAGTTTCTTTTCATTTTCTCTTCAATTACTTCTTCCTTCTCACATGAAACCACCTTTATTTATGATTGTTAACTCTTTCTTCTCCTTTTTCCTTCTGCAATTTTCAGACTCCAAGTGTTCTTGGAGAACTTATGAACTATCCATTCCATTTTAGCATCAATTAGGGTGTTTTAGATGTGTTTGAAGTTAGTTGATAGTTGGAAGCTCTCAAGAAACCCACTACACAAGTGGTAAACCTCGTAAATTCTATATTAAGCTTTGAATTGGTGGTTATCATGGAAGAGAGCTATTCATATTACTGTTCACATAACAATTTTTCAAGATATTAGAAAGGATAGTACAAATTTATGGTTTAATTAGTATGTTTGATGTATCAGTTGAGTTAGGATCATCTTATGGATGAATTAACATCATGGGAAGTGATGTAAAAACAGGGGATTTCGTGTTGTATTGGGGGAAAAAGATATGCATATGAGGTGTTTGAGAAAATGCATGAATGAAATGAAAAATTGGTATTCTCATGTAAACTAAACAATGTTCAGTAAAATGAGTATAACTTTTGATTGGAAGATCGGATTGAGGTGATTCCACTTGCAATAGAAACTAGACTCAGAGCTTTAATTTCATATATTATTTGAAAATTTAAGAGTAATAAATCAGTACAATTTTTATCTCAAATAAAGGTCGTTATCCTAAGCTAGCTTGTGTTGTCATGTTTCTTGTTTCTTAGATTCTTCAAGGACTCTTTATCCAAAAGCTTGGAGATCATTTGGAAGTTGGTTCAAGCTTGCTTGGGAACTCCCTAGAGTGAGTGGATGGTGGATATGATGACAACCATCATTTTTCCTCCACTTTCCTTTCCTCCTATTCTTGTCTTTAAGCATGCATTTTGATATTCCAAGGCTCTCTTTGAAAAAACTATTGCTACCCATTTTGAATGTCAATTCTTGGGGAATCAAGTCTTGATATGATTTAAACTTCAAAAATCTTTTGAAAGTATAATCTATGGTTATACAAAAGTGGCTATGATCTTATAATTGATTATGAAAGTCAGATTACATTTGAATGACAAAATGATAGTATTTTGAGCTGAGTTTTGGATATGGATTAATTATCATGTTGATATGAAATCCTGTAAATTTTTGTGATTTTACAAAAGTTGGAGCTATGTCAAAAGTGTCATCAAAGTTAATGAAATGCTGAAATTCTAATATGAATCCAGCAGTGAGACTACCACGGTTTTAGCACCATTCGAATGACCAAATGGTGATGTATTGAACTGAATTTTGGATATATTATTCTTGAAATACTTATGATTACCCCTGTCAAATTTTATAATTTTTGGGAACTTGTAATTATGTAAATGAAATTTATTTTGAAAACAACTTGATGCTGATATGTTTTGAAAGAATATGATATATGTTTTTGAATTCCAAAATGCTTGAATATTTGGAATATGAATATGTGTATACTTTGAATTATACAAATATGTTTTTTTTATAGAAAATTTTGACTGAATACTGTAGCTAATGGCAGTAGACGTTAGCCTTAGTGCACATTGGTCCGAACCTCAGCTAGCAGGGGTGTTGCTAGCCCGACGTGTTGGCTCACCTGATCGGATCTGTTTGACTTGATAGGTGGATTTGACCCATGTACTCTATTGGTGGACGTTTGTCAAACCTTCGAACTATGTGACTATTGATATATGTTACAGTTGATTTGATACTTGATATATGCTTATAATTAAATTGGTACTTCATACTTGATGTATTTCATACCCTTTATTTCTTGATTATTTCAAATAACAGTATTTATAACATTTGATAATTATGCATATATTTTGAAGCACATACATTTTCAACAAAAGACTCTGTTGAACGCTCTCCCTCTGTTGACCCATAATCTCAAGTGCCTCTTGAAGTTCAAGCCTATATGTCCACTCAAATGGATCATTTGTTCAAGAGAGTTGAAGATCTTCTTAAGTCTCTCTTTCAACAAGGGCCTCCTCCTCTTAAAAAAAATTTTCCTCTCAAATTTTTTTCTGATCGTGATGTTTTTTTTCTCTCACTTTTTGTCTGATGACAAAGGGGGGAAAATTGGGAAACTCTTGATTGATTTAATTGTTCATTTGTTCATATATTTATTAATACCCTTGATAAAATAATATGAGCATTTCTGCAAATCTATTTGCTATTGTTCTGAATTTTGTTTTCTATGAGTTGTTTCAATTGTTCATACTTATTATGATGCATTCTCTGCTATCTTAATTATATTCTTGTTCTAATGCTTGTTTTGGTAAAGGATGTGCTTACTCTGACAATAGCATTTTTCCCACCCTTTAAGTCAAAATCAACTTTTGCTCAAAACTAAGCCTGTGTTAGTACACTTACTCACCCTTAGCTAAACCCTGTTGTATCCTTTTTGCGTCCATCTTATTTTTTTATGCACGTTCTTGGGGGGAGTGTTCTCTCATATAAAAAGATATGTATTCAATCAAAATTTAAAATGTTTTGTCATTATCAAAAAGGGGGAGATTGTTGGAACCAAAGAATCTTATGAAATTAAGTTTGGAACCAATTTACTTAAAAAATTATTACCCCATAAAGTTTTGAAGATAACAAAAGTTTTAATTGAATAAGTAAATAGACTCATGTAACTTGTTTTTGAACTGTTTCAAAATGAAAACAAAGTGTTAACAAACAGTTACTTATGTTACCAAGTGGCTTCAATAACTCAAGAGTAGAGGTGAATTGAGTTTTCAAAACTTTCGCAAAATTTGTTTCAATGATACTAATTATATTGAATCAATGTACTTGGAAAGGATAATGACTAAGAATAATGAGCTCTTTAATACAAAAAATATAAGACAAGAATTCACAATATTAAAAACACCAAGCTAGTTAAATTGATAGAATATAGCTTATAAGTAAAAGATAAGGGTTGAGAGAATGCAAACAAGATTTATACTGGTTCAATCACTTATTGTGATCTATGTCCAGTCCTCGAGATCGTCCACTCGAGATTTCAACTATACTTCAAGCTTCTAATTTGGGTGCTTGATAAAAACCCTTACAATATAGAGCACTCTTCACTTAGTTTGTGATCCTCCACCCTCTATGTGCAAGAGTCTCTCTCAATACAATAAGGAATTTCTCTCCTTGAACTTATACAAGATAATCAAATGATTTTTGGTTGTTTGTAACTCTCACAAGAGCAGATATACAACTTGAGGAACTGATGAATATTTGATCAAATCACTAAGCAAGCTTTTTCAAATAGAAAACAGAGTATATCAACTGAAGATTAGAAAAAGCTCTTTTAAAATGAATTTATGATCTTGGGTCTTATTTTAGAACTTATTTAGATGAGCTATAAATAGCTCTCATAAAATTATTTCCGTTGTGTAGTATGTGAATATCCAATCAGTGCTTAAACTAGCCGTTGGAAGAATTTCTGGAGCGTGTGTAGTCGACTACACAACCTTTGTAGTCGACTACCATGCCTTTCTGACTTTTAAAAACATGAGAGTTTATTTTATAAAAACGCACGTAGTCGACTACACTTGCAAAGTAGTCGACTACAATAGCTCTCGGACACTTTTTAAAAGTAAAGGACATCTGAGATATATTTTCAAAATAATATGTAGTCGACTACAGAGCTTATGTAGTCGATTACATGTCTCCTCGGATTTATGAGCTTTTAAAAAGGAACAACTTTTAAAGCGTTGTAGTCAACTACAAGTGTCCTCGGGTTTACTCATATTTAACAGATGAGTATTTTTATCAGAATTGTAGTCGACTACTTCAGCATTGTAGTCGACTACAAGTGTCCTCGGAACATTACAAGAACATAGGCATTTCAAAGTTTTGTCTAGTGTAGTCGACTACAAGTTTATTCTGACTTTTTAGAAAACGTTGTAAACTTGAAATTTTACAACTGTGTAGTCGACTACACCAACCTTGTAGTCGACTACACCAACCTTGTAGTCGACTACAAGTGACTTAAAAACTCATTTTTGATCAAGTTAAAAAATCTTTCTTTCCAAAGCATTTTAAAGATAACTTTCTTTTTATCAAACCTTATTTTAGCAATAGTTTTGTGAGATTAAAATAAATTACTTGCTAAGTGATTTAAGCAATTAAATACTCTTACAATGATAAGTAAAAACCTATAAGTCTTGAGTACTCCTTGTGATATTGTTCTTGTTCTCTTGGTGCGGAAACCTTTGTTTGGATATCATCAAAATCTTATATGTCAAATGTTGTTCATAACTTATGTGCGTCCATTCTTGATTGAGCTAAAGGAAACCAAGTATGCGTGCAATACCTTTTGAACTGTTTTACAAGTTTTATTATATTGGATCATCCAATGTTTTCATTACTAAGCTCAGGTTCGAAATATTCGTCCAAAGCCAAAATTCAAATGTGAAGAAACTGTTCATCATTAAATGCTGAGAAGAACTCTGACAGATTACGACATCAGAAGAAGTAAATTGAGCTGCTTTTGCTGACACTACTAACAACTACAAAGACCAGCAAATAAGGAACTTTCTGCGGTCTCAAACAAATCAGGACTCAGTTATCACATGATTGGAAATCCCTAATAATCAATGTCACATTTCAGAAGAGGCTTAACATGATATCAGTCTATGCATTTATTACTACTTAGAACGGTAATAAATGTTTCCGTTGGACGACGAAACATATGAAGACTGCTCAAATTGCTCTCTCTTTTAAAAAGGGAGAAGCAGTGCTTGTAAAAAAAATGATCAAGAAGTGTAAAAAGATTAAAAAGCTTTATCTCTTCTAAGAATTCATATACTTGTAAAAAGTTCAAGTCTTGAGATTTATTGTCTATCCTCATCTTTAGTGAGTTTCAAACTCAAGCATCTTCGACATCTTCTTTTATTCAATTCAGTTGTGTAAGCCTGAAGAGGCTAGGTATAAAAGAATACTGGTGTGTTTGAACCTGAAGAGGTTGAGAATACTTGTGTACCTGAAGAGGTGAATAATACTTGTAATCTTGTAAAAGGTTAGTGATCAATTAATTTGAGACACTTATGTTAGCTTTGTATTAGGCTTTATTAGATGTTTATTGTGCCCAATATTAGTATTTTAGATGAGTTGAATGTTGTTGGGCTTCATTGGGCTTTAATGCAAATTGTGAATAATTTTCGGATTTTGATGCATTTTGACATTTCTTCCTTGGTTAGGCCATAACTTGGGACTCGATGATCCATTTGAGGTGATCTTAGTGTCTTTGGAAAGCTAAGACAAGGCTTTACAAGTTTCATAAAGAACTCAAGAGCTGGATCGGACTTCTAAGGGTCCAAAATATCCCTGCAATGTAGAGTGGGTTTGCTGTCACGGAAATCTGGGCAGTGTGCACATATTAGACTACATAGTGAGCTATAGGGCTGAAACTTGGCCATTGGAAAGATAAGATCCATATCTCCAACTTCACTGAAGACCATTTAGTCAATAGATGTCGTTTTAGGCATGATTATGAAGCTAGAAGTTGGTTTGAATTTAGAAACACGTTCTGCCAACCTAACATGAGGTAGGTGCAGTGTTTTTGGCATATCTAGAGTTCTAAAAGTCCAAATGGCATGATTCCAATTGCAAAATTTCAAGGAGACAACTGGCTACAACTTTTATGAAGACCTCCAAGCCAAAATGCACCTTCTAGGTCATGAAAATCAAGCCAAAAGTCGGATAAGAGTTGCTGACTAAAAGCCACCAACCATACACCAACCCACCTACCATGCACCAATCCACCTACCATGCATCAAGCTTCCATATTTGACAATTTCCATGCTTTTACAGCTTGTATTCAGATTATGTACATGTACAAATTGGCTTTTAGGATTAGTATAAATAGAGTCAATCTCTTTGTATTATCATCATTCAATTTTAAGTAAGTTTGAAGAAAGTTTGAGTATTTGTGAGAGTTTTCTTTCTCTTCTTCTCCATTCTCTTTACAATTTCGTTTTTGTTCTTTTATTTTTGAGATCTTCTTTCCCATCCATGGAAGGCTAGGCTCTCATAATCAATCTAAGGGATTAGCCATCTTGATGTTTAATTTGAAGATCTTGTTTCGCTTGTTCATATTGCTTAATTGTTATTCAAGTTTCTCGTCTTCCTCTTTTGATTTTTATCTAGATTAAATTGCTTAATTTGATTTAGATGTTGATGTGATAATAGCTTTATTATCATGTATTCAAAGAGGATCACAAAGACTAAACAATATATTAAAGCTTTTTGATAGATTGTTTAGTTTGGTTAAATTTTAGACCTTAAGTTAATCTATGTTGGATGATGCTTACTTTATCTAACCTTGGTTAATCAAATCCTATATGCTTATCTAGTAGAGAATTCTTGGATCATGTTAAGGCTTCTTGATGTGATCTAAGGCTAAGAACATGGTTAGCAATTAAGTGAATTCCTTGTGATCTATGATGAGTTAAACTCAAGATCGGTAAATTTCCTTGGATTGGTTGCTTCTTTATATTTGTTTACAACTTTAAGTCTCGTACTTTTTTTCAATCTTATTAATCAATAATAAAATCCCCTTTTAATTATCTTGATCTGATTAAATCTTTGTTCTTTTTAGATCCTTGAGAGACGATTTGGTTCATGCTTTATACTACAAATTAGTTTGTGAACCAGTAAATTTTATTATTTGACGGGTCTCGACAACCTCTTGTCAGTTAGTCAAAAATCCTTCTAGTTGAAGGGACTGGAAGTAGCTCTCGGTTTGTGATAGTGAACCAGGATAAATATCTGGTGTAAGCTTCTCTCCCCTACTTGTGTGTTTTATTTATTCACTAACCTCTAGGGATTGCCATTTTGTTTTTAACAAAGGTTTTTAAGTTAAATCATAGAACTTCTTAACTGCGTCCAAAAAGAAAACTCTTACAAACCTTTTAGAGTCCAATAGGACTGAGAAGCCTTTTTATTCGTCCATTGCTTGCTATCTTGTAACCTTCTTCTTATTCAAACTGTTAGTTGAAGAAAAAACTTTCAAAATAATGTAAAAGGATTAAGAAACACAATTCAACCCCCCTTCTTGTGTTTCACTTGGTTATTTCAGTTAGTCCTAAAACTCTATGTTATATATATATATATATATATATATATATATATATAGACATAGAGTATGTATTATGATATAGTGGTTTCTAGCTTATAACTATTTAATTTCCTTTCTTCCATTAAGAGGTTTTGGTGGACCCTGATGCACGTGGCTCAAGTAATTAACCCCAATTCCAGGGAATACCTTCATTGGTGAGTAACCCCAAGAATCAATGTTGTATGCCTATCCCATTCTCATTTTCTAGCTTATTGTTAATAAGAAAAGGAAAAAGGAACTGTATGGAACTTGTTTGATGGTTTGATTTTGGTGAAAGTAAGGGAATGGAATGGTATTCCAAATCTGATGAGAATGGCTCTGATGCTTAATTCATGACTCCTGAGCTTGCTGCAATTCTTAATCAAATGGTAATCCTCCAATTCGATATCTTTATATTATTGCGAGTACTGTAGCAGTTTTATATAATATCTTATTTATGTCTTTTAGTTTTTTCTTATTAAATTTACTTTAGAAAGCTAGGATTATATCTATATGCTATATAAATGCGTTTAATGGATGTAATGGGAGTTCATGTTTTCTTAAAATCAGAGGTTTTTCTTCTATATTCCCTGGTTGTTAACTGGAAAACCACGCCTTAGTTACCTAGTAAAAGAGTCCAAATTGAACTGCCCACATATCTGCTTAGAAGCCATCTTGTGTATACTCTATTGCAATAAAACAAGCTTGCTTCTCTGAGTATTTGTCAATCTTTTGTTTTTTGTTTCAATCTTTTGATGCCAATCATAGATAATACAAAAAATGAACTTTACAACTTTGCTTTACCCACTTATACCAAGAGGATAAAGACAACTGCTGAGATTAATTTGATTTGCTTTCAGTTTTACTAGATATGATTTTAAGCATTTATAGGAGACTCTTCTACATTCAGCCACTGAGGTTAACTTTCATTTTATTTTGTAAAGAAACAATCTTTGCATGCCATTTACCCTCTTAACTTTTTCTTTAAAAAAAAAATTACGTATGATAGTAGATTAGTAGTATAAGTTATTGTGATACAAAAATTGGAGCAATATATATACAAATGACATGGTTGTCACTCACGTGGTTGAGTCCTTTTCAAGTGGCCAGCCTACTGGCTTTGGTCATTTTCAAGTGGCGAGGACTAAACAATAAAAGGCTGTTGGAATTAGCCGGAGTAGCTGCATCTTGGTTTTGGCCTCCCATCTTGTTAATAATAATTTGCATTGCGATACTATCCAAAGTTAAGTTAATTTCATATTAGCTCTTGAATTTAATGTGTGCTCATTTTCCAATGTCAGATCAGAAGAAACAAAGAACTAGTTAATTCTGTAATGTTTGTGCAGTGATGGAATCCCATATAGGCAAGCCAAACAACCTTATTGAAATTTAGTTCACTTAGCTAATTAATATATTGAGCTATCACCCATTACCCAATTAAAGATGGAAGTTTGATACTAGTAGTTTATATATATATATATATATATATATGAGGACATATCAAGTGAAAGCACTATTTTATTATGAGAAATGAGAGGAACAAATCTTGACCATTGGATCATCCATATACGATCAAGATTAAAAGTTACTGAAATGTCACATGACTTTATGTTCTAATCTTGACCATACATGGATGATTCAATGATTAAAATTTGCTCTTCTTACTCTCATAATAAACCACTCTTCTCATTAGATATATATATATATATATATATATATATATATAAGCTGCTCGTATCATATATGGATGAAGGAATCAATTATAATTGGAAAAGTACCTGTTCTCTTCCTCTATCCATGAAGTTCCATTTATCCTTTCTTGTTATGATGACCTTGAGAAGCTTCATTTACCACACTGTAATTGAAAGGATGGGTTATTTATTATGTTAATTCATATCATTTTCGTGTTTGCAAATTTTTGTAGAACTCTTTTTCAACTTTTCTTATTCACATAATTTCATTAATGCTAGAGATAATCTATAGTTTGTGTTCATTTTTCAAACTACTAAAGCTAATGATGGAGATGTTGGGCCAAATAGTGCAAGCTCTTGTATAAATCATGATGAATTTTTACATTTTCAGTAGCTACTTCTTTATTTTGAAGCTATTTTTGAATACATATTTTGTTCATTTTAACTTGAATATTGAATAGATTATAGTTTAGTTTAGTTTTGACTTAAATACTTTTTGAATTCAGGTTAAAGTAGTTTTAACTTTGATAATAGATAATTTTGTTTTTGCATATATATATATATATATATATATATATATATTAAAAAGGCGTTTAGACACAATTATAGGTGCGGCTAAAAAATCATAAAAAACGCCGCTAAAAGCTTGTCACCTGGGCGTTTCTCTACACCAGTACACCCTCATTAACAGCACTTTGGGCAACTGCTGGTAAATCATTTACCTGCATTTAAAAACTGCGGCTAATTGTTAATTTTAAATGCGGCTAAATGTTTTTTTTTTGTAGTGATCCGTTTCGTTAAGTAAGTAAAAAATAAATTGAAAAGTAGAAGATGTAATTTTTTTTAATTTAAATTATAAATCAAAAGAGAAAATGAATATATTTTATTTTTTTATTATATTAAGCATGTATAAAATAATTTTTATTATGAATTTTCATCTTCTCACTTTTTATCTATTCATCCAAGAAAACTCTAAAGAAGGATACAATTGGATTAAAGTACCAAAAAGATCTAATTGTTTCTGATGTGCCCCTCCTATGTATCCAGAATTAAAATCATATACAATTTACAAATCGTTGCCAAAACTTGAAGCTTTCAACATTACCTTCCTCATACTTAACCTCGTTAAGATGACCCGGTAAAGTGGATCTTTGAATGACCATCTTCCAGGAAACGTATTTAGCTGGAAGTGAACCTTGTCGCTTTCAAGTTTGAATTTTGAAGTTTTTCGACTTGACGCCATCATGGAGGGAGAGAGGGAACTCATCGATCCAACGCATCCCATAGTTGCCAAAACTATATTACAACCATTAATTAGTTATCTCTTTCATGAAATTGTAGAGTCATCAGAGTACATGGAGATGGAAGTCGGTCTTGTAGGAAGCCTTAATTTAATGGCGTGCCAAAGTCCACAAATAGACAAAGGAGACGATGTCTGCCCAAATAAAAAATGGACCATGGTAGGAGAGTTTATCTCTTTGAGCACTCATTCATGCATGTATATTAATAGGATATATAGTCTAAATGAAGAAAATAGTGTACATGAAGACATTTTCTCTACAAAATGGTCTTCTATATATAATGCGTTTAACTTTCTTTAACGAACAGAAAATAAATTTCTTTTACGCATTTTCCTTAATTTCTTCTATTGTAAAAGAACAAAATTAAAATTTTAGATGATTTCAAGTTCTCCCTTTTCATGTTGTGATGTCATTAAAATATACATAATATTAAAGCAAGGGTTGTCCATTCCATGTTTCACCGAGCTGGGATCTGTCTGTTTGTTATATTTTTATTATGGATCCACACAAATTTTGAAAATAAAAATTTTAGAGAACAAATTTATTTCTCTTGACAAAGAAGGGTAACTGTTCTAATTAAATTAAATTTTAGTATAAGGTAAAGTAGATTTGTGTATTGTCTCTGATTAAAATTTAAAATAACTTTTACATGAAGGTGATATATTAGAGAAATAAAATTATTTTTGGCTATATATAAATCTAATAAATTAATTTTTTGGAATAATTGGTTATTAAGATGATATCAAAAATTTTATGACTAAGTAGTTATGAGTTTGATCATTGCTAGCAATTATTACTATCCCTATTCTCATAATTAAATTTTCTAGCAAGATAAAATGAGCCCATGTATTGTGCAAACATTAAGATTATGCTTGAGCTTTTACTAGAAGGTTTAATTTTGATTCCAGATTTTTGTCAATGTAAAAGTTTTTTACAATTTGTTTTTGGTTATAACAAAGTTCAGGAGAAGAAGAGGTTGTCTGATCATTCCAAGGCTAGAGCATGATACAACCTTCAGCGAGAATTTACAGTGGTACTTACAAATGACTTATCACTAAAAAATCACTAACAAAAATCAAACTCAAGGCGTTTAAGTAAACACTTCTAACAATTTTTTAAACTGATAGCACCATATGTTTTAAAATTCTCTTCAATGTAGACATGTTTTACTAATGACATCAAGCATAGTCAGTCTACAGAATCTCATTGGAACGCAGTTAAAGTAAATTTTAGCCAAAAAAAAAATGTTGAAATACAAATTATTCTATTTTATTTTGATCAGATTTCAGTTTTAACAATTAATTCACTTAAACTTTCAATATTTAAATAACTCTCTATAGTTTCGAATTTAGAAATTAACCCACTTCAACTTTTAACATATACAATATAATTCATGTGATTGATTGTCGAAATTGAAATTACATGGGGTTATTTTTCATATATTAAAAGCTTAAGCGAGTTCATCATTAAAATTAAAATTACAAATTAAAGGATTGGGTTAGTGGTAAGAAATTTGAGTAAATTGCAAGAGTTAATAAGTTCAAACTTTAATATCACCATTGTACAAAAAGAAACATTTTAATGGTAATTAAAATCATAGGAAGCTTGTCAAAGAGTCATAATTAGATTGACTAATTTGAATTTTAACTAACAATATTTTGGTCTATAAATTTTAAAAGTCATATATAGAAGCTTCAGAAGAAGAGATTTTCTTTCTCAAAAGATAATGAAAAAAAAATGGAAATCTGCACCATCGATCACGGCAGAGGGTAATAACAAATAAGAGTTTCTACACAGCGGGCCGCAGCCCTTGGACTAACTCAAAGCTATCTTAATACCACAGAATTGCTCCACGTACCAGAGATGGATCGTTGAAGATTCAACCCTCGTAGCCTATATATAGCAAGGCACGTTGGAGTCTATACTTCACCACCAGCAACCTGCAAAAACAAGCTCACCATTCACCAACCTGCAAAACAAGAAGTCACCAATTAACAATGGCGAGCACTCGTGTTGTTCTCAGCCTTAGCTTTGCTGTCCTCTTCTTTGGTATATTCAACTGCATTTTTCATTCTAACACTTCTCCTTTTATTTCCTTTTTCCTTTTTTTTTTCCATTACGTTTTCTTTACACTTGGGTCTCTTATCACATTTATTTATCTAAGAAAATATATACATGCTTTATGTTGCTGGTTACGCCCTACCCATTAACATAGTAATAACTACGTGGATATTGATTTTTTTTTTCACATTATTTTTTTGAGGTATGAATTTTATCTTTTTAATTTATATACAGAAATTGATTCAACTCCTATAAAAAAATAGAAAAACTTCTAACATGGGTGTGTTTTTAATTTTTAATTATATCATATTATGGATAAATATATATATTCCCAATAGCTCATGATTTTGGTTTTGTATGCAGTGGCTCAAGGAGCCAAGGTTACTTTTACAAACAAGTGCACATATACCGTATGGCCAGGAACCTTAACCGGTGACCAAAAGCCTCAATTGTCATCAACCGGTTTCGAATTGGCAACCGGAGCTTCCAACTCCTTGGATGTCCCATCTCCATGGTCAGGTAGGTTTTGGGCTAGAACGGGATGCTCCAACAACGCTGGAAAGTTTACTTGTGCCACTGCTGATTGTGCCTCTGGTCAAGTTGGATGCAACGGTGCTGGTGCAATTCCACCTGCAACTTTGATAGAAATCACCATAGCAGCAAACGGAGGACAAGATTTCTACGATGTCAGCAACGTGGACGGGTTCAACGTGCCCATGTCTGTGGCTCCACAAGGTGGGAACGGTGACTGCAAACCATCAAGCTGTCCAGCGAACATCAATGCCGTGTGCCCGACGGAGCTGCAGGTGAAAGGGTCCGATGGTAGCGTGATCGCTTGCAAGAGTGCGTGCTTGGCTTTCAACCAGCCTCAGTATTGTTGCACTGGAGACTTCGGCACACCAGACAAATGCCCACCGACAAAGTACTCTGAGATTTTTGAGCAGCAGTGTCCTGATGCTTATAGCTACGCTTATGATGACAAGAACAGCACCTTTACTTGCGCCGGCGGACCTGACTATGCCATCACATTCTGTCCTTGAAGTCCTCGCTAAGAGAGTGACATTGTTATGTATGTCTTCATTTACACAGTAAATAAGTGCATACAAATGTATCGTATGAGTGATGAGGAATAACCGAATAAGTAATCACGTGCTTCGGTGATTGTATTGAATTATCATCCAATAAAGTTAATTTTTTACTTCTTTTTCTGTGATTTGGTTAATTATAAGGTTTTCTCGGTGAGAAATATTGTAAGCTGGTAATTAATCGAGCAAGTTATAATTAAGCTATTTGTTATGAGTGCCCATTTGGTTAAGGAGTTAAAATAGGAAGTATTAAATGTAAAATAAAAATATTTAATATCTTATGAATCTAAAATATATTTAATACTTTTTTCATTAAATAATTAGAATTTTTTTTATTAAAAGTTATTAAATATTTCTTAAACAATGCTCTTAGAACATTTGTTAGCAAGACCCTATAATTAATAATAAAAACAAAATAAAAGTTATAGTAAATGCTATATGAAAATACAATAATAATTATGGAATCAAATTTTTTGTCTTATTTTCTGGTTCTTTTTCCTGTTTTCACAATTAAATGATGGCAATTTATCAAAAAAATTAACAATTAAGAGAGAAGTTATTGTCAATTAAATAAGATTTTTTTTACTGAATTATCAATATTTAATTGGGAAAACAGAGAAGAAACTAAGAAAAGGAGATAACATATTTAAATCCGATAATTATGAGTTAGTTTTAGGGATATCTTGAGGGATTAGTCACTGCAATCGTGCGCGAGAAATACTTAAGAAACAAAAAAATAAAAGATAAGTTCTATTCTAACCATTTATTTGATTTTCATTTTTCAAAACGCAAACATACATTTCATAATTCTCAATGCATATTTACAAGAAGGAAATGTATTTTTCCTTCTCCCCAATGCCAGTTGGCATTGAAGAGAATTTTAAACAAACAGAGCCTAAGTTCATATGGAGATAGCTAGGTATATAGTTTGTCTAGAACTATTGAGAACAAAATAATTTGAATTTTACATTGTTTTTAATTTTGAAAGAAGTGATCTAATACATTATATAATTAAACTTCCCTCTCAACTAACCATTCCCTTAACCAAATATATATGACAACTATGTTTGGAGGATAAGGACATATAGTTAGAAAAAAATTGGTACATTATTTTCATTTGAGTTTGATTACCTATTTTTATTTAAACAATAAACAATTGATTAAAACTTATAAAAGTTGAAATAATTACTCACGGTTGATTATAATATTATATTTTTACTCGAGTTTTGAAATTTTAGATTACTATATGCTAATCACTTCTTGTTATCTTTTAGGATGAATTTGGCATCTTAAAGCAATAAAGATACCAAATTAAATCCCATGTGATAAGTATATAATTTGCATCTTTTATCCATTTACCGGTAGCCCTAACTCAAATTGAAGGCTATATTTCTGTCACAAACCTAGATTATTCACATAATCAGAACTTCATACACATCATATTGAAATAAATCAACATCATGCTCAGAAATGCTTATGAAAGGGGACATGCTTCAAGTTATGCTTAATTAATAAAGTCCAATAATCACTGCATAGCAAACCATGAAGATTTCATCAAGTGGAAACAAAGTGCAGAAACCTAAACCCAATTTCCAGAGTCCTATACTTACGGGTGGAAATAAATTATGCTAAGTTAGACTTTACTTTAAATATGGTCTAGCCTATTTTGTAAAATTTTGACCTTAGCCTAACTTGACCTTTTTGTAGAAATATAAAAGTATGGCTTAGACTAAAAGCCTATTTAAAGGTTTATATGTTACATAAATATTTTCAAATAAGACAATATATTCAAGCTTTATAGGTTTCAAATATGGATTTAATTTCTATCCACTGTCGAAACTTTACACTGTTATTCAATCATGTGTTGACACATCATTAAAATAGTTAGACTTTCTAGGTAGTGGTTGTGATATTCAAACTCTTTTAATGATTTGGCAACACATGATTGGATGACAGTGTAAAAAAATTGTACACTGATAGTGGATAAAAATTAAACTCTTCAAATATACCTAACATTTAACAAAATTATTGTATGGTGTATAAAATAAATAAATTATATAAGTATTTAAAATTTTAATTATATGTTATTATAATAATTAAATCAATAGGCTGTCATGCTTTTAAAATGCCTAATCCTTGACCTATTTAACAAAATAAGATTTTTTAACGGCCTAAGCTTAACTTATATGATAAATAGACTAGGTTAAAGTAAGTTAGGTCATAGACTCCTGTTAAGTTACTTGATCTATTTCCACTCGTAGATACCCATATTGTCAAATCTAACTTCAACCAACATTAAAATTGCCTATTTCAAAGAAAATAAGGATGCTTAAGTAGGGGAGGAAAAAAAAATACCCATTTTTTTCCCCATCAACCAAATTAATATTTATTTACTACTCTAAGAAAATGTGTCAGCCAACCACCCAGGCGTATGTGCACCAATCTTTTGTTGTATAGTAGGAAAATATTTATTTTGATAATTTAAAGATATACATGACATTACATTAATTTTTTTAAGAATATATACATGTGACATCAAATTAGTCCTTCAAAATTATATTTTTGTCATCAAGTTGGTTTTTGAAGGACAAAACTTTTGACATTAATAATCATTGTAGGACCAATTTAATGTCGCTAATAAATAAAAAATCAATATGAGGTCACGTATATCTTTGAAGGACCAAAATGAGTATACTAAATGGAGATAAAAAGGAAAGAAATAGAAAAAAAAAGGGGGTTCCTTGTACCCAAAAAAGGGTTCTGTTGCGAGTTGGGACTTAGGACTCGCACTCCTCTCTATTTTTCATTCTCTGTTGCATATGTCTACAATTTCAGGTATCTACCGGTTAAACTCGAGTTTCAGATGTCCACAGTTATAGCAACCACAAGCACAAACTGAATAAGAGTTAGGTCATAAAAAATCAGTTTTTGTGAAAGAGTCAAAAGCTCATCATATGTTCAACCCTCAAAATCTTTTCCCTTGACACAAAGGAATCAGAACTAACATATCAAGATGTCTTGGAAACTGATTCTTTGTGTGCTTTGGATTTCATTTTGAAGGGTTGCCATGAGACCTATCCTTGCTCTCCGATTGCGAAGGATATTGCTGTGGTGATTAGCTCTTGTGCTTGGCAGGTTCAGTGGTCTCATACCCTTAGAGAAGGCAACACTTGTGCAAATAATCTGGCTAAGTATGGCCACACAGTGGCTTACCTTCTCTTCCCAGGTGCCTTCTTTCTTGGTTCTGCCTTTCCTTACAGGCTTTTCTGTGTCTTGTTTGATAGAATGTAGTTCACTTTGCTTTTTTAGGACTGTTGACCCTGTTTATCTAAAAAAAAAAAAAAAAGAAACACGTTAGGTAGATCTCAACCTTGAAAACCAACTTACAAGGGGAGGGTGTCTAGGAACTTATAAACAATGTCCAAGCTCACACTTAGTCAATGTCGGATTCTAACATAACCATTGCATAGAAATTAATATATGACTTTAAGAATACACATTGTCGATAGGATTACACATAGTCGAAAGGTCAGTTCTTGTGACAACTAATGATTCTGTTGCAGTGAGTTCGTGCTTGTTTCAACTATACGCTCAATTTTTTTATTCTGGGAAACTTCTCTGCTATATATTAATTGTCAATATTTTTAGGGACCTTTCCCATGATCAGGTTTAGACTTGCGTAATCCACAGAATTAAAAAAAAAAAAGAGAAAACATAAAAAAAAATTAAAATAATATATACATGTTGGTATCACGAGTCACATGACATACTTTCCTTTCAGTATTTCTTTATTAGACTTTTTCTTTTGTTGTGTTTAGAATCATAAAATTTTAAATTGATTTGATTTGATTTAGAAATCAATTATCATGTTTGGAACTCATTATGAAAAATAGGATTTGAATCAAATCAATTTCTATATTTGGAACACCTTAAAGATAAATGGAATTAATTTTATTTTAATAATTTTACTTTATTACCATTAATTAGAATAGGTAGAATGAGTAAATACATAAGCGAAAAATTTTCAATTCCAAAAATTAAAACTAAAATAAAACCAAATCTACTTAAATCCAACTAAATTTGAGTGGATTTTTAGGCACATATAACTTAAATCAAAAGGATTTCAAAATCAAATCAATTTCTATTTTATAACTTTCTAAACAAAGAATTTTATTTATAAATCAAATCAATTCCTAACATGTGTGATTCCAAACATACTCTTTATATATCAACTAGCGTTGGTTCGAGTGGAAGGGGTTCGATCACCTTAAATATCTTATCCTGTATTCGATCATTTTAGTAGTATGTATGGAGAAAATAGACTATCTCGTGAGAGTAATCTCTCTCCTTCCGAGCTAGGAGATATCTTGATTTATACAAAAAAAAAACTCTTTATATAATTATTAATCATTATGTAGATTAGTTGATTGCTTTTAATTTTTGTCCATATAAAGAGCAATCCTATATCAATTACATTTAATGCAGATTGACTGCATTTATATTTCTCATATTAAGAGTAATCTCAATTACATTAATTACAAAATGAGATGTGACTTAGTTGACAAACTAAGCTTCATGTGGATGGACTTTACTTGCAATGCAGTTGTTCAAAATCCACTTGAAGCACCTTGTGGTCAAGACTAAGATGATGCCAGTGAGAATTAGTACAAGATCCAAAAGGTATGGTGATACCTTGTGGTCTTGAAAAAAAATAAAATATGAGACATGTTGGCATCTCAGAGTGTCACATAACATCAACTCCTTCTAGTATTTTCCTTTTGGACTGTCTCTATATATTAATATAGATTGCATTTGATTTTTGTCCATATTAATAGCAGTCTCACAACATCAATTACAATTACGCCTCGTTTGGCGGACAAAATTGAGTTTTGGAATTGGAATTGAGCTTTACAATTCCAATTATCTTATTTGGTATATATATATTAGAATTAGAATTAATTCAATGAAATTGGAAAATAATCAATTTATATTACTCTCAATTCTTAACTTAAGTTTTAAAAATTCTAATTCCAAGCACTATGTTTTTTTATTTTTTGAATATTAAAAAGTAAAAGTTAAAAACTATCCAACAATCATTGCTGTTTGCAACATTGACATAGTCCGACAACGTCGCCGCCTCCGCGCTCCTATAACGTCGTTGCTGCATGTTTCGCTCACGTTGTCCACTGTGCCTTTGACGTGCTAATCGCTGATGGGGCCTGATCACTGTCGTTGTCACGCATGCAATGGCCAAAATTGCCGCTATTCCTCCAATCACTGACTTCGGCATCTTGCAATCATCTTCGCCATCGTCAATGACGTTCTTTAGTTTGACATCTATTGTGACCGCTGTAATCCAACAACGCAAGCTCCATTGATTTTTTTTTAGAAATTTAAATTATTATTTATTAATTTAAATTTATTTGTTATATCTTTATAAATTCTGGATAAATTATTCAAATAATAAGATTTCAGTTCAATTTAAAATTACAATTCTAAAGTCTCAATTTTTTAATTGACCAAAACATAAAAATTAAGATTCTTGTTCATCCCAATTTTAATAGAAATAGAATTGAAATTAGAATTCTAAACTATAATTCTAATTCTATCATCCAAACGAATCCTTAGTAAAAATTAATTACATTTAATATTTTTCATATTAAGAGTAATCTCAATTATATTAATTATAATAAGGGGCATATGTTAGCATTTAATTTTTGTCCATATTAAGATCAATCTCACTTCATTAATTACATTTAGTGTAGATTGATATTATAGATTTTTAAAATTTTTTACACATTTCAACCACAAGAGTAATAATGTTAAGGGTTTACAACAGATGATCTATCAACAAAAAATTAATAGCAAGAATCAAAACTTAAACCTTTATGACGGTATTAATATAAACATTCTACCCATAATTAAAAAAAAATCCAAAGTCACCGTAATATAATTAAGCACCTATACTATATATTTAAATTGGCTTCTACAATAAGGGCATTTTCAAGTGATAATTTTAAATAATTTCTCAACTAATAATTTTAAATAATTTCTCAACTCTTACTCGATTGACTATTCAAATCTACAACGATTAATAAATTCGTAAATTTATACAAAACCTTGTTCATGAACTCAGATATAATATTTTTAAGTCTCTACCTATAAATAAATATATATTTACATAAAGTTATGTACATATATAAACATAGACATGGTCTCATGTACTTCAAAATCATAACAAAAAATGTCATACTTACTATTTTTTTTTTTACACCATGTCATACTTTCTATTTAAACTACACAATTTGTTTCACTTCATTTCTTATATCTATCACATTAAAATTTATAAATTCAATTTAGATAATACTAAATAAAAACATAAAAATGCAAAAGGACAGTGTAATGCAGAAGCTAAACGACTAGTTAAGTATTATATTTTAAGATCTCGGGTTACGTGTCCTAAGACCGTAACAACCCACGTGAACAGTCAAACCTCTGATGGTAATCCGATAGTATAAGATGAACACAATGAAACTGTTTTGGGAAAAAAATCAAACTTAAAATGCTATTGAAAATCTTGTATTAAAAAAAATGTTTATTATAATTAAACAAAATATTTTTAAAAAAATATATATTTTCTATAACAATATATACATAATTATCAATTATTTTTTAGTAATTTTTTAATTTAGAATTTGGAAAGCATTTAAATTGAGAGAAGTATTTTCTCACACACACACACACACACATATATATATATATATATATATAATGAAAATGCTTCATTAATTTCATCCTCTGTATATATATCTTTTGTCGTCCCAAACTTGACATACACTATTGAAGCTGAAGCTAGTTTTTCATGGCCAGCGAAGCCCTTCTCAAGTTTTTCCTTCCCTTGCTGCTGCTATGTTCAGGTGATGTATATGCCCCCTGCTCGTATATCTTTTTAAGCATAAAGGGTTTCATGTATATATTTGACGCTTCAGTGCTAAAGAAAAAAAAAATCATTCATTTCGTTTGCCCTCAAACTGTAATATATTTCCAGATTTAATTATTAGGATGAAGGCTTATGGGAGGACCATTAGATAAGTTTAGATATAATATATATATATATATATATATATATATATATATATAAAGAAAAATACAGAAGTACCACAAACAAACCGGAATAGAAACGCTCGAATATTATATATTAAATTATAGCCCTTCTGAAGTTTATTTTTCCATTATTATTACTCTTTTCAGGTTATGCGATGCCTCCTTTAATATATATATATATATATATATATATATGAGTTTAATTTCTATCCACTGTCAGTGTAAAATTTATTTATACTGTTATCCAATCATATGTTGTCAAATCAGTAAAAAAATTAACTATCACAATAACTACTTAGAAAGTCTAATAATTATTTTAATGATTTGGTAATACATGATTGAATGACAGTGTAAATAAATTTTACACTGATAGTAAATAAAAATTAAATTATATATATATATTACAATTTACAAGTGACTGCCTTATTGGAACCTAAAGAGGGGGAAGGAGAGGGGGGCGGTATCACAACCGCTTATATCTGGGGGGGCCCAATGGCGGGCCCTTATATATATCTTTAAATATAATGGATTTATGGCATTTATCTCGTTCCAGTATTCATCTTATGTGCACCTTCAAACTCACAAAAATGAAGCTGGCTTATGCAAAATAATCATTTAAATGAATATGGTACGAAAGTGAATCCAAATGTAGGGGTGCTCATAGAAGCCATTCAATCCGATCAAATTGATGAATTTGGTTTTCTTTCTTTAGAACATGAGCGTGATGTGTCTTCACATTTAAATGGCGTAAGATTAATTTTGTTTAAAGATTAACTTAATTATGTAATAAAATAATTTTAAAGAAATTTAAATTTTTATACTACAAATAAGTCTAATTATACGAAATTTAATTTGTCAATTAAATTACACCTCAAAATTAAATTAAATTTTATTTTATTTAAAAATAAAGTGAGATGGGCCACCAAACTGAGATAGAGTTGTCTATGATTATAAAGTAGTTCTAGAGAACCGGAGAGGTTGATGACAGAATTTGATCATAAAAGTACACAATAATTTCCATGATTATAATAACAAAAAATTTGCAACTAGGAGTACTCAATCTAATACGATGCATCTTTCAACGTGTTTTTCAGGAGTGCTTTCTGATGTGACTTTTCATTTTGAAAACCAATGCACATTCACTATATGGCGTGCCTCCAGCCCAGCCATGGGGGACGGGGAACCGGATATGGCGCCAGACATCTATTCGATATTCTACATGGATGATCAATGGAGTGGATCTATTTGGGCTCGAACCAAGTGCTCCACCAATGCATCCTATTACTTTTCATGTGAAACTGGTGACTGCGGGTCTGGGATTTTGGAGTGTGCAGGCCCAAAACCCACTTCCCCTGTAACTCTCCTTAGTTTTGTAATCAACCAGTCTGTGGTTTCCTATGAAGTAAGCTTGGTTCATGGACAGAATGTCATGGTTCGTGTCCAACCCAACGGTGGAACACTTGTGGATGGATCTGGCCCTTGCCCTGTTGTAGACTGTGCTAGAGATCTTGGAGATGTGTGCCCCTCATTTTTGGTAGCCGCGAACAAGGATGGGCGATATGTCGGCTGCAATAGTGCTTGCGATGGGTTGAAGGATCCAAAATATTGTTGTGATGGCAGTGGTTGCCAACCCGACGAGTACTCTCAAAGGTTCAAGGAGCTCTGTCCAAATGCTCACACCTACCCGGGTGATAATAAGCCTCCTGTTTATCAGTGTAAAGGGGCTGATAGTTACGATATAACTTTCTGTCCAGTGTGATAGACTGATGTTAGTTCTCATCAACTTAATGTTCATTACTGAGTCTAGAAAGTATAATAATATTGATAGTTATGCAGCAATTTTAGTATATATTTAATTTTAATTTAATATTAGTGTAAATAAAAATTATATTGTTATTTAATCATATATTATTACATTATTTAAAGAGTTTGATTCTGACAATAACTATTAAAGAAGTTAATTTTTTTAATAATATATTAATATATAATTGAGTGATAATGTAAAAGATTTTATATTTATAGTCGATCAAAATTAAGCTCCTTTAGTATTGTTATATGATGTGACAATATATGCTTGCATAACAATATAAATTTTTTTTTACACTTATATTAAATTAAAATGAAATCCATACTAAAATTGCTACATATAATTGAGTGATAATGTAAAAGATTTTACACTTATAATGATCAAAATTAAACTCTTTTAATATTGTTCTAAAGAAGAAAAAAATTACATAAACAATTTGTGAGAATAAATGCCTTGACATATATATTATCGGATAAAATACATTTTACCTTTTTAAAATATATCTTTTTTTTCTTTCAACTAATTGTTTTAAAAATTTTTTAATCGCTTAATTGTTGAAGTTTGTTTTGAAGTAAAAACATTACTTTTTTAGTTAGGTTAAACAAAACATGCGAACCTAAAGATTACAAATGGCAATTTCTTTTTATCACTTAATCCCTTTGAAGTTTATTTTTTATCACTCAATTCTCTGATGTTTGGTTTTAAGTGCCTCGAGTTGAGGCTAACTTATTGAAGAAGTAACGTTTTCAATTAAAATATCAAAGATTAAGTGATAAAAAAAATCAAAATAAATTGAGAAATAACTATACTTTAAGGAGATAAAATATATTTTATCTTATCCGAAGGAAGGATGGTGATCACAGGTAAGTCACAAGCAATTATTAGAGAGCCAATAATCACAACAATTTCTTCCCGATATAATTATATTACCATACATGAATTTATTATATTAGATGTGCATAAATTTATGAAATTATAATTTATTGTTCATTTTAATATTTTTAAAAGAAATTTTTAATTAGATTTATGCAAAAAAAAAGCTTAATTACTTTCAAATTTAATTATCTCAGATGAAAAATATAAAATTTTTATTTTATAAAAATTAACTTTATCATGAAACATTTAATATATCTAGTGTCTAATAAGATGTAGGAAACAAAACAATAACTAAAAAAATATAAAACTTAAAGTATTTTGATTAAGGTTTAAAATATTTCAAATTAAACATTTATTAGAGTATTTGTTCATTATAATAGGTAATTAAATATAATTAATTTAAAACATACTAACATTTTGAATATGCTATGTATACGATCTTCATTAATCACACTTATTAATAGATAAATAAGTAATTGATATTAAAATTAATATAAAATTTAAAAAGTTGGAGTAATTAAATTTATTACTTAAGTAAAATCAAATCAAATATAATTGAAATTTGAATTGGATTTGAAATTTTTAAAATAAATTTTAGATACATGAAAAATAAGATTATATCAAATGAGGAAAAATATGAAAGAAAAAAACTTATGTATGAGAGACATATAACATGACTCGACTTGCATAAACTGTATTTTATATAATAGTATATAGATAGATTGTGTAACCTATTTATCCTATTTTTATATATTATTAAATTATTGTGATTTTAAAATTTTAAAGTTCAATTTAATAACTAATTTCAAGTATAAAATTTAAACATTTTAGCGTAGGTTAAATTATTGATTATTTACTATTAAAAAAATTCTAAATTCTTTTAATAATTAATTTGATAATTTTCTAATTATTTTAAAATAAATATTAAATACTTATTAAGTTCATAATCTTATTGAATGATTGCTATGTTGAAGTGGTCAATGAATAGAGATATGCATAATTAATTTTTAATCTTGTTGCATATATTTTAAAATTAAATGGATATTTTATTGATATTTAAAGAGATAAGAGATAAAATTAAGATTCAAAATAGATAATTAAATTTTGAATTAAAATTTCTTGATAAAATTTTGAAACCACTAATCTTAATAAATATAAACACAAACCAATAAAAATTAACACAACATATCTAGATACAAACTTTGATCAAATGAGTAAAAATTTGAAAGAATATATATATATATATATATATATATTAGTGACACATTAGATTTGTTTAAATTACATAAAATGTATTGTATATAATAGTATATTGATAAGATATGATTAGTAATCAATACTATAACTATAACTATAACATTCTTAGAGATAAATCGTTGTTATTGGTATGAGAAAAGTTCTTCGCCGCTTCCTATAACTATAACTGCTTTTTTGAGGCTCCACTCAAGTTACTTTTTGATCAAACTTGGATGTAACTGCATTACTCATTGTGTACAAATTGTACTGAGATTGTCGTATAGGTATCAATTCCTATTGGCACAACCCATGAGTATAATTTACTGAAGCACATAAATTTAACTTGATCCAATTTCAGGGACCTGATCTTAACTGATTTCTACCTCAAAATATCCACACCATTTTTTGAAATTCAAAGTTAGCTAATGGACTACTCTGTTTCTCTTCCTTGAATTTGTGTCACGGACAACTTCTCGAATAATAAAGTATCCTTAATCCGCCATTGATATTTCTATTTTTCATTTTTGGTAGATATTGCTATTTCTATTTGCTGTTTCTACTTATCCAAACTAATGCACGGACCATCTCATTATGTATTCTATAATCTATCGCTCAGTGCTTGGCCTCCTCGGATTAAGCATTACAAATACATGCTATGATAATTTACATAGTTTCATGAAACAGTTTTACATTATATTATAATTTGGAACTTGTTATCTAGTGTTTCAACTTTCAACGTTGTCAATGCCAGATTCTATTACAAAGTTCCTCTTTTTTCTCTACTAGGGTTCCTTTGCTGCTGCTGTTGCTGCTTCCAATCAAGGTAGCAATGGCGAAGAAGAGGCAAAAGATAATTCCAATTGATTGTATAGCAAAATATTCTCAACAGCCAAGAAGCTCACCACCCAAACGCCGCACTGATTTCTCTGTGTTTACGTGCAGTTCCTCCTCTCTCTCCAACCCAGGTACCTTTCTCTCTGCGTTCTTATGTCTGTTCTATAATTTCCTGGTTTGTTCAATTAATGGTTACGGGCCTTGTTTCTTTGAATTGCCTAAGCTGGTCTGTGTTGAATTTGTTCTGGTTATAAATTCGATTGTGTTGTTCACTACATGGGTTTATTATCTTCAATTCGTTTGATGATTGGCTTTTCTTTTTATTGGGGTAAGTCTCAAACTTGTGGGGATCATTATGGTTTAATCTTCTTTTACTTCTGCCGGTGCACTGCATATTCAGCTAAAGCTTTTTGAATTAATTGTCAATTACTGACTGCAAAGCTAGTACCTTTCATGTGCCTTTTGTGCGATGCATCTGATAAAGACTTGAATTGTCAATTTTCACAGTCATTGTAACCAGATAATCAATGTCAATTGAAATTATTAAATGCCCTTTCCCCATTCCTCGGTCAAAGGTAGTGTGGCTTCCTATTGATGTCACAACTTCATAGATGATAATTATCTTTTAAAAATTGGTTTGGATTATAGTTTGTAAGCATTCAGGTATTTGGTTCTATGTAACTTTTATGATGTTTTACTGGTTGAGCTATGAAATATCAATGTAGTTTAATGCTTGTGCTTTGATAAGTTGAATGTTATGGCAATGGAATGAAATCATGGTTTGGTTATCGTGCTAAATGGTTTGGTGCATGCTGAAAATAATTTATAACTGATCGTTTTCAGTGCTCCAGTTATGCATATATATGTTGGAGGGAAAAGTGTAGAATGGGCTTTTGTTGCATTGACAAATAATGACATTCTTTGAAATCTCCATTAACTTTTGTCTTTTACCATCCATAGCCAAATTCACATGCCTCGACCTTTTAAAGTTGAGTACCTCCATTGAGCTAAGATGCTGCTCATAGACCTTATCAAAATTTTATAGGAGTTAATTGAGTTTTTTTTAAGCCAAATGACTTTACTTGAGCTAATTTTATAGATTCAGCACACTCTAAACCTGTGTTGTTGATGTTGTCAAGCATGGAGGTTTGGCCAGTGATTTGTTGATTTTTGTGGCAACTTATTTATTATTTATTCTCCAATACAAGCTATTCACCCAGGTTTTAAAATAAAGGGGAGCTTTCCCTTCCTCAAACATCGTGACTTTGTAACAAAGGGGTTTGAATTGCATTACCTACTCCATTGGGATTTGATCCTGTTGAAATAGAGAATATTAGGAAGAAAGTTTGTATTGCTTACACACAACCCTGTATTATTAATACCCACAAGTGGTTGATCGGAGTGGTAAGCGACTTACGACCCCATGAGGAGGACAAAGATTCGAATCCTAGGAGACGTCATTGTGGAGATGGCTAATAACCGTAATCGCTTGATGGCCCGAAGGGGATTTGTCTCACATCACATCCAAAGGGTGTGGAAATACCTCTGGTACAAAAAAAAGTATTATTAATAATAGGCTTTTGCTAATGAGTTCCCTAAGGGCACTAAGGAATTGAAGTGGAAAGTATTTGTTGAAATATATGTAATTTATATTTAGTTGTAGTCAAACAGTAGCTGTTATAGCAGCTGCAATAGTCAAAGATTAGGTGTAGATTAGCTGTTATAGCAGCTGCAATGACTGCATTGTCAAAATAGGTTGGTTGTAATCCCTCTAATTAAGGGATTTTGTTTGTACATTGATCTATATAAATTCATCAGGCTATGAGTCTTACTCTCAAAGCCATTTTTTTCAAATCTGTCATGGTATTAGAGCTCCTGATATGGGAGACTCTGTTATTTCTGCTGCAAACTAGCCTTCATTGCTAGGTTTCACTCCTTCTTGTTCTTTCTTCCTTTTTTTTGTTCCTTCTTCTACATAAACAGCCTTAATTGCTATCCCTAATCTCTGGCCGTAATCGTCCTTTCCATTGTTCCTATTTTCTTCTTTCTAAAAAACAGAGACTTGTCTCTCTGGTCTGATTGTTCTCCATGTCAGAGGTGGAAGATACCATTACTACAGCTCGTTCGGAGGAAGGAAGTCGCACACAGCAACCTGGAGATTTGCAGAACATTCAGGCAGCCTATAGACTAGATGGGACGAATTATCTCAAGTGGTCTCAACTCGTTCGTACAACACTAAAAGGAAAAAGGAAGATTAGTCACCTTAAAAGTACAAGCCCAAAAAGGCAGATCCTAAATTCGAAGCATGGGATGAAGAGGATTCCATGATCATGGCATGGTTATGGAATTCAATGACACCTGATATAAGCGACACTTGTATGTTCCTGACGACCGCTAAGGATATTTGGGATGCTGTTCAACAAACATATTCCAAGGCGAAGGATACTGCTGAACTGTATGAGGTTAAGATGAAAACATTGGCAGCTAAGCAAGGATCCAAGACAATTACTGAGTATGCCAACAAGTTGAAAACTCTATGGCAAGAGCTAGATCATTATCGGGTAACAAAAACCAAATGCTCAGATGATGCAACAGTGCTAAAAAACTTCATAGAATAAGACAGGGTGTATGATTTCCTTTGTGGATTGAATCCAAAATTCGGTCAAGTAAGAATTCAGATTCTAGGAAAACAGGAAATCCCGTGCTTTAACGAAGTGGTTACAATTGGTCGAGGAGAAGAGAGTAGAAAATGCCTGATGCTCGAATCACAAAACACTGACAGCTCTACCATGGTAGCTAACAGTGGCAAATCTGCCACAAATTTGGAAAAAGGAGTAGCTCTTGAAGTAGGAAAAGGCACTTAGATGAAGTCTCAGAATCGTGAAGAATTATGGTGCAACTACTGCAAGAGGCCACGCCATACCCAAAAGACATGCTAGAAGCTTCATGGAAAGCCTCCCAGCTGTGAATGGAAAAAATGAGATCAATCAAGAAACAGTGGGCCATCTAACCGAGAGTAGACACAGAAAAGAGATCAACCAAGAGGTGGTGGACAAGCATACATGGCTGGAAAAGAGTCTACATTACCTTAACTAAGTTCTCTCAATCAGGAGGAAATTGAGAGGGTAAAATCCCTTATCAACAGTCTTGATAAGGCTTCAGGTACATGTTCTTTAGCATATTCAGGTAAGCTACCATTTTCTGTTGGATTGAATGCTTCAGATATAACCTTTATTAACTCTTGGATCATGGATTCAGAAACTCTTGGATCATTCATCCAAATGTTTTTCCACTTACACATCATGTCTCAGTAATAGGAAAATAGCTACAACCAATGGATCCTTAATAACAGTAGCAGAATAGGAGATGTCAAAATAAGCCCATCATTGACCTTGAAAAATGTTCTTCATGTCCCTAAATTATCTACCAATCTTGTCTCTATACAAAAAACTTACTCAAGATTTATGTTGTAGTGTGATTTTTCACAACAATTATTGTGTATTTCAGAACAAGGATTCAGGGAGGACGATTGGACATGCTAGGGAAAAGGACAACCTCTACTATCTTGAGATACCAAGTCAATCAAAAATACCCAAGAGTGAAATATCAAGTTCCTTTATGTCAAAATCTATCTTGTCAAACAAATAAAATGTCTTACTTCATCATTCCCGTTTGGGACATCCATCGTTTATGATCATTAAGATTTTGTTTCCCTTACAAAACTGAATGTCGAGAGTTTTCATTGTGAGGAGTGTGAATTTGCCAAACATAAGCATGTTTCTTTTCCAATCAGCAATAAAAGAAGTAATATTCCTTTTTATCTTATCCATAGTGATATTTGGGGTCCATCTACTATCCCTAATGTTTCAGGGGCAAGATGGTTTGTCTTTTTTATTGATGATTGTACTTGTGTCACCTGGCTTTTCTTGCTTAAACATAACTCTGATATTAGTACTATACTCCCAAATTTTTGCTCCATGATAAAAAATCAATTTGGAGTTAGCATCAAAAGGTTTAGGACAGATAATGCTAGAGATTACTTCAATCAAACACTCACCCCATATTTTCAAAAGGAAGGAATTGTCCATGAGTCATCATATGTTAAGACCCCACAACAAAATGGGGTAGTTGAAAGGAAGAATGGTCACCTACTTGAAAAGACTCGAGTTCTCTTATTTCAAAAACACATGTCAAAAACCCTTTGGGGGGAAGCTGTCCTTACAGCAACTCACCTTATAAATCGATTGCCCTCTCGAATTTTGGACTTCAAAAGTCCTATGGACATCCTCTCGTCCTTCTATCCAAACCTAAAGACTACAAATAACCTTATTCTGAGAAGTTTTGGTTGTACAACCTTTGTTCATGTCCATGGTCCAAACAGAGGGAAATTAGATCCAAGGGCTCTAAAGTGTGTTTTCGTGGGCTATTCCTAAACTCAAAAAGGGTATAAATGTTCCCACCCTCCATCAAAGAAAGTCTATGTCTCGATGGATGTCACATTCAATGAACAAGAATCTTATTTTCCCAATCCTTATCTTCAGCGGGAGAACTCAACAAGGGAAGATAAGAAAAATTTCTTTGACTTGACTCTAGACCTCATGCCTTCTAACTCCACACCTGAACTTGAAATTTTTACTTCCACCTCAGAAATTTCACTTCCTGAGTCTTCCAATCTATCTCCTGTCCTAAATCCAAATTCCATGTCTCACTCAATTCCTAAAAATATGAGATTTGGCAAGGTATTCACAAGAAGAAACGTGGTTGTCCCAGAACCTACGCAGGCTCAAGAGTCTAACCTAAATTCTTCGAATGAGGTAACAATTTCTAAACCTCTACTACAAGACGAATCTAAATTTCAGGAAGTTGATGATGACTTGAACCTACCAATTGCTATTAGAAAAGGTACTCAAGAATGCACTAAACGTCCATTATACTCTTACAAATTTTCTATCCTTCAAAATTTTTTTCACCGTCTCATAGAGCCTTTCTTGTAAGCCTGAATTCCATTACCATTCCTACCATCTGAAGCATTGTCTAATGAAAAATGGCAGCAAGCTATGAACACAGAAATGGAGGCTTTAGAAAAGAATCAGACTTGGGAATTGGTAAAATTACCAGCAGGAAAGAAACCAGTGGGCTGCAAGTGGGTGTATACAGTGAAGTACAAAGCAAATGGGTCAATTGAAAGATACAAGGCTTGATTAGTGGCCAAAGGGTATACACAGACCTATGAGATTGACTACCTAGAGACCTTTGCTCCTGTTGCCAAAATGAATACAATAAGTGTTGTTGTCAATTGCTGCTAACTACAACTGGGAGTTGCAACAGTTTGACGTTAAAAATGCATTCTTGCATGGAGAATTGCAAGAGGATATTTACATGGAGATTCCACCAGGCTATGGTAAGGACTTAACTGCTCATATTGTATGTAAATTGAAGAAGGCATTGTATGGCCTCAAGCAATCACCCCGGGCATGGTTTGGGAGATTTGCAAAAGTTATGTTGACTATGGGCTACAAACAAAGCCAAGGGGATCACACACTCTTTATTAAACACTCTTCGACAGGGGGAGTTACCATTCTTCTGGTATTCGTTGATGACATAATAGTGACAGGAAATGATGACAGAGAGAAACAAGCTTTAAGCCAGCACTTGGCCAAAGAATTTAAGATCAAGGCTTTGGGAAGGTTGAAGTATTTCCTTAGGATTGAGGTTGCTCACTCTAGGAAGGGAATTTTTATCTCTCAACAAAAGTATATCACAGATCTCCTTAAGGAAACGGGCAAGACAACATGTAAGCCAGCAAGTAACCCCATAGATCCTAATCTAAAACTTGGAATTGCAAGAGAGGATGTTGCAGTAGATAGGGAAATGTATCAACGTTTGGTGGGAAGACTTATTTATCTCTCTCATACACGACCAGATATAGCATATGTAATAAGTGAAATCAGCCAATTCATGCACAACCCAAAGGAGACTCATTTGCACGCAGCCCATAGGGTACTTCAGTACCTTAAGGGAACATCGGGAAAAGGTATCCTATTTAAAAGAAACACAGGATTGGTACTTGAGGCCTATACTGATGCAGATTATGCTGGTTCTATTGTGGATAGAAGATCAACTTCAGGTTACTTCACTTTTATTGGTGGAAACCTTGTAACTTGGAGAAGTAAGAAACAAAATGTAGTCGCTCGATCTAGTGCTGAAGCAGAATTTCGAGCAATGGCTCAGGGTGTGTGTGAACTACTTTGGTTGAAAATCATTCTAGATGATTTAAAGATTAAGTGGGATGGTCCTATGAGGCTTTACTGTGATAATAAATCTGCAATCAGCATAGCACACAATCCAGTACAGCATTACTAAACAAAGCACATCGAAATTGATAGACACTTCATCAAAGAAAAGCTGGAGAGTGGTTTAATATGCACACCTTATGTCTCCTCACAAAGTCAACTTGCTGACATATTGACAAAAGGATTGAGCAGCTCAGTATTCAACACGATTGTCTCCAAGCTGGGAATGGAAAATACCTATTCACCAACTTGAGGGGGAGTGTTGAAATATAAGTAATTTATATTTATTTGTAGTCAAAGAGTAGTTGTTATAGCAGCTGCAATAGTCAAAGATTAGGTGTAGATTAGCTGTTATAGCAGATGCAATAGTCAAAGGTTAGGCGTAGATTAGCTGTTATAGCAGTTGCAATGGCTGCATTGTCAAAATTGGTTGGCTGTAATCCCTCCAATTAAGGGATTTTGTTTGTACATTGATCTATATAAATTCATCAGGCTATGAGTCTTACTCTCAAGCCATTTTTTTCAAATTTGTCAGTATTAAATGAAAAGTAGAAGCATTTAATATCATGGGAATTCAAAAACCATCTAATACTTCCTTTTTTAAGTAATTAGAAGAATTTATTGAGGGGTATTAAATTCATCTTAACTAGTGCCCTTAGGGCACTCATCAGCATTACTCTCTAAAGTGCACCCCTCACTTTAGAGGATCCAAATCTCATTAGCATGACCCTTAATAATATGAATGCATTAAGTACATGAGCTAATCAAGGACAAATTATAAATCTAATTAACAACTATTAACTTTGGTCATAACTATAGTTGACTAACATTCTAGCATGTGCTAAATGTACTAATGAACCTAATCTACTATTCTAGCATGACCTATTGATCTTCAAATTATTAAATTTTGTTGAAACATATGGTTAACCTTTCATCCGGTCAATGCTTTCATGCAGGTTCCTCACCGGGTTCATCTTCTGGTGAAATTAGATTGTCCAATGTCATAGAAAGCAGTTTACAGGATAGGAGAACGGAAGTAAAACATTTTTCTGAGGGTACACTGGTCCGGTGCTGCAATTCCCAAGAGCGTAGATCAGTGTGTTCATCTGAATTTTTTGATGATCCGCTTATGGAAGTTGATTCAGCTGTCCAAGATGAAGGTCTCAACCTTGGCAGCAATAGGTTTGTTTTGTACAGGCATGCTGGTACAAATAATTTGAGACCTTTCAGTTTCCTGTTTCTAATAAGCCTGAAACCTTTCAGTTTCCTGTTTCTATACAGGGATGCTAGTATTGAAAAAATTGACATTTTCAAGATGTCAGAATCTACCTCACACGGATCACCTGTTAGTGACAGCAATTCTCTTGCTGTAATCCCTGGAAGTGTTGTATGGGCAAGAACTGCTTGTCAAATGTGGTGGCCTGCTGAGGTATTTATGTTTATATCCTGTCATGTTGCTTGTTTCTGCCACTATCTATGTGCTTGTGAATAGAGCAATTTGACATGTAAAAGATCTGTAAACAAAGGTCTGGAGGTTATATGCCAGACAATGTAATGCTTATCTAGTTACCTAGTGTTCTGATCTGTTGCACACTTCCCTCTTGACATCTTGGACGAAGGGATTCCATACAGAGCCCTGTCCTCTCTTTTTGGCATGCTTAAAGGATCTTGATTTTACATACCTTTCACTTACCACCGAAGTTGTTTAATGGAAAATAGAATGGCATTATGAAGTTGTAACATGTCCTTATCTTGAAAATTGGAGAACCTGCACTTACAATGGCGTTTGGTATAATCAATTGAATAAGTTACATATCAGTTTAAGTTTCATGACTCTCATCCTTTTTTCTTTGACTCTTTTTACCTGTATTTAAGTAATTTAATATAATGAAACTTAAAGACTTGCTGATAGGAATACAAGAAAAAGAGTAGGATCTTTATTAGCCTACCTGTCAACCATGATAATCTTCCCTTTGTCTTTCTCTGTTTGCTTGTTCTACCTGGTTCCTCTCTCTTCTCCCTTTGAAGATGTGTGAGAATGTTCACTTGTTGGAACTCCAGAAGTTAAACTTAATGTTTTAAATCCATTCTTGTGCACTAGAAAATTTTAGTCCTTCAATTTGCAAGTTTTGAAGATTGAACTTTTTTGTGGCATCTCATATCTTATGCAAAATGTTGCTCAACTTTATATGTCAAAACGTTTCTCATTTTGTTAGACTAGGATAGAGATGAGGAAATCCAATTCCTTGTATGCTTGCATAGTTTACAATTTTAGAACTCTTGGTGCAAAATTTTCATACTTTTGATGTTGCATTGAGGTATATATTTTACTCCTTTAGGTGAGGAGCTGATTTTTCTAAGACTTTTTTGGTTTTGTACTTCATAAATGATTCATCTATATTAATTAAAAAAATTAACTTTTCCAGATCATGGAAGAAAGATCCACATTATCTGACCCAGTCAGTGATGGACATGTTTTAGTGCATTTTTATGGAAATCATCCCAGGTATTGTAGCATATCTTTACTGCTCTATGTGTGTTTCCTGGATTTTCCTAACCTGTTTACTGAATTGTATGAAATATTTGTCGCTTTACAGTGCTTGGATTGATCCAATGACAGATCTATCAACATTTGAGGATGTGAGTTTAATCCTTGTCTTACACTGCTTTCTCACATATAAGTTCATGGTGTTTAGAAGTCCCTATCTTGTATTTGCATTTCAATAACATATAAGTAGAGCTACTCCAGATGAGGGGGTAAGAAGAGGCAAAGAGAGAAAAAAGAAACCCGGGGGGGGGGAGGGATTATTTTGACAGTAGTTGTAATTGCAATCTGTTGCCCAGCAGCATGCGTCACAACTTACGTTGTGGACTATTAAAATGGTCTTTTAGAGTGAGCATATTGTTTTCACAGTTGCAAATCCTTCTTTCTATCCTACTTTCCTTTTTGTCTTTCCCCTTTTCTTGGTTGTTGGAGAATTGGGAAGTTTTCTGCACAATGTTCTGATAGTTGCAGATTGTAACGGAGATAGTTCTGTGATTGTCTGCTTAAAGTATATATCATCAACGTCTCATCTCTGTGCATGATTTTTATTGCAGTCTTTTGAAGAAAGGAGCAGTGACCCTTCTAAAGATTTTCAAGAGGCTCTCAAACAAGTATGTTTTAATCTAAAGCAGATGCTCAAGATGTTTTGACTCCAGTACATTTTACAGTTTCATCCAGCGGAATTTTGTATTTCATTTATCAACTATTTTTTCCCCCTTGATATGATTTTTCATTTGTCTTATTTGATATGATACCAGGCCTTACAGAGGAAGGAACAAATTAGTTCTTGCAGAACTTTGAGTTCTGATAGGTCTGCACACTTCGATCTGCAAGATCATTCATCTGGTATGTTCTTGATTTCTACTCCCAATCATGTTTTATACGGAAAAGTACAAAGGTCAAAATAGGAAATTGCATTACTGAGTCTTAGTGCTGCTTAAACACATTTAATATATAAGTTGAATCAGTTTCATTTAGTGAATGAATGAAATTACTATTTTAACCATCACTAATGTGATCCATTCTTGCTTGTGCAATGAAAACCTCTTGTGCTATCGACACGTTCTATTGATTGGATTGTTTCTTTAGTTAATTTAGTTAATCAGTATATCCAAAATGTTTCAACTCATGTACAATGATATTATAAGCCACTACATCATTGAATAAGTTTTTATTGGATGACTTTTCATAAAATCCATTTTTGGATTGGAAGTTCATATCATGTAGATCATACCTATATCATTTCATATGGCTTATGAGAGAATCTATACCTATATCGTTGTATTGAAAGTTCATATCATGTAAATCATGCCTATATCATTTTCATATGCCTTGTGAGAGAATCTAGTTTTTTCAAACTTGAATCCTTGTAAGTTGTGCATTTGTCAGCCTCAATTATGGAACTGTTTAGGACTTTGTTGTCTTACACACTCAAACACACTGTATACTGCTTCATATGCTATCAAAGTATGGATGTCCACTGGAAGATTATAAGTATAACTACCCATTGATTGCTATGATTTATTCTTTTTGTTTCTCCTTTGGCCGTTTTAATATTGATTTATGGTTTGAACTTGGAACAGATAAATGTACGTCATATACTTCAAGCAGAATAATGGATGATTTTCTAGAGAGAAGAAGGGGCAAAAGGGAACGTAAACGCAAAGTTCATTTTGATGTGAGTTGCTAACTCAAAAGTTATGGCATGATCCCTGTTAGAATTTTTATTTGTCAGGTGCATTAAATAATGAAATTCTTTTGTAGGAGGTGACATTTCCGCTGATTTCTTTCATGAAATTCTTTTGTAGGAGGTGACTTTTTCACTGAAATCAGAAAGAGAGGTTCGTCGGTTAAAGATAATGCGGTACCTGGGCCTTGTAGCTCCTGTTGGTTCTCCATTTTGACCATGATTGCGAGTAATGTATATTTTCAATGTTTGCGGCCTTACAGCTCTAGTTGGTTCTTCTTTTTTACGACAATATGTATATTTCAAATATTTGCTTCTACTTCTTGTCATTAGCTTTGTTACACTTTAGGAATCGGATTATTTTTCCAATAAAAGTTGTATTTAATAGCAAAAGTACCGAGCTATGGCTCCAACCACTTATGAACTGAGTTGGTTATGGCAATTTCTCGATGTGAGATTGGCTAAAAGTACCTTGTCAATGAAACTAAGGTGTGATAACCGGTCAGCACACTGCCTGTTTGTCATTGCATCAAACCCGGTGTTCTATGAGAACAAAGTATATTAACATTGATTGTCACTTTATTCGTGTTAGGATTTATTTATAGGTCATGCTTAAACATTTGTGCTATACTTGTACTTTCCGTAATTTGAATTTATAAATACAATAGTTGGGAGCCTAAAATGACATGGTAGCCGAATTTTCTTAAAAAATTCTCTCTCTCTCTCTCTCTCTCTCTATATATATATATATATATATGATATACTTTTTAAGCAAATAAAAATAGAGTTTAATTTCTATCTATTGTCAGTGTAAAGTTTCTTTACACTGTTATCTAATCATGTGTTGCCAAATTATTAAAAGAGTTTGACTATTACAATAACTACTCAGAAAGTCTAACTTTTTTAATGATGTGTCAACATATGATTAAATGACAGTGTAAAATTTTTTTTACACTCACGGTGAATAAAAATTAAATCCATAAAAATATCTATTGCATGATCTCATAGACACATCTTTGTGTGATGCAATTATTTCTAATCACGATTCGAAATTTTCCCGAAGTACTTAATATTTGTAATGATAGGTGAGACTTCTTTTCAATGTTGAACAGATAACGTGAGCTCGTTTCTATTTTTTTTCCCCTTTTAACTCTACGAAGATAAACATTGCCAATTTGAGAAGGAGGATGAAACTTGTGACCCTCAACTTTGGTGGGAATCATGCTACTATTGAGCCAAAGATCAAGTCCTCATCTTAATTATATTTGGTTATACATTGATTGAAAGTGGAAAACCATAATAATGAATATAGAATAACATGTCTGTGCTTAAATCACAACGTGGTTTGAGGGGATACATAACTTTTTAATTAGTGAAATTAAAACACAATTAAATCAACGTTCAGATTTATTTTTAGTCAATTTATTATCCAACTACTTTATGTTAATTGAACCAAGAGGACAATTTCTGTCCTTTTACTTTTATTATTCTAGCTTCAATTCAGCTCCATGCAGCCTTCCTAAATCATTCGGACCAACAATGTTAAATACTGTTCTGACAGCATGCTATGAAGAAGTAATAGGCTTGAATATTTGTGGTGGTTTCCAAACATAATCTGCATTTCGTGTTTCAAATCAATACTCATTTTCTTGCTCATATGACTGAGGTGCCCCTTCCGCACCCATAAAGTTTACAAGGGGCAATGAAGTTAATGATAGAAAGTTAGTGACGCAAATTAAATATTTATATTGCCCGCATGTTAACTTGATGAATGATGGACCTGTTCTGTAATGAATTCGACTAATCATTCATTTGTTTCTTTTCAGTATGAATCACTAGGATTATTTAATTGTAACAAGTATTTGATACCTTCTTATTTTGGAGGTCAATAAGCGTAGTAACCAAGAAAGAGATTTAAAAAGAAGGGAAAAGATAATGAAACAAGCTGATATGTATAAAAATCAGTAGATAGAGTATCAACGTTGCAAGCATAAGTTTTGTACTTTTGTCCAAGGATCTTCTGTTCAATGAGTATTAGGATCTAGTGAAGGAGCATGCTTTGTCCAAAACCCAATGGATGGTGTGTGGGGAAAAGCATTCCCACAAAAGTTGCGTGGACTACTTTTTATAAATATTTACATAAACATATGGGTTGCTGGAAGTTTGAGTTTTTAAATATTTATTTGTTATTAAATTTAAATATAATTAATAATTAATAATTAATAAATAATTAATAATTAATAAATATTTAATAATTTATTTTAAATATTTATAAAAAAAGATAAATTACAAAATAATCTTCTTTTACATAAGATTTAATCAATATACACTTTAACTTTTGTCTTTTTATTATTTAAAAATTATTCACTTAATATTAATCTAATAACACAATTAATTTTAAATGTTTCTTATTCTTCACTCACACACTTCGCATCAATCCTTTATTCTTTTCTTTCCTTTCACGTTTGCTTTTCGAACTGTCTTTTGTATCACATATTTTTTTTTAAATAAAAACATTTTATTTTTACAATATCAATTAATTTTTTAAAAAAAAATTTATAAAATGATATTTAAATTTTTTATACAGATTTATATGTACTCTATGAAGTTATCATTTTCCAAAACTAATATTTATGAAAACAATACTAAAGAGATAACTTTTTGAGGATAAAAAACACACCTTATAATATATACTGAATCTGTTAAAAAAATTAATGTAATTTTGTTTAGAAAATTAAAATTTTGTATATAGAAACTATTAACCGTGGGAGGCACCAGAAGCTTGTGACTCTGACAATCCAACTTTAGAGGCGCATTCACCACCTATAAAGCCACAAAGGGTGCTTACAAATGTATCTCACAGTCACTGATAAAGAAGTGGAAGTGGATTCATTGCAGCACATCCATCTCCAACACTCAACACAAATGGCTTCTCAAGCACCCCAGCTCAACTTTGTCTTGTTTCCTTTGATGTCCCAAGGCCACATGATCCCCATGATGGACATTGCAAGAATATTGGCGCAGCAGGGTGTTGTTGTTACTGTAGTCACCACACCTCATAATGCAACTCGTTTCACAGCAACTTTTGCTCGTTCTATTGAATCTGGGTCTCAGATCAGATTAGTTGAACTCCAATTCCCATATACAGAGGCTGGATTACCAGATGGGTGTGAGAATCTTGATATGCTACCTTCACTGGGCAATGCCTTGAGTTTCTTCAATGCAGCAAGTACTCTGCAGCAACCAGTGGAAGAACTCTTTGAAAAGTTAACACCTCCACCAAGCTGCATAATTTCTGATATGTGTTTGCCATATACAGCCAACATTGCTAGCAAATTTAATATTCCCAGGATTTCTTTCCTTGGACAAAGTTGCTTCAGTCTCTTGTGTCTGTACAATTTGGGCGTCTCTAAATTTCTGCGGAGCATAACCACAGAAACTGAGTACTTTGTTTTGCCTGGTATGCCTGACAAAATTGAGATGACCAAAGCCCAGATACCGGGATCAATGAACGAAGACTGGAAAGAGTTTTATGGGAAAACGGCAGCAGCTGAAATGGCTTCTTATGGGGTGGTCATGAATTCTTTTGAAGAGCTAGAGCCAGCATATGCCAGGGATTACAAGAAGGCAAAAAAGGATAAAGTGTGGTGCATTGGCCCTGTTTCACTTAGCAACAAGGATCACTTGGATAAGGCTGAGAGAGGAAACAAGGCCACAATTGATGAACACTATTGCATGAAGTGGCTTGATTTGCAGAAATCGAGGGCTGTAATCTATGTATGCCTTGGAAGCATATGCAATCTAACTTCATTGCAGTTGATTGAGCTTGGTTTGGCCTTAGAAGCATCAAATAGACCCTTCATGTGGGTTATCAGGGATGGAAGTCAATTAGAAGCATTGGAAAAGTGGATTAAGGAAGATGGATTTGAGGAAAGGACCAATGCTCGAAGCCTTGTGATTCGGGGTTGGGCTCCTCAGGTACTAATACTATCACACCCTGCAATTGGAGGTTTCATAACACACTGTGGTTGGAACTCAACCTTAGAAGCAATATGTGCTGGTGTTCCAATGGTTACATGGCCACTATTTGGGGATCAATTTTTCAATGAGAAACTAGTTGTGCAAATATTAAAAGTTGGAGTAAGCGTTGGGGTGGAGACTCCAGTCAAATGGGGAGAGGAAGAGAAAACAGGCGTGTTGGTAAAGAAGGAAGATGTTGAAAGAGCAATAGAAAAGTTAATGGATGAGACGAGCGAAAGTGAAGAAAGAAGAAAAAGGGTTGAAGAGCTTGCAGTGATGGCTATGAGAGCTGTAGAACAAGGGGGATCTTCTTATTCTAATGTGACCCTCCTTATCCAAGATATCATGCGACAAACCAAGAGAGATAAATGATCTTTCTCACTTGGCAAAAACAGATACGTTCCACTCTTTCCCTTGCTTTTCCCCCTCCAATAAATTCATTCCATTAGTGAATCAAGCAGCAGAAAATTCTTGAGGACACATGGTGCCTCTTACATATGCAGCGGGCCAATGAAAACTACAGGTTTCACCATATAGTTTTTTCCTCAAATTATTTTTTTATTCCTACTTGTTCAGTGGATAATTGAGTGGTGCACCATGTGTTTGCAAGTATATTTTCTTCTATCAAGAGAGACCAGAGTTTCTATATACCCCTTGAATTTATTGAGAAGTTGCACAAATTAATAAGTATTTCTATGCACTACTTTGTTTCTCTAGAACACTATATGTAATCTACCATTGTTGTCTTAACTCTTAAGATCCAGTATTTCCCCAGATTGATTGAACCTCTAATAGAACTCAATGTGATCAGCAGGGTTTAATCTGATTAGGATCCAGTAAATGTCATTTTCATAGTTCAAATGCTAAAGGCAGGGTTTGGTTAACTTTCAAGTTTCAACACATTGCGTATTGGTTCGGACAGCCAAAGAGTTTTGGCTTGACTTTGCCGTGAATCTGTAGGGAAATTTCACATACTAGCACTTTTCTTCAAAGCAGATTGGACAGTCCTGCTACAATTAAAAAGAGACAGATGGTCTCACATCACATGTGAGCAGTTTCTATACGCTAGTCAGTTCATATCTACAACCAGATATGATATGAATAGGGGAGGGGTGGGGTGGGGTGGGCGGGTAGTAGGCCCCGTCCCCGTCCGTAGATGAATATTTATTCTCTTTCCTCATTTTATATTCGTATGAATATTTATTCTCTTTCCTCATTTTATATTCGTATGAATATTTATATATTTTTTTTTACAGGTAGTTGGGATTTCTATGAGTATATGTAGATATTCATTAAATTATTATAAATTTTAAATTTAAAAAAATCAAATAAATAAAATAGTCTCTAATACCATAATTTTTCATAATTTATTAATTATAAATTAACTTAATTCACAACTTTAAATAATTAAAATAAAAGTAATAATATAATTTTCTTAAAATAAATTTTACAAGCTAAATTTAAATATTAAATCAAAACACTAATTAAAATAATTTTAATAATTTCATATAGCAAGTACTTGGATATATAGAGGAAACAACCTCACTTACACCTCATTTAATAAACAAATGTTAAAAAATTCATCTTCCTCCACTGCAAAAGAAAAATTGTTCCCCAAAAATTTATCCGCTGGGGCGGATAAAATGGACATTCCTAAATATGATATAGAAATGCTAAAGTCGTTTGTATTAACAAAAATAACTATTATTTCATGTTTCAACGGACACTTCACCCCTCCCAACCGTCTTGCAACCGTTTATTGTTTCGGTGCTGTACCCTAAGCAAAATTTGATGGGAAATATTCTGACATTTTCTTTTTTTAGAATACCATATTTAAAATAAGTTATTAAGTATTTATTAATTATTATTTATATTTAATATTTTTTAAAATTTTATTATAAAATTAATAATTAATAAATAATTAATAATTTGCTCTAAATAATATACCTATCAAAATACTATAATAATTCTTTTTAATCGAATCGAATGTTAACAAAAGTCACTACCAAATCCATTTACGTTACTATACTTTTTAGGTGAAGAGAGCATAATGCGATGCACGGTGCGGCTCCTATTTTTTTTTTTTCTAAAAAAAGAACCTCACATTTTGTGATTCACAGTGAAACAGCATTCCTTTTAAAAAAAAAATTCAAAGAATTATTTTATTTAACCTATGTTACAAAAATTGGAGAATGGAAGAGAATGATAATGATAATGATAAGTAAAGTTGCCTTTGAGTAGTAGTTACTAATATCATTAAATGTGTAGAGTGTAGTGGTAACGAATTTTATATTTATATACTATTATTATTAGAATATATAAAAAAATTTATTTTAAAAAATAATTAATAATATCAATAAATGAAAAGAGTGTAATTATTAATAAAAAAATATATTTAAATAATAGTAATAGTATATAGTTTATTTTATTAAAAAATTTCATAAACTTATCATATTTAAAGTAATAATTAAATAAAAAAATAATTTTAGTAAAATTTTATAAATAATAAATATAAATTATTTTTATTTTATCTAGTTATCTTTTATTTTTTAAATACTAATATTTAAAATAAATTATTAATCATTTATTAATTATTATTTATATTTAATAAATTTTTAAATATTTATTATAAAATTAATAATTAATAAATAATTATACCATTTTTATCAAAATATCATAACAACTATTTTTGGTCAAATCGAATGTTAACAAAAGTGATTGCCAAATCTGTTTACGTTACTACACTTTCTAGGAGAAGAGAGCATAATGCAACGCACCGCGAGGCACCGTTTTTCTTGTCTTTTCTCTTTTTCAAAAAAGCTCACGTATCACTTTTCACAATTCACAGTGAAACAGCATTCCTTTTTTAAAAAAAAATTCAAAGAATTATTTTGTTTAACCGTTGTTTCAAAAATTGGAGAACAAAAGAGAATAATAATAATACTAATAATAATAATCATAATAATCATAATAATAATAATAATAATAATAATAATAATAAGTAAAATTGCCTTTAAGTAGTAATTCCAAATATCATTAAATGTGTATAGTGTAGTGGTAGCATATTTTATATTTATATACTATTATTAATATTACTATTATTATTATATAACAAAATTTATTTTGCAAAATAATTAATAATATCAGTAAATGCAAAGAGTGTAACTGTTGATAAAAAATATTTAAATAATAGTACTAGTATATAGTAAAACTAAAATTAATTTTTTAATATTTTTTATAAATTTATTTTATTAAAAAATCATAAACTTATCATATCTAAAGTAATAATTAAATTTAAAAAATTATTTTTAATAAAATTCTATAAATATTAAATAGAAATTATATTTATTTTACCTAATGATGACGTAATAATTTTTTGGTATAGTTTTATACAATTTTGAGCCATATAATAATTCAAAATTAACATGAGTTATTGAAAAAGCTGACAACACTGTCTAATCGAATTAAGTCTAAATTTTGGCGTTGCAGTAAATTAACCGATTTTTAAAACTGGTCCAGTTCTATGATTTTTATGATTGAATCACTAGGACAAATTTTAGGTTCAGTCCTAACCGGCACAGAATCCCATCAACGGTTTAACCAATCCAATCAAACCGATTTTAAAACGGCTTAGTCATGAAACAATTTTTAGGAACTTCTTATGAATATACATCTTGCTATTTCCAACAGTGTTGCAGATCCATATCAGAAAATAATAGCTAAGTGTCACATAAAATAAAATAAAAAAACTAACTAATAACAATTGAAATTTAATTTTAATTTACTATTAATAAAATTTTATTTTACGCTTTCACTTAATTATACATAACAACAACATTTATCTTAAGAGTTAAATTATTTTAATAACCTGTCTAACAAATGATTAAGTATAGTGTAAATTTTTTATATTGATAATAAATCAAAATTAGACTCTAACAATTGTTGAATCTAATAACATAATTTGTAAAATCATTCACTAATTATGTAAGTTAACTAATCAGTTGTGATAAATTACTTTCCTGTAAAACAAGATGTCAAGTTAGCCCTATGACTCGGTTTAATTGCATATATTAATCCATGCCTTTTTGGATGGAGCCAGCCGGCCATGAGGAGTTTTCCTTGACTAGATTTGGCAGAAAAGTTAAGGAGGTCGTCTTGTAGTCTTTGGAGCATGCGTATGGTCGGCATTCACTTCTGCTACAATTGAAAAGGGACAAATAGGATTCACATGTGTATCTAGTAAGTTGTTACCCATGTCAGTTTATTAATACAAAACATAGGCTATGCTTTTATGCCCTGTGTTAAAATTCAAGTGTCACTGAGGGTGTGTCACGATAGATAGAAATGGATTGAATGAAGAAGTCTCACGTTAGTTAGAAATAAATTAAGTGAAGATCATATAAATGAGAAAACTTATAAACTTAATGTCTTAAGATTTTGAGTCAAAATGTGGTGCCAGACTCATTATTGTAATTCATTGCTAAGCCTATTGGATGAAAATCTCCTTAGCCTCCCTAATAACCTAACAATTAGTATTAGAGTCAATGGTTCGACTAAGACGAGTATTGCATATAATGGTTGAAGCCCAAATAGAGTGTCGTGTTTGCACCTAATAAGCTTAGGCTTTGTTGATAATCCCGTAGATACTTAAAAAGGTTTTCACTTGAGGAGGAGCTCCTGATGTAGAGATTCACACTTAAAGAGGAGAATGTTGAAAATTTAAATGTAAATGAAAAAGTCTCATATTAATTAAAAATGGAACTATATAAGTGAAAAGATTCATAAACCTAATGTCTCAAGATTTTGGAAAGATATATTATAACTACACTATTTTGGTTCAGATCTCCCTGGCCCCTAATCGCCTAACACCATACACCATGTTCACTGCAGTCAAAGGTTGGAACGAGCTTAAATTTGTCTAATTTTGAACTTTTCCATTATCATTCTCTTCTCCCTAGTCCCAACTAGTGAACAGCACCCCACTTCAAATGGCTTTAGAACCCCATCAGCTTCATTTTCTTCTAGTACCATTTATGAGTCCGGGCCACCTTATTCCCATGGCAGACATTGCTAGGCTCCTAGCCCAGCATGGTGTGATTGTCTCAATTGTCACTACACCCATCAACGCGATGCGTATCAGACCAATGATTGACCTTGTCATTGCATCTGGGTTCTATATTCAACTTTTCCAACTCCAAATTCCAGTGCTTGAAGCTGGCTTGCCAGAAGGATGTGAAAGCTTGGAGTTAGTCCCCTCCCCTCACGCAGCTTGATCGGGAACTTCATTGATGCTGTTAGTAAGTTGCAAAAACCATTAGAGCAATTAATTGAGGAGCTAGAACCCACCCCGACTTGCATTTTAGTTGACAAATTTCACTATTGGATAGAGGATGTTGCTAGCAAGTTCCAAATACCAAGGCTTGTATTTGATGGGACATGTTGCTTTAATCTTCTGTGCTTCCGCAATTTACTCAAGTCCAAGGTTTATGAGAGTGTCCCTGAATCGCAGCCTTTTGTGGTGCCTGACTTGCCTCATCGAATTGAATTAACCAGGGCTCAGCTTCCAATAGACTTGAATCCAGATTCCCAGGAATTCAAAGACATTCAGGAAAAGATGAGGGCTGCTGAACAAGGAGCATATGGGGTGGTGGTCAATAGTTTTGAGGAGTTGGAGTTAGACTATGTCAAAGAATATCAGAAGGTTAAAGGTGGCAAAGTATGGTGTATCGGTCCTGTATCACTATCCTACAGGGCAGCACAGGATGTGGTTCAGAGAGGTAACAAAGCCACAGTTGACGAAAATCTTTGTATGAAATGGCTTGATTCATGGCCACCGAGATCAGTTGTTTACGTGTGTCTTGGCACCCTTGGCCGCTTAGCTCTTGTACAATTTGAAGAACTTGCTTTAGGCTTAGAAGAATCCAATTGTCCATTCATTTGGCTGATGAGAGAAGATGAAACAGGAGAGGCGAAGAAGTGGATGTTAGAGGATGGGTTTAAAGAGAGGACAAAGGGGAGATGCCTCATAATCCAAGGTTGGGCACCACAGGTTCTGATTTTTTCACACCCTGCAGTTGGAGGGTTCTTGACACACTGCGGTTGGAATTCAACGCTAGAAGCGATTTGTGCTGGTGTGCCAATGATAACGTGGCCTATGTTTTCTAATCAATTTCTTAATGAGAAGTTGATTGTGCAAATATTGGGCATCGGTGAACGATTGGGAACTGAGGTTTCTGTACCCATGGGGAAACAAGAAAAGTATGGAGCGATGATTAAGAGGGGCAAAATTTTAGAGGCCATAGACAAGGTTATGGGTGAAGGAACCAAAAAGGAAGAGAAAAGAGAAAGAGCTAGAAAGCTTGCAGAGTTGGCAATGAAATCAATGGAAGCTGGAGGATCTTCTCATCTTAACATGAAAATACTAGTTGAAGACATGGCAAAACTAGCCTTTGGCAATCAACACAACTAGTCATCAGATTTGTAGGTTCCTCTGTAACAGTTTAAGAGCAGAGCTTCTTTCATGGTCAGGGCAATGGCCACACCAACTTCTTTTTTTTTTCTTTTTTTTGGTGAATAAAAGTTTGGATGAGGGGAGGCTCTTTCTATTATAAGACCAAGGCAATTCAAACATGGATATCTTATTTTAAATATAAATCATGCAATTGTTATGAGGAGAAAATCGACTAAGTGAGTCAACCCTATTGGTTATGTATCTATTTTCTCTTTTCAATGCTTATCTATTTTCTCTTATCATTGATTTTACCATTAAGGTGATATTTTGCAATAAGTTCTGATTGCAGATTTACAGTCTATTGTTTATATATAAGGTCTAAAATTTCAAAAAATTATGTAGTTATAAAATTTCACATTAAAAATATATAATTATTGTTTTAATAAGAAATTATTTATTACAGAATTAAGAATAATAAAAATATTAATACAATAATAATTTTTATAATATAATATTAAATAAATTTTTATCATAAAGTATAGTTATATAAAAAAACATTGAAGTATAGGCAATTTCTTGTATAATAATGAATCTTTTTTCATGAAGATATTGAATTCCTGTAAATAAAAAACTAAGTAATTAAATCTATTTAATTAAAATATAAAAATTCAATTATAAGATTATGAAATCCAAAAACATATGATTGCTTGCAGATCAATGATAGTGGGAGAGAAGAAAAGGAGAATTATAATTAAGGTAAGAAAACTATATATCAAAATATATTATTTAAATATTTATAATTATTTAAAAGCTATTTTTGCTATAAAAAAACTAAAGCTACTTTTGCTATTAAAAAAAAACTAAAGATAATATGATAGTTAATATTTCCTTTCAATTTTCAAGCTTCAGTTTCATTATTTTTTTTTTCATGCAACACGTTTGTAATATATATGTATTAGTAAATCACTTATAACATTCCCCAAACAAATGTATAAATTTTAAATATTTTGATATAAATTTTTGAAAACCAAATACTTTGATTATTATTTAAAACTATAAAACTCAAAAGGAGTAACTCAAATGGTAAATAAGTTTGAGCTAAGCGGTTGAGAAGTCTTTGTAATGTTAGGGTTTTGAAATATCTCAAGCGAGATTAGTCTCACACTTTAAAAGAATACTTGGGTAAAGACAAAAAAAAGAAACAAATATAAAAAAAATTATCTTTATATATTAATAAACATATTTTAAAAATACAATTATTGTTTTAATGATAAGTTATTTAGTTACAAAATCTAACATTAATAAAAATATTAATACATTAATTTTTAATAATATAATAGTAAAATAACAAGAGAGAGAGAGAGAGACTTTAATTATGAAGTTTTTAAATTAATAATTCTTTAAAAATGTATATGAAATTACAATTTTAATTCTAAAAGGCCATCTAAACATGAAAGTTAAAATTAGTTGGTCCAATTCTAAATTCATTTCCAAACAGTCAAACACCAAAAGCTGAAGGTAAATTTCCGAAGGTAAAGTTCTGATTTCAATTGGACTTTTATGTGTATTTGGATTAATTATAAAAAAAATATGTTAAATATTGATTGTGTGTATAATTAATTTTTTTAAAAAAAATTAATTATGAGAAAATTAATTTATGTTTATATATGATAATTCATAATTAATTTTAAAATAAATAATTTTATTTGGATTGCATAAAAAATAGTTTTTATGTATTAAATTACTAAAATATATATGGAATGATTAAAAAAGTTATTTAGTTGAGGGTAAATAGGTAGTTCTCACCCAAAACTTTTGAAATAATCTGAAATCAAATAATCAAAAATTTTAAATAAAATTTTTTCTAAAAAAATTGTTTTTAATTAATGAAAAAATAATATTAACTTATAATCAAGTTTACACACTTTAAACAAATAAGATAAATTTTAGATAAAATAATTTTGAATTAAAAAAAATGTTTTAAAAAAGAATTAATATTTCCTAACGATGCTCTTAGATACCTAAAAGGAATGCTTTTCCAATTTGAAGATGATATTTTTATATTTGTATTCAAATTTTCTTATTTATATTTTATAAAAAAATGTACTCATTAAAATTTTTTGATTTCGATAAAACTCAATTCAATTTTTTTTCCATATATTTCATTATAAATTTACATATTTTTGTTTTGGAATTTTACATCATACATTCAAATAATATATATTCATTCTTGCTATTTGTTTTTCTAATTTTTATCTGTTTCATGATTTATCTAAGTTTAAAATTTTCCATTTCCATTTTCCTCCGAATTCTCAAGGTTTTAATCTCTTTCCCGTTGAATGACTGATTAATCAATTTGAGACACTTATGTTAGCTTTGTATTAGGCATTATTAGATGTTTATTGTGCCCAATATTAGTACTTTAGATGAGTTTAATGTTGTTGGGCTTCATTGGGCTTTAATGCAAATATTGAATAATTTTCGGATTTTGATGCATTTTGACCTTTCTTCCTTTGTTAGGTCATAACTTGGGACTCGGTGATCCAATTGAGGTGATCTTAGTGTCTTTGGAAAGCTAAGGCAATGCTCTACAAGTTTCATGAAGAACTCAAGAGCTGGATCGGACTTCTAAGGGTCCAAAACATCCCTGCAATGCAGAGTGGATTTGCTGTCTGGAAAATCTGGGCAGTGTGCACATATTGGACTACATAGTGAGTTATAGGCATCCTCTTGGGCTGAAACTTGGTCATTTGAAAGATAAGACCCATATCTCCAACTTCACTGAAGACCATTTTGTCAATAGATGTCGTTTTAGGCATGATAATGAAGCTACAAGTTGGTCTGAATTTGGAAACACGTTCTTCCAACCTAACTTGAGGTAGGTGCAGTGTTTTTGGGATTTCTGGAGTTCTAAAAGTCCAAATGGCATGATTCAAATTGGAGATTTTCAAGGAGACAACTGACTACAACTTTCATGAAGACATCCAAGCCAAAATGCACCGTCTAGGTGATGAAAATAAAGCCAGAAGTCGGATAAGAGTTGTTGACTAAAAGCCACCAACCATACACCAACCCACCTACCATGCACCAACCCACCAACCATGCATCAAGCTTCCATTTTTGACAATTTTCATATTTTTATAGCTTGTATTCAGATTATGTACATGTACAAATTGGCTTCTAGGATTAGTATAAATAGAGCCAATCTCTTTGTATTATGGGAATTCAATTTGGAAGTAAGTTAGAATTCAATTTTGTAGTAAGTTTGAGTATTTGTTAGTTTTCTTTCTCTTCTTCTCCCTTCTCTTTAGAATTTCATTTTTGTTTTTTATTTTCTGAGTTCTTCCTTCCCATCCATGGAAGGCTAGGCTCTCATAATCAATCCAAGGGATTAACCATCTTGATGTTTAATTTGGAGATATTGTTTCGCTTGTTCATATTGCTTAATTGTTATTCAAGTTTCTCTTCTTCCTCTTTTGATTTCTATCTAGATTGAATTGCTTAATTTGATTTAGATGTTAATGTGATAATAGCTTTATTGTCATGTATTCAAAGAGGATCATAAAGAATAAACAATTTATTAAAGCTTTTTGATGGATTGTTTAGCTTGGTTAAATTCTGGATCTTAAATTAATCTATGTATGGATGGTGCATACTTTATCTAACCTTGGTTAATTAAATTCTAGATGCTTATCTAGTAGAGGATTCTTGGATTATGTTGAGGCTTCTTGATATGATCTAAGGCCAAGAACATGGTTAGCGATTAACTGAATTCCTTGTGATCAATGATGGATTAAACTCAAGATCGGTAAATTTCCTTGGATTGGTTGTTTCTTTAGATTTGTTTTCAACTTTAAGTCTTGTATTTTTATCAATATTGTTAATCAACAACAAACCCCCCCCCATTTTAATTATCTTGATCTGATTAAATCTTTGTTCTTTTTGGATCCTTGAGAGACGATTCGGTTCATTCTCTATACTACAAATTAGTTTGCGAACCGGTTAATTATTATTATTTGATGGGGTCTCGACAACCTCTTGTCAAATTTGGCGCCGTTGCCGGGGATCCAAAGGCAACTTTTTGATCATTTCATCTAACTCTAACAATTGTGTTTGTTTTGTTTTTGAAGCATTTTCAAGTGGAATTCGGTTGAAATTGGGTAAAGGGCATCCTGTCAAGATTTTGGTTCGGTAACATATCTCTAATTAATCTGAATTTTGGTAGGCTAATGAAAATTGTTATTATGAGAAAGGCTCACTATTTATAGTGAGGTCACCCTTATTTTAGCCAAATTCCATCGTTTAGACCACTTTTTCAATTTTTTTAAGATTTGTTATTATTCTGTTAGATAGAATTTTTGTGTAGATTTCACTCTGTGGTAGTCCCATAATTTTTAAAAATCTGTAGATATGTTTTCTGTAATTATTTTGTGTGTATATTTAGACTTGTTTTGTGATTTTGTGTTTTTGTGTTTGATTACTAATCGATGGAGCATAGACTTGATGAGTTGGCTTATACGGTGGGGGCGAGTTAGCGTGGAACAACATCACTTACCGCAGAACACAAAGATTTTGTAGTATATGTTGTAGTTCTTATCATCCCACATATGCTTGCACCACACTACAATATGATGGTTCTGTATTTCATGACCATTCGGCTGATGCCAGTGTATTTCTTGGTGAACCACAATACCAATTGGATATGATCCTTTATTCTACCACATATAACCATGATTGGGAGATCATCCTTGGTTCGAACCTTATGTTGAACCAATCGCCTATACCAAGAACCTATGCTACAACGAAAGAAGCTCCAATAGGCATGGAATCGAGCCTACACTCAGAGGATTTGGTTGAACAATTTGCTCGTAACAACATCCAATTTCAGAGAGAACGAAGCTATAGTACAAAAACGTGAAGACGAGTTGGTCAAACATCTTTATCGAGTCAATTGAGCAAGCAATGTGATGCAAAATTTGATTCCGCAAAACATGAAATCATTGATGAGAAAAATCAATTGATGATTTGTGTCTTGAATTTGCTAGTTTTACGATTTTGATGATTCTGCTTTTGTTATCGGTTGTGATGGTGATATGTTGTGTAATGCATGTGCTTGAGATTGCTGCCTTTTTGAGACATGATGAATCTTTTTCAGCAGGTTATGCAAAGAATTCAATCTACAGAAGTAGTGAAGCCAACAAAATTGGAGTCCATTGTGGCTAAAAACCTCCTTACTGATGAGGAGGAGAGGTTGCTACCCATTTTGAGGGAGAATCTGAGAGCATGCACACTTGCAGACATTCCTAGCGTTAGCCCTTCCATATGCATGCGTAGGATTTTACTTGAAGATGGAGTTAAGCCAATAAAGCAGCCCCCGAGGAGACTAAACTATCTGATTTTGGATGTGGTGATCCATTATACTGGCTATGGTGTGGCTGCTGGAACGTTAATTCTTCTGCTATCCATAGGGAGTTTTCTTTCCACACTTTTATTTCATTTTTCTATTTGTTGTTTTCTTTTTGTTTTTACTGTTTTGCTATTGTTTTTAATATTGTTTTTGTTTTTATTTGACTGTTACAATTTACTCTTTTCTGTTGTTGTTGTTTCTGCTGCTTGTGTTGTATACGCTTCTATTTGCATACATCTTGTCTTTAGCGTGTTTGTCTTTTATTACTTTTTTTTGTTTCTCGTTTTTATTTTTGTTTTGCATCTGTTTTTTATTTTCTATTTTCTATATAAATCTTTGTTGAAAAAAAAAAAAGCCACGTTTAAGGTCAATGGCCAGAAATTGAATCATTATTGAGGAGGACCCATCGATCGTGAAAAATCTTCAATCACGCTGGCTGAAGACGTTAAAAGTAGCGCTTTTTGGGCGGCATCCCAAGTTTTCTAACTCTGTCCTTGATGTGTGTGATTCTTCATGTCATTTTGAGTTTAGTTTGCATACATTTCATTATCTTTTTAGTACATTTATTCACTTAATCCTCCGTTTTAGTTTTAGTTCAGATAAATGCGGTGTGTTTATGTTCAATTGCAGGAATGGTGCAACATTGAAGCTTGGAGGAGCCAAAATGTAACTACCATGAAGAGATAATTCGAGATCTCAAAATCAGTTTGGACCCCGAGGAGTAATTTGAGCATAACTTGAGCTACGTGAGGTCCTTTTGAGGTGATTCAAGTTGCTATGGAAAGCTAAGACACAAGGCTACAAGTTTGATGTTGGACACTTTGGCAAATTCCCCTAAGGATGCTTGATGGCAGAGCCAACCACGGCCAGGCCGTGGTGGCCACCACGGCCGTGGTTGGCCATCGGTGCCCGAATTTCTAAGTCAGATCAACCACGACTTGCGTGGTGGCCACTTCCACGCCGTGGTTGGCTCTGCTACATCGATAGTGCGAAAAAAAGCCCTGAGGCAACCCATTTCCTTTCCTTCTTGCCTCAAAAACAATTAGGGTAGAGAGGGAGAGTGGGTAGTGTATAAAAGGCAAGTCATTAGGGTTGAGGGAGGAGCTTGGTCTTGGAGGAACTTCACAAGAGCGACCACAAGATTTCTCAATGAGAGTTTTTCTTCTCCTCTCTTCTTACTTTTCTATTTCATTTTCTCGAATGTTGTTCTTCATTCTTATGGATTGTATTTTGATGAACATGTTTGAGTAGTTCTTTTGTTCTAGGAATTGGTAGTAACCCGATGGTGTATTAACAATGCTTGATGTATGAATTTGCTATCTCTTCAATGCTAAGTTATCTTGATTCGAGTTTTGGCACACCAAGTGTTTGTGAAAATGTCGGCCACATTGTTTGCATAATCTTAGTCATTAAGGGAAAAAGCTGAAAAGGTGACTCTTGATAATGGAACTCCATAAACTGAACTTGAGCTTTTAAATCACGAAAGTAGATTAAAACTCTTGGAGGCTTTCTATGAATCATCCTGCTCTTAATGGATTCTTTCTAATTTGATTATCATGAAAATAGAAGTTGAGTTAGATTGAATACGTTGTTGTATTCTCGAAAGGAAACAATAATTCTTTAGGATGATTCGCCTTCAAGTGTAACTTAGTTGAAAAGAGGTGATAAGATTACATGACTTGTTAATTACCATCGTGGTGAACCCATATCCTAGATCTCTTAAAAACCAGATTTCTCTACATTGCTCTTCTCGCATTCATTCCAAAAATTGTGATTCTTATTTATTCTGATTTTAGTTTCTATGATCTTGTTCTATCACCACAATTTTATAACATTGGTTTCACCTAGTTAATCACAATTAAGGGTAATTGTTAATCATAATCCAAGTCTCTGTGGATCGATATTTTACTACTTGTGAAATCGTGCACTTGCGATACGAACCACATCAAGTTTTGATGCAGCTGTTAGGGACTTGTGTTTTCCGATTATCAATCTAATTCTTAATCTGATTTTCTAGTTATTCTTTTATTCTTTTCTTTTGCTCTCGCAGGTAGCTTCTCTTGTTTATGCAGTACTCGACGTTTTGGAACTCTCATTAGAAGCAGATCCGAAGTGAAAGGACTTTGCATCGGAGGAGAAGACAACGGTACAAGTGCAAGAGAGCTACAACAACCTATTCCCATAATGGCAAAGACGTGATGAAAATAGGCCATCAAGGACTATGCGCAGCCCCTAATGCTCGGGGTTTTGCGATCCGGGATTGCTCGGCCAACCATTGAAGTGGACACTTCACCATACCACCCGCTTTGCTCTCTATGATAAGGCAAAACCAGCTTTGGAGGATTGCCGAGGACCCGAATGACCACGTAGATATGTTCTTGGAACTCGTGAGACCCTCGAATTGAAGGCGCCTCGTAGGATGCTATCCGTCTCCGCTTGTTCCCTTTATCACTACGGGATAGAGCTAAAACTTGGTTAAAATATGTACCAGCTGAAACTATCACTACTTGGGACCAATTGGAGCAAGCTTTCTTGGACAAATTCTTTCCACCTTCCAAGACTGCTCATCTTAGGACCCAAATCACAGGCTTCATTCAAAGAGATGGAGAGTCATTGTCAGAAGCTTGGGATAGATATAAGGCCTTGCTGGAAGCATGCCCACATCATGGGTTAGAGAAATGGTTAATCGTCCACACCTTCTACAATGGTCTTGAATATCCTTCGAAGGTGTCTCTAGACTCTGCAGCTGGTGGAGCTTTGATGAACAGAAGGTTAACAGAAGCCTATGAGGTCATAGAGAGTGTAGCCACAAACCATCACCAATGGGCAAATGAAAGAGGGTAACAACCCGAGAAAATCCCTGGAGGTAAGTTTGAGGTAGACGGTGTTGATTTGATTATGTCAAAATTTGATTCTTTGAATAAACGTTTTGACAAACTTGAAAAAGCTAATGCCAATGCCATAGTTACTTCTAACAATTTTTGTGAGATTTGTGGAGCACATGGACATATTAGTGCTGAATGCCAAGTTGGACTTGGTTCCTCACAAGGCACACTGGTGGAGCAAATGGAATCATGCCATAATTTTCAAGACTTCAACCAAAAGGGAGAAATGATCCATATTCTCAAACTTACAACCCATTGGAGGTCACATCCTAACTTCTCCTACCGAATAGGTCAAAGCCAAGTTGTTCAAGGTAGTGCTAAACCCTCTTTGGATTCCAATGTGTACAAAAATCTAAACTTGAGTCTCTTCTTGAGAATTTTGTTGAGAAGTCAATCTAAGCAAAATGAGGAGTTCAGCAACATGGTCAAGTGGTCGCGAGGCCATTAGAGAGTTGTCATCTAAGGTTGATAATTTGGCTACTCATAGTAGGATGTTGGAAACCCAAATTGCCCAACAAGCTAGTTCTTCACATAGACCACAAGGTGGCAAATTTCAAGGACACTGAAATAAATCCTAATGAACATTGCAAGGGTGAGTTTACAGAAGTGGTAGGCAATTAGAGGATTCCAAGGCAAAGTGGCTTAACGTGACATAGATGGGGGGATGAGAAAAAGAGACAACGAAGACACAAAACTTTGATGAAGATGATACAATCGAGAAAGTGTCTAAGTATGTACCCCCTAAACCATACCAACCCTGGTGCCTTTCCCTCAAAGATTGGCCAAGGCTAATGTAGATAGGCAATTTGGGAAGTTTTTAGAGGTCCTTAAGAAGTTGTACATTAATGTACCCTTCAAGCGTTGCAACAAATGCCCACCTATGCTAAATTTCTTAAGGACATTTTGTCTAATAAGAGAAAGCTAGAGGAATATGAAGCAGTGGCTTTAATCGAGGAGTGTAGTGCTTTAATTCAAAATAAGTTACCTCCTAAACTCAAAGATCCGTGTAGTTTCTCTATTCCTTGCTTGATTGGGAATACTAATTTTGACAAAGCTTTGTGTGATTTGGGGGCTAGTGTTAGTCTTATGCCCCTTTCTCGTGTGTAAAAAGTTGGAGGTGGGTGAACTAAAACCCACAACTATCTCCCTTCAATTGGCGGATCGTTCATCAAATACCCCATGGGTATCTTGGAGGACGTTCTATTAGGTGGGTAAGTTTTTCGTACCTGGCGATTTTGTTGTGCTTGAAATGGAGGAGGATTCCCAAATCCCCATTATTCTTGGTAGGCCTTTCTTAGCCTAATCGGTGCTATAATTGATGTTAAAAATGGAAAATTGTCTTTAAGCGTTGGTGATGATAAAGTTGAGTTTGATCTTGCCAAATCTATTAAAACAACCTTCTTTTTTGAGGACTCTTGTTGCAGATTGATCTATTACACCGAGTAGTGAAGGAAGAATTCACCAACATCCATTTTGAAGATCCTTTGGAGCGATGCATGGTTGGGTGGCGATTCATTGGAATGTGGAGGAAGACCGAATATGCCCATTTGTTGGAAGTCATCTTGGAACTTCCACCCCAAAAGGCCAAAATCGAAAAGCTCGAGTCTAAACCCAAACACAAGAATTGGAAAGAAGAAAGAGCTCCAAGGGTAGAAATCAAACCCCTTCTTTCCACTCTCAGAGATTTGAGCTTTCGGAGGCACAAGCCTAAATTTTGGAGGCAAGTGAAGTCAGAAAATTCCACTGCCAACCCATGGAAAATTCCATGGCCATGGATTGAAGACCCGCAGTGAGTCCTTCTCTTTCATCCCTTCTCTTGTTTTAGATTTTTACATTGAGGACAATGTAAGTTTTAAGCTTGGGGTGGGGTATTTACTTATTTTCTTATTTTTTTTTTTTTTTTCATGTTTTCATATTGCATTCTTTTGCATAATCACACCATCTTGTTGCCCCTTGATAAGTTTGCATCCTCTTGTTGAACTTTATGCCAATATGAAAGACATAATGAATTTGGAACCTAAATTTGTTATCCATGTGATAGGCTAATTACAAGAGTTGATCTTTTCGATAGTTGATGATTAGCATAAGGTTCTCTGTTTTTGTGTTTCTCATTGATTTTGCTTCTAAAAGTGAGATTTGTGCCAAAAAGTGGGTATGTGCTTATATTAACCCCTCCTCTTTGTTTGAGTGAAGTTGGTTCCCCTTGGATTCTATGCTCTAGAACTTGATTTGAAACCATTTTGAGGCAAAGTTTTTGTTTGCATGCTTGAAAGTGATTAAGGCATTTTAGGTATCTTTCCAGGCCTTCTGAGTATATTGATATATCACTACCCATTAGTTGCCCATTTTGAGCCTATTGCAAATTTCTTGGTACCTATGATGACATATTATTGGTTACCCTTTAGAAACTAAATGGTGCAAATATTTGGTTTGAAAGTTGAAAGGGAATTATGTGTTGAAATATTCTCTTAAAAAAAAAAATCGAAAAGAGAAATCAAAAAGGAAAGAAAAGAAATAGAATAAAAAAAAGATTTTGGGGATAGAAAAAGAAAAAGAAGTAAAGAAATGGCTAAGCAAGAAGCTTAGCAATGTACTTTTGTGATATAATCATTCTCCAAATTGGTTCTATTGGGTTCTCTTGTTTCATTGAAAATTTTGCCAACACTTTGTGCATACCCTCATTTCTTTATCCTACCTAACAATATTCCCTTGGCCAAGTTAAAACCCATACAAAGACCTTTTGATTCTTGCATGCATGCAATTTAAAGTGTGGAAATTTGGTTTCTTATCAAGCTTATGGAAGTGCTTTTTCTTAAGAGGATCTTGAGTGATATTTCTTCTCCCTTAGACACTTTGAGAGTGGTTAGGTGAGTGACCCCAATTGATGAAGTATGAAATTAGGAACTAAGCCTGCTCTAATCGAACTTTACATTGATCTTCTCTATGTTCATTGAAATGTTATGCCTATTCTTGGATCTTGTTGTTCTTTGGGTTCCTAATTCCGGCCATATTTTGAAAATTCTCGATCTTTATTTGGCTGTAATTGCTTGAGGACAAGCAAAACCTTAAGCTTAGGGTAGTTTGATGTGTGTGATTCTTCATGTCATTTTGAGTTTAGTTTGCATACATTTCATTATCTTTTTAGTACATTTATTCACTTAATCCTCCGTTTTAGTTTTAGTTCGTAGATAAATGCGGTGTGTTTATGTTCAATTGCAGGAATGGTGCAACATTGAAGCTTGGAGGAGCCAAAAAAGAACTACCATGAAGAGATACTCGAGATCTCAAAAAATCAGCTGGACCCCCGAGGAGTAATTTGAGCATAACTTGAGCTACAGAGGTCCTTTTGAGGTGATTCAAGTTGCTATGGAAAGCTAAGACACAAGGCTACAAGTTTGATGTTGGACACTTTGGCAAATTCCCTAAGGATGCTTGATGGCAGAGCCAACCACGGCCAGGCTTGCAGTGGTGGCCACTCACACGTGGTTGGCCATCGAGTGCACGAAATTTCTAGTCGAGAACTGTCCGGCGGCCAGGTCGTGGTGGCCTTAGTGGTTGGCAGCCTGCTACATCAGTAAGTGCGAAAAAAAAGCCCCAGAGGCAACCCATTTCCTTTCCTTCTTGCCTGAAAACAATTAGGGTAGAGAGGGGAGAGTGGGTAGTGTATAAAAGGCAAGTCATTAGGGTTGAGGGAGGAGCTTGGTCTTGGAGGAACTTCACAAGAGCGACCCACAAGATTCTGCCAGAGTTTTTCTTCTCCTCTCTTCTTACTTTTCTATTTCATTTTCTGAATGTTGTTCTTCATTCTTATGGATTGTATTTTGATGAACATGTTTGAGTAGTTCTTTTGTTCTAGGAATTGGTAGTAACCCGATGGTGTATTAACAATGCTTGATGTATGAATTTGCTATCTCTTCAATGCTAAGTTATCTTGATTCAGTTTTTGGCACACCAAGTGTTTGTGAAAATGTTGGCCACATTGTTTGCATAATCTTAGTCATTAAGGGAAAAACTCGAAAAGGTGACTCTTGATAATGGAACTCCATAAACCGAACTTGAGCTTTTAAATCACGAAAGTAGATTAAAACTCTTGAGGCTTTCTATGAATCATCTGCTCTTAATGGATTCTTTCTTTCTAATTTGATTATCATGAAAATAGAAGTTGAGTTAGATTGAATACGTTGTTGTATTCTGAAAGGAAACAATAATTCTTTAGGATGATTCGTCTTCAAGTGTAACTTAGTTGAAAAGAGGTGATAAGATTACAGACTTGTTAATTACCATCGTGGTGAACCCATATCCTAGATCTCTTAAAAACCAGATTTCTCTACATTGCTCTTCTGCATTCATTCCAAAAATTGTGATTCTTATTTATTTACAGATTTTAGTTTCTATGATCTTGTTCTATCACCACAATTTTATAACATTGGTTTCACCTAGTTAATCACAATTAAGGGTAATTGTTAATCATAATCCAAGTCTCTGTGGATCGATATTTTTACTACTTGACGAAATCGTGCACTTGCGATACGAACCACATCAGTCCTCTTTCTAACTTTGACTTATTTGTTATCACAGGAATCGAGACAGAAAAAAAACGGTGCCAAGTGAGAAAATCTATCAAAGTTTGATTTTTCTGTCTTAATTTTGTTTGTATTTCATTGACAGATGACTTTTCACCGATTAAATGGCGGATAATGGTACTCGTGAAATTTTTTTTCGGTCCTTTTCTGGGCCACCACAAACACTCGAAATCAGATAAAATTTTACTAATTTTTTTCCCTTCTTCTTTCTTTATTTCTAAATGGATAATCACTTGTTAACCTCCGCAGCAATTCCCCTCTCTCCTCAAAATGCTTTAACTAACATTTATTGTGCAAGGTTTGAGAGATTAAGGATGCTTATGCACAAAGGCATCCCCGAGGATATACATTTGGTTAATCAAAGCAAAGGTCCGACTTCAGGTGAATTTTACTGACAGCTCTTGTTTCATATATGCCGGGCTAGGCAAAAGTTCATATGCAAAGAAGAGAAGAGCAAAAAGGTTACTGATCCGCTATAAATGTGCAAGATGGACTGTAACACAAAATGCAAATCAATTGGAATGACGTCTATAAACCGAGATGATAAAATTAACTTCATAAAGGATGGCATGAGTAAGGAGTCTTTAGATAACATTCTATTGACTCTTGAGACGCATCCTAGTGGAGATGTGCAGAGAGTACTTCTCGATTTATGGCCAATATTCCAAGATGAGCATGAGCGTTATAGTCTCAGAATCGACTCAAAAGAGACTTGCTTGCCAATTTTTAAGAAAATTGGATGGGAAGTCGACCATCGGCCCATGTGAGCATTCAAGCCAGCATCGACGTAAAATCAGTGGAAAATGTGAGCCACAATCACACCTCCTGTAAGTATTTTTTTTTTTCCTTTTTTCTTCTTGTTTATTAAAAAAAAAAAAAAAAAAATTCAAAAAAAATTCAAAAAAAAAAAAAAAAAAATTAGCCGTATTTTTTTGAAATATGTGTTGCGTATTTTCAAACTTCTTCTGACACATATATAGATTAGCCTTTATCTTTGTCATATAGCTATTATCATTTCTCGTGCTTATTTTTCAAACTTATCTCGACACGCAGATCTACCCCTCCTTTATAGGTGTAATTATTACCTTTGAGTTTTGATGCCTTTAAATAATGCACTTTCGTCTCTTCATCATTGATAAGGTGAGAGTAAAAAAAAACAAAAACAAAAAAATGGAAGTCAACTTGGTTCGTCGGATCAAGAGTGTTTGTGTCTTTGTGGATCTAATCCTGGGAAAGATAAAGAGTTTGTAAATATTGCACACCATCTTGGTCGAGTGCTAGTGAGAGAGAAATCCATTTAGTTTATGGAGGAGGTAGTCTTGGGTTAATGGGTTGTGTGTGTAGCGCTGCACATTTAGGAGGTGGCAAAGTCCTTGGTGTCATTCCTAGTCCTTTATCTACCAAAGAAGCCCATTGGAAAAACATTAGGGGATGAAGTAATGGTATTTTGCATGCACCAACGCATGAACATTATGATAGCAAATGTTGATGCCTTTATTGCCTACCTGGTGGTTTGGAACTTTGGAAGAGCTCTTTCAAATTATATCCTGGTCACAGCAGAACTTTCACCAAAACCCATAGGTATATTAAATGTTAATGGTTTTTATGACGGTTTGTTTTGTTTTCTTAATCATCTTTGTAGAAAAGGGTTCATCTCACAAGCGACACGTCAAAGTCTTGTAATCGCTGCAACTCCTGAACAAATGCTCGATCAACAAAATTAATTTCTACCACAACGTGATCCAAGAATGTGCTCCATGGAATTGGGAACAAGGCGCTGAAAGAAAAAGCCAAAACTTGATTTGAATTTGTCTTTGTGAATTTTTGTTTTCTCTTCACGGTTTTAGTTTTTTGTAATTTTTCTTATTTCGAGAGCTCGATTCTGTTTTACTGCAAGACCTTCTACACTCTACCTATCTTTATTTTGACATTGGGGACAATGTCTTTAATTAGGAGGGGGAGGGATAGTTGACATTACCATGTACATAGTTTAAAAAAAAAAAAACTAACAAGCTAATCTTTATTGTTACTAACTTATTAGATGTATGATGGCAGAGTAAGGAGTAGTTTTGCTCTTGAGACGCATCTTAACTTGCATTTCATAGTATGTCTTAAATTATTTTGTTCTTGCATATTAAAAAAAATTAATTAAAAAAATTTAAAAAAAAATTTCATTTTGATCTTTTCAATTGATTTTGATACAAGCATGTGCTGAATCTGAGCTTAATTGATGATAAAAGTATGCAAAACAATTTATAGTTGAATCATTTTCATGATATACATGTGTATATGATTGTGGATATTATGAAGAAGGCATGGTTGAATTGAGTGAATGTTCCATACCTTTGTGAGTTTTGGGCTTTTCCAAGTTTGATACTTACACTTGGTTATTTTCTTTCATGAGTGATGTCAATTATGAATTTATTTTCTAGAACTTGCATTGAATCGATTTGAGATTACATTGGTCTGTATGTTGCATGAAAATGACAGAGGCATTTTTTCTTGACTTAGCTGCTTTGGCCAAATAAACCTACCTTGCATTTATCCAAATATTAACTCCCTCTAAGCCTATTTGCCTATTCTTTGTTCTTAGCTTATTACAAGCTTTGAGTGAAAAACCATGTTTTACCTTACCTTAGGGAATGGGAGAGCATTGATTTTCTTATTGGAGAAGTTCTTTTGCTTGCAATGATTTAAGTGTGGGGGAATTTGTGTGCTGATACGAAATGCTTGATACAAAAAAAAAAAGAAAAAAAACAAAAAAAAACAAAAAAAACAAAAAAAAAAGAATAGAAAAATGAAGGAATGTGTGAAGAGAATGAGCATTTTATGGTTTTGGGTAAAAAATTTATTCTTTCTACTTGAGTTACTCCTCAATGCTCTTTTATTCTCTTTGGTTTTAATCTGCTATTATCCATATTGTTCCCTTCCTTTACCTTATAAGTTCCATTACAACCTTTTTGAAAGACCTCTTGATTTTTGCAATTTATTTGATCCAAGTAGTGGAGAATTGATGTATATGCAAGCCTATGGTAAAATACTTTCATAATTTGACTGAGTTGAGTGTAAACAGTTAACCTAAACACCTTGTGTGATTTGAGTGTCACTTGTGAAGAATTTTACTCAATCTGAACATGCCTATTTCTGATTAAAGCATGATTATGCTATACTTTATTCTCAATTGATTTGATTCAACTATTCTTTGTTAAGCATACTTGACTTATTAATTATGGTTTATATTTGATACAATGCTTGTATTTAAAAATTAGTTGAATTGATTAAATAAAATATTACATGTTTGTGGGTATCATCCTGGTAAACCCTCATGAGACTATAACTCGTCCACTAGGGACACCTAGGGGTTTAAAGGCTTGTGGCACATGCTAAGTGCCATCGTGTTTTCCTACGGAAGTGGATTAGATTAGGTACAATCAGTTTTTATGTTTTTAGTTTAATAATATGATGTTTATTATTTTTCTTTAGTTTCGTTGTTATGTGTTTTGCCCAGGAGTGCAAAAGCTTAAGTGTGGGGGAATTTGATCAATCAATTTGAGACACTTATGTTAGCTTTGTATTAGGCATTATTAGATGTTTATTGTGCCCAATATTAGTACTTTAGATGAGTTTAATGTTGTTGGGCTTCATTGGGCTTTAATGCAAATATTGAATAATTTTCGGATTTTGATGCATTTTGACCTTTCTTCCTTTGTTAGGTCATAACTTGGGACTCGGTGATCCAATTGAGGTGATCTTAGTGTCTTTGGAAAGCTAAGGCAATTCTCTACAAGTTTCATGAAGAACTCAAGAGCTGGATCGGACTTCTAAGGGTCCAAAACATCCCTGCAATGCAGAGTGGATTTGCTGTCTGGAAAATCTGGGCAGTGTGCACATATTGGACTACATAGTGAGTTATAGGCATCCTCTTGGGCTGAAACTTGGTCATTTGAAAGATAAGACCCATATCTCCAACTTCACTGAAGACCATTTTGTCAATAGATGTCGTTTTAGGCATGATAATGAAGCTACAAGTTGGTCTGAATTTGGAAACACTTTCTTCCAACCTAACTTGAGGTAGGTGCAGTGTTTTTAGGATTTCTGGAGTTCTAAAAGTCCAAATGGCATGATTCAAATTGGAGATTTTCAAGGAGACAACTGGCTACAACTTTCATGAAGACATCCAAGCCAAAATGCACCGTCTAGGTGATGAAAATAAAGCCAGAAGTCGGATAAGAGTTGTTGACTAAAAGCCACCAACCATACACCAACCCACCAACCATGCATCAAGCTTCCATTTTTGACAATTTTCATATTTTTATAGCTTGTATTCAGATTATGTACATGTACAAATTGGCTTCTAGGATTAGTATAAATAGAGCCAATCTCTTTGTATTATGGGAATTCAATTTGGAAGTAAGTTAGAATTCAATTTTGTAGTAAGTTTGAGTATTTGTTAGTTTTCTTTCTCTTCTTCTCCCTTCTCTTTAGAATTTCATTTTTGTTCTTTATTTTCTGAGTTCTTCCTTCCCATCCATGGAAGGCTAGGCTCTCATAATCAATCCAAGGGATTAACCATCTTGATGTTTAATTTGGAGATATTGTTTCGCTTGTTCATATTGCTTAATTGTTATTCAAGTTTCTCTTCTTCCTCTTTTGATTTCTATCTAGATTGAATTGCTTAATTTGATTTAGATGTTAATGTGATAATAGCTTTATTGTCATGTATTCAAAGAGGATCACAAAGAATAAACAATTTATTAAAGCTTTTTGATGGATTGTTTAGCTTGGTTAAATTCTGGATCTTAAATTAATCTATGTATGGATGGTGCTTACTTTATCTAACCTTGGTTAATTAAATTCTAGATGCTTATCTAGTAGAGGATTCTTGGATTATGTTGAGGCTTCTTGATATGATCTAAGGCCAAGAACATGGTTAGCGATTAAGTGAATTCCTTGTGATCAATGATGGATTAAACTCAAGATCAGTAAATTTCCTTGGATTGGTTGTTTCTTTAGATTTGTTTTCAACTTTAAGTCTTGTATTTTTATCAATATTGTTAATCAACAACAAACCCCCCCCCATTTTAATTATCTTGATCTGATTAAATCTTTGTTCTTTTTGGATCCTTGAGAGACGATTCGGTTCATTCTCTATACTACAAATTAGTTTGCGAACCGGTTAATTATTATTATTTGACGGGGTCTCGACAACCTCTTGTCAATGACTTTCTCTAATTTCATATTTCCAATTTTAACTTCTGATTATTGTCACGACCCAAACTAGAGGGCCATAACCGGCGCATAGAAAGGACTAGCCAACCTAGCAAGCCTAACGGGCCAAAGACCATAATAAGACAATATACTAAATCTACCAAAATTTCAGCAGAGTAACCTTTAAAAGTTAGACATCCCAATTTAACAATTCACAACGTGTTCACTTACAAGCATCACTAAACATAATCATACTAACAGTATATCATAAGACCAGACAAAGATACAGTGGAAGCTAGATCCTGCCTGCGAATAATGGAGCATATATAAGATTATTACATATCCAAATGTACGAGAAAACCAAAGGACGGAAAACAAAATGAACATGCCCACACGAACAAAATGTTGGGCTCTCCAAAAAGAACCACTTCTAGCTATTTGAAGAACCTGGACCCGGCTCAATATTTGTATCTGTAATACATAATATAAAGGAGTGAGTCATAAGACCCAGTGAAAGATAACATAATCTATAATGAAAGTGGGATAAGTAGAAGCATTAGTTTTTCACGGAAAGTACATTCACATATCGAAACATATGTGTTAGTTCAAATAATCATAAAATGAATACTAATAAGTAAGTCAATCATGAATTACCAATTCAACTATAACATATATCAATAGTCAAATGTCAAATATCATATGGGAGGTTCCTATTCCAGAATTAATCAGAAATCTCACCAACGAACACATAGTTCAAAGGTTTGACAAACGCCCACCAACAGGGCACAGGGGTCAAATCCACTTGTCAAGTCAAACAGATCCGATCGTGTGGGCCAACATGTCGGGCTAGCAACACCCCTACTAGCTGAGGTTCGGATCAAGGTGCACCAAGGCTAACGTCTACTGCCGTTAGCTACAGTATTCTGTCAAAGTTTCCTCCCAACAAAACATAGTTGTATAAATCTAGATATACATATATTCATAATCCAAAACAAAGTATCAGAAACACAACGATAGATATTTAGCATCATGAAAAAGTGTTTGTCCCAAGCTTTCTTATAATTTAACCACGAAGAAGAATAAATGACTTTCCTTCAATAAAGAACATTTTAAGAAAATGTACAAAAACATATTATAGATCATGTCATCAACTCACACAAATGACGAAACTCCACGATTCCAAAAGCTATGTTGTCACGGACCAATAAGACGATTCTCCAATGAATCTAGGATTACAACAACATAACCAAAACAACAATCAACATTTAAAACTAAGGATTCATCCACTTGTGAAATAAGGAGTTCTTGAAGAATCTAGAAAACATTCAAGTTAATTTAGAAATATGACATTTGTTTTGACAGAAATTCTGTACTGATTCAGAGGGTAATAAATTGCAAATAATATATGGAATTGAAGCCCTATGTGTCTAGTTTCTAAAGCAACTGGAATCACCTCAATACGATCTCCCAATCAAGAGTTATGATCAAATTACTACACATTGTCTAGTTTACACGGGATTACAATTTTTATCCCATCTAAGCATTTTATCAAACACTTAATGAGCAATCCTTTCTTTTCAAAGCTAGCACGAAAATTCTATGTTCTAACATCCTTCCTATTAGTATTACTTCTCCATAACAACACTAAAACTCATCCAATTCATTCCATATATTATCAATTTCCAAGAACTCCAAAATTCCCAAATCAAACCCTAGGTTCAATACCCATTATGCATCTTACAATTTAATCTACAATTCACCATAATCCAACCACTAACAACATATTTGAGCTAAGAGATTGCCTAAATGAGTCACAATGATGGAAGGATGAAGTGGGTGACTTGGTTGCTCCACCAAACCGTGCAACCCAACCCTTAGAAGATGAAGGAATTAAGTTCCAGTAGGTTTCCAGTAGCTTGAAAAGACTAAGAATGGTGGAATCTGATGGATGAAAGAAGATAACGGAGTAGAGAAGAATTGAGAGGAAGTAGAGAATGACAGAGAGCAGAGACAGAGATAGAGAAATGTGCTCTCTGCCACTGCACTGCTCGAACGGAATTATCAGGGGTGAGGAGATGGAGTGTTTGGTAGTAATAATATGGATGTTTGGGAGTGAGGATAGAGTAATGTCCTTTTTAATTTTACTCTCCATTAATTTTAAAACATAAATGTAAATAAGGGAATACCCCCATTTGGATTCAATAAAAATATCAAAAAAATTAAAATCCTTATAAATAAAAAGTCAACTCTTGAGTTTTAGTTCAAATTCCTGAAATCCGAAACTTTCAAAGATGCTTCCTTTCAAAACGAGTGAGTTAAAAGTTTCTAAAAATTCATTAAAAATCATTTTGTAGCTATTTGCTATCTAATTATCAATTACCACCAATTTTGATTTCAAGAAAATACATATTTACTATAGCTCTCCAAATAGGTGCTACTTCCCAGACTTAGCCAAATTTCAGGACCCGTATTAACAAGTAGTTATCTAATACACCAAAAATGGCTCTAAATAACTTTTATAAGGTAAGTTTAATTTTAAGAATCCCACTAATGAAGTAAAGTGACTCAAAAGGTTAATCCTTTAAACTCAAATTCATAAGAAAAAGACTATACATAATACGACTATCATACGCAAAAATTTCGGGTCATCACAATTATTTTCCCATTTCTCTTATTTCCTAGTTACTTCTTTCCTGATTTGTTTAATCTAGATTAAACTAAGTTCATATTAAATACAAAGAAAAGAAAAAGATCGTTTCTCTACAAAAATAAATGAAAAAAATTACGTTCATAGATCTATTGGATTGCAGTAATCTCATTTGCTTTTAGGAATTCTGAGCGATTCATCTTACCTACTTACTTATCACTTTAGTCATTAATATTATTATTATTTTACATAAAAGGTACAAGCATATAGAAGGAGAGTAAAAATGCTGTATACATATAGTAATAAATAATTATCTTAATAATGCTATTAAATGTATATTAATTTTTAAAATGAAAGAATCTATATATAATAATAATAATAATAATAATAATAATAATAATAAAATAGTAATGTTATATACTTTAAATAGATTCTCCTAACATCCTCTTAATTACTTAAATAAGAAAATATTAACTTAAAAAGTAAAAGTATTTAATATTTTAAGAATTCAGAATGCATTTAATATTTTCTTATTTAGGTAATTAAGAAGATTATTATACTAATTCATTAATAAAATGATATAGAATTATTATTATTCATGCTAAAATTATCTTGATAAGCAATTAATGACATTATTAAATGCATATTAATTATTATAATAAAGTGTAAGTGTTGCTAAAATAATTAAATCAAAATGAGTAATAAATGCATTGTATCTTTTTTTTTTGGTTCTAATGCATTGTATATCTTGTACGATATGGATCTTTTAAAGTGAAATATGCACTTTAGAGAATAAAATATGAAATGATAATCGCTGATGAGAAATTCGACAACTTAAAAGTTTATAAAATACAAGTATCTGTACAACAAATTAAATATATGAGAAAACTTATTCTCTTGATTTTCTCATTAGCGGTTATCATTACGTATTTTACTCTCATATATTCCTCACTTTAGAGAATCGAAATTATATTCTATAAAGGAAGAAAGTAATTGGGCTAATTTATTATTATGAAAAATATAATTTGGTGAAAGGAAAACTCCCAAATCCTACTATAAACACATATTAACAATTGGAAAAATTGATTAGCAACAAAAAAAAAATTCTTTAAATCTACCATTCCTACTTCACTAGCCAAAGCCCAAAACCCAGCATGAAGTATTGACTTTACAATCTCATCTCAGCAATCAAAGAATTGATGAATATAGAATACAACAATTTAAGAGTAAGTATAACAGCTTTAAAATTCATGTTTAATTTTTACTGTTGAAATCTCCCTAGCAAATTCAATGTCCCTCGTTGAGATTAAAATAATTTCTTTTTCTAGATTTGGCATTTCCTTTGATAGTTGGATTTTAAGGGAATATAACGCCATGCTTGGCCTCATCGATGCAGAATTGAAGCAGCCTCCATTTAAATCCTAATTTGAGAGTTGCAACTCGAAACTTATCTGAATTGCCTTCAATCTTCCCAGGACACAGAAACTTGCAATGGATTCAGCACCCTTATGCCGCCTCCACTTTGTATTCATCCCCTTAATGGCGCCAGGCCATATTCTTCCTATGGTGGACATGGCCAAGTTGTTAGCACGGCGTAATGTGAAGGTGACCATAGTCACCACACCCCTCAACGCCATCCAATTCAGAGCCAGCATCGATAGAGAGATCCAATCTGGGTCACCCATCCAAATTCTACTTGTTAAATTTCCAAATGCAGAGGCTGGAATTCCTGAGGGATGTGAGAGTATAGACACTCTGCCTTCAATGGATCTACGGGAGAACTTCTTCATCGCTTTGAGCATGTTGCAGCAGCCACTAGAAGAGTTGTTTGAAAAGCTAGAACCCATTCCAAGCTGCATAATATCTGACAAACATATTCCATGTGTAGCTGATATTGCCAACAAATTTAAAGTCCCAAGAATAATATTTGATGGGACGAATTGTTTCAATCTCTTATGCAATCACAATTTGCATGTTTCTAAGGTCTATGAGACTCTCTCTGATTCAGAGACATTTCTTGTCCCCGGATTGCCTGATAGAATTGAATTGAGAAGATCTCAGCTGCCCGTGATATTCAATCCTGGCACAAACCAGAAGTTGAATGCTTTACGTGAGAAGGTAAGGGTATCTGAAGCCGAAACATATGGGATAGTAGTCAATAGTTTTGAAGAGTTGGAAGCAGAATATGTTGAAGAGTATCAAAGGGTTACAGGACATAAGATATGGTGCGTTGGCCCTGTATCACTATCAAACAATGATGATTTGGACAAAGCTCAGAGAGGTAACAGAAACTCAAATGATGAAAACCATTATGTGAAGTGGCTTGATTCATGGCCTCCGAGCTCTGTACTTTATGTCTGCCTTGGTAGCCTAAATCGTGTAACACCTGAGCAATTGATAGAGCTCGGTTTAGGATTGGAAGCAACAAAAAGACCATTCATTTGGGTGCTAAGAGGTGCATATAGAAGAGATGAAATGGAAAAATGGTTGTTTGAAGAGGGATTTGAGGAGAGGGTCAAAGGGAGAGGACTTTTGATCCGGGGTTGGGCGCCACAAGTATTGATATTATCACACAGAGCAATAGGAGCGTTCTTGACACATTGTGGATGGAATTCCACACTGGAAGCGATTTGTGCTGGTGTGCCATTGGTAACATTTCCTCTGTTTGCTGATCAGTTTTATAATGAGAAAGTTGCTGTACAAGTGGTGGAGACTGGCGTGAGGGTGGGAGCTGAAACTGCCGTGCATTTTGGAGACGAAGAAGATAAATTTGGTGTTCAAGTGAATAGGGAAAATGTTAAAGAGGCTATAGAGAAGGTAATGGGTGAAGGTGAAGAAAAAGAAAAGAGAAGAGAGAGAGCTAGAAAGTATGCGGACATGGCAAAGAAAGCAATAGAAGAAGGTGGATCTTCTTACCACAACATGTCTCTGCTAATTGAAGACGTACATGTCAAAGGGCTAAACCAAAGCTAAGCCACAACAGAGACCAAATACATGTGCTGTGTTGTGCTAAGCCTTTGCCTTAACGCATGTGGTACTGGAACATTGCTTCATTGTTTTTCTGGAAATTGTTATATTGGTTCCTTGCCTGAGTGTGTGTGTTTTAATGTGGAATCCTTGTGCGTGTTTTGAAGTTTGAAACTCTAATAGTTAAGCATTGGGTACTCTATTTAAGGGCCCAAGGTTCAAATCTCATTGGAGTTGGGTGGGGGTACATTTATAGGAGGAGGATAGATTACCTCATATTTTGTAGCTTCCAATCAAACAAAAAAAGTTCGTGAATTCAGTGTATCAATAAAAGCAGTTACAATCTGGTAAAAAGTGGAAGGATACTCCCTAAATTTTTATGGTCATAACCTTTTGTTGTCATGTTAGTACTGCATATAAAGTTTTAGAAAATCGGACATTAAAAATTATATGATTAAATAGTATATTTTTTAATATTTGAAAAGTGTGTTAATGATAATTTTGATATATATACTAAAGAAAGAAAGAAAATAATAAATTTTGACTTCAATGAAAAAAGAAAGTTAACTTTATTGTAAACTTTATTCGTATCATTTCTATTTTTTACCATTAAATTCATTATTAAGAATTGTAATAATAATATAACAATTATAATTATTATTAACTAAATAAAAATACAATATAATGGAAATATATTCTGCGATAACATATTTTATCTTTGGATTCCTCCACTTTAGACATACTTAAAATAATCTAAGTAATAACGTATAAACTCCTAAACTCGTTTATTCTTTAAATATAAAATATATCACCTTCTTGCTTTAAAAATAAAAATATCCAGTCATATAAAAAAACTAAAATAGCAGGAGATATTGTAAGATTGCGTTTGATACATACATAGGTACATGTAATGCATATATGTATATGAAACTTCTATATGTCTATATATGTATTCATTTTATAGTGATATGAAAGTTTGATCTCATGACCTCTTGTAAACTACCTAAGCCTATATATTTCTTTTAAATATCTCACATGTGTCTTTCAAATAAAAGCATTAAATATTTGATACTAGTTGCAAGAGAAGTAAAACTCTTATATCCTAACCACTCATACATGATCTAAATTTCAAACAAATTTCTTCTCACTCTCATAACAAATCATTAATCTCATGTAGACAACACTTCATAAAGTAAAACTATTGAATCTTACATGGTTGGTTAGGAACTTGAGATAAAAAAATTCACTCTTTATATTCTAATATTAACCACACATATATAATTCAGTGGTCAAGATATACTCTTTTCACTTGATACGCCCTTGTAGAAATGATCATATATATGAATTTAATTTTAATATACTGTCTGTGTAAAAAAAAATTATTCTATCATCTAATCATGTATTGTCAAATTATTAAAGGAGTTTGACTTTTATAACAATTATTTAGAAAGTCTAACTATTTTAATGATATACCAATACATCATTAGATGATAGTGTAAAATTTTTTGCATAATAATTAATGCATCAAAATTAAACTCTCTCTCTCTCTCTCTCTCTCTCTCTCTCTCTCTCTCTCTCTCTCTCTCTCTATATATATATATATATATATATATATATATATATAAGGTTTCTCCAGAACTTTTCTTTTTCGTGAGGGTACCTATATCATTTCACAATTAGTGGTCAATATTTGGCCACATGTCTCACTTAGTTAAAACATAATTATTTTATTTAATTTTAATATGTATATGTCAACAAAGTAAGATATATGACTAAATATTAACCGTTAATTACTAAGAATATCGATACATTTATATATTGAATAGATATTTTTATATAAATATTTTATGATAACTTAATTGATAATGGAAGTTACTTTGAAAATGAGTTATTTAAAATATGTTTAAAATTTTAAAAACATTTAGTTAAATCAATAATTATATTTAAAATATATTTTTTTTATTTATATTAAAAATATACAATAAAAATAATTTTTAAATCATACTCTTTATTTTTTTGGGATATATGATACATTATATTTTGAGTAAATGAATATTTTGACCATTGAAAGATTCAACCAATTACACAATAGTCCCTGAATGATTTTTTCACTACACTTAGTCCCTGTAAGATGAAAAATTCATACACGTTTGTCCTTCTGTTAAGATGCAACATTAAAGAAAAACAGAGAAGCTTGATGTGTCACGTTAAATAACAAGGTGGAGCCTATGTGTCACAAAGCTTACGGAGCTGGCATATACCCTAAAACATTGCGTTTCATTTATGTTCAATTTAGAGTGAAATACAAAATCCCTAAATGTAACCCTTACAATAGATCCCAAAACCCAAGCTTTCATCGTAAGATGCTCCAAGGCTGGGGAGCTACTATGCGAGTGGTGGTGCAAGGGTGCGCAAGTGGTGCCGCTGGAAGGCTGCGCAGGTGATGGTTGAAGCATGGGGGGTGCTGATGCTGATTTAGAGTTAAGCTGGCGTGTTGCTAATAGGGGTGGGCAGCGGGTTAGGTAGACCCATGAAACAGCACATTTTTATCTAACCCAACTCATAATTGACGGGTTGGTTTTGGTCTGTAGGTTAAGTTGGGTTTAAAATAGTTAAACCCATAAAGTATAGGTCGGGTAGCGGCTTAAGACTTTCCAAACTCGCAAAACCCAACTCAACCCACTGAAGTTTTTTTAATAATATTTTAGAATGTGTAATCATTTTTTATTGGGGCTTAATAATTTTGAATAAGTTTATAATTTTTTTAGATAATTAATTCTTGAGAATTTTTAAATTAAAATTACACTACATTAAGTATTACAAGACAAGTTCTTGATCATTTTCGTAGTTCTTTGCAACCATCACTATTGAGACATTAATTTGTACTTATAACTAATTAAGAACTCTTGATAGATACATTGATTTGTAGGTTCAAATAGATGAAATTGAAAAGATTGAAGCATGTAGTGTACTTTATATAGAATTTGCTTAATTTGTTTAGCCAATTACCAATACTTTAATCATTAATGCTTGCTAATGCTTCATGATTCATTTATGTGTTAGATATGTCTCTTGCTAAAGATAAAGTTGTGGATTGTAATAATTGATCCTTTTAGATGTTTTTCATTTAACTGATTAGGATTCTAGTTCTTTTTAACTTATTATTTCATTGTTGATTATGGTTAATGTTATGGTGTTATTGACTTGCAGGAAATCAACGAGATGAGGCGTTGATTATAGTGTCATTGATTAATTGTGTTATATGTGTCTTTGTTGTTTGTTTGTGTTGGTCATAATTGTAATCCTAGAGTTATACGTATTTTGAAATTTATGTTTTATGTTACATCATTTGGAAACTTATGTTATATTATTCAGAACATATTTCAATTTCTATTTTAGCATGCTAAATTTTTTTTAGGTTCAAGTTCAACCCACGGGTTGAACTCAACCCACGAGTTGAACTCAACCTAACCCAACCCACATATGAGCGGGTTGAGTTGATTAGAGTCGGAGGAAATTTTTTTTCCAAACCCAACTCAACCCGACCCATTGCTTTAATGAGTGGGTGTTGGAACAAAAGACAAAATCGAGATTGGAACCAAATTAATTCAAGTAATTGAACCCCTCAAAGTTTTGAAAATAATAAAAATATTAAATTAGATTGAGCAAATAAGTTGTAATTAAACTTATAATTAATATCTCGTTTGAAGAGAAAGTGATATTCCTGTTTTGAATCTCAAGTTTAAATCTTTTATAAACGTTCTGGACTAAGACAAAGTTTTTGTAAGGATAAATGAATGTTTTGTCACTTGTGTCCAATATGAATTAAACTGTTTTATTATATTCATATTATTGGACTCTCTTGTAAGACTTTTATAAACGTTTTGGACTAAGACAAGTTCTTAAAGACAAACTCAACGTTTTGTTACTTGCATATAATATTGTTTGAATTGTTTATTATATTTTATTATTGGAATGTCCAAATGTTATATGTTGTTCCTATTACAAATGCATTCATCTAAAGCTTAAATCAAATACAAGAATTGTTTAATGCATTAAATGCTGAAGATACCTCTGACAAAATACGTGACAAACGAAGTCAACTTTGTGCACTGGTGTTGGCATACCTAACCTCTACAATGACCAGCAAATGAGAACTTTCTATTCACTCATAATAGTCAGTATTAAGATATCAACGATTCACAGTAACGTTGATAACTAAAACTACTTTTCAAAAGAGGATGAACACATTATCAGTGACAAGCATTTAATGCAATTCAGAAAGATAACTTTTATTGTCGTTAGACAAAGAAGTTTATAAAGACAAGTTAAAGCTCCAAAGCATAGAAAATACTCAACATCTTCAAAGAAACAATTGCAAGAAAGTGGAACAAAGAAAGATATGAAGAAATGAGAAGAGCAACAAAGTTGAAAATTTCATTATTGTTCTTACACTCTCATTTGCTCTTTGTATAAGAGTTTTACGATATACTCTGAGCTCAACTATTATATTCTCACATATCGTGAGTTGAATTTAAGTGTTTTCAAACATTCATTTTATTACTTTGTGTTAAGCCTGAAGAGGCTTGTAGAAAAAAATACTTGTAAAAACCTAAAGAGGTTGAGAATACTTATTTGTAGTCTAAAGAGGTGGTGAGAAGAATACTTATAATCTTGAAAAGTTTAGTGAAACTCCTTCACATAAAAGGGACTGGACTCTTGGGTTGTAAGAGTGAACCAATATAAATCTTTGGTGTGATTCTTTCTTCCCATAACTTGCTTTATTTTATATTTGTTGACGTTTGGAAATTACCTTTATTGTTCTTAACAATACTCTTCTTTTGGACTCATAGCTTTTGGCTTGCGTCCAAAGATTTTCTTAAAACATTTTCTGCGTCCAACATTTACTTAAATTGTTTTTAACGTCCATTCTATTTTATAAACCATCTAAGTTTTGTTATCTAAACTGATTTGCGAAATTTTTCTAAGAAGGTTTAAAAATACAATTCAACATCATTTCTTATGTTTCACTTAGTTATTTTAGTGGATTGGGTCCAAAATTACCTCAAATTCAACCCAACTCAACCCATGTCCACCCCTAGTTGTTGATGGTTCTTCAACAATAGGTAGCTTCCAGTCAAGGAGATGTGGTGGCTCTTCGGTGATCATGTGTGAATGTGGGCGTAAAGTTTTGGTCCTTACATCTAAGACTGCAAATAATTATGGCCGTTGATTTCTAAGATGCCCTCTGTACGAAGATGAATCTCGCACATGTGGCTTGTTCAAATGGTTGTATGAAGAAGCAACACCGCATGAGAGCAATGACAGTAAAATAGTTAGTGATCTTAGGAAGAGAATTATGATGTATGAAGAAAAAGTGAAAAAATAGAAACTAGTGTATGGGATTTTGTTGTTTTTAGTTATATTTAGTATAGGTTATTTGACATGTAAGTTTGATTGAGGAGAATATGTAAAATTGGTAGGATGTGTGATTCCAATATAGGGATGTAAAAGCAATATATTATTTATGTAATGTTCAATATGATTAATGGTATTTTCTCCATAAAGTAAGATTCTATTTACTGTTATTGACTTTTGTTTTTAATTGAAATTCAACATGCAAGTAAGTAACATCATATGGGAAAATGAAAACACAATTTCAATGATATATATTGCTGTAAATAGGTTGAGTCTACATTCAAAAGCAAATGGCCAACTTACAAAAGCACATGGCCATAAGTAAAGTTATACATTGGTAGAAGTAATCATGTGGGCATGCTAACAAAGAAACCTACAATAAAGCTACTATCCAACACCCTAAAATCTAAAATTACATTGGGTATCTAAATTCCAAGATTATATGTAAATTCTAAACAAAGCTACTACATTTGAGATGTATCTGTTAAGATGCAGCATCTCCTAATCCATTCTCACTTGATGAAGTTTGTGAAGAAATAACTGCAACAAACTTTCTTAAAGTGCCTTGACTTGCTGGTGCAAGTGGCAAATAAGGCCCACAATATCAATCCTATTCAAAATTTCTTTGCACAAGAGTACTTGCACTTTTTTTATTTATCATGTCTCATTATTAAACTAAATTTATTCATTGGTTTAATATAGGTATTTTATTTAATATTAAATATTATAAAAATTTATAAATTATGCTATAAATATATTTATATTTTAAAAATAATTATATATATATATCAATTATTAAATAAAATATCTAATGATAAACTCTCTCTATCTAAGAAGGAAAATATTACTTATACACTTTTTTTTTATATCATTTTTACTCCAGTTAACAATGAGTAAATTTTTTGTTAATACAGTATATCGTTTGGTTAATGGGTTTTCATAAGCAATTGCTTACAAACTTGATTAAAGATAAATAATTTTTTAGTTAATTCAGTATATTATTTGGTTAATAGATTATTAGCTTGTAAGTGATGGATTACTAAAACTCATTAACCAAATGATATACTATATTAACTAAAAATTTATTCATCATCAATCAATATAAAAGTAATGTAACTATTTTAGTGGACAAATACAATTACTCATGTAAGAATTACTCATACTAGGCACGCTATTAATCCATGTGGAAGAAGAAACCGAAAAAGTTGGAAGGATAACCCTAGTTTTCAGGCGTTGACGCGAGCCCACAATCATTCGTTGAATCATGAGTGGTGTAGGTTTAGTCTCACATTAATTAATTGATTGAAGGGATTGACTAGCGTGAGTCGTGCAAAAATGGACGCACGCTACGTCAACTGTCAAAACTATAAAGTTACACAACATCTTAAGTAGAAGGAAAAATACAGAGCAGGTAAACAAGTAAAATAAAAAAAAGTTACACCGGTCAACTAATTTTATAAAAAACTGCAAATAAGTCCTTCCTTCTTTATTTGACTCATTCTTTTTTTTTTTGCTTTTATTTATTTTTTTATTTATGAAATATTCATTTTGATCATTTCTAGATATAAAAACAAATATTTATTTTATTTTAAAAAAATACAAGTAATATCAGTTTAATCTTTTAATAATTTTTTATATCAAATTAATCTTTTTAAAAAACTAATTTGATGTAAAATATGTTATTAAAGAAAAAATTTAAAGTTAAAAAATTACATTAAAAGACTAATTTGATGTCAAAAATTGACATTAAAGAATCATTTTAATGTATTTATTATTGAAGAACTTATTACCAAGTGGCTTTAATAACTCAAAAAATAGGTGAATTGAGTTTTCAAAAACTTTATCAAAACATTAACTTGATTGCTTCATAGTACTAATTAAATTAAATTGAATCAATGAGTTTAAAAGTGATATGAACTAAGGATAACAAACTATCGACACATAAATTGATAAGAAATGAGTTCATAAAAATGAAAGCACCAAGCAAGTTAAATAGTCAATACAAAGCTTGAAAGTAAAAGATAAGAGTTGAGAGAATGTAAACAAGATTTATACTAGTTCAATTACTCATTGTGATCTACATCCAGTCATCGAGATCATTCACCCGAGATTTTTACTATTCTTCAAGTTTCTAATTAGGTTGTTTGAGAAAACTCTTACAAGTTAGAGCATTTTTCACTAGTTTAGAATTTTTCACCTTCTTTGTGCAAGAGCCTCACTTACAATGACAAAAGACACATACTCTTATCTTCTTACAATAAATGTGATTGATGTTTATAGATAATACTTTCAAAAGAGCATATACACAAGTTAAAGTTCTATGAGTAAATATGAATATCATAAGATAAACTCATAAAGTGGAGTTGTAAGGATTTAATGATCAATAAATGTTCTCAGATGTTAGATGATGTTTATGAAGTGTTCTGAGACTTGCATTTATATCTCAAGAGTAAATAGAGTCTTTAAGAGTAGTTGAGGATCATTAAATGAAGAAAATTAGTCATTATTTTGTTTTCTGCTCAAAAAGCATTCAAATACATAGGCTTGATATTTGAATACTTTTTGTCAAGTATTCGAATGCTTGAGATGGGTATTCAAATACATGTTCTTCCCCAATTCTAGGTTTTAATCAAGAATAAGTATTCAAATATTAATATGAGCGTATTCGAATACATGAGTTTCAAAAAGTATTCTATCAAAGAGAGTATTTGAATACTCAGATGTAGTATTTGAATATATGACTTTGAGTTATGATTTTATCTAAGAACATTGTAACTTTTGTCAAAGTTATTATAAATTTTATCAAAATTATTTTCACTTTATTCAAATTTATTTTAAACCTTATCTTAAAATATTGTAACTTTACACAGATTTATTGTAAATTTTACTCCATAATTATTTTAACTTTATACAAATTTATTGTAACTATTATAAAAATATTATAAGTTTATTTAGATTAACTGTAAATTCTATGTACAATTACTGTAACTTTATACATATACATTGTAAAGTTTAGCCATATTAATGTAATTGTAAACCGATTTATTGTAACTTTTGTAAAAATAATAACTTAAAATTTATTCAAATTCATCATAACTTTCATAAAAATAATAGCATAACTTCATTCAAATTTTTTGTAACTTTTATCAAAACTAATGTCACTTTAATAAAATTTATTAAAAATTTAATTTAAAATTATTGTAACTTAATTTAAATTTACTTTAACTATTATAAAAAAAATAGTGTAACTTTGTTCAAATTTATTGTAAATTTTATCTAAATTTATTACATCTTAATTCAAAATTGTTGTAACTATCATCTAAAAATATTGTAACTTTGTTCAAATTTATTATAAATTTTATCTAAAATTATTGTAACTTTGTACAGATACATTGTAAATTTTACCCATACTAATGAAACCTAATTAAAATGTATTGTAACTAATATCTAAAAATATTATAATTTTATTCAAATCTATTATAAACTTTATATAAAGACTATTGTAACTTATGACAGACTTGTAGTAACTTTCATCAAAACTATTGTCACTTTAATAAAATATATTGTAAATTGAATCTAAAATTATTGTAACTTAATTCAAATTTGTTGTAATTATTATCAAAAAATATTTTAATTTTGTTCAAATTTATTGTAAATTTTATTTAAAGTTATTGTATCTAAATTCAAATTTGATATAACTATTACCTAAAATTATTGTAATTTTATTCAGATTTGTTATAACTTTGGCTTAAAATATTGTAACTTTATTTAGATTTTCTGTAACTTTTATCTAAAAATATTATAACTTTATTTAAGTCAATTGTAACTTTTGACACAAAATATTGTAATTTTATTCTGATTTGTTGTAACTTTTATCTAAAATATTGTAACTTTATTCAAATTTGTTGCAATTGTTTTCTAAAATATTGTAATTTTATTCATACTTGTTGTAACTTTTTTGCTAAAATATTATAACATTATTTATATTTGTTATAACTTTTTTCTAAAATGTTGTAACTTTATTCAAATCTCTTATAAATTTTATCTAAAAATATTATAATTTTATTCAAATTTGTTGTATCTTTTATCTAAAATATTGTAACTATATTCAGATTTATTGTAACTTTATTCAAAATAAAGTTACAATAAATCTGAATAGTTACAATATTTTTATATAAAAGTTACAACAAATTTGAATATAGTTATAATATTTTAAATAAAAGTTACAACAAATTTGAATAAAGTTAGAATATTTTAGACAAAAGTTACATCAAATATGAATAAAGTTACAATATTTTTAGACAAAATTTATAATAGATTTGAATAAAGTTACAATATTTTAGAAAAAAGTTATAACAAATCTGAATTAAGCTACAATAGTTTTTTTTATAAGAGTTACAATAAATCTGAACAAAATTACAATATTTTGGACAAAATTTACAATAAATTTGAATAAAATTACAATATTATGGGCAAAAGTTACAACAAATCTGAAAAAAGTTCCATATTTTTAGACAAAAATTACAATAAATCTAAATAAAGTTATAATATTTTTAGGAAGAAGATACAACAAATCTGAATAAAGTTACAATATTTTAAGCAAAAGTTACAACAAATCTGAACAAAGTTATAATAATTTTAGATAATAGTTCAACAACTTTAAATTTAGATACCACAACTTTAAATAAACTTCATAATAAATCTGAACAAAGTACAATATTTTTTTTATAATAGTTACAACAAATTTAAATTAATTAAGTTACAATTATTTTAGATTGAATTTACAATATATTTGATTAAAGTTACAATAGTTTTGATAAAAGTTATTACAAATCTGTCATAAGTTACAATAGTCTTAGATAAAGTTTATAATAGATATGAATAAAGTTACAATAATTTTAGATAATAATTACAATAAATTTGAATTAGGTTTCATTAATATGGGTAAAATTTACATTGTATTTGTAGAAAGTTACAATAATTTTAGATAAAATTTATAATAAATCTGAACAAAGTTACAATATTTTTAGATGATAGTTATATCAAATTTGAATTAAGATGTAATAAATGTAAATAAAATTACAATACTTTTTAGTAATAGTTACAACAAATTTGAATTAAGTTAAAATAATTTTAGATTGAATTTTCAATAAATTTGATTAAAGTAACAATAGTTCTGATAAAAGTTACAAAAAATTAAATGAAGTTATGCTATTGTTTTTATAAAAGTTATAATGAATTTGAATAAATTTAAGTTATTATTTTTAAAAAAGTTACAATAATCGATTTACAATTACATTAATATGGATAAACTTTACAATGTATATGTATAAAGTTATAATAATTGTGCATAGAATTTACAGTGAATCTGAATAAAGTTATAATATTTTTATAGTAATTATAACAAATTTGTATAAAATTACAATAATTGTAAAGTAAATTTACAATAAATCTGTATTAATTATAATATTTTAAGATAAGGTTTAAAATAAATTTGAATAAAGTGAAAATAATTTTGATAAATTTTATAATAACTTTGAAAAAAGTTACAATAGTCTTAGGTAAAATTCATAATAAATTTGACTAAAGAAATATATATTTATATTAAAAAAATTAATGACAAATATTTATTTTCAACATTTAAGTAATGCCACATTTTTAACATCTAAGTTATGCCAAAGAAATTTTGAACTTAAAAAAATAAATAAACATGATCAGCTACAGAATTTTTTGGATAGTCTAAAAATTTTTTGGTGCAACTTCATTTTAATATTTAACTCGCATTTTATTCACCCAAAAATATTAAAAGAAACATATTAAATAGGAAAAACAAAGTCATTAGCCTCTTAATATGAAATTAATCTCATCGTCATTCTCATGTTGAAAACAACCCAAAATAGCTAACACGTTTTTAAACTCCTTTCTTTTGTATTTTATTTATTCTTTCTCACATATCATTTTAATTTACATTTAATTCCCTATCTAACATTGAAAAAACAAGAAGCAACACTAATTTTAGTCTTTCAAAAATAATGTTAGCAATTTGATCCTCTAATAATTTTTTACATCAAATTGACATCATTAGTTAGGTCCTCAAATATAAATATATCAAAATGATCTTTTAATGCCAATTCTTAACATTAAATTAGTCTTTCAATATTATTTTTTGATATTAAAATTTTCCTTTAATGACATATTTTAAATCAAATTAATTCTCTTAAAAAACTAATTTAATATAAAAAATTATTAAAATATTAAATTGATGTTATTTATATTTTTAAAATATTAAAATAAATATTTTCTCTTATATTCATAAATGATCAAAATCAATATTTACTAAAAAAACAAATAAAAGCGAAACAAAAAAAGAATTAGTCAAATAAAGAAGGAAGGACTAATTTTTAGTTTTCTAAAATCTTACTTGACCGGTTTAACTTTTTTAGTTTTACTTCTTTATAATTTTGTCAATTGACGTAGAGTGCGTCAAATTTTGGACAAAGGACGCTAGTCAACCCCTTGATTGATTGTCATGTCCATCAATCTGCGGATGGGGAGCCACAGCAACAGCACATATGTTGGGACTAGAATACCAAAATCTCTCTGCACTGGGAGTTATTATAATATTTTAATAATTTTAATAGGTCAGAAGAATTGTTAATTATTTATTTTATAATAAATATTTAAAAAATTATTAAATATAAATAATAAATATTTGACTGTAAAAGAAAAATACCAAAATAATCTACCACAATCAAAAACATGTAGCGGAGAGAATTCAGTCCTATGTGCTAGTTGATAATGATATTGATGAATTAGTCATGTCTTATCCTATTGCAACTTCTACACGATTGATGAATTAGTCAAGCGAGTGGTGCTTGCTTTCTAGCCCATTCTATATCCTTGTTTTCCAGTGACTTTTTTTTTTATTTTTTATTTTGTAGCAAGAGTTATTTTTGTTAGGAATAATTCTTTAAATTTTTAATTCTTTTATTATGCGAAAACTTTAATTCTATAAGTATATATTCTAGAGCGTAAACACCACATAGCTAAAGATTTACATCATTCTAGAATGTTAGGATTTAGATATCTATTTAAATACCTAGGTTCATCGCAGGCTCCTGATCCAAGTGTTTTTTAAATGGATGAACTTGATCGTAAACCTTTTGAATTAGGGGCAGCAATCAATCACGAACAAACAACGTACAACGTCACTGGTTGCTTTATGATTCTTCCTCAATCAAATCTCTTGAGTTCCTTGACAGGAACTTATCCTCTCTTCAGATAGGAAGAAGAGAATGAGTTTTCAGTGATTTGATATATTGGGAACCTTAGCCTTCTTATAATGTGTTAACCTAATAGGTTCTCATTATTCCCTAATGAGCCAACACTGACATCTACTCATTTAAGCTCATATTATCTTATTTGGTAGTCTAATGAGCTTGCTTAATTTGATTACATAAAATAAAGCTTCTTAATGATAAATAGCTAATATAATTATTTTATAATATTAGCTCACTTTAATTATTAGAATATAAAATTCCAACAATCTCCCACTTGGGCTACATATTATAACAATTATATCACAATTCTTTAGGCGCGCATCCGTATGCTATTTATCTTTAGACTTCTACTTTACAATCTAGTTTATCTCATATATCAACAATGGAACCATTGTAGCTTTCATTACAACTGTAGAACATGACTAAACCACGACGATCACCACATCAATTTTGTCATAGGCTTAGACCTCAGACCTCGTAACGTGGAGATTACTACTCGGTGAGATACTGGCCCTTCTGATTATACATCAAAAAGTATTTTTTATTAACATTATTCAAACAACATTCATTTAACAAAATTAATTTTTAGATAAAGATTTCCAAACATATTTTACTTCACTCAAATTCACTTCTAATTAAAATCAAGTTTACAAAATCAAACTTCTAATGATTTACAAGGAGATTATGTTCAAGAAGTTAGTAGATATATTTGGTTATCGGTTTTCTTCATTATGTATTTGGGAAGAAAGAGTTTTGAGGAAAAGAGAAGAATGGTAGTTTTTTTAATTAAAAAAATTATAAAATATTTATAAAAATGAATAAAAAATTATTGAAAGGTTACATGATAATTTTTTATTTTTTCTACTCATTTTAAAAAATTCTCAAATATTTTTTTAAATAAAAAATTATTCATTCTCTCTCTTCCTCTTCAAACTCTTCCATTCAAACATAAGATCAAAGTATTGGTCATTAAACCTCTCACCTGAGCTTCCTGATTGTGAATACTGTCAATTAAAATTAATTTTATATTAATAAAACAATTTATAAGATAATTTTTTATAGAAAATCTACAATTAAATTAAAATTTTATATATTTCAAAGGTTGAATTGATTAAAATTATTTTTAAAAAAATCGTTGAGCAGTGCATGTAAGTGTGTTAACTCTTTACACACACATTAGCAAAAACTTACATAATTTAATAACTTATTGTAAAAAATTATTTTGAAAAATTATACCTAGTTATAATGTTCAAGTTACACACCAAATTTAAGTTGTGGATTATTTTTACTTGAAAATTGTTATGCATAAAATTTTATGAGCATGATATTTATGAAATACATACGTTAAATTTAATGGGGGATTTTGTAAATTGTTTATCATATAAAAAGTTATTCATTAGTACAAAGAATAAATTTCAATTTACACCACTATATATACATAATAACTCTTTTTAAAAAATTATGTTAACCAATAGAATCGTTGAATCATCACTAATTATTTTGTTGATCAAATTCAATTCAATAAGATATTTTGTTATTTGAACTAATAAATTTCTTCCATCAACAAGTGTCTATTTGGATTATGTTTGTACTCGGTTATTTACGCTCTATATGCCTATGTAAAACGAAATTTCCCAATTTAATGCATGTTTGCATTATATTATTTTATATTAAACAATGCTTTTAATTAAGTTAAAAATTAATTTTAAGCATTTTTAAAAATATCTCTACATAAAATAAGCTAATCAATATAAGCAACTTAATCATTTTTTTGGCACATTTGACACGAAAGCCATATTCTAGTTTATCTTGTATCATATGAATTATGAATACTACTTAAAAAATGTTATCTAGTATCTGCGTGCATGGGTGGATTTAGCAATTTCAGAAATTTAGGTAATCTACTACATCATTTATTAAAAATATAACATATAATATCACATAATCATCCATGTTGTGAGATTAAATTTAAAATATTATAGAATAAATTTTAAATCAAATTTGACTGTTAAAAAATTATGAAGAATACTCTTAAAAGACCTAAGGATTTCTAAATATATATATATAATAACTAATGTCATGTTCAAACAAACTTTTTAAATAAGGGTGTTAATTTAAGTTAGGCTGACCAGAATACGGTCAAGTCAAATTTAGATAGGGCCAATTCTGTTTTGAGTTAAAAAATTATTAATTCACTTTAGCCTTATGTGAGCTATTTGGGCTGACCTTTTAGCCTACATGCCCTTTATTTATTTTTATAATTAAAGTAAAAAATATAATATCAAATAATTTATTTGATTAACTTGTATTAAAAATTTTAAATTAATTTGTATTAAAATATTTTAAATTAATTATTACTTAAAATGGATGAATACTTATTTTAAAATAACTTAAGATAACATTTGTATTACACTTGTGAATTAATCTTACCCACTTCGAACCAACTTTAAATCAAACCCAGTTAAACCATATACTTTATTGAACCAGCCCGTTAGGCTCGCGTGATTTTGACATCTCTATTTTGTAAATTTCAAGAAGACTAGAAGACTGAAGACAGTATGAAGTTCCAACAACCGGCGGTTACCTAATTTAACCTTAAAAGAATAGTTGTAACAACCTACAACAACATTGGACAATACAAAGTTACAAACATCCAAATGAATGTACCGTTTTTCAGGCTAACCAATGTTTTTTTGTCCTCTATATTACTTTATGTCCCAAAAAAGGAGCCTATCGTATATGTAATGCATTATATATATATATATATATATATATATAGGATTTAATTTCTATCCACTGTCAGTATAAAGTTTCTTTACACTGTCATCTAATCATGTGTTGACAAATAATTAAAATAGTTAGACTTTAGTCAACTTTTTTACTGATTTGGCAACATATGATTGGATGACAGTGTAAAAAAACTTTACATTGACAGTGGATAGAAATTTAATTCATATATATATATATATTATTACATAATAGTTTAGGGATATAAAAGTTACCTCAAGATTAAGACATGTCACATGTTTTAATAAAAATTTATAGTGGTATATACATATTATTTATCAAGGAAGATTGATAACAATGAAAATTAAACTTAAACTTTATAAACAAAATATATGGAGACATAAAGACATAATTAAGTTGTAAAATTGTTTCCGTTTTCATGTGTTCAAGCTGTCATGTATGAAATTTAAACTTAAAAGATAAAACAAAATGTTATTTTTCTATAAAGTTCTTGCTTTAATGCAAAACATTATTCGATCGGGCCCGAAAATCAAGTTAGTCTTGTTCACATACTATGGTAAATTATATCCTGACTCCTGTCCTAATTAAGGAGATTTAAACCTAAGTTGAGATCTCTAAGTTGTAGTTTCAGTTGTCGACTTGAGTATACTACTTCAAATTGACGGTATTATGCAGGAAGATTAATTAGTTTCATTTATTTTTGAGTAAATACTTCAACGTCACTTAACTTTTTTCTAATTGATGCATACATCTATTACAGTTAAAAAATCTATATAAACCCCTCTTAAATAACAAAAGTAATTGAAAATTAAAGAAATTAAATTTAAAGTAAGTTTGTGTAAAGTTTCTACATTTTTTTGGAGGTTTATATAAATTGGTCATGTAGATTAGCGTCTCATCTTAGTAGGCACAAAAGTACGGGATCAGATTCATAGTCAGATTAATGTTACGTTTGAGCTGTACGCTTAATTAATTCAATGTTATATCAAAACTAGGGTTACCAGTTTGATTCCTAGAAAAAGCACAAGATTTGATGGAGGACAGGTGTTAGGTGAATTGTCGGCCAAGACCGCCAGCATTTTAATAAGATATCAAAGTAATGAATGGGTCCCAATCAAAGTAATGAGGCGCTTGAGTCGGTGCGTTTAAATAAAAAAAAGTTTATTCTCGATATGTTCGTCTAGTGCTAACCACTTGATTTAACACACTAAGATTTTAAAGTAGATTATTTTTTTATTTATAAAAGTTAAGAAAAATATAGGAAAATGTAGGTGTATTTTACTATAAAGCTTTTTTAAAAAGAAAAAGAAAAAGAAAAAGAAAAAGAAGAAGAAGAAGGATAAAGTCAGTATTAATTAGATGACTTCTGGTGGCAAGTTTTATCAGACATCTATAGTCAATTTAAAACGGTGATGCCAACAAATGTTGATTTAATTGATATGATTTGAATATCGTTAATGAAAAATATTTTGAGTTTAATTTTTTATAGGTGATCTTTTATTAATAAGTCATTTATAAATATCATTATAAATTTTTATTGAGACTTATGCCATACTTTAATTTTAAAATCGGACAACTTTCCCTCTTCTACAATTTCAAACTTAAAAAACCTGATTTATTGAATTTGAATAAGATTGTCCGTATATCAATGATTGTCATTATCATAATAAGTCATTGCTGATTAACTGATATACTAAAAGGCAACTTTAATGAATTGTCTATGTATATTTGTTAAAAAACTTCTTCGCTTTTATATTGGCATTTGATTAGATATCTTACTCTTGAAATCCCACATGTATATTTGCTAAGCAATTTCTTCACTTTCTTCTTGACATTTGATTATATACTTTTACTATTCAAAACCCAAACAATACCGTAGTTGCTGCCAAACCTTGACGAATGAACAATTTGTTTGAAAGCTTAAAAATATCTCACCCAATTCTAGGAAGCGGTCAAGTTTTTTCTCTAGGCATTATGCTACTTAATTATGATTTTATGTGTTTATATCTAAATTATAAAAGGTTTTGCTAACCTGTTTGACAATGTTTAAGAAACATTTAATCACTCTCAATAATTTTTGTTAATTTTTTAATAAAAAATATTAAATATTTTTTAAATTCTAAGACATTAAATATTTTATTTTTACATTTAATATTTTCTATTAGTAATTCCTTAACTAAATGCCTTTAAAAACACTCGTTAGTAAGTGTCAATTATAAAATATGTCTCCAACATCTAAGTAGAATAGACAAAAAAAGTTATTTACTTTTCAGTCATATTAGTTATTGGGTCTTGCAAACTAGTAACTGAAGTGTAAAAATCATTTAATATCCCTTCATAAATATGTTTAATTATTAAATAAAAAAAACATTAAATAATTTTTAATATATTAGATATTTTATTTTTATATTTTATACTTTTTATTTGAATTCTTTAATAATATTATTTGGACGCTTATTAACAAATGCCTTAATTATTTTATGTAGTAATTATATGTCTCATTAAATACTCCTAATCAATGTATTAACTTTAATATTAATATATGATTGCTCAGTACAGGCACTTTGTTGACATATAATAGTTGACATTATTGCATGTATTGAGTTACAATCTAAATTCTTTTGGATCTCGTTAATATTATTTATTTGAACTAAATACCTTTCAATAATTTTTTTATTTACTGTTAGCAAATGCGAAAAACTTTTAAACTACACCGGATTAAAATTCTTATTACAAAACTACTCTTGCTCGTTTCTCACGGCAACTCTCGGCCGAATCAACACGGAATCAATGTACGTAAGTCAAGCTATATGAGTGTTTTGAATGTGAAAAGGAGATCCTAGACGACAAAAATTATGTTCCCAGTGGTTTACGTGGGAACGCTGCATGCTCCCCATTTTGAATGATTCAAAGTCAAGGTCACCGTGTGAGAATTTGGCCAACCCAATATATCTCAGCCTTTTCAGTTTATTAGTATTTACACCATCTCTAAGTGACCAGGCCAAACCCACATAGCTTACCAAAGAAAGACCAAACCCACATAGGCACACATCCTGTTCCTTACGCAATGGCATTGCAATTCAGGCAGCCTCACTTTGTCTTGGTTCCACTACTGGCTCAAGGCCACATGATCCCCATGATAGACATGGCAAGGATCTTGGCCGAGCGAGGAGTGATTGTCACTTTGGTCAGTACCCCTAACAATGCCTCAAGGTTTGAGCAGACAATTTGTAGAGCAGCAGACTCTGGGCTTCCAATTCAGCTCCTGCAAATCCCATTTCCATGCCAACAAGTGGGACTTCCATTAGGCTGCGAGAATCTTGACACTTTACCATCAAGAAACCTACTCAGAAAATTTTACAATGCACTTGACATGCTGCAAGAACCGTTGGAGCAGTACCTCCAAAAGCATACTTCTCCACCAAGCTGCATTATATCAGACAAATGCCTCTCTTGGACATCCATAACAGCCCAGAAGTTCAATATTCCGAGGCTTGTTTTCCATGGGATGTCCTGCTTCTCATTACTCAGCTCCTACAATATCAAACTGCATAATGCTCACCTTTCTGTCAACTCTGACTCAGAACCTTTTGTCATACCGGGACTGCCCCAGAGGATTGAGATAACAAGAGCACAGCTTCCCGGAGCATTTGTTGCTCTGCCTGACTTGGATGATTTCCGTGACAAAATGCGTGAGGCTGAAATGTCTGCTTATGGGGTTGTGGTAAATAGCTTTGAAGAATTGGAGCACGGGTGTTCTGAGGAGTACGAGAAGGTCATGTACAAGAAAGTTTGGTGCATGGGTCCAGTATCTTTATGCAACAAGGAGAGTTTGGACAAGTTTGAGAGAGGAAACAAACCTTCAATTGAAGAGAAACAATGCTTGGAATGGCTCAACTTAATGGAACCAAGGTCAGTTATTTATGTGTGCCTTGGTAGCTTATGTAGGCTTGTTCCATCACAACTAACAGAACTTGGTTTGGGTTTAGAAGCATCGAATCAACCATTTATTTGGGTAGTCAAAACTGCAGAAGAAAATTTTTCAGAGCTAGAGAAATGGTTAAAAGATGAAAAATTTGAGGAAAGGATCAAAGGGAGAGGACTTTTGATCAAGGGATGGGCACCACAAATTCTAATACTGTCTCACCCTGCTATTGGAGGATTCTTGACCCACTGTGGCTGGAATTCAACAATAGAAGGTGTATGCTCCGGGGTGCCGTTGATAACGTGGCCCTTATTTGCTGAACAATTTTTAAATGAAAAATTAGTTGTGAAAGTTCTGAAGATTGGAATTCGAATAGGTGTTGATGTTCCGGTAAGATGGGGTGATGAAGAGAAAACTGGGGTAGTGGTGAAGAAAACTAAAATCATAGAAGCTATAGAGAAGTGTATGGAGGGTGGTGAAGAGGGAGAAAAGAGGAGGAATAGAGCAACAGAACTTGGAAAGATGGCAAGAAGGGCTATAGAGGAGGAAGGTTCATCTCGCTTCAACATTTCATGCTTAATTCAAGATATTATGGAACATCAATATACTAATTAAAGATGTGAGAAGTTAATTAAGAACTTTGTTGGTGAAGTAATTAAATAGATTTTATTATAGCTAGTGATCTCATTATGCAATCTTAATTTCTTTGGTTTTCCTTGTGTCTGTTTCTCACAGATGATTTCTAAAAAAAAAGAAAAGAAAAAGAAAAATCCTGGTTGCTATGAAAATAAAGAGTACATTGTTCCATAGTATGATCTAGAATTATGCATGGAATTTTACGAGGAAATGATCTTCTTCCTATGTACTACCTTGTAAATTTTGATACTTTTTGCTAATGGTACTGGTATACAATTAATGTGCACACATGACATGACATGTCAAAGTATTTAATATTAAATTGAGTTTCTGAATAAGTTAAGTGAAATTTGAGCGATTACAAGAATGTCATACTTTCTAATAATAAAAATGCTTTTTAATATCGTAAATGTGGATTGTTTTAATATCATTTTTTAGTTGCCTCATCCACATGATTTGCATGTGATCGAGTTATATCATTAAATTTCATTACGAATATATATGAGAGAAATTTAGAATTTTATTGTCTTAAATATATAACTAAATAATATAAAGAAGAGAAAATTATGGTGTGGTGAGACTTGTGGCACCTATTTCCCGCAGGTGCCTCTCGCACGTTTAGCTCGTTATCTTTTTAATTTTACCTTTGAAGTTTGAATAACGATATTATATAATAAAATATTTTTTCTTATTAATTATGATATTATAAAAAGCGATTATTTCATTATTAGAGATATGTGAGTTTAAAATTGTAGAATAACAATAGTTTTTAAAAGAAGAAGCACAATTTAAGTGTAATTATCTCTAATAAAGAAAACTCTTAGAAAAATTTGTTCATTTTTTATTCTAAAATTTTAAAAGTTTCCTTATTTTATTTTTATTTTTATTTAATAAATTTATAAAATATATGGTTATAAATATAATCAAATAATAAAAATAATATAAAATTTAAGTTTTAATGATAACCACACCTTCTGTTTTCTCACTTTCTTTATTTTTCTTTTATTTTTTGGTTGAAAGACGGTTCTTTATTTTTCTTTTATTCTCTATCATTTTCTGTCATTTTCTCTCTGCTTTATTTTCTCAATTTTTTAATTTGCGCACACGTATAGATTAGTGTGCCTTAATTACTTCTGGTTATGTTATACAAAGTAGTTATTTTGTTAGTATAATAATTTCTAAGAGTGGTTATTCAAATGATAAGATTTGAAAAAAGAAAAAGAAAAAAAAGAGAGTTGTTGTAGGTACAAGAAGCCAGTCTTTTTCTTTTGGGCTCAAAGTTACCTTTGAATAATCACATTTTATAATAGAATATAATCACTTAGAAAATAGTCATTATGTTATGGAGAGCAGTTATTTATATATATAAGTAAAATTGCCTTTTGAAGCAATTAATAGTATCATTAAATATAATTATATCATTAAATACATGGTAATATTAACATAAATGAAATAATAAAATTTAAAAAGATAATTATATTAGGAAGTAAAATGTTATTAAAGTATATAATTAAAATTTAAAGAATTAAATAGTGAAATAAAAAAATAGACAACCTTTCTAATATAAAAAATTAATTCATAATCTATATATATAAGTAAAATTACCTTTTAAAGTAATTAATACTATCATTAAATGCATAGTAACATTAAAAAAAAGAATGAAATAATGAAATTAAAAAAGAAAATTATTTTAGGGGGTAAAGTGTTGTCAAAGTATATAATTAAAATTTAAAGAATTAAATAGTAAAATTAAAAAAAAATCTCTCCAACATAAGAATTTAATTTATAATGTTTCCTTCATTTATTTTTAAGAAATTTTATTAAAAAAATACTTTGTAAATTTAACATCTCTGAAATCATAATTATATATAAAAATATTATTTTGGAAAAAATATATAAATTATATATATATATAAGTAAAATTACCTTTTAAAACAATTAATACTATCATTAAATATAATTATATCATTAAATGCATAGTAACATTAAAAAAAGAATGAAATTAAAAAAGACAATTAATATAAATATAAATTAATATGTGAAAAACACAAGTAAAATAAAATAAAAAATTTTGACAAAAAATTAATTTAAAACATTTTTTCACATGTTTATAAGAATTTTTATTGAAAATACTTTATAAATTGAACATATTTAAAATAATAATTATAAAAAAATAATTTTAAATAAAATATTAAAATATAAATTATAAAATAACCCGTGCAAAGCACGAGTAAGATAACTAGTTTCACTGTAAAATTATGTTAATTAAGAACATGTGGATATTATATATATTTTTAATTTTAAAATCACTATGTGTCCTCGCACCATTTTAGTTGTAAGACTAACACTCGCTTGAAAGTTTGTTTAATCCTAATCATAAAGTGCTTTTAGTAAGTTTTGAACCTCTATATTTCACATAAAGTTTGTCCAGATGAAATTCAGTTTGTCAACTCAGTCACACCTTATGATTGTAGATATTTTATCTTTGAATAACAATAATTTTTTAATAAAATAGTTAAGTATAACTAAAGTATGGTAAGTGGTTATGTTGTTAAGAAATTAATTGATAAGAAAAGTTATTTTATTATACAATGAAGTTATTCAAAGGATGAAATTAAAGAAAAAGGCAGAAACAAAAACAAGATTTGCAATTACCAAGGACACTATCAAAGAATACACTACAACAGAAATGACTTTTTAATTCGGCTGTGAAGGCAGTTTCAATTCGGTTCTAACAAAGGATTATGTCCGGGAATAGTCTTTTGTTCTGACTTTTAACAACGCATAAAAGAAACCGAATTGGAAAATAATTTTCCAATTCGGTGGCTGTAGTGGCGAATCGAGTTGGAAAAATGCTATAAAAATATAATTCGGTCAAAACACCGGATTGGAAAATATACATTAAATCCAGTTGACTACAACCGAATTGGAAACACTGGATTGGAAACCTGACATCAAATTCGGTTGAGTATAACCGAATTGGAAACACCGGATTGGAAACTTTAAATTAAATCCGATTGTGTATAGCCGAATTGGAAAATTGACAATTGAATTCGCTGTTGTATATAACCGAATTGGAAAACTGACAATTGAATTCGGTTATTATCATCCGAATTGGTAAAATGTGTGTTTTTTAATTTAAATTCGGGTAACAACCGAATTGAAAAGTACTATACATATCCTATTAGCAAAGAAGGTCCAGAAACCATTTACATTTTCAAAATTCCACACAAATAACCAAAAACAGTATAACATGAAAGTATTAATCCCGTACATAATATTAACATTTATAAAGTTAATTTACTCTGAGTTTATAAATAATGTGAACCTAACAACATTTCCTATAAGTCACTTTTTATAGACAAAAAGTACAAAAAAACATCAATCATCTGAGCAGCTCCTCATGCTTATTCTAATTCGATGCAAATAGAACAGATGCCGCCCATTCAAGTTGTATCTCCTTTATCTCTTCTTCTGTATAAGTTGCTGCTTCTGAAAACTGAGCCAAGCAAAAAAATAATATAAAGTTCAGATATTTGTACAAGTCAAACACAAAACCACATCAATATAAGTATAAACCTTAAAACTTACTTTCAAACTCATTGTTTTCATCTGTTGACTTATGATGTCTTTCATATATTTCAAGACATATAAATCACAAGTTTTATTATCGGGTTGCCTTGGTGCCTATACATAATACAAAAACTAATTAATTGAAACAAACAGTGGTCCAAATAATCAAATCTCTTTTAAAAAACATAGTAAACACAATACCTTGAGAGTGATGATGTTGATAGCATCATTTTTGCCTTATGATAGTCTTTTTTCTTTTTGGTAAGACCTCACAGCTCTTTTAAAAAATCAAATGAATACATCAAGGTTATGTTTAACATTAACATACCAAGTTACACATGATGAGGGTTAGAATAACTTACATTCCAAGTACCTTCTTAATGTCATCTAGAATTGGTTTTCCTATAGGGTTCATCCAATAAGCAGTGCTCTTGGAGATCTTAACCACAACAAGTATCCAATGAGACCTAGAAAATATAACATGTAACATATTTAGTACATATATGCAATATTTGTATTAAATTTTTTAATTTTATGAATCTTACCCTCCATTATAAGGTACAAAGACCATGGAGTCTGTTGGAACCCACAATAAAACCTCGGATAGGTATTGGCCCCTTGACTTTGGATCCTCTTTGCCTCCAAGAAGTGACACCCTCATTGGGTCAGCAAACCCATAACTTGGACATCCAGGAATGCGGTCAATCAAGTCAACCAAGTTACTTGAAAAGAAATGAACAAAATTTAGTATCAAATTGACATAATAACTAAGGCAATATTTACATCAAATACGAGCCAATAATTAAGATAATTGTCTTACCCGAAGAACCACATTATAGAACTAGCAGATATGTATTCCAAATGGAAAAAGTCATACATATCTTCTGGTGAGATATATGACATGAAGTCTACATCCAACTCAGGAGCTTGTATATTACGTGAGAGAACATTATCTTTAGCCATTTCATCCGATAGTTGGATTAGCTGGTTCAAGTCAGTTATGACTTATATATCCAATCTTTGAGTTGCCTATAGTCAAAATAATAGGCAACTAATGAGTCTAACAACCACTAATCCACATGTACAGAATCTTTAAATTACTTACATTTATGTCGTGAGTGACAAATTTTCGAGGCCAAGCAACAAAAGTTCCCAATGCATCTTTTACTAGTTCCACATCGTCGTTTGGGCATGGAACTGGTGCATCAGGTTTAATGACCCTGTCCACGCTGACATTGACAAAATCCAAGGGGAGGGCCCGTTGTGGAGGGTCATCCCTTTGCCACCAACAGCATGTACCGTACTTTCCGTAACATAATTGTCAGGTTGGCCAGCAGTAAGTAGATAACGCATATTTGGCTACATAATTGTCCATAGTTAGATACATAATAATCTAATTTTAATTACTTTAAATGCAATATGAAAGTATGTAAAACATTAAACTTCTATTTACCACTGAAAAGCCCTCACATCATCCTAAAGAATGGGTTGTATCATCGAGTGGAGTTGCAGGTGGACTTGTTGGAGATGGTGCTGTTTTTTTGGTTTCTGATGTGCCCCCAATGATGACCGGGTCCTCTACAACATTCTTCCTAGATTTTGTAGGGGTGACATTTAGGTTGATTGAGTTGGAGGAACTCAGATTGACCCATTTGTCTCCCATCAAAGCCTTCAAATCTAATTTTGGGATATTGAGATTTGTTTGTACCAGCATTTCCTGCCACTGCAGTATGCCCAGTAAAGTTGTCTCCATTTATGATACCTTGCTACAAACTGTCTTGTGTTCTTCCATGCTAACCGTGTTCCTTTTTCCCCAGTACATCGTTGGATTGGACAACGAGCTGTCTGCACGTAATCGTCCACTATGTTCAAGAGTGTCCAATGCCTCTGTCAGTATATCATTATTTCTAATTGGCTTGATCAAACCTAAACTTTGCTTTGTTGCAAAGTCATCATGCAACCATATATTTATTAGTTAGTTTAAACCATGGATTTAACTTCAAATTTTTTTATAACTACTTTTAACCATATAAGTTTCACACTTACTATTCGTCTTGCGATTTCTGCTTCTTCGGGCTTCTTAAACTCCCATTTCTTGTCCACTCTTGCTTGTTTCCACAGCTCATACCGTTGGATTTTCTCCATTGTTTGTAACTTCTTTTACTGTAATACATTAAATAGTTACATGTAGTCTGATATATAATATGATTCATATTGAACATATGTAGATAATGAATTTAATTATAATAAAATAAAAAATGCCTTACCAACTCTCTCTCCAATTGAGCGTATCCCTTCCTTGAAGTGCGATGCCGGAATTTGGTATTTCTAGATTGTGCTATGCACTTCTCCCTAGTTTCTTGTTACATTAGGCATATGTCAATAAAATGACATACTTAACATCATCAAGTCAGTAGCCCAATTTAATTTAATTTAATGTACCTACTTTAAATTGATCGGACAAACGTGATTTGACAAACTTATTCCATATGTCCTGTGTGATGAATTTGTATTTTGCTGGGGGTTAAACATCCGCTCATGATCATCCACCTCATAAAAAGGCCAAATGTAATCCCTCTCTAATCTGGTATTGAATTGTTTTAACTTATCAGCAGCACTCTTCCTCATCATTTTTCAGAATTTCTCCATCTTGGGTATTATAAATGAGTTCTATTGCATAAAACAAACAAATGATAAGTTCAAAGTGTAATACAATATTAAGATATATTTTTTGAAATCAAAGAATGTTATAAACTTATCGTTAAAGTATCCCAAATTCTATCCTTCAAATATTTAGAAACCTCACCCCATGAGGCCATAGTGATAGGAACGATGTCTCTTATCACTATTCTTAGATAAGTCATGATGTATTTCCCACTGTCTTCAATAGGAACACCATCGTAATTAGTTTCAACCGAAATGTTTTGACCAGTTGCACGCACCTTAGATATGCGGTCCAAAACTGTTGGACCCCTAGTTCTCTTCTTTGAAGAAGTTTGCTTACTTGAAGAATCACCGGTGTCGGATGTATGTTGATATTCTGGATCAGAAGACATTTGTAATATTAGAGTCAGAAATACATTAATAAGCATATACTTTATCAACACATAATAAGCATACTCATTACCAACAGCATCAATTTCAACATCTGTCCTTAATTTGTCAATCATGTCAAAATCTTCATGTAATCAAAATCTGGTTGAATTTGGTTCTACATTGGATGTCCCTGATGAAGTAGCTTCACCATGCCAAATCCACCTGGTATAAGTCAAGTCGAACCCGTTGAAGTACAAGTGATCCCTAACCTGTTGGATGCTTAACTGAGTTAGGTTGCCACAACGCTGACATGGACATCTTATCATCAATCCATTGAATTTGGGATTGTTTTGTGCGAAATCAAGAAAACGTTCAACACCCATTCCATATATACCAGACAAACAATCCATTTGTATCCACGAACGATCCATGACATAAGATGTTTAATCTAGAAAAATGAAAATATTATCACACCATCGAAATGAACAAAACAGAGTAACGATAATTAAAAATGGAAATATTTAATAACTTCCTTACCTAACAAAATGAATTGATGAAATGGAAGCACTGGATGCACAAATAATGAAACCCTAGATGGAAATATACCTTAAACGGGAGATAAAAATAAATGTACCAATTTCACATTTCTCAATAGGCAATGCTGTCTTTCCAATCTGGTTATTGAATAAACCGATTTGGAAACTACCCATAACAAATTTGGTTTTTAATAAACGAATTAGTATAGTGTGAAAAATTACATTTGGACAATATTTTTTTATTAAAATAATTGATTTATAATTTAGCTATTCTAGTACATAATTTAAACATCAGGAGTTTGTAATCCGGTTAATTGATTTATCGGATTCGAAAACATCATTTCAGTGTCATAATTAAGCGAAATGAAATGAAATGATTAAAATAAAATCTTGTTATGGTATATCCAGGTTTCCAAAAGCACTTTCGAATCCGGAAATATTAAAATCAATTTAAATGTCTTATGTATGAATTCAGTTTCTTGGAATACCGGATTCGAAAATAACTTATAAATCAAGTTATAATGAAACGAATTAATGTGTCTTATATATGAATCCGGTCATTCTAAGAACCGAATTGAAAAACATATTTTCAATCCGCTAGTCATATCACCGAATTAAAGTTATCGAATTTAAAACCCTTTTTTCTTGTAGTGATATGATGCATAAGTGGATAAGAATACTGTGATAAGAGACACCGAACAATAATTTTCACAAAAAATATGAACAATTTAAAACAAAATTTGGTCATATTTATCATAAAAATAAGGTATAATAATATAACAAGTTAAATCATAGAATGACATACACAAGCTAGTTACCGGAGGGCGTAAGTGGCTACTTAAGTTCTAAGCCTACAGTACCTAATAAGATTTGAGATATGCTCTAGTTAATAATAATTTTTTATGTAATGATAAGCACTTAATTCAATAAATGATAATTAAAATTAACCATCATCACCTCTGTTTGTTAGTGAAATTCACATATAATTAATGATTTTGCATATTTATTATAACTTAAAAATAGTAGACTTAACATTTTCCTAACCCAATTAATTGAACCGTGGATTACACGGGAAAAAGATTACTGTATAATAAGATTGAGGATGGTTGTCATTAAGGACAAAGCAAATAATAAACGTCTCAATAAGATGTCATGAACCATCGATTTTAGTTTCAACTATCTCATAATTATAAAAAAAAATTATTTTAACATTAACTTTTTTTAACATCAAATCTGTTATAACTTAATCTAAATAGAAACTGCTAGATTTTTTTTCCTTAAAAAAGAAAGAGCAAATGACTTGGTCGTACCTACTGGCCAAAATACCTATACAATTTTGGCAATTGGCATTTATCGTTTAGCACTAAAAATGGTTAACATAGTTTTGATGATTAAGAAGCCATTGATTTCCGTTAACGTACGAAATATCCATGTAGGGGATTGCTTCATAAATAGTGAGTTGCTTCCCGTACGTGACTCTAGATGTATAGTTTGCTCCAGGTCCCAAGCAGCGGTACTCCCCAAAAACGACGTTCCTGTATCAACACCAACAACAGATAGCCCTCTGTCACCAAATTGAATAACATAGACAAGGTTGTTTATTTTTATTTTTTTGGTACAATCAGGACATAATATTTGAATAGTAAAAATCTTATATTCTCTTAATTAATTTTTATAATATCTTTTTAATTATGTAAAACAGAAAATAAAAAATAAAAAATAGAAGTACTTAATACATTAAAAATCTAAAAAAAAATTAATATATTTTTTAATTAATTAAAAAAATTATTAAAAGAATATAAAATTATTCCATACTGGAAGTCTAAAGTGTCCAACCTTTTCACCTTCAATTCATTTTTATTGACTTAATAATTAATATAGTATATTTTTGAGTCTACTAAAGCTATGGATACTAATTATAAGGCCTACCACCCGCCACTGTTTCTTTTCTTTTCCTTTAAAAAACAATTGATGTGTTTTGAGAATAATTAAATTCTCATGCTCCAAAAGTAGAGAGCCAAATAATTATGCTGATCTATCAATTAAAGGGAATCCATTTGAAACAAAGTCGTCTTAGCCATCTAAATTCTAGAGTATTTTAGCCTTTAGCCTCTTATTATTTTTTCAAATAGACACATCATTATAATTTCAATGTGGAATAGATGCAGAAAATCATGTCTAGCTAGTACACAAATAGGGAAAAAGAAAGATAAATGATAGAAGTTACAGACTGGTCTCTAGAGGAATCGCTCCAGTCGTTCCATCCATCAGCAGCTACGACATCAGACATGTATGTTCTTGAGAAGATGACAGTGGCATAAGCTCCCCAAGCTCTTCCAAGCCACACTTTCCCACTCCCACCAATGCTACAATTCACAAAGGAAAACCCAGTTTGCTCGTTCATCGATTGCCGCCCTTGAGCTGTGATGGAGCCGCCAACCCCAACCCAGTCTTGTTTGGCTATCGAGTTGATGGTGCAATCCTTGTGTCACAACGTAATAAATGCGTTTATATAGCATTTTTTTTTTCTTATTATTATTATAGCAGTCTTATTCAACCTATATGTTACTCCTAAAATGATATCAACTACAGATTGCAATTCTAGACTAGTATAATAAACAGAAAAATGTTCTTGTTCACATCTCTTGTGCATAATTCTAAGTGGCGTGTAGATATCTGAGCTGGATAAAAAATGTTTAAATAGATATAGTTAAACTCAAATGTTGCCATCTGTGCCAATGTAGAAGTAATATATAGAGTGCATAAATAGTATATATGCAATGAAAATGGTGTGCCTTAAGTAATTAGGTCCCTTAAACATATAGTTAGGGGTTCGATTCCTGACTCATGTGTATAAAAAATATCTCTTGAAAGAGATTAATCTCTTAAATGGATCTCAATAGCTTGAAGAATTAATCCCCACAGTCGCACGCGGAGATACCTTAAGAAACAAAAAAGAAAAAATAGTATATATCCATAATAAAATATCCTTTGAGTTCTTTCTCTCCATTTGAAGTCAAAATTTTACTTTTTAAGTGAGGAATGCTATTTATACAATGATTACATCGACTACAACTGGGATATGAGTAGTTATTATTATTACCTATCCATAAATTGTACTCTACCAATACTATACCATACTACACATTATTAGGTAAAAAACATTAAATAGTGATATATATAATTCATGATGATGAATATATTTGTTATTCTTTAAATGATATTGCTTAATTTCTTTTTCTTTTTCTTCTCACAAATTCTATTTTAACAGGTAATACCTTCATAAAATATCTAGCACAATCTTTTCACAAATAAACCGATTTAAAAAATAATTTATTAATATTATTTTATTGATTAGAAAAAATAAGAAATAATCACTTTAATTTAAATAAATAATTTTATGATTATTAAAAAATTGTAAATATAACATTAATTAATTTGAAAATTGAGTAGTAATATTTATAAATATTGTATGTTTATCAAATTAGCATAAAACATAAAATTGTCATGTAACTGGATATGAACTAAACTAATTTCACCTAAATTATGGTCGGGCCAATTAAATTCAAGAATAGCCATATTGCAGTCGTGTAGAATTTGGGTTGGAAATTTTTTGTGAAATTAACATTATGCATACAGAATTGGATCTGGATTATTACAACTAGACAATGTCTAGTTTAAAGTTTAAAGGGAAGGCAGTTCTCTCTCTCATGTACCTCATAAAGCGATCTAGCATTTCCAAATATGAAATCAATGGATCCTTGGATGAAGCATTCTTTAAAATAATGCCTCCCACTATCATCATTCAGTGTGTCCTGTGCACCATAAAACCCACATCCATAGAATGCTGCTAGGTCCCCAGTAACTCTCAGTGCCACTGCCTGTGCCCCAACCTCACCCGGTGATGGCGCAGGAGCTGTATTCTTTTCACAGAGCCAAAACATATAGACATCACCATACATACAAATCCACACAAAGCAAGAAATTAACAAAGAAAGCAATGAACTAGCTTACCTTAAAGCTCATGTTGTAAGCAGTAAATTCAGAAGCAAAGATGCCAAACGAGTAGCTTTTGGAAGTCCCTCCAGTGGAATTCGCGGTGTCATTCCATTCTATGACTGTATTAAGATACCCTTGACCTCGGAGTATCAAGTTTGTCTTGTTGGCCTGCACCACTACCTTCTCCCTGTGATTTATAAAAAAATTAGCAAATATTTGAAGTGAAAGTCAAAAAAAGAATAAGCATTGAGAATTGATTAAAACTTAAAAAGAGACAACGACCTGTATGTACCAGAAGCGATTATGATAAGGGTCGTATCAGAGCTAGATTCAGGAACAGCATCAACTGCTTTCTGCACACTACTAAAGTTAGCACAACCCTTTAAGTCAACCGTGAAAACAAGAGTTGCATTATGGTGGGGAATAAGCACGGAAGCCCATTTGGCCGTGTCCCATATGCCCTTATGCTTCCTCTGGTGATGATGCCTCCTTGCAATACTTGTTAGCAGAGACACAAAGTCTTGAACGCCATTAAGCTTTATAATCTTACCAAATATACCGAGCCGAAGATTGAAACTATCTTGAGGACTAATGGCAGTGCTAGTGGGGGTGGAGGAAGGAGGCGTAGTATAATGAACAATTATGATAGAAAGGAGAAAAGTGACAAAGCCAGAGAGCCAAAAGAGGGTTCTGTTGAATCTCATGTTTGAGCTTTATGAATTGGTTAGAATGTTTACGTTATTGAGTTAAGAAACGGGTTTGGGGTGGAGGGGAGGGGAGAGTGAGGAATGCTTATATTATGTGCATGTGAAAAGGGTGTGGGAGTGATGCATGATAGGAGTGGGAGGTAAGGAATGTATGGGCCTCTGATGTCTAAGCGTGCGGATCGAGTTTATTACTAAAGCCAGCTTTCAAAAGCATTATGGTTCGTTATGGAGATCTAAAAAGTGAATTTGATGGTAATAAGACAGAGATGTGTTGTAATGGAGATTGGAAGATGGACACGCTAAGTCACTGCAGAAAGATTGAAATTGAGACATGTAAAAGGATGAAATGAATAAAGGTTCTTGGAAGGTCATTTATTCTTGACTGTTTAAAGACAAACCTCAAAGGTATTGGACGGTGGGACTCTGGATCAACATGATGACTGTTGTTTGGTTCTAAGGAAGTGAAACTGGCTTCTTCACTTGTAATGCACTGTGTTCAGTTTTATTCAATTGCAGATAGATACTTTGAATTGAATCCATAGCAGGCTGGTGTGTTGTGTATTACTTATTAATTAATTAACACTTGGCTACTAGAAATTTTGGGTCTGTTGCTGCAAAGCCAAGTGGCTAATGGTGTTTTTAGAACATATTTAATTTGTAGCGTAAACCAAAAGGGAAAATTCAAAATATTCTTACGCATCTGCTGATCTGCAAATTGGTAAGAGTATGTTAGGAAATTCTAAACCCACTCACCGAATAATCAAAGGCGCCTCTTAAAGAATAAAAATAAAAACGATGATTCTAATTCTAAGTTACGAATATCAGCTAGCCTTGTTAACTTTTGACCCTTTTATTTCTTTCCTTTCTTTTTAATTTTTGTTAAGCGTGAATTTGCATGAAAATCAGTACTCTCTTTTTTTTTTTTTTGGTATTTGAGCTTAGAACTGGAATCTAATTAAAAGGAAACACTCACTTATTATTAAGTAGATAACTTTTTTATTTAGATTTAATTTCTATCCACTATCAGTGTAAAGTTTCTTTACATTGTCATCTAATCATGTGTTGTCAAATCATTAAAATAGTTAGACTTTTTAGGTAGTTGTTGTGATAGTAAACTCTTTTACTGATTTGACAACACATAATTGGATGACAGTGTAAAGAAACTTTATACTGACAGTGGATAGAAATTAAACTTTTTATTTTTTAATGTATTTAAGGTTCAAACTCGAATAAAGAGAAAAATAACACTCACTTATTATTAAGTGAGAAATCAAATCAAAAGCCTAACCACTAATCAAGATTTGTTTGGATATGTTTTTTTTATATTAAAAATATTTCTAAAAAAGCATTTTCTTATATTCAGTGTTTTTGGATTAACTTTTTTTTAAAAAAAAAAAAAGTGGAACACTTAAAAAAAGAGAGCATAATTTCACATTCTTTTAACTAAAGTTAAGTGCTCATAAAGAAAAGGTATTTTTATAACAAGGAGAAGCTTTTCAACATAAAAATAAAAATAAAATTACTTCTCCCATAATAAAATTATTTTTAATTTTTATAAAAAAAATTCTTTTTAAAAAGCTTTTATATATATATATATATATAAATAAATAATAGAAGCCCAAGCCTCAATCCTTTGAGGTTAGAACTGGAATCTAATAAAAAGGAAACACTAACTTATTATTAAGTAGGTGACTTTTTATTTTTAATGTATTTAAGGTTCAAACTCGAATAAAGAGAAAAGAAATACTCACTTATTATTAAGTGAGAAATCAGATCAAAGATCAAAGGCCTAACAAAATCAAGATTTGTTTAGATGTGTTTTTTTTTATATATAAAATCTTTCTAAAAAAACATTTTCTTATATTTAGTGTATTTGGATTAATTTTTTTTTAAAAAAAGGTGGAACACTTAAAAAAAAGCATAATTTCTCATTTTTTTAACTAAAGTTAAGTGCTCATAAAGAAAAGATATTTTTTGTAACAAGGAGAAGCTGTTCAGCATAAAAGTAAAAATAAAAATACTTCTCCCATAATAAAATTGTTTTTAAAAAGCATATATATATGTATAATAGAAGCCCAAGCCTCAACCCTTTGACTGGCGAATTTTTCTATCTGGCATAATGTAAACGTACGTTCCGTTTATTATTACTGGTTGAATTTTGATTCGGTCAGAATGAATTGACACACTTTATATATGACTATACAAATTTATCTTCACTTATAATAGTTAAATCATTCTTTTTAAATTTTTTTTTAATTTTATAGGTAATCTCACAATTTATTCGGATATCTAACTAGATTTTTTTATATATATATATATATATATAAAGAACAGTCATTTGAATTTGATCTTTGAAATAAAATGACAAACTTCTAGCCATTTGTATAGTTGTCAGTGGTGCAATGGAAAAATTATAATATACTCTGAAAATATTCCTCTCACTAATTTTTTTAAAATATTTTAATTTTAATCTAATGACATATATGGTCATACAATACCTGTTACATTTTGAGTAGAGTGGTATAATACTCTAAGGATACCTACCAGGGTTACTTCATATGCTTGAGAGGTAAGTTTTCTTGAAGTGGGTTTGAACTTCAGAGCAAATTTCGATTGTGCATTCAAATACTAATACGCTATAATCTAAAATTCTAAATCATAACAAAAACAACAGCTCATCCGTATAAAACTGCACTGTATTATAATGCATGGTCCAAGATCAAGAACTTGGGTTTGCTTAACAGAGTGACCAAAACTTAAAATAGGAAAAGGACATTATAAAAGTTCAAACAATACAGGCTCAAGAATGGCTTCAAATAACCAGAAGTTGATACATGTACAAAACCAGCAGAATGAGAAAAAGAAGGAAAGGACAAAGGCTAGGGGTTTTCCCCTTTCATGTCTGATTTTCTTTTTATATAAACATTTCAAGATTGAGTATTGATGACTCGACATGGAGGCACCGATTTATGAAGCATAATTGTCCCTTTGAATGTCACCATCTGATGGCAGTTCTTTCTATAGTTGGTAAGCTGCAGCACAAGGGTAAACTCAATCTTTTTTATTAAAAAAGAAAAAAAAATTGGGGACGTGTGTGTTGTGACAATGCAACTAGCTAAATTATGAGCCACAGAAACCTAGTTGTAGCTCATCGTCAAAAATGCTAGACTAAAGAAGTGGCAAAATGTTAACGAAGCTCCTAAGTTGTAAGTAGTCAAGCAAAATATATACCTCTTCTGGTTTCATCTTGCTAAACCCAAATTTATCTGTCCATATGGATTCTGCTTCTTCAGCAGCTGGTAGCACAAGGTTCTTGACATTCAAGAAAGCCAGCAGCCTCTCAATGCAGGAGAACAGTGTTTGGAAGTAGCCCTGTTAGGGTCAAACCAATGTAATTATAACTAATGCACTACCGAGACATAGGCATAAGTGATCATAACACACAGCAACAACAACAACCAAGCCTTATACCAATACCACTATTCAAATGATCATAACACACCAATAAATCAAAATTCCAGAGCACAGAAAGCTCCAACAATAGGAAAGAATGTGATGCAACCAAGACAGAACCAGAAATTGAGCTATAGAAAAATACAGTAGTAGAGAACACAGAATTAAAACTATCATTGCTGATCACATCCAAAGGGAACTCGTGAGACACAACCCACTTCTTGAAGCATTAAATGCCCATTTAGCTTAATAAACATGTTGTACAGGCCTCATAGCTTATTAGATATGTTGTACAGGCCTCTTGCACCTTCCCATGGCCACTTTTCAACCCCAGCAAAACAAATAAAGTTAAGGAAAATTTTATTAAAAAATAGAAGGGGGGAGGAGGGGGGACGTAAGGGTAAAGCAAGAAATGTCAGCCAAGCTAGTAGTACAGCCTCGCACCTTTCCACGGTTCCTATTACTTGTTGCAACTAAAGGGAGTTCTGCAATATCTCTACCAAAAATTCGAAGCATGCCCGCAGATACGACAGATGAACTTCAGTGTCAAGGAAACAAACTGTGAACAGTACTGTAAGAGTAAGTATGAAATAATAAAAGTTAAATAGAGAAAACCACTTCTTACTTGACCATTAATAATGCACAATACATTCCTCCAAACTCCTGACTCCGCACATTCCTTCTGTATGTGAGTGGTATGTTAATTGAGACAAAGGGAAGAAAGAAATTGAAAAGAAAAATGAAATGCCAACAAATGTTCCAAAAGGAATTGCTTACCCATAAACCATGGCAGGAATAAGGTCACGTCCACTAGCTGCATCAACTATAGGATCAAAGCATTCCTGAAACATGCAAGTGATCTCTCAATACCACAGTCCAATTATTGTATTAAATGATCTTAAGGCAAACTCAAAAATGGTTTCCCAAGGAAAAACAGAAATGCACTACCACAGAGGTAGACATTGTAACACATTATTACACAAGTGTACACACTCACTCACACAAGCAATGCCCTATGCAAAGCTCATAAAATGCAGTACACAAATATAGGCAGACACTTTATATACATGTTGAGTGGTGATATATATATTAATATGCAACAAATGAAAAGGCCATTACAATTAACAGAAGCTTATCCAGGCCATCAGAAACTTTGGCAGCAAGAAAATGATCATAAAATCATACAACAAATGTGTGAACATGCATTTATGTTGAAGGAAAAACATATGTGCAAGTGCAACACTTCCCTAAAATGGATTTATATATAATTTTTTTTCAATTACTGTTGAACCACAAGCTACAACCAGATAAAGGCATACGATGAAGAAGAATCAATTCAGAAAAAGAAGGATAATACCATTAATAACAAAAATGCAAAGCAGCTCTATCATTTGTTGGGGAACAAACAAGGATTATCACCTTCATCCACCCAAGGGAAAGAAGAAGAAAAAGAAGATAAAGCAATTCAGAAGGACAGGCAGAACTTACATGAAACATTGACACAGCCTCCAAAAGCAATGGCCTAGTTTCAGGAGAAGCAATTTTGCCATTAACAAGTCTCCATCTTACATCAATCTCATTGAGGGGTTCTATACATCTTTCCTCTTGCTTCTTCTTTATAACATCCAAGAGAGATTCAGGGAGTCTCTCAGCCCCCCTAACAAGGAGGTTCTCCAAAGTAGAATGTATTCTTGTACAATCATTGCAACAAAGCCAATTCCCTTCTGGCAATTCCTGTCATTGGTTGCAGACATATTATGTCCAATGGACAAGAGAGGTTGGTGTCCAAACTAATACATCCACATATAAAGACATAGCAACAAACTGAATACCTTCAAATATGCCATCTTATGATCCCTCAAACAGCCAACATGATATTCCTTTTCACACTGCAGCAAACAAAGAGGGGGGGATAAGAAAAACAACATCAAGTTAGTTCAGCAGAAAGTAGAAACCAAATCTATCCCTATAGAGTTAGATACTTGCATCAACAAGAAACAAGCATTAATCATCATTGATCATACCCTTCTTATAACAAGGGAACTTGACTCTAGATGTTACTGGGGCCTTCTATGTGACATCAAAATAAAAAATGGACTACAATGCATACCTGATCGCAAAGTATTATTGTGCGTGGACCAAATCCTGATCTGCTGAAGTCAGAACCTCTACATGCACAAATTTTTCTCTTTATAATATATAACTCAGTGGAAAATCATAAATGTACAACATAGGTTTATGATTAACTTGAATACAGAAGAATCATGGTAACACTTGCTGATTTCAAGAAGTACAATGTAGATAAGAGCCAAGTCCATACATTCGCTTCTAATCTATGCAATGTACTTAGTACCTGCATAAAGCACATCCACTAAGCTCAGCTTCAATGTCTTTTACTATGCGAATGCATCTCTTGGCTATCTGTTCAATAGGATCAACTCCTTCAACCCTTCCAGCTGCCACAGCATTCGCATTGTGTGCCACAGACCTTTCTCTCTCAAACATGTTTTGGCAAAATTGACAGTACCAGTCACCGTGCGGAATACTTGATACAGATGCACATTCTGTACATTTCCCAACACAGGAAAATAAAGTTCACTTAGAAGATGAATATCTCGTAAGTTATCAAACAAAGCAAACATTCTTCATAACCGCTGCTTCCAATTCAGTAAATCGTGAAACAAAATTTTAGGCATCAAGAAAAAAAAAATCAGCTATTTCTATATGAAATTGAAGATTAATACCCTTTAAAAGAGATGTTTTAATATTATAAAAGTTCATATTCAAAACTGCCTGAAAGCATGGCCAAAGTACAAATTCCATTGGATAAATAATCCCATCCATAAATTAGATAAATGAGATTATGCTAACTTGTAAGCATTTAGATGATAAATCTAGTAGAACATAACTATTAATAAGGCATTTAGCAAAGGAGAACATTTAACCAATAAGGCGAAGAATAGATAAACAAGCAATTCTCTTGTTCCTTCTTCATATTTCCTTTTCGCAAGAAAGAGGACAGAAGAGGTATGTAATAGATCAGAATAAGATGTCTTCCAATTTGGGTAATCTATGATCCTGACCCTCATGGTCACTTAAATTCTTCTATTCCCAAAGAACCTAGCATATTAGCATCCTAGGGGATAAACTTGCATCTCATATATCTTCAACCTAGGTGATATATAGAACTTCTTACCACAATAGCAGAGGATAAATAATTAGGGAAAAAGATGATTCCACACACAGTAGAAAATACATAATTTGTCCATCAAATGTTTTATAATGTAAGTCTGACCTTCATGAAATGCCCTTGGGCATCCATCACAGAGCAAAAGATTTCCACCATCCCAACAAACAATGCATAGATCATCATTATCCTTTGCAGAGTATTTGCGGTCTTTTGAGAGAAATATTGCTAACTCATGCAGAGACACCCCATTTGAAGTGTAGATGTATGCATAACTGCCCAAAAACATTACACTGCCATGAAGATCCATGGGTACAAGCAACCAGCAATTCAAAAAGCTTCTAAATATCCCTCCCACCCCCCAGGCCCCCCCCCCCCCAAAAAAAAAAAAAACACTCACGGTTTCTTGCGAGAAGCCCAGCCTGCATGGACCTCAAACTGTGAGGGGCTGATCTGCACAACATTTAAAATTGAAAGCATTATCTATACAACTTAGATTCTTGAGGAGTGCCCACCAAACATACAAGAGAAGTGTAAGGAGAAATACCTCAGTGTTGCAGCATCGACAAACAATTCCAGAGCCCATTTTGATACCCTCAAGCAATTTCTGTCAACCAGAACGTAACAGTTAACAGAGTAATAGATATACAATAACTTGTACATGAAATACACACACAAACAACCTGTCCACGTGCATAATAAGCTACTTCAGTTCCATCAGGCAATCCATCTTCTTCAAAAACTAATTTATGCAATCGCTGATCCCTTGAGAATAATATATTGGATGAACAAATAATTACTATCATCACTAAAGAAGAGTGATAAAAAAAAACAACAGCCAGATATATATACACACAAATGAAGGGGGAGAAGGGAACTAACTTTTTAGTGATCCTCCATTGACTCCTATTTTGTGGAGATAAACACTTTGAATTTGAAGTAATTGGAGTGGTCTTCGATTTTACTGACAGTTTTGATGACCTGGTAATAACAAATGATTGCAATAAAGAGGGGAAAAGAGACTTCGCTGTAAACAATTCAACCTACAAGTATATTATCCTAACTACATCAAGGGTGCCAACAAATAAAGCCAGATACAAACTTCTTTTTCATCTTCCACAAACTTTTCTTGCGGAATAGAATAGGCACAGAAGCACTCTTGGAAGAATTTGAGCCGCTAACCCGTTTTGATGACCTTAATAACACAGTTGAAATCATGTAAGTTCAAAAAAGTAAAAACTGCAAGAAGAAAGCAGACCACTTAGTATTTAGAAAAAACTATCTTATGAAATCCATCAAGTTTGAAACCATGTAACCACAGATTATTGGTTAGCGCAAAATTGTTAAGCAAAAATACAAATATGTATCATATATAGGATAGATGATAATAGATATGAATACCAACTTTGTTCTTTTCTTCCAGCGTCTCTTAATTTGTGAAGAGATACACAGCTCAGATGTAATGGATGGATTGGAGAACGATACTAGTCTAGGGGACCTGAAGTATTGTAATACAATGATAAAAGAAAAAATTCAATTAGACGGGGAAAAGGGCTAAAAAACATGACATTGCAATTTGCACCTTCCACATGGTTTCAACATTTTGAACCTATTTGACTCCCATTTTGAACTGTGACATTATGTCACTTCTTATGATTATATTCCCAGCCCTAGCTTAATAAAATAAATGGAAAATTTTAACTTGTTACATTGTCCACAAACTTTACATTTGACCCTTCTCTTGCCCAAAAGCAACTCATGTATGATTGTAAGTTGTAACTATTGTGTGCCCACAGGCATACAGCAACGTGTAAAACTCAAATACTAGGTTTTCTGGAATCTTATATGTACTTACTGGTTAGGATAATTCAATATTAACCGAGCTCAGTGGCAGCAGACAGAAGCCTACTAAAAGGAAAATCCAACTACAAACCATTTTAATAGGGGGGGGGGGAATGTTTCACTTTACTGTAGTGGCCTGCTGAAATAGGGCCAATTGAACAATCAAAAATGAATTTTCATCCAAAAGCTCATCAAGATGCAGGTCATCAAACATGAGCAAGACTAATAACTTGGGCTTGGGAGAATAATATTTTTTAACATTATGGTAAAAGCTCCAAGAAACATTTTGTTTCTGCAAGACATATCCAAGCACACAGTGGTTGATGTTTATGGCTTCCCTTTATGCTTCAGCCTGGAAGTCAGTGCAAGTTCAAGTTTACAAGAAATTTTCTGATGCCTTAGGATAATGTTTATCACGAATATGGTTTCAAAAAATATGCAATGTTTAAAACCTGAGTCAGAATGGGCAGTTGGACCTGTTTGGGTACAGGTCATCACCTCTCAATAGTGGGTTAGCCTTATAAAATAAGAACCATTTTACATAACCTGCCAGATTTCATTTTTTATAAGATTGGTAATACATTTGAACATCAAGGACCAAGCTATGTGTTAATTCCAAAAAAAGAAAAAATGAAGAAAGAAGGAGACAGAAGCAGGGAAATTAAATAAAAGGAAAAAGAGAAAAAAGAAACTTTTTTTTATACTGGTAGATATCTGGTCAGATTTTTTTGTTCAGATAATTATGTTATTACCTACCTTAAGATTAAGATATTATTTGTTGTATGTTGAAGGCACACATTATGTTCTATTATCATTAATTGAGTAATTATTTATAAACATCACACTATCATCAGTGGATCAACCACACAAACTGGCAGTCAGACCAGTGACTTGGAAATGAGTCAAGTTTCTGAGCTCCCAATATCTGTGTCCATTATTCCAGGACAATGAAATTACAGTATCTCTTTCAAAAATCAAGAAAACGAATGACATTTTTTTATGATAGGAAGAAATTATTTTATGAGAATCTTTTTAGTAAAACAATGTCAGTCAGTAGATTAGTAACTAGTAAAATAAGCAAGTGAGCAGTTTTGTAAAACCAAATCCATTCAAGAAAAGCTAGAATAAAAAACTGCCACCATATAAGCAACATGGGAGTTCATTTTTCTTTATCATTCTCCTGTAATGGTTACTTTATATTTTTTATAATGCTTATAATGACTACATCAGATAGCAGCAGTATATCTGTAAGCAAATATATAATTATTATAATTTAGAAGTGATTATTTTGTTTAATCTATCAGAAACAGGCATACAAAGACTAAGGTAAATCAACCACTAACTTAAGCCACTAGGAGTGGGCTAGTGGTGAGAGGTTTCAGGTTTGGGTGGTTTGCAGGAGGTTATAAGTTCAAACCTCCGTACTGTCATTGTACCCAAAAAAGAGACCATTAACTTTTATCCTTCAAAAGCTGATTGTTCTAGTAAGTTCCAGATTATTACCAACTCAATTTGTAAAAAAATAAATAATCATAGGGCAGGGCTTTTTAAAATTTTATAAAGAATGCAAGTTACCTATTTAACCCAGAGGGAAGAAGAAATAAATACCTGACTCTTTTGCCAACTAGAACAATAGAACTGTCTTCAGATTTCCTTGATTCCACGCAAGAATGGCATATAGGCCCCACTCTTTGCACACCTGAAGAAGGGAAACACCCTACGGGAAAAATAATAATAACTAGTAGCAAGCATCCAAGGCAATTAAAAAAGAAAATGAAAAAATAAAAATAAAAATTCTACTTTTTCCTTTAATTTTTACCCACAAAAACTATGACCAGCGTGACAAACTCGACAACAATAAATAATGACTCTAAATAACAAAAGCAAAGCTCACCTTTGCACCTTTTACAAGTAAAATATTTTTCTTCGGGTGGAGAACAAACAAAATTTTGAAGTGTCGCCTCCAAAGTATGTAGGGGAGCTGCCCTGCATGCTCTCAATAGCTCAAGCAAACTCTTCCCATTTTCAAGGCAAATATACTGTGCCGCTCTCCTATATGTTTTGCAAGCATGAATCTCGAATTGGGAAGGTGGAATAACCTACATAGGCAGAACAGAAGGAACAAGGAAAAATAAGATGAAAGGACAGTCTCGGACCTAAGAAACCACTGGGTACCCCAAAGACAAAACCATAACTCACCCTGCGTCCATTGCACAGACAGCATGAGCACAATATCCCCCCATCTTTAATTACACCCCGTAATCCTGAAGCCTATAATCACAAGTAACGTATGCCAATATTAAATCAAACACAGTGGGCAGCATATTTATTTATATATGAATGAAAGCTACATTTCAAAATAGACCACTAGGCACCACCATCCACCAGCATGTTCATAAAAAGGTTATTGCTAATTTTGATTAGTAAGTGATGGGTCAGTCAATTTCTCACTGAATAAGTTGTCATTATCCAATTACTTGTTTTAAACAAAATAAGTCAGACGTCGATTGGGCACGTATCACAATCTATTTTATATAAACACTCGTTTTGTTTTTTCAAGAAAATTACATTAGTCTTTTATTTATCAATAATATTAAATTAATCATAATTAATGTCATCGTTTTAAAAAAATCATTTGAATAACTAATTTAATAATAAAAATATGGCATTCAAATAACAATTTTAACAATTTGAAGTAGCATATACCTTTAAAGAAAAAGAAAAGAAAAAGTATTTATTGAAAATGTATGAAAAACGAACCTTGTTGCCGCCCATGTAAACTACCGAAACCCCATCAAGTAAACCAGTATCAAATAGCTCCTTGACGGTCATAGGCTTCTTATTGAGCACGATCTTCTTGGACATCTTCAATTCCAACTTGTTCCTTGGCGTTGTTAATGCAATGTGACCACTACCACTACCGCTACCACCTTCAGCTTCAGCTTCAGTCTTATTCTCAGCAGAGTCAGAGTCAGAGTCAGAGTCAACCTTTGGTTTCAAATTCAATGCTGATCGCCTATGCCGCTTGAATTCCCTAAACACCTCACCATTTTCGTCCCCAAAGACTTCATTTTTCATTTCAATTTCTACATTATCTACCCCAAAACCACCAACTGGAGCAAGCTCTGCATTTTCTTCCACTTCTTTTTCCATTTTTCCCTTCTCAGAATCACAGGGCCTCTTTTTTCGACGAGTATAAACGATATAACCATTCACCTGCAGCATCTTATTCTCAGCCATCGTCGTCGTCGGGGACTCGGTTTCTGAAACTGGAATTGGAACACGTGACTGGTCCTGCAAAAAAACACTTGTCAATTCCGATTCTCCCTTCGTGGATTCCATCAACAGAACCTTAATCTGCAAAAACCATAAACAAAATCGACAAATTGCTGCGATGACGCGAGTGATTGAAAGGTGAATTGAACAAGAAAACATACGAATTGAAATGGATGAGAGGAGTGAGAGTGAGCGTAGTGTGTAGGGTTTTGGAGAGAGAGAGAGAGAGAGATGATTGGTTCGGAAGAGGAATGGGGTCCACGAGTTTGACTCACTGAGTCACTCACTCGCTGGTCGGTAACTGACCGACTCAGAAAGAGAGAAGAGGTGGATCATATGTGATGTGATGATAATGTGGGGATGAGGCAGATGGCAGATCCGTAAATAAATAAATTCATCAAATAACAAGAAATATTTAAAAAAAAAGCAATAAATTAATAAAATGGTGCAAAAATCTTTTAATTCTTACTAGTTATTTGACAAAATTAACACAACTTAAAAATGAATGTTATTATCTCTAATTTTAATTATATATTTTTTTAATAAATAAAGAAAATAAAATAAAATTACATGAAAAGAATATTTGATCTAACTTCATAGAATCCACATACCAGTTGCTAAATGAGAAACGGTTGATATCAATGGCCTCAACAATGAAATACTTGCCTACCTTGAGTTTTGTAAGGTTAAGGGAATTGAAATTCTTCTTAAATAATCAATGGCGCCATTCTTGTTGAAGTATATGGAAAGAACAGGATAGACACACAAAATTGCTTAAGCACATGGTGAACGACAAGAAAACACTATGAGAACAACAGATCTCAGGAGCATAAAAAAGAAAGTAAGAACTCTACCTAATCGATACATCTGGTATATTCCATAACTTTCTCAGTGACAAACTGTGCTTTGAGTCAAGGGTGTCATATAAGAATAGAGAGTTGATATGCTATTCAAAATATTTTTTTCTATTGTAACTGTTGATTAATTGTCAAATAGTTATTGATATTGGTTTTAACAATTAATCGTTTAAGTCCATCAAATATAATCAGTAATTAATAAATTTCTGACAATTAATGTAGATATCGGTACTTAGAAACAAAAAACATAGGTACTAGAATAATCATCATAATATTAACTTGTACTGGTTCGAGTAGAAAGAATTCAGTCACCTTAAACATCTTATCTCGGGTTCAATCATTGAAACGGTGTGTATGAAAAAAATACAGTTGGGAGGAGTCCCTACTTCACGCGTCTGACCGTACCCCGTAAGATTAATCTCTTATTTTCTAGGCAAAAGAATACTTTAATTTACACACACAAAAAATTGTCATAAAAATATTATATTGCTTTTATGGTAATTTAGTTCTTTAGAATATGAAATGAAACGTTATTTTAAGAAAGGATTTGTGTCCGAATTAAGAATGACGAAAAATAATAATCATTAAAATAAAATATATCTAAATTTTGTTTTAATTATCAAATATTTATTAGTTATTAGTTTAAATTATAAATATTTTAAGTCCATAAAATATAATTAAAAAATAATAAATATTTGAACACTAACCAAGGTATCAGTGCTTATATGGTAATTTGTTTGTTTGGAATATGTAATGAGACGTTACTCCAAGATAAGATTTGTGCCCTAATTTAGAATGATAGTGAAAAAATAACTGTTTAAAATAAAATATATCTAAATTCATTTTTAATTGTCAAATATTTATTGATTATTGGTTCTAACAATAAATATTTTAAGTCCATCAAATATTATCAGCAATTAATAAATATTTAACAACTAATCAAGATATGAGTACTTAGAGAGAGAAAATATAAGTAGCAGATAATAGTCATAAAGTTATTATATTGCTTATATGGTAATTTGGTTCTTTTGAATATGTAATGAGCTAGATGTTATCGACGTTACTTCAGGATAGGATTTGTAATGACAGCAAAAAATTAACTGTTAAAATAAAATCTATCTAAATTTCATCTTAATTATCAAATATTTATTGGTTGTACAATAAATATTTTAAGTCTGTCAAATTTAATCAGGAAAATAATAAATATTTGATAGTTAATCAAGAAATCAGTACTTCAAAAAAAATAGATATCAAAATAATTCTGATAAAAATAATGTTAATTTATTTCTTTAGAATATGTAATGAGACGTTATTCCATGATAGGATATGTGGCATAATTTTTTTTTATTTCTTTGGAATATGTAATGAGACGTTATTACAGGTAATGATTTGTGCCCTTATTAAGAATGATAAAAATAATAACTATTAAAATAAAATATATCTAAATTTCTTCTTAATTGTTGAATATTTATTGGTGGTTGGTTTTAACAATAAATATTTTAAGTCCACCAAATATAACCATGACCCAATAAAAATTTAACAAGTAACCAGTGTATTGATACTAAGGGAAAAGACACGGGTACCATAATAATCTTCATAAAAATATTATATTAATTATATGGTACTTTGTTTATGTGGTATATGTAAGGAGACGTTACTCCATGATAGGATCTGTCTCCTGATTAAATATGTTTCTTTGAAATATACAAAGAGACGTTATTTCAGGATAGGATATGTGCCCCAATTAAGAATGGAAATAAAAAAAATAATTGTTAAAATAATATATCTAAATTTCTTCTTATTTTTTGATTATTGGTTCTAACAATAAATATTTTAATTCACCAAATATAATAGAACTAATAAATATTTAACAATTAATTAAAGTATTCATACTTAGGGGGGAAATAGATACAAGAATAATCGTCATAAAAATGTTATATTGCTTATGTGATAAATTGTTTGAAATATGTATTGAGACATTACTTTGGGATAAGATTTGTGCCCTAATTAAAAATGATAGGAAAAATATTAGTTAAAGATCTAAATTTCATTTTAGTTATTAAATATTTATTAATTGTTAGTTCTAATAATAAATATTTTTAATCTATCAAATAATTTATCATAAAAATATTATATTGCTTATATGATAACTTATTTCTTTAGAATATGTAATGAGAAGCTACTCCATAGTGGTTCTATAACCACATCCATTTTTCATTTTTGTATTATCTTTGTAATGGTGCTCGGCTTGCGTTAACATGGAAGGAGCTTCATAAGACCGAGAAGAATGTGAAAAAAGAGAAAGACAATAGAAAGGTTTTTCTAAAATATAGTTTTTATTTTAAACATGATATAAACTTATTTTAGATGAAATAGTAATAGAAGATTTGATTTACATGGTGTTACAACTTACAAGCTTAGGAATTTAATTGCTTAGATTGAAAACATAATGAGATTAATATTGCATATGATTTTAAATTGAAGAAAGTTTTACTTAATTTAACCTTTAATTTATATATCAATCAATAAACATAACTACTAATTTTTTTTAAAAATATTTTAAACTAATAAGTGAAACTGATGAAATTTTAATCATATGTGTTAATAACCAAACTTCCTTCTCACATGTCATGCTTGAATTGGATTTGCAAAACCGCCCAATGAAATTCAAAACAAATATATTTGAAAGAAGATAAAGCAACAACATGAATGTCACAGTTTTGCTTTAATGACCTCGATTTCATCTAATTTTCTTGAATGGATGGTGGTTTATAATGTAATATATCAAATCCACTAACAGTTGAAACTTCCAAACAATGACCAACAAAAGGTCTAACTTAATCAATCTACTCTTCATTTCTTTCGTTTTTTTATTTATTTTTTGTTACATTAGAACAATGTTATCATATATAATGTAAATTTTATTTTTTTATCTAAATTTCATGCACCACAATCATCTAAAATGAGCGCACGCTCATGTAGTCTATTCTTCTGTTTTTACAAGCATCTTTCTTACTATGAATTTAGTAATAATTGGAATTGGGCTTGGTAAAATAAGGTTGCTAAGGAAAGAAAGGCTCCATGGAAAAAGAGATTGCCCGGGTATCCATATTTCATAGTAGCAAGATGTATCATCACATATATATAATACATAATCAAGAAAATCATCACAAAAAATTCTGTTAGTTTTTACATGAACAAATACTTTGGTAAAACATAAGTTTTGGGCATGCTAAACGTTCATTGGCAGATATTGAACCAAGCCCTTTAAATCAACGGAATTCAATCCTACCCATCAAGCCAACATTGATTGGTATACTTTAAAATGATTTTTATTTAATGATCTCATGTATTTCTGTTAATTGAGTTAAGTTGAAGCGTATTTTTGAAAGGTAATTGACAGAGATAATCCCTCAGTAAATTTTTTATTCATATTGTATATATTATATATTATATATTATGGTCATAAAGACAACTATGTAACTTTGAATTTCTTTCATCTATTTCATACATTATATATAAAAAATTATTTTACATATAATGAATTGAGATATCAGTAAACAACTTAAACATTGACAAACCCAAGTGACTGGACAAGGATTTTTCTTCTGTTTTAACTTCCACTGATTTTAGCTGATATAAATCCCGTTCCAGGTTCACTTGATCCTAATTTCTCCAAGCACATCATGTATACATACACACATACACATTCTGATTTCTGTTTATCTCTAAAATCCTTTGTGATTGTAGCCTAGGGCTTGGGTTATATATTTTCTCCCATACAAAAATATGTATACCAGATAACAAATCGGTGAGAAATTAAATATGAACTTATCAGAAACTGCTTAGCTTGCATATTGTGCCAGCACTATATATATATATATATATATATATATATATATATATATATATCAAAAGGGAAATGAAATTGGCATTGCAAACAAAAGCCAAAATCTGCAGTGCAAAAGAATAAAATTTTGCAGTACGCATCTTGAAACGCAGTAATAAGTGACTTGGAAATTAAACTATCAAACTAGATAGATTGAATATTAGACATGTAAAATTACTGAGCAAGCATAATATTAATCTCTATTTTAAGTGAGTGAATTTATTTAGACCAAAGAAATCATTTTTAGCCAATTGTATTAGTTTATTTTGCTAGATTGAGACGTAACTGCAAAGATGCTGAAATAACTTGGGACCTGCTTTCCCTTGTGATTGACTAATGACTTGCGACTCTAGTTTGTGTTGTGTATCAGTATCAGCCAACAGCTGGTGTAGAAATTTGTAATTACCACCAGAACCTGGCCAATCACCTAACGTTGATGATATCACTGATGTATGAATTGGATATCATCAGCTAGCATGTCGCCTAATAGCAAACACTGTACCTCACTTGAGAATAACTTTTAAAGATATATTAAAGAGGAAAGAGGGAAAAAGGAAGAAAAAAAGAAAAGAAAAGGACAACTCGTGGCAACCTTCGAAAGGCAAACAAAATCTGCAAGTTATTTTCTGCTGAGCGGGGAAGAGGAAGTTAGAAACATAAAGTACTAATCAATCACTCAAGATTAAGAAGGGATAAGATTGAAATTCTCTTATTACTTTGCTTCCTGGAAGTTGCAGAACACGTTTGCCACACTAGATAGTGGAGGGCTTCTTTAATTAATATGCTCTATATGCCCATTGCATTAGTTTGTGCCATTATGTCCAATAACCACTGATGCTAGAGTGATGTAAGAAGCAAAAACACTAGCAAAATATCATGGTCAGAGATTTAACCATACCCATATCAACGATAACAACAATATACTTAGGCCAGAGGCCTATACAAACTTACATTTATTGGCTACCTACTAAACTATAGTAGGCATGATCATACTGAAACACATAACCTGCAGTTGAAATCACAGTACAAACAAGGACTATAAAGAGAAGAGTACAATACATAACAGGGATGTTGCCTTTCTGAAAGCTCCCTCAAGAGCCCATATCACAGAGAGTGAAGTGAGGTAGAGGAATTGAAAAATGCCAAAGGATCGAAGTTGCCCTTTTCAAGAGAAATCGCCCTCAAGAAGGGGGGTTCATTCCCAGCAATCTTAAACTCATTCTTTGCTCAGCCTTGAAACAAAAGGAGCATGGAAACATAGAGATATGGAGGATACCATTACCATTGCACCCACCATCCATCTCCACCATCCTCCACTGCCAAATTTCGGAAGGAAGTGGGGCCATGGGGCAGGGAGGTGGCTGAGAAGCTTTGAAAGAGATGTTACATGTTTGGGATGGGGTGCAGTTCATAGAGGGTTTGAGATTGTAGCTTGGATTGGCTGTTATAGGATTTGCTTGTTGGTCATAATGGCAATGAAAATGTGAGATGACTTAAGTACCTTGTGGGGTGTGGAGGGTGACTTTTTGTTAAAGGGGTCATAAAATAAAGTGAAAAAGAGTGAAATGGACGTTCCTAATTTAGCATCTTCCAAAGGATATGCCCTTGCTACCTCCATTGTTCCACGTAGGATAAACACCTTTCCATTTCCCCCTCACGTGTCATGTTTTTGGCTACGACTGGGAGTTATTATAGCGGTGAGGGTGATCAATTCACCGTCCAAAAGTTGTTCAAAAAGAGCGGTTTGCTTACTCTAAATATGTTATTGTTATTACAAGGCCTTCGAAGCAGCCCAAAATTCACCCACTATGATATCATAGTTTGGATCAGATCAATACCCTCTGGATTCTGTTTTGGAGCTTCAATTTGTGACTACAAGTACAATTTCCAGAAAGAAACTCCATTTTTGGGGAGGGATTTTGGGCAGGGCAGGATGGGTTGTCTGATTCATCTAATAGTATATAGCTGGTTTGGAAAAAAATCTTTTATATATGAATTTTTTAATAATTTTTTTAAAGTAAAAATTATTATTTTTTAGATGTAATATTTAAGAAAATATTATTTTATGTTTGAACTAATTTTTTATGTTACCAAAAATATATTTTTCTAGAAACACAAAAATTTAGCTAAAAAAATATTTTGTGGTTTTTTAATGCTTCAACTTTTTTAACAAAAATTTATTGAAACACACTAAAATATTAAAAAAAGTATTTTTTTTAATATACTTTAAATTGTTACTCTCTTTTTTGTATTGATTTGAGTTTTTTTGGGTATAATATTATTTTGAGTATTAATTTACTTAATGAAAGAGGAAGTCCAAACTCCAAAAGAAAAAGTACCTTGCATCTTTATTTTTCTCTATTTTTTTACAACACTATCAAGTGCCTCCTAAATTTTAAAAACGTATTAATCTGTTATACACAATTGAAGTGAGACTTCTACGAACTTAATTTATTTTTTGTTACATAAAGTTGAGAGTTTTTTTTAGTAAGATAGGAGACCTCTATTAAAATCTAAATGGAAAATTAGGAAAGCCGGGTGTGAGGAGATCAATCCTTCCACTTTAAACACCACCGTCACCTCGTGATCATGCGAGGTGTTACTAGGCTACAAGGCCATCGGCAAATTTAAGTATTTTTACCACCCACCTTAAGATCAATCAACTACCACTAATAACTTACAGAATACCAATCACAATTTTTTTTTATCACAATATGCTTGATATATAAGTTGGATACCTGCCCACTTTCACTTACTCTAACAAAAAAGAAACAAGAGCACCTAAGGAAACTAACTGCTGTTTCCATACTAGCATGTGTAGAGAAGTTAAGGGAAGAGATGTACAAAGGCACCAGCTTCGGCCATGCACCACACCATTGATTTGGGCAGTCCTGGTCTCCTTTACAAGGAAACATTACCTTTTAAAAAAAGCCCAGGTTGTTATAATATTAGGTAACTAGGCCTTTCGCTTTCAGACTTTCCGTTTCAGCCTTCTATAGCTTTTTCTTATTATATGAGGGAGGTTTCATATTCTTAGTGACAACATCATCATCATTTTTTGTCCCTTTTTAGATCAAAGTTTGATACTCTATTTGATTGCGTAATGCGTGCCTTCGCAAGAGGATTTACTCCTTGATGAGTATTTTGAGACCAGTTTTAAGTAATTAATTAGGGGGTTAAGAAAGACCCCCTTATGGTAAGTCAAGAAATAAGTGGGATTTAATCATAAATCAATGGCTGATCCATAACAAATGAATCAAGCCCATAGTGCATTAAGCGGGCCTCATTTTTAATCTTTGCCTTCCTCCTTTCTTTTTTGTTACTTGCATTCATCGGGGTAGCAGGGAAAAAAGGCAAGTGATATTTTGAAGACGCCTATTACATGAAAAAGGTACAGCTTATCTGAGCTAAGCATTTGTTTTTATCTCCACAATGAAGGAATTCTTTTTTGTAAAGAAAAATCAGAAAGAATAGGGGAAAGTACATGCGCCAGACGCCAGTTAGTGACATACATTAGTGGATACTTTCAACTTCCAGAAGAGAAGAATATTATTTGATGCCAAAATAGACAGTATGATAATCCTACCTGGTTTGCTGTTGATTTGACTTTATTATCATTTTTGTCTGTTTGGTAGAAAAGATATTTTGGAAGCATAGAAAATGTTGGAAAAGGAGGTCTATGGGTCACTCTAGCGATAGTGTTACTTTTAATTAAAATAATTATTTTTATATTAAAATAATTTTTAAAATTTTAAATAATATTTTTTAATTAAAAAAATACTTAGAAGTAAGAATACTTATAAGGTAGAATAAAGAGGGTTTTTTTTATATAAATATACTTTTAAAAAAAATTATATACTATTTTATTACATTTTTAAAATTATATACTAAAATATTTTTTTTTCTATGTTGAGAAGTTGATTTGGTTCAAACCGACTTCTCAACGTGTTTTTTTTTAATTAAAAACCTGTTGAGAAGTTGGTTCAGGGGAAATCGACTTCTCAACGTTAAAATTCAATTTTTTTTTAACATCTTGTTAAGAAGTCAGTTTCACCCAAATCGACTTCTTAACAGGTTTTAAATTAAAAAAAAAACATGTTGGGAAATCGATTTGAGTCAAACCAACTTTTCAACATGAAAAAAAAAAGAATATTTTAATATATAATTTTAAAAATATAATAAAATGATAAATTAAATTTTTTTTATATATATTGATATAAAAAAGCCGAATAAAGAAGGCTATACAGCCATCAATGTAGTCAGTGTGGTACACATCATGGACAAAATTATAAGGTCCTCTTGTTATGCAGAATAAAATGTAACTATGGAAAGTAAATGCCATAGAAAATATTTCTTCGATAATATTTTTGATTAAAAAAAGTTTCATAAATCATATTTTGGTTAGCCGTTAATTTTATTATCGAATATAACTTTATTTAAAATGTAAATCAATATTGCAGTTGGAGGGTTGCTTATCATTAATTAGGCTTGAATTTTTGTTAATTATTATGCCTACCAGAAAAAGTATTAATATTTTTTTTTATTGATTTAGTATACAAAACTGACATTCAAAAAATCTCCCTTTCAAAATTAACTGTAATATTATTAATTAAGATATTGACGAATTTTATGTTTGATAAATTAGAATGCCAGGAATGCTAAAGCCAAATTTTGGTCGATACACAATTTTTTACCTTAAACAAAATGGCACGCCAAGTAAAACACTTGAAAATAATTTGACAAAATTACTTTTCAACAATTTCAAGGCCAAATTATTGTGAAGATTTAAAATTTTTCATGTTAAACAGTTATAAATAGATATAACACTTTGACTTTGTCAGTGACAAGGGGGTATTCAGCATTCACCACTTTTTAAACGATGCTCTTGCACCAAAAAATAAAAACGATGCTCAAGGACATGGTTTTGATATTGTAATTTATGATTCAGTTTGGATAGGCACTCTTTTGATCAGTATTTCCCTCTTTGCCTTGTCCTTCCGTGATTTTGGATTATTTCTTGGGTTAGCTCTTACATGGTTGAAGAGAAATGGAGGGGAAGGGAGAGGAGGGATTATTTTAAATTTTATATGTTTAGTTTAATTTTTTAAAGAGGAGGGAAGGAGAACAAAATCCCTCCCAAGTCAATTTTAGCTCCCCTCCAAAAGTGGAGGGATTTGAAAATGAGAGAATATATGTTAAAAAATAAACTAAAATATCCCTAAATTAAATGTTACATTAAATGTTATAATTGTGTTAAAAGGTAAATTTATACTTTTCCTCCATTAAAATTCCTCCTCTCCCCTCCTCTAATTAAATATATACAAAATTAAACTCCTTTTTTTCCCTTTCTCTTCTCTCCCCTCTCCTTCATTAAAATCCCTCCCTTCCCCTTCCCTCCTTTGAACCAAACAGTCCCTTAGTTTTGTACTGTTTGTTCTCTGCCAAAGATGTTAATGAAATCGTATATATCTTTGGCAAACAAATATTTGTCTTTTGTTAATTCATATGAATAATTTCCAATCGTATTGCATAAGGTGGATCAGGATAACGCAGACCTGTACGAGGTTATTCTATTGCTTGCTCTCCTTTGTTAGTGGGATGGTCCCGTGACACTATGGAAGAGACATTTTTCTTTTATGTTCCTATTTTCTGTATTAAATAATAGCAGCACTTATAAGCCCAAAAATGGAAGTTGCATTTTTTAAACTATGTAAGGGGTCCGCCCTATGGATACAAAAGAGCAGTGTACATGAAAGAGCAAGAGCAACTATTGACCGGCCAAGACAATCAAAGTATCACTTGCTGAGTGTTATTCTACCTTCAAAATTTCTGATATTTACAACGTCCATTATAGTTTTATTATTCTCCTAATCAATGACTCGTTTCCAAAAGATACATCCTATTGCAGATTGAAAACTGTGACACTTAATATTCGTGAAAAAAAGGTACCTGAGATTGGTATCCTCAAGAAAGGGTCATTGGACTGACTGGTTATAGTTTTATGAGAGCCATCCTTTTTTGTTCTTGGCCACCTTGAGCTTCATCACAAGTTCTTCACGCTCAGCTTCTACCTCAGCATATTTAAGGCTCATGTGGAAGTAGCGCTCCTGAATATCTCTTAACTCTGCCTCTAGCATTGATTTTGTACGTTCAAATCTTTCTTTTGTCACTAGTTCTCCATCAGCCGTTGATTTTATTTGGCCATTTGCCTGGTTGTTTCGGCCTTGGGACAGAGACCTGCAGGATAAAAATACAAGGAAATCTATAACATAAATGACTTCATATGAGCAATAAGGCATGCACTAAAACCTTAGACAATGGTATTTAACAGGTCGTTTCCTTCTATTGTTTCACATTCCTACTTTATAGTTAGACCTTTTTTTTTTGGGTTATACGGTAAGGGTATCTTTGGGCCATTTTTCGTGTCAATCGAGACTAAGTCCTTTCTTGGTCGATCTTAAAGGTCCACCCCCACATCAGCTTGGTGCATTTAGGAGAATTAATTAATTCCGTAAGTGCTGGTCCAATGTTCGAATCCGAGTAATTAAGGTAGAGATCTCCTCTCTTTACCACTAGGCTAACCCCTTGGATTACTTTACAGTTAGATGTAAACCACAGATATAATACTGATATACCTTGAAGCCAAAAAAAATTGGCTTCGAAAATTAGTAACAGATTAACTACGACTTCTTTCAACAATGTACCAATCTTCTGACATCCCTAAATGGCCTACAGCATGTTGACTTCAACTGTTTTTCACTTGGTTCCAATCAATTTCTAAAAGAGCACAACCTAAGCCTCAATAGTCAATCCAGTGAACACTGGATTCTTTGCTTTCATATCAAGAACAAATAATCAATTACCAAGGAATTTGACATTATTTTTTAGACTCATCCTGGACATCAGTAGAAGAATGAGAATACCGCTGTTCTTTTTTTTTTTTTTTTAACTCTTTTAGTTTCTTCCTCATTTTTTTCAGTTAAAAAAAAAAAAAACTTTTTGCTTATAAGAGAAGATAAGAGCTTGAATTCCACCCAGCCTTTCATCACTCCCAAGTCCCAAGCACTTTCCAAAACTCCATTCTTAAGGCACTAAAAAAATTTTAAAGATAAATTTGCCTATTGGGGACAACATAAAACCAAACAAAGTGATAATTAATCACAAGAAGATAACTCAAGAAAGTCATATTACTTAAGAATATAGATTCTATCGCAGGATAAACTAACCAACTAAAACAACATATAGATTGAGGATAATTACAACTTAATTTGTTCTTTTAAAGACTTCTATTTTCTCATCTGTTATGCATAAATGGCAAGACAAGGCTAATTACAACTTAATTTGTTCTTTAAAGACTTCTATTTTCTCATCTGTTATGCATAAATGGCAAGACAACTCTCAACATCGGCAACATAAAGTCCGGCTTAACTTTTGGCATCATCTTCTGTAACTCATTCTTTTATTTCTCTTAAACTTTATGTGGTGTTTTGAACTGATATGTAATGACCGTTATGAGCCAAATACCCCATAGCTTAATCGTGTAACCCTCAAGATCTGGACAGTCAGATCTAAGAAGTTTTAATTTTATCATCAGCTAAAATTGTCAACATTTTTTCATACACAAAGTTGTCCTAATCTGTACAACAATCAATGTTATGATGAATATATTCACAGTTTCAAACATCTTGTCTTTTAAGACATCGGAATTATCCTGTTTGAATAGTTTAAATAAAAGAGAAAGCATCAAACTACTAAACAGAAACAGCTTAAAACTACTAATAAAAGATTTTTCCTTTTCTCTTTGAAGGCGCAATGTGTTCCACTAACCTGTTAAGTTGAACTTCATACATGTTATTGGCTTCTTTAGCTTTTGCTAGTTCAGTCTCAAGCAACTGAATCTTTGATACTGGATCTAATTCAACAGCATGAACACTTTCATCAATAAGTCCATGTTCAGTTTCCACCTATAAAGAAAAAGGAGACATGAAGCATAAGCATCAAAAAGTAATGTGTCATTTCCAGTGAAACTGCAATTATTTGATATTATCATTTTGGGCCACAATAGAAATTTGTAAATATACTTTGTAACATTTGACATGGAGGTAAAATGCAATAAAGACAATATTCAAAACATATCACCTCGCTCTGATGTTTGTTGCTGTAATAAAGGTCTTGTTGATCTTTCATGATTTCTCTGTCATTCTTTAAAGATGGCTTTTTCCTATTACTGCGATGTTGATTTGTATTCTTCACCACAGGATTCTGATAAATAAAAAAAATCTAAAAATTAATAGTCCCGCCATCACAATGCTAGCATGCCATTAATGAAAGAAGAGATACTAACTTTTGAGGCCTTCAGATCTTCATGAACAGGTAAACCTTTCCTGTTTAACTTCTGAACTTGATTTCGCTTTTGTTCCTTAATCAGTTTCAATTCTTCTTCAAGGGCTTGGGCTTTTGTCTGGAACTCAGATTTATCCTGCTCAAGCAGTTGTATGGTCTGTTGATGCTGCCTGTTTATTCTTTTGATGTGACTGAGCTCAGTATCCTGGACACATCTTGTTTCTCTTGCCTTTCCGTCACTCTCCAACTGCATAAGCCTTTCTTCTAAGGATGCTTTAGTTCTCTTGCAGTCCTCCAATTCAGACACAGACTTCTCCAAGGTTAATATCTTTATGCCAAATGATGTCTTCTCTGCCTTCAGATCTTCACACAGCTCAGACGTCAGGCGCAATGAGGCTTCCAGTCTCTCTTTCTCAGAATTGGTGGAGTTGAGCTCATTCTTGAGAGCCACAATCTCATTCTCAAATTGATGTGTCTGCTGCAACCGAATCTTCAAATTTCCAGATTCATCTATGAGTTGTTGTCTTTCATATTCAGTGACTGTAAGTTTTAATTCAAGGGCATTTATGGTGGTTTTGAATTTTAGTTCTTTTGATTTGTAATCCTCCACCAGCTTCAACAACTTTTCATGGTCAGCCATCAGCATTTCCTTGCCAATTTTTAAAGCAGCAAGCTCAGTTGTTAGGTCTAGCAGCTTTTGTTCATATTCAGTCTGCATCATATTAACCTCATTCTTAGACAAAATCACTTTAGATTGAACTTCTTCAAAAGCAGATTCTAGTTTGGCTTTATCAGCACGTAATGCAGATACTTCAAGCACGGCATTGGAAGCTATCCTTTCTTTTTCATCATAGGTTGCTGAAAGTTTCATGCTGAGGTTCTCAATTTCTTGTTCAAGGTTCTGAATTTCTACCATCTTCTCCATGTGCATCTGATTCAACAAGCTTTGACCCTGCTCCATATGTTTTCTATTTTCATCAAGAAAACCATCTAACTCTGAAGTTAGATGTTTTTCTTTTGATGCAATATCCTCCAGCATCAAAGCAAATTTCTGTTCTAAGAGCTCCACTCTTTCAGAGCAATCAGCAAATCTTTGTTCAGATTCCCTCAACCTAGCTCCCATGAGGGAGCAATACTCCTTCAACTCCAGCTTTTGCTGCCTCAAATCTCCATTTAACTTCTCAAAAGAACTGCATTCTTCAGCAAGATTCTCAATGCTAATTTGTAACTGCTGATTTGCTCCTCTGAGATATTCACATTCTCGTTGCGCTTCTGACCAATGAAATTGTGACACCTTTAACTTTTGCTTCAAATCTTCTTTTGAAGAATCCATCTCAGACTGTATCTCCATAATCTCCTCTCGAAGCCTTGCAGCTTGAGATCTAGAGTTCTCTAGTTCTGATAAACTGGACTCTTGTTCATTTGTCAAATCTCTCAGTTGAGCTTCTAAAACAGAAATGCGCATTGACAATCGTTCTTTTTCTTGTTCTATCTCTGATATGTGGAGCTCCAGTTCTTGCTTTCCTTTTTCTAGCTCCAATGATTTTCTTGCAAAATTGTCATTGGCAGAAACATGGGACTCCATGTTCTTGCTAAGAGTTGCAAAATCGTTTTGTAAATGATACAAGCATTTAGAGTTAATATCTCTTTCTTTTATCATGACCTCCATGTGCTCCTCTAGTTGACTTTTTTCTTGTTCAAGATGATAAACCTTGGCTTCCAACTCACTCAGGTGCTTCTGCAGAACCCCAATCTCCTTTTCTTTAGATGATAAGTTATCCTCAAGATTTGCTATCTCAGATGTTTTATTAGTAACTTCCTTATTCAGATCTGTGATTCTGACTTCTAGAGCTGATTTCAAAGTCTCAAGCTCTTGAGTTGAAATATGATCATCATTACTAATCTTGTTGGTGATTTCCCCCCGGAGCATGTCTTCTGAATGGAATATTCGAAATACATTGTTGCTTACTTCAGACTCAAAGCTAGCAAAAGATTGATCTTTGAACTTGTTTGACAAAAGATCTTCTGAGGCACCTCCATCTTTCGAAATGTTCTTTGATTCTTTAAGCTTGAACAAAAGCTCAAGGTTTTCATCTGTTAGTTCATTGCAATCCATCTCAAGTTCCTGAACTTTCTCTTTCAGTACTTCTATTTCTCTCATAAGATCTGCATCACCTACATTTCTGGGCTCAGTCTCCGCATTACAGCTTTCTGGAAGAGATTCAGACAGCTTTGCTTTCAAACTTAAAATTTCTTCCTCTTTAGCAGATAATTTGCTTTCATATTCCGTTTCAATATCTGAAAGGGTTTTGTTGTTTGGACTCTTTGCATGCTCAATGTCATGCATTTTGTCCTCCAAGGCCTCTTCCAGTTCTTGCACCTTAACCAGCAGATTTTTCTTTGATTCCTCCAACTGTTCTAGCTGGTGCTTTAAGATCCTGTTTCCTTCTATACTTAAATGGAAAGATTTCTCCAGTTCACTGAATTTTGAGGGTAATGCTGAAAGGTTTTCTATCTCAATTTTCTGCTGTTCTATGGTATCTTCCAGCTCCTGGAGAACAGAAACAAGCTCAACATTTGCTTCTTGGCTCCTCTTCAGTTGCAAAGACAAGTTGGCATTGGATTCTTTCTGAAACTTCAATTCATCTTTCAGTGCGTTTTCAATTTCTGGAATACATTCGCCTTGAGATGCTGAATCTTCCAATGCTTTCTTTCTCACTATTGGATCCTCTAATGACAATTTTAATTGTTCAACATCTTTTTTCAAACTCTCACGCTCTGCATATGCTGCTGAAAGCTTCATTTCCAGATCTGCCAGTTTTTTGGACTGATCTGAGAATTCTGTCCTCAACATGTCCAAATCACCCATTAGCTTTCTGGCATTCATCTCCCACATCTTAGCTTCTGCCCGTAGCACTTCACTTGTGTCTTCTGCAGCTTCCAGACGGTTATTAGAGGAAGTGGTCATCTTAGAAGATGATGCACCAAACTCTTGCATATTCTGGGAATTAAATGATGAATGATTCGATTGGGAAGAGTTATTAACAGGGTAATCGTGATGAGATACACTTTTCTGGGAACTGGTTGAATCTTGTCTTCCAGCTGGGCTCTGCTCATCATCTCTTATGTTGATACTTGGAGAGAAGTTTCCCTTTCCTGTGGACCCCTCAGCTGAGTTATAGCTGCAATTTGAGACAGATCCAGAGAAGCTTGTTGCCTGCAGTCAAGGGGCAACATGTCACTAGTATCATGATAAAGACTGGCCAACAGTAAATTACATCACAACTCAAACATGAGCAAGCTGATAGCTCTACATAGAAAATTCCGTTTATTTCCTGAACCCTGATTGAAGACTCTGTACGATGAATGGCTTTTAAAGTACCCATTAGGATGAAATTTAGTTACCATTTCCGCACAAAAATCTCTCAAAAATAGTAGGCAATGTTTGTATACTAAAAGGGGCACTAAAAAAAATCCAGTTAAAATTGGAGTTGGTGGAGATCACAAAATGTCTTCTGTGCAAAGTTTTCCATGTACAAACCTAATGAATGCTTCCTGGTACACCAGGAGACCCTAAATCTGAATTAACTGTTAAACTAGAGAATTATTAGAGTTAAGTGTTGAAAACTAATCCTGATCATTGATTGAAGATTTATACAAGTGTAGGCAGAGATAGAATTATTATTTATCAATATGCATAGGCGGAAATCTATAAACAGTTGTGCCACAGAACAGATATGATAATAGGGAAATTTTGTAATTTTACCCTAGTCTCAACTTCGCCAGGGGATAAGGTAGAGTCCAAATCTTCAATAGAGGAAGATTCAACACTCTGTACATATGAACAATCAGATCCATTTGACTTGACAGCCACATCATGATTATTTCCATTCAGGGCCTTAAAATGGGAATTTGTCTCAGTTGATTCTTGATCCCTGAAAAAGCGTAGGAGATCAATACTTACTAGAATAATAGGCAATATAATACAAAATACTACCCTCCAATACAAACCTGAATTTTGTTCTTGGGGAAAGGCACTGCACAGTTACCTGCAAAATGCATAACCACTGAATTTCCAACTCAAGTTCAATGACATTTTGCTGCAGTAGCACAATTGGTAATAAGAGCCAAAAGTTTGCCTCTTTATTGGGAGAGGAAAATCACAGTGAATACTGCTTGAATGAGCAGAGATGAACCAAAGAAAACGGGTTCTCAACAAAGTAGGGTAACAATTACAATTTTTCATCCAGATAGTTCCAATGAAATAGTGAAACACATGCCTTCAAATGAATTTTAAAAACTAAAGAATCTATGGCACCAGACTAGCAATATTCCACGGCAAAAATATTACATATCCAATTAATATTCCATGTTCGTAACATGAGATACTACAAAAGCTTAATGGCATAGCAGAAAAGACTATGAAAGCTTAAAGGAAATATGGTCTAACACACCCCGCCTTAACTGACTTCCAGCCCACCCATTTGACTAGCTCCATCATTTTGCATCATCCATACATCGATGACAAGCTTGAAAATACATTTGAAATGTGTCTCCTTGTTAAAAATTATTTTGGTATTCACCTTGACATGGTCTCATTTTAAAAGACAGGATTTATTCTTTTCTTTTTCCTTTCATTCTTCTTAAGAAAATTGATTTAAATGATAGAAAATATATTCCGAATGCGCACCCTGTTGCACTTCACTAAGAAGCAACAGTCTCAATAAGTACAATAGAACAACATATTTCAAATGTGGTTGACTTCAAAGTATTAAGTAAGAGATGACAAGTTTCCCCAAGTAATAAATTGTCCAAAGTGAAGAACCCTGCAGCTGTCTTATATGAGGAATTTGTGAAAAAACTATATCATATGTGATCATAGCATACTGTTATGGGGTCATGACCTCCATAAATAAGACCTCGGTCTCATGCACCACACCTCCCTTTAAGAAAAGTTGAATGAAATTGAAATGAAGTTGAAAGAAGAATAAATCAATCACAAGAAAAAGAATCAAAAGACAGTGCCATCATCACACGAGCCTAATATTAAAATATCAGAGATTTGTCAAAAAGGAATAATGCATCTGCAAGAAGGAAAGAAACTATTTCCTTGTGATATGAATTGAAGGAAAATATATATTATTACTAATTTACTACTTTCTAGCTGTATCAATGTTTGTCCGAGAGTACTTTATTATGTGAAATAATGACATCACACTATCATAAGGAAAGGAAATATGCCAAGATGACCATTTTATATATTTGTGAGCATCAAATCTTTTTTGTTAATTCAATTCCAGTCAACAACATATTCCTGATTTCCAGTGTTCTTTTTTCCCCCAATTTGACAAACTCAACTTCAAATATAATCCAAATTCCAAAATGACACATAACTATCCAGGAAATCACAAAAAGAATGCTTTTTCACTTTCTGCAGTCAGTAACAAATAAGCGATAGCTTCAGTTGTATGACTCACATGCAAAACTGTCCCATGGTTGCACTTATTCAGTGGGATTGAAAGTGGAATAGCAGCACTTGAACTCATATAGCTGGTCATACTAACTGTTGCCTCTCCAAGGATGCCAGATCTTGATGATCCCTGTTATGAAGTGTATGAGTCATATTATTTCTTTGATAATCCAAACAGAGAGTTTTCTAACTGATAAAGCTGATTATGATAAAGGAAAACCAACAATAGCCCATGTAAAGCTTGGGTTATGAATAGAGAATAACTGTTTGCCTTATTTACAGAGAAAGGGAGGGGATGGACAAATCATCTAAAACAGAGTACATAATAATAAAAACGACAGCAACAGTGACATTACCATTGCAACAATAAGCTTGAGGAGACAATCATCAATCTCCTTGGAAGAATTATCTCTTGAAACCCATATAGATTCTGAAAAAGTATCTGCCCACTGACAACTTCCATTACGCACTGGCACTTTGCTTGACTTTGCAATCGTTTTACCATTTTCTACGGAGACAACAGAAACAAACAGCTTATCCCACCCCTTGGGTACCTGCCAACATTTGAATCAACAATTGTTAATGACAGAACCACCCTTTTTTGCTTCCCTTTATGGCCTGAGGCTGAAACATCATTTGAAACTTGAAAAAAAAAAATACACTTGGTTATGCAACTCTAAAACAAAATGTTTCCCAAGAAATTGTGGATGTTATAGCAGTACCTTGTGAGAGAAGATGCCGTCCTTTTACAGCAGCAGGTTTAAATTTAATGTTTGATAATCTTTAACTATTCTAACACTCCAGCAATGAATTTGAGATGAATTGAAATCATTTTACAATTGGCTCACTACTAATCCTTGTGATAAAATATGCATGAATAATTTCTGGTGACAATTGATCAAGACCCACATATAATTGTTCTTCCTTCCATGAGATCAGAATCCAAACCACAAAGCAATGCAACTATTTGTAATAAAGCACCATGATTCGCAACTTGGAATTAAGACCCACATATTGTGCTTCCTTCCTGTAATAAATTTTTTTCTTAAAATTAAATATAAGTGTTTTTTTATTTCCACATTAGGATCTCAGATTCTCAGTTGTGTGAATGCATTAATTAATTATAATTGTGGATCAACAATTCCCAAGATAAAGTGAAAAAAAAAACTAACATCAATTGGAATTAAACACAAACACTATTCCACTAAGCGAGCGAATAAATTACTTGAGTTCAGCATCATGACATATATATATATATATATATATATATAAAGCGAAACAAGCAAAAAACGAGAAATAGCGAAAGAGGGGGAGAACCTGGAGGGCCTTGAAATGAGAGAAGTTGAACTCAGTTCTCTCCCCTGATTTCGACGACCTATGCTTGTGCAACCTAAACATTCTCTCTTTCTCTCTCTCTCTCTCAGTATGAGCGTTTTTGTGTGTTTGTTCTTTCTCAATCATTCACTCTCTCTCAGTAATTATTCAAAATCTCCAATCTCGTGATTTCATCATCTTCTCCGCAACCACCATTACCAACTGGAGAAAGAGACGGAGAGAGAGAGAGAAAGAGCGTTAGCTAAGTGGTCATTGTTGAGAAGGGTGTTATTTTATTGTTCCTTCCTTCAAACCATTGCGCATTGTATTTGCGGGAGAGAGAGAGAAAGAGAGACGCACAAGAAACCAAAAACAAAAAAAAAAAAACAAAATCTAGCAGATTCGTCTTCTAATGTTATATATATACGCAGATGCAGTGTGGTCTCGAGTGAAGAAATTAAGCAAGCGAAACTGAAAGAAACAGCCATCGCTCTATTAACTCGTGACCCAATTCGGCAATTTCCGTTTTTATTTTTTGTATTTTTTTATTGTTTGTTTTGTTCAACGGAAAGGTCAGCGCAGGATTCTATTCGCTGACGCGTCGCGCGGTGGTTGGCCAAGAACCTAAAAGTTAACAACATCCCAAGCAAAACGACAAAAATGTAACAGCCTCTTATTCTAAAGGCAAAGGGTAAAGTTCCATATTTTTTGAGGGATGACAATAGGAGAGATTCAAGATTCGGCACTCACTTCAAAGAAATGGGGTGTGTGTGTATGTGTGTGCATGGTGAGGTAATGGGACCAAAAATAGAATGGCTGGAAATTTCAATTTGGAATGGATATGAATGAAAGAGACTTGGCCTCGACCACATCGCACTTTTGTGTGTTAATATCGTCGATGGGAATGAGAATATTATTGATACGTGATACATATATTCCGTGGGTTCCGTACGGACAGCTCCTTCATCCAAGAGTGGAAATGGGAATGTTGGGGGCGACGTATTCCATTTGCGTCTGCTACTCTTCCTTGCTACTTTCGTCTATTTTTATTTTTTATTTTGCATGAGTCTATAACTATAAATCATATTATAAATAGTAATTTTCTTTTTTCTATGAAGAGGAGATTTATTTAATTTAAAGTCCTCACTCCTTATCAAAAGACTCTAGCATTTGATCGGTGTGTTTTTTTATTAGGATTTATTTTTCTTTTATACTCTATAATGTAAAATATTTATTTAACCAATTAAGATTTTATTTGTTATAAAAAATTAGAATAAATACTCATTTTAATATTCTACATATACAAGTGTCATTAGTTACATCATATAATAATAAATATATTAAAATATTCTTTTAATGTTATTTTTAAACATTAAATTAGTCATTTAATATTATTTTTTATATCAAATTTATCTTTTAAAAAAAATCAATTTAATATAAAAAATTAATTCAATGTTACTTATATTTTTAAAAGGAAAAAATAAATATTTACTCATCGTTTATGTAAGTTTAGTCTTTTCGGGTTTGCTTTGGGGTCACATCGATTGGCCAAACTTAATCACCAACCGGCCCCAAGGCATAAGCAAAAGTTGCTGCACACTTCTGGATTGGCAACAGGCTAGTAAGGATATAGTGTATAATGGAATTTCTCCCCCATACTCTTGCCATAAAGACACGTTATAGAAGACCAGGGTCTCTAAGGCCAGATGTTTGCCGTGGGGTTGCATTGGGGTCCAAGAGTTTGGCCAAGGTGCTAGTCACTGATCACCTAACACCCCCCAAAAGTCAATAACAGAGAACCTTTGTTTCTCCTAATTCTTAATTATTTCTGCTACAGATTAAAAGAAGTTTGCAAATTTATAATTCAGTGTACTATTATATATTCACTTAATTATAATTGTTCTGTACTAATCTCGTGGAAGTGGAGAGAGGGGAAGAGGAGGGGGCCTACTCGGTCTGCAAATCAACAAGGCATGCCCAAAATGACGTGAAACCCAAGGCAATGCACGACATGGGCTGAAGACAAAACCATCCTACTTACAGCAGCTAATAAGTAAAGTAAGATTTCTGCCGTGCTCATATAATTTTTTTTTTAGTATTGATATTTATAATGAGTTGTTAAATATTTATATTTAATAAATTTTTAAATATTTATTATAAATTAATAAATAATTAATAACTCATCTTAAATACTATATTTATCAAGATAAGATACCAACTCCATAAGTAAAATAAAAAAATAAAAGAAGGCAATCGAGAGCAAAAGAAAACTATAATTCAGATCTAATAAATACTCAGCCATTCAATAGAGCCAATTGTTAATTTTGAGGGACAAAACCCCCACATAAACTCTTCAATTTTAGGACTTTGACAAATAGATTTTTTATTTAAAATTCTATTCATCAATTTTATTTAATTTAAAAAGTCTCTAACTAATTTATACGTTAAATAATGAACTTATAGAAAGTTTTAGTGTCTAAATATGAAATTTTAACGAAAATTCAATATGTAAAATGGTGGTTAAAATTAAAATATTTATTTGTCAAAGACCCAAGTTTTTTTTTATTCTGATTAAACTGAAAAATAACAAAACAGTGCAACACAACCCAAACAAGAATCGCGGAGATAGATTATTACCTATGATCCCGGCTTCCCAAGACCACCAAAGTAATGTATAACTTGTTTGGCTCCTGCACTGCCATTTTCCTTAGATAAACATGATATTAAAAATTATATCCAATAAAGCCCCACTTCCAATAGGCATCAAAATCATAGATAACAAACTTTAAAAAGTCACATCAATTTATGATTTAATACCACACATGAATTTAGGGTTAGTGAGGAGTTACGTCTCTAGCATGATGTCGAAGAAAGACGAAAGCTTCGTCTTTCTCTACCTTCTGAGGTTGGCTTGTATTCTAAGACTATTAGAACTAGTAGATCAATAATCGTTTGATACGTCAAGAGGACTAAAATGGACAAATTAAAAAAAAAAAAAAAGTAAAGACAAAAAATAAATAGACAAAAAATATATAAAAACCAAAAACTTAATTAAACCAAAAAAGAAAGAAAAAAAGGACCCGGTATGTATATATGCATGTAATATACACAACCATACTGGATTCACACCGTATACGCATATGGTAGCGCAGAGCCATGCCCATCCTTCTTAGCTAACTTCTTTAGTACATCTCACAATTTAAGCAGAAAACAGGATCCTGTAACTTGTCTGCCAAAGCACTAGTTCTTCACTTTGTAATTCAATTAAACATTTTTACAACATTTAGAAAATATGCATGATTGATTTGACTGTTAAAAAGAATTTCTATCAAATGCATATTTACTAGATAACTTGTGGTATATCAACTAGCAAAAATGAGAAAATCATCATAAGAGTATGATATGCTGATAGTTATAGACAATTTTACAGCTTATGTGAAGAAGAGGAACTAAATGTTAACTATCTCTACCGTCGGCTCAGTTTCATGTACAAGCCCTGCAAAAATAAAATCCTATTAGTAAAATGTAAGCTAAACAACTCCTTTCCTTTGCTTAAGTACTTAAAAATAAGGGGAATGGAAGTGAGGAACCTAGAAGATTCTCTTCCACTTTGAGATAACTAAAGAAAAAAAAAAGCTTAAGAACTTAATAATTTAGCATTTCCTTTCCGTGTTTTCCCTGATTTCAAACATTAAGTGAGACTTCCAAAGCTTAGAAAAATTGTGCAAGTGGATTACTGTGAGACTAAACAAGTCACGTGTATGAAAACATATCTCAAAGACACAAGAAGATAACATTACATTTGTTGTATGTATTGTTGCTCCTGTAGTCATACTAATATTCTGATCAGGAACTAGCTCAAAGTTCATGTTCTGTAGAAAGATTGCAAGAGCAACTGTAGCTTCCAATAAAGCAAACTGATCACCAACACACTTGCGGGGCCCTCCACTGAATGGAATGAATCTGTCACATATTTTGGCTCATTAAAATCTGAACAAACTAGGACATACAAACAGAAGAACTCCACAGGGGAAAAAACCAGAATGAACCCCCCCCCCCCCAAAACACACACACACGAAAAACCTAAGAAAGACCGGGTGCATCGATGCAATTTAGTTATGCCACTCAATAGAAAGAAAAGAGCCACTAGCAAGCAAAGCATAAGTAACTAGCTACCATAGGGGAGGTGTAATTTACACTACTTTTGTGGTGCGCAAGAATTATTACTGTAACAATAATGCACACCTGAAATCTGTATTTGTTTCATTTGGCACTGGGCCATCCAAATCAAATCTTTCTGGGAAAAACTCTTCAGCCCTATCCCAAACCTTGCAAAATCATAATGAAATTTGTAGAATAGATCAAAATAGTAAATTTAAAAGCAAGCAAAAACATTCTGATAGTGCAACACCTTGAATATCAGATTTGTTAAAAGAATCTAGCAAAATGACAAGGAAGAAAGAAACAATATACATCAACAAGAAGAATGAAATAATGTGCATGTATCACATTATTTGTCAATCACCATAGCAAACATATAAAGATAGGACGCATATTGATTGTGTTATATCAATAATTTAAACAAATCAAATGCTGATTGGAAAAACATTGTAATAACAAAAGCAAGTTGTTTTTAATGGTATGATTATTCTTAAACTGAAAACTGAAACGAAAAAAGGAAGAGAGGATAACTTTTTTATGCTCTCTAATCAAACTTGTTTCATCATCCTTAGTTTTCTTTTCCTTTTTTTCCTGTCCTCTAAAACAAACAGGGAAAAACAAGAAAATAGAAGATTCTTTTTGAAATGGAATCAAACAGGTTCTTACCACTTAAATTCTACAGTTAAAAAATTTAGCATGAAGAAAAACATAATATTAAAGGCTCTATGCTATCTTCATATGTCCCGTAACCCTGATTGCAATAGAAATAGCCATAATATGTGGTTACTGAAACAAATCCGATAGTTGATCATGCTACAATTCAGCTACCCTAAGGAGAGAGGTCATACAAAGAATGAAGGTGAACAAAAGCATAGTCAGTAGGGAGGCATTCATTTAAGAGGTTTGTAACATGATAGGCCATAGTAATTTAAACTTTTAGGCAGCTTATGAAACATAGATCTCCTCTGCTGATTCCTCAGCTAGACTAAAGGTTTAGATTCAGCAATGAAGAGACCTGAACTGCACAAGACCAATCATGTTACTGTGATTTAAAAATTCCATCACTTGTTGGCCAAATTTAACAAAAAGTATCCTGGTTTGACTACATTCAAACAGAGAAGCTACACTTGACCCACAAAAGAGAACTTTTTACAATTAAAAACATCAAGTAATACCTCAGAAGAATGATGTATGTTGTATACAGAAATCATAATATCTTGACCAGCATTGACCTTGTAAGCACCAGGAAGCTCATCAGGAACTTGAGCTCTTCTTATCAATACCTATAGGATGCATAAGGTTATATATGACCATCAGAAACTGGAACATTCGTGAAAGATATTTGACAAAGCCAGCTCAAATAAAGCATATTCAAGAAAACTGAAACATACAGCAGTGAACTTAACTTGCTCAGAGATATTATAATGATATTTTAACTTTTAAGATCTGGGATGGCTGGGTCAGACTTGAAAATCTATTTTATTTCTTTTATCTTAGGAGTCTAAAAGCAGAAGTTCTTTCTCAAACAGTATTGCTTTACTTATTTTATGAGAAGTAAGTTTTTCTGATTGAGTTGAGATTTTGCTTCTAAACAGTAATTCTTGGGTGGATATTAACATATGTCATCAAATAATACGAAAAAATAACATAGTTTCATCAATAATATTTCCAAATTTTTGCGTTCTTTAGCAGTGAGACTTTTATTTAACCTCCTTCTACGTGAGACCTCAGAAAATTTTGGCGAAACCTCAAGGGCTCTTCATTCTTTGTATCTATCTTTCTTCTTCTAGTTTCAACCTTCACCAAAAAGGTGTGGCAGGGGGAAGATAAAAAGAAAACCTCTTATTAGGTTTACACAAACAACCTACAAACAAGAGGAAAATATTTTTTGTTTGGCACTGTTCACACACAGAAGCAGGAGCCGCTTAATTACTGTTTTGATTTCCCTCACAGGTTCTTAATTCCATCCTTAACTTAAGGTCCAAATACCAAAATCACAAATCCCAGAAGCAACTGGCTTCCATAAATTTCAACAATCAAGATCACTAATTTTTCCTCTCACAACCCACATGTCATATCATTAGTTTTAACTATCAACTTTTGATGTTATCATGCCAACTTATCTTCATAACAAGCACAGCCTAAACACAAGTTAAGATCTGTCATACACAAAAGACAATACAAAATATTTTGCATCTCAGATAGATGCTTATACTAAAAACCATTGTAAGGAGAAACGTAGCAACCTACAGGAGGATGTGGATAGAGCCTGAGTGACTCAATAATGCAGCGTGTCAAGAACTTAAGATCTTTAATATCTTCATAGCCAGGACGTCTTCCTTGTAAAACCCTGTCTACCTCTTCTTGAGCTTTTGCCAATGAGGAAGAATCCTGCATAAAATAAAGCTTATAATTTAGGAGGGAAAAAAAAAAGACCATGGTGGAGTTTGTATTTTTGCTCAATGCCAACAGTTATAACACATAAATAGAGACATATACTAAATTTAAAATAAGAATGGATAAATGTTCACAAAGTCCTTGAATCATTCAGGAGGCTGAAAAAATTAGAAGGTTATAAGGTCATTATACAATGCTTTTGAAGTGAATATCTTTGAAACATGTTAATCTGGTTTTACAATTTCCAGACTAACAGCTAGATTAGTTTTGAAGACTCATAAAAAATCTGTAATTGGATGATTAATTCAAGGTTCAAAGGGAAAATCCAAAGGAATGTAGCAGGATCAAGAGAACTATGCACATAATGAACTTCCACATTACCCCATTAAATATGCAGCAGCAACTCATTGACACTGAGTGAGAATTGGAGAGAGGCTTTGCAGGCAATTCATAAAGTTGGGGGGAAAATGAAAACATTATTATTTTGTAAAACAAAAAAATTAAACAGAGTGAAGAAAAGTAAAATGATACCTTACTTAGAAGATAAAGTGTCCAGGTCAACACTGAACCAGTGGTCTCATGACCAGCAACTAATAGTGACAAAAGATCATCCCGTAATTGCACACTGGAAACCTAAGACATGTAGAATCATCAAGTAAAAATAAACATGAATAACAGAGATTCAAAGAAAAAAAGTCTCCATACCATAAAAGTAGATAATAATAAATTGTGATAACCCAGAAAAAAAAAACAGTATCATCATCAAGTGATATGGCATGTTTTAGGAAGGAAGTGATCGCAAATTCGGGAGTGTAACCATGAAGCAGAGAAACTCAATGACTGAGCAATAGGCACAACTACATTGAAAGCACATGAAAAGCCACAATTTGTCTCCTTGAGGAATATTCCCACAACCCGAAATTAGAAAACACGAGATGGTTGAAATTTTTTCAAAAAGTAACATAATGACCAAGAAAAGATGTGGCAAACAATGAACATTCTTAAGTAAACAATAAAGAATTACAGGATGAAATTTACTTAGCTGTGCTATGATCAATCAACATCTCAGATTAAGTAACTTGAACAGAGGGTTAAGTAATGATACCATAACACTTAATTCACACACAAAACGAATGCACAATTCATTGGCACCACTACCTCTTAACATTTCCAGATGGAGTCTATAGATGTATAATCTGAGAAAAACATAAGATTTCATTTTTTTCATATTAAACCTTTTTTTTTTTTGGCATAGAAAGTTTAGGGGGAGGAGAGGTTGCCCCATTCCAAGGTCAGGGCATGTTACAAGCCTCAGCGAAGGCTTACATTGGTACTTACAAATGACCTACCAATGAAGGATCACCAGCAGGAATCGAACTCAAGACCTTTGTGTCGATGTTGTTCGATCATACCAGCTGAGGTATTCATTGGCCATATCAAACCTTTACTATTGTACATTCTGAATATTCAATTACCCAAATAAGATCACAATGATAACAAGGAAAGCATAGTATATGTCAGCAATAAAGTACAGCAAACCTCTTCTCTGCTGGCAAGCAAGAACCGGAGGATACTAGGATCAGTGTCATTCACATATTCATCATTATCAATTCTTTCACCCTCAGCTTCCACAATCTCTTTACATTTTTCAATAAGATCTTCAACAGCTTTCCTGATAATGCTAACCGCCTTTTCAGCTTTTATTTGTCTTGGGATTATTTTACAAAGAACTTTGACCTGCAACAACAAAGAAAAAAAGATATGGTATAATCAACAAAGAATGAAAATTCTTAGCGTGAAGGAGGGATGAGAAAGAACTTGCCTTCCAATATGGCAAAAGATCAGTTGATCGAGCCTCTGCCTCTTTCAATGCAGTGTAAACAGCCTCAATGACAGGACTGTCAGCATTAAGTGCATCGAAGTTGTAGTTGAATACAGATAAACCGATAACATCAAGAGTCAACTGTGAAAACTTGTCCTCCATGTTAACAGCAGTTCCATTCAGTGCATCAGGTTGTAGCTTCTCCACTAATCTCTCAGCACATCTACAAAATACCCTATCCACTATAATAGACAAGTACCGTTTGTGAAGAGATGGAACCACAGCCCTTCGCCTTGCCTAATACATATCAGAAAATAGCTGTAATAAAGAGCCTGTCTTCTAAAATAACCTATAAAATCATGAAAAGAAGCACAAGTAGAACCAATATAACTATAAATGAATATATATGGTTTATACTCTATGCTGTCAGATTAAGGTATTGCATTCCATTGCTTAACACGTCCAAACTCTAAAGCACAAGCAAAACAACCCACATTGCAATAACAAATCCATTCTCAAAATTCAAAACAACCTCCTAAAGATATAAATTAAAGAGTCAGGGAAGAACAAAATTTGGCATTTTAACAATCACTACTAGTGATTAGAAATCAATATAAATCCAAAAAAATAATAATACTAGAATTGGAATAATGATGAACAAGTGAACATTACCGTCCAGAGGGGTCCTTCGGCAATTGCAAAACCGGAGCCAAAGAGGAACTCTGAGACCTCAGCAACGAGACCCTTGGCATATTTGCCATAATTCCTGAGCACGTGCTTGGCAATGGCGGGGTCACTAACCACTACAAAATTTCTGGGGCCTGCAGCTAGGCGGTAAATGGGGCCATACTGTTTCATCCATTTGAAGAGTGGGAGAAAAAGGGCACCACCCAGAAGATCAGAAACATCATCAAGCTTGGCACTTGCTGGAGGAATGCCAGAATCGTCTTTCCCTGTGGTCAGGGACCTGGTGAGAGAAGTGAGCCAATCTGGGCTGACCCAGGAACTGGGTTTAGTGTTGGTGGCAGGGTTTTTGACTTTGTCAATGGAAGATTTGACAGAGAGACGTTGAGGTTGAGGTTGAGGTTGAGGTTGAAGTTGAGGAGGATAAGATTTTAGAGTGAGAGTGAAAGGACTGGTTTTGTGGGCGGGGAAGAGAGAGACAGATGAGAGAGAAAGTGAGCAAGGCATTGTTTGAGTGAGGAAGGAAAGTGGGGAGTTTCTTTGTTAAAGTAATGATTGTGGAACCCACGGTTCCCAGGCAGCCTTTCTTTCTCTTGATCATATCACCATTGCTTTGCTCCAAGTCCAAGGTGAGTGTAGAGTGTACCTATACTATAATGTAGGAAATAGGATGTCCTGGTTTAAGTATATGGAACAATCTAGGCTCAAGTAAATTGGTAATAAAAATATTTTAATTTTTAAATATTGTTTATATTATTATCTTAATATTAAAAAAAAATTAGTCAGAAGTCGAAAAACCGATATGGGAGATAGAATTCCCCGGAATAGTGTGAGGACCAAGTAGTTGTTGGGTATCAACGAAATGATAACAAGAAACCGAGCCTTGGTATTGGTTTCTGTTCCCATGGAAGGGGGGCCTTTAACTTTGTGGCTATGGGCAGGTTGCATTTATCCACGTTAGAGAGATAGGACCAAAATAAAAAGGAAAAAAAGACAGACGATAGACGTTTAGTCCAACACTTCTCAGTTCTCACATTTAGTCCAAAACAAGAAAAAAATATTTAGTGGAAAAAAAACTGAAATAGTAAATAATATAGAAAAAAATTAATAATTATTGACAGGTGTTGTATTAATTGATATTCTATTTTCTAACTCGTCAAAAATTATTATCCACAATAGATAATCATAATAAAATCTGTTATAACATTATTTTATGATAAAATAGCCATTATTTTTAATTTTATTTATTCTATTATTATAAAGATTCATTATTTGAATAACAATTTAAAAAAAAGGATTTATCACGTTAGCTAACAAAGAGAAATATAATTAAAATTAATGGGTTGATTTAATAGTTAAGAAAATATATTATTTATCTTCATCATTTGGATTCGAACCTTTAGCTAGCAAAAAAATTAATAAATTATCTTATGTCAAGAGATAGTCTGGTTTGATGCAAAAATTGAGTAGAAAATGCCCTCCTCTACATAAATAAATGGAGTATGATGATACATTTTACACTAATCAATAATTATTTTTAAAAGAATACTCTTAAATATTTTAAAATAACTAAAATAATAAATTTATTAAGAATCATAATTATTTGACGATGCAAGATTTTCATTATTATAGAATTATCGATGGCAGCACGAATTTAGAGTCCATTGATGAATCAGTAGTAGCAACAGATGTTTAGGAATTTGCAACCTCATTTTTCTGTTGCAATCTTTCATTCTTCTTCTTCTTCTTCTTAACAGATGTTTGGGAGATGGCAACCTCATTTTTCTGTTGCAATCTTTCATTAATACTACTAGCCTTATAGTCTACTACAACAAATTTCAAAGGTTGAAGGTGGGGCTTCAACATAAAATATTTTAGATTTCTAATGTCAGTAACCATATTGATTGTTTAATTATTCAAATATTCTTCAACAGAAAATATTTTAGATTTATATTGTTAGTTACCATATTGATTTTTTAATTATTAAAATATTTTTATTAGTAAGATTAATGATTTTTTTTTATTTCTAGCATGTTCTAGTCCAAAAACATATATTTGTAATTAAAATTTATATATACAAGAATAATTTGAAAAAGGTATTAAAAATATTTGAAAAATAAGCATTAAATCACTTTTTTTTACCTTGGATGTATGAAATAATAACTCATTATATATTTATAATACATAAATATATTATAATAAAAAGTGGTGATTTGTTTACCGATATAATATATAATTGCTAACAAATTTAATTTTTAAACTCTTTTTATTTTTCATCTACAAACTTAAATTACATTCAAAAAATATATAATTTTAGATTTACATAAAAACTGGGTAAATGGATCCAAATTTGAGTTTTAGACAATAATAAGTAATGGGCTTGAATCTATAACCCACTCGGGTCTAGTTCTAAGTTTGTGCGTTTTTTTCAAAAAATAAAGTCTGGAAACTTTGATTCTCTTTGCTATTACCATTCTTACCCTTTTTGTATCATTAAATCTATAAGCAATTTAACGATATTTTATTTTATTTTATTTTGATCTATGGGGAAGTTTTACCATTGGAGTAAGGGGTGTTAATTGGTTTGGGTAAACCTGATCAACCCGACAAATCGAACCAAATCAATTTAAAAAATTTAGTTTGGTTTAGGTCATCGAATTAGATCGGGTCTAACTCGACCAAAACCAATCACCATTGGTTTGATTTACGAGTCTTAAACATTTGAACCTTATCACCCGAAAATTTGACTCGAAGAAAACACCCATATCCATCTTCAAAGATTCATTCTCACTGTATTTGTTTCTAGTTTAAAATCATAGTACTAAACTAATATCAAAGTCTTAAAGCTCTTGTGTTAAGGAAACATAACCTACTCACTTTTAATTGCTTACTCAAGGACTTGCTTGATCATGTACATTTTGACACACAAAAGGAGCAACAGTTTTATGTATATTTTTCTTAGAAGCTACTTGTAACTAGCAATATTTTTCTAGTAACTTTTCTTTTTTATTCTTATCTTAATTAGTCTTGTAGAATACTAGAATGTCCAAATATGTTAGTTAATATGGTTTCCTTAACTAAGCTACTATCATTATGATTGGTCAAATTATGACTTGTTGTGAGAAAAAAAAATTTAATCAAATAACCCGATGACTCAAACTAATCCAACCCAACCTTAATCAATTTGGGTTGTTCAATTTTTTTAAAAAAAATCAAACCAACCCAACCTAACAAAGTTGATCGATTTAAATATTTTTTTCTTCTAAACACCAACTAACACAACCTATGAATACCCCTAATTGAGGTGGAGCTTAAGGAGATCACAACAGTGGGCCTAAGGAGGAGGGAAGGAAAAGGGAGTGGGATGTACATTCAGAGAGGATCAAATCTCAAACCTTCACACTACAACATCATATGTCCATCAGGTGAGTTACGCTCATGGAACAATTTAACGCTATTTTACATAATGATTTAAGTTAGCTTTACTATTACTTTGATTTAAATATTATGTCAATATTTAAATGAATTATTTATTTTCTTTAAATATATCAAGTTGATGTAAGGTGTGCTTTTAAAATTGTCTAAAGAAAAATTTAATCTTAATTAACGTAAAAATTAATCTAAAACTATCCTTACCCTATTATAAAAATAAAAATAAAAATAAAAATAAAAAACTCAATTCTAGATATACCACTTTATTTTTACATATCTTAATTGTATGTTGTTGGAGTTTGATTGTTGATGAAAATGCAGTTACTGTATGAATATGTGAATAATGTAATGATCTTTATTAAATTCTTCTCTGCAAGGTTTTACCAACCGAACCTCTGATAATTTAAATTAATTTTTTCCTTAATCTTTGCATCTAATGAACTATATAATAAAACATATTTTATCAACTAAACTTGTGTTAATGAAAATCTAAATCAGTGCTCTAAGCCCTTGCGTGGATATTTGTCATTTGACCTATTTTAAACAGAAGATGGGACTTGTTTATAGATTGATGGCAACCACCAAACGAAGTTAATTAAAAAAATCTGTTAAATATTGAAATAGTTAAAAAATATGTATATTACGTTATACATCACTTTAAAATTATATGAGGTGTATTATAAATCTTATCTTACATATTTATATAGTGTATGAAATCGATACACATCAGTTAGTATGACAATGCAGTACTAATAAGTATGAACATGAGATATCCACCCAAAAAAAAGTATGAACATGATATGGATATGCAGAACTTGTCAGTCAATTGATGCAAAAGACCTGCATGTGAGCATGGCTAGCTGGGTCAAAGTCAATTTGGCACGTCGCCCTGCCTATCCCATTAAGGTCAAGGTATACGCAGAACACTTTTTCGTTGCTACATGGATTTACCAAACACCAAGACCTACGTAGGCTGCTTCAAGTATCTTCTTAGGTACTTCCTTCTGATGATGGTTGGAGTTGGATATTTAAAACGCAACGAAGTTCACATTAATTGCATTAAGTTATATTAATAGATCTTTGACGGTAATTTATTTATAGAGTAATCTGCAGACATCGACTTTGTTTTATACATTAATTTAAATTGTTCTCATTTTTTATGCTTTCTCATTCATTATACGTTAGAACAATCCAAAATTTAAGTATTTTATTTTATTATTTATATAATTAAGAATCAAATTAAAAACCTTTGTCTTGGTTTTAATTTGATTTTTTTTATCACGAAGCATACACACTTTTAATTTAATAGCATTGACTAAACGTAAGAAGAAAAAGCGCACACATATGCATCAATTTTTTGGGATGACACTTAAAACTTTGTTAACCAAAAAAAAAAAAAGGTTACGGTAAGCATTTTTATGCATTGGCTGGGATTTCCCAGAGAAGACTGGCTCAAATTCAATGTTATGGCTCAGTGAGAAGCAGATGGCTATGCTGGTTGAGATGTGGTGCTGGTGCTTGGGTGTATTGTTAGGTTGGGCATATATAATCATAAGAGTTAACTGATGCTTGGGACATAAGTGTTAAAATGCGAAGGCGTCTTTGAAAGCAGAATGGGCAGCTAGCTGCTGCATATAAATGTACGCTGCTGAATGCTTACAAACCTAATATTTTTCCCCTTTTAAGGGTAAACCAAGGACTTGGTGTTGAGAAACATGGCTCCTGAGAAAATAAAATTAGGAAAAAAGTGAAGATAAAATTTATTGAATGAGAAATTATCAAAATGTTTTTTACAAGAGTGACTTATATAGTTCTAGATATGTAACTAATTATGTAATTAATCACAAAAAATTAACTAATCTACCAACTAACCATGTAAGTTAATACTCAGCTAGGAAGCAGCAAAATGGGGCATGCTCATTGGCAGAACTACATTAGGGCATGCCATTATTTTTTCAAACATATATATGGAGAATGTATACTAAATTATATCACTATTTATCTAAATTTATATTGCTATCTAGTTTTGATGTTAACATGTTAGATATGAACTCCTTTGAGGTAGCTATTGTTAGAACAAAATTACCTTTTATCTAATCTCATGCTTATTTTGTAAGCTTACACCCAAACTAACTTGCAGACAATGTCAAAGTCAGAGCTTTAAGAAATGATTCCCTACTTAAATACTAGTAGTTTATTTTATGATGGTTATAAGTAAGTATCATTAAATTAATAACTTCCAAACACATTGTTTATTGTTGTGAAATGATAAAAAAAATTTGGTATTTCTTTGTTACATATCAAACTTTGAAAGCTTATTAAAATAAAAAGAGACAAGACTTGTCTCATTGTTAAATATCTTAAATTCACCATATCTTCTCTTCTAGTTGTTAGTATTTTTTTTTATTTTAATTTACTTATCTATCTAGATTTATCATCCCAAAACAAATTTTGAGGCAAGTTCTGCCACTGGGCATACTAACCCCCTTAAATCATCAAGAAGGGAAACATGTTGAAACCAAAATCTTTTAAAAAAGGTTTAGCACTAATGTCAAAAAGTTATAGCTTTCCCTGTTTAAATTTTGAGGATAACAAAAATATTTATTAAGTTTGAACAAGTAAGTGTTTCGACAGAGTATTTCATTAAAACTGAAATTCCTTTATATATTGACTCTGTTGCTGTTAATTGAATAATTCTTTAATGAGTTTTTTTTAAGAGCAAAATAGCTTCTTAAAATAAACTATTCGATAGTCTGCGTCCAATCTGTTTTCTGCGAAATCTCTTATTTACGTCCATTCTACATATACTATTGCTATTGGTGCGTCCAATGTTTGTATGTATATACTGGTACTATTTTATTGGTTCGTCCAATACTATGCTATTACCAAAACTCAGACTCAAAACACTCTTACAAAGTTCAAGCTCAAGCTCTCGTCCAAAGTTAAAATTCAAAAGTGAAGAACTGTTCCTCGTTAAATGCTAGAAAAGAACTTTGACAGCTCATGGCAACAGAAGAAGTCAATTAAGCCGTTTTTTGCTGATATTGTCTAACAACTACAAAGACCAGCAAATAAGGAACTTTCTGCGATCTCAGACAAATCAGAACTTTGTTATCACATGATTGGAAATCTCTGATAATTAAAGTCACATTTCAGAAGAAGCTTAACACAATATCAGTCGATGCATTTAATGCTACTCAGAACGGTAATAAATGTTTCCGTTGGACGACGTAGCTTATGAAGTCTGCTCAAATTGTTCTTACATATAAAAAGAAGAAACAACACTAGAAGAAACATATTTTTTGCCCAAGCAACTTACAAAGACTAAAAAGCTTTATCTCTTATTAGAATTCTTTTCACTTGTAAAAAGGTTAAAGTCTTGAGATCAATTGTCTATTCTCATTTTCTAGTGAGTTTCAAACTCAAGCTTTCATCATCTTCTACTTATTCATCTTAGTGTTGTAAGCCTGAAGAGGCTGAGTATAAAAGAATACTGGTGTGGTTGAACCTGAAGAAGTTGAAAATACTTGTAATCTGAAGAGGTGAATAATACTTGTAATCTCGAAAATATTAGTTGAAAATCCTTCTAGTTGAAGGGACTGGACGTAGCTCTCGGTTGGTGAGAGTGAACCAGGATAAATCTCTAGTGTAAGCTTCTCTTCTCTTCTAGTGTGTTTTATTATTTCCACTAACTTCTGGGGTTTACCATTGTGTTTATTAACAAAGTTTTTAAAGTGGTTCTTTGAAGTTCTTAATTGCTTCCTTAAAAATTTCTCCAAAATCCTTAGAGTCCAATAGGACTGAGAAGTCTTGTTTTTACGTTCTTTGCTTATTAACCTTTAACTTTCGTTGTGTTCAATCTGTTGTTAAAAGAAAAAGTTTTTAAAAGGGTTAAGAAACACAATTCAGCCTCCCTTTCTTGTGTTTCACTTGGTTATTTCAAAACAACCACAATTATTTGACCATCTTGCGAAGCCATGCATACTGGCATACCAAACTCTAAGGGGATGTTTGGTTCAAGGTTTGAAAAAATATTCCCAAGAATAATGATTACTACATTTGGTTAACTAAAAACTTTCTCAGGAATAACTTCAGCCGCCGGCGACAGTAGCCGATGTCGCCTGCAACGGTAAACCTCTGGCGGCGACAGGGGTTGCTGGATTCCGGTGACCAAGGCGATGGCTGAAGTCGTCGAATTTTAGAGACTAGTGTGGTGGCTAAAGTCGTTGGTCATTGTCAGCCGTCGCCGGCTTGCGGTGGCTAGATTTTGGTGACTGTCGCAGTAGTCGAAGTCGCTGGCGGCAACAAGGGTGGTTAGATTTTGGTGACTGACGCAGTGGCTAAAGTTGTCGGCCACCGTCAACTGGAGACGATGACGGGAGTAGCCGAATTCCGGTGATTGGCCGCCGTGGACGGTAGTCGATGGTGGCCGATAACGGCTACCAACAATGACATGACGATTGTTGGTTAATGATATGTTGATATAAAGGTAGATATATTTGACATTTCACATGACAAAAATATCTCATACCATGAAAATGTTGCAAACCCACCTCTCTTTATGGGAATGAAAGTATGAGAATATTAGTTAAAAACTATTTTCAAAAATCATTTTAAAATGAAAATATTTTTTTAAAACTTGTACTAAATATCAAACATTTTCATATAAAATTTTTTAAAAATAAAAAATAATTCGCAAAGCATACACCCGTAAAGTTACGACAAAGCCAGCTAACCAGTGTACAACTCAGTTACCTTGGCCAATGGCCAAAAGTGTGTACAAGATGAATATTGAGGTCATTTCTGTATCTTTGGAATATAAAAAAAAAAAAAAAAAATCGAAGCAATCCAAATATATTTTCCTGCATATCATATTGCAGGTGCAATCAATTTTCGGTAATCATGCACATGAGGCCCCAGGATATATGATACTTATACAAGGCCTCTGACAAAAGAATATTCTTAATTGTTGTTTGGGTTTACATTCATATTCCTTTAATTTTAAAGCTACATACTTAGATATAGACATAATTTTAGATAGTTTAAAAGGTCAACATCATACTGAGATGTAGCTAGCACATCAGATCTAGATTTTTTTCTGTTTATATGATCCATTTTAGAAAATAAAATAAAGAAATTGGCAATTATTAATTATAAAAAATTATAAATTAATTTGTAAAATATCCCAATGTATTAAATTCTCACTTTTGGAATGGAAAATTAAATTCTAGAAATGTTATAAAAGATTTTAATATTTTTAATTTCTGTACTAAAACTTTTAAACACCAAATATTTCATGATAGAAATTCTCAATTACCCGGCCCACATAAGCGTAACAATGACGCCGTACCAAATTGAAGTCTTCAGAGTAGTTGACTTTTAAATTTCAATAGTTCACTTGACTTGACTCACATTTCACGTATACAAACGAACTTTTCATAAAGTATAAAAGAATTATTCTCGTTTGAGAAACTATGCATGCACGGCTTGGTTTTGATTAACTAAGAATAATATTTCTATTGTACGGTAATTAATTTACTTGTTCAACAGTTCAACTTCAAGCGTCCTATTCCTTATAATTAGAGTGATGAAAGTAGGGACGGATTCATAAAGAAAAATGATATTTGCATATTTTTTATATATTATTTTTATATTTAATTAATAATGACTAAATTTTTTGATTAATATAGTATATTGTTTGATTAATAAGTTTTGGTAATTAATTATTTATAGACTTGGTTAGCGATAAACAAAATTTTGATTAATTTAATATATTATTTGATTAATAGATTATTAACTTGTAAGTAATTGATTACCAAAACACATTAATTAAATAATATACTATATTACCTAACAATTTATTCATCATTAACTAAGTATAAAAAAAAGTGTAAAATTTTAGTGTACAAATATTATTGTTAAGAACAAAAATTACTTATTGAAAAGGTTAATTTGTTCATCGTTAATCAAGTATAAAATTAGTGTAAAATTTTAGTGTGTAAATATTATTATTAAAAAAAAATTACTTATTGAAAAGTCCAATTATAAAAGTTCAAATATTTAAATGAAATTTTTATAGTCCAAAACATAAACGTGTGTCTCTTTTGGTTAAAAAAAAATCATTTTATTGAACAAGCAACCTATAAACTACACACTTATTAACTTAATAATTCTTTCAATTTTTCAAGTATAATAGGGAGCAATTACAAATTAGTGCAAGGGCCTATATCTTTAACATGTAAATCCTATTACATGAGAAGAATGATAAGGGCCCTGGCCCCCCTTTGAATCCGCCCTTGGTCGTGAAAGGAATTGATCGGCAATTATATTGTAGTTAATTTGTAAGGAAGAGAAGGCAAAAGGAAGACAAAGTTCAAAAGCAAAGGGTATATAGTATATATACCATATAAATTGTGGCATAATCACAGCATCTTATCCCGTAACAGAGTATACGTATGTATATATATGTGTGTGTAAATGTATATGACAGTGCGAATTCGAAGGAAATCTTGCAGGATCTAATATTAAACATTGTTTACTGCTCCAAAAGTACAATCCATATGTATGGAACTATTTAACTTTACATAGTTAATTGGGTAGATCACAATTGCCAAAATTTTCTTTTACCAGAGTGGAGGGTCTTCCCAGGCAGGCATCTTTGCTCACTAGTCTGATCACACATAATGATAAATAATAATACTGAGAAAGAGAGCGAGCATGATTAATGTTACATAAATTTCTCCCCTAATAATTAATTAATTATTGTATGCCAATTATTCTATTTTTCGTGTTTGCTTCTAGTTATGTAGAAGTCAATTTCCTAGAGTCCAGGAAATCCTTTCTCTTGGGCTCCCTGGTAGAAACGTAGGTAAGAAAGGTATCAAAATCCGTGTCTGCGTAACGTTTGGGATTCGCTTCGTCAATTAGTTTTGGTGACGGTCTCACTGTGCAGTTGAAGGGAAGGCTATGCAGCGAAGCCACCGATGCCCTACTCTTCACTGCATTCACCAGAACCCTATGTAATACGCTCTTGTATTTCCCGTTGCTATATATCTGACAAAAGTTAAAAAGTAAATAACATAGAAGAATCACCACGTGAATCTACATTAAGAATAAGTCTTCTATACTTACATTGATGAACATTTTAAATTTTTTTTATAATAAATTATGAATTAACCAATATAACAATTAAATCATGTAATAATATCTTGATAATTATATATACTAAATTTTAAATAGATCATACATTTATAGGTATGTTATGAAATAGTCAATTTTTATTTACATTTTAAAATTTATATTATACTTTGAAATAAAATAATATAATGAAGTATCAATTAATTTTTAAATTGTATGAAATTTTATAGACTTGATTTATTTTCTGAGATCTTTCAATTTAACAGATGGATTGATGAAATTTAAAGTTTATAAAAAATTATTCTATTGAATAAGTATGTCAAAACTTATTCTTAAATAAATAAATCTCTACTCATAATATTATATATATATATATATATATATATATATATATATGATTCATCATGAACATACTCAGAGTCACAGAATCTGTAAATCCTATAATATATTTTTATGTAAAAGCTACACAAAATTATCAGTGTATTTATGAATTGAGTCTACACATAAGTTTTTAGTGATTTTTTATTATTATTCTTGTTTAGGAAAATAAATGAATGAATTTGTTACCTCTAAGTGATCACCAACATTGACAACGAAGGCGTTGGGAATAGGTTGAACAGTGACCCATTTCCCTTGGAATTGGATCTGCAAACCCTCGACCTCATCTTGGAGGAGAAGTGTGAGGAACCCATAATCAGAGTGAGGGGGCATCCCCAGGGTTAGGTCTGGTTCAGGGCATGGTGGGTAGAAATTGGCCACCATCATCTGGCTCCCATCTTCCAAGTCTTTTAGAATATTGTCCTTTCCTTCTGTCTCGTCTTCTTGGTTGGCTTCCATAATTCCTAAGCTCTCTTGGATGGCTTTCATTATCGTCAGGAACAAGTATTTGGTTTCTTCTGCGTAGGTAGCCGCCACTTTCCTTCATTATTTAAACAAATGAAGAATAAAAACACACACATTGTAATTAGTGAAAAAAGATAAAACTTAATTTGTCCTTATGCCATAGTGTTGCTGTTAGACTATATTTAATAATTTACTAGCAAGAAATAAACTTATTTGTTATATAGAAATGTGCGGCTAATCAACAAGCAATAAACAGGACAGCCTCTAATAAATGGATATTACGACTTAATTTAAAAATGTTGTCCACGCAGAGAGAGAGGATGAATTGATTAATCAAATTAATTAAATATAGTTCTATCTAGTTAATTAAGCTGAACACTGGACCTTGAAGTACTCACCTAAAGTCCACGGGGGCAACAGGCCAATGGGGGAGGAAATCTGGCAAGGGATGGCAGAGGAGTTTCAAGAAGTCCCTCCAGCAGAACACGGTGTCTTTGGTTTGGCTGAAGCTAGTTCCATATCGAACCGGTGCTCGCATATCGTTTGTCATGTACTTTGCTCTTTCCTCAAATGGAAGATCGAAGAACCTTCCACTCACATCCATCATGCTGCTGATAACATCATCTGAGATGCCATGATTTACCAGCTGCATCAATCCAATACATGAAACTTCAATCAGATCATTCCAAATGATAATTAATTATTCTCAAGCTATTTCTGAGTAATTTAATTTGTCTTCGTCAAAAAATCAACTAAAGCTTAAGTTTTTTTTTTTTTTATAGATGAAGGGTCCAAACGGTTTTATTTCTCTAACTCTCAGTTGAGTTTTTAGGTACTATCTTGCTGTGAAATGGTTTTCTATCGCTAATATCCTCTCTGGTACAAGTTTTTAGGCACTATCTAGCTGGTATATATAGCTCAACATGTTTTCCATTACTTCATTAGTTCTGAACATTACCGTCCAAAATTCTCTCTGCCCAGTTACTCACCTGGAAAAATCCGTACTGTTCACAGGCATTGGCTAGGGATTGAAGGACTTGGGGCCTATTTGGACCAAGCAAATCAGAAAAATCAATGATGGGTAGCTGAAGGTTTTGCTTGGCAACATTTGGATCTTCGGTATTCGTAGCAGGTCGGTCGGAAGCAGGAAATATGTACTTCTTAGGTACCGTGTGAAGGCCATTCTCAAAGAGCTGCTTCACTCCTTTCTGATATTGGCTTTCTGGTTTATCATCGTCGCTTCTCTTATCAGTTACTGACATTGCAGGAGACATGTGTGCTGCTTAATATAGAGTAACCTGCATGTTGAAGTAAATTAAGAACATGCATAACTTCTAAAAAACTAGTACTAAACATTTTTTTTTTATCTTCTATCTGTATACATGCATCTTGTGTCTGTGGGTGTGGAGAGAGATCAAAATGTGCTCTTTCATTGGGGAAATTGGAAAGAGGAACTTAATTAGAGTTATTACCAACTACGTATACGTACCTTGGTTGAGAAATATATAGATAATAAATATTGGGGCATATAGGAGGTGAGAAATGAAAAACTAAAGCTTGGATGGATGTTAATGTTGTGTTGATTTTGATGTATATATAGTGAAGGGACGAGGAATGGGTGGGGTAGGGAACAGTAGCAAGTTTTGAAGAAACCGGCTTCAGATTTGTGAACCCGGTGGACTGATTCTATTCCATTATTAACAATTCCGTTGACAAAAGTTCAGTCAGACCACGGTGGCCGGGAAGTAGTAGGGACATACGACAGATACAGAAGACCCCATCGTCTTGTTCTGAAAACTTCTACTAATTCAACTGTAATGCAGTATTTGTCTCTTTCATAGGACCTACCTCTATATATATTTTTCCATGCATGGTACCAAAACATTAATTTAAAAATAATTTGTAATTATAAAGAACCATATATATATATATATATATATATATATTACATAGCTGACTTTTTTTGATAATATTTTCATATCTTTTGAGTCTGAGATTAGTCATACAAATATTTTTTTAATAAGCTTAAATTTTTAACATTATAATAATTTTTCAACTACTTCAAGTTTACTTTCTATTTTAGCCATTAAATTATATATAGCTAACTTTTGGGTATGCATATATGGACCCCCTTTTTTCAGTCTCTTTGATAGCAGCCTGGAAGATCCCCTTCATAATTGTCATGCCTTTTGTTGAAGCTTCGTTAATATTTGAATTCAATCTCCTTATAGCGTTCAGTTTTGATGGCTACCTGTTGTTTATATTGTCTAGTCTGCTGTAAATAATAATAAAAAATAAAAAATCTTCACTTTGAACATTCACTTTCCACGTTATGTTTGAATCTTCGTCAGTTAAAAAAAAATAAACATTTAAATTATTCTTTTAAAAGTATAGATGACATTAGTTTAGTCATTTAATAATTTTTGACATCAAATTCAATTAAATCGATTTTTTAAAATTATTTTTTGATATTAAATTAATTTCTTAAAAAATTAATTTAATGTAAAAAATAATTAAATGACTAAACTGATATCATTTATATTTTTAAATAATTAAATTAGATATTTACTCATGTGTATATATATATATATATATTAGCGTGCTTTTGTTAGCAGCCCAGCAGGAACTCCTCGGTCGCTATTGCCTTTTGTTATTGATGGGCAAGAAAGTAATGTACTCAATTTCTATTAAATTAGATATTTACTCATATATATATATATATATATATATATATTAGCGTGCTTTTGTTAGCAGCCCAGCAGGAACTCCTCGGTCGCTATTGCCTTTTGCTATTGATGGGCAAGAAAGTAATGTACTCAATTTCTATTTATGAAACTCTTTCGAGTAAATTAGCAATTTAGTGCAATTTAGTTTCTGAAAGTGACTTACACTCACAATTTAATCTCTGAATTTATTTTTACATATAAGTTAGTCTTTAAAATTTTAAAACACACAGCAAGTTAGTCTTTTTGTTATCTTTCCTTCTCAAATTAAACAGTAATATGTTATCTTTTCTTCCTAAATTAAATGGTAATATGTGATGTGACATGTTAAGTGCTTACATGTATTATTAAATGCCACATATCTAGTAATAACTAATCGGTTAAGTGTAAGTTTGGTCAGTTGAGTTGATAGAAAAACTGTTAAGGGAATCGATCGGTTGGTGAACTGAGGGGTAATGAGTTAGGAGCAAGGTCTGCTCGGTCGGTTAAGAGATCATGAAGGGGTCGGGTTTCATATTTCTCACCTAAATGACGTAGTTGAAAGGGTTAGACATGTGGAGTAACTTACCATGTGGTATTTAACGGTATACGTAAGCACTTAACACGCCACATCACGTGTTACCGTTTAATTTTGGAAGGAGATATAACATAAGGACTAAGTTGTTATGTGTTTTAAAATTTTAAGGACTAATTTATATGTAAAAATAAATTTGAGGACTAAATTGTAATTGCAAGTTATTTTCAGAGACCAAATTGCTAGTTTACTCAACCTCTATCTACTTTTGTATGAATGATGACTGTGATTAATTTCATCTCTTTAATTTTTTTAATTAAAAAAAAGTTTAGAGGAAGAGAAATTATCTCGTTCCAAGATAAAAGCATGTTACAAATCTTAGCTAGCAAGGGGGCTTACCAATCAAAAACCTTTTAGTTGACGAAATTCGATCCTACCTGTTGTGATTCACGATTCCCTTCATCTCTTAATTAACTAAATCTTTATGTGGTCGTTACCTTCACTCATTTTCTTTTGTCCGCTGAGTGTTCGAACGTGCAACGCTTGCACGTTTTAAAATACGGTATATGCAGTTTCCCTCGGAAAAATTTTAAATCCCTTACAAACAATTAATCTATGAGCAGTGTTATTTATCACGAAAACATTAAATAATTTTTATATTTTAAACTATTAAATATTTTTAAAATTTTCAATAATTTTAAAAAGATTTTAAGTTAAATGATTTGAAGAATTTAACATTACGCTTAGAACTAGGTAACGGGCCAACTCAATCCGACTTATTGTGGGTTTTTCTTTAAATGAGTTGACTAAGTTGGTCTGTTTTAATAGCGGGTTGGGAATACTCCCAACCCAGGCTCAGCCAGCCAAAGTCTGTGAGTTAACCTGCTAACTTTTTTTTATGTTTAATAATTTAAATTTAAAAAGTGTGTATATTATGAGGTTATTAGTTGATTTTTTTAATACTATTTTTTAAAGATTTTTAAAGATTTTTGAAGTTTTTACTTGGTCATAGATATTAGATAAGTTAAACACTTATATTGAATTACTAATTGAAAATATTTTTGTGAAATAGAGATATATTTTTTTGTTAAAAAAATAAAAATAGGTCACGGGTCAGCCCGAGCCAACCCAGTCCAACCCGTTTAACTCACGGGTTAAATGGACCGGGCTTTATCAATCCAAAGTAGTCACAAATTAAGTATTAAGTTGATCATAATCTTTTAAGAATGCAAATTAAATGGACTAACTCGTAAGTCCCAAGCCGTTTACCCAACTGTAATTACACTTTTCCTTGTATTGTTGAATAATTAATATTACACCAAATCAGGTACTTACACCAAATCAATTGCCTTAAAATGGACTGCATCGAAGAACTTGATAGGCTCTTAACTCATGGTTTTCAAGAATTAATCATTTTTTTTTATAATTTGTTACAATTAATTTAATTAATTTTATTGTTAAATATTTGAGAAAGTAGCAAGAGTCGCCATTTTCAAAAAAACAAAAAAAAAAGTCATTACAACAAAATATATATATTTTTACTGAATTTGGTTTCACCTGTTCGCAACTGTTATTCTTTTACATTTCCAACAATTTTTTCGACGGATAAATTTTTAATGAAAAATTTTACCAACAAAAAATTTCCACTTTTTTTAAGAATTAAAAAAATATGAAAAAAAAGATTAAAATCAAACATGGAATCATAGTTATCAAACTTAGATTAATAGTCAGTTTAATTAGAGTACTAAGTCAACATATCACTAATTTAATTGATAAATTATTGATCGAACTGCATAAAATAAAATACTAAATATATATAAAACTACACATTAAGATAAATTTCATTATAAATAATTAAAGTATTTATATTTTGAAATAAATAATAACTTTAAGAAGAAGAAAAAATAAAAATTTAATTCTTAATTTATAAAAAATAATCCTAATTTTTTTATAAAAAATATTCATAACTCACAAAATTAAGAATTTTGATAAATTGGATGTCTAAATTCTCTTCGTTCCAAATTGACATTGCATAAATCTCAAATAAATTATATGGAATGAACATAAATTAATTTAAATCAAATAAATAAGTTAAAAGTTTAACTTTTCAAAATTTATTTTATTTTTTTTAATCTCATGACCTGCTTAATGAATAAGTTTTGTCCAAAATCGATTTAGTCAGACTGATTAACCGATTTTAATCGGTTTACTCGCATAACTAATTTGATAATTGATTTAGACCGTTGAAATGACCGATTTATTAATCAAAATGGATAGTCTGCGCCAATTTTAATAACTATGCATCAAATCACCGTTGGTTTCCGGCAGAAAAATTCACTAAAAATTGATGCCAAATTAGATAGTAGATAGTAGCCTACCCCATCCTGCGCCCTTTTAGCCAAATTAGATGGTAGCCTTTTTAAGACATTGTCACGTACAGCTGTATATGTCTACTCTATATACATTTTTTTTAAAGAAAGTATTAATTTTTTTAAATTTTTAAGATATTAAATATTTTTATTTTAAATAATTAAAAAAATATTAGTAGGACTTATAATTTCAATTCACTGTCAGTGTAAAAAAAATTTACACTGTCATCCAATCATGTGCTGACACATTATTAAAAGAGTAATACTTTTTAAGCGATTGTTGTGATAGTCAAACTCTTTTAATGATTTGACAATACATAATTAGATGACAGTGTAAAAAATTTTTACACTGACGATAGATCAAAATTAAACTCTAAGAAAATATATAATTTTTCTTCTTTTTATACATATCTTATTTTTTTAAATTTTTCAGAGCATCCCAACAAATTATTAACATTATAAGACTAATTTCTTTAAAATATTATAATGATTAGCGACCCTCTTAACAATGGTTTGTTCCAAAATTCAAACTCGTGTCTACACATTGAGAATACAACTCGCTTAATACTATATTTAATGTTTGTTGGTAGATATACATATTTTATTTGATGAGTGAATGCATGCCAACGTGCTGTCATGAAATGCATCCCTCATCTTAGGATACTATAAATTCTCCATATCCTCCTTCATTTAACACACTTCAACAGTTCTACTACTCTCATGCAGTTCTACTACGCTCATGCCGCATTAAAAGCTGTTAAAATTCTAACCTCTCACCATATATCTCATCCCTATTCACTTCTATTTTAAGGAACAAGCACTCAAACGTGGACGGTGGAGATAGTTTCATTTGTGAACCTTTTAAGCATGTATAGAATGTCCTTTCGTGAGATTCATTCTACGCATAGCTTGTCTTATCTTCCATCTTATTTGAGGTTCTATACTCTTTTTATCTTCAAGTCACCAACAGTCTGAATCGATTGACTAGTTTCACATACACCGCAAGTCGTCCATCAAACCTTGAGAGACGGATAAATAAAAGAAGCTCTAAATAATTAATGGTGAAACAATAGCACATGTCAATATCAAATAAATATTCTGTAAGATTCAAAACAATTATATATGAGCATTTGTATAGCTATATCACTTGTCCTCTATGGTTTGGAATCTTTAATAAACTAGTACGGGTTGGTTGGCTGTTTCGGCAGACAGATTTATTTAACCATTTGCATCCTCCACCATAAACTTGTCCTTTTCTTTCTTTTGGTTTCCCCCAGTTTTTATTTCATTTTTCTTCTTTTCATGTGGAATATTCACATTTGGGAAGGACGAAATTGAAAAAAATTATCAAATATAAGCTTGATTTAATTGATGTAAATATTGATCTTATAAGCATTTCATGTACTTCACTTCAATTATCCCATCTAGCTAATTGAAGGAGTAAGAACTTTTTTTGTAATTTAATTGGCTCCAAAGAGTTTAGTTATATATTATTATATGAAATTTATTTGTAGTCTATCCATCTAATAAAAAAATAAAAAGAACAAATATTCATCATTTTACATTGTTACCATCACTAAAATTATCCCCCCTTCACTTAATTCTCTTCATTGTTTGTCACAGGACAATTAATTCATACTCTTAAAAACCTTATTTTCTAAAATTTATTTTATTTATAAAAAATTTAAATTATATTTTAATCAATTTTAAAATATAAATATAAATGAGTCAAAATAAAATTTATTTATTTTGATTATATATATTCACATGCGAGCAACATTAACAATGACATGTGTTTGTATGTCTATAGATCACGTACATATATATGTATTTGTACTAGTTTCAAAATTGCGTTTGCTGTGTGAGAAGGGATGATGAATTATATTGATGATGGATGGTCAATCTAGTGTTTGTAGGAAATGAAACAAGCGAATTTGAGTATGGGGAATGGACCTGCAACAAAAAGAAAGACAAAAGAAAAACATAAATTTTCAAGGCGTGTAGAAACACTAGGCTTTAAGTTCGATTCGCCCCCACTAATTTTTTTTTAGACTGGATGCAAAAGGTGTACTAGCGAATCCCCTTTAGGATAAACTGGAGAAACCTTGATGTGGTTTGCACACCCACAACCAAGCATATCGTCAATGTTAGTTTACAGAACAATAGTTTCCTTCACTCTCTCTGTGCACAAGGGAGAAAAGAAGATGATTTGGATGCAGAATCAAAGTCAATTTCGTTCTTGTATTTTCTGCATACAAAGTGGCTCTATTTATAGGCCAACTCATGTCTCATGGTGAAAGAATATAACTCTTTATGAATTTGAATGAATTAACACCTTTCATGATTGTACCCTTTAATATATAGACACACTTTATCATGAAACAACACAGATATGGGAAAGGATTTCAAACCATGAAGAAGCACATCCATTAGACATGGTCAACAGTCATGTTATACAGAATTCTGCAGATTCGTGCCGTTGGCGCTGGGCGCAGAATTGTCAGCGCTCAGCGCTAGTTCACTTATGAGATTCTGTGTTCCTAGCATTGAGTGTTAGATTACCTGCGCTGAGCGCTAAAGTAAGATGTGCTCTCTGTGTACCTAGCGCTGAGCGCTAAATTTCTTGTGTTAAGCGCTAGAAATAGATTTGCTCTTTATGTATCTGGCGCTCAGCACCAGATATCCTGCTCTGAGCGCTGGACCTTTTTCCAACTTGTGTTCTTTAGACTCCATTATTTTAGAAATCCCTCACTGTAGGGAGGGTGCATGTGTAGTAACACTGAGTTGTTCCACACTTTATATTTAACATAAACTATACGCTTAATTTAAGAGTAAATATTTATTTTTATCATTCAAATATATATGTGACATCATTTATCTATTTATAAATATATTAAATTAGTCTTATAAAATGTATATGTGACATTAAATTAGTATGATCATTAATGTCACATTTTTACTATCAAACTATTTTTTAAAATGACATCAAATTAATTTTTAAATAACATTATTTATTACTGAATTTAGGACCAATTTATTATCACTAATAAATGGAAGTTTAATATAATGTCACATATATATTTATAAAGGACAAAAAATAGATATTTAGACGTTAATTTAATTAGGCAATGGGAATGGGTTTGAGATGTTTGGGTCACGTCATATATAGAGATATGTTACACCATCTAGTTCAGCAATTTTAGATTACGTAGGTGATCCCTGTAGTCTAAATATAAAATCTAATCAAATATCGATGTTGATTAAAGTCAAATGCTATCAAATTAACAGAATTTGCTACTTCTATCTTCAAAACAATTTTAGTCAATTAGTATTTTATATTTTGTCAAATATAAGTGTTTATATTTATATGACATTAATTAATTGCACAAATTCATATTTAGAACCATTGACAGAAAACAGGCCGCAAGAAAATGTAAGAAAAGAAATACATACACACACACAGTCACTTTCCTCGAAATCAAGAAGCAACTATGTTGAAGGCCGTTGAGGTACCAACCACAATAAATTAAATCTACGTCCTGGTTTTGGATGATATATTCACAAGTTGCAGGTTGCAAGTTGTAAATGATTTTTGTCCTCTTGGTTGAATTGTCATTTTGAATCACTAAAATGAATCATCCCGTAATTATAAACATTTTGAAAATATATACTGTATATATATATATATATATATATATATATATATATATATATAAGAACAAAATTATTAATTAGGAAAAAGGCTTGCTCTCTTCTCTCCCTCCATTCTCTATCTCTTTCGCGTCTGCTCCATTATCAATTTCGTCTTCTCATGTGCCTAGACCACCAGCAATCTCATCAATTTCGTTTTAGGTGTTGACAGTTTAGAGTTTCACAGTGAGGCTTATTTCATTTTCTGTGCATTTTCTTTGGTCAGTTTAGGGAATTTCTGAATTTCATTTTTCAGGAAACAATGACTCACAAGAATCAACTCAACTAAGTACATTAATGAATACTCTACAGTCTACAGTTCTTTTCGCAACAAATCTATGTTCTAGTTTTGAATGACACACTTGTAAATGGGCTTTGTCCTCATCAAATAGTTTCTGATTAATTATATCTTTGATATACAATTGGCTCTGCATTACCTAAGCAGCCACTAGGTGAAGTTGCCAAGTGTGCTTGAGATCGCTGAGTACGAACCCTACACAAAAAAAAATAGGATATTGAAACTTAAAAAATGACTTTGTTTGAAGAGCTTGTGTTTCATAAGATATAAGATTCAAAACTGCATATATATAATACATAGCTACATAAGTTTACTTAATAAATTTACATGTGGGGGCACACATCTTTCCCAGGCTGAAATTGGAATTAATAAAGCTTATCCACGCATTACAGTTGTTGACCTCTAATTAAATTCTTGAACTTATGCAATTGTAGTTTATATGCACTAATTAGACAAATGATAGTCACGTGAATATGCGCGTCAACCTATATAATATTAGCTGAAGCCCACAAATAACCAAAGCATATCTTCTCAGTATAGTAGGTGATGATAAATTAGTAAACGACCTGTGCTCAGGGGGAGATTGGAGCAAATTAATAAGCTGAAACCCCCCTGTTATTGGATCTATAGCTAGCCACTAGTTAGAGGTGCATGATATATGAGAGAGAGGGAGAGAGAGAGAGAAAGAGAGAGCGCTACAGCAAAGCTAAGCTAGCTAACGAAGTCAAGTCAGTGTACTTGTTTAAGGCAAAGGTACTGTTTGCTGCCCCAAACAATAAGCGAATGTGGGATGCTTCCAAGTTCCAAGTTTGGTCAACGTCATATTATGCTCCCTATAACTTTTATTATTGTTAATCCCTGATTAATTAGGATTATCTTTTGTCCTATGTCCTCGATTCGTTGCATGGTATTGTTTCTAGCTTAGCCCACCTCACCTTAATATTATATCAAGAACTACAAGTAGTGCTTCATAATATTTTATGCCCTGCCAACACTATCACGTCTCACTGGTTTTCCGTTAGCTGTTTCATAATTTATTTCTTCCAAACACCTTTAGACTTTGAGAGTTTCTTATAGAAATTTAAGTTTTTAAATTAAAAACTGAAACAGTTTGATAGAAAATACACCGACTAAGTAATATATTCTTAGAATTGAACTGGGGAAGGGGAGATCATTTCCGTAAAATGACGTACGATTGAAACTACAATGCCCTATCCAGAACTTTTTTATTATTCAATTCCATGCAATAATATAATAAGAAAAAATAAATTAAGTAGATTTTATAATTTAAAATGAATGAGCTTACTTTTCTTTTTTCTCCCATTACATCTATGTAATAACTACGAAAGATTCAATTTTTTTTTTATCTATTTAGTTGAATATTTGTGTTAATATTAGACATTTATAGTTTACAACTTCATTTTCGTAGTTAAGACTAATTTATAGTTGAAAAGATAATTTGTAATGAATCTTAGTTTAAATTTTAAACACCACTCCAATTCTTTCTGATTTATCTATTATATTAAGCGTAAAACAAAATCGTTGTTTTTATTTGGATTAGAGAGAATTCATTAACATATTATTTATAATCCGTGGCACCTGTAAATAGTAGTCAAAATTGATCAGCTAGCCCTATTCACTCACAAATCGTCACATTTCACAGCTAACTGCATACGAGTCCGTGACCACTGATAATATTACTCTAAAAGTTGTCAGACAGAATATTGATCAATGGTCCACCATAGATGATCAGATTCTTTCAACAAAAAAGAACTGGAGATTCGATTCCAAGTTTCTTGGCTATGTTAAGCGTGTGGCATGAAAGAAGGCCTCGAACAATACGAAAAGTAAAAAGTCAGAAAATCAAAACGAAGATGCAGAAATAAAAGAATTTCTTTTAAATAACTGGACTATTATTTTAGTCCCTTTAACATCAAATTCTAGGTTCGTTCGTAATAAATTTAATTCTGGTATATCGGTATACAATATATTAAAGTAAACTCGTTCAAGATGCTCATGATCCAATTTGGCCAGCCAATCCGGACCAGCTCAAGTTGTTTGGGCCTCACTAGATTAGATTTTAATAAAATATGACTTCCACTTGATGTATTTTTTGGATTAGGTTTAAGTTACTTAACATGACTTGAAATATATAAATATTTATATTTTTTAATATAGAGAATTTAAGTCGCGTAAATTAAATATTATTTTTAAATATATATATTTAATTATTTATATTTATTAAGAGTTTGTTAATCATAAAAGTATTAACATATTATGTGAGCCTTTAAATACATCACATAATATAACATATCATACATATAACTACATTACAGTCTAAATTTTGACAAAATTCGGGTCATTTCAATCTTGGCCAAGTCCTGGCCCGGTCAATTACATACTCAATCAGGATCAAGTCTGTTTGGGTTTAAGGTCAAGTTCGAACCTAAAAAATTAATCTTTTCAAAATTTTGAGTCTAAACCGAGCCAAGTCAAGCGAAACTCGTCCATAAGTATTCCTAATCTAATGTCACGAATGCCAAGCCTTCTCCAAACAAATTTAAAAATTTTATTGGCTCTTACAAGCTATATGATGTCATGTAATATCAACTGTGTTATAGTGTATTCCTCCAAACAAATCTAAAATTTCATTGGTGGGTGAAAACTTTTGATATTTAGTTAATGATATACATTTATTAGGAAAGTAGGTGACGACATAAACTGTTCATGATACTTTTATCAATATCATCCCGCCATGTTAAGTAACTTATATTTGGTTGTTTTTATTTTTTAATTTGCGTTCTATATAATCACGGTAGAATAACCTATAAAGGCAAACCACAGCTCAAAATATTCAATTAAGGATACATAGTCATGAAAAAATATATATACAAATAAATTTAGAAAATAATTTCCTACCAAACGAAAAAAAAAAAGAAATATATTGCTTTCATATTCAATTCATAAACTAACTTATCATTATAAAAATATTCATAAATTTTATTCAGAAAAAATTAACTATAAATATTAATGAATTTAATTTTGATTCACTATCATTATAAAAAAAAATTATACTATGCTCCAATCATATATTGTCAAATCATTAAAGGACTTTGACTATCACAACAGTTACATAAAAATTCTAACTCTTTTAATATTGTGTCAATACATTATTGAGTAATAGTATAAAAAACTTTATACTAACAGAAAATTAATTTTAATTTCAATATTAATATTTGTACCAAAAACAAAACTCAATATTAATATGCAGTGCCGTCACTTATTTAATTCATAAACTAATCTGTCTATAAAAATATTTATAAATTTTATTTTGAAAAAATTATCTATAAATATAAATATGCAGGACGTGCGCATTATGTGGGTTAAAGGACTAGTTATCACAAAAATTTCACTAGTTGCTCCTCCATATGCAAGGTGTAATTTTAAAAGAATTTTTTTTTGCACATTGTTTTCTCTTAAATCATATTTTACCCTATTTTTTTAGCATAAATAATTAATTTTGGAACAAAACTCAAACAAGTATAGATGGAAATAATTTGGAAGTTTGGCAGAAGAAAGGGAGGGAGGGTTGTAGATGGGCCCTTTCGACCTTCTGTTGCAGTTGGAATTGGGATTCATTAGGTCCGTTGCAAATGGACCCTAGCCCAATACTATTTCATTTCAGCCCCTTAATATGACTTAGGAATGGAATGAACCTAACATATTAGGGCGCTGCTGTTACAATCTAAGTTTCGGACCTTTATCATAGTTTGAGGTTTTGTGCAAATTGTTTTTTATTTGATGAAATGGTATGCTTACTTAAAAGTTAAAAACACAATTTCCCAAAATCAATTATTTATTTCTTGCTCTGACCCAAAGAAAAAGCAAAACAAAAAGCTTCTCTTGTTATTCTGGTTTGACGATCAACTTTCTGATTTGCTTTTCTACCTTGTCAGCATTCTGTTCCTGTTTTTGATTTTTCTACAATTCTACTATGATGGCAGAAGAAAGTTGAGAGAAGACAAAACTTCAAAACTATTTATAATTAACTATATGGTTGAATTACTGGTTAAGGAAGTATACTCTCTACCTTATTCAGATTCAAATAATGGTTTGACACCTAGAAAAATTAATTTTCTTAAGTGCATTACGCCAATGTAGAAATAAAAACACACTCATCAGTAAGTTATGTCAAGCCCTTCTACTCTTCATTTATATTTGTTATTAAAATTCGAGGCTGAAATTTTTTTACAAGAAAAAAAAACTGAAACCCATAAAACTGGAATATCTTATCTGTCAGAATTATATTTTACAGACATTAGATATTGATCTAATCTCTTTCATTTGAAAGGAAAATGAACATTCCTGCACTAATTTTTAATGTAATATGGCGCATAATTATTAGTAAGACAATTCTTATTGAACTGATTAATGGCATCTTTCATAATTCAAATATCATATAACATGGAATGTCTTTCATCCAAAGAGAAGTGTCTTAGAAAGTTTGTTTATTGGGTATATGCCAATGTACAACGTTTATACAAACATTGGGGGAGAGGGACGATGAGCTCCTCTGTATTTACGTTGCAGCTGGCAAAAGGGGGTCTCCAGCAGCCGATTTATCTGGTTTCCTTCTCAAACTTGATAGAACCCAATGTAAGAATCCTGCAGAAAAGAAGCTAATAAACCAAGCATTGTTGTAGATGACAATAAAAATGTCAGGAATTGAAGTTGCAATTCCAACTTTGTGCAAGAAACCAGGAACTACTGGTAAAATTCCAAAAACCAGAGCCACAATTGCTGCCACATTAAACCCCCCTGAATAATTGTAAGCCCCATAAGGACTTCGTGAGTATAAATCACTTATGTTTAACTTGGTTTTTTGTACAAGATAGTAATCTGCTAGAACAATTCCACCAATAGGACCCACTAATGCAGAATATCCAACTAGCCAAGTATAAACAAAGCTCTCACTTGACTTGAGAAGCCTCCAAGGTTGGAATGCAATTCCAAGCAGTGCCGTTAGAAGAACTCCTCTTCTAAAGTTGAACCATGTGGGGCTGAGATTAACAAGAGCGATTGCAGGTGCTACAACATTAGCAGCAATATTGGTGGTGATAGTGGCTAGGCTTATACCAAAGATTGCAAGGACAGTAGTTGTAAAGCCACCAATTTGACCCAGTAGTTGAATTGGGTTGGAAATAACATGACCAAATATCACTTTTGTAGATGAGGTGACTGCTAGACCAACAAATGTGAATGCCCCCATAAAGATGGGAAGCCCAGCCTGACCAATAATTTGATCATTCTGGCTCTTGGCATATCGAGTAAAATCAGGTATGTTAAGAGCCACAGTGGCCCAAAAGCTTATATTGGCAGTTAGAGAAGGGAAAAACAGAGACCAGAATTCAGAAGTGGAGAGCCTGGAGGACAAGGAGAGCATCTCAGCAAAGCCACCAGCTTTGACATAAGACCAAATAAGGAGGCAGGAAGTAAGGGCAATGAGTATTGGAGCTGAGTACTTCTCAAGCTCTCGAATGCCATCAATTCCTCTCCACACAATGGCCAATTGTGCCACCCAGAAGGCTATGAAGCAAGCAAATTCGAGTGGAGAAGTGCCAAGCCAAGGTAGAGATTGAGACAATGAAGTTTCTTTCACTGATTTTGGCAAAAGAAGGAAAATTGCCTCACCACCGATCCAAGATTCAATCCCATACCAACCACAACCAACCAAGGCCCTAAGGAGGGTGGGAATATGTGCACCCCGGATGCCAAAAGAGGATCTAGCAAGAACTGGGAATGATATGCCATAACGGGTACCTGGATGGCCAGTGAGGACCAGGGGAACTAAGAGGATCATGTTGGCTGCAACCACAGTGGCTATGCCTTGCCACCAAGCCATCCCAAGTTCAACGAGGCTACCAGCAAGGTAGTAGGAAGGGACACCCACAACGATTCCCACCCAGAGGCTAGCCATTTCCAACCCAGAAAATGTCCTTTGGTTAGGTGCAGTTGGCTTGAGATCGTCATTGGTAAGTGTGGGATCAGGCTCAAACTCGAAATCAGACGATGCTATGGGGACAGAAGAATCAGAGCACCTCATGGGGAGGTATTTGGCTAAAGAATGGTTTGGTGGGGCATGAAAGGCATTCCTCAGTTTTGGTGACAAGGGAAGATGGGTGGGAGAGTAAGAAAGTCTTGGATTTTTGGAGGTTGCAGCTGTGGTGAGAAAAGGAGTGGCATGAGGAGGCACAAGGAGGGTGAGAATGCTCATCGTGGTTGTAAACTTGTAGACTTTCAGATTGTTGTAGAATCAAATTAAATCTGATGGAGATAGATGATAAGTGGTAGGCATTGGGTAACGTCATTCATTTATTTATTTATTTATTTTTGAAGAAAAGGAAAGAAAGAAATTTTTTTAGATAAACATAATTTATTATAAGTATTTTATTTAACATGTATAATTTTATGAGCTAATAATTATGATGTATCATACCTAAGAATTACTCGTTTCCCTTGAGTCTTAAGTTTGTTTTCTGACTTTTGGTTGTCCTGTATCAATGAGGAAAAATGACACATTGTTGTATTATATCAAACTTTTGAAGCCCATTATTGAGATTATAATTTAAGATAATAATACATACTTTTACACATTTTTATGATAAATAATAATTTACATAATTTGAATAGTCTAAATGTTAACAAAAGGACAAGATTTTAAAATTATAAAATTGACTTTCTTGTATGTAGCACAAAAAAAAAACATAATTATGGGCTTTTTTATTTGAATTATAGTTTTTAATACATGATAATTACACTCCAAGAATCACTATAATTTTGTAATGGTTTAAATTTGATATACTTTAAGTGTAAAGTTTTATATAGTATCATCAAATAATGTGTTAGCACATTATTAAAATAATTAAAATTTTTAAATATTTATTATAATAATTAAATTCTTTTAATGATTTTACAATACATAATTAGATAATAATATGAAATTTTATATTATTAATGAATCAAAATTAAATTCTTTAAATTATGCACATATTTCACGTAATCTGTGCATGATTAATACTTGAAATTTGTGCAAAAGAATAATTTTTTCTTTTCTTTTCAATTAATAGTTTTTTCAAAATAGGATTTGATAAAAAAAAATGTTTATAATTTTAAACATCAATAAGATATTGAAAATATTAAAATTCATTGTGAGGGGAATAAGTTTAAATTGTTTTTTTAGGAGTATTAAGTCAACCATTTTAGAAATTCGTGAATTTAAAAATATTCTTCCCTTGTTTTGGGGTTTTCTTTCAATCAATTCTGAATTATTTCATTATTAGATTTTATATGAAGGTTTTTTTTTTAATTTCTTACTTCTTTTTGTTAATTTTTTACATTAAAGTTATTCAACACTAATAATAGTATAATACTGTCATAATATAAAAAATTTGAACATAATAAAGCGAATTCGTGTATAAACGAAACCTCTATTAATAGGGCTGGTATGTTTCGGCTTATTAAGCCCATTGTAGTCCAAAAGTAAAGGTTTGTAACTTAGTATAACTGAAGTAAAGGTTTGTAACTTAGTATAACTGAAGTAAAGGTTTGTAACTTAGTATAACTGAACCCCTTGCTCTCAGGCCTGGAATGTTTGAACTTCTTTTTGCCAACTTAAATAGCTGACTTTTGACCAAAAACAAAAAACAAAAAACAAAAACAAAACTAGTTGACTTATTGACCATGGGATTGATTTTTCAATGTTTAGCTGACTCCACTCCGATGGGATGAAGTGCCCAAACAAAAAAGATAATAAATCTGATAAGACGAAAGAGTCTTGTGCCCAAACTTTTATTTTGGTCATAAGAGGGGATTATTTATATTTAATTAATTTAAAAATATTTATTATAAAATTAATAATAATAATTTATTATGAGTATTATACTCATTAATGTACCATAACAACTCTCTAATAAGAAAAGTTGAGTTACTAGGAATCAAATATCTTATCTCATTTTCTTGTTTATTTTCTTATTTTTCTAACTAAATGTTAATAACTTAATAAGAAAAACTAACAACTAAGAGAATTTATGGTTAATTAAGAGAGTTTTTATTTTTTATTGGATTGACAACATTTAATTAAAGAGACAAGAAAGTAGACAAGAAAAATGACAAAATATTTAAACTAAAATTAGTATTCTAGTTATAGGAATTAGTATGATATCTTTATGAATTTGATACTAGGGTGAATTGTTAAACATTTATTGAGTATTAGTTTTATAATAAATATTTAAAAATTTATTAAATATAATTAGTAATTAGTGAATATTTAACAACTCACTTTAAATACCAATACCTTAAAAAAAAAAACTGAAATAATGCGCTCTAGCTATATGCTGGAATGGAGAGAAAGTAGAAGGTTTTAATTGAAATCTCTTCCATTGTTTTAATGTGTTATTAAGGAAGAAAGAGAAATGAAGTGTTACAATTAATCGCTCAGAATTCCTCAACGAACACTTACTATAAGTTCTCTTAATTTGGCTTTCCAAAGAACTAATGTATCATATAGACATATACTAGCCTTAATAATTAATTGCTTTTTCTTTTTTATAAACAACTGCTAATGTGAGTACAATAAGTGAATTTATCAACAAGTGATTAGTTAAAGTGATAAGCGATTTTGACCTTTAAAAGAGAAGTCAAATGTTTGAATCTTGAAAGTCATTATTGTTAAGAGGGTTTTATTATAACACTCCTTAGCCCAAATAAAAATAATCTCATATCTAAGGAATGTGAGGACAAAAAAAAAAAAGGAATAAGTTAATTTTGATTAGGGTTTAAATGAAAATTTTTCTTTTACTTGCTTGAATGTTTAAAATAAATAAATAAATAAATGATTAAAAAACAAATATTTATTAATAATATTTTTATACTTTTTTATTAAAAAACTATTATATCAACACTATATTTCAACAATAAAATTTAAAAATGTTTTTTAAAATTATAATAGTAATGTGTTTGGTTAGGTTAATGCAACTTTCTTATTTCATTTTCTCCCCTCCCTACAAAAAAGTCCAAAATAAGGACAATTTTTCACTTAAAATATTTTTTTCCTCCCTTCCCATCTATTATCCTCCACCCAAACAAGACAGTGAAATTTTGTTTTAAGCTTGATTGTTAATGCATGTATAATGAATAACTGTTACCCAATGCAGCTTATCGCGGAAGCTAATGCACATGCTAAGATAAAACTCCAAAGGCAATGGAGGATCCATGGCCTCCTTCGTCATATTTACAGCCAATTTATATAATTTCTAGAAATTGTACCAAAAACTAATAATTTCTAGAAATCTTCTACCAAAGAGGAGAAAAGTCTAGGGAATACCTTATGATTCATTTCGATGCCGCCAAAACCCACCTGTATTGGAACCACCATTTGAAAAAGAAACCTAAACCAAATATTAGTTCTCTACAGTCTACACTCTGTATGTAACATTCTTTTCTTATTTAACCACAACGTACCTCAAGCAATTCGGCAGCTAGCAAATTGCAGAATTTTTCACACACCCCCTCCTGCAATAAATTTCTAAATCCAACAGAGGATGAATAATGGACAAAATGGTAGCCCCACCCTCCACCCTCCTCCCCCAAGTAGGCTCTCCATGGTTGTTAAAATCTCATTTTATAAAATTATACAATTTCACATTTTAAAATCATAAGAACTTGTTAGATGTTAGGTAAAAATTAATTATAATAAAATCTTTTGAAAACTCATTTTAGGAAGGTAAAATCATTAAAAACTTATTTTTAGTTCAAGAGTTTACATTTTTATGTTTAAGGGTAATTTGATTGAGTTTTTGTTGAGTTTTTTTTAGATGTGGATTTGAAATAGGGCTAGTTTGATGGTATTGAGGTTGTTGGTTTGATGGTTCCAGCTTGTTGAGATAATTGTTGAGCTTATGGTGATCGAGGGGTTTAGGGGTTTCAGCTTGCTGCAATGTTTTGATAGGCGTTCTTTAATTTTTAAACCACAGTCTTCACCATATTGATAATTTTAATAATATAAATGACAAACATGAAGGAAATGGAAGAGGGGAAGAAGACATTATAAGTAATATTTCTTTTAATCTTAATGATGAAGATGATATAAGAGAAGAAGAGAACCTAGAAGATGATAGTAGTGAAAATGATAGATATGAAATGACAATTAATGATTTGTTTTAAATTTTAATTTATATTTTAGAAAATAAAAATATGAGTTAAGAATTTATGAAATTTACATCAAATTACGAAATTTATTATTGTAATACTTAAATTTGAATTAAAATTTTATATATCATTATTTGTATGCACATATAATATTTATAAAATAATATTTTATATAATATGTAACATCTGAATTTTTACATTTCACTTTTACGGAACACTTCAATATTTTTTGGTGGAATCTCGTTTTTTGACAACCTTACCATACCTCTCTTGTTGTCTCTGCCGCTGGCATTATCTGCTCCACTCTAGCAATAGTACCGTACTATTAATTTCATTCTCTTGAGGTTTTCCCAGAAGGCCGCATGGGGGTGGAAGAGGAAATCGTCAACAGAATCCCAATTCTCTCTTAGTTAACCCAAGTGATCGTAATCAATTAGTGGGTGATGATTTGAGTGCTTTCCACCTCAAGATTTCAACAACCCACCTGGGTTGCTTCGACGCTGTGTCTATATACGTCGCATCGCACATGGAGCAAAAGCCTCGAGCTTTGGGCATGGGGCTGATGTGGACCATTATTCATGGTCATATATTGCTATTACCATACAAATAGATCAGGAAAATACTTCTGATGAGTCGGTATAACTATAAAGCAAGATCACTGAGGCATCTTGACCACATGTCTTCGTTGTTGATGAGATCTAATAGGATTCTTTCAAATTGAGATCACGCTGATTTTTCAATCCTATTGCATTTAATGGTTTTACTTAACCAAGAATCATGATAGGCCTAATAAGTTGATGGCGACCTCCTCCTTTATTCTCTTCCAACAAATTCCGATGTAATGAGTTCAAATTACCACACATTTCTCATACAAAAATAAAGATTAAGACAGAAATTAACTACCATATCCGTCTTCTTAAAGGGCTATCTTGAATTTGAATGGGCGCCTTCCCTCATCTTCTTTATCTTCAGTAATATGCTTACCTTTGGTTTTATTATAGAACATATCATGTATAGATTTGATGAGAGTTTTAATAAATGAATACCACAATCATGGAGTATTCCACTATTTCCTGACACATTTATTTGACAATCAAATTGTTGTCTGTCCCTTCAATTAAATGGTACTAATTCAGTAAAAAAAATCTTTTTATCTCCTAATTATTATAACTTTTTTTTTAATTGTCAGCTTTTTTCAGTTGAATTATTAGCATTTAATTAAAAAAACAGAAAATTAAACAGAGAAAAAAAAAAACAATTCCATTTATTTGATAGGTTTATATATTTTTATTGCTTTCTTACTCTGCAGTTACTTTAAACACGCCTTACTAGTTACTATAGTACCAGTGGTTATAATACACGCACATATTAATTAGAAATAACGGTATGAAAAGAAAGATCAAAATTCCCATGAAATGGGTTCAATGACGCATGATAGCTGCATGTAATAAAGACCCATCTTAGGATAATCATGACTTTAAATTATGGACTAAGTATCTTTTTCGGTCCAAGAGTAAGTATCTATGTATAGACTATAGTATGGAAGAAATGAATACTAAAATCAGCATAACATATGTAGGAAAATTCCCCATCTTATGCTCCTCGTTCCAAGACATTGTCATAAAACAAAAATTTATATGTCTCTCGATAATTTTGGACATCTTAAATCATGAATTATGATGTCAAACGATAAGTTTGGTCCAGTACATGTTAATTGTATGGCCATTTTTCAAGTACATACATTGCAGGTGAATGTTCAGGAGAAGGAGATGAGGCACGGGCATTTCAACTTAATTGTTGTGATGGTTAAATAATTAGGCCCATGGTGTTGGCGAACTCTACTGTCTGTGAGACTGAGGAGCAAAGAACGGCGAACCCAATGTTGACAACAATTTTAGCATATAAGTAAACATGGTTAAAGTTAAATCATAACAACTAAATCCTAGCTAATTGGGGAACATTAGACAATATGGTTAATGTATATATATATATATAGATAGATAGATAGATAGATAGATAGATAGATACAATTAAAAATAAAAATTATCTTAATGTACCTACTCCTTGAGTTAAATTTGGATGAGGCGCGTTGAGAATTGAAAACTTTGAGTAGCTATCAATTCATATCTGCTCTACCTAATTGCCTTGGCTCATTAGTTTAGTTAAGTAGAGAAAAGGACACTACGTAATTATAAAGACAATTAATCATTCACATTTGTTACCCTTTCTATTTCCCATAATTTCCCTGGCAAAAAAAAAAAAAACATGGAAGAATCAAAGTAAGTAGAGAGGGGAAAGAGACAAAGAGATGGACTACGAAATTACAAGAATAAGAATAAAAGGAAGAAAAAGAGCACTCAATTCATTGAGCTCTCCAAAATTGGTAACTATAAATGGAAAGTTGATTTGTCCCCATTACATTACATTACATGCACATATTAATATGATCTAGAGACTACTACTACAGCTTATAGAAACCAATTGGTCAAACCTTATATTTTTTACCCCCGAGCCATTGTCAGTAGGGAATTAGTATAGCATTAGTAGGCATGGTCAAGTGTTGCAGGGTGAATGAGGCAACCATTGTACCTTTTGTTAGTAGTCAAGTAAGAGTTCTCAATGTATGAGCTCTCTCACCTAACATTAGCATTTCAATGACAAATGAGAGATCCACTTCATGGTATCATTTATTACATATTGTTCACCCATTTGAGGAATTTAAACTTATGCCTTCATAATATGATACACATACTTTTGAAGAATTAAAATTGATGCCTTCTTAATATGAATACTAATTGTTTGAATAAAATCTAACCTGATTATGTTAATTTCATGGTCTAAAATCATTAATTTTTTTTCTCTCTATGAGAGTTGTTCATATCTGATTTTGGTATATTAAATGAGGTAACAAATAATGTTTTTTTTTCTTCTTTATGTAACTGAATTGTTAATGCAATAAACAAATGACGAGTCACTCGTGCAATTGTACGAATAGAATACTAGTTATTATATAAACAATGTGAAAAGGTGTGGTTATCTTCATGTAAACGGCCCATGTGGATGGTGGGCCATTGAAAACTATAAAACGGACTCCACAAAGACTTGCTTTTTAATTTCTTAATGACATGTACACTCGCAACTATCAAATATTAAATAAATCTGCATTATTGGTTCTTCACAAGGGATAATTTGTTTTGGGACCCAGACCCGAAAAGAAGGAACTTTCCTATGTACGCATTCCTTTCTTTTCCTTTCCTACTTCATGGACATTGGACAAATGAAACCCTCCACCAAAGCCTACCATTCTTCTTTTTTCCTTTACTGAAATAAATAAATAAATTATAGTAATGAGATTCCCCACAGAGGGGCTGGTTGTTTCAAAAGATGAAAAAAATGGTGCTGGGGTTGAATATTGAATATGTACCAATTTTGAGGGTTGAAGAAATAAAGATTAGGAGCAAAAAGGAGCCCTATGAGGAATGCCTTTTCTTCTCCTTGCGTTTGAAGCAGAAGCAGGTGGAGAAGGCGTGGCCGGGTACATGTCTTGTTGTGAGCCTTCACGCAATTCTTCTTCCTGCTGTATGGACGAGACTGATCTCCTTGACATCCCCTCCATTGCCAATGCCTCATTCTTAGCATCCAAAGCAAAACTTGCATCCCCATTTCTCTTGATTCCTACAAGCTAATTCAATCATTCCAAACAAAACAATTAATACCTATCATATTAAACTAATCATATTAATTATTATATATCATGCCATGTTCCCATCAATACTACACTATTCAATAATTATCAGTATTGTGATTATTGTAAATGAATTAAAATGTCAATGCAGGGCTGCATATGCTAGATAATAGACATACACACGATGATTAATAGTGATGGGAATATAATTATGATGGTGATAGGCTTTTCAAATGTAGGTGATGATGTATGGGTGGTGGGTGTTATACCCATATGATGAGGATGATTGAGTTGTAAATGATGCGCATGTTGATAATGATATGAACAATGTTGGAAATAATAATAATAATAATAATAATAATAATAATATCTCACCTTACAACCCAAAGAACAAAAGCGAAATGGGTCCAAGAGGCTTCTTCCGCAAATCTCACAAATGTGAGCTACTCCTTTCCCAGATTTTGGTTGAGGCCTCTCGTTCAGAAACAGAACTCGGGCACTGTTGATCACATATGTCTGTACTCCACTAATGTCCAATACCTTGTGAATTTCTGCGACCCTCACTACATCGTGATACGATGATCGTCTTATCTGATCAATAACAACACAATAAATTAGAAAACTGACCATTCTGTTATACATAATTTGAATTAGCATTATCTTAAAAATCACAAAAATCAGCCCCATTATTTACATTGTCCAAATGCATTAACATATATCAAAACCCAGAAAAAGATTTTTTTATTATTATTATCAAAAGATATGTATTTATCATTAAAGATAATGAAAGATAAGAATGCAAATGGGAAATGAAATTAAATGTGCATAAGTTTGAATATAGGCAGTACCAGCCCCCCCCCCCCCCCACCACCTGAATGACTTGATGATCCTTGTGTCTTGAGGAACGGCAATAAAAGCAGAATGCATCCCCATTGCAGTCCAGGCAAAACATGTTACACTCGCTTCTGGCGGCGTCCCCGTGAATCTGACACACGCTGAAGAAGGGTGTGTGTAACAGTGGCTCAAGCCATGGAGGCACCAACATTGTGTCCTGCATTTAATTCTAAATCATAAATGATAAGACAGGAACAAAATCAGAGGGTACCATATATATACGTGTGTGTATATACCATTGTCAGCAGTGATGAACAGGATAATAATGTAATGTGCCTCAATGGTAGAGTGAATAATGGTATTGGGATTCACTTCTTAAAACAAAAATGGCGGAATCACAGAGGGACTTATGCAGAGAGAGAGAGAGAGAGTAAACGGGCTTCGACTTAGAATTCAACAAGACAAGAACGCTAAGACTATAGGGACAAAGTGTGATTAAAGAAACGAGGGGTGGTATTGGAGTTGGAGGGTTGAGATGGAGAGTGGTGGCTGAGGAGGGATCACAAGCGTTGGATGTGGAGGGGTAGAAGTGTTTGGCGCTTACGCTACTTTGGATCTTGTTTGCGTCTCTCCGTTGGCATTGGCACAAGGTCGGGTCGGCTACGCATCAGCATCAACATCACCTCCTCAAATAGCTGTATCTCCCAAATTCATCCACGATCAGGGCCATTATTGTCCACGTGGCACCTCATCCACCGTCCATCAGAGGTTGGTGGGCCCCACTGCCAATGCCATGGCATCCCATCCCATCACATAGAGAAATAATGTCACATTAGTTTTACAATAATCTAAACTGTTAAATATATTACTTTAAGAGTATAATATGAGAATTTGTCAAAAAAGAAAATTGCTGAATTTACAAGAGCTCTTTGAAAGAAAAAGGTCTTTTGGGCTTTGGCATTCGGCATGGCATGGTATTGAATGTCGCAAATAAAACCCACACGAACGTCATCCTGTTGCTGCAAATAATAAAATAATATCCAAAAAAAGTTTGCTTTTTTCTGTATCTTTTTTTTTTTCAGTATGATTCTTAAAAATTTAATATAATTTGTGTATTTTTATTGTAATTAAGATTCTTTTAAAATTCGCTTTCCAATTAGTGTACTCTGTGCATACATCTAGGTCTTCATATATTATCATTTTTTTCATCTTTTGTTTTCTATTTTATTTTTATTAAACCACCTTTAATTACTTCTAAATTTATAGAAGAGGATTACCTAAAAAAAAATGTAGAAGAATATGAGATGGGATTTTATATGAACCATTTTTACATGATGAAGGAGACTAATTTGGTTAGTGAATGGTATTAAATGGTTTTCTTTCTCTTTAAAAACCGAGGACAAAAAGAAAGGGTGAGAGCAATTTATTTTTCAAAATTGTATTATTATTTTTACATTAATATACAAATTTCATCATTTTAATTAGTTTAATCTTTGCACAAGAAACTCAATATAATGGGATATGTGAAAAGATCATTTTTTTATATATAAAAAAAACAGTATAATATAAATAAAACAAAAAAGTGTGAAACAACCATTTTTTAAAAAAAGACTTAAGTTGTAGAAGTTTAAACCTTATTTTCAACCAGTGTTAAGCTTACCATTATATTAATTGCCATTGATATCTCTTAATACATAAATGTAGGCAGAATGTCATGTCAGGAAGGGATTAATCTTAAGTTTAATTGCCTCCAATCAACATCATGCAAATATCTTTTATTCCCCCCGCCCCCTTGATTATATTATTATTTTTGTTTGTGGGTACATATTGAATTATAAAATCAATCATAGGCTGCAGCCGGCATCTACATTGCCAGTGGGATCCACAATCCCAAACTCTTGACATAGATGAATGAAAATTGGTTGGATTAGAATCCTCCTAAATAGAAATACCTTGAGTTGGATAGTGACCACCATTAATTCCTTGTTTTATATATTAGCTAAAATGCCAAATGATTAATAAAAAAAGTAAATATTTCAACGGTGATTTTAAATCTTGAGAATGATTTGAAGTCACCATTAATTAGTTTAATCATTGGCTTCTCATGTAATTAAAAAAAAAATTACTGTTGTGGAATTAAAGCGTGCACATATGTGTTTACGTACATAATAAGAATAGCTTTTCCCATATCATTATCAATCTCGTGGCTCAGGCTCTATGCTAAACCTGAAATTACTATTCACCATTTCAAAGAGTCTTTTGTTTTCTTATTCTTTTTTAATTTCATATAGAGAGCATATCATAGAAAAATCATATAATCACAAACTCAAAAAGTAATTATTTTTTCTATTTTTCACTCTAGGTAAAATTGAAAAAATTTATATCGATACACGCATTTACATTGCAAAAATTTAAATTTCTATGTGCCTAAACGTGTCTTAATTAATTAATTTTGGATGGTGAGAATAAAATTAGTTTTTTTAAAAAAACGGGGTAAAGCCCAAAACAAAAGAACAAACTAATAATAAATTAAACGGGACAAAGAGACTTCCGAAACATTTTATAATTCAAACATGTTAATTTTTTTAAGTGAATTTTACAATAATTTTATACACTTTTAAAGTGACATATATAAAATTTGAAATAAAAAGTAAATTGTATCATTCTGATGATATTATGTACAAAAAAAAAAGTCATAGCTGTATTTTATGCCCAAAAAATAAGAAATTTAATTTAGAAGTCACATGGGAATTTTAGGGAAAACACACACACACACACATATGGGATTAGATGTGAGAAATTGAATCATGAGGACCAAAACTATTTTTTCACATGCTACATTCAGTCTTGCTTAGACGAATGGTAAAGAAAAAAAGGATGAGAAGGGGAAAAAAATAAAAAAGGGGAATATAATATTTAATATGTGAGTAAAACAATAGTGAAAGATGTATATGAAAAAGTTTTGAGACAAATGGGGAAGAAAAAGACTTAAATTGGGGACTAGTAGACAAGACCAAGAGCATTTTCCTCATGAAAAGTAGATCAATATAGAAAAGGAAAGTATCGTTGATTATGTGAAAGGAATGCGAATTATGCGGTAAAATGTGGCGCCAAAGCTTCGTATCCAAACAAAGAGTTAACAAAGAAAAAGTGGTTCCTGACTTCAAATAGAATACGATGAATATCAGATTAACAATTCAATGACCTTGCTGTCAGGACATGCTTTACTTGCTATTCTTATTTTCATGGGTAGCCCCTTTCGAGAGGGAACCAAAGCTCAAAAAACAAAAGGAGGCCGTGAATGCAGATAAGCATCGCACATTTCGCATTTGCAACTCCAAGAACATGATTGAGTTACTAAAAGGCAATGGAAAGAGAGACATTAAAGCAAGAATTTTATTTAAAAATATACAAAAATGTTTGTCACTCATAAAATTATAATATAGCTACCAATAATTGCATGTCAAGTATATCCAAGAATCTATGAAGCTTTTGTCTAAGTACAATTATTCATAAATTATAATAAGAGCAAACTAATTTTCTATTGCATTTGTGAAAGCTATAAAAAAAATTAGTTCTTTTAATTTTTAATATTATACTGACCTCATTTGATAGTATTATTGTACTTGTACAAAAACTTATACGGATGAGTACCTATGTTAAAATTTAAAATAAAGGAAGGTTAATATAATATTCTAAATTACTTGAGAGACTGATTTTATAAGTTTTCTAGAGTTTAAGATAAGTTATTCACCAAAAAAAAACTTTAGGATAAGTTAATGCAATTTATTCTTATATTAATTATACATCATATATAATACTTTAATTTTATAGTAAGATAATATCTAAATTAATTAGCACACAACAGTTGAAAGGAATAAGGTGATAGGTAGTGGATAGAGGCAATTCAAAACGCTATTCATAACCCTTGAAGTTTAATTATCTAGTTAATGAGTACATTATTTACTAACTCATATATAATAAAAAAAAAAGAAAAAAGAAAAACCTATAGGCTGGCTAATAAGGGAACTGAAAGCTTTATGTAGTGAGCAAGCTAGGCTGGCAGTGGCATGTCATCAACGTGGGAATGTGGAAAAGGAAAATACGGATTATAAATAATGATATGCAGCTTCTTTATGCTATCTGTTTGCAGTTTACCTTATTATTCAAGCTTTGATTGGCTTAATTGATTTAAATGGACGGATACATGCAATTGCAGGGGCATCATATGATATACTGCCACAAATCACACCTCTGAAGCCTAAGATCGAGAACACCCTGTCATATTAATTGTCCTTAACATAATTATAAGCGGCAAAGAAATCAATGGGGAAAACTAACCCTCGTTACTCTTGTGTTTAGATTAGATTTTATAAATTTGTTTTTGGATGAACTTGATTTTAGTTATAAGTGAGTTTGAGTGAAATAATTTATATTTAAAAATTTTTATTTAAAAATTATTTTTGTTAAATAAATTTTGTTTGAATAATATAAATAAAAATTACTTTTAGATGTGTGATTATTAAAAAGAATGAGTTATTTTGAGTTTGGTTATTAAAAAGATTGATTATAAATAAATTGATTTGAAAATAAATTTGTTAAAAAATTAAGTTTATTTGGAGTATTGTAAAATAAAATCACTTTGAGTATAACTATAATAATATTTTAAAAAATTATTAGGTTATGTTTATTTAAATATTATTAAAATAGTGATATAATATCAAATTATAAGGATATTTTTATCAATACACACAGACAAATTTTCTTTTACTGCAAAAGTAACATTTTGCCCAAATGTAATTTAGGATGAAAATCTCATTTATTTTCTTTTGTTGAAATTTTCTCCAATCAAAATAAAATGTTTTAAAAGCACATTTAAACCTTACAAACGGGGTTTTGATGAGATGGCAAACACACCCTTACATGGCATCTCACAATCGAATAGCAGTGGATGTATTGGTGTCTCCTTCACCCACTCATTGTTTTGTTATTTAGAGCATGTTTAGAAAAGATTAATTCTCTCTTAAAACAGTTTTTTTTCTAAAAAAAAAAATTCTTTTATCTAAAATTTATCTTTTTTTTTAAAGTGTGTAAAATTGATTATGAGTTAAGATTATTTTTCTATAACTAAAAATAACATTTTTTTTAAAAGTTGTTATTTTAAACTTTTAATTATTTGATTTCAGATTATTTCAAAAGTTTTAAGAGATAAATACCTATTTGTCTTTAATTAAATAACTTTTTTTAATTATTTCATATATATTTTGGTAATTTAATACATAAAAGTAATTTTTTTATACAATCTAAACAAAACTCCTTATCATAAAATCGATTATAAATTAACATATATAAACATAAATTATTTTTCTCATAATCGATTTTTTTAAAAATTAATTATACACATAATTAATTTAATTTTTTTTTCAGAAGTAATTTAAACATGCGCTTAATTGGGGGAAACAACTATCTACAAATTAAGCTATAAATTTTACAAATTAAGCTATAAATTTTATATTAACATAATTTATACTGTTAAAATAACAATTTTTATTTATTTTTTATCTTAATTTTATTATTTTAATGAAGTAAATTCTCACATACATGTAACTAATACGTGCTGTGTAAGAAAATATATAAGACCTGTACAGGATCGAATATATACCTCCAATCATCGTTTTGGCAAACCAAATTATAACACCTTTCAAGTTTACACTTTACACTCAGATAATTTGAATTCCTTGTACTTTTTGCCTATAACTTTTTCATTGTCCATGGCCACGTCATTAATTTATGATAATTAAAATTATTAGTTAATGAGCTTGTACTTTAATTAATACTAACTCAAGTTTTTACGACTTAGATAATGAAGTTGATATCGAGAGTTGATTCTCCATCACATTTTCTTTTCTTTTACTTGGGTGATTACACTTCTAATATAATAAAACAAATAAGTAAATGAAAATTATCTTAAATAATAATAATAATATTTATATACTATCAGCAAAAAAGAAAGTATCATATAATTGTAATAATTAATATTTAATTATTTTTAATAAGTAACACTATATATTTACTAATAATATAAAATTCTTTATACTGCTAGTATGTCAAAATGAAACAAAAAACAATCCAAAGAATAGCTCTACAAAGTTGAGATGAAGATAATTTTAAAAGATTACAAAATGAAATTTATTTAGCTTAAATTATGTTTTTTTCATGATGTTTTACTATATTTCTTGATTTATTGTATTCTTTTTTTATATTGATAATAGGGGTTGTACAATGAGAAATAATTTTTTATCTATTAAAAATTTTCTGTTCTGGGTGAAGGTTGGAGTTCAGTAGTTCACTAGTTCACTACTTCTAAAAAGTATATATTTAGCTAAATTTTAATTGAAGATAAAATATACTTTACTATTATTCGAGAATGGATGCATTTGTTATTTATTAATTTGCCCGCCAAGTACGTTTTCCTTTGTAAGTAATAATTTTGTAACAAAAAGAATCTTTCACCCACTTTCTTACTTAATTAAGGCGCGTACGTTCAATCAACAAAAAGAATCTTGCACCCACTTTCTTACTTAATTAAGGCGCGTACGTTCATATATTTTTTTAGAATTATTACCTTTCATTTTTTTGTTGAAAAAAGTATGTCCAATCAATTTATAGGAAGATAAAATGATATAAAAAAATAGTTTATCCCTTGAATTATACAAGAAGGGATAATCTTCGTTCCCGTATCTAGTAGTTGCTGTAGCGGCGGGAGAAAAGTATTTGTAAAGGTACTTTAATGCTTAAATTATGAATTATTGAAATATTTTATAAAAAAAAATGAGTGAATTAGATTAATTCTCATACCTTGAGGGCGATACCTAATTTTATAGCCCGCGATGTGGTGTTGCTTATCCAAAATAATTCTGAGTATGGCTATGAGAGTATTTTTAATCTTATGGAATTTGAGTATAGCTATAAGGATAAGGATTTCTTTCAAGTTGTTCGGATATATGTTTTAAGAGAGACTTTCCTATTAAGAGAAGAGTTTTTTAGTTGATTGAGTTGGGCTTTAAGATTGAGTCAAGTTCTAAAACATCCAAACATGATATTATTTAAATTATTATTATTTTCTTATAAAAGCAAATTTGATCTCAAGTCATTACATTAAATGAAGATAAATTTATTCTGTATGAACTTTTTTGTGAATAATAAAAGGAAGGGTATCAACATGGTGTGACATAAATGATAGATATTTGGACTCTTTAAATATGTGGTTAGATATTTGATTCTTGATCCATGTGTATGAAAAAATATCTATTAAGAGATGTCAATCCTTTAAATAGATTTCAGTATCTTGAAAAATTAGCTTTCGCAGTCACCCTTGAAAGGATATCCTAAAAAATCACAAAAAAAAGAAAGGTAAAAAAAATAACTAAGTCAGACAATTCAATCTTATTTATTTTTGCTTTTTTATTTTTATTAATAATCATTGCAGGTACTTTTCCCCCGCTTTCCCCGCTACAAATTATACTCATAATATGGATCATGTAATAAAAGAAAACGAAATGGTTTTAAGTCTTTATAATACTTTCTCCTATCTTATTAAAGTTCACCCTTTCTTGGTGGGAGGGAAGCGATGCATGGACTCCTGCTCTTAGAAAACGACCTCATAACCCACTTTTGTTTTCTTTGCATCTTTTTATCATTGTTAGTAGAAAGAAAAAAGATTTAAAAGTTTGTTTTAAAAAAATTAATAACATTTTAGTATTCAAACCCCTTTCTTTTACCCCAAAAAAATAATAATAACAAGAGAGAAAGTTGAAAAAAAATAAATTAAATGTATCAAAATAGTGTGGCCTAATTAAGATGGAATGGATTGAATCAATTTTTGAAAGATGCTACCTAGTCTTAAATAGGCATGGGTTGAACACGTTAACCCATTCAACATGGGTTAAACATCGAAAAAATGTCTTGACTTCTACTAGTAATATCTTATTAATATATTATTTATAAATACTACTGCAAATCATTGTTGAGATTTGTGACTCTTCCCTTAAACTTTTTATCATACAAAAAAAGTTAGCCTATCCAATAATAATAAAAAATTTAAATTTAAATAAATTAAAATAATTGAGAAAAATCAATTAAAAGGGCATGGCTTGCGAGTGTATAAAAGTTCAAGGTTCTAACCCTCATAGACTAACAGGTTATAAAAATTTAGTAGATAGGATTATTTTGTTTTTTAAAAAAATTAATAATTAAATGTTAAAGAAAAAATTTGGTTGAAAACTTTTTTTAAGTATATGCAATAAGCTCATTTTTATAGTACTAATTAAGAAGTGGAAATAGATTTTAACATACAATGAATGAAGAAGATTTATGACCAACATAAGAAAAGTAGATAATAAATATGTAAGTTGTTTGTCAAAAGATGTAGGTCAATTGGTACTAGATGTATTGTAACATTGCCAAGTATATATAAGTGTGCTCGTGGGTTTGGTTGAGTCAAATTTAACTTAGCTCGATCTTGGCCCAAAATTTTAAATGGGTTAAATTTTTAGGCTTATATTTGATCTTAAACCCAAGTAGACCCAGTTATGGTCAAATTTATGATTGACTGAGACAGCTCAAAATTTGTCATAATTTAAATTGTGATGTAATTATATGTATGATATGTTATATTATGCGATGTATTTAAAGGCTCACATTGTATGTTAATACTTTTATGACTAACAAGTTCTTAATAAATATAGATAATTAAATATATGTATTTAAAATTAATGTTTAATTTACGTGACTTAAATTTTTTCATATTAAAAATATAAGTATTTATATATTTCAGGCCAGACTAAGTGGCCTATACTTGATCTTAAAAATTTGTCCTAGTCTTGACCTGATTATTTCATTAAAATTAGGTCTAACTCGACTAAAACAATTTATGCAGGCCAGGTTTGCGAGTCAAATTGGGTCTTGAGCACCTAATTTCAACAGCTTGGCTCCTCCATCAGTTGTATATGGTTTATATTAATTATATACCGTCATTACGTCTAAACCACCAACATGATCCAGCCAACCGATTCGTTTGTCTCCAAAAGAATGCTTTAGATAAGCAATCTTTCAACTTTTCAATCACGATCCCAAATCTCATTCTAAATTATTACATTGTTTATTAAATTAGTTTTGGCGACAACGATATTGCATTATGCTCGTCATGTAAGTCATTTTTGTACAGTTAAAATAAATGTTATCAAAGTCGAACTGGACAGTGAACCGAAAAAGTTTTCAGTTCAGGTTCAATCGGTTTCACCTTTTGATCGAACCGGATGATGTCATAATTACATATTAAATAAACAAATATATATATATATATATAGGGGAGGGATCAACTTACACCGGTGTAAGACTTGATTACTCTTACACCACTCAATAACTTTTTATTGAATAATTTTCTTACAAAATCCACCGTTAGATTAAAAGTTTCTATCATATAGATCATTTGTGTCAAATTTTGAAAAAATTGAATATCAATAAGAATATAATCAAATAGTTCATATTTTCATATATTTTAATAGTTTATATTTATGTTAATTTTGATGTATATCAATGAGTCACAAAACAATTTCGGATTAATGTAAAATTTTATAGGTATGATCTACATGATAGAAACTTTCAATCTAACGGTCGATTTTGTAAGAAAGTTATTCAATAAAAAGTTATTGAGTGGTGTAAGAGTGATCAAGTCTTACACCGGTGTAAGTTGATCCCTCCCCATATATATATATATACGCATGACTCATAACACACATTACCAATAATAAAATGCATAATAAGGTTTTGAGGTTTTAATTATCAAGTCTCATATCACTATCCGTTAAGTAGTTAAGTGACTGAAAAATAAATAAAAAATTAAAAAATCAAAAAAAAGATGACCGGTTCAATTCGATTTTATCCCGATTCAATCAGATTTTGATCGATTTTGACCGGTTCAATCCGATCCAACTATAAATTTAGTTTTGACATTGAACCATAATCGGATAAGGGACCGGTTTCCGGTCCGGATAACACTGATTAGAATAGAATAGAGATGCAGAAAAATAAGAGAGAATGTTAGCTCTATACTCTTTCAATAATTTCAAAACAGGTATGTTTTTTTTTAGAAGAAAGATCAATTGTTTCACAGGGCCCTTAAAATGGGCTTGGGTCTTCGATCGCCCATTTAAGCCATTAATAATTAAAAAAAAAAGTCGCTGACTTTTAGTGCCCTCGCCCTCATTAATTCATTCATTAGCTATGTATTTGATAAAATTATAAAATTTTAATTAAAAATTTAGTGATAGAAGTCATGAAAATTTTGACACTGAATTTGTATGTTTGGAATTTTTTTAAAGCGTTGAAGATATATCAAAAGAAACTATCTGTTGATAAAATAAATAATGTAATATTAAATGAATCAATTATAATTTAATAAATTAAATAAGAAAATGTAACCTTGAAAATCTAGTGTTATAAGTCATGAAAAATTAAACACTGAATTTATATCTTTGGAATTTTTTTTCAAAGTGCTGAATGTATATTAAAAGAAAATTTTTTGTATATGATAAAATAAATGATGCAATATTAAATGAACCAATTATCGTTTATAACTTCAATAAGAAAGCGTTTGATATTTGAGGTATTTAGTGATATACTATGTGATGAATATTTTTAACTCTTTTCATTTAATTCCAATTTATTTAGTAGCTTTTAATTTTCTTTTTATGGTCTCGTTTAGCTTGCTAAAAAAGGAGTAGACCAAAGCTATAAAAAAAACTTGGCCCATTTAATAAGAAAAAAAGGTTAGCCAAGCCAGGTCCATTTATACCACACTTATGACGGATTGGGTTGGCGCGTTTTAACTTTCAGTGAAGTACAGTTATGAGTACTGGACAACACCAGAAGAAAGGTATATTTGGAAGTTGACTCTCTGATAGTTGTCCAAATGCTCACACTTCACTGAACCTTGTTCGCAGATTGAAGATGTTAAATTAGAACTGGATTGTAACTGTTGATCACACCTTGAGAAGAGTGGAGTAAATGTGCAGATTTCTTTGTTAATGCAAGCTTAAACCATGAACCTGGACTTCAGCTGTGGAATGATCCTCTTCCTGATCGGTGTTGATTGATGTTGTGTGTTTTGGTTTCTACGACTCGGATATGTGAAAAATATTAGTTTTTTTCAAATAATAATAATAATTGTGGATTAGTTTAGAAGAATCAGGCGATTTGATCCGATATTAATTAGTTTTGATCAATTTAAAATAATTAAACTGTAAATTTGGTTATTAAATTAAATCATAACTATATAAATGTTCAATTTACAATCAAATAAGTTTGACCTTCTAACTCAGTTATGACAATAATGCAAAACTCATCAGCTATTGTATAAATTTTAAAGTTTCAAATAAGTCACAAATCAATAATTAAACAATTTATAAGACAAATTTCAAAATTCAATAAATGACTATTAAATCATGTCAAGTCATGAGTCAATAATAAAATATAACAAATTAAAAATAAGTATGTAACTAATTTAACTTCCAAGTTAAACATAACATCTGAAAATACTCATGTTGATACAAGTGACTAAAATAAATGTCTTATTCGCATAGTTTATTTAAACATATTGGCTCAACGTGTTAGACTATTTTCAAAATCCTACTAATTAGAGTATGTTTGGGAAAGATTAATTCTTTCTCAAAATAGTTTTTTTTTTTTAAATTTGTTTTATATAAAATCTATCTTGCTTGTTTAAAGTGTGTAAAATTGATTATAAGTTAAGATTAATTTTTTATAACTAAAAATAGCTTTTTTAAAAAAATAAGTTATTTTAAACTTTTAATTATTTAATTTCAGATTATTTTAAAAGTTTTAAGAGAGAAATACCTATTTGCCCTCAATCAAATAACTTTTTCAATCATTTCATAGATCTTTTGGTAATTTTATACATAAAAATAATTTTTTTATACAATTTAAACAAAACTCTTTATCATAAAATCGATTATAAATTAACATATTCAAATATAAATTAATTTTTTTATAATCAATTTTCTTAAAAATTAATTATATACATAATTAATTTTTCACATAATTAATTTTTCACATAATTTTTTTTTACAGTATTTTTTTTAATTTCATTTTGGTTATAATATATAAATTCTGATAAAGGAAATAAGAAGGACGAATTTATAAATCCAATAAAATGAAATAAAATAGAAGGACGAATTTTCTTTCTCTTCCGATTTCGGAAGATTGCTTAGTCACGGAGAGAAGGGCGACGCGTAGCGAAAGTCAGACAAACCTCGTTGCTTAGGAAGCAACAAGTTCAGAGGGTACGGAGTTCCGATTTCCGAACCAAACACATTGATTTGATTTCCAACAATATTTGACGCAAACCTAGTTGCCCTTCTCTCTCTCTCTCTCTCTCTCTCTCTCTCTCTCTCTCTCTCTGAGGATTGGTTCTGAAATTCCGAGGGTTTCTGTTATATTTTCGGTTCGTGAATCGGCAATTCGGAACCTGTTAGCAATGTTCAGATTTTGGTAATCCTCCATCTTGCTTTCAAACCTTCGTTTCTTCAGCCTTAATTTTGTAACATCTTTAGTCTGTTGATTCATCATGTTTTAAGGAATTTACTCGCAGTTGCAGGGTTTGATCACATCGCACATCAACACTCACACACTTTTTGGCCCCTTTCCTTTCAATATAATAATAAGCACGCTATCGTTGCTGAATTTCTGATAGTCCTGTAAAAAAAACGGTGTATATTTGTTTCTCCTTATGCTTCTTTGTTACTATTTCTGCTCTCATTTCTGGAAATTTTGATGATTTATATTTTGGGCTGTTCTTGGTCTGCTCTACAAGATCCGTTTATATATAAATATCTGCTGTATGTTGGGTTTTGTTGGCCTTGCAGAGCCATCTCTTGCATGTATATCTAGCTAAGATTTATTATTATTACCTGAGGTGCCATGTATTTGACTATATGGGAAACAAATATGAATTTCTATACTATAACAACAACTTGTTAGCTCTATCTACTTGGCATGTGGTAATGTTCGAGACCAATGGTGGAAATGGAATAGTTCTTGATGTTTGATTGTAGTGCCTTCAGTCATTCTATTGGCCTCGGCTGCTGAGATTGATTGGGATTGATGTTTGCTGAAATTCTAAAATATGACTATGAACGAGAGTATTTCGCATTCTCATGCCATATGTTGCTTTTTTTGGCTTTAGACTGTGGTTTCATATACATTGTGAATTGGAAACTACTAGAGGCTTAACGTTGTTTACACACAGGGGATCACAAGAACAACAATCTCAGCCTCGTCCGCAGGATGCTTCTTCACAGTCTTGGTATCCGCCATCTGTATTGAGTTCCCCAAGTTCTTCTAGGCCTGCTACACCAAGCGGCTCTTCCTCAAGCAGCTACACTTCACAGAGGCCTACAGAAAGATTCCAGTCTCCTTCACATGTTCCACCCGCTGAAGCTGCGGGAGTTATTTCTGTTTTGAAGGACAAAAGGTAAAACTTCTCATGCCTAAAGACTAAGACACCTGTCCTTGGTTTCTTCTGTTTTGAAAATTTAACAACGCATTGCCATTATTATACATGAACTATGTGTTCTTTTCCTTTTAGAGTGTGTTTGGAATGTTAAAAAATAAGAATTGATTTGATTTTGAAATCCTTTTGATTTAAGTTGTGTGAATTTGGAAACTCACTCAAATTTGGTTGGATTTGATTTGATTTTAAATTTAATTATTTAGATGGACTATTTTACCCTTAACTAAATTTTTGAATTTATCTCACTAACCTAACAATATCATTCACAATGATATAAGGTTAAAAAAGCAAAATAATAAAATAAATTCCTTTTTTGATGAGTTTCAAACAGTGGTCTGAAAACCGGACCGGACCGGCCAGTCGGACCGGTTCGACCGGGAACCGGTCACCCCACCTGTCCGGTCCACCTCCAAAAACCGGCCAGGTCAAAAACCGGTCAAAAATCGGTGAACCGGTCGACCCGGACCGGTCCAACCGGTCCTTTTTTTTTTTTTTTTATAATAAATTTTGCTAATTCAAATAATGTCATTTTGATCTAAAAATTGAATATAAGTCAATCTAAAAAGAATTTTATATAAAATACTTAAACTTAAATTGTATAAAAGTTTATAAACTGAATGTATAATTGATTATATATCTCATTGAACTGAAATTAACATTTTTTTAAACAAAAATAAGTTATAATCTTATTCTGAATACTTTGGACTCTCAAAAAATAAACTGTAAACTATTTTTTATTATTTGTGTTGTTTTTTATAATTTTTAATTTGTTTAATTAGTATATAATATATATTTATATATATATAAATATATTTAATTATACTCCGGTTCGACCACGGTTCAACTACGGTTGAACCATTGAACCTTGAATCAGTCCCCTGACCGGTTCAATCACCGGTTCGGTTTTCAGAACCTTGGTTTCAAACATAATAATTGATTTCCAAATCAATTCAAATCCAATTTTTTATAATGAGTTCCAAACATAAAATTTGATTTTTAAATCAAATCAAATCAATTCCATTTTTAATTGATTCCAAACACAACCTTACAATGTATGATGTTTTCATGAATTTTTTTACTTAAAAAATTGAAGATTAAACAAGTATCTCATTTCTGAAGATATGAAAGGGTTTTTACATGTCTTTATCATGCTCAGTTCTTCCAGTTGAGATCAGAGGTTCTAAAGCTAGCATACTCCTGTATTTATAGTTATCCATCAAAGTAAAGAAGTAAAATGAAAAGGGAATCTGGAACTTTTTGCACAGCCTGTCCATAAGTGATAAATGTTTTGTCAGTACTGACATCTCTTTTATCAATGTCTCCTCCAAATCAAAATTGTTTCAGAGTTACTTTGCTAGTGCTTTTAGATGATTGTTCCTTGTATTAAGATAAGTATCATCTTAGTTATATTTTTTTTCTTACAGCCATCCTATGTTTAAGTCCTGATATTATCTGTTGCTCCTTGAGTGGATTCTGTCAATTAATATTTATCTAAGTGGCTCTGGTAATTTCATTTAGTATTCTCCGATCAGTCTGATGTTATGAATTATTTCATCTTTTTAAATGCTCGTGATCTTAATGCTGTTGTTTTTTATCTTTATAAATTGCCCAGTGTTGATGAGTTACGGAAGCTTTTATCTGACAAAGATGCATATCAGCAGTTTTTACATTCACTTGATCAGGTCAAAATTCAAAATAATGTAAGTTGCATATACTTACTCTCAATGTATGTATGGTAGTTTATAACCTTAGAACTGTATGTTTTCCTGCTTTGCTTGCCCTATTTTGTAAGTATTTTTCATCTACAGCACTTCTTCTCTCTGGAGCTGAAATATATTTTCCATTATAAGATATGAAATAGTTTTCATGGTAGTGCTAAGGGCAGAAAGTCAGTGTCTGGCTGTGTCTACATCCAGCCTAGAGAATGGCCTATTTAGATAACTGGCGCTTTTCTATCTCTGGTCTTTTTATTTTTATTAATTTCATTGTGCTGTGTGAGCAATAAATTCTTCAGAGATTCTTTGCCACTATATACAGCGCTGAGACAGTGTTTGGTTACTTATAATATTCTGCCATGATCTTTGCAGTCTTTGAGTATGTATTCCCTCATTTCCCCTTGGATGTAGTGGAAGAAGTGGGGATAGGCATTAACATAAACATATCCATGAGAAATTCTCCAAGTTGGCTGTACTTCTTCTTGAGCTGTTCTGCGTTAGAGATGAAATTGTTGAATTATATTAGTATTAGAAGGTTGTCACGAGCCAACACAGGTTGGCTCAGCTGGTCCATGGGTTTCAGTAAGTTCTCTACATTCACATGTGCATGGGTTTGAATACCCCCATGGCCAGTCGTTCCACTTGGTGGGCATTCCACTCCAGGGAGATCCCCTCGCGCCCAGGGGCTATGTGTGAGTAACCTCCGAAGGAGGATCCCCTTGCGGGAACCCTTGGAGGTAATCCTTTGGGTTGGACCTCTGCCTACCCTTCGAGTCCCCAGGCATGTCACTAGTGCGCCCTGCCTGTGAGTATTGGGGGAACCTCTCCTTACTATCATTTTTATTCACCAAAAAAATAATAAAAGAAGGTTGTCATCAGACTTGCTAGTATCATGGGCAATTATTCTTTCATCTAATTGTCTGTTCCGTTCATGAATAGTTTATGTAGAGTTCACAAAAACATGTATATAGTGGTTACTTGGCTGTAGCATACGCCATATGGTTTTAAAATGTGGTTATGGACCAAATATTTCAACTTTTTGTTGACTTGTCCTTTTTCCTTAGAAGTGCCCCTGATATCTACAGTTAGAAATAGGGAGAGTCATGGCTTTCTTGTGGTTTTGGATTATAGAGTAGGAGGAAGAGTGTTGGCCTAATCAGGCTAGCATCACCCTGTTAGGCCCAAGGTTACACAGGTCTACACTAGGAGGCCTAAGAAGGGTAATATGGAGAATAAATTAAAGAGGAGAGGAGCATGGGAAGTGAGGGGAGCAACTACCTCCTGAATTGTAACTAACCACTTAACTGACTTGGCAAGTGGAAGAGGAAGGGAATATTCTGGAATGGGAGGCTGCTAGGCCAGAGTGAGTATTAAGGGAGAAGTGTGGGAAGAATGATGCAGGCAAGAATTGAGTGAGGGGAATTGGGAAGAGCAGACCCTCGAAGTTCTGTGGAAGTGAATACTTTCTTTTCTGTTTTATCTTCTGTGTATTCAGAATATCATCTTTGGCTATTGGATCATCTAAATCCAGTACCAGAAACCAGAGTTTCCATAGGATTTTTCAGTAATTTAAGTGTTCTCTTAGTTGGTTCCTATCACACCCCTAGGATTTTTGGGCTTAACATCCCAACCTGTGGTGCCTATCATGGGTGCAGCCCCTTGGTGCTTGTTGTGGCTCCAAGAAACAAAAAGGAAAGAAATTTCACCCTTGCTAACAGCTTAAGCTTTTTGTGTAGTTGCATGCTCTGAATTCTACAAATGGTTATCAAAGCAAGGTTGTGGTTCGAAACCCCTTGGTTACACTCGGGGAGATTGTTGGCCTGATTAGGCCCGCCTCATGCTTAGGATTCTAGGGCTTAACATCCCAAACCACGGTTCCTATACTGATTGACACCTCCCCCCTCTTTTCCCCAAAAAATGAAGAAAACTCTACTATCCTATTGCTCTGTGCAAACCTTTTCTGCAGTTGGGTTGCTTCCGTTGCTTATACTGGAATTTGTATCTGCTTGTATTTTTAACTATTTTTTACCTAATGATATGATCAGCTGAAAGATGAACTTTGCAAGGAGAATTTGAAGCTTGTCGGTGAGTAATTGAATTCTTTTTATTTGTTATGCTGCCATTAGATGATTGGCTGGCAGTTGAATATTGTAGAGCTTCTCAAAACAATTTCTCTTTAATACAGAGGAAAATCTACAAAAGGAACCTCGCATCGTGGAACTTAGGAATCAGGTAAGATCACAATCCTATGATTGGTATGGTTGTTTTTGAAATTCTTATGCTAATATTGGAATTTCTCCCCTCCACCTATGGAAACAGTGTAGAATAATTCGGACAACTGAGTTAGCTGCTGCTCAAGAGAAACTAAATGAGCTTGAGAAGCAGAAAGAAGAAATGTTGAAGTTGAATTCCCCAGCATCCCTTCTCCAAAGGATTCAAGGTATAACTTGAAATGATAATTTGCTGTCATAGTTATGGTGATCTCAAAACAATTTCATTATTAAGACTAAGGCTTGGGTTCATAAATATGATAATCTTATATAATGATTTTGCAGAGGCTATGAATGAGACAGAAGAGGAATCTGAAAATCTGCACCAGAAAGTCCTTGAGAGAGAGATTGACCTGGGGGCTTTTTTGCAGAAATACAAGAAGCTACGTACCACTTACCACAGGAAAACTCTCATACATCTTGCAGCTAAAACATCAAGTATATGAGCAAGCACAGAAGGAATACGAAAATGAAGAAAGTAACTGTGTTTATCGAGTATGTATTTGATTTTTTGTTCATTCTTGTCAATATAGCAGTCATCTAGATACTTGCCACCAATTCAAAGTTGTAATCGCTGGGATACTATCCATGATAAATGAGAAACGTCCATATATATAGCTTGGGATTTTTCACTGTGGTCGCTTGTAATCTTAAATACATCTTAGTTTCATACCATCTTGATAAGAGGTACTGACTTATCTGCACCCTTTTTTAGTTTGTGCTTTACGTACTGCCATCAATAAGATTTTAGATCTAAATTACATGTTGTAACTTATGATATCATCGCTATTATAGGATCTACGTTTGTGTTTCAACATATATATGAAAGTGCATTGACTTCCCATTTGTTTCTCCATTTCCCCCCCTTTATTTTGGGTGAAGTTTAGCAACCTTAAGTTTTTCGGAACGTACAATTGTTTTGACATATCTTTGGGGATATTCATCCATCCATTTTGATGATAACCCTTAGAAAATTTGCTGGATTTCGCATTTGTCTAATAGCAGGTAGATACAGAAGTATATACAATATTATTTTTTAGAACAAAACTAGCGTTAAAAAGGTTCTGAGATTGAGAGATAATATCCTAAAGAATTAGGTTACACTCATCTGTTTGAAATAATGGTAATATAATATCCTAAAGAGTTTCAGTCACTCTTTAAATTTATATCTATAACTCGCAGTCGATTCGACAGCTTATTGTTGTTAATATTAACAACCACCTCCCTCCCAAAAACACAAGATTTGGTGAATATGGATTTCTAAGATCATGGCTCAATGGCAAGTTGATTCTGCAGAATAGCACTGCCATTGGAAGAGCTCTCATTCAAACACCCGACCCAGTCATCTAGTAGTTACAACAATTATCCCGCTCACTAAACCGAGAACTACATTAGAGCAGCTGTCAGTCAATACAAGGCACAGACAGTATAGTACAATTTTCATGACAACTGGTGAACAGATTGCTTTGTTGCATACATTTCCATTGTTTTTTCTTCTGTTTCCCTTGGATGTCCATGGCAAAGGTAGTAAGTAGGAACCCTGATCGGAGGTGATAAACCATATGAATACAGCCATACGGAGCCTGAAAATGGCATCATACCCTGGCAACAATGACATTCCCTAACCTGACTCGAGCCACTGCTAGGAAATAAAAAGAAATCAACAATAGTTGAACTAGATAACTTATAATAAATTTTTGCCAATAGTGTGTAGCTTAAGCCAATTGAGTAGTCACCCAGCATGACCGCCCAACAGGAAAATAGCAAAAATTGATCTTCTACAATAGTAAACCAAACCAATTAGCTAAAAGTTAAATAACAACGAGTCTCATTATTCTTCTAAATAACCTAGCTCCTTCTCCCACTTAAGGCCAAACATTTGCCGACCAAAAGGTACAATGAGATTATACCGGAAAACCTGCAAAAATAAAATAAAAAATGCATGACTATTACATGTGCATCCCAGATATCAAAAACAGCATTCAAGATTTGAAAGGACCAGGCATTCAATTCTCCAATTCCCAGCAAACACATTAACATAGCAAAATGACCCAACTCACCTTATCGTTGATTTCTCTCAGTTGCAATTTCAAAGCCTCTGAACTTTCAACCCACTTGGAGTGATCTCCACTGCATTTATTTGCCCAAGCTTTCTTCAAGGATATCCTCCATTCAGATATTTTAGTTCTTATCTCTTTGTTAAGCTCAACCCACTCCGGTGCACATCCGTTTTTTGACAGGATTCTGTATAAGGTGTCATCAGCCGGATCCGCATGAGGATTTGTGTCAAGCTTAAGCGGTTTCCCTTTCCCAGGCAAGTTCTCAAAATGGCCTTCTTCCATGGAATGCCATATTCTTTGTTCAACAACGTTTATGATATCAGTTTCTGATCTGTCCAATGGCCAATGCAAGTTAAAAACTAGATGCAGAGAAAGCCAACACAAAGTCATCTACCACAAGTATTGGTTTGAAGGCCAATTCTACGAGAAATTCTTATGAACTCTCAGTAATACACCAATCCAATTAAAACATAACACCTGACAAGAAATTGAATCTGTGCTTTCAGATTAATTTTATAATATTTATAATAAAATATAGGCCGTTCAGTTTATTACTCTCAAGAGTACATAAGACTGATACCTTGCCCGGTTGGCAACTTTATTGACTGCTGGAGGAGAGATTCTTAGTTACTCTGACAGTATTACATCACTCTACTAAAAATGCAACACATGACACGGTACGACCATATATGCCCTTAGATTAAAATTAAAATATTTCTTTAAAAAAATAAATCAAATCGAACGGTTAAAAACTTAAGAATTTCTCCTGTTGGAGGATGTAAAATCCAATGATAAATAAACTACCAATAGGTAGAGTAATGGTGCATTTGGTGCACTGTAGAATTCACATGGTTTCAAATCTATTTGCTACATTAACATATGAAAATTGAAAAATACAAAGTCCTTACATTTTTTTTTTGTTTCATAATTTTAATTCGAAATTTGCAATCTACTTGAATTTATGGAATTGCAGAAAGGGATAAGAGATAAATATGAGATAGAGGGAAAAAAAGAAGTTACATCATCATAAAGTATAGTAGCAGTTACTAAAACAAAGGAATACATGGAAGAGATCATCAACACACGAATATCTAGATTGAGTATATGGAACAAGGTTTTCTACCTCTCACTATTCAGAAATAACAATTTAATGCTATGCTATGCTATAGCAGGATTTGGATCCTCTCCTTTTGTGCAGTTCTTTCCAACAATTAAGTTGATGAATTCGGTTCCAAGAACATGTTATGTGAAATTGAAGTGATCACAGAGGGATGAATTATATTAGATTAAATGAGTTTACCTGACATTGTTGCGCTGGCCTCGAAGCTCAGGAGGTAGTTTGCGATCGTTAGCGACGTCGATCACAGCGGAAAGACGATCCACCACATTCGGAGATGTACCGGAAGTTGACGGCGGCGAGGAGGAGGAGGAGGAGGAGGAAGAAGAGGCGCGTCTAACGGTGGAGCCCACCAGCGGCGATCTGTGGAATTGGAACAAGAGAGATCTCGGAAGGCCCATGTCTCTCTGCCCCAAACTTCTGGACCCTTCTCTTTCCTTCCTTAACTGCCTCCCTTATTGATTTTTTCTTTTTCGTTTGGAGGCTACACTACCCACGTGGATATTACCAATACGTGGCAGTTTTCCACCCAATCTACGTGCCTTTCCTTCTTTGTTAATAATAATCAATCAATAATCAACTAGATGTAGTCCTGCACATTGGATAGATATTGTTTCAAATTTTGTATAGCTGGAGATCATGCAACAATTTTTATAAATTTTATATTATTAAGAGTTTGAAATAAATAATCATTTGTATATTTTAAATAAAAATGATATGATAAAGTTTACTGCAATAAGATATGTAATTAACTTCTATAATATAATGGATGAAAAATAATTCACTTAGAAATGAAAATAAGCTATAAGGATTCTTTACAGCATCCCAGCATAATGTTGAAGCTAGAAAGTTTATACACATAATTGATTTTTATTGAAAAAAAATTCTGCTTGGGAGTTACTGTTTACCTGAATGACCATAACATCATTAGCCAACTTCTTATATATATATATATAGACACGCGTAAGGAATATTGAAAGCAACAAAAAAAAAGTTTTAATGGATGGTAGTGGTTAAGTTTGGAAGCAAGAATTAGTGCTGTCATCCCCTAGAAGCCTGCTAAAACCTTTCCTTGATTCAATCCACAATCCATCGGCCATTAATTCCAACACTTCATAGTATATCTTCTTCATCGCACAAATATTATCCAAGTAAAGCAATATACATAGGTTTCACTTCACTTTACAATTTAACTTGCCAATGACATCAACACCTTTGAGTCTTGGAATTGAAAACCTGCAGGGTGCAAAAAGTTGTATGGTCCATGCAGATCAAGCTTTCGATTCGCTCCATTCTTGTAATATTGGAGGTTGCAACTCCAATATTTTTCATGTCAAAGATAATGGCTGAAACCACACAAAACTTTAGTCATCAATACGATGTGAACTTTAATCATCATTCAAATGTTTTAGAAAAATAACAAAATCTAAAATGCATTGAGGGCATCTAGAACATCATAATGTAGCCACAAAATGAAAAAAATAAGGGAATTTCAAGAGGAGCAGTGTATGTTTGACAGAATTTAAATGTCACTAGTGCAACCATGTTCACTCCAGACTCCAGAGAAATGAAAAAAATTTAGCAAGAAATTTTGTCTTTAGAATAATATCTCCTTAGATGGCTATTTACTTATATATCTAATGCAGAGGAGGTATTTTCTTATATTGTTATCCAAATAAAATTCCTGCCAATTGCAAGACTTTCAAGAAATTGAAAAAGACATAAATCAAGGTGTGGCAGCAGCTGTGGCATAAAACATAACAGTTATAGCTCACCCAAAAAGAAAATCAATAACAATTACAGGTTGATAGTACTATGATACTACAGAATCAAAGACAGTTTGCCTGATGCAATTTGATATTGAGCATTAGAACTATTACTCACCAGTGATCACCAGACTATTAATCCTTGCTCCCTGCTCCTTGAAGGAATGATACTGTGTACTCTTCACCAGCTTATAATCCCCTTCTCTAATTACCAGCCCATCAACTAATTTTGCACCTACACTTCCCTTAGTTGGACCAATTTCCCTGCTGCATATAGATGTCAGCAAAAGAGTTCAACATCTCTTCCAAGGCTTTTTGGGCCTTTCCCCTTAAATTCCTGAAGATTTGTTCAACCTTAGCAAAGAAAAGTAAATGCAGTAGAAAAAATAAAAACTTTATTATGGACTTGAAACAAATACCAAAATAAATAAAGATTGAACATAAATAAACCTAGGTTTAAAAAGATTTATCTTTTGCTGTTGAATTCCAATGCATAAAACTTCCGGTACCAATGAGGAAACATGTTAAGCATAACCTACAAAATAAAAATATAGAAACATGTTAAATTGGAAAAAATAATTCAGAGGACCTAGACCCAGTTAACATATTTATTTGTTTCTTAACCATCTAGTACTTTTCAATTATTCATGTGACTAAACAGGTGAATCGTTCACTACTAATATTCTAAAATGTTCTTCATATTCTAAATCCTTAATAATTTCCAAAACATTCAACCCAGTCAATGACCATTGCGAGTAAAGCACATCAATCTTATAGTCCAAATGAAGAAAAATAATTACCGCTTGCAATCAACACCAATCTCAGCCAAACTCACAAATACAGTATTCCAAAGAAATTCTAGAACTACATAATTTATGCGTCTACAAACCATAAATTAGTAACCAGCAGCAGGTGGTCATCCAAAGGAAAGTGCTCCTTGACTGATTTAAATTGGAACCAGATAGCTCAAGGTCTTTCTCTTCTTTAACATACATTTCTAAGTTCCAACATAACTTGCATCACAACCATAGCAACAATGAAAGTAAATAAAGTAACACCAACATGCACACCTGAAATTTTTATTAATGTGATCAGATGAGAGCAGATATAGTAGAATCCATGCAGGATCTAACTAATCGTAAAGCAATTTAGCTACAGAGCTGGGTAAAAACAGCTAAGCACTGGTTTTGCAGTTCATGGTTAAATTCAAAAACAAAAGTGATCAACTGAAAATATAGGGAGAAGTAGCTTGAATCCCAAACACCAACTTCAACCAAAGGCAAATTAAAGTTTACTAAGGGCTCATAATCAACATACTCCAGAGCCCGAATGTGATTCTCATACTAAGGGTACAGGGATACCTGTGGTTCAAATAAATAAATAAAACAGAATTCAGAAGAAATGGGCATCATTTTATGCAACCTTAAAAACATCATTTTTTCGCATGCACAATTACACTGCCAAGCAGGAAAAGAAAGCACCTAGATAACCCTTGGTGCGAAAGTCGTACAGAAGCTGCGACCAAATAGAACTACTAGACAAGGGCAGAGCTTCATACCATCTGGAACAAGAGGGGATGGGTAAGGAGCTGAAGAGGAATGAACGACAAAGCAACAGAGCATGGGAGAGTAGGTGGGACTCATACAGAGAGGAACAACGCCGTGGCGGTGGCACAGAGGAAGGAGACGAGCGGTGGTGACGAATTCACTTGCCCTTGCCCTCTTCTACGCCTCTGTCTATCGCTTTCATCCAGTGATTTTCTTCCTTTTGGGCCTCTTTGATTCATCAGACAAGGCATCGAACCCAGATTCCAAGCAATCCTCTTCAATGCCTTCATCGCATTTATTGCCATTGAAAATGAAACCGCTTGTGCTTTACCCGAAAGAAGGTAGAATTTAATTTCAATTACACCTTAAGAGTTAAACTTTTTAAATGGTTATTGTAATAGTAAAATATTTTTAATAATTTTATAATATATAATTAAATAATAATATAAATTTTATTATATTAATAATAAATTAAAATTAAAAAAAAGGAAAAAAGTTTACGAGTTGGCTGTTGAGAGAAAGGCGGGAAGTTAATGCTATCAGTGCATGTTGAGGTGCTTAAAAAGAAGAGCATTTGAGAGATGTGATGTGGAGAGATAATAGAATTTAACTTTACTAATTTGGTACTCATGTCTGGATTTATATACTATAAATAAATTTTTGTTTTGTTTTTTTTTATATATAAAAAAATTACATGTTGTGAGGGGTGTTTGCCGATTATTTTAAATGAAAAACAAACAAAATTAAATTAAATTACTTTTGTTTGATTTAAATCGGTTTAGTTTATTTATGAAGATTCTTACATATTATTCCTTATTTATGCTGATGGGCCTCACACAAATAATGGTGAATAGATTCACAAGAAAATTTGTGTTTTTCTTATAATTCAAGGTATTTGGGAATGATTCATTGGATCTATAGCTTATTGGCAAAATTATCTATGAATTACTAGAAAGATGGTTTTAAGATGCGTTTGGGCTGATACTCTTCTCATGTATTAGTTGTTGCCATCTCTTTCCCCACTTGTGACTTGTAATAAATAAATTGCCTCTTATCCAAATAATGATAACAAAATGTTCATCATGTATTTTGCAAGAAGGGATATTTACTTAGTTTTTTTTTTCCATCTAATTATAAGCTGACATACAATTAATTTGTTGGAAAATCAATAAATGGGAAATAGGAAACAATGGATGATTGAAAAGAAAAAGGGAGGCCAGGCCCAGAGAGAATACATTCATTCCCATTAGTAATGGCCTCCTTGTCCTTGTCCTTGTCCTTCTTTGGATTCAAAATCGGAGGTGTCAGGCTTATCACACATAGGAGTGGTATAAAAGAAAGGGTTGAGCACGTATTCGATGAAATTGCGATACACCGAGGTGGGGTAGTTGAGCTTCACGCCAGACTTTCCACCACCAAAGTCAGTGAGGATGTTGCAGACATAATCTGGGGATGACACCAGCCTCACCGAGCATCGCTTTGTGTCCAGCTCCTTGCCGTACACATACTTGTTCACAGCCATGTCGTATTGGCCCAACTCATCGGTTGTATCACTTGTATAATACACTACCCTGCTTCTCTTGTCCATGCACGTCAAGGACACCTTACAACCTGCAACACAATTAGACTTAGTAGCCATTGAGGTACATATATATGAATATGAGACATAGGATGAGATTAGATTGGAAATAGTAGTAGTATAATACCTTTGATTGCCTTGGCACCATGAACCCATTCGTTCCAGCCCTGGGTGCAGTCCTGGCACAACACTCTTCCACCCACGTGAATGACTCCTGCTGTTTCATCCCAAGCCAACACTACTATGTTATTGGTGCAACCCACCAGAATTGAGGTTGCAATCATCATCAATACTGCTGCAAATCCCATCTTTCTTCTCTCTCTCGCAATGCAGAGTGATTAGGATATATACCGGAATCGATTTGAAAGGAGCAAACATATATAACAAGTCAAGCAGGCGCTCTTGTGTTTGACTTGATAACATGTGTGGAAGAGCACTACTATTCGGCCTCTTGACGTGCAAACCATTATTCAATTCTTTATAATATATTTTATTAATCATGTCAACCTATTATCCGATTGATGTGGAGTTTGCAACTCGCTAACCACCACATCAAAAGGTTAATTAATGTTTTGTAACTTCAAAAACTTAAATTTGCAATTTGCATAGAGATTGTAGAACTCTTTTTATGGTAAAAAAAGAATTTCTACTCTTTTTTAAAGTGGTTTTAAAAAAAGATTTTGTATGCTATAATTAACCAGGAGGAACGTGAAGCTATGGAACGTAATAAAAACTAGTTATAGAAGAAATTTCCATATTTGCTGTGGAAAGAGTATAAAAAAGGGTTCCGTTTGTAAACATTCAAGATAAAAGAGCAGTGTTCTACATAAATTAACAATTTGCTATCCGTTATTTTATGCATAAAATCTTACCAAAACGATCTCAATGAGAATTTAATCAGTAATTAGATTGAGTTTTCTTATTTAAACCATGAGAAGTACCATATAACACGAAACTTCTATACAAAATCACACACCAGAATATCAGCATTTTATGAGTAGTAGACAAGTGAAGAGAGAGTGAACTGCAAAGGGCCGCACTTCCAACCATAAACTTCCACATTTGGTTTGTGTTTTTCATTCAGGTTAATCAGCAATTCTCTTAATTCTTGATTTATTTTTGTTTATACGTGATAGAATTTTATACAAAAAAGAAAAGAATTGTAAAAACTGGTAAAGTAGTAAAGTACTTGGATTTTCTGATGTTCATGTATAATAGAGAACTATCATGCTCTAGTTCCATTCCTTTTTCAAGTATATGGAGTTCTAACATCAAAGTATTAATCCTATCCTCCATAAAATAACATACGTTCCCTATCAAACATCAACCTACTCTATATCTCTGCATACTTGATGCAAAACCATCCAGCTAGACAATCTGAGACATTCAAGCCCCATTGACTTGCAGACCGCCGTGGCAGCTATGTTGTACTTGCTAGCTCTAGGAAGTAGGAACCATATTGTTGACATCACATTTGAACTCCGGGCTGAAGGCAGGAGACTCCGAGAATTTACTCTCTAAAAGCTGCCCTCGGGTCATGACATTATTTTCACACAACCAAAAACCAATTCTCTATACTCAGCATTATTCAAAGAAGGTTACAATACTACAACGAAAATACAAATCCACTCATTAAGAACTGTCCCATTACAACCTAATATCCAATATTAAGGAGGAAAATTTCCATCACTGTAACATTAAAAAAACAAAACAAAACAAAACAAAATTGAACAGGAACTCTCCATCCCCAAAACTTAAACCATGGTCAACATGTGTCCATGTAAAATAATCAAAGCATTCATGGATATGGCCAATGCTTGGCCAGTACCCAAGCAAATTCCGGAGTCAAACACAAAGTTCTCAACATTCTTCAACTACTGCAGATTCACATCATTGCAGTAAACCGGCCTCCTTAAGAGCACCTTTATAGTCTTCAACACTTTTTTCTCGCACCTGCATCCCAGTGACATGAAGAAAATAATGTTATGTAAGATGCATATGTTCATAATTCCTTCGACAAGCATACCAAGTCAATCAAAATTTGCAGACTTCATGTTTTGCATCATACTGCATAGAGCATCATAATCCAAGAACCATTATCGAGAAGCATACCTCAGTTATATGGGTGCCAAAATGGTTCTCAATCTTCGACATGAGCTTTTCATCCCTTTCACCACATATCAGGTTAAATACAGCCCCTGTAGGAGGATCAAATGAAACAAATGGAAAACAACATTACTATTTTGCACCATTACTGAAAATATCATGCAAAACTTAATGAAGAATGAAATTTTGAATTGACTTCCTTAGGAATAAAGGTAAAGCAAAAATCTCGAAATCATATATGATTGTGCGGCTCAGCAAGCACATGTTACAGCAGTATCCCATCTGAGCAGGGTGAACCAGTCCAATTAAAGGTCTGCTTGGTTGAGTAGGTGGAAAGTGAAAATGTATTTGGACACATAAAGTCTAGATACATAGTCAATTTTTACATTCTCATTTTTCATCTAGACTTTATCGTGTGTCCAAAAAAAAAAAAAATCACTTTCCACCTACTCAACTTGCTTGAAATATTACTAGTTCCACCAGAGTTAATAGAACCAACATCAATTTTGAACAAATGAAACATGTGGCAACAAAATTGTACCTTTGAGGAAAAGAATACCAACTAAACAGTTAAGGCACAAGTTTATCCTTACAATTATAATACAATGGAAAGCATGGCTAAATCTAGCGCAATGATTTGTTAAGAGATAAATAACATCTTGTTTAAACATGCAGCAATTCAACTGAGCAACTTAACTGAGCTATACCAGCACTACAAAAAAAAATTAATAATAACAAGTGGAAGCTCTCTTGACAACAATTTTAACAATTTATGATAATTACACAACAGGAAGTAGACAAAGCAATGAGATATGAACTAGAAGCTTACCCTTGCGCCCGAAACGTCCAGCCCTGCCAACCCTGTGCAAATACACCTCACAATCGGGCTCAGGTTCACGTGTATACTCAGCAGTATGTTTCACTGGAAGATCATAGTTGATAACTAAATTAACCTGAATAATGTAATGGAAGAATGTCATCACATTGAAAACAGATGAGTACACATATACATAAAGAAGGGAGAGAGAGAGAGAGAGAGAGAGAGAGAAGAACCAATTCAGCACCTGTTGCTGATCAAAGCCTCGGGCAAGAACATCGGTTGATATAAGAACTTGAGTCAAACCATCTCTGAACTCTTTGACAATCTTGTCTCTCTCTTCATGCTCAAGAGCACCTTGTATGGAAGTAACCTCATAGCCCAAATCAACAAGGGATTTATGCAACACTTTTGCACTATTTCTTGTGCGCACAAATATAATAGTTTGCCCCACATTCTCTCCTATTTCAAATATGTAATCTTTTATCACTTCAACCTTAGAGAGTTCATCAGGACAATTCACTTTATATTGCTTCACTGCATCTAAAGATAGTTCTTCCTTCTTCACAAAAAGTTTATTATGATCCTTCTTAACTGTCCTTGAAACAAAATTCTTGACAGTGTCATTAAATGTAGCAGAAAACAGAAGAACCTGGAGACATACAAGCCAATCAAAATTTTATTAAATAAGAAACGAAACTGAAAAATATCAACTACATCACATACAAGCAGACACAGACGTTTGACTCACATACATAGCAACCACATCTAGGTAAAAAGTTCATTCAAGTGCAGATGCAATGGTTCAGTTCATTCAAGTGCAGAAGCAATGGTTCCTCTGCACAAATAATAAGTGTAACAAGTAACAATTATATTTCCCTTCTACGCAAATTCAAATTTAATTAAAGCAATTCATTAGCATCAACCAAAAGTTATATCTATGCAATATTATTAGAGTGGGTATGGCAAAAGTACTATGAAAAAATTCCTTGAACTGTTTTTTCTTCTTATAAGATCAATGGATGGTTGTATTTTGTACTTTAAATGTCTTTCACAAGTTCCAGAAGAGCACAGGGCGTCATGTCTCTGCATGTATGTGAGTGTGGTCCGTATGGATGGAAATGTCATGGATGCAAGCGCACTACGCGAGAAAGGGTTCAACAAACCTGACAGTTAGAATTGAATTTTTCTATCTCTTTCATTATCCTCAAGGAATCATCTTTAAAACCATCCTGCAAAAGCACAGTTTACAATAATTAAGGAAATTAAGGCACAGTATATTTAGCAACCAAACCCTGCTATATTTTTTAAAAAATATGCATGACTAATTCAGTAACCATAACAATTCCCTGAACCTAAAACTAGGCCCCAGGATCTCTGACATATTTATTAGAGGGTAATTACTAACTAGAAATAGAAATATTATTGAGCCAAGTGGTTTGCTAGTAGTACCCTCTTATCCAACATAAGAGGGGGGGAGTTACAAATTACCATGCAATTGTACCTCTTATCAAACAGTGGTATAACTAATTCTCCAATAAGTTGCAAAAATAAGTTCAGGAAAAAAAGACAATTGCAATGTTATTTGCTAACCTATGTTAAAGTACCATGAAACTTTAAATTCTAATTAAACAGTTGTATTCTTGGCATGCTATATTTACCTCAGCAAGCATTTGATCAGCTTCATCAAAAACAAGAATTTTTAATCTTGTTACACCGAGTTTCTTAAAGGTCATCCACTTCTTTATCGTGCCAGGAGTCCCAATAACTACTTGTGCCATAATGGGCGCCCGTTTTTGTATAGGAAGAGCATCCCTGCTGTCTGTTGGTATGGCACATTCTGAACTAATCCCTGTGTATTTCCCCATCTTTCTAAGAACTTCAGTATTCTGTCACATACAATTAGCACGATTATTATGCTAGAACTACAAAACAGGTCACATTGTTCAATACTTACAGATAACAAATGGGAAAAAAAGAGAGCATAATCTCACTCACCTGAATAGCCAATTCTCTGGTTGGACAAATGCAAAGAGCTTGAGGAGCCTGCAGCTTAGGATCAACACGACTAAGCATCCCAAGCACAAAACACGTAGTCTTGCCAGAACCATTATGCGCCTGCGCAATCAAATCCCTATATGGAGGATTCAAAATCATGGGCAAACTGAAAGCTTGAATTTTGCTAGGCTTCTGGAACTTCATCTCAACATACAATCCCTTCAGAAGCTCCGGAGAGAGATTCAAATCTTCAAAGGCGCTCGCTGAGGTGTATGGAGTATCACCAGATGTAACCTACACCAAATTCAAACCCTACCCTTTGAAAAAACAATTTCAAAAAGACAACCCCCCAAAAAAAAAGCAAAGCTTTGAAGAAAACCTCAATTCCTTAAATCTTGCTACTCAAAAGAAACAATAAAATAACAAAAGGAATTTGAGAGATGGGTATCGAACCGCTTGGATGTTGGAGTCATCAGGGTCATCCAACAACTTAGGAGGGTTTTTATTCTCGTCGATCGTTAAACCGTCAACGTTAAGCGACGAGGATGGTGTCGACGCCGCCGCCGCAGAATTAGTTTCTTCTGCAACTTCTTCGTCTGCTTCATCGGCCCAGCTTTTATGCGGCGGCGGAGGAGCGGTGTTGTCGGAGGTGGAATCAGCTGGGGCTGGTTCCGCCATAGTAGCAGAGCAGAATGAGAAGTCGAGAGAGTGAGAGTGAAAGTTGCAGTTTAGAGAGAGAAGTAAAAGGCGAATGAATGAATCAGACATATGAAGGGTGCTACTGGGCTTATGGGTTGGGTTACGTGGAGAGAAGAAGACACCCAATTGTTTGGGGCAAAGCTGAAGCCCAAAAAAAATAAAAAAAGGAAATGTTTATTCCACAATCATGAAAAATCTTGTATGTGTATCTTACTTCACTTGATGACCCAAAAAAGAACCTACTTAGTCCATGTTTGGAAAGATTTTTTTTTTTCTAAAATAGTTTTTTTTAAAAAAAGTTATTTTATATAAAATTTATTATATCTATTTAAATTGTGTAAAGTTGATTATAAATTAAGATTTTTTTAAAAAAATTAAAAGCAGCTTTTCTTTAAAAAGTTTTTCTTTTAGCATTTTAATTATTACCTTACCTGATTATTTGATAACTACAAGCAATTTTACTAAATACTTCTCTGGCACTAAAGCATGACAGCCATAGATGAGAAATGCTTGTGCACTATTCAATGCACTCTATTATCCCTAATTTCCTTATGTGCCGCAACTCCAACCAAAAAGAACTCATTCTCTCATTGTAGTTGTTGAGCATTTTGACACCCTTTTAAAAAAATGAAAAAAAAAAACCATATAAAAAATACTACCTTGTGCATAATAAAAACGCAAGTTATATATATATATATATATATATATATATATATATATATATAAACTTTCCTAAGTGCAACAAGGATACAAAAGTAGATGCTTCAATAAAAAAAATAATAACAGGTTATAATATAAACAAATCAATTTATACTCTTTTTAATAATTTATTATATAAAAGTGATTTTTTTATACACTTTAAATAAAACTTTATATCTTAAAATTAAGTTAATATATCTAAACATAAATTAAATTTTTTATAATTAATTTTTTTCAAAATTAATATATAAATAATTAATTTTAAAATTAATATATTTTCCACAACTAATTCCAGCACACTAGTCACTCTTTATGAATTTCAAAATTAATATATAAATAATTAATTTTAAAATTAATATATTTTCCACAACTAATTCAAGCACACTAGTCACTCTTTATGAAACTTGTACCATGAAACGAATAAAAAGGGTGACATGAAGTCTTGTGTCGTCTCATTATGGATACCCATGAACCCTTTGGCCCAGGTGAGCTTTTGAGTATGGGCAAGACTTATGAATTATGTGAAAAATGCTGTCGCTGAGAAATGGATTTGCCTTGCAATTGTGCCTTGGCAAGATTTAGGGGACTCTGGTGCCACGCAGAACGTGCACTTCATCCTCCAGCCTCTCAGACAAGTTGGGTATTATTCCATTGAAGTCACTATCCTTGGCTAATGAATATTAGTTGTAACCATACTTACACAAATTTATACTTATACACTCCTCATAAATTCTCATACAAGTTATTGAATAATACATTAATTTCACTATAACTTTTTTTAAATGATTCAAATTGTGCATATACCTTACAAAAGTTTATGTAAATATCTTTTTTTATATGATTGAAATGGGTCTAGTATTAAAATGAGTTATCAATAATTTATTAATTGTTGATTTCATAATAAATGTTTAAAAATTTATTAAATATAAATAATAACTGATGAATGTTTGATAACTCATCTTAAGTACCGGTACTTTGAAAAAAAAGATGAGTACCATAATAATACCTTTTTTTCATAGAACCTATTACAATCCCACCTCATCCAATCTGACCTCATATGTCCCCCTTCCCCTTTACTCAACTTAGACAAACCTTTTTTTAAAAAAAAAAATATGTCACATTTAGCTGCCTACATTGAACACGGATAACGGATTATACTTCTACATTACTTTTTGTCTTCGTTTAATTTAAGACACAGCAAACCTGCATTGCTTTTGGACACTATATATAAATACCCTTTTCCCCCACTTCATTTTGGACATTTGCCACACAAACTACCATCAAATTTGATGCGCTCTCTAGGCTTCTTCATCTTTTCTCGAAGATTCCAATCCTTTATCTCAAACACTTTTGTTCCTTTTTTTCTTGCCAATGAATAAGCATAATGGGGAGAGTTATTTTCAGTGGCGTAACTTCACTAATAATTTTAAGAGACAACATATTGAATTGCTCTTTTTATTGTAAGTAGCAATTGCGTCTTTAAAACTTAAAAAAGTGTTTATGACAAAAGAGAGGACAATAAGAAGTTTCAGTTGAAAGAGATAAAGAGAGGAGGATAGCGACGGAACTACATTGTAGTTTAGGAGGTCCATAACACCCCTAACTCTTTGAATTCTAATAGCAACTCTTAACTTTTAGTTATTTTTTATGAAATATAATTTTAATCCCTTAAAAATTTATATTTAATTTTGCACCCCTAGCTCTATTGATCTAGTTATGTCTTTAGAGGAAGATATTAATGGAGAGCAAGGCTTTCAATTGTGGTTGCAGTCACATTGTGACTAATGCGATCTAATATTAGCTAATACAAACCGTAATTGTAAGTGTCACAATTGCAACGGCTGTTACAATTGAGATGTTGCAGTCATATCACCTAATGCGGCCTGTGATTTAAAACCCTGTAAAGAGAGAACAAGAAATCGAGATGTCGCAGTCATATCACGTAATGCGGCCTGTGATTTAAAACCCTGTAAAGAGAGAACAAGAAAGAAAAATTTCATTTGATAGGGATATAGAGAGGCATAGTGTATAGCAAGAAAGGAGGAAGAAGACATCTCTAGCCACCTGATGCACTATTACAAAGTAAAATAAAAAATAAAAATGGGGCATTGCCTATGAAGTTCCGCCGTGGTAAGTTCTGCCGTATTGGTTACCTACGCGAGCTTTCCAAATTTGTATTGAGTGTCTCTTTCATAAGGATCATTTAGCCTATAGTTTACCCTACCTTCTATCGTACTTGAGGTGTGCTATTATATTAACCTCCCACCAAGCTATTTGTCTAATTCCAATAACTAGTTCCACAACTAGACCCCAAGCACCAGATCTCTCGACGAACCCACCTCAAAACATAAGTTTTCATGTTTCAGTTAGTTACCAAAATTTGAGAAATTCGAGCTTTAAACTAAACCATATACTGAATTATGAATACCCATAACTTTAAATACTTAAAAGTATTTGATCTTAGTTAGCTGCATAAGAACAGAATGTCCAAAAACTGCATACTTACAAGTGGGTAAACACTTGTGCAGATTGCCGGCCAGTAAGCTATAGTTTAATCATGGAGTCAGCATTCACTGTTATTAAACATCCCGTAACTACTACTAGGATTGATTTTCACCTCTTTGCTAATGTGAATAGGTCTCTGTGTCTCATACATACATACATACATACATACACACACATATATATATATACACACACACATACATATTCTTTACTTAGCTAAAAATTTGAGTTTAAATCTTACTCATATAGTTCGTTAGCACAATATTACAATATTTCTTTTACATATGTGGTGGTAAAATATGCCATTGCCTTTAATTGGTGGAGTAGCCTGAAAATCTATTATTTATATTCTGTAAAAATGAATTATATAATTTAACTAATGGTATTTAAAATAAAATGCCTAATTTATAAATGGATTTTTTATCAATTGATCATAATTAATTTTTCTCTGGGAAATAAAAAATTGCAAAAATTACTAAAACTCTTTTTTATTATTAATTAACTGCTAAAACTCTTTTGGTGTCACCGGAAGTAAAATCAGTACCTTTTGGTGCATTCTATAGTACACTACGAATTTTTTAAGAGATATAAAATTGACATAAAAATATATTTAAAGAAATGAATTCTACTATTATGATGATGATATATGATAAAAAATAAAATATATATATATATAATATAAGAAGTGTATCTTACAAGCCACCTATACATATATTCTTTTTTTTTTCCTTCCCAATATCATGTTTTTCCTATAGTAGATCCTTACATTCATGCACGTAAACATATAATGAGCGGCAATATCACATCTTTGACAACGACATAGGAAGTTTCTTCCATATTAATTTGTTCATATTTGCATAAAACTGCCAATGTAATATGTTCATACAATTACGATACAGCCAACCAATTGTAATTTGACACTTGGCAGTACCCAATGTCCACATATTGTTAAGTTCTGGCAGGGATTGGGGAAATATGTCTCGCAAGAAAAGCAATCTTAGAAGAAAACCAATTATATATGTCATTTGGTATGAAATTGTATAATTTGTCAACTTTATATAGCAAAGGGTGACAGCAACTATGTCATAAATTGACGATTTGGATTCGCGTGGATGTGGATTAATAATTTCAAATTCAAACCAGAAGGATGACTTTTATTGCAATAGAAGAGTAAATATTTTGAATATTGAAGAGGGTGTAGGTTTTAATTCGTACTTGGGTATGCCTAAATGGGACAAACCCTAGAAATTACTACTTTCCTTTATCCAGATATCAGAGGCAGCCATGGGACTGAATCTTGGATGAGAAAGCTTCTTAACAAAGCAGGGAAGCTTTCACTTATACAGTTCACTCTCTCAAATATTCATGTTCATATATATATCTTGTCACTTATTTAGGTGCCAAGAAGTATATGCTACCTTGAAGATGGACAATGCATCATAACTTTTTGGTGGGATCATAAAAATAGGGAAAACACATTGCACCTCATCAACTGTGATTCTAAATGTCAATTGAAAGAAAAAAGGTGGACCGGGCATAAGGAAGCACATTCAATCAAGCCCTGGTAACCAATAACCAATATTATTGTAGAGAATCACCCACAATCCCAACTCTTTGTTTCCACGTTTCTTTTCCGAAGGACGTTGCAATCGAAGGATATTCTTTCTGTAAAGGCTTCTAATTCTAAGGAATAAATTGAAGGGAAATGAAAGTGAAAAAATAAAAAAGAAATGAGAGTGGAATGTGAGATATAACTTTCAACTCCTATTGTTTCAGAAATAATAAAAAATGATAATTAAGAAAATTTTTATAGTATAATTAAACTTATAAATTTAATCTTATATTGAGATAATGTATATTTATTTGTAAATTTATAAGTAAATGCTTCAAACTACAGAAAGTTTATGTGATTAAAACAACTTTTTAAACATGTGAATAATTGATGTTTTCACTATAAAATTATAATCTACAACGTTTTTCATTTTCAATATTCTATACTTACCTTTATACGGGATAGATTTTGTCATATTTTACGTAAGTTATTAATTTTTTTTTTTGTATTTAAGTGTGTAATATTTTTAAGTTAAATATTTTTTCAACAAATTATATAATTTTTTAAAAATAATTTTTCATAATTAAATTTTTTTACATATTATTTTAAGAATTTAAATAAAACAATATTTAGGAAAAATTGATAAATTTACCGTCCATATCGAGACAAAACCTATTCCGTATAAAAGTATTTTCCTTTATTTCTTCATGACTTTTCTGGACTTATATATATTAGTAACGGTTCAGTAATTTTAGAATATTTTCAAAGCAAATGTACAAAATAATAAAATTTACAAGTGTTTTGTTAGTTGTCTCCTTAGCTTTCGTCGTAATTAGGAGATAATGATTTTCTCAAGATGAATCAAGAATTTTTCACCTCAAAATCATTCCATTTGCCTTTTATTTTATTTCAAATAAACGAATATTATATTTCTATTTTTCTATATCATTTTTTTGGTAGAATTTCTATATCATTTTTTAAACCATCCGTTTGGAGCATATTCTTTAAGACGTTTCATTTATTTATATATTATTTTTCATTATTAAAACTCAAACAATTTTTTATTATTAAATATCTAAAATTATCAAATTACATGTGAATTAATGTAAAGAATTTAACGTAACAATATGCAAATTTCAAGATAAATTTAATTAATTAATTAATATATAAATATGTATATATAATATTTATTTATTCATATGATATTTATTTTATATAACATTATCCAAATTTTCACATGCAACGTAATAGCCTCAGATGAGGTACCTAAAAGTTTACACTATCCTTCTTGTTTGGTGGTAGTGTGGTCCCGATTTAACATTTTGCTTGAGATCGGCGGTGCGTGTTTATGACTAACATAACGGCTATGGCTATGTCACATCTTCTATCACCCTACGAAACTTGAGTAGTAACAGTATTTACAACAAATATTTTCGTAATACCTAATAAAAATTATTTTTTAACTTAAAAAATATTTATTTACATATTTAAGAAAATAAGAAAATTACTTGAAGGGTTTAATAGACAAAAATTTAAGTTAGTTGAGTATTAATTAAGACAAGTAAATTAGACTAAATAATTAAATGCATAATTTTTCAGTTACAATTAAATGCATAATGTTAACAAATTTGTAGCTCTATTTTATTAACAAAAGTCTCTCTATATATAATTATTTATATTTACATAATATTTGATATATTTTTATATAAACTATTAAATAATACTCTAAATTTTAATGTATCTTATAAATGGTCCACAAAATATTACAATTATTAATTTTCTTTTCTAAAAATATTTAAGAGAAAAGCCAAACACTCGAAAACATTCGGCAACTCTACAGCCGGTGGCCTACTGGCCCCATTCTTCCGCATGGCCGTGGGATGATGTCACAGACACAATTGGAAATCCATTTTTTTTAGTTCTGTTCTGCTTTTATTTTTTAAAAAATAAAATTTTAAATAAAATAATCTTGTATTTACTTTTTTTATAAAGTAAATAGGCAACATAATATTTAAAAATATCTCTCACTTACTGTTTAATTTCTGAATTAATTTATATATATAAATTAGTTTTTAAATTTATAAAACTTGTAATAATTAACTAAGTTAAATAATGACATTTGATGTGACACATTAAGTATCACATGACATGTTATTTAACTTTTTTGTAAAATATAATGTCGTTTTAACTTAATAAACTATAACTTTATCGTATATAAAGCAGACAGTCACTCACTTATTAAATTAAAATATCATTGTATTTCAAAGAAAAATATTCAGCAACATGTTATATTACACTAAACATTATACATAAATATTTAACGTGTCACACTAGAAATTATTATTTAACTTAGTTAGTTAAAAATAACTGAAAGACTAAATTAATAAATTTTTTATAAATTTAAGAATTAACTAATATATAAAAATAAATTAAGAACTAAATTGCAAGGGAGAGATAATTTTTAAGAATTAAATTACTTATTTACTTTTTTTTTACTAGAATAATACCGAGTTACTTTTTAGTTTTTTACTATAATAATATGGAGTTACTACATCGGAGGCAAATGTACCAACTACCAAAATAATGTGTTAAGTAATAATAAATACACTATTCTCACTTTATATAAAATTCATTTATCAATGACTTATGGAATATCATAATTTTCCACACACAAAATAGAAGATAAATCACCATAGTTTTCATGTGTGCGTATTACTCTTATGATCAATGATTAGAAATAACTTAAATATCGATTGAAGTTTGTGTTTTCTTTTTCCTTTTCCTGTCATTTCAATCCCCTATTCATATTAAAACAATCAAATGTATTTGATTCCACATGTCTCTTTCTATGCTTTTCAATCTTGGTATGCTTGATAGACTTAGTTGCAATTTTCAATCGAAGTTTGTGCAAGCCCCACAATCATCTATTTGCAACGACAAATTACACAAGTTATCCCACAAGTATACTGTTATATTCTCCCCGTGATCCACCACATTAAGATATTTTATCTAAATCAATTTGCAGAAGATAAACAATAAAGAACAAATAAGTGTTAAAGGGTCTCTTTCATGTGGATGCGGGGATATCAACCTGTCTTTTTTGTAATTTTCATGCTTCATTGTCTTCGTTTTTCAAATCTATTATAACTATCAAGTTAACAATGAGAAGGTTACACAACAGCGGACTCGTGAGGCTCCACCATAATAATAGAGAAATTCAAAAAGGCTTAGTCATAATATTCTCAGCGCATAAACCTGTGTTTTTTAATTTTATTTATAGTTAAATGAATTATAACACTTGTATTAATTATATATTTTTTGTATTAATTTTTCCCTCTACAATCTCTCTAATAATTTTAAGGATGCATCCTCATCGACTTATGTATTCAGAAATAATAAAATTAAATGGCTCGAAGGAAAGTATTCAAAAATTGCTCAGAGCGTAAAGAGATGTCCAAATAGAGAATAGAGATTATAAAAGTGCTCATATAAAAAATAGATATTAGAGAAGTGGGTCCTCTGCGGTGAACCCTGTCCATAAATTTTTTATTTATAATATTCGGTCTTAACTCGGACTACAATACTCATTCAAAAAAGTGAATTAATTTCTTAAATGTTGGCCAAAATTTTAAAATAAATTTAGGATATTATTAATTAGTATTTTAAAGGTATTGTTTCAAAAATATTAAATATTTTTTATTTATTTAATAAAAAATATTAAATACATTTTGATTTTTAAATATTAAATAATTTATTTTACATTCAATATTTCCTATTTTAATTTCTTAATTTATACTTAACAAATGGCCAAATGACATAAATTTATACAGAATTTAAATTTAAATTCAAATAAAGGACCATTTGGGTAGGTTTATAACTTTATATATAGTAGCGCCCAAAGTGCTGCCATATTGTTAATCTAATATGAATATGAATTTATCTGATTAACAGTAATCAGCAGCTCTCATGTCCTGAAACTGTAACGCCTCTCTTTCTCTCTCTTAAGTTTCAACTATCAATGCACAAAAGCCAGCAGCATCGAGCACCGACCTCATCGTCGTTCCCATTAGACAAAAAATAAATAAATAAATAAACCCAGAAAGCACCGAAAATGCGGGGTTGTCTTCCCATGTTGTTGGGCTTAGCCACCGTGCTGGTTCTGGTGCCGGTGTCGGTGGTGTACAGCGGCTTGCCGGGGACTTTCCTCCCTCTGGAAAGGGCCATTCCTCTGAGCCACCGAGTGGAAATGGAGGCCCTGAGAGCCCGCGACAGAGCCCGGCATGCTCGAATCTTGCAAGGTGTGGTTGGCGGCGTTGTCGACTTCTCAGTCCAAGGCACCTCCGATCCATATTCCGTTGGGTACGGGTAATTCTTACCATTTTCCCATCTGGGTTCTCTTCCTTTCTCGTGAAAACTTCTTTTTTTTAATGCGCTTGCATTTATTTGCTTGTTTCGAACTGCGTGAGAATTTATGGGCTTCTTCTTTCTTGGTTCTTTCTTAATCCCATCCTCCTCTTTCCTCTTCTGGGAAGCATTTATTGTCTACTTTTTTAGCCTATTATATTATATTTTAGTGCACTTTATTTTATTTTATTTCTGATTGCCCAATTGAAAGTGCCGGGAAGAAGATGAAAAAGAGAGATGGGGACCATAGTTTTGTATTATTTTGCCTTTAACTGATGGATTCTGGATTTTTTGGTTCACTATTTGGTGCTTATTTTCCTTACTTCAGTGACTATAAATCTTTGTTTTTGGAAATTTCCCATATTCTTCATTGTCTTTTACAATCTGTTCAAAGGTAATAATATTATTAACAACTAACAAGTGCCATATACTCTTAGAACATTGGGGTAATCTTGGTTTTCTTGTTCAGGCTGTATTTTACCAAAGTGAAGATGGGATCTCCTCCAAGAGAATTTAACGTCCAGATTGATACTGGAAGTGACATCTTGTGGGTTAATTGCAATACTTGCAGTGATTGCCCACAATCTAGTGGACTGGGGGTAAGAATTTTGAATTTTGATACTTCTTGTTATCATGCATACTTGTGGTACCTTGGCAAATAAGGAGACAATTTGGAGCTTAATGCCTTGCTCTTCTTGTTGTTTGTGTTCTGCACTGTACAGATTGAGCTCAATTTCTTTGACACGGTTGGCTCATCCACAGCTGTGCTGGTTTCCTGTTCAGACCCAATATGCACTTCTGGGGTTCAAGGTGCGGCAGCTGAATGCTCCCCTCAGGTTAATCAGTGCAGCTACACCTTTCAGTATGGAGATGGAAGTGGGACATCGGGTTATTATGTTTCTGATGCGATGTATTTTGACATGATCCTGGGACAGTCTTTGCTGGCTAACTCTTCAGCTACCATTGTTTTTGGGTAAGCCTTTTTGCTTTCATTGTGAATGTGTACACTCAATGTGGGATTGGGAACATATAAATAGTAGAGCTGGATGGGAGGGTCAGAGGAGTCTAGCTTTATTAGTATTATCACTTCTTTTTACATTGTTAAAGATTACATTCTGAGTAGCTAGTAGAAAATCTTGTAAAATATTAATCTTCTGGATCAAACTAATAGTAACTTCATAAGTATAGCGTGGGTGACTGTATGGGAACTATATTCATGCTTGGTAGGAGTGAAAATCAGAGGAATGGAAAGGGGGAGGTTAAATTGGCAATGTATGATTTGTCAATAGGTGGGTTTTTGAATAAAAAGGGAGAAAAGGTAAACAAATGGGGTTTGTTTTTCTTGACGTTGTTCACTCTTTTACCTACTGCTTCTCTGCTGGTAGTTTTGCCCATTTACTCCCATGTTTATGTTAATATGGATTTTGGTTTGAAATGAAATTTTTTTGGATGGTTGTTTTGGCAATAGGTGTAGCACCTATCAGTCTGGAGATTTGACTAAGACAGATAAAGCAGTTGATGGAATTTTTGGGTTTGGCCCTGGTGCTCTATCTGTTGTATCACAATTGTCATCACGAGGCATAACACCCAAAATTTTCTCTCATTGCTTAAAAGGAGAGGGCAATGGGGGAGGCATACTAGTTCTTGGTGAGATTTTGGAGCCAAGTATTGTTTATAGTCCACTTGTCCCATCACAGTATGTTCTCTCTTCTGCACTTCCTTTCTCGTTTTCTTTCCCCAGTTAGTGGACAATTCACCCCACCCCCCCAAATATTGCATCACATTGTTATGAAGGGAAAGTACAAGTTCTATGCATTTCTGCAAGAAATTTATGAAACTAGATATTTACATTATTGTCTTAATTACTTGTTTAGTAATTAACTAATTATAAAATAATCACTTTGTTGTTTGGAATTTAGTATTATAAACAGGAAATGAAAAATCAGCACTGCCATTTAATCACTTGAAAGTTAACTAATTAGTCATCATTTTGTACCCCTAGCTTACATAAATCTTTTAATTTTTTGGGTGCAATATATCAATGTTTTGTGAGTTAAAATTATGTCATCTTTTGACCTCAATTGATAATTTCTAAAGGGTGACTTCTGTTTCATTGTATTTAGTCTAGTATGTTGATTTTGGGTAGTATTCTTGTTATAAAAGTAGTGAGACTGGATGCTCATATATTTGGGTTCATGCCTCTTCTGGTTTCTCAAGATGATATTGTTATGAAGGGTTTTGTCGAGCCCTCTCCTAACCCTGTTGGTTTCTTTTCATGTTTTCTCTATCTTATACAAAGTTACGTCACATCACACCCTTGTTGAATGAGTGTGAATCAACCTGAAAGTGGATTAAATTTTTTCTTTTCTTGAAATAAATATCTTAAACTGAATATAAATGGTAATATAAAATGCATTTTTTTAATTTAATGAAATAAGTTTTTTGAATTGAATATAAAAGGTTATATTGCTCTCAAAGATTCAGGTTCTTAAAATGCTTGTTATGCTGTTATTCTTGTTGTCAAAAAATTTGCAGTTCTATATGAGATATATTGCAGTGTAATTGACTAGTTCCTTGATCAAATTTCAGACCTCATTACAACTTAAATCTTCAGAGCATTGCTGTCAATGGACAACTCCTCTCAATTAATCCAGCTGTATTTGCAACATCTAACAACCGAGGAACTATAGTTGACTCTGGTACAACATTGGCATATCTTGTTCAAGAAGCTTATGATCCTTTTGTCAATGCTGTAAGTCATTTGTTCCTCTCTTGAAATTTTGGAACATTATACTGTGTCGGGGTCATGTTCCATGATTTTATTGCCTTTCTCCAAATAAATTTCTTTAGGCACATAAAGTCTGATATGCCCCTCTACATTCTTACATATTATAATAAGTAGTAATGCATCTGACTGAGTAACAAGAAAGGGTTTTCTATCTCAACCAGGAGGTCTGGCTGTTAATTTCAGTTTATCCTTAATTTAACATTTGTTTTGGTCATCTGAATGCCAAATCTCCAATGATAGTTTAAGATCTATATGTTAAGTCTTAAGTATAGTGCTACTATTTTCTTAAATTCAATTGCTTTTTCCATGATGAGGATTTGTGCATTGTAAGCCAATAATGATAATATTTAAGTAATGCAGTTCTCATCGTGACCCCCTTACTCTTTGGCTCACATGTCTTTTGTTTTATCTATTTCCTGAAATCACAGATTGAGACGTTTGTCCATTGAATTCATTTTGATTCCTATATTCCTGTCTTATTTGCCTGGTATCAAGTTTTATTATGTCAGATATAGATTAATTTTGAACCATGGATGGATCTTAATTGATAATTGTTTTTATTAAAAAAAATCTAAAAGTGATTTAATGGAGGCTTGCATGCCTTATGATACTTAAGCAATTGAACATCATATTGAGGTTTACATCCTTTATCCTTATTTTTGTTATTAATTTTTTCAAAAGGGGATTTGGAAGGGAGATAAACAAATTCTTCCTTTGGCTTATTTATCTTGGATTTTAAGAAATGATATTGACCTTACCTATACCTTGTACTAATGTTGAATTTCTAAATGAATGTGTAGATAACTACTGCAGTGTCACAATCTGCCAATCCCATTATTTCAAAAGGAAACCAGTGTTATCTGGTCTCAACCAGGTTATTACAAATTCAATATTTGTTATAAATATTTTCAACTAATTCTCTTTCATTATAAAAAGAGAGTTTGTCCTATTAGGATTTCTGAAGATCTCATTAGAATTTATAATTGTTCCATATTCAGTGTAGGTGATCTATTTCCTCTGGTCAGTTTAAACTTTGCGGGTGGAGCATCCATGGTTTTAAAACCAGAACAGTACCTTATGCATTATGGTTTCCTTGTAAGCATTTCTGTTTCTCTGTTGGTCATATTCTTGCATGACTAAGGAAGTTATTCTTCTGAATTGTATGCCACTGATAACACTCTGATGTGCCACTTTGCTTTAACAGGATGGTGCCGCAATGTGGTGCATCGGTTTCCAGAAAGTGCAGGAGGGAGTCACAATTTTAGGAGGTTAGATCCTGGACAAATTATTTAAACAGACTAAAATCTGCAATAGAAGAAATGAGCACTTTCTCTCATTTGATTATGGAATGGGCACTTCAATAAATAGTAAAAAAAAAAATTGAATATGTCTTCTCTATCTGTGGTTATCAGCTAGTGTGCTTGTGCTTGTCATGTCATTGGGAATTTCTGGTTTGTTACCACTTCACATAACCCGTTGTTGTTGGTAGAACTGAACATGGAAAAACACCTGGTAGAGTGTTACAAAAAATATTTTTTAAAATAATAGTTGATTTTCAGTAAACATTCTAATGGAACTTTAAAATATGATCCAAAAAAGGTTAGATTCTGGCATTATCATCATTCAAATTGATTTCTAATAGAGAATTAGAGATTTAATTTTATGTTTGTTTGTCAATTGTTACAATCCAAAGAGATGCCAGTACCACTGCTCTGATCTTTATAAAGCTATGTATTTTGATAAAAGTTGATTCCATTTTTGACTTGACAACATCATGAGCAAGTATGCTAAATTGCTAATCATAAAATTTCCTTTCCATGCTTATTTTGTTTCAATTATGCATCAAATGTATCAGATCAGCAAGTGAACTACTACCGTATTTTGGGTATCAAGTTTATCAACTTTGTTGTTTCCTTCTTTTGCAGATCTTGTCCTAAAAGATAAGATTTTTGTCTATGACTTAGCTCATCAACGAATTGGATGGGCTAACTATGATTGTAAGTTCACCACAGGAACTCTTTCTTTCCAGCAAGGAATATATATGATCCTTCACTGTGTCTTAATTTTAAGTTGTTTCACACTTCTCAGGTTCCTTGTCTGTAAATGTCTCTGTGACTACGAACAAGGATGAGCACATCAATGCAGGACAGCTGAGTGTCAGCTGCTCACAGATAGGCATTCTTTCCAAGTTGCTACCTGTAAGCATTGTGGCTCTCTTTATGCACATAATAATTTTCATGGAGTCCCCATTTTTGTAATTTAAATCCAAGATTCAAAAGCTCATTCTTTTTCACCCCACTTTGAAACCCACTTGAGTTGGCCGATGTTTTATTTATTATCGGTCACCCTTCTCATATTTGGATCGGGAGTGGTAGCTGTTTCTATTCTATATTTATTTTGAGTGGCATGTTCGCAAAAGGGGCGTCTTCCATTCATCTGATGAAAATGCGGATTTCATTGTAGAGGCACTATGTTGAGAACTGGCAGAATTGTATATTAGCATCTCTGTAGTAGATAAAATCATACTATTTGTATAGTGCTCTGAGGGCATAGAGTGACTTGTGATTTTCAGCCCTCAAGTTTAGGCAGGTGTATAGGAATTTCATATGGTGATGGTATGATGGATGGTATTCAGGATATTTTAAGATATATTGAAATTGTCACCTTTGTCGGAACACTTATCTTTCATAGCAATATTCTTCAACTCAGTCATTTTGTTTTGTAGAAGAAAATTATCTGATAATACCCCATGCAGTCACTTCCATTAGAAAATGGAGTAGTTGTGTACTGAGTGAAATCCATATCTTGGATGGGTCAGTTTGAATTGATTTATCATGCAGAGAAATGATCCTCACTTGCTAATTCAATCTAATCCAACCAGGACATTGAATGATTGTCAAAGAGCTGGGGATGTTTTATTTCATTTTCATTAAAAAATAGGTGATTTCCTCGATTGGTGATGCATACCATACTGAATCAAAGAACTTAGCCATTCCGAAGGTTCAGTTATGTGTGGTTATGGTAATAAGGGCTCTCACGTGGTGACATGTATGTGGGGGGGGATAACATGTTTAAGTCTGTTCCCGAAGGTGATACCCTTTGTCATAAATAAACAAGATGACCAAAACAAAAAGAATAAATGTAGAGTGAATGTGAATGTTAGTTTACTTGGTAAGAGAGAGGGTATTAGCATGACGGATTTATAAATTACTTGTTGATGGCGTTAATTATAAAAAGTTAAGATATTAAATAAATTTTTTATAATTTAAAAATTAAATGTATCTTAATTTTATTAAAGTTGAGCATAACGTTCTTAATTTATGTATCTATTTTGATAAAAATTTACTTTTTGTTTGTTTATTGAGTTAGTTGACCAAATAATTTATAAAATATACACACTTATTAACTTATAATAATAACTATTTTAATTTTTTTAAGTATAACAGAGGTCAATTATAAATTAATGAGTTTAATTTTGATCTACTGTCAGTATAAAGTTTTTTTACATTGTTGCTCAATCATGTATTTCTAATTCATTAAAAGAGTTTGACTATTATAACAACTACCTTAAAAGTCTAACACTTTTAATGATGTGTCAATACATGATTAGATGACAGTGTCAAAAAATTTTACACTGACAGTGGATTAAAATTAAATTCAATTACTGTAGGATCTTATAAAAAGTTTCTTTATATTGTCATCCAATCATATGTTGCCAAATTATTAAAAGAGTTTGACTATCACAATCACTACCTAGAAATTTTAACTATTTTAATGATGTGTCAACACATAATTGAATGACAATGTCAAAAAACTTTACATTGACAGTGGATAAAAATTACATTCTTATAAAAATCCTATTACATATAATAAAAAAATAAAATTTGTAAGGTAAGAAGGACCCCTCGATATTATAGAAGATCTAAGGTTGTCTACGTGTTCAAGCACCATAAAATATAGAATTCTTCTATTTCTTCTATATTTTATTCACACTAATTTAATTTCTCTATTTGTAGTATTTTTGGCTGCACAAGCTAGGCATTTTTTTTCATCATTGCATCAAAGAGAAGTTGCAAATGTTTCTCCTACAAGAAAAATTAAAGTACCTACAATGTTCAATAAATATTTATATATAAAGTAAATGAATAAATATTTAATAAACCTTGCAGCATACTAGTTAATACATCATTATTCTATCTATCGTAAATGTTTTCTTTGTTTCTTTTTTTGCTAAAATATTTGTTGGTGGGGTAGTAAAGTGTTTGATTTGGGAGAAGTTGAAGGAAGGAGCATATAATAAAGAGAGGGAAAGTATTATATATATAAGGAAGTGATAGTGAAAGGGTGGGAGGGAGGAAAGGAGAGGAAGGAATGAATGGAGGGGTGTCCGTGGGCGTAGGCTCAGCTTCTGAACTCTCTGACCTGTGACTGTGACCTTCGTGTCTTGTGTGTTCATTTCTGAATGGAAAATGCGTTGTGTTTGTGAACCGTTTCGCCTTTCTCTTTACATGTGCTGTTCACCCCACGCGCTATTACCTATTAGCTGATTGATGCCGTCCTCATTAATTTTATAAACGACTTCCATTTCCAAAATCATTTACTAAATACCCCCAAAAATCCAAATTATGAAGAAATAAGGTTTTAATTTTAATGTGTGAAACTTTTTTTTATGGACAAAAATTAAACTCAAGAAACAGTTACTATTCTATTCGGATGTATCTTGTCCAACTGTATTCTTTTGAGATTATATTAAAATGTATCAAATATATTTATATAGTTATTTAAAATCTATATTTTGAAGTATTTGATAATTTTGTTTTAATAACAACTAAAATGACTCAAATACCAAATTATGCAAACCGGGAACTATTTTTTAAGTTATTTCCCATGACAATTTATTTGTTGAAAAATTTCACTTGTAATATTTGTTTCAATTTGAAACACATCATATTTTATTTTGAAATCCAATAATAATCCTAAAATGATTAAATAGTTTTTGTATTTTTAAATTGGAAGAAGATAAAAAAGAAGAAGAATAACTATCGCTAACAAAAAAAGCATAAGTTTGAATAGGAAGGTACGTACCAGTAAGAACTTACCTATTTTATTTGCAATTGAAAAAAGCCAGTTTAATCCTGAATACATTTATACTCTTGTTTAGGAGGTGTGTTTCCATTTTATGAAAATGTCATCTTTATCTTTATCAAGTGCGTCATCTTTAATTTCATTTAATTAAACCACATTAAATATACAAATTAATTAGATCAATACCTGGTAAAATTTCATTTATTATGTGTACTGAATAAATGCTTTTGAATTTTTCTGGAAAGAATAATAAACTAAAATATAAAAGAAATAAATTCCATTTGACTTCTTTTTTTGTGAACCTTCCATTTCGAGTTTATTACAGACAAAACAATAATAAATATACCTAACAACTAATGCCAAACATTCCATACATAAAATATGCGACTTTAACAAGAACATCTAATGAAATCAATAACAATGGAAATATATAAAATAATAATGTTTTTTTTTTTTTGTTCAAACTTACATTCATATATATACTTCTGACATATTTTCACATATTCTTATTATATAAGTTATTAAATAATATTTTAATAAATTTAATTTTAATTCATAGTTAATGTAAAATAATTTTACCTTATTATATAATCATATGCTAATACACTATTAAAATTTTTTAACTATCATAATAACTACAAAATTTAAATTACCAAAATTTTCAAAGTCAATAAATTGTGTCCAAAGAACAAACGCGTGGGATAAACGCTGCCACAGAGCGCGTGGGGATGGGTCATACTGAACGGCCCAACCTCCTGCGTCCATGCAAAATCCTCACACACACTCACACGCACACCACCCTCCTTCTCTCTCTCTCTGGATTAATATACTGTTACCAAGTTTTGCAAAGAAACGCTGCAGGGGAAGCATTGTTTTGTTGCCACCTTTCGTTCGTTCTTTAATTACTCCATCGACGACACCGGCATTAGCCGTTTCCGATTCCATCAATGGCGGTTTCTGCGACGGTCGCCGCAGCTCCGGCGTCGCTCTACGTCGGCGACCTCCACCCCGAGGTCGCCGACGGCCAGCTGTTCGACGCGTTCGCCGAGTTCAAGAGCCTCGCTTCCGTTCGGGTCTGTAGGGACTCCTCGACGGGGAGGTCCCTCGGTTACGGTTACGTCAACTTCATCTCTCCCCAAGACGGTATGTGTATCATCATTTCTGAACAAATTGCATCTTTCTTTTTCGTTTGTTCGGTGATTCCTTTTGTTGCTTTTGAAATGATATAGAATTTTTATTAATTATCAAACAAGAACGTGATAAAAATTTTGAGTGAGATCTTGGTGATTTTGTTTCTTGCGTAGTGTATCGTTTAATTGCTGTTTTATTTGGTAGCTGATAAAATTTGGAGAAAGAATTCCAAGTGATGCATTTGCTTGCTCCGTAATCCAATACTGAGTTGATGCATGGTTTGTAAAGAAACCCTTATCTTGAAAACTCTTTGAGTCAGTTTAGTGTGTGAAAATGGAGGTAAAAAATTTAGAAATGAGTTTTGTATAAGAAAATTATATGAAAAGTTGACATGCTTTATATTGTAGGAAAAGGACGAGAAAATGGCGTTATGGGATTTGTCACATTACCGTTGGTCCAATCTGATAGATTCTTTGGTGGTGATATGGCTTTTGTTTTCCAAGTTTCACTTTTTGTTTTTTGTTTTTTGTGTATGTGTGTGGCTTGTTAAAGACCTGTCTAATGAGCTTATATGGTTTCCATTACGCAGGGCCTGTAGCAAGTGTCTGCGTCATTTGCCTAGTCCTTTTTGTTTTAATGGTATTCTCTCAGGGTTTTAGGTAGATGCTGAAAAGAATATTCATATAGATGTGAAATTGTGAATTTTATTGAACACGTTAGTGGATTAAACTTTATCAGCTTTAATTTAGCTTTGTCTAGAAAAAAAAATTGCTAGACATGCCTGGATCAGCTGACGTCCCAGAGTTTCACAATATTGATTTTTTTAAGCCAGTGTTTTTGGCTGCATCTGTCTCCTGTGTTATTTTCTGAAAGTTTTCAGACCAAGTCATGTTACTGTTCTGGTTATGTATGCAGGCTTGTAAATTGTAATTGTAATTTCTGATTAACTGCAAAAGATGAAAAATTCAGATCATATTGATTGTCATCTGAGTACGTTTTCCATGTTAATGTAGTCTGATTCCACTGATCTTATTTTGTTCTCTTTGCATCTGATTGAGTAGCAATGCGTGCAATCGAGTTGAAGAATAATTCTTCACTGAATGGAAAAGTGATAAGGGTCATGTGGTCACATCGTGATCCTGATGCAAGGAAAAGTGGCAGAGGGAATGTCTTTGTTAAGGTATATGTCTACAGATTTGATATGAAATAGTTAAATCATTTGTCTGGTTTATTATTATTTCTGAAGTGGATTCTCATGGAAAGTTTGTGGTACCATGGCAGAATTTAGCTGAATCAATAGATAATGTGGGATTACAAGATTTATTTAAAAAATATGGGAATATTTTGTCCAGCAAAGTTGTCATGTCTGAGGATGGGAAGAGCAAAGGGTATGGCTTTGTTCAATTTGAGTCAGAGGAATCTGCAAATGCTGCCATCGAGAAGATGAATGGATCTACTGTTAGAGATAAGCAGATGTATGTTAAACTCTGCATTGTTTCTTAATATTCCAAAGTTTGTCATCATCCATATATGCTCATGCTTTGAAATCTGTCTTCTGTGCCTTCATTTAATTGCTGTATTCAATTTCTGTACAGCTATTATTTCCTGAGATTAAGTTTAATCTGATTCTAATTCTTGTCATAGATATGTTGGGAAGTTTGTCAAAAAAAGTGACCGCATTTTACCTGGCCCTGACGCCAAATACACAAATCTGTACATTAAGAATTTGGACCCAGATATTACAGAAGCAAATCTTCAGGAAAAGTTCTCCTCTTTTGGGAAAATTGTTAGCCTGGCTATTGCAAAGGACGACAATGGGCTGTCAAAGGGTTTTGGATTTGTGAACTATGATAACCCAGATGATGCTAGACAGGCGATGGAAGCAATGAATGGATCACAATTTGGTAGTTTATTTTTCCTTTTACTGCGTAGGTTTTCTGTAGGCAAAATTTGCAATTTCTTGATGTTGATCCTCTATATTATCTGGTTTTGATATGTCATAAACAGGTTCAAAGAACCTGTTTGTAGCCAGGGCACAAAAGAAGGCTGAGCGTGAGCAGATCTTGCATCATCAGTTTGAGGAGAAACGTATGGAACAAATCTTGAAATTTAAGGTAATTTCATGCCCTTTCTCCTCCTATATTTAACTTAACCATTTTCTTTTCAGTTTTCTTAGTACGTCTTCATTTAACTTCCAGGGATCAAACATTTATGTGAAGAACATTGATGATAGTGTTAGTGACGAAGAACTACGAGATCAGTTTAGTGCATGTGGCTCAATAACTTCTGCAAAAGTTATGCGAGATGACAAAGGGATAAGCAAAGGGTTTGGTTTTGTCTGCTTCTCCAACCCTGAGGAGGCCAATAAAGCTGTGAACACTTTTCACGGTGAGTTAAGTTGTAGGTGTAAGGTGTTTCAGTTTGTAGGTAGGTTTGGTAGCAGTACTATGAAATAGGAATACAAATGCTTAATATAAGTTCCAATAAAAGAACATAACACTTGCATGTTATATTTATTGGATTACAATTTGAGAGAACAGATATACTTTATATGTTATTTCCATATTACATCATCTATCTTATCCATTAGGTACTCTTTATTTATTATGCATATGTTGCTTTATTTTTATATTATGGCGCTAAAAAGATCTGAGGTCAATATTGACAAGATTAAACCTTATTTCTATGAACATTATTAACAGAAGACTAGTAGAGGGCTGCTTTCAGGGTCCACTTCACTCTTTGCTGCTGCAATTTTAACACTGTCCCGTGCCATGATATGGGTTCCTCTGCATAGTTTGACGAGTTCCTGCAAAGTCCTTCTCAAGGGGTTCATTTTTGTGATTTTTCTGTTTTGGATACACTCTTTCAGTGTTCTTGGGTTTATCCCCTTGTTCGGTTTAAGAAAATTGAATTATTCTTTCAAAGACAAAAGGAAGAGAATGTTACTATCAGCACCTAGTTCTCACCAAATTATGTAATGGCCGATGTTGCAATTTTATGTCTTTTGTTTTTTAATGCAGGGAACTCACTAACATAATACTCTACATGATAAATACAGAGGGTCTGTTTTTGTGATATGCTGTGCAACAACTCAAATCACATTATCAACTGAGTAGAGAATTAATCAAACTTTCAATATTACAAGCATTTTCCAAAATAACTAGTTCAGTCATCATAACCTGGTGATTTTGATGGTGTGTGATGCAACCAATCCTATATTTTAATACCACTAGGAGATATCCATAAATCTGAAAATATATTGCACCGTATATCACTTTTATGTATTGATTTAGAATTAAAGTTCTGATCTTGCAAATTTGCATCCCTGTCTCTTTAAAAAAAATTGGCTAAAATGCAAGAAACATCCTCCAACTATGGGTCAAGTTAAAAAATCCTTCATGTCCTTTTAAACTCACCAACATGACTCTCTAAACTAACAAAACAGTATATAATAACCCTTATGTTAACCTTCTATTTAAATCATTGATGGAAAAGTAGTCACGTGACTGCACGTGTTGGAAGGGGTTCCTTGCATTTTAGCCAAATTTATTTAATGATTTTAAGATATTTTTATGTTAAGTTACATTTCCATTTAGGACCTTTATGTTTGCAATGCCTTGATTACATTTATTAATTTAAGTTGATGTTATATGCCACAGGATGCATGTTCCATCGTAAACCACTATATGTTGCTATTGCTCAGAGGAAAGAGGATAGGCAAACACAGTTGCAGCTCCAGTATGCACAGCAAATAGCAGGACTAGCTGGACCTTCAACTGCTGTTATCCCTGGTGGATATCCTTCTTTCTACTATGCAGCTACTGGTGTTGTTTCGCAGGTGCCTCCTCGACCTGGGCTGATGTATCAACATCTGGGACTGAGGTCAGGATGGAGGGCTAATGGCTTTGCACCTCCTACTAGACCATTTCAACAATCACCGGTTCCTGCTGTGAGTAACAATTTCGCTTAATATCTTAAAAAACATGTATTTCGTTCAACTCTTTTCATGATTTTTTATAATGATTTTTGGGGAAATTACAAAAAAGGAATTCCTGAAAACTATTTACCATGAAGGAACAAATAGTCACATTTTTACACAAAATCACCAACTTTTATTCCTTCATGTTATTTTTTTATCAGGAGTTTCTTTTTTGTAATTTTCCCATGATTATTGTTGTATACAATCCTCACAGTGGAAATGTAATTATTTTATTAGGAGAAGGTCAAACCAGTCTTGCTGGCAGTTCTAATGAGTCTTATATATATATATATATTTTTTTTTTTCCTCCACCTACAGGTTTCTAACAGTACTAGGCAGCATAGGCAAAACAGGGGCAGGATTAATGGGCATACAATTTCACAGGGAAATGCTCACTCTGGTACATATATCCCACAAGCGCAACAGACTTCTCAATCAGTGGTCTCATCAAAAGAGTCAAGTACTCAGCAGGTTTGCAATTTTTCCCAACCTTATGTAGTGAACATGATTCCAAGGATGTCTCATTTCTTTTTGTAGTACTAGATGCTTATGCACTGCACATTATCTACCCAAATATTTAGACCATTTTTCATTCAAACTTCATACTTTAACTTTCATTGTGTAAAGAACAGAAGGACTTCTTGTGTCACTTTTTAGTTTTCCTTGTTTCCTGAGATGGTCTCATGGTGGTGCCGGTGCCATTTGTTTCATTGAAGTTATAACCTTATAGTTTTCCTTGGTTTCTAAGATCGTCTCATGGTGGTGCCAGTGCCACTTGTTTCATTGAAGTTATAACTTTACATTCACTAGGAAATAAGAGAGGGTTTCATTTGAGTCGTGGCTTTTAAACCAACAAAAAAAAGAAAATTAAAATTTATATGTAGGAAATGAGGAAAGACTAGGGGCAGGGAATAAATGATTATATTCAAGAACTGGTAACAACACATACAAAAACTAATCTAAAATTATTCAGAAATTGGACTTGACATCAGGAATAGTCAAAATTTGTTTTCTGTTTAATCTTCGATTTGGTTCCTTCAATATAAAACAATGAAGACAGATTATTTCTTTGAAGTTTCAACTGAGGTTTCCTTGTTTCTATAGTAGTCTCATTAATAGTCTTTTCATCCTTTGATCCTAATAGATGGCTGACAGGATACTTGGATTTTATTTCAAAATTGTGTTTTCAATTCCTTTCGATACATGTGCTGCATAGCACTTCCTAGTTCTGATTTCTTAAGTTCTAAGCTTTGCAGCAGGCCGGACAGACTAAGTATGTGCCCAGTGGGCGCCATCGTGAGATGGAAAAAGGATCTGGAGTCTTATCTGCTGGAGGGCCCCAGGGATCAGAAATGCTGCATAGCATGCTTGCTGCTGCTATTCCTGAGCAGCAGAAACAGATACTTGGCGAGTATCTTTACCCACTTGTCCAGAAACTCAAGGTATACCAATGCACTATTCTCTTGTTTTTTGGTATTTGAGGTTACGTTTTTAAATCCTTAACTACAATAATATATTTATGTTATCTTGTACAGCCTAGCCTAGCAGCAAAGATTACAGGGATGCTTTTGGAGATGGACAATGGAGAATTGCTGCTTCTCCTGGAATCACCAGATTCTCTTTCTGTGAAGGTGGAAGAAGCTGTGCAAGTGCTTAAGAACTCTAAAACCAAAGTTTCTGGCCAGGATGTACTTCATCCAAATTACCTTTCAGCTGAGGTTGCAGTCAACTGAAGACTTCAACCAGGAGATGATACCTGTTTGAAACTTAGATCATGAAGAGGTTGAAGCTTCCAAGAACCCAGATATTTGATACATGAGTTTTGACATCTATGAACCTTACAGTATTTGTTCTACAGTATATTTTCTTATGAAAAAGAACTTCTCTGCTTTCTTGCCTTAGCGTTGACTAGTACTGGTAGTGATGGTAAGAATCGGATAACTTTGTTTTGGATTTTGATTACATGGATTAACTTGGAATCTTGGATGAAATGGGGTTCAATATTTTTCATCCTACATTCATATGCTGAAAATACAAACTTGTCTTCGTTTTTGGGTCAAGTATTTGCCATTTGCAGCAACCAATGTAGGGGTACTTTCTGTTATATAGAGCACCTGATATGTCTTATACAATTCTGAATCCTAATCTTTTCTCGGAAATATAATTTAGCAATCAAATGAATAGACATTTTGATAGGTTAAGAAATTACATAGTTATGCTACTTAGAGAACTGCTTTAGTAACAAGTGTTCACAATTCTACATATTTATAGGAAAAGATTGTGAGGGATGTGCACAATTTGAATCATTAAGAAAAAAGTTGTGGTGGGAGGAGATTGTTATCCAATGACTTACATAAGAGTATTTGAGGAGTGTATTTATATAAGTATCTTTATTCTTATAGAATAAGTGAGAGAAAAATGATACTTGCACAAATAAAATCACTCACAAAATTTCATGTAAGTTATTGGATCAAGTCTAGTTTTATTGTTACTTTTTTTTTTAAATGGTATAAATTAGTCCACTTTAGCCTGTGAAGGGTTGGTATAGATTATGTCATGACCCGATCTTAGACCATGACCGGCGCACAGGTTATGTCAACTCAACATTTGCCTAGCCTGGTAAGCCTAACAAAGAATGCTGAAAACTGCTTTAAAACTTAGAAAAAGGCTACCGAAAATTCGGCAGAGTTTTCCCTAAAAACTGAACTAACCAAAATTTTAAACTCAACCTGAAAAACAGCAAACTCTCAGAATTTCAACAAGCATGATTTTTTCTCATGCACCATCTATACATATACATATATACAACTCAAAAGAATTTACAATACTATTCCCTATAACTGCAAAATACTGGAGTCAAAATACAACACTGATCACCAACAATAATAGAGATATACCAAAAGACTATAAGCCTGGGGAACAAAGAAATCCCAGAACCCGACTACTTCAAATTGTCTGCGAATCTGAATTAGAAAAGAATGAAATGGAGTGAGTCACATAGACTCAGTGAGGGAATAATAAACTAAGTGAACTGGAAGGGAAACAAATAATAGCACGAATATTTAAACTTTCTAATCATTAATAATGCAATCCATATGGGTACCACTGAAAGAACTATAATACAAGTTGGGGAGTTAACTCTACCCAACATATCAATTCTCATGCTCATCTTAAGCCAGGGGTCATGCCTCACCAGACACAAATCTTGTGGCTAAGGTCCGCTCACCCTACAACCACGTAAAGGGCTAAGGGTTCTCTCACCCAATAGCCAAACTGAAACAACTGGCCTTGCCCAGACTGCCTATGTCTCTGTATATACTATGTGCACATAGGCCGTTATATCTCTTCGCTAACGGCAAACGGTGTTCTAACACGTAACCCATAATGGATATTTAAAATATAAAATACAAAATCTGAAATCATTTCTAAATATCCAGCTAAACTTTCACTTTAATAATTATAAATCACAACTCAAATAGCTCATAAAATCAATAAAACTATAGCTAAAATATAACTTCTATAACATTTAATATTTCCAAACACAATGTGGAAATAAATATAATTTAATCATCCCTTATAGTAAAACTTCATTGGAATAAAATTTAAATATTTCTAGAAGGTTTGTTTCCCCAAATAAAATTATAAAACTGCCACTAAATAAATTATTCTCTCACTGAAATGAAGAACTAATCTCAACTATCTCCAACAGCTCCTGTAGAGGCAAGTGGAGTAGTATCCTGTGAATCTGCTCACAAATAAAAATACTTTAATAAATCTAAATAACCTTTTTTCCTAATATAACTTAAGCAGAGGCTCTAAGATTTCTAAATTCTTTCAAGAAACATGAAATTTCTACTCCAATCTAACTCTAAAGTTTCCAACTACCCCTTAGAAATTATCATTTCCACAAAAAAGAGCTACCCACTAAATTTTAGAGTTCTCATGGCTAAAAGATACCAAAAAATAAAATCCAAAGGATTAAGAACTCACTTCAAACTCTAAAATCAAGTGGGTGCTAGCAGATTTAATGATCTAGAGCTCTCTCTCTCTATCTTTCTCTTTCTCTGTCTCTCTCTCGCTATCTCTTTTTCTCTCTTTCTCTTTCTCTTTCTCTCTCTCGGCCGTTCTCCCTCTCTCTCACTCTCTTTCTTTCTCTTTCTCTTTCTCTCTCTCGCTTCTCACTCTCGCAACACAGAAGAGGAAATTGAAATTTCCTCTTCTGTTCATCACCGTTATTTAACAATCAAATTCTTTTTTTTTAAACTTAAATGGGAAATTACAGATTAGTCCCTTCCATATCCTCTCGTCTATTTCTCTACCATTATAGATTAGTCCACTTTAGACTGTGAAGGGTTTATGAGAATAAAGTTTGTAAGTAAGATTATATAAACTTTGTTAAAGCCACAAGTGCATGTGTGCGTAGTTATAATAATTGTAGTAATAGTGTACGCAACGTTTCTTAACATATTAATATTCATTTTTAGATTAGATAATAACTTATTAAAAAATTTAAATAATAGCTAATAATATATATATATATATATATAGTAAACTAACAATTTGGTCCCTGAAAGTGACTTACACTTGCAATTTAGTCCCTGAATTTATTTTTACATATAAGTTAGTCCTTAAAATTTTAAAACACATAGCAAGTTAGTCCTTTTGTTATCTTTCCTTCTCAAATTAAAAGGTAATATGTTATCTTTTCTTCCTAAATTAAACGGTAATATGTGATGTTACATGTTAAGTGCTTATATGTACTATTAAATGTCACATATCAGGTAATAACTGATCGGTTAAGTGTAAGTTCAGTCAGTTGAGTTGATGGGAAAACTGTTAAGGGGATCGGTCAGTTAGTGAACTGAGGGGTAATGAGTTAGGAGTAAAGGTCTGGCTGGGCTAAGAGATCCCGAGGAGGTCGAGTTTCATATTTCTCACCTAAATGATGTAGCTGGAAGGGCTACGTGTGAAATAACTTAATATGTGACATTTAACGGCAGATAATGTAGCACTTAACATGCCACATCACGTGTTACCGTTTAATTTTGGAAGGAGAAATAACATAAGGACTAAGTTGCTATGTGTTTTAAAATTCTAAGGACTAACTTGTATGTTAAAATAAATTCAGGGACTAAATTGTAAGTTATTTTTAGGGACCAAATTGCTAGTTTACTATATATATATATATATATATGGATCAGAATCAATTAAAAAAGAAGAATTCTTACATAAATCTCTCACCATTGAATTTAAAATTACTGTATATAATGAAAAAAAGACTAATAACATGTTTTCCATAAGGAGAAAAGTTAGATTAAGTTTATAGGTGTTTGTGGTGTTGTTTTCTAATTAAAATATAACATATATTATTTTTTAATTTTAGTTTCGCATCATCCTCACTTTTAGTGTTAATGTGTAAAAAATAATACACATGTTATATTTTAATTAGGGAACAACACCACAAACACTTATAGAACTTTATCTAAGTTTTATCATTTCCATAAAGAGAGAGAATAATGAAACATGTATTTAATGAAAAAAGATATTTTGACTCCAATTACTAAATAAAAAAATGAAAAAAGGTAAAAAAAAAACAGATTTAGTTATTTAATAAAAAAATTTAAAAAATATAAACTTTTTTCATAAAATATTAATAACATATACTTTATTTAAATAATTAATAATATAATAAAATATTAACAGTGAATTTAGAAATCTTTTACATAATGGACAGACAATACATATAAGTAATGATCTTCAATATGTTAATATATTATTTAATTAAATTATAAATTGTTAATATTTGATAAAAATATTTTATAGTTTTAAAACTATGTAATTTTATTTTTATAATAATTAAAAATTTTAATTTTTTAAATCATTTCTCATTCTTTCATTTTAATGAAAAGAGTTAAAATATTTTTCTTCATTTAATTCAATTTAGATTATAGGGAAATCAATAGTTAGAGATTGGTCTAAGAGTTTTTATCTTAAGCTGGTATCAATTGATCATCACCTTATATATATGTGTGTGTGAGAATGTGTGAATGTGTTAATATAAATTTATTAGCTAATTAGTTATTCTTTACAATACATTCAACAATATTGTGAAGTTAAATAAAAAAATAAAGAATATATATAAACGTTAATATTAAATAAGATTTAATTTTGATTCAATGTAATTAATAGATTATTTAAATAGTTTGACTATAACAATAACTATTTGAATAGTCAAACTTTTCTATTAATGTGTTAACACATAATTAAATAATATTTTTTTAAAAAAATTTATACTAACAATTAATCAAAATTAAACATTATTTAATAACTTTAACAGTTATTTACTTGGTGAATTGCGTCTAAGTAACCATTTTGTCTATTAGCTACGGTATAATACAGAGATTCAATTCCTTAAGATTTCCCAATATATTGATATAAATTTAACAAATAACTCTACATAAAAATCTCCCGTATCTAACCTAAGTACGTTAGAATAATAATCTTATACTGTTTACTAAGTTAATATTTTATACTAGGTTAGTAGGTTGTCATATTTGCAATGGCTTAAATCTCTTAATGATCACCATGGTGACTAACTTCTGCGCATCTTTGACTAATGTTTGTGCATCTTTCCAAAATGAAACCAGTGATAGCAATATGTTGGTGTGTAATGCTATCCATAGAAAGCATTTGCATTCATAATTCCTCACAACTCCACAAGTGGTTCCATCTAGTTTAAATGAACCCGGTTGTGCACAACTGCAGATGCAAGAGCTGTATGCCTGTATAAATAACATTATTATGTGTTGTTACTTGGTAGTCTATGTTCACCATCTGCTTATCCTTCAAGGAATATGTTCCTGCATTGGCAGAACAATATGAAGCACGATCCCTGCTTCCAAACAATTGAAGGGACGCAAGGAAACAGAAAAAGTGAAAACGAATACTGTTTTTTTTTTCCGTCAAAGTGATGCAGTTTATAAATTTACTTCAGTCTCATAAGTATACGAGGTTTTCCTTCTTTTCTTTTTCTTTTCCCTTGTTTCTGCTTGCCATAGTTCACAATTTGGCTAACTTCTTGCGTTTCCTTTTCATTGGAGTCCTATCATTGTTTTTAACTTTTTAATAGATTAAAGTCTATTTTTGTTCACGAGTGATTTTAATCTCTGGTTCTCTGCTAACAGCCTAACAGAGATAACAAATAATGAGGCCCAGCATTAGATTAAATATGAAATTTCTTTTTCTATTTTTGTGGTCACGTCTAATAAACTTTTTAACTCTTAGCAAACACAAGTCATGAATTGAACACAGATAATCAAATTTCTCAAGCACAGTTTCAATCTCTTTTGCTGTTTTTTTTCTTTTCCAGTCCGGAAACAGGTGAAATTCAAGGCTCATTTACATACAAGGGCAGAATAAGGTGACACCTAGGAGGGGTACAATCTCGGCCTAATTTGTAAAATTATATTCCTTTCATATTCAAGGTGACAAGCCAACTTGGCACTCTGGATAATGAATCATTGCATTAACCTTCCACTATCTTTACGCCAGTCCTGCACAACAAAAAATCACTTAAGTTAACTACAAGAGTACTATAATATAGTAATCAAGAAAAAAATAATTCTTTTCTGGCACCATTACTTACCCAAATGGGCTTTGTTTGATAGCAAGCAGTTCAACATCTAACTGCAGTCCGAAAGAAGCAAACAGTAAAAATGCATATTGAATAAATCTACGTTAATAAGAGCATAAGAGAAGAAAATGCTGCAGCAATAGACAAAGAGAGCTCTAATGATAAATGTAGAGAAACTACAAAAGGTACATTATGAACAATCAAGAATGGTTTTTTTTTTTCTTTTTCAGTTAATGGGTTTTTTTTTGTTTTTTTGGTTACAAAATAAGACCTAGTGTAAGAAGGGGTATGGTAGGCTAAAGTGCATGCAAAGGGGCCTGGTTGGGATTCGATCGTGGAATTAAGTAGTCTCCAAAGAGGTTTGGTGCACTTGAGATACTGCTCTTGGGCCTATTAATGGGTTTTTATGGAAGAAAGAATGGTCTGAAACTCTAGCAAAAAACTTACTGTTATACATAAGAAAGCACTTTTTAAGTATACAAATAACAGAGGTTGAGCATCCTCTAAATCAAACATGAGTAGCCTTGGACCATGGAAACCCCGAATACCATTCCAACGAGATCTAAGTGGAAGTGTTCACTTCTTACTTTTGAAACATGTCTTTGAACTATAGAAATTCATTGAATGTTTCCATCGGACTGCAAAAGAGGTTCTTAACATGCTTATAGGTTCATGAAAACTTGTATTTTACTGGGGAAGACCAGCTGATCAACCAAGCTGATTAAATTTTGATTACATTGTTTTATCATGAGATGAACCCAGTCAATCCCGAGATGAAGCCAGAAGAACACTGCTGACTAAAGTAAACAATAATATAGGTTGAAATCAGTATAGCTAGAAATTGAAATGTAGGAAATCAAAGATGTTCAGACCAGATGTTTCATATTTCACCAGAACTTTTACCATCAAAGACAAAATTTTGGGTCTGCACAAATCTTATTGACCAATGAAAACCCAGAACTAGAATTTTTCATCCTTAAAATCCAATTTGAATTTCAAACCATGGGCTCTCTTTTTCTTCACTATCTATTTGGGCAGCCTCCTCTAAAATTTACAACAGTAGGCAGAGTCACATTCACTGCTTCATCTGGCAAGGGATCACATTGTTACTCATCAACATATTAGAGAATCAAACCGGTGAGCAACCAGAGCCAAACGCCATTCAACATGCTAAATGACAGCCACAACCATGAGAATGACATGTGAATGGCTTTAATTTTGATGAGCGCTCTACCTAGAACACAAAGGAATGAGAGAGAGAAAAGGAAAACAGAAAACAAGTCCTTGTTTTTTTGGGGGGGAAAAAGGAGATTGAAAAGAATCAGCAATATTAATAGGACTATAATAGTATTGTTAAAGTTGTAGTCTACTCTACTGGATTGATTCTCATTAGGGGTGTGAATCCTAATCGCCATCAAATACTTGGACCATAGGGGTAGAGTCAGACAATGTAAATCCTGCCTTCAAGTTGAACTGAACCTCAATTGCCTTGGTGCCCAAAGGAGTACAAATTTATCTTGCTAACTTGGAAATGGTAATTAAGCCATCAGGGGTCTGGTCAGTTAGAGTGGTGGTGGTGATAGTGGGGCCCAGATGTTTTCTAATTCAATCCAGAATAATATTCAATTTATGTAGATGCATAATTATAAATATTATGAGCCATGTGATATGCAACTAAAATGTTACTTGTAGTATCAATTTACAGGAACAAATCATAACAATGAGATCAGAATAATTCACCTCTATTGTTGCATTTGGAGGGATTTCTTGGACTCCCTTGCTTCCATAGGCAAGTTGAGGAGGAACAATTAACAGTCGCTGCAGAAAACTAACTAATTACTGCTTGATGAAGCCTATGATCCAACCCAAAATCTAAAAAATTTCCACCCCTTTTATACAAAAATATTAGTGAGCTAAAATATTTTAGTAAGATGTCAAAACCCCACCCCACTGCCTTGTAAATTTATAATCTTAAAAGGCCTAGCTGACTAGGGACCTGAATTTCTGGCAGAACAATAAAAATCTGTTGTCTACATATATAAAATGCTTGAATAATTATTTGACAATAAAATATACAAAGATAAAGTAAAAAACAAAGAAAATAGTTGCGTAGTACAAATTCCAATTCTATGATAGTTGCTCAGTAGTGTCCTGAGCAGTGGCCCAGCGAAGCTTCCCATCAAATGGCTAAAGGGCCTCACAAATTTAGTTGTACTGATTGTCAAAATTTTCAATGACATTTGTATCAAAACATGGAGACCTGCTCCTAGAATCTGTTCTCACCTGGCCTCCTACTCGCATGCCTTGTACCCCTAAATCCAACCCTTTTAGGACTGTTCCCCTATCAGATTGGCCTACATCAAATCCATAGGGCTGCAATAATTTAACCATGTTCTCATCAATCAACAAGAAAAGTTTCCAACAAAAATATATAACAGGGAAAAGACATGGAATCAGAATTCTTAGTGTTGGGAAACCAACTGGACACACATTCCACGTAATAAACTTAAAAGAATATAGATATTTCTGCATGACTGAGTGCATATGCACAAAGAACATGTAAAACTAAAATACATTACAGCAGGCCTACAATTTCACATTGCCTAATTGTTGTAAAACATATATCTACATTAATATTACAATTTTGACCAAACAAGGAGGTAGGAGTGCATCTTTCTGTAATTAGAAACTCTAAACCTAGATGTTTGATGTCAAACCATAGTCCCAGAAAGCAGTGTGATTGGATGGTGCATGAAGCTTGATAGATTACAATTACACAGCTAGAAAGTAGTAACACAGGTAAATCATAATTTCCTTCATTTGTTTACAAAAGCTATAATTGGTTCAAGTTACAAAACGGTGATGTATCCTGGTCAAGAGGAGACAGTACCATGAGCTCATCTAATTTAGAATCTAAATATTCAATAGTAGTTCGAGGTTGAGCTTTTATATCAGATGGAAACAGGTTAGTTCAAATTCATAAAATCATCACTGTCAACATGCTTCACATATAAATGTGTACAAAAATTTGTTGCAAGAGGTGTACAAGAGCAACTGCCTTGTTTATACATGAAAGAACCAGTTCACTTAAAACAATCAAATAGAGGATAAATAGTTCTTTTGGAACTGGGAATGCTAAAAGAAAACATGGAAATAATGGGGTTCACTTTCTCATGCCACTGCATTTGCATTTGATGTCTCATAATAGCTAGACTACTGACTTTTATTAAGGTAATATACAAAGAGGTGTCAAATTTGGTTGAGTTACTTGGATCATACCGTTCCTCCTCCAACACCCATTCCTTGTCTACTAGTCATAAAGGTGATACCCCTCCATTTAGCAACATAGTGAACCTACAACATGATAATCTGATTATTTCTGAATTCTAAGTAATAGTTAATCACCTAATAAATTGAAAATGAAAAACAGCAATTGGGAGGGGGGAGAAACTGATAAGATCAGTATATATGGATGCACATGTTAGTCTGTCTGAACTGGACATAGAAAAACACAAATTTATCATCTGCTAGAATGAATCAGGTCCTGTAGTCCCTTATTTTCATGATTAAATGAATTCATATAATAAGCCATTCAATAAAATGTTACTTTCTTTATATAACTATGAGACAGCTCAGAGTTTGATCTGTTGTCATTGGGCCTCGCAACTCTGGCGGCTGTCAAATTTGACAATAACAAAGATCAATTTCCAACAAATTGAGGTATCTGATTGTTAAATATTTTAAGTATTCTTCTCACCTCTAAGGTCACAGATTGTTGTCTTTTGGTCCAAAATCTCATTAGATATGACAAGGGCACCCATGTTATGTAAATTTCAGTCTTCAGAATATAATAGTATCAGTTACATTGGTGAAAACATTGACAAGCTTTGAATAATGTCAAAGTTTCCCCTTCAAAAAATTCTACAATTGAGTCGGTACTAAAAATCAAACTAGATGGTAATCCAACACATATAGTTAATGACTTGAAAGGTGTTCAGGAAGACTCTCCATAGGAGCAAATTTTGAAAGGTTTAGTCTGTGTATCATATTGACATCTAGATGCTCATATGAGTCAACTCTGTATATAACATGCAAAAGCACTAATGAGTGAAACATATTTAACTGGGTCACAACCGTACTGCGACACGGGATCCTTTTACAGCCTCAGCTCCATCCCCAACCTTCAAATCATAGTACCTGAAGACATCAGAGTTTCATCACACGCTGGCCTTCAACTATACACCTCTTAAAAAGGAAATCAACAAAAAAAAATAGCGTGGAAATTTAAAGATTACGAGTTATGAAGCATGAACACTTTAATCAGACACGACTTAGGACACAACACAACACTTCAAATCCTAATGAGATACTTCAAATTTTGAAAGAAAACCAAACTGAAGACTAGTCTATGCAATGCCAAGCAAAGAAAAGTGACAGATTCTGTTTCTCTAGGCAGAAGAAAACTTAAAATAAACGTAATAGATGAAGGAATTCCTCTGTGATCATATCTATTTGAAGGGGTTTAACACACTTTAAAATTTTATATGTCATTAGTAATTAGTCATCTGATACTAAAGCAGGAGGTAGAAGGATCCACAATCAGAGGGATTTCAGAGGTGATAAACATCTACTGACTTCAGACCACTGGGCAGGGTTGTGTAATCACTTTCAGGAATTTTTGCTCCTCGTAGCTGCAAAAACAAAAGGTGCACAATTTCAATTAGAAGTCGGATTTCGGAACAATCGTTTATTTGAAAAACTCAGATAATAAAAGAGAATAATGGGGACACATACGGCTCTTCTACTTGTGCTAACAGCTCCAGCCACATCACATGCATAGACTCCAGCAACTGACATAAGATAAAACATTTAAGCATATGATTTTTTTTGTAAGTAGATAACTAGTATTTACAAAACAATTTTTGAAAATTATTTACAAGCTCCCCCTCATGGAAAATGGTACCACTAATTGAAATAAATCCACAATAACAACCACAGATTCAGATACCAATAAGATCAAATACAATGAAGGACCCAATGAACAAAATCTTTTTTGTTTTTTGTCCTTTGAGGATAGGATCCATTTGATAAAAAATTATGTGCATGTATAAGCTCAAGTGACTGGAATGAAGAGTAACAGAAAAATCTGAAAGAGAATCCTGGAAGATAGTTAACTAACCAGTTGTGAGGAGACAACTGAGTAATGTCCTCCTTCCCTCAATCTGTAAAGACATTGAGGCTGGTTCTGCAGCAGCTTTATCCGAGGCAGAATATGAGCAGTGGCAGGGTAACCTATACGAAATTTTGTTGTGATGTCTTTTGTGTGTCCCTGTAGAGTTAACAAATTGCCTTAACTTTGTTTGGACAAAAGGCAGCATATATAAGGAGAAGCAGAGCAGAGTGTGAGTTTACTTGTGAAGAGAATGGAGGTAAGTGGGCAATGGAGTTGTGTAGGATGGTGCTGATGGCGGAAAAGAGAGAGTTCCATGATGTTGGTTGACAACTTGGCAGTGAGACCAGAATCTAGTTTAGTTTTTACTTTTTAGTTTGGTTAGCGAGGAAGCAAGAGAAAGAAAATAGAGAGGATAACGTGGTTGATTCCATCCACAATTTTGAAGCATTTAGAAATCACGGAACTTGACTCAACTAGATCTACAAGATTGGATTACTGATGTGTAATGATATGTCACCAACAAACCATTCGAGCGCAAAATGTGACCATCTCAAATCTTAATGGGTACTCTAATGGAAAAAATTTCTAATATACTCCGCTCCTCTAATGCGAGATAAATAAAAATATGGAGATAATAATAATGCGAGATTTTTTTATTTTCAAAATCTAAATATTTTTTATTTTAAATGAGGGAGAATTATATATAAAAGATAAACTTTGATTCACTCATATAACCAAAATTCCAACAACTGGGAAATAGAAAATGAATTCACTACATATATAGAAATGGAACTCTTTTTCATCTATTTTTTTTCTTTTATATATGAAATGAATCATGTTTTTTTTTCTTTCTTATATTGAGAGTAATAATCATGAGTTCCCAACTTAAAATTTATTAGTGTTATCGAAATTCACATAATAACATAAATAGTTTCCATTACGAAAACAAAATGAAGAGCTGATCTTATAATTAAGATTATTTATTCTTTCATGTCGATCAAAAAATATGTGATAGATGTTTGGTTAATACTATTAAGATTAAGTTTGGTATCTCTTCTTAAAATTGAGAGTAAAAAATTTAACGATGAATTTTTCATATATTTTTTAAAATAAAGTTTATCATTAAAAATTTTTTACCCTTATGATTATGACACCAAATCGGCTCTAAAAGGTAATACTTTAAGCATGCCAAATCGAACGAGAAATTGGCCGAGTATGTGCATATATTTGGTTTTAAAATGTACTTTCACTTCTCACAATAAAGCTTATGTTTTGTTTCTACTTTAGAATTAATTCTAGGCTAGAATATATTTCATTCATTCTGAAATTGAAGAAAACGACTCATTAAATAAAGTCTCTTTGTGCAGAAACGTACAAATTACAATGTGAATCACTCATTAAATGGAATGGCATCGCCATTATTTTGCAACAAATGCAGTGTCACTGCTTCTATACCAACCGCAGAGTTTCTTTTTGGCTAGTATCAATAATTACATGGCGAGGACTTGGCCTAACTATTTTTTGGCATTTTGCTTGGGAGATGGTATGGATATATATTTATAATTTGACTCAAGCACTAGAGCAAGATTTCCTTGCAGGAACTTTAGGTTCCTTTGCTCCATAGGAAACAGAATGCCTACCAAGGCACTTGAGTTCATCACTGTCTTTCTCCTCTGGTTTCACTCTTGCCTTTTCACTGCCTTCAACCCATCTCTTTAACCTTTTAAGCAACATTCTCCTCTTGGAACAAGCACGATCTTTATGAGCAGAACCAAAGCAAGGCACATTGTGATGCTCCAAAAGGGAATCATGTAATTCATGGTCTGATTGATAATGGATAACGTCACCGCTTCCTTCAAATTCCAGTTCTATATGGTCTCGGTCCTGATCCTGTTGTTGCTGTTGCTGTTGCTGTTCTTGTTCTTGGTGCCTCATTAACTCGTGCTTTAAGCAAGCATTGGTCCTCCGCAAGTGAATCAGCTCTTCAACTTCAGCTGCGCGTTCCTTCTTGACCTGCTCTAATTCACTGAGAAGCTGGTTGTAATCTTCCTTAGTTACATCTCCAGCTTCAACCTGCAAATAAGAAACCTTGTAATGATTAGTTACTAATACACCCCCACCCAAAAAAAAAAAACTATTTTTTCTGGCTAATAATTCTATATGACTGCCTATATGTATCTCTGGTGCTTACCTTAGATGCATATGATTTTTCTGCTGTGTCAAGCTTCTTCAGAAGTTCATTCTTCTCATCCTGCAATCGATCCAAATCCTTTTGTAGCTCTCTGATTTCATCCTCTAATTTATTGATGACACTAATCCTTGTTTGCAAGGCATCATGGTTTCTCAAGATTTCTGCTTCGTCTGCTTTGATCTTCAAAGTGTGCACCTTTATGAGGCGAGATTGGGCCTTTGATTTCCTCAGTAGATTCTGAACCTTCCTCTGAAGCATCCTATTCTCTAATTTCCAATACTCAAGCTGTTCAATAATTCTCAGATATTGGACTACAAAGTTCTCCAACCTCATATTCTCCCTCTCCATGGATGAAATCTCTCTATCCAAGGATTCAAAGCGAGCAGTCTCTATTGACAGTATGTTTTTTATTTCCATAAGCAGAGATTCTTGCTCTTTCAAATCACAATATTGGTCAAACTGCAAACGTAAGGCCAATTCTCTCATTTGCAGACCTTCAAACCAGCTTCTTAGGCCAGTAATCTCTTGTTCTAAACATGGGATGTCATGGATTACCGAGCTCCCAGAAAGAACGCTGCTATCCATGGATTTAGTTAGTTCTTCATCTTCCATAGGAGCGAGGCTGTGAAAACTTTCTTCATGTTTAGGTCCCTGCTGAGAATTGGTTTCAGGGGAATCAGCCTCATTTTCTGATAAAGCAGAGGCTTTAGATAGGCTTTTCTTAGCCATGATCCAGGCATAGATGAAACCAGCCAAAGATACAGCCAAAGGAACACCAGCTTTGAGGATAACTGGCTTTAGGTTCTCTGCCTTCAATGCTGTGCTTTCCATCCAAAAGAATGAGAAGTTTCAGTTTTTTGGTTAGATTGTTTTTCTGATCAAAACCCAATTGAAAACACGACCAAAAATCTGAGTTTGATCCTTGCTATGCTATCAAAAGGTTTAAAAAAGTTGCATATTTTGCCTTTTGTCTCCTTGGCTTTCCTTTGTTTAGAGGAACATTGATATGTAGCTTTTTTACCACTACAGGAGGCCTTCTACGCCACCATCATCTCCCCCTCCTCGTGCTCTTAGGAATCTGATTCCTTTCCGGATTAATCAATTCCACTTGCAAATTGAATTTTGCCATGTCGGGCTTCTTTTCTTCCAAGGGGTAGGTGTGATATTATATTGAGTTTTAAGTAACCCCTCGAACTAATAGAAAAGTAGTCATCATTCATTTATTTTATTAATGTGGATTTAAATTATTAATATTTATTTTTTAAATCATATTCAGACATTTTTTTTTTTGAACATCCATTATTCTCACTCCACCCTAAAAATGTTGAAGGTGGATTCTTAAATTTGATAACCTAAGTGAATTTTTGAGTTACCGGTTGATTATGTAGGGAAGCAAAAGTAACGAGAAAAATGCTTCAATTTTGGGATATAAGATTAGCTAAGTAAGTAAGTAAGATTTATGAAATCTTAACTTTTTAGTTAGATTTGATTTGTGAGAAATATGATTCGAGATTGAATGAGAATGATTTAAAGTGAAAATAAAAAAAATTAATACGTAAAGTGATGTGACTATTTTTCTATTAGTGAGAATTATTATATATTGTTTTGTTAGTTTAAAAAATTGTATTGACAAGTTTGAAAGCATATAAAAGTTTTTTAAATTTGAATCATAGTTGAAGGAGGTTCCTTCAAATACTTGATATTTATTCCAAATGTTTTATGAAAAGTACTTTTCAAAATGTTTATCCAAACGTTATTTAGCTTATTTTAAATCACGCTTATGACAGTAGAACTTATTAAATAAACTTTACTCTAATAAGTACTTATATAAATTATTTATCCAAACAGAGTCTTAGCCTTGATCACAAATATTTCTAGTAGGATTTGAACACTTCCACTGCAACTAAAGTCTTGTTCACTGGAACTCAATTTGTCATTTAGTGTGTGTTTGAATTAATTGTAAAAAAAGATGATGTGAAAAATTGATTATGTGTATAATTAATTTTTAAAAAAATCGATTATGAGAAAATTAATTTATGGTTGGATATGTTAATTCATAATCGATTTTATAATAAAGAGTTTTGTTTAGATTGTATAAAAAAATCTTTTTTATGTATTAAATTACCAAAAAATATATGAAATAATTGAAACAGTTATTTGATTAAGAGTAAAGATGTATTTCTCTCTCAAAACTTTTGAAATAATATGAAATCAAATAATTAAAAACTTAAAATAACAATTATTTTTAAAAAAATTATTTTTAATTAAAAAAAAATAATCTTAACTTATAATCAATTTTATACACTTTAAATAAATAAAATAAATTTTAAATAAAATAATTTTTAATTAAAAAAAACGATCACGCTAAAAAAAAAACGTCGTAGTAATCATTGAGAAGAGCAGTTTACACTATTCAATTTGAAGATGCTAAAAATTTCCATTCCCTCCATAAACAAATTTGTCAGTTTAAATACTTCTACTCTAGTCCTACATCCATATCACTTGAGTTATACCCTAGTGCCGTGATACTGACAGCTAGCTTCTTACAACAAAACTTTTTTTTACTGCATAAAATTACTTTTAGGTAAATATTTATAAACAATTTTTTTTGGAAAGTTATTTTTTCATAATTAATTTTACTAAAATGCATTATCGATAAGATAAGTGTAACAAAGAATTTTATACCAATTACCCATTACTTTGCACTCTAAAACTATATATATTTTTTCTCAAAATGCATCCTATGTTTAGTCTACAAATTTCACCAGCGCCAAAAAGATTTGGCAAAATATTTACAATACAATATCATAATCGTTAAATTAAAGTAGATCTTCTTTTCTTTTTATTTTTATGATAGGATAAAATTACTCTTGTAAACTAGTACAAGCATTTTAGCAATTTTTGAACGAGCCGTACATATATAATACCTGAAAAGATATTAAATAAAAAGGAAGAAAAAATACAGTTTAGCTGGCTATCCAGCATCACATAATATAAAAACTATCTCTTAAAATATGTTTGGGATGAAAGAGTTTGGAGGGGAGTATAATTTTTTATTTATAAATTAAAAAAACTTAAAAAATTTTATAAAAATAATTATTAAAAAGTTACATGATAATTTTTTATTTTATTCTTTTTATTTTTAAAAAATCTCAAATAAATAAAATATTTACTTAAACTGAAAAATTACACATCTCTTTATTTTTTCTCTAAACTCCTCTTTATTTTTTCTCTAAACTCCTCGATCTAAACATGTCCTACATGAGAAGTACACATCCAACAAAGTTATCTCTAAACATTAATACATCTACATTTCCAAACCTTCCCATCTAAACAAATAGCCATTTAATTATTTGTCTAGATTTCTGATTGTACCTCATAGGATCAATAGTAGATTAGTTAGGAATGAAGTTAGGGGACCAATAAAATAAATATAAGGGGGGGAATTAGGGATGTAATTATAGTGACTAGTTGTCTAGATATCTAGTTGTGCCTCATAGGACTAATTACTAATTAATTTAAAATGAAGTTAGAGCCTTAGAGGACCAATCAATATAAGAAAAGAATTCAGAAAAATAACAATAGTAATTTCTATTGTGCTTAACTCTTCAAGGTCATATATATAAATCTCTGGCTTTTACAAACCTAGTTAGAGCCCAATACTACAACAGATTATAGGGCTATAAGCTTGACAATAAGAACCCAACACTACCGCCCAATACTATTGTAAGGTCCAAAAAAAGTTTGACCCAAAATAAGCCCATATTCTTCAGGCAAAATCTTACAGAGATCAAGATTCAAGTGGTGGAAATGATATTTTTTTGAGCCCCATAAAGTGATCTGCCTTCAAATCTCAATTCAACTTAAAAAATAATCAAATCTATACTTTTTTTATATTGTGATCCAGAGATCACAAATTTATCATATCACACAAAAGTATTTAATAACACAAGGCTATGGTAGATCCATCCTTTGTAAATTGTATATTAGTTCCATCCATATTCTGCAAGGTTTTAAATGGAACTAATCATGTCATTAATCAAGGAAAGCCTAAACTCTCTAGACATTAGAGAAACTATTGACAATTTAAACAATAATGCATGGTGATATAACGAAATAGTTTATTACTAAACTGCTTTTCTTTTTATCTGCTAAAATCACTATCATTTGTTTTTTTAAATGGAATAAATTTTATTTTATTTGATGGCACTTTTAATAATGGTGTCATCTTTGTCCACCTTAACCAATCGCACAAATTAAGTTTAATAAAGTGTAATATTAATTGTTTTGTAAGCTTAGCTTCTTAATAAGAAACGTTTAATGATATTAGTGTCACGTGCAGAGTTCGTTTCCTAATCAGCGTACACATCTTTCTCTTTTTTCTCTCTTTTTCTTTCCTTTGAAATTTTCTTCAGAAGTTTCCCTTAAGTTTTACCTTAAAAATATGGCCTCCAATAATCTAGCGAAGCCAAATACCAAAAAAAAATACAATATTAATTACGTCTCTTATATAAGAGTTTTTATAATTCAACAACGTTGCTAGATTTGTAGTTAGACTTGCTTAGTTAAATAAGAGAACTTATTTTTCATTATGTAAAAAAATTGAGGTTTGGATTAGAAAATTGAAAACACCTCATTCCATCATGTCAGTAATCATCCGTTCCATTCCATCTATCAAAGAAATAATAGAGATTCTTATTTTTGTGGAATTAAGGTTTAGAATGGAAGGAATATTTTGACTTTTCTTGAAACAAACATAGATTACTCATTCCCATGAAATAGAAATAGAAACAGAAATATAAATAAAATAATTTTTCCATGATATCAAATGTACTAACAAATGTATAGTTAATGGGTGATTTTTTGAAATTCTCTTCTTCCCTTTTTCTTTTAAAATAAAAAGTGGAAACAGCTTATCCCAGAAATAAAAGAACTTGTAGTTATGGCAATTCGTTAAAACCTTTTTTAAAAAAAAAAATAAGTTGAGACACTATTGTTTATATATATATTAAAAATCTTAGTATATTTAGTGTTTTTATGGGTACAAAAGACTATTTTAATATAAGATTTAATGAATACAAAATTAATGTAGTCTATTTGATCCCTTCAAAATACAACCATGTTTCAATATATATATATATAGTTAGCAGATGATTATTGAAAAATTTAAAAATTCTGAAAAGAAATTATAGTTAATGACAATCAATTATATATTTAAAATTTTAAATCTCTTATTTTCTCTATACTTATGAAATGAAATAATCAAGGTACTTGTCAAGTTGTTGGTTGTTACTATGGTTGTTTGTTTATAATTTCTATTATATTGCATCTCACTCTTATTATTGAAGTAAAGTTTAAGTGACATATCGTTAACATTACTGTTGTCTATTTATCTTTCAATAAAATTAGTAGTTAACGATGTTTTTTTTCCTTTCAACTGAAAATAAATGGATTCAACTTTGTCCCGTGGGAGCTCACTTGGTAGTAGGGACGTGCTGCAGTTGTGCTTGATACAGGACAGCAGGAGTTCGATCTCGCACGATGTATTTCCCTCTTTCCTGAATCTCCCTTCAGAGATCTTTTAGGCCCCACTTTAGTAGTGGAATTTCCACCGGCTCCAGTGGGGTCAGTAACAAAAAGAAAATGGATTCAACTTCAATCGGGGAAAATTTTAATGTTAGCTTGTTTACTTTGCTTTCCTATAAACTAAGTACAAGGGGTTAGATTCAAAAGCACGAGGCAAAAGCGTAATTACAATAGTTATGATAAGAGTAATGATATGTCTCAAGGGACATAACCTAGTCAATTCAGTGGGCTCAAGTCAAGCTCCGTTGGCATAATAGTTTATAAAAGTTTGGTTGGTATCTCCATTCATCAAATAAATTTTATTTTATTTTATCTGAAACGTGTTTCAATTATTATATTTTATTTTTAATATTTTTATAATTAAAGTTATTAAAAGAGATTTTTTAATTAGAAACTCAGTTTAACTGTAAAATAAATTAATTTAAACATACACTTGATAGGAAATCTTTGCACTTTCTAGTGGCTTTCTCGCACTAAACATGTCATGACTCCTTTTGCTATTAGTTAAAGACCACCACCACCACCGTCTACTCAGTAAAGCAGAGAGACCAGTCCCGTGAGTAATTAAGTTACGTTTGATGTTAGTGGCAAGTGTTAAATTTAATTCTTAGCATGTGTATATCTTTTTTCTTTTTCTCACTCTCTCCTCTCTTTTTTTGAAATTCCCTTCAAGAATTATCCCTAAATTTCACCTTAGAGATGAAGCTCCCACTACTTGGGGTCAGGTAATAAAAAATAACCAGACCTTTATGCAGGATATTTCTATTATGATATTCCGATAACTATTTGATTTTGGCAGCCAACCTTCCAATCCAAGTCTTTTTTTTACTGTTTATTTGTTTTTCCTTTGACTTCGCTCATGCATACAAGGCCATTTCAGTTTTGGTATTTGTAAGCATCTGTGAGAATAATGGCATTTTCTTGATTTCATATACTGTCAAACAAAGGTACCTTGGTGAAGTTAATCAACGCATGAATGTAAATTTAATAAACATTTCACTGAGGTGAAGGGCCTCATCTGGGCAGAAAAGTCCTCACCAATCCATTCCCTGTCTCTTAGTCACTCAGGTCAGTCTCTATGAAGATGTGTAGGGCCCACAAAGAAAATGCCCGATTAGCTTCTCGGAGCCTAATCAGTCACGAGCCAATTTTGCTTTTGTCAGTCCATTCCATCAACCCACAAAATTTCATATGAGGTGATCACCACACAATGACACAAGACAAGAGATCTGTATTCTGGCCTGTGTCCTGAATCTCTTGATCCCTGATTCACAAGCCAGGGACCCAGAGTCGTATTTGTGGTACATTAAATTTTAAGTAATCACAATAAATTTACGTTCACACACTTTTTATCTATTTTTATATAAATAATTAGATAACACTTTAATTTTATTACAACTTTTATGAATGGTCGATATTTTATGCTCATATCTCAGTATCTCACATTCTTAGGCAATTATTTTTTTCTTCAATTATTCACTTTTCTATCCACGTAGTCAATTTGGAACAGTATCAATCATCACATACATCAAACGTGCTCTTTCCTTTTTTTCTTTTCTTGTCAAAATTAAAACGTAATAATCATGTGTTAATATATGATGATTAGTCCAAGTTTTATAACAGTGCGGTAGTGACAAATTTGAGTTTGAGTAGCTGTATGTGTTGATTCATAAACAGGCACAGTTAATATATATATATATATATAAAATTTAATTTCTATTCATTCTCAGTGTAAAAAAATTTTATATTGTTATTAATCATATATTGACACATTATTAAAAGAGTTAGACTTTCTAGGTAGTTGTTGTGATAGTCAAACTCTTTTAATAATTTCACAACACATGATTGAATAACAGTATAAAAAAACTTTACACTAACGGCAGATAAAAATTAAACTCATATATATATATAGCAAACTATGAAGTGTGGCTGAGTTAATTCTTTTATCAATGTCACTTGTTATCCATTTTAATATTACCTAAAGGTTAGTTGAGTTAGTAAGTAAGTTTACTCTCACATAATAAGATACAAGTTTAAATTTTAGTAGAAACCGCTTTAGTTGGAAAATAAAAAAAAACTCTTGTATTTTAAGTTCTTGACCGTAAATTAGTCTCGTATGGAGCTTTTTGGATCGAGTGTTGTCCCTCAGTATCCTCACTCGTTAAACTCTTTGATTCCTCTATAAGATAGTAGCTTAGAGTACAAAGATTTATACTATCTCTCAACCATAATAATTTCTACTGAAATTTAAACTTGCATCTTATTTCATAAGGACAAGTCTCTTTATCAGCTCAACAAATTGTGAGTTGATGAGTTTGATTTTATTTTATTACATTTAAAAAGTGAAAAAAATATTTCTTTATTAAAAATAATAAAATTACATATTATTAATACAAAATTTATCTAGAACATCGAAGCCTAAAATAATTAAATAATGAATGTTTTTATAAAAATATAAAATAACATCGAAGTCTATAATTTTTTATAAACTAAATTTTTTATAAAATAAAATATATGTTGTACGAAAAGAATATCGAAGTCTAGAATAAAGATATGTTGTTTTACTTTTCACAAAAAAAGGTCTGTTATTTTATATCTTTCAAAGTTTGGATGTTCTAGACTTATATATTTCCTTAAAAAAATTATAATTTTTTAATTAAAAATATGTAATTTTAACATCTTATATATATGTATATTAATTTTTAATTTTTAATTTATTTAATAAATTAAATTCTCTTTCTTTATTAAATATAATATTACTATTATCTCTCTTCATTAAAAATATTCTTCATTATTCTTTTTCTTCTTTAAATTGTGTAATTTTAAACCATTAAAATAAAATATAATCAATGATGAGAAATTAGTGTAAGAAATACTATTACATCCGTGTAAATTGAACGTTTAACTCTTGTTTTTCACAACAAAAACACTCATATAAGTGGTATTTTTATTATATTAATATATTATTAATTATTAATATTTTACGAAAAATATTTACAAATATTTTTTATAAAAAGTTATCTTTTTCTATTTTTTATTTGATCAAAAAAGTCAATTTATCTTTTTTCATTAAATATACGTTTCACTATTTTTTATTAAAAACATATGTTATTATTTTATTTCTTCATTAAATCTAATAACTTTAAACTATTAGATTAAAGTGAAATTAATTATCAGAGGTTAGTGGAAAGAGTAAATTGATCCTGATTCTATATAGACAAGACAAACTTACAATGATACTTATAAAATACTTACTAATGAAGAATTACTAACAGAAATATAACCAAAGACCTTTTCATAGATGCTATTTGATCTTGCAGTTGAATTAATCTTCATTACCACTTTACTCAACTAGTTAAGCCAATATGCTTTGGCAAAATATTTAAACATTTAAAATCTTGATCTAAATATTTATATATTTTATACACATTTAATTTTAATTTATTTTTTATTGCTAAGATTACAAGGTGTGAGTGGAACTAACATTAAATTTGTCCTAGCCATAATATACTTTAATGGTTTGTTTGTTTTGAGAGAAATGAAAAAGAGATAATTAGAGAAGAGAGAAATAGAAGATAAATGAGGAAACTCTCTTGTTTGGTTAAAAGAGAAATAGAGAAGAAAGAAGAAAAAAAAAGTAATGAGTCTCACAACTTTTTCATTTCTCTCCAAAAGTGAGAAGAAATGAATAGAGGTAAAAATTTGACTAATATACCTTTCTTTTTTTTTTGTTTTATAAATCAATAAATAGGGGTAAATATGTATTTACAACAAAAATTAATTTTCTTTCTTTCCTATTTCTCTCTTAATTATCTTAATCCAAACAACTTAAAAATCTAATCATTTTATATTATATTTCTCTTCTCTTTATTTCTTTATACTTTATTTCTTTCCACTCTATTTTTCTCTTAATTCAAATAAAGCCTAAGTGAGTTTCTAATTCCTATACTATAAATAAAGTCTGCTCACATAAAATTTAATTTGTTAATTGAATTACACTTCATATAGCTTGTGATTTTGATGTATTATCATCAATTTATTTATGTTATTCCATTAAAAAAATTTAACTGATACGTAAAAAGTAGTCGATTTTTTTTAATGCTATAACATAAGTCATTTTTTTAATAAAATAACATGATTAATCTTATAATTCATCCCAATTAAACAAGTCAAATTTCTTAATGATATAACATAATAGATTAATCGTACAATTCATCAAAATTAAACACATTTTATATTCATGCATCCTATAATACTCACTCCATTGAAAATAGTTGAACATTTAAAAGTTCAGCATCCTATGACTGACCACATGTATAAGATTTAGAAACGGTGGTCGACTCGTGGTGCATTGACCTTAAGAAGCTAAGAATGTCCTTTACCATAGTTAGCAAGAGTTGTTATGGAATGATAGGAGTAATATTTAGAGTAAATTGTAAATTATTTGTTGAATGTTAATTTTATAATAAATATTAAAAATAATTAATTTTATATTAAATATTAAAAAATTTATTAAATATAAATAATAATTAATAAATATTAAAAAATTTATTTTAAATACTAATATCTAAAAAAAAAATAGATAATAATTGTCTTACTTACCTCACACATAATAATAAGACACACAATACAACACAACATAGTGACAATACCCTCACCTTCCTCTCTCTCACTCTCTCTGTTGCTGCCTGTTGGCGTTGCTTCCATCCAAGTTCCAACTTGAACCTCTTCAACTCTTCTTTTCCCTCACTCCCAAGCGTTTTGCAGGAGCAGCAACCACCTCCTGCAAAATCGCTTACGCACCAAAAATCTCATCTCTCTCTCTATACCATGGAGGCACTGCGATTCTCCCCCACCCAACCGCCACGCCTTCGTCAACACCATTTCGCCAACATGGCTCGCAACCCTGTTCATGGCAACCCCATAGAGCGCCGCAACAAGACCTTCACCGCCGCCACGCTCTCCAAACCTGCGGCGGAGATAGCACCCATATCCACCTCGTCTTCTTCTTCTTCTTCCACCGCAACCTCCATAGAAGATCCGTTTCCAGTGTCCCCTTCATCGCCTCGTCTCAGGGTTTCCCCTGATTCCCTCCAATACCCTTCCGGCTATGTCGGGGCGGTGCCTGACGCCTCGCATTCCGATGGGAACGATAGCATAATCAGTGCCATGGATTATTTGACCAACATACTCTCTTCCAAGGTTTATGATGTGGCTATTGAATCGCCATTGCAGCTCGCGCCAAAGCTCTCGGAAAGATTGGGGGTCAAGGTTTGGCTCAAAAGGGAGGATTTGCAACCCGTAAGTTACAAGTTCTTTTTTTTTTTTCTTGTAAATGGATTTTTTAGTGTTAGTTTGTTTCTTTTGTGCTAACTGTGTCGTTGTCTGGGCAATGTAGCCCTGGTTTGTTACTGGGTCAAATTTTGATTTTGATATGGAATGATTCTGACTCCATCATGAAGAAATTATTGCCCTTTTGTAAGTATAACATTTTTTTTCTTTTTTGAGTAAATGTCCATTGTCCTATAAATTAGGCTATTCGTTTCATGTCAATTGATGCCCTCAGTTTCTTCATTTAAGGAAAGACAAATTTGATTGATTTATAAATGGAGGACCAAATGGACATTTACTCTTTTTTATTTTTAAGAAAATAACTATAATGTTCATTGTGTTAATATACCCATCACTGACTTTCAATATCTGGAGCTTTTTCGTGAATTTATATCAATTTAGATATTCGTTAACTTAGTTTGCCACAACTCCAAGGCCCTATCTCTCTGTTGCTCTTGGTAATATGCACTTGGTTTGTGGATTTATTTTGTTCCTTTTAACTTAAGCGAGATAATATCATCAAGGAATTCATAAAGTTGTTCTCTCTAAATTGAGGGCGCTATGCTTATGTTAAACAATTTCTCTTCACCTTAAACTACTGGCTGAAATCTTTGTGTGTCACGTGCTGGGAAGGGGACGTGAGGTTTTATTTTGAGCTTTCTTTGACCATATCCAAATCTGCATGTTCTATCTAGATCACTGGTCTTGGGAAAGAAAATGCAATCTTTAAAAGGCTTGGACTATGTAAATGACCATTATTTGGCTTTATTTAGATGGAAGGAACTATGTTCCATCATTTAGGATTTATTATAGTTTGTCTTGTTTTCTGCATCAGTATCCTCCTTTATTTTTCTTTTTTAAGTTTTAACTATGATAGACTTAATACACTTTCTTGGATTTTGTCACACCGCACCAAATGGACTCTGAAGTTTAACAGACCCTGTCTGGTTTAGCAGAACATGAAAAAATAACAGACCATGTGTATTTCAGTGGAAGATGGGCATTATTATTGAGTATCTGAAATTGTGGATTGTTGTCAATCCTAGGTTTTCTCATTTAAGCTCCGAGGAGCTTATAATATGATGGCAAAACTTACAAAGGAACAGTTGGAAAAAGGGGTCATCTGCTCATCAGCTGGAAATCATGCTCAAGGAGTTGCATTAGCTGCCAAGAGACTGAATTGCAGTGCTGTGATTGCTATGCCTGTTACCACTCCAGAAATCAAGGTACATTTTATTATTTTTTGCTTACTTGTTTGTTGGTTATATTCCCATAATAAGTCTGGTCAATTAAGTTACGTGTTTTCATTTCTTTTTCCTTTTCCTTTTTCTCCCTTTGAACTTTACAGTGGAAATCTGTGGAGAGGCTGGGTGCTACAGTCGTTCTCGTTGGGGATTCATATGATGAAGCACAAGCATATGCTAAGAAACGTGCAAAAGAGGAGGCTCGTACATTCATACCTCCTTTTGATCATCCTGATGTCATCATGGGTCAGGGAACGGTTGGGATGGAAATTGTGCGCCAAATGCAGGGTCCATTGCATGCAATTTTTGTGCCTGTGGGAGGTGGTGGTCTCATCGCTGGTATTGCTGCTTATGTGAAGAGGGTTTCTCCACAGGTTCACATGATGTTATGTTAATATTTTTTGCATTGTATGTCTTCCTTCATTAAGAGGAATGACTATTGACATCTGTTATACAGGTGAAGATTATTGGGGTGGAGCCCACTGATGCAAATGCAATGGCATTGTCTCTTCATCATGGTCAGAGAGTTATTTTGGACCAGGTTGGAGGATTTGCAGATGGTGTAGCTGTTAAAGAGGTTGGTGAAGAAACTTTTCGCTTAAGCAAGGAGTTGGTAGATGGCGTAGTTCTCGTAAGCCGTGATTCAATTTGTGCCTCAATAAAGGTGAGATGTCCTTTTGCTTGTGAAAGTTTGCATTCTGAATCTCTGATGCTTCATAATACTTTGCAGTGATAAGTTTGAGACAGTTTCCATATATATATATATATATATAAACTTCATTTATGATCTCTAGTCTATTGTCTTTTGTGCAAATGATATATAATTGAGAAATCCTTTGTATTTTTCAAATGAATGTAATTTTGTATTCTCGACTCTCGAGTTGTGTAGATGTTTTGATCAAGCTAATTGTTCTCATACTGGATTAAAATTCCAATGGTGTTTAATGTTCTTGATCAGAAGTTCAAGTGCAAAGTAATTGATATAATTGAGATTTGCTTGATGACTTATAAACTTGCAAGTCAGAAAGTAATGTCAATTTTCAAATTGGTAGTTGGAGAAGTATCTTGCATATAATAGCTAGAACTAGAATGACTTGATATTATTTGTAGTTTTGGAGTAATCATAGAATTATCATATACTTTGTGTGTTTATGTAGATTCAGTGATGTTATTGTTCTCCCTCTTTCTTGGTTGAGGTTGGGTGAAGGGGATTGGGGAGGGTGGTGGCAGTGGTAGGAAAAACCTGTTACTTAACAGCAGATTCATTTTTTTTTATCAGGTAGCCAATTTATCACAGGTTGAATAAAGGAAGGCATGGTTTCTTTACTTAGTGCTATAATTAGGTGAACTTGGTTGTTAATTGTACTCTGTACTTTTAGAGGCTGTCTGCTCTGTTGTAGACATTGTCTCTGTCTCTCAGTGCAGATGCTGTTCAGTTGGTGAGTTGTTATTGGCCCAAATGTAGTTCTTTTTGTTTGTATCAATGGACCTAATTTTCCGCATAGACCTTTGTATGTCTTGTATGTTGAATGGAAAGCACTGCAGATTCTGTATGACTTGAACTTTTAGGATATTACAATACTAAAACTTGTTGCAGGACATGTTTGAGGAGAAAAGGAGCATATTAGAACCAGCAGGTGCTCTTGCCCTTGCTGGAGCTGAGGCATACTGCAAGTATTATGGGCTCAAGGGTGCAAATGTTGTAGCAATAACCAGTGGGGCAAACATGAATTTTGATAAACTTAGGGTGGTAACTGAACTTGCTAATGTTGGTCGTAAACAAGAGGCTGTGCTGGCAACTGTTATGCCAGAGGAGCCTGGCAGTTTCAAACAGTTTTGTCAATTGGTATGTCTATACTACTTTAACTGATTTTATTTTATTTTCTAGAACAGGGTTCTTCATATTTGAACTGATTATCTTCTGGTCTGGCAGGTGGGGCAGATGAATATTACAGAATTCAAATACAGATGTAATTCCAATAAGAAGGCCGTTGTTCTTTACAGGTAAGATCATGGCAACAAATGCGTGATCTTTTTTTTTATATGTTTTTTTTCTCTATTTGTTTAAAACTCAATATATTCCCAGAATATTGATAATTTGACATCTGTCTGGCATAATTTATTAGTTTTCAATAACATTCTTTTTCTCTGGCAAATATCTGTTGACAAGTATTATGTCAAGACCCATATAATATTTTATCATCCTTTGTATTTGTGTGCAGTGTTGGGGTTCACACAGTCTCAGAAATAAGAGCAATGCAGGAGAGGATGGAATCTTCTCAGCTTAAAACTTACAATCTCACAGAAAGTGATTTGGTGAAAGATCACTTGCGTTACCTGGTAATTATATTGGCCAAAAGAATTTCCTTCATAGTGCAGTTTATTATCCCCAAATATATCCTTTTCCCTTTTCTGAACACTATCCCCAACTAGCAACTACCAAACTATGTAAATACTAAATACACTATCTAAGCTATTCATTTCTATTCAAACTAAGCTTCTTATTTTGATAAGAATTTATGTTAAGTATATTGAATTTTTCTGAGGATTTCAGTCCAAATCAGTTAAGATGTTGAAAATTAAGTTGGATCACTTGACTAAGAGTTGCTTCATGTGATTTGGTTGTCTTATCTTGCCATAGTCCCATTAAACATGTCACTCTCATGAACAGTGAATAACTGATCTTTTGTGTGTGTATTGTTGGACCGAGTTGACTTTGTTTTGAACACATTTCAGGTAGGAGGCCGATCAAATGTTCAGAATGAGGTTCTTTGTCGTTTTATCTTTCCAGAAAGACCTGGTGCTCTGATGAAATTCTTGGACTCCTTCAGTCCACGTTGGAATATTAGTTTATTCCATTATCGTGGGAAGGTGGGAATTTCTGGTTTTCTATTCCTTTAGTCAAACACACTACATGAGGTTTTATGCCTTTTCTTTCTTTTTCCTTTGATCAATGCATCTGATTGCCTCCTTATACTTCCTGGCCAACAGGGTGAAACTGGAGCAAATGTATTGGTTGGAATACAGGTACCAAGAAGTGAGATGGATGAATTCCATGATCGTGCTAACAGACTTGGATATGATTATATAGTGGTGAACAATGATGATGATTTCCAGCTTTTAATGCACTGATGATTGTAGCCAACTAGCCAGCATTGTGATGTTTCAGTGCACTAGATTATCATATTTATTTCAACAGTCAACTTCAAAGAGAGGGATGGGGGAAAGGAAAATGGCCTCCACACATGTCATCAGTTGACAAGAGGAACTAGAGAGAGCTTTTTACCTACTGATGCCATTTATCTCATTTTTGTAATCTATAAAATAAGTTCCCTTTATTTTTGGAAGAAAAACAAAATTGAAATCCTCTAATGTTGTAGACTGATCATTCATCTCTGTAACATATGCACCCGCTAGAAAGATTGTTTACTAAATTTCAGCAGCTTGAGGATTGTGGTGTTGCGTTTAAAAAGAAGTTGAAATCTTGAACGAACAGTCTTACACTCGCACAAGGACAGTAATTGTGAAGGATTAATTTGAGAAGCACAATCTACACAGGCAATGACAAATGATAAGACTAGCCAATTCTGCAAGCTCTTCCTTACAATGCATTCAAATGAGCTTTGGACAATACTGTTTGTCGTCAATTTTCCTGCTCTTGTTCCCTTCGTTACATAAATCACAAGAAAAGAAAAGACAGTAGACACTAGACAGCGAGAAACTACTCTAGACCTGTTTATTATGCAGAAGTATTTAAATCATGCGGATGTATTGTTTAAGAGGGCGGTTCATTGGATTGTGATAATGCCTATGGATGTGGGAAATGGTGGGCTCGTTTGTTTTTAGATACAGGTTCTCGAGGGTCTAAATCTGGTTCGAACCTTGATTTTAACAATTATTTTTTCATACTTTTGAAAGTATAGATTTAGGAAGTGTAGACACTTTAAAAAGAGCAGTGTCTATGTTAATAAAACACTTTAAATTTTATTTTATAGCCATGTAGGTCATTTGTGTCTGTGCTTCTTATGTAAGAATCGTAATAAGGGCATCTGTCTTTCATCTTTATTCGCACTTTTTAAACTAATTCCTTTTAGTTACAAAAGAGACATAAGATCTTACTCAGATGTTGTATTGAAATTCATTAAAAATTGAGTTGAATTGAATTAATTTGATTTAAAAATCAAATTTTATGTTTAAAATTCATTATAAAAAATTAGATTTAAATTAATTTAAAAATAAATTCTTATGTTAAGAACTCATTAAAAAAAGATTTGATTTTATTATTTTACTTTTATACCCTTATATCATTATGAATGATAATATTGTAATAAATTAAAAAGTTAGTAAAGATAAAAAAATCAGTCTAAATAATTAAATTTAAAATCAAATCAAATTTTAACAAATCTTATCATATTTGACAGAATTTTTAAATTTAAACTATTAAAATTCATAAGATTTTAAAAATCAAATTATTTCTTATTTTTTAACATTCTAAACACAAAATTTAATTTATAAATCAAATTAAATCTTTTTTTTTTTCGCATTTCAAATACACTCAAAATATTCGATTCCGGGCTCAAACAGTCTCTTTCACAATGTGAACTAGAAAGGATGTGATTTCAACGAAGCCTTATTTCAAACCTCAGTCTCTCGCATCATATTGATGAATGCCAGAAAAAAAAAACAAAACAAAAGAAAGAATGAAAGATACAAGCAGTCATAACAAAATTATTATCATATAACTTGAGAGGGTATCAATTATCAAGAATGATGAACGTTAATTAATGCCACCTCTCAAGTACATAACCAAGCATGATCTTGTTGGCTTTACATGAACTAGAAAGTGGCATACAAAAATGTGATGATTAAAGGGATAATAATTGATATGATATGACTTTGTAGCTTAGTGACATCCAATTTTCTTGAAAAGCAATTGGTGTTCGATTTCCATTTGGTCCCAAGTCTTAGAATATATATCCTTTTATAAACCGAAAAAAGAGACAATTTTAAAACTTTTGAACAAAAACAACTATTTGCTTTTTATTAATATTAGAGATATGCATGACAACCAACATAATCCACCTAGTAAGTATACATGTATTGAAATTATATGAGAATTGAGAACTTGTTACTTTCCTTTGAAGTTGTAGGTCTACTAATAATTATGCATCAACTCTATCTTTCGTATCTTGGTATTTTAGAAATATTAGGGGATTGAGTATACTATGAGTATTTAGAAGGTGATATATTGTTTGTGATCTTAAATCCCTTGTTTGTTCTAAAATATTACTAGAATTTTTATGTATCCGCAAAAGTTATGTAACGAGATGGCATAAATACTCTTCGTTTTTAAATGATCTAATTATAAGAACTTGATATTTTAGCCACATTCTATTGGTGCAAATCATGCTAACCAAGCATATCACTGGAACCTTTCCTTTTTTTCTTTTTTTTTATAAATACGCCTTATATCACCAAGTTTTCCCTCAAAATTCTTATGAACGTGTTATTGTTTTTTTTCTTTTGGTAAGATGTGTCTATGCTTTATTTAAATCACTGTCTGCCCCTAAAACAATATCACAAACATCCAACAAATGATGACACCTTGTGTACCTGGTTGAACAACCTGGTTGCAGGTTAATTAGATGGCAACAAGTGGGAAGAGGAAAGTAGTTGATTCTGAGAAAGATTAATCCTTTCTCAAATTAAAATAGCTTTTTTTTTTCTATTAAAAATTGTTTCATCTAAAATTTATCTTATTTGTTTAAAGTGTGTGAAATTGATTATAAGTTAAGATTTTTTTCGTTAACTAAAAACAATTTTTTAAAAAAAGCTTTTATTTTAAGCTTTTAATTTAGTGATTTTAACTTATTTCAAAAGTTTTAGAAGATAAATACTTTTTTTTCCCTCAACTAAATAACTTTTTTAATCATTTTATATATCTTTTGATACTTTAATACATAAAAGCGATATTTTTTTATACAATCCAAACAAACAAAAAATTGTCTTAAAACCGATTATGAACTAACATATCCAAACATATTAATTTTTTTATAATTAATTTTGTTAAAAATCAATTATATACATTATCGATTTTTAATATAATCTTTTTTTCACACATTCTCTAGTCTCTACCCATGAGTGAGTCTGAAGGAATAATTGATTAATTGATAATTGAGGAGAATCTTTAAGGGTTGAAGTCGTAACATGTAAAAAAATTACAACAAAATCAAGCACTTATTACTAAACAAAAAAATATAGTTGTTAGTTAGGTTGCAACTTTACTTTCTTATTGTGTTAGTGCATAGTCTTGCGTCTATATATGTTCTGGATGGGTCTGAGAGGTTTTGCAGTGTACACAGTGCATTGAAAAGTTGTGCTATCAAGTACCTTTGGTGTGCTCAATCATATGCACAATGAGTCCATAAGGTAATAGTTGGCTTTTGATATGTCACATGGATTTGCTATCCGAAAAGATGAAGTAAAGCGTGACAAGAATGGGGTGTTATACAATCTAGCGCCAGTGGGTTTGTTATGTTGCTAGATTCACGTCAAAACAAGAATATAAGCAGGGTGAACCGAAAGAGGGGAACCAAAGCCTTCAACAAGGACATGTTGCAAGCTAGGCAGCTCTTCGAGTTCGCTTGAACAAGGAAAGTGATCAGTGGTATATATATGTTGCATTGTTTGAGGAAAGTCACAAACCACCCATTACTGGAAACTAAATATGTTAACTTGCTCCCATGTTATAAGAAAATATCAGAAGCAAATGTAGCGTTAGTAGGAAGTTTAAAAGATACTGGTACTAATACATCACATAACTTTGGGTCATTGGCTGGACAGTGTGGACTGTACGTGGAGGTTATCATCATTATGCAAATGTTAGGTTAACTGGCACTGATTTGTTCAATTACCTTGCCAAAGAATGTAATGAGGAAGGATATGGTGGTGCAATGGCTGCAACATCTGGATATCTTCGTGGCAAGAAGCATATATAATGATCCGATGTTTTAATTTTGGATAACACAGTTCACAAGGAAGGTCTTTTTAAATTTTTGTTTTGGGTGGATGGACTTAGTCTTGCTGATTACACGTGTTTCTCTGGCTTGTTAGCATTTGACAGCACTTTCTAAGAAAAACATGTACAACAAACCATTTGTCATTTTCTCTGGAGCGAACCACCATGAGGAAACGAGTGTGTTTGCATGTGCTTTGATTGCATTTGGGAGGGAAGAAACATGTAAGTGACTAGCTGCTGTCCAATTTAATGGTGGTCATGACTCGTGAGTAACAAGAAATACCTCGCTATTGATGCAGATGGCGACAAGGCAATAAATTGTATTTCCTGAAACATATCATATATCGATTATGTCGGCGGCATCATCAGCAGCAGAGAGTAATTGCTTGAGCCGATGCATGTACGTTGACTATGATGTAGATGAGTTCGAGGAAGAATGGGGAAAATGCTTGGAGAAAATGAATAGGCGAAATATAGAAATTACTGATACTTTTTTTTTGGTATTGGAATATTAATTATTTGTAAATATTTATTAATTATTGATTATAATTAATAAATTCTAAATATTTATTGTTAGAACTAATAACTAATAAATATTTAACACAGAAAAAAAAAAATACTACTCTAACAACATCCTGAAACATGTATCTCAAAGGTACAGGAAATGGGCAAATGATTACTTACCTTACCTAACCTGTAAAAATTCTTTGCTGGTATGTACGATACCGTTTAGTTTTATTAATTGTTAGGTATAGTTAATTAACTCTAAATATTTATTATAAGAATTAATAATTAATAAATATTTAATACTTATCAAAGTGTCAGTATCCAATAACAAAACATGGTATCATAATAATATATTTTTAGTGTAAATCAGAGTATCTCATTGCTTAGAAGGTGAGAGACTAATGTCATGGGATACGGTTAGGTGCATGAAGCGAGAATCCCTCTTAATTGTGTTTTCTCCCTACACAACATTTTAAAAATTAAACTCCAAAACAAGATGCTTAAGGTAACGGAGTTCCTTCTACTCACACCAACGCAAGTTGGTGTAACATAACAAGTTATAACACGTATTTACTAAATGAGTACGAGTTTATACATAAGTTTAGTAAATATATGAATTTATCGAGAAAAAAAAACTGTTACCAGGTGAAATCATATGCATTGGGTCAATATTGGAGTTTCTTTAGATTGTTCCACTTAATCAGGAAGTATAAAAATTCTCATTATTTATTTCAACAGGAAAATATTTGAAATGTCTATGCAAATAGTCATTTACCAAAAATGTTTACAATAAAATGCATAATTTCATCATATTTGGCTATGTATATAAGGAGAGTTCAATTTTTATCTACGAGTAAAATTTTTTTACATTATCTAATCATGTGTTTCTACATATATTATTAAAAAAAATATTTTGCAATTGTTTTTGCTTGAAGAGAGGCTTCTTATGGTTTATTCACCGTTAAAAGTGCCTACTCTTACTTACATTACGAGGCACAGGAGTCTTGCATGGCTACTGAAAATTACTGTGGAAGTGGTGGCCTTACCGTATTTCTGTGTTCCTCTGGATAGCCTCACACAACTTACTCATGACAGCCCCTTAGCCAAGCAGATTTGGGTGCAAGATTTAGTCCCCAAAATACATATACATCCGAAATAGAATAGGGTTTTCCTCCATTATTCACACAAAAAGCCATCCACCTCATGTGCCTAATTTGTACACTACCGCCATTGCTCTCTATCTCTCCCAATTCAATCCTTAATTAATCACACCATTCGAACTGGTGATCAAACCCAAGTCAAGATCCACAAACAAAAAAGAAAAAAGTGCTCCATCTCCACCATGCATAACTAGGGCAACAAGTCGGAGAAGCCAATTTGTATTTGTTTAAAATTCAAAAAACCTTTCCCCGCTCAGCGTTACATACTTGCATTCATTTCTCGTCTCATTTCTCGTCCAACTGTTTCTGACCTTCTTTAATTATCTTTTAATAGGAAGATTCTATGATCTCACAGACACTTTATTATTCAATATTAATATATCAAGGCTATACTGAATGTCAGATACGTACATAGTACGAAGGGGGCACACGTTACCATTACCACTCCCCCTACTTAAACCCTGCCCTCATCCTCATATTAAGTCACTCATCTCATTCATCACTCCCTTGTGCCTTCCTTCTTCACCTCACCAACTTTTGATGGGTTTTTCAAGTACCCTTTTCCCTTCATTACTTGTTGTGCTGGCTTTCTCAGTCATCCATGGGGATCCTCACGTTCCTGCACTAATCATATTTGGAGACTCTTCTGTTGATTTAGGAAACAATAACAACCTGCATACACCAGTCAAGGCAAACTTTCCCCCTTATGGAAGAGACTTTGTCACTCACAGACCAACTGGAAGGTTCTCCAACGGAAAGCTTGTCATAGATTTCATTGGTACGTGATAACATTTGTAAACACAGTCTTCTTCTTCTTCGTCTTCCTCCTCTTTGAGAAGCTAAGTTTCCCTCTTCTTCATTTTCAGTTGAGTACCTTGGCTTTCCTTCCCCACCTGCTTATCTAAGCCCACAAGCCAGAGGAAAGAATCTCTTGATAGGAGCCAACTTTGCCTCCGCTGGTTGTGGTTACTACGACGCGATGTCAGTATCATATGTAAAGATCAAGCCCAAAACTCATATATACTTTTCGTGCATATTAGCAATATAACATCACCTTCTTTTGGTTGTTTTTATTTGTAGGGGACCATCTCATTGACTCGGCAGTTGCATTACTACATGGAGTATCAGACAAAAGTTGTCAATATGGTGGGACAAGCTACAGCCAAAGACATATTCTCTAATGCAATCTACATTCTTTGTGCTGGAAGCAGTGATTCTGTAACGTATAGCATTAATCCCCTAATAAACAGAGTCTTTTCACCCGATCAATTCTCAAGCATCCTCTTGACATCTTTTACTAATTTCATTCAGGTGTTTTATTTTAGTTGCATTTTAATTTTTCGTTGATATTAATACAACGTCCCCTCTACCCCCCCCGCCCCCTTTTTTCTTCTCTTCTTTTCATTGCTGCTCTATAATATGAATATGATTATACTAGGTAGTGTATCAATAGTGGGCATGTATTTAACGAGCCATATATTAACCACATTTGGGAAATATCCTTGCAAACCAGTACCACAAAAATGGGGGAAGAAAAGGGTTGATGGCACATCCAATTTTCTATTGGGTTGGGGGAGGGGGGGGGGATTTTCTTTCTTGGAAAATACTTGACATTCAGGTAACCTGATTGAGTTCTCAATTAGCAGATATGTATCAACCCGATGTACACAATATTGAATTGGTATGCGGGTGAAAGTCTGGCTAAAATCCAATATTTCACAAGAAAAGCATAATGAAAAGGAAAAGAATTGAATGTCATATATTGATTGAACATACTGTATGTTCCCCGTTTCTGCATAGGCTACCTTCGATTGGAGAATAATACCCAGGTTTTAGACACTAAAAATTAGTTGGACCCGATTTAAATGTCATTCTAGTAGTGAAAAACTTATAAACCATATATTTTGATTGCATAATGATTATTAATTAGAAAAAGAAATCATTATTTGCATTGGCATTTACACTCCTTCAAATAATGTGCGTCGGAGAAAATTGCAAAGTCTTCTCAGGCTCCTCAATTTAATATTGTTTCCAATATGAACATGCTACAGAATCTGCATGCACTGGGAGCAAGGAAGACTGGAGTAATAACCATACCACCAACTGGGTGTCTTCCCATAGTCATTACTCTATTAGGCAAAGGAAGCAACCAATGTGTTGCCAGTGTAAATCAGGCTGTCATATCCTTTAACAAAGAGCTACACAGCACGTCTGAAAGTTTGCAGAACAGACTCCCTGCTCTAAAACTTGTGGTGATTGATATCTACCAGCCTCTTTTGGATATGATCACCAGACCCACTAACAGCGGTATGTGCCTGAAAATAAGAACCTATCCACGCATGAACAGATAAACTACTCTCAAATTCCTTGAATATGAACTAAACTGCAAGAGATTGTATGTGATTAGTTAGTCTTAAGCAGTAACACTCATGAATTTGCTTTGCTTGATTACCAAATTCTAGAACTTTCATTTCACACAACAATATGCTTAAGGTTGAAGTTATCCAGAAGATGATATTTCATCCCCCTCTCCCTTTGCTAAGCTAAAAACAAAAAAAAAAAAAAAAACTAATAAAGGTTACACTTCTGTATCTATAGGATTTACGGAAGCAAGAAGGGGTTGCTGCGGAACAGGAGTATTAGAACCCCCCCTGTTCTGCAATGCCGGGTCTGTGGGAACATGCTCCAATGCTACAGGGTACGTGTTTTGGGATGGAATTCATCCAACAGAAGCAGCTAATAAGATCTTGGCTGGTGATATACTAGCACAGGGAATATCCCTGCTCACTTAAGGGCATTTCTATTAGAGTTCAAATAGTTGCTCCTATGGCAGTCTTAGTCTGATATGTATTATACACGAATGATATGACAATAAAAAAAACTACGGTTCTATTATCACAAAAGTCCTTCGAGATTTAGTTTGCTAGTGGTATAAGAAACGTAAAACCAATGCTGTACACGTGGCAAGGTTACTTGATGCTTCTGTCTCGGGAAAAACTGTGTTAATTCCTGCATTAATATTTTTTATTTTTTATTTTTTATTTTTATATTTTCCTGCATTAATATTTATGATAGTTGTTATATTTGATTTCTAAGTGTGGTACGCTTCAGAGACTAAAGTGCACACAAATGAAATCACCCCTTTCTTTTCACCTAAACCTTTTTTGTATCCCTCCAATTTCCGTTCATCCAAGCATATATCACCCGTTCAGCATATTATTTCACTCCTAATCTGTAACAAATCAATACTCTTGGATGAAAGAATGGATTGTATTGCTTTTGGCAAGTGGGAATGAAATAAAAGACTCCTAGCCACATTCATGATGTGTTTGTGTTTTCTCTCAACTATGGAATTTTGTTGAGGTGTTTCAATGCAAGAGGTTTCATGCACAATGCCTAAATTTCCATAATATGCAGGGCAGTTGAATTCACTGCCATTATTAGATCTGATCACTTTTATGGTCTTATGAAATTGAGTTTGAACAAGGGAAACAAAGTTGTGAAGAAGAGGTCTAGCCTCAGACTTGGACTTCATAAGAAAGAGCCAAGTGTGGCGGGTATGATCATCAACAATTGTAAGGAAATAATGGTGCCCATGGACAGAAGCAATCGCAAGAGGGCCCCAGATATCAACGTGAACCATGTCAAAGGGATTTGTAGTTCTACTTAAACTAGATTGAAAGGGCAATCTTTGTTGTTTTGCCAAGTGACAGAAGTCACAAATTTTATTGCAATCAAAACGTACATAAGGAAATGTGGAAGATACATGTTTTAGTACCTTAGTGGACGGATGTCCAAGTCTAAAGTGCCAGAGATCAAAGTCTGTGGACTGTACAGAATTGATGAATTGAAAATTTTCATTTACATGGTTTATATTGGTGGGAGATCTTGGCATTTTCAGGTAGTATAGTCCCTTTTCCAGCTCAGCAAGTCCAATCGTCCTCGAAGAGTTCATATCCTGGATAAGACAAGAATTTTGAGAAAAGGTGAGTTTACAGTTAAGGGTAGCAATCAATTGAGGCACTGAAATTAAATTGAAATGGAAATCTGGTATGTATAGCACATTGTACAAATAGAAATCAGATGAGAATTCGATTGTTCCAGCATAGGTGGCTGTAATGGAGGAACCATCGGGCATTTTAACAAGTATGGGCTTGATCTTATGAAAACTGAGGAATTGAGACTTTGAGTGAGTGGCATGATCAGTGGCTCCGGTATCAAGGATCCACTGACTTGATTTACCTGAGTTTCCTTGTGGTTGAGACTGTTGATAAGTGGATGACTCACCAACAAAAGGTGTGCTGATTTGGTTGATGTGGTGTTCTTTTGATTGGATCTGAGATTGGTTCAACAACTTCAAGATTTGCTGAACTTGCTCATGACTGAATTGACCTGGTGCTAGCAGATTTGATGCTGGTTGTGCATCCTTATCAGTTACAGATGAATCTTGGTCTCCTTCAGAGAAGACATTGTTGATTGAGGAATTGCCTTGATTGTATTTTGTCTTGTACCCGGGGGGGAACCCATGCTTAAAGTAACACTGATCTACAGTGTGACCTGTTTTATTGCAGAAAGTACACACCTTACTTGATGTGTTGCCTCTGCCTTGTGACCTTCCCTTGCCCCTACCATTTGCGAAACTGTTTCCTCTGCCTTGTTGCGGTTTCCAGTTGTTGTTTGTTGCATTGAACAAGGCCTTTGATTCTCCAAGGGCATTCCCATTCAACTGCCTTTCTTGTTGAAGAACCATGGAAAAGACCTTGTTTATTGGAGGTAGTGGTTCCATCAAAAGAATCTGTGTCTTTGCAGCGTTGTATGAATCTCCAAGACCCTTCAAGAAACACATGACATATTCGAAATCTTTGTGCTTCTTGACAGTTTTCACCAGATCACAACTGCATTTGATGTTGCAAGTGCAATCCGGAGTGGGTCTCAAAGAATCTAGCTCTTCCCATAGAATCTTTAGATCAGTATAAAACTCTGATATGCTTCTTTCTCCTTGCCTTATCGAATGAATCTCCTGCAGCAAGTCTGAGATCCTGAAATGATCTCCCTTTGAAAATCTCTCCTTGAGGTCATCCCACAGTTCCTTGGCATTGTCTATATAGACTGTGCTCTGGGCAATCTGAGAAGATAACGTTCTGGTGATCCAAGAAATCACCATGGTATTGCACCTTTCCCATGCATCAAACAGGAGGCTGTCTTGACTCGGCATTTCAATGGCACCATTTACAAATTTTAACTTGTTCTTGGAGAGTAAGGCTCTTTTCATCCCTCTGCTCCAAGAGTGATAATTTCCTCCATTCATCTGAGGAGAAACAAGAACCATCCCTGGATTCTCTCCAGGATGTAGGTAGTAGGGGCTAGAAGGATTTTGGGTTTGATCGGCTTGTTGCTCCATAATCGAAGAAGCAATGGAAGGAAGCCTGAAGATCTGAGAATTCAAGAATTATTGAGGAAAAAAAAAATATTCGGTGGCGCGGAAGCAGAGCGGGACGGACCCGCTCTGATACCATGTAACAAATCAATACTTTTGGATGAAAGAATGGATTGTATTGCTTAATGAAAACAGTACAAGATATAGGTATATATACAACTGTACCGGCCCAACCGGCCCATATTAGTTAACTAAATGTTTATCAGAGACTCCCAACATAATCTTGAAATTTTAACTGCAGAATTTAAATATCTGCTCAATCTCATACTAACATATGCTTGATTCTCTGACCAAAAAAAAAACTTTATAATTTTTTTAATAGGAAATCCAAATGATCTTATCCTGGAAACAGTCCTTCCTCTTATTTTGCTTATTTCTAAATTGCCCTCTAAACATGAATTGCTAGTATTCAGAAAATTTCAACATTCCCATGTTCAATATGTCATAACAAACAGGGGGATCTTGACTTTCATATATCTCAGAGTCACAGCCAAATACCTTATACATAGATTTTCAAACACTTGAGAATCTTAAGATTCTTGCGTACTAAATGTCTCCTAATTATATGGTTAAGGATGCTCCCCTATTAGTAGTTCCTTGAGAGTGTTGGAGCAGGTTGAAGCTGATGGAAGCCGCGCGCTCTACATCTTCTCCTCCACTTGTTGCCCAAAGAGGGACATCACATGCAACCTATGTAGACAAAATAGGCCTGAGTGATGCTAATCAATGATATCAAGATATTTTATTGTTCATTCAAAAAAATTATTATTCCTAATATTTCTTCTAACTCTATTGGGATTATTCCAGTACTCATATTTTTTTCTTGGATACTGGTACTCAGGGTGAGTTGTCAAGCACTCATTAGTTATTATTTATATTTAATAGACTTTTAAACATTTATTGTGAAACTAGTAGTCAATAAATAATTAACAACTTATCCAGATACCAAATCCATCAAAGTATAATAGCAATTATCAACTCCATTGTTGGCCAATGATATTTTAAAGGATAAAAAAAAGAAAGAGAAGAAATCAGAAATCCTGGAAAATAAAGATCAGGCAACAAGAGTGACAAACATCTAATATTTCTTCCCTCTATTGGATCACAGCATTCATAAAAAGAATGCCAAGATAACCACTAAAAGAGAATACTCTAAGAAGCAAAAAAAAGGTGCTTGAGGAGGCCCTATTTGGGGTGGGTAGAAGATACTGAACAATCAAAGCCTGTGGACTTTCAAATTTGCAAAGAACCCCTTCATCACTCAAAGCTAAAATTAAACTTGCTACTAAGGTGCCAGGTGATTATTCCATATAAATCCGAATTAATGTTATTCAGTATCCGTGCATCATAGATTTTTGGGCTATAGCGGCAATCCCCATCAAAATTTATTCTCAGTTGTTTAGAATTCAGGAAACCTCTGTTAATCAAGAGAGCTCATTTATGAAGGCGTCTGCAGTTTTATGGAACCACGAGAAGCATTTTTTTTTAGCCATTAATTTACATTAGCTCAAAGTTGTTTCGAGAAACAATAATAAAGTATAGAAATTTGGCATAGAAGCACAAGGAATGGAAGAGTGCTCAAGTCGTTGCAGATGCAAGTATTAAATGCCAATGTGAACCAGCTAGAAGAATTGGCCATTGCCCTTTCCAACAGGTTTTAGTTCATTGCGAGTTGAATCATTGATTGGGAATACAAAAGCAAGTGCTGTCTTTAGAAGCGAAAAGTAGGCAAACATATCGCATTGTACCCAAAAATTGAACAGAAAAAAATTGGGTATAGTTCAGGTAATAAAAATCATATGAGGATAACGTGAAAATTTTAGGTTCAATTCTCATGTAACTAAAATAATATTTTTTCAGAAAGTATACTAAACATATAGCATGCATGTCCATACAGTAATTCGCGTGTTAACCATTGAAGAAAGAATTGTTAGTAATCTGATCAGTAATCAAAGTGGGGGTTTCAGCTAACTTCACTTTCATACAGTAATGTTGGTATATATGGCAATATAATACATTCATATTTTGTGAATAAAACAATTTAGTGAATGGGAAAGCTAGGAAATCATTGTTTTTTAAAAAAATTGATTATGATTTAGAAAGACTTGAAATTGTTGGTGATGTTGTGGAAGATGTTGCAGCACTTGAAAGATGAATAAGATGATGATTGTTGCATAAATAATTCAAAGCGTGTGGATACACTAAACTTTAGGTTCGATTTGCCCCCACCAATCTTGATATATTGAATGCAATAGGGTTCTTGGCGAATCCCCTTCAGGATACTTTGAATTCCTTAAATTGGTTTGCACACACTCTCCAAGCGTATTAATTAATGGTATTTTACCAAATAAAGTTCCCTCAGTCACTCTCGTACACTAAAGAAGAAAGGAAATGACTCAGATAAATTTATGAGAAAATTTGGTAATGCATAAGCACTTCAAATTTTCGGTATTTTTTCTGCATGCACAATGCTTCTATTTATAGAGCAACTCACACCACTTGGTGAAGGGAAACAACTTTTTAAAAAATTTAACAATGACTAAACTGAAGTCTTTAAGTAATAATCGCGTTCATATTATGACAAACATGATGGTTCGGCCTGATGCGAATCCTGGTGCGACGTTGTCATAAAATACCCAGAAAATCTCTCACATTATGGGCCTTTGAAAATGAATAATCTCAACGCAAAAAATCATCAAAATAATATTTTTTATTGCAGGAGTTCCATTTGTGCTCTTAAACAACATAACGAGTCTCCGAAAAACTAAACCAAACAGTTTCGTAATTGTTTATGAAAGAAAATTAAATGGAGCCCAGTGACTTAAAATAAAAATGTTTATATACAAGAACTGTGAAAATTTTACTTGTATCAACAACATCATTCAAATTTCTTCTCATTTAAAGATTGTTTTTTTACAATGGATACGGAAGTTTATATCTACAACATCTTGCAATTACCCAAACTTCTTATCAGTAGTTCACTTTTAATGGCTTTTCTTCTCATTTAAAGATAAGTGCTTTGTTAATGGAGGAGGAGTTGGTTCAGCTAGTAAAAGTTAAAACACTTTACTTGTGAGACTTAGGTTTAATTCTTCTTGTTAATAATTTCTTTTAGTAAGTGTATAAGTATCATTATATGTTTTCATGTGGCATACTCTGACTTTAGAATGTGATAACATTTCTCCCATCTAAGCCTTATTTTGTATGGGGAAAAAAGGAAAAAGTGCTTTCCACATGTGCTTTTATTTTAGATATAATAACCTTTTATAGATAGTTTTTACATAAAATGTTTAGAAACTATGAAACTCATTATCTCAATGTCTTAAGGAAAAATGACAATATTAGTTTTTATTTGAAAAATATTTATATCAATTTTTTAATATCATTGTTCTTGTATGAAAGGAATATGTATTTTCATTTAGCAACGTGTATTAATTTTATATTTTTGCATTTTAATGTTTGAAAGAGAGGTAGTTTATTATCATTATTATATCTAGCAACACCCAAAATAAGAAATTATTTGTATACATGCATATTAATCCCAAAGTTCATCTATATATTATTACTCCTTTTAACAAAAGTCAATTCTGGCTAAACCCTCATTTTTAAAACAAGGATGCTGAGCCGTGCTTAATTAGTTCATATTTTTTGAAAAATACTTTTGAAAATGAAATAAAATTTAGGCGATGATATTTTTTATTGTTTTCTACTTTATGGTCCTATTACTAGAAAAGCAAAATCTTAAGACTTATTTGATGCACATGATAGTATAATGCATGATAGTAAGGTAATAAGATAAGGTCTGATATTATAAAAGAGTTGATACATTCTTATACAAGTGTTTGGTCATTATTGTATAAATAACTTAATTATATATATAAATATTTATTATAAAAAAATTATCCTTTTATATAAAATTTCAAAAAAAAAAAAAATAGGCCAATGACTTCAAAACAGTGTTGGATGAACCGGATCAGACCAATTGGTCAGACCGGTGGGACCGTGAACTGATCTTTCTTTTGGTTTTGGTTCAATGTCAGAACCGGATTCATGGTTGGACCGGGTTGAGTCGGTCAAAACTGGTGAATCAGACCGGCTATATCTTTTTTTCTTTAATTTTTTTTAAATTTTCCAATCACTTAAATACTTAACTGAGAGTGATATGAGACTTGAGAATTGAAACCTTAAAACCTTATTATGTATTTTATTATTGGTAATGTGTGTTATGAGTTATGTATATATTTATTTGTTTATTTACTTATGTAATACGTAATTATGACATCATCTGGTTCGATCAGATGATTAAACCGGTTGAACTTGAACTGAAAACTTTTCTAATTTACTGTCCAATTTGGCTTTAACAACATTGCTTAAAAAAAGAAATGGGTTTTACGTTTCCTTTGATCTTGTAGCTTGAGAGATCGAGATGGTGTAGGGTGTTGAGTTTTTGGAACCCATAGGACAAAGTTCCCAGCTTGATATGAAAAAGGACGAGACCTTTTAGCTTGGAAAACTCTGAACTAAATTGGTGAACTTGTTGTATGAGAGATTAAGTGTTTGCAATGATGAAAAAGAACCATTTTGTGAAATCGGTCTCGAGCGCGAACGTCCTTGATTTCTCCACCTTCGAATTCATGGCCAATAGGACCAGTTTCAAGATTGTCCATTTGTTTCTTTTCGCCAATTGCTTTAAACGCACAATGCCCATATGCTTCTTTTCCTTTTTGCCAAATGATTTTGATTTGTGTTTGGGTTTCTTATCTGTGGCTTGTTCCTCTGATTCCGATAACCGCGGTTTCCAATTTCGGCAACGATGGTGGAGGTAGGAAAGGTGGCCACCGCCAACAATGTTTTTTCTACAGTGGTGGTTGGAAAAGACAGCCATAAAAATAGGAAAGAGTGAGAGTGGAATAGATGAGAATTAAGAGTAGAGTAATTGGAATAAAAAGCAACCTATCAGGTCATATAATCATATGATGTGGGAGAGGATAAGGTTGTCCTGTTATTGTGAAATAAAATTGTTTGACTTGATTTAACTATATTATCAAATAATAACATTAAACATTTGTGAAGACTTGGTATTAATTTTTTTTTTTATATTATCAGGTATTCACTATTAAGTGTATCAAATGGGGTTAAAATTATTTAGTATAAAGTTTCTTTACACTGTTATTCAATTATGTGTTGACATATCATTAAAAGAGTTAGACTTTCTAGGTAGTTGTTGTGATAGTCAAACTTTTTCAATGATTTGGCAACACATGATTGGATGACAGTGTAAAGAAACTTTACAATGAAAGTACATCAAAATTAAACTCAATTATAATATGCATAGAACCGTGAAGTTGCTAAAAATTACAGGCATTAAACAACTCCCGCCGATGAAATAAATGGGAGGCCGCATGCATGAGAATTGAGAGGGCAATAGCTTTAAGTCAGGTCCGAAAGCTAATTATGAACCACAAAATTAAGCTTTTAGGATATGTTTGGGATGAATAAGTTAATTTGGAGGGGAAACTAGAATGGATGAGTAATTTTTTTATTTTTAAATTAAGATAATTATAAAAATGAATAGGAGATGATTAAAATGTTATATAATAATTTTTTATATTATTTTTTTTATTTTAAATAAATAAAGAGAATGTTTATCTAAAATAAAAAATTACTCATCTTCCTTTTTCTCACCAAACTTTTTCATCTAAACATATCCTCAGTGGAGTTTGTTTTTTCTCTTTTTTTTTCTTCCTATTTTAGGTTGGAGAGGAATTTTCTTTAAAAAAAAAAAAAACTTTTGACCCTCCTTTTCCCTCTCTCTAATACACTCATATTTGGTCACTCAACATTTGCTGTAATATTGCTCTTACAATAGAAAATTATCCACTGGAGAAACTGAGGTGAGCCACAACCAATATTATTAGAAGAAATAGCATAGTACCTTCTCTGAGTTATATTACAAGAGCACACAATGCATGCATTCTTATTGAATATTATTCACTTCAGCCTTCAAAACGACACGTCTAAAACAGAAGAAAGGGTAAAACGACACGTGGGGATCAAAACCAACCAGCTCGCTTACAAACTCAAGAAAGGTGAAAGAAAGACGAAGATCAGTAGAAAATAGGTGGGTTGTTGGTAAAGAGAAGGAAATGGTAGAAACGGAAATACAAAAAGTTGCATGCAAATGCAAAGCAAAACTCGGATATTGGCGTGAGATCGCAACCATTTATTACCAACATTTCTTCCTATATATGCTTACATTACATAATAATAATATTAATATGTTTCTGTTTTGGATCCTATGTTTCTCTCTTAACCTCTCTCTCTCTCTTCCTCTGTATAAACAGAAAGAGACAAAATTAAAACAAAACAGCGGCATGAATTTCTGCTACCATGTAACTGTAGATAGAAACCGGTTATGAGAGAAGAGGGAGAGCTCTAGCTTGCTTGTTATATAGAGTTGTCCAAGTTCTGAAAGATTTGGGGTTATCACAATGGGTAGTGGACCTAGTGGTAGATGGAATTGTTGTGCGTGGTGGGGTTCGAAAACATCTTCATCCATGAAGCTCTTGCTGTTCATCATGGTGCCTCTGGTACTGGTTGCGGGGCTTGTTTCTGTGCTGGGTCCCAACGCTTCCAGTTGGGCTTTTATTGGGGAACGACCTTTCTTTTGGAGCTCTGCTAGTCCCTCTTCTTCTTCTTCTTCTTCTTCTTCCTTAACTGGTGGTGGTGGTGCTGTGACCACTATGGAGCCCCATGTCTCATCTGAAGAGAAACCGAGAGAAGGGGTTTTGGATTTGAGGTCGGGAGTGGTGGTGGCCGTGGATGCTCACAGCAAGGAGGAGGAGAAAGCTATCTCTAATGACACTGCCTTCAATCACTCCTCTAATCCCCCACTTTCTGTTCAGGCCATACAAACACTTCAACAATATGTAAGAGCTCAATTTGATTGTTTCTTTGCTTTTGTGATTTTCTTCTAATTCTAATTCTAGTGTTTAATTTCTTTTTTCTTAGTCAACCACGAGGGTGGAATTAACAATAATAAGTACTATATATATAGAAGCTTTCCTGAGGAAAATTTAATAAAATATTATATGATTTTATTATATTTATGCAAGAAGGAAAAAAATGTAATTAAAGCGGTAAAGCCATTCGTGTTTCGTTTAATTTTTCCGACTTAATTTTTCAATGAATAATTCTTGGAGAAGAGTAAATCTTTAACCCTTTTCTTAATTTCAGGGACAACACGATTGAGAATTTTAAATAAATTGCTTTTCTTTTCCTTTCTGCATATCTCAATATCCAGCGGTCATGCTTGCATTTTTATGTCTTAATTTTTCTACTCATTGGGTGTGGGAATAATTTCATTTTGGGCGGCATTTGCTTGACTCTGTTCACAAAACATTTTTAGTAAGGTTTGAACTTTTACATTCTAAGTAAAGTCCGTCACATAGGCTCAATTAATTATTAATTAAGTCACATCTAGTAATTGTTTGTGGATTTAATTTTTATTCACTTTCAGTATAAAGTTTTTTTACATTATTATTGAATTATGTGTCAACACATCATTAAAATAGTTAGACTTTTTAAGTAGCGGTTGTGATAGTTAAACTCTTTTAATGATTTAACAACACATGATTGAATAACAGTATAAATTTTTTTTACACTGATAGTGAATAAAAATTAAACTCATTATATTTTACTGATATAATTATCATTAGATTTTTCTTTATTGTCATTATTGTTGTTTTATATGCATCTTTGATGAGGCAATGTTTGCTTTGCCAAAGAAAGGATTTGAACTAACGCAACGTGCTTTTTTTAGACTTGCAAGTTACTTGGTAATCGTTGCCCGAATGTAGCTATCGTAGGAATTAATTACGAATTTCAGGATTGTCCTTTCATTTCCCCACTCCCTATTTTAAGTTTGTAAATGAATCAAAGGAAGTTGAGCCCCCCATTCCCTAAACTCTGGTACACATTTTTTTTCCGGATGTTAATACTCATACTCAAAATAAGTTATCAAGCATTTATTAATTATTGATTATATTTAATAGACTTTTAACAATTTATTATAAAACTAATAATTTATAAATATTTTTAATAATTCATTCTAAATATCATACCCATAAGAATATTATAACAACTTCCTAGCTTTTGACTCATCCCCATCCCCCTCCCTTTTTTTTTTTTGGTCAAAATGCGAAAATTTTGGTTGATTTTACTTGTCGTAAAGCCTCCCTCTTGGTTTTTGGGTACTGTAGTTGGGTTTAAAAATTGCAATTTGTTTCTAAAGGTTACTGTGGTAACATTGGATTTTTGGTAGCTGCTGATATTTGCATATAGTTTTCTTGTTTTACATTATGTTTAGACCACTTCCAGTTTTACGTAGGGAATCATTTTGGTGTTAAAAAATAGACATTCTTGAATAGGGAGTGCCTGTGACTTATGCAAGAAAAAAATAAAAATAAAAAGTGATTGTAGGGTCAAAAAGTGAGCAAAAGAGAAAATGATGTGCAAATATCATTTTCATCTTGGGAGTGAATGAAAAAATGGAAGTTAGATTACATTAAATTCTTGTACCAAAAAAAAAATTACATGAATTTCTCATCCTAAGCTACTTGTTCGATCGTAATTGGGCAATTGTTTGGGAGCATGAATGAAGGGACTAGATGATTCTATTGCTATGTTATTTAAATTGAAATCTTAGCATTTACAATTTTAAAGTTGATAAATGTTCGTTTTTTAACAGAATGAAACTGAAGAAATTTTCAACATATCCAAAACTTGGCCCAATACGGCTCCCGTGAATGAATCTTATGTTCCTCTCCAAAGACAGAGGGAGCCAAGAAAGTTCAGCATCTTAGATAGAATCGAAGCTGGTCTACTACAAGCTCGAGCTGCAATTAGAGAAGCCAGAAACGAAAATCAAACGCAAGATCCTGACTATGTTCCAGTAGGTCCAATGTATCGGAATGCTAATGCATTTCATAGGTACATAATGCACTGCTTTATTTTCTGTGCTGAACTGTTATCCTTTAACATAACTAGTATCAAATTTTCCCTTGCTCTTTAAATTTTTGGATCGAGCCTGATGTTCATATATAATGGGCAATATAAATAAGCACAATAACATTATAATTCCCAATCAATTGATGAATGGCCAAATGGGCCTGACCAATTCTTTCAATACCGCAATCACAGCAAGTGAAGAATATTACTGCTACATTCAGAAGTCAGAACCTTGTACTTTTGAGCTATATTCACTGTTTTAATATAAGTGACTCATTATCTCTTTGCAAAATTGCTATGCCAGGAGCTACTTAGAAATGGAGAAACAGTTCAAAGTATTCGTCTATGAAGAAGGGGAGCCTCCAGTTTTTCATAACGGACCTTGCAAAAGCATATACTCCATGGAGGGGAATTTCATCCATGCTATTGAGATGAATGACCAATTTCGAACGAGAGATGCTGAGAAAGCACATGTATTTTTCCTTCCTTTTAGTGTAGTAATGATGGTACGATTTGTCTATGTACGCGACTCCCATGATTTTGGCCCCATAAGAAAGACTGTCACAGACTATGTCAATGTCATTGCCGGAAGATATCCCTATTGGAACCGAAGCCTTGGAGCTGATCATTTCATGCTTGCTTGCCATGACTGGGTAATTAAATACCTCATTACTACTTATTCATAATCCCTGCATTGTTTGATTTGAGAGGGACAAATACTGAGAGATGTGATAATGTTGTACTAAGTTTTTCAAAAGAAAATTCTTCTGTTTCAGGGGCCAGAGACTTCATTTTCTATTCCTAACCTGCACAAGAATTCTATTCGTGTGCTCTGCAATGCTAACACCTCTGAGGGATTCAACCCTGCAAAGGATGTATCTTTTCCAGAAATTAATCTCCAAACCGGTTCAATAAATGGTTTCGTTGGAGGGCCACCTGCATCTAGACGTTCAGTTTTGGCTTTCTTTGCTGGAGGACTTCATGGCCCCATTAGGCCTGTTCTTCTTGAGCATTGGGAAAACAAGGATGAAGATATCCAGGTTCACAAGTACCTTCCAAAGGGTGTTTCTTACTATGAGATGCTGAGGAAGAGCAAGTTCTGCCTCTGTCCCAGTGGGTATGAGGTAGCAAGTCCGAGAGTGGTGGAGGCAATCTACACAGGGTGCGTCCCAGTGCTCATTTCAGAGCATTATGTCCCTCCATTTAGTGATGTTTTGAATTGGAAATCATTCTCAGTTGAGGTTTCGGTGAAGGACATTCCCAACTTGAAGGAAATTCTAATGAGCATTTCTCCAAGGCAGTATATAAGAATGCAGAGAAGAGTAGGACAAATTAGGAGACACTTTGAGGTACATTCTCCCCCCAAGCGATTCGATGTGTTCCATATGATCCTTCATTCTGTATGGCTTAGAAGATTGAACTTTAGAGTCCACGATGATCGATAACTCGTAACTTATGACCATATTTGACAAATTACTTCAAACAGTTCCAGATTGGCAATGTAATAGGGGGTGTGTGATTCTTTTCCAGTCATGTATAAAATTGTCAGTGGGAAAAATAAAACTCCACTTTCCCATACTGGATGCTGGTGCCTGTAATGTAAGTACTAGAGGATTTCATTTTTCTATTGCAGTCAAGAATTATATTAATATATAGTCCATCTCCCGAGCCCACAAGTATCTTTTGCAATTTTAACTATGATATTTGCTCAAAAGAAATTTACGCTATTCTAATTTGGTTCAATTTTTGCACTTAAGGATTATTAGATGTTTGAACTCTGCAGAAACCAATCTATGTTTAAAATGTTCAAGAATTAATTTTTTCAATTTTTTTTATGAGGAGCATGGCTGTGTGTGTACTGAGACTTATTTTAACTTCTTTCAGGAAAAAGTTCAGGCATAACTTGTTTTTTATTCTAGACTTATTTCTAATTTTTTTCACAGAAAATTTATTATTATTATTAGATAGAAAATATGTTACGTGAGATATGTATAGATTAATATAATTGTTTAAAAGGAAATCAATTTTCAAATAAATGAAGATTAAATATTTAATTAATTAAAACAATATTGAAAAAAATGTGTGATTATATAAGTACGTGTAAATAAATAAAGAATAAATGAATAAAGGTGGTATATTGAATTAAATTGGATATAAACCATTAAATTTGCTTGTGTGATTTATTAGTCTCTTAATTGGATTTGTAAAGCCTAAAAACCAACATAGATAATTTCAGATTATTAAGTGATAATAAAATAATAAAGTCACTTCGATCGACAAATTTGCTCAAACGATTTCTTTTAAGTTCATAGAAAATAAAAAATCTTAGGTAACTTTTTTTTTTCGATCATAAGAAGTAATTTTCTCTTTTCGAATTCTACAAAATCCTTTTTTTTGTTGGGAAACATCAGTTTTTTTCAGGTCTTTTTTGTTCTTACTGCAATTTACTAGTCAACACTGTAAAGTATTTTACTAATTAATTTAACTAATATCTTTAAAAAGTTAATTAAGTGATTATAAAATAAATAATCTAACTTGATACCAAATTAAGTAACTCTAAAACTTTAAATTAAAACCTACATTAATCCGATAGCATTATTCTTTTAGGTGCTTTTTTATGGACAAGATTGAATAGGTTTAGATGGAATACAAATTAAGATGGATATCATGCTTCTCATAATCAGAGGCTCGATAATTGAGTAAATTTACTACATGTAATAGTTCAATTAATTATATACACATATGTAAGAGTTCCTACATTAGGTTTGTTAATTGCTCTTCAGCTTAAAATGAAAAATTGTTATTTTATAGTTTAAGATACAAAACTAAGAGTTTTGTAAAAGGAAAATTTGGAGACCCAAATGAAGAACGGAAGTTAAATTTTAGCTGGAGTTTCAACTTTCAAGAGAAGCAAACGAAGAACATGAGATCAATTAGCGGGCTGTCATGCTTCATCGTGGGGGTTACCGAGACAGTCAAACGAGAACGAGCTGGTCAACGGAACCGCTTAACAAATAACAATAATATTTGGGTGCCACGTGGTTGGACACGTGGACCATAAACTCATTCTGTCAGGCTTCTATGGGACCGTCCTCTCCTCGATCCCTCCACTAGCTTTTCTTCTGTTTCCTTCTCCCCCCATATGGCCACCACACTCGCATCCAATTCTCTCAATCTCAAGTAACACAGACACAGACACACAGATTCTTTACGTTACATTTACATGCTTTGGAATTTAGACAGATCGTAGATGTCACCACCAAGGAGCATCTCAAGATAACGTGTCACACCTCTATATGCATGCCTGCCAAATGTCCATCCACCGACCCTTGGTGGTACTTTTTGTGTCCCCACGTGTCACTCACCCCTCACAGCCTTCTCCTTAATATTCCGCCATTCATCGATTCATATATATTATCAAACATTCACTTGATTCCTTCATATCCATATATCCATAACAAATTGAAAACTGAGCTCTTATTATTGCTACAAAAAAGAAAAAAATCTGAGTTCTTCTTCTTCTACACATCAATTGCAGTTGGGTGAAATTTTGTCTAAACAGGCATAGATCAATGGCGTCGAGGCAACAATTTAAGGAAGAACGAGCTGAGGCAGCTGCCAAGCTTGCTGCTAAAGATCTTAAGGACGGTAATAGAGCAAGAGACCGTGATTTGGGTGCTGCGGACCCCCTGAGGGCTGTGCATGACAATTACGAGAACGCCAAGGAACCTGTAGTTGGCAATAGGGACACTGCGGACGCGGATACTACAAGGGAGGTAGTCTATGTTGCTGACGATAATAAAGGAGCCGGGGAAGTGAGAGATATATCAGCCGACAAGTCTCGTGGGGTCTACGATTCTGGCACCGGGAAGGCTAAGGAGTACAAGGATTACACAACAGAGAAGGCGAAGGAGACCACGGACAAAGCAGGTTCCAAGACTGGAGAGTACACGGATTATGCAGGTCAGAAGGCCAAGGAAACAAAGGATGCAACGAAGCAGAAGACTGGAGAGTATGCAGATTATGCGTCTCAGAAGGCCAAGGAAACTAAGGACTCCACCATGGGAAAGGCGAAGGAAGCTAAGGATCAGACAATGGACAAGACTGGGGAGTACAAGGACTATGCTGCTGAGAAGGCGAAGGAAGCTAAAGACACAACAATGAACAAGGCTGGGGAGTACAAGGACTATGCTGCAGAGAAGGCGAAGGAAGCTAAAGACGCGACAATGAACAAGGCTGGCGAGTACAAGGACTACACTGCTGAGAAGGCAAAAGAAGGGAAGGACACAGCAGTGGGAAAGCTTGGGGAGCTGAAGGACTCCGCTGCTGATGCTGCCAAAAAGGCTATGAATTACTTGATCGGGAAGAAAGAGGAAACCAAGCAGAAGACTGCAGAGACTGCAGAGGCTGCCAAGCAGAAGACTGCGGAAACCACAGAGGCAGCCAAGCAGAAGGCTATGGAGACGAAGGAGGAAGCCAAGAATAAGACTGCGGACACTGCAGAGGCAGCCAAGCAGAAGGCAGAGGCAGCGAAGAATAAGACTGCAGAGACCACGGAAGCAACCAAGCAAAAAACTGCAGAGGCAAAGGAGAAGACCAGGGTCTCAAGTTTAATTAATTTATGTTTTTCATGACTAATTAATATTGATGCTTTTTGAGAAAATTAAGACATAGTTTGTGGAGATGCAGGAAAAGCTGAGCAGAGCAGAGCAAGAGGCAAGGCAGAAAATGGAAGAACCAAATGTGCAAGGTAAAGAATATAGAGATGAATCTAGGGGGCGTGGAGATAAGGTGGTGATCAAAGTGGAAGAGACTCGACCAGGAGCAGTGGCGGAAACGCTGAAAGCAGCAGATCAGATGACTGGTCACACCTTCAATGATGTGGGAGTCTTGGATGAAGAAGGGGTCATTCCTGTGGAGCGCCGTGAGAAAATGTGAGATTCATATTACTGATGATCAATGCAATGCACCGTATGCCCAGTTATATAGTGTACTATAAGGGTGGGGATATATAATGTAATAATGACATGTTTGTTGCCTTTTTTGGCTGGCTCTTCAGTGTATACTAATAATCATGATCCCCTTTAGTTTTTTTTTCTCCTAAAAAAAAAATCCACTTTGTCTTTGTTTGTTCAGTATGTAAAGTTTCTGGTTTTGAGATGAAATGCACAAAAGGAAAGAAACTGCTTTTGTTGCTTAAGAAAATATACTATTTTGGTCTTTGTAATTGGTCCTGGGCTCTCTAATGGTTATGCAACGTGTGAAACACTACACAATCTGCTTGCTTGCGTATGACCTCTGTCCCCTGGGTTATCTTTTAAGCTTTTCAAGTCTAGTTAGGCCTTCTTTTGATCCAGAAGAGAAAGTAGGATCAATTTGGTCTTTTTAACATGGGCAGAATTGGTTCGTAATCGTAAGTCATAACAGAACATAGGTTGGATATAAAGTATCCAAACCCAAAGCTTTATTCGGAAATCCATTGGGTAGGACGCCAATTGAACTTAAAAAAGTTGTGTTTGTTCATGGTTTGTTTGGATTAGCCCTTATTTAGCCCTACAAAATGAAAGGTTGGGCCGTCAATCGGCACTGTAGATTTGTAATGGATAATCTGGCGTCTAAATAATCAATTTACCTTAAAAAGTTTAAACTAAACAGCACACGCCCTACCCATATATGAATATGATATATATAGTCATATGCTATCTTCAATCACCAGCTGCGCAAGGCTAATGCTATATAATATAGATAGTGAAACTGAAACCATTTACAACTCCTCACACCTTAGCAGTTGACATAGTGCACCGGCCAATAATATTTCTGGCAAATATCTCAATATGTATGTCCCAGATATTGATCCCTAAAACAGAAAAATTGTCTCTCTAAACCAACCCATTAACATTAATTAAGCTTATAAACTATATAAATCACTACAATTTCGTCCAGTGTCACGGCAAGTCACCAAGTCAGCAACCAACATTATGTATTGTAGAGGCATTGTGTATTCATTGTGTGTTGTTCACCTGTACCCAACCCATCCCCAGACGTCTACAGAGCATGCATGTCAGTGATATTGACCAATGTTTTGAAAATTAGACTAGTCACATCAGGAACTCGATGAGTTTAAGGTTCGATTTTGCCCAAAAAATCGAACAGGACATTGAACGATCAAAATTAGATTAAACTAATAACCTAGATGAACTGGACCCAATTCTCCAATTTTGTATTTTTTTGTATTTTTTAAATATTTTTAATTTATTTTTTAAGATTTTAAATTAGTTTTTTAGAATTTTTTTTCACATATATTTCTCAAAAGTCACAACATTTTACTTATTTGTCTGATTTGGATACATTTTATATTGATTTCACGTAATTTTTTAAGATCTATGCGATGAAAAGTGAACTAATGAAGTTAGACCAACTGATTTAAAAAAAATATTATTTTCATAGTTATGAGTATTTTTTTAAAAAAATAATAATAACTTTTTAAAATAAGGATTAAATTCTAATTTTATTTCTTAAATTCATGTTATTTTCAAAATAAAGCTATTTTTATTGAATATGTATATAAATAATTATAATTATAATTATTACGTCATTCGGTTCGACTACCGGTTCGATCAATCGAACCATGATCTGAAGGTCTCGTCAGTTCGATTTCTTGTCTGATTCTTAAAACATTGATTTTGACGAAAGACAGACCTAGTTACGTGGTTAATCTCAAGTCGTTTTGCTATGAAAGAAAAAAAGAACAGAAAAAAATGATAATCTAGGCCGTTTTCTATAAGCTACAGATTTAAGTTTTCTTCAGTCTGCTCTTACAGTGTTATTCATCATAATTCATTTAATTTTTTTAAAAAATGTTTATAAACTAATACAATACCTATAAGCAGTGCATCGTTTAAACATTTGGTATTCCATTTTTTAAGAATGTTTGTTTTGAATTTTCTAAAAAAATAATGAGAAAAATAAAATTGATATTAAAGAGTGAAGTTAATAGATAGATGGATAGATGGATACTAACTTTATATTTTGTTTATTACGAATGAAAATAGTCTGTTAATCATGAATATAATATAATCATGAAGGGTACAATATAATTCTATATCTCCTTACTTATATTTAGTAATCACAATGAAATTGATATTTATATAGATTTGTTCTTCATCTTTGTGCCAAAAAAGGTCTAAAATTTGAAGAAAGATACTAAAACAATCGAACTCAGAATCAACTATTTCCTAAAAAACATGAATACCAACCCACAAATGTTTATAATTTGAATTATTTACAAATAATAATGTTCAAATGTTAATTGTTTCAATTTTAATTCTTATAGTTAATATGTCCCCTCTAATCAATTTTTCTTTAAAACATCCATAAAATTCATTTAAATAATCCGTTAAAAGTTTAATTAGCATTCAATCCAAAATTCCAAATGACAGACATAATTTTGTCAATGAAAATTAGTAAACAAATATTTTAATTATCTCAAATGAATTCATGCATGTTAAAACAATGAACCAAATTTTCTAAAAAAATATATTCTATAACATTAAAATTGAAAAAATTCAATTATTATTATCGCTATAAAGTTTAATTAAATTGAACAATGGTTGAACCTTTCACAAACTATTGATATTGCCACTTCTATTATTATAATATGTATACACAAGCACGTGAAAAATAATCTCTTTATCTAATTGCTAAATTATAAAAGGCGTGACAAGTCAAACTCGAAAGGGTTTGCTGGTAAAGAATTTCAGTTATTTCTTAATTTCTATTTCTGTTATCTTTTACGAGCACGCCACACCTTTAAGAGTCTTAATTCTTCCTCCTTGGGACCAAGGCCAACCTTTCCATCCATTCTAATTTGGATTCTTCCACGTGTTTGTATATCAAAAGTCTAAAATTTGAATTATGTTTCGCTTTCACCTCAGGTTCATTGTTCATTGTTCATTGCCATTTGTGGATGCAGGGCAGTATCACATCTATTATTGGACCACTTGGGTCTACGTAGAATCCTTACGTGCTCAGTAAGAAATTTTGTCTTCACACTTTCTTCACCGTAATTAATTAATATTTGTGACATATGAGGTACACGACAATTTATGCCAACAGATGGAGATTTTGGAGCAGTAGCCAATTGATAAACACCCTTTCACCTCGTAAACTAGTAAACTTACAATAATACTCCAAGATGGGGAATTATTAATGGTACACCTGGAGATTAATTTTCAATTTTTCATGATAAAAAAATGTAACGTGACATTCAATTTAGATAATTTGATTAAGAAAATTTTATTTACAAATTTTAAATTCAAATTGTGATAATAATTTTGTAATATATAAAAAAAATAACATAAGTTATGAAATGTTATGCGTTTTTTCTTTTTTAGATATAAAAAAAAAAAATTTGAGAAGAATTTTTATTTTATTTTGCATTTTGAGTTTAACCACCTGATGAGTATAATTTAAGTGATTGAAATAAATAAAAATTTATGTAAATTATAATAATGACGCTTTAATAATAAGAAAATAAATTACAAATCAAAGGAGATTAAAGGAATATCGGGTGAAACTGAGTGCATATTTCATAATTAACTTTTTATTGGTATAATTCAAATAATAAGGAAACAACGAGCTTAGCGCAAAGCAATTAAAGTGAATCTTGAATCGGTTCAAATGTTTCTAAAAGAAGAAAAATTAATCCAGATTTGTAGGGGGAAGAAAAATGAATGTTTTTCTTTTAATAAAAGAAAAAATAAAACAAGAAAGACAAAAATTTTAGTCGAATTAATTTTATACACGATAGAGACAACGCTACGTAACAGCAGGGCTTATGGATGGTGGAGGAGGGCAATTTCATTTTGGATTTGACCTCCTAACCAGTAATGAATCTAATGATGATCCTCTTGTCCGTAATCTTATGTCCACAAGTAAAGGAAAGAAAGACTCACCCCAAAAAAAAGGAGAGAAAATGACGCCACAGGCAAGAACAAAACTTGCTTCCTCAATCGTTTAAAAAGAAAAAGGAAAAGTAAATTTTATAATACATATAATGTATTCTTAAATTGAAATACAAATAACATAAAAAAATTCTATAAAAAAATAACTATTAGTGTGTGTTTTGATTAGCTGTAAAAAAAATATTATATTAAAAATTAATTATGTGTATAATTGATTTTCTTAAAAATTAATTATGAGAAAATTAATTTATATTTGGATATGTTAATTCATAATCAATTTTATGATTAAGAGTTTTTGTTTGAATGGTATAAAAAATCGATTTTATATATTAAATTATTAAAAGATATATAAAATGATTAAAAAAGTTATTTAGTTGAGGGTAAATAAGTATTTTTCTCTTAAAACTTTTGAAATAATCTGAAACAAATAATTAAAAATTTAAAATAATAATTTTTTTAAAAATTTATTTTTAGTTATAAAAAAATAATCTTAACTTATAATTAATTTTACACATTTAAAACAAACAAGATAAAGTTTAGATAAAATAACTTTTAATTTAAAAAAAACAATTATTCCCCATAAAAAAACAAAACCAAATAGGATTTAATTTTAATTTATTGTGTAAAATTTTTTTATACTGTCATCTAATCATATGTATTGATACATCATTAAAAGTGTTAGACTTTTAAAGTAATTATTATATTAGTCAAATTATTTTAATAAGTTAATAATACATAATTAAATAATAATATAAATAAATTTTACATTAACAATAAATTAAAATTAAACTCAAACAAATATGCTCTTAGTTTAATAATAAATGTGATAAAAAGTAAGATGCGTAAGTTAAAAATCCTCAATTTTCAAATACATAAACTTTTGGTTTGTGGGAATGTTTCAATTTCAATTATTAAGAGACAAAGTTTAGCGGGTAGGAACAGAGACAAAAGTACACCCATCAATTTGAATCTTTCAACCATAATCGGACACAATCATTCAAGTTGGAAAGAACATATACGATGCATATAAAATCATTAACTTTCGAGATAATAAAAGTTGTACACATATGCGAAGCTGTGCCTATAATGAGTTATTTGAAAAAAGCTAAAGTGTACAAGTATTATTAGCTTAAAAGAGAATGTGTGAACAAATTTATATTTATATATACATATTGTTAAAGGTGAAGATTATCACCTAATATATCAATAAAAATTTAGCTCAAAAGTACCAAATTTGTTAATTATCAGATTTGTCAGTGTCTACCTTGACAATATTGCAGTTTCAGTTATCAATCTTGGAAGAGAATCTCCTCCATTGGGTTCTCACTTTCAAGTGATTAAAGTGTCAGTTGGATCAAAAAGTATAAAAAAGAAGAAGAAGATGACGATGAACAGAAATGAAAAGCAAAAGCAATTAAAGAAAACAAGTAAAGTAAATAAATAAATAAAAGAAATGTAGTAAAGAACCTGAATTTAAATTGCATAAAATGAAAGTGGCATATAAACTTGATTGATCCATATATCCTTTGAGTGTCACTGGGACTTTAAGAATGTAGGATGTTTCAAGTTGCAGCATGTATTACATCGTTGAAACTAGTATTTATAGAACAAATCCTACATCTAAATCCCTAAGAACCTGTCATTTGTTGGACATGTGGCTTATATACAACTAATACATGCTTATTGTTTAGTAATATCCTAAAAACTACCAGCAATTGTCATTGAGTCAGCATCAGCAGTTCCTTGATTCTTGGATGCAACCGCTACTTTTCAAATTCAAATTGGTAAATATCAGCTCCTGGATAATGGTTTTGCCAGTGCACCAACTTTGTCAATAATTCACAAGTCCCTTTGTCGGTTGAGTGTATACTTTGTCTAGCACTTCTCCAAGACTTGATTTGTCGAGCATAGCATTATTGTCGGTTTCAAACATTTGTCGAACGAAACTCATTTGTCGAATACCCTTCCTTGATTTGTCGGATACAATACTGTTGTCGGTTTTGCCTATTTGTCAAATATAACACATCAAATGTCAGTTCAATCTTTCATCATAGTTTTTGTCGACTCAACCTTTTAACACTATTTCATGATTTCAACTAAGTATAAATTGTCAAATAACACATTTATTTCATTTTGGACTTGCACCTTTCCAGCTTCAACCTTGCAAAGTCTCTCAAACTGTTAATTATTAATTTTGTCGAAAACTAGAAATTTGGCAATAACAGATGCCCCTCAATATTTTTCTCTTGACGAAATTAGAGGAAAGAGATAAATATTTTAATCAACAAATCTTTTTGAAAAAAATTTAGACATCCATTTCGACAATTAACACTTGGAAAAATAATTACATTACCAAGGCATATGTTACATTTGAGTTTGGGCCATTTCAAACCGACAAATTTTAAAATTAAGTTTAATATTGGCCAATAGAAATTTTTTGAAAACAATCCCTATGATTCATTCTGACAAAACAAATTAACAAACTTCATATAAATGTCAGCTACATAGACCAACACATTTTTACTTTGAATTCTGGGTTAATCTTTATAAATGGCGATCATTTCAAATCGATAAACTATTGACTAGATCAATCCGTTCCTAGAAAATAGGGAACACCTTTTCGTTTTTCATAGGATTTTAAAATATATTTTGAAATTCAAAATCATAATAACTTTATCTGATTCCAATCTTTCTTAAAAATGATCATCTCATGATGTAACCGCCAACTATGCACAATTTCTGCTATCATGGCCATGTGGCAATTTTTGGTTTGCCAACATATAAAAAATTAAATATAATAAAGGCGGTAACTCATCATTGTACCATTTATAAATTCAAAAAAAAAGGTTTATTTTATCCTTTACCTTTTCAAAAACCTTTACCGAGTATCCCCACTCTTCTCCAAGATTCAAACTTTCTCAAAACCTTCCTCAAACCTTCATCAATGGCGTCTTCATCAGCTAAATCCAATTCTTCTGCTACTCAAAAAATTAGGTCTTTTTCAACTTCCATTCCACTGGCTTCTTCTTCCATGGAACCCATTCGCCATAGTGATATTCTCACTATTCTAGACCCATTAGTGAAAAACTCAGAGCTCTGGAAATCCCAAGTACTTATACCTTACAATCTCACTCATAGAATAAGTGTTTTCTTGGGTCATCTTCTTCCTCCTTCTGAAATCTCTGAAACTATTATTTCAAGTCATTCTCCATGTCAAGAAGACCAGGAAATCATTGCCTCTAAAAATGTTATTCTCATTTTTCGTTTTGACCCAAGTAATCATTCGTTTCGATGTTTTCCACCAAAACCGACAAACCAGTATATAAAATGGCTCGACAGAATTCAATCTGTCAAATCCACCTTTTGGAAAGACATCGACATTTTTTATGCCATTCAACTTAGTCGATTTAAAATCAAATTTAACTCCCCCATGTTTGGAGCTGCTTTTTTGTTTTTGGAACAAAACCACTAATAATTTTCATTTTCCTTATAGGATAATAGGTCCTTCTCTTTTTGACCTTGTTGTCATTGCTGGATTTAAGCCCAATAACATCCATATTACACCAGATTTGTCCACCGACAAAACTTTTGACATTGAGGCCGACTCCATGTCCTACGGCCCTTTTATAAAATTTTATTCTCAAACCTCTGGGGATGTAACAGATTTTGAACATGTTGCATTTCTCACTTTTTGGCTCTCTGCACATGTATTTTGTACAAAATCAATTCAAGTGTCGATAGCTTACTTATTTTTGGCAATTTTGCTTCATGAAAGTCAACATTTGGCCTTAGGCCAACTTGTTATTGCTCGTTTATACAAGTCAATTAGTGAAATTGTCGAATCAATAAAAGATTTGACAAAGAAAACAAATCTTGGGGGCTCATTGTGGGTTCTTCAACTCTAGCTTAATGTCATTCTTCTTCCACAACTTTTGACAAAAGCTCCTGACAATCTCCCCTCCAATATTCATGGGATTAAACTGTCATTTCTTTTTGCAAAAGAAAAGTCGACATCTTTCATCAATAATTTCAAACATTACTTTGAAATTTTTCATTCTTCATCTGCTTCTTCCAAGAAAATCATCTTTTCTCCCTTTGCCCAGAGATCTATCGATCCTAAATGGTTTACCATAAACTTAATATCCGACAATCCCAAAACACAAGCTGAAAACAATGATATTTGGTTAAATATGCTTTGTCAACAAATTTTCAATTGTGGTTTACCAAGTAGTGGTGATTTTAGCATTACTCTCCATCTTCCAAACACTATTGCCCTACAAATAGGCTTTTCTCAAGCATTACCAGCCCCAATTTCTTTAAATTCGACATATAGGCTGTGTGATACTGTTCTCGAGAATTTTGATGTCATTCCAAAACTTGTCAAGTGAAACACCAAATTTCGTCAGCAGTTTATTCCTCGAGAATTTCGACTAAGTTATTATGTAACTCAATCTTTTGTCGAATAGTGGGATAATTACTACAAACCACTTCACCACCAGCTCAAGGATTGCTTTAACAAATTATTGAATGAATTTACTCCTTCTGTGCAAACTGGGAATCCAGCAAAGAAATCCAAAGGTACGCATTTACGAGAAATTCAAGCATTTGAAAAATATTTCAAGGTTAAATGGAATCCCAAATATCCTAAATTAGTTGTTCGAGAAGCCAAACTTGAACTTAAGAAAAAACGAGAAGCACACAACAGTAGGTGCTTTTTAGCATACCATAAAGCTTGGTTTATCAACAAAAATGTCGACCCCAAACACATCTCAAATCTTTTCGTCGGAAACCAATCCCTCTTCCAAATGCTCCATTGGGATTGGCTGACATTTATCCAGACTCACCAAGAGGTGCCTTTGACGTTTTTATCAACAAAAAGAAAAAATAGAATTTGTCATATACTTATACCAATATGAACTTCGTTTTTTCGAATACTATCCTCGAATAGTTCGTTATCTACCACATGGAAAAAATATTTTCTAACAATATTCTTTTTATCAATCATTATATTCTGACATTTTTCTTTTATGTTTCAATTTTTGAATCAACCCCTGTAATGTCGATTCCTGAGCTGACAATTCCTACTCCTGTTAGGAATGAAGAAGAAGAAGAAAAAGAAGAAGAGGATTTTGTAACTCCTCAAAAGAAAAGAGGCAGGTCAACTGCCAAACCTGTAAGAGGTTAAGGCTAGAGTTCTGATGCTCCAAAAAGCTGGAAAAGGATCAAGACTCTTGGCCAACAATCTGCAAAGGCTACTAAAAGCCAAAAGTATGTTTAACATTTTATTTTGACAATGGACTTTTATACTTTATTTTGTCGATTAACTCTTCATACTATATTCTAATATCCTTTTGTTCTCTTATTAGAAAAACAAAAAGACTGAGGAGACTCCAACCAAAACTCCTTCTCCTCTAACTTCTCGGACCGATAAATCATTGAGCGATCAATAGAATACAGAACAAGAAGCCGAATCTGAAAATGTCGGCCTACCTGTCGAGCCTTCTCAAAGTCCAAATAGCTTGGACCTAACAATTGAAGAGTCTATTCCTGTTCCCAACAAAGGAAAGGCACCAATGGAGATTGACATACATGAATTCGACTTTTCAGATGAAGAAGACCCTTACGCTGAGGTGGAGAGCATTTTGTCGAGAAGTCATGGTTCTTCTCCAAAATCAACCAAGTCAGTTCCACTCGGTGATACCTCTGTTAAAGAAGCACTCTACAACTCAGAGTGTTTATTGAAGAATCCTCTTGACTCTCTCACTGCTGATCTAGAATTATGTCGACAGCTCCAGCTTGCACTCGCTTGCTTAGATGAGTGTGATGATGATTTTCCTGAGGAAATGGTTCAATTGGTCGACAAAATGAAGACTGCAATTCCAAACCTCCTTGAACATTATCCTTTCGCCCAACAAATTGTCAACAAGCACCTTGGGCATCTTGATGAAAAAGATACTATTTTCAAGACCACAAGTGATGCCAAACAACGACATATCCTTCTGACTAATGAGATTGTCGAAGATAAGGTCAAGGTCAACAAAATCAATGCTGAAATTGTCGAGGTCAAACAAAAGTTAGAAGGCCTTGTCAAGAAGCAAGAAGAGTTGTCCTTGACTTTACAGAGTCATGAGGAAGAGAAAAAGAAACTAAAAGAAGAAGACCGACAATTGGTTCAAAAGAGCAAAGAAATTGTGTCGGCCATTGAGAACTCTGAACCATATTACAAAGCTGCTTTAACGACGCAGGCTAAAATGAATGAGAACTGGGAAGAGTTCGGAAAACGTTTGGCCGACAACATTCAAAAACTTATGTAATGTCGGTCTCTTTTGATATTTTGAGTTTTGTCGGTTACTTTTACCAACATTTTTATTTGAACTTTGTCAATCTTTAATGTAATATTTTGGAAATGTCAGCCATCTTAGGCCGACAATTTTATGACAATCAATTACCGTATTTGCACTTCATGCATTGTCGGCTTATAAGCTTTCAAATACTTTCCATTTATTGCTTTTATTTTTTGCTTGGAACCGACATCAACTACTTCATAAGCGTTTCCTGAAAGCACTTTTGTTACTTCAAAAGGTCCCTCCCAATTCGGGGTCCATTTTCCATATGTTCGACATTTTTAACCAATTGGCAAAATCACTTTCTAAACTAAATCACCAACTGAAAATGTCTTAAATTTAACGCGACGATCATAAAACCGAGTAACTTTTTCTTTTTATCGAATAAGATTTTCAAGTGTTGTTATATGCTCATCATCCAATTGATTTAACTCATCATACATCAAATTCCAATAATCATCAACTGACAAATCATTTTATCGCTGTAATCTAATCGTTTGAATATTAATTTTAATTGGCAACACAACATCATGATCATCAACCAATTTATAAGGAGTTGTTCCTGTTGACTCCCTTGGTGAATTCCTATATGCCCACAACATTTGTTCAAGAGTACTATGCCAATTCTTTGGCTGTCGGCCAATATGCTTCTTAATTAAGCCAATAATAATTTTATTGGCAGCTTCAACTTGTCCATTGGCCTGGGCATAATAAGGTGACGAAGTCAATAATTTTATATTTCTAGAATCATCATATTCAACAACTTTCCTACCAGTAAAAATTGTTCCCTTAATCAGTTGTCAAAGATTGTGGTATTCCATACCAACAAATAATATTGTTTTCGACAAAATCAATAATCTCTTGTTGTGTTACTTCTTTTAAAGCCACTGCTTCCACCCATTTGGTGAAATAATCAATAGCTACAATAATATATTTATGTCCTTTCGACGAAACAGGTTGAATTTGGCCGATTAAATCCAAAGCCCAACCTCTAAATGGTTATGGTTTTATTATAGCATGTAATTCACTTGCTAGCAAATGTTGCACAACACCATGTTTTTGACATTCTTTTCATGATTTAGCAAATTGAATACAATCTTTAACCATTGTCGGCCAATAAATTCTTTGTCGATTCAAAATCCATTTCATTTTTTCACAAATCCCCTCATGAACTTCAGCAATGGCCAAATATGCTTCTTGTATAAAATTTCACCCAGCAAAACATATTTCAAAGATGACGATGAACATAAATGAAAAGCAAAAACAATTAAAGAAAATAAGTAAAACAAATCAAAAGAAAATGAAATGCAGTAAAGAACTTGAATTTAAATTGCATAAAATGAAAGTGACATATAAACTTGATTGATCTGTGTATCCTTTGAGCGTCTCTGGGACTTTAGGAGTGTAGGATGTTTCAAGTTGCAGCCTGTATTACATCGTTGAAACTAGTATTTATAGAACAAATCCTACATCTAAATCCCTAAGAACCAGCCATTTGTTAGACAGATGGCTTACATGCAACTAATACATGCTTATTCTTTAGTAATATCCTAAAAACTACTAGCAATTGCCAATGAGTCAGCATTAGCAGTTCCTTGATTCTTGGATGCAACCGCTACTTTTGAAATTCAAATTGGTAAACATCAGCTCCTGGATAATGGTTTTGTCAGTGCACCGGTTTTGTCAGTTCACCAGCTTTGTCAGTAATTCGCAAGTCCCTTTGTCGGTTGAGTGTATACTTTGTCGAGCACTTCTCTAAGACTTGATTTGTCGAGTATAGCATTATTGTCGGTTTCAAACATTTGTCGAACGAAACTCATTTGTCGAATACCCTTCCTTGATTTGTCGGATACAATATTGTTGTCGGTTTTACCCATTTGTCGAATATAACACCAAATGTCAGTTCAATCTTTCATCATAGTTTTTGTCGACTCAACCTTTAACATCATTTCATGATTTTAACTAAGTATAAATTGTCGAATAACACATTCATTCCATTTTGGACTTGCACCTTTCCAACTTCAACCTTGTAAAGTCTCTCAAACTGTCAATTATTAATTTTGTCGAAAACTGGAAATTTGATAATAACATATATATATATATATTATAATTAATATTATTTAAGATTTTATGATTTAGATGAGTAAAAATTTGAGTAAAGGTTCTAAATTTAAGTCTTGATATCAATTCTTGATGGAAAAAATATATTAACTTTCTTTTTCATCTACCATCCCTAGTTCCCCACTCACTCAATTTGAGAATGAAGTATTGAAAATTGAGCTCATTCATGATCAAGCTCCGGGTCCCTCTATTAAGGGGGTTCTTGTATTGTGTTGTAAAAAGAAAATTGGTTTGTTTTATATGCATATATCCATGTAGAATATAAGCTTATCTCTCACGTATATTGTGAATTAGATTGCATGGATACAGGTAGGTGTATATGAGTTACGATAAAAAAAATTTAAAACTAAGATACGAGTACTGAGAGTATATTATATAAATATAAAAATTAAGTTATTAAATCAAGAGATAAATATCATTTCTACAATATTCTAACTCTAAGTTTTTAATAAAATTTCATAAAATACATTGAGTAAGCAAAAAATACCTAAAGAAGATATATCATATGATATGAGGTAGTCGAAATATTTGAAAGATTGAAGTAGTTGTAAGTTTTATTTAGTAACAAATCAAAACAACTTAGTAGCAAAACGTTATGTTTTGCATAGACCGGCTTGTACTTGAATCATACTAAGTTGTATAGAATTGTATTAGATAGCAAAAATTTTTTAAAAAAAATTACTTAAGTATCTTGGGTATGCACCTATGAGTACTAGGTACGTACCTGGTACGAGTATAACAATCATATAGAAGTACCCATACATTATAAGTTGTGAGTGGTGTGTCTGTCACATCCTAATTCTAGGGCATGTGACTCACCAGAGATTATCAACCTTGCAGCTTCATGAAGACATATTAAACTTAATGCAAGATTTAATTTACATTAATGTCAAATAACTACATGAACTTTCAGGGATATGCCACCACAAGATTAAAGGGCTTACCCTTATTCAACATAACTCGACAATACTGTCAAAATAATATAAACACATGCTGATTATTCTAATGTAGACTTTACTCATGTTGGCTAATATGCAAGATAAATGGACCCAACCATATGACTCAAATTCATAAGTCCATATCTTCATGTCATCTTTGAGAAGACTTGTTTCACACAATAGGGTACAAGTTCTTTAATCTAGAGGCTTTGATAAATTATGTTCAGTTTTTGAAAAGAAAAAAAAAACAATAAGAATTGTGCTCTGCAACTCAGTAAATACAAGGACACTCAAGTGGCACTAGCCAAAAGTAATATATTCATAACTTTATATATATAATAATTATTACAATCGTCGTTGAAGGGGGGAGCTTGCAATGAACGTGACAATTGAATTTTTAAAAAATAATTTTTTAAAGGAGTCACCACTAATTTTATTTGGTTAGAGAAAATTTAAAAAATTCCTTTTAAAATGTTTAAAAATCAATCTGTGCATTAGAGTTGGATTCATGAGTTTATTTATACACAAGAAATAATAGAAACTTAATTTCACTGCATCACTGATGCATCCGTCCTAAAACTGTTACTATAGAATTAATTGTGCGAATTAATAATAGATTAAACATATTTAATTTACCCCCATAAAATAAATAAGCAGTCACATCAATAAAAAAATAATTAAATTAATGATTAAATTACAATAAATATTAAAATATTTACAAGGAATAGAGAAAATATAAGTAAAAATGAATTAAAATGTTTACAAATAGAGAGACAATAAAAAGTCAAAATCAATTATTAAATTATAAAAATCTACAAGTTTGGAGAGAAATTAAAATTAAAATTATAATTATAATTATAATTATAATATTTACAGGTTTGGCAAGAATAAGATATTTACAAGTTAAAATTTTTTATCAAAGGATAAAATAAAATATTAACAAACTCATAAGAAAATAAAGATAAAATTTTAATGAAAATATTTATAGTTTTGACTTACCGTAAGTACCTACATATTTTTAAAGTGGGATCGGGAATTCAAAGCCACATAATTCTTTAAAAAAACATTTGTGGGTTGAATAATTTTAATTTAAAAAGGAAAAAAAATTAAATTGCTTAATAAGATTTAATATTCACTTAAAAGGACAAGTCAGTGTTTATTATTAAATCAAAATAAACAATAATCAATGATGAATAGCGTTACAAACATTCAAATAAGATCACATGTAAAAACTAATGAAGAAAATAACAAAAAATATATATATATACGCATAAGCTATGTTGCTTCACCTAAAACAAAACATTTAAAAGAGGTCTGTCACGTAAGTTATGTTTCAAGGAAGAAAGCACTTTTTTTAAAATATTTTTTTAATAAAAAAATAGGAACAAAAGAATAAATTAAAGCCAAACAAAACTATACGGAATCTTAGTATGTTAATGTTGTCTTTTCAATTATTCATAAATAAAAAATGTTGTCTTTGACTCTGGTACCATGGTACAATGGCTATAAAGACACAGACAAAAGAAACATATGGGATCCTAATGCAGCAAAAATAATTAAGGCATTCCACACTTGATTATTTAACACCTGAATGGAGTGTATTCAATTTTCCTGAACCAATTTATCTCATGAGACAAAAGATGGAAATCAAAAATAAAGAAAACCCGACGAATAATCAATATCATTTGTTTTTTTGAAAGATCACAAGGAGATAAGAGAAAGCTGGCACCGCGTGAAACTTATAAAATAATTAGACCACATTAAGATGGAACTAAACAGTCCAAAAGAAACTTAACTCTCAATCTTATTACACAATGGCTTGAAAGTCAAATATTCCAGGAAACACAATCACATCAAGGCATTTTATGAATTGATTGATATTGCAAAAAGAGTCAGCCTCATTGAAATGCTTCAACACCGAAATGGTTTAGCGCAACATCATTATACATAGATCAAGATGGGAGGATGAATTTCTTAAGTTACCATTAATTACCTCAGCTCTCAAAGAGATGAGCCAAACAGGGGCTGCAATGCTATTGTTCTAGGTTTGTGCTCTCTTCTCTGACATTGCCACTTCTATTGTTGATCCTCGGTGCAGATCTCTTCTTACTCTTTAGTCTCAGCCATCGGCTCCCTCTATCTTTTTTTCTTTTTTTTGTATATGACCTCTCTCTCTTGTTGTCTTAGCTTCTTTATTTATATGTAAATTATAATTTTTAGAAAGAGATTGTATTTTTAGAAAATGGGTTAGAGTCGATGTTTAATAGAATTAAGAAACTTTAACTTTTGAGCTTTGAGATTAGGTCTAAAATTAATATTATAATTGAAGTGACCCATTATTATTATTATTATTTCAATTTTTCTTTCAAAAATAATAAAAGAAAAAAATGTATTATGATCTTTTGTTAGCCCAATCAAAATTTGGTGCTAACAATAATGATTAAATATTTGAAATATAATCTAATACTTTTATTTAATATTCAATAATATCAATGAAATCAAACTCTCATTCTTGGAAACTTTTCTTTCATATAGTCTTTCATCAAGGAATCTCACAGTTATTTTAAGAGTTCTTTTCTTTTCATAAAATCTTTTCTTATCTAAAATTATTTTCATGCTAAGAATCATCTTAGGCACTATCAAGTGAACAACTTTATGATCTTTCTTGTTTCGAGTATACTGTTCGTATTCCATACATAGGTCTCTGGACTCAGGCTTCAGGTCATATCACATATATTGTTCATACCCCATGTATGAATTTTTGTAGCCACATATAGTTTTGCTCGAGTATCAAGAAGATTAATCTCTATAGCCCCAAGTATTTTCACCCGGGCATCAAGAAAACATCTCATAATCAATTCATACCCCACAAAAAGGGTTCATATCATACAATAATATATCAAGGGTTTGACCTAGCACCTTTAAAATTCAAAGGAGCACAATTAATATTTTTCATCATTTCATAAAGTAATATTTATTTATTTAAAACAAATACTGAACAATCATAAATCTTGTCAGGAATATTTATAAATACTATAAGTATTATCAGCTTAAAACATTAAGATCTTTACCCTAACAATTATAATAAAATATATGATATTAACATTAAGATCTTTATCCTGACAATTATAATAAAATATATGATAATATCATATATAGCAAATTAGATGTCAAATCAGAAGATTTCAGTTAAAAGTTCATAATTCAAAATGCATATAGAGACATCAAGATAAAAAAATCATGATATAAAATATTATGACAAGATTTTAAGGTAAACAATTCCAAATAAAGTGATACTAGAGCAGCAACATAAAAGCACTCTAAGTACTCACAATACAAGCTAATGTTCCTTTGGTTGAAAATTCTAACGTATTCAAGTATCTTTCTCAGCGTCCAATAATTGTTTAAGATAGTCTAAAATCAAGCCAACTGATAGATTCATTCATATTACAATGATTAAAGCTTCTTTTGACCCTAACAGCGTAAAACATCCTAATAAGAGATAAAAGAATAAAAATAAATAATTCTTACCTCAACGAGATCCTAGGTTTAGAACCTCTTCCTAGCACTGATTTAATATCTGGACAACTTCTATAACTAGATGGAGATGCGATAGGGGCAAAGATATTACGGGATATAGGGAGAAAATAAGATTTCAAAAGGAATCGTCGAAAAAGAACCCGACCATGAGAAAATGAGCTCTATATATAAATTTTTCAAAGTCACTATGCATTAGGCGAGTTGGCACTGATCATGACGTCAGCATGACACTAGCACTATACCTCTATACTGCGACACTAAAGCTTTATACGATAATACTATATTTTTGTATAGTGACAATACGGGTGGTATTGTTTGATACTGTTCATGACATCAGCACTATGTCAATACTGTAGCTCTAATGATGACATTGTAGCTTTATACGATAATACTATATTTTTGTATAATGGCAATATGATGGTACTGTTCTTTATACTATAGTAATATTGCGGTACTGTTAATTTATACGAGAAAATTTAGGTTATCATAGTGTCAACCTTAGCATACATAAAAGAAGTTTACAAAAGTATGGATTGTGTATTTCATGATGGTGCAAAAATTTCACACTTTGTCAAGTATAATGTGCTGCCATTGTCCACAACTATTTTTCACTTTTTAGCAACTTCATAATTGTGAAATTGATTTCTATCATAACAAACGTAAATAATTGTACCAAAGTCATACCCAAGTGAAAAATTTGAATATTGAAGCCTTATTTCAAGGAAACTATGTCACCATTCCTTATTGTTCTTAATGCAATAATGTTTTTAAATTGAATTTTCCTCTTAGTAAATGTAGTTTAATAAGTTTATTCATATATATTTACCCTTTTCTAATTTAATTAGAATCATGATATACATTTATAAATTATGTCACCATTAGATTAAACAAGAAAGGAAAAAATTATTTGCAACGACCTAAAAAATTATTAGACTAAACATGAATTCTTTATTTTATTAAAAAAATGATATATTACTGTAATATGAAACTACGAAGTTAAATTTTAATTGTATAATGATCCTAATAAAATGAAAAATAATATAACTCAAATAATACATCAATAAGAATCTTTTTACACTAAGACAATGTTAAATTTGAATGTACCGAATTATAAATTCTTTTGTTTGTAATTAATAATTAAAATTATATAATTATATAAATTATAAATATATATTAAAATTTTAAATATTAAAAATGTATAATATTTATTTAATATTATAATTTAATGAGTAGATTCAAAATTTTAATTCTCTCTCTTAATTAAATACATTTTTAATTATTCTCTTTCCTTATTAAAGTTAACTTTAACTATTCTCTCTTCATTAAATTGGGTGATCTTAAATCATTAAATTAATGTAAAATCAATTATTAAAGTTTGATATAAGAAATTTACTCTTGTTAATGGATCTAACCCAAAGAATATATACAATCATATATCGATAGTAATTATAGCATTATCTGTAGTTTCTTTTTCCCTTCAAAAAAAAATTGTAGTTTCTTTTTTTAAAGTCTTAATTAATATTTCTTTATATTTAACTCTTTAAATTCAAAAGAAATAGTTTTTTGTCAAATTTTAACCTATTAGCTATTAGATCTTTTAAGATAATATTGCTGATTCCGCCCTTACTTATTATCAATGTGATAACGTTAAAGATGGAAGGTGGTATTGTGTGTTAATAGTAAGTACTTATGTTTGAGTAAATATTTTTTTTTACTTTACACATATTTTTTCAAGATCAAAATAGGTATTTAATATTATTCAATAATTTTAAAAATAATTATCCTAATTACCTTAAATATTAAAATTTAATAATATTATTCACAATTGTATGATTACATGAGATTGACAAATCTTTAATTTTTTGTATTAAAATTTTCCTTTTTTATGGTAATTTTTAAAATTATTTATTTTCATTTTTTTAATTATCTCTGACATTATTGTATTTCATAAATATAATGTTATAATTGCAAATCAATCATTCAATATTAATTTTATGAATCACTCAATATTATTATGAATATAAATCAATTATCATCAAAGATTGAAAGTATTTGCAAACAAGTGCCGGCATTGGTTAAGAAATAAAAAATAGAAAGTATTAAATGTTAAAGTAGAGCATTTAATATCTTAAAAATTTTAAAGCATTTGATACTTTTTTTATTTAGTAATTAAAAACATTTATTAAGATGTATTAAATGATTCTTAAATAGGGAATTAGTTAGCAAGATCCGAGATTCAATTTTTCTAATCTCAAATTTTTTAATTTAATTAATAAATTTTTAAATAAATAATTAGTAATGAGAAAATAATAATTAAATACAACACAATTTCTTACTTTTTTTTTACTATTTTTTTGTTGGATTTAATTAATATTTGTCAAAATTTATGAATCATTAATCGATATTATGAGGGCTTTGATTAATAGAGGAAAGAAAATTCATTATTATGATAGTTTTTTATTTTTTATGTTTTATTTTTTAAAAATTATTTCAATTTACCGTCTCAAACAAATTATTGTTTTAAATTTAATTAACCATAATTTCTATACATAATTATTTTAAAATATATTAATTATTATTATTATTTATTATATATAATATAATATAATTTTTTATATTATTCCATGCTTGGTATAAGTGTTAATTTAGTTCAAATTAAATATAAAAAATATATAACCATTTTTTTTTTATATTTTGGTTGAGAAAGTAACTTATTTACGAAAGAAACAAAAGAAAAAGGAAGCAATTTGAATTTCATTCTTCCCATGCATAAATAAGGTAAGAAATATCAACTAAGTTGAGCACCAAAAAAATAGCACATACTTACTTACTTTGGTTGATATTCTTTTGACCCATAGGAGAAAAAAGGGAAAACTTCCAAAATCATCGACTTTCCAATTTCCACATTAATTGTCGGGATCCCTCAGAGGATATTCTGGAGGAGACGAAAATCTGAATACAAAAGAAAATCAATCAAACAGAGTAAATAAGATTTTCTCGACATATATATATAGTGTAGAGAAGGGATATTCTAGAGCCACTAGCCAGTGACATAGTGCCACGGTCACTGCAGAGGCGACGATTTAGGAGTAAGAGAGGTAGCAGTTACGCATGTGATACCATCGTCTCCCCTTCTCCTGTGCCTTATTATATAGCACTGTCTTCCTTTGTATGCTCTGTTCTTTGTCTTTGTGGAACATAGCATAGGTGATAGGACACATAATATAACGTGACAGCATCCATCGTTGTTTGTTACTCTTTTTTTTTTCATTTTTATTGTTTTTGTTTTTGCTTTTGTTCCTCAAAATCAGTTGGTCGCCATGCCAATGAAGTCCACCAGAGGATTCATCATCTACCTTGTATCTGGTTTCTCTATTGCTGTTCTGTCTGCGCTGTTCCTAACCCACCATGATGACTACAAAGCATCTCTGTCCATGTCATCATCACCCTCTGCTGTTTCCCTTCAGTCTCATGCCCGTTATGGATCTGAAACTGTTAAAAAAGTTTGGCCTGTATGTAATTTCTCTGCCATTTTCAGGTGATTTAGCATGAGCGAATCGTTGGTGTGGAGAAAAAGATTAATGCTTTGTTATTCTGGTTGTGTTGTGGATGCAGGAATTAGAGGCCAGTTGGAGACTTGTGTTAGCCACAGTGATTGGGTTTCTGGGATCTGCTTGTGGAACCGTTGGTGGGGTAGGTGGGGGAGGCATTTTCGTTCCCATGCTTACTCTGCTTGTTGGGTTTGATACCAAGTCTGCTGCTGCTCTTTCTAAATGTAACTCTTTTCACTCTCTTTCATATTCATAGGTTCTTGGACATGACGTTTTTTATTGCATTGCAACCTTTGATTAGAGTTTCCCAAAATTTGATTGAAATTGTGACCCCATATGTATACATGCTTTCTGCTTTTTCACTTCATCATTAATAATTGCCAAGCTGGTTGGTACTTTGTTTTGTAATCATGTTTGATGTTGTTGACTTCCTGCAGGTATGATAATGGGGGCATCGGCATCATCGGTTTGGTATAATCTGAGAGTGCCTCATCCAACGAAAGAGGTGCCCATATTAGACTACGATCTGGCGCTTCTTTTCCAGCCCATGCTCATGCTTGGGATAACTGTTGGCGTCGCCCTCAGCGTTGTATTCCCCTACTGGCTTATCACTATCCTCATCATTATTCTCTTCATAGGTCTGTGACTCATCACTAATTAACATAAAATAAAATTTCTAAACCGGTGTTCTTTGAATGAATCAGTTCTTAAGCCACAGAATACTATTTTTCTTTTTTAAATTTGATGTTTTTTAATTTATTCAGGGACCTCCTCAAGGTCTTTCTTTAAGGGAATCGAGATGTGGAGGGAAGAGACTCTTCTCAAGGTTAAAATTTCATGACTTGTTGAGACTGTGAATATTCTTATAAGCCATCAACAGAAGCATATAGGAAAAGTAACTCATTAGATTTTTGTCTCTAATTTTTGTTTGCTATCTGCAGAAAGAAATGGCCAAGCAACAAGCTACTTTGGCTAATTCCCGTGGCGAACGTAAGACAAGCATATACATTCCCACAATAGTTATCTTTGCATATTAATCAATAAATAAACCGTACAAAAATTTGGGGTATAAATATAATGCTTTGTTGTTTTGGAAATGGGAACAATTTCTTTTCTGTAAAGCGCGCCCCCGTATATATGCAGTTTCTTATATGATTTAGTTTCTTTGGTTGTGTTTGGAGTGTTAATAACTCTAATTCCTCAAATATGCAGTTCGAATCGACACAAAATGTGAACCATTGATCCCAAAAGAAGAGAAGTCAACCATAGTATGTAAATTTCTCTTACAGTTAATAAATTTTGCATTTTGTTGTTGCTAAGAGGAAGTGACTTTTTTTCCCCTGAAATCCTTTCAGCAAATTCTACGTCTCAACGTTAGGTGGAAAAGGATTCTGGTGCTAATGGTCGTGTGGGTTTCTTTCCTTCTACTTCAAGTCATCAAGGCAAGTCTCCCTCTCTCTCACTCACAGGTCTGTTCAATTTTATTTTTGTTTTAAATATATTTGTCTATTTGGTGTTGGACTGCAGAATGATGTAGAGGTTTGCAGTGCATGGTATTGGGTGCTTTTCGGCTTACAGGTTCGATGATAAGAGCACGCAACTTGTTACTGAACTTATTATGCAGTGTGGTTAGACTAATTGGCATGCACCTGTCCTCTTTCTGTTTCAGTTTCCAATTGCACTTGTGTTGTTTGGCTATGAAGCAGTCAAGTTGTACAAGGAGCACAAAAAGAGGATGAGCACAGGGAATCTAGAATACATCTGCGAGGCTTCAATAGAATGGACTGCTTTGCACCTTGCATTTTGTGCACTCTGTGGCATCTTAGGGGGAACTGTTGGAGGCCTACTTGGTTCTGGAGGTGGGTTCATTTTGGGACCTCTTCTCCTGGAGATTGGTGTCATCCCCCAGGTAAAGTATATATAATATACCCTTTCAATTACATGACACAGTCTAAATTCAAGCAAATAGCTTCCAATGATGTTGATCATTTAAATTGCAGGTTGCTAGTGCAACAGCAACATTTGTGATGATGTTTTCATCATCTTTGTCTGTGGTTGAATTCTACCTTCTCAAGAGGTTCCCCATTCCTTATGGTAGTTTTCATCAGCTTTTCAAGCTTAGATCCTTTTTCAATATGCTTGGCCTATAGACTATCAATCTACAGTCATTTGATCTGATCATATCATCATATGAATATATCTTTAGACTATTTCATTGTATTTCTTTTGCAGCGTTATACCTCACCGCAGTGGCTGTTATGGCTGGCTTCTGGGGACAGTTCTTTGTAAGAAAATTAATAGCATTTCTTGGGAGGGCATCAATCATTGTATTCATCCTCTCAGGTGTCATTTTTGTTAGCGCTCTCACCATGGGTAAAGCAAACCAATCTCAATTGTGTATTTATAATGGTTTCTGCACAAGTATGAGTGTACATTTTACATACAAGTGTCTAATTGTAACATTTTTCTTTCAGGTGTCGTTGGCATTGAGAAGAGCATTCAAATGATCCACAACCATGAGTTTATGGGAATTTTAGGCTTTTGTATCAGTCAGTGATTTATAGAGTGCAGTGGGTAGCAAACAAAGAAAAAATCCTACAGTCATTGTGTGAAAAAAAGCTTGTAAATTAAGGGTATGACAACAGGATTCATGAATGTTGGTCAATGCCTAGTTGACCAACAGGAAGATCCTTGTCTCCAAGAATAAGAAGGCTAGCTTGCCTTCCCGTCTGTGAAATTCAGTTTGTGGTTGGGTGTTAGCTACTGGCTAACACTTTTAACATTGCAGTGTAGCATTTCTTTATTTCTTTTTTCTTCTTCTGTTTGGTATCTATTCAGTTGCATAAGTTTGTGTTACAGAAAAAAATTATGGAAATTTTATCCGATGGGCTTCATATTTATGTGGATATTCGTAAGATCAAGATATTTTTGCCACAAAAGTTTAATTCACTACGACTAGGTATACCACAGTGAATTCCTCTATTCATATACCATGCCACAAAAATGGGGTATACGCTATATGATTAGACTTTTAGACCTTGGAAACGAACTAAGAAATGAAGAAAAAGCGTGGTTAGACAACTGTTTCTTTGCCTATCTCTCATATTTTCCTGGTATGGTTCGAATTATGCGGTGAAGATCTGTTGGGTCTGACTACTATAAAGAGACTCCCACTGTGTTTAGAATAATTAAATATGAGTTTATTTGATTTAGAAATTAAATTCATTTAATTTGATTTCAATATAATTTAATTTGAGTGAATTTCTATAATTACACAATCAAATTAGAAATAATTTTTAAAATAATTTTTATTTTATCTTTTTAAATTAAAAATATTTAAAAATGAAATTAATTCATATGTCATAACTTTTGAAAAAAAAGACTTATTTATAAATAAAATCAAATTTCAAATTTAATAGTTTCAAACATAATATCTAGTACCGTTCAGCCAAAAGTGAAGAATGAAAGTAAATAAATATCACGGCTTTGTTTGGCCATACATGATTGTTTGGCTTCTACCAACAAATTGAATGAACTGAAATTTTGGCAGCGATAATGATTTTTGCACACTATTTTTTTACACCACTTTTATATTTGGTTAATGATGAGTAAATTTTTGATTAATATAGTATATTATTTGGTTAATGAGTTTTAGTAATCAATCACTTACAAGTTACTAAAACTCATTAACCAAATGATATGATGTATTAATCAAACATTTATTCATTATTAACCAAGTGTAAAATTGGTATAAAAAAATAGTGTGCACATATCATTACTCTTTTGGTAGCGAGATGATAATTTCCTTGTATCTCATGTGGAGAGGAGTAATTACAGCATTTTATAAGTTTGGTATTTAAGATGATTTGAAAAAAATTATTGATTATTAATGTTATAATAAATATTTAAAATTTTATTAAATATAATTAGAGTTTAATTTTGATCCATCGTCAGTATAAAGTTTCTTTACACTGTCATTCAATCATGTATTGCCAAATTATAAAAGAGTTTGACTATCACAACAATTATTTAGAAAGTCTAACTTTTTTAATGATGTGTCAACACATGAATAGATGACAGTTTGTCAACACAGAATTAGATGATAATGTAAAAAAATTTTACACTTACAGTAAATTAAAATTAAATTTATATAATTAATAATTAATAAATATTTAATAATTAATAAATATTTAATAATTCATCTTAAATATCAATATTTAAAATAATAATAAAATAAAAAAAATATCAGAGTAATGCGCTTGTGAAAATTAAACTTACGAATAATTCGCATGTGGAAATTAAAGTGCGTTATGAGTATGCGGTTGGAATTTTCTCGTGTGGAGAGCATCATCATCAATGGAGAGATCATATGTCCAAATAGCTCCATCAATATCCTTGAGCCCATCTTTCAGAATAAAAATCTAATATAGTTAACTTGTTAAGAATAATTTGATGTTAGTGTCAAAATATGAAATTTGATTTTTAGCATATATATATATTTTTTCCTTTCTTTTCCTTCTCTTCTTTCTAAGAGATTTGGATCATCTCTTATTATAGAACAAGAGAGATCCTGTAAGAAAGAGAAAGAGATAAACATTTTTGTAATATTTAGAATGTAATTTATGTTTGTTTCTTTCTCTCCTATAGAACCTCTCTGATAATAGGAGAGAATCCAAATCTCTTTCTAAGAACTTTCTTTAAAAGTTAACTTTAGGTCCCACTCTAGTGATGAGGTCCTCACTAATCTCAATAAAATCAGGTATTAAAAAAAAGTATATTTATTTGAAAACCAAAAGAAAATAAATAATATGTGATAAGAAACATAGTTCATCTTTTAAGAAATGATAATTTAGCTCGATTTGAAGTAATATTTCTAATTTTCTATTACTAAGTAACCATATATTTAGAACAAAATAGCCACATAAATTCAAAATAATATATTTTTCTTAAACTGCACTAAATTATGTTCTTCCTTTCATTTATTTATTTTTATATATATTTCATGGCTAAAAGCCGTCCTTCCACACGGCTAACCCAATAATTTCATCAATTTGTCACTAAATTGGATTGAATATACCATGCCTATGGCTATAACCTTATTGCTACAGTTACAAGTTGTAACTGTATATTATTGAATTATTTATAGATTCATAAAAAAAATATTAGTTTTCTATAAATTTAAATACATTTAGTTATATATAAAAAAATATATGCATATAAAAATATTTCATTTTCCATTTCTTTAGGTGGATTATGCCAGTTGCCGAAAAGGTTAATCAACGCATATATTTCTCATCTGTAGCCTTTCTTCCTCTATCTTCTACAGTAGTTTTTTGTTTAGTTTTTTAATTTATTTTTTTTCTTCTTTACAAAAACAAATAATATTGTAATGATAAATTATTTAAAGATTATTGGTCAGAATGTCAAAAGGAAGATTATTTCTTCAACCAATTAAGTGTGTTTGAATTAATTGTGAAAAAAAATTATGTTAAAAATTAATTATGTGTATAATTAATTTTTAAGAAAATTAATTATGAAAAAATTAATTTATATTTAAATATGTTAATTCATAATCGATTTTAAGATAAAAAATTTTGTTTGGATTATATTAAAAAAATTACTTTTATATATTAAATTACTAAAATATATATAGAATAATTAAAAGCGTTATTTGGTTGAGGGCAAATATGTATTTCTCTTCCAAAGCTTTTAAAATAATCTGAAATCAAATAATTAAAACTTACAATAAAAAATTTTCTAAAAAAACTATTTTTAGTTAATAAAAAAATAATCTTAACTTATAATCAATTTTACACACTTTAAACAAACAAGATAAATTTTAAATAAAAAAATTTAATTAAAAATAATAATTATTCCAAATAATTAATCAAAATCAAACACACTCTAAAACCAATTCACATTGAATTAATTGACATACATTTTAATTAATCATTTCTTTAAAAAAATTTATAAAGTTTAAATTTGAACATATCATAATACACTACACTTAATCACACGTCACATACTTGTACTAGGCCAACTCTTCAGAGTTTTTTTTTTTATTCTTTGGATGATTGTTTGTAAATTATATATATATATATATATATATATAATTAAATTTGACAATTACGTACAAATAATGATTGATTAATTAACTAGTGGAATCTTAATTTTAGAAGACATACTTCACTATAGTTGTTTTAAAATTCTCAATTTATAAATACATAAGCATTTGTTTTACATGAATAAAATAGTAATTTATTCTTGTAAAAAAATAATTTATTCTTTTTCATTCAGTCAAAGTATATGTAAACTCAAATACAAATATCTTTTTATAATATACATACATTTAAAATTGATACGTGATATAAGAACATGTAATAGTGAAAACTAGTCTTGCAATTATTCTAGTCAAAGAAAACTTGATCTGATCTGTTTATAGAAGCCTATCCTCTAGATGCAGGATCCAACAACTCAACACATAAGCTTATAAAACAACCACACCTTAATTTAACTAATTTTCAAGCCTTAAAAAATGAAATAGGAGCCAATCTAGAATCATTCATGTTTCTACTTTTCTACATGAGTGACAGTCATAACTGATAAGGGCCACTTCCAGTACCAGTGGTGGTTTTATTATATAATGTGTTTAACTTTAGACATATAAACCCGAAAGGCTTAAACAATCCCAAATGCATAATGATTGTGAATACTTTAATGTTGAGTGTGGCTCCTGGACTCTTGGGAAATAGTTCAGCTGATGTTTATCCATAGCATTTAATAATGAAGTAACACTAATTAATCGTGAAAGCCATTTTAAAGGAAACAAAAAATAATAATAATAATAATAGATGACCCTCTGTTTCAAGTTCAACAATGAACCACACTTAATTATTGGTTATTACTTTTTTTAGCAAATAGACATGAGAAATGGATGTTTCTTGACTACGTGAACATGAAGATCATGTGCTTTTGCTGGGCAAAGCACAAGCTATGCGTCAATGGCAGCCAAAAATATATATTATGAAGATTCTGAACCCTATATCATATAACAATTATTCAGCCGGCCAATGGCATCACTTCATTTGTAGAGTGGAAAACATCATTTTCTCTTGAAATATATATATATATATATATATATATATATATATATATAATATAAAAAGTAGAGAAACAAAAGAGAGTGACATTGATTATATTATATGGAGCAAAACAATTAGTTTGCAGCTAGCACAAGAAATTTTACTTTTAAGGAGAGTTCTTTTTCCCCCTCTAATTAGATTTTTTAGACCTTACTTCAGTAAACAATAAAAACATAATTTTTTAAAAATTTATAACTCAATTAACACCAACTTAATTTGCTCCAGATTAAGTCTTTAAAAATTTGAATATAATAGCAATGTGAAAAGGTTGATCTTGTGCGATGCCACCTATCCTCTTCCTCCATTGTATTAAACAAAAAAACAAAAAAACAAAAAAAAAACATTCTCTTCCAAAAGCCAAATCAACCATTGATTATAACGAAATTGTTTTACTCAAAAGGATTTTAAAAAAATTTTCTTTCTAATCACGTATTACTATAAATTTAAAATAGAAGAATGACGTAATGAAATGAACTGGACTAGAAAAAGAACTGACTTCTGAGAACCGTGAAACGAAAAAATGAAGAATGACTTGAAACATGTCTAGAATGTATAATATCAAGAACAAGAATATCATTCAGTACAAGAGTACATGAGAATGAAAATGTTCACAAACAAGTCAATGGTAACAACGAACAAAGGTCTTTGACCTATCATACGCATGCGAAAGGCACAGGATATATCATAATGGTATTCTTAACAGTCAGAGCTCTCAGAATACCCAACTTCTTTAAGAAGTTGAGCTATGTTGAAGACTTGAAAGATTAGCTGGCACCTGGCGTCCAACAAGTGCTACCCCATCTCTGCCAGCAGCTCCGTAAACAAACCCAAGGCTAAACCAATATGCCACTAAAACAAATCCCAGCGCCAAAATTGAATGAGAGAAACAATGCAGGGGCACGCTCAGTACATAAAAACAGTTATAGGTAAAAGTTCTAGATAGATGAACTACTTGCGGCTGCCTTGGAAGGCTTTCTTAGATGGAGAAGGAATGAGTGGTTTAGAATCTGAATTGATAGCTATATTTCCCATTCCCACCTCCATGGCCTCCCTCTCATCTTTGTCCCTTTTCTTCTGATCAGAAATGGAAGCATCAGCAGCTGGGTTGTGATTAGAAGAAGGTGCAGACGGCTCCAAAATGCGTGGACCTGCATTGATCCACGGATGAAGAAGACACTGACCAGCCGTAGGCCGTTTCTCAGGAACAAAGTCAAGGATGGGAACCAGAAAGTCAGTCATGTCATTTGCATCTTGCTCACTGAAATCATATTTCTCCATGAGGACCTTGTTCAAGGGCCAGAATCGCAACCTGCGGATGTGCCTCAAATCACCATATCTATTAAAGAAATCGCGAGAATAACGGCCCCCAAGTGCAATCTGAGAATTATAATCCGCAGACTCAAGTTAGCCAAGATTGTAACGAACATAAGTGCAAAGAAATGGGTAGAAAAATATTATTACCTTCCGTGGCATCATTCCAAGAAGTTCCATCATTAACGCTAAGTGGTCCTAAGATAAATTAAAGATAGAGCAAACTTACATCAGACATTAAATTCTAAAGCACAAATGCAAATACAAATAATTTTGAAATGTCTGTATTGATTATTGAAGAGAAACAACTATCGTCACAAAAAGAATCAATATGGTCACTCCCCAGCAAACAAAGATATTATGTTGACATTGGAATGCATGATCACATCCAATAAGTTGCATCAGTAAACAACACAAAAAACAAACCATTTCCTTGAGAGCAGCAAAATCTGCCTTAAGTAACTGATAGGCATAAAGTATTTATTGTATATAGTTGTACCCTTGTACTACACACTGGCACTACAGGTTTTGTGCATAGCCTTCTTTCCTATTATAAATAACACTAACACGTATACTGCTAGTCACGCATTCACAGAAATAAAGGTTATATCTCTTAAGATCCTTTTTTCTTTCTACAGCCGCTAAATCACTACGGTGTTTTCCTCTAGAAACTAATTCCTTATGGCACCAGGTAATTCAAAGAAAGTACGGTTTAGATCAGAATGGATGGGATACCAAGTACTAAGTACAGTTTGGAAGTTTATATCTCAGTGATATGCTTTGTTCAGACCACTGGTTTCTTTGGGGTTAAATGATGGCTTTCGTATCAAATTTTGGGGGGAAATTTGGGTGGGGAACATTCCTTTCTTTGAGGATTTTCCTTGTCTTTATTATCTCTCTACTACCTACAACTCCACCATAAAAAGCTTTTACTCTTCTTAAGGTATTGTCATTTCTTGGGACCTTCATTTTTGCAGGAACCCAACTTGTAGAAATTGGTGAATTATAATCTCTTCTACTCTTCTGGAGTGTACACTTGTAAATCCTTCTTTCAATTTCTAACTCATTCACCTAATCATCCGAGTTTCCTCCACAAAGAACCTATTGGGAAGTCCAGTACTCTATCTAAGCTCTAATCTTCCGTCTGGATTACAGAGCTTAATAGAATTAATAAAAATGACATGCAGCAAATTTCAAGTTCTCACACAACTCTCTCTCCCGACATGTGTGTTATGTACAGGTATAGATCGGAAATAGTGGCCAGCTGTTTTTTGCATCTGTAAGGCAGCTACCTTCTTATGGAAGAATCTTTTTGGGGTTTTTGGCAAACATTGGGTGTGGCCAGTCTATGATTTTATGACAATGTGCAGTCTATGCAAGTGCATTTGGTTGGAGCGAAATGCCCGTGTTTTCAAGGGTGTCTCTCTCCCCTTACAATTGTTATGGGATAGGATTGTATTCATGGCCTCTCTTTGGTGCTTGGCTCATGGTTATTCAAGGGATCTTCCATTGCTGATGTGAAAAGAGATTGGACAGCTTTATTACATGTTTGAGCCAATTTGGCTCAATGTTTTAGTTTGTGTGTTAGTTAGGAGGATTCCTTATCTTCACTAGTTGTGCTTTCTCTCCTTTCTTTCTAATAAACTCTCTTCTTCTATAAAAAAACACTACTTGTTTAGTTAAAATTGACGCAAAGGGAGAAATTCAAGATGGTGAGGACATTTGGTGATTGCTACTAAGTATGACATAATAAATATACATCATTGCATCTTATCAGTCAAACAAAATCAGATGATATATCAATTCAAGCATCATGTTCTCATAAGTTTCTCCCTCACACACACACTCACACGCGCTCCTTTAATTTTACAGCAAAATCTATTTTAGCACTCATAAAGGAGTAGACTACACAACAAAAAAGCAATTAACAAGGCATTCAGATCATTTAGCAAACAAAAAGATTTCTCAACAATAAACTGCCATCAGTAGAAAATAATTGCCCGCTTGAGATAATTCAACAGTTGCCAAATCTTATTTTCATTAAAAAAATTATAGCAATTACGGAGCATCTTTTGCCAGACAACCAATCTGCACTTGGTTAGGACAAAATACAAACAAGATAAAGGATTTTGAATAAAAAACCTACAGCTAACGGTATACAATGGAGATGTAAAGGTTGTTGATAAATAAAAACTAGCACGGTTGATTTGATTACATCATAATAAACTATTCATATCCTATAACACTCCTCTAAACAAAATTATCAAAGCACCACCAGACAAAAGTTTCTGATTTTATTTTATTTTCCTTTTTAATCTGCTAGAAAGGGAGGGGTAAAGTAAGCAAATGAAAGGCAAAGGATTGCATCGTCATTCCAAATACAGAAAGCATCCTTAAAGTCATCCTAAATACGTAAAGCATTTATAGTCTTAGGTGTCTCAAGTCCAAAAAGACCAGAACCATTCAGATCTGTGCGTTCCCTGAAGCTGGGGTATGGCCAAAAATGAAAGGGAAAGGAGAAGGAAATAGTTGAAGTGCTAAAGAAGTTAGAACTTTAATAGAAAAGAGCTCCGCGATCCCTCTGTATATCTATCAAAGAAACACCTGAAAGAAACCATGTGTTGGGCACCAAAGAGAGGCCATAGAAAACCTTATCCCAAAGCTAGTCTAAGCAAAGAGACTTCCCCTTAACTATCCGATCATTCCACCCCAGCCAAAGACACCAAATGACAGCATACAAAACACATACCATAAAACTTTCCCCCCCTTGCTCCTGCCAAAGTTTTGAAGTTAATCAAGAGAAACTGCTCCAAACTATCCAAGCAAACCCAAGATTCATCAAACACACCAAAAAGCTTACTCCATATGTAATTGGCTGCTGGGCAGTGTAAGAATAAATGCGCAGTTGTCTCTGGATAAGAACAACACTTCACGTATCTATCAAGATTCAAGAGACAAAACTTTGTTAGGCCTAGAACCTGCAAGAAGTCATAAGTATTAATGCTGTTGACTACTGCTTTCCAAATGAAGGACTCCACTTTAGACGGAGCTTTGGAATTTGGATTTCCAAAGGGACTTCTCAATAAAGAATATCTCTTTATTTGGAGAATAGGTAGGAAAATGGACGAAGGATTTACAAGGAAACACAGCTGAAGAGAATGTAACTTTAAGCAACGTCAATCTCAACCCCAAATGCTCGGGTCCAGCCTCACAAATGCTTAAACAAATTATGTAAAATATTATGCATTAATTGATTGTTGCCGCTAAGCACTATTTTAAGTTATATCATCTACTCACTGTCTCGCTATCATGTCGTCCTTATTACTTCTACCTAGATCATTCACCATCATCTCCCTTTTATTTTTCAGTTCTTCTAGCCAAATATTCTCTCTCTCCACATGTTCAATTGCATTCTGTTATATTATATATGTCTAATCCATATCCATGCTCGATGTTTTTACTTCACCTCACCTTCAATTGTGGATATCCCCAATATTTCATCACACATCTTCTGTTCATTACATTTCACTACACATCCACCTTAAATTCAATTTCTGGATATGTAGTTTCTTAATGCCCATAATAGTACTAGCAATATCAAGGGTATCTTCAGATCACAGAAATTAGGATGAAATTTCACCAACCACCATTTCATCACCCTAATTGGCTAAATTCTATGGGAAAAACTTTCTGTAACTGACGCAAAGTGAGAAAGTGTTTATCTTACACACTTCTCACTGTTCTCTACCACCTTAATTACATTCCATCTCTTACCCCTAGCTAAACTTACACCCCATACATAAGGCCATGCTTTGCCTAAAACCATAAGAAATGAAGAGATTTTTCCATGTTTCCAACTTCAGAATTAACACTATTAGTCTCATCAGCTATGACAAGGTCATCTTGACAGACAAATTATAGGAAGGTTCTCATCCTGAATAAGCCTTAAGGCCATGCAAAAGGAAATTACTTAGAATAGATCCTTAATGCACACCTATTAGGATTGAATCATTCTCTTGTGTCTGCTACTTAAATTTCTTGCTCGTTACAGCCTCCTTCAAAACAGTGCATATCACTTCATCGTTGATCACAAAAATTCCAATGCTTTCAAAGCATTCTCATCAGCTGTTTTAAGCGTGACCACTCCTCTCACAAACTGTAACTTCTAGTACAGCATCAGCTCCAACACCGGAAAACCCAAGTGAATTGGCTTGAATTTATAACATAAAAGATAAAACTTGAAGTGCTAAGTTATAATAGTTCTGCTTGTAAATCAATGAGAATACCAATTCTGGGTTCAAATTTTCAATTTTATAGCTCAGTTGAATCAATATTTTTTTTGGATAAAAGAAGAATGTAATTAGAAGGAAAGAAGAGATACAAGGAACAATGAGGATAAGGTATCTTCCTTAGATAGAAAACAGACAAAAACAAAGCAAGGCAGAAAAAGCATTCTTAAGAGTAGATATTTTACCGCAGATAAAAGTATAGACTACAACCATTCTAAAACATGGTTATTTTGGAGGCAGGCATTCAATATATGATGGTCATGACTTTACAAATGCCGTGGCAGGCTGAAGTTATATATAACAACTACTTGGTGTTAATCAATGATATATCAAAACCCAGTTTCTGCTCTTCTATGCTCTACATCAAAACACAAACCTCACTAAATTATCAATCAAATTCACTAAAATTACATCAGCAAATGCTACCCACTAACTTACAAAGACCTTCAATTTTGGCACTGTTAAGAAGCACTGAAACATGGCATCTTACTTGCACTCTATTTCATGATTCCACATAAGACCTAAATGTGATCAACTTAGGCAACATTTTTGTGGAGATGCATAAGTTTTTAGGAGGGTGATTTTAGAGCCAGTGTACCTTTATGAAAGAATTTAAATTTGAGATTTGACTTCTCTTTGATGTTCAGCCCATGGTCTTTATAAAATATAAATGTGTTTCTACTTTCTATTACTGATATTCAGCAATATTGGAGAACTTCGCTGTACTGAAATTTGTTTATTTTCCCTTTTCTCTATGAAGACTGCTTATCCTCTCTTATGTAAATCATCTTTTCTTACTAAATTTCTTCATTTAACAAAAATGAAAATCCAAGCAACATTTTTAACTACATAAATGACAAGAGAACCTTCCAAGACTAATCATTCACGTGTAGCATTTGAGATGGTCAGTTTATGCTTCAATGAAATTTCTCCAGGATCAGTGATGCCAACAGCTGTTATATTTTCTTTTTCAGCCACCATTAGGCTATCTGGTATTCAAACATGACAGCAGATTTGTGTGACCAGGACCCCCATACACATCACATCCTCAGTCCTCAGCACCATAAAAAACACAAAAAAAGAAAAGCGAAAAACTAACAGCAAGAGTAAGACATTGGATGTTCCACACAATGAAGAGTAACGGAAGTTGCTTTGTTGAATCACTGATACATTGGATGTTACACACAATGAAGAGTAACAAATGTCACAACACTCAAGGAGCTAAATATATGGTTTCAACGCAGGCCCTGCAAATCATTACCTACCATCATAGAACCTCAGCAGCTGCCTAAACAACCCAATAGCCAAAAAAAATGAATTCTCATTTTCTATTTAAGCTTTCTTGCATGAAATTTAATATCCAGGCACACTTCTTTCCTACATCAACAATGAAACTAATATACAATCTAAAGTGTTCGTAAGAAAACTATTATTGATGATCCACTATATCATCATATGCAAGACAAAGGAGGCATTGGCATGCAAAAAGAGTAGGTTGATCCCCATAACGGTTAAAGATCGCAGTCTCAATCTCAAATATATTATCAATACATTTGACGTTGAAAATGTTATAATTTATATATTTCATTAAATTCCAACCTTCACTTTGCGCATTCAAGGACCATAAAACTATAATTTTTACTACAGGGAGTTAGAATGATCAAATAGAACATATAAATATGCAAACAATGTATACATACCTCATCCCTATCAAAGTTGTCACCACTGTGAGGATCAAATAGCACATCTCCAGTTGCAAGCTCAAAACAAATGCAAGCAAAGGACCAAAGATCTGCAGAAGTAGAATATTTTGATCCAAGGATCACCTCTGGGCACCGATATTGTCTTGTCTGGATATCATTTGTAAACTGTTTATATGTCCAGCAAGCATTACCAAAGTCAACTAACTTGCACTTGAGGTCAACTGATTCCAGCAGCTTCTGTCTCATTGAGCGGTTTCCTCTTTTGGGACACTGCTCTTTTAACCCAGTTAAATTTGTTCCATCAGCATCTGATGACCCATTAGTGCCTGCAGAACTAGAAGCTTGCTCTCTCACAAAACTTGCATTCGATATTGCCTTTGGAGATGATTCTACGGCACCAGATGTTTCAGGATTCCCCTCAACTTCTTCAGAAGCGTCCTTCTCCACGCATCCATGAGCTGCTTGCTTAGCTTTTCTTTTAATCTTTTTCTTATGATTCTTAATCAAATCTCCATTTGATGTTTTCATATCTTTTGCAGCTCCTGACTCCAGTACTGTCTTATCTTTAGTATTAGGAAGAATAAGAGGAGCACCAGACTTTCTAGGATCCTTAGATGGATCTATCGTCGATAAAAGGAGGATATTCTCAGGTTTCAAGTCAGTATGTATGATAGAAAGCTGCTTATGTAAGTAATCCAATCCAACCAAAACATGAAAGCATATCTCTTTAACCATGTTGATAGGCATTCCGCGATAATCAGAATACTTGATAAGAGTTAAAAGATTATCCCCCAGGTATTCAAATACCATGCAAGCATGCTGTCCATTTGGACCAGAATGCTTAAAATGATCCAAAAGCTTCACCACACATTTTCTATCATCTGGGTCTCCCTCTGCAATCTGTTGCAAAATTGTTATCTCATCCATGGCTGCCTCAGTGTAATGCTGAGCGCTCTTTTGAACTTTCAGAGCCACGTATCTCTGCAGATCTCCAGACACAAAAAGCATATTCACACTAATGAATAATGATGTGATAAACAAGCAAAACCTATGGGCTATGGCTATGGCTAAAAATAAAAGAGTACAACCATTTTAGTCTTTACTCAGGAAAAAAAAAACAGATAAATGGTTGCCAAGTGCCAATTCCTTGTATTCTTCATAGATTATTATAAATTAATTAGACTACCATATAACTGAACTCAACCAAGCATACTGGTGGCAAAAACCCTTGCCCACAGAACGAAGCATGAAACTCAAACAACGTTTTGGGGGCAAAAGATCAAAACATCAACAGGGAGTGCTTTTTTCACAACTATTAAATTTTTTTTAAAAAAAAGTGGAGGATTTGTATTTTGTAAGCATAAAACAAAAGGGAAGATTTTGAGAGAGAGAGAGAAATGTACAGAGTGTTGGGTGTCCCAAGCGAGCCAGACAGTGGAGAAATGGCCCCAACCGAGCTTGCTCTGAACGACATAGCGACCATTCTTGAAGGTGTCGCCGATTCGCACGGCGTGGTAGCCCCCACGTCGGTAATCCTCGGTGCCTTCATCCTCGGACGTGAAATCGCTGCTCTCGGCCCTGTCGTCTTCGTGCTTGTCCCCCATTTGCACAAAACCTGATCGGTTTCAGCAGAACACGAACATGTAATAATTATAATCTGTCAATTAATTTAATTATTATGTAAAAATGACTCGAGGGTTTTAGCTTCTCGAATGTTCCAAATGAGCATGAGTGACGAGATTGAGATCTTGGACAGTGTGCAGGGAGGGACAAATGAAACAACTTTGGGTATTGCAACCTCAAACTCAAACACTTTGTGTGTTTCCTAGTTTTTGGTCTACGTCTGAGGCGCAAATGGTGTTGGTGTTGGTGTTGGTGTTGGTGTTGGAGGGTTTGTGAGTGTGAGACAGAGAGAAAGAAAGAGATGGGAGAATGTGGCGTGACTGTGAAAGCTTTTTCAGAAAATGATTCCCCTTCCCCGTCAATTTAATTCAGTGATGTGTCATCTTCATCCACACACTCATTGATCATTTTTGTGAGATCCCACATCCCAGTATCTCATTACCTTCATCTTCTCCTACCGGTACCACTCAGAAATTAAATTTTTTATTTATGTAATATATAATATAATATTTTTAATAAATTACATTTTTTATTATTATTTTCAGCTTTTGTTGTTTACATTATATATATTTTTTTAGTACTCTTTTATAAATTAATTTGATAGTTTTTCGGGTATTAGTAGTTACTAACTACATTAAGCTATTAAATATTACATAATTCTATGTATATTCTTCTATTTAAAATTTCCCAAACATATCGATTTAGGCATCGTTGGAAAGAATCGAATTAATAAAATATTTTACGTCTAAAGTTTAGATTCAATTCCTACTATTAAACCTATAACATATTCTAGCTTTAAAATGAAATATTTGTTCATTTTCTAAACTTTTATGTAAAAATTATAAGGATATAATTTTGATGCATGGAGAGTATAAAATTTTTTATATTATTATTTAATTATGTATTAATAAATTATTAAAAAATTTTGACTATCACAACAATTACTTAAAAAGTTTAAATTTTTAAAAGAGTTTGACTATCAAAATAATTACTTAAAAAACTTACATTAATAATAATTCATTATATGATAATGTAAAAAAATTTATATTAATAGTAAATTATTTTTTTTAAAATAACAGTATATCAAATTTAAACTTAAATAATAATAATAATAAGACTTGCATATTTGGTGATTATGCTTCAGCTAAATAGCCTTCCTTCTTTTCATGAAAAAATGAAATGAAAAGTAAAATGTATTGAACATCTTTTAGTATTTATAGACTCCTAATTATTTCATAACTATTGTCTTTACGAGATTTATGTTTCCTTTAATGATTATCTCTTCTTGAAACATCATCTACTCATATACCTTAGAGCTTTTTCTTACTTAGACTACATTTGGATAGGTTTTTTTTTAAAAAAATAAAGCACCCTTTTTTTATTAAAAATATATATTTTTATAAATTTTTAAGTATGTTTAAATAAAATTTTAAAACAAGCCCAATTATTACTTTTTTTAGAAGTTAATAATCTATAATTTCAGGGGAAAAAAAAGAAGTAATTTTTAATATAATATATTGATAAAAATACCTTTTATCTTTATCAAAATTACATCTAATGTTTTTCGTTCTTTTTTTCTTACAAATCATGTCCTATTCATTTTTATACCTTACATTTTTAGTAATTTTTTTAATTTTTTTAATTTTTTTAATTTTTTTAATTTTTTTAATTTTTTTAATTTTTTTCATCCAAACAAATTTATAAATATTTTTATTATTTAAAAGTACTTCACAAATATTACATCTAAATACAAAATAATTTTTAAAAAAAAATTCTACGAAAAAGAAGTCATTATTTTAAAAGCTGAGTTTTTAATCTATCATAGAATGAGTAAAATAGTAACCCCCAAAACATTAGAAAGTAAAAAACAACAGTTATTGAAAAGCAACAAACTAAATAGTGAACTAGACAAAAAAAACTACATAAAATCTATTAACTTCTAGTGTTGATGATTCATCTTCTTGAAGAATGCTTGCAGCATTGTAGTCTTTTCTTCTTCTTTTTTATGGTTTGAAAGCAGCATCATGATCTCTCTTATTGAACACTTTTAAATTGACAATTTAGCCGTGTGAGCAAGTTAAACGTATAATGCTTTGAAAGGTCAATTTTGACTGCCTATATATATTTGGGATGGGAGAAGTGCCATCATTTGTAACGGTTACCTGCAAATTGTTTGCTTAATTGTTTTTGTGCAACCATAACGGCTTCTTACTTTTGAACTCATGCGAGAGAAGTGATTAGGAGTTAAAGTTTTTGTTAAAATTAATTATTCATTAAAATAATGAAAATGAGTTTAAATAAATTTATGAGTGACAATAGACAATTAATTTGATTAAGAAGAAGAAGAAAATGAATTTTGGAAGAGTTAAATAAAAGTTAATTAATAGAAGTGGTAATAGACATGTGGGAATAACAACATATATATGCTTCCTTTAATATAATCTAAATTTTAAATAAAGTATTCAATGTTTTATTACTATAGTTAATTTTGATGTGGCTATTTTGTTATGTATTAAAAATGTTATTATAACTTAGGTTTATGCTTTTTACTTCAAAATTAAATTCTATACTCACTTTAACATTTTGACTTTATGAAAGGTTATTTTGTCTTATTACAATAATTCAACGCGACGTTGACATACTACAACATCAACAAAGCTTTGTTTTTTACTATTTGAGGTCGGCTATATAGATAATACAAAAGAACATATTTTTTTTGAAGATCATTCGAGTCAAAATCTTTTTTAATGAATTTGTTTAAAGTTTTCTTTATATTCATCTATTTCTGTTTATCAAGCATTTGTATGATCAACTATTTTTACTAAGTTTTTTATTAGTCTTCTCCTCACATAATCAAATCATCTTAGACGATATTATGTTGTCTTTACACCAATAGATATTATTTTAACTTTTTATTAAATACATTTACTCTTGATTTTATCTTTTATTGTGTGTTTTCTCATCATATTTAGTGTAATATTTTCAATTCTGTAACACTTAACTTATGTTTTTGTTGTTATTTTATTATCCAACATTCGATACCATAAAAGTATTGTTTCTTAAAACGGTATTAGTACCGACTTGATGTCTTTATATTTTTAAGTAAATTGATAAATGTCTTAAAAAACGTATGTTATATATATTGTTTCTAACTAACTTTTTTTGTATGATATGTTCATAGATTACACTAAATGTATTTAAAATATTTTATGACATATCCATATTTCATTTATCATATAATCACCCTAACTTAACCATAAGTTATGTAATCGTCAGCTCGATTGAATATGTGAAAATTGGTGAATCTGCAACTAAAAAAGTTGAATGGATGGTCCACACATGTTTGCTTCTGATCGATCTCCAGCTATTGAGCTTGGGGCAATTATCAAAGCTGGCAGAGCTTGGTTGATGTTCAATTATATATAATTGACCTCACGGTGCACCCTCTCGGGTTAAGTCTTTTTATTATGGTCCATCAATGCCCCTATTACAAACTTTAGTTACATTTAAAAAAGTTGGTAAAAATAATTGTTAAGTATGTTTGTTGTAGTTAATCAATAAAATGTAACTTATAAAACTTATTATTATTATTAGACTAGTTTTATTACCCACGTGATGTACAGTTTGTTATATTAGGTGTGTATATGTTTTTTTAATTATAATGGGTTATTTATTTTGATATTTTTATAATAATTTTTTAATTAAATTTATTCAAAAAATAACTTAATTACTTTCTAATTTAATTATCTAAAAAAACTCATAAAAAGTAACTTTATCACAAAATATTTAATATATATAATGCCTGGTAAGATGTAAAAAAATAAAATAATGACTACAAAAATAAAAAAAATTAAAATATTTGATTAAGGTTAAAAATATTTCAAAGCTAACGGTTATTAGAATATTTGTTCATTATAATAAGTAAATAAATATAATTAATATTAAATTAATTTAAAAAATATTAATAATTTAAATATACTATGATATATGATTTTCATTAGTCACACTTATTAATAAGTAAGTAATTATTTAGTGTTTAAATTAATATAAAATTTGAAAAGTTAGAGTAATAAAATTTATCACTTAATCAAAATCAAATCAAATATAATTAAATTTGAATTTTATTTTAAATTTTTAAAATAAATTTTGCATTTATGAAAATAATACTATATCAAATGAGTAAAAATTTAAAAGGGAAAAAATTATATATAAATGATATATGACATTGAGGCTACTTACTTGAACTGTATTTTATATAATAGAATATATAAATTAATAACAGACTTATAGAGGCAAACAAATTGGCATTAATTAAAAATCATTCATTTTTTATAATAATGGCAGGTAAGTTTCATAAAGATATTAATGACTATTACTACGTGGTTAGAATAATATTGACAATAATAATTTAAATAGACTATCCACCAAGTTTTTAAAAAAATAATAGGTAGAATATTCTATATAAGATAAGTAATAAAGAAAGTGATGTTTCCAGTGTTAAATGATTTTTAAAGATAACAATTTCAATGATTTAGTATAAATCAAATCATATTGTAAGTTATAGAGCCTAAAGCTTTTAAACAAATATCTCTACTCATTGCAAAAATTATTGAGGAATGAAAAAATTATAAATTATTTTAATAATTAATTTTATATTTTTTAATTACTTAAATATGAATATTAAATATTTTGTTGAGTTTATGGTAGAAATATACATAATTGATTCTTAATCTTGTTACATTGACTTTAAAATTTAAATTAATATTTTATTAATAATAAAAAAGTTAAGAGATAAAATTAAGATTCAAATAAATAATTAAAAATTAAATAATATTATGATGTGATATGTGAACTTGAAGAGTTTTATTTTTTATAAGATAATTAATAAAGCATTATCCTAAAGTATCTTGAAGGGGTTGAAATGGTTAAAACTCTGATAAATTTTTATAATTAGTAATAACCTTAATCTATTATCTACTAAAATTTTAAAAAATAAGAGATAAAATAAATAATTAAATTTTGAATTGAAATTTTATGACATGGTACAACCTAAACCTATATCAAAAGGAATAAGAATTTGAAAAGAAAATTATATATATTAATGAGACGTAATATTTGTCTAAATTACATGAATTATGTTTGATGTAATAATATAAAAATAAATTAGTTTGTATTTCAACACATAAGATCTATAACTAATGATATGCGGTACTATAAGCATTTCATATATTAGAAGTTAATATACAAAGTATACTATAATATTTCTTACATGTACCGAACCAAATCATACTTGTTCATGTCTAATTTATCTATGGCCTACGTAGAAGACAAAGAAATTATCTAAATTAGACTTGGTGCTGGAGTTACAAGTTAACATTGCGAGGTAATAATAAAAGTTTAAAGCAGAGTATTATATCCCTCAAAAAAAAAAAAAAGCAGTATTATAAATAAGGCGTATATTATATATAGATATAATGACACCTATTGATGTTTTTGAGCATGCCATGATAAGGGTATATGTGGAGTGGCCCGATGAAATATCTTGGTGTGAAAAGCTAGTGTAGGCTCGATTGTGATACTTCTTAAGGTAGAGTAGGCCAGCATTATTAATAATTTAACTAAATGTACTATATTTATGTGAGATACACTTTTAAAATCACTTAAAGAAAAACTTAATTTCAATTAATGTAAAATTAACTCAAAAATATTATTACTTTAAATCTTAAACCTTAAAAAAATATTAAGAGCATGTTTGGGATAAAGGAATTAGAAAAAATAGGAATAATTTCTTATTTCTAAATTAAAAGAATTATAAATTATTTATAAAAATTAATAAGTAATTGATTCTTTTTATTTTAAAATTTTCTAAAATAATAAAAATATTTACTTAAAATAAAAAATTAACATCCTAACAATCTCTCATTTCTAATTTTTTTTAATCTTCCTTTCCTTTTAAGGCCATGTTCAAAAGAAAGTCGAAGCTACAATTTTGTTCCTTTTTTTTTTCTGGGTCTTTGCATGAATTTTGCCTTCATATACGTCTTATGGGCCTATTATGGAAGCCCAACTTATCCGACAAGCAAATTATTCTGGGCTAGGCCCTAAAAGCATGAATTGGGTTATTGTTTAGGCCCGAACAAGGTTTCGCCCATATTAATAATCTGTGGTGGCATTTTTGTTATTTTCCAATAAACCAAGGCTATTTATCAACTTTTTGGGTATATACATAGCTATATCAGTGCACACTGGGTTCTAGGGTTTCCACAACAAAGGAGATTGAGGAGCAACCGCAGGAGCAGCAGCCATGGTTCTCAAGTGCGTTTTCTCCTTTCCTTCTCTATTGCCTCTCTCTCTTCCTTTTGCTTTCTGCTATGAGTTTTCTTCGAGGAGCTCCTGAATCATGATCTGTAGGCTTATGTTTATGTTCGAAAATTTCATCTTCTGTTCCGTGTTTTGTGGAAATGAATGTGATTTGTGCGTGTGCCGTGCCGCATGCTGTTTGTCAATGTTTGTTGAAAACAACCAACGCTTCGAGATTCGGTATCGGTGTGTTTGATTGAATGCGAAAATGCGGCATTTTGTTTTGCCGGATCTCCTTGTTGGTTTTGCTGGTTTGTAGATGCCTATGTTATTGATTGGCGTTGTAGAATGATGAATTTGGCTGTCGAATTGGAAGAGTTTAGATTATTAGCATGTCCTGCTAACCAGAATAATAATCGATTTTAGCATACTTTTTGAGAACGTGTTTTCTGTTTGAGATTATGATTGTTGTGTAGATATCTGTCTTTGGCTGTATAGATTGGAATAAGATATGTGCTGCGATGAGAACGTAGAATTTTGACTTCATTGGACTAATTTACAAACTATAAAGAAATTAGCATTGCAATTATGCTTGTGTTTCTAAGCTGATAGTGCACTAAACATTGTTGAAATACACATTCTTTTTCACCTTTCAGGTATACCAGAACAGTTTTCCAACTAGTTTTGCATCAATATTTTGTTGTTTTTGTTGCTTGATATAGTTAACGGTTCCCGATTCTGTGACATTCTGTCTAATATATAGACATAGTTTGTGAATCCTTCTTAAAAAAACTCCAAAACAAGTTTTTTTCGGAAGTAGCTTTTAAGAAATATTAAATGATTTTTATTATGATAAGTAGAAGCTGCTCACAAAAAGTAATCCTAAATCAGGCAGTGTCTTAAACATTGTATTGTTATGAATTAAATGAGTGATGATATTACTAAATTATAGTCTCTACACTCAATAAGACTACTAACTAGTATTTGATATTGGCATGGCAGGACTGAACTTTGCCGTTTTAGTGGGGCGAAGATCTACCCTGGGAAAGGCATCAGATTTGTTCGTTCTGATTCTCAGGTGACATAAATGTGACACATTGAGTTTTATGTATGATATATTGCTTTATTGGGCACTGAATGTGCTGTTTGCTATGATGTCTTTGTAATTGGTTACTGATGTGAGGGTTTCTGTTTGTTGATTGATCAGGTGTTCCTGTTTGCCAACTCAAAATGCAAAAGGTATTTCCACAACCGATTGAAGCCATCAAAGCTCACCTGGACTGCAATGTATAGGAAACAACACAAGAAGGTGAATATTTAATTGTGCCTATGAATATTCAATTGAAATTCTTTGTAGTAAAGATTAACCAATATAAACCATCATAAAGCTCCTGTACTTGGCTAGTAAAATCAGAATTGCAATTAAATGAGCTTGGTTAGAGTGGGAAAATGTTGTTATACACCTATTTGTGTTGAATTTGTCCTTCTGGTTTTACTATGTGCCAAGTAATGTTACATGTGAACCGGTTACTGTGCCACTTGCCTGTTACTGTACAATATGACTTGAAGTTACAACGCCTGGAACTTGTGTCTGTGTGTGCAGTGTGCACCAGTTTGATTGCTTGCATACTGATTTATTGTTTGTTCACATGAATGTGTAGGACATTGCCCAAGAAACTGTGAGGAAGAAGCGTCGCACTACCAAAAGGCCTTACTCTAGGTCCATTGTTGGTGCTACTTTGGAAGTTATCCAGAAAAGAAGAACTGAGAAGCCAGAGGTTCGAGATGCGGCTAGAGAAGCTGCTCTTCGGTGTGTTATTTTTTTATTTCTTCTATTGTTTGAGAGTTCTTTATTACTTGCTTTCCTCGTATGCTAACATGTCTATAAAATGTTGTCATTAATTATATAAGCTCATATCTGTTTCATAATCTCTTTCTTATTTTTATCAGCTCTTGGTTTTTGCATAAAAATTTGGCTACCATATCTCACCATCTGAAGTCATGATGTTTTGCAGTGAAATTAAGGAGAGGATCAAGAAAACGAAGGATGAGAAGAAGGCTAAGAAGGCAGAAGTTATGGCTAAGGCACAAAAATCACAAGGCAAAGGCAATGTTGCCAAGGGTGCTGGACCCAAAGGTCCTAAACTTGGTGGTGGAGGTGGGAAGCGCTGAGTTTCTACTTTTGTTCCTTTTTTGGCTAGCATTTAAATAGAGCTGTTTTGAAACTTTTGTACTGATATATTATATTTGCATGATTAATCTTTTATTTTACCGTTCCATCAAACTTGTGTTTGGAGATAGTACGTAGTTATTGAATGGATTTTGCCAGCAGAGCTAATTTTAAGTTTACACAAATCCTCCTTTATGCTGCTTGCGACTGTTAATGGATTTGGTTTGTATCATATTTTGTATCGTAATTTCGTTATGACATGGCTATCAAACTAAGGTCATCAGCTGTGTGCCCATGGTGCGACAGCCCATTTGTTTTAGATCTCCCCAAACTCCCCCAAGCGTGAGAGTTCCAATCTGCTTACCCACAAATCCCAGCTTGAATTGTCTCCCCAGCTCGTTATTGGTAGCCATGTCCGGTGATAATCAGTATGTTTTCCGATTTGTTATTTTCCGTCCAAAAAGTATTAGAATTTAGTTGTTTCTTGTCATTTTGTATTGGCACTAGAGTATTCTCGCACAGAAAGGGACCTAAGGGGCGAAACTTCTCCTTGATCTATTGGTATTTTATTGTGTCTGTATCTGAACAATTACTGATATGAATTGTGGGGAAATTTTAAGGAACCTTTTATTGGAAAGTAATTTTAACGGTCAAGAGGAACCGAGAAAGCGTTTGGATTAGTGAGCACCTGGAATGCCATCGATGATTTAGAATTCACTCTGATTCTGGCTTGTATGAAAAATTCCAAGACGTCCTCTTTTCATTTGTTGCTTCTATCCTTATGCTTTGTTGCGGTAAGAAGGCTTATTGAAGCCATTTTTCCATGCTGCTACGAACAGTTATTGATATTTTCCAAGTTGATTATGTCACTGAGTAGTTGATCTAAAATTTGCAAGACATGTTTCCTAGTGATGACCATCGAAGTGAAGTCAATTTATTGGTTCGCAAATTGGTCCGGATGCATGAAAAGGCACTAATATTTATGTTGAAAGATCAAGAACATATAATTATTCACTTCAGATTTTGTAGCATAAATATTGTGGTAAACATATCTCTACAATCAAATTTTCCTAAATTTTGTAGTTTGAGATAAAATAAAGGCTAAAATACTAAGAACTTTTTCTAATTATGGATAAAGTTAAAAAAATTTCAATGTACATTTAAACTCGCTAATACGACTTTTTAAACTAATAAAAAAGTGTATAATAACCTTATGTTAATCTTCCTTTCAAATCATTGATAGAAAAGTAGTAACATCACTACATGTGTTAACTTTTTCATTAATCTCACATCAAATAATTCTTATTCAACCCCGAATCATATTTCCCTCAAATCAAATCCAATTGAAAGGTTAGGGTTTTACAAATTGATAGAAGATCTTGCTTACTTTTCAAATTTATATCCCAAATCGTTGCATTCATTGTTACTTTTGCTCCCTTACACAATCAACTGATGACCTAAAAATTCACTTATCAAAACAAGGGTATCAAGTTCAAGAATTCATTTTCGAGATTTTTAAGAACTGTTCAAATAGTAGTGTGAGATTAATGGATGCTCCAATAAAAGAGGCCTAGATATAATTTGAAGAATATATTAATGATTTAATGTGAAATTAGTGGGAGGGAAATAACACGTGTAGTCATGTGACTACTTTTTCGTTAATAATTTAAATAGAAGGCTAACAAATTATACATTATTTTACTAGTCATGTTGGTAAATTTAAAAGTATAAAGGAGTTTTTTAAACTTGACTCATAGTTGGAGTGAATTTTTTACATTTTAGCCTAAATAAATAATAATCATCTTTGCAAGGGAGATATTTTACATATCAATTACGAGTGTAAGTTGGGTGGTTTGAGTCTAATTTTATGGCCCAAACCAACCAAAGGGCTGTGTTTAGGGTGGCATTTGGACACTTCAAAATCACGTTTGCACTCAAAATGTGTGTGTAACGCAATGTCCACATGTTTGTCAATCTCCGGAGTAAAATCATGTTTGATTGCAAACGCGATTCTAACAACGTAAAAGCAACATTTTGTTATTTTTGCTGTGAAAGAAAACTCATTTGTGTATGTATTAACAAAAATACTATTGTAATTTGATATTATATCATTATTTAAAAAATATTAAAATAAATATAACCTAATGTTTTTTTAAAAATATTATTATAGTTATATTCAAAGTGATTATATTTTACAATACTTAAACAAACTTAAATTTTAAAATAATTTCTTTTTCCCTCAATTTATTTATTATTCAATCTTTTTAACTTTAATTTATTAATAATCTAACTCAAAATAACTATTTTTACATCATACATTTTTTGGTAATTACACATCCAAAAATATCTTTATCGATACTATTCAAATAACATTTATTTAGATAAAATTAATTTTCAAATAAATGTTTTTAAACATAAATCACTTCACTCAAACTCACTTCAAACTAAAATTAAATTTACAAAATTAAGTTTATAAAATCTAACCGAAATACACATTTAAATATTTTAGATTGGTTCAAATTAGGGAGAAAAATTCCTTCAACATGAATCAATTCAAAGTTTCAAACTACCAACTAGTGGGTTGGGTGAGTTGGCGGGTTAAGCCATTTTTTATTTATCAAATACATATTTTGAAGTCCTCGATATTAAAATAAGTTGATAATATAAAATTCTCAACTAATATCAAATAATTATATATTTTGTATAACAATTAGATATAACTTTAAAAAAAAAATTATAATAACTTTAGATTTAATAATATTGTACAAATATATCTATTTAAAATATTATCAGTATATTTGGTAAAAATTTTATTTTTAATATATTTTGACATTTATATCCTTTTAATCAAATAAATAACTAAAAAGATACACACATTAATTTTTGAATATAGATATATTAATTTATTGTTATTATCTATATATTATTATATAAAATAAAGTTTCTGAAATTTGGACAAATGACACATGTCACTAATATAAGTGTTTTCTCCCTCCAAATTCTTACATATTTGATTTTTGCTCCTTTGATATTCAAATTTTTAATTATTTTTATTTTGAAATTTCAATTATGCTAAATAAGAAATAATCAATTTGATTTTATTTAGATAATAATCTATCTTATCTCTTTGATAAGTAATTAAATTCAATTTTGAATCTTACTTTTTTTTTAAAATTTAAATAATAACTAATTAATCCTTATTCTAATCAATCTGATTATGACTCTCCTATTATCTTATCATTTGAATGGGTTTAAACGACATACATATAAAGTAAACAATTTTTTAATTTTTAAATACATTTCTCTTTTTTTTAAGTCATGGATTAAAAAACAAAACAAGCAAGAAGATAATGATAAATTCATAAAATATTATTCACAATTTTTTAATCACAACTACAAAATGATTTAATTTAAGTTAGATGAGAATATAATTTAACAAAAATATACCTAAACTCACATATATTTAAATGTACAATTATAGAGATATCTTTAAGTAAACAATATATATATATTGTGCATTGAATTAAATATACATTTTTAACTCTTCTAGATAGGTTCGTTTAATAATCTATATAAACCAAAATTTAAATTTAAAAATTTCAAAATAACTATCATTTTCTTTTAACATGCACAAATTAGTCTATCTAATTAACTAACAATTTAGAAATGCTGGAACTTCTAATTGACTAACAATTTATTTTAGAATTCTAAAATAAATACTTATAATTACATATTTTCAATGCTCGAATGATTTTTTAATTTAAGAATTTGAATTAAATTGAAATTAAGGTTGATAACTTCAATTATTTAATCCTTTTAAATTTTACTGTTTAGATATGCTAAAACTTCTAATTAAATAATAATTTTTTTTAATTACCCATATGAAAATAAGGGTAATTAATATGTAATTATTATTATTTATTTTATAATTATAATTTAACTAAAATATCTCTTTCAATCTTATTTTTAAGATAAAAATTTAATTCAAATTTCAATTATCTTTTTGCCATTTACCATTAATTCAATATCTTCATCATTTTTCATTTATATTGTCTTTTAATCTAAATTTTATTTTAATGCAGTCAAACAATAGAATTAGGAAGACATATTCAAACTGGACAAATTATTGTGTTTATGACACATAATGGTTCAAAAGTCTTTTTTGATTCCTAAACATGTAATAAGAAAAGTTCTCATCAAGTTGCTTCAATATCTAATTCAACTTAAATTGATCATGAAGGTACTATGTACATTTTATGCCTTTAGCACATAGGATTATTATATATCATTTTTTTAATAAACCTTTTTTTTTTCTTTAATATTTTTTTAACTATTTACATGTAATACACTAGATATATTATTTATTTCATGCTAAGGTTTGTTTTTATTAATTTTATGATTTTTTCATGATATAATTAATTTAGAAAGTGATTAAACAATTTTCTACATATAAATCTTATTAAGAAACTTATGTAAAAAGTATTACAATAAATAATATATTATTATTTAAAAATCTATACATATCTAATTTAATAAATCTTTACATCACACGAGTAATAAAACTAATATAATAATATTAGTGAGTTTTACTTTTAACATTGAAATCATGTTGGCCAAGTCGTTATCGTTATCTCACACACAGTCTCATCTAATACACAAGCTTTTTTCTGAAGCTAAAAAATTTAGCTTATATATAAAAGCTCAATTTGGCCTTTTTCGAAGCTTATGTTTTACGAAAAAGTTCATGGATTATATATTAAAGAAAATTACAAAAAAGCCCAACCAAATAGACTTTTAAGTATAGTTTGGATAAAAAATTTCTTTTAAAAAAACACTTTTTTTTATAAATATAAAAAGCACCCCTAATTATAACTTTTGACTTGGGTGTCTTTTTAATAAATTATTCATTTTTTTTATTAGATGAAATAGATACCACCTCATTCACTTTTAATGAAATTTGAACCGAAATTATTTTTTTTGATTACGTAATAAATTAGCATGTTGATTGACTCTTAAATAAATGAACATTTCTATCGTTTGATCCTCCTTCCTCAATTAAATTTACTTTATACAAAACTAATAAAAATCCCTCTAATTTCTTCTCTTGCCTATTATTGTTCACGAAAAATTGGTGGTTATATTGTGATTTCTTCTTGCACAAAGTCCCTACGTGTTGCCAACTTTGAACATTAAGAATTGATTAACTGATTTCAAAATTGAAGGAGAAAAATTATATAAATATTAAAGTTGTTGGTGTTGCACTCTCCTCCTGCAGTTCTTGATTATCTCTTCCATGCAGATGCTATATATGGGAGTGATGTTTGTGAGGAGTTAATTTGTTCTTTCCTACTATACCAAAGAAAATTTGTAGCTTAAAAGAAGAAAAATACACGAGTTTGGTAATAAGTTTCAAAGTCAATTAGAAGCAACAATAATTAGTCTCTGGAACGAATGTATGTTTGTGGGCATAAAAATTAAGGACTTTCTCTCCTCTTTTACACGCACACAAACACAGCCACAGTAAGTCATTGGAGAAGTCTCAAGTGATAAATGTAGGATAGAATAGAAATTATGAAATATTGAATTTTAAAAAAACATTTAATGGTCAATGAGTTCAACTTAATTTTGATTGGTTTTGATCATTTGATTAGTCTAAAGTGATCCGACTATAAATATGATTATAAAATTAAATCATAACCACCTAAGTATCTAATTTATAGTCTGACCATCTGATATAATCCGATGCAATTCTAACTACACTTATACAAACCGTACAAGTTTTATTTTTACTACTAAGAAGGATTATATATAAATACTACGTAATATATAATTAAAGACTTCATGCAACATGGAAGTGACTAATTAAGTAATGCGCGCCTGCCATTTTAGTCATAATTATCATACCAACAAACAGGTAATGTCAGTTGCTATGGAAACGGGTTTTCCATCTATCTATGTAACTAATTAAGTTAATTAAGCTCACTCCATAGAGCTCAAAGTTCTTCAAACAGATTAAACTCATCGCAGATTAGGGATAATAAGGGACACAAGCCCAGTAGGGCGGTACTGGAACTGTATTATAATCCTCCACAGTGAAAGAACAGTTGCCCTCTGCAATCAGCTCATGATGACTCGATCCCCGTGGCTTGTTGGAGCAATGCATGCCCAGCGCCTCTGACGTGCTTTCTACTGTTTCTTCCCCAGAGATTTCTGTATAGCCTGCAGATATTTGCGTCCTAGAAGCTTGGTCTCTCAGCATAGCCTTCAACTTCATAACCTGCACAGGCACAGCAGCTACAGGAATTAACCAGTTCGGGGAATGTCTAGTTCAAACTTCAGCACAGCACGTAAAGACAAGCACAAAAGGAAGGAGTTTTTGGTACTCACTGAAACTACCAAAACAAGAAATAGAAGACCATTATGTTCAAACATGAAATGAAGTTGCAGTGCATGGATATTTAAAAGGCAAAACTCATATAGTTCAAATCAGAGTCGTTTATTATCAGCAAACTATGTGCACGAACAGCATGGAGGGAGGGAGAGAGAGAGAGATGTGCAATCATATATATGTTAACCTACCTCTTCCTGAAGCTTCTGCTTTTCCTTCGAGATGACATCAAGTTCCTGTTTAAGTGAATCGTACAAGTGTTCAAGATGCTTGGCCTTCCACCTCGCACGCCTATTTTGGAACCAAACGGCAATTTGGCGAGGCTGGAGCCCTAACTCCTTGGCAAGCTTCATCTTCCTATCTGGGTCCAACTTTATCTCCTTCTGGAAACTCCTCTCCAGTAAGTCAAGTTGGTCACTTGTTAATCGCTTCTTCTTCTCCTGGTTCCCGTAGTTCATTTTTTCCATTGCTGGAGGTGTCTCGGCCATTGCTGGTTGTTTCACTTCCATTCCTGAACTTATAGAGGGTTAGTAATTTAATACTCAGTGTGTGTGCAATAGACAAGAGTGCTTCTTAAATGGACTATATATTTTGAATGTTGACCCAGCTGGAATACCAAATGTGGTTTTCAAACATGCTTTGACAAGCATGCCTACTTCGTGTGACTTCTTCAAGAAAAACAATAAAGTGGGACAATTGCTTGGGATTCAAGTTACTATTCATGTGAAAACATATAAAAATGGACTCTGAAAATAGTCCACAAATATGTAAAAGGGGTTACTAAATTACATGCTGGCTACTTTGGAATTCATTCATACCAGAAGTTAATTGCTTCCGAACTTGTAAACAATGAGGAGTCAAAAAGAAATGCAACTTGACATTCGAGGATAAAGGTCAATGCTTTAGAAGACTAGTGTTTTTCTTGTTCTTTTACCTGGATATGGGCTGTAGTTATAGTTAAAGAGGAAGCTTAAGGAAGACTCTGCTCGAGGAACAAAGGGTCTTGTGCTCCCATTCCAATCCATATCTTGGCTTCACTTTCCTGTCTCTTCTCTTCAATTCCAACCCCAAAATTTATCTGCTTTATATGGGCCACACTCGGATGGGATGGACCACAAAGGCAGTGATGAGAGAGAGAGAGGTGTAGCGAGTTTAACTAAGCTAGTGAGGCGTGGCACTAGAGTTCTGAGAGAGGAAAGGTTCTATTCCTCTCTTTTTGGGTGCAAGGGAAGTGAGGAATGAGAGAGTGTTAGACTTGTGAATTGTGTGAGCTTCTTCCTTCTTCCTACTTCACTTTTGGGGCGCAACAAAGTTTTATGTTTAATGCAGAGACCGTACCAGGGAAGAGCAGTCAGGACAAGGCGTGAGAAAGGGGAAGGCATATGTCAGTTGGCCCCCCAGGCAGCCTTCACTGGGGACCATTTTTGATCATAGACCTATGAATCCACTCTTTTCTTCTGTCCCATTGAGCTACATTCACCCAAAACTCTTGTTTCTCTCTCTCTCTCTCTCTCTCTCTCTCTCTCTTAGACAAAAATAGAGGCAATGCAATCCACAAAATTAATTATGTGGGTATATTTGCAAAATAGGTAAAATGAGTCCCAAAATTGCAACACCCACATAGGAGAACCCTTTGGCTTCAAAAGAGGGTGACCAGTACACAAAACCTGCCAACTCTGCTGCACCAATAAAAGACAAATAAAGGAAGGTAAAGAAAAACAGAACTGAGGGCTCATTTCTGTTGTTTCAACCTACTCTCCCTTTCACCTTAATTATCACATGGCAGTGTCACAGAGAAGAAAGCTGATACAATCTCACTTTCACCTCTCCTGTCTCTCTATCTGAGCACGAAATCGGGATCTGGATTTGGTTTAAAATATTTGAAATTTGAGATGCAATTGATTGTGTACTGGTATGGCTATGTCTACAGATTGGACTGCGTGTTTGGTGTACCTTGCTAGAAATAAAAGCAGTAAGCAGAGAGGTTGGAACGATAAGGGAAGTCGTTTGAGCTCGAAATGGTGAAAGAGATAGATGAGACAAAGGTCATTGAAGAATCCAAGTTCTACTTGTGCATAAATTAAAGTTGTTTTCTTTATACATGTCCCATGATAACAACACCACATAACGTACTTAATAGCGCGAGTGTCAATTAATTCTGGCATAAGTTAATACGGCCAAAAATTAATAAAATTTGTGAACTTTCAGATTGGAAGAGTGAGTAAAGTGCAGTCAATTACTCCTTCAAGGGGTGTAAGCAATTCTTCTGTACCATTTTTTGTAGTTACTCTTGTCTTATATGCTTATGGAAAGAGAAATGACATGTTATGAGTGCAGAAATTTTGATCTATATAGTTAAAAGTTTAAGTGGGTTTAGAGTGTGCGTACTAAAAATCATATGCTGTCACGCGCGTATATAGGTGTGCAAGTACTGTCAGAGTATAGCATCACCTCTATAAAAACAGATGTATTGGTCCTTTTAAGTTTTACCCTGATGTTCAACGTTTCATAAAGGTCAATAGTCTTAAATGAAAGAAATCAGAGGGTTTGTTAAGGGGTGCCCAGTAAGAGAATAACGATCTTCAATTTTTGTAGAAAGAAAGTTCTCCTTTTAAGTATGTGGACACTTGAGTATATCTTGAAGCAGGGTTAAATGGTTAAATAGTATTTTAAAGGTCACTTCTCCTCCTAGAACATTTAACCCTTCATTGTTTAACCTGACATCATCCATATTCAATAGTAATATAAAACTTCAGAGTGATGAGAGTTTTCAAGTATATAGAGTACTAGCAAATTAATTTATATATAGATATATATTATAATTGTGAATCATGAGCGTCCTTGTTCCCATTATTTTCCTTTAATGTTAATATAATTTTCTTTTCTCTTGAAAATTCTTTTAAAATGACTAATATTTTAATATCATTTCTTTTACATTAGAAGGTTGGCATAGTCACTTAAACTTGTGATTTTTATTCAATAATTAATCCATCCCAACCTCACATGTAGATGTACATGTTGATAGTTTTGTTAAATGTCCATTCGTAAACATTTCCTCCCCCAATCTCATCCTCTTAGCATTCGGAAAATGCTTAATCTTATGAAACTGTTTTCATAAAACGACACATGAATGAAAACATAAAGGTTAATGTTTTCGCGTTTTGTCAAATAGTTCTTGTTAATCGTAGTGTTAATTGTTTTTGTTTCTCTTCTTTTATTCTACCTCCCAACCTGATTGGTCATGTATCTTTTGTAACACTTTTCGTAGAAAATAATTCTTGCTATATAACACTACTCTTAATTTAATCTCAGTCATCAGAAGAATGTATATATATGCTATACGAGTCATGTAACATACTAACATAATCTGGAAGTCTGATTGTTTGAAGCGGATCCTCAAAATTTTCAAATCTTTATGTACTGTGAGAATAATACACAAATCAATTATTAAATCATAACACATTCCAAGAAAATAAATTTATACCATTAAATTAGTTTTATAATATTTTATAATAAAATTTAAGTCATTGAGTATATTATTCTAAAAATATGTAAAAATTTCTCCGGATAGTGGAACCTTGGCATTCTCATGCTACCGGCTTACAGATATATCCCACATCTTACTGTGATTGGTTTGTTGTTTTTCGCCATGTTCTTCTTGATATGAATAGTTGTGCTGATCTTTTAGCCAGATAGTTGCTTCAGGGGACCGTGAACCGATTGGCCCTTCCCAACTACTGCTTTGTCCAGTTCCTTTTGCTGATAAATTTGGTGTAACTTAACTTCGTTAGTTTTTTTCCTTTCATTCTATCTACGCAAAAAATAGATAATCCCTATCATTTTCTGAAGTAAAATTAAGACGATATATCCTTCCCCTTATAATAATACTTAATATAGGTAGTACTCTATCGAAAATGTTGGTTGTAATTGTATATCCCTGGACATGGATTGGTCAGTGTGCAGGGTCTATTTCCTGTGCATGACTTATTTTATTTTATAATTAATCCCGTGAAAGTATTGAAAGCAATGTAAAAATAATGATGTGTAAATATCTTTATCATAAAATATTGGGCAGAAATAAATTATATTAAAAAAAGGTGTCAGCTTGAACTAAATTACGCCATCCGAGTATCATTTTCCAGCTGTTTAGAATATATTTATAGATGATTTTATCTTGGTATAGAACTCGAGTTGAACTCCAACTATAAGCATTCCAAGTATCTGAACTAGGGTTTTTCCAAGTTAATTTCTTGGAATCACTATCCAACAAATATTGTATTTGAAATTAATTAAAAATAAATTTAATTTAATTTAAAAGTCAAATTTAATATTTAAAACTCATTATAAAAAAAATAAATTTGAATTGATTTACAAATTAATTTTTATGTTTGAAACTTATTAAAAAAGGATTAATTTGATATGATTTTATTATTTTATTTTATTAATCATATATCATTGTGAATGATATTATTAGGTTAATGAGGTAAAATTAAAAAATTAATAAAGATAAAATATTCATTCTAAATAATTAAATTTAAAATCAAATTAACTGTACTCAAATCTAACTAAATTTAAGTATATTTCTTAATACACACAACTTAAATTAAAAGAATTTCAAAATCAAATCAATTCTTATTTTTTAACATTCCAAACATAAGATTTGATTTACAAATCAAATTAAATCCCATTTTTTAACATTCTAACCACACTCAAATAGATTTTTTGAGGTTATTATTCTGATGTTGGCCACCTACGAGTACCACCCAAAACCAAAAGGAGTCCACCTCAAAATTATTGCGAAAGCCAAACTGGTTTATTTCAGCTAGTACTCCCCATATTTCTCTTCTTGAAGCGGTGATTAATTGATATCTATGAAGTATAGACACTCCTGTTCACGTAGGTGTCTGGGTGTCGGACACGTGTCTGATACGACACGTGTCAGACACCCCTACTCAGGTGTCTAATTTAAAAAATAAATTTTTTTGGTTCAGGCACTTAACCGACACTCCTTCGTGGCTGGACACCTTATTAGACACTTAGCCGACACTCCTTAGCTGACACTTCTCGAAGTTGCTAATTTGTCTCTAGATGATCCAAAATTAGAGGTTGTCTTTTTAAATGATGATGATCAAGAAGGCGGTGAAAGGCCTTAAATGGACTAAATATTTTCTTAATTTTTTGGTTGGATATGGATAGATTAAAGTGAAAGATATAGTTCATCTTTTTGTTTTAGAATCCTTTTGTAAAGATACAAAGTGCTTAAATTAGATAATGATGTCTCTTGGTATTTTTTTTGTGAGACTCATTATCATTATCATAGGGAAATTATAATGCTCAACAAGTTATTTTGACATGATGAATATATAAGTCTTGATTGTCAATTTAGATCTTTTATATTGATATTTATATTTAATTTTATATTTTTATTTATTTAAATATATATTGCTGTGTCGAGGTGTCCTATATTTTAGACATTATCAATGTTCTAGGGTTTGTGTCGTGTCCGGTGTCCATGTCTGTATCCGTGTTTCATAGATTGATATAAAAGATATTAAATGAATAAGAATAGAGCATATCCAGGTATGAACTGAATAGGAATTCCACACTTGAGCTACATAACAAAGCCAAATGGTGATTTCCAGTTTCCATGTGAAAAGACATCAAATAGTCAGTAATTCACAGCACTACGGAATTGAAAGCTCAACCTCAGGTAATGAAATTGCGAAACCATAAAACCCTACGTCCCTAGAAGATAGGTAGAGAGAGCTTCTTCAACCTCTTGAGAGCAAAGTAGTGGTCCTGGACCTGAATAAGATGACTAAGAACCATAAATTTGAAGCTATGTATGCCGGGGAGATTTGAAACACTGGATAAATTAAAGTGCTACTGCTACCTGCAAACTGATACTCACGTCATAAATTGGCATTGAGATCTGGGTGTGGTCCTGAACTGGATGGTTGTGAATATTGTAAATTTGAACGTTATACAGGAGTAAAATGTTTCACTAACAGTGAAATTTGTAAAACTACCCTAACCCTACCATAACATAACATGTACACACTACGTAACTAGGCTAAGAAATAGTTCTGAAGCAGAAGCGAAGGCTGCGGAACAACTACGTGTGACTCTACGCAAACGGCGCCGAACATGGACCATTGCCGGGTACTTGCTACTTGGCCTCATCAACATGACAAATTAAGAGCCAGTCAGAATGTAGAGAATAGATCAGCATCCTTCTACTGTGATGGTGCAACTCTAATATGTAGATGATCCTTACAATTTCTTCACCCAAGTTAATGTATACATTAAACCAAAAGGTAGAGAGAATCATTAATTGACCCAAACCACCAGTGGAAAAGCATGGATTCGATACGCGGCTGAGGTTGAGTAATGAGTGGTAATCCAGAGATGGTAAGAACTAAGAAAAGACGACATTTTACTACTAATATCTTCCTTCCCCCTGTCTCCCCATCCTCCCACAATAGAGTTCTTTTTTCTGGTCTGACCAAAGACGACAACGCAGTTTCAACTTGACGATGAATTTATTTTTCTCGTTGCCTTTATTACGCCTTTTTCTCCCATGCAAATGAAAGTGAGTTATTTTGACTTTTCCACCTCTCATAGGCCCCCTCTAACTGATAAGGATAACCAAATCGGATGTTCGAAGCCACTTCCGTGGCGTTTGGTACACGAATTATTTTTTTATTTTTAAAAATTTTTACATGAGAATGTTGAATTTTCATATTTGGTATAAGTTTTGAAAAAATATTCCCATCTAAAAATGATTCTCGGGAATGATTTTTGCTCAATATTCTCACATTTTCATTCCCATGAGGGAGGTGGGTTTGTAACATTCCCATGACATGAGAATATTTTTGTCATGTAAAATGTCAAAAATACCTATCATTCTATCATCATGTCATCAACCAACCATCTCTACATCATTGTTGGCGACCGTCATCCACCACCACCGACTACCGTCCGTGGCTGTCATTTATCAAAATCCGGCCACTCTCGTCGCCGCCGGCAGTTGATAGTGCCGATGACTTCAACCACCGTGCCGGTCACTGAAATCTGGCCACCCTTGTCGCTGCTAGCGATTGATAGTGACCTTGACCATCGCATCAGTCACTGGAATCTGACTACCTATGCCACCGCCTGCAGTTAACGAGTAGTCATTGGAATCTAGCTACCCTTATCGGACGATAGCCGGCAACTTCGGCCTGTCGCCAGCCATCGAAATCCGGCTACCCGCTGTAGTCGATAATTGACAGTCATTGACTTAAACTACCATTAGCCTGCCAGCAGTTGGAGTCATTCCCAAAAATATTTTTAGTTAACCAAACATAGTATTAATCATTTCTGAGAATACCATTCCTGGGAATGATATTCCCATAAATGTTTTTTTAAAACTTGAACCAAACTCCCCATTAAAGAACTACAATTAGGCTTTATAATTGGATTTATGACCAAATCAGTTTGAATCGATTTTTGAACGGAACAATCATTAATTATATTTTCTTGTTCACATTTTATTAATGTTTTTTTAATATAAATTTCATGTTATTGTTATTGCATATAAATTTTTTATGATGTTATCTAATTTGATTAGTGATTTATATCCCATTTAATTTAGGTTTTAGTTAAATTAATTTTTAAAAATTTAATGTTGAAATAATTATTTTTAAATTAATTTATATTTCAACATATTATTTCAAAAGTTAATATAGAACAATTAATTTTATTTGAATGATGGAATCTAAATTTACTAAAAAGTGCTCTCACTGATTTTACCTTAAAAGGTAATGTAGGAAGTTTATATAATCTACTGTGTAAAAGTGTTTTCATTCAAAATAAGTGTAGAAGTGTTTTCATTCAAAGTAAAAGCTAAAAAAATTGTAGAAAGGAGAATTGATTTCTCCAGCCGCATACTTGCTTATATTCAACGCAATATGTAGACAAACAAAATGAAATTCCATCTGCAAGTGCTAAATGTCATTTTATCAGCCGCAAATCTATAACAAACGAGCCATTAACTGATTGAAACTGAACTGGAAGCCTCACAATTCAATTCAATGTCTGGTTAAGTTTTTACATCATTAGTTTCAACGCAATCCCTTGAACACACTGACAATGAGAGTAATGACGTCACATTAGTAAATGGGTATGCAGTCGAATGACAAGGGATAGATCCACAGCGCGAGTTACATCACCCGACATTAACAACCCAATATCAAATGGATCCTAATTTCCATCACCAGTTAAGTCATGATACCAGAATGATTCCAGCTACTAGAACTGGGATTTCTGAGTCAGCCAAGTTGCAGAATCCTTTGGGATTGATTATCGCCATAAGAAAAAGTTTATACAATTCTAGAAAGACATCTTCTAAATATATAGATATAAATTTTGATAATCGGTACACACTAATTAAGGTCGTTTGTATAACACATTTGAGTAAGACATTTTTTATTATCCTCCCAAATCTTAAATATATTTAACCATGCCAAACAAAATATTACAAAACACTCCTTTGCCCCGACACTCCATTGCCATCAACTCCACCACCACCCCATCACCACTGCAACCACGGCTGCCGCCTTCAACAATAGTATCACTCTTACCACCACCACCTTGTGTTTAAATTGAGGGAGAAGGGCATTTTTGTCTAAATAAATATTTACCTATACTACCAGATATTTATTCATTTGTACACCATTCAATAGATAATATAAAAGATTATTAGCTTCTTATCCTATCCAGCCTTATCATCTTATACTATCATATCCTATCCAATGCATCAAACAATGCCTTAAATTTTAAAGAGCATACACCTAAATTGTCCTAGCATCATCACTTTTACAAAATTTGAGTGTAAATAACTGATCGAAGGCATGATAACGTCAGGTAAGGAATATTTACTCTAGCATCACAACGTTTCAGAGGGAATAGAAAACAGCCAAGGCAAGCAAGGGCAAAGCTTTTTTTTATCCTTTTTCTTTATCAATCTCATCTGACAAAGGTATAGAACATGGAAACGACTAAAATACACCGAAATGATTATTACAAAACTATAGAGGACACGTACTTACAGCTAAAAAAATCCCATCAAAAGATGACATTCTCCAAATTCTCAATTTTGTTCAGAAGTATAAGCTGTATGATAGATCCAAACAGAGTATTCTAGGATGTCTGACATCACTAAGAAAACTCTCTATTCTACATGTGGCTATTTCAAAATGCCTCTTCTCTTACGCTCTCTCAAATCACTAGGTATAATAAATACAGAATCTACACAAAGCCCACCTTTGGAATGTGTACAATCAATCTGTTTCATGGAGAATCTAACTTCAGTTGTAGGTTCTGATCCACGGACAATAAACTCACCCACCTTGTAATCCACCCAGTATCCGCGCTTATGATTGCCATAGGCATCATCATGCTCAGTTTCATCCAAACAGCACTTACATAATGCTTGCTGACCATCTGAAGTGGACAACTCAAATCCCACAGGTTTTATATCCCAACCATGGGTGTGTTCATAATTGCATACACGCCGTCCAAGCCTTTTGGAAAATCGTCCAAGGTGAAGCCTAAAGGAGAGAGTATAAATATCTGCAGGAAATGGAAACTTTACCTCCCCATCCACTTCAAACCACCATATTTGCTGCAAATATGCCAGAGTGTGGAACCTGAAAATCGTCTAAGGTGTAACAGAATGCTGACAAATTACAAGAACAAAAGGAAAACAAAGCAGCTTCAACATCAAGATTTGCAAGTGCTAAAATTTGCAAAAAGTAGTACAAATGGAATCTAAGAAGTAAGTTGACATAATTTAAGTATGGAATGACATTGAGAATTACAGGTATCCATAAACTAATCTAGGTTGATCAAACCAACCAAAACCAACCTGCAGTACATTTGTCTGAATAATATAATGGATAGTTTGGTTCAATCAGGTTGAGTATTTCATGGGTCAGTTGGGTTCAAGGTAACAAAGTACAAACCCATCTAAACTGAACCAAATTGCATCCTTGAAACGACATTGTTCCAAATCACAAATAATTAAAACAGCAAATACTTGTCCTCAACCAGATTAAGGCATGTATATGTAAGCAAAGAAGTATAATGTTCGAACTGTTTTCATATGTGTTGGATTATGAGCCTAGACAATGCCTTGAGTATGTTTTCTTTTGAGCACTGATGTAGCTTTCACATTTTCATTAATAGTTTGCTTGCATAAGAGAACATAGTAATAGGGCTGCCAAGTAGTCCATATAATTCTAATGTGCTTTGCATAATTGCATTACACTCGGGCAAAATAAAAGTGCCCAAACCAAGGAACTAACCCGAGGTCACTAGGTCATTTGGTTTGGCTCCAAGAGGGTGGTCAGCTTGATTCTATTAAGCAGTTTTATGAATTGCTTGAAGTCGCTTTGGTACATGTGTAAATTGAAAATTGAACCAAGCATCACCCAACAATTTAACACTCCCATTACAAATAAGGTTTTACAACTTTTAAAGGGGGCATTTAACAGCACAGGCTATAAAGCATCAGGAAGTAAATACCAATGAATGATAACAAAGTCACAATCATACACAGTAATAAATAATCTTATATTTTATTTGACATCATAAAAATATTATCTTATCTCTTCAAGTAAAGAATCATTGCTCATCAACTAGTTAAATTGGTCAGGACACACTAAAAAAAGAAAATGTTTACAGTTCCACTTTCTCAAAAAGAAAAGCATAAAGCACTTAAAACATACAAGGCAAGCCAATCAGACAACAATGAAACTGTAACAAAGCAAATCGTGGGCACAATTTAAAAACCTGATGTTAGATCAACAGAATTTGGATCTTAAACTGAGAATTTATGGCATATTTAACAAATAGGTAGGTTTAGAAGTTACTATCAATCACAATGAGTGCTTAACCTGGACAAGAGCTTATTTCATGATTTCATTCATAGTTTCATACTACAAAGCTCATCCAGGAAAACTCCAGCAAATCAAGTAACTAAAAATGTATAATGACATCACTCCAACTTAAATGCAGAATTGCAAATTCACATAAGACAAATTTTTGTCATAATAACATAGAACCGTGAGTACATGCAGTTAATCTCAAGACTCTAGATCAAATAAAAGCAACTTTCATATGTGAAATGAACTGCAAGTTTAGTAAGCCAACAAAAGCAACAAGGACATTTTCAAATAGCATCTTAATAATTTCTGGGTAATACTTCTACATTAACAAATTCCGAGCCATGGAGACTGAGATTTGGCTGTTTTACTTGAATTGCATTATGCTTGGTATCTTGTCCTCTAAGATAATGATCTAGGATTCTCAGTCAATAATTAGATAAGACCAGAAGGATTAGGTCAACACTCAGTCAACTACATATGGAGAGAAGTCAAATCTCCGAATGCCAAGAACGCTCAATCATTTTATCCTTCCATAATCAACAGTATTATTAATTAAGGAAGATAGCACTCAAAAGGACACATCCTTCTAATTAGTCAAACATGTAGTTGACTTGAGCATGGGTTAGGTAGTTGCGTTAAGCGCCAACAATAAACTATTTCTAGGAAAAATAAAGCTTTAGGCCAGTTTTGAACCACTTTACTTTACTTTTAAAGCCAATTAATTTGACTTCATGGGGAAATCTACAATACGATTTATGATTTCCTGTGGTGCTGAAGACTTCCATAATCCATACCAACTGAAGTGGCAGGAAATCACTGGCTTTCTGTTTTTCTATTCCAAGCAAAGGTAAGTTACTATTCTGTCTCCTTCTCTTTATATTTACAAAACACAGTTAAGGCCTCACTGAAAATGATAAACCTGCTGAACACCATCTTCCACCAAACTTACCCCAATCTTTGAGTACTCTAGGAAAACCAACATAACAATCTTACCTTCAGTTTTCTATGATGTCAAGACCTGTTTATCATCTTGCGTATTTGCCAATAGCCATGAGTAAACCTAGATATTCACCTAGATCTAATCTTAAGTTCCAGTATTCTAACCTACAATTCGAGTTCAGCACACCCAAGTACCAACAAAGGCCACCTGCACCATACACTTGATAAAGAGGTACAACATCGAAACAACAAAAGAAATATAACATTTGCTACCAGAGCAAAGAATTTGTAAGATTGAAAGCAAAATAAATGCATCTGATCAGAGGATGCATGCAGAACTCAGCACCTTTGATTCCTTACAGCTTATCTACTAGCCCAAACACCTTCATTACATCACGACACACCAGATACTGTATCATTCTTTTTTTCCGTCAGAATCCGGTCCAGCAATCATGCACAAACTACACATTTCCCCTTTTGCTTGTATATCATGATTAAAGCCTCATATAAATATATAAGGAATAAGCCTATTTCAATAATCACAACCATTGTCCTATAAAAGATGTCAAACAACTACCAAAATAGATCATGCTCTTCCAATCCACAATAAGTTTAACACCAATTTAACTTTACAATCCAGAAAAGCCTGCAAATGATTGTATTTTAGTATATTACAATGTGCTCAATTGAAGCACATAGGGAAGTGTTTGTGTGCGTAAAATTTTAACTTCAAATGTCAGAAAAAGCAGAACTTCTTTAAAGTTTCCAGGTTACATGTTCTTACATTATTTAGGATATGTTTGGATGGAGGAGAAGTGATGAAACGGGAGGGGAGGGGAAGGGAAAGTTTTAAGTAGACCTTCTAAAATGAGGGGAGAAAATGAGGGATTATCACGTAATCCTCCAAAACCCTTCCTCCTTATTCATTTCTATGAACATTTTAAAGTTTCCTTGATTTGGAGGATGTTAAACATCCAAACAAATGGAAGGAAACCTATTACTTAACCTCTCATCCTCTTCTCGTCCCCATCATTTTCTTTTGATTTCTTCCCCTCCCTTCCCCTTCCAACTCCCAAACACACCCTAGGATACGATTGGACAGAGGAGTTTGAAGGGAAAAGGAAAAGAAAGGTAATTTTTCATTTTAAGTAAACATTGCCTTTATATGAAAAAAATTTAAAATAAAAAGAATAAAATGATAAATTATCATGTATCCTACCAATCATTCCTTTTTCATTTTTATAAACATTTTATAATTCTCTTAATTTAGAAATAAAAAAATTACTCCTCTCCAAACTCCTCCCATCCAAACATACATAAGAAAATAAAAGAAATACACAGAAATGCAGTGTTTGAATCCATGGCAGAAGGATACAATACAAAATACCCATCGCATTCGCAAGCCTCTAATCTTAAGCAAACTAAGATTTCTGAATCTAACCTAGATTCTTCAGTAGGAATCCAATTCCAGTATCTGCGGTCATCAATCCCAGTAATTGCCATCGCTTTAGCCGAAATGGACATGCAAACCCTTCCCGTGACCCTGTCCAGCCACACTTCCTGTAAGTAAAACCCTCCATCATCAATTTCAATTTCATCCAACACACACCATTCAAAAACCAAACAAATTCCAACGAAAGAGCACCAACCTTGTTACCGTCGTCAAACGGCAAAGGACGAGACAGTAGGGCAAATATGTCCTTCTTGGAGAGATTCTGGTACCTCTCGTGAGGCATCAAATGGAGCAGATCTTGGTAGTTAGATGGCAACTTTGCTTCCCAAACGGAATCAGCGGAAGCGGCACCGCGGAAAGCTCGATTCAGACGCGCCAAGTTGCATATCTCCGGCGGAGTCAGATACAGAAACACGCAAGCCACGCAGTTCTCTGGGATGTCACCGAGGCCCGGACCCATTGTCGAACCGTTCGTTCCCAGGTTCGACAGCGAGGCCCCCATGGTCTTCGCTTCACCTGCGCCCGCTCAGGCTCAGGTCATGGCCTCGGAAACAGTGCCGAGAAAGACAAAATCGGCCAAAAATGGAATGGACGAAGGAAGGATTCAAACAGAGACACAGAGAAAAGAACCAAACAGTGTGAAGGAATTTAGAGGATTTGGTAAGTGCAGGAATAACGAGTGAAATTGTGTTGCATGGGTCTGTTTTTTTTTTCTTTCTTTCTCTCGTGTGAGATTCTTTCCTTCGGATGAAAATTTTCCGGGAAAATGAAAATGGAGCTGCTTTTGGATAACTTACGAAAAAAGGAATTTTTTTAATTAAAAAAAATTACATTTGGATAAATATTTTTATGTTTGTTTAGATAAAAAATAATAATAATTTTTTATAATAAAATTAGTGAAGAGGATAATTAATATAATTACCATTACCAATAATGACATTGATTAATTTTCAAAATATCTAATTTTGGTTTTTTAGATAAAAAAGTAATGAAGAAAAAAATAATATTAAAAAAATTCAATGACAAACCAACTTATTTTCATTATAGAAAATTGTTAAAAAAAAATAAAGATAATCAAGATACAATGTCACAAACTGAGGAAGAAAATACTTTAAAAGCTGATATATAAATCTCTTATATTTAAAATACATATATAAATCTCTTATATTTAGTCATACTTTTAAATTTCAATCATAATATCAAAATAATTTCAGCATTTTTCCTATTAAAAAATAAAATTTTCATCTTACATTATAAAATTATAAAACCATAACAGAAATAACAGATCATTAAAGAGACGCTTGTAAATAGGATTTGTCAGAGAAAATATAAAAGATATGAAATTAATCTTCAATAAAAATAAAAGATATTTTTATCATAAAATTATTTTTAAAACTCACTTTTCCTTCATTATTTTTTAAAAATTGAGGATCATTAGTTTATAAAAAAGTGATAATTAATTTTTTTTTAACTTCTATATTTTTTATATATACATTCAAACAAATTTAAAAACTTGTAAAATTATTTTTTTAAAAAAAGAGTGTAAATCCAAACACAGTTGTGGTGTGCTGACCTGAGACGGAATATTTTCAGAGGAGGAATATTTTCTTGGCACTGGACCAAGGGAATGGTTAAGTGTGGGAAGGTGCACCGGAATGACATTCGGCGAAGATTATATTACTTGAAATGGCCGTACTGAAAATGTGAACGAAGGTAAAGCACGTGCACGCTTTGTCACTTTCCCTCTTACTTTAAAATTTTGAAGTGTTTTATTCGGAAATAAAATTTTATGTGATATAGACACAATTCTTTTTTAAAATTATTTGTATTTCTTAACAAGACAAAAATTATCTAATCTTATCTTTAACTTTAAGTATTTAATTATCAATAAGTTATAATTGTGGATGTAAACTATTACTATTAAATTTCAACAAATTTAGATTCTTAACCTCTCTTCAACTTTTTTTAAAAATCTTTTACCACTCCTTTTAATTCCGTTTTTAAGTACATAATTATTTTATGAGTTAGAGAAAAAAATAACAAAACCTACCTAAACAATTTGCTATTTAAGGGGAGTAATTTTTGTAAAATCACAATTTTAATGGTAAGCTTGTAAACAGTATTGTCAAAATCAGACTAGATTGAATAAATTAGACAGTCTAATCGTGAATCGAACACTTAGACAGTTATGATTTAATTTCATAACTGAATTCACAGTCAGACAATTTTGAATCGATTAAAATCAATTAAAATCTAATTGAATTGCCTGATTTATCCAATTGAACTGATCAATCATTAAATTTTGTTTTAAAAAACTCAATATTTTATAAATATTTTTTTATATTTTATATTTTTGCATGTAGATTATTTTTATAATATCATCTGATTCGCTCAACTAATTTAAATGGTTGAACCTAAAATGGAGATCTCGTCAATTCATTATCCAATCTAATTTTAATAACATTGCTCGTGATATGTCTTGGTCTTAAAATAAGAATAGCCCCCTCACCCTTTAAACTTTTGTCTACTAAAAAGATTATATATATATATATAAGAGATTCCTTCTGTATATTTTGTTTTATAAGAATATCAATACCCATACTAATTAGTAGTAAATATTTAGTTACATGATCTAACTAGTTAAGATATAAATATTGAAATATAAGTATAATATTTATATTACAATTAAGTAAGACACATGATTAAATATTGACTTTAAATTGTGAAAAGACACTGGTACACTCACAAAAAAAAAAAAACCTCATAAACTTCCATATTATATTAAGATTAGCCCTTCATTCATGATCAAAAAAATTCTTATTATGTTACTAACTCAACTATATTATGTTACATTCTCCATGCCTCTATTGATTCTCAACAAAAATAGACTAGTGAAAGAATACATTATGAGCATCCTGACGACTTGGAATTATTTGAGGCATCCTCACAATTACTTATGTAGAAAGATAAAAAAATTGTTTTATTTATTTTTAATTATTTAAATTTTAAATTTAATCAAGTAATTAATATTATAATTATCAATTAATGTGATACTGAATTATATAAATATTTTTTAGTTATTCATAATTATAAAATCCACATATTTTTAGCTACATCTAATTAGTGTATTATATAACATGAAGATATACATTTGGTACAAAATTACAAAATTAGAGAATTGATTTGTTTATAAATGAAACACTTTACTAAAAAGTTCGAAACTATGAATTAATTTGATTTCAAAATCTATTTTATTTTAGTTGTATACATGTAAAAATTCTTTCAAATATTTTGAATTTTAATTGATAATTTTGTTCTTATTAATTTATTCATTTTTCCTATTCTATCCATTGCTTATCAAAAGAGAAATCATATGATTATAAATTAAGATAATAAAATTGATTCAATTCATTTTTAATATATTCTAAATATAAACTTTCATTTATAAATTAATTTCAATTATAATTTTATAATAAATGTCAAATATGAGAATTTTAAATTAAATTAATTTATATTAATTATATTTTAATTATCCCAAACCCAATAATACAGAGCTAACTCAAAATTTGAAGAGAATTGGTAACATCTTTGACAATGGAAAATAATAATAACTGCGCTCTGTAGCAAGGGTAATAAAATTGTCCGCTTGACAAGGGAATCTTGTATGGTGGTAAAAGTTCTCATATCAAAAGATATTATATTGAGAAATAATATGGAAGATTTTATTCTCACAAATCTTTTTACTATCTATTGACTTAAATAAAAATTTGTGAGAAATATATGAAAATAAAATTCGTGCAACTATCATTATATTGCTTCAAGTTGGACAAAAGAAAGAAAATTGGGAGATCGCTGCACCGTTGACCTAACGGTGCGGAATGAGGATGTGTTTACTTTTCCCACATGCGACTCGTGGATACGGGGCTCATCATAGCCGTCCCATCTATACAACTACTTTCGTAAAATCGGACACATGCGGAATTAAAACTATTATTCTTTTTCTATCTCTACCTTTATATTTTTAATAAAACTATTCTGGTATTTATCATTTTTGAGTATCAATACTCATACTGAGATGTTAAATTTTTATTAATTATTATTTATATTTAATTAACTCTTAAATATTTATTATAAAATTAATAATTAATAAATAATTAATTACTAATTTTGAGTATCATATTCATCATGATATCATTACAATTCTCCCTAATTAAACATACTATCAATTCATCACCTAAATAATAAACATATTATCAATTAAATAGAAGCACATTTTTTTATTGAATCTTATTCACTCTTTCTTAATTGATAATTATTTTAACTCAATTGATAGTAATTTATTAAATGTACAAAAAAGGTAGAGAAAAGATTTAGAGAGGAGAACGCGACTCTTGCTTAAGATACTCATCCTTCTAATTTGGTTCATTAAATTAAATAACTAAAATTTATCGCATGGAGTCATGGGCTTCTTCGTCTTCTCTTCTCATAAATGTGTTATTTATATTGATTTTGATCGAGGCCTCTTTTGCTTGTTTCTTTTTTGTTTTAGATTAGATGATTTGATATATATATATATATATATATATATATATATATATATATATATATATTTGGGTGAGTGATTTGATAAATAATTTATATCTTTCTTCTTTCTACCAATGTGTTATAATTAAAATAAACATAATAGTGCGAGTAATTATAAACCACGTGAATCATATTTGCTTGGAAATAATTAGATTAGTTTTTTAATTTTTAGTTTTGCTTTAGGGATCAAACCCCCACCGTATCATGTAGCCACATTCCCTTAGTAAATATCATGAGACATACTAGTTGAGTTATGTTCAGCTGGTAAATTAGTAAATCTTAAAAAAAGAAAACAAAAACCTCTCATTTGGATGCCATTAATATACCATGTCATTTTCAAACAAAAGCATCTAATATTAGTATGATTAATTTAAGCCCTACTCCACATTATATTTCATCCAAAAATAAAATAAAATAAAAATACAACATTTTCAATGTTAAACTAAGCAATAATTAGTTTTCAGTTTATTACTATATTTATTCTTAAAATTATACTATAAAATAGCACTGTGCTATCTGTGCAATGTGCAAATAATTTACATATATTTTAAAAAATTAATAATTATTTTGTAAGTTTATTTTTAATCAAATTCAAATAAGAGTAATTTATAAATATATATCACGATTCTAATTAAATTAGACAAGGGTAAAGATATGTAAATAAACTTATTCAACTACATTTACTAAGAGGAAAATTCAATTTAAAAACATTAAGAACAATAAGGGAAAAAAAACTTGAACAAAAATTCAACAATCTCTTGTCGTTGCCCATGTTGTTGCCAATATTAGATGACCAAAGTTACATATATAGCAATTTAAAAATAAAAGGGCGCGGCGCACGGGGATATTACTATCAGTATTCACAATTTGGAGATTAATTTTACAATAAACCTAATAATTAGCCAACATATCTCCTAGGAAATGGCAGTTCGTGCATAGTCTAATTCATTCTCTATTTTGAATGAATAAACATCGAAAGAAAGAGAGTGATTTCCACCATGTTTTTACTTGTGCTCAAAACAATTATTAAAAGAATAACAATGGTAACACTTTTGTTCAAAAAGTGTGGTTCCCGGTTCCTATTTTAGTTATGGCATAGTAATTAACACGTCTTTTTCTTTCCAACCATAGAACACATTCACTGTTCCTCAATTATAATAATCATATCCAACCAAATTGCGTATATAAGTCACGAGTTTGGGTCGATCGGCATGCAAAATATCTGCAGCACAAACATGGAGCATATCCCTAGAAAGATGGTCATAAATATTTTTTAAAAAATTATCATAAGGGTTAGCATAGTAAACAATAATTTTTAATTAGTTTGTTTTAAAAATTAATTAATTAATTAATTAATTAAATTAATAATTTATATATAATTAATTAATAATTTATTTTTATTTTAATATTTAATATATAATAAATTATTAATTTTATTAATTAAATAATTAATTAATTTTAAAAACAATCTAAATATGAATTACTTTTAATATGAGTCATTTTTACAATATGTTATCTTCTGGGCTTAGATCAATTGGGAAACAAAGATGGTCTAATCTAATTTGTCTCTTTCACAAGCGAAATCCAGGCTTGGCAGCTTAAGGAGAAAAAGGTGCATGAGGTGATGATTATTGAATGTATTTTTTTTATATAAATTAAGATTTAGAAGGTAAGACACTAATTTTATAAAATATAATTAAAAATATGAAGAAATTTTTTTTTCTAATTATATTTTTTTTATACATATTATTCTGATAATTAAACTCAAAACAAAATATTTAAAGTCATCATTTTCTACCTCCTATCCTAACACAAGTTGGTATGATTATTGAATATATGAATTTAAGAATGGAGTACGACAATGTGGCAGCTATGACTGAGGCAATATGTCAGCTACACGCCTATACATATCTTGCGGTCATATATGTACCGAGTATCCCTCCTTTCTTTTTCTTTTTTTTTTCTCTTCTTTCTTTTTTTAAATTTCAATTTCGAATATGTTTATATATAATTGGGGTAATCTGACACAGTGAATCAGCTCAACTCACAATGTTTTGTTGCTTATTAAAGACCACTAAATGAAGTTTTTTAGCAAAGACTTAACAAAGATTCATGTTTGCGAGTACTAGCTAGATTCAATATTTCTGTCTTTGTTATTTATCTATTTAATGTATATTATACATATAAACCTTATTTTACATAAGCATTTCACAGAGAAACTCATATATATATATATATATATATATATTGCTATGAAATTAAGGTAAAATTAGCAAAAAAATTATCACGATCAAATTGATTTAAATAATCCTTTATGTCTTCCGATAGTCAGGTCGCAAAATTTACTTTATGAACACGATTTTATACTAAAACTGTCTATCATAATATTATATGTGTGCATTTATGGTGAAATATTTAAATTAATTATTGTATGTAAGAGAATGTTTACATATATAATATGTTTCAAATTGGTAACTAATGCGATATCAAATAAAAAAATTAACTTCATGACCACGACGCATATTTCGTGAAAACATGGACAACATAAACTACATGGGTATTATGTGATATAAAACAAAACTTACGATAATAATATCACTTTTGTAAGATAATAAAATTAAATCAGACCAAACAACAAAATCCAAATTATATTACTTTCTTTAATTTGTCTATACAAGAGTTAAATTTAAAAGTCTTATTTTAGCTATACTTCCCCCTTATTATTTGAATTTTATTTAATGAAATTAATAATTTTAGTAGTACATTTTAATTAAATCGTGAGTATTGAGTAAAAAGAATGCAAGTTTATTTAAAGTCTTTAATAACTTTTTAATTTTTATTTATGAGTGATAGAGTCCACTGATATTATTTGATTTATATAACCGACACTACATGGATAAAACTTTATTATTATTATTATTATTATTATTATTATTATTATTATTATTATTTTAGTTTATGAGCATGAGTTATATATGAGATCATCGCTCTTTCCTTTTAAAAAAAAATTAGTGATGTACCCAAAAAAAAGAATCCTTCTCCGGTGAAGGTGAAGTTCAATATTAGATATTTACTTTAAAGATCTTATCAATTGAATCAGTTACACCGTTTAGTGCATTTGTTTTACAGGCTGTATTAGAATGACGTTTACACACTCATAATAAAACAACCTTTTTTAGTTACTTAGAGCATCATGAAATAAGATTTAAATTTTTTATTCTTTTTTTGAATTTAATTATAATTCATTGTCAGTGTAAAAAATTTTTACACTATCATTCAATCATGTACTGACACATCATTAAAATTGTTAGACTTTTGAGGTAGTTGTTATAATAGTCAAACTCTTTTAATGAGTTGGTAATACATGATTAAGTGACAGTGTAAAAAAATTTTATACTGACAATAGATCAAAATTAAACTTTCTTTTTTTATTTTTTTAATTAAATGCTGATAACTTAATAAATAATTTTTTTCTCTAATTGTCAATAAATTATCTCTTAATTGTCAATTTTTCTTGTTGAGTTGTAAATATTTAATTAAAAATACAATGAAGAGACAAGAAAATGAAACGTGAGATTTGATTTTCATAAAATGAACCTCTATCTAGAGGGAATCAATTCTTTTTGCAACACAGGTCCCACTTTTTTTGTTACTTAGAGGAGCATCACGAAACAGACATCTTCAACAGAGGGAATCAATTCTCTCTACAAACACAAATCCCTCGTTTTTAGTTACATAGAGTGCCATGAAATGGACGTTTGCGATAGAGGGAAAATTTCCTCTACAACACAAGTCTCGTGTTTTTTTGTCACTTCGAGCACTGTGAAACAAATGTATGCAATAGAAGGAATCAATTCTCTCCGCAACACAAGTCTCACGTTTTTGCTGTCTGTGGCACAACCCTGAATAGAGGAGGGGATAGCCTGATAGGTGTCCTGGTAGAGGTGTATTTTCATCTTAGATCTCTGCTTTAAAATTTTTATCAATTGAATCAACTAGACCTTTTAGTATGTTGTTTTACATCTTGGCTGTATTAGAATGATGTTTATACATTGACAGTAAAATTTTCCTGTTTGGTTATTAACAACGTCATGAAGCTGACGTCGTGCGTGTTTGTTTTACCTTTGTGTTAGGCTCATGATCATGTTTGAACCGTGAAACGGAATTCCCAAGTTGTTTTATCATGTTTCCCTACTTTGACTTGCTCTAATGAATTAGAGTGAGAAGGACCTTCTTTCTCGTGATTGGACTTTTACTGAACTCATAATAGTGAAGCAAAATTAGGAAATTACTCTCATCACATCTAGTGCCTTTTTACTTTTTCTTCTGGTTTCTGAATGTATCTCAAGAGAGATTAAGTTTTTGGGTATTATTAGGTATTAAAAGTGAATATATATATTTTTAATTGTATTTTTTTTATACATATTATTTAAATGATTAAATTTAAAATAAAATATTTAAAGTGATTGAACCATTTATTAATTTTTTTTTACTTTAATTATGAACTTCTTGTTACTTTAATTTCTTTTTTGGTAATTTTCTATATAAAAATTATTTTAGATTATAAAATCTCAACAAAATTAATTCTTCTAAAATTATTATGCAAATATTATTACAAAAGGTAAGCCAATTCTTTCACCATCAATTTGCTTACAATTAATTTTTTTAACGTCAATTCTTCTACAATCTAATCCAAATGGACCGTTTACATAATTCTCTGTGACGCAAGTCAAGTCTTATGTGTTTTACTGTTCGTGACACATTTTTCACAAATCGACCAAGCACTAAAATATCGATTTTAGTATATTGGCCTTCTAACTAAAGGTATAAGTCTTTCCAAAAAAAAACTAATGGTATAAGAATTGAAGCAGACTGAATTGGCGAGACATTTGAATTATAATTTGATTGTTTTAATTAGTTGAATTAGATGATGTAATAATTATAATTATATACATAATTATTTATATATGTAAGTAAATTTAATCACATGAATTATAAAAATTAACTACATATGATAATATTTAATTAAAATAACCTTATTTTGAAAGTAACAAGAATTTAAAGAAAAAATGGTTTAATCCTTATTTAAAAATATAATTATTATTATTTCTTTTAAAAATACTCATAACTATAAAAATAATATTTTTTTAGAAAATCGGTTAGTTCAATTATATTTGGTCATTTTTTATTGCGTAGATCTTAAAAAGCTACATATAACCGATATAAAATGCGTCTAAATTTGACGAACGAGTAAAAAATTATAACTTTTAGAAAATAGATGTGAAAAAAAATTCTAAAAAAATAATTAAAAATCTGAAAAAATAATTTAAAAATCTGAAAAAATAATAAAAAATTTCAAAAAAAGTAAAACAAAAAAAAATTAAAGAACTGACTGGTTTTCAAGAACCAACTTCGGTTCAAATGGTTCGCCGCTTCAATTTGGTTTTGGCCAATTTTGGTGATTCAATGGTAGTTTAATGTCTTAACCAATTCTTCGAGTAAAACTGAACCATAGACATATCTGGTTCCTAATCTGACTGGTCGGTTCAGTCCGATTTTTAAAACATTGCTTCCAACGGAAGTATAGTCAATGATAAGTTTAACTCATTGTTCTCTTCAAGTTATTTTTAGAAAATTTATGTAAAAATAATTTTACTATACGTAACATAAACAAAATATTCTTCTAAATCCATTTTTCAATATTAATTCTTTTAAAATTCATTATTTTGACATTATTATTTTAAAACCAGTTTCATCTCAAATTTAATATACAATTTAGCAAGCAATGATAAATCTTGAACTAAAATTTTAAGGGGTCTAAAAATATAATTAGTTTGTTATATTATGCATACTTAAAAGAAAATATTGTATATACTTTTAATGCATTCATATTAAAAAAGGTATCATATACCTAAAGTTCAAAATAAGTTATTAAATAAAACTAACTAAAAATTAAAAGTAAATAAAAAGATTATAAATACTTTTTTTTAAAGTGTTATTCTTTATTCTTTTAGAATTTGTTTGAATTAGGAGAGAAATAGAATGAAAAGAAATAAAGTAGAAAGAAATAAAGAGAAGAGAAATATAGTAGAAAATGAATAGATTTTTAAGTTGTTTGAATTAAGAGAATTAGGAGAGAAATAGGAAAGAAAGAAAATTAAATTTTGTTGTAAATATATATTTGTCCTTATTTATTTATTTATAAAACAACAAAAAGAAGGGTATATTAGTCAAATTTTCACCTCTATTTATTTCTTCTCACTTTAGGAGAAAAATGAAAAGGTTGTGGGACCCATCATTTTTTTTTCTTTCTTCTTTATTTATCTTCTAACAAAATAAAAGAGTTTTCCCATTTCTCTTTTATTTTATATTCTCTAATTCTCTCTTTCCCATTTCCCTCAAAACAAACAAAGGCTTAAAGACTTAAAATTATGAATAATTAATTCTAAAAGTGAATCCTTAAGTAATTTTTCTTTTAATAAATATTACATAGAGTTTAATTTTGATCCACTGTCAATGTAAAAAAAATTTTACACTGTCACCTAATCATGTATTGCCAACTTATTAAAAGATTTTGACTATTATAACAATAACATTAAAAGTTTAACATTTTTAATAATGTGTCAGTATATAATTAGATGATAATATAAATTTTTTTTACACTAACAATAAATTAAAATTAAATTCTATTACATATGTACAAAAAATTACAAAAAGTTTTACACCGATTTAAAGGTCCGCCCATGTTTGCAAGTACATCAACTTAATTGTTTTAAAAAATAAAAGACTTGATGTTCACATATTAGGGTCATGGCGAGTAACCGTCCTATTATTCTTCAAAGACCGCGAATCCTAAGGAGAAAAAAAAGGAGGAAAGAAGTGTCTATAAGAGATTAATTTTGATGTAAATTTTTTTATACTACTTCTTAATTATGTATTATGTATTCTTACATCATTTAATTAATTTAATGTCTCAAATAATTATTATGATAATTAAACTCATTAAATATTATGTTATAATGAAGATTCTTTATGTAATCTATTTTATAAAAATATTAGTATTTGTAATTAATAAATAATATTTAATATGAAAATAAAAAATAATATGTTTATATTTCAAGTAAATAAAATATATGTAAATATGAATTACTTTTTTTTGACAGTACTAGGTACTAGGTAATATATGTAAATATGAATTACTAATACCACTAATTATTTCAAAGTACTAGGTATCAGGTAATAAAAAAATTTCATGTTATATTATATAATTAGAGGATAGAAAAATTATTTTATAATACATTGAATCAAAATTATCAGATGAGTGAGAGAAAGTGGGGAAAAAAATAAAGTTAGAAATGGAGAGAGAGAGAAAAAAATGGTAAGATTTTTGGGTTACTTAATGGATTGTTAATATCAGAACCACGTATACAAGATCCAGCGTCCTCGTTGGCGTTATGAAATGGCACTTTAAGTCGCCCTGGCTCCCCAGTTTTGCACAAAACCTGTGGGTTATCCTTCCAAAGCAGATAAAGCAAAACCATGGGCAGTTTTCTGTCAGCACCAACAAAACCGGTTGCTTCACTCTCTCTCTCCCTCTCTCTCTCTTACTCTCTCTATATACCTCCCTTGTCTTCCCCCAACCCAATCTATATCAGCCTCCATGACCATGTAATCCCATCTCTCCCATTATGCTTTCTATTATTCACTTTGCTTTTGCCATTTCAATCCTTCAAAGCCAAAAGAGCTGGTGAATGGTGTCATGTCACACGTTGATCTTAATCATTCACTCCCTGTTATCCTTTAGCCAAATTGTGTTGTTCACCCCTTTGTGCACTGTTCAACTATTCGATAAACGGGTAAGTTCTCATTAAAGCCTTTCCTCAAAATTTTGTTGCTTTTTGGGCTGAGGTTGCAAGCATTTTTCATTGCGGGGGAATAAGTAGTTTTCTTAGGTAATTGAGGTTTGTCTGAGAGAAAACATTGGTGAACTGGTTTTGAGGTGTTGATGGAACCCAATGGACTAGGTGGTGGAATGTTTTCTGGCATCAGTTCTGGATTGCTAGGAGTAGAAAACCCTTTGCAGCAACAACAGCAAAACCTTCCGAATCAGCAAAATCCTCACCATTTGCATCATTCCCAAATGGTTTCCTATGCTGCCCACCATGATACTGACACCCATCCACAACTCCAGCAATCAATCAAACATGGGTATCCTCCCTATCCGGCCAAGACCAAGCAACAACAAACCACCCTCAGTGATGAAGATGAGCCCGGGTTCACAGCAGATGACAGCTCTGGGGACCCCAAGAAGAACGTGTCACCATGGCAGAGAATGAAGTGGACGGATACCATGGTTAGGCTCTTAATAATGGCGGTTTATTACATTGGGGATGAAGCTGGTTCGGAAGGGACTGATCTAGCTGGGAAGAAGAAGTCTACGGGTTTGCTGCAGAAGAAAGGGAAATGGAAATCGGTGTCGAGGGCTATGTTGGAAAAGGGGTTCTGTGTGTCTCCTCAGCAATGTGAGGATAAGTTCAATGATTTGAACAAGAGGTACAAGAGAGTGAATGATATTCTTGGCAAGGGAACAGCTTGCAAGGTCGTGGAAAATCAGAACCTGTTGGATACAATGGATTTGACACCAAAGATGAAAGAAGAAGTTAGAAAACTACTCAATTCTAAGCACCTATTCTTCAGGGAAATGTGTGCTTACCATCATAGTTGTGGTCATGGGAGCAGTGGTGGGGCTCCTACTGTTCCACAGCCCGTGGAGGTTGGAACAGAGCTATCTCAGACTCAACAGCAGCAGCAGCCACAGCAGCAGAGATGTTCTCATTCATCAGAGAATGGGGTGGCGAATTTGGGTAGGCCAGGGCCAGAGGGTCTGAGGATGTTGAAAATGGGAAGCGGGGAAGAGGATGATGATGAGGATGAGGATGATGACTCAGAGGACTATTCTGATGAGGATGAAGATGAATCAGCTGAAGGTGGTTCAAAGGGTCAAGTTGGACATGGACATGGACATGAAGATGAGGATGAGAACGATGGAAGGTCATTGAGGAAGAGGTCAAGGAAAGCTGCAGGGTTTTCTATGTCATGCCAGTTAATGCAGCAACTGAGCAGTGAGGTGAACGGTGTGTTCCAAGATGGGGGTAGGAGTCCCTGGGAGAAAAAGCAATGGATGAGGAGCAAGGTAATGCAATTGGAGGAGCAGCAAATAAGCTATCAAACTCAAGCATTTGAGCTGGAAAAGCAGCGGTTGAAATGGGCAAGGTTTAGCAGCAAGAAGGAAAGGGAAATGGAGAGAACCAAACTTGAAAACGAACGGCGAAGGCTAGAAAATGAGAGAATGGTTTTACTCATTCGCCAGAAGGAGCTTGAATTGCTGAATCTTCAGCACCACCAGCAGCAGCAACAACAACAGCAGCAGCAGCATTCTTCCACCTAGGGAAGAAGAAATGAAATTACTAGGATATTTTGTATGATAGGTGAAATTACGACAGATAGTATTTAGAATAGACCAAATAGATGAAAGTGGTTGTTCCTTTTCTGGGGTTATTCCAAGTTGTTTGTTTCTTGTTGAAAAAATTAGTAATATGTTTGTATCTACTATCTAGACTAGGCTAGACACTTTTGTTTTTTTGTTTTTGTTTTAAACCAAGTTTAACTAAATATGTCCCTTACTCCTTCAAGTTGAATTTTAAAAATAAAAACCACTTGACACTGGAAATCAACTCACATCACATTGCGCACACTCTGGTTGAGGGAATAAAAATAAAAATAAAATAAACACTGGAGTTATATTATGTTGACATTGCTTTATGCACATTATTTGGCAGCATTCAAAATTCAATTGAGTTTATTTAGATTTTAAGATAATTTTGTCTAAAGACTAATTGTTCAACTCAATTTTTACACGCAAATCATTTCAACTTCAGAGTTCAGGCATAAACAGATAAACCAGTGACAAAATATTTTAGGACACGCCCGGTGGGACTCGAACCCACAATCGCCTGATTAGAAGTCAGGCGCCTTATCCATTAGGCCACGAGCGCCACCTAAGCTGTATAGTTGTAATCAACTTTAAATTTTACTTGTCTTTACTATATAATCTTGTAGTGTCTGTACAAACCAGGGTGAAATGATTCTCAGTCCAGAACTTGTTAGTTTCATCTACCTCAAATGGACCTGAACATCTCTTTCTAGATATTTCATCACTGAAAATGAAATATAATTCCCTACTATTGAATTGATAATTTGTCTGAAACTTATTTTGAATATAAGTACTTGATTATCTCGACTTAGCAAGTAGCAACCAAAATAACATTGAGTGAGCAAACTTGCGCTCAAGACTCTTGACAAAATGATTAACATTTGAAATTGTAGTTGTTGCTATGCCACATTGATCAGGTAAGGTCTTTTTTCCCCCTCCTTTTGTTTTCTTTCAGCATAATGTGAAATTACATGACAACGTGAAAGTTGCATTTTATCGCAAATCCAGGTGAGACTTTCGTGCTTTACAGCCAAGATTCCCTAGTGGTACTGAATTCCTCAAACGATCGCCAAATGCTTTACCAAAATTCACTTTAGCGCTTGTAGACGAGTACTCATGGCAGGCAATGCATACCAAAGATAACTAGACTAGTTAAAACAAAGCTAAACGGAATTATTACATTTAAGTGAAATTCAGTTATTATAGTGACTTGCAGAAAGAGAAGAGTGTGAAAGGAACAGTGGAACACCACTCCAAAACCAAAGCACCTACCTTACTAAGCAGGTCAAAATAGTTATGACTAAAATTTCACCCAAAGAGTTAAAACTCTATACCAATGTTGTTAGAACCAGACCAAAGAGGATGAACCAGACACTTCAATAATTATAGTTCAATCTCAAATTGAATTCACAATTAGACCACTTTGGACTAATAACAAAAAGTCAACCAATCAAAATCCGATTGAATCACCCACATCATCCATTTAACCACAAGTTATAACTCAATTAGCAAACTGAACTCTATGTGAAGAGACTTCACCTCCAATGTAAAGGTTCAAAACCAGTGGAAGCATCTTGTAATTAAAACCAAGACAATACCCAAATGAGAATTTGTGATATATATAAGAACAAATAAAATATGTCCATGTGCCAACCTGAGTTGGTTCAACTAATAAGCATCAAAACACTTTCGCTTGAAAGGCTTAGGTTCAATTCCCGCTGTCAACAAACCCCCTTGGTGGATATGTAAGTATTCACTATAAGTTCTCAGGCTTGTGGTACGTTCTATCCTTAAAATGAAGTAATCTCGTCTCAAACTTTTCCCAATCAAAAATAAAAATAAAAAATGCTGATGCACAATTGGCGTTAGAAAACACAAGCTATTAGCATCATTAGTTAGACAATCGTATCGAATAACATATTTTCAAACTGTCCTTGTATGAAAATTAAACTGAAAATTGGCATCAAGGGCACATTCCCTTTGATTTTATGTTTGACAGCCAGTAATAATTTGCTTTAACGTTTATTTCCGATACACAAAATATAACTAGCCATCAAACCCAGCGGAGAAAACCTCAACTTGTGGCAGAATGATCTGCCACTTTCAAAAACTCGGGAAAGAAAAAAAAACTAAAACTAAAACTACAGTTCTTTAATCTTCAAGCTCAATAATCTTAACCACAGATGCATCACCAAGTTTCTGGCAAACAACAACTCGATCATGTGACTTTATAATTCCCAATGCTTTTCCATGATCAAGGGCAACCTTAAGAATAGACTCGTTTGTTGCACTTGTTGACTCAGCCTGCAGGCTCAGAGTATGAGATCAACATCTAGTAAGTATGGGATCATTATGTGATGGGGTGCTTGTAAAGCAGCATGCGTAACATGAGTGGTTATTTATATGGACAACTATAGCACAAAACATCAGTAATATACGAGTCATGCAGAATGAAGATTATGTTCCAACAAAGTAATCACTAACCACAGGTTGTATCATAAGAAGAGCTAACCATGAACATGACCATAAATCAAAAAATAAAATTTACTTAGATCCAAACTAATCCTGTCTCCAGATCTACCTAACGGGACTACAAGGAGCTCTAGAGCCAGAATATGCATTGAAGCTGTTAGTGAGTACACAAACCCTAGTCCAGCTTTTCACTTTGATCTAGATTCAGCACCTAATGTCTCCCCCCAAAGAACAATATCAACAGAACAATGCCTATCAACTCAAGAAACAATAATAACCGAGTATAAGTCCCATAAGAATAATAACTTACAGGATGTCGAGGATCAGCAAGCATGGGAAAGAGACCTCTTACAATGAGTGATTGCCTTGCCTGTGTCACAAATTGAATTTATTTGTAAGTTTGGTAAACGAGATGATCCAATGTAAACAACACATAATATATCCTGGTAAATATAAGTTTCTAATCATTAGACGGAATAAGAGTGTCCATATCCAAGCCAGTATAGCAGCATTTTCCAAAGCTCAATATAATTCATGGCTGCATTTACTTTACACAGGATAGAATATTTACGTTACGCTGAGAATACTTAACAGTAAAATTAGATTGTATTATAAGTATTATTATTATAAAATATTTAGTAGAGTAGTATATCAATTACATTAGATGTAAATAAGCTTTCCCACAAATGAGTTGGTAGTTGGTCCTGGAAACGGAAAAATGAAACAACAGAATAAATTGTTCTTATTTAAAAATGATTTTATTTTAAAAAGTACAATTTATGGGCTTTGGCCCCACTTATTTACCAAAAAAAAAGACAATTTAATTAGCATTTATTAGCACCCATGTCTTCCTACACACATACAACCCAATCTGTCGGGGAGAGGAGGGAGGGTGTCAATAAAATAAGCAGCTGAATCAAAAGTTAAGATCCAACCTCAAAAGCTCCACTAAAGCTCCACTTTAACTGATTTGTCTTAAGTCGGGGAATCACAACAGAGAGAACTGGCATCGTTGGCCTATACTTTGCTATCAATCTGATAAGTGCATATAACATGTTTAGAAAGAAAGTCTTCCAGACATAAGTGGAAAGCAGGAAAGAAAAAAATAATAAGGATATTAATTGAACCATAATGTTGATTTTCCTGAATCTAACCCAATTTGAGAGCAATATGAACACATTCATATCTAATTATCCATAGAGAAAGTACCTTGCAGCCCTTCCAGATGATGTGAAGCAAATTATAACAGAAGCCTTCACCTTAATAGCTGCTCGTACCTAAACAAGTAAAGATTTGCTTGTAAGAAGCCTCCTTCCAAAAATGAAATAAAATCAACCACCAAGCCAATAAAGCAAAAGCAATAGGCATAAACTTCTTTTTTTATATATTAAAAAAAAATAGAAAGGCATGCACTAGAAACTACTATTAAAAAAATAAAGAGAAACATTTAAATGTAATTACCGCAGAGGATGCAATAGATTCCAGGTGGGTCATGGGTTCTCCAACGTATTTGACTGTCCTCTTAAAATAAAGGTCTTGATTGAAAACTTTCTCAGCCTACAAGGACATGAAATGGAAGGCAGAGATATCAGCCAAGATTTTGAGTGACATATCGAATAGGAAAACATTTCATATGATTCAAAGGAATTCCCAACAAATGATTTGCAGAACTAGTGCCACCCTGAGATAAACCACCATAAGATGGAAAGAAGCAAAAATGAGAAAAAGAAATTCATGTTCCAGAAAAAGAAAAGAAGTGAGAAATGAGAATAACATAGTTTCCTGTTTTATCTTAAGAATTGTTGCAAATGCATCATATAATTCATATTAGAACGAGAAATTAATGGATTTTAATGCTATACACAACCAATGTTCTTGTTGCAATAGAGTGTTTGATAGAAATTGTGTGTAGTGTACAGACAGTCCATCTTATTTGTAGTATGAGTGCATTAAGTACAGGAGCTAATCAAGGGCTAATTACAGAGCTAATTAACAGCCGTTAACTACAGTCATAACTATAGTTGCCTAATTTTCTAACATGCGCTATATATTCTAATGAATCTAGACTAGAATTCTAACAGTTCTCATCAAGCAACTTACACATAGACTTCAAGTCTCATTTTGCTTGTTTATCATGGAAAATGAATGAATTTGGATAAAGGAAAGGAAATAAATCATCTGGTTGTGTGAACTCAGGTCATTCAGACCATAGTATCTTAATCTGGTCACATTGACTCTGGAAAATAACAAGTTACACAATATTATCTTCAGCCATAAAACATGCGTGTATTATATTGGAAAAAGTGGATACAAAAGCACTGAATTTTAGTTCCAGCAGGAGTTGAACCCAGAGCCCAGACCACATTATTTTCAACTGGTTCCTTAATGTATTGATTTCCCAAACCAATATATCTAGTAGTGGCTCCTGAATCCTGATCCAAATACTGACATAATGTTAGTTTTGTTCCATGGTGGTAGTTCCATATCAAGTCCTCTGACATAATGGAATAATAATCATGAAGTGGCAAGTCCACATAACATCTTAGTTAAACAATAGAAAGATATTCAGTAATACTCATGACAGGCCACAATACAGCAGTTGAGTATATCTGTCATGAATAAAACTAGATAGTGCATATTAACTCAAAAATGTCCCCAATCAAACAATTGCAAAATTAAAATTGTTTACAAGACTGGACAGCTATCAACCTCAAAACTATAAGAGACCAATTCCAAATTCATTGAGGCAACAAGGCTCATAGTCCAACATAAAAAGTAAATAATTTGATCAGAAATGCTCCATAAAATCTGAAACAACACATCAGAATAAATCTGAAGTATTGAACAAAATTAATGAATGAGCTCTGAAATGAACTTACCTCTGAACAAATTCTGCCAACAGTGGAAATAGTCTCAAAAGGGTACAACCCACGTAAAGTCTCAGCACCCAGAAGTATTGCATCACTTCCTGTATAATTATTAACAGTTCAACAAACATATCCATTGAGTGGTTCTAACTAAATCAAACTGGATAAGCACTGATAAAAGAAACACAAAATCATTGAGAAGGGCCTAAATCTGGAGAAAAAAAGTCCTTATTCTACAGAAGGTTACTGGGTAACATGCAAACCAATATCAACAGAACAGCTTCAAGCACACTGAATAGGAAATAACAAAATAAAAATTAAATCATTGAAAAAGGCCTAAGTCTGCAAAAGAGAAGAGAAAAAAAATTCCTAACTATCTTTGATAATCACCTACAGAAGGTCATACCAGTTAACATGCAAACCAATATTAACAGACAGCTTCAAGCACACAAGAGTAGCACTAACGAAAGAGAAATGACTTCATTGTAGTTTGAAAAGCACCTAAATCTAAAGAAAAGAATAGAAATATTTCCTAAGTGTCTTTTATGAATGATGATCAACTATCAAATGTTACAGGTGAACATGCAAACCAGTATCAACAGGACAGCTTTGTAGTTAGTAGTCACCAACCTAACAAGTGGCATCATATAACCAGTGACTTACCATCTAAAACAGCATTGGCAACATCAGTGGCTTCTGCACGAGTTGGTCTTAAGTTGTCAGTCATGCTATCCACAACACGTGTAAGCACAGCAGGTTTCCCAGCCATATTACACTTGTAAAGGGCAGATTTTTGAAATAAAAAAACCTACAAAAGCATATGGAAGTTGATTAAGATTAACATCTATGAAGCAGTCGGTATTAAAAATATTCAGTATTCACTTAATGGAGACAGTCGCAAACATATAATTGTCATAAGGGGCAATGAAATAGGTAGCAATTCATATAGCTGATTCAGTTCAAACAATTAAACATCCCGTTCCATTACAAAAGTATGCAGCATCGGTCGAGATCAACCTCTTCTTCTTTTTGTGTGCGTGTTTTTGGGTCTATGGATAAACCTCCAGTCATTAGATAACTATTGGAGTGTTGACTATAGATAAATTAATGGCTTTCAGAATTTTCACAATATGCATCATATTAGATTTTATAGTTCAAACATAGACTTGTCGAACACTTACGAAAATTTAGAGAACACTGTTACTCCAAAATTAAACTTATTAAGTTATTGGTATGAGACTGCAAGACATATCTCTGGTATCAGTCAGTATACTCATTACTCAATCATAACAACCATATAAGAATAATCAAGTTCCTTAAAGGTAAAGGCTGTAGCACATTTGTTCAATCCACCAACATGCCAAATGGCCTAGGCGAAAAAAATAATTTGAGTCTAGCATATAATATCAAAACCTATTTCAAATAAACAAATAAATCAAGAACAAAGAAAAATTGAAACCAACATTTTTTCCACTATTTGAATCTTAAACATATGGAAGCATTTATTTATTTCAATTAATTCAATGAATTCAAATATTTATAATATTTAATACTCAAGTATCGAATACATTATCAACATGCCTGCAAACACACATCTACACACACACACAAGAACGACTGTACGAGTACTTCAAACTACAAGACAACAAGGAAACTGACCTTCTCTGGTGGAAGATCAATGCCCAAATTCCCACGGGAAAGGATAATACCATCAGCTTCTTGTAGAATCTCATCAAAATGGGTCAATCCCTACACAACAACACAGATGTACATATACAATTGAGTCCGCATAGCCAATAAGAATATATAATTTACAGATAAATGAAGTTTTTACAGTACATTATGAAGATATGCAACTCACCTCAACGTTTTCAATCTTTGCAAAAATTTGAGTCTGGCTGATATCACCTAACTTAGAAAGGAATTCACGAGCCTGCGTTACAAACATATAAAGGTCAGTTAATAGAAAACCATAAACATCAATAGAAGATTAAATTTAAATTACCAGTTGTGAATTTGGGATGACTAAACCTAAGTAAAGATGTGGAAGTCAAATTACCTGGCGAACATCTTCAGCATGCCTAGTATATGACAATGATAGAAAATCAATTTTGTTTTTAACTCCCCAGGTGCTTATAACCTGAAAAAGAAATACCTTCAAAGCTTTAGGGAAACCTATTTTCTAGGCACAAACAAACACCAAGTGTGTGATGATAGATAGGTAAATCATTAAAACATGCAAGTCAAAAGCATAAATTACCTCCTTGTCTTTCTCAGTGAGGGTAGGCAAATCAATATGAATTTGAGAGGCATGCAGAGTGAACAATGACCCAGCCAATGTAGCTGAATTCTTTATAGTACAAACAACGTCTAGCCCTTCGACTTCAGATACCTGCACAACTTCAGGTAGAATTCATCATGCATGCAGAACTTCAAATATTTCTTTTTACGCCTAGGGCCTTACTTTAGGTTTTGAGAATATCAATTCAACAAATTTTAACTTCAATTACAAAACATCCCAGTATAGACTCAAAACAAATGGTTGATGCAGATAAAAAAAAATTGCAAACTCATAACCCAGGTGAAAAGGACCAAAGCAGATCATTTAAGAAAGATACTGAAGAATAATAAAAATAATAAGATAAAAAGGGACTTATTGGAATAAATTTTGCATTCTGGGCTCAACTTTTATTACCTCTAGCCATACAGAAGTAGTTTCACTTCCTGTGAACAAGTAGTGACCTACAAAAATAGTGTCTCCCTTCTTCACTGACTGTAAACAATAAGAATAAACATAAACATTAAGGTTCAAACCAACACAAATATTGCATTGAAAAGAACAGAAATGAGCCTATGTATTATAAGAATTTTATATATTATGCAAGCAACAAATTACAATTCAAACAAAGGGCATCTAAAGACATTTCAAATCAGGCAGAGAAAACTTTCATGCCAGAATCAACTAAATGTTAAGTTTACCGCTTCTGACACCATAAGCTAGAGTTAAATTGCATACATAGAAAAAATTTATAGCTAATTCAAGCCAAGAAACCCAGAGGGGAAAGTGCAATTGACTCCAAGCATGCACTCCATAGGCAACAAAAGTGTAAAATTGATTAAAAGTAATCATTCAGGTTAATATTCCTTGGAAACAATGTACATGCAAGAAAGTCAAATCATATCATGACAAGGTGGAAAATATCAATGAACCTTGGCCAGTCCATCAAAATTGATAGGCAATATCTGTGAAGAGGCTTCTTGTCCCTGGTCAGGAGTTAGAACAACCTGACCATCTGCCTGAAGCGAGATCGATGTCTCTCTTTTGTTAACAACCTGCATCTCTGCACCCACCGTGTCTAGCATAACCTGTCAAAGGCAATAGAGTAACATACGCTCATCTCCTTTCCCACTATTTATTTATTTATAAAATAAAATCCACGAGAAGTGGAACAGCAATAATGCAGAAATTGGAGGGACGAAATTGGAGATTCCACACTCAATCTCTAAAAAGTAAAAAGCTTAATCCTAACAAAATGGACAGTAAACATATAAAGACAGTGGGTTTCAATTTTTACATTTAACCAAAACAATCAACTTTGAAAAAAAAAACAAAAACAAAAATGTTATGTTGGAAGGACCAATTATCCCAACAGCTTAAGCCGTTAGGTGAAGGCACATGAATGGTTTTATATCTCTAACACGCCCCTCACACAAAAGCCTTTTGGGCTCAAAGCATGGACAGGTCATTCTATCTTGTGCTGAAATTCAACTTTCTTATTTAGAAGAATGGATGCAGCAAAGATTGAACTTCTGACCACTTGGCCATAGAGATTTTGATATCATGTCAAGAATCAACTCTCCCAGTAGCTTAAAGATTTGATAGCATGTCAAGAACCAACTCTCCCAATAGTTTAAGCTGTTAGGTGAAGTCACATGAATGACTTTATATGTAACACTTTCAGCCACGTTTCCCTCATCAAACAAACCAGACTGTCTAATGTCTAGCTAGGAAAAAATATTATCTAAAGCAACAGAGTAGAAGAAAACTCACAGCACAGAGCTTCTTAGTACTCTTGATAGCAGTCTTCAAATTCTCCAAAGTCTCCTGGTGATATTCCGGGTCACCCCAAGAAAAGTCGAAACGAGCCACTGCAAGAAACATCAGAGAATCCACATCAGATTACTGGCTCTCTCACAGTGCACAATTCGAGAATTTGAAAGAGGAAAACGATGAAGCAAAAGAAGCAGAAAAGTGTCACATACCAGACATCCCAGCCTTGAGACAGCCAGAAATAGCCTCAACCGATCGAGATTTAGGACCCAGGGTACCAACGATCTTTGTCATTGCAGAAAAGAAGCTCTGCAAAAAGAATAAAAATAAAAAAATCAAATCCGATAACAAGGGGTCCCAAAAAGCATGCAATGGATCCATGTGAAGCGAGATTAGAAAGGAAAATAAACGAGAAAACATGAAACACAAAAAAGCAGAGAGAGAGACTCACGGCCTTGGATGGCTCTAGAAGAGAGGCCATCCTAATGGGTTCCTCAAGAAGCAAGTGACTAGAAGGCATGTTTGCTTATCGATGGATGGCTTCAATGCCCAGTGATTCAAAGGAGAAGAAACAAGTTCGATGAGCGGTGGCGTGCGTGAACAATAGACCAAACGCTGTTTTATAAAAAGCTTTGAAGAATATGCTTATGCTCTTTATATTGCTTCCCTAACCTAACTTCCCTTCCTTCACCTGGTACCACTTTCCCAAGTCACTCACTGTTGTTGTCTTGCGCAACTTGTCCGGTTTTTATTGTTTTGGAAATGTTCTGCGGTTATTTTCAATTAATTTATCACGAATTCACGATCTCGGTTGTGTTTTTTAATTTACATTATTATTATTATTATTATTATTATTATTATTATATTTTACAATCTCTTGTTATGAAGAAAAAAAAAAGGAAAAGAAAAATGTTGGGAATAACACTTGGCAAAAGACCAGCCGTCGATTGACCCCACCAGGTTTGTGAATTGAATTGCCATGGACCCTTGTGTTAACTAAAAAACGAAAAGTAGTACGATCAGAGATTTGTGTTTTGTAACGTACGATCTGAGATATGTGTTTCGTGAAGGGGATAGGCGTTGCTACACGCGCCATGTGAAACGTGGGGATTAAGCTTTGTTTGTTTTAAAAGAAATAAAAAAGAGAATTTGAGAAGAAAAAAATAAAAAAAGAATAGTTTTATTTTTTTATTTGATGAAAGGATAAAAAGATAAAAAATAATAATAAATTTCATAAGTTTTTTATTTTTCTTTTAAAATAAGAAGAAATTGATAAAGATAAAAAAAAAATTTAATATTTTTTTTTATTTTATAAATAAATAAATAAAGATAAATATAAATTTACAATAAATTTTAATTTAATTTTTTTACTTCTTTTTTAATTTTTTTAATTTAAATAATTTAAAATTTTATTTATTTATTACTTTATTTTTCTTTTTTTTACTTTTTTCTACTTTATTTATTTTTACTCTATCCCTCTAATAATTTAAATAAATCTTAAGAGAAAAAGAAATGATCAGGCACGTGAAGTTTAGGGCTGTGGTCCCACTGTCCTTGCCTATTACTATTAAGATTTCAGAATTCGGAAGGCACGTGACTGGCAGATGAGTAGTAGGTGACTGTGGGAGAAGGCGAGGAACGCGTGCTGTTCGTGCTGTCTCAACAGAAGTTTATAGTAATATTTAGAAGTAAATGTCCGCGTTCATTATCTAAAGATATATTTGAAATTATATTAATTTTTATTTATAAATATAATAATTAATTAATTCTTCAAATATATATAATTAAATAAATTTTTTAATATTAAATTTTTTTCACGGAGTTATTTTTAAAATAATATTAAATAATTAATTTAAAGTTACAAATAAATAAAAAATAAATATCATGTAACGCATATTTTTTAAAAAAATAAAACTAAATATTTATTCTAATATTTAAAGATAACCTATCAAGAAATATTTGTGATGATACAAATTGATTACCTCCACTAACGTTTAGATATTATTTTTGATTAATTTTTATTTAAACTAAATTTTAATTAATCAAACTTTTCTTTTATTTATGTTTAACACTTTAACTTCACGTACTATCAAAACTTATGATTAAAAAATAAATTTAATTTTAATTTATTGTTAATATAAAATAAAATTTATATTATTATTCAATTATATATTATCAAATTATTAAAAAAAAGTTGATAAAAGAAAATCATTACAGAAGTTTAATTATCATAATAATTACTTAAGAAGTCTAGCTCTTTTAATAATGTGTTAATATATAATTAGATAACAGTGAACAAAAAACTTTACACAAATAATAAATCAAATTTAAACTCTTAAAAATTTGACCCACGAGTTATAAAGTCAAAAACTGGTAACTAATTGGTGGTGGTAAGTTAGTGTGTTTGAATTAGCTGTGAAAAAAAATTATGTTAAAAGTCAAGAAAATTAATTTATGTTTGGATATGTTAATTTATAATCGATTTTAAGATAAAGAGTTTTATTTGGATTATATAAAAAAATTACTTTTATGTATTAAATTACCAAAAAAATATATAAAATCAAATGATTGAAAAATTTATTTGATTGAAAATAAATATATATTTATCTCCTAAAGTTTTTGAAATAATCTGAAATTAAATAATTAACATATCAAAATAAAAGCTTTTTTAAAAAATTTGCTTTTAGTTAATAAAAAAATAATCTTAACTTATAATCAATTTTATACACTTTAAATAAATAAAATAAATTTTAATTAAAAAAATAATTATTTCAAATAATTAATCAAAACCAAACACATTCTTAATTTTTCCAAGTTTTGCCCACGAATTGGAGTTTTGGTGTATTTTACTATTTTATGAGGTCAAGTCCAAAGGACTGTCATTTTATTTTGTCCCTTGACAATTTCTAGGGTATTTTTTCACTTTCCACTTGTAATCCTTCTCTTCTTCTCATTTATTAATATTAAAATATATTCATCCAGTCAAACTAATTTCAAAGGCTTTCAAATTCTCAGTTTTTTTCAAATAAATTTATTATTTTTTTGATCACGATGCAAAGAAATTATTGTATAGGTTTAGTTTACATAAATTGTATAAACTAATTAATAATAATAACAACTAATATATTATCATTTTACATTAAATAATCGGATAAATTTATGTGTGAGAAAGTTATTTTTATATTAAAAATGATAATGTATTAATTGTTTATAGGTTTAATATACACAATTTATGTATATTAAGTTTATACAAGACTTTCTCATGGACGTTGGATAGCAATATACTAAACATGGGCTTAGGAATTTGAAATTGCGAGCCACAAATAAATTAAGAAACATGAGATTAGATGGTGTTCAACGTATTAGAATTATCGTGACTTCATGCAAATTGGTTTAATTAAACTAACAAATAATGAGTTGATTTCCATATGTGGGTCAAGTACGTGCATTAGATAGAGTTATAAACTACCTATCCCACATATGAGGAGTCACTTCACAAATTAGGCTCTTCCAACTTGCTCAAGAATCGATCCAATCAATTTTTTTCTTCTTTTTGTTTTTGATGAAATGACTTAGGGCTTAAAATGATGTTGTTCCACTTATATTCTTTTTTTAAAACTTTCATAAGTGAAATAAAATTGTTCCATTTTTAACAAAGAGAGAGATTGTGACAGATTTTCAAAATAGAAGTCTTACATTACTTAAATGATGAAAGACAAAAGACTTTATATATGAAAAGTATTACACCTATAATAAATGATGACGGCTTGAATAAAGACCTATGTGGGCCCTTTTTAGGGTGCATTAATATTCATTCAGAATATCAAATCATCTTGTTTTTCTTTTGTGCACAAAAGGAAATTTGTGAATTATTACTTTGTAAAATATTATTGTTGTTATTGGTTTGATTTCGATTATGTAAAATAAATCAAGTGTTTTTTATTATATCTTATAGGAAATTCGTTAATATCCATTTGCATCCAGTAATACAAACCGGCGGTGACCAATTAAACTTTAAGGAAAGTATTAATAGACGTCTTAAAGTTTTGTGTCTTTTTTTATTTTGCAGTAATATCTCCAAGACAGATTAAGTAAAATGATGTCATTCCTTATATATATATATATATGGGGAGGGATCAACTTACACCGGTGTAAGACTTGATCACTCTTACACCACTCAATAACTTTTTATTGAATAATTTTCTTACAAAATCCACCGTTAGATTGAAAGTTTCTATCATATAGATCATTTGTGTCAAATTTTGAAAAAATTGAATATCAATAAGAATATAATCAAATAGTTCATATTTTCATATATTTCAATAGTTTATATTTACGTTAATTTTGATGTATATCAATGAGTCACAAAACAATTTCGGATTAATGTAAAATTTAATAGGTATGATCTACATGATAGAAACTTTCAATCTAACGGTGAATTTTGTAAGAAAGTTATTCAATAAAAAGTTATTAAGTGGTGTAAGAGTGATCAAGTCTTACACCGGTGTAAGTTGATCCCTCCCCTATATATATATATATATATATATATATATAAAAGATTATAAAAGATATAAACAACGTTGTACGAGACATTCTTGGTCCATACTTCCCATCTTAACGTCTTTATTCTTTAACACGCATGGGAATCCTTCCCTATCCCCCAAATTTGAGTCACATACTCCCAAACCTTTAGATTTAGAGTCCCTAAATTGATGTTTCAATTCTATCCTTTGCATCATAACCCTAGTTATCCTTGTCTTCCTTAGTCCTTGATTGGAGAATTCTTTTTTCACCCTATTGTATTTTTTTTAATCTAGTAAATTAAGGTTTAAATTTTATAATGTTTTTGGATGAATGACTAATCAACATGATTCATGAATTTTTGGAGAGATTTTTTTTGTTCAACTTGCATTTAGTTCATATTAAAAAAAAAATCTCCTTGACTCCACCCAACACAACCTAGTTCATATTGAAGTTTTTTTTCCCCTTAACTTGACCCAACACAACCAAGTGACCAACTAGGTTGCATCTAGAAAATAATCTAAACCCAACTTAAATCATGAACATCTTTATACCAGGAAGATATTTTCGTTATTTTAGATTTCAAATCCAAGGTATAATTAAACTAAGTTTCGTTTATTTGATATATGTAGTTTATTTTCTGAACTTTTAATTGTTACTGCAGTCAAAAAAAAATATTGTTCGAATTGTCCAAAATTTAAATTGATAATAAGACTATAATAATCATGTATAGATATCAATGATCCAATAAAGGCAAGTCCAGTTTTGACTTATGAGTAATTTTTCACATATTGTCTGAGTTATTCCTTTTGTAATTGTTCACGTTAATTATTCATCATTTATGTTTCATTATTTGCTCCATTTGTCTAGATTTCTTTCTAATTTACTTTGAGTGAGATTCCTTTCTTTTATACCCTCTCATCATTTATTAAACTAATTCTAAATTTTTTCTATTTCATGGATGTATTGCTCGTTATTTAGCAAATTAAGATGAGTTAGTTGTGCAACGATGCGTCGCAAGTTATCATTTACAATGAGTTAATAAAAAGGTAACATGTTTCAAAACATTGCCGACAAGCATATAAATAGAAATAATATAAGATTACTATTTTTTATTTGTATGAAATTGTATTCTAATAATAAAAGTCAATAAATTAAAAATATAATAATAATAAATAATATTATTATTATGTTATTTAGTCTGTGCTGTTGACATTAGTGTGATTATTTTATTATGACTTATTTAATTATATTTGCTACAAAATTTTACTTTGAATGTATGGACATAATATAAGATATAATAATTTTTATTAATATAGAATTATATTATTTTTTAGTAAGATTACGAGGTGTTCCTATATTTTTTGGGTGTGGACTAATTCCCACTCAAACATTAATTTTATTTTAGTCATAAAATATTTTTAGTGAAATTCAAACATTTATTCTATAAGTAAAGTCTAGTTACATTAAGTTTAGTTTGTTAATTGAACCACACGGTTCACAGCTAATAAAAGTCAATAATCAATTAAAAATAAAATAATTATATATTATTTAGTCTGTATATCGTATAAGTTAAAATAATATAGTCTTGTTAAAAGACCACTACTTACACAGGACAATAGGTAAAATTAGAAGAAATCTCACGTGTATATAAATAGAGGCCTAGCTCTAAAACGTCAAGTATGTCACACAATTTATAATACTCTGAGTTAGCCACTTTTCTTTGTTTTTTTGTTTTTGTTTTGGTTGGGTACAACATTTTTCTGTTTCTTCTATAGACATATTAATTTAGGGCCATGAGTGGTGCTGCCTCCAACCACGGAATGGAACAATAACAACTAATTTCTTTAACTTTAGCTACACATGTTTGTTAGTATTAAATTAAACAGCTGAAATCTCAATAAATAAAGTTGAAGTTGTTTTATAATTTAATGACAATTATACCTATGAATGTAATTTCAACCAATTCCCCCCTTTGAGAAGGTGCATCTATGGGTGTTTAAATCTAAATCAAACTGAACAAAATCGACAAACTGAACTAAAAAAATCGAAAACCAAACAAAACTGAATTTTTTTAGTTTAGTTTGGTTTGGTTTTTTTTTCTAGAATCGATCAGTTTTGATTAATTTTTGGTTCCTATTTTCAAAACCGAACCGATCCAAATCGAATCGATTAAAATTATATACATATATATATATTTTAAATAATTTATTCATACATTTACATTTATATCCTCAAACTAATCTTTAATTTACTCTTATATATGCGCATTGTGATTCCACCACCTAGATGTTGGCTTTGGGCGCCTAGGCGGTGGCTGTCCCGAGAAGACCAACTGTGCCAGCAGTTGGAGCGCTTAAGCGCTGGATTCCACCGCCTAGGTTGTGGCTTGGTAGTGGCAAACATTAAGTGCTAGATTCTACTGCTTGAGTGGTGGATTTGGGCGCTCAAGCGGTGGATTTCCATAGAGGAATTCTCCTTCTTGTTTCTTCATTTCCTTCCCCATGCTAAACTCATTTATTCCATACCTAAGAATTAAAAAGATATAAAGTAGAAATTAGGCTTCTAAGCAAGAAAATGAAATAAAATATTAAACGAAATAAATGAAAACACACAAAACTAAACTTAAAAACAATGAGAAAAACTAAATTTGTGAGCATGTCACAATGAGCTAATTTGAGTGTGCTAATAGGTGTGTGCTAATGCATGTCACATAGTTAGGGATATATTGGTCATACCTGTGTCTACAGTTGCTTCAGAATATGCATTTAGTACTGGGAGAATAGTACTTAATAATTATAGGAGTTCTCTTACTCCAAAGAAGGTTGAAGCTTTAATTTGTACACAAAATTAGTTTCGCTCTACTCCATTGTCAACTGATATTGAAGCTTATGGAAGAATTTGAAAAGCTAGAGCAAGGTAACTTTGTTTATTTTATTTTATTTAACTTTATTCTACTTTTTTGTTTCTCTATATTAATTTATACATTAATTAATACTAATTTTTATATTTATATTATTTAGAACTTGTTCCAACCCCGCAACCTAATGAAGAGGATTCTGGCACTGAGTCTGATTAGCTTTACTATTACTAACTTGCTTCTGGTATGTGTTGTTGAATAACTTGCTTCTTTTGTAGTTAGAAATTAGTTTGAAATTTTAGATATTTATTAGATGATTGTATTTGACTATTACATTATAAGTTTGATCATGAAAGTAGAAGATTGTTTGTTTTTGTTTAAATAGAATGTTGTTTGTTTTAAATAGGTAAGTATGTTATTTTTTGTATAAATGAGAATAATAGAATCTGTTTTTTTTTAATAGCCAAAAATTGAAAAATTGATCCAAATCAAACAGATTGATATCGGTTCGGTTGGGTTCGATTCCCAAATCTAAACCAAACTGATTGGTTGCATGTATGAAAAAATCGGTTAGTAAAAACCATCGAACCAATCCGTAAACACTGTGCATCTGTCTAAATTAATTATCCCACAAGTCAATATGATGAAATGTTAAAAAAAATAAAATTGAACAGCAGTAACTTTAAGTAAACCAACCAGAGGCCGAAGGTTTGATTGACGCCTTTGACTCACCTCTCGCATTGTTTGTGCTGCATATTTAACGATCAACATTGATTCGTCGCATCCTTCATGTCATGTCTTTATAGTTCTACCAGGAAATACGAATCTCCCATCACATCGCAGTGGAACTTGTTGCAAGGGGAAAAATACCATTTGAAAAAGTGTTTGTCGCAGTGGAACTTGTTGCAAGGGGAAAAATACCATTTGAAAAAGTGTTTGAGACGCTTGTTTCGCAGTAAAAAATAAAAATAAAAATAAAATTCTTCGTCGAATGAGCAATCCACTTGAACTGGAAGTGTTTAAATTATTGAAAATTATATTGTCGTTTTTAAATAACCCCCCACCACCACCTATAATTTTTTATGCATATATTTTTTTAAAGATAAATATTCATTTTAGTCTTTTAAAAATATAAATATTATTAATTTAATCTTTTAATAATTTTTATATCAAATTAGTTATTTTATAAAAAAATAATATTAAAGAATTAATTTAATGTCAAAAAATAATATTAAATAATTAATTTAATATCAAAAATTAATATTAATAAACTAATTTGATTTATTTATGATAAAATGAAACAACTTTATTTTTTAAAAAGACAATATAAACTATTGGTTGGTTCAATCCTGTTATTCGAAGGAAGCATTAATCACGGTTCTTTCCTACCTGAACACATATCAAGGAATCTTAATCTAAAGTAGTAAAAGTTCTTTTTATCTCTCTTTATAATGTGATGAGATCCACCACTTAGAAGGCATAGGTTAAATGAGGAAAGAAAAACAGAAACTTTAAAACGGGATCTTTCCTTCCCGCAGGAGAAGATCCTGCTTTCTGGAGCTCAATAGTTCTCCCATTTTTGTTGCGCCTAGTCGGTAGAGTTTTGATTTTGTGAATCAATTTTTTAGATTATTTTTAAGATACATTCCAATTTATGGATAGACATTGGTCGTTGTTTTTATATATGAACGTAGCTTTTGTACAAAAAAAAAACCGTTTATGCTGAAAATGTCATTTGGAAAATGATATTAAAAAGTTTTATAAAAAAAGGTTGCGTGGTTTTTTTTTTATTTTTCAATGTAAGCTCTTTCTTTATTTAGATTATGATGTAAGCTCCAAATGATTTGATTATTGAGTACTTTATTTATAAATAGAAATGCTACTCAAACAAGGAAATGAATTCATACTTACTAAGGTGTTGAGTTTTGATTTGTGCATAGTTATATGAAATCAATTACACATAGATCAAACTTTAATACTTCATTGCTATAAGCTAATTCAAAGTGCTGGTGTAGTGGTTAAGGAAATATTCTTTGTATCATGATTATTCAATTTTAAATCTTGAACCAATACTAGCTAAATGTACCAAATCAATATGGGAGTGCATCCTTAAAATTATCAAAATTAATTTAGTCTTAATTGACATAAAAATAACTAAAAAATACTATTCCTATATAAAAAAAGGCATAAGCTGACATTATTGTTAAGTGGAATTACTCATTTTACATATGTTAATATCAAAATGGATTAAACCATCTCAAAAAACCATAGTCGTTCTCTCAACCTTTTATCTACTAATTTTTTCTTTTTTTTAATCTACTAGAGATGGGTGGTTTGGGCCATTTTTTGGGCTTAGAATCACCAATCTACATCGTTTTTCCTTTATTTTTATCTAAATAAGTGATTTTTCTGCATAGATCTGGTTTTTCTCTCGTGTTTTTATGTGTTTTCGTTCTCTGAGTGCGGCGGTGTTTTGTTCATCGTCTTAATGCAGCGTTGTTTGGTTCCCCGTCTTGTTGCGGTGTTCGTTTGGTTTAGATTAGTAAATCAGTTTCGATCCATTACAGATTCAATCAAGACTTGGGCATCAACATTACAGATTCGGAAGCATGAGTATTCCGGTCACTTTGATTTTGTCACATTTATAGGTATTTTGCCATGTTATGCTATTAACCTGGGTACTATGAGTTTGTTCACAGATTCATTATTTTTTATTTTTAATGATATTAAATTTATATTGTTCTCGATGTATTTTAATAATTTGAATGAATGAATATCTCTTTTAGTAAAAAAATATATATCAAAATGGATTAACGCCTGCAAGTTGACCCACAGCCACGGTTAAAAAAATATGAGAACTCTAATAAAAGTTTAATTGGCTGAGTTCGTTTAGGTTATGCTTAACCAATAATTTTATAAATTAATTGAATTGAATAATTAAACAGGAAGATAATTCATGGTTCAGCTTGTAAAATTGGTGATCAAAATTGATGACATTATAAATACATTTAAAATAATAAAAAATTATATATATATATATATATATAAAATCAAAAGTTCAAAACAATAGAGGCATAAAGAATGAGAATTACAGATTTAAAGTATCTTCTTTTATTCATCTTCAATTTCTTTATAATTTTTAATATAATTTTAGAAAATTTTGGGTCATATAACATAAAATCAGCATGGCACTTTGGAAAAGTTGACAACTAAATTAATGTTTAACTTAATTAAACCTAAATTTTAGTTATATAAAGAAATTGTCAGTCTTTCAAAACTCATTCGATTCTTTCGGTTTTAAGCCGTTGTACTATTAGGACGGTTTTATGATTCATCCAAATCTAGTATCGAGTTTGGTGAGCGGTTCGACCAATTCAACCTATCAAGTTGAATTATTATTATTATTTTGACAGTGAAGTTGAATTAATTATTAAAACATTAAGTTTAATTCGTCATCTCCAAGAGGCCCTAAGCCTAATCTAAATGAATTTGAAATTATATAAAGCCTAGGGTTTATTATACTCTCGTTCCTTATTCTCTCAATATCTCATTTTTCGTTTCTCTCTCTCCTAATTAGACTTCCAGTTTTTTTGTGGTTGTTTATTTGGTCAACACATTGATTAATATAATTCACCGCTATCATTTCATTTGTTTTTTATACACAAAAAGTTTAATAGGAAGAAAGACTATCTCATTTCAAAGTCAAAACGTATCATAAATTTCGAAGAGAAGTCACAATGATATTTACAAATACGTGTACTAAAAATAAATATTTCTTACGACTAGAATTAAACCTAAGCTTTTCAATCAAAGTGCTTTGAAGATTACCGGCTGAATCAGCCTCGTTGGTCCAATCACATTTTTATACCATACTTTTTTTTCAAGTCATTTTTATACCGAACTCAAACACGAAAAGGCCCAAAACAAAGATGCTCAATTTGAATAACCACCATGGCCCGTCACCGCGGGGTCCAACTCCAATCCAATCTACGAAAGTAGTGCAAGCGCGTAATCTGCACTTTCTCTTATCACTTAACGGGACCGTCACCACACGTCACGGCAGATACCAGACCAACTCACGGAAGGCACGCTCCGTCAAACCCTCCCACACACACCTTCTCTCAACGCCCCATTCTCTTTCCCTAACGTCGCCGACGCCGTTCCCCCAACCTTAACGTCCTCTCCTCTCATATGGCCTCTTGCGACGACGACGACGATTTCTCACTCCTCGGCGACGATAACGACCACCACCACCTCCACCACCAACCCTACGCGACACACCACTTCTCCTCCGCCGTCGCCGCCGCCGCCGCCGCACCGGTCCAAACGAAACCCGTCGGCGAAGACTACGGGAACCCCTTCGACGACGACGACGGGAACGAGAAGAGGAAGGAGCGAGAGGAGATCGGGGACGGAACGACGCCGTACGGGTACAAACGACCAAAGCCTTCGAGCAGCGGCGGCGAGTACCGGAAGGACAGGGAGGAGTGGAGCGACACGGCGATCGTGTGTCTTCTGGAGGCTTACACGGAGAAGTTCAATCAGCTGAATCGGGGGAATCTGAGGGGGAGGGATTGGGAGGAGGTGGCGGAGATAGTGAGCGAACGGTGCGAGAACCAATCGAAGAGCGTGGAGCAGTGTAAGAACAAGGTTGATAATCTGAAGAAGAGGTACAAGTTGGAGAGACATAGGATGAGCAATGGGTGCATTTCGACCAGTCACTGGCCTTGGTTCAAGCAGATGGAACAGATCGTAGGGAATTCGCTGCCTTCCAAGTTCGTAACCGATGAGGATAAAGGGGTTAGTTCTGCTGGGAATTCGCCTAGGCAATCAAAGAGGTATTATGCTCAATGCTCGTGTCATGGTTTTTCTTTTATCATAGTGAGTCTTAACTTGACAATGAAGATTTGGGGACTTTTGAGTGTCACTATCACTATCACGAAGGTGATAGAAGTTTTAGGCAAACGGTGGGAGAATGTGGATTGGCTTGGCAATCTCCTCTTGATCAGATTCAGAACACAGGGTAAAGCATTAAGCCGAACTAGCTGAAAAGTTCACACAGTAGTATATTATATTACTTAAAATACACTTGGGAGTTTAAAGACTTGTCATCTTTTCCGGTTTCGTTGAACTCTCATTTTTCAGAACTACATGTATGATATGAGCCATATAAGAAGAAATGAAGAATCTTATGATTTTCCAGATCTCAACTATACCCATATTACCATTTTCCATGCATCTAGCATTTTCTTTCTTTTAAATGTGCCAAGGACGGCGGCCTACCTCTGTCTGAGAATTAACTCGTCTAGTCTCTCATAATTGGCATTTAAAAGCATCCAATTAAGCATACGTCTCCAATTTCCATTTTCCAGATACATATATATATTAATTGACATTATCAATATGGTAGTTTTGTATTATTAGATGACAGGGGGTTAGGTAAACTTCTGCAATGTAATTGTATCAAAATGATTTGAATACGACATTATTGTTAGAGGTTAATTTTATTTTTTTTATTTTTATGGGTGTTAAGCAAAGTAACTTACGTAGGGATGAAGAATAGCTTCTGCTTTGGGCCGGGGCTTTTTCTCAAGCGGTGTGGTGTGGGGTCTGGTTTGTTTGGGTCTGAGGTTCAGTCCTTTAAGTTCAGAAAATGCATGCTTTGATTTGAATATCTATAACAGTAGATGTTGTATCCTACATGGTGGGGCTGCTGATTGCCTGATCCTCATTCCGCTTATTCTCATGATATCAGCTGCCTCAGGATCCTATTAGTTGCTTATCTTTAAAATTCTTATGATCTTTCCTGGTTTCTATCAGTGGTTGTGTTGCTGCCAAGACATAGTGATTGACATCTATGTGGATTACTGTAATAGTTCTCTGTTTGTCAGTATTACCACTTGTTTATGTTATCTGCAAAAAGACAAAAATGATGTATTTGTGCAGCCGTGCGTTATTATATTGATGTAGTATCCATCAGCAAATCAATGCTTTTGTGAATGGTTGTATTCCAGTGTGCTTTATATCCACCAGAGAATTTGTTCAAATTTTTTTTTTCCTGATTTGAGTACATTGCTGATCTTTGTAGTGCCTGAATCTTTTAATTTGCAGCATCACATATAATTACTTAATTTACTTAGATGCCTACAAATTGGAATAATGAGAAGCTTTATAACTTTGGTATTACTTTGTAGTGCAGCTGTTCAGCATGTTATAGTTTGTATAATCTTAGCATTACATGGGATAGGCTTTTTGTCATGTTGCTTATGAATTAAGTTTACACTTTAGAATAGGATTTTGGAATAAATAGGGGTCTATGGGTTTGACTGAAAATTTTGTCACGCTATCTTCATTGGTGTACTTCTGGTTCACAAATCACATGGGAACTTGGTAATTCCAATTTGTAACGCCAGGTGGTGTTGCTAGGATGGAGTAGCATATTGATTGTGCTGTCATCGTTGGGGCTATTTTATGTTGAGTGTCATTCAATATAAATTGTTTTTCTTTTTTTCCTTTTCCTTGTTCTTGTAGTATTTTGAATGTTGGGCCTTTTCCCCCTTTATTCATAGATATGGAGTGGCAACGCCCAGCAGCGGAGGTCAAGTAAATAGCATGAAGTCCAAAGCATTGTCAAACCTTAGATGGCGGAGGGTAATCCTCAAAATTAGTGGAGCAGCTCTTACTGGATCTGATACCTGCAATATTGACCCAAAGGTTTGTGGTTTGGATGTACCTCGAGGAAAAATAATTTGTGGTATGGTTATACATATGTAGAAAGTTGGACAGTATTATTAGGCTCACGACCTCTTTAGTCTTTAGACTCTTTACCAAGTAGAGGTCTAATTGCTATCTGGATGTTGTGACAAAACTTATTCCATTTGTTTGTTTAAATTAATTGCCAGGTGGCCATGTTAGTTTCAAGAGAAGTTGCAATAGCTTCCCGCCTTGGTGTGGAGGTATCATGTTCTCACAATTGTCCTCTGGAATTTGGTAATCTGCTATCCTTTTCAGTTAAGCTGAAGCCTACTTCTTTCTGTGTGATATTTCAGGTAGCAATTGTTGTTGGAGGTCGTAATTTCTTCTGTGGAGATGCATGGGTAACTGCAACAGGTTTAGAAAGATGTACTGCATACCAAGTTGGGTAAGGTTAATCGCTAAAATTTCTATGTAATATACTATTTATTCCCTTGGCATTTTACGAGGAGTCAAATTACAAAGAAAACAGATGGCAAAATAGATTTAGGTCTCAGTGCACTGATCCTTATCCTGAATTCCTGATTACAAATTGAAGATCCAAAGAAAATAAATAAGATATGATTAAAGTTGTGATGTTAGAGAGAGCGCACCTTGATGATAGTGATGGAGAAGGCCACTGCTGGGGAGTGAACTTTTTCTCGTATGGGATATTGGTAGTGGCAGTTGTAGAGCACCTACCTTGTCTGGGTCATTGGACTACATAGAGAACAAAGATTCACCTCATTTTAAAAAAGTAAATCGGTAATCTGATATTTGAACCCCTGGGTGGGGCTGTAAAGTGGGGGGCGGGGTTAGAATCACCAGGATGATTAATTTGTCCAATGTTTTGTCCCGTTTAATCTTTTATTATCTCGTGCACTTGATGTGCCCCTGCTGATGATTTGCACAAAACCATTCTTCCCCTTCCTAGAGTTGCACTTCTGACCTTTCATTTAGTTGTATACTCAAATTTGGGCAGTTTTGATTTTATGATGAATAAAATTTATATTAAAATATGTAAAATAATTATTTCTTTTGTTACAATTTAAGCTGTCAACTTATTTCATTTTATCTGATTTCTGAGTTTCTTTTCCTCCGAAAGCATAAATGTTTTTCTGATGCTTTAACTTTTTAGGCTTCCCATAGTGCTCAGGCATTTCTTCTTGATGCCTTGCACATGGGTAATATCGGGGCTGGTGCCTTCATGGCCTTTAGTCCATGGTTACATTGCCATAAGATCTCCTCCTTATCTTTCTGGTTAATATATTGTCTTCTGAAGTTATTTACTTTTGATTTCTGCTTTACTTTAAAATATTCACCTGAACGAGTAGTGGCTTCTTGAATATACCAGCACGATGGCAACTGTGATGAATTCTATATTGCTCCAATCAACTCTAGAGAAGATGGGTGTTCAGACTCGTGTACAAACTTCAGTTGCCATGCAGGAGTTTGCTGAACCATACAATAGGCAGCGGGCCATCAGACATCTTGAGAAAGGCAGAGTTGTTATATTTGGTGGCATTGGTTTCGGCACTGGCAATCCACTCTTCACAACTGACATAGCTGCTGCTCTTCGAGCTTCAGAGAGTATGCTGCTGACCTATAATTTTTATGAATTTCTAATTACTTTTCCCCCCCACATCATCTATCCTTTACGCAGACAGGCAACACATGTATCTTTGGTTTTTTTGGCAAGCATTAGCATATCTCTCCTTCTACTCTGCAGTTAATGCTGAGGCAGTCCTCAAGGGTACTAACGTAGATGGGGTATATGACTGCAACTCCCGAGATAACAATTTCACTTTTGAGCACATATCCTTCAGGGAGCTGGTGTCAAGAGGTGTCACCTCTATGGATATGTCAGCACTGACATTCTGTGAGGAAAATGCTATTCCTGGTTAGTATGTTGCATTTGGTCTTTTTATGGGTGTCTTTCAGGCTTTGGTGCTTGAGGTATTCTTGCATGGACAATACATACGCACTGCCATCGCGATCTGTGCCTTACAGTGGGTCCCAAATGGATTCTATTGCGTACTTAAATCGCCAGGCACTGCCTATGCAAGAAAAATCCTTGGTGCTTAGTGGTAGTTCTCCTAAAGTTAATATTTTTGCTTTTATGTTGAAGTTCATGAGTATCCCAACATTATTTTGATAAATTGATGATAGTTAACCGACAAAGTGGACTTTTCATTACATATCGAGTTAGTTCATGAATTTCCCCCCCATTTTCTTGTACAGTTGTGGTTTTCAATCTACTGGAGCCTGGTAACATCTCAAAAGCTTTGTGTGGAGAACAAGTTGGCACACTAATTGACCAAACTGGAGCAATAAGCTAACAGTTAATTGAACCGATTCAATTATTATTAGGCAAACTGGAGCCATTAAGTTGAGTGGGATACTTACCATCACTGAGATGCCTGGAGAAGAAAGTATCAAAAGTGGTCAGGTTCATAGTGTATGGCGAAGTTAGTGGAAACTGTGTTTCGGAGCTGAAATCACAAATTCCCTATCCCTAGGTGTTTTAGATGATTGTACTTTTAATATGTGCTTCTGTAAAAAAAAAAAAGTGCTTGTGTATATTATTCCCAGATGAATTGTAGTATAGTAATTAATGTATTAGCATTAGCCTTCCTTTGTTAGTAAATGCAAACAGATACGAAGTAATTTAACTCAAATTCAACTTTATTTATTGCAAGTACTAATAACTTAGGTTAAGCCCATTTCCCCCCTTTGAATTTAGTAGAAGAAAAAGAGACTCGAGAGATGAAAAATAAGAGATAGAAAAAGAAAAGCACTTTGTCCCTTAACTTATGAGATTATACATTTTTTAATTGAAATGAGGTTTTCGAGAAGTAGCTCAAGGTTTTCTTGCCTTAAATATCATCTCAATATGAAACGTAAAATCTTTTATCCTAAGGTTTGGAATTACCATGTTCAATAATTCGAAGGTACTCATTAGTTGTAACTTGTAAGCTATTCCTGGCATGCGGTTAATTCATAATGAACTTCATGGAAATAATATGCCGCATGCCTAGCTTTTGAAAGCAATTTTAAGCATATTGGAGCTCCTAACACGATTCCATGATTTCAGAGTTGCGTGTGTGTGTGTGTGTGTGAGAGAGAGAGAGAGAGATTTAAGTTATTTTTTAACTAGTTTTCATCTTGGCCAATGGTCTCTCAGAAATTTAATTCAATGGTTTCCAATTAACAAGTATTAAAGAAACAAAGTTAATGCAGCAGACCCAATGCATTAGACTCTGCTTTTATCACAAACTTCCCATATTTTACAAGAACCCCAATTCCATGCACCAATAGCTGATTGGACCATTGAATTAAGAGATAAGAGATAAGTTATGTCTCAAGACCGACAATTGTTGCAATCTTCAAATGTACATTATACAATTCAACTAAACAAGACTTATTCTAAGCTCAAGCGCAAGATCATCAGATTTTTCCTACATGCAATAAAGGAATTCCACAAAGCGCACAAATTTTACAAAGAACACTTAAAACTAACACAATTTGAAGAGCTAGCGACGTCAATAAGTAATGTGCAGCGAGATAATGCAACTAGAAGAGGAGCACAAAATTTACTGCACGGGAAGTAGAATGGCATTATATACCAGGCAATAATACTCTTAAGCTAGTCCATCTTCAGTGGTGGCAAGGGAAGGTGAAAGTGAATTGCGTGATTCATCATAGTCCTCACCTATAGGTGATTGCTCCACCCTGATATCCTCAATCATCTTAGCAACTTCTGCCATAGTTGGCCTCTTCTCTGGCTGTGGTACCACGCAAGTTAACCCCACATGCAGCATTGACACGAGCTCTTCCTCAATGTTCTTGTACCGCAAGAGTTCTTGATCAAACACCTCTGCTGTCCACTCTTCCTTCACAACTGAGCGAACCCATTTGGGAAGATCCACAGCTTGTTCCTCTTCGTCCATACGAGGACGAGTTGGTGAGGGATACTGTGATGAGGGAGCTCTCCCTGTAAGAACTTCCAACAGCAAAACCCCAAAACTGTACACGTCTGCCTGCTGAGACAGCCTTTTTTGATCTGCTTGTTCAGGAGCTCTATATCCGCCCAATCTTGCAATGGCGTGAACAGGATTCAGCAGCAGTGACAACCCAAAGTCAGAGATGCAAGCAACGCCATTCTTATCAAGAAGCACATTGGAAGATTTGACGTTCCCATGAGGTACTTTGGCTGCACTATATTCTGCATGAATCCTAGCAAGGCCTCTGGCTGCCCCTAACACCAAGCTTATTCTTGTGGTCCAATCTAATGGAATTCTTCCCGGACCACGGTTCCCTATCAATATCCAAGGATCAGAAAATAGAAAATCAAGGATCAGAAAAAAAGCCATTAATTAAGGATTGGAATTATTTACATATTATCAAAACTAATCATAGACTAACCATGAAGAAGAGAATGCAAGCTTCCGTTGGAGAGATAATCATAGACAAGAAGCTTTTCTTCCTTGGCATAGTAATAAGCTCTGAGTCTAACAATGTTGGGGTGCTTCAGCTTCCCAATCACATCCATGTACTGCTCGAACTCGTTCCTTGCGCATGGGTTTGCGTCCTTGAGCCTCTTCACAGCCACGGTGCAACCATCATCAAGCACTGCCCTATAAACTGTCCCCAAGCTACCTTTCCCGAGCATCTCCGCCGAAGCTCGCAGCAGATCCTCAAGCTCAAACTGACTCCTCCTATCGAAAAACACAAGCTTGCTTCGGTCAGTTCCACTAGTTCCATCACTATCAGCACCTCCATTGGCATACACCTTCTTCTCACTTCCATAGCTGCTCCCACTTTTCCTCTTCGTCCCACTCTCACTGCCCACCATCGAGTTTGAGCTTCCTCCTCTTGCGCAACAGTGAGCCACGACGAAAGATATCACCACAAGCAACGCCACACAATTTGTCACCACAATGGCTACAACGGCTCCACGGCTCAACCCCTTACGAGGTTGGCTTCCGGGCTTGGCAATCACGCTTGTCTGGGGCAACGAGCTCGGGTTGGAAGGAACTGTTTGATTCGGTTCCGAAGAAGAAGAAGGAGGAGTCTCAGTGAAGGAACAAACCGGTAATGGAGTTGACCCACATAGACCTTCATTGCCAGAGAAGCTTGCATCACTGAATTTCTTCAGCATGGCATCGGGTACACGTCCATAGAGCTCGTTGTTGGTCATGTTGAGCTCCTTGAGATCAACCAAGGAAGAAGAAAGATCGGGTATTTGGCCTGAGAGCACGTTGTTTTGTAGCCGAAGCGTGAGAAGATGAGTCAACTGGGACAGTTCGTTTGGAACCGGGCCACGTATGTTGTTGTCGGAGAGGTCAAGCCTGAGAAGACCCTTGACGGAGGCTATCTCCGGCGGTATCTCGCCGGAGAAGTCGTTGCCGGAGAGATAAAGGAGCTTGAGGTTGGTGCAGTTGGAGAGAGGTGCAATGGTGCCGTTTAAGCGGTTGTCGTGGAGGTCAAGGATGCGCAAGTGGGTGAGCAGAGAGAGAGAATCAATGGGTCCTCGGAGGTTGAGGGAAGGGAGGGAGAGGCCAAGGACTCGCCCGTTTGGGGAGCAGTGAACGCCGCGCCAGGCGGTGGAGCAGGCGGCACCGCCTGTCCAGTTGGAGAGAAGGTAGCCGTGTGCATCGGTTTGGCGGCGGAAGAGGGTGAGAGCATGTGTGTCGTTGTGGTGTAGACTCAGAGTCAGACATGGTGCGTGGCTTAGGAAGAACAAGGCCAATGCCAAGAACTGGTTTATGGGATAAACCTTGTTCATGGTGTGGGGAGAGTTTGTTTCTGGTCTCAGGCGGGAAGGGGAAACAATGAGAGTGTTTTTTAAAATTAAAAGATGTGGTAGGAGTAGGAGACTCTCATGCACAAACTCTCTCTCCTCTCTCTCTCTTCTTTTTCTAAATCAACGTATTGGTGGGAGGGTGGAAATCAATGACAAAATTGGAAGAATTTTCATGTGGGATGATTAGAGAGAGAGTGTGCTTGTTTGTGTGAGAGAGCATTGCTCCTATTATTATATGTTGTGGTGATTAGGACAGAGGGAATATGATGATTAAAGGTGGCAGCTGGTTATGGGATTTGGAAGGGGATGGTTGTTGTGTGAATGATTGCTGTTGTCCACTCCTCTAAAGAAATAGCATGACTGCATGAGTAACAAGATTTTGCTTTTTCTTTTGCTTGGTCCGTTCTGCAAAAGGGAAAAAAGAAAAATGTTACGCTTCTTGATCCTGGTACTCTGGGGTATGGACGTATGGTCCCTGATCTTTATAGTACTATAGAATAACTCCAACATTGGCCTGATCCTATATTATAGGAGAAATTTCATAACAGAAAAGATACCACTAGAATAAATAAAGATTAATACTAAGAATGAAATGAAAAATAAACTATGAAGTTTAGTCAAATTCTTGAAACTTTCTTCCAGTATTGAATTTAATAAGCCACAGTGCTCTACTTTATTACCTTCACTGTTATACAAAATTATCTACTTTTGCTGCATCATTGTGGCGTAATGTGCTGAGATTCGAGAGCTTAGCTCACGAACTTGAAGCCCTTTTGTTTGCCAATGGAGATTTGAAACTGATTTACAGGATATACAAGTTTTCCACAAAGGAAGGCTATTGCTCTGTTCTATCCTACGCTCATAGTCTTATGTATCTTCACTCCCACCTTTGTTTAGACTTTAGAGATCTCAAACCATATTCTACTTTGACTTTACATGAAGCTTATCAATGGGCTAAAAGCATGCGTAAGAATAAACCTAAATTATAAATTGGTATCAATGGACGACATTATAGCAACCTACTCAGTCTTCTACCAAGGTAATTTGCTATAATAAGCATCCTGTTGAAACTCAAATTCATATATGATAGTATGAAAAGTAAATGTTTTACTTATATATATATATATATATCTACTCACACTAATTTTAATGTCATTTCCTATATTATTGTCTGTTGCATCTGTTGTTGGAATGAACCAAATCAGAAGTCACAACGAAATACTCGGTGAAGATAATTGTTCTTTAATAACTTTCATAATGTTATCATCTCTTGAATGTGCACTGTGTATAAATAAGTCCTTAGTTCTTGTCATGAGTATACATGTGCTTGCAATGATGCATTTGATAAGGTTTTAATAAAGATGAACATAACAACTCTTGGTGCCTACCCCACCAAAGGTAAAAAATTTGCGTCATTATGGAAGTCTAAAAGGGGTTGACTGTTGGCAATCACCTAGAATAATCCATCCTAAATAATTGCAGGAGACTTCTTTGCTCTTTTTGTTTTGTTTTATCTTCCTTTACTCACTCGAGAGGTTCATAATACTGCTTCCCTTTCTCAAAAGAATTCATTTCCTCAGTAATTAGAGCATGCAGGACCAATTCTTAAGACACGAGAGATCCACACGTAACCAGTTATTTCCTTTTGGCAAGTGAAGTGATTTGCTGGATAAGAAAACTGAAAATTCAATTTGTTATCATCTTTGTTTGAAGGTTTTGAATTTAATTTGTTTTTTGAAATCTTCTGGTGGAGAAGGAATCATTTGAAATTCAATGGACCACAATTACAACAATCTTTTGTTATATCTAAGAAACTCTTTTGAATTTGGATCCCACTTGCGTTGAGCTGTGGACCACTGAGGCATTGACTGTGTCGATGCAATTCATTTGTGCAACTTTCACTGCTCATATATTTAACCCGGCCGGGTGAACATGATTTATTCTCTTGGGCAAACTTTTGAGGCTTTCAAGTTTCAACAAAAGAGTGGTTCATTATTTGATTTGCCTGCTGCTCCTTCTCTTTTCCATGTCGTGGAAGAAAAAAGAGGTCTTAACTTTAAGTCATGAGCAAGCAAAGTTTTTCTCACACCAACCCTAAAGTGATCGAATTCAATTACAAACATGCAAATGCAAGGAACATGACTGAATAGTGAATTTCAAACTTAATGAGCATAAAATTGTCATGGCAAAGTCAAACACACCAAATACAGTACATTCAAATTAATATTTGAAAAATCCCAAAAGAATAATAAAATATTTAGAATGGTACAGTACAGCCAAATACGGAAGTCTTTTTTTTTTTTTCTTCATTTGTTCTTTCAATGGAAATAATTTGGTTACATAAGAGCTACTTTTAGCAGAAAATTGGCACATAACTACATGTACACTGAATATACTTCACGCATATAATAACTTGTTCAGCCCTTCCTCCTGTGCTTTTATAGCTCTTGGGATAAAACATGTGGATGTTTGGGAAGTATAATATAAAATGATGGGTAATGCCCCATGGGTGGGGGAAATGGTTGGTACTGGTACACATCTCTATTCCTAGCCTTCCGTGGAATGCATGTTGTCGCACAAAGTGAGGGAATTGTTTCAGCTTTTTTTCCTTTATTGTTAGTTGTTGCATTACAATTGCACTCTGCTTTGGCCCAAGAAACATGCAAAAGGAAAATAAAGTGGCAGAGATTGAAGGCGAGATTGGCGAATCTAAAATTTTGCCAGTCACTCACTGAGTCAGCAAGACTTGAAAAAGCACAACAATACTGCACACAGAAGCAGTAGGGAATCAAAATCTGTGTTTCTTTCTTTTAATTGCTTTTATCATATTGGAAAATGGGGAGCTGAGTTTAAGAACATTCTACTTAGATAAAAGCCAAAGCTAATTACCAAAAAAAAAAAAAAAAAGCCAAAGCTGAAGATTTAATTTTAGTCTCCGAACTGTCTATTTGGCTACATATTTGGGGTACCAAGCATGGATATCTGTGTCCGGACAAAGAAAGACTAATCAAATAGATTTAATTTTAGTCTCCAAACCAAGTGTCACAGTAAGTTTAGCTGATCCAAGAGAAGAGTTTCATGTCCGGACAAAGAAAGACTAATCAAATAGAGACAAAAAACAGTGTCAGATTACAAAGACTGTCATTAATTTTCACTTACATTTACTGATGCAACTAGCACGGCTAAGCATGGGTTGGGGAAAAGAACAAAGATGGAAAGCCAGGAGACAGGAAGCATTGTAATTTGTGACAGCCTGCAACCAATAGGTTTGATACAAAGGTAAAGGATTGTAGCAATTTTACTGTCTTAGATTCTCAGTTTATTGGGAAGGTACTTTGGCATGTTGTTAGTTTTAGAGTGAAAATACTATTGATAGAAGAAGTTTAAACGTTTTTAAAATTTTCAACATATTAAATGGTTTTTTATTTAATATTTTTTATTTTAAGTAATTAAGAACACATTAGGAGACTTTGTTTAAAATGATATGACATTACTCGTATTGATATGGCATAACTACAGTCCAGAACTGTCAGATTTATTGGGAATTTGGGAAGATTAGATAAAATTTCTATGGAAATATTGGGTTCATTCGTCCATCCTCTCATGCTAAGCTAAAATATAATCATCAATGCGTCACGAATTCACGATTCATGAGGAAGACAATTTCTACAGTGGTAAAATCAGAACGTCACAAGTGGTAAATTGGTAATAATATGAAAAATGGTAAAAAATACTATAGAAAAAATATTTAATTTTGAAGGGTCATTTTCTTCTTATAAAAAATATTCAAGTATAAAAGCAAAAAAAAAAAGTTAGAAGATATGTGGGGGGTGAGGGGCTATGGTCCCCTGGCACCCTTTTCTGCGCCTAAATATAGGTGTGTTTCATTGAACTTTTTAAAATTGGTCAGACTGCTTTCCTTCTCTTTCTTCTTTCTTTTAATGGATAATTAAAGCGTAGCATTAGAGTGTTGTGTCTGTTTTATTTTTTTATTGCCTAAACCTGTTTTATTAATTATATGTGTATGATAAGAGCCCACAGAAACAGAGGATTTCATTTACTTGACTATATGGCAGATCTCACCAAGAAGCAGCAGAAGGTGACTGGTGGGTGGTTTGTAAGTTCTTAATACAGCATTCATCTGAACCTGGCCGCTCAGCTATAGTATAGTGGACCAAAAAGTTCAGATGTGGTTATATTTCTAAAAAATTACATTACTGCTATCTGGTAGGGTAGTCAGTGTAAATGAACGATATCAAAGAATATACCTTCTGGCGTACAGTTAGCAACTTAGAATGTGTAATGTGTTTTAGATTAAAATAAAATGAGCGCCAAGTTCATGTGAAATCTTCACGTAATGCCTAGATCAAGGAGGAGAATGAGAAAGAGTTATTGCTATCCCTAAGTTGTCACTGATATGCTGCACATGTCATTTGCTATTTGCATGTTAAAAACTTTAGGTAGACATGAGAAAAAAAAAATCTTCCTCAGACCAAGTCCCAAAGTAATGTTTATAATTGGTCAATTTGGAGACCTTAACAAATACTTTGGAGAATCACCAACAAAACCAAACAAAAAATTAGGACGAGAAAAAGAAAACACGTATGTAGCAAGTGCTTCTGTTACCCATACCCGAATGTTCTTCTTCCCTCTTCACTAGTGCATATTATTGTTCAGGAAAAAGGAAAAGATAATGGTTGCCGACGACGGATTTCTAATATAACAAGGAAGCTCATAGAAAACAATTCCGTACTCGTGAATGTGACTCACACTTTCTGGTATATATCTAATCTGCATCAATGAAGAGCTGTCTAAAAGTGGAGATGGTTAATAAATGGGTTTTCTTAGCCAGCATTTAATATCTTCTAATATTTTTTTAAAATTTTTTAATAAAAAATATTAAATAATTTTTAGATTTTAATCCATGTTTTAATAACTGAATCGGAAATCAAACCGGCAAGACTTCCGGGTCATGGTTCAATTGGTCGAACCGGATGACGTAATAATTACAATTATAATTATATAATAATTATTTGTATACATATTCAATTAAAATAGTCATATTTTAAGAGTAACAAGAATTTAAGAAAAAAATTAGGGTTAATCCTTATTTAAAAAAATAACTATTATTATTTCTTTTAAAAATACTCATTACTATGAAAATTATTATTATATTTTTTTTAAAATTAGTTGGTCCAACTTCATTTGTTCATTTTCCATCGCATATATCTTAAAAAGTTACGTGAAATCGTATAAAATGTATTCAAATCGGACAAACGAATAAAAAATTATTATTTTTGGGAGATTGATGTGAAAAAAAACCCTAAAAAATTAATTTAAAATCTTAAAAAATAATTTCAAAAACTGAAAAATTAAAAAAAAATTGAGAACCGGTCAATTTTCAAGAATCGAGTCCGGTTCATCCAAGTCAACGGTTCTTTCTGATTTTTCTCAGTTCAATAACTAAAACGGTTTTTGAAACTAACTAGACCAACCAGGCACCCGTGTCACGGTCGGACCAGCCGGTCCGGTCCAATTTTTAAAACCTTGGTTTTAATATATTGATTTATTTTTGTATTTAACACCTTTTATTTTAATTCCTTAACCGTACACTGAAAACACTGTTAGCAAATTATTTAATAAATATTCACATGGTAATTGCCAACAATGGTTATATTGCTAAGAGGGCTGCCATTATAATATACAGGCTTTTTTTAGCTCTTTCGTAGTCTCATCAAATTTGATAGGAACAATTATTCTTCTACATCATTTTCTATTTAAAACACTTTTCTAATATCAAAATCTGGCACACAAATTGATTCCTGTGGGGTGTAAAACTTACACCAGTCTCTATGCATGAATTAAGATGATGTAAAAGTGATGAATAAATTAGTATACCATTTCATATTACATTACCACATCAATAAGAATAGTAAAGTTTGACATATTACAAAAGGTTTCTACGGTACTTCAAAAGTTTAGTACTTTTGTACTGTATTCAAATTTACCTAACAATAATCCAATAGTTACTAATACTCACACTTGGGCAAAAATACCTAACTTTTGAGGTAACACATAATTTCCCTATATTATAATAATACATCAATAAAAAGTGCACTGAACATATATTAAAGGCAGTGCAAGAGATGCTAGAAGACCCTCCAAGATCATGTCTGCCTCGTAAACTGATGACCTTTTTTCAGTCATCAATAATTGAGGATCACTTCAGTTTCAATTTAGGCCCTGCTCTTCACTTTTCATAAAGGAATGGTGGAAGAATCCTTCAGTCTTTCCTGGTCCAGCCAACTCTACAAATTAATGTTTACTATGATATTTTTTTTTCTTTTGGGGTTTCTCTAAAAGGACAAAGCCATCCTCATTGTCATGTACTCAAGTTACCCACCTGGTATAGTTGCCCCACAACCACAAGCTGAGTTTTCATAATCAATTTGCTCATGAGGCCTCCAAACTCATAGGCAAATTGATAATTAGTGATTCTTACGGAACATAAGGCGGTATTAGATTGTCGGTCCTATTTGAGGAGGCATTACATTTTCATGTGAGGACACATGAGAAACAGAGAAAGAGGCACACCAAGTCTGACCTAACCCACACTAAGGGTACGTTTCCCTGGAATGGTGCTACTTCCGTATAATTTCTACCACATTTTGGGCAAATCTTTGTGATCTAAATAGTACCTTAAGGTTTATTTGTATGCTAATTTACGAAAAGATTGTCATTACTGTTCAAAATGTAATAGTTGCATACCACATATCACGTTTACTTGGTTCCTATTAGTCGGCAGAACCATGTACAATTAAAAGAAAATTTACTCGACAGTTCGGAGATAAGGCACTAACATACTTTCCTGTATTGATATTTTTGACTTGTCTATTTTGGACTTGTATATAGTACATCAAAGTAATTCATGACAGTTTTAACTTAGTAGATACGTAAATAAATATTGCTATTCTATTGAGTGAAAAATAAAATAAAAAATAATAACTCAAAATAAAATGAGAAATCAAAAAAAAAAAAATGGAAAAAAATGATAGAAGTTAGATATATCTATGGTAATAGAAGACTTATTTAAGTGCAGCACAAAGCAGTCCAATAATCATGTTGTTGATCTCTTACTTCTACACTTTATTTTCTGTCACCCAAACAGTTTTTCTATCCAATATATTACTCACAAATTAGTAATACTTTTCATTATTTTTCTTCTACTTTCTTATGTAACCATACCTATATATAAAAGCATGGTTATTGTCCATGACCTTTAAAAACTAAGGCAATTTCTCATCCATTAATCACACCACATAAAGATTATTAAACTTATTTTATCAGAGTCAAGTAACGTGTAATATACAGTTGTTTGGCTATAAAAACGTCGGTTTAGTTGTTGGGCTATTTAAATCCTTTTGATTCTATTCAAAGCTTAACACAAATGTCTACTTTTATAAAATAAAACTCCAACAAATATACAGTAGATTTATCAAAGAAGAGTAAAATCATGAAATTCTACTTTGAAGGGAGTGACGTATTCAGATTGAATTGATGTTGTATGCCTTTGGAGGTGAAGAAAACTGCTTAGCGCTAAACAGTATGAGAAGCAGCACACAGTCCTGTTCTAACATCGTTAAAGGAAATCAAATCCTCTTTGTTTTATTGATGACAAATTAGAGGCATCACTTAAAATAAGAAAAACAGTAATGGCAGCAGTGCGACAAAAAGGACAACAGCAAACTACCATACCCAACCTTTGTCAAAATATGACGGATTGGTTCAGTCGTTTTCCAAAACACACACTGTCTTGAGCTTGTTGTCAAGATGAAATATAAGAGCATAAATGGTAGAGGATATATGAGGGTAGAAGTGTCTCAAGTAGCAGTAGTAACGCACATAAAATCCACCACCAAAGAACCTCAACACTGTGCAGCTGAAAAAGAAGTATGTCTTGCATGTGGCGCAAGCATGCCTGCGGTGGCAGTGGGAAGAAACCACCGGCGGATGTGCCTCGAGGTCACTTGGCCGTCACGGTAGGAGAAGCAAACAGGAGGTTTGTGATAAGGGCTGACTATCTGAATCATCCAGTTCTTCAACAACTGCTAGACCAAGCATATGAAGGATATGGCTTCAACAAGAGCGGTCCTCTGGCTATACCCTGTGACGAGTTCCTTTTTGAAGATATAATTCAGTCCCTTCGAGGTGGTACAAACCCACGCAGATCCTCTTGCCATGTGCCATTGGAAAAGCTAGATTTGAGCTTGTCCAAGGACTCGGTACCACTACTTCAAGGCTTTGATAACAAAAGGAGGAGCAACAACTAAAAACAGTAAGCCTAGCAGTTATGGTAACAGCCTAAGGAGAACAACTCTCTCCTACTTTCCTGAATCGCTTTCATTGAGGATTGTCCAAGAGTAGTTCTTAACAACTATATTAGATTTACAAATAATTTCAAGTTGTCCAGATGCAATATCTGCTACCTACCCCTTTGCTTCTGTAGATGAATTATTTATATATAGACTTTTACACGTACCTTAATACGTTATGTTGCATATATACTTTTTTTTTTAACAATATGATATTAATTGTTCGTGGCGATGCATAGACACAGCTCAATTATGGTTTGATACAGTAGAATGAAGTCTTCCAGCTGAAATCAGAAGAGAAAGCGAAGTATTCGAACAGTGCAAAGCATGAAAAGAGCAAAAGATGTTTTGGGACCATAATCAATAGTTGACTCCATAGGTCCAGTTGTAGCACAAATTGCAAACGTGGCTGAGTAATCCTATCTAACCAAGAGTCCCATTTAATTTTCTAAAATCCAACGTAGATGCAGCCACATGCAATTCTGAAAGATTATGATGTGACAGATTATGCAACTAGCAATTCTCTTGTACTAGTTCACATAATTCAAAGCACATACATACATACCTACTAGTGTACAGCCAAATGGTTGTTCTTCAGCTCATAAACTCAACGTTTTGATGCACAGATTCACCACAGGCTGCACCAAAGTAAATAGTTTATAACAATGCTCTAAAATGAAAGTGTAAATGTGGCATCTCCAATCTTCAATCTTTAAAAGGTAATATCAGGAGAACTTTGTAAATTACAAAATAAATAAATGAGAAGAAAGCAACGATAAATAAATAAATAAATGAGAAGCAACAAAGTTTTGAAACTTCAGTAGATTGATAGCAGGCAGGTATGCTAATACACAAAAAACATATGATGATGCTTAACTTTATCTTTTTCTAGCAATTCCTACCGACAAAACAAACCACAATTACAGGTAAATGGGATTATAATTTGAGTATGCTTCTATCGCAGGTTAGATGAATTCAATAAATAGCTTGAGTCTGGATGAGAATCAGTTGACTCTTTAGCTGGTCAAACTTCATTTGCCAATTTATTTTTTGTCATGTCTCGTACAGTCTTAGTTTCCTCTGCAGACAGTCTACTAAAAATATGAAAATTTAGCAAATTCCATATATTCGCAACAATGTCACTGGACAAATGACAAAATGCTTCCTTTGCAGCTCTACGATGTGCTTCCAGAAGTGCTGTATTTGTGACCAGCTCAATGAGAACTTTTTCAAGCTCCAGTTTTCCAGAAACCTACAAGGCAGTGACAACAGTTTAAGAATATTCATACTGTAGAACAATTTCTATAAGCAAATGAGATGTTTTTCCCACCTGAAGGACTGACAGAGGATTCAATCGTTGCATTTCCAGTACCATGTGGGAGAAATGTCCAACGTGACAACCTGAAATCAATGATGAGTTCCAGCCACTAAAATAGCATGTTGAGAACTACTTAAAAGGTCATACAACATCCACCTGTCAAAATAGCACAGCCAGCTGCAGCAGCTTCTGAGATATTATGGCCAGATAAACCAGGGAGGAAAGAACCTCCAATCACAGCTATCGGTGTCAATGTGTACAAGTGTCTTAATTCACCTGCAAAAGAAGGTGCATGACAGTATAGTATGTCATGAATGATATCCCTAATAAGCCTAATAATTCCATCCACCCATGTATCATTTTCCCTATACCTAGTAATAGCCTTAAAAGGAAAGTTCAATGTGAATTTTCAGATTTGCAAATAAAACTACTAAGGGAAGGAGATTTCATCAATCCCTCCTTGAGTATACCTGAGTTAAATGTGTTCTTGACTACTACAGAAGAATGACAAGTGATGAGGAAGATGGTGAATTATGGCAAACAAAAAGGAACAAAAGCAGCTCTAGAAATCATATGGTCTCAATTCTCGGCATAAGTGGATTTTCATATATCAGAGCATTTCATGTCAGTGAAAAGAAAATAATTAGTACCCAAAGTGTCCACCACATAAATATTTGTTCCTGGCTTAAACTTCTCGTGTTGAGACCTCAAAACTACATTTTGCCCTTCTTTCTCCAATTTCTGCACTATATCAAGTAGAAGCATAATGAATTTCAGAGATGGTAAAAAATTTCATCAAGAACGGCAATAATTTTTGTATGAGCATCATTTCTGTTGTACGCAAATGACTAGATTCCTGATTTACAAATTGATTTTCATTCAATATGAGCATATCCATGCACAATGATTTAGAAATATAATAATTCCCTGGAACTTGCATTTCTTATGTAAATAGTAGCTAAAATCATATTTTGACTGGTGATAAGGTGAAGAGGACTGCTGTATTATAATATTCAGTGACTCAGGTTTTTATGTGTAAATGATGGCATCTGTATTGAATGGAGAGATAGAGGCAGGTATAACAAACATGTTTTGAAGGGAAAGGATGGGATCAAAAACTTACTTTGGCAATCTCTCGTCCATGCAGTGGATGCCGAGGGACAATAATAGTCATTATATTAGGTTGCAGCTGCATAAGGACAATGTGAACTCCTAATATTACTGCAGAGAAGGCAAGCAAATCTAAACATGTTAAAAGAAAGAGAAAATAATAAATAAGAATCAAAGTAAGGAGGACATTCTAAATCCAGCCAACAGATTAAGCACATTGTAAAATAGTCTAAAACTAATAAGTGGGGCAATCTGTAAAAGATGCCAGAAATACACATTCTGACCTAGAAATATTTTTGAATACCTCAATTGCATAAAACTAAAAATTACACAAAAGGAAGCCAAAACAATAAAAATAAGTGCATGTTTCTTTTTAGTGCCAACTTTTGGAACGAAAAAAAAATAGAATTTGGTATACTACAAACTGATTTTGTAACTTAAGGCCTATCGCTAGCAGAGGCATAACAAAATATGTACAAACAGTCAAAATGTGACATCTTTATTGACTGCAAAGCAAATCTCAGGACAATCAAACTGCCAATAACATGTCAATTTTTGGATATTACTAATGTCTATCTCATTTATACGTTAAGCAAAATGGTCAGATGTTCAATAGACTCTGAAGAACAAACTAAAAGTATCCACAGCACAATGCCAGAGGTATAGAAGAGGGAACTAACTTTCTTCTTCTCCCCTATGAATGGAAGAAGCCATCCAAACCTGCTTGTGAGCAAGCTGTACTCTCAGATCGTCTATATTTTTTCTCCCTTCTTCATTGACACCAAAATCTTCTATTACTGAATGAAAAGAGTGAGAAAGCAAGATTAGTACAGACCACATCATCACTTCAATAAATCAACAATTCAGGAAGAACCAAAAAGAATAATTTTCTGTTTTTATGATAGTAACCAAATCGGCAACAAAATGGCAGTCAACTATGCAACTAGTTTTGTTTAAAAAGTCAATAAACCAACTCAGAGAGAAAAATAACACAACGTTATTGTATATCACGACAGACTGTTATCAAATTTTCATATTCAATTTCATCTAATTTGAATAAAGAAATTTATGACATACCATATTTTAGATCACCAGAAAAGTTTATGATAGAAGGAGGGGCTTGCAGTAGCTGAAACTGGATTCCCTGCCCTGAACTCTGACATTCAAAATGTTTTCAGTGATGGCATAATAGAAGACATGAATTATTGTGGTGTTAAAAAGATCTAGGAGCACATACCAATGGGACAATCAAGGAAAACTTGGATAATATCAATGAAATTAATGGTAGAAGCACCGATCTTGACCAAGCTTTAAAGGATTTTTCAGACATCCGAGCATTTAACAGTGCCAGTGTTATCTGATGAGAATAAAATGGGTTCTAATCTGTAAGAATCAGTGAAACTATGTGATATGATGCACATGCAACATACACAAGTGAAGGAGATGTATGAGCAAAGAAATTACTTGGTCTTCCATTTTTGCTAAAAAAAGTTGGTTTCACCTACTGTTCAACTACCCTTTTGCAGTAGGTTTATCTAGTTCCAATTATAGATGCATGGATTAAACATTCAACTATTTTCTCTCCCATGTTCCCTATAGATGTAGTGCATGAACTAATGAGAAAGAATGGCTTACACCATTTTTGGAAGCATTCATGATAAGATTTGGCCAGAGTTCACTTTCCATCAGCACAATTGCATTTGGTTTCCAGTAATGAAGGAAAGAATGGATGGAAGCATGTGTATCAAGCGGTGAAAACTGCCAAATTTGAAAGTTTCAGCATACCAAAACAATGTGTTAAGCCTGATCTGAAAATTTGAAAGTAAGATGAATATCAAATGAAATCTTCAAAAATATTTTAAGAACTGCTGTTCAAACTGATAAAGAAGTGGTAGATAATAAGCAAGCCACAACACAAAAGTCAAACCCAGGAATGTAATTTCAAGGGCCTATTTGGTCTTTTGTCCTGAAGACAGACTTACATCCATAAGATCAAAGAAATCAGTTAGAAACATGATGAAAATTGAATTCTAAACAAATTCCCCAGAAATAACATTTCTTTTAAAAAATAATCACATTTATTGGTTTTACATAAATAAATTTGTTTTGGAAAAATGCTTGATTATGGCTAATCCGTGTTTTTTAAATATATATATATATATATAAGTAAGAAATCACAGTCCAGAATCCTGGTATCCTGATCTATTGTTGAAAGGTTTGGTAAGGCCCCATTATAAGAAAGAAGAGTATATCAACCTTTCATCTGCAAGTTTTACTTATATAAATTATCAGATTCAGCATAGTTAAACAGTTTTTCACAAGTTTAAGTTGTTCAACTACATGAACCCATCATGAAAATGGCCAAGGCAATAAACTTCATTCTAGAAAAGATGCAGTTGGATGAAGAGATTATTTAATCCATGTTAGCATGCCCCAGCAATGTACCTGAAAAATGATTTCACTTGGAAGCCAGTTGCTTAATACTTCACTGCATTACACCAAAAAATAACCTCATAAAATAAGTTTAGCAATGTCTGTTTCTCTTCATGAGAGTGAATTAGTGAATTGAAGGGATATTCATCTCCCTAACAGAAGCACTGGAAGAGATAGACCCCATAAGTAGACGAATTTACATGTTATATGGCTGATATATTTCAAATATCACCATATAAATTCTTGTGCAGAACCAACAGGCTTCATGGTTTATTTATTAATTTAATAAAAAAAGAAACACTAAGCAGCATCTACACACGGTTGCAATAGACTGTGAAAAAGCATCGTAATTCGTAATCACTTAAAGGTGAAACGTATATAATCTGCAGCTAAGATATTTTCTAATATTCCACAGATAAGTAGAGTAAGAGCAAAAAACTAAGCAAATAATTACACTTAATGAAGGCAAATATGAAGTTCCAAGCAAGTTAAAATTCAAAATTAATCCAGTCACAGCAAGTTGAATTTACTCCCAGGTAATTTTAATTCTATTCTTCATTGCCATTACTTCCGAATTTATTTAAAAGATGCCATTCTGCTTTGAAATTTGCAGCCAAAGATTAGGCACAAGCTCAGAACAGCAAAGTAAGTTGAATTCAAAAGATGTCTTACAATGCAGACATTGTTGTGGTGGTCATCAATATATTCAAGTTAGGCATCCTCTGAATGCATTCTTTGATTACAGGAATGGCTATCATTCCTTCGCCTGCAAAGCAAATAAAAACAAACAGTAAACCAGCGCCAAAAGTTCATAACTTGATGATAAAGAGTTCCTCAGAAACCACCGTTCGAAAATTTCCTAAAAGAAGAAACCTCGAAATAAAAAATCGCAGAGAAGGTGAAACCTAAGGAAACGGCATGGAACCAAAGGAGGGGTCCATGGGGTCGAGGTAGAGAGGGGTGACCGAGGCGCTCGGGCCAGCGGTGGGGGTGTTCGAGGCCTTGGAACCTACGCCACCGCAAGTGGAGGCGAATCAACGGTGAGAGACCGTGGCTTAGTGCTCTGTAAATCTTGTACAGCACCAATCCCTTACTCATCTTTGACGCCATTGCTATGCTTTCTTCTTCTTGCTGTGCGAGTGCGAGTGACAGCACTGCACACAGCACCACATTGATATGGGCCGAATGCCAAGTTTCCACTTTCCATTCATGCTCAGCTCAAGTGGGCCTAGTTTTGGGTGGGCCGTTGAGTGCGTCTAGGACTCAAGGGACAATTTATATCATCTTATAGTCTCTAGTATATGAAAAAAATCTTAGGTAGTCATTATTTATTTTAAATACTTAATTCAACATTAAATATGTATATAATTGAGTGTAGTCATATTATAAATGCATATATCTATAAATAGTTTCCTTACATTTATACATGTCAAATATTGAATAAATTGTCTAATTAAGAATTTTGCATAGTAGACTTTATAAAGTTTTTTTAAAAAAAAGAATTCAAATGTAATTGTTAATTTTGTAAATGATTAGTTGCTTTTGTAAATATAGTTTGTAACTTTTACGAAGAAATTCATTTTCTGAATTATTTAATTACGACTTTTGAAATGAAGGGATTCATTTCATTTATAAATTAATTTTTGTGTGAAAATTTTGTTTAAAACTGTATTGGTTTCAATTTTTTTATAAATTATTTTTGTGTGATACATCATCATTTTTTAAATCTTACTGTTTTTAGTGGAATTCATAAATTATTCTCAATAAAAATAAAATAAAAAAGTCCCAACTCCTAAAGATTCATCCCAGTCCCGTTTTTTGCTTTTTTAGCTTCTTCTGCATTAAAAGAAAAATACGGAAACACTCTAAATATTCGAACACGAAACATAAAATTAGGTTGTTAATATGCCACAGACAATTGTACCATCGAGCACATTTGAGATAAATTCAACAAAAAAGTTCTTTATATATTGGAATTCGTTATTGAGTGCTCTCAGAAGTATTAAATACAAAAATAATGCATTTAATATCTTAAAATTTTAAAAAATATTTAATTTTTTTTATTAAAAAATTTATTGAGAGATATTAAATATTCTTTAAAAAATGTCCTTAAGACACTAATTAACAATATCCTTATATATTTTTTAAATAATGAAATAGCGCAATCACCACATGGCACTATGCATGAAATGCGATAGTTCACGTTGGACAAATGTTGCGTCAGGTCAACTTGCACAAAAATAGTCTAGGCAGTCCAAACAAAATAAAAAATGAGTGATTTTTGCTAGCATGGCAAAAACATCTATTCGAGTAGATAGTTTTAAAATCACACCACTAATTCACCCAAATGTGTCATTTACCCCTACCCCATCCTTCTTCCTCCTTCCTCCTTCTCATCGGTTAACTCCAATAATGCTCACTTAAATAAATACCACTACATAGCATTTCTCTTTGACTTGAAAGATACAGCTCCAAATCTCCATTTATAACATAGGACCACACTTTGCTTAACATAAGCAGGCATTGACTCATTGTGCACAAACTTGTTATATTTAATCTCATTTATTTCGCAGTTATTTCCTGCCCATCGATTCCAATCACATAAATCTATGTTTCGGACAAAAGTTGCTCCCTAATTACAAGAAAGATTGATAATGTACCCACAAGTAGTAATTTTATTATCCAGTTTTGGTGGTTTAAGGAAAAGAAGAAAATTACACTGATTAATTATGCAAAGAAAAGGACAAGGAAGCGAAGGTTGACGAGGGAAGGAAGTTTAGGGAGACAGAAGTTGAGAGATAGAGCAGCTGAAAAAAGGCATGCAATCAACGGCAGGATCTAACCTATGGTTAGCTATACAAATGTACAACGAAAAAGTCAAGCTGCAATGCCTAATGTGGCAACGGAAATCGCTATTCTTAAGGAGGATAAAGAAGGTGTTATTAGATATAGTAATTAGTTAATAATTACTTAGTAATTAGTTAATAATTAGTTAGTGATTAGTTAATTAGGTGTAATTAGTTACATAGTTAGTTACATCCTCAAAGCTACATATAACTACCCTTATACAATTTTCACTAACTTTCTCATTCAATCAATTTCATTTGTCACATTCTCTCAATTTTCTCTCATCTAAATCATGTTTCTTAAAAGAAGCTTCCTTTCGTTTAAAATCAAGAGGCTTGAACTTGAAAATGTATGTATTTTTACAAGAATTGTATCATTTGAAACAATCTGCACTAAGACAATTGATTAAAAAGTTATATTCTTATTAATTGTTAGTTTCTTAAATCTTGAGTCTGCAAATCAGGAACCAAAAAACTATTTTTTGAACAAAATTATGTAATCTAAGTACCTCAAACTAAGTTGATTCATCCAAATGTAACGTAAGCTTAGAATCGGTGTATTAATATTAAAGGTACTATTTGGAAAAGCCTCCCATTTGAAAATGAGAGCTGTACAACAGTGATGACATTCAACCCTGGGACATTGGTAATGTCATAGTCTACAAATATTCATTGCACACCTCAGTCTTTCTTAAACGAGCAACATTATAAGATCTAGAGCCGGCAAACTCCGGTGTATCTCTTATGCTAGCTGCTCTGTCAATCCTGCATACAAAGTTGAGACCAACAAGAAGCTCAACCATTGCAGCTTCAGTTTTTGCTTGGTTTGCAAAGTAAAGAGTCTGGACGAGTAAAATATTGGCTTTCGAAGTAGTATGCTCCTTCTCAAAATTCCTCTCAGAATGCCACCTTATCATGTTATGTGCGAGTGGAGCCAACCATTCCAATATCTGTGTGAGTACCAGACTCCATTCTCCGGCAAGGTTAGCATCATACACCGAGGAAGCCTTACTTTTGACATACCACTTAAGCTTAGCCCTCAGAGCAGTTCTTATAGTAGTTGGTAACATATTGTATAGATCATCTCTGGTTTGAAGATCAATCAGGTGAGGTGCTGACACTATCCTCTCTATCAATATAATCACATTTGCATAATGTAGAGCTAAAGCTGCATCGCCAAGGGTAAATGGAGCTGGCCTTAACCGACCATTGATGGATAATTTAGAATATATTCTACTTCTGTAGGAGAGAAATAATTTATCCACTGTTTTCATTGTGTCAATATTTTTCAGATGACAATCACTCAACCTCATAGAACCACCATTCGTTGGCATACAGCTCTGTACGACAGGAGAATCATTTCCAACCGACATGCATCCTTTGAAGGGCCCAATATGTCTCAACTGCTTGCTTTCTGAATGCAGGTGTTTTCCCAATAAAGCTGGCGAATTAAGAACTTGGTGCTGTTTCTTCTTTCTTTTGCTCTTGTCAACTAACCCTGAGATTGACACTGGCCTCCTCCCAATAGGTTCTGAAAAGAATCCATAGAGATGATTCTCTGAAGGATGAACAGAAAAATGCATAATAGCAGAGAAGGAATGGCTGCGTGTAAGATGATTAGTATTCATATGCGGAGAATCATTTTGTTGCTGTTCAATTGGTAGATGATTATTTCCAAAGACAAGTATGATTCTTTCTAGAATTGTAAATAATGATCTTGCCAACAACCGGACAATATAATCATAACCTCTATTCCATGGAGACATGTCTCTCAGATTTCTCACTTCCTGACGCTGCCACATGACCTTCTTCTGAAACTCGAGCAATTTCACCCGATGTAACTCAGGATTTGCCTGCATTCTCCTGAAAGTTTGTTCACGCTCTGCTAGTACCTCAAGCTCTTGGGATAATTGTGACATAGCAGCAACAAATCTTTCCATTTTCTTCACCTTCCTCTCCATCTTTTTCCATCCATATTCCCACCCAGACCATTGAAGACAATTTTGAGCTGGGTTAAGAACAAAATGTTCATAACGATGATATACTGGATCCCTGCACCTCTTACCCAACCTAGCCACAGATCGTGCTAGAGATTCAAAGTTATTGAGTATCTCATTCGATGCAAGTTCCATCAAGAAATAATCATCGTCAGACACCAGCATTTTGACCCCAAATGAGTTTACTATCCCTTCCTTAAGACTCGTTACCTCCCTGTCACTCAAAGAATGCCATAAATTAACCACCTTCGACATCAAGCCAGCAACTTCTGATGCCAAAATTCCAATAACTGCCTTGTCATCTGATGCACTCTTGCGGGAGACTGGCCACAAAGCACTGAACCATGTAACATTCACCATTTCACCCCCCATTAATATGCCCAATCCAATGGGTTAACCTAATTAACAATCTTAACTTAATAGCCACTCAATATCCTGTATGCAATCAAATACATAAATACAAATTAGAAAGTCAAAAGTCAAAACCCTTAAAGCCACAAACACAGCAGATCTTCTTCAAGTTCTAAGCAACAATCCAGCAAATTCACACGGTATCAGCACATCACTTAAATTTTAGAAGATATGGAGCATAGTGTAAGATATTAATTGCGTCATTATGAAAACGAAGATTTTAACTATGAAGAAAAATCCTAACCCCAAAATGTTGTTTTGGTTTTGAATAAGCAAAAGAAAAAGACAAGGTCTACAAATCACTGCTATGAAGACTTGATCCTTCACGGGTCCAAAACCCATTTTCAAAATTCAAAAAAAATTCTCTCCTTTTGTTGTCATTCACTCACCAGTCAAACAGATCAGCTCCCAAAACTCAACCAAAACCACTAAGATTAAAAAAAAAATCATAGAAAGAGAGAGAAAGAGATCAGAAACCTACCCTCCACAAATCTGAAGCGGCATTGAGCTGAAGGAGACGAAACTGAGCCCTGGAGAGAGAGAGAGAGAGAGAGAGAGAGAGAGAGAGTGGAGCATCCCCAGCTGAGAACCGTAGTCACGCAGCCGAAGCCATAACGGGTGGATGGGGTGATGGAAAGAGGCTAAGGAAAGTGACAAAGACGAGAGAGAGAGACCGAAAGAGTACAAAATTCGGTCAAACCAATGTAAGAATATGGGACTCTGTGTTGGGTTTATGCTTTTGGGAAACGTGGATATTACTGTGACAGTTCAGTGGTTGGTTGCTTAGGCAATTGCTCGTTCGAAGAGTTTGTCTGTGTATGTGTGTGACTGTGTGTGATGCGGAGATACCACTGCAGTGTGTCCCTTCAGTTTGCGTTTGGCTGTTGAAGTTTTTTGGATTTGAATGATTACTTCGTGAACGTTAAGAATTTTAGGCCATTTTAGACCAATGTGGGCCAGTGGGTTGTAGTGGTGGTGGTTGGTAATAGGTACGTTTTCTTGTCAATTTTTCCGTCGTTTCATTGTACCTGGGACAGTTGGGGAATTTTGAGGAGTATATGCGTTACAACCATGATGAATGAATGAGTGCAAAACTCTTGTTTGTATTGGATCTGTGGGTACTTGGTATATGCCTCTGTTTGGAGGTAGCGTTGGATTTCATGTTTGTAACTTTGCAAAGGGATTGGCCGTCAACGGCTGTGGTAAATGCTTCATCGCCAATTCGTCGAAATAAAAAAGTGCAGAAGGGTACCGACCAATGTTTTGAAAATTGAGATGGGAGAAGAGAATGATTTATGGTTTAATTCGTTCAACTAAATTAATTGATGGTCAAATCAGTATATATATTAAATAAAGTAATAATTATTATTTATTTAATAAAGTAAAAAAGAGGGTATAATTTTGGTACATATGAGCCTATCATTAGCTAAATATGTTTAAAGATATAGGAACTTAAAATTTGAGTCTTTGGAGCTTTATTAGTTTAAAGAATATTTAAATATTAAGATTTTAAAAAAATAATAAAAAATTAATTTAAAAATTGTTAATGGTTGAACCGGTTGATTTTCTGATTTTGTACCAGTTTAATCGGTTTTATCTGAATTTTTGTGGTTAAACCGCTCTAGTGATTTTTTGATTGAACCAAAATCAATGAGGCTTTCGGTCCTTAATCTAATCAGTTGAACTGATTTTTAAAACCCTAGTACTAACGCTCGAGCTACTAAGAAGGTATGTTCTTTTAGAATAGGACATAAGTTTAAATTTTAGTGAGAATTGTTTTATTTGGGAGGTAGTAAAAAATTTTGTGTTCTATATTATCAATGGCAAATTAGTCTCATAAATGACTAAAAGGCCTAACTCATCAAAATACTACAAAATATCACTTGACTCAAAAAATTAAGAGTTTAATTTTAATCTATCGTCAGTGTAAAGTTTTTTTACACTGTCATCCAATCATGTGTTGTCAAATTATTAAAAGAGTTTGTCTATTACAACAACTACTTAGAAAGTCTAACTCTTTTAATGATGTGTCAGTACATGATTGGATGACAATATAAAAAAACTTTACACCGACAGTGACTTGAAATTAAATTCAAAAACTAATTAAAGTTATTGATTAAAAAAAAGTATATAAGGGTACAATAGTTTTAAAATTGTACTCTTTAAGTTAATAGATTAGGGAAGAAAAATCCACTAGCGTTAAGTTTCTTGATGATTTCACAAGCATACATTCGATTGCATAGTAGTTCTTCCTTATTTCTTAGTTTACTTGAGAATTAAATTAACATTTCTATCAGCAAAAAAAAATGTTAACATTTCTAATTTATAATAAAAATTTAATTTTAACTTATTATCAATATAAAAACCTTTGCACTATTACTTAATTATACACTAACATGATACTAAATTTTTTCTTACTCAAACAATTATATCAAAAGTTATAATCTTTTAATGATGTGACAAATTATGATTAAGTAATAATTTAAAATGATAGTATTTTAAAATTAAACTCTTATAATAATACTTTCACCATTTGAGCAACTTTATAAGCTAGGTACTCAGCGTTTGTACATTAGAATGTGTCTGCTATCTCCGGCAACGTATGTAAATATAGGTTACCTAATTAACGTTTCAGGGTTTCTTTTTTTCTAAGAAACTGAAAAGTGCTTTTGTACATAAGATTTGGGCCTAGCATGCTGTTCAGACCGTGCCACAAAAAGTAGCCCAATTCACACTGCTAGCCCAGGCCCTTATGGAGACGAAGCAACCGACTCACCATATTCTATCAGTTCATTCTATCACCATGAATGGATGATAACAAATACGTAGGGGCTAATCGTTTATAACTACATAAACAAATGGGGTTTGAACTTTGAAGCGTCGTTTACACTTTGCATCAACAAATGGACTCATTCATTGAAAGCTAGACTGCCTAGACATGCATTTGTTGTGTATCTGCTTGCAGTCCCCGTCTTGCAAAATTGAGAGAAGTCCCGGCCCAAAAAATATTTGGACATATGCAGCTAAGGTGATAAGATCTCCACATTGCATGCATACATGCAGTAAGATGACATTACATTTAAACAAGAAAATGTAAATCAATGCGATTTTATGGTATGGATATCAAAATAGATACGTTTTTTTATATATGTTTTTTGAAATTGATGGGCATTGTAATATATCAAAATTGAAGCATTCTTACATAATGCAATGTTTTGTCTTACAACGAGTCCTATATAAGTAATCATCATAACAATGCTTATGATATGTTTGGGAGAATGACATGTAAGAAAATAGAATGAAATGACATAGTAAATTTCACAAAATAGATATTTGGGAGTTATTAAAGAGAATAGAATGAAGTGACAATAGAAGGATCCCAAGACCCTTCATTGCCATTAAAAATCTCAATTTTGATGTCCCTCTAAATTGGGATATTTTAGAGGGAGTGACATAATTTAGTAGGAAAATTGAAAAGTAAAATGTATAAGTATTTCCATTTTATCCACTTAAATTTTAACTTTTAAACAAGAGTATAGGAAATCTTTTTTATTCTTTTATTAAACTATCAAACAATAGGGTGGTATTTATTTTTCTATTTCATTCTATTATAAGCCTCCCTTTTATCTTTTTTAAAACTCTCAAATATACCCTTAAGGTAAGCACTGCTTATAAAACTAAAAAAATCCACCACAACATATGTTTAAATCTGTAATCATGCAGATAACTTAAAAATGCCAATGGGTTCTTTTTTGCAAGCTATAAAATCTAATTACAATATGCTTCTCAAAAGTATCTTCTAGATTATTGAAAAACTGGTCGGTCTTGTAAAGGCAGATTGTCAACGGGGATTGTTAAAATTCCATGGGAGCTTGTTGATGGATTAGGTTAAGTAAGGTATAATCAATATTTAGCAGAAGAAACTCACATGGAGTTGTAACTTCTCAGCTTTATTCGTATTCTTAATTGTAAGCGAAGTTAGATTTTTGTAAGCGAAGTTAGATTTTTCTCAACTTCTCTAACTTATGGTCCCACAAAATTCACGCTTCTCCATAGTGGGTCACGACAAGGTTGGCATTTTTCTCAATTTCCCCCCCTTAATTCTCATTATTGATACTCTTGAAACGTGAAAGGAATACGAAAATTGTTAGAGAATTGTTATAGTATCTTAATAGATTTGATAATTAGGGTGAGTTGTCAATTATTTATTGACTGTTAATTTTATAATAAATATTAAAAAATTTATTAAATATAAATAATAATAAATAAATGTTAAACAACTTACTCTGAGTATTAAAAAAAAATATGAATATCAAAATAATTATCAAATTGTTATGATATTTTAATAGGTGTAATATTTAAAGTGAATTGTTAATTATTTATTAACGGTTAGTTTTATAATAAATATTTAAAAACTTATAAAATATAAATAACCATTAATAAATATTTAATAATTTACTCTGATACTGGTATCTAAAAGAAAAAAAAAGACAATTACCGGATTAATTCCCAAAGAATATATATAATCATGCATTTGAGTTACGTTTAAGGTACCAATAGAGAGCAAAGTTATAGATTTTCAAAATAATTTAAGGTAACCCACTTTGAACTGTTCTGTGAAAGTAAAGATTATATAATCACATAATTAAATAATTAAAAGCTAACGTACTAAAAATAATAATTAAAAACTAAGCTTGAAAGTTTGAAACCCCATAGCTCCACATGATTATCACTTGGGAATCTCCCTTTCATGAACTGCTTTTCACTTATTTTTAAAAATAGATTTGTGGTTAAAAGAGTTTCATTTTTCATACGCGTGCTTGGGTAAAGGAAAAAGAGATATGTTGTAGGGAAGGGAAATGACTTTTGTTCTTCTACAGTCTACTATAGATTGCGGCAGAGAACTTCAATTCTTTTTTTCTTTTTCAACTTTAAACTAAGAGGCTTATTTATGGAAATAAAGCTTGAATGCCAGAGTTATACTTTGTAAATTTTGTAATTTGGTGGTGATGGCCATAGTGGTCCACGGGCAAAGCCACATTGGGGCAAGGGGGCCCCCGGCCATGGCCCAACCCTAATATACTTGTTATTATATATTATATAATTAGTGCAAATTTTATATGACATATGAAATGTAAATAAATACACATTAAATGTGGTAGAAATTTTTTTTACCATTTTTTATTTTCTATTCTCAATAGAAAAGTAAGAAAATATTTGAATTTCTTAATTAAAATTATTTTAATAGGTGGAAAATAGTAATATTAAAACCATTGTATCATAACTACTGTTTATAAATATTTCCAAAATTAATGAATTGAAAAAATTAATCACAATATTTTTATTACTGTCCCATTGTATGATTTGAAATAAAAACTTTAGAAGTAAATCTTTGATTTATTTATTTATTTATTTTTATTGTTGCAATATGGTTCTAAAATTTGGTGACGGAATGAAAAAATAAAATAAAATAAAATATAAGTATTGAAAATTATTGGAGAACAAATTTGGTATGGGCTTAAAATAAGTTGCTTAATGTGAATGTTAAAATGAAGTAAATAAGACAAATTCTTTAAATTTTTTAATTTCACTCATAAAATTATGCACGATAAATTTCTAATGTTAAATATGTCTTATCAATTGAATCAATGTGTGTACGTGTGTCGCAGGGATGTATGTTGAGGCAAGTGAGGGTAAACGATTTCTCCCAGTTTAGATATTTTTCACATTATATATAATGAACTTATGTATAATAAATGTAAAATTGTCCCATAGTAAATGTAAAATTTTCCCACTGACCAGCCTTTTGTGTGATTGGTATTTAAATTATATGTTACTTTTAAAGCAAAAAATGAGAGAAACAATAGTATATATAACTTTTACATTTACAAAATCTCACGTCTCTTTTTAGACATTAAATTCATTCATAGATCTATATAGAATTAAATATTTATTTATATACAAACTCACGTGTAATCCAATAACACTAGTTGTCTCTGATTATTTCACCGACATTTGTCTGCAGAATATTTTTAGTTTAAAAGCCCAGTTCGTTACGGTTTCATCACCATTCAACTTCTTAAATCAAGAACCAAGAGTAATGATTGATTACACAATAAAATTTAATTGTCAGTTAAAACTTGTAACCAATGATAATATATTTTATTTAATTTATCTATTATATAATATTTCGATCGTACAAATGATTAATATTAAATGATTATGCTATATTTTATTGATGTAATTTTAAAATTTGTTATGGTTGAAAACTTTAGTTTTAGGCATTTCTTTAAATCTTAGGTCATATTTTTTTAATTTATAATTTGATAGGACATTATGTAATCAGTTAAAATATTAAGCTCTTTAATAATATATATATATATATATGTATTAGAATAAGAAATTAATTATGATTATATTTATTTTTAATTTTGTATTGATGGATAATTTTTAAAAAAAACAAAATGTATTAATTTTAAAAATATAAAAACATTTAGAGAACAATTATTATTTATAATAAAATTTTAAGTATTTTATTATTAGTGTACTAGTTGCTCTCCACTGAGCAAGTTTTTCTACAGAGATAAAAATTAAAGGAGACAGATTATAGGGATATCAATGGGACAGGGTGGGGGTAGGGAGTACTCCCGCTCCCCGTCCTTGCCCCCATATTTCTCTTGTCCCTGTCATTGATTTTTGTCGTGGGAAGCTTTTTTCCTCTATCCTTACGGATCCTTACAGGGACTTCGATAATTTATAAAAAAAATTACAAAATTATAAATTAAAATTTAATAAAATTAAAAAAAATCATATAAAATTAAATTATTAAATTTAAAGTTATATCATATAATAGGTTTAAACTTAAATAGTACAATCATAATAATCAATTAAATAAAAAAAATATCAAAATATCAAAATGTTATTAGTATTTATAATATATAATACATATAATAAGAAATATATATGTAATCTACTCAGGATAGGGACCCTACGAGGCGGCAGGTCTGATCCTCATTACTGTAGGAGGATTTTGTCCATTGTCTCCGTGTTTACAGGGAAAAGTTCCCTACTCACAAATTCTCAAATGAAACAATTCTTGTAAAAAATTTTACACACAAATAGAAATTCACATGCCAAGGCGGCAAAACGCTATTATTGGCCCTTGGAATGCCCATCTAATAAATCAGATCTTTGAACAAAACACATCTGAGGCCATCATTGCAACCCCTTTAAGGTAAAACACATAAAATAATTTGGGTGCATCACAGGAAACACATGTTATAATCTTTTAAATTTATAAATATCATTAGTTTGATTTTTTAATAATAAATATATCAAATAATATTTTAATATTAATTTTTGAAATTAAATATTTTAATGTAATTTTTTATAAAGTAAATACTTATTTTAGTTTCTCAAAAATATAAGTGACATTAATTTAGTTCTCTATTAATTGTGTGACATCAAATTGGTCATTGTAAAGGACTATTTTAAGTCATTGAATGACCAATTTAATGTTAAAATATATATTGAAGGATCAATTTGATATTAAAAATTAACATTAAATGACCAATTTGATGTCACCAATTATTAGAGGATTAAACTGATGTCACTTGTATTTTTAGTGGACCAAAATAGGTGTTTACTCTTTTTTATATCAAATTAGTTATTAATGTCAATTTTTTACATTAAATTTTTATAATACCAATTGACATGGAAGGACTATTTTAATATATTTATTATTGGATGATTAACTTAATAATACTTATATCTTTAGGGAAATAAAATAAATATTTATTTAAAAAAAACTACAAGGTTGAATTTTGTTGTAAGTATTCAGGATGCTTGTCTTCGTAATGAGCTATTTCCTTCTTATGATGCAAGACAGAAATAGATTGTAGAGACACATGGAAGTTGGAGATTTCTAAAAAATGTAAATAATTTCTATGGGAAGATTTTCACAATATATTACCATAAGATATAATTTGATCAAGAAACAAATTAGAGTGGATCTATGTGTGGAAGTGCAGAGGAAACATGCTTCTTATCACATACTGCCCAAAAGGCATCGGCGGCAATCTGTTTTTTTGTGACGCCATTAGTTCAACAATCAATAAAAATATATATTAGCTTACACATTTGCATTTATATAATAATAAAATTATTATTTGATATACAGACACTGAAAATATATCATTATACGAGTAGGGTAAATATAAGGGCAAAGTATATCCATGTCTCTTAAAGTTAACATTTATTACATATAATATCTTTTTTGTTTGAGACGTGATACCAATTTCCTTTAATTAAAACAAAAATTTACGATGTTTTGAAAAATTATGAAATACCACGTTTACCCTTATAAGAAAATTACACTTATCTCCCTTGAGGTTAGTGTTTATTACACATGATATCCCTCTTATTTAAGACGCAACATTGACCTCCCTTAATTTAAAAAAAAAGTCAATGATGTTTAAACATTTTATGAAATATCATGTTTACCTGCAACAAAAAAAAATTATGTTATTTTCTCTTTTAAATCAAATATTACATTACATAAACATAATATTGAATACTTTTATCTCATCTAAAAGGTTAAGAGATAATTCAAATAAATAACATAACATAAACTTATGGAGTTAGATAAATTTATTTGTGTGCTTGGCGTTGGGTGTATCACCGCTAACTTATACAATATGTGCATTTTACATTTATATTGGACAACTTGCAAAATGTTAGCCAAGGGCAACCATCACACAAGAGGGGGGTGAATTGAGTGATCACAAATTTTATTTCAACTTTGTACAATTGTGTATTTTGATGCACGCAATCAATACATGCAGCGGAATAAATATATTTCACAACAATTCATGCTTTCATATTATTAACAATTCATATAATGCATAATATCAATCACATATAAGTATATTGAACAATGTAAATTATAGTGTGATTAATTTGAGACTAGTGAGAAATAAACCAAGATAGAAAATCACTTGGTTGAAACCTTGTAGTAAACTTCAAGTAGTGTGTAGTCAACTACAATAAACCCTTGAATGTGGTTTTGTAAGATCAACAAATAAAACACTAATGTTGAGTTTCTAGTAGTCTTGTAGTAGACTACACTTTTCTTGTAGTAGACTACAATTTGCTTCTGTGAGTAAATTGGGTTTTAAATGAATGCCTTACTCTTATGAAGATTTGTCAATCAATGTAGATACCTTGAGTATAACTTAGATATATATATAAATCAAGCAAACAAGATATATATCAAGTTTTAATGATCTAAGTAGAAATATCACAAGATATGCAGTAGATCAATAATTATAGCAATCATGAGAACTCAACAAATAAGTAGTTAAATGTAAATTGCTAGAATGTAAAGAGAGTGAGGGATAAGAGAGTGCAAACAATATTTTACTGGTTCAATCACTTCTTGTGATCTACATCCAGCCCCAAGATCATCCACTTGAGGTTTCCACTATTCTTCAAGCTTGTAACTTATGTGCTTGAGAAACCTTTACAAAAACAGAGCACTCCTCACACTTTGGGATCCTCCACCCTTATGCTTGAGCCTCTTTCTTTTCTCTTCAAGGGAAATCTACCCTTGAACTCTCTTGAGGGATTATCCACCCTCTCACAAGTATATATGATTGATAGAAAATGATAAACTCTCTCAAAGAGTAGATAATACAACTTGAAGAACTAATGGATAGAGGAATTATGAAAATGAAGAGCTCAAATGTTGATTTTGATATAAAATGATCAAATCCTCATAATGATTTGCAAATGGGTGTTCATCAACTTGTTAATGCTTCAATCTTAGCATATATTAATAGCCCAAGTGATAAAATAGCCGTTGGTGGTGTTTAGGAATGATTAATTTCGAAATCTAGCCGTTTATAGTCAAGTATAGGCATTTATGGCACGATTGTAGTCGACTTCATATACATCAGTAGTTGACTCAACACCTCTCCTGAAAGTAATTTCTAAATCTAACACTTTGTAGTCGACTACAAGGTCTTGTAGCTCGACTATAATCCATTTCTGTGGTCTTGTAGTCGACTACAAGTCTTAGTAGTCGATCACAATTCCACTGAGTAGTCGTTTTGAAACGATCATAACTTCTTCGTTTCTTAACCAATTTAAGCAAATGATCATGCGTTAGAAAGCTCTTTGAGTGTACTTTCATATGAAACAAGTTTCAGATCAAAACTCAAAGTATTTTAAAAGTTATGATAAAAATAGTGACTATATGTCAGTTTTTCAAGGTCTTATAGTCGACTACAAGTCTTGTGTAGTCGACTACAATTCCTATCCGGAAAGTAGTCTTCTTAAAAATGTCATAACTTCTTCGTTTCTTATCGAAATTAAGCAAATGACCATGCGTTGGAAAGCTCTTTGAGTCTACTTTCATATGAAATAAGTTTCAGATCAAAACTCAAAGTATTTTAAAAGTTATGATAAAAAAAATGATCATAGGTCAGCTTTCAAAATTCAGATTTTGCTATTTTTCATAGTTTTGAAATACCACCATGACTAACTTATCAAAACTTGTTTGTTGGGCATTTTACCATGTTAAAAACATTTGTCAAGATTGAATAAAGATATTTGAGCTCTCTTCATGTAAAACCTCTATCATTACAAAGGAGAATAACCTATAAGATAATATATACCGAAATGAGTCCTTAGGCTTCTTGATGCAATCCAAGCTTCCAAGAATTCTTCTCTTCAAATATTATAAATGCTTGGTTCATCTCTTCATTCTCCTTCTTCTTGAGTTGAGCATAAATAGGATCTTTCACTTTCTTATTCCAATGCTCACTCTTGGTATTTGGACTATCCTACAAAGCATAACTCACTTGAAAATCAAGGTTAGTCCAAATCCATTACTCAATTACTAAATATGCATGATTCACATGTATATAACTTTATAAAGTTCTTCATGCATATATGATTCACATATAAACACATATCCAATAATTAATTATATCACTTATCAAGTACATTGGATATATCCTATCAATGATGCTACACAAAACTTAATGCATGATTCTTATAATAGGAACAACAAGATAATATATAACCATGCATTATCTAATATAGCTCATCACGCACATATGTAGCATATTTGTAATCCTTTTTGTAATGTATTTGTCATCATCAAAACATAATACAATAAACCATTGAGGCAAACATATTTTCACACAAAAGGGGTGCCTTATTGGGTGTGTCACTTCAGACATTGTTGTTTTTACACAAGATTTTATTAATTTTAATTTTGAAAATCTTATTTTTGTTGTAAAGTGATAAAAAAAAATAGAGATTTACTAGCACTTAGTAAGTGAAAGGATATGTTGACATTTTATTAATTATTTTCATTTTTATATATTTTTAATATAAATTTTAGAAATAAGAAAAATAATGTTAATAATTAATATAAATGTGAGAAATGACATAAAATAGAGATTTACTAGGTACTTAATTATGAAGGAGATACTTTATAGATATTTTATTAATTATCTTGATTTTTATATTTTTAATAAATTTAATAAATATATTATTATAAAATTATGAGACCTATGAAATAATAAGAGCCTAAAGTGAAAGAATTAATAGCTCATTACCAAGAAAAATAATGAGAAGTCATATCTCAAACAAAAAGGGAGTCTTGTGTAATAAGCATGAACTTAAAGGGAAGTGGATGTGATATTCTCAACTATTTTAATAATAATGACAAAAATATCATTTTGTATAAGGATATATGTGTTAACCGTTTATTTTTAAATAGATGTTAGTTATATGAGAGACCAATATAATAACAACATATAAATTAAAGGAGATAAGTGTCATTTTTTAAACAAAAAAAGTATCTTGTGTAAGAAGTACTAATCTAAAAAAAAATGAGTATAATTTTCTCTAAATATAATGATTTTATACACTAACATGATTTTTCAAAAAAGTTCAATACAAACTAACTTTTTTCATTTTGAAATGTGGCTTTAATGAAAAAAGTGACAAGACAAGTTAAATCATAGACCACGATTACATGTGAACAATCTTTTAGATTAGTTAATTTCTGCTATTTTTTAAATAATTTAAAATTACTATCCAGTATTAAAAATCACCATCCAAATAAGTTTTGTGAAATATTTATTAACTAAAATATATAAAACAGTGCCTGATTAAAAAATCATATAAAACTTTGTTAGTTTTAAATATACGGAAAAGCCTAGGTTTGGTATTTTTAGTGTCTCCAAGTCCAAGGTATAACCTTTGTCCTTAAAATTTAGGAAATGATGGTTTGTTGATAGTTATTTGGGATTTTAAAATTCCGTAAAAATTAATATTTATATCAAATGAATAATTATTTAAAAATAAAAATTCTGTTATCTCTTTCTTTTAAATGAATAAAAAAGAAATAAACTTGTATAACTATTATGAAAAAATATCATGAAATATAAGAGGATATGTTTAAATAATTTAAAATAATTCCACAACAAATTGATCATATTTTAAAATTTATCATAGTTTTTTAAAAAGAAACAATTATTTAATTTTTGAATTTAAATTTTATTTATTATTAATAAATAGTATCACATTACTGAAATAAGTAATATTTTTTAAATTTTATTTTATAAAAATGTAATATTATATAGTTTACAGATAGTATAATTTTTTTATAATATATATGGGTAAATAATCGCTAAACAAATTATTGACGTTGGTCGTTGGACAACATCATTTTCTCTGGATAGATATATTAATTTTGGGAAGTGAAATGAATAAAAGTAATAACAAAAACGAGTCACGTGGAACTAAAATTGCAAATAAAAATTAATAAAGGGAAAAGCAAACATGAAAAAGAAAAAAAGAAGACAAAAATTCTTATTGGCTTACCATTAATTAACATTTTTTGTCATGATGTAATTATTAATTTTAATTGATGTAATGGATTGCGTGTTTTGTCAGGGCCGTCAACGGTCTTACCGACAGCTTTTATTTATCTGTTTGCTTTTTCAGAGCTAAAAATGGATTTATCTGCATTCTTTTTCTTTTGTTTTTTCTTTATAACATTTATTATTTACTAAAGCTAATTGATTCGAGCACCCATTTATCAAAGCTTCCACTTCCATTAATTTCAGTATCAAAATATATTGCAAGAAATCTAGTAAAAGTAAATACAGTGGCATGTTACACGCTCCTCATTGTGCGGGATTCAGAACATAAACGCCTATTGTGAAAACTGAAAAGCATAGAAATGCAAAACTCATTTCTCACCCATCTTGAGCTAACTTTTTATATTTGTTAAACTGAGGCTACATAATGAGGATTTATTTTTATTATAATTTTACTCTATTTGTATTCTAATATTTTTTTAAGTATATCAGAGATGCAAGCATGTAAATAAAGGAAAAAATAATAGGTGATTTGGTTAAATATTAAAATTGTGATATCATTGTCACACTTAAATCTTAAAAATTTAAATTAATACCAATTGAATTACAAGATTTTAATAATTTTAAACCTTAGATATGTAAAGTAAAATATTTAATACCTAATTATTGAAGTGTCTTTAAAAACAAATATTTGCATTGCTCTTGTTGATTGATATTATTTTTATGAATATGTTGATTGATATTTGGTGACTGTTAAAATACATCAATTATCCTTAGAAATAAAAATGATAGATTATCACAATCAATTTGATAAAATCCTAAATATAATTGAATAAAACATTATATCGGAAAATTTTGTTTTTATGTTGATGTATGATAAAATGATAGACATTTTAAAATATTTTTTCCAAAAATCTAAAAACATAATATAGGAAAATTTTTCACATATTATTTAAATATCACGAACGTAATATAGGATTTTATAATTGCTAATTACTTATATTTAGCTAACATACATACTTATATTGAGCCACATAAACTTGAGATATTACTAAAATTATGAATATGACAAAATTATCTTGGATAATAATTTTAAATAAAATAAAATATTCAGATTTTCTTTTACATAAGTGATTAAGAGTGCATTTGGATAAGTTTTTTTTTAAGTAAAACACTTTTTTTTATAAAAAAATACTTCTATAAATTTTTATGTATGTTTAAATAAAACTTTTAAAAAAGTAAAAGTTAAAAAAAGTTCAATTATTACTTTTTTTAAAAGCTAATGATCTCCAACTTCTAAAAAAGGAGAATAAAAAATATTTTTAATATAATTTATTGACAAAAATACTTTTTACCTCTATTAAAAATTACATATTTTGTCTTTTGTTTTTTTCCTCTTATACAACATACATTTATTATTCTAAATACCCTACATTTTTAGTAATTTTACTTTAAATTTTTTTTTTGTTCTTTCTTATTCAAATAAATTTACAAGTCTTTTTATTACTTAAAAATATTTCACAAATATTACATTCAAATGTAAAATAAATTTTTTCTTTTTAAAAAAATTCTACTAAAAAAATTTATAAAAAATTTATCCAAAGAAGCCCTAATATTTCTCTTGGCTACTAAGAGAAAATGATTCAACCAACATCCTTTTTTTTTTCCTGCTAAAAAGGAAAAGTCTTATGCACAAAAGCTGATACAGTGCAATAAAACCTGAACTGTGAAACGTTTGCTACGAGAAGGATAGTGTATAATCGTATATATTATATATTATATATTTATATATATCATAGCATAAAGGTGCTCATATCATATCACAGATATTATTATAGAGACAACAAATTAGAATTGAGAATCCAATTTTTAAGTTCGGAAACGTAACGTATGACAGGGACACGAACTTTTTATTTAGCTCAGATAAAAATAAAATAAAAAGCATTAATTTACGGCTTTAACAGAAGAGCACCAGTTTGACTGCATTTTCTTAAATATAAGCAGGTTTCGTTTCCAAGAATTCCCGAAACTCTCTTATAATTGTACTTTTGTTTATTTTAATCAAAGACAGCTGCATATATATTATTATGTTACTAAAATGCCCTTCATCGAAGTAACTGTTATTACTTTTTTCCTTTTAAGATTTTATAGAAATAGGCAAATCCTTATCACAGGAACAGGGATATTTAGTAGAAAATAATATTCAGGAATAAGACCTAGGTTTCTTTGAATAAATAATTTATATAAGGATTTAATTAAGTAAAATTTATTTAATAAGTTTTATTATTATAATTATGATTTAAAATAATTTAAATATTATTTAAATAAATATTTTAAATAATACTTTTCATAATTTTTTAAAAATAAGTATTGTGCATTTAAAAAACATATTATGAATTATATTAATTTTTTAAAATTACTTTTCTAAAAAATTATTATAAAAAATTAATATTTAAATTATTTTTAACTATCATAAAAATTTATTTTTATAAATTTGAATTTATGACTTATAAAAATAAATTTAAAATAATTTATAAATTATTTTAATAAATTTATTCAAATAAAATAAAATATTTCATAAATACTTATTATAATAAATAAACTTAACCAAGTTGCCGACTTTTGTTTTCAGCGGATATGTACGTAAATTTAAAAATTAAAAAGTAGTTCTAGAAGTGAAGGTTCAAAATTTGATATTTGAAATTTGGTTAAAGAAAAAGGAAAATTAGCGTACGAGTTAAAAAGTTGTAAGAATGAGTACTACTACTAATTATTACACCAAAAATTTAATAGTTAATGCCTACTTTTCTTTTTATTTAAATACACTAGTTTCAGTGTCATAATTCAATTTTACTTTGACTCATTTGGATTTTTCAAAAGCTATCAATTTCTTTTTACTTAAATGCACCAATCCGAGTGTAACACTTTAATCTGTTTTTTATTCACTTTGACTTTTCCAAAAATTTAAAGTAATTGTGAGATCACAATTTTTAAACTTACTTAAGTGTATTTGCCTTATCACCACAATTCAACTTGACTTCCCCCATCACATACCTCCAATATATTTTGTATCTTTTTGGGATCGAACTTGTGATATAAGCTCTAACACCATTTGTACGATAGAACCAAAGGAAAAAAAAGCACCATTTATAGGATTGAGTAGTTATCATAATGTCAAAGGATATAGCTAACAATCAATACGTATCTTCTTTAACTTAAGCGCACCAACCCAATCGATTTTATTGAAATATGATGCCAGCTATGAAACCATTTAAAAAAGTTTTAAGCAAAATTTAATTAGTATATAGTTAAATACAAGAAAAATATGTAAATTAAGAATAAGAATTGAGATTTAATTTTAATTTACTGTAAATGTAAAAATAATTTAGACTGTATTATTTAATTATGTGTTGACACATTATTAAAAGAGTTATACTTTATAAGTAGTAATTTTGATAATTAAAATCTTTTAATGATTTGACAATACATGATTGGATGATAATATAAAAAAATACTTACACTAGACCAAAATTAAACTCTAAGAATTGAGTATTTTAATTATTTTTTCATGTTTATTGTTTTTTTTTCTCATTTTACCTCATTGACAAGAGGTCCACCTAAATCTTATTGAAGGTAACAAATTACATATATTAATGACTAATTATTTATGAAAAAAAAATGATAGGTCTACAAGAATTTTTTTAATCAATTAATCTAAATAGTCTTTTAAGTCAAGTAACGCACCACAGTACTCTAACTAAAATAATCCAACTAAAATAAGTCTATAAGACGAATTCATAAAAGGAAAACGAAAGTCATGCATTAACACTTTTTTTGTGTATAAATTTATATGGTTTAAACTCTTAAAAATGATGTAGAAAATGAATAACCCCATATATATATATATTTTAGCTAGTCTTGAAAGTTCTATAAATTTTATGAGTCTGAACTTTAATATTCTTTAACTAGTCAACTAGTCAATTATAACCTCAATATCTATATAGAATTCATTCACTGTCATTAAAATATTAATCCTTTCCTTTCATGAAAAAAATTAAAAAATCACGTAGGTCCATTGTAGGGGTAATTTGGCCATAGGACAATATTCTCTGGTGATTATCCTCATGGATTACATGAGAACCTTGACATATTTTACGTTTAAAACCTTAAATTTTACTTTGGAAATAAATAATGTAGAGTGGAGTCCCGACAAGAAAATACTAGCAGTTTCCCATCCCAGCCTCATTCTCCTCCATTAATGCCAATGCCAATGCACAGAGAAACGCATTCATAATTTCTCCCAACAAAGATAAATAATAAAAAAAAAAGCTGCACACCCTATTGCTTCAGTGCTTCTACTTCTGGCGCCATTTGCAGACTACTTCTTGTTCAAACTTCAACCATTCACCTTTTTTTCTCAGCTTCCACTTCTGGAAACATACACAAAACCTCTGCATACCCTCTTTCCTTTCATCTGTTTCTTCATCCTTCAAAACCACTTTTCATGGAAGAAAAGGTGAACAGCACTGTCTCTGGGTCACCAGGAAACTCAGCCTCCGGTTCACCCCCACAACCAGTGAGCATCTCCCTATCCCAGATGATGACCATAAACGTGGGGAATGGTGGAGGGACAACAACAGTACCAGCAGCCACAGCAACCATGACATCACCTCGAAGCACCGTTGGAGGACAAGGGAGCTTTGATTTGTTTGGTAAAAAGAAGAGAGGGAGGCCAAGAAAATATGACTCAGATGGGAACTTGAGGTTGACGTACCAGGGTGCACCACCACCACCGCCACCAGGCTTTACTTTGTCGCCAAGTTCACCTTCTGAGTTCTCCTCCAAAAGGGGTCGTGGCAGGCCAACTGGTTCTGGCAACTGGCAACTCCTCACGTCTTTAGGTGAGTGGTACAAGTTTGTACCAGGTGCTGACCTAACCTCACTGTTGTACTGTTTGGTTACTAGGCAAATGCTAGAGTTTTAGTACCTCCCCTTTTGTGAAGCCTATAGAATATAGGTTGACTTACCCACCTGACAAAAACCCTTGTTACTGCTAGCGGGGGAACATTTGTTTTCCTTCATTTCTTTACCTGCATAAATCAAACAATCTCAAATTTTATTTCTAGCTCGTTCTAGCTCGTTCCTGTCGAGGATGTTTGAAGGCCCACTGTCTCGGGTTGGGTTCCAAAAATTTCTTTTTGGGGGGTTTACTGGCTTGGGATCGAGATTTTAGCTTAATTCTAATGGCAAAAAAATTATGCATTTCTTAACGAGTACCTTGATACAAATTTTGTTGTTTCCCTTTTCTTTGTTTCTTTCTGATAATGGCCAAACAGTAAGTTAGGGCTCATGATCAGTGAAAAAGATATAAACTTTCCTGTTTGTGGCTAATAATCTAAGGTTGGTATATACATCTGTTTGAAATTTACTGCTAGAATAATGGATTCTTTGCCGAATTTACCTTCGGCGTCTAACTTTGATTGTGAAAATTAGTTAAACCAATATATATATATATATATATGCGACTTTCCTGTATATAGCAAATAGATTGAGTATAACTGTCTAATCTTTGAAGGTGAGGTGTTTGCAAACACGGCTGGTGGGGATTTTACACCACATGTGATGACTGTTTATACTGGAGAGGTAATGCAGAAACCAGTGTACATTGTTAGCCTTACATATTCATATAGTAGTATAGTATGGTTAACCTGTAAGCTGTAATTTCCTGAGCAGTTTTAACAGATCCATTGCATTTAGTAAGCTAGATATGGATCTTACTTTATCACTTTGCAGGATGTTGCTGGAAAGATCCTGTCATTCGCCCAGAAGGGTCCAAGAGGAATATGCATTCTTTCTGCCAATGGAGCTATCTCTAATGTTACCATACGCCAGCCTGGTTCTTCTGGTGGCATATTGACTTACGAGGCATGATCTCTTAGATCTAAATGCTCTTTCAGTAAAAATTTATTTTGTCTATTTTTTTTCTCTAGATGTTCATTAAATTGCTTGTATTTCCATGATATTATGCCCTCCTTGATTAAACCATCCTTGGAAGGTGTAGTATGCCACATTAAGGACGATGTTGCCAGAGGGAAGTTTCTGCTTTGCATAATCTCATGGGCTAGCCTATTTATGTCTTCTGCTAAGTATAGAATATGGATATGCCATATACGATAGCAATGGGTACAATAATGTCAGACGATCTCTGTTTGTCTCTCTCTCTTGGGGGTTGGACAAAGTTTCGTCCCTATCTATTGGCCGGATGCTTAAAATTGGCTTATCCCATCATGTCATCAGCTCAACGTGAGATCTAACATTGTGTAATAAGTTAATTCCGAAGATGCAGAACCAATAGCTTACTAATAGACACGATCCACTAGCTAGAGAAGTTACCTTTACTCAACTACTGGTAAACACACTTCTAGCGATATCCTCTTCAGTGAATATAGCCTCTAGGGCTGTGTCAAACTCATTTTAAATCTAATGAAACCTTATAACTAATATGAAAATCATAATTTTGCTGGCTACCTTATTCCAGAAGCTGAGTTTCAGTTATGTGGGATAAATCTAGTTTCTAACAAAAATTCAAGGATGGACTTGTTTACACTGAAATGTTAAGGTAGAGCAGAAACGGATATAGCTTTAAGTATTACAATATGAAAAGTGACAACTAAAATGTTATAGGTTTCTTCAAGTTGAGCTTTCCATGTCTTGCAAGTTGCAACAGAGAAATGTACAAAGACATTGTCATGGATTTAGTACGCGAAGATGATGTGAATTATTTATCTGCAAATACATACCTCTATATCAGAAATTTGAAGATTATTGACTTGGTTGTCTGTCTGAGGTCAATTTCATGTGCCATTTTCTGCTCTTATGCACTTTCTCCTTTAGTGATATAACTCTTTTTGATATACATACAATTATGGTAATTGATTTTTGACATTCTTCAATAATTTAGTCCACTATTTACTTTCAGGGTCGATTTGAGCTTTTATCTTTGTCTGGATCATTCACAGTCTCTGACAATAGTGGCATAAGAAGTCGGACCGGTGGATTGAGTGTCTCACTAGCTGGCCCTGATGGTCGTGTGATAGGAGGTGGTGTTGCTGGTCTATTGACAGCTGCTGGCCCCATCCAAGTATGATATTTTCTTTACTGCTTTGTTTCAATTTCTGAAAGATTTACTTATAGAAGTTGAAATTTTTGTCCTCACTGTGAATCACAACTAGTTGTGAGTTTTGAAATTAATGTCCTGCATAAGCTATCTCAAAACATAGTATATTAGTGAGAACATATTAAAAAAATGCATATATGCAATATTTGGCAAATGACAGCAGTCAAAATACTATGTAGTATATTAACTAAGGTTTATCTTCTACGTTGAATAACCAAAATCTTTGAACCTGTTATGTTTTATGTACCGGTTTAATGGTTGAAAACTTGAAATAAGTGGAAAGTCAAAGATTGATAGTCTTCTTAACAGATTTTTGGTCCTCTATATTTTTCACAAAGGGGAATTATCAGCACTATGAAGAGTGTATCCTGATTTTATGACTCGTTCATCTACTTCTATTGGAAATTTATGTTAGCAATGGTTTCAGATTGTAGTGGGAAGCTTTATGCCAAATGGTTACAAGACCCATAAAAGAAAGCACCACCGTGAACATACAGTGGCCTCCCCTATTTCAGGTGCTCCAGATACAGTGACAGCAGCAAGACCTATCTCACAAGCAAAACCTGATGGTGAATGCTTTCTGATACCTACGTCTCAGTTACCAGAACAAAGCCAGAGAGAATCTGTCTGTGATACAAGCGATAAACAGAACCTAGATGCCATACCTAATGCTTCTAATTGGAATAGTTCTGAAGATTTTTCAGATCAGAGGCCATCCCCAGACATCAATATATCTTTGCCTGATGAATAGAAGGTTTTTGGTACTGTTTTTTGTCTTATGATGTTTCACTTTCATGTCAATAATCTTCCTACATTCCATCATTTTGTAACTTTTTTCTTATTCTGTTTTCAGGTGACGCAGAGGCTGAGATGATAACTGAATGGAACTTTGTCATGACAACTAGGTTATTTGACATAATGTACAGTTGTCAGAAATTAGAAAGGATTATTGCGGACTCATTATTTTTTTATCTTACAGTTTCTGTTGAACACTTCCAAGGTTTCTCTCTTCTTCTTTTCTTCTTGGGTTGGGAGGTAGGTGGATGGGATGATCAAAGAGATTGTAAGCTATTCTGTTGGGATTGTTTCAGTAAGATTACTGGTATTTTTTCACTTTTGCACATTTATGACACTTCGATCAGTAGCTTTCTTGTGCTTTAAAATGTGATATCAAGAGTTTTATGGATCCAAGAAGAATTTACTACCAAACAAAATTGGCAGTGATGAGAACCATAATTTGCATGGATGATTTTGGCATGGTGTGCCCTAACAGACTCCGCGGTGTTATACTGTTATTGCATGCTATGGATAATTCCATATGGATCAGTTATGATATCCGAATAATAACCATATTTTGCATCTGTCAGGCCTATATCACCCTTGGGACCTAGCAACGTCTAGGTTTCATTCACAAACTCAAATTGTTAATTAGCAGTTTAGCACTCATGAGGAGAAAAAATACTTATGTATTCATAGACTAATACTTTCAACATTTTTCAATCGTCAGATTTGATTTAAATTTTATTATATAATATTTTAAAATTAATTCAATGGCATGTATAATTTATATTATGTCATGTGTTATGATTTTAATGGAATGTAGTAATCTCATATTACATTAAAATTTCTCTGAGAAGAGAACTTAAATGGATTGATTATGTTTTAATCTCTCCACAAAGCCATGTTTCAATTGCTCAGTCTTGAATTTTAATAACTATACTGTGTATTTATGGTAAATGGATGAAGGAAATTTTCAATAAATTATCCAAAATCTAAAACAAAAATATTTTTTCTTACTTAATGCTGGGTTATTAATGAACATCGTGCTGACACGTGTCAAGAGGTTTATTCGGGTCCTCCTTCATATATCTAAAGAGCGGGAAGATGGGGCTCTTTGCTCACTATCGTTGGTTTCTTGTTGAATTGTGTATGTTCCTCCTTTCATAATAAGTATGTGATAGTCAAGTTGGGCTTTCAGGCGCTGGATCGTGAACTTCATATTGTTGAGTTGGCAGGCTCATTCAATCTGCTAAATGCTAACTATCGACATAGGCCATTGAGTCTAGTTATCCAGTTTGCAAATAGTACTTAGAAACTTCAACTTCGAGCCACTTCTGACCCAAAAGAAAAAAGTTCAAGCTAGTCTTAAGATTTTCTTTTTCTTTCTTTCTTCATTGATAATATGATCTCAAAAAGTTAAAGCATTTTGTAATTAGATGAATAGTTGGCAATTTTCTTTAGCCTCTAATTCTCTTAAATCCCTATCGACGTCCACTTTGACAAAAAATTGTTTATATAAATGGTGGAATTGAAAAATGAAAAAAATTATGAAATAAAGATAATGATGTACTACGTCTAGGCGACCCTTTGTAAACTACTGTGAGGAATCTCTTACCAGATCACTTTCAGTACAACTCAACCTTGACCTTTTCGGCTTCCCAGCATGTTGATAACTCTTGAGCCAGTGAGCACTCAAACAATGCGACGGATGCCCAATCCTCACATAACATGTGGCTTTTTAGCAAAACAACATTAACTACTAATTCACCTAAAGTATATAAAAAGGAATTACAATCCTTCTACTATTGAAACACCTTACATGTGAATGAATTTTATTTTTTTTTGGTTTTAATTATTTTATTTAGAATAGGTAAAATAAGTAAACTAATGAGGATAAAAATTTCAATTTAAACAATTAAAATTAAAATTTACTTAAATCTAATCAAATTTAAGTGAATTTTTACATACACACAATTTAAAGTAAAAGAATTTCAAAATCAAATTAAATCTTATTTTATAACTTTTCAAACAAAAAATTTCATTTATAAATGAGTAATACTACACAACTAGAAGAATTTGTTAAAATTCAGCAAGAATGTGTGAAAATTCAAAAGTTATTGTTGGATAAATCAAAATAATAGATACTACTCATTCATCATTAAGTCAATAATAATGCCAACTTGATCATTCTGACAAAAAATTCTAACTATCTAATATTTTTTATTATAAATAAAATCAATTCACAAAATTTATTATTCCAACATAGTCAAGAGTTATTCTCTAATTGATTGTCAGAAGGCCCATGATAAAGATTATCCACTAAATATAGAAAGACAACCAAAATAAATGCATTACTAAAAAAAAAAAAAACAAATTTTACAAATTTGATTAGTATGTATCTTTAGAATTCTTTTTGTATTTAGCATTTGTGCTATATATCACGTTAGTCTCCTTTGAATGCAATTACCTACTTCATTGTTCCATTTGTTTTTCTTTCTTTAAATTCCCTTTGCTATTAGGATTAACTGCGTTCGTATTAGGGATGTTTTGGGGTGAACGGTTTGAGAGTAGAAGACAATATTGACTAGTAGAAGAACTATCAATGTTAAGGCCTGTTAAGTGGATCTACGGTTATTGAAGTTCTTCGGATTATAACTACCAGAGTTTCAGGTGAGCTTTCTATTACATTGAGGGTCTTGTTCAAAAACGTGAACTAAACTAAAGTTGATCTCGAAGAACTTAGAAAGATTGAAGAATAAAAAGGACCTTCTGGCTGTTATAGTCTTCGGTTCGAGACTGAGATGTTGTGGAATTTTCAATGTGGTTGTAGTGTAGTGTCATCTAATGCTTGCCACTAAAGCTCATGAATGGAAAATTGTCAAACGCAGCAAAATAGTTGGCACTAGACGGTACACATACATATGTACCTATATAGAATTGGCTAGGAAAGGGTTAATGATTGCATTGCAGCTGGCACTTTACAAAGTTTAAAGCATTGTTTGTGTTTTTCGTATTCCTTTTTTAACCAAGAAAAGGGAATTTCGATTTTTTTATTGGTTACTTGCAAGCGACACATCACATTTGTCTTTCGTTGTAATGCGAAGTCAAATCTCGTAGCAGATGGCTTCAAATTAGTTAGCTTCCGTGACACAGAAATGTCATAACTCGTAGTCTGGTCCATATTTGATAAAGAGCTAGCTAAGCTTGGAATGCTTCCATTGGTTGGGTTCTCGTGTCCCATTTTCCTCTCTCGCCCTTCATCTATATTCAAAAAATAATTTAAGGTTATGTTTAGAATTAATTAAAAATAAAATTAATTTAATTTGGTTTGACTTAAAAATTAAATTTTATATTTAAAATTTATTATAAAATTATATTTGAATTGATTTGAAAATTAATTCTTATGTTTGGAACTTATTAAAAATAAAATTGGTTTAATTTAATTTAATTTTTTTATTTTTTTAACTTTATATTATTGTGAATAATATTGATAGGTTAATAAGGTAAAATAAAAATGTTAGTAAAATTAAAATAATAAAACTAAATAATGAAATTTAAAATCAAATCAAATCCACTCAAATTTAAATCAAATATTAATTTTAAACATTCCAAACACACTGTATTATGTTTTACCTTGTTTGATGCATTTCAAATTATGTTTTTCTTTTGTTGTGCTGTATTTTTGTTCTGCTACATGTTGAATGTTTAATCCATTTTCTTTCAAGTGTATATTAGGCGTTTTAAGTTAGTGTTTCAAGGATTCCTTTGAAATTTCATAGTTTTGATTGACTAAGCATTTTAATTACTTGTATAGCTCTTACTAAAAGCTTGTTTAGATAAGCTTATAAAAAAATAACTTCTTTTATAGACTTCTTTTTAATAGAGTTTTTTTTTAAAGAAAAAGTTATCTTGTATTTGGATGCAATGTTTGTAAAGTACTTTTAAGTAATAAAAGGATTTGTAAGTTTGTTTGGATAAGAAAGAACAAAAGAGTTCTTTATAGCAAAATTACTAAAAATATAGAGTATCAAAAATAATGGAGGTAGGGTTTACAAGAGGAAAAAAATAGACGACAATAGATGTAATTTTTAATAAAAGAAAAAAGTATTTTTGTCAATAAATTATATTAAAAATCATTTCTCCTTCTCTTTTTTTCAAAAGCTGAAGATTATTAGCTTCTAAAAAAAATAATAATTAAACTTTTTTTTAATTTCTACTTTTTTTAAAATTTCATCTAAACATACATAAAAATTTATAAAAGTACTTATTTTTTTAAAAAAAAGAGTGCTTTACTTATAAAAAAAAATGTCTATCCAAATGCACTCTAATTGTGATGTATTTTCGAAGCTATTATATACACTTGTATTCTGTATGATTTATTTGTCATATCTTCGAAAATTCTCCTGATTTTTCATATCTTATTTGTATGTTTCTTTAATCTTGATTTTCTTCCTAACTTAACCGAGAAGCTATTATATATATACACTTGTATTCTGTACTTCCTAATTTTTCTTATCTTTTTAATGTTTTTCCTATGCACAAATTAAATTTTCATTTTTATTAGTTTCCTAGTCTATCTTGTATTTTAAATATATTTTTAATATACTATTATCTTATCTTTTAAATGTCTTTCCTAAATATCAATTCATTTTTTATTTTTATTGTTTTCCTATATATGTTGTTTCCTAGTTTGTTTTTGGTAATTGTTGCTTCCTAGTTTATCTTATCTTTTAAGTGTCTTTCTAATTTACTAATTCATTTTTATTTTTTATAATTTAACCATTATCCTTAATTTGTTTCCTATTTTTTTAATTTGATTTATTTTTTAAATTATCTTTATACGTTTATTTTTAATTAGTTAATTAATGCTTGCATATAACCTTTCTTTGACATTATATATACATGATAAAAGAATTTATATTTCACTTTATTTTCTTAAGTTTGAATTTCTTTGAAAGATATGAAAAATTAAATTCTTATAAACTCACTAAACTCGATCTAAATAAGAAAATACCTGCCAATTCCTCTTGGGTGCAAATTTTATCTGTAAAATTATATTTCTCATACATATAAAATGTTATTGTACAAAAGTAATTACATCAATTATGTCACTAAAAGAATTTGATCTTAATATACTAACATATAATTGGATGATTGTATAAGTTTAATATTAACATTAAATTAAAATTAATTCCATTAATTAACGAAGCATGTAATAAAAGAGTCCTGCTATGTCAACCGCACGATTTAATCAAAGTCAATACTGATTCAAACTAGGCAACAGTAATTGATTATGCAGTAGATGACAAACCAATGTGTTTGAACTAGTTCGCTGGCACTATTCAGCACACATTTTCGGTGCATGGTTTTGATGCATTTACTGCTTTCCTTCGTAAATACTAAGAACTTGAGGGAGCATTCTTATTTTCAAAACATGCATGTGGTGTTTGGTTTAAGATTTAAAAAAATATTTTTAGGAATAGTATGTTTAGGAATGATATTCTCAGGAATGGTATTCTCAGGAATAATGATCACTACGTTTGGTTAATTAAAACTTTTTTCAGGAATGACTTCAATCGCCGGCGACAGTAGCCGATGTCGTCTGTAACCGTCAACCACTAGAGGCAACAGACGTGGCTAGATTCTGGTGATTAGGGTTGTGGCTTAAGTCGTCGAATTCCGGTAACTGGTGTGGTGACTAAAGTCGTCGGTCATTGTTAGCCGTCGTCGGCTTGCGATGGCTAAATTCCGGTGACTATCACAGAGGCTGAAGTTTCTGGCCACCTTCAAATGAAGGCGGTGACGGAGGTAGCCGGATTTCGGTAATTGGCTGCTATGGACAGTGGTTGATGGTGGCCGATGACGGTCACCGACAATGATATGACAGTTGTTGGTTAATGATATGTCAATAGAAATGTAGATATTTTGGACATTTCACATGACAAAAATATTCCCATACCATGAGAATGTTACAAACCCACCTCCCCTATAAGAATGAAAGTGTAGAAATATTGGTTAAAAATCATTTCCGGGAATAATTTATGAAGGGAATATTTTTTTAAAACTTGTATCAAAGATGAGAATCCAACACTTTTGTGTAAAACATTTTAAGAATGAAAAAATAATTCGCCACCCAAACGGCCGAAAAGTGCATGGTAATCAATGCTGTGAAGAGCTAGACGACGTGTGAACAACCTTAGGATTCAAGTCTAAGTCGCGTGGAGGAGAATAGGTGAAAGGGAGAAAGAAGGTGAAAGGTCTGGTATAAGACAGTAACACACAGACACATACACTATTCACGTTCACATTCACATTCACATCTCACGGATTTTTTTATTTTTTTTGGGTACAGACATCTCAAGGAATATGAAAGCTATGTCACCACTCGTAAACGAACCTAATTCGGCTCTTCGAAGGATAGATGCAATTCAATTTTTATGTTTAGAATTTATTAAAAAAAATTATTTTATTTTATTATTATTATTATTATTATTTTCTATTTATATCATTATGAATGATATTAAAATAAATTAAAAAATCAATTAAGATAAATCTTACCATATTTAATAGGATTTTTAAATTTAAACTATTAAAATTCACTGAATTTTAAAAATCAAATTATTTTTAATTTTTTAATATTCTAAATGCAAAATTTAATTTACAAGTCAAATTGAATATCATTTTTTACATTTCAAACACATTTTACACAAGTTTAATTATAATAACAACTACTTTAAAAGCTTAATTCTTTAAGTAATATGTTAACATATCATTAGGTGATGGAGATTACTCCCGTATCCATATTTTATTGCAGGGTACTGATACTCAGGATGAGTTATTTAGCATGCATTAGTTGTTATTTCTATTTAATAGATTTTTTAACATTTATTATGAAACTAACTGTCAATAAATGATTGATAACTCATGTTGAATAATATATCTATCAGAGTACTATAGCAACTCTTTTAAATGACAATATTTTATATTTTATATTTTATTGAGTTGCTGGTTACATCGATGTTTTGTAAAAAAAAAATTCCAAACAAAAAAATCACAAAAATTACTAATCTTCTCAACTCGATGTTTCAGTTTTTTGATTTTATTGGGTTACTGAATTTAATTGGAAAATAATTACCATGATGAACCAGATCGATAAAAGATTATTCGGCTCATCGGGTTTTTTATTAGAAAGAATGACCCTTACAACGTTTAGCGTGAAGAAAAGTTAGACAAATTGATTTATTTTTAAAATTAATTAAGTATTTAATTAATTTAATTAATAATTTACATACAGTTAATCATGTATTAAATATCAAAATAAAAATAAATTATTAATTAACTGCATGTAAATTATTAATTAAATTAGTTAAAAACATAATTAATTTTCAAAAAGAACTAATTTGTCTAACTTTTCCCTTACGCCGAATGTGAGGATCATTCTCCCTTTTAATTAAGGAAAATGACTCAAATATTCATCTTGATGAACAGTAATGATCATTTGGTTCGTTTTAAAAATTAACAAAGTATTCAATTACATTAACCAAGTATTCAATTACATTAATCAATAATTTACATATAATTAACTAATAATTTATTTTCATTTTAATACTTAATACGTAGTCAACCATATATAAATTATTAATTAATGTAATTAAATAACTAATTAATTTCAAAATAAATCAAATAATTATTATTATTCTTCTAGCTGAACATTAGCATATTTGTGCTTTTAATTAAACCGGCCAAGCCAATATGAGTTTTACAATTATCTTCTATTGTGTACTATAATATTATGAGTAATATATCGATTTGGAGACAAAAAAGATGTAAGTCATGTAACACATCAATCATCCCCACGGCCACGCGCGTATGATGTTATTCTTATGGGCTTAGGCGTTTAGCGTTAGTATTATTACTAGGTGCTAACAAACCAACTTTTGCTCCGAAGTTCAAACATTAAACTCCACACAAACGGGGATTATTTCAGTATTTCCCCCCTTAAATATTAATATTTAATGCAAATTATCAAATATTTATTAATTATAAATTATATTTAATAAATTTTTAAATATTTATTATTATGAAATTAATAATTAGTAAATACTTAATAATTTATTTTAGATATCAAAGTCATAATGATATTATAACAATGGGAGTTGTTATGGTACTCTAATAAGTTTAGTACTCAGGATAAGTTGTCAATTATTTATTGACTGTTAATTTCACAATAAATGTTAGAAAATCTATTAAATATAAATAACAACTAATGAATATTAGACAACTCATCCTGAGTATCGATACCCTGAAAAAAAAAAAAACTGAAATAATGCCCTATAACAACTATCATACTATACAGTTGCACCGACTGCTGATTGGGTATTAATTATATATAATGATTAGGTCATTAATTTTATTAATGATTACATTTAAAAGAATAAATAAACTATAGGCTAAAGAAATGGGAATCTCTCTGAATCTGCCTTTTTTTTTCGCCATTCTGAATCTGCCTTTGAAAACGAAAGTTAAAGACACTACCTTCAACCAACAGTTGTTGAGTGCACCCTTGTTCGGCGTCTTTTAGACTTTAATTAGAAAGTTAAACCAAAACACGCATGCATGTGTTTTGTATTGTGCCAAAAACAAATGCCGACGCTTTGTTTGGCTGTTAAGACAAAGACTTGAAACTAAAATGATAATAATGCTAAGGATAATTCAAGATGAATAATAGTAAGGTAAAAGTCGAGATGATTCACAAATTATAATTTTGATTATCATAATAATTTGTATTAATACCAATAAATGATTGTGAAATGAAATTTTAATTTGACGAATGAAAGAACAATATATAGGTGGAGATTAAGAGAGTTTTGTGATATTGATGCTGATTACCCCTCCCCCCAAACCCTATCGTATTCAATACAAAAGGTGCATTTTTTTTTTAATTTTGGTGAGAATACAAAAGGTACATTGTATATAGCCTACAGTTTGCTCACCACAATTTAACTAAAAAAATCCACACGAAACCACATTGATATAACAGCATGTCGATGGCGTCATAGTAAATCACTATATATCATTTGAATGAAGCAAAATTGAAGTTAATTCAAATTTGGCGGATTATTGAGCAAGTTTTACTTCTTTTTGACACTTAATTTTGTTCATGCAAATGGCACAATCTAGTCCTAAACCAAGCTAATCTATCTTAATGATTAATGTTAACACCATATATTAATTATAGATAATGTTTCGTTTGCGTGTACGATAAAGACATAAAACTAATAGATAATGCTGAGGGTATAAAGTCTAAGTCTATAATGAATAATAATAATAATAATAATGTGTAAGAGGTGACCATTCACCACTTGAAAGCAAGTTGAAGTTAATGACTAGTATTAACACGCCGATTAAAAATTCTATTTATATATCATTTGACTAAGGCAAGAGTATTAGGTGAAGATTAAGAAAGTTTTGCGACTATATATTGATAACGATTATTCCCTCCCATCACTTCCTCTTACTGGATCGTATTCATTACAAAAGGTATACCACACAACCTACGTTTACTCGCCAAACTTGTACTATACTACTAAAATCCATTAAAAAAAGCCCCTACTCTCAACCAATCAAGAGGTGACATGTGTCATAATAAAATATTAAATAAATAATTTATAACTGAAATGATGACACATGTCACCTCTTGATTGGTTGAGAATAATACTCTCAGTGTTTCCAAGAATTTCTCGAAGTATGAGGGCTTTCTCTCGTGCGTCATACAAAAAGTGAGACACGGTGGGTCATTGAAAAAAGTAAACATACTACTGAAAACAAGTAGACATTTTATAGCGTGTCGTTGAAAAATAAATAAAGACTCCACGCTTCACCGTACTCATTTTCTTTACGTTTTATCTAAAAGGCCCTCAATGTATATAAAATATTATAATAACTTACAAAGATTGCATTGAAAATGTTTTAAGGGTTATTTATTTAATTAATTAGTTTTAGTGCTTATGCAATGTACGAATTTGTAAAATGAGTAAATATTGTTAAATAATTATGAAAAACTGATTAAAAATATACATAAAATTGAATGATTGCATGATAAATTTATTTGATTAAATATTTAATTAAGTGCTTATATTTACAAAAATCAAGGAACTACAAATTTTTTACATAATAACTCTAAATATATTAGGAGTAAATAAAACAAATTGAGCCAATAAATAAAAAAATAAAAATTGAAAAACTATAGTCATTTGATGATAAATATTTTATTAAATGCCTATATTTTCCAAAATTAAGGAGTTACAAATTTTTATATGTAATTATATTTGCTTTGATAGCTATTTGATTGAGGAATAAAATATTATTGTCAAAAATTAAATGAAATCAAATTAATTATAATTAAAATTTGGATTTGAATTCATAATTATAATTGAAAAAACCTATGAAAATTACTTTTTAATAATAATTTTGGGAACCATTATGCAAAGTAAAATAAATTAAATACAGAAGAAGAAATACTCATTTATAATTGACATCCGCATAAAGGGTTAATTTTTTTTTTGCTATAAGAGTAACAAGTGTCATTGGTGAAACTTGAATGAACTCTTTCTTATAATATAAATTGTATTTAATACAACATTTAGGAGAAAATTAAAAGAATAAGCCTTTAAATAAAAATTTGAAATTTAAAAAGCTATAGTCATTTAATAATAAATATTTGATTAAATACACATATTTAAATAAAAACCAAGGAGTTACAAAATTTTAACATAATAATTCCAAAAATTTTAAGAGAAAATTTAAAAATTTAATCAAAACTTATGGTAACTTTTATCTAAAAATATTGTAACTTTTTTTTGATTTATTGTAAATTATTGTAACTTCATTCAATTTTGTTCTAACTTTTATCTAAAACAATTATAATTTTTTTTAGATATATTGTAAATTTTATCTAAAATTACTGAGACTCTATTCAAAATTGTTGAAATTGTTATTAAAAAATATTGTAACTTTATTTAAATTAATTGTAAATTTTATCAAAAATATTGTAATTGTTTACATATTTGTTGTTACTGTTATTTAAAGTTACTATAACTTTATTCAAATTTATTGTAAATTTTATCTAAAAATATTGTGAATTTTTATAAATTTATTGTAAAATTTTAAAAAAATTTATTCTAATTTTATTCAAATTTATTGTAACTTTTATCTAAGAATATTATAACTTGTTTAATATTTATTGCAAGTTTTATCTAAAATTATTGTAACTTTATTCAAATTTGTTGTAAATTTTATCTAAAATATTGTAACATTTTTCAGATTTATTATAAATTTTATCTAAAGTTATTATAACTTTATTAAAATTTGTTGTAAATTTAATCAAAAAATATTGTAACTTTTTTTAAGATTTATTGTAAAATTTATAAAAAATTATTGTAACTTTAGTTAAATTTGTTGTAACTTTTATTTAAAATATATTGTAACTTTATTTAAATTTTTATAACTTTTGCCTATAAAAATTATAACTTTTTTTCAAATTTGTTGTAACTATTATTTAAGTTATTGTAACTTTATTCAAATTTGTAGAAATTTTATCGAAAAATATTGTAGTTTGTTTTTAAGTTTTATTATAAATTTTATAGAAAATAATTGTAACTTTAATATAAAAATATAGTAATTTTTTTCATTTTTATTTCAATTTTATTTAAAAATATTGTAACTTCATTCAAATTTGTTGTAAATCTTATCGAAACATATCGTAACTTTTTTCAGAATTATTGTAAAATTTATATAAAATGATTGTAACTTTATATAAATTTTTTGTAAATTTTATCAAAAATATTTTTTTATATTTACTATAAAGTTTATTTAAATTATTGTAACCTCAATCAAAATTTTTGTAACTTTTATACAAAAATATTGTAATTTTATTCAAAATTTTTGTAACTTTTATCTGTAAAAAATATAACTTTTGTTAGATATATTGTAAATTTTATCTAAAATTATTTTTGAATTATTATTGTTTGTTGTAATTTTTATCTAACAATATTGTAACTTTAATTAAATTTGTTTTAACTTTAATCTAAAATATTGTAACTTTTTTCTGATTTTATGAAAATTTTATCTAAAGATATTCTAACTTTATTCAAATTCATTGTAACTTTTATCTAAAAATATTGTGATACTATTCAATTTTGTTTTATTATCTAAAAATATTTTCATATTTTTTTGTAAATTTAACCTATATGAAAAATGTTACAGCAAATTTGAACAAACTTACAATAATTTTAGATAAAATTTACAACAAAATATGAAAAAAATTTACAATATTTAGCTTAAAGCTAAAACAAGTTTGAAGTCCTAATATTTTTAAATAAAAATTACAATAATTTCAGGAAAATTTATACTATATCTGAAAGAAGTTACAATTTTTACAAATAAAAGTTACACCAAATTTAAATAAAGTTATAATATTTTTGTACAAAAATTACAACAAAATTAAATAAAGTTACAATAATTTTAGATAAAATATATAAGAATTTTGAAAAGAGTTACAATATGTTCACATAAGATTTACAAATTTTTTAAATAAAGTTACAATAACTTTAGATAAAATTTAAAATGAATCTAAAAAAAGTTCTAATATTTTTCGATAAGAGTTACAACAATTGTGAACAAAATTACAATATTTGTAGATAAGAGTTATAATAAATTTATATAAATTTAAATTTTATAAATAAAATTTGCAATGTATATGAAAAAGTTTTTAAAAAAATCAATAAAAGTTACAACGAATTTGAATAATATTTATAGCATTTTCAAGGAAAAGTTACAACAAATTTTATTAAAGTTACATTAACTTGAGATTAAATTTACAATAAATCTTAAAATAAAATATCATATTTTTAGATAAAAATTATAACAATTTAATTAAGTTACAATAATTTTACATATAATTTACAATAAATCTGAAAAAAAAACTTGCAATACTTTTAGATAAATATTTCCATAAGTTTTGGTTAATTTTTAAATTCTTTCTTAAATTTTTTTGGAATCATTTTGTAAAAATTTTGTAAGCCCTCAGTTTTTGTATATATAGGCATCTAATCAAATATTTATTATCAAATGACTTTAGCTTTCTTAATTTTAAATTTTGTTTAATGCCTCATTTTTTTAGTTTGTTCCTGAATTTTTGTATTAAATGAAATTTATGTTATAAAAGATAGTTCATTTAAGTTCCACCAATGTCACGTGTCACTTTTACAATAAATTTTTTCTGTTTTTTAACCCTTCTTACATATGTCATTCATAAATGAGTATTTCTTATGTATTTAATTTATGTTTACTTTGCAGTTTAATTCTTTCTTAATGGCTCCTAATGTTATTATTAGAAATTGAATTTCATACGTTTTTTTTATTAAAATTATAAATTCAAATACAAATTTCTAACTATTAAAACAAATATAATTACATCAGAACATTTGTAACTCTTTGATTTGTGTAAATATAAGCATTTAATCAAATATTTATCATCAAATGACTATAGCTTTTTTAATTCTATTTTTTTATTTAATGGCTCATTTTTTTTAATTCACTCCTAATATTTTTAGATTTATTATGAATTTGTAGCTCTTTGATTTTTTGCATATTTAGCCAATTAATCAAATAAATTTATCATGCAATCATTCAGTTTTATATATATTTTAATGAATTTATTATAATTATTTAATAAAATACATTACTTATTTAATAAACTTATACATTGTACAGGTAGTAAAACTATTTACTTAAATAAATAATACTTAGAATATTTTCAATGCAATTCTCAATAAGTTAATATAATATTTTATTTACATTGAGAGGTTTTATGATGATTTAGAGACTTAATTATTTGTAAGAAATGAGAAAAGAAAAAAATAATTGAAGTGAAAAAAAGGTAAAACGCAAGAGGAAAAAAACGAGTACCATGTGCCATTTTAATTTTTAACAGACTTTTTTCAATGGCATAGCGTGCGTCGTTTTGGGACGACGTACGCTAGTCAATCTCCAAAGTATGTGATGTAACAATGATATTATAATAAATTTATATGGTTTATTTGGATGTTTGAAATTTTAGGAGAATGAAAGGGAAAAAAACCAAAAGAATAAATAAAGAGAAGGAAATGAAAGAGGAAGAAAATGAGGTATTAAATATTTTTTTTTGGGGGTTTGGATATTTAAAATTTTAAAAAAATCTTTAAAATTAGAAAATTGTGCAATGATCCTCAAAATAAATAAAGAAGTACTTTAAAAAATGACATGATAACCTCTCATTATAAAATTCCCAAACAAGAAGAGTTAACTAAAATCTTCAATTCTTATATTTTCTCTCTTTTTTTCTTCCCTCCAAACATAATAATAAACTTAAAGCAACAAAACTGAGTTTCGCTTTTATCTTGACATCATTTTGTCTCACTTTTGCAAAGATAAGTTAATGTTATATAGTACACATGAATTAGGGATTTGTGGGAGGTGCCAATTTATATTAAATATAAGTATCATAAATTATATTAAGAATTATTAGTATAAATATTAAAAATTTAATGTATTATTTTTGACATAAATGATTTATGATATATTTATAAAATATTTCTTTAATCATAAATCAATTAATTCAATGAATTATAAGAAATGAACATCTTATATAAATTAAAAAAAGAAAAAGAAAAATGAAGATGTACTTATGAAATTTAAATTTTTTAATCTAAAAAGTTAGTTAAGCAAAGATAAAAATAAATAAAAATAAAATTAAATATATAACACAAAAATAAAATTTTACATTGTCGAATAGCGAACCAACTTGCATTAGGTTAGCTTATTTTTGAATTAAGTTGGACCAACCCATAATTAATTCAGGTTGAGATTTTTTTAGCTCAATTCATGTTTTTTGTCGGGTTTTGACACTTTTATTTATGGTCAATGGGAGTTGGCTCACATAATCAGACCTTTTGCTCAAGTTAGTCATGATTTATATTCAAATTTAAGATCCTTTTACTAGTAAGTGATATGTAAACTTCATTATAATTCTTCATTAAGATTTATGATATACCTGACTTTAGATTAAAGCTAACCTTCTCCTGACCTAAATTGATAAAGCAAAAGAAAATTTGTTTGATTTGTTAAATTTGATAATTAGCATCTTTTTTATAGCGCATTATCATATTATATATATTATATATATATATATGGGCTAAAGCAGTTCAGATTATCTATCCTAAAATCAAGCAATTTTTAAATGGACTTCGTGCCACCTGAATTACGGTTTTTGAGCAATTCAAACACTTTTTTATTTGCGTCAAATAAATAAAATAAAGTATTTTCATTTTTTTAATTTAGAAAAAAATTGTTATAAAGAAAAAAAATTTGTTAAAAATTACAATCAATGATTAAATAACCGCTCAGACTAATTATTTTATTTATTTATTTTAAACTAAATAGTCAGTTTTGAGGCTCTATTTAAATGATAAAATTAGAATTAAAATCTATAATTCTAATTTAATTATAATTCTGTCAGATTTAGAATTTGATTAAGAATTTTAATTTTTATATTTGAGATAAATAAAAAATTAGGACATAAAATTGTAATTATGAACTAAATTAAAATTCTTTTGTTTGAATAATTTATAAAAAATTTATAAAAATATGATAACTAAATTTAAATTAATATATAATAAAAATTTAAAATTATTATAAATAAAATTTTCAGTGTAACTTGCGTTAACAGATTACAACAGCCTAATAATTGTCAAAATATATCTTCAGCAGCGATGATTGCCAAAAGACACAGGTAATGACGATGACCAAAAAATACCGACAGTAACGTGATCAAAGCACATTAGCGGTAGCTAGAATACCGGCAACGATTACCGACCATGATGCACCTTACAGAGAAACAATATGTGTAAACAACACGTATTATCACATCCTAGGTGTATGATGGATCCGAATTCATGATAACACAACTCATTAATTATTTTGTTTTCAATATCTGTTTCTTTTTCACTTTCATATATATTTAAATTTGATTTATATATTTTTTTTATACTGTTGTTAACAAAATTTTAAAAAAATTCACTATAGTAACAACTGAAGTCTAACTGAGATAAAAAAAAAATTAATGAATAATAATGTAAAGGTTGCTTATAATATTATATCAAAATTAAATTTATTTATTAATTAAAGGTCGATCAAATTGATAAATAATTTTTTTCATAAAATAAGACTCAAATTTAAATTTTAATGAGAGTTATTAAAAAATAATAATTTTTTTTATATTTTAAGATGATGATCGTAAATTAATCTTGTAAAAGTTTAAAGAACTTAATTCGTAACAATACCACAAGAACATTCTAAAAGGCTAATTAAATGATTGAAAAAAAGAAAAACTCATTTTATATTGAGATATTCCCACCCGACCTTCCTTCCCATGCTACCAGTGTATCACCTGTCATATATAAGCCTCCCACTTGTGGCTGCAACAGACAGGGGTTTTGGGGCATTGGGAGGGCAAAACCCATTATAAAAGGCAAAACAGAGAGAGAAAACAGAGCACCCACACCACTCCTGCCCTTACAAAATCAAAAAACACTCTCGTTTTTCTCTTCCTCTTCATTCATTTATCGCCCTTTTTTTTCCTTTCTTTTTTCAACCCTTTGTTTGCTTCCGCTTTGTCATTGTGGTGTTCTGCTTCTCTTTTCGTTTGATTACAGAAACAGAACAGTTTTTTAATTTCAGATAAGTGTTCTGGTCTGGGAGAGGCAAAGAGGCACAAGCCATTAGCAATATAACTCTTTCCTTTTCCAGGTTCTGGTCTCTCATTTCTGCAGAGCTCACTTTGGTAGAGCCTGCGTGGTTGTGTAACAAACTGCAAAGCTAAAAAAGTATAGTAGCAGGGTTTTCTTTCTCTCTCTAGCTTCCTTGTGGGTGTTTGCTAAGTAGTGGGGTTTGAGCAAGAGTGACTGACATTCCAGCTCTGCCTCCATTCTTTTTGCGTGACACTGAAGCAAAAATAATAACTAAGAAAAAAGGAAATATTCCTGCTTCTTTACCAAAGTTGGTTCTTTTAAATCCTTCTCGATCTAGTGGGGTTTGTCTTCACCCTTGGCAGCTTGTCCTTGGCCTCTCATTCCTCTCCTCTGTTGTTTCTGACAACCAAATTGCAGTAAAAACGTTTCAAATGGATCGGCTTTCATCTACTACTTTTCTTCCAGATGCATTTCAAGGTGCCAGAGATGACATTACCCTGCAACTTGGGTTGATTTGGAGTCAAATCAAAACACCATTGATCGTCCCGTTACTTAGAATAACAGTCTTTCTATGCTTGGCCATGTCGATTATGATGTTTATTGAGAGGGTTTACATGGGCATTGTTATTTCGTTGGTAAAGCTATTTGGTCGAAAACCAGAGAAGCGTTACAAATGGGAGCCGATGAAGGACGACATAGAGTTTGGGAACTCTACTTACCCAGTAGTCCTGGTTCAAGTTCCAATGTACAACGAAAGAGAGGTGATTTTCAATCGCTTTTTGGGTTCCAATTTACTGATCCCACTCTGTTCAATGTAAAGTTTTATAAGCACAGGGCATAGCATTTTTTTGAGTGACATAAGATACTCCTAAATGCAGGTTTATCAGCTATCAATTGGAGCTGCATGTGGGCTTTCTTGGCCTTCAGATAGGATCATCATACAAATTCTTGACGATTCCACTGATCCAACAATCAAGGTAGGCAGCAAAACCCATCATCAAAACCATCTCTGTAATGCATTTTTCCATGAAAAATTATTATCCAACGAACAAATCCCTTATTGGACATACAGTACATACATTGATGATTTGATTAATAAATTCGAGGGGTTCTGAAACATTGTGGCAAGTGAAAAAAAATGCAGGACTTGGTGCAGCTGGAATGCCATAAATGGGCAAGCAAAGGGGTAAACATAAAGTATGAGATTAGGAACAACAGAAATGGGTACAAAGCAGGGGCCCTCAAGGAGGGCATGAAGCACAACTACGTGAAGCAATGCGATTACGTTGCCATTTTTGACGCTGATTTTCAACCAGAGCCTGATTTCCTCTGGCGCACCATCCCATTCCTTGTGAACAATCCTGAACTCGCTCTGGTTCAGGCGCGGTGGAAATTTGGTAATTTTTTTTTTCTTTTCTCTCAAGCCTCAACAAACCCTTTTCTTAATTTACATTTTCTGTTCTCTAATGGAGGCTTTCTTCGGATTATCCTTAATCTGGTGTCTCAGATACTTGGATTCTAAAAACAGAGCTTGCTTTAAAAACTGTCGGTGGGTATTTTTTTGTTTTGGAAATGTTCAGTCTTTTTTTGTTTTGAATGACCCTCTAGTTTAGCCACGTATTCGTCTCTTATCGTCTTCACAAAAGATCAGTGTTATTTTCTTTCTTTGTTTGGTTTCTTTTGTCCCATGATCTGAAAAGAAAAAAAAAAGTGGGAATGGCAACTTAGCAAATCTTTTTTTATTTTTGGGTACTGTCTGTCATGGCTCATGAGAAATCATCCATGAACTGATAGATGATTATACATGATATATAACAATATTGGCTTTCGGGAACATATTATCACTGCTAATGATTCATTTATAGCAGGAATGGGGTTAGTTTCTGTGGCCGAAAAGTCAGATGAACTTTGGACCACCGCTTAATGGGGAAAAGAATAATTTGGTAGTAAAGGCCAGGGAGCCCAATAAATGGATCATAATAGTTACTTTGAAAAGTTTGTGTTAAGATTAGTAAGTAACTAAGATGGTCAAAATAGAAGTTGTTTCAAGTTTCAACAAACACAGAAATTTGAGTCAGAAGCACGAGTTTAATCCTGCTTTTGAAGTATTAGGATTTTTATTTTTATAAACCATGAGTATTGTTATACTTTGAAACTAATCTCATTTGGACTTAAGAATATAATAATTATAAAACATTCCAACAATAGCGACTTAAGAAATCAAACATTTGGCTTACACTTGGTATTGGATCCACCTACCTTGAAGTGTTAGCATTTGATATGTCAGTAGTGCATAAAAATATTTATATCAGCAGTAAGAAAATCTAAATGAAGAGACCAAATATGATTATCTTTGTTAGAATGTTATATATCCTTCAATTTTTTATATTTTATATTTTATTATAGTATTAAATCTCACAATGCAATATACTCTTTGGTGAAAAAAATAAATTGCAATTTTGATATGTTTTTCTAACAAATTACTTATCCAAGTAATTTAGTAAAGTTGCTTACACAAAGCAAAAACGAAAAAAAAAATTACAACCCGCTGCCATTCATCTAACCAGCATGCACAGTTAATTATGATATTCTGTAAAGCCTTTTAATTATTTTTAGTTACTTTAGTAGTACTAATCTTCATGATTTTACAACATGCCATATGCAATTTTTATGATGTAATTAGATTAAAGAAAAGATGATATAAAACAAAACTCGCATACTAATCATGCATTTAGTTAAGCAAAAGTAAATATATATTTATAAAACATTTTTTTTAGGAAATCGTATTCCCAGGAATGTGATAATATAATAAAGGAAAATAAAATAAAATAAAAAACATGATGATAATCTTTGAGGAAGGTGTGCAATCTGAGTGACTTTCAACTTCAAGAATGCTAAATGTGTAGGACCGGACCGGAGTCCATTTATCCAAGAATAATAGATTTGGGCATGTGCACCAGAAATTTTCTGCTTAGCCCTTTAAAGTTATTTTATCTAGGAAATTGTAGATCTTGGACGAGTCCAAACATAAATTATTGTGGATTGCTGTGACCGCATAGGACGGCAATACTTGAAATCTGATTGCATGTGTATTTCAAGGGGGTATATCTGTCTTATGAGCACAACACCGTTGTTGGTATTATTGTGGTTGTTGATGTCATGGTTGTTCTTATGATGTTTCTCCATCTCCTTTTTTCCTCTTATTTTTTTTTGTGTGGATTTTCTCGTTACACGAACCGAGTTTGGTAGACTCATTCACAAGTAATAAACAAAAAAGTTAATATATATTTTTCTTAGAACATACTCTGTCACATTCGAAAAAGAGAATCATCCTCTTCTACTGTTGCTGCCGGCAGCTGCATGTGCAATTTTAATGGCGGACCCTCATTTCCCAGTCACTGTCTATCTATACTAACCAACAGCTGAATTTATATCGACCTCCCTTCTGCAGAATCAATACTAATCTAATTATATGATGACATGACAATGGAAATTTCATGCCAGCAAGGTTGTTGAAGTAGCAATGTTTTTTTCTTTTTTCATTTCAGTGAATGCCGATGAATGCTTGATGACCAGGATGCAAGAGATGTCACTGGATTACCATTTTACTGTGGAACAAGAAGTGGGGTCTTCCACTTACGCCTTCTTTGGTTTCAATGGTAATCTGACGGGTGGCAAATATTTTCACTTTCTACAATAAAAAATGGAATTCAATTTCATCCATTTTCCATTTAAAAAAATAATGGATTTTAAGTGCAATAGTGGAAGTAAGCTCATGTTTTCTTGCGGCATGATGAATTTTCAACCAATTTTTGTACTCATAAATGGTATAGGGACTGCGGGAGTATGGAGAATTTCGGCGCTGAATGAGGCTGGAGGGTGGAAGGATAGGACCACAGTGGAAGATATGGACCTGGCTGTCCGAGCCAGTCTCAAAGGGTGGAAATTCTTATACTTGGCCGACCTACAGGTTCCATTTGTTTCCCAACTCAGTATAGTTCAATCCAAGTCAAAGTTCCCCACCTCTTTACATTTTACCAAAATTTCACGTGTGTGTTTGTGTGTGTGAGAGAGGAATGTTGACATTGGTTTTATTTTAATATATCTCCTATATATATGGTTTTGTTGATATGGCATGACTTTGTCTGTGACATGAGCTATTAATTTGACTACAGGTTAAAAACGAATTGCCAAGTACTTTGAAGGCCTACCGCTACCAACAGCACCGGTGGTCTTGTGGGCCAGCCAATCTTTTCAGGAAAATGGTCATGGAGATTATAAGAAACAAGGTAAAGTTGCTCCCCTGAATTAGCAGATATGCAGGATAAAATATATTGCCTATTTTAACGCTCTAAATTCAAAATTTATGTCCTTTGCAGAAAGTGTCTTTGTGGAAGAAGATACATGTGGTTTACAGCTTCTTCTTTGTTCGGAAGGTCGTAGCTCACTTCAACACGTTTGTGTTCTACTGCATTGTATTACCTGCAACAGTTGTGGTGCCTGAGGTTGTGGTCCCAAAGTGGGGAGCTGTATATATCCCTTCCATCATCACCATTCTAAATGCAGTTGGAACCCCAAGGTCTTGATTTCTCTGAAGTTTTCATTTGCTCTATTTGCCTCTACAATTCTGATCCCGAAACAATTTTCGTATTGGCACACGAGTTTTGTTACGAGGGACTTGAGTTCATGGTGAACCCTATATGTGATAACATGTCTAGGGCCTGAATATAGACACATGTTGCCACGTCTTGGGTGCATCATGGACCCGAGTCCATGTTAACACGATTCTTGGTGCACAATAAACACACCAGATTTGAGTTTTTGGTAGCATATGACTGCTTTAAACAATGTAATTAGGAATTCCTAGGAAGCATGAACGCCCTGGCTCTGTAGAGTGTTTCACAAGTTCTTTTTCCCTCTTCGAAATCTTAAATGTTTGCATGAGGCATTCCCAATTGGTCTAAAAAGGTTTAAAAACAATGAACTTGTGTTGCAAGTAGAACCTTGTTCAGTTTACTCAATGTGTTTCTTATTTTTTAGGTCACTCCACTTAATGGTCTTCTGGATTCTCTTTGAGAATACCATGTCCCTGCATCGAGCAAAGGCAACAATTATTGGTCTACTAGAGGCTAGTCGAGTGAATGAATGGATTGTCACTGAAAAACTTGGAGATGCTCTCAAGAGTAAAGCTGGCGGCAAAGCACCCAAGAAGCCTCGATTCAGGATTGGAGACAGGTATAAAAGGGTATTCTTGGCTCAGTTATTAGATAACCTTCACTCTTTCACTTGTTAGACGATATTGGAGTGCTCACCTATGTTTGTCTTCTTTGTGTTGAAATATCATTAGGATTCACTTGCTAGAACTTGGTGTTGGATTCTACCTCTTCTTCTGTGGCTGCTACGATGTTATGTTCGGGAAAAACCACTTCTTCATATTCCTTTATATCCAAGCATTTGCTTTCTTCATCATGGCATTTGGATATGTTGGCACCTTCGTTCCCAACTCCTAGAAGGACTCGGCAATTCTTCATTCACCAGTTCCGATTTCTGTGCCTTCAATATCTCTGGGTTGTATTAAAGTGTTTACATCATAGTTCTGTCAAATTACAGCTTGTTATGGTATAAATCATAAAAGAAAGGGTGGTCATTCTTCAAGGTTCTGCATAATAAGAGTCAGTGACTCGAAAGAGTTAGTTTTCTTGTGAATATTCGACAAAGATATATAAGGAAAATTACAGAAGAAGTTCTTCTCATGGAAATGAAGTATACAGAAAATGAACACCTGTCTACTGGCATCGGTCCTCTGGGGGGCAAACATCTTTGATTGGACGGATGGTTTGTTAAGAGTTTTTTTCTTTTTAATTTTTTTTAAACTATTCTTCCTTTTGTCTTTCTTTACATTGTACTTGTTTAAAGAAATAAGCAGCTTCAAGATAGATTATACAAAGTTCAATGTTGGATCTCCTTTTTGTCTGTCTCTCTATGTCTATTAGTCAATTTTTACAGAAATTACTAAATGGGGCAGAGTGCAGGACATGGATTCCCTAATACCAACAACAAATTAGTGGATGTTCCTGCAAGGAAAGTGAATATATATCTTAATCTAATATCATTATAAAACTTTTTACATTCACACTTATTAAAAGAGTTCGAACTTTCAATTAAACTCATATTTTAATAGGCTTGATGCCTTGATCTATAATGAAAGGATTGATGGGAGACTGAATGGCTGAAGGGGTTACAGCCTTACAGATTCCAACCTGCAACCTCGGTTTGCATCACAAGAAAACGAAGAAAAGGGAAATGAAATTACCAGGCAAGATTTCTGGTAAAAGGTTCATCCCAAGTTCCTTTCCTTTGCATTTTCTAAGGCGTAATTCCAGATGGCACTAGGTAAGATGTCTAACGTTTGATGGGTTTTTGCCTGATGGGCTTACATTTTTTATTTTGAATGATCATTCGAGGTGTGCAAATGAGAGAGGAGAGGATCGTGACCATACTTGTAGTATGTTGTTGAAAGGACAGTGCATAGTACGTGGATTGAGTGTGCGTTTTTGTGGGCATTTGAACTACATAATGGTGGGTTTGTAACATCAAACAGGCTCTTGCCAGTTTTATCTTGTTTGGTTACACATTCATGATTTCAAACTTACTTCTAGTCTCATATTGATTTTTGGTTCGAAGCGAGACCATTTTGCTTTTTCATTCACGAACTCTTATTTACACAAGTATAAATTTCTCCATACCCACTTTACCATTGTTTTAGTTCTTGCCTTCACTCCAACTCTTAGAGCTTGTATCTCTACTTCCACACAATCATTCTCTTTCTCTTATTTTAAAGAAAATTACAATCATAGAAATTTTTCCAATGCAATCACAAAAAATTCTAAAGGAGCAGAGTCCGCATGAAAGGTAAGAAATAACCCACTTCAGTTCCTAGCATCGCTATGAACTCCTGGGTGATGGACCTGATGGTTCTTGAGCTTGACGGAGTTAGTTCTTGAGTTTCTCTCTGTTTTTCCATTTTGTTTATTGCCCCTGCTTTTTGTTTTTCCATTTGACAACTTTTGTTTATTGCTTTTATGCTACTTGTCCGCAAGTGGCAAGACAAAACTTATGTGGCAGGTGGGTTTCTTCATTAGGTGGGGAGTTTTGATACTATCATTAATAGAAGCACTATGTCTTTTCATTGTAAGCGCTTAAAAAGTTCTCAGGCAAATCAAATTTGTCACTAAAATTTTTTGTGTCTTTATTTTCTTTAATTTTTTAAAGTGCATATTTCATGTTCATGCTTATTTTAATTGGATTCAAGAACTATTGAATTAGATTTTATATTGATTGAGCTTCTTTAAATGTTTGATTAAGCATTAGCATTAATTTTATGTATTAGATTATCTAATACATAAAATATTATATTTAAATTATGAATTTTGAAAAATATAGTAATTTAAAAAAATTTAAGATATCATGTAAACTATAAAATATATAGTTTAAAAATAATAAAATGAAATATAAGGACAATATAAATAAAGTAATATTGAATTCATATCCTTTTTAATAATTATACATCTAAAAGTAATTTTTATTAACACTATCCAAATAATATAAATTTTTTCAAAATCACTTCTCAAATAAATATTTTTAAACATAAAGCATCATCATGTAAATCTACTTTTAACCAAAATTAAATTTATATAAAATTAAATTTATAAAATCTATCCTAAACGCTCACTGAATGACCCAATGAGGATTTGGCCGATCTAATAGATAATGAAATGATTCCAAGCCAGATACAACATTTTAGTGAAGGCATATTGCCAAGAGGGCGACATGAAGAAATTAAAGTTAGTAAAAAATGAAAATAAGAATGTATAGAACTAATTATTTGGCTGAATTGAATATTCTTATTATAATGTTTGATTTGGTAATGATTCATTCCATTCAATTATATTTTTATATTTATTTAAGTATAAAATGAAATGATAATTATGATTAATCTATATTATAAAGGGGATTTCCTATTTTGATATCCAATTTTATTTTTTCAAAATGTCATTATTTTTTCATTTAAACACATTACAAAATTTGACTAAGTTGTAAGCACTCTTTACCCAGTAGTTATCTGCCTTCAAATATTTCATAACTTCTAACTTTGTAGTTATAATTCATTTTAAACACTCTTCATTACTTTTTAATATTCATTTTTATTTATATGAAGAATAGAAGATTAATTATTGTTAGGGGCAGCACCTCTTTATACTTGGGGGAGGGGGTGTGGATTTTATTTATTTTTTATTTTTAAAGTTAATTTCTGATGTAATTTTTTAAACTTGGCCCCCCAACATTAATTTTCTTTATTTGGCCTTCTAAGTATTTTTTGTTTAGCTCCGTCCCTGATTATTGTTGACTATACTAATCCCACCTCCTTACAATAAAATGGTAATTCCTGTATTTGCATAATCATGTACAGAATAGAATAGTTTACGTACCTATTTTTTTGGTAAATTGAAAAGATTATAATTCCTTAAAAAATGTTATAGGATGGGAATTACCATTCTCAAACCAAACATACAATGCTAAGAAAGTTATATTTCTGTGATTTTGTAATAAACATAAAACCAATTATAGAATTTGATTATAAAATAATACTCGTAACCCTATTATTATGTCGTAAACAATAATTATAATTGCTTAGGTGGTTTTATTCTTGCCTTTGACATTACGGAGCTCCTTATGAATAAAGCTTGGACTTCACTAAAAATGTTTTTGGTTATTGTGTGTGTGTTTATTACAATTAATAGTATATAAATTTGAATCTAAAACTTTTTATAAATTATATAAATTCCTCATAATTAATTCAATTACAATGGCTTATTATTATTATTATTATTATTATTATTATTATTATTATTATTATTATTATTATTATTATTATTATTATTATTATTATTATTATTATTATTATTATTATTATTATTATTATTATTATTATTATTATTATTATTATTATTATTATTATTATTATTATTATTATTATTATTATTATTTAAAATTAACAGCCTATAATATCTGCACATAAGATCAACTAAAGAAATAACATAGTACCTTTGTGATACCAAAAAACAGAGGAAAATTTTATTGCATATTCTTTTATATCACTTGAAAATAAAATAATGGATACATTGAAAAAAGTATAGTTTCTTTCAATCGATGGTGCTTTTTTTTAAAGTAAAAAATAAACTAAATAATAAATACATATATTGGAGTTACAAACACTAAAGAGAGGGGTAGATTACTTAATAAAACATCAACTAAATTGTGCTATTGTTTAGAGTAAAAAATCAATTAAACAATAAAGGAATTTGTTAAGGAGTGTTTTTGGTGTATTAATTAAAATATAAAAAAATTAAAAAATTAATATTTTAAAAATTAACATTTATTTTTTATTAAAAATTATTTAAAAATATTAAATACTTATTAATACATCAATTAACATCACCCAACAATAAATAATTAAAGAATAATGTTACACAACTAAAAGCTAACAGCTAAAAAAATTTGTCTGAATTCAGTCAGAATTTATTGAGATTAAATAATAGTTGTTAGATAAGTTAAAATGGTGAAAATTATTCATTTATTAAAAATTCAATAATAATGTCAAATCATTTTATTAAAAATTTGGCTAAAATTTTTTTTGTTTAAACCTAAAATGTAAGAACCTTAAGAGGGGTCATAAATATAAATATGATTAAAGACTCATTTTAGTTCTTTAAAAATATAAGTGTTAGGAGTTTGATCTTATAATAATTTTATATTAAATTAATTTTTTTTAATGTTAAAAATGATATTAAAAAATTAATTTAATATAAAAATTATTATTATATATTTATCATTAAAAAAATCATAACAATTATATTTTATGTAAAAAAATTAGGAATGTATTCTATAAATAGCTCACCCAAAATTTTTTGAAAAAATAACCTTTTACTGTAATTTGACAAAGATAATGTCAGTTTAATTTATTTTAAAAATTAATTAAGTATTTAATTATATTAATTTATAATTTATTTTTATTTTAATACTTAATACGTAATTAATTATATATAAATTATTAATTAATATAATTAAATATTTAATTAAGTTTTAAAACGAATGAAATTTACATTACCTCTAACAACCTAACTTAAAATGTCATTTTCCTAAATTCTTCTAAGCACCTGTCTTTTTTAATACTCGCTAACTAACCGCCACGCCACGTCTCAGACAGAGTTACGTTACACTGGCCTTGTTCGACTCACCTTGGCGTTGATCTTAATAGGTGCCCATGGCTACCATCCAAAGCATCAAGGCAAGGCAGATCTTCGACAGCCGTGGCAATCCCACCGTCGAGGTTTGTTCGACCCTCTATTCTTAATTCCTTCATTTCATCAACCTCTTCGATTTCGATAGTTACTAGGTGTCTGTACATTTCTTCGTGGACTATTTTCTAATCACTCTTTACTTATATTTAACAGCTTCTGGGAATATATATTTGTTCCGATCAGCTCTATATACTGGCTGCCTTTTTTTTTTGTTTTTGTTCAACTTGCTCTAATGAATATTTGGGTATTATTTATTTACGAAGATTCAACAAAAAAAAAACTGAAGTGGGTACTGGATAGGCCTCCGAAGTGTGACCCAATTTTCTCACATCTTGCTCACTCTTTATTTTTATTTTTATTTATAAAAAAAAAACTTTTTCAAGATTGACTCTTTCTGAGCCTCTGAGGTTTAGATTATTATAAATGTTTCTGACATGGTCGATGATTGGATGTGGATTACTACAGGTGGATTTGACAGGCTCAGATAGTACCTCTGCTAGAGCTGCCGTTCCAAGCGGTGCATCCACTGGTATGTTTTACTCATTTCTCTGAAGTCTGATTTGCCACTTCATTTATCGGGGTTGCGTTTGCCATAAAAGTAAGAGTGTGTGTGTGTGTGCGCGTGTGTTTTATTGTTTTTCTCTGTGTCCCATTAATCTTAGCAATTTGGAAGGTAAAAAATATTGTTTCAGACTGACTTACTATTATGATGTTAGAAAGTCACAAACCTTTTTTATACTTTTTTCAATTTCACTCTCTTGCTGTTCAAACACTTAGACCTTTGGCCTAAGGCATTTAGACTGAGTTTGGAATTTTTTTCAGAAAACAATCCAAATTTCTTCTATATTTTTAAAAAATTCCAGAAAATTTTAGATCTATTTCACTTATGGTGCAGCCTTGGTATTGATGGTAGCTTGCTTGCTCAGTTATTCCTACGAAATAATGAAACATTTTGTTTATGGTTTCTTTTATTTATTTATTTAGGGATTTATGAGGCCTTTGAATTAAGAGACGGGAGATCTGACTACCTTGGAAAGGGTGTGTCAAAGGTAAGTCTTGTCTATCATACTAAATAGTGTGATAGGTCCTAATGTTGATAGATCTGTCTGTGTTATATTCACGTGCTTTGTTCTTGCACTTGCAGGCTGTTGACAATGTGAACAAAATTATTGCCCCTGCATTGGTTGGCAAGGTTGGTTAAATTCATTTCACGCTAAATGATGTCGGTCAACAGTTTTTCTTTTCTATTAGTATTTATTAATTATTCCCTTAATATTATAGTACAGTGTATCTAAACCTATAACAATTTAACCTAGAGGTGTGGTTTAGTTGTCAACGCGAGCTTTATGTGGGCAAACTTTACCTGTAGTGCAGATTTCGAATCCCACTGGAAGCACCTTGTGACCAGGGCCATGCCATCAGATGTCCAAACAGAGATTAGTTTCACACCCAAAGGATGTGGGGACATCTCGTGGGAGACAAAAAATAAATAAAAAAACCTACAACAGTTAGTTTTAATTCTTTCACTAAATTAGAAGAGCTATTTTTTTGAGCTTATTTGGCTTTATCTAATTTTCTGATGCCTTATGACATTGAACAGGATCCAACTCAGCAGACTGCTCTTGACAACTTAATGGTTCAACAGCTTGATGGAACTGTTAACGAATGGGGTTGGTGCAAACAAAAGGTGCTTAACAGATTATGTTTGTAATCTTGCATTTCTAACGTGATTCATTTCGTCATAATTCATCTTGTGTTGTTTTAGCTTGGAGCAAATGCCATATTGGCAGTGTCTCTTGCAGTCTGCAAAGCTGGTGCTAGTGTCCTGAAAATTCCTCTTTACAAGGTATTTATGCCTGAACTGTTTTCTAAATTATCTTAAATTGAAGCAGTTTAGAGTGAACCTATGTTTTGAAATAAGTCTCTTTGGTGTTATAACTAGGTAAGCTACTCGTTTTAGGAAGGCTATTCTTTTCCTTGAATACATATATACATATAAAAAAAGGTTAACTCAGGTCCACTTTTTTCTTTTACGTGTGTTCTTTTTAAGGGAGGGGGGTCTAATATATATCTGACTTCATTATGGCCCTGTCTTTTGATGCAGCACATTGCAAACCTTGCGGGTAACAAGAAGTTGGTTTTGCCTGTTCCCTCTTTCAGTGTCATTAATGGTGGATCGCATGCAGGAAATAAACTTGCTATGCAGGCATGCTTTCAATGTCTTTGTGTGTTGTGTGTGTTGTGTGTGTGTGTGTGTGTGTGAGAGAGAGAGAGAGAGAGAGAGAGAGAGAGAGAGAACATTGAATGAGTTTCTCATACATTTGTTAATGCAGGAGTTTATGGTTCTTCCTGTGAGAGCTTCCTCTTTCAAGCAAGCCATGAAGATGGGTGTGGAAGTATATCACCATTTGAAGGTCAGTTTGCATTTTACATTTGTTTACCTGTTCCCAAATGTGTTCTTTGTTCTTTTCAAAATAGGGATTATTCCGGTACCCATCCTTTTTAACTGGGTATCGGTACTCAGGGTGAGTTGTCAAGCATTCATTAGTTGTTGTTTATTTTTAATTGTCTTTCAAACTTTTATTGTGAAAATAACAATCAATAAATGATTGACAACTCACCATGGGTACCATAGCAACTGCCTTTCAAAATAAGATGATGGCTACATTTTCATTATTCAGTTCTTAAGCATTGGTATTTACTAGTAAGGTGCTTTTATCAAAAAAAGAAAAAAAATACCAGTAAGGTGCTTTTACTGGAATCTTAGCTTGTATAAAGTTTTCTGTATCATGGCTTGGTGCCTATCTGTATGTACTTCATTACCCTGTTGGTTTGCCAACTTGATTATAAATTTTTACTACTGCTTTTTAGTTGGTTATTAATGGTGGGTTATGCTATGTCATTTCAGGCTGTGATTGAGAAGAAATATGGTCAGGATGCAGTAAATGTTGGAGATGAAGGTGGCTTTGCTCCTAACATTCAGGTCAATGATGGTTTTTAACTCCTTGTTTCTTTTTATGCATGGAACTTGGGAGCCTGCTTATCATGTTGGCCAGTTACTGATGATCTTTTTTAGTGTTCAGGAAAACAAGGAAGGTCTGGAATTGCTGAAAACTGCCATTGCCAAAGCTGGTTACACAGGCAAAGTTAGTCTTTTTCATTCCCCTTATCAAATTCTGTTTTTGGTGCTTTGGACTTTCAAATGTCTTCATTTAAAGGGGTTTGACAGCTTCTATTATATTCTTAGGTTGTCATTGGAATGGATGTTGCTGCTTCTGAATTCTACAAACCAGACAAAACATATGATCTGGACTTCAAGGAAGATGTAAGATCTTTATTGTTTATATCTATGAGTGAATTGGGGGTGGGGGGTTTAATTGAAATTCAGTCTATCACTGCTGACTGTCTGGCCTAGTTGGAAAGTAAGTCTTAGTACCTATAAAAGTAATTATTTTGGCAACTCATTGGTATAGAATGTTGCTTTCTAAGGGTTGCGAACTTGAGTGTCTCTTAACTTTTTTGCTTAGTAGTATCCATTTACGTATTCAAGTGTACAAAGAGATCATTATCCATGTTTGGGTGATTTATTTCTTGGCATTTTCTGTTTCACATGCAGAATAATGATGGTTCACAGAAGATCTCTGGGGATGCTTTGAAAGATCTCTACAAGTCATTTGTGTCAGAGTACCCAATTGTTTCAATTGAAGATCCTTTTGACCAAGATGACTGGGAGCACTATTCTAAGCTAACTGGTGAGGTTGGAAGCAAAGTACAAATTGTCGGTGATGATCACTTGGTTACCAACCCCAAGGTTAGCAGAATGGTTGAACAAATCCTTTTGTTTTTTCCCCCTTTAATGTTGTTTTTGTTCTGTTGGAAGAAACTAGAGAGTTTGATGAGATAGTTCACTGCTGAAACTGAGGGAGAATCTCAAATAGAAGGATTGTCCTTTGACTTGTTGCATTTTCTATTCTGTCCATAGAGGGTTCAGAAGGGAATTGATGTAAAAGCATGCAATGCTCTTCTGCTCAAGGTAATCATTCTACTCATCAATTTTCTAGAGACGAGTTATTGACTAATTGGAGCCTTTTATTGGTGCATGAGTAGATTTATTGACACAAACCTGAAACAGGTTAATCAAATTGGATCTGTGACTGAAAGCATTGAAGCTGTCAAGATGTCCAAAAGAGCTGGATCGGGTGTAATGGCCAGCCATCGGAGGTTTGAACTATGCCTTAAAATTTGGATGATATAAGTGAAATATACAGTCTACAACTATAAGATCTTTAACAAGCATCACACTCTAGATCCTGACATTGCTATTATATTTTCGTTGCAGTGGCGAGACTGAAGACACCTTTATTGCTGATCTTTCTGTTGGATTGTCCACAGTATTACCTCATTTCAGTTCAAGTTTTGTGCTAGTACCACTTCAAGCCCCATGTCCAATTTAATATTTCCTTTCTGGTAATTTTCTATTGAACAGGGTCAAATTAAGACTGGAGCTCCATGCAGGTCAGAGCGTCTGGCTAAATATAACCAGGTTAGTTATGTTCATTGCACTAGCTTCAGCTTCATTTGCCCTCCTACTGTAATTAATTGTATATCCAGTTACTCATAGGTACATTTAGTAGTTCAGCTTTAAACTAAATGTTTGGAGCTTATCTTGTGTCTTGGCAGCTATTAAGAATTGAGGAGGAGCTTGGCTCAGAAGTGGTGTATGCCGGAGCAAGCTTCCGCACCCCTGTTGAACCCTACTAAAGTTTTTTAGTGGAAAAGCTGGAGGTTGACATGAACTGAGCAGTGAGTTTTGGCTGCGGGGTTTCTCATTTCTGTTGTGATTAATAAGTTGATAGTTAGAACGTTAGTCTTATTAAAAGTTTTTTGCCAATAATCCTGAAGTTTGATTTACAGGGCTAAGACAGTACTGCCCTATATTTCGAAAGTTGGTTAATGATATTTAGCTTTAATGCTTGAAGTCTACTTTTTGTTTCGTTCCAATTTTATTGGATGTCCCCAAAGGTTCATGACACTTCTTAGTTCTTACTGTTGGCTGCATGAAATTCTTCTTTTCCATGAACGGTGATGTTCCCAACACTACGCGGTGCGGGCGGATAAGAGTTAAGACCAATTTTAATTGTTCCAAGCAAGGCTAGTGGCATTTGACATCCACGTTTGAGATCCATCTTTTCCTGAAAGAATAGTTATTTTTGGTATAGGTGAGTACAGAAATACATAATAGATAGAGGTAGGTATCAAAAAAGTTTAAGAAGAGAGTTAAGAGACTCGTGGCTATCGTTGGTTGGAGCAATATCACTATTCACTAGTTGTTCAAGTAATCAAAGTTTTAACAATTGCGTTGCGGTATTGATTCAAGGATGCATGGACTGTCTTACCGTCTCATTTCTAGTTAACCTGTAATGTGTTAGTTGTTCATCCCCACCAAGTTGAAGGTTGCTGACACAATTGCAGGGCCAAATTCTAATTGTTCAGAAGTAAAACAAGAGGATGCTGTTGCATCAAATTTTCCATCTCAGATTTTGCTTCGAAATTTTTGTGGCCCCTTGATTCCTTGAATGAGTGCCCCAGGGGCTACATATGGAGGATTACTTGGTCAACGAGGCCCAGAGATACTGGTGCTTCCTTGGCACTTGCTGGTTGATAATGGAAACCGATCTCTTCCCAAGCTTGGTTAATTGTCTTATTTTTTGAAGTATACCAAGCTATCCAAAACAACGTCGATGGGGCCATTAAGTCTAGGGGGGCCATCAGATTTGCTATGGGGGGGTGCACAAAAGGGGGAAATAGTGGTTATTTTTCCCGCACTCTTCTACCATCCGAGACTATTTTTGGACTGAAGAGTTTGGAAGATGAGAGAATGGGTATTTTTTTTATTTTTAAATTCAGAGAATTTAAAATATTTATAAAAATAAATAAAGAATGATTAGAATATTACATGATAATTTTTTATTTTATTTTTTTAATTTAAAAAAGTTCTTAAATAAAAAAATATTTACTTAAAATAAAATATTTATCTTCTCCTTCAAACTCTTCTACCCAAACATATTATAAGAAAAATATTATAAAATTCCATGATTGATCTGATAGTACTTCTTAAAACAATCCATCTCAATCAAATGGCCCACCTCTAACGAATCAAGTCTAAGCTATAAGTGTCCTATTAAAATGGGACAAGCCAATTTCTTTTTTGTTTTGAGAAGTTGCTACCTACCATATTTAAATAGAGCATAATGTGATAGAAGTCTCAGCATGTCAGATGATAAAGTATGCAAGAACATAACTAACCTGGTTATATTTAAAGACAATTGTTTTGGTGTTTGTTAAATGGAAAAGGGGAAGATTTTGGACATTTTGCAGATATTTTTTCGGGACTGAGGTTGGACAGATAGTACCTATCTTATCACACACACACATATATGATATATATAGGAATCAATTCATATTAATGTAAAATTTGAATCATATGCACGATTCAATAATTTCATATGTAAAATAATGTTAATTAATCTAATAGGTAGTAAATCCTACTCGGAACAAAAGAAAGCAAATAAGGGATCCTTCTTGAAATCAATCATCTTGGAAGTTGGGAGCTGCTTCGCTTACCATAAGTTAACCGTACATTATGACAAGTAAAACTACGCTTTTCTTTTCTTTTTTTTTTGGTCCTAGAGAGTGAATGAAGTTCAAACTTTGAGATGTTCTCTTCCATCTTCCAAACGAAGTTATAAGCTTTCCTTTTTCTCTAATCTTTTAAGTTAGTAAATAGTCCAGATTATCAGATTCTTCAGTGAGATGGTTGGTTGTCTTTGGTAGGTATGCAACGCATTGCAGTCCTAAAACGACTAGGTACTACCCTGCACTAACCTGATGAAAAAGGGTCAACTTAAAACTACATATGTAAATATAATGTTGCAGGCTGTGGGGTTCGAACCCACGCGCACTTATGTGCAGAAGATCTTAAGTCTTCCCCCTTAACCTCTCGGGCAAACCTGCATATTTCGCTGAGTTTATTACACTAAATATCACTTTATATTATAAAATTGTAGGGTTTTGAGTGACAATATTTTAAAAAGGTGATTGTACATTTGGTGTCATTTAATTTTCTAAATAATTAATATTCTGATTTTATTTTAACTAAAAAAATAATAAAATTGTAATTGCAAATTAATTACAAACTAGTCATTTAACCAGCATGTGCGAGTACATGCATGTTTAATGGATATATGTATATAAATTATTTTTAATACTATATTGGTTCCTTTTTTTTGATAGAGTATTTGGATTAAATTATTTTGCTGTATCAAAATAAAATGTCCTTATGTTTAAATTTGAAATATTTAATTGATGTTACATTAACGTAATGATGCATTCACATATAATTGATCATTATTATTATTAGTTGTCAATGTTACAATTAATATATACTTGTAGGAGCCTACTTTAGTTATATATCTATATATTAGTGTCTTACACCAAGGGCACCAAAGCTTTGTAAAATGAGCTTAGCCAAATAATAGCAAATGAGAAAATGACATAAAATGTTAGTTTGGTATAAAAGTATATTTATTTGGTTCTTAGATAAAATTAATCATATATTTAACTAATTTAATTGATAATTTATATACAGTTAATTAATAATTTATTTTCATTTTAATACTTAATACGTAATTAACTGTATGTAAATTATTAGTTAAAATAGTTTAATACTTGATTAATTTTTTTCACAAACCAAATAAGAATACTTTTTTCCAAGTCAATCATATGGGTCTTTTCCTATAGCAAATTGGGAGAATGACTATAAAAGTCAACTCATCTTTCAAAATGACCAGTAGGTTCATTTTAAAAATTAATCAAGTATTCAACTATATTAACCAATAATTTATATACAGTTAACAACAATTAACCACATATCAAGTATCAAAATAAAGAGAAATTATTAATTAATCGTATATAAATTATTGCTTAATGTAATTAAATACTTGATTAATTTTTAAAACGAATCAACCGATCATTTTGAAAGGTGAGCTGACCTTTAGGGTCATTCTCAGTTGGCTCATTTATGTTTAAGGCTAAATATGAGCTCAATTTTAACTTGATTTGATTGGTTTATTGTATGAACTTTCCATATATATATATATATATATATAAAATATGTGCTTACTCAATTATTTATCTTAAATACTTACTTAAAGCATGAATATATTGAAACTTGGCATTAGATTTAATTTCTCTTATCATGGATAAAATTTTATTTATTCTAAGGAATTATGATTAATAAAATATTATTTTTTAAAAATAAAAGTAAAATAAATTAACTGAATAAATAATTATAATAATACCTAATAAGTTGAAGTATCTAACACAAGTAGAGCGTGTGTAACTATTTCATGGTATGCCTCTTAAATTTTTTTTTTCAAATTTTGTAAGATATTTGTTTGAATCATTTTAAAATATTATTTAAAGAGTTAATTACATTATTATTTAATAATATGTTAATATATTATTTTTATTTTTTTAAAGTAATTATTATAATAATAATTTTTTTTAATAATTTGATAAAATATGACTAAATAATTTATAAAATAATTTTATACTCTATCAAAACTAATTCTTTATTTAATATTTTATTATTTAAATAAAAATAATATAAAAAGAGGAATTTACGTTACAAGTTATTAATAATAATTATAAAGTATTATTTTGACTGACGATATAAAATGATAAAATGATATGTTGGAGAACAATAGAACATTTCAGATACAAAATGGAGTAGAAAAGAAAACCATCAAACCAAACCCTAACAACAGAAAGGGACGCTAGCGAGGTAGCAAGATCCTCGTAAAACCTTAATTGCTTTCGTCTTCCTCGTTTTTATGTGATTCGAGTTCTGGTTATGGCGGAGCATTTGGCATCGATATTCGGGACCGAAAAGGACAGGGTGAACTGCCCCTTCTACTTCAAGATCGGAGCTTGCAGGCATGGCGACCGCTGCTCCAGGCTCCACACGAAACCCACCATCAGCCCGACCCTGCTTCTCTCCAACATGTACCAGAGGCCCGACATGATCACCCCTGTCGTTGACCCTAATCAGGGACAGTCTCTGGACCCTGACAAGGTTCAGGATCACTTCGAGGTTCTTGCTTCTCCTTTTTTTGTTCTGTTTTTGGATCATGTTCTGTGTTCCAGATTTTTGTTTCGATTTCAGTGTTGTTTTTGAAATCCCCACTTTTGTGGGGAGGGGGGGTCGGTGTTAGTTTTCTGAGTTAGATTGGTTTTTCAATTTACGCGAGTGTTGGCGTGTAAGTGCAGGATTTTTATGAGGATCTGTTTGAGGAGCTGAGCAAGTATGGGGAAATTCAGAGCTTGAATATTTGTGATAATTTGGCTGATCACATGGTATACCTTCTTCTATATTGTTGAGCACTTGTTTGATTGTTATAAGAGAAAAAAATGTTTTTTTTCCTTCCAATCATTTAACACTCTTCTTATTGTTTGCTCAGGTTGGTAATGTATATGTTCAGTTTAAAGAGGAAGACCATGCTGCAAATGCGCTAATGAATCTGACTGGAAGATTTTATTCAGGTGCTTCATTTTCTTTACATTTTTTTTAACCTTTTCTTTTTTGTTTAATGAACTCATTTAGGGCTTCCTCTTGTTTATTTTGGTTGTTTCCTTGTTATTTCCAATTTAAACATAGGGTTGGTTTGGCGTCTCGTTAGGGATGAGTTTTATATGAAAAATTGTATGAAATACTAAACTAACTGATTGAGTTTTTGTTTTAGAGGAAATGATTCAACTTCAACTAACACAAGTGTTGTTAGTTTTAGGTATCATAAGTCTGGTTTTTTTTTTTTAATTTAATTTATCTTCAAGGAACCAATTTATTTATGTTGACTTCATGACTTAATGAACTTCTGTAGTCATTATTAATGAATTTGATTTTTTGCTTTTTTGTTTTTGTGAGTTGTTATATGTGTAAACTAATTGCCGGGATGTGGTCTTGTATTACATATAAAAATAAGAAAATCATTCTACAATATGCATTTTTTAGCTTTTGTGTAAGCAAAGTTAATAGTAAAATTGGTTTCAGGTCAATAATAGATTGTAGATACCTGACTGGTTTGGCATGAACTCCTTATGTTTTCCTTACTGTAGCCACCTTTAGTTGGCCCTTCTTTTACTCATGTTTGAGTCTTTAGCTTTGTCGGATGACACACATTTCAGCCTGGTACCTTGTGATCTGTCACATGGTAGCTCTTTTTCCCTCTCAACTTATCTAAATTCTAACCTTGTCTTTACTTGTTTTGCATCAAGTTTTGTATTTAATTAGGATAAGCTTGGGATGCTATGGTCCCTGATATTTAGTTTCCTGTGGCAATAATTTTTTATTTACTATTACGACTACTAAGTACTAGTGTTAGAGTATCAACATTTATGTTAGATTATTAGCATTTGTGTTAGAATATATGGTCAACTGTAATTATGATGACTGCTTATTACTAGCCAGTGATTAGGCTGTAAGTTAGCTACTGATTAGCTCGTAATTAGCTCTTTGATTACTCTATTGATTGATTGCACTCAAGCTATAAATAAGAGACAAGTGTGCAGAAATATACACACAATTTCTCCCTAATTCTCTCTCTTTCAACATGGTATCAGAGCCATGGTATCCACCTTGAGAGACTCTCCTCTCCTGTGTTGAGTTCATATATCTCGTTGGTATATTCATCCTCTTTTTTTTCTCCAATTCTTTCTAAGACGGAATCAGTTCTTGCGAATAAACTTGCTTTGTTTTTTAATCCTCTGCTAGATGACTTCTGTTTTCACTCTGTTTCATCACTCGATGATTGAAATCTCTTCATTCCTTGTCTCTAAAAGCTGATCCATTCCAAGCCTCAGCACCAGCAAGTCCTCTACTTCTCATACAAATGGGAATTACAGCTTGTTTTGCAGCACTGCCACTGCCACTACTGCTTCTTCTCCTTGCTGGATTGTGTTCTTCTTGCTAACTGCCGTCCTTGCCGGTAACCCACTGCCACTGCGCGCACGTCAGACGTTCTCGTGCAGCTATTCTTGATCAGACCATCTTAGACAGCGCCAGCCAATTGATGTCCATAGCCTGGTGGCCCTGTTCTTTGCTCAGATCATTCTCCTGTGAAATTTCCAACAATGTTCAAGGATATTATACCTGCTGGATGCATTCTGTTGCTGAAATACACCCTTTGCAGTATCCAGAATTGTTCATCTCTACAATCTCTTCCCACCGATGAGTCATACCGGTGGTGAAATTTCTACCCACTGCATACCAGTGGTGAATCTCTTCTCACTGATGAATCATTCCAGTGACTTTCTTATCATTCTATCCCACCAAGAATCATATGGGTGGTGAATTTTCTTGGGAGTGATTTACACCAGCCCTCATTGGGACTATTGTCGGCAGTATCCAAACCACCTATATCCACCGTGGATCATACCTGGTGGGGAACTCTTTTGGCTGAGGTTCATACCAGCCCTTTGGGTCTACTGTCAGCAGTGTCTAGAACCCCTGTATCCACCGAAGATCATACCGGTTGTGTTCTTTGATCCAAGTCAGAACTCTTCCCCTGATTTCATGAGACAATAGAGGGAGCAAGTGTCTATTAATTGGGCCATCTTAGTTTTTCATTCCAGAAATGTTTTCCTATGGTTTGAGTTTCCTAAATTCAAGTCCGAGGTCTGTCTGAAGCTTCCAAATGCTGTTTGGAGAAGTTTGGGTTTTGCAATCTATGATTGCTTGCCAGGAAATTACATCTGCCCATCATTCCAGCGATGTATCTTCCTCCTTGGTCATGCAACATTCCAACCAGCTCTTCAGGCTGTGTCATTCAGCCATCTTGCTAAGTTATTCTTCCAGCAAAGCTCAATTTGTGTATTACCTCTCCAGCAATCATTATAGCATCCCTGAGTTGTCTTCACAGCCATGGTTTAGGGAGCCCATATTATATTTATGTCATTACATAAGTATGTTTATTTGTAACAAGCTGAGAGCTTAGTAGCTTCAGCTTGAGGCGGAGTGTGTTAGAATATCAACATTTATGTTAGAATATTAGCAGTTATGTTAGAATATGTGGTCAAGTGTAATTATGATGACTGCTTATTACTAGCTAGTGATTAGGCTGTAAGTTAGCCACTGATTAGCTCGTAATTAGCTCTTTGATTACTCTATTGATTGATTGTAATCAAGCTATCTAAATAAGAGATATCAAGTGTGCAGAACTATACACACAATTTCTCCCCAATTCTCTCTCTTTCAATAACTAGCAACTACAACAACAATAATAAATTAATAATAATAACAAAATTTACTAGAAGCCATTTGATGACACAAAAGTACACAGGAAATAAGTAAGATCATCTATCAATTTTGACTTTATATTATTGGGAATTGGTCTCTATTGCTCAACATTGAAGTTGTTGTATGGGTGAGGGTCATGCAGAAGATGAAGAATAAGGTATTCTCCTTAAGAAAGCTACAAAGAAAATACAGTAAACACTAAACACAAACATAGACTTCAAAACAAAGGAGCTCTCCGGTACCTCTGCATGTCTGCCAACAGGACTATTTGAAAGAAGCCATGTGTTGAACATAGTATAGAGGTTATCAAAACAATTCTGTTCCAATAGATTTTTCCTCAAAGATCTGGGCAATTTGAACCAGCCAAAGGCACCAAAGAACAGTATACATAGCACACTGTGACGACACTTTGACCTCTCTGATCACCAGACTCTGACGACTGGACAATGTAGAAATGTGTTGCTGTTTCTGAATTAGAGTAACATACCACACACATATCCGGAGATAAAGTCTTGTTTGGTATACAAAGCTGCAACATATCATTAGTATTAATTCTATTGATTTCCAAATCAGTGACCTGACCGCAGAGGGAACTTTGGATTTCCAAAAGTTCTTTCAACTTCCCTATGGTTTTCTCTAAATTTATTTATTTATCTATCTGTCTGGCTTAGTCTTAATGTGCCAAGCTGGGAATAGGGGTTTGATACAAATTGTAGTTTCAAGCACATGATTAAGTGGGTTGCAGAATTACTGAAGTGCATAAGTTTAATAGATTTGTTTTGCTTTTTTTTAATAGTAATATTTTCAAGGTGTGGTGAAAAGCTGTGCTGGATTTATTCCTAGAATAGGGGCGATGAAATATGGGTTAGGGTTTGTTTGGCATGATTATATTGTATGATTCATACTTGCTATTATTACACAAGACTGTAATGATTGTTGCTGGCAGGACATAAACATATATAAGAAAATTAATGCTGCAAGTAACACTTTTCTTATGAAACTCCAAGTACTATGTATAATTGTTGATTTATGCTCTCACACTCCATCCCCAACCAGTGACAACTGTTATTGTGATGAAACTTCTAACTCTTAATGATCCCTCAAGGTCGACCCATCATTGTTGACTTCTCTCCTGTGACGGATTTTCGAGAAGCTACTTGTAGGCAGTATGAGGAAAATGTATGTAATCGAGGCGGCTACTGCAACTTTATGCACCTAAAGAAGATTAGCAGGTTGAATTTTCAGCTTAACTCTTCTCATACCTTTCAAACATTTTGCACTTGCATTTATCCTTTGGCTGTTTTTGGATTAAACCTCGCTTTTCTAATGTAGGGATTTGAGAAAGCGATTATTTGGAAGAAACAGGCGATGGAATGGCCACAGTGGAAGCAGAAGCCGGAGCCCTCCAAAGAATCGTAACTATGAGGAGCGTCCACATTCTGGTCGTAATCCTGGTAGAAGAGATTATGACAGATATCATGGCCACCATGGTAGGGGCAGGATGCCTAGAAGCCGTAGTCCTCAACGGAGAGGAAAACGAAGTAGAAGTCCACTGGGAAGGGATAGGAGTCCAGTTAGAGAAAGTAGTGCAGAAAGGAGAGCTAAAATAGAGCAATGGAACAGGGAGAAGGAACTGGGAGAATCTGGTAACAAGAACAATACCAATGATAATGATTATGAAGAACAGGGTGTTGCACAAAATGGAAGTGAATCTGATAACCATCAGATATAGTAGCAGCGTACTCACTCTGCCCAAAAAGAAAAAAGACCTTGTAGTAAGTTTGGCAAGTAATCTGGTTTGTCTTGTTTGCACCTATTAAGTTGGTTTTAGTTGCTAGTGTCTTATTATTGTCCTATTCTGAATTTCTATTTTTTAGTTATAGAACTTTGTAATATCCATACCAATAACACTTTAAATTTTTCCGGTTCAAGTATGTTCCTGCACCGTGAAGGGAGGGAGAACGACGGAGGGAGGGATAGAGGAGAAGAAACGGGGAAAAGTTTAAAACAGATTTGACCTTTTTGTGGTCAGTGATGAAGTGATAGCTCGATAGAGTTCAGTTTAGGGTGTTCAATATGCTATAGTCGAGCAATGTTAGGTAGTGGAGATTTGGATGGAAAAGAAAGGAAATGGTGCACGTGTCTAGGGTATGCATATATTTCGGCGGGAGGATTCTCTGATAACTCTTTATCTTTATCTGTTAAACTTCTACAAAGTTGTTTTAATTGATAACTGTTAGATTATTTAATGAATTTTCATGCAAAATCCAATGATCGAAAACACGGATATATTGCATCCACTACTGGTAGCTGGAGTATCTGTTCAGTCGGGCCATTAAATATAAAGCTTTTTGATCTTTATATGGCTAGAGTCTTGGGCTAATCATCCAACTACATATGCATCTGGGTCCTCAATCTGGCACACAGTATGAACTGTTCAAAATTAATGTTGGGTCTAGGTAACGAGGATCCAAAGATATGGTTCTTTTATTAATAAGGAGAATGAATATAATTCTTTTTAGCCCTTCTAAATAATGTAAATTAAATAATACAAAATACGAGATTATAAATATAATTATAATAAAATAAAATAAAATAACTTTTACCGCCCACTGTCCTTTTTTGCTTATTTACTCTCTTAATATCACGTTTTTTTGGCTTATCATAACTTTTTTTCAATCCAAAAATAGTTGAATCAGAATCATTCTCAGTTATAATTTTTGCCTAATTTCTACATAGAGGTAAGCTACCCCCATTAGGTAGCCTCTGTAAACATACGCTTTTTGTTTTAATTCTTTGCCAATCACAGTGTTTTCAATCGAATAATTGAGTCCTATGCCTACACATTATTTGCAAATATATTCTTTGCAAAGTGGTAAATTTCATTTTCTCTCTGGACAAGTGTGAATGATATTGGAGAAGGATAAAGGTTTCTAGAAAAGCAAAAATAATGAATATTTGATAATGGAATTATTTAAGGTCTGGTGAAGGTTTATATATATACCATTTTTTTTATTTCAAGTACAACTCACGGCAACATATGATATTTACATATATATTTCAAATGGTTTCTAAAGCACTAAAATAAACTCTAATGGTGCTTTTCATGTTTTTAACGAAAAGCACGTCGATTCGATTAGTGTTTATATATATATATATATATATATACTGTTTAAAGATATTTTGTTCTTTATCTGAATTAGTGTAGTGAATATGTTAGAGTAAATAACTTTAAAAAATTAATCTTCTCTAGGATTTTTGTTTATTGATTCAAGATTATGAAATTTTTATGATTTGTTATTTTTCTATTAATGGGATGTTTATGACTTAATTTTTTTAGTTCATGGAATATTTAAGATTATATATATATATTTTTAATTTATATGTCATATTTATTTAAATTACACAGGATGATTGATAATGGACAATATGCTGATAGAAGTGGGTATAGAAAAAATAAAATTAATTATGTTACAGCTGATAGATTAATAGCTTTCGAAGTTGCCAATCATATTTTATAATATATAATTAAACATGAAAAAAATACTTTAAAGCTCTCAAGACATATATAAGTATTAAAATTAAAAGAATGTAACGACATGCTATTTTTTGAACAATTAAAATGAGAAAACTAATATTTTTCTTCAACATTTTAATTCAAACATTATTTATTAAAAATTACTTCTGCGTGCAGTAATTTTATTATTAAAAAATATTTTTATATTTTTACATCCAAATAATAATAAAATTAAAAATTATTTTTTAAATATTATGTTTAAACATAAAATAACTTTTATTTTTATGAAAATATTAAAAAAAAAGATTTTATTATTATTATTTTTTAAAGATCGTCCAGACCGGCCCTTAGTAGAGAAAGGAGCCAAATAAAACCCATTGCATTTGAAGTCCACTTGCTAAAGACGAAGAAAAGGAAATGAAATTTTAAACAGAAAAAGTTTGGAGTCAATTTTTCAGCTGCTGCTGAAGTCCGAGTGGAGCAAGCGGGTAGCAGTAGCATAGCATCTGAACCAGTGAACCTGATATTAAAGTCACAATCTTTTCCCAGAGTCGAGAGTGATAGAGGCACAGATGGATCTGGGTTTTCTCCTTCACGCTCTAATTCCATCTTGGAACTCCGTTAGTACTTAGTACCCCATTTCATGTATTCATTGCTTACCATTCGTGATTATATAAATATAATGTGCAATTTCCATTCTTTTTTACTTTTTCAAATCTGGGTTAGGCTGCTTTACTTGCGGGATTCTTTACTTACTTGGCAATTGCTGGATCCATTGTGCCTGGAACAGTTGTTCCTGGGGTTGTTCTGGCTGATGGAACTCGTCTTCACTACCGTTGCAATGGTCAGTTCTAACTAATATAAGCACTGTCCCTGCAATGGGTTTATTTTGGACTGTGTTAGAGTATAATTTTATTCGCACTTCTCAGGTCTGCTCTCGCTTCTTCTGTTGGTTGCACTTCTTGGGATCAGTGCCAAGATGGGTTTTATATCGCCTACTGTATGTGTTCACTGTCTATGGATAATTTTGTTGTTGTTGTTGTGCGCTCTTAAATCATTTGCTTATCTAATTTTATTATGCATTTGTTTAAGTTCATGAAATGTAAGTCAAAACCAAAGTGGCTTTTGATGCAGCAACAGGGGTGCTTTCCTGAAGATTAAAGTCATGCAGAGCTTAACACCGTTTTATGCGTTATTGTGTCAATTCTCGCAGGTCATATCGGAGAGAGGACTTGAGCTGCTGTCCACAACTTTTATCTTCAGTTTTCTTGTACGTAAGCTTAGAACTAAATCAACTAATATTTGGAACTCCAAAATTATGGCATCTGATGATAGTTTATTTCCCGGCCATGCTTTCTGAGTAAACACTCTAGAGTGACGTGTATTCACTATAATTTATTGTCTCTCTCTGAGATTAGCATTTTCTTCATGACTCACTGCAGATTTTGGATGTTATATTGCTACTTGCCAAACCAGTCTTCATTGAATTTCAATCTGTTTGTTTGTCATATCAAAGGTTTTATATACATTACATGCACCAATCTTGTTGCAAAGGTCATCAATTCACCAACACTGAAGATCTCGGTTATAAACACCAATAAGATGTAAATAGATTAGTTTTCAATTCAATCCTACCAATATACTTGAATTGAAAATATGAACAAATAACCCATTTTTAAACTTAATCAACAACAACAACAATCAAGTCTTATCCTACTAGGTGGGGCCGGCTACATGGACCAATACGCCATCGGGCTCTATCAAAATCCAAATTTTTAGTAAAACCATTTAGAGCAAGGGTTTTTTTTTCGGTTTATCTAAGGTTTTCTTAGGCATCCCTTTACCCCTTTTAATTGAACTATTTTGTTTGATTCATTTTTAAACTTTGGAAGAAAGAAAAAATTATATTGCCAATTTTTGGACTACAATACCATCTACCTGTGGTTTGTGTTATTCTCTTGGGATTTTGACATAAGATAGTTCATTTGATTTTTCATCTGTGTTATTCTCATTATTCTGGACAGCATGATAATTATCTGCCTTTTTGGTTGTCATTTTTGTTCATCTCTTGCATATAAATGGCAGGTGACCCTGATACTCTATTTTGCCGGTTGCAAGTCACGAAGTAAAGGTTCATCACTAAAACCTTATATCAGCGGAAACCTGATACATGATTGGTATGTTCTATATGTTAAAATTACTTTAACTGATGGCTGCTTCAGTTAAAAAGTTTTAAGGGACCATAGTCTGGATGTTGTAAGTATCTATATATATTTCTTGTCAACTTCCTAACCCCCAGGGAGATAGTGGAAAGAATATCTAAGCGTATGCAATGAGTTATTCCATGACCCATATCTCTCTTCTCCAAGTTTAAATATGCTCCATTATGTTCCCAATTTTCACTCAATTCAAACAAGAAAAACCTCTTGATTCTTGCATTTCCCTGGCCCTTCGCGCCCTGCAAAATTTTGTTGTCTTCAAGGTTATATTAATGAAAACAAAAATGTTGTTTTCATGAAGCACAGATACTGATGCATGGCATGCAAAATGGCATAACATGAGAGGAGAAAAAGTTAATATTTCGGACATGCCTTTAGGGATATAACATAATTATACTGATTTGTATTTTGTTTCGTTTTTTTATCCGTTTAGAAAACCTTTCTTCAGATACTACTAGATGCACCTTATTCTAGAGATAAGAATGAGAACATTGATATCTTTTCTTTACTGTACTTTGGCTTTGATTAATGGTATTGATAATAAGTACTTGAATTTGTGATAAAGATATTGTGTCTAATAAGTAATGGACATGATGAGAGACTGCTATCTTCCATCTGGGCAAACTAGATGGGGCAAGTTTGATGTGTAACTGCATTTGTGACAAAGTACTTACATTTATTGGCAAAATACTGTGTGCTTGCATTTGCCATCTTCCATCTTTCTGTCTCTTGGGACAAAGTACTGACTTCTGCAATTAGTGATAACATGGTTGACTTTACTCCCTTGGAGAAATTGCATTTCTAAGGTTAATCTTGTTGATTTTTGTTTTCTATTTTATTTTAATAGGTGGTTTGGAATACAACTGAATCCTCAGTTTATGAGTATTGACCTCAAGTATGTGATCCGTCCATCATTTTCCCTTGCTTGTTCTCATTTAACATGACTGTGTATTAATTGTGAGTTATGATGAGTAATATATCTTCCCCCACCCCTGCCAATGAAAGATGTATCTCTTCTAAGTTCTCTTTTAACATGACTGTGTATTAATTGTGAGTTATGAACTTGGAATGAATAATGTATATTCCCCCACGTCTGCCAATGAAAGATGTATCTCTTCTAGGAATACCTTCGTGATTATTTTGAATACTAAATTGTGGTTATTAGTCAATTTTATCATTTGTAGGTTGTTCTCTACCCCTCCTTATGAAATTTTTGTCTATATCTTTGCTCTGCAAGGTTTATTGACAACCTGCATGTCACATATTTCCACATCCTACTTGTGTCTAACAATACTGGGGCTATACAGCCTGTGTCTTCAGAAAAATGTAAAAAACATGTGTATGTGTTTGAAGGAATCAAGTTGGACTTTTTTTGTACTGGATACTAGTAATCATATTATCACAGAGCAAGCATGGGTAAGAAACGTTAATATTGTGTTGTAAGTTTAACTTATAAAATCTGGGATATCTATATAACCATAAATAGAACAGCAAGCAGGTTTCAAATGGATCTAAGCATGTGAATAACTATTCTAAAAATACTTATTTGTGCCCTTGTAGTGTCATTTCCTAATTCTAAAGTTTCTTTGTCTTTTAATATTTGTGTTGGATTAAATAATTTGACCAAATGTTGGGATAGTATTCTTGTCCTTATTTTCTTAGGTATATATTTTTCTTTGATGAAGTTCATATATATATATATATATATATATGTATGTATGTATGTATGTATGTATTTCACATGCATCTTAACTGACTTTTGCAATTAAGACAACATATAAACATCATCAGCATAATTAAGGAGGTGTGAATGATGATTAAATTCAATCTGGCATGTTGCTATACATTTAATGGAATTATCAAATTGCAGATTTTTCTTTGTTAGAGCTGGAATGATGGGGTGGCTACTTATCAATCTATCAGTTTTTGCAAAGAGCATTCAGGATGGTACTTTGAGCAAGCCAATGATTCTCTACCAGCTATTCTGTGCGGTAATCTCGAAAACTTGCATACTGTCTTTCTTTGATTAAAAAACTATTATTTTGTGTCTGATTTGTGAATTTCTACACGTTGGTTCCAGCTATACATCCTGGACTATTTTGTACATGAAGAGTACATGACATCCACGTAAGTGAAGTACATCTGTTCCACTAGAAGACTTCTGGGTTCTATAAATTTCATCAGGGGTTACATGTCCTGTTTTAAGTTTTATAATGATGACATCCATTAACATTGTTGTAAGTTAAAATCAATCTTACACTAATGAAAAACTTTTGTATGATGAGTTTTTCATAAAATTTACCTTTGGATTGGAAGTTTGTATCATCCACATCATGCTCATAGAATTTCACTTTAATTCAAGATTGTTTTGTACTCCATTGAAATGTCTTTAAAATTAACTTATAATATACATTTCAAATAAAAGTGGTAGGCTTTCATGTTTTTGTTTTTTTTTTTTTTTTGGGTACATTGGAGGTGGAAGCACCTAGATAAGGGAGGGGGATAGGTGACTTGGTGGATGATCAAACCTTCAACATCATCATCACACCTAAGTCTTAAAGACTTGGGCAAGTGCCAATTGAGCTACAAGCTCATTGGTGGCTTTCATGCCAATTTTATTTGGCTGTAAAATGCCTGTGCATTTACTGGAACAGCATGATCAAGTTTGTTGCTACAATCTGTGCATTACCTTATCCTTCTGCAGTAAGGAAAGAAATATCAAGTACTAATACTACCCATGGTAGAATACCCATGACAATAAACTGACACAATTGAATATGTATGTCATAGCTGCTTTAGGTAATAATATCATCTGCACAATTTCCTGTCGGATAAGGCCCTCTGTAGTTTGGAATGGATCTGAATTGAAAGTTTCTGTGGTGGAAATCTACGATTTTTAAAATTCCCTTTAAGGCATAAGGTGGTTTAATATATCATCTGCACAATTTCCTGTTGGATAAGGCCCTCTGTAGTTTGGAATGGATCTGAATTGAAAGTTTCTGTGGTAGAAATCTACGATTTTTAAAATTCACTTTAAGGCATTAGGTTGTTTAAAGCTAAGTTGCGAAGGTATGGGTATGAGTATTGTATCCAAAACGATACAATATGGGGATACAACAATTTATGTAAATCTAGGATCTAGGAACAGCAAAGTATATATCAAATGAAATAGTAAAAATATATACATAAAAATTAATATAAACAGTGTTGCATCATATATTTTCATCTGGAAAACTACAAAGATTTAACAAAACATCATTCTTCCTGATATTTTCACTAAATCATGATTAGTATCTTTCAATTGTCTTTTGCAGCTGGGACATAATTGCAGAGAGGCTGGGCTTCATGTTGGTCTTTGGAGATTTAGTGTGGATTCCTTTCACTTTTAGCATACAGGTATTTGTTATAATTATGAGCTAGCATGACAAATTAAAGGATGTTCCAACTTGCAATTTATTTGCAAACTCATGGGATATATGGTGCTCACTTGTTTCGCACATAGTCATACTGTTGTAAATTGACGTTTGCTATTTATTGAATTTTGTTCCATTTCCAAAGGGTGTTTAAGCTCGTGTTGGCAATGAATACTCCATTCTGTTCATCATGTTGATTCTGGATCAACTTGAAAATGATTTATTCCTTGGTTTCTTGCCATATTGGATTTATCAGCAATATAATTAATATTTCACTCCAGAGAGTTTCCCAAGTTTTATGGTATCCCAGCTTTTTGAGAATGGATCTTTTGGTATGACAGCAAAGATGTCTAAGTATTCATTCCAATGCATGTGAGCTTGTGTGTGGGCATGTGAAAGAAAAATAGTTGGATAGAGAGCTTTCATGATTATTTTCATAGTTATTTCCAAAGCACAATTTTATCTCATCTGTTTAAAATCAGACAGGGTATGATAATTGGGTGTTGTATTGCGTTCCACTTTTAGGGAATTGCAAGGTTTTTGATAGTCAGGCTTCATCATGCTGTATTTCAGTTTAAGCATTTACTTTGATTTGATCTCAGTCTTCTGAACTTATGAAGATTCTGAATGCCTGGTCATTTATGGATAAAATGATACTCATTGTTTGATGCCCGGATGTTTGCACATACATGTAAACTATAGAGCTTGTAAATGCGTTAAATCATACTTTTCTTTTTTCATTACAAAAGGAAGCACATGAACTTCAACAAACATTATATGTCCAATTAATTCTGTAACTAAATACTTGGTGGATTACATATCAGTGGCAAAATCAATGGGAGCAGATAAATTGTACTGAACAAAAAGAAAAAAATTGAAAATCAATGCCCAAGAAAATGGACTGCGAGAGGTTGAGTTTATATCCTAATTAGAATGATTATAATTACAGCTCCTGACTTATAATTACATATCCTTGTGTGCATAATTTGCCATAATCAATATGAAATGTAATTTCTGAGTTTGAAAGTGTCTTCCTAGGTTCTTAACTTTGCATTACAGTCTCAAACATTTTGGAATTCTATGGGGGCAGACAAGTTATTGAGTTGGGGCAATTTTCAAATAACTTTCTGAGAGACTCTCTCTCTCTTATGTTTTTTCATATTTTTGGTGAGGGAAATTTCCCACATGCTGGATCCTTATTTTGTCCTTAAAAATATCAATATTCATCAATATTAGCAATGGTCAAAGACTCAAAATTGATCCACAAAGGTACTTATGTGCTTTAGATGCATGCTTTAAACACATAATTCACCTGTGGGAAGGTAAAACTTGCTACAGGTTTTCTTGCATGTATTGACAATCTGCAATTGCTGTCAGGGCTGGTGGCTCTTGAGGAACAAGGTGGAGTTAACAACGGCTTCCATTGTAGCTAATTGCTTTGTCTTCCTGATTGGGTAACACCCATAATATCTAACTCTGAATTTATAATGCACCACATACACTGCTGAATGACATAAAAGAATTTTTTTTATAAAGTGAAATTATCATTGCGGTGATGAGACATGGCAAATAAAAAAGTTAAGGGTGTATCTTAGAAGTGAAATCTATCTAATATGCACATTAACGTTTCTGACAGTAAACCTTATAAATTGTACTTTGTTGAATAAAACTGTGCAGATACATGGTATTTCGAGGAGCAAACAAGCAAAAACATGTGTTCAAAAAGAATCCAAGGGCTCCTATATGGGGTAAGCCTCCAAAAGTCATTGGAGGCAAGCTACTTGCTTCTGGTTATTGGTAAGACTTCATTTGATATTTTTGGTTATTATTTTATTAAATATTTCCTTTTTCTTCTCTTCTTTACATTTCCATCTTCAGATTTTATGGGTAAAAAGAAAAGAAGATAGTCAGTTTTTGTTTGGAATCAATATGCATGTGGTTTTTTCTTTTCGCTCTTCATATTGCACATAATATGTGACAACCCTATTTATAAGAATTAAGTGCACTATCCTTAAACGTGTATTTTTTAGTTGGGAGGCTCCAAAAGAAGGATAATCGGGATAAATGTGAATGAAAATACTATGTTGAAGCAAGTCTTTCATTTGGCCCATAAGTAAGCATTATGATTCGATGGCTTTGCTGCCATGTTTGCAGGCATACTGATAAACTGATAATGGAGCATCACTTAAACTAAGCTCATGTTTGGCGAAAACACATTACCAATATTACTCCATCATCCTAAATTTTTGCATTTATAGAGAATCACTGAATTTCTATGCCAAGCTGAGATTGTACGTGCTTAGTCCATATTCATGGTACCCTGTAATTGTCATTTGTCATCCTAGAGCTGTTTTGACTTTCGAGCAATGTCCATATTCTTGATGCTGTTTGTCCTGGAAGTTATTAATACAATTTATTTATTTTTGTTTTGTTGAAGGGGTGTTGCTAGACACTGTAATTACCTAGGGGACTTGCTGCTTGCTCTCTCTTTTAGCTTACCTTGTGGGATAAGGTGATTGCATTAACTCTTTTGCCTTACGTTAATAGAAAATTATGGATGTTGATTATCTAAAAGAAAATAATGCCAAATATTTATAATTTACTCATTTTTTCAGTTCACCAGTTCCATACTTCTATCCAATTTATCTTCTTATTCTGTTAATCTGGAGAGAGAGAAGGGATGAAGCTCGTTGTGCAGAGAAGTATAGAGAGATATGGGCACAGTATCGTAAACAAGTTCCATGGAGAATATTGCCTTATGTGTATTAGAAAACACGGGCTTCATGTTGTTGGCTATATAAGCCCACTAGAAGATGAGTGCCGTTTGAGTAGGGGTTACTAATTTATTCCACCTCGTGGTTTTGCTACATGAAAGCGAGAGGGGATATAACCAAACTGGTTCTTTTCGATGTTCTCTCTGTTCTGATATTGAACCAACTAAAGTATAAATAACTCCCCAGCAAGATAATATGAATATTTGCAACTTTGATTTCTGTTCTATCATGCATATTTGGATTAGCTTTCAGAAAAATAAAATACTCAAGAAAATGGTTTAGCTAAAAAATTTTTTAGGACAAAATAAATTAATCTAAACATGCACGAACTCATTTCTAAACATATTCATGATTTCATGTTTTCTTTTCTCTACTTGAATAGTCCCTTCTCTGTATTCCATTTCTAAAAAAAAAGTGAATATTTTTTTGCAATTTCTTTATTGATTTAAAAAAGTGAAAGCTAACATACCCGTGTAACCTTTTTCAATTAGTAATGTGGTTTCTTCATTATTTTATTTTTGTCAACCTTGTGTATGTAGTTTTATGTTACATAATTTTCACACTTGGAATCCTCTACCACAGCATTCGAGTTTAATTTTATTTGATCTATCCCATCAAATTTGCATAATTTTTTTTATTTATGGAATGTTTGTATAGTGCGTTGGGGGGAAGGAAAATTAAACTTTCTTTGGGAAAACGTGTGTTTGGTGATGTGCAACACACTTCTGCGATGGAAAAAAGCCTATCCAAACAGGCTGTTAACTAGTTAATTTTATGTGAAAGTTCCTAGGCAGTGATGGAGCCTGAGCGAGATAAAAGTGGATTGCGTCCCGCATTTTTGTCACTTCAAACTTGAAGAGCCATATTTCAATGTCTCAGATGAATGTTGTTAAAATCAGATGAAGGTGTAACCAAAAAAGATAAAAAAAAATCAGATGAAGGCATGTTATATCACACCACCCAAAAACCGCAACAATTCATTGACAAATCAAACCAACAATCCACTATCATATATTAAGAAAATAATGATCAAGTGGGTCATATTTGTATATAAAATAATAAAAAGTTTCTCAATTCACCCCAAATGGGTCATCTACCCCAAAATAAACATCACCAGATACCAACTCAATATCTTCCATACATATTTGTATAGAAAATAGATGCATAGGATGTAGGAAGAAAATATTAGCAAGGGATATTATAAGAAATGGAGATTCAAAAGGTAAACTGCAGAGATGAGACTTAAGGTATTTTGTACTATCACAAATATTAAAACATTCTCCTTTGAGTATAAACTATGAACACTCCCCCCGCCCTACGGAAAATATAAAATTAAAATTAAAAAACCTAATCCCTCCAAAATAAATATAAATATACATATTATTACAATTGGATACATTAGTCTGAATAAAAAAATGATGCTTCGCCTTGTGCCCAAGAGATGAATAAAAACTCCAAAAACAATTGGTACTGAATCAATGTAGTACAAAATTCAGGCAGGGTTCCAGCTCAACAAAGAATCGAGTTTCATCTCAAGAACCTACAGGGCATGAGTGAGTGACTTCTCCATATTCTGAGACTGCTTATCACCAAAAGCCAAGTTAAAGATCTGCATGTATCAACAAAATGAACATCAAGACCTTTCACATTAGGCGCCAGCTCATCAAAATCTCTCCTGTTAGCCGAAGGGAATACAGTAGTCTTAACTTCACTCCTCCTCGCGGCTATTGTTTTCTCCTTAACCTGCAATTTTCACAGCATTGCATGACTGAAAGTTTTAGATACAAAAAACGTGCAAAAAAGAGTTCCCAGCACAAAATATGAAGGGGGGTGGCTTTTCAATTCTGTTCAATAATCCATTGGCTGGGCAAGTGTTCCTAGAGGACTTTATTTTTCATTTATTCTTAATGTAATTAGTTGGTGAATATATACTGAAAGCAGGTGGCCAACTAGAGGAAAATCCACTTTTCCTTCTGTGAAATAAAGATAAAAACCTTCAAAGAAGTTTTGAAACGAAAACCATTGACAGCTTAAAAATGCCCTGAAGTTACTGCATCTAAAGTTTATGAACAATAATATTGCAATATGAGTTTATACTTGATGAAAGCAACTAATCACTTTTAAGTAATGATAGCAGTATAGTATTTGGTAGACAATAAACACCCAGATCACTATAGAGCAATATAGCATTGGCAGACACTAAACACCCAGATCAATCTTCGGACACAACATGAAAATGAACAATGATTACCTTGTGAAGACTCTCTTAGATTCCCTACATCTATCAATTCCAATATCCTTTCCTTCACATCAGTTAATCCATAATGGTCTTCATCAAGAATCTTTTGCGTCCGATTAACATCTAAGTTCTCATTAATGGATTTGGAAATTAACAGAATGAAATACATGAGATTCAACATAGTTTGCAATTGACATATAAAGGCTGGTTAGAAGCATTCACAAAACAAAAACCCTTAGTTCATCCAAAAGCCGCTGAAAACTAAGTTTATGCAATTTAGTTGTCACCTCCCAAGGGCCTTTCCTAAAACCCTGTTCAGTAGCTGTGCTAAATTTACAAACTATCAAACAAGCCTGTCCCACAGGAATGGTAACGGGGGTGTCACATACAGAGATATCAGATACCCATTGAAATCTTAATAAATTTAAATTACTCTAGCCAACAGTAATAAGAATCAAGTTCCATGTACACAAACATGTATTCTCCCCAAGGCAATGCAGTCAACCAGTCCAAGTAGTTACGGGTAACACAGAATTTACTAGAACTAGCCTCCCACAGCTGTAGTTTTGTGATCTCTTCATCTATAACTTGTAAAACATGAGGTGCACATTTTTCTCTAGTCGGTTCAATCCTTTCCCTGAATTTACCTGAAATAAAATAAATAAAACTAATATTATGATAGCAACAAATTTCACTAGAAACTTAGGAAGTATACCCCAGCCAACATATGACTTCTTGAACTAAAGGTTGGAAGCTATATAACTCAAATTTGGTCAGGTTACAAGAAGGCACCAACATACAAAGAAAAGTACAAAATAAAGAACATTCCTATACTCATTATACAATGATAGGATTTAAAGGATGCTGGTACAGAAACATAAAGAGGAGGACAAGATTAAAATAACTAGTTAGGTGAACAGTTTTTAGTAATTGGACAGTCAGAAAGACTTCAATCACGAAGTTGTAGGCCCTACATGGACCTTGCCTACATGCATGCACACTAGGTCAATCCTTTGGGCAGGAAATGAGTTATAAAAAGAAATCTACCGTCTTGTACTAATAACAGATACTATAGATGAGAACCAACCAGTAAGAGCTGTTTTGTCATCAGTCTCCATTCCCAATTCCTGCAAATAGAAAAAATGTTAAATAAAAAAAAACAAATTTTAAACAAGCTTGGCATAGTAGAGCTTTCAGCAAAGCATATCATGCAAATAATTGCGCTCATGTTAGGGTAAAGGAAAATACCACCAGCAAGATCAAAGGCCTAGGTGGACACCTAAACTTTCTAGAACACAGGCTATAGCCTAATGAAAAGATATATCCATTAGGACTGTGTCCTCTGATGGGACATCATAATTATTCTGGAACCCAAGACTTCCCAAGAACGAAGGCAATAATGTAAAAGATACGGTTCAACCAGCATTATCTCAGCATTTAGTTACATCGTTGCTTGGCTTTCTACTAGAAACGAATTGGCCACAATAGACAGCCTGCCGAATTCAGATATCAGTGGCAACAGTCAATCATCTAATGCTTGGTTGTTAATCTGTTATGAATAAATTCATGAGCTCTGGTTCTTTCACATAGAATTTGGAGTAATCTACTGCAGAGAGCGATGGTGCATAGAGAACAGCTAATCTAACTAATTAAAGCCAAGAGCTTATATGTTGTTACAATTAAACTCAATTAGTAAGCTTTAATCGTGTATAGAAAGAAAGAATTCAAACAGTATCTCGTGGGCAAGCCAACATATAGGATTGTATAATAGAAGCTACATCAAAGATGCAATGAACCAACTTTCCGATGTCGTAAATTATGTTGTTCTGAGAGAAATACAAACCTGTCTAGGATTTGAGGCAGACTGATGTAAGTCATGTAACCAAATCATGAGGGCTTTGTACCTTCTTTAAGGCCTTAAGCTGCTCAATTAACAATTAACAACGCTGCTCACCACTTACCTTTTCTTCATTTGCTTTTGCAATTGATTCCTGACAGGAAGCCACACAGGCTTCAACATATGATGAAAAATTGAGTGCAATACAAACAAGAAAGCAAAAAACATTATTACCTGAATCTTGCTGATTTCCATCTCTTTCTTTATTAACTCTAGTGTAAGTTTTAATTGTTTATATACCTATTCAACAAAACAACAAAGGACACCTCCAAACGTAAAAATTTCAGTTTTCCATGTGTTCGCTTCTTTAGATGTAATTAAAATAGTAAAAAAGAACATCACATTTCCTGGAAAGTCTCTGGCCCAAGAAATTATAACTTATTACAGCTTCAAAAATGGAAAATATAGTCTGCACTGCATCATCAAGTCCTAGAAAATATCACACCTTTGGGTCCACAATACCATATGATACTTCTGAGGGCTATGAAGCATCACAGCTTCATAGAACGCCTTCTCATTGAAAGACATCAAAAGTGCACGCATGCACTATGATTGAAATTGAAGTTGAGAGTCAATTATGTTCTCGCACTAACTTATATAATACTCAAAAGAAAAACGCAGCAGGATGAACTGGGTGGTGATATGTGATCGTAATCTTAAAATAAAATAAAATAAAAACAATGCACTAACCAAACACCTTTCAGTAAAAATAAATAAATGTGATCTTAATCCTATACTTGCCTAGTTGGACTAGATTAGGGTGAAAATAGATCAATGGCCTAATAACGACTTATGATTTTATTTATTTTTGGCCTACTTTTATTTAATTTATTTATCAAATGAGTTAAATTTAAACTTTTAAAAATATTTTATTTAATAAAATAAGTTAAGATCTAAACTTTTTTAAAAAAATTATTTAGTGTAACACTTAAATTTATTTATTTATTATAACATGTAATTAAAATTTATAATATTTATAAAATTTATTAATTATATATTAATATAATATTTATTTATTTTATACATAATATTATAATTTTATAACATATAAAATATATTTAAAATTTAAAATTTATAAAATTTAAGTTTTTACAGGCCGGACGAAGCCCAAAGACCGATAATAAGTGAGACAATTTTACATAATAGTAAAAACCTATTTATTAATGGTAAATCGTAGCCTAACCTTTTTAATTTTCACCCTAGGACATCTCTTGAAGCGGGTAATTTCTCTAGTCTTAGCGGCGCGGTGAGAGCCATGGAAGCAGTTGAACTTATCCTATCTTTTATTCCGGCGAAGTGTTTTCTTGAGGAGGAAGATACACCA